>JAOPSE010000016.1:30775616-35575616 GCA_029449295.1 Zea luxurians | reverse complement strand
GTTCATTCCTTTATTGCCATAACTATATACATTTTACAAATTACATGAGGCTAGAAAGCCTGGGAAATTCTTATTCAAGAAGTCTTGAGTTTCCCACGTAGCCTCTTCCTCAGAATGCTGGTTCCATTGTACCTTGTAGAACTTGAGAGTCTTTCTCCGGGTAACCCTGTCCTTTTGATCCAGAACTCGAATAGGATGTTCTGAGTACGTTAAGTCTGGTTCCAGGACAACATCTGTCACTTCAATGGTTCGATCGGGAACCCAAAGACACTTTTTCAATTGTGACACATGGAACACATTATGCACAGCAGACAAGGTTTCGGGTAGTTGGAGTCGGTATGCCACTGGTCCACATTGCTCAAGTACCAGGAATGGACCAATGTACCTGGGTGCAAGCTTTCCCTTTACCCCGAAACGCGATACTCCCTTCATTGGTGAAACCTTTAAGTAGACGTAGTCTCCTTCCAGGAAGTATAAGGGCATTCGCCGTTTGTCCGCATAACTCTTCTGACGAGCTTGTGCTTGCTTCAGATTACGAATAATTTTCTGAACTTTATCCTCGGCTTCTTTCACCAGATCAGGTCTAAAGAAGCACCTCTCACCAGGTTCAGACCAATTTAGCGGAGTCTGACACCGTCGTCCATATAAAGCTTCAAAAGGTGCCATCCTAATACTTTCTTGATAACTATTATTGTATGAAAACTCCGCCAAAGGTAAACATTCATCCCATTTTGGTGAGAAATCCAGGACACGTGCCCGCAGCATATCTTCAAGTATTTGGTTCACTCTCTCAGTTTGTCCACTGGTTTGAGGATGATAGGCCGAACTGTGGAGTAACTTAGTACCCAGGGATTTATGAAGTTCTTCCCAAAATTTGGATACAAATTGTGGTCCACGATCCGACACTATAGTCTTTGGAACCCCATGCAAACTGAGAATACGGGCGATGTACAACTCCGCATAGGTAATGACGTGATATTTTACCTTGATAGGGAGGAAGTGGGCGATCTTGGTAAATCGATCAATGATAACCCAAATAGAGTCATACCCTTTTGTGGTCCTGGGCAATCCCACAATGAAGTCCATGCTTATGTCTTCCCATTTCCATGTTGGTATTGGTAATGACTGCAATGGACCGGCAGTCCTCATGTGTATGGCTTTGACACGTCTGCAAGTGTCACACTTAGCCACATAGCGTGCAATTTCAATTTTCATCTTCGTCCACCAGTAGTGCTGTTTTAGATCGTGATACATCTTAGTGCTTCCCGGATGAATAGAATAGCGACTAAGATGCGCTTCATCTAAGATTTGCTGGCGGAGTTCTTCATTCTTTGGCACTACTATGCGGTTTTTAAACCATATCACACCTTGATCGTCTTCCTTGAAACATTTGGCTGTTCCAGCCCTTATCTTCTCTCGTATGTGCTTCATACCCAGATTATCCTTTTGAGCATCAATTATCCTTTGCAAAATGGTTGACTCAAGCTTTAGCTGATTTAGAGTCCCTTGTTGGATTATCCCTAGGTTTAGCTTCTCCATTTCTTGACATAAAGTGTTCTCGGAGGTCTTCGCCATAAGACAGTGGCAGGAAGTCTTACGACTCAATGCATCTGCCACCACATTGGCCTTGCCTGGGTGATAATGGATCTCCAGTTCATAGTCTTTAATGAGCTCAAGCCATCGTCTTTGCCTCATATTTAACTCTGACTGGGTAAAGATGTACTTCAAACTTTTATGATCTGTATATATGTGACAGATATTTCCCAGCAGATAGTGACGCCATATTTTCAGGGCATGAACCACAGCAGCTAGCTCTAGATCATGAGTTGGATAATGCTCCTCATGTCGGCGCAACTGCCTTGAAGCATACGCAATTACTCGGCCTTCTTGCATCAGTACACAGCTGAGCCCACTGCCAGATGCATCACAATATACATCAAAAGGCTTAGTGATGTCTGGTTGAGCCAATACCGGAGCAGTGGTTAATAATGTCTTCAATTGCTCAAAGGCTTCATTACACTTAGAAGACCAATTGAACTTAATATCATTCTTCAATAAACTTGTGATTGGCTTCACAAGCTTAGAAAAATCGGGTATGAATCTGCGATAATATCCAGCTAGTCCAAGAAAACTCCAGACTTGGTGAACAGTGGTTGGGGGTTTCCACTCCAGAATATCTTTGACCTTGCTAGGATCTACCGCAATTCCTTTAGCTGATAACACGTGCCCCAAAAATTGAATTTCCTCCAGCCAGAACGCGCACTTGCTGAACTTGGCATACAACTGATGTTCCCTCAGGCGTGTCAATACAATCCGTAGATGCTGAGCATGCTCCTCTTCATTTTTAGAGTATATCAAAATATCGTCGATGAAGACCACCACGAACTTGTCCAACTCGGGCATGAACACCGAGTTCATCAAATAGGTGAAGTGGGCAGGAGCATTTGTGAGCCCGAAAGACATTACCAAGTATTCAAACAATCCATACCGCGTAGTAAATGCGGTCTTCGGTATATCCTCGGGCCGAATACGGATTTGGTGATAGCCCGACCTGAGATCAATTTTGGAAAATACCCTCGCCCCAGTTAGTTGATCAAATAAGATGTCGATCCTTGGAAGAGGGTACTTATTCTTGATGGTGACCTCATTCAGGGGTCGATAATCCACGCACATCCGCAAGGTTTGATCCTTCTTCTTAACAAAAATGGCGGGGCAACCCCATGGGGACGAGCTTGGCCGGATGAATCCCTTATTCAGTAGATCTTGTAATTGAATCTTTAATTCCGCCAACTCATTAGGGGGCATACGGTACGATCTTCGGGAGATAGGAGCCGTACCGGGCTTTAGCTCAATTACGAATTCTACATCTCTTTCAAGGGGCAGTCCAGGCAAATCTTCCGGAAATACATCTGGAAACTCACATACTACCGGAATGTTCTTGATCTCCGGTACAATGGCTTCAAATATTCTACCAGAAGCTTTGGCTGGATTGGTTACGGGGAGAGACAAAAGAATTTCTTCTTGATTATAGCTCAACCTGACGGTTCTGAGTTCAGTGTTGAGGATTGCCTTGTGTTGGGTTAACCAATTCATACCCAAAATTACATCTATATCCTGGCCTTTCAGAACAATCATGTTAGCAGGAAAGTTCCGTCCGGCCATTGTTACTGGCACTTCATAGGCCACTTCTTTAGTAAAAATGTGTCCCCCAGGTGAATGAATTTTAAATCCCTCTTTTGATTCATGGCATGCAATGTGATGTTGCTCCACAAATTTCTTGCTAATGAAGGTATGCGAAGCACCAGAATCAAAAAGAATAATTGCAGGGTGACTGGCCACGGGAAATGTACCCATCATCACCGGCTCTCCTTCCGGTGTAGTGGCCACCTGGGTGTAGTATACACGCCCCGTTTTCTTGGTATTTCTCCCCACAGCATTTCCCTTGGGCTGAGTGGACTTCCCAGTTCCTTGCTGAGTATTGGATTGATTTTGCTTGGGGTATGGGCAGTCTTTGATAAAATGTCCTGACTTGCCGCAGTTGAAACACCCGGTTGAAGAGCTGGGCAAGGCAGGGAATCGAGTGCCTAGGGCACCCGGCTGATTTGGGGAAGTGGAGGTATTATTGGGGCGGATAATAATGGGCTGTTTGAAAGGGAATGCTGGTGGACGGGAAAAAGTGCGGTTTTGGCTAGAAGGCCGGATGACGAACCGTTGCCTCTTTGCCTGGCCCTGATTAGGCCTCTCACCACCGAATCCCTTATTCTTCCCAGAACTTGCATATTTTGCTTCCACAGATAAGGCTGTACTGACAGCCTTTCCATATGTGAGATCAATACATGTGGCCATCTTTCGCTGCAACCGGTCATTTAGACCTCTCATAAAACAGTTCTTTTTCTTCAAATCAGTATTCACCTGGTCGATGGCATACTGCGACAGGTGATTAGACTTGTTAAGATACTGATTGATGGTGTCTCCTCCTTGTTTCAGCTTCATGAATTCCTCTTGTTTCATATGCAGCACCCCTTCAGGTATGTAGTGCTCACGGAAGGCTGCTTTAAATTCTTCCCAAGTGATTTGATGGTTGTCAGGTTGGATAGCCACAAAATTTCCCCACCAAGTACTGGCAGGGCCACGTAGTTGCTGTGCCGCGAACAATGGCTTCTGCGTTTTAGAACAACGAAGAAGACCAAACTTTTGTTCAATAACTCGTATCCACTCGTCGGCTTCTAGCGGGTCTTCTGCCTTGGTGAATAGAGGTGGACGAGTTTCGGAGAAGTCCAGATAGGTGGTTTCACGGGGACCTTGCTGAAAACCTCTTCCTGCCTGCTGCTGGAACTGCTGCTGACCCGCCATTTCCCTAAGGAAGCGGGTATTGTCTGCGGTGGCATTCACCAAGGCGGCAATCGCCTCGGCTAGCATGGGTGGAACCGGAGGTGGATTTGGGGTGACATCCCGACCCCAGAAGTTCCGGCTGCGTCCTGTCCGCGAGTCCTGGTCGGCATCTGAGGCAAAAACATTTGAAATAAACATAATATGCCAAAGAGACCTTCCATTTTACATTACTATAAAAAGTAATGATACAGACTCGATATTACATAACAGGATACATTACCCATTATACAAAAGTTCAACCTATTATACAACAGTGCATTCTACAATACACTACTCTACTTCTATTACACCATTAGTCCTGCTTTCCGTTACTTTTGGCGGCCTCATCGTCAGGTGTGGGAGTCCAGACGTCAACCAACCTCAAAGAAGGAGGGGGTTCAAAAAGGTCTAACTCCCCACCCAACGCGCGTCCCGCAACGTGAGAGGGTCCGGCTTCCGCCTCAGCAGAGTGTGCAGGCACACTAGGGTGTAATTGTGAGTATAGTATATGGACTTCCTCATGCAACGTATTGCAGTAGACCTGCAGGTCGTCGACAGTTGAGCTAAGTTCTTTAATTCGGGCCTGAGCCCTTGCTTCCTTAGCACATGCCAGCAAATGAGACTGTACTGCCCAGTCAAGTGCTAAGTCTGGATCAGCAAGCTGATCCTGCAGGTGACGGATGTCCCTTCTTAGTTCATTGATTCTATCTCCGTCTGCGACCCAAGCATCGGTCCTGTGTTACAGCTCTGCTTGAAGTCGACTCACTCGGGCTTCAAGGTCTCCTATGGGGTCATTACTTCCGCTGCTGCTGCTTTCGTGTCGAGGGGCTAGTTGATGCCGGGGTACTCCAATTGGTCCCGTTGACTTACGTGCCGTTAGCCTTGTGCGTGGTGGCATCTTTCTGAGGGGGGGAAAATTTATTAGCATAATTCTTAGCATGATGCATGAATAAGTACAGAATCAACCTTAGTCGATTCAACCTTCTATACATTGCACTCTTCCTATCTGGTCTTTAAGATAGACTCTTCAGAATACTTAGGTAAGAAGAGAAAAGAATTTTTAGGTAAGACTTTCGAAAATCCTTTTTAAGATGCCTCATAATATCTGCAAAGAAGGGCTACGCTCCGATACCAGCTATGACGGAACCTCCCAAGTAATTAGGCCCACCTACAGTTGTCCTTGTCCAACGGACTTCAGACAACCCGGTAGGTGCCCCTGAATTACTTGACAAGTTCGGTATCTTTCCTTACCTTACCAGGAACGATTCACCCGTCTTGCAGACATTACAGAACATCGGAGATAAAGAAATGCGGAAGCGATTTACATAACTTACATTTATTTTAAAAGCAAGCTCAAGTTGTTTTATTACAGACCAGAACTAAAAACGAGTGCAGAGTAATAATATTATACAAACCAAGGGAGGCAAAAACTCCTCCAGATAAGTTTTAAGCAAAAGATCTATACGGAGTACCAAGTCCTCCCGCACTTCAGTCTTGTTTTTCTTCCTTGGGAACCACCTTGGCACAGAAGCAGCAGAAATCTGCTACTTCCTCACCTAAAAACAACGAAGGGATAAACCCTGAGTATGGAATTACTCAGCAAGACTTACCCGTCTAAAGAAAAGACTCTCAAGGGTATGCTGGTTATATGGGAGTCAAGGTAAGGCTTTTCAATAATCAACGACTCTGTTTTGCAGAAATGCTTACTAAAATGGATCCTTAAAAATCCAATTTTATTTGTCAAGTTAAGTACAATTACCTGCAACTAGAGTTCTTCCTACCCTAGTTCAATCACTGGTCCTGCACTAGCCAATTTCTTAACAAAAACCCATCATCTTTAGTGGAATGCTACGTGTAGGTCAGTGACCAAGTCTTCATAACCGCGAAGGTACGACGATCCGAATCGATTATACTCAGCTGAGGATCTCCAATCACACGACATATGTAGCACTTAACCCTTGCATATGTCAACCCGCCACCGGGGTTCTTAAGACCGGATCAGGTTCACGCAAACCGAGAGCACAGATACACCACCGTCCAGCCTCTTGCCACGGAGGGTACACACTACTCTCGCCACCGCTCCACGCCCATTTCGTGTTATCTTATTCCGGCCTTAGTCTGCCCGAGGCAAGGCTTACCCATGACGAGGCATGTGACCAGTTAAAGGGTCCTCGATCATCAAGCCTACATCGACAAGGTCCTTAATCGACTCAGACGGAGACACTACACCGAGACTCCTTTCTCGTGCAAGTCACCCGCCCGGTCTCATCTTAATTATTTCAAACCCAAAGTTTGGTACCTGGCAGAGGTACATCTTTTCCAGATGTTGAATCCATCAAGGCCCTGATGGATCCACCATCAAATTTTATTTCAAAAACATCCCACCCACTTTTGCCACATCATCTTTTGTAAAAACAAAACATTTTGTTTTTCTAAAGCAAGGCTAAGCATCAAAATCTTTTGTAAAACGGGTGATCAAGGAAGGTAATCAAATTCAAGGAAGGTAATGCAGGAATTGTTTTATCAATCAACTCCTATCACCTAATGCATCAAGCAAGTGAGAAAGATTTTAAAACAACAAGGAGGGTGGCAAATGCACCGGGGCTTGCCTTTGTTAACAAGTGAGTCCTGCTCGGATCCACAAATATCGAAATAAAAGCAGTTGCCTGCTTGAGGATCTGAGGTTGGTGGAGTCCCTTCTTCAGTGACTTTTTCTTCTTCTTCGTGTTCTAACATAACCATATATATGCATAAGAATGGATGCCATGGGATGTTCATGAGGATGCAAAGATAATATAGACTTATTATCTAAGTCTTGAGTACAACTTTCCTTCACGGTACTCCGAGAACCTAGGGTTTCCGGAGTCGGTAAAGGAGTTCAAAGGGCAGGGGGGTGGTTTTGGGTTCTAGTTATCAAACATGGTCCAAATCAACTCAAATTCTACCCAAGGCTTCTAAATATTTTATTAAGTTCCCATAAAAAGTTTGGGCATTTTTGGACTTACCAATTATTTTCTAAAAATCTATAACTATTACCTTTAACCACTTTAAATACCCTAAAATTTCTTATTTCCACTAAAAATCACAAAACTATTTTTATTAAATTCTAGAGAAAATAAGGAGCCTAGGAAAATTGGTTTCACAATTTTAGGATTTTTCTACCATTTTTAACAGATTTCTAAAGCTGGCTAAAAATAGAAAAAGGAAAATAATGAACAGACTTGGGCTGAAATCAGTCCAAGTCGGCCCAACAACAGCAGAAACATGCCCACGCGCGCGAGCCTGAGGTAGTTTTGCACAGAGGCCCTTGGTTTAATAGCTAACTCGAATCAGGTTTGTTTACTGTTTCACTGGGCCACTGACGGTTTACAGAAGACCCCTCCGACTCCTATTTCTTCGCATGGCTAGGTCCCCGACGCCGTTCACGCGTGGCCGTGCTCCGGCGAGCACCTGTACCGGCCGAACGGGGCAACGGCTGGGTTCTCTGAGCGGCAGACATGAAATCGGGGCTACCCTGACCATTTCCCCCAACCTAATTGCAACTAAGACCAACTACGTAGCTCTGGCCACGGTGGCCGTGATCATGGCGGCTATACGGTTGTGTTCCCGGCGATTGGTGGCGATATAATTCAATTAAGTGGGGCAGTGAGCATTGTGGACATACAAGAATGTACGAACAACACAAACAACGACAGGATTGGACCTGATTTGCGTTGGCCGCGGCGGGTTGTTCTTCGCGGTGGCGGAGAACGAAATTGGGGGAAATTGCAAATTCAAGCTCGCTGGTAGATGATTGTGGCTGATTAGCGGTGGCTAGTTAGCTGACGACCTCACGGAGCTAGTCACGGGCTCAATTTATAGGGGGAGTGAGCGGTGGCTGCGAATTTTGGACGAGCACGCGGCGGCCGGAGGTGAGGAAGAATACTGGGCGCGGTGAATACGTGTCCAGAGGCGTGGCGGGTGTTCCGGTGATCGACAGGGAGTTAGAGTAAGTCGTGGCGGTGCGGTGGAAAGTGAGAGCCACACGGCGCACGGCCGGGAGGCGGCGGTTCACCGGCGAGCCTATCGCTCCGCCGCAAAGCAGAGGGAGAGGCACGGGAGGGGTCACCGGAGTGGAGCCCAGCTCACGGCGGTGAAGATTTTTACTAGGTGATGCTTATCTGATGTCCACGGCGCACGAATCACGACGAGCGGTAATCGACAGCGACGGTCACCGGCGATGGGCAGGAGGGGTGAATCGTGATCTTCTTCAGTTGAGCTCTACTGTACCATGGCGAGTTTGGTTCAGACAGTCCGACAGAGCGATTTGCAGGGGGTTTTCCTTCCAATTTCATGTGGCAACAAGTCTAAGTCTCTGCATCAAAGTTGTAGTGCTATGTACCAGCTACAAATCGACTATAGAGATTGAACTCATTAGGGCACTGGATCATGTCTGGAATTGGGTTTGAAGTTGGTGATAATTCACTGCTAGTCTGAAAATTCAGACCAAATCAGTCTGACAGCCTGACTTCAGGCTTAAATATCTCTGGATTTTTCTCAACAAGTGAGCTTGCAACCTTAAGCAAAGTTAAATTTGGTGTGGTGACCTAGGGCAAAATCTCCTTTGTTTAGAAGTTACAAGGTCACAAAGATGAGTACAATACACTGGAATTAGACTTAGTCAAAAGAGTTCAAATGTGACTTTTTTGCAAATAAGTCCAAAATCAAATATTTGGCTTTCAAGTCCACACATTTGGGAACCAAGGGACTTAAGAACCTTATTTGACTTGGTTTTTGCACTTTAGTCCAAAAGTGGACCAATTTTGCACATAGACCCCTAGGGTTTAGTTTTAGGGTTTTCCAGGGTTTCATTTAGGGTTTCTAGTATCCCAGGGGTATAAATGAGATTCAACTTTGTTTTTGGGGATATTTTATAGCTATTTCACTAAAGCCTTTAGGTTTTCTCAATTTGGGTTAAGTTTTAGCCCCTTTAATCCTTGTTTAGGATAAAGCTTCCTATCCAGGGTCCTATTTGCAAAACCTTAAAACAATACAACTTGTTTGAAATTTTTGCCTAGTGAATGCACTCTAGGTGTATCAAACATATGCAATGTCAATGCTTATGATGCCATGCGTGATGGCCGCAAGCTCCCGAGTGTATCTCTCGCAGGAGTTCCTGACCTTCGGCGATGGAGATGCATCGCTGGAGGATGCCTGAGGGGCTGCGGTGGTAGAGCTCCTTTCCATCTCCCAGCAAGACGAACGACTTGGCGCGCCGCGCCAACCGTCGAGCCTCGGCTCGGTCGAGGGGTAGCTCTCCTTGGTGGAGATATTGCAGGTACGGGGTCTGCCAGTTCCGATTAGGCGTGACCCCGTTTCGCTCCTTCTCGACGCGCAGTGCCTCACCCTCGGGGGCCGAGGGTACCTCGGACTGAACCGAGGGCGCCTCGGGCCGAGCTGAGGTTGCCTCGGGTTGAGCCGAGGGTGCCTCGGACTGAGCCGAGGGTACCTCGGGCTTGGACGTGTCGTCGATCTTGACGGAGGGTTGATGCAGGTCTCGGGAGAAGACGTCCGGGGGAACCGTTGTTCGCCTCGAGGCTATTTTAGCCAGCTCGTCCGCAGTCTCGTTGTAGCGCCGGGCGATGTGGTTGAGCTCGAGCCCGTAGAACTTGTCTTCCAGGCGCCGAACCTCATCGCAGTAGGCCACCATCTTCGGGTCGCGGCAATGGGAGTTCTTCATGACTTGGTCGATGACGAGCTGCGAGTCACCGCGAGCGTCGAGGCGTTGGACCCCTAGCTCGATGGCGATCCGCAACCCGTTGACCAGAGCCTCATACTCGGCCACATTGTTGGACGCCGGGAAATGGAGGCGTAGCACGTAGCGTAGGTGCTTCCCGAGGGGCGAGATGAAGAGTAGGCCTGCGCCGGCTCCTGTCTTCATCAGCGACCCGTCGAAAAACATAGTCCAGAGTTCCGGCTGGATCGGAACTGTTGGGAGCTGGGTGTCGACCCATTCAGCCACGAAGTCCGCCAAGACCTGGGACTTGATGGCCTTCCGAGGAGCGAACGAGATTGTTTCGCCCATGATTTCCACCGCCCACTTTGCAATCCTACCCGAGGCCTCTCGGCACTGGATGATCTCCCCCAGGGGGAAGGATGACACCACAGTTGCCGGATGAGACTCGAAGTAGTGTCGCAGCTTCCGCCGCGTTAGGATCACCGCATACAGCAGTTTCTGCACTTGTGGGTAGCGGATCTTGGTCTCGGACAGTACCTCGCTGACGAAGTAGACTGGCCTCTGAATGGGCAATGCATGCCCCTCTTCTTGCCTCTCGACCACAATCGCGGCGCTAACCACCTGAGTGGTCGCGGCGACGTAGACCAGGAGGGCTTCTCCGGCAGCTGGGGGCACCAAGATAGGCGCCTTTGTGAGGAGCGCCTTCAGGTTCCCGAGGGCTTCCTCGGCCTCAGGGGTCCAAGTGAAGCACTCGGCCTTCCTCAAGAGGCGGTACAGAGGTAGACCTCTTTCGCCGAGGCGTGAGATGAAGCGGCTCAGAGCCACGAGACATCCCATGACTCTCTGTACGCCTTTCAAGTCCTTGATGGGCCCCATGCTGGTGATGGCTGCGATCTTCTCCGGGTTGGCTTCGATGCCCCGCTCGGAGACGATGAACCCCAAGAGCATGCCTCGGGGCACCCCGAAGACACACTTCTCGGGATAGAGCTTGACGCCTTTCGCCTTGAGACATCGGAATGTCGCTTCAAGGTCGAAAAGGAGGTCGGAGGCTTTCCTCGTCATGACTACGATGTCATCGACGTAGGCCTCGACCGTGCGGCTAATGTGTTCGCCGAACACATGGTTCATGCACCACTGGTACGTCGCGCCCGCATTCCTCAAGCCGAACGGCATGGTGACATAGCAGTACATGCCGAAGGGTGTGATGAAAGAAGTCGCGAGCTGGTCGGACTCTTTCATCCTGATTTGATGATACCCTGAGTAGGCATCGAGGAAAGACAGGGTTTCGCACCCAGCAGTGGAATCCACGATTTGGTCGATGCGAGGCAGAGGGTAGGGAACCTTCGGACATGCTTTGTTGAGACCAGTGTAGTCTACACACATCCGCCATTTCCCCCCTTTCTTTCTCACAAGCACAGGGTTGGCAAGCCATTCGGGATGGAATACCTCTTTGATGAACCCTGCCGCCATTAGCTTGTGGATCTCCTCGCCTATGGCTCTGCGCTTCTCCTCGTCGAATCGGCGCAGTGGCTGCTTGACGGGTCGGGCTCTGGCTCGGATGTCCAGCGAGTGCTCGGCGACATCCCTCGGTATGCCGGGCATGTCCGAGGGACTCCACGCGAACACGTCGGCGTTCGCGCGGAGAAAGTCGACGAGCACTGCTTCCTATTTGGGATCGAGCCCGGAGCCGATCCGGATCTGCTTGGAGGCGTCGCCGCTGGGGTCGAGGGGGACGGACTTAACCGTCTCCGCTGGCTCAAAGTTGTCGGCATGACGCTTCACGTCTGGCACCTCCTTAGAGAGGCTCTCTAGGTCGGCGATGAGGGCCTCGGACTCGGCGAGGGCCTCGGCGTACTCCACGCACTCCACGTCGCATTCGAACGCGTGTTTGTACGTGGGGTCGACGGTGATGACCCCGTTGGGGCCCGACATCTTGAGCTTCAGGTAGGTGTAGTTGGGGACGACCATGAACTTCGCGTAGCATGGCCTCCCCAGTACCGCGTGGTAGGTTCCTCGGAACCCAACCACCTCGAACGTCAGGGTCTCCCTTCGGAAGTTGGAGGGTGTTCCGAAGCAGACGGGAAGGTCGAGTTGTCCGAGGGGCTGGACACGCTTCCCGGGAATGATCCCATGGAAGGGCGCAGCGCCTGCTCGGACGGAGGACAGATCGACACGCAGGAGTCCGAGGGTCTCGACGTAGATGATGTTGAGGCTGCTGCCTCCGTCCATGAGGACCTTGGTGAGCCTGACGTCGCCGATGACGGGGTCGACGATGAGCGGGTATTTCCCCAGGCTCGGCACATGGTCGGGGTGATCGTCTCGGTCGAAGGTGATGGGCTTGTCGGACCAGTCTAGATAGGCTGGCGCCGCCACCTTCACCGAGCAGACCTCCCGGCGCTCTTGCTTGCGGTGCCGAGCCGAGGCGTTCGCCGCTTGCCCACCGTAGAGCATGAAGCAGTCGCGGACCTCGGGGAACTCTCCTGCCTGGTGATCTTCCTTCTTGTCGTTGTCGCGGGCCTTGCCACCCTCCGCGGGTGGCCCGGCCCTGTGGAAGTGGCGCCGAAGCATGACGCACTCCTCAAGGGTGTGCTTGACGGGCCCCTGGTGATAGGGGCACGGCTCCTTGAGCATCTTGTCGAAGAGGTTGGCACCTCCGGGGGGCTTCCGAGGGTTCTTGTACTCGGCCGCGGCGACAAGGTCCGCGTCGGTGACGTCGCGTTTCGCTTGCGACTTCTTCTTGCCCTTCTTCTTGGCGCCGCGCTGAGTTGACGCCTCGGGAGTATCTTCCGATGGGCGGCCCTAGGGCTGCTTGTCCTTTCGGAAGATAGCCTCGACCGCCTCCTGGCCGGAGGCGAACTTGGCGGCGATGTCCATCAGCTCGCTCGCCCTGGTGGGGGTCTTGCGACCCAGCTTGCTCACCAGGTCGCGGCAGGTGGTGCCAGCGAGGAACGCGCCGATGACATCCGAGTCAGTGATGTTGGGCAGCTCGGTGCGCTGCTTCGAGAATCGCCGGATGTAGTCTCGGAGAGACTCTCCCGGCTGCTGTCGGCAGCTTCGGAGGTCCCAGGAATTTCCGGGGCGCACGTAAGTGCCCTAGAAATTGCCGGCGAAAGCTTGGACTAGGTCGTCCCAGTTGGAGATCTGCCCCGGAGGCAGGTGCTCCAGTCAGGCGCGAGCAGTGTCGGAGAGGAACAGGGGGAGGTTGCGGATGATGAGGTTGTCATCGTCCGTTCCACCCAGTTGGCAGGCCAGACGGTAGTCCGCGAGCCACAGTTCCGGTCTCGTCTCCCCCGAGTACTTTGTGATAGTAGTCGGGGGTCGAAACCGGGTCGGGAACGGCGCCCGTCGTATGGCTCGGCTGAAGGCTTGCGGACCGGGTGGTTCGGGCAAGGGACTCCGATCCTCCCCGCTGTCGTAGCGTCCCCCACGCCTGGGGTGGTAGCCTCGGCGCACCCTCTCGTCGAGGTGGGCCCGACGGTCGCGGTGATGGTGCTCGTTGCCGAGGCGACCCGGGGCCGCAGGCGCTGTGTTGCGCGTGCGCCCGGTGTAGACCGAGGCTTCCCGCATGAATCGGGAAGTCGCGGCATGAGGTTCCGAGGGGTACCCCTGCCTTCGGGAGGCGGAGCTCTCGGCCCGTCGGACCGCGGCGCCTTCCAGGAGATTCTTGAGCTCTCCCTGGATTCGCCGCCCCTCGGTGGTTGATGGCTCCGGCATCGCGCGAAGAAGCATTGCTGCTGCCGCCAGGTTCTGGCCGACCCCACTGGATGCGGGTGGTGGCCTGACCCTGACGTCGTCGGTGATGCGGCGCTGGAAGCCCTGGGGTAGATGACGTATTTCCCCGGCCGGAGGTTGGCCCGCCCATGCCTGCCCGACGTCCCGACGGATCGGCTCAAGCGCTCCTGCTCCCTCGTCGAGCCTGGCCTGCACCCCGCGGATTTGCTCGAGCTATGGGTCATGGCCCCCCGCCTGAACGGGGACCACAGCTAGCTCCCGTGGGATGTCAACGCGAGGCACCGGCCTAGGGAGGTCACCATCCTCCGGCATGCCGAGATGGTTGCCTTCGGAGGGACCCCCTAGATCGACGTGGAAGCATTCGCGACTTGGGCCGCAGTCCTCGTCGCCGAGGCTACGGCTACTGTCGGAACAGTCGGAAAGGCAGTAGTCGCATGCGGTCATGAAGTCCCGCATGGCACTGCGGTTGCCAAGTCCAGAGAAATCCCAACAGACGCTGGGTTCACCGTCTTCCTCGGACCCAGAGGGCCCGTAGGTCGAGACGTCCGTCAGCCGGTCCCAAGGTGACCGCATACGAAACCCCAGAGGGTTTGGACTCGCCTCTACAAGAGCGCCCGCCAAAGCGGGGCCGCTAGGCGGGTCGAGGCTGAATCCGAAAGACGTGGGATGGGAATCGGTCGGTACCTTTTGGTCGACGGGCGGCGATGAGGTCACGTCGGGGACTGACTGCGCCGTCGTCTCAGGTACGAGGGTGACGTCCAGCAAGCTTTTCGCGAGCATGCTGGCATCGTCCGCTTGCTCGGGATTGGCGTGTCGCGGGGAGACGGCGCTCGCCTTCGTCTCAAACGCGAGGTCGACGCCCGGTGCGCCCCCCGTTGGGGTGCTGGGGCCATCGACTCGCTCGACAGCCGACGAGGCGCTGTCTCCTGCTTGGCCTTGGTTGCCCCGCCTCCTCCTCCGTCGGCGGGGGAGAGGACGGGGTGAGCTCGAAGGTTGTTCTTCTACCATGCGGGGAAGACGTCGTCGATTCTGCCGCCGGCGGGCGGGCTGTCGGCCGCCACTGTCGTTGTCGCGCTGCGGTGGCAGGAGTATCATGTCGTAGCTGCCGTCGAGGGACATGAACTCAAGACTCCCGAAACGGAGCACCGTCCTGGGTTGGAGAGGTTGCTGGAGAATGCCCATCTGGAGCTTGACGAGAAGCTGTTCGTCAACATGCAGCAGGCCCCTACCTGGCGTGCCAACTGTCGGCGTTCCGAGACCGGGGGGTCCCTGAGCCGACGAGTGAATGTCGCCGCGTGCCCCAGCCCAGATGGGTCGAGCGCGAGGGCGAGCGCGAAGGGGGGAGAGCGAGGCGACCGGAGACCGGCGTGAGAGAGGTGGGAGTCCCGCGGCCTTCGTGTTCGTCCCGCGCCCAGGTCGGGTGCGCTTGCAGTAGGGGGTTACAAGCGTCCACGCGGGTGAGGGAGCGAGCGGCTGCGAGCGAGCGTGTATCTCGTCCTCGTCCCCGCGTGGCCAACCCTCTCTTAGAGGGCCCCGGTCCTTCCTTTTATAGGCGTAAGGAGAGGATCCAGGTGTACAATGGGGGGTATAGCAGAGTGCTACGTGTCTAGCGAAGGAGAGCTAGCGCCCTAAGTACATGCCGTTGTGGCAGCCGGAGAGATCTTGGCACCCAGCTGGTGTGATGTCGTGGCCGTCGGAGGAGCGATGGAGCCTGGCGAAGGGACAGCTGTCGGAGCGGTTGAGTCCTTGCTGACGTCCTCTTGCTTCCGTAAGGGGGCTGAGAGTCGCCGTCGTCACAGAGTATGCGGGGCGCCATCATTGCCTATCTGGCGGAGCGAGCCAGATGAGACGCCGGTCTTGTTCCCTGCGGCCCGAGTCAGCTCGGGGTAGGGTGATGATGGCGCCTCCTGTTGACGTGGCTGGTCTGCGCCCTAGGTTGGGCGATGTGGAAGCTCCTCCGAAGCCGAGGTCGGGTCCGAGCCCCAGGTTCGGGCGAGGCGGAGATTGCCGGCTGGTGCCGGGGCGGAGTCCGAGCCCTGGGGACGGGCGAAGCGGAGTTCGTCGTCTTCTGGGGCCGAGCCCAAGTCCGAGCCCTGGGTCGGGCGAGGTGGAGATCGTCGTCTGAGGCCAGGGCGTAGTCCGAGCCCTGGGGTCGGGCGAAGCGGGGTTCGTCGTCTTCCGGGATTTAGCCCGTGTCCGAGCCCTAGGTCGGGCGGAGCGGAGTTCGCCGTCTTCCGGGACTTAGCCCGTGTCCGAGCCCTGAGTCGGGCGGAGCGGAGTTCGTCGTCTTCCGGGTCTTAGCCCGTGTCCGAGCCCTGGGTCGGGCGGAGCGGAGTTCGCCGTCTTCCGGGTCTTAGCCCGTGTCCGAGCCCTGGGTCGGGCGGAGCGGAGTTCGCCGTCTTCCGGGTCTTAGCCCGTGTCCGAGCCCTGGGTCGAGCGGAGCGGAGTTCGCCGTCTTCCGGGACTTAGCCCGTGTCCGAGCCCTGGGTCGGGCGGAGCGGAGTTTCCTATGGAGCCTTCGGCCGGGCCTGACTGCCTATCAGTCTCACTCTGTCAAGTGGCACCGCAGTCGGAGTGGCGCAGGCGGCGCTGTCCTTCTGTCAGGCCGGTCAGTGGAGCGGCGAAGTGACGGCGGTCACTTCGGCTCTGCCGGCTGGGGGGCGCGCGTCAGGATAAAGGTGTCAGGCCACCTTTGCATTAAATGCTCCTGCGGCTTGGTCGGTCGGTGCGGCAATTTGGTCTGGGTTGCTTCTTGGCGAAGACAGTGCCTCGGGCAAGCCGGAAATATGTTCGCCGCTGGAGGGGGGCCTCGGGCGAGACGGAAATCCCCCGGGGTCGGCTGCCCTTATCCGAGGCTAGGCTCGGGCGAGGCGTGATCGAGTCCCTCGAATGGACTGATCCCTGACTTAATCGCACCCATCAGGCCTTTGCAGCTTTATGCTGATGGGGGTTACCAGCTGAGAATTAGGAGCCTTGAGGGTACCCCTAATTATGGTCCCCGACAGTTAGCAATAAAACATTTATCACTAGTGGAGAACAAACCTGTCGACGAGGTGGATTCATCGTTTGGGTGCCATCGTTCTTGTTCTTCTCCCTTTGAATGGTTAGTATCACAAGTAATATAGGGAGTAGGTGCATCACAGTTTGCCACAGAATATTTTTCTTTAATTCCATTCCATAAATCATGAGCATCAATAAATAGATCACTATCACTACTCATGATGGCAAAATAAGCACCTCTAGAAAGAGAATCAACTAAGATGTTGCAAGCATGGTGATTTAGAGATAGACATCCTAGTTCATCATTTGAAGGATTTTTACTAACATTAGAGGCTAAAATACTTCTACTAAAGATCTGTCTCAAATCAGGATCAACACTCATGAAAGCACTATAAATAGAAACAGACCAAGACTTGTAATTAGAACCATCGCCTAAAAGAAGTTCTACAGTTACCTCTTGTGACGACATCGTCATCTCCGGACGGCTAAGCCCACACTGGAGAGGCCTAGCTCTGATACCAATTGAAAGTTCCCTTTGACCCGGGAACAGAATCTGGATGTCGCCTAGAGGGGGGTGAATAGGCGAATAAAACTTATCAATTTAAAACTTAAATTCTTACTCTACTCGAAGACTAGAACACAGTGGAATGAGAAGATCCTTCGAGTAGGTTGCAGCGGAAACGGAGATCCTATCTCGAAATGTCCTGCACTTCAAATAGAGCTTATACCATGGATAAGTATTGAAGTGCAGATATAAAGTCGAGTAAGACACAGAGTCAGGATACAATACAGAACAGAGCACACAGACGCAAGGATTTATCCCGAGGTTCGGCCAAGCCTGAAATGCTTGCCTAGTCCTCGTTGGAGTTAGTCACACCTGGGCTTGGAGTCTATTTCAACTCCTTCCTCCGTTTGCTCAGATCTATCAGTATGACAGATAGAGCCTTTCACTATTGAGTTGGGTTACGACAACACCGTGGCTGCTTACAAACTTCTCGACAGCACCTCGGTAGAGTAACGATACGCTCAAGACCTTGCTCTAGCTCTTAGCAGCTCTTCTCCACTCTCTAAAGGCTTATAGCTGTGCCTTCTACACAAGCTAGAGACATACACACAAGAGGGAGAGTGAGAATTGATCAGAGTGATGTCTACACTTGTTGGCTTCACTTGTTGGCTGCACTTGTACATTGCTTGAGGCGCCTAGGGGTCCCTTTTATAGGCACAAGGGGCCTAGGAGCCGTTGGAAGCAATCCAGGAAGGCAAATCTTGCCTTCTGTCGGGTGGCGCACCGGACAGTCCGGTGCACCACCGGACACTGTCCGGTGCCCGATTTCCTTCCAAAAATGGCGCAGTCGACCATTGCAGTCTTGGAGCCGTTGGCGCACCGGACAGTCCGGTGTCCCCATTTGACCGTTGGCTCGGCCACGCGTCATGCGCGGATCGCGCGGCCGACCGTTGCCCCAGCCGACCGTTGGCTCACCGGACAGTCCGGTGCACCACCGGACAGTCCGGTGAATTATAGCCGAACGTCGCCAGACTTCTCCCGAGAGCGGCGACTTCGCCGCAGCCGACTAACCGGACATTGTTCGGTGCACCACCGGACAGTCCGGTGATTTATAGCCGTACGCCATCGACTTCTCCCGAGACCAGCCTGTTCGCCAGAGTTCAGCCTGGCGCACCGGACACTGTCTGGTGCACCACCGGACAGTCCGGTGTGCCAGACCGAGCTGAGTCTTGGCTGTACACAGCGAAGCCTTTTGCACTTCTTTCCTTCTATTTCTAACACTTAGACAAGTATATTTGTACACAAAACCAATGTACTAAGTCTAGAAACATACCTTCTCTTGATTTTTACATCTATAGCATTTGACATGCTTGAACTTTGATGTTGGACTCATAAATCATCAAGTCAGCTTGACTTGATCTAGATTGACATTTCTTAGAGCCAACATCCTGCAAAGGTCACATAGAACATCTCCAAACACATGAACAACCCAAACTAAAGATCAAGGTGAACTTAGCTCTTTCGGGCTGCTTCCAGTTCTGGTTTTGACAGTTGTTCTTCTTCTAGTGACCTTCATCTTCTTCTTAGAGCTTGATCTTGAGCCTTATGACTTACACCATATAACTGTAGCTGTTACCTCATTGGTTGTAAGTCACGTCCTTATGTAGTGATCCTTGATGTGCCGTAGCTGTTCTCAACTCGATCACCCTTGACTTTGCAAGCCTTCTTCTTCACCCTTGGCTTTGGGTTCCTCAGCCTCCTTGACCTTCTCCCGTGCACTTGGTACCTCGAAGCTCTTCTTGCCTCCGTCCTTGGCTTGATCAGTTGTCTCCGAGCTACGCACCCGAGTATCACTTTTGCAATGTCTATCTTACTTGTGATGCCCATTATCTATCATCATCTAGTCCTTAGACCATCACACTTGTTCACTTGTGTTGAACCCTGTCAGCTTTTCATTAAGCACCTGTTCAACACTTAGCACACTAGTTAGTCCTTTAATTGAGTTGTCACCCAAACACCAAAACCCACAAGAGAGCTTTCAATCTCCCCCTTTTTGGTGATTGATGGCAACACAATTAAAGCTTACATAAGAGTGAAATTTAAAGCACAAATTTTGAGTTCTAAGATTGTAGAATGCTCCCCCTAAATATGTGCTTGCATTAAAAACTTAGCTTTGGCCTTAAATGCCAAAATGCACATACTTAGGTTAAATCGAAACATTGCTACACCTTAGCACCTGTGGGATGCATTGTGTCGAGGATCAAACCATGATGCGTATAACACACAAATGCACAGAATCAGAGTTACACACCATTCACTTAAGTGGATATATCACAGGAATATCAACCTACCACTATTCACCATTGAGATACCATTTCAAACTAAGATACCAATTTAAACTACGATACCAATTTAAAAGCACCTATAATCTTAAAGCACCATTAACCACATGACTATCTATTGCACTATAGAAGCCAATTCATAGCAGCGGAAACACTAGTAACACTAGTCCATATGATGCAACACATATAATACTGCAAGAAGCATATGATAAGACTTACCAATAACACACTAACAATGCTCACACTAACACATCACCCCTTAGGATAAGCTTTCCTCTCAGGTTGAGATAAGCTTTAATGCACAAATTCTCCCCCTTTGACATCAAACACCAAAACCATATTCAAGCAAGAACCTAGGATGATATCAAGGGACAGCAGGGTGTTAAGGAGGAAAAACACACTATCAAAGCTCCCCCTTACTTATTGAACATATGCACTACCAACATTTAAGTAAGATACATATATGCAAAAAGATTAATACTTCCTTTTGCACCTTTACCATGTTGTAGTGTACTTCCCATCTTGAAAGTATTAATCTCTTGGGAGCTTCTCCACACTTGTGCCTGATCCTTTATCTTGACCTTTTCTTGTTGCTAAGACACCAAGCTTAGAGCAAGTTATAGTATTGTGGCACAAGATGAAGCTTCTATTCTAGTGATTACCAAAAGATGTCAATTGAAGCAAGCTATCACAGCTACCAATTGAAAGATACCAATTGCAATATCATTTATCATCATAGCTCCATGATATTTAAGGATAAACATCTAATGTCACCAAATTTTATAGAGCATGAGCAATCTAAAAATATGCAATTACTCACGACTTAAGATACCAATTCCTTGACTTACAGAGGTACCCCAGTCCTGATTGCTCCATTTCTTGCTCATCTTCTCTTTTCCACCTTAAGACTACACAAGATCGCTCAAGATACAATTAGTCTCAAAAGACACAAGTTATGTGTGCTTCCCCTCAAGTTGTGCATCAAGTATTTGAATGACTTGCACTTTGCACATTCTAGCTTCCTCAGAACTAGAGGGGATCACAACATACCTTGGTCAAGGCATACTCTATCACTTTCATCACACAAAGATACCAATTTGAACATCAAATGAAAGATTGACTTAATCCAACAATGCATGCCTCAAGAAGTATAACATTTTACGAGCAACCTAGACATGCTTCATACTTG
The DNA here is from genome assembly GCA_029449295.1 of Zea luxurians. Lineage (NCBI taxonomy): Eukaryota > Viridiplantae > Streptophyta > Magnoliopsida > Poales > Poaceae > Zea > Zea luxurians. The sequence continues at coordinate 35,554,761 of JAOPSE010000016.1, read as the reverse complement.
ACAATCATTGCACCACATATACAAATTGAAAAACAACACGATCATGCATATTAAGCGCAATGTCTAAGCACATTATAATTAAGAAGATTCCTTAGATACACGAAAAGAATCAACATTATAAAGTAAGGAGCACCTAAGCCAAGATACTACCAATTCAGAGGCAAGACCATAGCTGTGATCACATTTAATGGAACTTCAAGATATTTAATTAAATTGCATAGTTCCATTCTCCATACCTTTGCCTTTTACTGAATTGCTATGAGAGCACCAGTTGTCACTAATTTGGGGGCTCCTTTTGCTCATGCATCTGATAGCTCAAAAGAGTGCATTAAAGGCACAACATGGAGTTGGTATTCACAGAATACCAGACTAGAGTAATCAAGTGAACATAAACTAAACAATATGTCATATTTGCACACAGGTTGATCATTAAAACCATATAGCATAACTCACAACTGAATGCAGGTTTATTCACGAACACAACAAGAGCTAATCATGGTGGATATATTCAATGAAAAACTACCCATTAAATGATTCAAGAGACATAACATTTAAAGCACATAGTCATGATTAAGCAAGCATAATTACTAACTTGGAAATCGTTAATCAATAATTGAAAGGTACCCAACACAGGCAATCAAAAAGCATAACTACTCCAAGGACAGATAGCACGACACTTAAGAAACACAGGTACCGTCCTTTGGAGAGACAGATGCGCAATCAAGGTCCTTTGCTTGATTTACCAATAATGATTAAGGACCTATTCAACTTTTCACTTGAGATGAACATGGGATTAGCGTCTCACAACAATTCAACCTTGGGTCAATGAATAAACACCAAAACAATGAAAAGCTTAAGCATAGAGTTTGAGATAACAGTCTTAAGCTCTCCCATGGTCTCCAGTTCATCTCAAGGCACCTGCATGGTCTAGTTAGCACAGTTTGGTACCCATCTCGGGATGGGTCCATAATGATCATCTAAATGTGCCTTTAGTACCCAAATTGCCTTTGTGCTAGTTCTACGTGATCTCGTTATAGATCTAGCACAAGTGTATGATTTGGGTCTCCTAAGCGAATGAGATTGAGACAAATTCACTTGCTTAGGAATCTTACCTTTATAACATACCTTTGATAGATGACCCTGCTCACCACACTTGTAGCAACAGCGTCGCTCACCCTGACATGACGCTTGCTGTTTGTCATTTTTCTTGGTGAGAGTCATCTTGGAGACTGCACATGCTCGATCCGTCAATAGAGGACAAGAAGTGATCGTGTGGTTCTTGTCATTGCATCCGAAGCATCTCCTTATCCCTTCACCCTTGTTGGTGTATGGACACGACGCAATGAGGTGTCCTGACTTTTGCACTTAAAGCACCTCCTTTTCCCTTTTCTCTTTTTGTTCTTGGATGACATAGAGAAAAGGTCAGTGCAAACAACATGATTAATTGAATCTTTACCTTTTTTCAAGCTTATGTTGATTTCTTCATCTTTAGGAACATCCTTCTTATTGAGCTTAACACTTGCTGCAGTTTTTCCTTTCTCAAGCTTCTTCACCACGCGCCCGTGGATATCTTGAGAGAGTTGAGCAATGTGTCTTCTCCTTAGTTGTCTTTGCTTCTTGTTCCCACACAATTTCTTTTGTAACCCTGCAGCTTGATGCTTATTCAAAAATTGGCTTTCTTTTGAACAACAGGGGTTAGCACATGGTGATAAATTATCCAAATGCGTACTTGTGCAAGAATGAGGTTCACATGAGTTAAAACTAGTAATTACTACTTCATGAGCAATATCAAGCATGATATGGTCATCAACTAGTTTATTATGAGAATATGACAGCATATCATACTCTTCACCTAGAGCAAGCTTTTCTAAATTTAGAATTTCTACTTGTCTCTCAAGCATGGCGTTTTCCATTTTAAGTTGAGCAACACAAGATAAAGCATCATCATTATTTCTTTGCTCAAATAAAATAGATTCATACCGTTGGACCAAATCATCATGAGAGCACTTTAGCTCCTCATGTTCTTTGGTCATCTTCTCCAGGCTGTTGTTGGTTTTGATGAGGGACTCCTCTTGTAACACCCCTGGTGTTACTATGACTAAAACTTGAGCATGACATCATAAGCATTGGCATTGCATGTGTTTGACACACCTAGAGTGCAATCACTAGGCAAAAATTTCAAACAAGTTGTATTGTTTTAATGTTTTTGCAAATAAAACCCTGGTTAAGGAACTTAACCCTATATAGAGGTTAAAGGGGTAAAACTTAACCTAAGATGAGAAAACCTAAAGGCTTTAGGGAAATAGTTGTAAAATATCTCCAAAAATAAAGTTGAATCACATTTATACCCCTGGGATACCAGAAACCCTAATTGGAACCCTGGAAAACCCTAAAACCAAACCCTAGGGACCTATGTGCAAAATTAGTCCACTTTTGGACTAAAGTGCAAAACCCAAGCCAAATAGGTATCATAAGTCCTTTGGTTCACAAATGTGTGGACTTGGAAGCCAAATGTTGAGTTTTGGACTTAAATGCAAAATGGACCTTAATTAGGTTCTGTGCTAAGTCTGAAATTTCAGAGTTTGGGCTCAACTTTGGAGCATTGTATCTTTCAAAATAATGAGAATTCATATTAGGTCACCACATCAAAATTATAGCCTAATCATAGGAGAACAACCTTGCTTAAGGTTGTGAGCTCAGTTGTTAAGAAAAATCCAGAGATAATTAAGCCTGAAGTTGGACTGTCAGACTGCTAGATGTCTGAAATTCAGATTAACAGTGGGATGACATGAACTTAGGGCTTGATTTTAGGCAAGATCCAGTGACTTTTTGTGGGAGCACATTGTAGTAAAGTTATAGATGGATTGTAGATCTACCACTTTGCTACAGATCATTGGGTATGTTGCCATGAAAATTTGTGAGAAAATCGAACCTAAACTATGACTGTCAGGCGCCGTAAACTGAATGTCCCATGGTACAGTAAAGGATAACTGAAGAAGATCCTATCCCTCTGCTCGTCGCCGGTGGTCCATCGCCGTTGATCACCGCTCGCCGTGATTCGTGCGTCGTGGCCATCGGATAAACATAGCTCAGTAAAGATCCTCACCGCCGGTGAGCTGGACACCACTCCGACGGCCTCCTCTGCCTTCCCCTCTGCTTTGCGGCTGGGGCGATAGGCTCGCCGGTGAACCGCCGCCGTCCGACCGTGCGCCGCGTGTCTCAACCGCGCCACCGCATCACCGTGACCCCCTCTAACTGTCTATCGATCACCGGAGTTACTGCCACGGCGATAAACACGTGTTCACCGCACCCACGTTCTTCCTCCTCTCCGGCCGCCAGCACTGCTCGACCGAATTCGTCACCGCCGCCTAACTTCTCTATAAATTGAAGCCACCGCAAACTCCGTAGGGTAGTCAAGAACCCCGACACCCAGTATTGTCCCCAGTGGATCGCCAGCGAGCTTGAATTTCACAGTTCCCCCAATTCGGTTTCCGCCACTGCGAAGAAGACCCCACCGTGGCCAGCTCGATTCAGGTGAGCTCAAGTCCCTCTGCCACTTGTTCTAGCCTCCTTAGGTACCCCGCAAACCCCTCGAACCCTTTAATTGAACTAGACCGCCACCCATCGCCGGGAACACGGCTGTCTTGCCACGATGCTCACGGCCACCGTGGCCAGAGCTCCATAGTTGATCATAAGCGCAATTAGGTTAGGGGAAATGATCATGGTAGCCCCGATTTCATGTCCGCCGCTCGGAGAACCCAGCCGTAGCCCCAATTGGCCGGTCCAGGACCTCGCCGGAGTCTCTCCGCGCGTGAACGCCGTCGGGGACCGTGAAACGTAAAGGAATAGAACTCGAGGGACTTTCTTGCAAAGTGTCAGTGACTCTGTTAAACAGTGAGAGAACCCATTCGCAGATAGTGAAAACCCCGAGGCCTTTCCTGTAAAGTTGCCAGCGCGTGCGTGGACGTGCTTCTGCTGGTAGTGGGCCGACCTGGGCTGGATTCGGTCCAATACTATTCATCTGTTTTTCTTTTTCTTTTATCTCCAGAGCCAAAACAATTATAGAAAACAGTAGAAAAATAATAAAATTGTGAAACCAATTTTCCTAGGCTTGTTATTTTCCCTAGAATTTAATAAAAATAGTTTTGTGATTTTTAGTGAAAATAAGAAATTTTAGGGCATTTAAAGGGGTTAAAAGTATTAGTTATGAATTTTTAGAAAATAATTGGTAAGTCCAAAAATGCCCAAACTTTTTATGGGAACTTAAAACAATATTTAGAAGCCTTGGGTAGAAATTGGGTTGATTTGGACCTTGTTTGATCACTAAACCCCAAAACACCCCCCCTGCCTTGTGAACTCCTTTACCGACTCCGAAAACCCTAGGTTCTCGGAGTACTGTGAAGGAAAGTTGTACTCAAGACTTAGATAATAAATCTATATTATCTTTGCATCCTCATGAACATCCCATGGCATCCATTCTTATGCATATATATGGTTATGTTAGAACACGAAGAAGAAGAAGAAGTCACTGAAGAGGGGACACCACCAACCTCAGATCCTCAAGCAGGCAACTGCTTTTATTTCGATATTTGTGGATCCGAGCAGGACTCACCTGTTAACAAAGGCAAGCCCCGGTGCATTTGCCACCCTCCTTGTTGGTTTAAAATCTTTCTCACTTGCTTGATGCATTAGGTGATAGGAGTTGATTGATAAAACAATTCCTGCATTACCTTCCTTGAATTTGATTACCTTCCTTGATCACCCGTTTTACAAAAGATTTTGATGCTTAGCCTTGCTTTAGAAAAACAAAATGTTTTGTTTTTACAAAAGATGATGTGGCAAAAGTGGGTGGGATGTTTTTGAAATAAAATTTGATGGTGGATCCATCAGGGCCTTGATGGATTCAACATCTGGAAAAGATGTACCTCTGCCAGGTACCAAACTTTGGGTTTGAAATAATTAAGATGAGACCGGGCGGGTGACTTGCATGAGAAAGGAGTCTCGGTGTAGTGTCTCCGTCTGAGTCGATTAAGGACCTTGTCGATGTAGGCTTGATGATCGAGGACCCTTTAACTGGTCACATGCCTCGTCATGGGTAAGCCTTGCCTCGGGCAGACTAAGGCCGGAATAAGATAACACGAAATGGGCGTGGAGCGGTGGCGAGAGTAGCGTGTACCCTCCGTGGCAAGAGGCCGGACGGTGGTGTATCTGTGCTCTCGGTTTGCGTGAACCTGATCCGGTCTTAAGAACCCCGGTGGCGGGTTGACATATGCAAGGGTTAAGTGCTACATATGTCGTGTGATTGGAGATCCTCAGCTGAGTATAATCGATTCGGATCGCCGTACCTTCGCGGTTATGAAGACTTGGTCACTGACCTACACGTAGCATTCCACTAAAAATGATGGGTATTTGTTAAAGAAATTGGCTAGTGCAGGACCAGTGATTGAACTAGGGTAGAAAGAACTCTAGTTGCAGGTAATTGAACTTAACTTGACAAATAAAATTTGATTTTTAAGGATCCACTTTAGTAAGCATTTCTGCAAAACAGAGTCTTTGATTATTGAGAAGCCTTACCTTGACTCCCTAAAAGCCAGCATACCCTTGAGAGTCTTTTCTTTAGTCGGGTAAGTCTTGCTGAGTAATTCCATACTCAGGGTTTATCCCTTCGTTGTTTTTAGGTGAGGAAGTAGCAGATTTCTGCTGCTTCTGTGCCAAGGTGATTCCCAAAGAAAAAACACAAGACTGAAGTGCGGGAGGACTTGGTCCTCCATATAGATCTTTTACTTAAATCTTCTCGGGAGGAGTTTTTGCCTCCCTTGGTTTGTATAATAATACTACTCAGCACTCGCTCTTAGTTCTGGTCTGTAATAAAACAACTTGAGCTTGTTTTTAAATAAATGTGAATTATGTAATCGCTTCCGCAATTCTTTATCTTCGATGTTCTGTAATGTCTGCAAGACGGGTGAATCGTTCCTGGTAAAGTAAGGAAAGATACCGAACTTGTCAAGTAGTTCAGGGACACCTACAGGGTTGTCTGAAGTCCGTTGGACAAGGACAACTGTAGATGGACCTAATTACTTGGGAGGTTCCGTCACAGCTGGTATCGGAGCCTAGCCCTTCTTTGCAGATATTATGAGGCATCTTAAAAGGGATTTTCGAAAGTCTTACCTAAAAATTCTTTTCTCTTCTTACCTAAGTATTCTGAAGAGTCTATCTTAAAGACCAGATAGGAAGAGTGCAATGTATAGAAGGTTGAATCGACTAAGGTTGATTCTGTACTTATTCATGCATCATGCTAAGAATTATACCAATAAATTTCCCCCCCCCCTCAGAAAGATGCCGCCACGCACAAGGCTAACGGCACGTAAGTCAACGGGACCAATTGGATACCCCGGCATCAACTAGCCCCTCGACACGAAAGCAGCAGCAGCGGAAGTAATGACCCCATAGGAGACCTTGAAGCCCGAGTGAGTCGACTTCAAGTAGAGCTGCAACACAGGACCGATGCTTGGGTCGCAGACGGAGATAGAATCAATGAACTAAGAAGGGACATCCGTCACCTGCAGGATCAGCTTGCTGATCGAGACTTAGCACTTGACTGGGCAGTACAGTCTCATTTGCTGGCATGTGCTATGGAAGCAAGGGCTCAGGCCCGAATTAAAGAACTTAGCTCAACTATCGATGACTTGCAGGTGTATTGCAATACGTTGCATGAGGAAGTCCATATACTATACTCACAATTACACCCTAGTGTGCCTGCACACTCTGCTGAGGCGGAAGCCGGACCCTCTCACGTTGCGGGACGCGCGCTGGGTGGGGAGTTAGACCTTTTTGAACCCCCTCCTTCTTTGAGGTTGGTTGACGTCTGGACTCCCACACCTAATGATGAGGCCGCCAAAAGTAACGGAAAGCAGGACTAATGGTGTAATAGAAGTAGAGTAGTGTATTGTAGGATGCACTGTTGTATAATAGGTTGAACTTTGGTATAATGGGTAATGTATCCTGTTATGTAATATCGAGTCTGTATCATTACTTTTTATAGTAATGTAAAATGGAAGGTCTCTTTGGCATATTATGTTTATTTCAAATGTTTTTGCCTCAGATGCCGACCAGGACTCGCGGACAGGACGCAACCGGAACTTCTGGGGGTCGGGATGTCACCCCAAATCCACCTCCGGTTCCACCCACGCTAGCCGAGGCGATTGCCGCCTTGGTGAATGCCACCGCAGACAATACCCGCTTCCTTAGGGAAATGGCGGGTCAGCAGCAGTTCCAGCAGCAGGCAGGAAGAGGTTTTCAGCAAGGTCCCCGTGAAACCACCTATCTGGACTTCTCCGAAACTCGTCCACCTCTATTCACCAAAGCAGAAGACCCGCTAGAAGCCGACGAGTGGATACGAGTTATTGAACAAAAGTTTGGTCTTCTTCGTTGTTCTGAAACGCAGAAGCCATTGTTCGCGGCACAGCAACTACGTGGCCCTTCCAGTACTTGGTAGGGAAATTTTGTGGCTATCCAACCTGACAACCATCAAATCACTTGGGAAGAATTTAAAGCAGCCTTCCGTGAGCACTACATACCTGAAGGGGTGCTGCATATGAAACAAGAGGAATTCATGAAGCTGAAACAAGGAGGAGACACCATCAATCAGTATCTTAACAAGTTTAATCACCTGTCGCAGTATGCCATCGACCAGGTAAATACTGATTTGAAGAAAAAGAACTGTTTTATGAGAGGTCTAAATGATCGGTTGCAGCGAAAGATGGCCACATGTATAGATCTCACGTATGGAAAGGCTGTCAGCACAGCCTTATCTGTTGAAGCAAAATACGCAAGTTCTGGGAAGAATAAGGGATTCAGTGGTGAGAGGCCTAATCAGGGCCAGGCGAAGAGGCAACGGTTCGTCATCCGGCCTTCTAGCCAAAACCGTACTTTTTCTCGTCCACCAGCATTCCCTTTTAAACAGCCCATTATTATCCGCCCCAACAATACCTCCACTCCCCCAAATCAGCCGGGTGCCCCAGGCACTCGATTCCCTGCCTTGCCCAGCTCTTCAACTGGGTGTTTCAACTGCGGCAAATCAGGACATTTTATCAAAGACTGCCCATACCCCAAGCAAAATCAATCCAATGCTCAGCAAGGAACTGGGAAGTCTACTCAGCCCAAGGGAAATGCTGTGGGGAGAAATACCAAGAAAACGGGGCGTGTATACTACACCCAGGTGGCCACTACACCGGAAGGAGAGCCGGTGATGATGGGTACGTTTCCCGTGGCCAGTCACCCTGCAATTATTCTTTTTGATTCTGGTGCTTCGCATACCTTCATTAGCAAGAAATTTGTGGAGCAACATCACATTGCATGCCATGAATCAAAAGAGGGATTTAAAATTCATTCACCCGGGGGTCACATTTTTACTAGAGAAGTGGCCTATGAAGTGCCAGTAACAATGGCCGGACGAAACTTTCCTGCTAACATGATTGTTCTGAAAGGCCAGGATATAGATGTAATTTTGGGTATGAATTGGTTAACCCAACACAAGGCAATCCTCAACACTGAACTCAGAACCGTCAGGTTGAGCTATAATCAAGAAGAGATTCTTTTGTCTCTCCCCGTAACCAATCCAGCCAAAGCTTCTAGTAGAATATTTGAAGCCATTGTACCGGAGATCAAGAACATTCCAGTAGTATGTGAGTTTCCAGATGTATTTCCGGAAGATTTGCCTGGACTGCCCCCTGAAAGAGATGTAGAATTCGTAATTGAGCTAAAGCCCGGTACGGCTCCTATTTCCCGAAGATCGTACCGTATGCCCCCTAATGAGTTGGCAGAATTGAAGATTCAATTACAAGATCTACTGAATAAGGGATTCATCCGGCCAAGCTCGTCCCCATGGGGTTGTCCCGCCATTTTTGTTAAGAAGAAGGATCAAACCTTGCGGATGTGCGTGGATTATCGACCCCTGAATGAGGTCACCATCAAGAATAAGTACCCTCTTCCAAGAATCGACATCTTATTTGATCAACTGACTGGGGCAAGGGTATTTTCTAAAATTGATCTCAGGTCGGGCTATCACCAAATCCGTATTCGGCCCGAGGATATACCGAAGACCGCATTTACTACGCGGTATGGATTGTTTGAATACTTGGTAATGTCTTTCGGGCTCACAAATGCTCTTGCCCACTTCACTTATTTGATGAACTCGGTGTTCATGCCCGAGTTGGACAAGTTCGTGGTGGTCTTCATCGACGATATTTTAATATACTCTAAAAATGAAGAGGAGCATGCTCAGCATCTACGGATTGTATTGACGCGCCTGAGGGAACATCAGCTGTATGCCAAGTTCAGTAAGTGCGCGTTCTGGCTGGAGGAAATTCAATTTTTGGGGCACGTGTTATCAGCTAAAGGAATTGCGGTAGATCCTAGCAAGGTCAAAGATATTCTGGAGTGGAAACCCCCAACCACTGTTCACCAAGTCCGGAGTTTTCTTGGACTAGCTGGATATTATCGCAGATTCATACCCGATTTTTCTAAGCTTGTGAAGCCAATCACAAGTTTATTGAAGAATGATATTAAGTTCAATTGGTCTTCTAAGTGTAATGAAGCCTTTGAGCAATTGAAGACATTATTAACCTGCTCCGGTATTGGCTCAACCGGACATCACTAAGCCTTTTGATGTATATTGTGATGCATCTGGCAGTGGGCTCGGCTGTGTACTGATGCAAGAAGGCCGAGTAATTGCGTATGCTTCAAGGCAGTTGCGCCGACATGAGGAGCATTATCCAACTCATGATCTGGAGCTAGCTGCTGTGGTTCATGCCCTGAAAATATGGCGTCACTATCTGCTGGGAAATATCTGTCACATATATACAGATCATAAAAGTTTGAAGTACATCTTCACCCAGTCAGAGTTAAATATGAGGCAAAGACGATGGCTTGAGCTCATTAAAGACTATGAACTGGAGATCCATTATCACCCAGGCAAGGCCAATGTGGTGGCAGATGCATTGAGTCGTAAGACTTCCTGCCACTGTCTTATGGCGAAGACCTCCGAGAACACTTTATGTCAAGAAATGGAGAAGCTAAACCTGGGGATAATCCAACAAGGGACTCTGAATCAGCTAAAGCTTGAGTCAACCATTTTGCAAAGGATAATTGATGCTCAAAAGGATAATCTGGGTATGTGTCGGCGTCTCGAGACCGGGGGGGTCCCTAGGCCGACGAGTGAGTGTGCCGCGTGCCCCAGCCTAGATGGGTCGAGCGCGTGGGCGAGCGCGAAGGGGGGAAAGAGCGAGGCGGCCGGAGCCGGGTCGTGAGAGGGAGGCGGAGATCCCGCGGCCTTCGTGTTCGCCCCGCGCCCAGGTCGGGTGCGCTTGCAGTAGGGGGTTACAAGCGTCCGCGCGGGTGAGGGGAGCGAGCGGCCCCGAGAGAGCGCCTGCCCCTGCCCTCGTTCCCGCGGGAACCAACCTTCTCTAAGAAGGCCCTGGTCCTTCCTTTTATAGGCGTAAGGAGAGGAGCCAGGTGTACAAATGGGGGTGTAGCAAGGTGCTACGTGTCTAGCGGGGGAGAGCTAGTGCCCTAAGTACATGCCAAGGTGGCAGCCGGAGAGATCTTGGCACCCAGCTGGTGTGGCGTCGTGGCTGTCGGAGGAGTAACGGAGCCTGGTGGAGGGACAGCTGTTGGAATAGCTGTGCTCTTGCTGACGTCTTCCTGCTTCCGTAAGGGAGCCGAGAGCCGCCGTCGTCATGGGTCTAGCGGGGCGCCATCATTGCCTATCTGGCGGAGCTGGCCAGATGGGACGCCGGTCTTGTTCTCTGCGACCCAAGTCGGCTCGGGGCAGAGTGATGATGACGCTTCCTGTTGACGTGGCGGACTTGTGCCCTAGGTCGGGCGACGTGGAGGCTCCTCCGAAGCCGAGGTCGAGTCTGTCCTGCATGGCCGAGGCCGAGCCCGAGCTCCTGGGTCGGGCGAGGCGGAGGTCGTTCGGCAGAGGCCAGGGCGGAGTCCGAGCCCTGGGTCGGGCGAAGCGGAGTTCGTCGTCTTCCGGGGCCTTAGCCCGAGTCCGAGCCCTGGGTCGGGCGGAGCGGAGTTCGCCGTCTTCCGGGGCCTTAGCCCGAGTCCGAGCCCTGGGTCGGGCGGAGCGGAGTTCGCCGTCTTCTGGGGCCTTAGCCCGAGTCCGAGCCCTGGGTCGGGCGGAGCGGAGTTCGCCGTCTTCCGGGGCCTTAGCCCGAGTCCGAGCCCTGGGTCGGGCGGAGCGGAGTTCGCCGTCTTCCGGGGCCTTAGCCCGAGTCCGAGCCCTGGGTCGGGCGGAGCGGAGTTCGCCGTCTTCTGGGGCCTTAGCCCGAGTCCGAGCCCTGGGTCGGGCGGAGCGGAGTTCGCCGTCTTCCAGGGCCTTTGGTAAAGCCTGGCCGCCCGTCGGTCTCACTCTTTGCGTTAAATGCCCCAGTGACTTGGTCGGTTGGCGCGGTGATTTAGTCAGGGTTGCTTCTTAACGAAGGCAAGGCCTCGGGCGAGCCGGAGATGCGTCTGCCGTAAAAAAGGGGGCCTCGGGCGAGACGGAAACACCTCAGGGTCGGCTGCCCTTGCCCGAGGCTAGGCTCGGGCGTGGCGTGATCGAGTCGCTCGTATGGACTGATCCCTGACTTAATCAAACCCATCAGGCCTCTGCAGCTTTATGCTGATGGGGGTTACCAGCTGAGAATTAGGCGTCTTGAGGGTACCCCTAATTATGGTCCCCGACAGTAGCCCCCGAGCATCGAAGGGAGTGTTAGCACTCGCTTGGAGGCTTTCGTCGCACTTTTTTGCAAGGGGACCAGCCTTTCTCAGTTACACTTTGTTCCGGTGGGTGCGCGCGAGCGCACCAGCCGGGTGTAGCCCCCAAGGCCTCGGAGGAGTGGTTTCACTCCTCCGAGGTCTTAATGCCTTGCGTAATGCTTCGGCTGGTCTGGCGGTTCCCTCATGCGAGCAGGCCGTAGCCCGGGTGCACTGTCGGGGCCCAAGTTCTCGGGCTGGTATGTTGACGCTGTCAACGGTTTGGCCGGAGCCGGGTTTGCGAGAGCAGCCCCCGAGCCTCCGCACAGGGCGAGAGGACGATCAGGGACAGACTCGGCTTTTTTATATACGCCCCTACGTCGCCTTTCCGCAAGGAGGAGGGGGGGAGAGCGCCATGTTACCCTCGATGGGCACCGAACATGGTGTCTCCGGTGAGCTGCAATCGGGTAATCCGAGTGGACGTCCGTGCCCCGTTCGTTGGGGGTCGGCTAGGGGCCCGGAGGCACGCCCAAAAGTACCTGCGGGTGATCTGCCGGACCCGGTCCCCTGGCGACGGGGTCCGAGGGCTCGTTGCCTCCCTCCGATGGGATTCCGTTACAGGATCGTTCCCGCTGGTCTCGGAAATGTCCTAGGGTACCTCGGGAGCGTAGCCCGAGCCTTGGTTATGTATCGAACGTACCCCTGGTCATCCCTCGCTCGGTGTCTGAGGCGACTGTGAACCCTTCAGAGGGCCAGCCTTCGAACCCCTGATCAGTAATGGGCGCGGAGCCCGAGTAGCCTGAGGCGGTCGTGGAACCTTTCGGGAGGCCGACCTTCGAACCCCTGACCAGTAGTGGGTGTCGGGCCCACGCGATCTGAGGCGGCTGTTGAACCCTCCGGGGGGTCAGCCTTCGAACCCCTGATCAGTAAGGAGGCTCGGAGCCTAGTTCCTTCACGGGGAAGGATCCCTTTGGGGGTATCCCCTTTCCCGGTCCCTGTTGCAAGAGATAGAGAAAGAGGAAAAAGGGGAAAAAGGATACGAAATTGAACGACGTGGCGTACCTTTTTTTTGGTGTGGTCGTTTTGGCGAAGGCGAAACGTCGCCAGCTGCTCCTGCCAGAAACGCCGCCTGTCGAGCCGCGGAGTTAATGCGCCGGGGCGAGTAGTTGGCGAGGCTGCCGTTGCGCGTGCGCGAGCCGTTCGAGGAACGGGTCACGGGCGCGTCGTCTTCACACCGTGAGAGGGGGTTCTTTCGCCGCCTCCGGATGGGACGTGAGCTTGGCCGATGGCGTGACCGCTGCTCTCGCGCGCCTGCCACCGTCATTACTGCCTGCCCACTTTTGACCGCGTTTGACCGCTGCGTCAGGCTGGCGCTGCTGGGTCGCGCGCTGGGTCGCCTCGGGTCGCGGTATTGGTTCCGCAGCCGAGGAGGTGCGGTGGTGGCGCAAGTGGTACAGTTGCTTGCATGCAGCATCCGGCGCGCCGGTCGCGCGACGCGTGGGCTTGGGCCTCCGTGCTGGCAGGTGAGGAGTCGGAGAAGTGCGTCCACTTGGCGTGGTTGCATGCCGCCTGCATGGCTGCCCGCCGCTTTCGCCCGTTGGTTTGGGCAAAAGAGGAGGGTCACTCGTAACCGCTGGGTGGTTGCGTGCGCCGTGTGCGGCGGTTCGACTTCTTCTGCTCAGAGCCGGTCTGCATGACAAGTGGGTCCCAGCCCCTGCGCCGCAGGGGAGGGCTTTGGAGGCGTGTTGGAGAAGACTCAGCCCGTGACGGTTGGGGGCGCAAGCAGGGAGAGTTGCCTTTAAAAGGAGGGCGACCCCTTTCGTAAGGCGACCATGTCTTCTTCCTCCCTTATGCATCGCGTCTTTCCACCTTTCAAGCCCCCGGATGGGGGAAACCGCCGTCTCCGCGCCTCATCGTCGGAGGACACAACTCCGTGGGAGTGGGTACCTTTTCAGCCATCGTTCGGCTTCAAGGATTTTCATCATGCAGCCCGGCTGCACCCCTCCACCGGCGGTCACCCAAGATGGTGACCTCCGGCTTGATGGTGGGGGAAAGCGAGCCGGGCTGCGGCCTCCGCCCCTTCCTCAGCCTCAAGGATTTTCATCACCAGGGCTGAGGAGGGGAGCGTGCCGAGTTGGGGTCGGCCCCTGCGCGGGCGGTGGTTCGCTCCTTCCCTCAGTGATCAGGGGGAAGGGCGGGAGCCGTCCGTGGCGCTAACAGCTGCACCGTGCCCGGCTCTTTGAGCCGAGCAGTTTCGGAGCCGCTCCCGGTGCCGCCTCCCGCCACGGCAGCTGGAAGAGGTTCTTTCGCCGGCGCGGCAACCAAGGTTGGCCATGGACCGACCTCCAACTCTACGGCCTTCTGCCCGTCCTTGCCTCTCGAGTTTGGGCAAGGGCGGGGGCCTCCTAGCAGCAGCATCCGCCCTGAGGCCATCATTGCTGCTGTTCGGCCCCTCGGGGCAGAAGTCTTCATCGTCGCCGCTGCCGGGGCGGGCGGCGACCTGCCGTTCGTCGGTCTTCTGTTGCCCCGCAGGCCCACCCCTATCGAGTGGGGTTGTTCGTACCTGCGGAGGGGGAACCAGAGTTCCGTTCGTGATGGCACTTCGAGTGCCGGGTTTTTTGTTCATTTCGGCTTTCGGGGCCTGAACATGTATGTAACTTCTGCACGGAGCCGTATTTTTTCCTCATTTTCGAGCACTAAGACTCGTCTGCTGATTATCTGAATCGCTTCACCAAGCATGAGTCGCCCCGTGTTAAGGTGATGAGTGAGGTATCCGTATCCCGGAGGCGTGGGAGTCCCTCGGCTCGGTCGGCCTTGCCGCTTACGCGTACTTTCATCCGTCCATGAGGCCCTGTCACCGACTCGGTCGAGAAGGCTCGAAGGATCGCTTTGACAGAAGGGCTTCCGAACGTAGAGACTTGTTTGATCCGCGGAGTCACCTTATCCGATCGTGAGTTACTTATCGCAGAAGGTTATGAGTGAGGTATCCGTATCCCGGAGGCGTAGGAGTCCCTCGGCTCGGTCAGCCTTGACTGCTTACGTGTACCCCGTCGTTTCCGGGACCCACTTTTCGAAGTAGTCAAAAAGCACGAAAGACATTCTGGTAAAAGAGATTTTTTTCAAGGAAAATTTTGACGCAGAGGGGGTTTCCCCCCTTTTAGCCCCCGAGGGAGGGTCGGGCTTTGCCTAGGCGAGGCCGACCCTTCCTTGTTGACTAAACTTTGCGTGGGTGCGAGGTATATGAACAACTTGAAAACATCTTAAGGGTAGAAGCGACGTAGCTGTTGGATGTTCCAAGCGTTGCCGTAGACCTCGCCTTGACTGTTGGCCAGCTTGTACGTTCCGGGCTTCAGAACTTTGGCGATGACGAATGGCCCCTCCCAGGGGGGCGTGAGCTTGTGTCTCCCTCGGGCGTCTTGCCGCAGCCGAAGCACCAGGTCGCCCACCTGGAGGTCTCGGGGTCGGACCCCTCGGGCGTGGTAGCGTCGCAGGGACTGCTGATACCGCGCCGAGTGTAGTAAGGCCCTGTCCCGAGCCTCGTCCAACTGGTCCAGCGAGTCTTCTCGACTAGCTTGGTTGCTTTGATCGTCGTAGGCTCTCGTCCTCGGGGAGCCGTATTCCAGGTCCGTGGGCAAGATGGCCTCGGCCCCGTAGACCAGGAAGAACGGCGTGAAACCCGTGGCTCGGCTCGGCGTCGTCCTCAGGCTCCAGACCACCGAGGGGAGTTCCTTCATCCATCGCTTGCCGAATTTGTTGAGGTCGTTGTAAATCCGAGGCTTGAGCCCTTGTAGAATCATGCCGTTGGCACGCTCTACTTGCCCATTCGACATGGGATGAGCCACGGCAGCCCAGTCCACCCGGATGTGGTGATCCTCGCAAAAATCCAAGAATTTTTTGCCGGTGAACTGGGTGCCATTGTCGGTGATGATGGAGTTCGGGACCCCGAAGCGATGGATGATGTTGGTGAAGAACGCCACCGCCTGCTCGGACCTGATGCTGTTCAGGGGTCGGACCTCGATCCACTTGGAGAATTTGTCGACGGCGACCAGCAGGTGCGTGTAGCCCCCGGGCGCCTTCTGCAGAGGGCCGACGAGGTCCAGACCCCACACAGCGAAGGGCCAGGTGATGGGTATCGTCTGCAGAGCCTGAGCGGGCAGGTGGGTCTGCTTCGCATAGAATTGGCACCCTTCGCAGGCGCGGACAATTCTAGTGGCGTCAGCCACCGCCGTCGGCCAGTAGAAGCCTTGGCGGAAAGCGTTCCCGACGAGGGTTCGAGGTGCTGCATGATGGCCGCAAGCCCCCGAGTGTATTTCCTGCAGGAGTTCCTGACCTTCGGCGATGGAGATGCATCGCTGGAGGAGGCCCGAGGGGCTCCGGTGGTAGAGCTCCTTCTCATCGCCCATCAAGACGAACGACTTGGCGCGTCGCGCTACCCGCCGAGCCTCAACTCGGTCGAGGGGCAGTTCTCCTTGGCGGAGATATTGCAGGTACGGGGTCTGCCAATCCTGATCTGGCGTGACCCCGCTCCGCTCCTCCTCGATGCGCAGTGCTTCGCCCTCAGGGGCCGAGGGTTCCTCGGGCTGAACCGAGGATGGCTCGGGCTGGGCCGAGGTCCCCTCGGACGGGGCCGAGGGCGCCTCGGGCTCAGGCGTGTCGCCGATCTTGACGGAGGGTTGGTGCAGATCCCAGGAGAAGACGTCCGGGGGAACCGTCGTTCGCCCCGAGGCTATCTTTGCCAGCTCGTCTGCAGTCTCGTTGTAGCGCCGGGCGATGTGGTTAAGCTCGAGCCCGTAGAACTTGTCTTCTAGGCGTCGAACCTCATCACAATAGGCCTCCATCTTCGGGTCGCGGCAGTGGGAGTTCTTCATGACTTGGTCGATGACGAGCTGCGAGTCGCCGCGAGCGTCGAGGCGTCGGACCCCTAGCTCGATGGCGATTCGCAATCCGTTGATCAGAGCCTCGTACTCAGCCATATTGTTGGACGCCGGGAAATGGAGGCGGAGCACGTAGCGCAGGTGTTTCCCGAGGGGCGAGACGAAGAGCAGGCCCGCGCCGGCTCCCGTCTTCATCAGCGACCCGTCGAAAAACATGGTCCAGAGCTCCGGTTGGATCGGAGCCGTTGGTAACTGGGTGTCGACCTATTCGGCTACGAAGTCCGCCAGTACCTAGGACTTGATGGCCTTCCGAGGGGCGAACGAGATTGTCTCGCCCATGATTTCCACCGCCCACTTTGCGATCCGTCCCGAGGCTTCTCGGCACTGGATGATCTCCCCCAGGGGGAAGGATGACACCACAGTCACCGGATGAGACTCGAAGTAATGTCACAACTTTTGCCTCGTCAGGATCACTACATACAGCAGCTTCTGGACTTGTGGGTAGCGGATCTTGGTCTCGGACAGCACCTCGCTGACGAAGTAAACTGGCCTCTGAATGGGCAAAGCATGCCCCTCTTCCTGCCTTTCGACCACGATCGCGGCACTGACCACCTGAGTGGTAGCGGCGACGTAGACCAAGAGGGCTTCTCCATCAGCTGGGGGTACCAAGACGGGCGCCTGGGTGAGGAGCGCCTTCAGGTTCCCGAGAGCTTCCTCGGCCTCGGGAGTCCAAGTGAAGCACTCGGCCTTCCTTAAGAGACGGTACAGGGGCAGACCTCTTTCGCCGAGGCGCGAGATGAAACGGCTCAAGGCCGCGAGACATCCCATGACCCTCTGTACGCCTTTTAAGTCCTTGATGGGCCCCATGCTTGTGATGGCTGCGATCTTCTCTGGGTTGGCTTCGATGCCCCGCTCGGAGACGATGAATCCCAGGAGCATGCCTCGGGGCACCCCGAAGACGCACTTCTCGGGATTGAGCTTGACGCCCTTCGCCTTGAGACACCGGAATGTCACTTTGAGGTCGGAGAGAAGGTCGGAGGCTTTCCTTGTCTTGACTACGATGTCATCGACGTAGGCCTCGACCGTGCGACCGATGTGTTCGCCGAACACATGGTTCATGCACCGCTGGTACGTTGCACCCGCGTTCCTCAAACCGAACGGCATGGTGACATAACAGTACATGCCGAAGGGCGTGATGAAAGAAGTCGCGAGCTGGTCGGACTCTTTCATCTTGATTTGATGATACCCTGAGTAGGCATCGAAGAAAGACAGGGTTTCGCACCCAGCAGTGGAGTCCACGATTTGATCGATGCGAGGTAGAGGGTAGGGGACCTTCGGACACGCTTTGTTGAGACCAGTGTAGTCTACACACATCCGCCATTTCCCCCCTTTCTTCCTCACAAGTACAGGGTTGGCAAGCCATTCGGGATGGGATACCTCTTTGATGAACCCTGCTGCCATCAGCTTGTGGATCTCTTCGCCTATCACCCTGCGCCTTTCCTCGTCGAATCGGCGCAGAGGCTGTCTGACCGGTCGGGCTCCGGCCCGAATATCCAGCGAGTGCTCGGCGACATCCCTCGGTATGCCGGGCATGTCCGAGGGACTCCACGCAAAGACGTCGGCGTTTGCGCGGAGAAAGTCGACGAGCACTGCTTCCTATTTGGGGTCGAGCCCGGAACCGATCCGGATCTGCTTGGAGGTGTCGCCACTGGGGTCGAGAGGGACGGCCTTAACCGTCTCCGCTGGCTCGAAGTTGCCGGCGTGTCGCTTCACGTCCGGCACCTCTCGGGAGAGGCTTTGCAGGTCGGCGATGAGGGCCTCGGACTCGGCGAGGGCCTCGGCGTACTCCATGCACTCCACATTGCATTCGAATGCGTGTTTGTACGTGGGGCCGACGGTGATGACCCCATTGGGGCCCGGCATCTTGAGCTTCAGGTAGGTGTAGTTGGGGATGGCCATGAACTTCGCGTAGCATGGCCTTCCCAACACTGCGTGGTAGGTTCCTCGGAACCCGACCACCTCGAACGTCAAGGTCTCCCTTCGGAAGTTGGAGGGTGTTCCGAAGCAAACAGGGAGGTCGAGCTGTCCGAGGGGCTGGACGCGCTTCCCAGGAATGATCCCGTGGAAGGGCGCAGCGCCTGCTCGGACGGATGACAGATCGACGCGCAGGAGCCTGAGGGTCTCGGCGTAGATGATATTGAGGCAGCTGCCCCCATCCATCAGGACCTTGGTGAGCCTGACGTCGCCGATGACGGGGTCGACGACGAGCGGGTACTTCCCCGGGCGCGGCACGTGGTCGGGGTGGTCATCTTGGTCGAAGGTGATGGGCTTGTCGGACCAGTCTAGGTAGACTGGCGTCGCCACCTTCACCGAGCAGACCTCCCGACGCTCTTGCTTACGATGCCGAGCCGAAGCATTCGCCGCATGCCCTCCGTAGATCATGAAGCAGTCGCGGACCTCGGGGAACTCTCCTGCTTGGTGATCTTTTTTGTCGTCGTCGTGGGCCCTGCCACCCTCTGCGGGTGGCCCGGCCCGGTGGAAGTGGCGCCGAAGCATGACACACTCCTCGAGGGTGTGCTTGACGGGCCCCTGATGGTAAGGGCACGTCTCCTTGAGTGCCTTGTCGAAGAGGTTGGTGCCTCCGGGGGGCTTCCGAGGGTTCTTGTATTCGGCAGCGGCGACAAGGTCCGTGCTGGCGGCGTCGCGTTTCGCTTGCGACTTCCTCCTGCCTTTCTTCTTGGCGCCGAGCGGAGTAGACGCCTCGGGAGCATCTTCCGACAGGCGGCCCTGGGGCTGCTTGTCCTTACGGAAGATGGCCTCGACCGCCTCCTGACTAGAGGCGAACTTGGTGGCGATGTCCATCAGCTCGCTCGCCCTGGTGGGGGTCTTGCGACCCAACTTGCTCACCAGGTCACGGCAGGTGGTGCCGGCAAGGAACGCACCGATGACATCGGAGTCGGTGATGTTGGGCAGCTCGGTGCGCTGCTTCGAGAATCGCCGGATGTAGTCCCGAAGAGACTCTCCCGGCTGCTGCCGGCAGCTTCGGAGGTCCCAGGAATTCCCGGGGCGCACGTACGTGCCCTGGAAGTTGCCGGCGAAAGCTTGGACCAGATCCTCCCAGTTGGAAATCTGCCCCGGAGGCAGGTGCTCCAACCAAGCGCGAGCGGTGTCGGAGAGGAACAGGGGGAGGTTACGGATGATGAGGTTATCGTCGTCCGTTCCACCCAGTTGACAGGCCAGGCGGTAGTCCGCGAGCCACAATTCCGGTCTCGTTTCCCCCGAGTACTTTGTGATAGTAGTCGGGGGTCGGAATCGGGTCGGAAACGGCGCCCGCCGAATGGCCCGGCTGAAGACCTGCGGACCAGGTGGTTCGGGCGAGGGACTCCGATCCTCCCCACTGTCGTAGCGTCCCCCACGCCTGGGGTGATAACCTCGGCGCACCCTTTCGTCGAGGCGGGCCCGACGGTCGCGATGAGGGTGCTCGTTGCCGAGGTGGCCCGGGGCCGCAGGCGCGGTGTTGCGCGTGCGCCCGGTGTAGACCGAGGCCTCCCGCATGAGTCGGGAAGTCGCGGCACGAGGTTCCGAGGGGTACCCCTGCCTTCGGGAGGCGGAGCTCTCGGCCCGCCGGGCCGCAGCGCCTTCCAGGAGATGCTTGAGCTCTCCCTGGATTCGCCGACCCTCGGTGGTTGATGACTCCGGCATCGCGCGGAGGAGCATCGCCGCGGCTGCCAGGTCCTGACCGGTTCCGCCGGATGCGGGTGGCGGTCTGCCCCTGGCATCGTTGGCGATGCGGTGCTGGAGACCCTGGGGCAGGTGACGTATTTCTCCGGCTGGGGGCTGGCCCGCCCATACCTGCCCGACGTCCCGGCGGATTGCCTCGAGCGCCCCTGCTCCCTCATCGAGCCCGGCCTGCACCCCGCGGACTTGCTCGAGCTGTGGGTCGTAACCCCCTGCCGGAACGGGGACCACAGCTAGCTCCCGCGGGATGTCGGCGCGAGGCGCTGGCCTAGGGAGATCACCATCCTCCGGCATGCCGAGACAGCTGCCTCCGGAGGGATCCCCTAGCTCGATGTGGAAACATTCGCGGCTCGGGCCGCAGTCCTTGTCGTCAAGGCTGCGGCTGCCGTCGGAACAGTCGGAGAGGCAGTAGTTGCATGCGGTCATGAAGTCCCGCATGGCACTGGGGTTGCCAGATCCAGAGAAATCCCAGCAGATGCTGGGGTCGTCGTCTTCCTCGGACCCAGAGGGTCCGTAGGTCGAGACGCCCGTCAGTCGGTCCCAAGGCGACCGCACACGAAACCCGAAAGGGGTTGCATTCACCTCAACGCGAGCGCCCGCCACAGCGAGGTCGCTAGGCGGGTTGAGGTCGAGTCGAAATGACGAAGGATGGGAAGCAGTCGGTACCTTTTGGTCGACGAAGAGCGACGAAGTCACCTCGGGGGTTGATCGCGCCGTCGTCTTGGGTACGAGGACGACGTCCTGCAGGCCCTCCGTGAGCGTGCTGGCGTCGTCCACTTGCTCGGAGTCGGCGTGTCGCGGGGGGACGGCGCTCGCCTTTGCCTCAAACGCGAGGGTGACGCCCGACGCGTCCTCCGTTGGGGCGCTGGGGATGTCGACTTGCTCGACAGCCGACTGAGCGCAGCCTCCTGCTCGGCCCTGGTTGCCCCGCCTTCTCCTCCGATGGCGAGGGAGAGGATGGGGCGAGCTCGAAAGTTGTCCTTCCCCCACGCGGGAAAGACGTCGTCGATTCCGCCGACGGCGGGCGGGCTGTCCGTCGCCATTGTCGCTGTCGCGCGGCGGTGGAAGGAGTATCATGTCGTAGCTGCCGTCGAAAGACATGAACTCGAGGCTCCCGAAACGGAGCACCGTCCCGGGTTGAAGAGGTCGTTGGAGACTGCCCATCTGGAGCTTGACGGGAAACTGCTCGTCAACACGCAGCAGGACCCTACCTGGCGCGCCAACTGTCGGCGTCTCGAGACCGAGGGGGTCCCTAGGCCGACGAGTGAGTGTGCCGCGTGCCCCAGCCCAGATGGGTCGAGCGCGTGGGCGAGCGCGAAGGGGGGAAAGAGCGAGGCGGCCGGAGCCGGGTCGTGAGAGGGAGGCGGAGATCCCGCGGCCTTTGTGTTCGCCCCGCGCCCAGGTCGGGTGCGCTTGCAGTAGGGGGTTACAAGCGTCCGCGCGGGTGAGGGGAGAGAGCGGCCCCGAGAGAGCGCCTGCCCCTGCCCTCGTTCCCGCGGGAACCAACCTTCTCTAAGAAGGCCCTGGTCCTTCCTTTTATAGGCGTAAGGAGAGGAGCCAGGTGTACAAATGGGGGTGTAGCAAGGTGCTACGTGTCTAGCGGGGGAGAGCTAGTGCCCTAAGTACATGCCAAGGTGGCAGCCGGAGAGATCTTGGCACCCAGCTGGTGTGGCGTCGTGGCTGTCGGAGGAGTAACGGAGCCTGGTGGAGGGACATCTGTTGGAACAGCTGTGCTCTTGCTGACGTCTTCCTGCTTCCGTAAGGGAGCCGAGAGCCGCCGTCGTCATGGGTCTAGCGGGGCGCCATCATTGCCTATCTGGCGGAGCTGGCCAGATGGGACGCCGGTCTTGTTCTCTGCGACCCAAGTCGGCTCGGGGCAGAGTGATGATGACGCTTCCTGTTGACGTGGCGGACTTGTGCCCTAGGTCGGGCGACGTGGAGGCTCCTCCGAAGCCGAGGTCGAGTCTGTCCTGCATGGCCGAGGCCGAGCCCGAGCTCCTGGGTCGGGCGAGGCGGAGGTCGTTCGGCAGAGGCCAGGGCGGAGTCCGAGCCCTGGGTCGGGCGAAGCGGAGTTCGTCGTCTTCCGGGGCCTTAGCCCGAGTCCGAGCCCTGGGTCGGGCGGAGCGGAGTTCGCCGTCTTCCGGGGCCTTAGCCCGAGTCCGAGCCCTAGGTCGGGCGGAGCGGAGTTCGCCGTCTTCTGGGGCCTTAGCCCGAGTCCGAGCCCTGGGTCGGGCGGAGCGGAGTTCGCCGTCTTTCGGGGCCTTAGCCCGAGTTCGAGCCCTAGGTCGGGCGGAGCGGAGTTCGCCGTCTTCCGGGGCCTTAGCCCGAGTCCGAGTCCTGGGTCGGGCGGAGCGGAGTTCGCCGTCTTCTGGGGCCTTAGCCCGAGTCCGAGCCCTGGGTCGGGCGGAGCGGAGTTCGCCGTCTTCCGGGGCCTTTGGTAAAGCCTGGCCGCCCGTCGGTCTCACTCTTTGCGTTAAATGCCCCAGTGACTTGGTCGGTTGGCGCGGTGATTTAGTCAGGGTTGCTTCTTAACGAAGGCAAGGCCTCGGGCGAGCCGGAGATGCGTCTGCCGTAAAAAAGGGGGCCTCGGGCGAGACAGAAACACCTCAGGGTCGGCTGCCCTTGCCCGAGGCTAGGCTCGGGCGTGGCGTGATCGAGTCGCTCGTATGGACTGATCCCTGACTTAATCAAACCCATCAGGCCTCTGCAGCTTTATGCTGATGGGGGTTACCAGCTGAGAATTAGGCGTCTTGAGGGTACCCCTAATTATGGTCCCCGACAGTATGAAGCACATACGAGAGAAGATAAGGGCTGGAACAGCCAAATGTTTCAAGGAAGACGATCAAGGTGTGATATGGTTTAAAAACCGTATAGTAGTGCCAAAGAATGAAGAACTCCGCCAGCAAATCTTAGATGAAGCACATCTTAGTCGCTATTCTATTCATCCGGGAAGCACTAAGATGTATCATGATCTAAAACAGCACTACTGGTGGACGAAGATGAAAATTGAAATTGCACGCTATGTGGCTAAGTGTGACACTTGCAGACGTGTCAAGGCCATACACATGAAAACTGCCGGTCCATTGCAGTCATTACCAATACCAACATGGAAATGGGAAGACATAAGCATGGACTTCATTGTGGGATTGCCCAGGACCGCGAAAGGGTATGACTCGATCTGGGTGATTGTTGATCGACTTACAAAGGTTGCTCATTTCTGCCGGTCAAGACATATTACCCGGTACTTACCTATGCGGAATTATATATTGCTCGTATTCTCAGTTTGCATGGTGTTCCAAACACTATAGTGTCGGATCGTGGACCACAATTTGTATCCAAATTTTGGGAAGAACTTCATAAATCCCTGGGTACTAAGTTACTCCACAGTTCGGCCTATCATCCTCAAACCAGTGGACAGACTGAGAGAGTGAACCAAATACTTGAAGATATGCTGCGGGCATGTGTTCTGGACTTCTCACAGAAATGGGATGAATGTTTACCTTTGGCGGAGTTTTCATATAATAATAGCTATCAAGAAAGTATCAAGATGGCACCCTTTGAAGCTTTATATGGACGACGGTGTCGGACTCCGCTAAATTGGTCTGAACCTGGTGAAAGGTGCTTCTTTAGACCTGATCAGGTGAAAGAAGCCGAGGATAAGGTTCAGAAAATTATTCATAATATGAAGAAAGCACAAGCTCGTCAGAAGAGTTATACAGACACACGGCGAATGCCCTTATATTTCCTGGAAGGAGACTATGTTTACCTGAAAGTCTCACCAATGAAAGGAGTATCGCGTTTTGGGGTTAAAGGGAAACTTGCACCCAGGTACATTGGTCCATTCCTGGTACTTGAGTAATGTGGACCAGTGGCATACCGACTCCAACTACCCGAAACCTTGTCTGCTGTGCATAATGTGTTCCATGTGTCACAATTGAAGAAGTGTCTTCGGGTTCCCGATCGAACCATTGAAGTAACTGATGTTGTCCTTGAGCCGGACTTGACCTATTCTGAGCATCCTGTTCGAGTCTTGATCAAAAGGACAGGGTTACCCGAAGAAAAACTCTCAAGTTTTATAAGATACAGTGGAACCGGCATTCTGAAGATGAAGCTACTTGGGAAACTCAAGATTTCTTGAATAAGAATTTCGCAGGCTTTCTAGCCTCATGTAATTTGTAAAGTGTATATAGTTATTGCAATAAAGGAGTGAACCCCCACACCACCCTGCCTCGTACCAAAAATAAGGAAATAAAAATGTGACACATTTCCTTTTCCATTACTCACCCTAGGAATTTAAATCTCGGGACGAGATTCTTTTATGGGGGGAAGGATGTAACACCCCTGGTGTTACTATGACTAAAACATGAGCATGACATCATAAGCATTGGCATTGCATGTGTTTGACACACCTAGAGTGCAATCACTAGGCAAAAATTTCAAACAAGTTGTATTGTTTTAATGTTTTTGCAAATAAAACCCTGGTTAAGGAACTTAACCCTATATAGAGGTTAAAGGGGTAAAACTTAACCTAAGATGAGAAAACCTAAAGGCTTTAGGGAAATAGTTGTAAATTATCTCCAAAAATAAAGTTGAATCACATTTATACCCCTGGGATACCAGAAACCCTAATTGGAACCCTGGAAAACCCTAAAACCAAACCCTAGGGACCTATGTGCAAAATTAGTCCACTTTTGGACTAAAGTGCAAAACCCAAGCCAAATAGGTATCATAAGTCCTTTGGTTCACAAATGTGTGGACTTGGAAGCCAAATGTTGAGTTTTGGACTTAAATGCAAAATGGACCTTAATTAGGTTCTGTGCTAAGTCTGAAATTTCAGAGTTTGGGCTCAACTTTGGAGCATTGTATCTTTCAAAATAATGAGAATTCATATTAGGTCACCACATCAAAATTATAGCCTAATCATAGGAGAACAACCTTGCTTAAGGTTGTGAGCTCAGTTGTTAAGAAAAATCTAGAGATAATTAAGCCTGAAGTTGGACTGTCAGACTGCTAGATGTCTGAAATTCAGATTAACAGTGGGATGACATGAACTTAGGGCTTGATTTTAGGCAAGATCCAGTGACTTTTTGTGGGAGCACATTGTAGTAAAGTTATAGATGGATTGTAGATCTACCACTTTGCTACAGATCATTGGGTATGTTGCCATGAAAATTTGTGAGAAAATCGAACCTAAACTATGACTGTCAGGCGCCGTAAACTGAATGTCCCATGGTACAGTAAAGGATAACTGAAGAAGATCCTATCCCTCTGCTCGTCGCCGGTGGTCCATCGCCGTTGATCACCGCTCGCCGTGATTCGTGCGTCGTGGCCATCGGATAAACATAGCTCAGTAAAGATCCTCACCGCCGGTGAGCTGGACACCACTCCGACGGCCTCCTCTGCCTTCCCCTCTGCTTTGTGGCTGGGGCGATAGGCTCGCTGGTGAACCGCCGCCGTCCGACCATGCGCCGCGTGTCTCAACCGCGCCACCGCATCACCGTGACCCCCTCTAACTGTCTATCGATCACCGGAGTTACTGCCACGGCGATAAACACATGTTCACCGCACCCACGTTCTTCCTCCTCTCCGGCCGCCAGCACTGCTCGGACGAATTCGTCACCGCCGCCTAACTTCTCTATAAATTGAAGCCACCGCAAGCTCCGTAGGGTAGTCAAGAACCCCGACACCCAGTATTGTCCCCAGTGGATCGCCAGCGAGCTTGAATTTCACAGTTCCCCCAATTCGGTTTCCGCCACCGCGAAGAAGACCCCACCGTGGCCAGCTCGATTCAGGTGAGCTCAAGTCCCTCTGCCACTTGTTCTAGCCTCCTTAGGTACCCCGCAAACCCCTCGAACCCTTTAATTGAACTAGACCGCCACCCATCGCCGGGAACACGGCTGTCTTGCCACGATGCTCACGGCCACCGTGGCCAGAGCTCCATAGTTGATCATAAGCGCAATTAGGTTAGGGGAAATGATCATGGTAGCCCCGATTTCATGTCCGCCGCTCGGAGAACCCAGCCGTAGCCCCAATTGGCCGGTCCAGGACCTCGCCGGAGTCTCTCCGCGCGTGAACGCCGTCGGGGACCGTGAAACGTAAAGGAATAGAACTCGAGGGACTTTCTTGCAAAGTGTCAGTGACTCTGTTAAACAGTGAGAGAACCCATTCGCAGATAGTGAAAACCCCGAGGCCTTTCCTGTAAAGTTGCCAGCGCGTGCGTGGACGTGCTTCTGCTGGTAGTGGGCCGACCTGGGCTGGATTCGGTCCAATACTATTCATCTGTTTTTCTTTTTCTTTTATCTCCAGAGCCAAAACAATTATAGAAAACAGTAGAAAAATAATAAAATTGTGAAACCAATTTTCCTAGGCTTGTTATTTTCCCTAGAATTTAATAAAAATAGTTTTGTGATTTTTAGTGAAAATAAGAAATTTTAGGGCATTTAAAGGGGTTAAAAGTATTAGTTATGGATTTTTAGAAAATAATTGGTAAGTCCAAAAATGCCCAAACTTTTTATGGGAACTTAAAACAATATTTAGAAGCCTTGGGTAGAAATTGGGTTGATTTGGACCTTGTTTGATCACTAATCCCCAAAACACCCCCCCTGCCTTTTGAACTCCTTTACCGACTCCGAAAACCCTAGGTTCTCGGAGTACCGTGAAGGAAAGTTGTACTCAAGACTTAGATAATAAATCTATATTATCTTTGCATCCTCATGAACATCTCATGGCATCCATTCTTATGCATATATATGGTTATGTTAGAACACGAAGAAGAAGAAGAAGTCACTGAAGAGGGGACACCACCAACCTCAGATCCTCAAGCAGGCAACTGCTTTTATTTCGATATTTGTGGATCCGAGCAGGACTCACCTGTTAACAAAGGCAAGCCCCGGTGCATTTGCCACCCTCCTTGTTGGTTTAAAATCTTTCTCACTTGCTTGATGTATTAGGTGATAGGAGTTGATTGATAAAACAATTCCTGCATTACCTTCCTTGAATTTGATTACCTTCCTTGATCACCCGTTTTACAAAAGATTTTGATGCTTAGCCTTGCTTTAGAAAAACAAAATGTTTTGTTTTTACAAAAGATGATGTGGCAAAAGTGGGTGGGATGTTTTTGAAATAAAATTTGATGGTGGATCCATTAGGGCCTTGATGGATTCAACATCTGAAAAAGATGTACCTCTGCCAGGTACCAAACTTTGGGTTTGAAATAATTAAGATGAGACCGGGCGGGTGACTTGCACGAGAAAGGAGTCTCGGTGTAGTGTCTCCATCTGAGTCGATTAAGGACCTTGTCGATGTAGGCTTGATGATCGAGGACCCTTTAACTGGTCACATGCCTCGTCATGGGTAAGCCTTGCCTCGGGCAGACTAAGGCCAGAATAAGATAACACGAAATGGGCGTGGAGCGGTGGCGAGAGTAGCGTGTACCCTCCGTGGCAAGAGGCCGGACGGTGGTGTATCTGTGCTCTCGGTTTGCGTGAACCTGATCCGGTCTTAAGAACCCCGGTGGCGGGTTGACATATGCAAGGGTTAAGTGCTACATATGTCGTGTGATTGGAGATCCTCAGCTGAGTATAATCGATTCGGATCGCCGTACCTTCGCGGTTATGAAGACTTGGTCACTGACCTACACATAGCATTCCACTAAAAATGATGGGTATTTGTTAAAGAAATTGGCTAGTGCAGGACCAGTGATTGAACTAGGGTAAAAAGAACTCTAGTTGCAGGTAATTGAACTTAACTTGACAAATAAAATTTGATTTTTAAGGATCCACTTTAGTAAGCATTTCTGCAAAACAGAGTCTTTGATTATTGAGAAGCCTTACCTTGACTCCCTAAAAGCCAGCATACCCTTGAGAGTCTTTTCTTTAGTCGGGTAAGTCTTGCTGAGTAATTCCATACTCAGGGTTTATCCCTTCGTTGTTTTTAGGTGAGGAAGTAGCAGATTTCTGCTGCTTCTGTGCCAAGGTGATTCCCAAAGAAAAAACACAAGACTGAAGTGCGGGAGGACTTGGTCCTCCATATAGATCTTTTACTTAAATCTTCTCGGGAGGAGTTTTTGCCTCCCTTGGTTTGTATAATAATACTACTCAGCACTCGCTCTTAGTTCTGGTCTGTAATAAAACAACTTGAGCTTGTTTTTAAATAAATGTGAATTATGTAATCGCTTCCGCAATTCTTTATCTCCGATGTTCTGTAATGTCTGCAAGACGGGTGAATCGTTCCTGGTAAAGTAAGGAAAGATACCGAACTTGTCAAGTAGTTCAGGGACACCTACAGGGTTGTCTGAAGTCCGTTGGACAAGGACAACTGTAGATGGACCTAATTACTTGGGAGGTTCCGTCACACCTCTAGCCTGAGAAGTGTCTCGCCTTGTTCCTTGTTCCTTCTCAACAACTTAATCAAGAGAGCTTTGTCCGCTTTGTTGAGATGGTTGTAGAAACGGCGAATCTCCTCTTCTTCCACATCATCGGTCTCATTTTCCCTGTCATTAATGTCAGTGGAAGCAATATAGGAAAATGTACCTTGTGATGGTGAAGATTCATCCTCGCTATCATCCTTATATTCCTCCTCATCATGGCTTTCGTCTCCACCGTCATTGTTAGCAATAAAACATTTATCACTAGTGGAGAACAAACCTGTAGACGAGGTGGATTCATCGTTTGGGTGCCATCGTTCTTGTTCTTCTCCCTTTGAATGGTTAGTATCACAAGTAATATAGGGAGTAGGTGCATCACAGTTTGCCACAGAATATTTTTCTTTAATTCTATTCCATAAATCATGAGCATCAACAAATAGATCACTATCACTACTCATGATGGCAAAATAAGCACCTCTAGAAAGAGAATCAACTAAGATGTTGCAAGCATGGTGATTTAGAGATAGACATCTTAGTTCATCATTTGAAGGATTTTTACTAACATTAGAGGGAAAAATACTTCTACTAAAGATCTGTCTCAAATCAGGATCAACACTCATGAAAGCACTATAAATAGAAACAGACCAAGACTTGTAATTAGAACCATCGCCTAAAAGAAGTTCTACAGTTACCTCTTGTGACGACATCGTCATCTCCGGACGGCTAAGCCCACACTGGAGAGGCCTAGCTCTGATACCAATTGAAAGTTCCCTTTGACCCGAGAACAGAATCTGGATGTCGCCTAGAGGGGGGGGGGTGAATAGGCGAATAAAACTTATCAATTTAAAACTTAAATTCTTACTCTACTCGAAGACTAGAACGCAGTGGAATGAGAAGATCCTTCGAGTAGGTTGCAGCGGAAACGGAGATCCTGTCTCGAAATGTCCTGCACTTCAAATAGAGCTTATACCACGGATAAGTATTGAAGTGCAGATATAAAGTCGAGTAAGACAGAGAGTCAGGATACAATACAGAACAGAGCACACAGACGCAAGGATTTATCCCGAGGTTCGGCCAAGCCTGAAATGCTTGCCTAGTCCTCGTTGGAGTTAGCCACACCTGGGCTTAGAGTCTATTTCAACTCCTTCCTCCGTTTGCTCAGATCTGTCAGTATGACAGATAGAGCCTTTCACTATTGAGTTGGGTTACAACAACACCGTGGCTGCTTACAAACTTCTCGACAGCACCTCGGTAGAGTAACGATACGCTCAAGACCTTGCTCTAGCTCTTAGCAGCTCTTCTCCACTCTCTAAAGGCTTATAGCTGTGCCTTCTACACAAGCTAGAGAGATACACACAAGAGGGAAAGTGAGAATTGATCAGAGTGATGTCTACACTTGTTGGCTGCACTTGTACATTGCTTGAGGCGCCTAGGGGTCCCTTTTATAGGCACAAGGGGCCTAGGAGCCGTTGGAAGCAATCCAGGAAGGCGAATCTTGCCTTCTGTCGGGTGGCGCACCGGACAGTCCGGTGCACCACCGGACACTGTCCGGTGCCCGATTTCCTTCCAAAAATGGCGCAGTCGATCGTTGCAGTCTTGGAGCCGTTGGCGCACCGGACAGTCCGGTGTCCCCATTTGACAGTTGACTCGGCCACGCGTCACGCGCGGATCACGCGGCCGACCGTTGCCCCAGCCGACCGTTGGCTCACCGGACAGTCCGGTGCACCACCGGACAGTCCGGTGAATTATAGCCGAACGTCGCCAGACTTCTCCCGAGAGCGGCGACTTCACCGCAGCTGACTCACCGGACATTGTCCGGTGCACCACCGGACAGTCCGGTGATTTATAGCCGTACGCCGTCGACTTCTCCCGAGACCAGCCTGTTCGCCAGAGTTCAGCCTGGCGCACCGGACACTGTCCGGTGCACCACCGGACAGTCCGGTGTGCCAGACCGAGCTAAGTCTTGGCTGTACACAGCCAAGCCTTTTGCACTTCTTTCCTTCTGTTTCTAACACTTAGACAAGTATATTAGTACACAAAACCAATGTACTAAGTCTAGAAACATACCTTCTCTTGATTTTTACATCTATAGCATTTGACATGCTTGAACTTTGATGTTGGACTCATAAATCATCAAGTCAGCTTGACTTGATCTAGATTGACATTTCTTAGAGCCAACATCCTGCAAAGGTCACATAGAACATCTCCAAACACAGGAACAACCCAAACTAAAGATCAAGGTGAACTTAGCTCTTTCGGGCTGCTTCCAGTTCTGGTTTTGACAGTTGTTCTTCTTCTAGTGACCTTCATCTCCTTCTTAGAGCTTGATCTTGAGCCTTATGACTTACACCATATAACTGTAGCTGTTACCTCATTGGTTGTAAGTCACGTCCTTATGTAGTGATCCTTGATGTGTCGTAGCTGTTCTCAACTCGATCACCCTTGACTTTGCAAGCCTTCTTCTTCACCCTTGGCTTTGGGTTCCTCAGCCTCCTTGACCTTCTCCCGTGCACTTGGTACCTCGAAGCTCTTCTTGTCTCCGTCCTTGGCTTGATCAGTTGTCTCCGAGCTATGCACCCGAGTATCACTTTTGCAATGTCTATCTTACTTGTGATGCCCATTATCTATCATCATCTAGTCCTTAGACCATCACACTTGTTCACTTGTGTTGAACCCTGTCAGCTTTTCATTAAGCACCTGTTCAACACTTAGCACACTAGTTATTCCTTTAATTGAGTTGTCATCCAAACACCAAAACCCACAAGAGAGCTTTCACTTTGCCTATAGGGTCAGGAAATTTTCTGGGTATGACGTCAATGGATACCGTTTTCGCACAACAAGCTACGACCAAAGTCGGCCCAATCGAAAAACCACGTGTTCTGGAGTCTTTACGCTCGGGCTTGACGAGGTCGAGTATTATGGAAGAATTGAAGAAATATATGAACTCAATTTTTATGGTTCCAAACCTCTTACTCCAGTGATATTCAAATGTCATTGGTTTGACCCTGAAGTTACGAGACGGACACATTCTAATATTGGGCTAGTCGAAATTCGACAGGATTCCACCTTACCAAGAGACGATGTCTATATTGTGGCCCAACAGGCCACACAAGTGTATTATCTTCCATATGCGTGCCAAATGAAACAACATCTTAAGGGTTGGGATGTTGTGTATAAGGTATCACCGCACGGTAAATTACCTGTTCCAAACGATGAAGATTATAACTTAGACCCGGACACATATGACGGAGAGTTCTTCCAAGAAGATGGGCTAGAAGGGCGATTTGAGATAGACTTAACCGAAGCGATCGGAATGGAAGTAGATATTGAAATGGTTGTTGATGAGGAGGATGATGAGGTGCAAAATGAGAATGACTTAGAAATGCTTGAAGGCAATGCCAATGACGAAATTGCGCCTTCAGATGGTGTTGACTATGAAATGGTTGATAGTGATGATGACACTTATGATCCGGCTAACCCGGACACATATGAAGATTATTTTTAATCGATGTAATGCTATATTTCATTTATTTTGCATATGTTTCTAAATACATATTTTTTTATATGTGCTTAATTGCTTACTCTTAATTGCAGGTTGTTGGACAAAGATGGTGGGCGGTGGGATGAGGACGAGGAGGGGGAGGGGGAGGAGGAGCACCCGTAGGACGGAGGAGGAGGCGCACCAGGACGACGCCGTACAACAGCAGGTGGAGTAGCAAGAGGACGACGATGCGGCGCAGCAGGACGACGACGACGCCGCCGCTCAGCAGGACGTCTCAGGTTCTGGCTCCTCAGGTTCGAGGAGTATCTACCTGCGAGGTCCCGCGAGTCTCCCTCAGCGACCCATACTTCGTGACAGACGTCCACTGATACGACCTGATGGAGAGAGGTAGGTAACTTTAGATGTTGTTGCTGCTTTTTCATATTATATGTTCAAATTAATAATAGAAACTAATACTTTATCTTAATCACTTGGACAGGTCTTGGATGGTTTTGGAGACTGCAGGGGGTCACGGCCGCAACCCCAATGGCATCCTCGGCCTTCTATGCAGGGAACACTTCCCTGGACTTGTCGAGTACGCCGGAGTGACGAGCCCAGCATACACCTTCGACCACTACGCCGTCGCTCCCGATGCAGTAGATCGGGACGACAGACAATTCAACAACAAGGCAGAGCGGGTTAAGTAAGAGCTGTGGGTAAGTCTTCTTCGCACTATATTGTTTAATAAGTCGCATTTGTTGCATATTCTTGAAATAATGTATGGATACATCGTCTTTGTATGTAGGATTTCTTCAGATGCGAGGCTGGATACGAGGCCAGGGCGGATGTGGTGGCTACCACGAGCTGTAAGAAGCTCGTCTTGGACATGCACTACGAGGCGCGCATCCAGGCCATCGTCACTTACCACGGCTCCGTCCTTGGGGAGAAGGTGAGCAAGAAGGACGCCCGAACCATGTCGTTGACTCCGGACCGGTACTTGCAGGTAAATACAAAACTTTATTATTGGTACTAAATATGCTTAATTTTATCTTCTGATATGCCGTGTACTTGTATTTTTTAGATGATTCCTCATTGGTGCACCGCGCATCCTGAGTGCTGGGAGCAGATGGTGCAGAGGTGGCGCTCGGCTGAGTGGGACGAGGCGCACAACGCTAGTCGGGAACGACGTTTGATGATGCAAGGTCCCTCCCACCATCAAGGCAGCCGCAGCCTGGGCAAATACGCGAAAGCATGGGTACGCGCTCTTTTTTATTTAGGTATATAACTTTCGATTAGACATGATTTCTAACCATCTCATTGGTTATCTCGCAGTCGGCGGCACATGGTGGCGCGCCTTGCTCCACGTTCTCGGCATATGCTATGGCCCACAAGGGGAAGGCGACGTCACCTACAACCCGGATGACGGGCCCAAGGCGTACACCAACCCCGCCGTCCACAAGCCGCCTCAGTGAGTACACCGCCATGGCCAAGGAGGTCCACGGGCCATATTACGATCCAAGGACCGAGGACATCGACGGAGATGTCCTCATGAGGGTCAGAGGAGGCAAGAGGCATGGGCGGTACTGGATTGCCGACGGGGCAATCGACTCGTCCTCCACTCCCACTCTATCTCAGGTGCGAGCTAAGAGCACGAGCGCGAGCCTAGCCATACGACCTCGGCAGGACAGCTCACAGCATCGTATCCAGCAACTTCAGGTTATTCCTTATCTATTCATCCTTCATTGATTATTATATATCTTCTCTTTGCATTATCGTAACATTAGGGCGAAATATTACAGACTCAGCTAGATGATGAGAGGAGGCAACGTGAGGAGCTGGAGAAGAGGATGGCGGAGATGTTCGCGTACATGCAGAGCCTTGGCGTCGCACAGGGTCATGCTCCACCACCTCCGTTGTTCCCTGCAGCTGACCCTGCTGAGTTCGCTACTCCTGTGAGTATCAAAATTTTAGTACTGCATGATATATTTTCATATGTTCTCACACATGCAATCTCTTCTCTGTGCAGGGTCAATCGGCGGCGTCGAACAACCCTCACACTTCATCCAGCCCTTCGCCGAACCAGTCCAGATGCCCACCTCGTTGATGACCTGTTTTGTGATGATCCAGACTTATATTCGTGAGTGTTGGTGATGTTAGTTATACTTGGTCTTGTGAGATACTTATTGAGACTTATGTGCTGTGAAACCTGATTTATGTGGTGATATTTGTGATATGTATGGTGTTGATGATAAATGTGTTGATTCTGTGATGCGAATGATATATAATGTGATGTGAATGATATATATCTTTTGTTTGTTTGGATGGAACAGCAAAAACAAATAAAAAAGGGACTTCCTGGTCACTTTGCCGAGTGTAACAATCGGCAAAGGGTATCTTTGCCGAGTGCTATGACCATGGCACTCGGCAAAGGAGGAAACCTGGGAACCGGTAAAGCCTTCTTTGCCGAGTGCTGTGGTCAAGACACTCGGCAAAGAAGCTACCTTTGCCGAGTGCTGCCCAGCACACTCGGCAAAGGGGCTGGCAAAGGGGCCCACTGGAGGACTCTTTGCCGAGAGCCAGTCCACTAGACACTCGGCAAAGAAGCCTCCTTTGCCGAGTGCCTACGAGAGCTCTCGGCACAGGGACTGGCAGTGGGGCCCACTAGAGCCGTCTTTGCCGAGGGTCATGATAGCAGACACTCGGCAAAATTGGCTTCTTTGCCGAGTGCCTAAGAAGACACTTGGCAAAGGATCCGTCACCGTCACTTGGCGCCATGACGGTGACTTTTCTTTGCCGAGTGCCCGACAAAAAGTACTCGGCAAAGAGGCCGTTGCCCATGTACAGTTCGTCGAGCGTTCTTTGCCGAGTGTTACACTCGGCAAAGACTTTGTCGAGTGTTACACTCGGCAAAGACTTTGTCGAGTGTTTTTCTGGCTTTGCCGAGTGCTTGAAGCACTCGGCAAAGCGGTCGACTCCGGTAGTGTATGGACAGTCGTGTAGAGAAAGACTATTCATGAAAAATCCATCTTTTGTAATTATTCAGTAAAATTCCTAGAGACCCCTTGAGAGACTTCATATTAAATGGGGTTGTACAAGCCCTAAATGTGACATGGAGGAGAGATAAGGAAAGTATAAGCCGACTATAAACTTACCATCGCTTAGACACGGAAACCAATTAACTTTATGAGAGAGACAAGTGGACCATGTATTAATTGTGAAAGCCTAAAACCATTGCACATATCAGTTATGGTAGCTAAGGTAGGTTGTAAGATCCTTATAGCCAACGGTTGGTGTTGGGGGCCTTCCTCTTACGAAGGTACTCGAAACAATAAGATAGTTGTTGTTTTCTGGTATATTTCTAAATATTACAAGTACCCTCGCTTGAAGTATCTTCAGATGGATCAGTCGAAGGCATAGAAGTATGCTTCGGAATATTACGAACAAGGAGGGAATGGACAGAATACAAAGCATGGCGAAAACGAAGTTCTCAAAAGAGTGATGAAAGAAAAGGGCAGCTTCACCCTCGTTGTGCAGAATAGCACAAATGTATGGGTTTGAGGGTGTGAAATGTAAATTCATCATAGTTGTGTCTATCCTCTATAAATAGAGCATCAATGCCAAATTATTTTGCAACTGTATGCACTAAGACTATTCAAACTACACTCTGCGAAAAATGCAACACAATATTTTGGGTGACCATATCCATATGGGTAAACTGCTTACAGTGCAGCTTACCCATCCCATCCCTATATTCAAGCTATGCTCTGCAAACAGTGTAGTCTACACTGCAAAACAATATTTTGGGTGACTATGTTGGGGGCCTTCGTCCTCCGAAGGTCCTCAAAAACATAATTTGACAATATTTTCCAAGTGAATTATATGAACAGGTATCTTCGGACTCAGATCATGAACATGGAGTACGGTCAGAACGAAGCCCAAGCCAGACGAAGGGGGATTAAGATGAAGGACGGGCTGATTACCAAGCTGTACGAAGGATGGTGTTGGGGCTATGCTTCGTCGCGCCGAAGGCCTTGTAGGAAGAAGCAGCTTCGGCTGAAGCTGTCCGCAGAAGATGACCGAAGGTTCCTCTTCATGAAACTTCGGTATTACAAACCGACTTAAAGATAGAATGACCTTTTAGTCCATAAAGGTCCGAGTCAATGTTGTAAACTTTTATGAGGGGCATAATTGTAATTCTTCACAGGCTGTGTCCTGTGTCTATAAATAGATGAACAGTACCCCCGTACTGTTCACGCTGACTTGGCATTTGCTTTCCGTCATTCTTGCACTTTTGCCTTCCTGCAATCCGAAGGTACACTTGTAATCTGAATTCATTTCTATTTTTATATGATAATAAAATAGAAATGACGTTGTGATAATATTTAAATGTTTATATTACTTTTTATGTCGCATGTAAGTTCTTCGTCATAGTTTATTGTGCTTACAAAGATATGTTGTTTGTGACCTTCGTCCGGATCACATTATATCCCGAAGGGAAATAATGTTTCAAAGGACGAAGGACTTTATTATTTAACACTTTTTATGTTGCCTTGTTCTTAATCCGAAGCATTTGAGAACAAGTCCCCAACATTGGCGCCCACCTCCGGTGAACTCACTTCCACTCTTTGAGTTTTTGAGCGCCCTCGGCGATCATCAACCTTCGCTATGGCGCCGAAGAAAGCTTCAGCAACTGGCACTGCAGCTCTCCAACCGCTGGACCACAATCAGGAGACTGTCTCTCTTCGGGAGGCCCGAAGCCAGAAGAGGAAGGCTGTCAGCCCGACGCCTCAAGAGGATGAGCTAGACCAAGAGATCAGAGATATGGAGATGCTTCATGAACAGGTGCAGAGGAAGAAGGAAAAGATGGCCAGGCTAGCTGAACTGCAAAGGCAGATAGACGAAGCTTCTGAGGAAGTTCGCCATCTTACTCACGATGAGCAGAACCGAAGGCCTCAACAAAAAGACCTTCATCAGGAGGGTTTCTTCAACGAAGATGACTGGTATGACAATTTCCATCATGGAAATTTTGTTTTCGATGATGCTTCTCCCCTGTCCGCTGAGCTGCAGGCTACACCTTGGCCTCCGTCCTATAAGCCGCCCCAGCTTCCCATATTCGATGGCCATTCAGACCCAAAGCAGTTTTTGATGAGCTACGAAGCAACAGTATCTTCGTATGGTGGCAATGCTGCAGTCATGGCAAAGTCTTTTGTTATGGCTGTCAGGAGTGTTGCTCAAACCTGGTATTCCTCCCTTCGACCAGGAACGATCACTTCATGGCAAAAACTGAAGGACATGTTGTTAACCAGCTTCCAAGGGTTTCAGACGAAGCCGGTCACTGCTCAGGCCCTGTTCCAATGCACTCAGGATCATGAAGAATACCTTCAGGCGTATGTCAGAAGGTTCTTGCGTTTGAGGGCGCAGGCACCAACGGTGCCCAACGAAATTGTCATTGAGGCCATGATCAAGGGACTTCGGCCTGGACCTTCAGCTCAATACTTTGCTAGGAAGCCTCCTCAAACTTTGGAGAAACTGCTCCAGAAGATGGACGAGTATATTCGTGCCGACAATGATTTTCGCCAAAGAAGGGAGGAGGCTTTCAGGTTTTCTGAAATGACCAGGGGCTTCGGAGGAAGATTCTATCCGAGGCATGTCAGGTCCATCCACAACTCTACTCAAAATGATGATAAGGGGAGTCAGCAGAACAGGCCGCAGTGCTCCTCACAGGCTTCGGGGCAACAGCAAAGTTTTTTCCGCCCACCAGCTCTAAGAGGCAGAGGCGCCAGGGGCTTCGGCGGAAGATTTGGAGATCAACCAAGGAGAATATTTTGCTTATTCTGTGGTGAAAACAAGGGTCATACCACCAGGATGTGCCATGTTACCATCTAGAAGCAAAAGGAGATAGCCGAAGCTGCAGCACAGCAAACTCAGCCGAAGCAGGTCATGCATACTGCTTCATACCATCCGCCTTACATCCCAGAATACATAGGCAACCACCCTGCAGTTTCTGTTGCTTCGGCGAGTCAACCTCAAGCTTCCTGGCAACAGCCTCCGCCTCCACCACCGCTGCAACAAGGCCAACAGCCAGAAGGGAGCCAATATGCTCCACACCAAAGGGATCTCAGAGAACAATCCGAAGCTCGCACAGTCAATAGCACTGTGCCAGAGTCGAAGCACATCTATTGACAAATATCCTACCAGTTTTTTCCATTCAATTCTATTTTCTGTGTAATAAAGGACATTTTTTAGTTTTCATGTAAAAGTTTCTTTGCTTGCTACAAGGAAAATGAATTTTCTCAGGCTTAAGTTGCTGAAGCTTAAAAATTTGCGATAACAAGGAGGACCTTCGAATCATTGAAAATCCTTCGAAGCAACAAAAAGTCGTTCTAAGGAACGCAGAGTAAGTTTGCTGAAATCACAAAAAGTCGTTCCAAAGGGAACGCAGTGTAAGTTTTCTGCTCCAAAGTCGTTCCTAAGGGAATGCAGAGCATACAGCGAAAAGTCAACGCTGATACCGCCTAAGTAAAAGGCGAAGAAGCTCCAAAGTCGTTCCTAAGGGAATGCAGAGCTTACAGCGAAAAGTCAGCGCTGATACAAAAATATTTTGTGTTTTACGGGGATATGTGTGTATCTTCGGAACAAATGTCATCTACATAACATAACATCATCACATCATTTTGCATAGCATAAGCATCATACATCATGTCGCATATGGCAAAAGAAGGGGACACGGTATCAACCTTCGGAAGGATACTTTGAGAAAGTGAAAATCGTGCTAAGTTACAAGGGGATACAATATTGATCTTCGGAATATAGCTTCGGAGAATATTTTCATGAAGCTTGGATATCCTTCATCAGAGCACTATGAACATTGTCGTGATGCATAAAAGTTTTTCTATCTTCACGAAGCATGAAAAGAAGGGAAGGTGTTTTTTCGCCGAAGGCTCAAAAACGGTACGTATGTAAAGTTTCATGCATCGTAAAGAATCGAGTCATTAAAAGCAAATATATCACAGGGTTACAAAATGTCACACATATTTCATTTCAGAAGTCTTTACAAAAGTGCTTAATCTTCTCTCAAAACAACTTCGGCAGCTTCGTTTAGGAGTCGGTTAACAACTTCATCCATGATAGCTTCAGCCATCTTTTTAATTTCTTCGTCTCCTTTCGGGTGAGGGCCCGGAGACGCTTTAGTAGGATCTGAAGGAGGACATGATACGACCACATTGCTATTACAAATTGCGAACGAAGTTTAAAATAAAAAATTACAACACAATAAAAACCATTAGCTAATACCTATTTGCCCTTCGGGCTCTGAGATTTTGTCAGCGGCCTTAGCTACTTCTCTAGCGTCGTGAATGCCCTTCTCACTTTTCTGAATAATTTCTCGGGCCATTTCTCGGCCACCATTGTCCCAGACGTCGGTGAAAAATTTTCCACCAGCCTGGCTAGCTTCGGCCGAGGGGTCTTTAATATCTTCAGGGGATAAGCTGGCTTCGGATTGTGCAAGAACCTTAACATGATCGCAGCCTTTTTTCTCCAGTATAGTAGCAATTCCCCTGGCACCCGAGAAGGCGCAAATGTCTCCACGACTGTTTAGAATTTCTTCGAAGGCTTCAGCTTCGTGGCAGATCCATTCGATCGGTCCTTCTGGGTTACCTCTCACAAAATCTTCTTCACTCGAAAATGCGCCAACACTGGCGAAGCTGGTTTTTATTTTCTTTACACATTCCATGGATTTTTCGTAGCACCTTTTCTTAGAAGACCGAAGCTCTTCAACGGTTCCTTCCAAATGATTAGCCCATTGGTCGCTACATTCCCGCCTCGTTTCTTCAAGTATGCGTTCTTCTTTCGCCCGGGCCAATTGCTTCTGAAGATCGTCAATCTCGTGCTTTTGAGCTGCAATTTGTGCTTTGGACGCAGCTTCGTTCTCCTTTACTTTATCCACTAATGTAACTAGAATTTTGTCCTTTTCCAGGGCTTCGTTCCTTAGTTTGATAACCTCTGTTCGAAGGTTGTTGAAGGCAATTTCATAGCTTTCGTCTTCGGCATTCTTTTGCGCTCTCAGCGCGTTGCTTAGTATTAAACCCTATATGTAAAAAGTTAGTATAAGAATAAAACAATAGATTTCGAATCATAAAGTTTCCAAAATGCGCAATTCTCGCACCTTCAGACTATTATATGCAAGGCTATCCGCAAGATCCTCCTTCGTCATAGCGCATAGTCCAGCTTCAAGCTTCGGAAACCCCATACTCCTAGCCATCTCCCGGCAGACAGATAATTCTTTGTTGTCAGGGAGGCAGTATAGGAAGTCATCTTTGTTTGTCCCATTGAACACTAGTGCTCCCTTCGGATATTTTAATTCTCTGGCATAGTGATTGGCTTCATAAATCTCTTCTTCAGATAATTTCTTCCCCGAAGCATGTCGCACAATGTAATCGCGTATGATGGAAGGTGCTTCGGGGGCCGCAGTGTCAATTTCTTCAACCAAAATTGGCTCTGGCATTTTTATTTTTTCTTCGGCTTCCAAAGGTTGTTCCTTGGTGGGCTCTGAAGGCCCAGCTTCAGCTTCAAGTTGTTGCTTCGAAGCTTCAACAACTAAAGCTTCAGTAGACACTTCAGAAAGTTCAACAGTCTTCTTTGGAGTTATGCTTGAAGACTTAATTGCCTCCAAAACATCTAGCACGTTCACCATTCTTTTTCTTTTCGGGGTCACCGATGGGCCCTTTTGATTTTTTATTGTCTCAACACTTGCTGAAGGACTTAAGATTTCCAATATTTTTGGTCCTTCAACTCTCGGTTTTTCTGCCTTCTCTGCTGAAGGTGCTTCAGTTTTTTCTTCGTTCTTCGGCACTGCAGCTGGCTCTGTAGTTTCAGTGGCCAAAGAGACTTCACCGATAAATTCAGGCACTGTGGCCGGCTCAATAAAACGCGCCCGGTGGGTGAGCACCTTCATCTTTTTTCTTTGCGGCGCTGGCTCACCAGAAGCACCTGAGGCAACTTCTTTTGCAGGAGAAGTATTTTTTCTTTTGCGGCCTGGCACCGGATAATGGTAGTCAGGGTAGACAAACCCGATTGCATCAAATACCCGGTTGAGCCTCTTCTTCTTTCGGCCTCCGAAGGCTGCTGATAATGCAGTATTCTCGGCCTTCGAGTATACCCCAAGCAGTTCGTCACTTAAGGTTTCAATGCTTTTTAACCAGTCGTCGTCCGGTTCAACAAACTTATCTCCATATTTGAATGTGTATTTTAGTCTGACCAGTCCACCTTCGTCAGACTCTTTGATGGTCTCCTTCGGCATTTCCCACTTTCCTGCAAGTGGCCAAACTCTGAAGGCAATATGCTCTTGGACCAGATCCCTTGTCCCAATAAAAGAGCAGATTACGCCGAAGGCTCTTTGGCATTCTTCGGCCGCTTCATCCATTTCAACCTTCGGCTTTCGGAGTCCGAAGCGTTGCCAGATAGGGCGCATAATGATACTCTTAACGTCTTCCTGCGCTGTCAGGTCATTCTTTACATAGAACCATTCTGTCATCCAGGCGCCGGGCCACCTCTTCCGAAAGGTTGGCACGGGGCAGCTCGACCCGGAGCAGGCACCGAAGCTGTAGCAACCAAAGTTGTTGTGATATTGTTCTTTCCCCCAGGGCTTCGTCTCATATACCAACTCATGAATTTTGCAAAAGCTTTTAGCATTTGGTTCTAAACCTTGGCTTCTCACAGCCCAGACAAAGATTCCCATTCTTATGATAGCTTCGGGAGTAATTTGATGAAGGTAGATTTGAAATGTCTTCAGGACTTCGACAACAAAGCTGCTTAGGGGGAACCGAAGCCCAGCCTTGAGAAAGCTTCGGAAGATTACGACCTCATCTTCTTCGGGGGTAGGAGAAGTTTTTTCTCCAGCATCAGCCCTCACAATAGATATATCTCGAAAATATCTCCCCCTCATATTGTCAATATGACTCTGCTTAATAGTGGTTTTCCCGAAAACCGAGTGACTTGGCCGCCATGGTCGATCTTCGGACTCTCCCCCGCCGCTTTCTACATCATAACTGTCGCTGTCACCAGTATCTTCAGATAAACCTTCTAAAATCTCTTTGGTGATCTTTTCTGTATTAGTCTTCGACATTGCTTCAAGAAACCCCAGGTTCTTCTCTTCAGAGAGACTTAGCTTCATTTCGACAACAGCCTTCTTCTCCTCAGACATCCCTTCGGAAATCTTACTTCTCGCTTCCGAAGCTCAAAACTAGGAAAGAAAACAAATAATTTTTGGGCAGAAAGCTTTATAAGCAGGCAAAACAGATGGCAAAGGGAGCGTGCCAAATCAAATGTGGCGGGCTCCTATTTATACACTCGATATGACGGAAACTGTGTGGTCCCAGGTGTCAGTGACTTTTGCTATTCTAGCAAAGGGAAGATGTTTTTTCGGACCTTCGGCTTAAGGCCTTCGTCCATATCGCAATCTGAATTTATCATTAACAAATTAATATTGCGAGGGGCTACTGTTGGGGGCCTTCGTCCTCCGAAGGTCCTCAAAAACATAATTTG
Organism: Zea luxurians; assembly: GCA_029449295.1. Taxonomy (NCBI): domain Eukaryota; kingdom Viridiplantae; phylum Streptophyta; class Magnoliopsida; order Poales; family Poaceae; genus Zea; species Zea luxurians. Next base: position 35,512,019 of record JAOPSE010000016.1, on the reverse strand, counting down.
ACAATATTTTCCAAGTAAATTATATGAACAAGTATCTTCGGACTCAGATCATGAACATGGAGTACGGTCAGAACGAAGCCCAAGCCAGACGAAGGGGGATTAAGATGAAGGACGGGCTGATTACCAAGCTGTACGAAGGATGGTGTTGGGGCTATGCTTCGTCGCGCCGAAGGCCTTGTAGGAAGAAGCAGCTTCGGCTGAAGCTGTCCGCAGAAGATGACCGAAGGTTCCTCTTCATGAAACTTCGGTATTACAAACCGACTTAAAGATAGAATGACCTTTTAGTCCATAAAGGTCCGAGTCAATGTTGTAAACTTTTATGAGGGGCATAATTGTAATTCTTCACAGGCTGTGTCCTGTGTCTATAAATAGATGAACAGTACCCCCGTACTGTTCACGCTGACTTGGCATTTGCTTTCCGTCATTCTTGCACTTTTGCCTTCCTGCAATCCGAAGGTACACTTGTAATCTGAATTCATTTCTATTTTTATATGATAATAAAATAGAAATGACGTTGTGATAATATTTAAATGTTTATATTACTTTTTATGTCGCATGTAAGTTTTTCGTCATAGTTTATTGTGCTTACAAAGATATGTTGTTTGTGACCTTCGTCCGGATCACATTATATCCCGAAGGGAAATAATGTTTCAAAGGACGAAGGACTTTATTATTTAACACTTTTTATGTTGCCTTGTTCTTAATCCGAAGCATTTGAGAACAAGTCCCCAACAGACTATATGGTTAAACTGCTAAACATGGTCTAAGAGCACTACAATAAGTTAGCTAAATGCTGACACGAAGAAGAGAGTAGAAGCATACTATAAACTAGGTTAGACACGAGAAAAAAACTTTGTAAGAGAGATACATGTCGGCTATAAGGTAGGCTGCAAATAAAGATCCTTGTAGCCAACGGTTAGTTATATTACGCACCTCTAAAAAACTTGTAATATGGATATCCCTTTCTAATATGGATACTAAATGTAGGGATGAAAGTGGTAATTCGAACTGTTAGAACAAATTTAATATTTTAAAAAAGATATGTATAAAATTTGATGTTGATCTTTTATTATGTTATCAAGCACATTAGTACAAATATGAATAAATTATTATATAAGTTGTTTTATGTATTATTTGCTCTCTACAACACAAAAAGTTGAAAAAATTACCGAATTTGTTTCCGAATTCATACCGAAGTTTATATCTATTATTTGAAAATATGTAGGATGAATTTGAGGTTTACCTTTTATGAATCTTAACAAGCTAAATGTTAAAAACAAGAATACAAATTTATATTGTATATTCTATATCCTATTTATTCGCAATCAAAGAAAAAACTGATTACCAAATAAATACCGTTTCTGACCGTTTTCATCCCTAACTAAATGTATATATCTGAATTTATTTTTCAGCGTTTTTTCTAGTTCGGATACTTATTCAACAACATCTGTATCTGTGTTTACAAAGAAAACAAGTATCATGAAACTATTTAAAAGTTTTCTCTCCATTAGGAGTGACCAATTATTTAATTTATTATTCCTATTACTAACGATACATTGAAACCATTTAATAATATATCTATAAATGACCTTTAATGTTAGTTTAAAATTATCAATAATATATAAACATATATTCAATTAGTTTTAGTTTTTCCCGATTTAGTTATATTTGCTGTTCGAAATTATTTTAATACTACAGTTTATTTATTCATCGATATATAATTATAATTTATAATTTCCTGATAAATATCCATATAAATATAATATCAATTGATTAATTGTTATATTTAATTAGTGGGCATTTATTGATAACTATATTACTTTTATGTGCTATCATTGTCTACGTCATATACACAAATACTTTAATCTCTAGCGTAATATAATGTGTAGTTCTAGAGATATTGATAAAGCAAAATGCATATTTGTTTTCTACCACTTTTATTTGACTTTCTCCACTCGACCTATTGTTTTATTAAATATTATTCGCTACAATTTAGTTCACTTCGCTTTTGTTGATTATTAGAAGTGTACTTTCATTTACTTCACTTTTGTTAACGATGAACTTTATAGTAAATTTTATTCATGCATGTATGTTGAATTTAACAATAGACACTTTGAGTTGAATTTATCTGAATTCGAGACATCCGTTCTGTATTTGTATTAACAAACGTTTATATCCATATTTATTTAGGAACTAAAATATGGTAAAAGGTGATATTTGGGTCCGGTTCCATGTGAATCCAATCCGTTTGCAACTTTGCATCATTAAAACAACCTCATGAGTTGTTTGAGTTATTCGCTTTGGATTAAAGACACATAAAGACAAAAACATTGTAGAAGCTATAGAAATCCGTATATTAAAGCCAAGCGTGGTACATTTGTACTACATTCACTCTTTGTCTTGCCTGCCCTTGGAAATTTGGACTTGAGTTTGGTAGATCGCTAGATCGTTAGCTGTACTACTTTAGTGGATCAAAAAGAACTCACCAAAGGATTGTCGTCACAAAATTCTACACTAGTGTTGTCAAACTATGAAAATAGTGACAGCAGGTATGAAACCTATACTGTCTTCCCATGCCGATAGATGTAGCATATTATATACCATATATGATATATGCATGCATGCTCACTACAGTAAACTAACAAACATCCGACGGCCACCTACGAGGCCGTCGGAGATAAGGTTATGTCCGACGGCCACAACGGGCGCTCGGAAATATTGCTTGTCTCCGACGGCTGTGTACGAGGCCGTCGGAGATAAGGTTATGTCCGACGGCTGGCAGCGTAGCCGTCGGAGATTACTGATTTCAAGGTAACGGCGCCAGGGCCGTTTCGATTTTCATTTCTCTCTCTCGTGCTCGCTGCTATCTCTCTCTCTGCGCCGTCGCCTCGCCGCCGTGCCCGCTTCGTCGCCGCCGCGCCAACGCGCTCACCGAGGCAGCCGTCGCGCCTGCGCGCTCGCCGAGGCCCCGGCCGCGCCCGTGCGCCCGCCGCCGCCCCGTGCGCCCGCCGCCGCCCCGTGCGCCCGCCGCCGGCCACCGTGCGCCAGCCCCGTCCGGCTCCCCACGCCCGCTGTCCGGTGTCTCCCGCGCTGCTGCTCCTCGCCAACGGCATAGCCACAACTACCGCTAAGTGAGTATTCTTAACATTATTTCTTAGAATTGTATGTATTCATGTATTTGATTAGAATTGTATGTATTCATGTATTTGATTGTTTAGTTTGTTATGTCCGACGGCCAAAATTTGATTATGTAATTAAATTAGCTTGTTTTAGTTCATATAGTGGTGCTTTAGATAATTTAAATTTTTAATTTCCGAGGGTAATTATTATGCCGTCGGAAATAAGGTCATTTTATATGATTTGTCATCCATAACAATGTTATTTCGTATGTAATATTGTATTGGTGGTTTATTAGTTTAATTATTTAATAATGCACGATGATTCTAGTTAATCATAGTGTATCGTAGTGTGAACAAACGAAACCTAGGCGTCACCCGTTTCGGCCCAACACACCTTACAAGCGACGCATGTGAGGTATGTTGGGCCGGAATTGTCCCTTTATTGGACAGCCTCGGGCTGACCGACATAGTCCTTGTTTATGACAAAAGCATGTGCTCCTGCTTAGTTTCGGCAGCATAACCCCTCTGTTCTCCAATTGCACCATTTTTAGGCGTGCGATTGGAGAACATCGGGGTTATGCTGCCGAAATTTCGCACGACCACATGTCTTGTCATAAACACGGGCTCGTCGGTCACTCCTGGGTGGGTTTAGGACCTATCCTTTCCTACAGATGTAGGGCCGTGATTTCTTCGTAAAAACGGATGGTCCGTGCATTACTTATCTAATTAAGTTAACGTCTCGTATCTAGTATGGAGGAGAATCGTCGATGGATGTATGAAGGTTGGAAGAAAAGAGGTGCTCTATCAAGTGAGTGGGTTGCCAAGACTGATGCTTTTCTCGACCATGCTTTTGCTCGGTCAGAGACTGGAACCGATGTTAGGTGCCCTTGTAGCAAGTGTCGGAACATTAATTTCCTTGACAGGAGGACTATGTCGATACATATTTGCAAGAACGGTTATATGCCAGGCTATGAGGTGTGGGTGCACCACGGTGAGGACCCACCTCCTCGTATTGTATCGGAAGTTCAGTCACATGAAGAGGACTACGATAGGATGGAAGAGATGCTTGACGATGTACGCCATGAGCTTCTAATCGTCGATTCGGAGAACCCCGGTCAACCCACCGAGTTTGAGGATCCAGCTACACCTGAGGTTCAGAAGTTCTTCGAGCTCCTTAAAGCTGCCGAAGAGCCGTTGCATGAGCACACAAAAGTGACCGTCCTTGTATGTGTGACTCGACTTATGGCTATTAAGTCTAAGTTTGCATTCTCAAACAACTGTTATAAGGAGCTTTTGAACTTGATCAGTGATGTACTTCCGGAGAATCACAAGATGCCAAAGGACATGTATCAGTCTAAAAAGTTGTTATCTGGGCTCGGTATGGACTACGAAAAAATCAATGTCTGTGAAAATAATTGTATGCTTTTCTGGAAGGAGACCGCGGGTGAGGAGTGTACTGTATGTGGTGAGCATAGATTCGTTGAGGTTGAAAACGACGATGGTTTGACCGTGACTACGAAGATTGCACGTAAGCAGCTTCGTTACATGCCTCTCATACCATCGGCCTAGTGGTAGCCGTCGGACATAAGGCTTCGTTGTGTAAATTCTGTAATTTATTATGTCCAACGACCTAGTGGTAGCCGTCGGACATAAGGCTTGGTTATGTCTGACGGCCTAGCCGGGCCGTCGGACATAAGACCTGGTTATGTACAACGGCCTAGCGCCGAGCCGTCGGACATAAGGCCTGGTTATGTTCGACGGCCTAGCGCCGGGCCGTCGGACATAAGCCTGTGGGCCCCACAGGCTGACCGGTAAAACGGTTGGTGTTTATTATTTCCGACGGGCAGAGGCGGCCGTCGGAGATAGCTTATGTCCGACGGCTGCCGTCGGACATTACGCTATTTCCGACGAATTATCTCCGACGGCTTAAAGCCGTCGGAGATAGGGTAATGCCGTCGGACATTAGCTATTTTCGACGGTTTGAACCTTATGTCCGACAGTTTTGGCCGTCGGACGTTGTTCCGTTTACTGTAGTGGCTCAAATAATAATGACTGTATATATTATACGTATTTTATACAAGGGAGGGGCATGGCTGTGTGTTTTAAGCAGAAGTCAGAAATGTATCGAGGCTCGGTATTTTCTTGATGTGTTGTACTTGAAAATAGCTTCCTTTATCGAATAAAATATTAAGGATTAGGGACCATGCAGCGCAGTGCCACTACTAACACTACTATGTATCTTCTTGTGTGCAATTATATTGCAATGCGTGCAGTGCATGCAGTAGTCAAAAGCTAGATGCCATCGGAACCAACCCTAAAAGGTGGTCTAACCATCTAAGACAGCAACTAGCGCTGCACTCGACATGCATGATTTTTTTTACTACTTCAGCCAGCAGCAGAACCACATGATAATTGTCCGGTGTCTGGGTAGACAGGAGTTAATTACCCACACTGTTGCTCGCTTTGTTCTGTCATCATGTTGCCGCGGCACCTTTGAACATTGTATTGCTAACCTTTTATGTCGACTGCCAAGTAAACCACGCAGATGAAATGTTGGAACTGTCGATCAAATCAACCACTCCCTTCAGTACTAAAAAAACAAGTCGTGTTAGACAAGATTTGAATCAAACATATAAATCTTTGACTACTAATAACAGTTTTGTTATTGAGTTTTAAAATCTAATAGTCATATATATATATATATATATATCTTAAAAAGTACTTTTGCAAAAGTACAAATATATTAAAAATTTATTTGTATTTTAACAAAAAACAATGGTTAAAGCTATATTTTAGAGACTGTGTCGTTGTCCTAAATGACTTGTATTTTGATACAGGATGGAGTAAAATGTCGCTATTTTCTACAAGACATTTATGCGGTAACTAGACAAACAGGAATACATACTTAGGACATGTACAACCCTAAGCCCGTGGACCGGTTTTCAAATACAAGAGACATCTAAGAAACTATATGATACAATCTTGAACTACTAGATAATAAATACAATCAAGACACAATATATATGGAGAGTCGTGTAGGCTCTTCGTCTCTTAATTTTTTTCAGTTAGCCACCTAGAGATCCCTCAAGTGACCCCTTATTTAATTGGGTTGTACATACCCTTAAGAACCAGGAAAAAAAGAGAAGGGATTTGGAGTGATAAACACTTAGGCCTAGTTTAAAAACTTAAATCCCCTCTAGGATTCCCGGGGTTAGAGGGAGACTTAAGTTTCCAAACTAGTCGTTAGGTGCCATTTGGTTCACATATGATTAACGTGATGGGTAACAGATAATGTTAAACCAAGTTTGTTTAAGTCCAATGGTAATCAAATACTGAGAGCACCTAGAGAGGGGTGAATAGGTGATCCTGTAAAAACTTAAAACTTATAGCCACAAAACTTGGTTATGTGTTAGAAAGATAATACCAAGTGACTATAAAGAGAGCTCTTGCGAATCACAACAATTACACGAAAAGCAATCACAAGAGACACGCAAGTTATCCCGTGGTTCGACAAGTACAACACTTGTCTACCTCCACGTTGTGGCGTCCCAATGGACAAGGGTTGCACTCAACCCCTTTCAAGTGATCCAATGATCAACTTGAATACCACGGTGTTCTTCTTTCTTTACTCTTTCCCGTTTGCGAGGAATCTCCACAACTTGGAGTCTCTCACCCTTACAATGAGGATCAAAGTGAAAGCACTAGAGTAAGGGAGGGAAGCAACACACACAAATCCACATCAATACGCACACACACAGCCAAGACTTGAGCTCGAATGAATCGCAACAAGTTCACCACTAGAACAGAGCTCAAATCACTAAGAATGTCAATCGAGTGCGCAAAGACGGAGTGTGAGAGATTAAGATTGCTCAAAGTATGCTTGGTGCACTCCTCCATACGCCTAGGGGTCCCTTTTATAGCCCCAAGGCAGCTAGGAGCCGTTGGAAGCAATCCAGGAAGGCAATTCTTGCCTTCTGTCGGGTGGCGCACCGGAGAGTCTGGTGCACCACCGGACATCCACTGTTCACAGTCTGGTGCAGATTGCTTTCCTAAATTGGCGCAGCCGACTGTTGAAGATTTAGAGCCGTTGGCACACCGGACACTGTCCGGTGCACACCGGACAGTTCGGTGCCCCCATACGACCGTTGGCTCGGCCACGCGTCACGCGCGGATTGCGCGGCTGACCATTGGCGCAGTCGACCGTTGGCTCACCGGACAGTCTGGTGCACCACCGGACAGTCCGGTGAATTTTAGCCGTACGCTGTTGACTGTTTCCCGAGCCGATTTTTTTGTTTTTTAGCCCCTTTTGTGACAAAAATTTACATTTAGACCCCTAGAAATTTTATATGCATTTTTGGACCCTTTGCTCGGCGCCATAGGTTATGGCGCCGAGGTAACACAGCTCGGCGCCATAGCCTATGGCGCCGAGCTCTGACGTGGCGACAGGAGTTTGAGTTGACGTGGAGGCTGACGTGTCCCCTAGCTCGGCGCCATAGATCTTGGCGCCGAGCTAGGGGTGAAAGACCCGCGCCGTGTTCCTCTGCTCATTCCGTTGTCACGCCGTCCCGCATTATCACCGCCGCACGCCGAGCCGCCGACCCTCGCCGCGCCCGTCCTCCGCCGCCGCGGGCTCCTCCGCCGCGCCCGTCCTCCGCCGCTAGCGAGCTCCTCCGCCGCCGCCCGCTGTCTTGGCCGCGGGCTCCTCCGCCACCGTGGGCTCCCCACGCCGCGCCCCACGCCGTCTCCCCACGCCGCCTCCCCACGGCAGACGTCGAGCCCCACGCTGCCTCCCCACGCCGTCGCGCCAGTGCCCAACTCCAAGCAGCCGCGACGTCCTCACAGCCAGCGCCCAACTCCAAGCAGCCATCCCCACGGCCGACCCTCCTCCCCACAGTAATGGTTTTACTTAGTTTTTAGTATTTAGTTCGCTAATTTACTTGGTATAATGTATAGATTGATAGCTATTCACTTGTTAGTATAAATAATTAGCTAGATATTTATTTGTTAGTATATAAATTTAGTGATTATATAGTTAGTAAATTGGTAGCATATTGTTAGTGTATTGGATGTAGGAAAGTGAGTGAGTATAAAGGGGTTAGCATATACTTGTAGCATTTTGTTTAACACATTGATATCACATGGTTAGCATATTGTTTATTTTGTAGCTATCGTGCAGTATTCTATGTTGGCAACCATCGTGTTGTTGTTTCTTTGCAGGTTTTAGAAACATCACTTTATAGGGGAGGTGCTGCCGAATTTTTTATTGACAATAGTATTTTTTGTACATAGGTGTTCTTCCGACTTGACCTTCTCCACCGTTAGCTGGACTCGTACGCGATCTCAGGTATACATTGATTTCGTATATTATTCATAGATTATGTAATTTCATTTGATGTGGTCATTTATTATTTTCTATTATATAGTTATTAGTTAATAGGTAGTTGTCACACCCGGTTTTAGAAGGCAAACCGAATGTGAACCATGTACGTGCCAGGATCAGCAATTCACGTACACAGCAGTTACATAATGTAGACATCATCACACAGTGCTCAAATAGTATTAAAAAGGGAAATAATAGTCGATTACATCATATGTCTGAGACATCCACATAGTCTTTACAATAATCAAAGTGCGAAAACGAAACGTAGATAACTGCGGCCTTCACAGGCAGCCGACTGGGGGTTGCCGCTAACTCACACCTAGAACTCGTCGTAGTCCTGGAACTCCTGGAAGTCTCCTTCCACGGCTTCATCTTCTCCTGAGCAGTGGTTGCAATGCGGACAACCTGGGGGGGGGGGGTTGGTGTGTAGAGCAAGGGTGAGTACACATCAACATACTCAGCAAGTGTCCTGTTTGGCTGTAGTGGACTAGCTTTATGTGGGGGATAAGTCAAGCGGTTGCTTTTAGTTGGTCAGATTATTATTTACTAGTAGAAAGCCAGGTTTTAACATTAACCCAAGTTATTAGCCCGATGTACCCTTTCCAAACGGAAAGAATACCACTTACTAGTACCATAGTCATAACCAGAACCATCAACTTCATTGCCACCCGTAAACCAAAATGTCTCTGATCAAGTACCACTAATCACTGGAGCTCCCTTGGCTGCTCATAACCGCGAGCACGGCTGATATATCAGTTTCAAAACACTCTATAGAGGTTGTGCACTTTACCCACAAGCCGTGATTCCCTTTCTGCCCGGAGAGAGCTACTCCCCATTGACCACTACCTAGGTGGTCCAGCAGGGCATCACTACGTAGCCTTTACAAAGATTCCCCGAGGCTGTAGCCGCCCGTTAGGTTTCCTAAATGTACATCACTCCTCCCTAAAGGACAAATCAACCTTGGCAGAGCGAGCCGCATACACCGAGCCCCATTGACGGCACGACGGCTAAGCGAACTACACCCCGGTTCCTCTAATTACACAGCTAAGGGCGTCCCACTCCACCCTCATGGTTGCACTGTTTTCCCGAGCGGTCATCCAACGAACAGGTCCTTACGGAGAGGCACCCGAGAAACCGCTCGAGCCCCCTTGAAGGTCACAAGTATAACATCATAATAAAAGAGGGGAAAACAGCGTATCATAAGTAATTCTCATCATGTTAATTGATTAATGTTAAGCAATAGCATAAAGCTAACCAATAATAATCCGACCCAAGTAGGTAAACAAGGACATGGATAACAAAAGCTAGTCAATCCTTAGGCATAAATGTGTAATGCGGGAGGTGAATTAAAGAATGAATAGGACAGATATAGGTCAAGGGACACTTGCCTCCACCAACCGACTGCTGCTCAGGGGCTTCTCCTGCGAGTTCTTCGGGCTCTTCAACCGGATCGTTCTCTATGCGAGTGCAAACATACATACATCCATCCATTCAAATTAGGAAACAAACAGTACATCATACAAGAAAACAAATAGATTAAACATGCATAAAATATGGCATACGATATTGCATTTACCATGGTTAGAAAGAAACGGGGAAAGGTCTCGCAGGGGTTAAAGTTTATGCTCGAGGCGCATTACGGGTGGACGAATAACTAGACGTTACGTGCTCTAGTTCTACTTAGCTCCAATAATAAGGATTAGCTACATGCACTACTAGAAACGTGACCACTTTTAGTAGATTAATATTAAATGAGATAGACGATTAGCTATATAAATTAACTAACGTAACCAATTTCTAAATTGAGTTTCCTATTTTATTAATATGAACAATCATAATTAGCGCGCATAAAATATGGGGGGGTAGACGGGCACGTCTAGGGGTAGACGAGGGCGTGACGAGTCGTGCCAAGGCACCGCGCGCTACGCGAGTAGCGCGCGCAAGGCCGCACACACTCGCCGCGAACTAGCTGGGTGCGGGCGCGGCCAAGCCGGGCCGAGGCGGGGCGGTCGAGGTCAGGGCGGGGGCGGCCGAGCTGGGGCGGCGGCGGGCGCGGCCGAGCCGGGGCGGGACGGGGGCGACTCGCCGGGCGGCGCGAGGGCGGCCGGGCGGGCGGGGAAGGGGGAGGGAGGGGAGGGAGAAGAGGGGAGGGGGGCCTCACAGCGGCGAGGGGGGCGGCGGCGGTGGTTAGGGCAGGGGAGAGGGAGAGAGGGGGAGAGAATGACGGGTGGGGCCCGCGGGGAGGGAAAATTTTGGGGGGAGGGGGGAGGGGGCGCGGTTGGGCCGCTTGGGCCCAAAGTGGGGCGCGCACGGGGGGGGGGGGGTGGGGAGCGGCTGGGCCGACCGGGGCGGCCCACGGCGCGGGGGAGGGAAAGGGGAGGGGGGCGGCTGGGCCGGCCGGCTGGGCTGAGCACGAGGGGGAGGGGGACGGCTGGGCCAAAAATGGGGAAGGAGGGGGGGAAGGGGAGAGAGGAAAAGATTTTCCTTTTTTCAAAAATCTATTTTCCTAGATGAATGCATTTACATTTTTAAACAATCAAAAGAATGCATGGTTCGGCATGGTGCATCAAGCAAAATAAAATACTTTTAGGGTTTTGCTTTACATGGGATCTCAAGCCGAATCCCGCTATAACTTTGGAAAAGATCAAGGTTTAGCGAGGAGAAAAGGGAAAAAGAAAGGGTAACGCCTGAATTTGGTGAGGGAAAAGAAGAAAAAAATCTACCCCCAAATTCAGGGCGTTACAAACCTATCCCCCTTAAAAGAATCTCGCCCTCGAGATTCAAGGTTGGCTAGCAAAGAGCTCAGGGTATTTGGCCATCAGATCATCTTCGCGCTCTCAGGTTGCTTCTTCCTCAGAGTGATGATTCCATCTGACTTTGCACATTCTGATGGTCTTCCTTCGGGTGACTCTGTCTGCGGTCTCAAGGATTTGCGTTGGCTTCTCAACGTAGGTCAAGTCCTCCTGGACTTCAAGACCTTCAACTGGCAATTGCTCTTCTGGCACACGCAAGCACTTCTTCAATTGAGACACATGAAAGACATCATGCACAGCAGACAAATTTTCCGGTAGGCTGAGCTGGTAGGCCACTTCTCCATGCTTTGCGAGAATTTGATACGGACCGATGTAGCGGGGTGCTAGCTTGCCTTTGACTCCGAACCTTCTGACTCCTCTGATCGGTGACACTTTCAGATAGACGAAGTCTCCGACTTCGAAACTCAGCTCTCTTCTTCTTGTGTCTGCATAGCTTCACTGCCTTGATTGCGCTATCTTCAGGTTCTCTCGAACCATCTTGATGTTCTCTTCAGCTTCAAGCAGAATGTCTGGCCCAAACACCTGCTTTTCTCTAGGCTGATCCCATTGCAACGGAGTTCTACAACTCCTTCCATAGAGCGCCTGGAATGGTGACATCTTCAAACTGGCCTGGTAACTGTTGTTATAGGAGAACTCTGCATAAGGCAACTTCTTATCCCATCCGGACTGATCTTGCAACGCATAGGCTCTCAACATGTCTTCAAGAATTTGATTGGTCCTTTCATTATGACCATCTGTTTGCGGATGATAGGCTGAACTAAAATTCAAATGTGTGCCCAAGGCTTCATGCAACTGCTGCCAAAAATGAGAGGTGAACTGCGTTCCTCTGTCTGACACTATCTTCTTTGGCACACCGTGGAGACAAACGATCCGAGACATGTACAGCTCTGCCAATACTGCACTGCTATAGTTGGTCTTGACAGGTATGAAGTGGGCTGACTTGGTCAAGCGGTCCACCACTACCCAAATGGAATCATAGCCGGCTCGAGTGCGAGGCAATCTGACTATAAAATCCATACCAATTTCATCCCATTTCCACTGAGGAATTTGCAACGGTTGCAACAATCCAGCTGGTCTCTGATGCTCTACCTTGATCCGCCGACAACTATCACACATAGCCACATACTCTGCGATTTCCCTCTTCATTCCGTACCACCAGAATTTCTTCTTCAGATCCTGATACATCTTTTCACTACCAGGGTGAATCGAATAAGCTGTCTCATGAGCTTCCTTGAGAATCAACTCCCGAATAGACTGGATATTGGGAACGCACAAGCGGTCTTTGAACCATATCACACCTTCTGCATCTTTCCGAAAATCTTTGCCTCTGCCATCTAGAATCAGTCGTCGGATCTCACTGATCTTCTCATCATTCTTCTGCGCTTCTTTGATTTCTCGCTCTAGGGTAGGTTCCAACTCAATTGTGACTCCTCACGAATTATTCAGGAATCCGAGACTCAACCTGTCAAACTCTTTGGCCAACTCATAAGGCATCAGACGAGCGACCATCAGATTGACTTGACTCTTCCTGCTCAAAGCATCTGCCACTATGTTCGCTTTGCCTGGATGGTAATGGATCTCCAACTCGTAGTCTTTGATCAACTCTAACCATCTTCGCTGCCTCATATTCAGCTCTGTTTGAGTGAATATGTACTTCAGACTCTTGTGGTCTGTGTAAACATCGCATTTCTATCCATACAGATAGTGCCTCCATGTCTTCAATGCGTGAACCACCGCTGCCAACTCTAGGTCATGGATTGGGTAATTCTTCTCATGAACCTTCAGCTGTCGGGACGAGTAAGCCACAACTCTTCCCTCTTGCATCAACACACATCACAAACCAGTGTAACAAGCATCACAATACACCGAGAAGGGATTGTGCACATCAGGCAAGACTAGGACAGGCGCTGTAGTCAACTTCTCTTTCAGCGCTTCAAAGGCCTCTTGACATTTCTGGGTCCACTTGAACTCAACCTTGTTGCCTAGCAACGCTGTCATTGGTTTCGCAATCTTTGAAAACCCTTCAATGAATCGCCGATAATATCCGACCATTCCAATAAAGCTCTTAATTCCTCGAGCATCTATTGGCGCTTTCCAGTTCAGAATGTCTGCCACTTTCTTCGGATCCACAGCCAATCCTTCTTTGTTGATTATGTGACCCAAGAACAGGACTTCGCTGATCTAGAACTCGCACTTGCTCAACTTTGCATACAATTGGTGCTCTCGCAATCTCTGCAATACCATCCTCAAATGACTTGCATGCTCTTCTTCGCTTTGAGAATAAATCAGAATGTCATCAATAAATACCACCACAAACTTGTCAAGATAGTCCATGAATACATTGTTCATCAGGTTCATGAAGAAGGTTGGTGCATTGGTCAAACCAAAAGACATCACAGTGAACTCATACAAACCATACTTGGTAATGAATGCCGTCTTCGGAATGTCCGAAGGTCGAATCCTGAGCTGATGATAACCTGACCTCAGATCTATCTTGGAGAACACGCTGGCTCCTCTCAACTAGTCGAACAGATCTTCTATTCTGGGCAAAGGATACTTGTTATTGATTGTGACCTCATTTAGAGCTCGATAATCGATACACATCCTTTTGGTGCCGTCTTTCTTTTCCACAAATAGGACAGGGGCGGCCCAAGGCGAGGTGCTTGGCCGGATGTAACCTTTCTCTGACAACTCATCAATCTGCTTCTTAAGTTCAACCAACTCTGGCCCAGATATTCTGTAAGCTCTCTTAAAGATGGGGGCGGTTCCAGGAAGAAGATCTATGGCAAATTCAACTTTCCGCTCTGGTGGCATACCCGGTAAGTCCTTTGGAAACACATCTGGAAACTCAGACACAACCTTGATACTCCCAATTGGGTCTGCTTTACTGCTATTGACAGCCATCTGATAACAACTTCCTTTCTTCGGTTCAGGCGGGACTAACTCGGTCACCACTTCCTTTCCTAGCGGGGACATCAACTTGATTGTCCTCTTATCACAACTGATAACTGCCTGATACTTATCTAGCCAATTCATCCCTAGGATGACGTCTATTCCCTGAGTACCCATTACTATGAGGTTGGCGGGAAACACTATCCCCCTTATTTCCACACTTACATTCAAACAAATGCTATCGGCTCGAATTCTACCACCGGCTGAGTCAATTTGAATGGGGGTTGACATGGTAGTTATTGGAAGATTATGTGCTTCTACCCATGATGCAGTAATGAAAGAATGTGTTGCTCCAGTATCAAATAACACATCTGCAATATGAGAGTCGACTGGGAACATACCTACTATCATGTCGGGGGTCTCCTGAACTGCTTCAGCCTCCAAGTGATTCAGTCTCCCATGATTGTAGCGCGGCTGAGAGCGGTTGCCTACTCCAGGCTGAGACACATTCTGCTTTGTTGGGGCATTGGGGCCTGACTGCTGCTGGGCTGCCTTCTTCGGACATTGCATCACCCAGTGGCCTTGCTCTCCACAGTGGAAACATGCTCTGTTTCCAACCTGAGCTGGTGCTGCCTGACTGTTCTGCTGGTTCGCTGGGGCAGGAAGGCAAGGTGTCTGCGGATTCTGCCTCTGGAACTGACCTCCTCCTAACTGATTGTTCTGACGATTCTGATACTGGTGCTGAGGATACTGCCTTTGGAACTGCTGCTGCTGAGGTGGACGCTGGTTCTGCCTGAACTGCTGAGGTTGATTGCCTGAGAAACGAGGACGGCTGCTGCTTCCAGGCTGGGGTCCACTGATCTTGCGCTTGCGATCCTCCATCTCTTTGTGCTTCCTCTCTATCATGATTGCTCTGTCAATCAAGTGCTGGAATGTCGGGAAGGTATGATTCATCAGTTGATACTGAAGAGGGTCAACCAAGCCTCTTAGGAAACGGTATTGTCTCTTGGCGTCGGTGTTGACATCTTCAGGAGCATAGCGAGACAGCTGCAGAAACCTGTCCCGATACTCGCTAACAGACGATGACCCTTGCTTGAGGGCCAAGAACTCCTCCTTCTTTACTGTCATCAGACCTGCAGGAACATGGTACTGACGAAAGCTACCTCTGAACTCTTCCCAGGTGATGGTGTTGGGGTTGGCATGGGTGGCGAGATAAGATTCCCACCATGACTGAGCCACTCCTCTCAACAGACGGGGACCATACAGGACTTTCTCCCTGTCATCACACTGAGCGGTATGCAACTCTCGCTCTATAGTGCGTAGCCAGTCTTCAGCATCCATGGGGTCAGAGGAGTGAGCAAACGTTGGGGGATGACCTCCCATGAATTCAGCACGCTTGTCCCTGGGCATCTGAGGCTGAGGTGGGGCCTGCTGCTGCTGCTGCTGAATGGCGACCAGAGTCTGACCGATAGCTTGAACTGCCTGAGTCTGCATCAGAAACATCTGCTCGATGGACATCGGGGGCGGGGGCGGGGGCGGCAGGTGCTGCTGTTGGGGTACCTCATCCTGCTGAGCTGCCTGCTCCTGCTGAGCACGCCTTCCTCCTCTGCGCCTGTTTTCTGACATCTACAGAATGCAACCACGCATCAGAACTGATCTTGCAAATCTTGCAGCATAAGAAAAGAGTATAGAATTCTCCACAACACTGAACAGGCGAACATCTTCACTGATCTCCAACACAGACCAACACAGCTTCTTAGATAAAGAGGAAAGTGGAATAAAAGGCTGCCCAACTAAATAGCTAACTCCATTAACATATAACAGGTAAACCAAGATGCAGGGGATACCCACATCCTGGTGACAGTCATTACAAAGATCCAAATCAAACATAGTTCATCATGACAAACATAAATGCACAGGATATAGCAAACTACCCTGTCTAACTAAAACTAACTAAGAGCGAGACTGACGCTAAGACTATAGCTTCTATGTATATATTTCGTATTAATTACAAGATCCGACTCTAAAGACCTATGGTTCTAAATTTATCTTAGTCTTGCAGTCGGGGTTGCCATAAGACTGGTGTCCACGCCGAGGTGAGCGGTACAGGTGCTGAGTCCCGACGGGAGCAGGGGAACCATCGTCTAGGTGACGACGCTCCGTGCGCTCAGCCCACAGCAGGGCGATCTCAGCACGAGCCCTATTCAGCTCATCTAGCGCATGGTCCAGCTCCGTGTTTAGCACGGCGGCTAGGTTGACTGTGCTGCTCAACCTAGGATTGTCCTCACCAACAGGTGAGACAATCACGCCTCCTGTGCTACCAGATGGATGGCGGGGGTAGTACTTCAGGTTGAGACCGTCAGCTACCCCACCGAGAACCGAGCAGTAGTGCAAAAGCGCACGCCGTGCAGCATCTTGCATGGCCGCCTCAGCTGAGTCCCGCTCAGAGATGGAATAGTGCTCTGAGCAGGCCTCCGCACCCTAGAGACTATTCTCCGGATGGCACACCAAGCAGGTCGCCTCCCAGCGGTCCGGGTAGACCCCGCAACTATGCTGGTAGACCACACAACGATACTCGATGGACCAAGTACGCCGGTCAAGTGCCCGACGTAGCAGGGTATCGAGCACATCGTGGAAGTGACACCCGCGAGCAGCGTCGCGAGTGACGGGTCGAGCAACCCATCCTTCCGGCTCGTGGTCAGCAGAAAAGTCAGTGTCGTGGCTTGAGCTGTCGTCGCCACCTCCGTCGTCTGGGTCTCCTCCAGCAGCTACTCCAGAGGCTGGGGCGCCCAGTGGTGGTGCAGGGGGCACCTCCAGAGGAAGCACAGGAGAGCAGCTCCTCACAGACTCTATCTCCTGCTGGAGCGAGAAAGAAGAGCCCTGCTGCTCCTGTCGTCGACGTTCCTGCTCCTCATGCAGGCGGTGGTGCAGCCTCTCCAAATGGCTGGACTGACCGGCCACGGGACGGCGAAGCGGACGCTCAGCAAGGCGGGAGGGTAAGAAGGGGATGACAGACTTCCATGCAGTGTGTCTAAGACGGGCCATCTACAAAAGACACCACAAGCAAAAGAGTGAGAACAGAATTAGTATGACTAGCAAGTAATGAATCATAAATAAATGAAGGATTAGAATAAAACACAAATTTCAGCAAGGTATAATATATAGTAGAACATAGTTTGGTCAATATGACCAACTTTTGAAGGGATATCAAAGTCAAGGCAGGGACAGAGGTCTATAATCCTTAGAACGACCATTCTACTCTAGGTTAGCGGTCCTACAGTCAACACGGCTTTGATACCAGCTATGTCACACCCGGTTTTAGAAGGCAAACCGAATGCGAACCATGTACGTGCCAGGATCAGCAATTCACGTACACAGCAGTTACATAACGTGGACATCATCACACAGTGCTCAAATAGTATTAAAAAGGGAAATAATAGTCGATTACATCATATGTCTGAGACATCCACATAGTCTTTACAATAATCAAAGTGCGAAAACGAAACGTAGATAACTGCGGCCTTCACAGGCAGCCGACTGGGGGTTGCCGCTAACCCACACCTAGAACTCGTCGTAGTCCTGGAACTCCTGGAAGTCTCCTTCCACGGCTTCATCTTCTCCTGAGCAGTGGTTGCAATGCGGACAACCTGGGGGGGTTTGGTGTGTAGAGCAAGGGTGAGTACACATCAACATACTCAGAAGTGTCCTGTTTGGCTGTAGTGGACTAGCTTTATGTGGGGGATAAGTCAAGCGGTTGCTTTTAGTTGGTCAGATTATTATTTACTAGTAGAAAGCCAGGTTTTAACATTAACCCAAGTTATTAGCCCGATGTACCCTTTCCAAACGGAAAGAATACCACTTACCAGTACCATAGTCATAACCAGAACCATCAACCTCATTGCCACCCGTAAACCAAAATGTATCTGATCAAGTACCACTAATCACTGGAGCTCCCTTGGCCGCTCATAACCGCGAGCACGGCTGATATATCAGTTTCAAAACACTCGGCAGAGGTTGTGCACTTTACCCACAAGCCGTGATTCCCTTTCTGCCCGGAGAGAGCTACTCCCCATTGACCACTACCTAGGTGGTCCAGCAGGGCATCACTACGTAGCCTTAACAAAGATTCCTCGAGGCTGTAGCCGCCCGTTAGGTTTCCTAAATGTACTGCACTCCTCCCCAAAGGACAAATCAACCTTGGCAGAGCGAGCCGCATACACCGAGCCCCATTGACGGCACGATGGCTAAGCGAACTACACCCCGGTTCCTCTAATTACTCAGCTAAGGGAGTCCCACTCCACCCTCATGGTTGCACTGTTTTCCCGGGCGGTCATCCAACGAACAGGTCCTTACGGAGAGGCACCCGAGAAACCGCTCGAGCCCCCTTGAAGGTCACAAGTATAACATCATAATAAAAGAGGGGAAAACAGCGTATCATAAGTAATTCTCATCATGTTAATTGATTAATGTTAAGCAATAGCATAAAGCTAACCAATAATAATCCGACCCAAGTAGGTAAACAAGGACATGGATAACAAAAGCTAGTCAATCCTTAGGCATAAATGTGTAATGCGGGAGGTGAATTAAAGAATGAATAGGATAGAGATAGGTCAAGGGACACTTGCCTCCACCAACCGACTGCTGCTCAGGGGCTTCTCCTGCGAGTTCTTCGGGCTCTTCAACCGGATCGTTCTCTATGCGAGTGCAAACATACATACATCCATCCATTCAAATTAGGAAACAAACAGTACATCATACAAGAAAACAAATAGATTAAACATGCATAAAATATGGCATACGATATTGCATTTACCTTGGTTAGAAAGAAACGGGGAAAGGTCTCGCAGGGGTTAAAGTTTATGCTCGAGGCGCATTACGGGTGGACGAATAACTAGACATTACGTGCTCTAGTTCTACTTATCTCCAATAATAAGGATTAGCTACATGCACTACTAGAAACGTGACCACTTTTAGTAGATTAATATTAAATGAGATAGACGATTAGCTATATAAATTAACTAACGTAACCAATTTCTAAATTGAGTTTCCTATTTTATTAACATGAACAATCGTAATTAGCACGCATAAAATATGGGGGGGGTAGACGGGCACGTCTAGGGGTAGACGAGTCGTGCCAAGGCACTGCGCGCTACGCGAGTAGCGTGCGCAAGGCCGCACACACGCGCCGCGAACTAGCCGTGCACACGTCGGGGCCGCGTGCTGGCCGAGCTCAAGGCCGTGCGCCATAGGCACGCTGGGCCGAGCTCGAGGCCGCGTCGGGGCTGTCACGACGCGAGCAGGACATGGTGGGGCGAGCAGGCAAGCACGCCGGGGCGAGCGAGCACGGGCGAGCGAGGACGCCGTGGACCACGGCCGGGGTCGGGATGAGGGCGGCCGGGGCCGGGGTGGCATGGCTAGGCGCGGCCGGGACAGGGCAGGGCGGCGCGGCCGGGGCCGAGGCGGGGCCGGGCGGCGCGCACGGGGCGAGGGCGGCCGGGGCTGGGGCGGCGGCGCCATGGCCGGAGCCGAGGCGGGCGCGGCCGGGGACGGCCGAAGCCGGGGTGGGGGCGCCATGGCCGGGAACGGGGCGAGGCGGGGGCGACCGGGGTCGGGGCGAGGGCCGGGCGGCGCGGCCGGGGGCCGGCGAGCCGGGCGCGGGCGCGGCCGAGCCGGGGGCGGTCGAGGTCGGGGCGGGGGCGGCCGAGCCGGGGTAGGCGCGGGGCGGCCGGGGCGGTGGCGGGCGCGGCCGAGCCGGGGCGGGACGGGGGTGGCTCGCCGGGCGGCGCGAGGGCGACCGGGCGGGCGGGGAAGGGGGAGGGAGGGGAGGGAGAAGAGGGGAGGGGGGGCCTCACCGCGGCGAGGGAGGGCGGCGCGGCGGCGGCGGCGCAGGGAGAGGGCGGCGGCGGCGGTTAGGGCAGGGGAGAGGGAGAGAGGGGGAGAGAATGACGGGCGGGGCCCGTGGGGAGGGAAATTTTTGGGGGGAGGGGGCGCGGCTGGGCCGCTTGGGCCCAAAGCGGGGCGCGCGCGGGGGGGAGCGGCTAGGCCGGCCGGGGCGGCCCACGGCGCGGGGGAGGGAAAGGGGAGGGGGGGCGCGGCTGGGCCGGGCACGAGGGGGAGGGGGGCGGCTGGGCCAAAAATGGGGAAGGAGGGGGGGAAGGGGAAAGAGGAAAGGATTTTCCTTTTTTCAAAAATCTATTTTCCTAGATGAATGCATTTACATTTTTAAACAATCAAAAGAATGCATGGTTCGGTATGATGCATCAAGTAAAATAAAATACTTTTAGGGTTTTGCTTTACATGGGATCTTAAGCCGAATCCCGCTATAACTTTGGAAAAGATCAAGGTTTAGCGAGGAGAAAAGGGAAAAAGAAAGGGTAACGCCTGAATTTGGTGAGGGAAAAGAAGAAAAAAATCTACCCCCAAATTCAGGGCGTTACAGTAGTTACTATTTATTTATTACTTTGTAAGTTTTTAGGCTTAAGTACTCAGCCATTAATGAGTTAGTAATCCATTTTTGCAATAGATGGACACCCTAGTGACACTATACCATGGAGGAAGCGTGGGGATAGATGCTTATGGGAATGTTACTTTTGATGGTATGAAGATCGTGGCCATGTTGTTCGATGAAAGACCATCTTTTGGCAAGATTTTCGCTCGAGCTTGTGAGGAGATTAGTTGCGACATAAACGACCCTAGAATATCAATTCAGGGTTTGTTGTCCCATATTACATATGGAACAGTTGTCCGACGGTTGATCTCCATTGCCTCAGAAGATGATTGGGTGAGATATGTAAGAATCGTGAAGACCATGCTTCCACCATGTTTGGATGTGGTTGTTCAGCCGTTATCTGTTACTCATCGTGATGCTCCAGTCGGGTTGACTCCACAAATTCCCAATGCATCTCGTATTGAAGCTCCTTTGGTAGAGCTTCCGGAAGAAGTGGTTGTTGTGCCCGATGCTCAATCGGGGCCGCACGAGTATGGGATTTCTCGTCCTATTCCTGGCGTTTGTGGGGCTTCTAATCCGGTGGTACCCCCCCAAGAGATCCCATTGACCCAGGATCCAGTTCAGGATCATCCTAGTAAGTGTCTTTGACACGTTGTTCATATCCATCGTTATTTTGTTTGATTAGACTTTTTAATGTGGTATTTCTTGCTTCGACCCGATGCAGGATCTCCACAAATCGATAATGGTGCTTATCTTGATGTGCCTGTGTCATATAATATGGACAACATATGCAGGGCATCCAATAGTGTTGATGTTCAGATTGAGGATGAGGAGGAGCCATATGAGGCTGCACGGGCCATAGATTCTGATGATGACCGTCCGGTTCAAGAAATGACAGAGCAAGAAATTGAACTCATAAGACGTTTGTGTCCGGAGCGTGACCCTGTAGTATATGAATTTAGCATCTAAGTCATTTCACCCGTGCATATGCTGAAGGACGTGATGATGAACTGCTAGAGGCTTCGGATAACGCCGACAGCATTGAGATTAAGGTAGGCTTACTTTTCAAGGACCTGCCTACACTGAGACGATGGCTACAGGAATATTCTGTGAACTGCAAGAGGCCGTTCAAGGTGAGACATTCGTATGCACAGCGTCGTTACACTGTTGTGTGCGAGGTGTCGGAATGTAATTGGAGGGTATGTGCCCGAAGGCAGAAGGACACCAGAAAGTTTAAGATCACCAAAATTGTAGGTCCACACACTTGTGCCTAGACAGAGCTGAGCTCTAAGCATCGTCAGTTGACATCTACCCTGATTGCGAAAAGGATATTGGGGATATTGAAGGGTCAGCCAAACTTGAAGGTGAAGTCAATTATGACCATGACTTCGGAGCTGTTTGGTTACAGGATAAAATATGGGAAAGCATGGAGGGCAAAGCAGCGAGCATGGAAGATGATATACGGGGTTTGGGAGGAGGGTTATGAGAAGTTACCAGCATTGTTCAATGCAATCAAAGCAAAAAACCCAGGCATGCATTACGAGTACATCCCCAAACCTAATGAATGGAGGAACGGCAGAGAGATATTTTTTCGTGCTTTCTGGTGTTTCTCGCAGTGCGTAGAGGCCTTCAGGCATTGTCGTCCCGTGCTCTCTATTGATGGTACTTTTCTGCTTGGGAAGTATAAGGGCACATTGTTGGTTGCCATATCATGCGACGCAGACAACACACTGGTTCCTTTGGCATTTGCTTTGGTGGAGAGGGAGAACAGAGATAGTTGGTCTTGGTTCTTGTAGCTTGTACGCATCCATGTCGTAGGCCCTGGTCGCGAGGTTGGTGTCATATCTGACAGACACCAAGGTATTCTTAATGTAGTGCAAGAGCAGATTCCTGGCTACGCACCCATGCACCACAGATGGTGCACTCAACATCTAGCATAAAATCTTCTTCGAAAGGATCATAGCAAGGCTAACTTCCCCCTTTTTGAGGAGGTATGTCGACAGTTGGAGGTTTCGTTTTTCGAGGATAAGTTGAAGGAACTAAAAGATGCAACAAATGCTGAAGGTAAGAACTGGATTGCTGGATTGCTGAGGGAACCACAGAAATGGACAAGAGCCTATGACGAAGGTGGCTAGCAGTTCGAGTTTCAGACTAGCAACATGGCCGAGTCATTTAACAGTGTGCTCAAGGGTATACGCGGCATGCCAGTCAATGCTATAGTAACATTCACTTTTTATAGGCTTGTGGCTTGGTTTAATGATAGACACGCATAGGCCAAGGCAATGCAGACGCGAGGGCAGAGATGGGCACCTAAACCAACATCACACCTTAATAATGCAAAGGAACGTGCCCATAGACATGAGGTACAATGCTTTGATGAGGAGTTGGGTAAATACGAGGTAACAACACTAGGCGGCATAACTTCCTACGGTGAGGTGCAGCCTTCGAGGACACATGTCGTGTTACTTGATGCATTCTCGTGCGGTTGTGGTAAACCTAGACAATACCATTTTCCATGTTCTCATTATGTTGCGGCCGCACGTCATCGTAACTTTGCATTTGAGAGCAGAATACCTTCTGAGTTCAGTGTAGAGAGTTTAGTACGTATGTGGAGCCCTCGTTTTGAGCCATTTCTTGATGAGTCACAATGGCCAACATACACCGGTCCGGTATACATTGCTGATCCAGCGCATCGATGGGACAAACGTGGTAGTAGGAAAAGGAGCCGGTGCAACATGGTTATGGATCAGGTTTTCGGTCGCAGTAGGAGAGGTCGAGCGTCCCCCTTTCTCGTGGACCCAGAGCAGAATGAATGCGGAAAATGCGGGAGACTTGGCCACAACTCACGTACATGCATTTGGACACTTAGTCAGGTGTGATACATTTTAATATTTTATTATACACAACTTTTATTCTAATATGTCGAACTTTTTGTTACACTTTGTACACAACTTATATTCTAATATGTTGATATCTTAATTTGCAGGATGGCGCAGTTACACTTGCTGGACCCTCACTACGACGAGCACCACAGGGGCCATCTCACCGTAGAGGGAGAGGTAATATTTTGCACAAATATTAAATTTTCGAATTAATATATGCGACGTATATTTGACTAATGAAATTCTTTTGATTGCTAGGTGTTGCCCGTTCTGCGGGTCCGGACCCACAACCGGTTTCTGGAGGAGATGAGGTACGATGAGAGGTACACTCCTCTCCTATAGAGGGCTGGCTTGGACATCGTATCGTACCAGGTTCGTCGTGGGCTGCCCACTTTCAACCCAGCAGCGTTGACGGCTCTGGTCGACAGGTAAACACTTCTCTAGTTGTTTAATATTTACAATTATCAAATCTACTTTGCATACTAATGATTTTGTATTTGTTTGTCTTCCAATAGGTGGCGGCCAGAGACTCACACTTTCCACCTTCCCTGTGGGGAGATGACCGTGACGCTGGAAGATTGCCAGAAGATTCTTGGTCTCAGCATTACTGGTCGTCCAGTGACCGGTCAGGCATCACCAGGCGGATGGAGGTAGAGGGTGGAGGCCTTTCTTGGGAGACTGCTTCCGGATGACCTACGAGGTAGCCACAACACCGGAGTCCCACTGACCTGGCTTAGGCAGGCTTTTGGGCAGTGTCCACCTGGTGCAGACGAGTAGACGGTTGGATACCATTGTCGAGCTTGGATTCTCCACCTATTTGGTTCAGTTCTTTTTCCAGACGCGATAGGCGACAGCGCGTCATGGATGTTTCTGCCCTGCCTGACTGACTGGGATACGACAGGAGGTTACAGCTGGGCTTCTGCAGTGTTGGCCTTCCTATACAGGCAACTTTGTGAGGCTTGTCGTCGTTCGTCGAGGACCGCTAGCTTAGGTGGATGTGTCTACCTACTACAGCTGTGGATGTGGGCACACATACCCGTCAGGCGACCCAGAGAGTTTGCTCCTCGTGAGTGGTTCGTGGTAGCCGGACATCGGCTTAAGCCCACGGCTGCTTACCGCTGGGACCAGGTCGAGGAGCCATTCGCTCGACACCAGCGTGCTTACGTGGAGTACTCAAACGAGCTCGACGCACTTACTCCTTCGATGGTGAGTTGTCTACTTTTATCTTTTTCCTTAAACAGTTGGTAAAATGACTATAAACTTAGATGTGCTTTGTAAAACTTTTGCAGGTGACCTGGCAACCGTATTTTGATCCATATTTCGCCAGCATACAGTTGAGCAGCATGTGCTCAATAGATGAGGACCTCTACCTAATGAGGTGTCCCCTCATCTGTTTTTATGCTGTTGAGTACCACTTGCCCCACAGAGTTGCTCGACAGTTCGGATTGCGACAGGAGTTTCCGGTGGAGCCATTCTCGACTTCAATAGAACTTCATAAGTGAGTGACTACATGCACTTGTTATTCTAACTAATAATTCAAATATTGAATGAGTTACTAATATATGTTTCTAACTTTTGCAGGTTCGACAGACAGAGACAGAAGAAGGTCACGGACTTCGAGACCCACCACCGTGATTACATTGATGAATGGGAACAGCAGGGGGATCTTAACTATGAGAACGAACAGGCGCACACAAACTACAACTTCCGGAGGTATTTGATTTGGTATGCTGGTGTGACTAGGTGCAAGCTGAAGGGACAGTGGACAGCTGCAGACTATGCCGAGCAAGAATCGTCAGACGACGAAGACACAACTTTCGACATAGCTGCTCGGCACGGGTCCCAAATTCAGGCTGCAGACTATGCCGAGCAAGAACACCACGTAGAAGGCGTCCACGAGACCCTTACACTCCAGGCACCGACGCTCTTGGGGCCAAGGGCAAGGGTAAGACTAGGAGGAAATGAATACTTTTGTGATGTTGGTCTTATGCTGAAAACTTTGTGATTTGGACTCATGCTGGAGACGTTGTAATGTGAACTATGTTATGTGTTTTGGACTATGTTTTGTGGACATTGTATTTTGGACTTTGTTTGTGGACATTGTATGAAGAACTATGTTATGTAGATGTTTTTATATTCGATGTTATTTTGTGATGTATTATATGTTGAAATGTGGTCATGTCTTATAATATGTGATTATTTGAACTGTGGTTGTTAATAAAACAAGGGGAACTCTTGCAAAAAAATTTTGTGAATTGTAAAAAACCTGACAAGCAATAAGTAATGCATCTTTAGAGTTCTAAACTATTTTAGATATTCAAGTAGAGTTCTAAATTATTTTGGATACGAAAATACTACATAACAGGCTACAAGTTTCTTCAATCTGAATCACAATCTATAAGTAACTCATCTTCGGAGTCATCCGTCGCGCAATCCTCAACGACAACCTCATTCCACTTGCTGCATTGTCCTGCATCACACTTGTCAACAGTTCTCTTGTAATAATTGGCTTCTGCTTCATCTGCAGCTTGGGAGAATAGCTCATCCTCAGCCTCAGCCTCATCAGACTTCTTCTTGTAATAAGCCGCCTCTACCTCTTCGGCGGCCTGAGACATAAACTCATCCTCTTCCTCTTGAGCACGTAATCCTGCCTCAGCTAGTGCGATGAGCTCACTCAACCTTGATGTGTCGTCCTCCTCTTCTTCATGTAATCCTGCCTCTGCGAGAGCGATAAGCTCACTCAATCTAGATGTGTCGTCGTCCTCCTCCTCCATTAGCTCAACCGTCGCCATTTTATCCTGAACATATCTTGCATGCGCCTCATCGGCCAAATAGTTTACGCCACATCCAATCTCTGCAAATATAATGAGCAAAATAAGTTAGCAAAGTCAAGATAAATAAATTGTACTAACATAATTATAGTATCATTTTTCTCACTCACTTCCCTTGAGGCGATCAGCAAGATTATCCAACATCTGTTTCTCGGCTTGAGCAGCTTCCCATTCCCTTGCATCCTGTGCTCTCTTCTCATCTACTGCCTTCAACCTCCTATACTCTGCACACTTCGGGCTATCATAAAAGGCAGATTTTGCTTCCCTACGCATGTCGCGTATGCGATTGTTAATGTACGAATCGACTAGCTGAGATCCACAACGCATCTTCTGTCCCATTAGTCTCTTGGACTCTATTGTGCGCATCACCTCTCCTTTTTCGTCGTAACTCTCCCAACTGCATTTCTTCATCTCCTACAAAAAAATAGTAAGTACCGCTATAACATTACAGCTGGTGCAAAAAAAATACCAACCTCATCGTAATCGACCATATGTCTACAAAAATATCCAACACCAAGCTCGAAAGGAACTAATCCATACTTAGCTTCAATACCACATTTGCAGAGTACTGGATCAAATTTCAACTCTTCTTCCGCCCACTGATTGTATCTCTTTTCCTTTACCTCTGGCTCTGGCCAATGGGACAAAGGACCATACAACCACTCTCTGAAACGACACTTACGCCACCC
This sequence comes from Zea luxurians, assembly GCA_029449295.1. Taxonomy (NCBI): domain Eukaryota; kingdom Viridiplantae; phylum Streptophyta; class Magnoliopsida; order Poales; family Poaceae; genus Zea; species Zea luxurians. Next base: position 35,484,965 of record JAOPSE010000016.1, on the reverse strand, counting down.
GTATGGCTGCAGGAGAAAAAATTAGTAATTTATTGGAAAAAAATAACTAGTTCTTACATTTAGCGTATCGATGGGCTCACATAATCAATGTTCGGACAACAGAACTGCTTCTCATAGTCTTCGTCGATGACATCACGGTCTCCACAATCGCATCGAGGCGGTGAGTCCATCCGTCTTTCTGTTGCTACCTCCTTCTCCGCATCCGTCATTGGTGGAGGATTCGGGGGGAGGAGGTACCCAACGCTTAAAATGCTCATGACTAGTCCTTCCACTCAACCAATTAACGAAAAGAAGATATCGAGGGTCAAATTTATCAGGACCGTCGATCCACTGGAAAAAGAAACACCTCTGGTGCCCCTAAAATAATGGAAAGAAGCACTATTACACATCTACAAAATAATGAATGCGAACAAAATTAAGTGACAAGTCATAAGCTACGTACGTCCAAACCGCCACAAAGGTAGTAGCAGCGAGTAGCCGTGTCTAGATGTTGTGATTGATGTACCCAAGCCAATCTGCCACAGTCACAGTTAGGCACGAGGAGTTCAGGAGGAACAGGAGCATCCTTACTAGATACGTCCGGATATAACTCCCGAGGACGACCTCTCTTCTGCCACAACGCCTCTCGGTATATGTCTTTCATCTAATAAACGATTATAATTATCACTTGTACCTAATATGCTTTATAACAGGTTTACACAAACTATCAAATAAAATATACTCATCATATTAATGATACTATATATATTATGAGCAACTATGAAACTAATAATCGAAATGATAATATAATAAGTTTACACAAACTATCAAACTATGAAACTATGAGCAACTATGAAAATAACAACCCATTATACAAAACAAATCAGTTGGGCACCATACCTTGGTCTACGAAGTAAACCACCTCGAATCTTTGAATCCAAATAAATTTGACGAAGTTTTGAAATGAGAGGCACCATACCGGCCAGCAGCGCGGCTGTTTTATAGGCCTTCGTAGCTCGGCACCAAGATCTGTGGCACCGAGCTACGAGGCCGCGTCGCCGCCACATCGATGACAGGTCAGCTCTGGGCGCAGGTAGCCGTTGCTGCCACGTCATACCTCGGCGCCATGGGCTGTGGCGCCGAGCTGTGTTACCTCGGCGCCACAGCCTATGGCGCCGAGCATCGGGTCCAAATTTGCAAATAAAATTTCTGGGGGTCCAAACGTAAATATTTTTCAAAAGTAGGGCTGAAAAGAAAAAATTCGGGTTTTCCGAGAGCGGCGACTTCGCCGCAGACGACTCACCGGACAGTCCGGTGCACCACCGGACAGTCCGGTGATTTATAGCCGTACGCCGCCGTCGAGACCCGAGGGTAGACTGTTCACCGGGACTGGTCCTAGCACACCGGACACTGTCCGGTGCACCACCGGACAGTCCGGTGCACCCAGACCGAGCAGCCTTTCGGCTGTATATAGCCAACTTTTCTCCAAAACGATTTCTCCTGTTTCTAGCACTTAGACATAATACATTAGTCTTCAAAACAATGTACTATGTCTAGAAACATACCTTTAATCTTGATTTGCACTTCTTGAGTCTTTGGCACAAATATCACTCAAAGCATTTGTGTAGAGCACTTAATCACCAAAATCTTATAGAAATGGCCCAAGGGCACATTTCCCTTTCAATCTCCCCCTTTTTGGTGATTTATGCCAACACAACAAAAAGCAACTAAAAGAAGTGCAACATCAATGCAAATGAGAACAAAAATTTGTTTTTGATTCAAATTTGGCATATTTGGATCATTCTTTGCCACCACTTGGTTTGTTTTTGCAAATCAAACTCAATTTCCTATCTCTAAGTCAAATTCACTTGTTGAGGCATACAGAGAGGTATTCCAAGAGAAATTGATCAAAGATTCAAAAACTCCCCCTTTTTCCCATAATCAAACATTCTCCCCACAAGAGACCAACTTTTGACAATAAGAGACAACGAGAGTATTTTGACAAAACAAAAGCTCTAACTCTACTATTTTCAAAATTCTCAAGTGGTAGCTGATCCATTTGCTTTGGCCCTTAATTTCTCCCCCTTTGGCATTAAGCACCAAAACGGGATCATTATTGGCCCTAAAACCCCATTGCCTCACCAAAATCTTCAATTAAGAGTAAATAGGCAATAAGAGCACGGAGATGAACTTGGAGTAAATTACCCTCTCATCGGAGTGCAGTGGAAGTCTTGCATGGTCCAAGTCCACCGTTTCCCTTTCAATCACCTTTGAGACTAAATTAAGAAAACTCAAGCACACGGTTAGTCTCAAAGGGTCAAGTTGTAGCGTTTCTCCCCCTCAATATGTGCATCATTCACACATGGACTTGTAAGGTCCGGGGATCCCATGCACAACTTGAGCACCATAAATAAGCAATAAAATGCATAAAAGAACATGATCAAAGGCATAAAAACACATGTATGCTATAGATCAATCCAAGTTCCACGAATCTAAGACATTTAGCTCACTACGCAGCCTGCAAAAGGTCTTCTCATCTAAAGGCTTGGTAAAGATATCAGCTAGCTGGTTCTCAGTGCTAACATAAAACACTTCGATATCTCCCTTTTGCTGATGGTCTCTCAAAAAGTGATGCCGGATGTCTATGTGCTTTGTGCGGCTGTGTTCAACAGGATTGTCTCCCATGCGGATTGCACTCTCATTGTCACATAGGAGTGGGACTTTGCTTAGATTGTAGCCAAAATCCCGGAGGGTTTGCCTCATCCAAAGTAGTTGCGCGCAACACTGTCCTGCGGCAACGTACTCGGCCTCAGCGGTGGATAGGGCAACGGAGGTTTGTTTCTTAGAACTCCACGACACCAGGGACCTTCCTAGGAATTGGCACGTCCCTGATGTACTCTTCCTATCGACCTTACATCCAGCATAGTCGGAGTCTGAGTATCCAATCAAGTCAAAGGTAGACCCCTTTGGATACCAGATCCCGAAGCAAGGCATAGCAACTAAATATCTAAGAATTCGCTTAACGGCCACAAGGTGACACTCCCTTGGGTCGGATTGAAATCTAGCACACATGCATACGCTAAGCATAATATCTGGTCTACTAGCACATAAATAAAGTAAAGACCCTATCATAGACCGGTATGCCTTTTGATCAACGGACTTACCTCCTTTGTTGAGGTCGACATGTCCGTCGGTTCCCATTGGAGTCTTTGCGGGCTTGGCGTCCTTCATCCCAAACCGCTTGAGCAAGTCTTGCGTATACTTCGTTTGTGAGATGAAGGTGCCGTCCTTGAGTTGCTTCACTTGGAACCCAAGGAAGTAGTTCAACTCGCCCATCATCGACATCTCGAATTTCTGTGTCATCACCCTGCTAAACTCTTCACAAGACTTTTGGTTAGTAGAACCAAATATTATGTCATCGACATAAATTTGGCACACAAATAGATCACCATCACAAGTCTTAGTGAAAAGAGTTGGATCGGCTTTCCCAACCTTGAAAGAATTAGCAATTAGAAAATCTCTAAGGCATTCATACCATGCTCTTGGGGCTTGCTTAAGTCCATAGAGTGCCTTAGAGAGCTTACACACGTGATCGGGGTACCGTTCATCCTCAAAGCCAGGGGGTTGCTCCACGTACACCTCCTCCTTGATTGGCCCGTTGAGGAAAGCGCTCTTCACGTCCATTTGGAACAACCTTTTGCCACAAGTCGAGCCTTGTTCCTTGTCACCACCCCATGCTCGTCTTGCTTGTTGCGAAACACCCACTTGGTTCCCACAACATTTTGCTTGGGATGTGGCACCAGTGTCCAAACTTCATATCGCTTGAAGTTATTTAGCTCTTCCTGCATGGCCAACACCCAGTCCGGATCTAGCAAGGCCTCCTCTACCCTGAAAGGCTCAATAGAAGAGACAAAAGAGTAATGCTCACAAAAATTAGCTAATCTAGAGCGAGTGGTTACTCCCTTGCTTATGTCACCCAAAATCTGGTCGACGGGATGATTCCTTTGAATCGTCGCTCGAACTTGAGTTGGAGGGGCCTGTGGTACTTCTTCCTCCTCATCTTGGACATCATGTGCTCCCCCTTGATCACACGCCTCCTCTTGAGGAACCTGTTTTTCGTCTTGAGTTGGGGGGTGCACCATTGTTGAGGAAGAAGGTTGATCTTGCACTTGGTGTTCCTGTGGTCGCACGTCTCCAATCGCCATGGTACGAATTGTGTCCGTTGGAACATCATTCTCATCTACATCATCAAGATCAACTTGCTCTCTCGAAGAACTATTAGTTTTATTAAATACAACGTCGCTAGAGACTTCAACCAAACCCGATGATTTGTTGAAGACTCTATACGCCTTTGTATTTCAGTCATAACCTAACAAAAACCCTTCTACAGCTTTGGGAGCAAATTTTGAATTCCTACCTTTCTTCACTAGAATGTAGCATTTACTCCCAAAAACTCGAAAATATGAAACCTTGGGTTTGTTACCGGTTAGTAGTTCGTACGACGTCTTCTTGAGGAGGCGATGAAGGTAGCCCCGTTTATGGCGTGGCAAGCTGTGTTCACAGCTTTCGACCAAAACCGCTCGGGCGTCTTGAATTCTCCAAGCATCGTCCTCGCCATGTCTATGAGCGTCCTGTTCTTCCTCTCTACCACACCATTTTGCTGTGGTGTGTAGGGAGCGGAGAACTCGTGCTTGATTCCTTCCTCCTCAAGGTACTCCTCCACTTGAAGGTTCTTGAACTCGGACCCGTTATCGCTTCTAATCTTTTTCACCTTGAGCTCAAATTCGTTTTGAGCTCGCCTTAGAAAGCGCTTGAGGGTCCCTTGGGTTTCTGATTTATCCTGCAAAAAGAATACCCAAGTGAAGCGAGAAAAATCATCAACAATAACAAGACCATACTTACTTCCCCCGATACTAAGGTAGGCGACGGGTCCGAAGAGGTCCATATACAGTAGCTCCAGAGGTCTTGATGTAGTCATCACATTCTTGTTGTGATGAGTGCTTCCCACCTGTTTACCTGCTTGACAAGCTGCACAAGGTCTATCTTTTTCGAAAGTTACATTTGTTAGACCTAACACATGTTCTCCCTTTAGAAGCTTGTGAAGGTTCTTCATCCCCACATGTGCTAGACGGCGATGCCACAACCAGCCCATGCTAGTCTTAGCGATTAAGCATGGATCTAGATTGGCCTCCTCCTTCGAAAAATCAACTAAATAGAGTTTGCCGTCTAGTACACCCTTAAAAGCTAATGAACCATCACTCCTTCTAAAGACAGACACATCTACATTTGTAAATAGGCAATTGTAACCCATATTACATAATTGACTAACGGACAACAAGTTATATCCGAGCTATTCTACTAAAAACACATTAGATATGGAATGCTCGGAAGAAATAGCTATCTTTCCTAGTCCTTTAACCTTGCCTTGATTCCCGTCACCGAAAATGATTGAGTCTTGGGAATCTTTGTTCTTGACGTAGGAGGTGAACATCTTCTTCTCCCCTGTCATGTGGTTTGTGCATCCGCTATCGATAATCTAGCTTGAGCCCCTGGATGCATAAACCTGCAAGGCAAATTAGGCTTGGGTTTTAGGTACCCAACTCTTGTTGGGTCCTACAAGGTTAGTAACAATAGCCTTAGGGACCCAAATGCAAGTCTTATCTCCCTTGCATTTGGCCCCCACCTTTTTAGCAATCACTTTTTCATTTTTACATGAAAGAACAAATTTAGCATTGCAAGCATGAAAGACAGTGGTAGATCCATTATACACTTCCCTAGGAGCATGAGACACAAAATTCCTCCTAGATCTACCATTAAAGTTTGAACTTGAAGCAATCATGGCATGTGAGTCAAAAGCATTATAACTCCTACTATAATGAAAATTCCTAGCATATTTTCTATCATGATACATGAAAGCATGATTCTTTTGACTCTTACTAGTCACAGGGGCCTTCCCTTTCTCCTTGTTGGGAATGGGAGCCTTTTGACTTGTTAAGTTCTTGGCTTCCCTTCAAAAGCCAAGCCCATCCTTAATTGAGGGATGTCTACCAACAGTGTAGGCATCCCTTGCAAATTTTAGTTTATCAAAATCATTTTTGCTAGTCTTAAGTTGGGCATTAAGACTAGCTACTTCATCATTTAATTTAGAAATAGAAATTAAATGTTCACTACAAGCATCAACATTAAAATCCTTACACCTATTGCAAATCACAACATGCTCTACACAAGAACTAGATTTATTTGCTACCTCTAGCTTAGCATTTAAATCATCATTCAAAATCTTCAGGCTAGAAATAGACTCATTGCAAATAGATAATTCAGAAGATAATAATTCATTCCTTTTAATCTCTAAGGCAAGAGACTTTTGAACGTTAACAAATTTGTCATGTTCCTCATACAAGATGTCCTCTTGCCTCTCTAGCAGTCTATCTTTTTTATTCAATGCATCAATCAGCTCATTAATCTTTTCTACCTTGGCTCTATCTAATCCTTTGAACAAGCTAGTGTAGTCAATTTCATCATCACTAGAGTCCTCATCACTAGAAGTAGAGTACTTGGGAATTTCTCTATTGTTTACCTTCTTTTCCTTTGCCATTAGACAAGTATGGCGCTCATTGGGGAAGAGTGATGACTTGTTGAAGGCCGAGGCGGCGAGTCCTTCGTCGTCGGAGTCGAACGACGAACAATCCGAGTCCCACTCTTTGCCGAGGTGTGCCTCGCCCTTCGCCTTCTTGTAGGCCTTCTTCTTTTCCCTCTTCCCGCCTTTCTCTTGTTCCTGGTCATTAGTATTGTCGGGACAATTTGCTATGAAATGACCATACTTACCACATTTAAAGCAGGAGCGTTTCCCCTTCGCTTTGCTCTTGTTGGGATGCTCCTTTCTTCCTTTTAGCGCCGTCTTGAAGCGCTTGATGATGAGGGCCATTTCATCCTCATTTAGCCCGGCCGCCTCAACTTGCGCTACCTTGCTAGGTAGCACCTCCCTGCTACTTGTTGCCTTGAGAGCAACGGTTTGAGGCTCGTGGATCGGCATTGGGCCATTCAACGTCTCATCAACATATCTAGCCTCCTTGATCATCATTCGCCCGCTTATAAACTTTCTGAGTATTTCCTTGGGCGTCATCTTGGTGTACCTAGGATTTTCACGAATAGAGTTTACAAGATGAGGATCAAGGACAGTGAAGGACCTTAGCATAAGCCGGACGACATCGTGGTCCATCCATCTCGTGCTTCCATAGCTTCTTATTTTGTTGACCAGGGTCTTGAGATTAAGATTGCTCAAAGTATGCTTGGTGCACTCCTCCATGCGCCTAGGGGTCCCTTTTATAGCCCCAAGGCAGCTAGGAGCCGTTGGAAACAATCCAGGAAGGCAATTCTTGCCTTCTGTCGGGTGGCGCACCGGACAGTCCGGTGCACCACCGGACATCCACTGTTCACAGTCCGGTGCAGATTGCTTTCCTAAATTGGCGTAGTCGACCGTTGAAGATTTGGAGCCGTTGGCACACCGGACACTATCCGGTGCACACCGGACAGTCCGGTGCCCCCATCCGATCGTTGGCTCGGCCACGCGTCACGCGCGGATTGCGCGGCCGACCGTTGGCGTAGTCGACCGTTGGCTCACCGGACAGTCCGGTGCACCACTGGATAGTCCAGTGAATTTTAGCCCTACGCTATTGACTGTTTCCCGAGAGCAGCGACTTCGCCACAGACGACTCACCGAACAGTCCGGTGCACCACCGGACAGTCCGGTGATTTATAGCCGTACACCGCCGTCGAGACCCGAGGGTAGGCTGTTCAACGGGAGTGGCACACCGGACACTGTCCGGTGCACCACCAGACACTGTCCGGTGTACCACCGGATAGTCCGGTGCACCCAGACCGAGCAGCCTTTCGGCTGTACATAGCCAACTTTTCTCCAAAACGATTTCTCCTGTTTCTAGCACTTAGACATAATACATTAGTCTTCAAAACAATGTACTAAGTCTAGAAACATACCTTTAATCTTGATTTGCACTTCTTGAGTCTTTGGCACAAATATCACTCAAAGCATTTGTGTGGAGCACTTAATCACCAAAATCTTATAGAAATGGCCTAAGGGCACATTTCCCTTTCAAATACCACACTAAGAACTGATACCGGCCTATTCAAACTTGTTACTGCTGGTACTCAAGTGAGAATCATTATTGTTGTCATTTACGTTACATTTCATGAACCAAATAGCACCTTACCTTGAATTCTTACGCTTAAAACCCCGTGCTTCTTTTGAATCATGTATGCTCGCTCACACAACTGGATAACAAGGCTTCTGTTCTTTAATATCAATACTGGTTTCTTAAGAACTTGTACTAGTACTAATTATAGTTTTAGTATCGGTTTTAACTGTTGTCAGCTTTAGTACGAGTTGGTGTTTCCAACCGGTGCTAATATAAAGAACTTAGTAATGAAGACACCAATCAGTATTAATAATGTTCTTCCTTTATAAACTTTCTTTCTTTTTGAGATAGCGACAAGAATAGAGAGAAGCTCTGTTCAAGGCATCATAAGCTTTAAAGAGGTGAGGTGCGGCTCAATTCTTTTCTATAATTTGTTGGAGATTTCCCCTATTTTATTGTCAATATGCGAAGCTAAATAGAGAGGCATATTAGTTAACCTAGAGTACAAAATGACCATAGCTGACCTTAATACGATTGGATATAGAGATGAACCATTTATACTGGTCAGCAATGTCACTCAAGTTTCTTTGTGGTGGATGTGTCTACGAAAGAAAAGCAAGAGCTAACAACAATGAGAATGTTTTATCCAATATAGTGCATAAGCACCACGTAGTTCTTCTAGGGATCGGAAAAGGAAGATAATAGGAATCGAAGAGGTCAACGATGAAGAATATTACAATCGGCTTGAAGGTACACCTAAAACCCTAAACCCTATTATCATAAAGATAGATGTTGAAACCCTAAACTCAAGTTTTTTATTTGGAGTACTTGTTGTTCGAAGTATCCTGCTAGACAATGAAGATGCTTCATACTTGTGATCTGACCATAATAAAGGTAGACTTGTAAAGAAGTGTAATTCTAAGAAACGAAAAGTTTTAATAATGGAAGACTTTATGAATTCTAATTATCAGTTATTGTTTACCTGAAATCCTAAAACAAGAATTACCACTCATCTTCCTAAATTCTAAATTCTAAATCCTAAACCCTAAACCCCAAATACTATCATTATTCATTTTAATTTACATATATTACTATTACTCTATTAGTATTCATTTCATAGTAATGTATACATGTTAATTAATGTGTGTATATATATAATATAAAAGACCCCGAGACTTTTAGTTCCGGTAGTTAAAAAGAAGCGATACTAAAATTAATGCATCTTCAGTACCGATTCTTATTACCAACCGGTACTAAATGACCTTTTTTCTAGATAGCTTTAGTATCGCTTGTTAATAAGAATTGGACTAAAGCTCTCTAGACGGAAACTAAAAGGACCCTTTAATATCGATCGTTAATAAGAATCGGTACTATAGCCCTCTAGGCAGAAACTAAAAGGACCATCTTTAACAATGATCCGTCTTAACAATCGATATTAAAACTCAAACTTTTTAGTACCGGTTCTTTGTAATAACTAGTACTAAAGACTGCCGCCTATCACTACAGTAAATGAAACAACTTCCGACGGTCAAAGCCGTCGGACATAAGATTTAAACCATCGGACGTAGCTTATGGCCGACGGCATTTGGTTATCTCCGATGGCCTCTAGCCGTCGGACATTAGGGGTCGGAAATAGTGTTATGTCCGACGACGGCCGTCGTACATAAGCTATCTCCGACGGCCAAACCCGCCCGTCGGAGATAGTAAATGTCAACCGTTTTACCGGTCGACTGGTGGGACCCACAGTTGTTATGTCCGACGGCTGGCGCCAGCCGTCGAACATAAACAACCCTTATGTCCGATGGCTTGCGCCAGGCCGTCGGACATAACAAATTTCAGAAATTACACAAAATTCTGTTTTTTAAAAATCTGTCATTTACAAAAAAACAGATTTCATGCATATATACACATTCACAATCACAAATATACACATTCACATAAGTATTCACATTCACAATCACAAATATACTCACATAAGTATTCACATTCACAAATTTAGGTCCAAAATAAAATTTGTTCGACGTAGTTCCAAATGGTTGCAAACAAGTCTTTTACATCAACATATAGGTCCAAAATAAAAACTGACATTGTTCGATAGATAGTCTTTTACATGAACAGTAATAGTTCCAATTTAAACACATTTGATGAACTATCACTCATATCCATCGCCTGGATGGTTCGAGTTATAGCCACTTCCTCCGGCTGGACTATGCGTGTTGAAAAGGTTGTTCACCCAAGAATGTGACGCGTCATCTTGACAAGACCCATCTCCAGGTGTGGCAACTGAAGCAGGTGGTGTCTAAAATCCCTATAACACACGCACATGAAATAGTAACCACTCAGTTTTTCATTTAAACACATAAGACATATATGAACATGTCACACACGCATATGTGTACATACCATAGGGAATTGTGACGGAGGCGGAGGTGGAGGCGCCAGCATTTGCATCGGCAGTGCAAAGTTCAGAGGTGGCATCCCATATGTGGGCATCGGGACGCCCGCTTGTTGGGCTAATTGCTAAAAATTATATACAAGCCATTGTTGAGCAAATAAGATACACATCATGTGTTTTGCAAAATAAGGTACAAAATGTTACTTCAACTTACCGAGAGAAGAGCTTGATTTTGGGTCTGGAGGTTTGCATAATACTCGTCCTTCTTCTTCTGGTACTCAGCTTGTTGTCTTTGGTACTCAGATTGTTGCCTCTGGTACTCCAATTGTTCCCTCAAAACTGATTGATGATACTCTGCATGTTGATGCAACACTGCAAGCTCTATCTCTTGGTCGGATGATCGTGAACGGGACGACTGTGAAGACGACGATGTGGAATGTCGTCCACGGCGTCTTAGCTCCCTAGAATCAATCGTAGAATCAAAAATACCCAACCTACAAGAGTGAACCATGCACTTAGTATAGTAAATCATGGACTTGTATCGCAAGCATATGAGGATAATTTTGAAATCCAAATCAAATAATCCCACTGTCCATGGGCTTGTCCTCCTGCGCTAGCATATGCTGCCTGAGGGTCGATTGGCTGGCTCCTCCAATCGTACTCCTATCCATGGCGTTGAACCATCTCCTGCCCATACGAAGCCTGGAGGCAAACAATATCAAATATAAGTGCATAACCCCTATGCCCTTGCAAACAATATCAAACACATAATTGAGTACCAAAAACTCACTAGACGGTCGGTGGCCGTCTGAGTGCATAAAACATTAGGATTCTGAGGATCAGAACCCCTATGCCCTTGCATATACACCTCCACATCCGTGGGCATACGACCGGATTTGACTTCCTGTACATACAAGTTAGAATGACACATTTCTATGTAATTCAAAGTTACAACATACTGTGACTTACCATTCACTTAGCCAAGCGCACATGACCATCGCCGCCGTAGTTGTGGAATGACTCAGTCCCATGGTCTCCCCTGTTCCTTTCAGAAATGGCACGAAACTCAGGGGAAGCCCACCATCTGCATAAGGCCTGATAACCCTCTGATTGGGTGGCCATCCACGGTACTGACACCTACATGAAATTTTTTCAATAAACCAGATACATGGATTTGTTCGATATGAGATGCAATAACCTGTTTACCTCAAGGTATTGCTTCTCCGTAAGGTAAATTGATGACCACTCGGCCTTGGTATTTGGCATCGGTCGATCATCACCATTTGCTCTGTACCATGCATTTATAGCCTAAATTCGTGCATAGTACATTGCATCTGCAACGACATCGTTCGCGTTATACTCAAATACGTAACGAGCGTTCATATCATATGATCCATTGAAAGGGAAATAGGGTCAAACCTTTTTCTAAATGATTTTGGTGGTTGAATTGCCCAACACAAAGAATTGGACTGACTAGTTTGCTCTAGATTATATGTTCTACAGGTGCCAAAGGTTCAACACAAACCAATAAAAAGTCCAAGATAGGGTTCAAAATCAAAGGAGCAAAAGAAACCGAAGGCTGCCCTGGTCTGGCGCACCGGACTGTCCGGTGTGCCACCGGACAGTGTCCGGTGCACCAGGGTGAATCAACTCAAACTCGCACCTTTGGGTTTCTGGAATTTTCACTCCGCTATAATTCACCGGACTGTCCGGTGTGCCAGCGGAGCAACGGCTACAGCGCAACGGTCGACTCCAACAGAAACCTGTAAAAGTGCTACAGTGCGCGAATAGTGCGCGCAGGGTCCGAGCAGGCGCTAGAAGGCGCACCGGACAGTGAACAGTGACTGTCCGGTGGCCCAGGCTGACAAAGCTCCAACGGTCGAACCCTAACGGTTCGGTGACGTGCCTGGCGCATCGGACTGTCTGGTGCGCCCATCGACAGACAGCTTCCCCAACAGCCATTTTGGTGGGTGGGGCTATAAATACCCCCCAACCACCACACTTCAAGGTATCCAAGTTTTCAGCCATTGCATTCAATACAAGAGCTCTAGACTTCACTCCAAGGCACAAAACAAAAGATCAAATCCTATCCAAGTTCCAATCTCATTCCAAAGACTTAGTGGCTTGTGAGAGAGAGACATTTGTGTTCATTTGAGTTCTTGTCGCTTGGATCACTTTTCTTCTTCCCCATTCTTGTTCTCAAGACATTTGTAATCAAAGCAAGAGACACCAAGTTGTGGTGGTCCTTGTAGGGGTCTAAGTGACCCAGTTTGATTAAGGAGAAAAGCTCACTCGGTCTAGGTGACTGTTTGAGAGAGGGAAAGGGTTGAAAGAGACCCGGTCTTTGTGACCACCTCAATGGGGAGTAGGTTTGCAAGAACCGAACCTCGGTAAAACAAATCACCGTGTCATCCGCTCTATTTCTTTGGTTGATTTGTTTTCACCCTCTCTTTCGGACTCGTTTTATTTCTAACGCTAACCCGGCTTGTAATTGTGCTTAAAGTTTATAAATTTCAGATTTGCCTATTTACCCCCCTCTAGGCGACTTTCAATTGGTATTTGAACCCGGTACTTCATTAGAGCCTAACCGCTCGAAGTGATGTCAGGGGATCACGCCAAGAAGGAGGTCATGATCGGCGAGAAGCCCGCCACAAGCCACGGGAAGACTCCATCGGGAGAGTCCGACAACAAAGTGAAGGGATCCCCTTCACATACCAAGTCGCATCGGAGCGACGAAAAGAAAAAGAGGATGAAGAAGGTGGTCTACTACGAGACCGATTCTTCGTCGCCATCCACCTCCGGCTCCGACGCACCGTCCATCACTTCTAAGCGCCATGAGCGCAAGAAGTATAGTAAGATACCACTTGGTTATCCCCGTATCTCTAGACGCACTCCTTTACTTTCCGTCCCACTAGGCAAACCACCCGTTTTTGAGGGTGAAGATTATAACATGTGGAGTGATAAAATGAGGCATCACCTAACCTCACTCCATGCTAGTATTTGGGACATTGTTGAGTTTAGAGCGCAGGTACCATCGCCGGGGGACGAAGGCTATGACTCGGACGAAGTCGCCCAAATCCGGCACTTCAACTCCCAAGCCACTACTATACTCCTCGCCTCTCTAAGTCGAGAGGAGTATAATAAGGTGCAAGGGTTGAAGAGCGCCAAGGAAATTTGGGACGTGCTCAAGACCACGCGCAAAGGAGATGAGGTGACAAAGATCATCAAGCAGGAGACGATCGAGGGGGAGCTCGGTCGGTTCGTCCTCAACCAAGGAGAGGATCCACAAGCCATGTATAATCGGCTAAAGACCTTGGTGAATCAAGTGCGCAACCTCAGGAGCACAAAATGGGATGACCATAAAATGGTCAAGGTTATTCTAAGATCACTAGTTTTTCTTAATCCTACACAAGTTCAATTAATTTGTGGTGATCCTAGATACAAGCTAATGTCTCTCGAGGAGGTTATAGGAAAGTTTGTGAGCTTTGAATTGATGATTAAAGGCTCCAAACAAATCATCGAGCAAGGCGCCACCTCCATACCCAAGGTGCAACCCGTTGCCTTCAAAGCAACTGAGGAGAAGAAAGAAGAGTCTACATCAAGTAGGCTCCCCATCGATGCCTCTAAGCTCGACAATGAGGAGATAGCGCTCATCATCAAAAGCTTCCGCCAAATCCTCAAGCAAAGGAGGGGGAAGGATTACAAGCCCTGCTCCAAGAAAGTTTGCTACAAGTGTGGTAAGCCCGGTCATTTTATCGCTAAATGCCCTATGTCTAGTGATAGTGACAGGAACAACGACAAGAAGGGGAGGAAGAAGGAGAAGAAGAAGTATTACAAGGAGAAGGGCAGCGATGCCCACGTGTGTCGGGAATGGGACTCCGACGAGAGCTCCACCGACTCCTCCTCCGACGAGGACGCTGCCAACATCGCCGTCAACAAGGGCCTCCTCTTCCCCAACGTCGGCCACAAGTGCCTCATGGCAAAGGACGGCAAGAAGAAGAAGGTAAAATCTAGAGCCTCTATAAAATATACAACATCTAGTGATGAGGCTAGTTCTAGTGATGATGAAGATAACTTGCTTGCTCTTTTTGCCAACTTAAACATGCAACAAAAGGAAAAATTGAATGAATTGATAGGAGCTATTCATGAGAAGGATGAACTCTTGGATAGCCAAGAGGAATTTCTAATTAAGAAAAACAAAAAGCATGTTAAAGTGAAAAATGCTTATGTTCAGGAGATAGAGAAATGTGAAAAATTAACTAGTGAGCCTAGCATTTGCCATGACACCATTTCCAACCTTAGAGCCGAGAATGCTAGTTTTATTGCTAAGGTTGAGAAGTTAAATGCTTGTGACGATTCAATTTCCAATCTTAGAAATGATAATGCTAAGTTGATTGCTAAGATTGAAAAGTTGAATGCCTCACTTTCTAGCCTTAAGATTGAGAATGAAAAATTAATTACTAAGGCTAAGGATTTAAATGTTTGCAATGATTCTATTTCCAATCTTAGAAATGAGAATGCCATGTTATATGCTAAGATTGATGAATTAAATGCTTGCAAACCCTCTATATCTAGTGTTGATCATGTTACTATTTGTACTAGATGTAGAGACATTAATGTTGATGCTATCCATGATCACCTAGCTTTAATTAAACAACAAAATGATCATATAGCTCAACTTAGTGCCAAAATTAATGAGCATGACTTAGAAAATGAAAATTTTAAATTTGCTAGAAGCATGCTCTATAGTGGGAGACGCCCTGGCATTAAGGATGGCATTGGCTTCCAACAGGGAGGCAATGTCAAGCTTAATGCCCCTAAGAAATTGTCTAACTTTGTTAAGGGCAAAGCTCCCATGGTTTAGGATAACGAGGGCTACATTTTATATCCTGCTAGTTATCCCGAATATAAGATTAGGAGAATTCATTCTAGGAAGTCTCACTCTGGCTCTCATCATGCTTTTATGTATAAGAGTGAGGCATCTAGTTCTAGGCAATCCACTCATGTTAAATTGCCTAAAAGGGAAACTCCTACTGCATCAAATGAGCCTATTGTTTCATTTAAGACTTTTGATGCTTCATATGTGCTCACTAACAAATCAGGCAAAGTAGTTGCCAAATATGTTGGGGGCAAACACAAGGGCTCCAAGACTTGTGTTTGGGTACCCAAGGTGCTTGTTTCTAATGTGAAAGGACCCAAGATCGTTTGGGTACCTAAGAACAAGGCCTAAACTTGTTTTGTAGGTTTATGCATCCGGGGGCTCAAGTTGGATCATTGATAGCGGGTGCACAAACCATATGACTGGGGAGAAAAGGATGTTCTCCTCCTACGAGAAAAATAATGATCCCCAAAGAGCTATCACATTCGGGGATGGAAATCAAGGTTTGGTCAAAGGACTTGGTAAAATTGCTATATCACCTGACCATTCTATTTCCAATGTTTTTCTTATAGATTCCTTAGATTACAATTTGCTTTCTGTTTCTCAATTATGCAAAATGGGTTACAACTGTCTTTTTACGGATATAGGTGTTACTGTCTTTAGAAGAAGTGATGATTCAGTAGCATTTAAGGGAGTATTAGAGGGTCAGCTATACTTAGTTGATTTTAAAAGAGCTGAACTCGATACTTGCTTAATTGCTAAGAATAATATGGGTTGGCTCTGGCATCGCCGACTAGCCCATGTTGGTATGAAGAATCTTCACAAGCTTCTAAAGGGAGAACACATTTTGGGACTAACCAATGTTCATTTTGAGAAAGACAGGGTTTGTAGCGCATGTCAAGCAGGGAAGCAAGTTGGTGCTCACCATCCACACAAGAACATCATGACGACTGACAGGCCACTTGAGCTACTCCACATGGATCTATTCGGCCCAATCGCTTACATAAGCATCGGTGGGAGTAAGTATTGTCTTGTAATTGTGGATGATTATTCTCGCTTCACTTGGGTGTTCTTTTTACAAGAAAAATCTCAAACCCAAGAGACCTTGAAAGGATTATTGAGATGGGCTCAAAATGAGTTCGGCTTAAGGATAAAAAAGATAAGAAGCGACAATGGAACGGAGTTCAAGAACTCTCAAATAGAAGGCTTTCTTGAGGACGAGGGCATCAAGCATGAGTTCTCTTCTCCCTACACACCACAACAAAATGGTGTAGTGGAGAGGAAGAATAGAACTCTACTTGACATGGCGAGGACCATGCTTGATGAGTACAAGACACCGGACCGGTTTTGGGCCGAGGCGATTAACACCGCCTGCTACTCCATCAACCGGTTATATCTTCACCGAATCCTCAAGAAGACATCCTATGAACTCCTAACCGGTAAAAAGCCCAATGTTTCATATTTTAGAGTCTTTTGTAGCAAATGTTTTATTCTTGTTAAAAGAGGTAGAAAATCTAAATTTGCTCCTAAGGTTATAGAAGGCTTTTTACTAGGATATGTTTCAAACACAAGGGCATATAGAGTCTTTAACAAGTCCACTGGACTAGTTGAAGTTTCTTGTGACATTGTGTTTGATGAGACTAATGGCTGCCAAGTGGAGCAAGTTGATCTTGATAAGCTAGATGACGAAGAGGCTCCGTGCGTCGCGCTAAGGAACATGTCCATTAGGGATGTGTGTTGTGACGGAACCTCCCAAGTCATTAGGCCCACCTACAGTTGTCCTTGTCCAACAGACCTCAGACAACCCTGTAGGTGCCCCTGAATCACTTGACAAGTTCGGTATCTGCTTTTCTTACCTTTCCCAAGAGCGTTTCACCCGTCACGCAGACATTACAAGCATCGGAGTTACGAGAATGCGGAAGCGATTACATAAACTTACCTTTATTTTAAAAGTAAGACGAAGTTTTATATTACAGACCAGGATATACCTAGGAGTGCATAGTGTTAATATTACAGAACCAAGGGAGGCAAAAACCCCTCCCAATAAGTTTTAAACAAAAGTTCTTATGGAGGAACTCTTCCTCCCGCAGCTTTACTCTTGCTTTTCTTCTTTTGGGACCACCTTGGAATAGAAACAACAAAAGTTTGTTGCTTCCTCACCTAAAAACAATAGGGAATAAAACCCTGAGTATGGAATTACTCAGCAAGACTTACCCGACTAAAGAAAAGACTCTCAAGGGTATGCTGGTTATAAGGGAGTCAAGGTAAGGTTTCTCAATGATCAAAGACTCTGTTTTGCAGAAATGCTTACTAAAAGTGGATCCTTAAAAATCCAGTTTTTATTGTCAGGTTAGGTAAAATAACCTGCATCTAGAGTTCTTTCTACCCTAGTTCAAACACTTGACCTGCACTAGACAATTTCTTAACAAGCCCTTCATCTTTACTGGAATTCTACGTATAGGGCAGTGACCAAGTCTTCATAACCACGAAGGTACGGCGATCCGAATCGATTATACTCAGCTGAGGATCTCCGATCACACGACATATGTAGCACTTAACCCTTGCATATGTCAACCCGCCACCGGGGTTCTTAAGACCAGATCAGGTTCACGTCAACCGAGAGCACAGATACACCACCGTCCAGCCTCTTGCTATGGAGGGTACACGCTACTCTCGCCACCGCTCCACGCCCATTGCGTGTTATCTTATTCTGGCCTTAGTCTGCCCGAGGCAAGGCTTACCCATGACGAGGCATGTGACCAGTTAAAGGGTCCTCGGTCATTAAGCCTACATTGACACGGTCCTTAATCGACTCAGACGGAGACACTACACCGAGACTCTCTTCTCGTGCAAGTCACCCGCCCGGTCACAGCTTAATCATTTCAAACCCAAAGCTTGGTACCTGGCAGAGGTACATCTTTTCTGATGTTGAACCCATCACGGCCATGATGGATCCACCATCAAGTTTTGTTTTCAAAAACATCCCACCCACCTATGTCGTATCATCTTTTGTAAAAACAAAACATTTGTTTGTCTAAAGCAAGGCTAAGCATCAAAATCTTTTGTAAAACAGGTGATCAAGGAAGGTAATCAAATTCAAGGAAGGTAATGCAGGAATTGTTTTATCAATCAACCCCTATCACCTAATGCAACAAGCAAGTGATAAAGATCTTTAAATCACAAGGAGGTGGCAAATACACCGGGGCTTGCCTTCGTTTATAGGTGAGTCAGGCTCGGATCCATAGATGTCAAAGTAAAAACAATTCCCTGCCTGAGGTTCCGCAGGTGGTGGTGGTGAAGTCTTCTCTTCTTCTACTTCAACCTCTTCTTCGTTTTCTAGATATAACCATATATATATGTATATAAGAATGAATGCCATGTAATGCTCATGAGAGTGCAAAGATAATAAGAATTTATTATCTAAAGTCTTGAATACAATTTTCCTTCACGGAACTTCGAAAACCTAGGGTTTCCAGAGTCAACCGTGAAGTTCAAAGAGCAGGGGTGGGGGTTTTGGGTTTTAATTATCAAACAAGGTCCAAATCAAACTAAATTCTACCCAAGGCTTCTAAACAATATTTAGAGTTCAAATAAAAAGTTTGGGAAATTTTGGAATTATTATATATTTTCTAAAAAATCCAGAACCAATGTTTTAAGCTATTTTAAATGCTCCAAAATTCCCTATGTAATCTAAAAATCATGAAATTATTTTTAATAAATACAATGAAAAATCAGGAATCTAAGAAAATTGGTTGGGCATTTTTAGGATTTTTCTACAATTGTCTAGAATTTATTTGGCTCTGGAAGAAAAAGAAAAAGAAAAACTTGCAACAGTATTGGACCCAATCTGATCCAGATCGGCCCAGTAACAACAGAAGCACGCCCACGCGCGCGCCCGCTGGGCAGGTTTACACAGAGGCCCTCGCAGCTTTGGGTATCCGTTAAGAACCCCTGGCTACTGTTCAATGTCTCACTGACAGTTACAAAGACACTCTCGCGCTTCTATCCATTCTCGGTTTGAAGTCCACGGCGGCGAACCGCACTGGGAGCCGAGCTCCGGCGAGCTAGACCGGCCGGATGGGGCAAAGACTGGCGCTCCCAGGAAGCAGACACCGAATCGAACCTTCCCCGAGCATTTCCCCTAACTTAATTTGAAGAATGGCAACCTAATTTGCCCTGGCCATGGCGACCGTAGACCATGCGGACAGAGGAACGTGTTCCCGGCGAAGGGTGACGGTCCAGTTCAATTGAAGGGGTCGAAGAGCTTGAGGAGGGTCTTGGGACACTAGAACAAGCAACAGAGGGACTTGGACTGACCTGAGTTGAGCTGGCCGTGGCGAGGTCTCTCTTACGGTGTTCCTGCGCGGAGTTGGGGGAAGTTCAAAATTCGCACACTCTGGTGAGCGATCGAAGCTAATTCTTGGTGGCTGGATGCTTAACTACCTTACGGAGCTCGCGGCGGGATCAATTTATACTACGGGAGGGCGGTGGCCGGGAATTTTAGCGATGACGCGCGGCGGCCGGAGGAGTAAAAGTTCACTGGCGCGCATGAATCCGTGGCATCTACCGTGGCAGTCACTCCGACGAGCCACAGAGATTTGCAAGGGTTCACGGCGATGCGGAGGAGGTACTCAGGCACGTGGCACCAGGCCGGAAGACGGCGGTCACCAGCGAAGTTATCCGCAGTGGCCGTGGCAACTTGGTACGGTGGTCGGAGTTGTTTAGTGACCGCACTTATCAACGGCGGCGATATTTTCGTGACCCCAAGCATAGTCCAAGCACTGGCGAGCACGGATTAGGACGACGGCGGCACGAATCTACACGTAGAGAGGTCACCGGCGGTGAGGTTGCCGCGCTGGCGGTCTGATCCATTTCAGTTACTGTACCATGGTGTCTCATTCAGATAGCCTGACAGCGCAAGTTTAGGTCCCATTTTCTCCATATTTTCTATGGTACCAAGCCCAAACATCTATAGCAAAGTTGTTCTACTATAAAGGACCTACAACTTTGTTATATTGACTTGGGGCAAATTCCTTGAAATTCTTGATCTGTAGAGCTCCAAAGATGACCCAGTACCACTGTTAGTCTGATTTCAGACATTAAGTAGTCTGACAGCACGACTTCAGACTCATTTTTCTTCAATTTCTATTCAGCACTAGTGCTTAATTACTTAATAAAGATTGTTCTCCTTATATAGCTCTATAGATTTGATGTGGTGACCCAAGGCAAATTCACTATAGTTTTGGATCTATAGAGCCCTAAAGTCAGCCCTTCAATACTGTTTTCAGACTTAACCATATGGTCACACGATTGGTGCTTTTGCAATTTAGCCCAAAATCCAAGGTTAAACTTGCAAATCTTCATAAATGTGATCCATAAGACTTAGGGCACTTTATTATCATGATTTTTGCACTTTGGTCCAAAAGTGGACTAATTTTGCACATAGGCCCCTAGGGTTTGGATTTAGGGTTTTCCAGGGTTTCAATTAGGGTTTCTGGTATCTCAGGGGTGTAAATGCAATGTAGGTCCATCTTTGATAACTTTTTATGATTATTTCACTTAATATTTGGGGTTTTCTCTATTTGGCTCCTGTTTTATCCCTCAGATCCCTATTTAGGGTTAAGTACCCTACAATAGGGTCTTGTTTGCAAAATGTCATACCAATACAACTTGTTTGAAATTTTTGCCTAGTAAATGCACTCTAGGTGTGTCAAACATAT
Source organism: Zea luxurians (assembly GCA_029449295.1). Lineage (NCBI taxonomy): Eukaryota > Viridiplantae > Streptophyta > Magnoliopsida > Poales > Poaceae > Zea > Zea luxurians. Next base: position 35,463,839 of record JAOPSE010000016.1, on the reverse strand, counting down.
GCAAATGCCAATGCTCATGATGTTATGCTCAAGTTTTAGTAACAGTAACACCAGTGGTGTTACATCCTTCCCCCCATAAAAGAATCTCGTCCCGAGATTAAAAGTCCTAGGGTAAGTAGTGGAAAAGGAAATGCTTCATGTTTTTATTTCCTGAGTTTTGGTACAGGGCAGGGGTGGGTTTAGGGCTCACTCCTTTATTACAACAATTTTATACACTTTACAAATTACATGAGGCTAAAAAGCCTGGGAAATTCTTATCTAAGAAGTCTTGAGTTTCCCAGGTAGCCTCATCTTCGGAATGTTGGTTCCACTGTATCTTGTAAAACTTAAGAGTTTTTCTTCGGGTAACCCTGTCCTTTTGATCCAAGACTCGAATGGGATGTTCAGAATACGTCAAGTCTGGCTCAAGGACAACATCTGTCACTTCAATAGTTCGATCTGGAACTCGAAGACACTTCTTCAACTAAGACACGTGGAACACATTATGTACAGCATACAAGGTTTCGGGTTGTTGGAGTCGGTATGCCACTGGTCCACATTGCTCAAGTATAGGGAAAGGACCAATGTACCGGGGTGCAAGCTTCCCTTTAACCCCGAAACGCGATACACCCTTCATTGGGGAGACCTTCAGATAAACATAATCCCCCACCAGAAAATATAAGGGCATCCGCCGTTTGTCTGCATAACTTTTCTGACAGGCTTGAGCTTTCTTCAAATTATGAGTTATTTTCTGAACCTTTTCTTCGGTCTCTTTCACCATATTAGGCCTGAAGAAGTACCTTTCACCAGGTTCAGACCAATTTAGCGGAGTACGACATCGTCGTCCATATAAAGCTTAGAAGGGTGCCATCTGGATACTTTCTTGATAGCTATTATTATATGAGAACTCCGCTAGCGGTAAACATTCATCCCATTTCTGTGGGAATTCCAGCACACATGCCCGTAGCATATCTTCAAGTATTCGATTGACCCTCTCAGTCTGCCCACTTGTTTGAGGATGATAGGTCGAACTATGGAGCAATTTGGTACCCAGGGATTTATGAAGTTCTTCCTAGAATTTGGATACGAATTGAGATCCACGATCCGACACTATAGTCTTTGAAACCCCGTACAAACTGAGAATGTGAGCAATGTACAGCTCTGCATAGGTGATGACGGGATATTTTACTTTGACTGGAAGGAAGTGGGCGATCTTTGTAAGTCGATCAATGATAACCCAAATGGAGTCAAAGCCTTTTGCTGTTCTGGGTAATCCCACATTGAAGTCCATACTAATATCTTCCCATTTCCATGTTGGTATTGGTAAAGATTGTAATGGACCGACAGCTTTCAGGTGTATGGCCTTGACACGTTTACAAGTGTCACATCTAGCCACATAGCGTGCAATTTCAATTTTCATCTTTGTCCACCAATAATGCTGTTTCAGATCTTGATACATCTTAGTGCTTCCGGGATGAATAGAATAGCGACTAAGATGTGCTTCGTCTAAGATTTGCTGGCGGACCCCTTCATTTTTAGGCACCACTATGCGGTTGTTAAACCATACCACACCTTGATCGTCTTCTCGGAAGCAATTGGCTTTTCAAGCCCTTATCTTCTCACCTATATGTTTCATACCCTCATCATTTTTCTGTGCGTTAATTATCCTTTGTAAGATGACTGACTCCAGCTTCAAATGATTTGAAGTCCCATGTTGAATCATTCCTAGGTTCAAATTTTCCATCTCCTGGCATAATGTAATGTCAGAAGTCCTCATTGTTAGACAATGGCAGGAAGCCTTGCGACTGAGTGCATCAGCCACTACATTTGCTTTGCCTGGGTGATAATGAATTTCCAATTCATAATCCTTAATCAGCTCGAGCCATCTCCTTTGTCTCATATTGAGCTCTGACTGGGTAAAGATATACTTCAAACTTTTATGATCTGTATAAATGTGACAGATATTACCCAGCAGATAATGATGCCAAATCTTCAGGGCATGAACCACTGCAGCTAGCTCCAGATCATGAGTTGGGTAATGCTCCTCATGCCGGCGCAACTGCCTTGAAGCATACGCAATTACTCGGCCCTCTTGCGTTAATACGCAGCCGAGACCACTGCCCGATGCGTCACAATACACATCAAATGGCGTATTGATGTCTGGTTGAGCCAATACTGCAGCAGTGGTTAATAATATCTTCAATTTCTCAAAAGCTTCATTACACTTTAAAGACCAATTGAATTTAGTCTCATTCTTCAATAGACTTGTGATTGGCTTCACAAGCTTAGAAAAATCTGGTATAAATCGGCGGTAATAGCCAGCTAGTCCAAGGAAACTTCGGACTTGATGAACAGTGGTTGGGGGTTTCCACTCCAAAATATCCTTGACCTTGCTGGGATCTACCGCAATCCCCCTGGCAGATAGCACATGTCCCAGAAATTGAATTTCTTCCAGCCAAAATGCGCACTTACTGAACTTAGCATATAATTTGTGTTCTCTTAAGCGCGTCAACACGATCCGTAAATGTTGAGCATGCTCCTCTTCATTATTGGAATATATTAAAATATCGTCTATGAAGACCACTACAAACTTGTGAAAGGGAAATGTGCCCTTGGGCCATTTCTAAGTATTTTGGTGATTTAGTGTCCAACACAAGTGCCCTAGTGTAAAAAGGTGGACAAAGTACAAATCAAGGATAAAGGTATGTTTCTCAGACTTAGTACATTGTTTTATGGACTAATGTATTGTGTCTAAGTGTTGGAAACAGGAAAAATCCAATTGAAAATGCCTTGGCTCGAGCAGCCAAGACTCTGCTCAGTCTGGGAGCACCGGACTGTCCGGTGGTGCACCGGACAGTGTCCGGTGCGCCAGGCTGGCTCTGGTGAACAGGCTGCTCTCGGGACTTCGACGGCGTTGTACGGCTATAATTCACCGGACTGTCCGGTGGTGCACCGGACTGTCCGGTGGGCCGTTCACAGGCGAACTCGTCGCTCTCAGGAATTCATCGGCGACGTACGGCTATAATTCACCGGACTGTCCGGTGTGCACCAGACTGTCCGGTGAGCCAACGGTCGGCCGCGCGATCTGCGCGGGACACGTGTCCGAGCCAACGGCTAGAAGGGGGCACCGGACTGTCCGGTGTGCACCGGACATGTCCGGTGCGCCAACGGCTCTCAGGCTGCCAACGGTCGACTGCGCCATTTTTGGAAGGAAATCGGGCACCGGACAGTGTCCGGTGTGCACCGGACTGTCCGGTGCGCCAGTCGACAGAAGGCAAGATCAGCCTTCCTAGAATGCTCTCAACGGCTCCTAGCTGCCTTGGGGCTATAAAAGGGACCCCTAGGCGCATGGAGGAGAACACCAAACATCCTCTAAGCATTCCTACAACATTCCTAAGCACCAAGACCTCGATTCCGCGCATTTGTTTCATTGTGATAGCATATAGAGCTCTAGTGGAGTTGTGAACTCATTGAGTTGTGTTGCGAGCTCTTGTTGCGACTTGTGTGCGTGTTGACACTCTGATTCTTGTGTCTTGTGTGCGTTGCTAATCCTCCCTTGCTCTGTGCTTCTTTGTGAACTTTAAGTGTAAGGGCGAGAGGCTCCAAGTTGTGGAGATTCCTCGCAAACAGGATTAAGAAAAGCAAGCAAAACACTGTGGTATTCAAGTGGGTCTTTGGACCGCTTGAGAGGGGTTGATTGCAACCCTCGTCCGTTGGGACGCCACAACGTGGAGTAGGCAAGCGTTGGTCTTGGCCGAACCACGGGATAACCACCGTGCCATCTCTGTGATTGATCTCTTGTTGGTTATTGTGTTTTGTTGTGACTCCTCTCTAGCCACTTGGCATTTACTGTGCTAACGCTTAACCAAGTTTTTGTGGCTTAAGTTTTCAAGTTTTACAGGATCACCTATTCACCCCCCCCCTCTAGGTGCTCTCAATTGGTATCGGAGCCGTTCTCTTCACAAGGGACTAATCGCTCGAAGAGATGGATCCTAAGGGGAAGGGAATCGTGATCAACGACAAAGAGAAGGAGTCCTTCGTCAACGAGCCTAAGGATGATAAGCCTACCGACTCGGGCTCGGGTCATGGACGCAAAGATGGAAGGAAGAAGAAGACAAGACACATCAAGGAGATCGTCTACTACGACGACAGCGATGAGTCTACTTCTTCCCAAAAGGACGACGACCACAACGACTACGAGAGAAGGAAACCGGTTAATTCAAACTTTTCTTTTGACTACTCTCGTATTCCGCAAAGTACAAATAGTCATTTGCTCTCCATTCCACTTGGCAAACCTCCTCACTTTGATGGAGAGGACTACGGATTTTGGAGCCACAAAATGCGTAGTCACCTGTTCTCTCTCCATCCGAGCATATGGGAAATTGTGGAAAGTGGAATGAAGTTCGATAGCTCGGATAGTCCTATTTTCATTAATGAACAAATTCATAGAAATGCACAAGCCACTACTGTGTTGTTAGCCTCCTTGTGCAGGGACGAGTACCATAAGTGAGCGGCTTGGACAATGCCAAGCAGATCTGGGACACCCTCAAGATTTCTCATGAGGGGAACGACGTCACCTTGCTCACCAAGATGGAGTTAGTGGAGGGCGAGCTTGGACGATTCGCGATGATAAGGGGCGAGGAGCCGACCCAAACATACAACCGGCTCAAGACCCTTATCAACAAAATAAGGAGCTACGGAAGCACGCGATGGACGGACCACGACATCGTCCGACTGATGCTAAGGTCCTTTACCGTTCTTGATCCTCATTTGGTGAATAATATTCGTGAGAATCCCAGGTACACCAAAATGTCGCCCGAAGAAGTCCTTGGAAAATTCGTAAGCGGGCGAATGATGATCAAGGAGGCAAGGTACGTGGACGACGCTCTGAATGGTCCAATCAATGAGCCTCAACCCCTTGCTCTCAAGGCAAAAAGAAGCAAGGAGGCGCTACCTAGCAAAGTGGCACAAATTGAGGCGGCCGGACTTAATGATGAAGAGATGGCCCTCATCATCAAGAGATTCAAGACGGCGCTAAAGGGTCGCAAGGGGCAGCCAAGCAAGACCAAGACAAAGGGGAAGCGCTCATGCTTCAAATGTGGTAAGCTTGGTCATTTTATTGCTAACTGTCCCGACAATGATAGTGATCAGGATCAAGGGAACAAGAGGGAGAAGAAGAAGAACTATAAGAAGGCAAAGGGCGAGGCACATCTTGGCAAGGAGTGGGATTCGGATTGCTCCTCGTCCGACTCCGACAATGAAGGACTCGCCGCCACCGCCTTCAACAAGTCATCCCTCTTCCCCAACGAGCGTCACACATGCCTTATGGCAAGGGAGAAGAAGGTATGTACTCGAAACTCTACTTATGCTTCTTCAAGTGAGGACGAATCTAGTGATGAGGATGAAATAGATTATTCATGTTTATTTAAGGGCCTAGATAGAACCAAAGTAGATAAAATTAATGAATTGATTGATGCCTTGAATGATAAGAATAGGCTTTTAGAAAAACAAGAGGACTTGTTGTATGAAGAACATGACAAATTTGTAGAAGCACAAAAATCTCATGCCTTAGAAGTTAAGAGAAATGAAATGCTTTCTTGTGAATTATCTTCTTGCCATGAGACAATTTCTAGCTTAAGGAGCATTAATGATGATTTGAATGCTAAGTTAGAAATAGCTAGTAAATCAACAACTTGTGTAGAAAATGTTGTTATTTGCAATAGATGTAAAGATTTTGATATTGATGCTTGTAGTGAACACATAGCTTCTATTGCAAAGTTAAACGATGAAATGGCTAGTCTTAATGCCCAACTTAAGGCTAGCAAGAGTGATTTTGATAAACTAAAATTTGCTAGGGATGCCTACACGGTTGGTAGACACCCCTCAATTAAGGATGGGCTTGGCTTCAAGAGGGAAGCCAAGAACTTAACGCGCCATAAGGCTCCCATCTCCGCCAAGGAGAAAGGGAAGGCCCCTATGGCAAGTAGTACTAAAAAGAACCATGCTTTTATGTACAATGATAGAAGACAGTCTCATAGGAGTTGTAATGCTTTTGATTCACATGCCTATGATTCTTATTCTATGTTTGCTTCCAGTTCTTCCTATATGCATGGTAAAGATATGCCTAGGAAAAATATTCATCATGTGCCTAGAAAGAATATTGTTCATGTTCCTAGGAAAGTTATGAATGGACCCTCTACAATTTATCATGCTTTAAATGCTTCCTTTGCTATTTGTAGAAAGGATAGGAAGATAGTTGCTAGGAAATTAGGGGCAAAATGCAAGGGTGATAAGACTTGCATTTGGGTCCCTAAGACAATTGTGACTAACCTTGTAGGACCCAACAAGAGTTGGGTACCTAAGACCCAAGCCTAAATTTGCCTTGCAGGTTTATGCATCCGGGGGTTCAAGCTGGATTATCGACAGCGGATGCACGAACCATATGACGGGGGAAAAGAAGATGTTCACCTCCTACGTCAAGAATAAGGATTCCCAAGATTCAATCATATTCGGTGATGGGAACCAAGGCAAGGTGAAAGGTTTAGGCAAGATTGCAATATCAAATGAGCACTCTATCTCTAATGTGTTTTTAGTTGAGTCTCTTGGATATAATTTATTATCTATCAGTCAATTATGTAATATGGGATATAATTGTCTATTTACAAATGTAGATGTGTCTGTCTTTAGAAGATGTGATGGTTCACTAGCTTTTAAGGGTTTACTAGACGGCAAACTTTATTTAGTTGATTTTGCAAAAGAGGAGGCCGGTCTAGATGCATGCTTAATTGCTAAGACTAGCATGGGCTGGCTGTGGCATCGCCGCTTAGCACATGTGGGGATGAAGAACCTTCACAAGCTTCTAAAGGGAGAACACGTGATAGGTTTGACTAACGTGCAATTCAAAAAAGATAGACCTTGTGTAGCTTGTCAAGCAGGTAAACAAGTGGGAGGAGCACATCACAGCAAGAATGTGATGACCACTTCAAGACCTCTGGAGCTGCTGCATATGGACCTCTTCGGACCCGTCGCCTATCTGAGCATAGGAGGAAGTAAGTATGGTCTAGTTATTGTTGATGACTTTTCCCGCTTCACTTGGGTGTTCTTTTTGCAGGATAAGTCTGAAACCCAAGGGACCCTCAAGCGCTTCCTAAGGAGAGCTCAAAATGAGTTTGAGCTCAAGGTGAAGAAGATAAGAAGCGACAACGGGTCCGAATTCAAGAATCTTCAAGTGGAGGAGTTCCTTGAGGAGGAGGGGATCAAGCACGAGTTCTCCGCTCCCTACACACCTCAGCAAAATGGTGTGGTAGAGAGGAAGAACAGGACGCTCATTGATATGGCGAGGACTATGCTTGGAGAGTTCAAGACCCCCTAGCGTTTTTGGTCGGAAGCCGTGAACACGGCTTGCCACGCCATCAACAGGGTCTACCTTCACCGCCTCCTCAAGAAGACTTCATATGAGCTGCTGACTGGTAACAAACCCAATGTGTCTTATTTTCGTGTATTTGGGAGCAAGTGTTATATTCTTATGAAGAAAGGTAGAACCTCTAAATTTGCTCCCAAAGTTGTAGAAGGGTTTTTATTAGGTTATGATTCAAATACAAAGGCGTATAGGGTCTTCAACAAATCATCGGGTTTGGTTGAAGTCTCTAGCGACGTTGTATTTGATGAGACTAATGGCTCTCCAAGAGAGCAAGTTGTCGATCTTGATGATGTAGATGAAGAAGACGTTCCAACGGCCGCGATACGCACCATGGCGATTGGAGATGTACGGCCTCAGGAACAATTGGAGCAAGATCAACCGTCTTCCTCAACAAAGGTGCATCCCCATCCCAAGATGACGAACAGGTACCTCAAGTGGAGGCGCATGATCAAGGGGGAGCACAGGATGTTCAAATTGAAGAGGAAGAAGCACCTCAGGCACCTCCAACCCAAGTTCGAGCGACGATCCAAAGGGATCATCCCGTCGACCAAATTTTGGGTGATATTAGCAAGGGAGTAACTACTCGTTCAAGATTAGTTAATTTTTGTGAGCGTTACTCCTTTGTCTCTTCTATTGAGCCTTTCAGGGTAGAAGAGGCCTTGCTGGATCCGGACTGGGTGTTGGCCATGCAGGAGGAACTCAACAACTTTAAGCGCAGTGAAGTTTGGACATTTGTGCCTCGCCCCAAGCAAAATGTTGTGGGAACCAAGTGGGTGTTCCGCAACAAACAGGACAAGCACGGGGTGGTGACAAGGAACAAGGCTCGACTTGTGGCAAAAGGTTATGCCCAAGTCGCAGGTTTGGACTTTGAGGAGACATTCGCTCCTGTGGCTAGGCTAGAATCAATTCGTATTTTGCTAGCATATGCCGCTCACCATTCTTTCAGGTTGTACCAAATGGATGTGAAGAGCGCTTTCCTCAACGGGCCGATCAAAGAGGAGGTGTACGTGGAGCAACCCCCTGGCTTCGAGGATGAACGGTACCCCGACCACGTGTGTAAGCTCTCTAAGGCGCTCTATGGACTTAAGCAAGCCCCAAGAGCATGGTATGAATGCCTTAGAGACTTTTTAATTGCTAATGCTTTCAAGGTTGGGAAAGCCGATCCAACTCTTTTTACTAAGACTTGCGATGGTGATCTCTTTGTGTGCCAAATTTATGTCGATGTCATAATATTTGGTTCTACTAACCAAAAGTCTTGTGAAGAGTTTAGCAGGGTGATGACGCAGAAATTCGAGATGTCGATGATGGGCGAGTTGAACTACTTCCTTGGGTTCCAAGTGAAGCAACTCAAGGACGGCACCTTCATCTCCCAAACGAAATACACGCAAGATTTGCTAAAGCGGTTTGGGATGAAGGACGCCAAGCCCGCAAAGACGCCGATGGGAACCGACGGACACACCGACCTCAACAAAGGTGGTAAGTCCGTTGATCAAAAGGCATACCGGTCTATGATAGGGTCTTTACTTTATTTGTGTGCTAGTAGACCGGTGTCGGGGACCATAATTAGGGGTACCCTCAAGACGCCTAATTCTCAGCTGGTAACCCCCATCAGCATAAAGCTGCAGAGGCCTGATGGGTTTGATTAAGTCAGGGATCAGTCCATACGAGCGACTCGATCACGCCACGCCCGAGCCTAGCCTCGGGCGAGGGCAGCCGACCCTGAGATGATTCCGTCTCGCCCGAGGCCTCCTCTTTCACGGCAGACGCATCTCCGGCTCGCCCGAGGCCCCGCCTTCGATAAGAAGTAACCCTGACTAAATCACCGCGCCAACCGACCAAGTCACCGGGGCGTTTAACGCAAAAGGTAAGACCGACGGGCGACCAGACTTCGCCAGAGGTGCCATAGGAGGCTCCACCCGACCCAGGGCTCGGACTCGGGCTAAGGCCCCGGAAGACGGCGAACTCCGCTCCGCCCAACCCAGGGCTCGGACTCGGGCTAAGGCCCCGAAAGACGGCGAACTCCGCTCCGCCCGACCCAGGGCTCGGACTCGGGCTAAGGCCCCGGAAGACGGCGAACTCCGCTCCGCCCGACCTAGGGCTCGGACTCGGGCTAAGGCCCCAGAAGACGGCGAACTCCGCTCCGCCCGACCCAGGGCTCGGACTCGGGCTAAGGCCCCGGAAGACGACGAACTCCGCCTCGCCCGACCCAGGGCTCGGACTCCGCCCTGGCCTTTGCCGAACGGCCTCCGCCTCGCCCGACCCAGGAGCTCAGGTTCGGCCTCGGCCATGCAGGACGGACTCGACCTCGACTTCGGAGGAGCCTCCACGCCGCTCGACCTAGGACACAAGACCGCCACGTCAACGGGGAGCGTCATCATCACCCTGCCCTGAGCCGACTTGGGTCGCAGAGAACAAGACCGGCGTCCCATCTGGCCAGCTCCGCCAGATAGGCAATGATGGCGCCCCACTAGACCATGACGACGGCGACTCTCGACTCCCTTACGAAAGCAGGGAGACGTCAGCAGGAGCACAGCTGTTCCAACAGCTGTCCCTCCATCAAGCTCCACTGCTTCTCCGACAGCCACGACGCCACACCAACAGGGTGCCAAGATCTCTCCGGCTGCCACCTTGGCATGTACTCAGGGCACTAGCTCTCCCCCGATAGACACGTAGCGCCTTGCTACACCCCCGTTTTGTACACCTGGATCCTCTCCTTACGCTTATAAAAGGAAGGACCAGGGCCTTCTTAGAGAAGGTTGGCCTCGCGGGAACGAAGGGCAGGGGCATGCGCTCTCTCGGGGCCGCTCGCTCCCCTCACCCGCGCGGACGCTTGTAACCCCCTACTGCAAGCGCACCCGACCTGGGCGCGGGACGAACACGAAGGCCGCGGGAATTCTCCGACTCCCTCACGACCCGGCTCCGGCCACCTCGCTCTCGCTCTCTCCCCCCTTCGCGCTCGCCCACGCGCTCGACCCATCTGGGCTGGGGCACGCGGCACACTCACTCGTCGGCTCGGGGACCCCCCGGTCTCGGAACGCCGACAGTTGGCGCGCCAGGTAGGGGCCTGCTGCGTGTTGACGAGTAGATTCCCGTCAAGCTCCAGATGGGCAGTCTCCAACGACCTCTTCAACCCGGGACGGTGCTCCGTTTCGGGAGTCTCGAGTTCATGTCTTTCGACGGCAGCTACGACATGATACTCCTTCCACCGCCACGCGACAGCGACAATGGTGGCGGACAGCCCGCCCGCCGACGGCGGAATCGACGACGCCTTTCCCGCGTGGGGGAAGGACAACTTTCGAGTTCGCTCCGTCCTCTCCCTCGCCATCGGAGGAGGAGGCGGGGCAACCAAGGCCGAGCGGGAGGCTGCGCTCAGTCGACTGTCGAGCAAATCGACATCCCCAGCGCCCCATCGGAGGACGTGTCGGGCATCACCCCCGCGTTTGAGGCGAAGGCGAGCGCCGCCCCCCCGCGACACGCCGATCCTGAGCAAGTGGACGACGCCAGCACGCTCACGGAGGGCCTGCAGGACGTCGCCCTCGCACCCAGGACGACAGCGCGATCAGCCCCCGATGCGACTTCGTCGATCCTCGTCGACAAAAAGGTACCGACTGCTACCCATCTTTCGTCATTTCGACTCGGCCTCAACCCGCCTGGCGACCTCGCTTTGGTGGGCGCTCACGTTGAGGCGAGTGCAACCTCTCTGGGGTTTCGTGTGCGGTCGCCTTGGGACCGATTGACGGGTGTCTCGACCTACGGACCCTCTGGGTCCGAGGAAGATGACGACCCCAGCATCTGCTGGGATTTCTCCGGATTTGGCAACCCCAGTGCCATGCGGGACTTCATGACCGCATGTGACTACTGCCTCTCCGACTGTTCCGACGGCAGCCGCAGCCTTGACGACAAGGACTGCGGCCCGAGCCGCGAATGTTTCCACGTCGAGCTAGGGGATCCCTCCGGAGGCGGCTGTCTCGGCATGCCAGAGGATGGTGATCCCCCTAGGCCAGCGCCCCGCGCCGACATCCCGCGGGAGCTAGCTGTGGTCCCCGTTCCGGTGGGGGGTCACGACCCACAGCTCGAGCAAGTCCGCGGGGCGTAGGCCGGGCTCGATGAGGAAGCAGGAGCGATCGAGGCAATCCGCCGGGACGTCGGGCAGGTATGGGCAAGCCAGCCCCCGGCCGGAGGAATACGTCACCTGCCCCGAGGTCTCCAGCACCGCATCGCCAACGATGCCAGGGACAGACCGCCACCCGCATCCGGCGGAACCGGTCAGGACCTGGCCGCCGCAGCGATGCTCCTCCGCGCGATGCCGGAGTCATCAACCACCGAGGGTCGGCGAATCCAGGGAGAACTCAAGCATCTCCTGGAAGGCGCTGCGGCCCGGCGGGCCGAGAGCTCTGCCTCCCGAAGGCAGGGGTACCCCTCGGAACCTCGTGCCGCGACTTCCCGACTCACGCGGGAAGCCTCGGTCTACACCGGGCGCACGCGCAACACCGCGCCTGCGGCCCCGGGCCACCTCGGCGACGAGCACCCTCATCGCGACCGTCAGGCCCGCCTCGACGAAAGGGTGCGCCAAGGTTATCACCCCAGGCGTGGGGGACGCTACGACAGCGGGGAGGATCGGAGTCCCTCGCCCGAACCACCCGGTCCGCAGGTCTTTAGCCGAGCCATTCGGCGGGCGCCGTTTCCGCCCCGATTCCGACCCCCGACTACTATCACAAAGTACTCGGGGGAAACGAGACCGGAATTGTGGCTCGCGGACTACCGCCTGGCCTGTCAACTGGGTGGGACGGACGACGACAACCTCATCATCCGCAACCTCCCCCTGTTTCTCTCCGACACCGCTCGCGCTTGGTTAGAGCACCTGCCTCCGGGGCAGATTTCCAACTGGGAAGATCTGGTCCAGGCTTTCGCCGGCAACTTCCAGGGCACGTACGTGCGCCCCGGGAATTCCTGGGACCTCCGAAGCTGTCGGCAACAGCCGGGAGAGTCCCTTCGGGACTACATCCGGCGATTCTCGAAGCAGCGCACCGAGCTGCCCAACATCACCGACTCCGATGTCATCGGCGCGTTCCTCGCCGGCACCACCTGCCGTGACCTGGTGAGCAAGTTGGGTCGCAAGACCCCCACCAGGGCGAGCGAGCTGATGGACATCGCCACCAAGTTCGCCTCTGGTCAGGAGGCGGTTGAAGCCATCTTCCGAAAGGACAAGCAGCCCCAGGGCCGCCTGTCGGAAGATGCTCCCGAGGCGTCTACTCCGCTCGGCGCCAAGAAGAAAGGCAGGAGGAAGTCGCAAGCGAAACGCGACGCCGCCAGCACGGACCTTGTCGCCGCCGCCGAGTACAAGAACCCTCGGAAGCCCCCCGGAGGCGCCAACCTCTTCGACAAGGCACTAAAGGAGACGTGCCCCTACCATCAGGGGCCCGTCAAGCACACCCTCGAGGAGTGCGTCATGCTTCGGCGCCACTTCCACCGGGCCGGGCCACCCGCAGAGGGTGACAAGGCCCGCGACGACGGCAAGAAGGAAGATCACCAAGCAGGAGAGTACCCCGAGGTCCGCGACTGCTTTATGATCTATGGAGGGCATGCGGCGAACGCCTCGGCTCGGCATCGTAAGCAGGAGCGTCGGGAGGTCTGCTCGGTGAAGGTGACGGCGCCAGTCTACCTAGACTGGTCCGACAAGCCCATCACCTTCGACCAAGATGACCACCCCGACCACGTGCCGAGCCCAGGGAAGTACCCGCTCGTCGTCGATCCCGTCATCGGCGACGTCAGGCTCACCAAGGTCTTGATGGATGGGGGCAGCTGCCTCAACATCATCTACGCTGAGACCCTCAGGCTCCTGCGCGTCGATCTGTCATCCGTCCGAGCAGGCGCTGCGCCCTTCCACGGGATCATTCCCGGGAAGCGCGTCCAGCCCCTCGGACAGCTCGACCTTCCTGTCTGCTTCGGAATACCCTCCAACTTCCGAAGGGAGACTTTGACGTTCGAGGTGGTCGGGTTCTGAGGAACCTACCACGCAGTGTTGGGAAGGCCATGCTACGCGAAGTTCATGGCCATCCCCAACTACACCTACCTGAAGCTCAAGATGCCGGGCCCCAACGGGGTCATCACCGTCGGCCCCACGTACAAACATGCATTCGAATGCGATGTGGAGTGCGTGGAGTACGCCGAGGCCCTCGCCGAGTCCGAGGCCCTCATTGCCGACCTGGAAAGCCTCTCCCGAGAGGTGCCGGACGTGAAGCGACATGCCGGCAACTTCGAGCCAGCGGAGACGGTTAAGGCCGTCCCTCTCGACCCCAGTGGCGACACCTCCAAGCAGATTCGGATCGGATCCGGGCTCGACCCCAAATAGGAAGCAGTGCTCGTCGACTTTCTCCGCGCAAACGCCGATGTCTTTGCGTGGAGTCCCTCGGACATGCCCGGCATACCGAGGGATGTCGCCGAGCACTCGCTGGATATTCGGGCCGGAGCCCGACCGGTCAGACAGCCTCTGCGCCGATTCGACGAGGAAAGGCGCAGGGTGATAGGCGAGGAGATCCACAAGCTGATGGCAGCAGGGTTCATCAAAGAGGTATTCCATCCCGAATGGCTTGCCAACCCTGTACTTGTGAGGAAAAAAGGGGGGAAATGGCGGATGTGTGTAGACTACACTGGTCTCAACAAAGCATGTCCGAAAGTCCCCTACCCTCTACCTCGCATCGATCAAATCGTGGACTCCACTGCAGGGTGCGAAACCCTGTCTTTCCTTGATGCCTACTCAGGGTATCATCAAATCAAGATGAAAGAGTCCGACCAGCTCGCGACTTCCTTCATCACGCCCTTCGGCATGTACTGTTATGTCACAATGCCGTTCGGTTTGAGGAACGCGGGTGCAACGTACCAGCGGTGCATGAACCATGTGTTCGGCGAACACATCGGTCGCACGGTCGAGGCCTACGTCGATGACATCGTAGTCAAGACAAGGAAAGCCTCCGACCTTCTCTCCGACCTCGAACTGACATTCCGGTGTCTCAAGGCGAAGGGCGTCAAGCTCAATCCCGAGAAGTGCGTTTTCGGGGTGCCCCGGGGCATGCTTTTGGGATTCATCGTCTCCGAGCGGGGCATCGAAGCCAACCCGGAGAAGATCGCGGCCATCACAAACATGGGGCCCATCAAGGACTTAAAAGGCGTACAAAGGGTCATGGGATGCCTCGCGGCCTTGAGCCGTTTCATCTCGCGCCTCGGCGAAAGAGGCCTGCCCCTGTACCGTCTCTTAAGGAAGGCCGAGTGCTTCACTTGGACCCCTGAGGCCGAGGAAGCCCTCGGGAACCTGAAGGCGCTCCTCACCCAGGCGCCCGTCTTGGTACCCCCAGCTGATGGAGAAACCCTCTTGGTCTACGTCGCCGCAACCACTCAGGTGGTCAGCGCCGCGATCGTGGTCGAAAGGCAGGAAGAGGGGCATGCTTTGCCCATTCAGAGGCCAGTTTACTTCGTCAGCGAAGTGCTGTCCGAGACCAAGATCCGCTACCCACAAGTCCAGAAGCTGCTATATGCAGTGATCCTGACGAGGCGAAAGCTGCGACATTACTTCGAGTCTCATCCGGTGACTGTGGTGTCATCCTTCCCCCTGGGGGAGATCATCCAGTGCCGAGAAGCCTCGGGACGGATCGCAAAGTGGGTGGTGGAAATCATGGGCGAGGCAATCTCGTTCGCCCCTCGGAAGGCCATCAAGTCCCAGGTACTGGCGGATTTCATAGCCGAATGGGTCGATACCCAGTTGCCAACGGCTCCGATCCAACCAGAGCTCTGGACCATGTTTTTCGACGGGTCGCTGATGAAGACGGGGGCCGGCGCGGGCCTGCTCTTCGTCTCGCCCCTCGGGAAGCACCTGCGCTACGTGCTCCGCCTCCATTTCCCGGCGTCCAACAATGTGGCTGAGTACGAGGCTCTGGTCAACGGATTGCGAATCGCCATTGAGCTAGGGGTCCGACGCCTCGATGCACGCGGCGACTCGCAGCTCGTCGTCGACCAAGTCATGAAGAACTCCCACTGCCGCGATCCGAAGATGGAGGCCTATTGTGAGGAGGTTCGACGCCTGGAAGACAAGTTCTACGGGCTCGAGCTTAACCACATCGCCCGGCGCTACAACGAGACTGCGGACGAGCTGGCGAAGATAGCCTCGGGGCGAACGACGGTTCCCCCGGACGTCTTCTCCCGGGATCTGCACCAACCCTCCGTCAAGATAGGCGACGCGCCCGAGCCCGAGGCACCCTCGGCCCCGTCCGAGGTGACCTCGGCCCAGCCCGAGCCATCCTCGGTTCAACCCGAGGAACCCTTGGCCCCCGAGGGCGAAGCACTGCGCATCGAGGAGGAGCAGAGCGGGGTCATGCCAGATCAAGATTGGCAAACCCCGTACCTGCAATATCTCCGCCAAGGAGAACTGCCCCTCGACCGAGCCGAGGCTCGGCGGGTAGCGCGACGCGCCAAGTCGTTCGTCTTGCTGGGCGATGAGAAGGAGCTCTACCACCGAAGCCCCTCGGGCATCCTCCAGCGATGCATCTCCATCGCCGAAGGTCAGGAACTCCTGCGGGAAATACACTCGGGGGCTTGCGGCCATCATGCAGCACCTCGAACCCTCGTTGGGAACGCTTTCCGCCAAGGCTTCTACTGGCCGACGGCGGTGGCTGACGCCACTAGAATTGTCCGCGCCTGCGAAGGGTGCCAATTCTATGCGAAGCAGACCCGCCTGCCCGCTCAGGCTCTGCAGATGATACCCATCACCTGGCCCTTCGCTGTGTGGGGTCTGGACCTCGTCGGCCCTCTGCAGAAGGCGCCCGGGGGCTACACGCACCTGCTGGTCGCCATCGACAAATTCTCCAAGTGGATCAAGGTCCGACCCCTGAACAGCATCAGATCCGAGCAGGCGGTGGCGTTCTTCACCAACATCATCCATCGCTTCGGGATCCCGAACTCCATCATCACCGACAACGGCACCCAGTTCACCGGCAAAAAATTCTTGGATTTTTGCGAGGATCACAACATCCGGGTAGACTGGGCCGCCGTAGCTCACCCCATGTCGAATGGGCAAGTAGAACGTGCCAATAGCATGATTCTACAAGGGCTCAAGCCTCGGATTTACAACGACCTCAACAAGTTCGGCAAGCGGTGGATGAAGGAACTCCCCTCGGTGGTCTGGAGCCTGAGGACGACGCCAAGCCGAGCCACAGGTTTCACGCCGTTCTTCCTGGTCTACGGGGCCGAGGCCGTCCTGCCCACTGACCTGGAATACGGCTCCCCGAGGACGAGGGCCTACAACGAAGAAAGCAACCAAGCTAGCCGAGAAGACTCGCTGGACCAGCTGGACGAGGCTCGGGACAGGGCCTTACTACACTCGGCGCGGTACCAGCAGTCCCTGCGACGCTACCACGCCCGAGGGGTCCGACCCCGAGATCTCCAGGTGGGCGACCTGGTGCTTCGGCTGCGGCAGGACGCCCGAGGGAGGCACAAGCTCACGCCCCCCTGGGAGGGGCCGTTCATCATCGCCAAAGTTCTGAAGCCCGGAATGTACAAGCTGGCCAACAGTCAAGGCGAGGTCTACGGCAACGCTTGGAACATCCAACAGCTACGTCGCTTCTACCCTTAAGATGTTTCCAAGTTGTTCATATACCTCACACCCACGCAAAGTTTAGTCAACAAGGAAGGGTCGGCCTCGCCTCGGCAAAGCCCGACCCTCCCTCGGGGGCTAAAAGGGGGGAAACCCCCTCTGCGTCAAAATTTTCCTCGAACAAAAAATCTCTTTTACCAGAACATCTTTCGTGCCTTTTGACTACTTCGAAAAGCGGGTCCTGGAAACGACAGGGTACACGTAAGCAGTCAAGGCTGACCGAGCCGAGGGACTCCCACGCCTCCGGGATACGGATCCCTCACTCATCACCTTCTGCGATAAGTAACTCGCGTTCGGATAAGGTGAATCCGCGGATCGAACAAGTCTTTACGTTCGGAAGCCCTTCTGTCGAAGCGATTCTTCGAGCCTTCTCGACCGAGTCGGTGACAGGGCCTCATGGACGGGTGAAAGTACGCGTAAGCGGCGAGGCCGACCGAGCCGAGGGACTCCCACGCCTCCGGGATACGGATACCTCACTCATCACCTCCCGCGAGAAGCAACTCTCGCTCGCACTAACATCCCTGCTACCGACAAAAAGTCCAGATACTCGAAATAAGAGGAAAAGAGACGCAGCTTTATAACGCAGCAAGGGTGTGTGTTCTGGCCTCGACGGCCGCACAAAGCACACGCTACAAGACAAGCTGATCCTGCAGGCTCAGGTCTTGGCGCTGGAAGGGGGCAGCGACACCCTCGGCATCAACAGCAACTTCGGCAAGGCCCGAACTAGCCTCGGACGGCGACACGATCTGAGGCCCTCCGCTCCAAAGGACGGCGTCATCACCACGCCCGGGCAACCGTTGTCAGGGACTTCTCTGGGAATCCGGCCCGAGCAGGCGGCTCGGCCAGCCACCTCTGGGGCCTCGGCCAACCACCTTCCGAGGGCACGAGCCCGGTCCGAAGCCTCGGCTGACCAACTCCGGCGTCGGTCCTGCCAACGGACAACTCGGCTAGGCTCCGGCCAACCAGGTTTCATTTCCGAGCCAACTCCGCCTCTGCTCATGCTGATATCGCTACCCCCGGCCTCAGCTCGTCGAAGAGCGGCCGAGGGGTCTCTTTAACTAAGCTAGAGGAGCCTCGGACAACAGGGCCGACCGAGCCGAGGGACTCCTACGCCTCCGGGATACGGATACCTCACTCGTCACCTTGACACGGGGCGACTCATGCTTAGTGAAGCGGTTCGGACAATCAGCAGACGAGTCTTAGTGCTCGGAAATGAGGAAAAAAACACGCCTCCAAAGCCCTCCCCTGCGGCGCGGGGGCTGGGACCCACCTGTCATGCAGACCGGCTCCAAGCAGAAGAAGCCGAACCGCCGCGCGCGACGCGCACAACCGCCCAGCGGTTACAAGTGACCCTCCACCTTTGCCCAGACCAACGGGCGAAGGGGGGCGGGCAGCCATGCGGGCGGCATGCAACCGCGCCAAGTGGACGCGCCTCTCCGACTCCTGACAGGCCAGCACGGAGGCTCAAGCCCACGCGTCGCGCAACCGGCGCGCTGGATGCTGCATGTAAGCCACTATGCCACTTGCGCCACCACCGCACCTCCTCGGTTGCGGAACCAATACCGCGACCCAAGGCGGCCCAGCGCGCGGCCCAGCTGCGCCAGCCTGACGCAGCGGTCAAACACGGTCAAAAGTGGGCCGGCAGTAATGACAGTGGCAGGCGCGCAAGAGCAGCGATCACGCCATCAGCCAGGCTCACGTCCCATCCGGAGGCAGCAAGAGAACCCCCTCTCTCTCACGGTGTGAAGACGACACGCCCGTGACCCGTTCCTCGAACGGCTCGCGCACGCGCAACGGCAGCCTCGCCAACTACTCGCCTCGGCGCATTAACTCCGCGGCTCGACGGACAGCGCTGCTGGCAGGAGCAGCTGGCGACGTTTCGCCTTCGCCAAAATAACCACACCGAAAAAGGTACGCCACGACGTTCAATTTCGAATCCTTTTTCCCTTTTCCTTCTTTCTCTATCTCTTGCAACAGGGACCGGGAAAGGGGATACCCCCAAAGGGATCCTTCCCCGTGAAGGAACTAGGCTCCGAGCCTCCTTACTGATCAGGGGTTCGAAGGCTGGCCCCTCGAGGGGTTCAACAGCCGCCTCAGATCGCGTGGGCCCGACACCCACTACTGGTCAGGGGTTCGAAGGTCGGCCTCCCGAAAGGTTCCACGACCGCCTCAGGCTACTCGGGCTCCGCGCCCATTACTGATCAGGGGTTCGAAGGCTGGCCCCCCGAAGGGTTCACAGTCGCCTCAGACACCGAGCGAGGGATGACCAGGGGTACGTTCGATACATAACAAAGGCTCGGGCTGCGCTCCCGAGGTACCCTAGGACATTTCCGAGACCAGCGGGAACGACTCTGTAACGGAATCCCATCGGAGGGAGGCAACGAGCCCTCGGACCCCGTCGCCAGGGGACCGGGTCCGGCAGATCACCCGCAGGTACTTTTGGGCGTGCCTCCGGGCCCCTAGCCGACCCCCAACGAACGGGGCACGGACGTCCACTCGGATTACCCGATTGCAGCTCACCGGAGACACCATGTTCGGTGCCCATCGAGGGTAACATGGCGCTCTCCCCCCCTCCTCCTTGCGGAAAGGCGACGTAGGGGCATATGCAAAAAAGCCGAGTCTGTCCC
Organism: Zea luxurians; assembly: GCA_029449295.1. Lineage (NCBI taxonomy): Eukaryota > Viridiplantae > Streptophyta > Magnoliopsida > Poales > Poaceae > Zea > Zea luxurians. The sequence goes on along the minus strand of JAOPSE010000016.1, from coordinate 35,444,170 downwards.
TGATCGTCCTCTCGCTCCGTGCGGAGGCTCGGGGGCTGCTCTCGCAAACCCGGCTCCGGCCGAACCGTTGACAGCGTCAACATACCAGCCCGAGAACTTGGGCCCCGACAGTGCACCTGGGCCACGGCCTGTTCGCATGAGGGAATCACCAGACCGGCCGAAGCATTCCGCAAGGCATTAAGACCTCGAAGGAGTGAAACCACTCCTCCGAGGCCTCGGGGGCTACACCCGGCGGGTGCGCTCGCGCGCACCCACCGGAACAAAGAGCAACCGAGAGAGGCTGGTCCCCTTGCAAAAAAGTGCGACGGAAAGCCTCCAAGCGAGTGTTAACACTCCCTTCGAGGCTCGGGGGCTACTGTCGGGGACCATAATTAGGGGTACCCTCAAGACGCCTAATTCTCAGCTGGTAACCCCCATCAGCATAAAGCTGCAGAGGCCTGATGGGTTTGATTAAGTCAGGGATCAGTCCATACGAGCGACTCGATCACGCCACACCCGAGCCTAGCCTCGGGCGAGGGCAGCCGACCCTGAGATGACTCCGTCTCGCCCGAGGCCTCCTCTTTCACGGCAGACGCATCTCCGGCTCGCCCGAGGCCCCGCCTTCGATAAGAAGTAACCCTGACTAAATCACCGCGCCAACCGACCAAGTCACCGGGGCGTTTAACGCAAAAGGTAAGACCGACGGGCGACCAGACTTCGCCAGAGGTGCCATAGGAGGCTCCACCCGACCCAGGGCTCGGACTCGGGCTAAGGCCCCGGAAGACGGCGAACTCCGCTCCGCCCAACCCAGGGCTCGGACTCGGGCTAAGGCCCCGGAAGACGGCGAACTCCGCTTCGCCCGACCCAGGGCTCGGACTCGGGCTAAGGCCCCGGAAGACGGCGAACTCCGCTCCGCCCGACCTAGGGCTCGGACTCGGGCTAAGGCCCCGGAAGACGGCGAACTCCGCTCCGCCCGACCCAGGGCTCGGACTCGGGCTAAGGCCCCGGAAGACGACGAACTCCGCCTCGCCCGACCCAGGGCTCGGACTCCGCCCTGGCCTTTGCCGAACAGCCTCCGCCTCGCCCGACCCAGGAGCTCAGGTTCGGCCTCGGCCATGCAGGACGGACTCGACCTCGACTTCGGAGGAGCCTCCACGCCGCTCGACCTAGGACACAAGACCGCCACGTCAACGGGGAGCGTCATCATCACCCTGCCCTGAGCCGACTTGGGTCGCAGAGAACAAGACCGGCGTCCCATCTGGCCAGCTCCGCCAGATAGGCAATGATGGCGCCCCACTAGACCATGACGACGGCGACTCTCGACTCCCTTACGAAAGCAGGGAGACGTCAGCAGGAGCACAACTGTTCCAACAGCTGTCCCTCCATCAAGCTCCACTGCTTCTCCGACAGCCACAACGCCACACCAACAGGGTGCCAAGATCTCTCCGGCTGCCACCTTGGCATGTACTCAGGGCACTAGCTCTCCCCCGCTAGACACGTAGCGCCTTGCTACACCCCCGTTTTGTACACCTGGATCCTCTCCTTACGCTTATAAAAGGAAGGACCAGGGCCTTCTTAGAGAAGGTTGGCCTCGCGGGAACGAAGGGCAGGGGCAGGCGCTCTCTCGGGGCCGCTCGCTCCCCTCACCCGCGCGGACGCTTGTAACCCCCTACTGCAAGCGCACCCGACCTGGGCGCGGGACGAACACGAAGGCCGCGGGAATTCTCCGACTCCCTCACGACCCGGCTCCGGCCACCTCGCTCTCGCTCTCTCCCCCCTTCGCGCTCGCCCACGCGCTCGACCCATCTGGGCTGGGGCACGCGGCACACTCACTCGTCGGCTCGGGGACCCCCCGGTCTCGGAACGCCGACAACCGGATATTATGCTTAGTGTATGCATGTGTGCTAGATTTCAATCCGATCCTAAGGAGTGTCACTTAGTGGCTGTGAAGCGAATTCTTAGATATTTAGTCGCTACGCCTTGCTTCGGGATCTGGTATCCAAAGGGGTCTACCTTTGACTTGATTGGATACTCAGACTCCGACTATGCTGGATGTAAGGTCGATAGGAAGAGTACATCGGGGACGTGCCAATTCTTAGGAAGGTCCCTGGTGTCGTGGAACTCTAAGAAACAAACCTCCGTTGCCCTATCCACCGCTGAGGCCGAGTACGTTGTCGCAGGACAGTGTTGCGCACAACTACTTTGGATGAGGCAAACCCTTCGGGACTTTGGCTACAATCTGAGCAAAGTCCCACTCCTATGTGACAATGAGAGTGCTATCCGAATAGCGGAAAATCCTGTTGAGCACAGCCGCACAAAGCACATTGACATCCGGCATCACTTTTTGAGAGACCACCAGCAAAAGGGAGATATCGAAGTGTTTCATGTTAGCACCGAGAACCAGCTAGCCGATATCTTTACGAAGCCTCTAGATGAGAAGACCTTTTGCAGGCTGCGTAGTGAGCTAAATGTCTTAGATTCGCGGAACTTGGATTGAATTGTAGCATACATGTGTTTATGCCTTTGATCATGTTCCTTATGCATTTTGTTGCTTACTATGGTGCTCAAGTTGTACAATCTCTCCCCGGACCTCACAAGTCTTTGTGCAAGTGATGCACATATTTAGGGGGAGTTGTGCTACAACTTGACCCTTTGAGACTAACCATATGCTTGAGTTTGCTTGTTTTAGTCTCAAAGGAGGTTTGAAAGGGAAAAGGTGGACTTGGACCATGAAAGACTTCCACTGCACTCCGATGAGAGGGTAACTTATTCCAAGTTCATCTCATGTACTCTTATTGCCTTTGTGTTCTCATTTGAAGATTTTGGTGAGGCAATGGGGTTAAAGGGCCAAGATTGATCCCGTTTTGGTGCTTGATGCCAAAGGGGGAGAAAATAAAGGCCAAAGCAATAGATGGATCAGCTACCACTTAAGAAATTTTGAAAATAGTAGATTAGAGCTTTTGGTTTGTCAAAACTCTTTTATTGTCTCTTATGTCAAAAGTTGGCCTCTTGTGGGGAGAAGTGTTGATTATGGGAAAAAGGGGGAGCTTTTGAAATCCTTGATCAAATTTCTATGGAATACCTCTCTTTATGTCTCTACAAGTGGATTTGACTTAGAGATAGGAATTTGAGTTTGATTTGCAAAAACAAACCAAGTGGTGGCATAGAGTGATCCATATATGTCAAAATTGAATCAAAACAATTTTGAGTTCTTATTTGAATTGATTTTGTACTTGTTCTACTTGCTTCATGTTGTGTTGGCATAAATCACCAAAAAGGGGGAGATTGAAAGGGAAATGTGCCCTTGGGCCATTTCTAAGTATTTTGGTGATTTAGTGTCCAACACAAGTGCCCTAGTGTAAAAAGGTGGACAAAGTACAAATCAAGGATAAAGGTATGTTTCTCAGACTTAGTACATTGTTTTATGGACTAATGTATTGTGTCTAAGTGTTGGAAACAGGAAAAATCCAATTGAAAATGCCTTGGCTCGAGCAGCCAAGACTCTGCTCAGTCTGGGAGCACCGGACTGTCCGGTGGTGCACCGGACAGTGTCCGGTGCGCCAGGCTGGCTCTGGTGAACAGGCTGCTCTCGGGACTTCGACGGCGGTGTACGGCTATAATTCACCGGACTGTCCGGTGGTGCACCGGACTGTCCGGTGGGCCGTTCACAGGCGAACTCATCGCTCTCAGGAATTCATCGGCGACGTACGGCTATAATTCACCGGACTGTCCGGTGTGCACCGGACTGTCCGGTGAGCCAACGGTCGGCAGGGCCAACGGTCGGCCGCGCGATCTGCGCGGGACACGTGGCCGAGCCAACGGCTAGAAGGGGGCACCGGACTGTTCGGTGTGCACCGGACATGTCCGGTGCGCCAACGTCTCTCAGGCTGCCAACGGTCGACTGCGCCATTTTTGGAAGGAAATCGGGCACCGGACAGTGTCCGGTGTGCACCGGACTGTCCGGTGCGCCAGTAGACAGAAGACAAGATCAGCCTTCCTAGAATGCTCTCAACGGCTCCTAGCTGCCTTGGGGCTATAAAAGGGACCCCTAGGCGCATGGAGGAGAACACCAAGCATCCTCTAAGCATTCCTACAACATTCCTAAGCACCAAGACCTCGATTCCGCGCATTTGTTTCATTGTGATAGCATATAGAGCTCTAGTGGAGTTGTGAACTCATTGAGTTCTGTTGCGAGCTCTTGTTGCGACTTGTGTGCGTGTTGACACTCTGATTCTTGTGTCTTGTGTGCGTTGCTAATCCTCCCTTGCTCTGTGCTTCTTTGTGAACTTTAAGTGTAAGGGCGAGAGGCTCCAAGTTGTGGAGATTCCTCGCAAACGGGATTAAGAAAAGCAAGCAAAACACCATGGTATTCAAGTGGGTCTTTGGACCGCTTGAGAGGGGTTGATTGCAACCCTCGTCCGTTGGGACGCCACAACGTGGAGTAGGCAAGCGTTGGTCTTGGCCGAACCACGGGATAACCACCGTGCCATCTCTGTGATTGATCTCTTGTTGGTTATTGTGTTTTGTTGTGACTCCTCTCTAGCCACTTGGCATTTACTGTGCTAACGCTTAACCAAGTTTTTGTGGCTTAAGTTTTCAAGTTTTACAGGATCACCTATTCACCCCCCCCTCTAGGTGCTCTCAACTTGTCCAACTCGGGCATGAATACCGAGTTCATCAGATAAGTGAAGTGGGCAGGAGCATTTGTCAGTCCGAAAGACATCACTAGGTATTCAAATAATCCATACCGCGTAGTGAATGCGGTTTTTGGTATATCCTCGGGCCGAATATGGATCTGATGATAGCCTGATCTGAGATCAATCTTGGAGAATACCCTCGCCCCGGTCAGTTGATCAAATAAAATATCAATCCGTGGAAGAGGGTACTTGTTCTTGATAGTGACCTCATTCAGGGGTCGATAATCCACACACATCCGTAAAGTTTGATCCTTCTTCTTAACGAATATGGCTGGACAACCCCATGGCGACGAGCTTGGCCGGATGAATCCTTTTTCTAGTAGATCTTGTAATTGAATCTTCAATTCTGCCAGCTCATTTGGAGGCATTCGGTACAATCTTCTAGAAATGGGAGCCGTACCGGGCTTTAACTCAATTACAAACTCTACATCTCTTTCGGGTGGCAATCCAGGCAAATCCTCTGGAAAGACATTTGGGAACTCGCATACTACCGGAATATCCTTGATCTCTGGTATAATGGCTTCATAAACTCTACCAGTAGTTTTGGTTGGAAAGGGGATAGACAAAAGAATTTCCTCTTGATTATGACTCAACCTGATGGTTCACTGATCAGTGTTGAGGGTTGCTTTATGTCGGGCCAACCAATTCATGCCCAAAATCACATCTATGTCTTGGCCTTTCAGAACAATCATATTAGTAGGAAAGTCCCGTCTGGCCAATGTTACGGGCACTTGGAAAGCCACTTCCCTAGTAAAGATTTGTCCCCCAGGTGACTGAATTTTAAACCCTTCTTTTGATTCATGGTATGAAATGCAATGTTGCTCCACAAATTTCTTGCTGATGAATGTATGTGAAGCACCAGAATCAAAGAGAATAATTGCGGGATGATTGGCCACAAGGAACGTACCCATCATTACCGGTTCACCGTCCGGTGTAGTGGGCACTTGAGTGTAATAAATTCGTCCCGTCTTCTTTGTATTCTTGCCCGCATTTCCCTTAGCTTGAGAAGAATTCCCAGTACCTTGTTGATTGTTTGTGCGATTATGCTTCGGGTAAGGGCAATCCTTAATAAAATGCCCCGATTTTCCGCAATTAAAACACCCTGTTGACGAACTGGGAAGGGCCGGGAAATGAGTGCCAGGGGCACCCGGCTGACTTGTTGTAGTGGGGGCAGCATTGGGACGGATGAACACTGGTTGTTTGAATGGGAAGGAGGGTGGACGTGATGAAGAACGACCCTGATTAAAAGGTCGGATAACTAACCGTTGCCTTTTCTCGGGGCCCTGACTGGGCCTATTGCCCCCATTCCCCTTGGACTTTCCAGAAGTTGCATATTTATATTCAACTGCCAGCGTTGTGCTGACAGCCCTTCCGTAGGTGAGGTCAATGCAAGTAGCCATTTTCCTTTGCATCCGATCATTTAAACCCCTCATGAAACAGTTCTTCTTCTTTATGTCGGTATTGACTTGGTCAATTGCATACTGAGACAAGTGATTAAATTTATTGAGATATTGGGTGACAGTATCTCTGCCTTGCTTCAACTTCATGAATTCCTCCTGTTTCATGTGGAGTACTCCTTTTGGTATGTAATGCTCTCTGAAGGCTATCTTAAATTCATCCCAGGTAATCTGATGATTGGCCGGCTGAACGGCCACAAAGTTCCCCCACCAAGTGTTGGCAGGGCCACGCAATTGCTGAGCTGCGAATAGGGGTTTCTTAGTTTCAGAACACCGAAGAAGTCCAAATTTCTGCTCAATGACGCGGATCCATTCGTCCGCCTCTAAAGGGTCTTCTGCCTTGATGAACAACGGTGGGCGCGTTTCGGAGAAGTCCAAATAAGATGTCTCATGGGGACCTTACGGATAACCCCGCCCGCCTTGTTGTTGAAGTTGCTGACCTGCCATCTCCCGTAGGAAACAGGTATTATCTGCTGTAGCATTTACCAAGGCGGCGATAGCCTCAGCAAGTGTGGGAGGGACTGGAGGTGGGTTTGGTGTTGCCTCCCTCCCACGGGAGGTACTAGCCCCATCCTGAGCACGAGTCCAGGAAGGCATCTGTGGCAACAAACATTTGACAACAATATGATATGCCAAAGAAAACCATCCATTTTACATTACTAAAAAGAGTAATGTTACAGACTCGAATTTTTACAACAGGATTACACCACTTATTATACATTACTACTATTTCTACTCCTGCTTCCCGTTGCTCCCGGTAGCCTCGTTGTCGGGCGTAGGAGACCACTCATCGACCAACTTCATAGAGGGAGGGGGCCTGAAAAGGTCCAATTCACCACCAAAAGCTTCTCCCGCTACATGAGAAGGTCCGGCTTCTGTCCCGACAGGATCCGCAGGCACATTAGGGTGCAATTGTAAATACAGTACATGAACTTCTTCATGTAGAGTATTGCAGTAAGCCTGCAGGTTATCGATGGCTGAGCTAAGCTCTTCTACTCTGGCTCGAGCTTTTGCCTCCTTAGCCCAGGCAATCGAACGAGACTGAACCGCCCAGTCGAGTGCTAAATCTCGATCTGCGAGCTGATCTTGCAGGCGGCGGATGTCGCTTCTTAATTCATTAATTCTGTCGCCATCCGCAACCCAGATGTCAGTCCTACGTCGAAGTTCTATTTGAAGCTGATTCACTTGCGCTTCAAGATCCCCGATCGGATCATTACTCCCACTACTGCTATCCTCGTGTCTTGGGGCAAGTTGATGATGTGGCACACCAATTGGGCCAGTATGCTTGCGCGCGGTTTTCCTCGTGCGCGGTGGCATTTTTCTAAGGGGGAAAATTTTATTAACATAATTCTTAGCATGATGCATGAGTAATTACAGAATCAACCTTAGTTGATTCACACCTTCTATATGTTGCACTCTTACTATCCGGTCTTTAAGATAAGCTCTTCAGAAATGCTTAGGTAAGAAAGGAAGAGATTCTCTAGATAAGTCTTTTAGGAAATTCCTTTGAAGATGCCTCATAATATCTGCAGAGAAGGGCTTCGCTCCGATACCAGCTGTGACGGAACCTCCCAAGTCATTAGGCCCACCTACAGTTGTCGTTGTCCAACGGACCTCAGACAACCCTATAGGTGCCCCTGAATCACTTGACAAGTTCGATATCTGCTTTTCTTACCTTTCCCAAGAGCGTTTCACCCGTCACGCAGACATTACAAGCATCGGAGTTACAAGAATGCGGAAGCGATTACATAAACTTACCTTTATTTTAAAAGAAAGACGAAGTTTTATATTACAGACCAGGATATACCTAGGAGTGCATAGTGTTAATATTACATAACCAAGGGAGGCAAAAACCCCTCCCGATAAGTTTTAAACAAAAGTTCTTATGGAGGAACTCTTCCTCCCGCAGCTTTACTCTTGCTTTTCTTCTTTTGGGACCACCTTGGAACAGAAACAACAAAAGTTTGTTGCTTCCTCACCTAAAAACAATAGGGAATAAAACCCTGAGTATAGAATTACTCAACAAGACTTACCCGACTAAAGAAAAGACTCTCAAGGGTATGCTGGTTATAAGGGAGTCAAGGTAAGGTTTCTCAATGATCAAAGACTCTGTTTTGCAGAAATGCTTACTAAAAGTGGATCCTTAAAAATCCAGTTTTTATTGTCAGGTTAGGTAAAATTACCTGCATCTAGAGTTCTTTCTACCCTAGTTCAAACACTTGACCTGCACTAGCCAATTTCTTAACAAGCCCTTCATCTTTACTAGAATTCTACATATAGGGCAGTGACCAAGTCTTCATAACCATGAAGGTACGGCAATCCGAATCGATTATACTCAGCTGAGGATCTCCGATCACACGACATATGTAGCACTTAACCCTTGCATATGTCATCCCGCCACCAGGGTTCTTAAGACCAGATCAGGTTCATGTCAATTGAGAGCACAGATACACCATCGTCCAGCCTCTTGCTACGGAGGGTACACGCTACTCTCTTCACTGCTCCACGCCCATTGCGTGTTATCTTATTCTGGCCTTAGTCTGTCCGAGGCAAGGCTTACCCATGACGAGGCATGTGACCAGTTAAAGGGTCCTCGGTCATCAAGCCTACATCGACACGGTCCTTAATCGAGTCAGACAGAGACACTACACCGAGACTCTCTTCTCGTACAAGTCACCCGCCCGGTCACAGCTTAATCATTTCAAACCCAAAGCTTGGTACCTAGCAGAGGTACATCTTTTCCGATGTTGAACCCATCACGGCCATGATGGATCCACCATCAAGTTTTGTTTTCAAAAACATCCCACCCACTTATGCCATATCATCTTTTGTAAAAACAAAACATTTGTTTGTCTAAAGCAAGGCTAAGCATCAAAATATTTTGTAAAACAGGTGATCAAGGAAGGTAATCAAATTCAAGGAAGGTAATGCAGGAATTGTTTTATCAATCAACCCCTATCACCTAATGCAACAAGCAAGTGATAAAGATCTTTAAATCATAAGGAGGTGGCAAATGCATTGGGGCTTGCCTTCATTTATAGGTGAGTCAGGCTCGGATCCACAGATGTCAAAGTAAAAACAATTCCCTGCCTGAGGTTCCGCAGGTGGTGGTGGTGAAGTCTTCTCTTCTTCTACTTCAACCTCTTCTTCATTTTCTAGATATAACCATATATATATATGTATATAAGAATGAATGCCATGTAATTCTCATGAGAGTGCAAAGATAATAAGAATTTATTATCTAAAGTCTTGAATACAATTTTCCTTCAAGGAACTTCGAAAACCTAGGGTTTCCGGAGTCAACCGTGAAGTTCAAAGAGCAGGGGTGGGGGTTTTGGGTTTTAATTATCAAACAAGGTCCAAATCAAACTAAATTCTACCCAAGGCTTCTAAACAATATTTAGAGTTCAAATAAAAAGTTTGGGAAATTTTGGAATTATTATCTATTTTCTAAAAAATCCAGAACCAATGTTTTAAGCTATTTTAAATGCTCCAAAATTCCCTATATAATCTAAAAATCATGAAATTATTTTTAATAAATACTATGGAAAATTAGGAATCTAAGAAAATTGGTTGGGCATTTTTAGGATTTTTCTACAATTGTCTAGAATTTATTTGGCTCTGGAAGAAAAAGAAAAAGAAAAACTTGCAACAGTATTGGACCCAACCTGATCCAGATCGGCCCAGTAACAACAGAAGCGCGCCCGCGCGCGCGCCCGCTGGGCAGGTTTGCACATAGGCCCTCGCAGCTTTGGGTATCCATTAAGAACCCCCGGCTACTGTTCAATGTCTCACTGACAGTTACAAAGACACCCTCGCGCTTCTATCCATTCTCGGTTTGAAGTCCACGACGGCGAACCCCGCTGGGAGCCGAGCTCCGGCAAGCTAGACCGGCCGGATGGGGCAAAGACTGGTGCTCCCAGGAAGCAGACACCGAATCGAACCTTCCTCGAGCGTTTCCCCTAACTTAATTTGAAGAATGGCAACCTAATTTGCCCTGGCCACGGCGACCATAGACCATGCGGACAGAGGAACGTGTTCCTGGCGATGGGTGACGGTCCAGTTCAATTGAAGGGGTCGAAGAGCTTGAGGAGGGTCTAGGGACGCTAGAACAAGCAACAGAGGGACTTGGACTGACCTGAGTTGAGCTGGCCGTAGCGAGGTCTCTCTTACGGTGTTCCTGCGCGGAGTTGGGGAAGTTCAAAATTCGCACACTCTGGTGAGCGATCGAAGCTAATTCTTGGTGGCTGGATGCTTAACTACCTTACGGAGCTCGCGGCGCGATCAATTTATACTACAGGAGGGCGGTGGCCGGGAATTTTAGCGGTGACACGCGGCGGCCGGAGGAGTAAAAGTTCACTGGCGTGCATGAATCCGTGGCATCTACCGTGGCAGTCACTCCGACGAGCCACAGAGAGTTGCAAGGGTTCACGGCGATGCGGAGGAGGTACTCAGGCACGTGGCACCAGGTCGGAAGACGGCGGTCACCAGCGAAGTTATCCGCAGTGGCCGTGGCAACTTGGTACGGTGGTCGGAGTTGTTTAGTGACCACACTTATCAACGGCGGCGATATTTTCGTGACCCCAAGCATAGTCCATCCACTGGCGAGCACGGATCAGGACGACGGCGACACGAATCTACACGCAGAGAGGTCGCCGGTGGTGAGGTTGCCGTGCTGGCGGTCTGATCCATTTCAGTTATTGTACCATGGTGTCTCATTCAGATAGCCTGACAGCACAAGTTTAGGTCCCATTTTCTCCAGATTTTCTATGGTACCAAGCCCAAACATCTATAGCAAAGTTGTTCTACTATAAAGGATATACAACTTTGTTATATTGACTTAGGGCAAATTCCTTGAAGTTCTTGATCTGTAGAGCTCCAAAGATGACCCAGTACCACTGTTAGTCTGATTTCAAACATTAAGTAGTCTGACAACACGACTTTAGACTCATTTTTCTTCAATTTCTATTCAGCACTAGTGTTTAATTACTTAATAAAGATTGTTCTCCTTATATAGCTCTATAGATTTGATGTGGTGACCCAAGGCAAATTCACCATAGTTTTGGATCTAAAGAGCCCTAAAGTCAGCCCTTCAATACTGTTTTCAGACTTAACCATATGGTTACACAAGTGGTGCTTTTGCAATTTAGCCCAAAATCCAAGGTTAAACTTGCAAATCTTCATAAATGTGATCCATAAGACTTAGGGCACTTTATTATCATGATTTTTGCACTTTGGTCCAAAAGTGGACTAATTTTGCACATAGGCCCCTAGGGTTTGGATTTAGGGTTTTCCAGGGTTTCAATTAGGGTTTCTGATATCTCAGGGGTGTAAATGCAATGTAGGTCCATCTTTGATAACTTTTTATGATTATTTCACTTAATCTTTGGGGTTTTCTCTATTTGGCTCCTGTTTTACCCCCTCAGATCCCTATTTAGGGTTAAGTACCCTACACTAGGGTCTTGTTTGCAAAATGTCATACCAATACAACTTGTTTGAAATTTTTGCCTAGTGAATGCACTCTAGGTGTGTCAAACATATGCAAATGCCAATGCTCATGATGTTATGCTCAAGTTTTAGTAATAGTAACATTAGTGGTGTTACATGTGTCCTAAGGAATCCGAAGAGCCCATTCAAGCACAAGATCAACCAGCATCTTCCATACAAGCATCTCCACCAACTCAAGATGAGGAACAGGCTCAAGGTGATGAAGAAGAAGATCAAGAAGATGAGCCACCTCAAGAAGAGGGCAATGATCAAGGGGGAGATGAAGTTAATCAAGCAAGGAAGATGATCAAGAAGCACAGGGTCAAAGACCGCCACACCCAAGAGTCCACCAAGCGATACAACGAGATCACCCCGTGAACTCCATCCTCGGCGACATTCATAAGGGGTAACCACTCGATCTCGTGTCGCTCATTTTTGTGAACATTACTCTTTTGTGTCTTCTATTGAGCCATACAGGGTGGAAGATGCATTAAGAGATTCAGATTGGGTGTTGGCAATGCAAGAGGAACTCAACAACTTCACGAGGAATGAGGTATGGCATTTAGTTCCACGTCCTAACCAAAATGTTGTAGGAACCAAGTGGGTATTCCGCAACAAGCAAGATGAGCATGGTGTGGTGATAAGGAACAAAGCACGACTTGTGGCCAAGGGATATTCACAAGTCGAAGGTTTGGATTTCGGTGAAACTTATGCACCCGTAGCTAGGCTTGAGTCAATTCGTATATTACTTGCCTATGCTACTTACCATGGCTTCAAGCTTTACCAAATGGACGTAAAAAGTGCCTTCCTCAATGGACCAATCAAGGAAGAGGTCTATGTTGAGCAACCTCCTGGCTTTGAAGATAGTGAGTACCCTAATCATGTTTACAAACTCTCTAAGGCGCTTTATGGGCTCAAGCAAGCCCCAAGAGCATGATATGAATGTCTAAGAGATTTTCTTATCACTAATGGCTTCAAAGTCGGTAAAGCCGACCCTACTCTCTTTACTAAAACTATTGCAAAAGATTTGTTTGTATGCCAAATTTACGTTGATGATATCATATTTGGGTCTACTAACAAATCTACTTGTGAAGAGTTTAGTATGATTATGGTATAAAAATTCGAGATGTCTATGATGGGGGAGTTGAAGTATTTTCTAGGATTTCAAGTCAAGCAACTCCAAGAGGGCACCTTCATTAGACAAATGAAGTACATTCAAGACATACTCACCAAGTTTGGAATGAAGGATGCCAAACCCATCAAGACACCCATGGGAACCAATGGGCATCTCAACCTCGACACGGGAGGTAAATCCGTAGATCAAAAGGTATACTGGTCGATGATATATAGGATCTCTACTCTATTTATGTGAATCTCGACCGAATCTTATGCTTTCCGTATGCATGTGTGCAAGGTTCCAAGCCGACTCTAAAGAAGTTCATCTTAGGGCCGTGAAGCGAATCTTGAGATATTTAGTTCATACACCTAAGTTTGGTCTTTAGTACCCCAAGGGATCCTCTTTTGATTTATTAGGATATTCATATGCTGATTGGGCAGGGTGTAAAATTGATAGGAAGAGCACATTAGGGACTTGTCAGTTTCTGGGGAGATCCCTGGTATCTTGGGCTTCAAAGAAACAAAACTCAGTAGCTCTTTCTACCGCCGAAGCCGAGTATATTGCCGCAGGCCATTGCTGCGCGCAATTTCTTTGGATGAGGCAAACCCTTAGGGACTATGGCTACAAATTTAGCAAAGTCCCTCTCCTATGTGATAATGAGAGTGCAATCCGCATGGCGGATAATCCCGTTGAACACAGCCGCACTAAGCACATAGCCATTCGGCATCACTTTTTGAGAGATCACCAACAAAGGGGGGATATCGAGATAGCCTATATTAACATCAAAGAACAATTAGCCGATATCTTTACCAAACCACTAGATGAGAAAACCTTTACCAAACTTAGGAATGAGCTAAACATTCCTGGTTCTCGGAATTTTGATTGATACTTTGCACACATAGCTCATTTATATACCTTTGATCATATCTCTTTTATATCTATGACTAATGCGTTTTCAAGTGTATTCTTATGCTTAGTCATAGAATTGAAAGGGAAATGGAGTACTCGGCAAAGACGATGCTTCCACTCAACTCCATCGGTATTATTTACTCTTTGCCGGTATTCCGTCATCTCTCCACATTGGTATAATCTTTCACTCATATATATTGTTTGCCAAAGGGGGAGAAAATTTCCAAAAGGGCTCTAATGGCTCCGTTTTTGGCGATTCATGCCAAAGGGGGAGAGAGTATTAGCCCAAAGCAAAAGGACCGCACCACCACGCCAATTTCAAAAAAAATTGAAACAAGTTTAAGTTTTTAAATATTTTTCAATTGGTATCTTGGAAATTAGTATTCCTCTAAGAAATTCTATCTCAATTGGTAAAACCCTCTTAAACACTAAGAGGAGAATTTCATTAAGGGGGAGTTTTGTTCAAGTCGAAGGAAAAGCATTTGAAACAGGGGGAGAAAATTTCAAATCTTGAAAATGCTTCTTTCAATCGCATTCATATACCTTTGACTATTTGCAAAAGGATTTTGAAAAGAATTTTCCAAAGAATTTGCAAAAACGAAACTAGTGGTGCAAGCGTGGTCCAAAATGTTAAAAGGAAGAAAGCAATCCATGCATATCTTATAGAAGTTTAAATTGGTTTAATTCCAAGCAACCTTTGTACTTACCTTATGCAAACTAGTTCAATTCTGCAATTATATATTTGCTTTGGTTTGTGTTGGCATCAATCACCAAAAAGGGGGAGATTGAAAGGGAAATAGGGTCAAACCTTTTTCTAAATGATTTTGGTGGTTGAATTGCCCAACACAAATAATTGGACTAACTAGTTTGCTCTAGATTATATGTTCTACAGGTGCCAAAGGTTCAACACAAACCAATAAAAAGTCCCAGATATGGTTCAAAATGAAAAGGAGCAAAAGAAACCGAAGGCTGCCCTGGTCTGGCGCACCGGACTGTCCGGTGCACCACCGGACAGTGTCCGGTGCACCACGGTGGATCAACTCAAACTCGCCACCTTTGGGTTTCTGGAATTGCCACTCCACTATAATTCACCGGACTGTCCGGTGTGCCACCGGACTGTCCGGTGTGCCAGCGGAGCAACGGCTACAGCGCAACGGTCGACTCCAACGAAAACCTGTAAAAGCGCTACAGTGCGCGCAGGGTCAGAGCAGGCGCCAGAAGGTGCACCGGACAGTGAACAGTGACTGTCTGGTGCACCACCGGACTATCCGGTGGCCTAGGCTGACAAAGCTCCAACGGTCGAACCCTAACGGTTGGGAAACGTGCCTGGCGCACCGGACAGTGTCCGGTGGCGCACCAGACTGTCCGGTGCGCCCATCGACAGACAGCTTCCCCAACGGCCATTTTGGTGGGTAGGGCTATAAATACCCCTAACCACCACACTTCAAGGTATCCAAGTTTTCAGCCATTGCATTCAATACAAGAGCTCTAGACTTCACTCCAAGGCACAAAACAAAAGATCAAATCCTTTCCAAGTCCCAATCTCATTCTAAAGACTTAGTGGCTTGTGAGAGAGAGACATTTGTGTTCATTTGAGTTCTTGTCACTTGGATCGCTTTTCTTCTTCCCCATTCTTGTTCTCAAGACATTTGTAATCAAAGCAAGAGACACCAAGTTGTGGTGGTCCTTGTAGGGGTCTAAGTGACTCGGTTTGATTAAGGAGAAAAGCTCACTCGGTCTAGGTGACCGTTTGAGAGAGGGAAAGGGTTGAAAGAGACCCGGTCTTTGTGACCACCTCAACGGGGAGTAGGTTTGCAAGAACCGAACCTCGGTAAAACAAATCACTGTGTCATCCGCTCTATTTCTTTAGTTGATTTGTTTTCACCCTCTCTTTCGGACTCGTTTTATTTCTAACGCTAACCCGGCTTGTAGTTGTGCTTAAAGTTTATAAATTTCAGATTTGCCTATTCACCCCCCCCCCTCTAGGCGACTTTCATCCATTGTCCGACAACTTGTACCGTTTCTGCAAAAAATTAGTGTTATCATAAAAGCAACCATATATGGGATAACTAAATTAGTATAAACAATCCATACCTAGAATGCATCCGAAACTAGTGCCTGTGTGTTGCCAAACGTTCTACAGACACCATAGCGATAATGCTCCCAAGTGGTGGCGGGGACAAACTCGCCACTAGGCAAAGTCACAAGACCAGGCCAGTGCAGACGAACAAGATTACCAAGGACCATGTTCACCTGCTTGTAGTGTCCTGTGCCTATGAACGAGTCGTCGATCCAAGTCCTGCAAACAGAAAACAATGTAGAAATTAAAACATAACTTTCATTAACATTTAAGCAAAGATATGTCACTCACTTTCCACTAGGCTTTATCAAAACCCAAGATTCGGGTGGAAGCTCTGGAGGTGGTCCAACAAAATACAGTTTCCTCGTTCTCCTAACTCGAGAAGTTCCAGACCCAGCTGCGGAATCTCCACCAGCACCAGAATCCCCACCTACAGAATACCCACCAGCATCATCTCCAGCATCATCTTCCACATCATCTCTACCATCATCTTCAGCATCATCTCTTGCATGATCCTCTACCACTGGTTCCTCGATTTCAGCATCCTATGAAACAAGTAACGTACATCATACAATATTAAGTAACTCAAATAATGTAATTTAACAACTAACTTACATCGTGTGGAGGCAAATGTTATGCCAGCGCTCTACGTCTGCTCATGGTAGAACCTGTGCCCTGAAAAACTGAATCCTCACCCCTCGAGCTGCTCCTCGACCTACTCCTCGTCCCAAGCAAACTACAAGCAAAAGACCTCATTTTCTTTGACATCCTATTTTAACAAAAACAAGTTAGTACATAAATCGACAATAAAATAATGAAACAAATTAAAAAAAATATAAAATATTCAATAAAATCATGATCCATACTCGTCAATCGTAACCGTAATCAAAATCAGAATCTAGTTGCTTTCGTCGATTTAATGGACGCCAAGTAGCTTTCTTCTTTCTCGTCACTTGTTTTATTTTTTGAGGAACCTCTACATCATTTTGATTGCCTAAAAAAGATTCTTCCAACATTTCAGTTTGTACATTAAACGTGCAGTAAGTTCTTCGTCTTGGAAAATCTCAGTAACCCCCACTTCCTGCTCGATTTGACTTTCAACATAACCAGCATCACCAGGAGCATATAGTCGTTCACGAGGATTAACTTTGTACACTACCCTCCAATCAACCAAACCCTTTTTCTTGATGGATATGTCATATAATACACCTGCTCGCATTGGTGGGCAAGGATTATAGTGTCGTGGCCTTTTAATCTAACGTTGTGTTTGACTTCCACCATGCCATATTGGTTTTCTCGCGTTGTATTTGGAGAAAACTAATCACAATCGAAGAACACCACTTTGAGTTGTTTATCTCCAAAAAACTTGTAATCGAGTATATTATTAATGACTTCATAATAATTAGTCACCTTCCCTTCATCATCGACAGTTCTATTTACAACTCCGGAATTTGTCGTGGCTGCTAGAGGATGATCATCTTCGAACCTTGTAGAACGGAATCTAAAACCATTGACATCATACCGACCATAACGTCTGGCAGTTACTGCTCCTAGGGATAATTGTTCGAAGGTTCGGGTGTATATTGTTATTTTTACCTACAGAATCTCGAAAGCAACACAAGAAATTAGGTCCCCCATCTTTTCCCTCTCGATGAATCTGGTCACGTTCACATCCAGAGATGCAATTTTGATAATCAAATTCACTATTAGTACAAGGAAACAAACCTTTTAGTATAACAACAAAAATTGTAGCGGCAATGACTAAAATTAAGTTTACACTTACAGGAGAAACTGACTCATCTCTTCCATGTTGTTATACATGTAGAGTAAAGCAGTCTTCCATTCGTCATTGGTGAAACAGTATGTTGTGCTGGGTCCTACAGTTTTGCCCCTCCATTGAAAAATTTCAATATCACTGATAGGGGGCTCGTCGACATGATACCGCAACGCAAGGGCATTGACATTGTGTTCCTCTACAAAGTACAGGCCCGTGAACGATGCTATCTCTTTGTATTTGAATTCTTCAGCGATGCACCCTTCAACTCGTCTCTTATTACCAACCATTGCATGTAGCTTCTTTAGTGTCCTTTCGATGTGATACATCCATCTATATTGCATGGGACCTCCTACCTTAGCTTCGTATGGTAGGTGAACAAGTAGATGTTGCATCAGATTGAAGAAACCTCGTGGAAATAGTTTTTCAAGTTTGCATACCAAAATCGGTATTTATTGCTCAAGCTTCTCCATCATCTCTTTCTTTATTTATTTAGCACAAAGATGTCTATAAAAGTAGCTTAGCTCTGCTAATGCTTTCCAGACATCATTTTTTACAAAACCACGAAACATTACAGGAAGGAGTCTTTCCATTATTATGTGGTAGTCATGACTCTTCAACCCAGAAAACTTGCCCATCTTCAAATTCACAGACCTTCTAAAGCCCACGGCGTAACCATCCGGGAACTTTAAGTTTTTCAACCATTTCATCAATTGTTTCTTCCTTTTAGGTTTAATACTGAAAGGAGCACATGGCTTCTTCTAGTTCTCCCCTATCTCCATAGTTGGTCTTCTACAGATTAAGGCCAAGCCTTTTCTAGCTTTCGGGTTGTCTTTTGTTTTGTTAGTGATATTCATGCAAGTGCTGATAATGCTTTCACCCATATTTCGTTCCTGGAGCATCACATCAATGTTATGCATTAGAATCAAGGCTTTCATATAAGGGAGTTCCCATAGACCACATTTGTGAGTCCAATTATGCTCGGTTCCATAACCTTCAAAACGATTACCATGTTCGTTTAGTTTCAAATCATTAAGTCTCGCAAGAATCTCTACACCACTAAGACGCTTGGGTGGTCCCCTCGTCACAATCGTGTCCTTTTTAAAAGCGTTCCTATCGAACCTGAATGGGTGATCCTCTGGCAAAAAACATCTATGGCAATCGAAGTAACATATCTTTTCACCAAACTTTAGTCGAAAGCATAAAGTGTCTTCAACACATATCGGACATGTCAAAATCCCATGACAACTCCATCCAGCAAAGATACCATAAGCCATAAAATCGTGAATAGACGACAAAAAAGCGGTTCTCAGGTTGAACTTTTGTTTCTTGTAACAATCGTACGCCTCGACTCCTTCCCACAAAATTTTCAATTCTTCAATGAGGGGTCTCATCATCACATCGATCTTTGTTCTAGGATGATCCGGACCAGGTATTACAAGACACAAGAAAATAATTTCATATTTCATGTAAAGAGCTGGTGGAAGGTTGTATGGAACAGCAAAGACGGGCCAACATGAGTAGGACGTTGCAGTTAGATTGAAAGGAGAGAAACCATCTGTTGCTAAACCGAAGCGAGCATTCCGCACTTCATCAGCAAAGCTGGAATCAAAAGCATCTAGTGCCTTCCATGCATCTGTATCAGCTGGGTGTGCCATGACATTTGGATTCTCACGTACCCCTTCTTTGTGCCACCTCATGTGTGTCACACCCGGCTTTAAGGGACAAAGCCAGGTGCATCTCATACATGCGCCAAGAAGACAACACATATAATAACAGAGTGTATAGAGATAAATGTCACAAAACATCAGAGTATTTATTACATAGCGGAAGTCTTAGTACAAAATAAAAGAATAAAATAAAACGAACTAAGGATCGTTGGTGCCAATGTCAACTGAGAAACGCCATCTAGATCAGATCAAACTCCTCGCCTTGTGGCTCCTCCTGAACCACCTAATCTTCTCCTGTGGGGGGGTGTGAGACAGCAAGGGTGAGCTCACACATGATCATAGCTCAACAAGTTGTGGGGAACCAGTGGACATGAACTCACAAAGGTGGGAGTTCATGTGATGTGTAAGGCTAATCAATGACAGGTGTTGGGGACTTGTTCTCAAATGCTAAGAGTTAAGAACAAGGCAACATAAAAGATGTTAAACATTAAGGTCCTTCGTCCTTCGAAACATCACGCCCCTTTGGGAAGTAATGCTTTAGGATGAAGGTTGCAAGAGACATACCTTCGTAAATATAATAAATAATGCCGAAGGATTCATATAAAGTGTGAAATATAAATATCAACATAGGGTCATTTCTATTTTATTAACATGGAGAAATAGAAATGATTTCAAATTACAAATGTACCTTCGGTCCTGAGAGAAGGTAGAAGTACAAACGTGACGCAAAAGCCAATGCCAAGTCAGCGTGAACAGTACGGGAGTACTGTTCATCTATTTATAGACGCGGGACGCAGCCCACGTAAAATTACATCCATGTCCATTACATTTGTTAACGGTTTATGGAAATCTGTCGAGGCCCCCGAAGTCTTTTCATCTTTAAGTCGGTTCCCCCTTATGCCATCGCGCCGAAGCTTCCCTGCGCACAGCTTCGGCTGCCCTCGACCTTCGTCTGGTTCAGGCTTCGTCCTGGTCGTGCTCCATATCCATAATTCTGAATCCGAAAATACCTGTTCATATAATCCACTTGGAAAACATTGTGAAATCATGTTTTTGAGGACCTTCGGAGGACGAAGGCCCCCAACAGTAGCCCCTCGCAATATTAATTTGTAAATAATAAATTCAGATTGCGATATGGACGAAGGCCTTGAGCCGAAGGTCCGAAAAAACACCTTCCCTTTGCTAGAATAGCAACATTCACTGACAAGCGGGGCCTTTCAATTTTCAACGCCCTAGGCGTATAAATAAGATCACATCGCGAACTCATTTGGTACGCACACTTGCCTTTTGCTTCGGCCCACTAAAATTTTTAGCTCTTGTTCGTTAAGATTTGCTGGTCTTTTTGATTTCGAAGCTTCGGCCTCGGGAACAATTTTTTAGCGTTCCCGAAGATGTCTGAGGGCAAGAAGATCCCTGCCGAGACGAAGCTGAAGATCCCTGCTGAGACGAAGCTGAGTCTCGAGGAGGAGAAGAATCTGGGGTTCCTGATAGCGATGGCAGAGACCAATACAGAGAAAATCACGAAGGAGATTCTCGAAGGTTTGTCCGAAGATACTGATGACAGCGACAGCTATGATGTGGAAAGTGGTGGGGAAGAGGCCGAAGATCGACCGTGGCGACCAAGCCACACAGTTTTTGGGAAAACGACCATCAAGCAGAGTCACATTGATAATATGAGGGGGCGATATTTCCGAGACATATCTATTGTGAGAGCTGATGCCGGGGAAAAAACTTCTCCCACCCCCGAAGAAGATGAAGTTGTGATTTTCCGAAGCTTCCTCAAGGCTGGGCTTCGATTCCCCCTGAGCAACTTTGTTGTTGAGGTACTAAAGACATTTCAAGTCTATCTGCATCAAATCACTCCCGAAGCCATCATAAGAATGGGAGTGTTTGCCTGGGCTGCGAGGAGCCAAGGTTTGGAACCGAACGCTAAAAGCTTCTGCAACACTCATGAGTTATTATACGAGACGAAGCCCTGGGGAAAGGAGCAATACCACAACAACTTTGGGTGCTACAGCTTCGGCGCCCGCTCCGGGTCAAGCTGCCCTGTGCCGACCTTTCGGAAGAGGTGGCCCGGAGCCTGGATGACTGAATGGTTTTATGTAAAGAATGATCTAACAGCTCAAGAGAATGTGAAGAGTATCATTATGCACCCAATCTGGCAACGCTTCGGTCTTCGAAGGCCGAAGGTCGAAATGGACGAAGCCGCCGAAGAATGCCAAAGAGCCTTCGGGGTAGTCTGCTCGTTTATTGGGACAAGGGACTTGGTCCAAGAACACATTGCCTTCAGGGTATGGCCACTTGCAGAAAAGTGGGAAATGCCGAAGGAAACCATCAAAGAGTCCGACGAAGGCGGACTAGTCAGATTAAAGTACACATTCAAATATGCAGATAAATTTATTGAACCTGATGATGACTGGCTGAAAAGCATTGAAACATTATGTGATGAATTACTTGGGGCATATTCGAAGGCTGAAAATACTGCACTATCAGCAGCCTTCGGAGGCCGAAGAAAGAAGAGACTCAACCGAGTGTTTGATGCAGTCGGGTTCTTCTACCCTGATTATCGTTATCCCATCCGAAGGCAAAAAAGGAAAAACATAACCTCTGAAAAAGAA
This sequence comes from Zea luxurians, assembly GCA_029449295.1. Lineage (NCBI taxonomy): Eukaryota > Viridiplantae > Streptophyta > Magnoliopsida > Poales > Poaceae > Zea > Zea luxurians. Next base: position 35,422,382 of record JAOPSE010000016.1, on the reverse strand, counting down.
GAAGCTGCAACTGCTCCTAGCGAGCCAGAACCGAAAGGAAAAAGGTTGAAGGTCCTCACACACCGACCACGCCATATTGAACCAGCTTCGGTGCCTGAGTTCACCGGAGAAACTTCTTCGGCCGCCGAAGCTGAACAGCCAACCTTGCTGCCAGAAATTGCAGAGATGGCCGAAGCGCCATCCACGGAAAAAATGGAAGAAACGAAAAATCCGACTAAGGAAAAAGCATCAGAAATTTTGAGTCCTGTAGCAAATGTCGAAGCAGCAAAAATCCAAAAGGGTACAATGGTGACCCCAAAAAGGAAGAGAATGGTAAATGTACTAGATGTCTTGGAGACAATTAAGTCTTCAAGCACAACTCCAAAAAAGAGTGTTGAAATTGCTGAAGCTTCTTCTGAAGCTCCGACGCAACAAGCTGAAGCTGAAGCTGGGCCTTCAGAGCCCTTCAAGGAGCAAACTTTGGAAGCCGAAGCAATAAAAATACCAGAACCAATTTTAGTTGAAGAAACTGACACTGCCATCCCCGAAGCGCCTGCCAGCATATGTGATTACATCATACGACATGCTTCGGGGAAAAAACTATCTGAAGAAGAAACTCATGAAGCTAACCATTATGCAAAGGAGCTAAAATATCCAAAGGGGGCAGTAATATTCAATGGGACAAATGAAGATGATTTCTTATATTGCCTGCCTGACAACAAAGAGCTATCTGTCTGCCGAGAGATGGCCAGGAGTATTGGCTTCCCGAAGCTTGAATCTGGATTAAGCGCCATGACGAAAGAAGATCTCGCAGACAGTCTTGCGTACAACAGCCTGAAGGTACGAGAATTAAACGCTTGACAAAACCCCCTTATTATTATTTATTATTATTATTTTTTTTTTACGCAACTCATTCCTTTTTTCTTATATGAATTTTTTTTTGTATAGGGCCTGATCCTAAGCAACGCGCTAAGGGCGCAAAAGAGCGCCGAAGATGAAAGTTATGAAATTGCGTTTAATAATTTACGCTCCGACGTTATCAAACTGAGAAACGAAGCTTTGGAAAAAGATAAAATTCTGCTTACACTGATAGATAAAGTGAAAAGAGACGAAGCTGCTTCAAAGGCCCAAACCAAAGCTCAAAAACGCGAGATTAAAGATCTTCAAAAACAGCTGGCTAGAGCTAAAGAGGAGCGCGCGCTTGAGGAAACGAAACGAGAACTTAGTGATTTTATGGTCAGCAAATTGGAATCAAGAGTTAAGGAGCTTCGCACATCTCAGGGGAAATGCTATGTTAAATCTATAGAATGTGTGAATAAGATTAAAACCAGCTTTGCTAGCGTCGGCGCCTTCTCCAGCGAAGAGAATTTTTCTCGAGGAAATCCCGAAGATCCGCTGGAATGGATTAGCCACGAAGCAGAGGCCTTCGAAGAGATTCTGAACAGTCGTGGCGACATATGCGCTTTTTCGGGCGCCAGAGGAATTGCTTCTGTCTTAGAGAAGAAAGGTTGCGGGCATATAAAATTTTTAGCTCAGTCCGAAGCTACCTTATCTTCCGAAGATATCAAGGACCCCTCGGCCGAAGCAAGCGTGGTTGGTGGCAAATTTTTTACTGATATCTGGAACGACGGCGGCCGAGGAATGGCACAAGAGATCATCCAAAGAAGCGAAAAAGGCATTCATGATGCTAGAAAAGTAGCAGAAGCTGCCGAAAGGAGTACGGAGCCCAAAAGACAATTAGGTACCAATTAGTCGTTCTTGTTGCGTTGTAATTTTCATTTTAAACTTTGCTCGCGATTTGTAAAAGTAATGAAGAAGTGTTCTCTTCGCTCAGAAACTGTTGAACCAACTGCCGACCCCCACACAAAAGGGGATGAAGAAATTAAACAGATGGCCGAAACTATCATGGACAAGGTTGTTGACCAACTTCTGAATGAAGCCGCCGAAGCAGTATTAAGAGAAGATTAGATACTATTTGGAAAAAACATTTAAAGTGTAATCTATGCAACACTTTGTACATTTGAATGTAATATACAAGTCTCTTTTCATTATTGAATTCTTTACGATGCATGAAACTTTAAATACATACCATTTTTGAGCCTTCGGCGAAAAAACACCTTCCCTTCTTTTCATGCTTCGTGAAGAAGACATTCTTCGTTAAAATTACTCTGATGAATGATATCCATGCTTCGTGAAAACGCTCTCCGAAGCTATATTCCGAAGTTATACAACTTTGATATTGATTTGATAAAATTCGCCCATGTTTCGTAAAAATAATCTTCGAAACTGTATTCCGAAGCTATACAATTTCGATGTCACTTTCTCAAAGCATCCTTTCGAAGGTTGGGAGTATCCCCTTCTCTTGCCAAATGCAATATGATGTATGATGCTTATGCTATGCAAAATGATGTGATGATGTTATGTTATGCATGTGTCATTTGTTCCGAAGATACACATAAAATATATTCGTAAGCTCTGCATTCCCTTAGGAACGTCTTTGGAGCTTCTTCGTCTTTTACTTAGACGGTTTCAGTGTTGACTTTTCGCTGTAAGCCTCCCTTAGGAGCTTCTTCGCCTTTTACTTAGGCGGTATCAGCGTTGACTTTTCGCTGTAAGCCTCCCTTAGGAGCTTCTTCGCCTTTTACTTAGGCGGTATCAGCGTTGACTTTTCGCTGTAAGCCTCCCTTAGGAGCTTCTTCGCCTTTTACTTAGGCGGTATCAGCGTTGACTTTTCGCTGTAGGCTCTGCATTCCTTTAGGAACGACTTCTGAGCAGAAAACTTACGCTGCGCTCCCTTTGGAACGGCTTTTTGTGACTTCATAAACTTACTCTGCGTTCCTTAGAACGACTTTCTGCTACTCCGAAGGATTTTTGATCCGAAGGTCCTCCTTGGTAACGGAAAAAGTTTTAGGCTTCAGCAACTTAGGCTTGTGGAGCAAATAGATTTTCCTCGTAAGAAACAACGGAATTATTACATGAAAACTATCAATGTTTTTTGCTTCACAGAAAATAAAACTGAATAGAAAAAACTGCTATCAAAGGTAGGATATGTCAATAAATGTGCTTCGACTCTGGCACAGTGCTGTTGACTGTGCGAGCTTCGGACTGTTCTCTGAAGTCCCTCTGATGTGGAGCGTATTGACTCCCTTCTGGCTGTTGACCTTGCTGCAATGGAGGTGGAGGCGGAAGCTGCTGCCAGGAAGCTTGAGGTTGACTTGCCGAAGCTACAGAAGCTGCAGGGTGGTTGTCTATGTATTGTGGGATATAAGGCGGATGATACGAAGCAGTATGCATGACCTGCTTCGGCTGAGCTTGTTGAGATGCAGCTTCGGCTATTTCCTTTTGCTTCTGGATTGTAACATGGCACGTCCTAGTGGTATGGCCCTTGCCTTCTCCACAGAACAAGCAAAACAGTCTCCTTGGCTGATCTCCGAATCTTCCGCCGAAGCCCCTGGCGCCTCTGCCTCTTGGAGCTGGTGGCCGGAAGGAGGTTTGTTGTTGCCCCGAAGCCTGTGAGGAGCACTGCGGCCTGTTTTGCTGATTCCCCTTGTCATCATTCTGAGTGTTGTGGATGGAACGAACATGCCTCGGGTAGTATCTTCCTCCGAAGCCCCTGGTCATTTCAGAAAATCTGAAGGCCTCCTCCCTTCTTTGGCGAAAGTCATTGTCAGCACGAATGTACTCATCCATTTTTTGGAGCAATTTCTCCAGGGTCTGAGGAGGCTTCCGAGCAAAGTATTGAGCTGCAGGTCCAGGACGAAGCCCCTTGATCATGGCTTCGATAACGATTTCATTGGGCACCGTTGGTGCCTGCGCCCTCAATCGTAAGAACCTTCGAACATACGCCTGAAGGTATTCTTCGTGATCCTGAATACACTGGAAAAGGGCTTGAGCTGTGACCGGCTTCGTTTGAAATCCTTGAAAGCTGGTCAGTAACATATCCTTCAGCTTCTGCCATGAAGTGATTGTTCCTGGCCGAAGAGAGGAATACCAAGTCTGAGCAACATTCCTGACGGCCATAACGAAAGACTTCGCCATGACTGCAGCATTGCCCCCGTACGAAGACACTGTTGCTTCGTAGCTCATCAAGAATTGCTTCGGGTCGGAGTGGCCGTCAAACATGGGAAGCTGGGGTGGCTTATAGGATGGAGGCCAAGGTGTAGCCTGCAGCTCAGCAGACAGAGGAGAAGCATCATCGAAAACAAAATTTCCCTGATGGAAATTATCATACCAGTCATCTTCGTTGACGAAGCCCTCCTGATGAAGGTCTTTCTGGTGAGGCCTTCTGTTCTGCTCATCGTGAGTGAGATGGCGAACCTCCTCAGAGGCTTCGTCTATTTGCCTTTGCAACTCAGCTAGGCGGGCCATTTTCTCCTTTTTCCTCTGCACTTGTTGATGTAGCATCTCCATCTCTCTGATTTCTTGGTCTAGCTCTTCTTCCTCAAGCGTCGGGCTGACGGCTTTTCTCTTCTGGCTTCGGGCCTCCCGAAGAGAGACGGTCTCCTGGTTGTGGTCCAACGGTTGTAGTGCTCCTGCCCCAGTCGTTGAAGCTTTCTTCGGCGCCATAGCGAAGGTCTATAGCTTCCGAAGGTGTTCACAAAAACTCGAAGTGGAAGTGAGTTCACCGGAGGTGGGCGCCAATGTTGGGGACTTGTTCTCAAATGCTAAGAGTTAAGAACAAGGCAACATAAAAGATGTTAAACATTAAGGTCCTTCGTCCTTCGAAACATCACGCCCCTTTGGGAAGTAATGCTTTAGGATGAAGGTTGCAAGAGACATACCTTCGTAAATATAATAAATAATGCCGAAGGATTCATATAAAGTGTGAAATATAAATATCAACATAGGGTCATTTCTATTTTATTAACATGGAGAAATAGAAATGATTTCAAATTACAAATGTACCTTCGGTCCTGAGAGAAGGTAGAAGTACAAACGTGACGCAAAAGCCAATGCCAAGTCAGCGTGAACAGTACGGGAGTACTGTTCATCTATTTATAGACGCGGGACGCAGCCCACGTAAAATTACATCCATGTCCATTACATTTGTTAACGGTTTATGGAAATCTGTCGAGGCCCCCGAAGTCTTTTCATCTTTAAGTCGGTTCCCCCTTATGCCATCGCGCCGAAGCTTCCCTGCGCACAGCTTCGGCTGCCCTCGACCTTCGTCTGGTTCAGGCTTCGTCCTGGTCGTGCTCCATATCCATAATTCTGAATCCGAAAATACCTGTTCATATAATCCACTTGGAAAACATTGTGAAATCATGTTTTTGAGGACCTTCGGAGGACGAAGGCCCCCAACAACAGGGGTTAAAGCTGAGCATTGCTTTTAAGTAGTTGGTCAAAATTTTATTAGCAGTTACTAAGTGTAAATAAATATCAAACCTTAAGTAAAGTATTAGAACAAAATTAATAATAAACCCATGCAATGCAAATGACAAATTGAATTTAAGTTCCATAAATTAATCATCAGAGAGTCCTAAGCTGCTCATGACCGTGAGCTCGGCTAGTATACCAGTTTTACACTCTGCAGAGGTTGTACCCTTTATCCACAAGTCATGTTACCCACCTGCCAAGGGGTCGCGACTCCCATACACCTCTACCTAGGAGGCGAGGCAGGGCAACACTACGAGACCTTTACAAAGTTCCACTAGCTTCCGAAAACCCGCTACAGTTTATGGGAAGAGCACTTGCAAGAATCCCCCGTCTGACCGCCATCGCAGCTAAATCAATCCGAGAACCTCCTTGCATGCAACTCCCCTACTGCCCTTGCCCCTTTCGGGTAAGGTAGTCTTCCACTAGCTTTCCTAATTAGTCAGCCAAGGGCATCCCATTAAACCCTTGTGGTGGCATGTGTTACTCAAGTTAAGCTCTATGTTCCAATTAACATTAATGATCTTGACATGAACATAAATAAAATAACAAAATAATTGAAACATAGATATAATAAATGATTATCCCAAAACCATGTAAAGCAATAGCCAACTACCCAAGTGATTCAGGGGTAAACAAGGTAATGAGATAAACAATCTGGGTGGCCTATTGGGTCCCATCAAAATTAACCTATGCATGAATAAATGGTATTAAAGAACATTATTGGGTAAAAAGTGGTCAAGGGCACAACTTGCCTTCAATGAGCTCCTGCTCAGCTACTTCTATCTGCTGCTCATCAAGATCCTCAGTCACGGGCTCTTCTACTCGCCACAATACAAACAAGCACAGTGTATAGAGGAAATTAACATCACACCAAACATATAAACAAAATACACAGCAATAATCTACACATTAAAATAAAATCCTAAGAACAGAAATCATAACTTTTTTTGAGTTATAGATTTTAAGATATGAATTTTCAAAGGTTTTTTGTGCTTGAAATGGAATTAAATGAGTAATACATTTTCTTACTGTTTTCATGTCAAAACAGAGACTCTAAGTGATAGTGAATAATATTACAAAATTTTAGAAAGTGGAATGGGGTAATTTGGAGCTCATATGAATTTTCTATGAATTTTATAAGTTCTAGCAATTCTTTTTCTCATTAAAATCATTTTCAGATTTTATTTAACCATTTCTTATGAACTCTGGACTGGGCGCACTATTACAGAGGAAGGCAGGGGGCTCGAGGTAAAAGTTCTTAAGACACATAGCACTGCTAGTTGGACTGCGGGTTGATTTTCTATTTACCAGGGGGCTCTTAAGAAAATGTGCCAGGGTCGAAGGGGTACAGAGCGCTCACAGCCATGCGATCTAAATCAGATGGTCCACAATTAATGAGCCCGAGATCTAATTCCCACCGTGCATTGCTAGATCCACGGTTCTGCTCTAACGAACCTATCCACCGCACCCCTCTCAATCCTGGCCACCCATAAAAAATCTAACGGTTCTAAGACCCTCTTCTCAACCCAGGAATCCGTCGCGGCGATGGACAGCCCTTCCCTCGCGGCGGCGCGCTCACCGGAGACCGCGCCCTAGCGATCCAGTGCCCACGACCTCAACGTAGGGGCTCTAATGAAAACATATCCGCCCGTGAACTCCAATCTAATCCCTAATCCGGTGGTGATGCAACTAGGAACCTGGCCCACGATGGTACGCAGTTTATGGCGGCCGGAGATGTTCCGGCAAGAAATTCTAGAGGCGTTAGTTGTGGCCCCTTCACGGCGCGACATCGACTACCTTCTATCGATCTTAAGGAAGGGTTCGGTGCATACTTCGACGTTCCGGTCAAAGTAAAGGCTCAATCCCGTGGCGGCGCTCCGTTCGTAGTCCGTGGTCAGCGCCTTGCCGAGGTCCGCGAGCGATTCCCAGGTGAAGTTAAGATGGCGGTGCAATACGGCGGAGGAGGAGTGCAGAGGAGACGGGTCGAGTGGGGTTTTATATCCCTGGCACGGATATAGCTCAGGCCGCGCCGAGAATCCCGGCAGATCCGCTCCGTCCGCGTTGAAATTGCAAGGTAGTTGACGGTTCTGCGCGGGCGGGCCCACCTGGCAGCGAGTCAGCGCGTACAGGGGCGACGCGCGCGTGTGGAAGCTAGCGGCTGGCACGCGGGCCCCACCAGCCAGCAATGCGATAGCGCGGGGGGGATCACGGTTGGGCCACGCGCGAGCGGGAGGAAGGATGGGCCGGGTCAGGGAGATTAGGCCCAGGCGCAGTCTTTTCTTTTTTTCTTTTGGTTTTATTTTCTTTTTCCTTTTTGATTCATTTTATTTTCATTCGAATCACTAATTTGAATTAGAGTCTTGTTATGAAATTCAACTTTGAGTCAAATTTATAAACTCAGATCTGTATAAGAATAATATATATTTTTATACTTATTTTTATTTCACATAATATTCGTTTGCTTCCCTTTCCTAAATGCTAGGGTCTCCTTTTATTTTCCAAATTCTATTTTGGGAATTTAATATATTTCTTTTTCCCAATTATTTTATGTTGTCACAAAATGCACACAAAACAAAATCCAACATGATGCATGATTTTATTTGAGTGTCTTTTGTTACTTATTTATTTGTGTAAGTAATGTGTCCACATGAAATGATGAATATAGATGACTCACAAATATCTAAAGGAATGAAATTTCTCTTTTTAGATTTTTCTTACAAAGTGGGTGTTACAAATCCTACCCCCCTTAAAAATAATCTCGTCCTCGAGATTTAAGAAGGCCTAGGGAAAAGATAGGGAAAATCTATGTGAAGCTCTTCTTCTCTTTCCCACGTTGCTTCATCCTCCCCATGGTGACTCCATTGTACTTTGCACATCTTTATCACCTTATTTCTTGTAACTCGAGTCAAGGTATCCAAAATCTTGATCGGGTATTCTGTATAAGTCAAATCACCCTGAACACTGAGCTCTTCCATTGGTAACTGTTCCTCAGGGACACGGAGACACTTCTTCAGTTGAGATACGTGGAACACATTATGCACATCCGATAGACTAGCAGGTAGCTCGAGTTGGTATGCCATCTCCCCAACTCGCCTAAAGATCAAGAATGGTCCAATATAGCGAGGGGACAATTTGCCCTTAACTTTAAATCTCCTCATTCCCCGAAGTGGTGACACCTTGAGATACACATAATCTCCTTCTTCAAATTCCAGTGGTCTCCTTCTATTATCAGCATAGCTCTTTTGTCTGGTTTGAGCTACCCTCAAATTTTCTCGAATTATACGGACTTGTTCTTCCGCTTCTTGAATCAGTTCAGGCCCAAAGAACTGTCTTTCACCAGTCTGGTCCCAATACAAAGGAGTCCTGCACTTCCTCCCATATAGAGCTTCAAAAGGTGACATCTTCAGACTAGCCTGGTAACTATTATTATACGAGAACTCAGCATATGGCAGACTCTTATCCCAACTTCCTCCATGATGAAGGGTACAAGCTCTCAACATATCTTCCAATACTTGATTAGTCCTTTCAGTCTTTCCATCAGTCTGGGGGTGATAAGCTGTACTAAAATTCAACTTCGTGCTCATGTTCTCATGAAAGCTTCTCCAAAATCTTGAGGTAAACTGTGAACCTCGATCAGACACGATCTTCTTTGGTACTCCATGTAAACACACAATCCGAGCCATATATAACTCTGCCAGTTGAGAACCTTTATAAGTAGTCTTGACAGGAATAAAGTGAGCCACTTTAGTCAATCTATCCACGATCACCCATATAGCATCATATCCTTTCTGGGTGCGAGGCAATCCAGTAATGAAGTCCATACCAATCTCTTCCCACTTCCATTCGGGTATCTTTAATGGGTACAATAGTCCAGCTAGCCTCTGGTATTCAGCCTTAACTCTTTGACACACATCGCACATAGCCACATGTGCAACCACATCTCTCTTCAGTCCATACCACTAGAACTTCTGCTTCAAATCCTGATACATCTTGGTACTACCAGGATGAATAGAATAATCCGAGTCATGGGCCTCCTTTAGAATAGTCTCACGAAGGCTTTCAATATCAGGAACACATATCCTGTCCTGGAACCACACAGTGCCTTGCTCATCTTCCGTGAATTCCGGACCTCGACCTTCAGTAATCAGATCCCTAATCTCTTGTATCTTAGCATCACCAATATGTCCTTCTATGGATTTCTTACTCTAGGGTAGGTTCCACATCAATAATAACTCCTTCAGTGTGAGCAACTATCCCTAGGTTAAGTCTCCTGAAATCCTCAACAATCTCATCGGGTAGCTGGGCAACATCAGCTGAATGAACATGCTCCTTTCAACTCAAGGCATCTGTAACCAAATTTGCCTTGCCCAGGTGATAGTGAATCTCCAAATCATAATCCTTAATAAGCTCCAACCAACGGCGTTGTATAAGGTTGAGATCCTTCTGAGTGAATATATACTTCAAACTCTTATGATCCGTGTACACTTGGCACTTGGTTCCCATAATATAATGTCTCCAAATCTTAAGCGCATGCACTACGGCTGCCAGTTCTAAGTCTTGAGTGGGGTAGTTCAACTCGTGTTTCCACAACTAACGAGACATGTAGGCGATCACATGTCCTTCTTGCATGAGCACACATCCTAAGCCTTGGTCGCAGGCATCACAATAAATGTCAAATCCTTTCTATAGATCTGGCATAACCAACACTGGTGGTGACATCAATCTCTTCTTTCATTGATCAAAGCTATCTTAGCATTTATCGTCCCACTTAAATTCTCTTTCCTTCTCCAGAAGCGATGTCATAGGCTTAGCAATCTTAGAGAATCCTTCAATAAATCTCCGATAATATCCTGCAAGTCCCAAGAAACTCTGAATCTCCGTAACTGTAGTGGGTATGCTGCACGCCACTATCTCCTTGACTTTAGCAGGATCCACTGATAACCCTCCATTAGAAATGATATGTCCAAGGAATGGCACCTCGTCAATCCAGAACTCACATTTACTGTACTTGGCGTAGAGTTGATTATCTCGTAGCTTCTGTAGCACCAATCTTAGATGTTCCTCATGATCACTATCACTCTTGAAAAAATATCATCGAGAAACCATAATGAATCTGTCCAGATCATGAAGACCTTATTCTTCAGATCCATAAAATAGGTTGGTGCATTAGTTAGTCCAAATGATATAATGGTTAACTCATATAAACCATATCGGATCGAGGAATCCGTCTTGGGAATATCCGATGGCCTAATCTTCATTTGATGGTAACCCGATCGGAGATCAATCTTCGAGAATACCCTTGCACCTCTCATCTGATTAAATAAATCCTTAATGTAGGGTAATGGACACTTGTTCTTCACAGTGACGTCGTTAAGGGACCTATAATCCACGCACATCCCTTGCGATCCTTCTTTCTTCTGTACAAACAGTACCGGTGCTCCCCAAGGTGAAGAATTCGAACGAATGTACCCAGCCTCTTGTAACTCTGTTAATTGCTTCTTAAGTTCCTTTAGTTCTTCTACGGACATCCTGTATGGCCGTTTAGAAATAGGAGTCATCCCAGGTAAGAGATCAATGACCAACTCAACATCCATATCTGGTGGCACCCCTAATAACTCCTCTAGAAAGACATCCAGAAAATCTCTAACTACACGGATGTTGTCACCCACAAACTTCTCATCTTCTAAAAATGCCGCTAGTCTGATGGTGGTAGTTACTGCAACTTCAACTTCAAATCTTTGTCCTTTGGAACTGGTGAGTTATACGGTTCCCTTAGAACAGTGTATATACTGCCTTTGCCTTTCTTAACCATGACATACCAAGGATCACATCTATAGTGCTCTCTTCTAACACTATAGGGGTAGCCCATCTGGTTTAGAAACACAGGGTAAGAAAGGAAGAATTGTAGACAAGGCGAGTAATTACAAGAAATGTTACTGCGGGAATTTATTAGCTAAGTAGATTAGTGTGTCACCTACTAACGCTAATACATTACCTTATGGTGGTACATGCTAAGATGCCCGTCTATACTATTTCAATCAATCAAAGAAGCAACTCAGGCATTGCTCATCAGAACAATCAACCAACATTTTTAATAGAGAAAATAATTTTAATTTCGTCTTAGGTTCCCTATCTATGAAAAAGTTCATAGTTGTAGGATCCCAAGGTGTGAAACCCATCTTATCTTAGAACAGAAAAGGTAAGAATAATCAGAGTAGAATAGCAAAAGGTGAGACAAGATCAAGATAAGGTAAGTATAGAATGAATCAGAGTAAGGTAAGTAGGTAAGGATTTGTCCATTTCTAACTAGGTTTCGTCCTACAGTCAACATTTCCTCTGATACCACTTCTGTCACACCCGGCTTTAAGGGACAAAGCCAGGTGCATCTCATACATGCGCCAAGAAGACAACACATATAATAACAGAGTGTATAGAGATAAATGTCACAAAACATCAGAGTATTTATTACATAGCGGAAGTCTTATTACAAAATAAAAGAATAAAATAAAACGAACTAAGGATCGTCGGCGCCAATGTCAACTGAGAAACACCACCTAGATCAGACCAAACTCCTCGCCTTGTCGCTCCTCCTGAACCACCTGTTCTTCTCCTGTGGGGGGGTGTGAGACAGCAAGGGTGAGCTCACACATAATCATAGCTCAACAAGTTGTGGGGAACCAGTGGACATGAACTCATAAAGGTGGGAGTTCATGTGATGTGTAAGGCTAATCAATGACAGGGGTTAAAGCTGAGCATTGCTTTTAAGTAGTTGGTCAAAATTTTATTAGCAGTTACTAAGTGTAAGTAAATACCAAACCTTAAGTAAAGTATTAGAACAAAATTAGTAATAAACCCATGCAATGCAAATGACAAATTGAATTTAAGTTCCATAAATTAATCATCAGAGAGTCCTGAGCTGCTCATGACCGTGAGCTCGGCTAGTATACCAGTTTTACACTCTGCAGAGGTTGTACCATTTACCCACAAGTCATGTTACCCATCTGCCAAGGGGTCGCGACTCCCATACACCTCTACCTATGAGGCGAGGCAGGGCAACACTACGAGGCCTTTACAAAGTTCCACTAGCTTCCGAAAACCCGCTACAATTTATGGGAAGAGCACTTGCAAGAATCCCCCGTCTGACCGCCATCGCAGCTAAATCAACCCGAGAACCTCCTTGCATGCAACTCCCCTACTGCCCTTGCCCCTTTCAGGTAAGGTAGTCTTCCACTAGCTTTCCTAATTAGTCAGCCAAGGGCGTCCCATTAAACCCTTGTGGTGGCATGTGTTACTCAAGTTAAGCTCTATGTTCCAATTAACATTAATGATCTTGACATGAACATAAATAGAATAACAAAATAATTGGAACATAGATATAATAAATGATTATCCCAAAACCATGTAAAGCAATAGCCAACTACCCAAGTGATTCAGGGGTAAACAAGGTAATGAGATAAACAATCTAGAGTGACCTATTGGGTCCCATCAAAATTAACCTATGCATGAATAAATGGTATTAAAGAACATTATTGGGTAAAAAGTGGTCAAGGGCACAACTTGCCTTCAATGAGCTCCTGCTCAGCTACTTCTATCTGCTGCTCACCAAGATCCTCAGTCACGGGCTCTTCTACTCGCCAAAATACAAACAAGCACAGTGTATAGAGGAAATTAACATCACACCAAACATGTAAACAAAATACACAGCAATAATCTACACATTAAAATAAAATCCTAAGAACAGAAATCATAAATTTTTTTGAGTTATAGATTTTAAGATATGAATTTTCAAAGGTTTTATGTGCTTGAAATGGAATTAAATGAGGAATAAATTTTCTTACTGTTTTCATGTCAAAACAGAGACTCTAAGTGATAGTGAATAATATTACAAAATTTTAGAAAGTGGAATGGGGTAATTTGGAGCTCATATGAATTTTCTATGAATTTTATAAGTTCTACCAATTCTTTTTCTCATTAAAATCATTTTCATATTTTATTTAACCATTTCTTATGAACTGTGGACTGGGCGCACTATTACAGAGGAAGGCAGGGGGGCTCGGGGTAAAAGTTCTTAAGACACATAGCACTGCTAGTTGGACTGTGGGTTGATTTTCTGTTTACCAGGGGGCTCTTAAGAAAATGTGCCAGGGCCGAAGGGGTACAGAGCGCTCACAGCCATCCGATCTAAATCAGATGGTCCACATTTAATGAGCCCGAGATCTAATTCCCACCGTGCATTGCTAGATCCACGGTTCTGCTCTAACGAACCTATCCACCGCACCCCTCTCAATCCTGGCCACCCATCAAAAATCTAACGGTCCGAAGATCCTCTTCTCAACCCAGGAATCCGTCGCGGCGACGGACAACCCTTCCCTCGCGGCGGCGCGCTCACCGGAGACCGCGCCCTGGCGATCCAGTGCCCACGACCTCAACGCAGGGGCTCTACTGAAAACATATCCGCCCGTAAACTCCAATCTAATCCCTAATCCGGTGGTGATGCAACTAGGAACCTGGCCCACGATGGTATGCAGTTTATGGCGGCCAGAGATGTTCCGGCAAGAAATTCCGGAGGCGTTAGTCGCGGCCCCTTCACGGCGCGACATCGACTACCTTCTATCGATCTTAAGGAAGGGTTCGGTGCATACCTCGACGTTCCAGTCGAAGTAAAGGCTCAATCCCGTGGCGGCGCTCCGTTCGCAGTCCGTGATCAGCGCCTTGCCGAGGTCCGCGAGCGATTCCCAGGTGAAGTTAAGATGGCGGTGCAATACGGCGGAGGAGGAGTGCAGAGGAGACGGGTCGAGTGGGGTTTTATATCCCCGGCACGGATATAGCTCAGGCCGCGCCGAGAATCCCGGCAGGTCCGCTCCGTCCGCGTTGAAATCGCAAGGTAGTTGACGGTTCTACGCGGGCGGGCCCACCTGGCAGCGAGTCAGCGCGTACAGGGGCGACGCGCGCGTGTGGAAGCTAGCCGCTGGCACACGGGCCCCACCAGCCAGCAATGCGGTAGCGCGAGGGGGGGGAATCACGGTTGGGCCACGCGCGAGCGGGAGGAAGGATGGGCCGGGTCAGGGAGATTAGGCCCAGGCGCAGTCTTTTCTATTTTTCTTTTGTTTTTATTTTCTTTTTCCTTTTTGATTTATTTTCTTTTCATTCGAATCACTAATTTGAATTAGAGTCTTGTTATGAAATTCAACTTTGAGTCAAATTTATAAACTCAGATCTGTATAAGAATAATATATATTTTTATACTTATTTTTATTTCACATAATATTCGTTTGCTTCCCTTTCCTAAATGCTAGGGTCTCCTTTTATTTTCTAAATTCTATTTTGGGAATTTAATATATTTCTTTTTCCCAATTATTTTATGTTGTCACAAAATGCACACAAAACAAAATCCAACATGATGCATGATTTTATTTGAGTGTCTTTTGTTACTTATTTATTTGTGTAAGTAATGTGTCCACATGAAATGATGAATATAGATGACTCACAAATATCTAAAGGAATGAAATTTCTCTTTTTAGATTTTTCTTACAAAGTGGGTGTTACCATGTGTCTGGCTGTATTTTTGGAGATGAACAAACGTTTCAACCGAGGTATAAGAGGCATGTAACGAAGCTGCTTACGTGCAATCTTCGTCATCACGGTCAAACCATCGTCGTTTTCAACCTCAACGAATCTACGCTCACCACATACAGTACACTTCTTCTCACTCACGGTCTCCTTTCAGAAAAGCATAGAGTTATTGTCACAGACATCGATTTTTTCGTAGTCCATACCGAGCCCAGAGAGTAACTTTTTGGACTGATACATGTCCTTTGGCATCTTGTGATTCTCCGGAAGTACATCACTGATCAAGTTCAAAAGCTCTTTGTAGCAGTTGTTTGAGAATGCAAACTTGGACTTAATAGCCATAGGTCAAGTCACAAATACAAGGACGGTCACTTTCATGTACTCATGCAACGGCTCTTCGGCAGCTTTAAGGAGCTCGAAGAACTTCTGAACCTCAGGTATAGCTGGATCCTCATAATAGGTGGGTTGACCGGGGTTCTCCGAATTGACGGTTAGAATCTCATGGCGTACATCGTCAAGCATATCTTCCATCCTATCGTAGTCCCCCTCTTCATGTGACTGAAATTCTGATACAATACGAGGAGATGGGTCCTCACCGTGGTGCACCCACACCTCATAGCCTAGCACATAACCGTTCTTGCAAATATCTATCGACATAGTCCTCCTGTCAAGGAAATTAATGTTCCGACACTTGCTACAAGGGCACCTAACATCGGTTCCAGTCTCTGACCGAGCAAAAGCACGATCGAGAAAAGCATCAGTCTTGGCAACCCACTCACTTGATAGAGCACCTCTTTTCTTCCAACCTTCATGCATTCATCGACAATTCTCCTCCATACTAGATATGAGACATTCACTTAATTAGTTATGATTACTAATTAATCACACTAATACAATATCACTACAGAAAAATCATTTCACGGGACCCTAAATCAAATAAAACAACCTTATTTTCGAGGGCTTAATAATTACCCTCGGAAATTAAAAGTTTAAATTATATAGCCACTAATAAATAAATTAAAACAAGTTAATTTAATTGCATAATTAAATCAAGCCGTCGGACATAACAAAACTAAACATTACTACTAGCAAACAATATATATGCATATACAAAATTATACTAAACATTATAAAATTGCTCACTTTACCGGACGATTAGCTGGTGAAGCGAGCGCCGACGAGGTCGGGGCGGCGGGCGTCGGGGGCAGAGGCTCCGGTGGCCGCGGGTGGCGTTGGGGCGGCTCCGGTGTTGCTTGGGCGGCGGTGGAGTTTTCGGTCAACGTGGGCAGAGGATCGGGCGCGGGCTGGACGTCGGGATGGGGCTGGAGGTCCCCGGGAGAGGCTTGGGCGGTGGTGCCGGGTGACGGCGGTGGCGGCGGCTACGCATGTGAGCGACGGGAGAGACAGAGAGAATGAACCGACGCGGGCGCGAGGGGCGTCAGTTAAAATCCTTTATTTCCGACGGCCCTCTAGGAGACCGTCGGACGTAATGCCAGCCCTCGAATGTCAGAATTTATGTCCGACGGTTCCCTAGGCGACCGTCGGACTTTAGCGTTTTACTGTAGTATATAAATACGGCCTTCCAGACATTGTGAAACCCATGTATAACTTCACTTCAATTTTTTCATATTCCTGGTATGTCGTCGTCTTCCCTGCTCCACCAGCACCATTTCTCGTACGTAGGGCCGAATGACGAGCATCGCAGCACCGGGCCCGAGGTCTGGAAACGCTAGCTGCTAGCGACCTCTCCTCCATCGCCACAGCCACGTGCAGAAAAAAATAAATAAATCTCTGCTGGTGAAACCGCATGCACAATCCCAAAGCATGCATGCACGTAGCATCGCCTGTTTCTTACGTTCATCTTTCCCTGGTCATGGCGACCTCTTTGTTTTCTGATGATCGGACCTCTCGAATTCCATATATATATAGCATCATACATTCATACTGTGTGTGTGTGTTACCAGCAACCTTGTGAAAGCTACAAGGAAGACAAGCCAAATTAAAATAACTGTTGATTTTATGCACGAGTACCCCCCAAAAGCTAGACTCTTTAAGCTTCTAGAAACCTTTAGCTTTGACAAATAAATACTACTGTAATAATTAAGGAGTATGGTACCTTTTCTTATTTGGCGTGCCACTAGCTTCTCTCTAGATTGCTTTTTTTCTTCAGATATGCTTAGTTATTAACTATAGTAAAGATGTCTCTTAACCTAACCATGTAGCCATAAGTTTACACAAAAAGTTGTTGAATTGCAAGCCTAACGAGCGGCTGCTGGATCACATTACGTACTAGCTAGCTAGCTTAATTTCATGTAATATCAACACCTAATAACTTTTGTTGATTGAGCATGGACCAGTGAATCTCTGACAGCAAACACCCTTATCGATCTCAGTAATTAAGAGCATCAAT
Organism: Zea luxurians; assembly: GCA_029449295.1. Classification (NCBI taxonomy): domain Eukaryota; kingdom Viridiplantae; phylum Streptophyta; class Magnoliopsida; order Poales; family Poaceae; genus Zea; species Zea luxurians. The sequence continues at coordinate 35,405,047 of JAOPSE010000016.1, read as the reverse complement.
TATATGCCTGCTAGATCACATCAATTATTGTGCTAGCCAACCACCTGCAAAGGTAGCAACTAACAGCATGCATACATAAAAAGAGACTGTTGGGGGCCTTCGTTCTCCGAAGGTCCTCAAAAACATGATTTGACAATATTTTCCAAGTGGATTATATGAACAGGTATCTTCAGACTCAGAATTATGAACATGAAGTATGGTCAGGACGAAGCCCAAACCAGACGAAGGACGAGCTGATTATCAAGCTCCACGAAGGATGGTGCACAGCCGAAGCTGTGCGCAGGGAAGCTTCGTCGCGATGGCAGAGAGGAGAACCGACTTAAAGATGAAAAGACTATGTGGGTCTTGACAGATTTCCATAAGTCATTGACAAATGTAATGGACATAAATGTAATTTTACGTGGGCTGCGTCCCACGTCTATAAATAGATGAACAGTACTCCCGTACGGTTCACGCTGACTTGGCATTTGCTTTTGCGTCACGCTTGTACTTTTTACCTTCTCTCAGGACCGAAGGTACATTTGTAATTTGAAATCATTTCTATTTTTCCATGTTAATAAAATAGAAATGATTCTATAATGATGCTTATATTATATTTCATGCTTTATGTGAATCCTTCGTCATTACTTGTTATGTTTACGAAGGTATGTCACTTATGACCTTCGTCCGAAACTCATTATTTCCCGAAGGGACATAATGCTTCGGAGGACGAAGGACCTTGACATTTAACACTTTTTATGTTGCCTTGTTCTTAACTCTTAGCATTTGAGAACAAGTCCCCAACATTGGCGCCCACCTCCGGTGAACTCACTTCCACTTCGAGTTTTTTGAACACCTTCGGAAGCTATAGACCTTCGCTATGGCGCCGAAGAAAGCTTCAGCGACTGGGGCTGCAGCACTGCAACCGTTGGACCACAACCAGGAGACCGTCTCTCTTCGGGAGGCCCGAAGCCAGAAGAGGAAGGCCGTCAGCCCGACGCTTCAGGAGGATGAGCTAGACCAAGAAATCAGGGATATGGAGATGCTACATCAACAGGTGCAGAGGAAGAAGGAGAAGATGGCCCGGCTAGCTGAGTTGCAAAGGCAGATAGACGAAGCCTCTGAGGAAGTTCGCCATCTTACTCACGATGAGCAGAACAGAAGGCCTCAGCAGAAAGACCTTCATCAGGAGGGCTTCGTCAACGAAGATGACTGGTATGACAATTTCCATCAGGGAAATTTTGTTTTCGATGATGCTTCTCCTCTGTCCGCTGAGCTGCAGGCTACACCTTGGCCTCCGACCTATAAGCCACCCCAACTTCCCATCTTCGACGGCCATTCAGACCCGAAGCAGTTCTTGATGAGCTACGAAGCAACAGTGTCTTCGTATGGTGGCAATGCTGCAGTCATGGCAAAGTCTTTTGTTATGGCTGTCAGGAGTGTTGCTCAGACCTGGTATTCCTCCCTTCGACCAGGAACGATCACCTCATGGCAGAAGCTGAAGGATATGTTGTTAACTAGCTTTCAAGGATTTCAGACGAAGCCGGTCACTGCTCAAGCCTTGTTCCAGTGCACTCAGGATCATGAAGAATACCTTCAGGCGTATGTCAGAAGGTTCTTGCGTTTGAGGGCGCAGGCACCAACGGTGCCCAATGAAATTGTCATTGAAGCCATGATCAAGGGGCTTCGTCCTGGACCTGCAGCTCAATACTTTGCTAGGAAGCCTCCTCAGACTCTGGAGAAGCTGCTCCAAAAGATGGACGAATACATTCGTGCCGATAATGACTTTCGCCAAAGAAGGGAGGAGGCCTTCAGATTTTCTGAGATGACCAGGGGCTTCGGAGGAAGATTCTATCCGAGGCATGTCAGGTCCATTCACAACTCCACTCAGAATGATGATAAGGGGAGTCAGCAGAACAGACCGCAGTGCTCCTCACAGGCTTCGGGGCAACAGCAAACTTTCTTTCGGCCACCAGCTCCAAGAGGCAGAGGCGCCAGGGGCTTCGGCGGAAGATTTGGAGATCAATCAAGGAGGATATTTTGCTTATTCTGTGGTGAAAACAAGGGCCACACCACCAGGATGTGCCATGTCACCATCCAGAAACAAAAGGAGCTAGCAGAAGCTGCAGCGCAACAGAGCCAGCCAAAGCAGGTCATGCATACCGCTTCGTACCATCAGCCTTACATCCCGGAATACGTGGGCAACCACCCTGCAGTTTCCGTGGCTTCGGCGAGCCAACCTCAAGCTTCATGGCAACAGCCCCCGCCCCCACCTCCGCTGCAACAAGGCCAACAGCCAGAAGGGAGCCAATATGTTCCGCACCAAAGGGATCTCAGAGAGCAATCTGAAGCTCGCACAGTCAATAGTACTGTGCCAGAGTCGAAGCACATTTATTGACAAATATCCTACTTTGATAGCAGTCTTTTCCGTTTAAGTTCTATTTTCTGTGTAATAAAGAACTTTTCAGTTTTCATATAATAGTTTCGTGGTTGGTTATGAGGAAAACCTATCTTCTCCACAGGCTTAAGTTGCTGAAGCTTAAAAATTTGCGGTAACAAGGAGGACCTTCGAATTATTAAAAATCCTTCGAAGCAACAAAAAGTCGTTCTAAGGAACGCAGAGTAAGTTGCCGAAATTACAAAAAGCCGTTCCAAAGGGAGCGCAGTGTAAGTTTTTGCTCCAAAGACGTTCCTAAGGGAATGCAGAGCATACAGCGAAAAGTCAACGCTGATACCGCCTAAGTAAAAGGTGAAGAAGCTCCAAAGACGTTCCTAAGGGAATGCAGAGCTTATACCGCCTAAGTAAAAGGCGAAGAAGCTCCAAAGACGTTCCTAAGGGAATGCAGAGCTTATACCGCCTAAGTAAAAGGCGAAGAAGCTCCAAAGACGTTCCTAAGGGAATGCAGAGCTTACAAATATATTGTGTGTATCTTCGGAACAAATGTCATTTGCATAACATAACATCATCACATCATTTTGCATAGCATAAGCATCATACATCATGTTGCATTTGGCAAAAGAAGGGGACACAGTATCAACCTTCGAAAGGACGCTTTGAGAAAGTGAAAATTGTGTAAAGTCACAAGGGAATGCAATGATAATCTTCGGAATACAGCTTCGGAGAATGTTTTTACGAAGCATGAACGAACTTCATCAGAGCAATATCGAAATTGTATAGCTTCGGAGAATGTTTTTACGAAGCATGAACGAACTTCATCAGAGCAATATCGAAATTGTATAGCTTCGGAGAATGTTTTCACGAAGCGTGGACATGATTCATCAGAATAGTTTTAACGGAGAATGTCTTCTTCACGAAGCATGAAAAGAAGGGAAGGTGTTTTTTCGCCGAAGGCTCAAAAATGGTATGTAGAATTTCATGCATCGTAAAGAATTGAATAATGAAAAGAGACTTGTATATTACATTCAAATGTACAAAATATTACATAGATCACACTTCAAATGTTTTTTCTGATAGCACCTAGTCTTCTCTTAATACTACTTCTGCGGCCTCATTTAGAAGTTGTTCAACAACTTTATCCATGATAGCTTCGGCCATTTGTTTAATTTCGTCATCGCCTTTTGTGTGAGGGTCACCAAACGATCCAGCAGGTTCTGAGGGAACAGAATGTTTTTGCATTACTATTACAAACCGTGGGCAAAGTTTGAAATAAAAATTACAATACAATAAGAGCGACTAATTAGTACCTATTTGCCCTTCGGCAACTTCTGTTACTTTCCTTGCATCATGGATGCCTTTTTCACTCCTTTGAATAATATCTTGCGCCATTTCTCGGCCGCCGTTGTTCCAGACATCAGTAAAGAATTTGCCACCAACCATGCTTGCTTCGGCCGAGGGGTCTTTGATGTCTTCGGAGAATAAGGCAGCTTCGGACTGAGCTAAAGATTTTACATGTTCACAACCTTTCTTCTCCAAGACACTAGCAATTCCTCTGGCGCCCGAAAAAGCGCAGATGTCACCGTGGCTACTCAGGATTTCCTCGAAAGCCTCTGCTTCGTGGCTGATCCATTCTATTGGGCCTTCGGGGTTGCCTCTTGAAAAATTCTCTTCACTGGAAAATGCGCCCACGCTAGCGAAGCTGGTTTTAATTTTCTTTACGCATTCCATGGATTTTTCGTAGCATTTTTTCTTCGAAGACCGAAGCTCTTCCACGGTTGCTTCCAAATGATCAGCCCATTGGTCGCTGCATTCGCGTCTTGTTTCTTCAAGTATGCGTTCTTCTTTCGCCCGGGCCAATTGCTTCTGAAGGTCCTTAATTTCGCGTTTGTGAGCTTCGGCTTGAACCTTTGCAGCAGCTTCGTCCTTTTTTATCTTGTCTACTAATGTAACCAGAATTTTGTCTTTTTCTAGAGCTTCGTTTCTCAGTTTAATAACTTCGGAGCGTAAATTGTTGAACGCAATTTCATAGCTTTCATCTTCGGCGCTCTTTTGAGCTCTTAATGCGTTGCTTAGGATCAAGCCCTATACGAAAAAGAATCCATATAAGAATAAAAGGGTGAATTACGTATTAAAAAGTTTTTTCAAGCGACTAATTCCCATACCTTTAGGCTATTGTACGCAAGACTGTCCGCGAGATCCTCCTTTGTCATAGCACATAATCCGGCTTCGAGCTTCGGGAACCCCATACTCCTAGACATCTCTCGGCAGACAGATAGTTCTTTGTTATCAGGCAGGCAGTATAGGAAGTCATCTTCATTTGTCCCATTGAATACTACTGCCCCCTTCGGATATTTTAGCTCTCTGGCATAGTGGTTGGCTTCATAAGTCTCTTCTTCAGATAATTTCTTCCCCGAAGCATGTCGTATGATGTAATCGCATGTGCTGGCAGGAGCTTCGGGGACGGCAGTGTCAATTTCTTCAACCAAAAATGGTTCTGATGTTTTTATTTTTTCGGTTTCCAAAGATTGTTCCTTGGTGGGCTCTGAAGGCCCAGCTTCAGCTTCAGCTTCAGCTTCAGCTTGCTGCTTCGAAGCTTCAGTAGACGCTTCAGCAGGATCAACAGTCTTCTTTGGAGTTGTGCTTGAAGACTTAATTGTCTCCAAGACATCTAGTACGTTCACCATTCTTTTCCTTTTTGGGGTCACCAATGGGCCCTTTTGGATTTTTCTTGTTTCGACATTTGCTGAAGGACTTGAGATTTCCAATATTTTTTGTCCTTCAATTCTCGGTTTTTCTGCCTTCTCTGCTGAAGGCACTTCAGATTTCTCTTCTATCTTCGGCACTGGAGCTGGTTCTGTAGCTTTAGAGGCCAAAGAGACTTCACCAATAAATTCGGGCACTGTAGCCGGCTCAATAAAACGCGCTCGGTGGGTGAGCACCTTCATCTTTTTCCTTTGCGGCGCTGGCTCACTAGTGGCACTTGTGGTAGCTTCTGTTGCAGGAGAAGTATTCTTTCTTTTGCGACCCAGTACCGGATAGCGATAATCAGGGTAGACAAACCCGACTGCGTCGAATACCCGGTTGAGTCTTTTCTTCTTTCGGCCTCCGAAGGCTGCTGATAATGCAGTGTTCTCGGCCTTCGAATATGCCCCAAGCAGTTCGTCACTTAATGTTTCAATGTTTTTCAACCAGTCGTCATCGGGTTCAACAAATTTATCCCCGTATTTGAATGTGTATTTCAATCTGACTAGTCCGCCTTCGTCGGACTCTTTGATGGTCTCCTTCGGCATCTCCCACTTTCCTGCAAGTGGCCACACCCTGAAGGCAATATGTTCTTGAATCAAGTCCCTTGTCCCAATAAAAGAGCAGACTGCGCCGAAGGCTCTTTGGCATTCCTCGGCTGCTTCATCCATTTCAACCTTCGGCCTTCGAAGTCCGAAGCGTTGCCAGATGGGGCGCATAATGATACTCTTAACATTTTCTTGCGCTGTTAAGTCATTCTTTACATAGAACCATTCAGTCATCCAGGCTCCGGGCCACCTCTTCCGAAAAGTTGGCACAGGGCGGCTTGACCCGGAGCGGGCACCGAAGCTGTAGCACCCAAAGTTGTTGTGATATTGTTCCTTCCCCCAGGGCTTCGTCTCATATAACAACTCATGAATGTTGCAAAAGCTTTTAACATTTGGTTCTAAACCTTGGCTTCTCGCAGCCCAGGCAAACATCCCCATTCTTATGATAGCTTCGGGAGTAAGTTGATGAAGGTAGACTTGAAATGTCTTCAGGACTTCAATGACAAAGTTGCTTAGGGGGAATCGAAGCCCTGCCTTGAGAAAACTTCGGAAGATCACGACTTCATCTTCTTCGGGGGTGGGAGAAGTCTTTTCTCCAGCATCAACCCTCACGATAGATATATCACGAAAATATCTCCCTCTCATATTATCAATATGACTCTGTTTGATAGTGGTTTTCCCGAAAACCGTGTGACTTGGTCGCCATGGTCGATCTTCGGACTCTTCCCCACCACTTTCTACATCAAAACTGTCGCTGTCATCAGAATCTTCGGACAAACCTTCAAGAATTTCCTTGGTGATTTTCTCTGTATTAGTCTCTGCCATCGCTATAAGGAACCCCAAGTTCTTCTCTTCGTCAAGACTCAGCTTCATCTCAGCAGGGATCTTCTTACCTTCAGACATCTTCGGAAGCGCTAAAAAACTGTTTTCAAGGCCGAAGCTTTAAAATCAAAAAGATCAGCAAATCTTAGTGCACAAGAGCTAAAAATGTAGTGGGCCGAAGCAGATGGCAAGTGTGCGTACCAAATAAGTTTGCGGTATGATCTTATTTATACGCCTAGGGCGTTGAAAATTGAAAGACCCCGCTTGTCAGTGAATGTTGCTATTCTAGCAAAGGGAAGGTGTTTTTTCGGACCTTCGGCTCAAGGCCTTCGTCCATATCGCAATCTGAATTTATCATTAACAAATTAATATTGCGAGGGGCTACTGTTGGGGGCCTTCGTCCTCCGAAGGTCCTCAAAAACATGATTTGACAATATTTTCCAAGTGGATTATATGAACAGGTATCTTCAGACTCAGAATTATGAACATGAAGTATGGTCAGGACGAAGCCTAAACCAGACGAAGGACGAGCTGATTATCAAGCTCCACGAAGGATGGTGCACAGCCGAAGCTGTGCGCAGGGAAGCTTCGTCGCGATGGCAGAGAGGAGAACCGACTTAAAGATGAAAAGACTATGTGGGCCTTGACAGATTTCCATAAGTCATTGACAAATGTAATGGACATAAATGTAATTTTACGTGGGCTGCGTCCCACGTCTATAAATAGATGAACAGTACTCCCGTACGGTTCACGCTGACTTGGCATTTGCTTTTGCGTCACGCTTGTACTTTTTACCTTCTCTCAGGACCGAAGGTACATTTGTAATTTGAAATCATTTCTATTTTTCCATGTTAATAAAATAGAAATGATTCTATAATGATGCTTATATTATATTTCATGCTTTATGTGAATCCTTCGTCATTACTTGTTATGTTTACGAAGGTATGTCACTTATGACCTTCGTCCGAAACTCATTATTTCTCGAAGGGACATAATGCTTCGGAGGACGAAGGACCTTGACATTTAACACTTTTTATGTTGCCTTGTTCTTAACTCTTAGCATTTGAGAACAAGTCCCCAACAAAGACAAACAAACAAAATCTACGTACCCGATCATGCATCTCTCTGAAGATCTTTTTGATGAATATATAGGCATAAAGCCTAGCTAGCTCGTTCATTCTGCGCGCCCATATAGCTACAAGTGCTACTTAATTATAATCTTGTTCCTTACCGTACAACAACCAATCACAGGGAATGCCACAGCATGCATGCAGGTACGTGACCGGTTTCCCATTTCCAAAGTCAAATTCGTCATTGCACAAGTGCTGCGCTGTTGCGACCTTTTGGCTAGAGATTTGGTTTGGGTGCGTGCTGGCCGCTGGGTGCCGGATATAGTAGAACAGAACCGAATTCGCTGACCGTGTTTTGCCCGGCAACATGTCGGGCATGTATAGTGTAGTGGAGACACCAAAACGATTCTCATAAGAGAGAACTAGAAGACTTTATTATATAATAGAGTGTCTATAAATATAGTATATTAATAAATACACAAGCAAATGTGTTTTTACACTAGTACAATTTGGCTCAATACAAGCGGTAAGCTTTTTACATCACAGACGGTTCGGTTAGAAAACCGCCTGTGATGTCCCAGGCTATTCGGACCGCCTGTGATGTATTAGTATCACAAGCGGTTTTTGTATCGGACCGCTTGTGATTCTCTATTCTTTTTGAAAGGATCACGATGCCCAAGAGGAGGGGTGAATTGGGCTTTTCTAAAAATCAACACTAATTAAAACCTAAGCAAGAGATAAGCAAGAGCCCAACTTCACCCCAACAACTAGCACTAAGAATATAATACTAGAAATGCAACAAAGCTAAGATAATACTTCAAATACTTGCTAAACAAATACACAATGTAAAGTGCTTGAATTAAGTGCGGAATGTAAAGCAAAGTTTAGAAGACTCCTCCAATTTTTCCCGAGGTATCGAAGAGTCGGCACTCTCCACTAGTCCTTGTTGGAGCACCCGCGCAAGGGTATCACTCCCCCTCGGTCCTCGCAAGAACCAAGTGCTCACTACGAGATGATCCTTTCCCACTCCGGCGCGGTGGATCCCTCGAGACCGCTTACAAACTTGAGTCGGGTCACCAACAAGATCTTCACGGTGATCACCGAGCTCCCAACGCCACCAAACCGTCTAGGTGATGCCGATCACCAAGAGTAACAAGCCGTAGACTTTCGCTTGACCAAGAGAAGCCTAATGCAAGTGGTGTGTGCTCTAGGTGGCTCTCACTAGCGCTAATGAGGAACAAACGCGGATTATGAGTCTCTAATCTCCTCACTAGGCTTTTGGTGCTTGCAAAGCTCTAGCAATGTGCTGGAATAAATGTGGAGTGCAAGTCATTGAATATGGTGGGTGGAGGGGGTATAAATAGCCCTCACCCACCAACTAGCCGTTACAGGCATTTTACTGCGCGATGGCGCACCGGACAGTCCGGTGCGCCACCGGTGCGCCAACGGTGCGCCACCGGTGCGCCAACGGTCGTTTCCAACGGCTAGTTCTGACAGGTAGCCGTTGGACTCATGGCGCACCGGACAGTGAACAGTCCACTGTCCGGTGCACACCGGACAGTCCGGTGCGGTGTCCGGTGTGCCACTAAAATTCAACTCTGAAAGCTGCGCTCTCGGGTTTCTGCGGAGGGGAAAGCCTTTGCCACGGATCAGCCTGGTCCCACCTGGCAGAGGGTGCACCGGACAGTCCGGTGCACACCGGACAGTCCGGTGCCCCAACGCCAGAATCACTAACTCTTGTTTTTCAGCTGATTTTCAAGTCGGTTTTCGTTCTAACTTGAGTGTGAGTTCTAGAGTGACACCTAGCACTGTGTATGAGTGTGATTGTGCACCAACACTACACTAGAACTCTCTTGGTCAAACTACTCATCGACAACCCCTCTTTATAGTACGGCTAAAAGAGAATAAAAGACCTAACTAAAATGCGAGTGTCCACATCTCCTTGACACTCGGACTCCGTAGACTTTCACCTTTTGTTTCGTCGTTTTAGCCGTCGCTTCGAGTTCTTATCTCCGGGATTGTTTTCACCGTTGTAGTACTTCTACCTGTTATGCGACCTAACTTACCATTTGTCTCTGCAAAACACACGTTAGTCACATATAATATTACGTTGTCATTAATCACTAAAACCAACCAGGGGCCTAGATGCTTTCAATCTCCCCCTTTTTGGTGATTGATGACAACCCTACAAGTTTTGTGAGAGTAGTTTGTTTTGAAGTTTCTGTCAATAGAAAGAATGGTTAGTTATACTCAGTAATCTTTGACAGAAAGAACGTGTACCATAATAATAAGAGTGAGCGCATACACATCATAAGATTCTTGTTCATATAAAAGTGAAGTTAAATCAATGAAACAAGAACTAGAAGACTGGTGATAAAATATAAGGTGAAAACATAATACACACAGTCAATCAACGAGAGTATATGACGAGTTTGTGAGCCAAAAACATCAAGCTAGTACAGAGAGTAGCAAGCACATATATTACATCAACATGACTCTCTACTAACTCTCTAACTCCCCCTAACTCTCACAACTCATATCTCTCCCCCTTTGGCGTCAAACACCAAAAGGGTCCTGAACCTAAACATCTGAAGCAGGAGGAGGCGGCGGGGGCGCATCCGGTCGCGGTCGAGGCAGCAGAGCGAACGCTGGCAGAGGGTCAGAGTCAGTCTCGGATCCAGGATCTGTGGTAGAAGCTGGAGCTGGTACTGACTCGGACTGAGGCCACGCTGCAGGAGCTACCGGAACAGAAGCGGAGACAGATACTGCCACAGCGGTAGTGGTAACAGCAGATGCTAGTGGCACTAGCGGCTGCGGGCAGACAGAGCTGAGAGCCGGAGAGGTGAACGCCAAAGTGACCGGCCGGAGCGGAGAGGTACCAACAGGGGGTCCTAACAAAATCGATGGCACCACAGGAGCGTGAAGCGGAGGAGGTGGAGCAGACAGAACCGGAGGAACTGAGACACCAGACTGCTGTAGCATGAGAGCCATGAATGCCCTACTCTCAGCCCGATCCTGAAGAAGCTGCTGCTGAAGCGCATCCTGCCTGTCCTGCATGTTCTGAAACATCGAGAGCATCCTCTCGGATAACCGGGCCTGCTCGGCTGTCAGGTGAGCCTGCTGCTGAGTGAGAGTCTGGAGAATCGAAGCAAGAGTAGGGTCCATAGCCTGAGGAGTAGCAAGGGCAGCACTAGAACTCCCAGCCTCATGATCATGTGAGCGTGGAGGCATAGGAGGCGGAGGCGGAGGAGGAACCCCAAAATCATCATCATCATCATCATCATCATCATCAGCTGCTGTACCCTGAGTGTCAAACTGTCGAAGAGCTGCATCCTCGGCCTGAGAGTCAAAAACATTAGCAGAAGCTGGCACAGGAATCTCAGGCGCAGGACGGTAGGATCCAAAAACGAGGCGTGAGGCCTCAAGGGTGCTCTGAAATCGAGGGGGCTGAATCAGCTGCGCAAAGATGTGGCACAAGTAGTGAGCATAGGGCAACTGCCGACGAGCACGAATCCCATCCAAAACGGTGTCCTCGATCTCACAAATCAGGAAGTCCACAACGTCAAACTCAGAGTGGGAGACCAGGGCACCAAGGAGCCAAAGCTGAATATGAGTGGTAGCCTCCCTGTATCCCATCCTCGGCAGAAGAGTCTGTTTGATAAGCTCATATAAGTACTTTGCTGCGGTAGTAAAATCTGCCGGTGAACGTCGCGACCCATCTGTGAAGGGCGGGCAGAACAGAGCCGCGATGTGAGCTATACCCGGAGCCACACCGCCGTGAGGGCGACGAGGAGGGTCAGAAGTGCCGTAGCAAAGGCTGTGAAGATGAGTCGTCGACTCGGGAAATCCAAAAAGCTGGCGGATCTGACTGGCAGTAATAGTGACATCCTCGCGCTCAAAGCGAAACCTCATCCAGTGATGATCCGGGTCAATCCAAACAGAGGCGTAGAAGACTCGTACCCACTCCTCAACATACCTGCCGCTGGTAGTCAAAAGGGTCTGAAGGCCAGGCAGATAGGTGAGGTGCGCCTCAGAGTCAGCACCGGCTGCAAGCAGAAAGGCTGGAAGATCCAAAAGCCGGTGCACTCGCAGAGCTATCTGAGCAGACATCTGAGCTCTGAAAAACGACTCCTGAGTACGTGTGCTGAAAAGGTCACCTGCTGCAGGGTCTCTCTGAGCTGGTAGCCAAGACTCCACGGGTACGTATCTGAACCTACGTACCCGTGCCGCTGTAGCACGCTGAAGGTCAAACAGTCGAGGATCCGCAGCAAGTGGTTGTACCTCAGTCTCATTGCGCTCCCGGAATCAAGGTGGAGGGACAGGAGGAGCTGAAGTGGGAGCGGGAGGAGGAGGAGCAGTGGAAGCTGGCGTGGTGGAGGTAGTGGGTATGGCTGTGGTGGAGGATGGCGCAACAGGAGTGACGGGAGCAGGCAGAGTGGGTGGCAGAGTGGAAGCAGAGGTGGTGTGAGTGGAGGAGCGCCGGGAGGCGAGACGACGAACACGATATGCGATCTGATCTGACGGAGTCTGCGGCTGATCTCCAAGCTCGGCCTGCGCAGCGGCTGCTGCAGCTGCTGCCGCTGCACGGGCTGCTCTGTCCGTACGCCGCTTCTTGCGGCCTTCCTGCTGCTCCAAGTAAACAGTCTTGCCCTTGACCTGCCTGAAGGGGCGACGAGGATCCTCATCATCGCCTCCCCCTGGCGCCGACACATTCTTCGTGCGCGGCATCCTGAACTGATGTCTGCAAATGAGAGAGAGTGTCTAAGCACAGTGCAATAGTGATCGATAGATTAGCAAAAGATGAGATGGCTACCTGGAAAGCTCACACGAGAGGTGACGATCCAGGCAGGACGGGAGACGGCACACGGTCAAACAAGGTCACTGAAATGACAGAAGAGGTGAGCACATATTAGTCATATAGTCATAAGCATATGAAATGTGAATAAATACATACACAGAGAGATATGGCACGAGACGAGACGATCAAGAAGTCAAATGACGTGAAAACGACGTTTGACGGATAAATAGTGTCATAGGATGTTTGGAATTCGAATTGAGGCACGAAACGATATGGAATTGAGCCGATACTTCACGATTAGGTTTATATAGGTGACTATGAGTGAAGTGTGTGCTTGGTTTGAATTTAGGTGAAGAAAAAGGGATTTGGGCACATGGCTCGGAAACGATCGCTCGAAACGGGGAATTTAGTGAAATTGAAGCCTGGAAACTCGGATTGGCGTGAAATTTGGCAAGTAGGTTATTGGAAGTGTTGTGAATGTGCCTGAAAAATTTGGGTTCAATTGGAGCATTTTTGGCTGGTTTGGGCATTTTACCGAACAAGTGGCGTGCGGGGAATTAGGGTTTCAGTGAAACGGCTATTTGAGGTGGGAAAACCCTCCCGAAGGAGCTAAAAACCTGCAGGGATACACAATAGGGATAATTGGATACATTCCACCAACTGGATTCACAAGATTTCACAAGGATTCGAGGAAATCGGAATTGATGCAAATGGGGAGGAAAGATGAGCCTCTGCTCACAGAACCGAGAGGGAGAGGAGAACTGAGGGGGAAGTGGGGAGCCTGCTCACCGAGAGGGAGAGGACGAAGGCCAGGTCGCCGGAGGGTCGCCGGAGACAGGGCAGATCGCCGGCGGGTGAGAAGAGAGTCGCCGCTGGACAGAGAGGAGGTCTGGCGAGGGGAGAGCAGGGAGCCTCTGGCTCGGTTGCGGGCTGGAGGCCATTTTTTTAAAACGCGATATGGGCGCACCGGACAGTCTACAGTGCCTGTCCGGTGCACACCGGACAGCACACAGTAGTCGTCCGGTGAACCACCGGACAGCGCACAGAAAAAAATGAATTTTAGCGCGCGGCTGCCGGTGCACCGGACATTGCACGGTGCAGTGTCCGGTGCACACCGGACTGTCCGGTGAGCCCAGACAGAGGAGAGTTTGGAAAGATTTGAATTTTTCTATCTAACTCCCAACCAAACCAAATCCCAACTTATAATCACACAAAATAACACTTGTTGGGACAGGTATTGGCACCCTCATATACTTTTCAAAATATTTCGCCATAGGCTAGATAATTTTTAGAGAAAATAGGCAAATGGTGAAATTTGCATTTTGGTTTACACTAAGGGGTTTTTATAAGTGATTTGAGTTTTGAATACTCCCCCTAAGTGCAGTACCTCATGCATATTTCAAGAACCAATAATTGCATAAAAAGTAAGAATTCAAGTGCTAAAAGCTTAAAAACTAAGACTTCTCAAGTTTGACCCGAGTTAAGCTTTTTCACTCGCTTTGTTGGCGGTTATCTTAACTAGGTTAGACAAGCCCTAAATGCAATACAAGGAATTTAAACATGCAATGCAGGCTTGACAACACCATTTGATATTTTACATAAAATTTCTGAGATCAAGAATATTTAGTTCATTCCTCAACATGCAAAAGCGGGTCTTATCAAGTGGCTTAGTGAAAATATCCGCTAATTGATCTTCCGACCTCACTCCTTCTAAAATGATATCTCCTTTAGCAACATGATCTCTAAGGAAGTGATGACGGATATCAATATGCTTGGTGCGAGAGTGTTGAACAGGATTATTAGCAATTTTAACAGCACTCTCATTGTCACACAACAAAGGTACCTTTTCTAGAACTACACCATAGTCTAGAAGGGTTTGTTTCATATATAAAATCTGTGTGCAACAAGCACCCGCGGCAATGTATTCCGCTTCGGCAGTTGACAAGGCAACACTGTTTTGCTTTTTGGATGTCCATGAAACTAGTGATCTGCCAAGCAGATGGCATCCCCCAGAAGTACTTTTCCTATCAATTTTGCAACCGGCATAATCCGAATCGGAATAGCCAGTTAAATCAAAAGTAGCTCCTTTGGGATACCACAGACCAACGCTTGTGGTGTGCATGAGATACCTAAGAATTCTCTTAACAGCGCGAAGATGAGCTTTCTTAGGATTAGATTGGAATCTAGCACACATGCAAACACTGAACATAATATCGGGCCTAGATGCGGTAAGGTACAATAAACTACCAATCATAGAACGGTAGAGAGTTTGATTAACCGGGTTACCTCCCTCATCTAAGTCGAGATGTCCATTTGTAGGCATGGGAGTCTTGATTGGTTTGCACTTCTCCATGTTGAACCTTTTCAACAAGTCTTTGGTATACTTCTCTTGTGAGAGAAAGTTACCATCTTTCATTTGCTTGACTTGAAAGCCGAGGAAGTATGTTAGCTCACCAATCATTGACATCTCGAACTCCTTCGACATCAACTCACCAAATTCCTTGCAATGATAGTCATTTGTCGAGCCAAAGATTATATCATCAACATATACTTGACAAATGAAAATATCACCGTTATGTTTCTTTGTGAAGAGAGTTGTGTCGACGGTCCCGATCTTGAAGCCCTTTTCGATGAGGAAGTCGCGAAGACGCTCATACCAAGCCCTTGGAGCTTGCTTTAGCCCATAAAGCGCCTTGGACAACCTGTAAGCATGGTTAGGATATCTAGGGTCTTCAAATCCAGGCGGTTGCTCAACATATACAAGTTCATTTATGAAGCCATTTAAAAATGCACTTTTTACATCCATTTGATAAAGTTTTATATCATAGCATGATGCATATGCAAGTAGGATACGGATGGCTTCCAGTCGAGCAACCAGTGCAAAGGTCTCTCCAAAATCTAAGCCTTCAACTTGAGAGAATCCCTTTGCGACAAGTCTTGCCTTGTTTCTTACAATCACACCTTGATCATCTTGTTTGTTTCTGAACACCCACTTTGTTCCAATGATTCTTGCATCTTGTGGGGGCTTCTCCAGGGTCCAAACTTCGTTGCGGGTGAAGTTGTTAAGTTCTTCATGCATGGCATTCACCCAGTCCGGATCCTGTAGCGCCTCATCTATACAAGTAGGCTCAACACAAGAAACAAAAGAGTGATGTTCAATAAAGGTAGCATGTCTATGTGATCGAGTAATAACCCCTTGTGAAGGACTCCCGATGATTTGGTTTTGAGGATGAGCTTGAAGTAGTGATGAGTTTCTCCTATCAACCACTTGGGAAGAAGATCCTGGAGCATCAACATCTTCGGCTTGTACCCTTGCTTGTTCATGAGAGACAAATGTATCTTCATTTGCATGCCTCTCATCTTTATCATCATCTTGTGGTACATTTGATGAAGAAGGTCTGTCAATGATTTGCACCTCTTCTTCATCTTCTTTTGGTTTGATAGCTCCAATAGGCATGTTCTTCATTGCTTCCCTAAGTGGCTCATCACCTACATCATCAAGATTTTCAAGTGCTCCTTGGGAGCCATTAGTCTCATCAAATTCCACATCATATGTTTCTTCTACCATACCAGTGGCATGGTTGAATACTCGATATGCTTTGGACTTTAATGAATAACCCAAAAGAAAACCAATATCACAACGTCTTTGAAACTTCCCTAGGTGATGGCGTTTCTTGTAGATGTAGCATTTGCACCCAAACACCCGGAAGAAGGAGACGTCTGGCTTTTTCCCATTTAGCAGTTCATAAGGAGTCTTCTCAAGTAGCCGGTGAGGAAATAGCCTGTTTGATGCATAACAAGCAGTGTTGACAGCTTCGGCCCAAAACCTCTCCGGTGTGTTATACTCATCAATCATTGTTCTTGCAAGAGTGATCAAGGTCCTGTTTTTCCTTTCAACAACTCCATTTTGTTGAGGTGTGTATGTGGCAGATACTTCATGCTTGATCCCAATTTCATCACAGTACTCATGAATGTTGGTGTTGTCAAATTCTTTGCCATTGTCACTTCTAATCTTCTTAATCTTGCAATCAAATTCATTTTGTGCTTTCTTGGCAAACTTCTTGAATATAGATGCAACTTCAGATTTGTCATGGAGAAAGAACACCCAAGTGTATCTTGAGAAGTCATCAACAATCACTAGACAGTAGAGGTTGCCACCGGCACTGACATAATTTGTAGGTCCAAACAAATCCATATGAAGTAGTTCCAGTGGCCTTGATGTTGACATGAAAGCTTTAGTGGGATGTGTATTAGCAACTTGCTTTCCAGCTTGACATGCACTGCATGGCTTGTCTTTTTCAAACACCACATCCTTTAATCCTCTAACCATATCTTTCTTTAATACCTTCTTGAGTGTGTTCATCCCAACATGTGCAAGCCTCCTATGCCAAAGCCATCCAAGAGAAGCTTTGGTGAAGAGGCAAGTTCTTAAGTCTGCATCTTCTGAAGTGAAATCCACTAAGTAGAGGTTGTTGTATCTAAATCCCTTGAATACCATTGATTCAACATCCATCTTTGTTACAATAACCTCTGTTGGAGTGAATAAGCATTGAAGTCCAAGATCACAGAGTTGACCCACTGATAATAAATTGAAGCTCAAAGGTGCAACTAAGAGAACATTTGATATTGATAAATCATTTGAGATTGCCACCTTGCCAAGTCCTTGCACTTTTCCTTTTGAATTGTCTCCAAATGTGATTTTATCTTGTCCATCAACATTTTCATCTAGTGAGGTGAACATCCGTGGGTTGCCTGTCATATGTTGTGTGCATCCACTGTCAATAACCCAATGGCTCCCACCGGTCTTGTAGTTCACCTACATTCACAGACAATTCAAGCTTGAGTTTTGAGGGCCCTATATTGCATAGGACCAGTGACTCTCTCAATTAAGGACTTTGCCACCCAGATTTGTCTAGGTCTATTCTTGTTTGGTGGACCTAGGAATGTAACCTTAACCTTTCCATTTGCAACCTTTCTTAGAACATAGTGAGCATTGAAAGCAAATGGTCTTGAGTGCTTAGGCAAGGGAGTTGGTGGTTTGGCTTTGCAGTTGTGGGCAAAGTGACCTTCATTTCCACACTCAAAGCATTTGATAGGCTTGTGAGTCTGCTTTGGCTTGTATTGAGTGGTAGCTTTCTTTTGCACAAAAGCATTGTATCCAATACCACTCTTGTTATTTTTCATAACAGTGTTCATAAGCAGCTTATTTTGGAGGTATTGACCCTTGTTGAACTTTTGCACACTTGTTGCAAGATGTTCATTTTCACTTTTTAGTTTCTTGACCTCATTCTTAAGCCTTTGATTATCCACTGCCAACTCATTGTTGAAATCATTGTTCTCAATAGCAACTTTTCCTCTAGTAGTTGCATCAGTCAAGTAATTCTTCAATTTTTGGTTGTCTAAAGTCAGGACTTCAACTTTTTCAGTCAATTCAGCATGTAGACTAGTTTGCTCTTCTTGAATCAAATCATCACATGAGGTTGCTACATCAAGCTTAACAACAGGGTTAATAGCCTCATGTGTTTTGCAAGATAAAAGTTCATTTTCAACAAGAAGATTGTCATGATCAAATTTAATTTGAGTATAGTCTTCCTCGATCTTTACTAGTCTATTTTGCAACTCCCTATTAGCTTCATTTAATTTGTCATATTTTTCCTTAGCATCTTTTAGGGAGTTTGTGAGCTCATTTACAGTTGATGACATAGTTTTATTTTCTTCTTTTATTTCATCACTAGCCTTTATAACTATGTCATACTTGGCATTTAAAGATTCATTTTCATTTTTCAGCCTATCACATTTAGCTTTTGACTTTCTAATGATTTGGGTATATTCTTTAAGTAAGTCAGCTAACTCATCATATGAAGGTGAAGCAAATTCCTCATCACTATCACTATCACTATCATCAGCAATATCATTTTGTACCTTCCGTTCACCCCTAGCCATGAGGCATAGGTGAGAAGTGGATGATGGCGATGGTGGTGGTGAAGAGAAGTCCCCGGCGATGGCGGCAATTTTTTCATCATTCTCTTCTTCACTTGAAGAAGACCCACTTGATGATTCGATGTCGGTGAGCCAGTCGCCAACAATATATGCCTTTCCATTCTTCTTCTTGTGGAACCTCTTTTGCTTCCCATCCTTTCTCTTGAAAAATTTCTTTTCCTTCTTTTCATCATCGCTATCATCTTCTTTCTTGCCCTTGAACTTGTTCTTCTTGGGCTTGTTGCATTGATGAGCAAGATGACCAAGCTCACCACAGTTGTAGCAGTCCATCTCAGAAATGGGCTTTCTTTTGTTGGAAAAGAACTTCTTCTTCCTTGAATCAAATTTGATGCCTTCTCTATTTAGCTTTTTCAACATCTTGGTGGTCTTCCTTACCATCAAGGCAATGTTTGCATCAAGGTCATCATCACTTGAGGATTCTTCCTCAACTTGTATTTTTGCTTTTCCTTTTCTTTCATGATTTGCTTTGAGAGCCAAATCCTTTTTTGGAAGATGATTCTTCTTTGTCGTTGATGTGCATGTACATTTCATGGGCATTGATCTTTCCCAAAATTTGTGTAGGTGTGGTAACTGAAAGATCCATTTGATGTAGCACAGTGACAATGTGTCCATATTTGTCTATTGGGAGGACACTGAGAATCTTCCTCACAACATCCGGTTGTGAGATTTGAGTAAGCCCCAATCCATTAACTTCCTCTACAAGAATATTAAGTCGTGAGTACATAGCATTTGCATTTTCATTAGTAAGCATTTCAAAAGAATTTAACTTTCGCATGGCTATGTGATATCTTTCCTCACGTTCACTTCTAGTTCCTTCGTGTAGAGCACAAATGTCCATCCACAAATCATGAGCATTTTTATGATTTCTTACTCTATTGAACACATCTTTGCAAAGGCCTCTAAAAAGGGTGTTTTTGGCCTTAGCATTCCATTTCTCATAATTGAACTCATCACCTACAAGATTTGTGGGATCTCTAGGTTCGGGGAACCCTTGTGTGGCGGCTTTATAGACACCAATGTCTATAGCCTCTAAGTATGCTTCCATACGAATTTTCCAATAAGGAAAATCGTCACCATCAAAAACGGGAGGAGGTCCATCCCCACCGGACATCGTAACTCTAGCGGTTAAGCTAATCTATGAGCAACAAGGCTCCGATACCAATTGAAAGGATCACGATGCCCAAGAGGGGGGTGAATTGGGCTTTTCTAAAAATCAACACTAATTAAAACCTAAGCAAGAGATAAGCAAGAGCCCAACTTCACCCCAACAACTAGCACTAAGAATATAATACTAGAAATGCAACAAAGCTAAGATAATACTTCAAATACTTGCTAAACAAATACACAATGTAAAGTGCTTGAATTAAGTGCGGAATGTAAAGCAAAGTTTAGAAGACTCCTCCAATTTTTCCCGAGGTATCGAAGAGTCGGCACTCTCCACTAGTCCTCGTTGGAGCACCCGCGCAAGGGTATCGCTCCCCCTCGGTCCTCGCAAGAACCAAGTGCTCACTACGAGATGATCCTTTGCCACTCCGGCGCGGTGGATCCCTCGAGACCGCTTACAAACTTGAGTCGGGTCACCAACAAGATCTTCACGGTGATCACCGAGCTCCCAACGCCACCAAACCGTCTAGGTGATGCCGATCACCAAGAGTAACAAGCCGTAGACTTTCGCTTGACCAAGAGAAGCCTAATGCAAGTGGTGTGTGCTCTTGGTGGCTCTCACTAGCTCTAATGAGGAACAAACGCGGATTATGATTCTCTAATCTCCTCACTAGGCTTTTGGTGCTTGTAAAGCTCTAGCAATGTGCTGGAATAAATGTGGAGTGCAAGTCATTGAATATGGTGGGTGGAGGGGGTATAAATAGCCCTCACCCACCAACTAGCCGTTACAGGCATTTCACTGCGCGATGGCGCACCGGACAGTCCGGTGCGCCACCGGTGCGCCAACGGTGCGCCACCGGTGCGCCAATGGTCGTTTCCAACGGCTAGTTCTGACAGGTAGCCGTTGGACTCATGGCGCACCGGACAGTGAACAGCCCACTGTCCGGTGCACACCGGACAGTCCGGTGCGGTGTCCGGTGTGCCACTAAAATTCAACTCTGAAAGTTGCGCTCTCGGGTTTCTGCGGAGGGGAAAGCCTTTGCCGCGGATCAGCCTGGTCCCACCTGGCAGAGGGTGCACCGGACAGTCCGGTGCACACCGGACAGTCCGGTGCCCCAACGCCAGAATCACTAACTCTTGTTTTTCAGCTGATTTTCAAGTCGGTTTTCGTTCTAACTTGAGTGTGAGTTCTAGAGTGACACCTAGCACTGTGTATGAGTGTGATTGTGCACCAACACTACACTAGAACTCTCTTGGTCAAACTACTCATCGACAACCCCTCTTTATAGTACGGCTAAAAGAGAATAAAAGACCTAACTAAAATGCGAGTGTCCACATCTCCTTGACACTCGGACTCCGTAGACTTTCACCTTTTGTTTCGTCGTTTTAGCCGTCGCTTCGAGTTCTTATCTCCGGGATTGTTTTCACCGTTGTAGTACTTCTACCTGTTATGCGACCTAACTTACCATTTGTCTCTGCAAAACACACGTTAGTCACATATAATATTACGTTGTCATTAATCACTAAAACCAACCAGGGGCCTAGATGCTTTCACTTTTCACAAACGGACCGTAATGAAAAATCGTCTGTGATTGTGATTTGATTACCATATTAATATTTTAATTTTTAACAGAAATATGAAAATACAATTTAAATGAATTAATATTTTAATTTTTAACAGAAATATGCAAATACAATTTAAATGAATTAATATTTAATTTTTAACAGAAATATGCAAATACAATTTAAATGAATTTTAATAGCACACATAGATAACTAGAGAGATTTTAAATTAATTGACAACCACAATGCATAGTCGATCATACATGCTAACAAACACAATTTGATTCATACAATTTTCATGAACTACCATTTTTCCGCATGTATGGCTTTAAGTTCTTATCAACTTTCTTTTCCACACGCTTGATTCTCTCTAGACCGTTAAAGACGAACATCTCTTCATACTTATTGTATTCCTCATCTCCGTCTCCCACATTCTCAACTCCAACAATTTTTTGCTTTCCAGAAATAACTACATGCATCTTCTCATCTGCTAGATCGAGTACATAGAACACTTGTGCAACACATTCGGCGAGAACCCACGGGTCATCTTTATATCCTACTTTCTTTAAGTCTACCAGTGTGAGTCCGTAGTTATCCACTATCACCCTCACGAGATGTTGTACCCATTGGCACTTAAATAAGGCCTTGTTCGTTTGTGTCGGATTGGTGGGTTGGAACGATTCCTAGCCGGATTGTTTCTCTAATTTATATAAACTTTGATTACCTGGAACGATTCCGGATGCAATCCGACGTAAACGAACAAGGCCTAAGGGTATTTTCATGCTTGGGCCATAATCAAGTTCCCATATTTCCTCTATGAATCCAAAATATGTGGTCTTCTGTCCATGTAGGTCAAAAGCATCGATACGAACACCGCTATTTTGTGCAACACTTTTCATGTCTTTTGATTTAGTGTAGAATGTGTACCCATTGATGTCATATGCTTGCCATGATGTCACAAAACATGATGGCCCAGAAGCCAAATTCTTCATTGTTTTCTCTTCCATAGAGTCTCCGAATGGGATGTTTTTGTCCATTAACCATTCGCTAAAACGATGTTTGTGCTCCCTCATGATCCAGTCCTCTGTGTGGTTCTGATTTTCTTTCACTACAAAAAATGGTTTTGTATGACAAAAGTAATGTGTCATGTTTAGTACAAAATTGGTCATAAAAGGCATCTTATGACGAAAATGTTGCGTCATAAGGGTCGTCATATAACGACCGTCACATTATGTACCTTATGACAACTGTTCAGAGTATCGTCACATAATGTCATCAGCTTTTGTGATGGCTGCGTTCGTCCGTCACATATTGTTGCTATATATGACGGTGTTATCTGTCACATTTTCACAGTCAACGCGTCACCTAATGTTGGGATAATGTGACAGCTTGGTTTTGTTTAGTTTAATATGGCACCCACATACAGTGACCATACAGTGACGACACACTGAGCTCTCATGATAGCTCACAGAATCATAATACACAGAAAAGCCATCATACACAACATTCTCATCACAAGTCATACACAATTCCAGCACACTAGTTCTTCCACAACAGAGGTTCAAACATACAAAGGTTCCACCACAAAGGTTCGAAGCATTCAAACAGATTGCACGTAGTTCTGACAAAGTTCTAACCACAGATATGTTCTAGCAAGGTAGAAAAACCTTAAGCAAAGGCATCATCCTCAGACTTGGTATGCATCCCTACCTCAATCTTTCTGAAGTTTCAGGACAGCTCGTAGCAGTGCATTGGTCTCTTCAAACTTGGTATGCATCCCCTTCACTTCCTCTTGGGTCTCGCGCAGCAAACTTTGGTTTTCTTCAAGTGCGGCCTGTTGAGCTTGTAGTTGTGCTTGCAACTCTTCCTGCTTCCTAGCAGCTTCCTCTCTTTCAGCTTGGAGTTTTTCCTCAAACTGAGCTTGCATGCGTGCTTGTGCAGCTAGCGATGTGGACCGACCAGTCTTGGACGTGTAGGGTGAGAGCACCTAGAGGGGGGTGAATAGGTGATCCTGTAAAACTTCAAAAACTTATAGCCACAAAAACTTGGTTAATTGTTAGCACAATAATTGCCAAGTGGCTAAGGAGGAATCCTCAACAAAACACAATAACCAACAAGGATCAATCACAGAGATGGCACGGTGGTTATCCCGTGGTTCGGCCAAGACCAACGCTTGCCTACTCCACGTTGTGGCGTCCCAATGGACGAGGGTTGCAATCAACCCCTCTCAAGCGGTCCAAAGACCCACTTGAATACCACGGTGTTTTGCTTGCTTTATCTCAATCCCGTTTGCGAGGAATCTCCACAACTTGGAGCCTCTCGCCCTTACACTTGAAATTCACAAAGAACACGGAGCAAGGGAGGGATTAGCAACGCACACAAGACACAAGAATCAGAGTGTCAACACGCACACAAATCGCAACAAGAGCTTGCAACACGACTCAATGAGTTCACAACTCCACAAGAGCTCTATATGCTATCACAATGAAACGAATGCGCGAAATTGATGTCTTGGTGCTTAGAAATGTTGTGGAGATGCTTGGTGTGCTCCTCCATGCGCCTAGGGGTCCCTTTTATAGCCCCAAGGCAGCTAGGAGCCGTTTGAAGCAATCTTGGAAGGCTGATCTTGCCTTCTATCGACTGGCGCACCGGACAGTCCGGTGCACACCGAACACTGTCCGGTGCCCGATTTCCTTCCTTAAATAGTGAAGCCGACCGTTGGCAGCCTGAGAGCCGTTGGCGCACCGGACATGTCCGGTGCACACCGGATAGTCCGGTGCCATCTTCTAGCCGTTGGCTCGGCCACGTGTCCCGCGCAGATTGCGCGGCCGACCGTTGGCCCGGCCGACCGTTGGCTCACCGGACAGTCTGGTGCACACCGGACAGTCCGGTGAATTATAGTCGTACGTCGTCGGTGAATTCCCGAGAGCGGCCAGTTCGCTCGAACCAGCCTGGCGCACCGGACACTGTCCGGTGCACCACCGGACAGTCCGGTGCTCCCAGACTCAGCAGATTCTTGGCTGCTCGAGCCAAGACATTTCCAATTGGATTTTTCCTGTTTCCAGCACTTAGACACAATACATTAGTCCATAAAACAATGTACTAAGTCTGAGAAACATACCTTTATCCTTGATTTGTACTTTGTCCACCTCTTTACACTTAGGCACTTGTGTTGGACAATAAATCACCAAAACACTTAGAAATGGCCCAAGGGCACATTTCCCTTTCAATCTCCCCCTTTTTGGTGATTTATGCCAACACAACATAAAGCAAGTAGAACAAGTACACAAACAATTCAAATTAGAACTCAAAATTGTTTTGATTCAATTTGACATATATGGATCACTCTATGCCACCACTTGGTTTGTTTTTGCAAATCAAACTCAAATTCCTATCTCTAAGTCAAAACCACTTGTAGAGACATAAAGAGAGGTTTTCCAAAGAAATTTTATCAAGGATTTCAAAAACTCCCCCTTTTTCCCATAATCAACACTTCTCCCCACAAGAGGCCAACTTTGACATAAAAGACAATAAAAGAGTTTTGACAAACCACAAACCAAAAGCTCTAATCTACTATTTTCAAAATTTCTCAAGTGGTAGCTGATCCATTTATTGCTTTGGCCTTTATTTTCTCCCCCTTTGGCATCAAGCACCAAAACGGGATCAATCTTGGCCCTTTAACCCCATTGCCTCACCAAAATTTTCAAATAAGAACACAAAGGCAATAGGAGTATAAAGATGAACTTGGAAAAGTTACTCTCTCTCATCAGAGTGCAGTGGAAGTCTTGCATGGTCCAAGTCCACCTTTTCCCTTTCAATTCTCCTTGGAGACTAAAACAACCAAACTCAAGTACATGGTTAGTCTCAAAGGGTCAAGTTGTAGCACAGCTCCCCCTAAATACGTGCATCACTTGCAAAAAGGACTTGTGAGGTCCAGGGAGTGTTTGTACAACTTGAGCACCACAATAAGCAACAGAATGCAGAATGAACATGATCAAAGGCATAAACACATATATGCTACAATTCAATCCAAGTTCCGCGAATCTAAGATATTGAGCTCACTACGCAGCCTGCAAAAGGTCTTCTCATCTAGAGGCTTGGTAAAGATATCGGCTAGCTGGTTCTCGGTGCTAACATGAAACACTTCGATATCTCCCTTTTGCTGGTGGTCTCTCAAAAAGTGATGCCGGATGTCAATGTGCTTTGTGCGGCTGTGCTCAACAGGATTTTCCGCTATTCGGATAGCACTCTCATTATCACATAGGAGTGGGACTTTGCTCAGATTGTAGCCAAAGTCCCTGAGGGTTTGCCTCATCCAAAGTAATTGCGCACAACACTGTCCTGCGGCAACATACTCGGCCTCAGCGGTGGATAGGGCAACGGAGGTTTGTTTCTTAGAGTTCCATGACACCAGGGACCTTCCTAAGAATTGGCACGTCCCCGATGTACTCTTCCTATCGACCTTACATCCAGCATAGTCGGAATCTGAGTACCCAATCAAGTCAAAGTTAGACCCCTTTGGATACCAGATCCCGAAGCAAGGTGTAGCGACTAAATATCTAAGAATTCGCTTCACAGCCACTAAGTGACACTCCTTAGGATCGGATTGAAATCTAGCACACATGCATACGCTAAGCATAATATCCGGTCTACTAGCACATAAATAAAGCAAAGAACCTATCATGGACCGGTATGCTTTTTGATCAACGGACTTACCTCCTTTGTTGAGGTCGGTGTGTCCGTCGGTTCCCATCGGCGTCTTCGCGGGCTTGGCGTCTTTCATCCCAAACCTCTTTAGCAAATCTTGCGTGTACTTCGTTTGGGAGATGAAAGTGCCGTCCTTGAGTTGCTTCACTTGGAACCCAAGGAAGTAGTTCAACTCGCCCATCATCGACATCTCGAATTTCTGCGTCATCACCCTGCTAAACTCTTCACAAGACTTTTGGTTAGTAGAGCCAAATATTATGTCATCGACATAAATTTGGCACACAAAAAGATCACCATCGCAAGTCTTAGTAAAAAGAGTTGGATCGGCTTTCCCGACCTTGAAAGCATTAGCAATTAAAAAGTCTCTAAGGCATTCATACCATGCTCTTGGGGCTTGCTTAAGTCCATAGAGCGCCTTAGAGAGCTTACACACGTGGTCGGGGTACCGTTCATCCTCAAAGCCAGGGGGTTGCTCCACGTACACCTCCTCCTTGATCGGCCCGTTGAGGAAAGCGCTCTTCACATCCATTTGGTACAACCTGAAGGAATGGTGAGCGGCATATGCTAGCAAGATACGAATTGATTCTAGCCAAGCCACGGGAGCAAAAGTCTCCTCAAAGTCCAAACCTGCGACTTGGGCATAACCTTTTGCCACAAGCCGAGCCTTGTTCCTTGTCACCACCTCGTGCTCGTCCTGTTTGTTGCGGAACACCCACTTGGTTCCCACAACATTTTGCTTGGGGCGAGGCACCAGTGTCCAAACTTCATTGCGCTTGAAATTGTTGAGTTCCTCCTGCATGGCCAACACCCAGTCCGGATCTAGCAAGGCCTCTTCTACCCTGAAAGGCTCAATAGAAGAGACAAAAGAGTAATGCTCACAAAAATTAACTAATCTTGAACGAGTAGTTACTCCCTTGCTAATATCACCCAAAATTTGGTCGACGGGATGATCCCTTTGGATCATCGCTCGAACTTGGGTTGGAGGTGCCTGAGGTGCTTCTTCCTCTTCAATTTGAACATCCTGTGCTCCCCCTTGATCATGCGCCTGCACTTGAGGTACCTGTTCGTCATCCTGGGTTGGGGAATGCACCATAGTTGAGGAAGACGGTTGATCTTGCTCCAAATGTTCCTGAGGCCGTACATCTCCAATCGCCATGGTGCGTATCGCGGCCGTTGGAACGTCTTCTTCATCTACATCATCAAGATCAACAACTTGCTCTCTTGGAGAGCCATTAGTCTCATCAAATACAACGTCGCTAGAGACTTCAACCAAACCCGATGATTTGTTGAAGACCCTATACGCCTTTGTATTTGAATCATAACCTAATAAAAACCCTTCTACGGCTTTGGGAGCAAATTTGGAATTCCTACCCTTCTTCACTAGAATGTAGCATTTACTCCCAAATACACGAAAGTACGATACATTGGGTTTGTTACCAGTCAGCAGCTCATATGAAGTCTTCTTGAGGAGGCGGTGAAGGTAGACCCTGTTGATGGCGTGGCAAGCCGTGTTCACGGCTTCCGACCAAAAGCACTCGGGGGTCTTGAACTCTCCAAGCATAGTCCTCGCCATATCTATGAGTGTCCTGTTCTTCCTCTCTACCACACCATTTTGCTGAGGTGTGTAGGGAGCGGAGAACTCGTGCTTGATCCCCTCCTCCTCAAGAAACTCCTCCACTTGAAGATTCTTGAATTCGGACCCGTTGTCGCTCCTTATCTTCTTCACCTTGAGCTCAAACTCATTTTGAGCTCTCCTGAGGAAGCGCTTGAGGGTCCCTTGGGTTTCAGATTTATCCTGCAAAAAGAACACCCAAGTGAAGCGGGAAAAGTCATCAACAATAACTAGACCATACTTACTTCCTCCTATGCTCAGATAGGCGACGGGTCCGAAGAGGTCCATATGTAGCAGCTCCAGGGGTCTTGATGTTGTCATCACATTCTTGGTGTGATGAGAGCCTCCCACCTGTTTCCCTGCTTGACAAGCTGCACAAGGTCTATCTTTTTCGAAATGTACATTGGTTAGACCTATCACGTGTTCTCCCTTTAGAAGCTTGTGGAGGTTCTTCATCCCCACATGTGCTAAGCGGCGATGCCACAACCAGCCCATGCAAGTCTTAGCCATTAAGCATGCATCTAGACCGGCCTCTTCTTTTGCAAAATCAACTAAGTAAAGTTTGCCGTCTAGTACACCCTTAAAAGCTAGTGAACCATCACATCTTCTAAAGACAGACACATCTACAATTGTAAATAGACAGTTATATCCCATATTGCATAATTGACTAACAGATAGCAAATTATATCCAAGAGACTCTACTAAAAACACATTAGAGATAGAGTGCTCATTTGAGATTGCAATTTTACCTAACCCTTTTACCTTGCCTTGATTCCCATCACCGAATATTATTGAATCTTGGGAATCTTTATTCTTGACGTAGGAGGTGAACATCTTCTTCTCCCCCGTCATATGGTTTGTGCATCCGCTGTCAATAATCCAGCTTGAACCCCCGGATGCATAAACCTGCAAGGCAAATTTAGGCTTGGGTCTTAGGTACCCAACTCATGTTGGGTCCTGCAAGGTTAGCACAAATATCCTTAGGGACCCAAATGCAAGTTTTGTCTCCCTTGCATCTTGCCCCTAATTTTCTAGCAACTATCTTCCTATCCTTTCTACAAATAGCAAAAGAAGCATTTAAAGCATGATATATTGTAGAAGGTTCATTTACTTTCCTAGGAACATTAACAACATTTCTCCTAGGCATATTATGAACAACATTTCTCCTACCAACATTTCTATCATGCACATAAGAAGAACTAGAAGCAAACATGGCATGAGAATCAAAGGCATTATATGCATTACAATTCCTATTAGCATTTCTAGATTGTCTCCTATCATGGTACATAAAGGCATGGTTCTTTTGCACACTACTAGCCATAGGGGCCTTCCCTTTCTCCTTGGCGGAGATGGGAGCCTTATGGCTTGTCAAGTTCTTGGCTTCCCTCTTGTAGCCAAGTCCATCCTTAATTGAGGGGTGTCTACCAATCGTGTAGGCATCCCTTGCAAATTTTAGCTTGTCAAATTCATTCTTGCTAGTCTTAAGTTGGGCATTAAGACTAGCTAATTCCTCATTTAATTTGGAAATTGAGACTAAATGATCACTACAAGCATCAATGTCAAAATCTTTACACCTATTACAAGTTTCAACAATTTCTACACAAGAATCAGATTTACTAGCTACTTCTAGTTTAGCATTTAAATCATCATTAAAACTTTTTAACTTAGCAATAGTTTCATGACAAGAAGATAATTCACTAGAGAGCATTTTATTTCTTTTAATTTCTAGAGCAAGAGACTTTTGTGCTTCTACAAATTTATCATGTTCTTCATACAACAAATCCTCTTGCTTTTCTAAAAGCATATTCTTATCATTCAAAGCATCAATCAACTCATTAATCTTATCAATTTTAGATCTATCTAATCCCTTGAATAAGCATGAGTAATCTATCTCATCATCATCACTAGACTCATCCTCACTTGAAGAAGCATAAGTACTAGTATCATGAGTGCTTACTTTCTTCTCTCTTGCCATGAGGCAAGTGTGACGCTCGTTAGGGAAGAGGGATGACTTGTTGAAGGCGGTGGCGGCGAGTCCTTCATTGTCGGAGTCGGAGGAGGAGCAATCTGAATCCCACTCCTTGCCTTGATGTGCCTCGCCCTTTGCCTTTTTGTATGCCTTCTTCTTCTCCCTCTTGCTCCCTTGGTCCTGTTCACTATCATTGTCGGGACAGTTAGCAATAAAATGACCAAGCTTACCGCATTTGAAGCATGAGCGCTTCCCCTTGGCTTTGGTCTTGCTTGGCTGTCCCTTGTGACCTTTAAGCGCCGTCTTGAAGCGCTTAATGATGAGAGCCATCTCCTCATCATTAAGTCCGACCGCCTCAATCTGTGCCACCTTGCTAGGTAGCGCCTCCTTGCTTCTTGTTGCCTTGAGAGCAAGGGGTTGCGGCTCGTTGATCGGACCATTCAAGGCGTCGTCCACGTACCTCGCCTCCTTGATCATCATTCGCCCGCTAACGAATTTTCCGAGGACTTCTTCGGGTGACATTTTGGTGTACCTGGGATTCTCACGAATATTATTCACCAAATGAGGATCAAGAACGGTAAAGGACCTTAGCATCAGTCGGACGACGTCGTGGTCCGTCCATCGCGTGCTTCCGTAGCTCCTTATTTTGTTGATAAGGGTCTTGAGCCGGTTGTATGTTTGAGTTGGCTCCTCGCCCCTTATCATCGCGAACCTTCCAAGCTCGCCCTCCACCAACTCCATTTTGGTGAGCAAGGTGACGTCGTTCCCCTCATGAGAGATCTTGAGGGTGTCCCAGATCTGCTTGGCATTGTCCAAGCCGCTCACCTTGTGATACTCGTCCCTGCACAAAGAGGCTAGCAACACAGTAGTAGCTTGTGCATTCTTATGAATCTGTTCATTAATAAACACAGGGCTATCCGAGCTATCAAATTTCATTCCACTTTCCACAATCTCCCAAATGCTTGGATGGAGAGAAAACAGGTGAGTACGCATTTTGTGGCTCCAAAATCCGTAGTCCTCTCCATCAAAGTGAGGGGGCTTGCCAAGTGGAATGGGGAGCAATTGGGCATTTGAGCTATGCGGAATGCGCGAATAATCGAAAGAAAAGTTTGAGTTAACCGTCTTTCGTCTGTCGTAGTCGTCGTTGTCCTTTTGGGAGGAGGAAGATTCGTCGCTGTCGTAGTAGACAATTTCCTTGATGCGCCTTGTCTTCTTCTTCCTCCCGTCTTTTCTTTTGTGGCCCGAGCCTGAGTCGGTGGGCCTGTCATCATTTGGTTCGTTGACGAAGGACTCCTTCTCCTTGTCATTGATCACCATCCCTTTGCCCTTAGGATCCATCTCTTCGGGCGGTTAGTCCCTTTCTTGAAGAGAACGGCTCTGATACCAATTGAGAGCACCTAGAGGGGGGGTGAATAGGTGATCCTGTAAAACTTCAAAAACTTATAGCCACAAAAACTTGGTTAATTGTTAGCACAATAATTGCCAAGTGGCTAAGGAGGAATCCTCAACAAAACACAATAACCAACAAGGATCAATCACAGAGATGGCACGGTGGTTATCCCGTGGTTCGGCCAAGACCAACGCTTGCCTACTCCACGTTGTGGCGTCCCAATGGACGAGGGCTGCAATCAACCCCTCTCAAGCGGTCCAAAGACCCACTTGAATACCACGGTGTTTTGCTTGCTTTATCTCAATCCCGTTTGCGAGGAATCTCCACAACTTGGAGCCTCTCGCCCTTACACTTGAAATTCACAAAGAACACGGAGCAAGGGAGGGATTAGCAACGCACACAAGACACAAGAATCAGAGTGTCAACACGCACACAAATCGCAACAAGAGCTTGCAACACGACTCAATGAGTTCACAACTCCACAAGAGCTCTATATGCTATCACAATGAAACGAATGCGCGAAATCGATGTCTTGGTGCTTAGAAATGTTGTGGAGATGCTTGGTGTGCTCCTCCATGCGCCTAGGGGTCCCTTTTATAGCCCCAAGGCAGCTAGGAGCCGTTTGAAGCAATCTTGGAAGGCTGATCTTGCCTTCTATCGACTGGCGCACCGGACAGTCCGGTGCACACCGGACACTGTCTGGTGCCCGATTTCCTTCCTTAAATAGCGAAGCCGACCGTTGGCAGCCTAAGAGCCGTTGGTGCACCGGACAGTCCGGTGCCATCTTCTAGCCGTTGGCTCGGCCACGTGTCCCGCGCAGATTGCGCGGCCGACCGTTGGCCCGGCCGACCGTTGGCTCACCGGACAGTCTGGTGCACACCGGACAGTCCGGTGAATTATAGCCGTACGTCGCCGGTGAATTCCCGAGAGCGGCCAGTTCGCTCGAACCAGCCTGGCGCACCGGACACTGTCCGGTGCGCCACCGGACAGTCCGGTGCGCCACCGGACAGTCCGGTGCGCCACCGGACAGTCCGGTGCTCCCAGACTCAGCAGATTCTTGGCTGCTCGAGCCAAGACATTTCCAATTGGATTTTCCCTGTTTCCAGCACTTAGACACAATACATTAGTCCATAAAACAATGTACTAAGTCTGAGAAACATACCTTTATCCTTGATTTGTACTTTGTCCATCTCTTTACACTTAGGCACTTGTGTTGGACACTAAATCACCAAAACACTTAGAAATGGCCCAAGGGCACATTTCCCTTTCATAGGGACACCAATGTTTGGAAGGAAGGTGGATGAGCGGCTGATCTGGCTGAGACTATCAGCAACAATCTTGGAGGGTGACTTTTGTGCTTCTCCTTCTTCTAACTCTCTTTCCTTCTCTGCAACCATTTGCTCCTACATAAAATGAATGTACTTAGTAACAAGGCCATACAAAAGTGTTGAACCAGGCATTTACTTGAGTGTAGTACATGTAACTTACATATATCTCATTTGCAAGCGGTACGACCATTTCGGGGACTATTCATACATTCCCCAAAGAAATCAACAGCATCCGGCTCCATGTTGTTGTACTTAGTCCATTCATAACAACAAACAGATTAACAGACTTAACTCCACCTAAAGATAGAACACTCATTTGGAACTGGAGTGATGTCGTCATCTTCCATACATGAACCAGTAATGCACAGAGCTGATAATTAAATGAGTGCCTACCATAAGAGATCTAGGTGTTGCTATTTTTCAACAAAATATGCAACCTGAGACTCTAGAAGATAGACTGAAATAAGTAAACTAAAATCTGAATAGGTTAGAGGACTTACTGGAATACGGTTGTCTGAATTGTCATACACTATCTCAACAAAAGCAGATACAACCGAGTGTCCAGCACCTTCCTGCAATGATTATTACAGTAGGGTATATCAAACACCAGCGGACCAGCCACCTATTCCAACTACCTAGACTGCTTGAACAAAGAGGAGGCATACATGGAGAAGGGCACCCCTATCCTCACTTCGCAGGTTCTGAAACATGTCACTCAGGACAAATCGTATAGCTGGTGTATGAAGCATACACAAATCAAAAGAATATTCTCGCATAAGAGCATATGCGAATAATAATAATAATAATAATAATAATAATAATAATAATAATAATAATAATAATAATAATAATAATATAGCAGTATTGTACCACATGTTTAAGATTACCATGAAAGAAATTTGATTTGCCAGATCCATTTGCACCAACTGTGGCAAACAATTAAAAAATGTCAGTTCATTAAGAGCAGAAAAGTATGCATCCAAGTTGTAGTTGCCCTGTAGTATTTGCAATGAGTTCGGCAGAAAGACTAGAAGATCACTATAGAGCAAACAAACAGCAAGCACACAGAAGAGTTACACGGACTTAACCGTAACTGTTTCAAGGTCATGGTTTTCTAAATTCTGATTTTACAAAACTAAACAAATAACCCAATTTAGCAAATAAAGGAAACTGAACCTTGAAGACACTACAGGAATCCTAATGATTCCCGTCGGCCAGGATAATTCCCGTCGGCCAGGGAAAAAGCCGACGGGGATAACGTAACTCCCGTCGGCTACACTGAAGCCGACGGGAATAAGGTAACGCCCGTCGGCCAGAGAGTAGGCCGACGGGAGTTAACTTAACTCCCGTCAGCCAGAAAATAGGCCGACGGGGATTACTTAACTCCCGTCGGCCAGAGCGCAGGCCGACGGGGATTAGGCTTTTATGAGCGCGGGTTCGCCCGCGCGGGCTCATTTCTTCTCTGTCTTTCTTCCTAGCCGCCGCCGCCGCCTGCCCTATTCTCGCCGCCGCCTCTAACCGCCGCCGCGCCGCCGCCCCTCCCCGCCGGCGTGCCTTCCCGGCCGAGCCCGACGCCGCCCCTCGGAGCGCCGCCCCTCGGAGCCCGACGCCGCGCACCCGGGCGCCCCGGCGTCGCCCGTCCGCCGCCCATCCTCTCGCGGCGCAGAGCGCCCAGCCGCCCCACCGCCGCGCGCCCGTCAGCGCCGCCGCGAGCCCGGCCGCCCGTCCCCGCCGCGTGCCCGCCCGTCCGTCGCGGCCGTGCCCGCCCTCGCTCGTCTCCGCCGTGCCCCACACCGCCCACATCGCCGCCGGGTCTCTCGGAGCGTCGTCGCTGCCTCCTCGAGCACCGCCGCCGCGTCCAAGCGCCGCCTCCGCCCCCGACCGCATCTCCGAACCAACTACGACACCCACGTGAGTTAATTATGTGTGTACATGTTAATGCATTGGATTGTGAATGTTAATTATGTGTGTACATGTTTATTTTTGTCGGTTTTTTATGGCCGACGGGAGTTAACTTTCATGTGATTAGTATTAATTTAATAACACATGTGATTAGAGTGTGATTATAGTTAATTTAATATCACATGTGTGGCTTCATGTTAGGTAATTATTTATTGTATTCTTATAGTAGATTTAACTTATACTATTGAATTGTTAAATTTGATGTTATTTATTGATTAGATTTAACTTATAATATTAGGATGTATGAATGTTTCGATATTGATTAATTTGATGTTATTTATGTGTATATATAATTATTTATGTATATATATAGTTTTACTACTTACCTATAGATGTATATATGTATGTATATATGTGTGTGACGTGTAGAAACGTGATTGTCTCACACACACTCTTTACTCGTACACAGCCGCAATAATGGGTGATAGACGTGATTGGATGTATGAAGGTTTCAAGAAGGGTGGGTGTCACACTAGTGAATGGTTTGCCAAGACACAAATATTTCTGGACCATGCAGCTGCTTTGTCACAAATAGATAATATTAGGTGTCCATGCAATAAATGTAGAAATATGACGAGCCACACCAAGAGGCAGGTCACACTACACCTGTGCTCGCATGGTTTCGTGCCAGGCTATAAGGTCTGGTATCTCCACGGTGAAGATGGTGAACGAGCAGCAGAAGTAGAAGTTGATGACGGTGAAGATGATGTTGATAGGATGGACCAGATGCTTGAGGATCTGCAGCCTGAACTGGCACCAGATCATCATGATTCACCTACACCGGAGGTTCAGAAGTTCTTCGACCTACTCAAAGCGTCAGAAGAGCCTCTTCACGGGCACACTGACGTGATCGTCCTCGAATTCGTGACCCGACTGATGTCAATCAAGTCAAAATTTGCATTTTCAATTAATTGTTACAAGGAGCTTGTGGATTTGATTAGCGAGGTTCTTCCTACGGGTCACAAGATGCCCAAAGACATGTACCAGTCCAAAAAATTGCTTGAAGGTCTTGGTATGGAGTATGAGAAGATTGATGTTTGCCAAGACAACTGTATGCTTTTTTGGAAGGAACATGGCAGAGAACAAAAATGCTTAAAATGTGGGAAGTCAAGGTACGTGGAGCTTGTAAATGAAGATGGGGAGAAGGTGGTGACAAAGGTTGCACATAAACAGCTTCGGTACATGCCTCTCACTCCTAGAGTGAAACGTTTGTTTCTCTCGAGGAAGACCGCTATGCACATGAGGTGGCATAAAGATTGTATGGACAGACAAGATGGGTTAATGGTGCACCCGTCAGATGGTGATGCATGGAAGGCTCTTGACAAATTTGATCCAGATTTTGCCAGCGATGCAAGAAACGTTCGTATCAGCTTGGCAACTGATGGTTTCACGCCGTTCAATATGACCGCTGCGTCGTATTCATGTTGGCCTGTCATTGCCATACCGTACAACCTTCCACCTGCTCTTTGCATGAAATATGAGTTTATGTTCCTATGTCTTGTTATACCTGGGCCTGAGCATCCTGGCGTACGCCTCAATGTGATGCTTCAACCACTGATTGAAGAGTTAAAGAAGCTATGGCAAGGTGTGGAAGCCTATGACTGCTTCAAGAAGCAGAAATTCAATCTTCGTGTTGCATATCTGTTCTCGGTTCATGACTTTATGGCGTATGGTATTTTCTCTGGATGGAGCGTGCATGGTAGATTGACGTGTCCTTATTGTGCTAAAGATACAGATTGTTTTCGTCTTAGTGCTGGTGGCAAGATATGTTACTTTGATTGCCATAGATGTTTTCTACCCTTCAATCACCCCTTCAGAAGGCAGAGAAAGGAATTTAGGAAGGGCACCATTGTCACGAAGGGACCGCCCAAGCGACGTAGTGGGATAGAAATTACAGAAGAGCATATGAAACTTGTCCTAGACGAGAGTGGTAAAAGGTATCAAGGTTTTGGTGAGGAGCATAACTGGACTCACATATGTGGCTTGTGGGAGCTTCCTTATGCTAAGTCATTGATTTTGATGCACAACATCGACGTCATGCATCAAGAGAGTAACTTTTGCCAAGCCCTCATAAATACATGCATGGATTTCCCTGATAAAACGAAAGACAATGACAAGGCACGCATGGACTTAGCAGTGATATGTGATCGTCCAACCCAAGTGCTTAGAGAAAACGGAGGCAAACCAAAAGCTGACTATTGTCTAAAATCTAAGCAACGGAGAGAAGTGATGAAGTGGATGAAGGATATTAAATTCCCCGATGGTTATGCCGCTGGTTTTAGAAGATCTGTGAACTTGAAGACAATGAAGATGAATGGACTGAAGAGCCATGACTTCCACATAATTATGGAGAGGCTCATGCCTGTAATGTTTCGTGGGTACATTTCCGAAGCTGTGTGGAAAACGTTAGCTGAAGTTAGCTATTTCTACAGACAGTTGTGTGCTAAAGAAATCAGAAGAGATGTGATGGAACAGCTGGAGAAAGAGGCACCGGTGCTTTTGTGCAAATTGGAAAAAATATTTCCACCGGGTTTCTTCAATCCTATGCAGCATCTCTTTATACATCTTCCATATGAGGCTAAGGTCGGTGGTCCTGTTCAGTATAGGTGGATGTTTCATATAGAAAGAGCATTAAAGAAGCTTAGAGCAATGGTGGGCAATAAGGCAAGAGTTGAAGGATGTATTGCGGAACAATTTAAACTAAAGGAGGTAGCACACTTCACAAGTTGTTACTTTGCAGAAGAACATAATGTATTTGCTCGAAAGAAAAGGTACCATGATGATGAACGAGAGATGCCTCCGTGTAGTGATTTTTCGATTTTTCAGACAAACGGCAAAGCCGTTGGTCCACCCAAGGCATATCACCTCAGTATGGAAGAACGGAAGTCTGCTTTACTGTACATGTTCACGAATATGCCTGAGGTGGAGAAATACTTTGTGTAAGACTTATTTTCTTAAATTGTTCATATGTGAATTAGTTTATGTTATCAAATATCTCATGTCATACAATAATATTTGACAGCGAGTTTGATGAACAAAACATGAGGTGTCTCGGTAGGCCAACAGCGAGAGACATAGATAAATTGCGACGCGATGGTATGCATGGGCGACCTAATTTCATTATGTGGCTTCGGGACCGTGTAAGTCTTAATTATGTGGCTCCGACAGCTAATTTCAGTTAACTAATATTACAGAATTTGCTAATACTTTGTGGCATAATTGACAGTTTGGGGAGGAAATGAATTTGAATGATGACTTACGTCAGTTATCTATTGGAAGCGTAACTGCCAAAAGCTATGGACGTTACAACGTCAATGGATATCGCTTTCGTTCAAGCATTTTCGAATCAAGTCATCCTATGGCCGCCACTCAAAATAGTGGAGTCGTTACTAGGGCAACCGACATGGAAGGACACGAAGCCTGCTATTACGGGAAAATCAAAAATATAATCGAGATTACATTTGCTGGAAATAAGCCTTTAGCGCTAGTTTTCTTTGAGTGTAAATGGTATGACCCGAAGTATTATAGGACCGAATTTGGGATGACACAGATCCAACCTGAAAAATTGCTTCAAGGACACGACACGTATATCCTTGCTCATCAAGCAGACCAAGTTTATTTCTCGACATATCCATGCAAAAAGTTGTCTAAATGGAGGGTTGTGTACAATGTAAATCCCCGCGAACGCCTATACACTCCTGGTGAGGACGAATATCAAATTGGTCACCTTGAGCAGGTTGATGAGGTGTTTCAAGAAGAAGAGTTGCCAACTAGTTTTCATATTGATCCTGCACCGGCATTAGATTCACTAGTTGCAGACGTTAACGACTTAACTTTTCCCGAGAAAAGGAGAAGACAACCTGTTAGGAGAAAAGTAACATGGCGACCTCTGCATAGAAGAGAACAAATAGATCCTGATTTTGATGATATTTAACAAGTAAAGTTGTTTTGTTATTTAATTTGTTTATATTTTAAGTATTATGTCATTTTTGATGCACTAATGAATAATTTCTTATTTTTTATGCAGGATGCCGCCAAAGTCAAAGAAGTCAGTAAAGGGGCTGTTCAAGGGCCTGGGCCTTTTTCAGGGCAGTTCTTCGAGCAGCAGCAGACGTCGAGAGCTGTTGAGCGCGGTACATGGAGATGAGGTAACATATCTTGTACAAATAAATTTGTTTACATATTTACAAATAAATCTTGAGTTGTATGTACCAGGATGAGCAGCACACTGAGGAGCAGCACATTGAGGAGGAGCAGCACAATGAGGCTGAGCAGCACAATGAGGAGGTGGAGCACAATGAGGAGGTGGAGCATGTGACATGGGACTAGGCCGCACAGCATCACCAGCCATGGGACCAGTGGGACCACCA
Source organism: Zea luxurians (assembly GCA_029449295.1). NCBI lineage: Eukaryota > Viridiplantae > Streptophyta > Magnoliopsida > Poales > Poaceae > Zea > Zea luxurians. Next base: position 35,366,685 of record JAOPSE010000016.1, on the reverse strand, counting down.
GAGAGAGCAGCAACAGGCGTGGGACCAGTGGGGCCAACAGGGCGAACCGGCTGACAACCCGATGGAAGATGGCTCGGGAGGCTCTTCAGCGACACGCACACGTCGCTCAAGAAAAAGCCACTCAGTAAAGCCTCGTCACGCGATAGAGCGAGAGGTTGATAGGACTTTAATCATGCCACATGGAGATCGGTGAGTGTAATATATTAACTTATCTCATATAACTATTATGTGTATTGTTAATGTTTTTGTGTAATGCAGGAATTGGGAGGACCTGTCCTTTGACGGCAAGGGACACCACACTCAGGTTAACCTTACGTTGGGTTCTCTTTGCCGCCTTCACTACCCTGGTATAGTGAAGGTGTCAAACGGTAATACCGAGGATGAGGTGCTCGTCAGTACCTGGGACGAGTACAAGTTTAAAAAGGAACGAAACCACATCGACAGACAGGGACTTGTGCGTAATGACTTTTGGGTATGAATTCTTTATTATTTTTGTTATGTTTCTTAATATTGTAAATCTATGACTTATACCATTGTATTTGTATTCTTTATGTTGTAGCTTCGATATCGGTTGCCTGACGGAGAGGATTACATGGGGCACGCTGAACGTGTCTTTCAAAACAATGCAAAGAAGCTAGTGAAGGATGCCATATACTATGCGAGAATTCAGGCTACAAACCTGTATTTTCAAAAGCATCCGGAAGAAGCAGGCCCCTTGAATAAAAAGGAAGGGTCCTCAAAGATATATTTGACTGAGGATCAATATCGTGAGGTTAGTATTCAATTTGTTTTACCCTTTATATTTATTGTTGTGATTGATAATATGTAACAATATGTGTGTGTGCAGGTGATGGTTCCATGGATGGCGCCCGTGCCTGATGCGTACTATGCTTGGTGTCGATATTGGGCTTTCGAAGGCTTCCAGAAAGCGTCAGCGCATCACAGACAATGTCGAGGAACCAATCCTAACCACAAGTTTGGCGGTGACGACATGATATGAAAAGCTAAAAGAATGGTAAGTTTGATCTATCTATGTCGATCAGCAAATAATACGATTGCTTATGAATATTTTTTGTTTATACAGGAAGCTACGAGTAGCCAAAAGCCTAGTGACATTGAGGTCTACCAGGAGGGCCACAAAGGACCAGACCCGAACAACCCTGACCAGCTCTGCAGCCAGACAGCCACGGATCGCTTGGTGAGTTTTGGCTCAAAAGTTCAAACGTTCAAAGTATATAAATTCCTGCATTTGTAAGGTTGTCAATGATGTATAGGCGGCATATGGGGAGGAGATGGTTCGTCGCCATGGCCCTGACTTCGACTGGCGCCATGAACCGGTGGATCCCTCGGTGGTGTACGCAAGTGGTGGTGGCAAAGCGCATGGACGGTAAGCTCTAACTTATGAAATTATATGGTTGACACTAAATTGATTATACAATAATCACATTTTTTGAATAACTTATAGATACGCACTCTTCGACGAATTCATTGACTCGTCGTCGGTGAGATCTCAGAGGACGGGTTCATCTTCCCGTAGCTCATGCTCTCGTCGACCGAATGAGCAGGAGTTGGAGATTATGAGGATGCGCGAAGAGATGAGACAACAACGCGAATTTATGGAGGCTTGCAATGCACATAACCAAGCGATGTATCAAGTGAGTACACATAATTCGAACTCTAAATTATTATATTTCAATACAACATCTTCGGTAGTAACACATATATGTTTAACAGTTAATGCAGCAACAGGGCATGACATCAAATTTTCCACCGCCACCACAATGGAGCCAATTTGCAAACACACCAGTTCCACCACCGCAGTTCACCACCCCTCCGACACATATACCTGCACCTGGAGATAGGGTACGTTTGATAACTCTCCATTAATTTATATACTTGTATACTTTTTTGATATTTGCATTTAACGTGATGATATTTGCTAACTTGCATAGGTTACGCCCGAAGCGGGTGGTAGTGGATCTGATCCCGCAGCAGGGACTGGATTTGTTGACTCACTCTTCGCATTCCCTCCTCCTGGTGGTGGTGGCGGCAGCGGTCAAAGCTCTAACCACCCAAGTGGTGGTTATCTCTAAACACATGAACATGTTTCTTAACTCGTGGACTCTTGGTCGTACTTGAACATATGTCGTACTTATATTTCAATACTATGTCGTACTCGTTGACTCGATGTGGTGGTTGAACTTATATTTGAAATGTTGGTGGATGTTATGTTTGTAATGCGTGATTTTATTATGAATGCATGTGTTTGTAATGTGGCTGTTATCTGTTATTTATGTTATGTGTGATATATGTTATGTGTGCAGAAATAGTGTCCTAATTTAGTGCTGTTTTTGTAGCAGTATAGGGTAATTCTCGTCGGCCCAGTTAATTCCCGTCAGCTATGGTCGAACCGACGGGAATTAACTAATAACTCTCGTCGGCCCAGTTAATTCCCGTCGGCCTGGGGAACCGACGGGAATTAACTAATAACTCCCGTTGGCCCGGTGAACCGACGGGAATTAACAAACAACTCTCGTCGGCCCAGTTAATTCCCGTCGGCCTGGGGAACCGACGGGAATTAACTAATAACTCCCGTCGGCCCGGTGAACCGACGGGAATTAACTCATAACTCCCGTCGGCCTGGTGAACCGACGGGAGTTAGCATTAATTGCCGTCGGCTAGTTAGTGGCCGACGGGAATTAATAATTCCCGTCGGCCGCCGACGGGGATAAACGTATCCCCGACAAGGGACGCCTGGCGGCTGAAAACCGACGGGAATAAGCCCTAAACCGACGGGAATTAAGTAATTCCCGTCGGTATATGCTTATTCCCGTCGGTTTCTGGCCGACGGGAATTAAGTGAATTCCTGTAGTGAGATGCTCCGGATCTTGATCATCAGTTCATCACTAATAAAGCTTTGTGATTGACTCACTAGGTAATGATTTATCTATTGCAGGCCCGATATAGGCGGAGGTTGCCGCACAAGCGGCGTTAAATTATCTGAGCAGCAGTTAGGAAGCAGAACCCTATGACTACAGTAATATCTATGAGCGAGGGAGCAGAAGAAGGGGTTTACCAACTATGTTAACTTTGGGACTGAAGGGCTCTGTTGATATCTCCTCCTTGTAGCTCTTAAACCCTTCGATTATGACCTAAACCAGACAGATGGCCAATAAGCCAACAAGCTTACATGAAAAAAATACCACCAAATTGTACCCAGGGCAGAACATCTTGCCTTCTTTATATACATTTTTTAAGCTGACACAGGTCACGCTACCATGAAACCCCTGCAAAAGAGCATGGCAAGTCAGTAACAACTAACAAGTAGACCCGAATTCAAATGGTGAAAAGGCTTGAGTTAGGGTTCGGGAGCTCGGTTCCACACAGCAGCGAGGGAAGAGAGTGGGGGGTTACCTAGTGGGTGCTCATCGCCGGCAAAGGGTCCGACGAAGAGTTGGAGAAGGGGACGCCGAGGACCTGGGCAACTGACACAGGGCACCGTCGGCGGTGGCTCAGTTGTCGCCGTGCGCGAGAGAGCGAGAGGAAGGTAGCAGGGAAGAATTGAAGCGAGGAAATGAACCGGGGGAGATGGCAGCGCGACGGCTGCCAGCGCCACTTGGTGTAGGACGCGTCGGGTCAGCCATTCTCGGTGCAGCGGAAGCCGACGTCGAGGAACGGGCAGTCGTTGGAGTGGTAGAGCAGGTACCCGCCGCCGGCGCTGGCCCAGACCCACTCCCCGTCGAACAGGTCGCACTCCTCCTCCTCGTCGGCGACGGTGGCGGCCTCACCGCCACCGCCACTCCCCGCCGCCGCAGCACGAGACGCGGAGACGGGCCGGCTGTCCACATCCACTGATGCCGCGATGGAGACCCCGCCAGCCCACAGCCTCCTGTGCGCGGCCACCAGTGCGGCGGCCGAGCAGCGGAGCGAAGCGACGAGGAGGAGCAGCAGCAGCGCCGCGGCGGCGGCCAGCCACGCCAGTTGGGCGGTGTACGGGATGGACGGATCCGTTCACCAGCGGCGGTGCGGCGGCGTGGTGGGCGCGAGTGGCGGCGCTAGGTTAAGGGGAGGGAGAGGACTGGACTTGTCTGCGGTGGTGGGCAGCCAAGAGGATAAGGTAGGAGGGGAATTTTAGTCATCTTGGGCGGGAGATGGGAAAATGAATGCAGCCAATAGAAAGGGGTACGGTCCTTTTTTGGAAAAAAAAACATAAAGTGACGCCGCCAAATCATCACATAAAAGCACATCTAAGCGTCATAAAAGTAAAACCGTCTACCAACTCCTGGCGCCTGACAATATATGACGAATCTTCGTACCCTTATGTGACAACAAAAACACTACCGTCATAAAATCTTCATGGCCTCATGAAATTATGACGACTCAAAAAATTCCATCATATTATGTGACATTATATGACGATAATTGACCTTGTCATTAGGTATTTTTTCATAAAAGGATAAATTTCTTGTAGTGTTCACGAAGCTCATCCAGGTGTTCCTCTATGTAAGGCTCGGCTATCGTGAGATGTTGTAGTACACTACCATGAGCACAATGTACTAGCTTGTAATCCTCAACGCGAAAAGTTTTCCTGCCCATTCTCCCTCTCCCACATAGTTTACCCTCATGTTTAGGTACAGGCACACCTATCATTGTTCCGTCACTGATGTAATCTATACAGCTCTCAATCACTTCTTCTGTAGTGTATCCCTCCATGATTGAACCCTCTAGGTGAGCGCGATTTCGCACATAACCTTTTAATACTCCCAGGTATCGCTCCAACTGAAACATATGATGTAAATATAGTGGCCCTAATATTTTTATCTGATCCACGAGATGTATGATTAGGTGTACTTGCATATCAAAAAATGATGGAGGAAAACACATTTCAAACTTGCACATAGTCTCGATGATGTATGCCTTTAGATAGTCCAAGTCTTCTAAAGCTATTACTTTTTGTGAAATCGCATTGAAAAAGTAACACAGGCATGTTGAAAGTCGCCTAGAGGGGGGTGAATAGGGCGAAACTGAAATTTACAAAATTAATCACAACTACAAGCCGGGTTAGCGTTAGAAATAATAATGAGTCCGAGAGAGAGGGCACAAAACAAATCGCAAGCGAATGAAGAATGTGACACGCGGATTTGTTTTGCCGAGGTTCGGTTCTCGCAAACCTACTCCCCGTTGAGGAGGCCACAAAGGTCGGGTCTCTTTCAACCCTTACCCTCTCTCAAACGGTCCCTCGGACCGAGTGAGCTTCTCTTCTCAAATCAAAACCGGGAACAAAACTTCCCCGCAAGGACCACCACACAATTGGTGTCTCTTGTCTTGGTTACAATTGAGTTTTGATCATAAGAACAATTGAGAAAGAAACAAGCAATCCAAGCGCAAGAGCTCAAAAAAACACGGCAAATCACTCTCGCTAATCACTAAAGCCTTGTGTGGAATTGGAGAGGATTTGATCACTTGAGTGTGTCTAGAATTGAATGCCTAGCTCTTGTAAGTTGGTTGAGAAGTGGAAAACTTGGATGACTTGAATGTGGGGTGGTTGGGGTTATTTATAGCCCCAACCACCAAACTAGCCTTTTGTTGGAGGCTGTCTGTCGCATGGTGCACCGGACAGTCCGGTGCACACCGGACATGTCCGGTGCGCCAGCCACGTCACCCGAACGTTAGGGTTCCGACCGTTGGAGCTCTGACGCTGGGCCCGCCTTGATGTCCTGTGGCGCACCGGACATGCACTGTAGAGTGTCCGGTGCGCCTGTTCGCGCGTGCCTGACTTCTGCGCGCTCTGGCGCGCATTAAATGTGCCTGCAGGTGACCGTTGGCGCCGAAGTAGTCGTTGCTCCGCAGATACACCGGACAGTCCGGTGTACACCGGACATGTCCGGTGAATTATAGCGGAGAGCCGTTGCGAATTCCCGAAGCTAGCGAGTTCAGAGTCGCTTCATCCCTGGAGCACCGGACAGTCTGGTGAATTATAGCGGAGTGACTCTGCGTTTTTCCGAAGGCGAGGAGTTCAGCGCGTGGAGAATCCTGGTGCACCGGACATGTCCGGTGGCGCACCGAACAGTCCGGTGCCCCAGACCAGGGTGCCTTCGGTTGTCCCTTTGCTCTTTTTGTTGAACCCTTTTCTTGGTCTTTTTATTGGCTTATTGTGAACCTTTGGTACCTGTAAAACTTATAGACTTGGGCAAACTAGTTAGTCCAATTATTTGTGTTGACAATTCAACCACCAAAATTAGTTTAGGAAATAGGTGTAAGCCTAATTCCCTTTCAATCTCCCCCTTTTTTGTGATTGATGCCAACACAAACCAAAGCAAGTATAGAAGTGTAAAATTGAACTAGTTTGCAAAGTGTAAGTGCAAAGGTTACTTGGAATTGAGCCAATAAATATTACTTACTAGATATGCATGGATTGTTTCTTTATTTTTAACATTTTGGACCACGCTTGCACCACATGTTTTGTATTTGCAAATTCTTTTTGTAAACCCTTTTCAAAGTCCTTTTGCAAAATAGTCAAGGGAAAATGAGTAAGATTTTGCGAAGCATTTTCAAGTTTTGAAATTTTCTCCCCTTGTTTCAAATGCCTTTCCTTTGACTAAACAAAACTCCCCCTCAAATAAGTTCTCCTCTTAGTGTTCAAGAGGGTTTTAAGATATCAGTTTTGAAAGTGCTACTTTCTCCCCCTTTAGAACACAAAGAGATACCAATTTGAATTTTACCAATTAAAAATCATCAATTTTTAAAATTAGGGTGGTGGTGCGGTCCTTTTGCTTTGGGCCAATACTTTCTCCCCCTTTGGCATGAATCGCCAAAAACGGATACTTAGAATGAAATATAGGCCCTTTCCTACCTATTTTCTCCCCTTTGGCAAATAAAACATATGAGTGAAGATTATACCAAAGACGAAGAAATGCTTGGAGCGTCGGCGAAGGATGAGTGATAGAGTGGAGTGGAAGCCTTTGTCTTCGCCGAAGACTCCAATTCCCTTTCAATATACCTATGACTTGGTTTGAAATACACTTGAAAACACATTAGTCATAGCATATATAAAAGAGACATGATTAAAGGTATACTTATGAGCTATGTGTGCAAATTAGCAAAAGAAGTTCCTGGTATCAAGAATATTGAGCTCATGCCTAAGTTTGGTAAAAGTTTGTTCATCTAGTGGCTTGGTAAAGATATCGGCTAATTGATCTTTAGTATTAATGTATGCAATCTCGATATCCCCCTTTTGTTGGTGATCCCTAAGAAAATGATACTGAATGGCTATGTGTTTAGTGCGGCTATGCTCAACGGGATTATCCGCCATGCGGATTGCACTCTCATTATCACATAGAAGAGGAACTTTGGTTAATTTGTAACCATAGTCCCGCAGGGTTTGCCTCATCCAAAGAAATTGCGCGCAACAATGGCCTGCGGCAATGTACTCGGCTTCGGCGGTTGAAAGAGCGACCGAATTTTGCTTCTTTGAAGCCCAAGACACCAAGGATCTTCCCAAGAACTGGCAAGTCCCCGATGTGCTCTTTCTATTAATCTTACACCCTGCCCAATCGGCATCCGAATAACCAATCAAATCAAATGTGGATCCCCGAGGGTACCAAAGCCCAAACTTAGGAGTATAAGCCAAATATCTCAAGATTCGTTTTACGGCCGTAAGGTGTGATTCCTTAGGGTCGGCTTGGAATCTTGCACACATGCATACGGAAAGCATAATGTCCGGTCGAGATGCACATAAATAGAGTAATGAACCGATCATCGACCGGTATACCTTTTGATCGACGAATTTACCTCCCGTGTCGAGGTCGAGATGCCCATTTGTTCCCATGGGTGTCTTGATGGGCTTGGCATCCTTCATTCCAAACTTGGTTAGAATGTCTTGAGTGTACTTCGTTTGGCTAATGAAGGTGCCCTCTTGGAGTTGCTTGACTTGGAATCCTAGAAAATACTTCAACTCCCCCATCATAGACATCTCGAATTTTTGTGTCATGATCCTACTAAATTCTTCACATGTAGATTCATTAGTAGACCCAAATATAATATCATCAACATAAATTTGGCATACAAACAAATCATTGTCAAGAGTTTTTGTGAATAAAGTAGGATCGGCCTTGCCGACTTTGAAGCCATTAGCTATAAGGAAATCTCTTAGGCATTCATACCATGCTCTTGGGGCTTGCTTGAGCCCATAAAGCGCCTTAGAGAGCTTATAGACATGGTTAGGGTACTCACTATCTTCAAAGTCGGGAGGTTGCTCAACATAGACCTCTTCCTTGATTGGTCCATTGAGGAAGGCACTCTTCACGTCCATTTGATAAAGCTTGAAGCCATGGTAAGTAGCATAGGCTAATAATATGCGAATTGACTCAAGCCTAGCTACGGGTGCATAGGTTTCACCGAAATCCAAACCTTCGACTTGGGAGTATCTCTTGGCCACAAGTCGGGCTTTGTTCCTTGTCACCACACCATGCTCATCTTGCTTGTTGCGGAAGACCCATTTGGTTCCTACAACATTTTGGTTAGGACGTGGAACTAAATGCCATACCTCATTCCTAGTGAAATTGTTGAGCTCCTCTTGCATCGCCATCACCCAATCCGAATCTTGAAGTGCTTCCTCTACCCTGTGTGGCTCAATAGAGGAAACAAAAGAGTAATGCTCACAAAAATGTGCAACACGAGATCGAGTGGTTACCCCCTTATGAATGTCGCCGAGGATGGTGTCGACGAGGTGATCTCGTTGGATTGCTTGGTGGACTCTTGGGTGTGGTGGCCTTGGTTCTTCATCCTCCTTGTCTTGATCATTTGTATCTCCCCCTTGATCATTGCCGTCATCTTGAGGTGGCTCATCTCTTTGATCTTCTTCATCAACTTGAGCCTCGTCCTCATTTTGAGTTGGTGGAGATGCTTGCGTGGAGGAGGATGGTTAATCTTGTGCATTGGGAGGCTCTTCGGATTCCTTAGGACACACATCCCCAATGGACATGTTCCTTAGCGCGATGCACGGAGCCTGTTCTTCATCTATCTCATCAAGATCAACTTGCTCTACTTGAGAGCCGTTAGTCTCATCAAACACAACGTCACAAGAAACTTCAACTAGTCCTGAGGACTTGTTAAAGACTCTATATGCCCTTGTGTTTGAGTCATATCCTAGTAAAAAGCCTTCTACAGTCTTAGGAGCAAATTTAGATTTTCTACCTCTTTTAATAAGAATAAAGCATTTGCTACCAAAGACTCTAAAATATGAAATGTTGGGCTTTTTACCGGTTAGGAGTTCATAGGATGTCTTCTTGAGGATTCGGTGTAGATATAACCGGTTGATGGCGTAGCAGGTGGTATTGACCGCCTCGGCCCAAAACCGATCCGGTGTCTTGTACTCATCAAGCATGGTTCTTGTCATGTCCAAGAGAGTTCGATTCTTCCTCTCCACTACACCATTTTGTTGTGGTGTGTAGGGTGAGGTGAACTCATGCTTGATGCCCTCCTCCTCAAGGAAGCCTTCTATTTGTGAGTTCTTGAACTCCGTCCCGTTGTCGCTTCTAATTTTCTTGATCCTTAAGCCGAACTCATTTTGAGCCCGTCTCAAGAATCTCTTTAAGGTCTCTTGGGTATGGGATTTTTCCTCCAAAAAGAACACCCAAGTGAAGCGAGAATAATCATCCACAATAACTAGACACTACTTACTCCCGCTGATGCTTATGTAAGCGATCGGGCCGAATAAATCCATGTGTAGGAGCTCCAGTGGCCTGTCACTTGTCATGATGTTCTTGTGTGGATGATGAGTACCAACTTGCTTCCCGGCTTGGCATGCGCTACAAATCCTGTCTTTCTCAAAATGAACATTTGTTAGTCCTAAAATGTGTTCTCCCTTTAGAAGCTTATGAAGATTCTTCATTCCAACATGAGCTAGTCGGCGGTGCCAGAGCCAACCCATGTTAGTCTTAGCAATTAAGCAAGTGTCGAGTTCAGCTCTATCAAAATCTACCAAGTATAGCTGACCCTCTAACACTCCCTTAAATGCTATTGAATCATCACTTCTTCTAAAGACAGTGACACCTACATCAGTGAATAGACAGTTGTAGCCCATTTGACATAATTGAGATACGGAAAGCAAATTGTAATCTAAAGAATCTACAAGAAAAACATTGGAAATGGAATGGTCAGGAGATATAGCTATTTTACCCAAACCTTTGACCAAACCTTGGTTTCCATCCTAGAATGTGATAGCTCGTTGGGGATCTTGGTTTTTCTCGTAGGAGGAGAACATCCTCTTCTCCCCTGTCATGTGGTTTGTGCACCCGCTATCGATGATCCAACTTGTGCCTCCGGATGCATAAACCTACAAAACAATTTTAGTTCTTGACTTTAGGTACCCAAACGGTTTTGGGTCCTTTGGCATTAGAAACAAGAACTTTGGGTACCCAAACACAAGTCTTGGAGCCCTTGTGTTTGCCCCCAACGAACTTGGCAACTACCTTGCCGGATTTGTTAGTCAAAACATAAGATGCATCAAAAGTTTTAAATGAAATGCCATGATCATTTGATGCACTAGGAGTTTTCTTTCTAGGCAACTTAGCACGGGTTGGTTGCCTAGAGCTAGATGTCTCACCCTTATACATAAAAGCATGGTTAGGGCCAGAGTGAGACTTCCTAGAATGAATTCTCCTAATTTTGCTCTCGGGATAACCGGCAGGATACAAAATGTAACCCTTGTTATCCTGAGGCATGGGAGCCTTGCCCTTAACAAAGTTCGACAAATTTTTAGGAGGGGCACTAAGTTTGACATTGTCTCCCCTTTGGAAGCCAATGCCATCCTTGATGCCAGGGCGTCTCCCATTATATAGCATACTTCTAGCAAATTTAAACTTTTCATTCTCTAATTTATGCTCGGCAATTTTAGCATCTAATATTGCTATATGATCATTTTGTTGTTTAATTAAAGCCATATGATCATGAATAGCATCAATATCAACATCTCTACATCTAGTGCAAATAGAAACATGCTCAATAGTAGATGTAGAGGGTTTGCAAGATTTTAATTCTACAACCTTAGCATGTAATATATCGTTCTCACTTCTAAGGTTAGAAATAGTAATATTGCAAACATCAAAATCTTTAGCCTTAGCAATTAATTTTTCATTTTCAATCCTAAGACTAGCAAGAGAATCATTCAATTCCTTAATCTTAGCAAGCAAATCATCATTATCATTTCTAAGATTGGGAATTGAAACATCACAAACATGAGAATCAACCTTAGTAATTAATCTAGCATTTTCATTTTTAAGGTTGTCAATAGTCTCATGGCAAGTGCTTAGCTCACTAGACAATTTTTCACATTTTTCAACTTGTAGAGCATAAGCATTTTTGACCTTAACATGCTTTTTGTTTTCCTTAATAAGGAAGTCCTCTTGAGAGTCCAAGAGATCATCCTTCTCATGAATAGCACTAATCAATTCATTTAATTTTTCCTTTTGTTGCATGTTGAGGTCGGCAAAAAGGGTACACAAATTATCTTCCTCATCACTAGCATTATCATCACTAGAGGACTCATATTTAGTGGAGGATTTGGATTTAACCTTCTTCCTTTTGCCGTCCTTGGCCATGAGGCACTTGTGGCCGATGTTGGGGAAGAGAAGACCCTTGGTGACGGCGATGTTGGCGGCGTCCTCGTCGGAGGAGGAGTCGGTGGAGCTCTCGTCAGAGTCCCACTCGCGGCACACGTGGGCATCGCCGCCCTTCTTCTTGTAATGTCTCTTCTTCTCCTTTCTTCTCCCCTTCTTGTCATCGCCCCTGTCACTATCACTAGATAATGGACATTTAGCAATAAAATGACCGGGCTTACCACATTTGTAGCATACTTTCTTGGAGCGGGATTTGTAGTCTTTCCCCCTCCTTTGCTTGAGGATTTGGCGGAAGCTCTTGATGATGAGTGCCATCTCCTCGTTGTCGATCTTGGAGGCGTCAATGGGTGTTCGACTTTGTCGGCGTTTCAAGACCGGGGGGTCCCTAAGCCGACGAGTGAATGTCGCCGCGTGCCCCAGCCCAGATGGGTCGACGCGAGGCCGAGCGCGAAGGGGGGAAGTGAGGTGGCCGGACATGGGCGTGAGAGAGGTGGAAATCCCGCGGCCTTCGTGTTCGTCCCGCGCCCAGGTCGGGTGCGCTTGCAGTAGGGGGTTACAAGCGTCCACGCGGGAGAGGGAAGCGAGCGGCCCCAAGAGAGCGCCTGTCCTGTCCTCGTCCCCGCGCGGCCAACCCTCTCTAAGAGGGCCCTGGTCTTTCCTTTTATAGGCGTAAGGAGAGGATCCAGGTGTACAATGGGGGTGTAGCAGAGTGCTACGTGTCTAGCGGGGGAGAGCTAGTGCCCTAAGTACATGCCGATGTGGCAGCCGGAGAGATTTTGGCACCCAGCTGGTGTGATGTCGTGGCCGTCGGAGGAGCGACGGAGCCTGGCGGAGGGACAGCTGTCGGAGCGATTGAGTCCTTGCTGACGTCCTCCTGCTTCCGTAAGAGAGCTGAGAGCCGTCGTCGTCACAGAGCATGCGGGGCACCATCATTGCCTATCCGGCGGAGCTAGCCAGATGGGACACCGGCCTTGTTCTCTGCGGCCCGAGTCAGCTCGGGGTAGGGTGATGATGGCGCTTCCTGTTGACATGGCTGGCCTGCGCCCTAGGTTGGGAGACATGGAGGCTCCTCCGAAGCCGAGGTCGAGTCTGTCTTCCATGGCCGAGGCCGAGGCCGAGCCCCTGGGTCGGGCGAGGCGGAGGTCGTTCGGCAGAGGCCAGGGCGGAGTCCGAGCCCTGGGGTCGGGCGAAGCGGAGTTCGTCGTCTTCTGGGGCTGAGCCCGAGTCCGAGCCCTGGGGTCGGGCGAAGCGGAGTTCGTCGTCTTCCGGGACTTAGCCCGAGTCCGAGCCCTGGGTCGGGCGGAGCGGAGTTCGCCGTCTTCCGGGACTTAGCCCGAGTCCGAGCCCTGGGTCGGGCGGAGCGGAGTTCGCCGTCTTCTGGGACTTAGCCCGAGTCCGAGCCCTGGGTCGGGCGGAGCGGAGTTCGCCGTCTTTCGGGACTTAGCCCGAGTCCGAGCCCTGGGTCGGGCGGAGCGGAGTTCGCCGTCTTCTGGGACTTAGCCCGAGTCCGAGCCCTGGGTCGGGTGGAGCTTCCTATGGTGCCTTTGGCAGGGCCTGACTGCCTGTCAGTCTCACTCTATCAAGTGGCACTGCGGTCGGAGTGGCGCAGGCGGCGCTGTCCTTCTGTCAGGCCGGTCAGTGGAGCGGTGAAGTGACGGCGGTCACTTCGGCTCTGCTGGAGGGCGCGCGTCAGGACAAAGGTGTCAGGTCACCTTTGCATTAAATGCTCCTGCGACTTGGTCGGTCGGTGCGGCGATTTAGTCAGGGTTGCTTCTTAGCGAAGGCAGGGCATCGGGCGAGCCGGAAATATGTCCGCCGTTGGAGGGGGGCCTCGGGCGAGACGGAAATCCTCCGGGGTCGGCTGCCCTTGTCCGAGGCTAGGCTCGGGCGAGGCGTGATCGAGTCGCTCGAATGGACTGATCCCTGACTTAATCGCACCCATCAGGCCTTAGCAGCTTTATGCTGATGGGGGTTACCAGCTGAGAATTAGGAGTCTTGAGGGTACCCCTAATTATGGTCCCCGACAGTAGCCCCCGAGCCTCGAAGGGAGTGTTAGCACTCGCTTGGAGGCTTTCGTCGCACTTTTTTGCAAGGGGACCAGCCTTTCTCGGTTGCATTTTGTTCCGGTGGGTGCGCGCGAGCGCACCCGCCGGGTGTAGCCCCCGAGGCCTCGGAGGAGTGGTTTCACTCCTTCGAGGTCTTAATGCCTCGCGTAATGCTTCGGCTGGTCTGGTTGTTCCCTCATGCGAACTGGTCGTAGCCCGGGTGTACGGTCGGGGCCCAAGCTCTCGGGCTGGTATGTTGACGCTGTCAACGGTTCGGCCGGAGCCGGGTTTGCGAGAGCAGCCCCCGAGCCTTCGCACAGGGCGAGAGGGCGATCAGGGACAGACTCGGCTTTTTTACATACGCCCCTGCGTCGCCTTTCCGCAAGGAGGAGGGGGGGAAAGCGCCATGTTACCCTCGATGGGCGCCGAACATGGTGTCTCCGGTGAGCTGCAAGCGGGTAATCCGAGTGGACGTCTGTGCCCCGTTCGTTAGGGGTCGGCTAGGGGCCCAGAGGCACGCCCAAAAGTACCTATGGGTGATCTGCCGGACCCGGTCCCCTGGCGACGGGGTCCGAGGGCTCGATGCCTCCCTCTGATGGGATTCCGTTACAAGATCGCTCCCGCTGGTCTCGGAAATGTCCTAGGGTACCTCGGGAGCGCAGCCCGAGCCTTGGTTATGTATCGAACGTACCCCTGGTCATCCCTCGCTCGGTGTCTGAGGCGACTGTGAACCCTTCGGGGGCCAGCCTTCGAACCCCTGATCAGTAATGGGCGCGGAGCCCGAGTAGCCTGAGGCGGCCGTGGAACCCTTCGGGGGGCCGGCCTTCGAACCTCTGACCAGTAGTGGGTGTAGGGCCCACGCGATCTGAGGCGGCTGTTGAAACCCTTCGGGGGGCCAGCCTTCGAACTTCTGATCAGTAAGGAGGCTCGGAGCCTGGTTCCTTCACGGGGAAGGATCCTTTTCGGGGTATCCCCCTTTCCCGGTCCCTGCTGCAAGAGATAGAGAAAGAGGAAAAAAGGAAAAGGATACGAAATCGAACGACGCGGCGTACCTTTTTTGTCACAGTTATTACGGCGAAGGCGAAGCGTCGCCCACTGCTCCCGTCGGAAGCGCCGCCTATCCTGCCGCGGAGTTAATGCGACGGGGCGAGCGGTTGGCGGGGCGGCCGTTGCGCGTGCGCGAGCCGTTCGAGGAACGGATCACGGGCGCGTTGTCTTCACGCCGTGAGAGGGGGTTCTCTAGCTGCCCCCGGATGGGACGTGAGCTTGGCTGACGACGTGACCGCTGCTCCCGCCCGCCTGCCACCGTCATCACTGCCGGCCCACTTTTGGCCGCATTGACCGCCGCGTCAGGCTGGCGCTGCTGGGTCGTGCGCCTGGTCGCCTCGAGTCGCGGTATTGGTTCCGCAATCGAGGAGGCGCGGTGGTGGCGCAAGTGGCGGTGCAGTTGCTTGCATGCAGCATCCGGCGCGCCGGTTGCTTGACGCGTGGGCCTGGGCCTCCATGCCGGCGTGTCGGGAGTCAGAGAAGCACGTCCACTTGGCGCGGTTGCATGCCGCCTGCATGGCTGCCCGCCTCTTTCGCCCGTTGGTCTTGGCAAAAGTGGAGGGTCACTTGTAACCGCTGGGCGGTTGTGTGCACCACGCGCGGCGGTTTGGCTTCTTCTGCTCTGAGCCGGTTTGCATGACATGCGGGACCCAGCCCCCGCGCCGTAGGGGAGGGCCTTGGAGCGTGTTGGAGAAGACTCAGCCCGTGACGGTTGGGGGCGCAAGTAGGGAGAGTTGCCTTTAAAAGGAGGGTGACCCCCTTCGGAAGGCGACCATGTCCTCTCGCTCCCTTATGCATTGCGTCTTTCCACCTTCCAAGCCCCCGGATGGGGGATACCCGCCGTCTTTTCGCCTCATCGTTGGAGGAACGCAACTCCGTAGGAGTAGGTACCTTTCAGCCATCGTTCGGCTTCAAGGATTTTCATCATGCAGCCCGGCTGCACCCCTCCACCGGCGGTCACCCAAGATGGTGACCTCCAGCTTGATGGTGGGGGAAAGCGAGCCGGGCCGCGGCCTCTGCCCCTCCCTCAGCCTCAAGGATTTTCATCACCAGGGCTGGGGAGGGGAGTGTGCCGAGTTGGGGTCGGCCCCTGTGTGGGCGGCGGCCCGCTCCTTCACTCAGTGACCGGAGGGAAGGGCGGTCGTCGTCCGTGGCGCTGGCAGCTGCACCGGGCCTGGCTCTCGGACGCGAGTGGCTTCGGAGCCGCTCGCGGCGCCGGCATCTGCCACGGCAGCTGGAAGAGGTTCTCCCACCGGCGAGATAGCCAAGGCCGGCCACGGACCGACCTCCAACTCTACGGCCTTCTGCCCGTCCTTGCCTCACGAGTTTGGGCATGGGCGGGGGCCTCCTGGCAGCAGCATCCGCCCTGAGGTCAGTGCTGCCGCTGTTCGGCCCCCCGGAGCAGAAGTCGTCGTCGTCGCCGCTGCTGGAGCGGGTGACGGCGCGCCGTTCGTCGGTCTTCTGTTGCTCCGCAGGCCCACCCCTATCGAGTGGGGTTGTTCGTACCTGCGGAGGGGGAACCGGAGTTCCGTTTGTAATGGCACTTCGAATGCCAGGGTTTTTTGTTCATTGCGGCTATCGAGGCCTGAACATGTATGTAATTTTGGCACGGAGCCGTGTTTTTTTTTCCTCATTTTCGAGCACTAAGACTCGCCTGTTGGTTGTCTGAACCGCTTCACCAAGCATGAGTCGCCCCGTGTCAAGGTGACGAGTGAGGTATCCGTATCCCGGAGGCGTAGGAGTCCCTCGGCTCGGTCGGCCTTGTTGTCTGAGGCTCCTCTAGCTCAGTTAAAGGGACCCCTTGGCCGCTCTTTGACGAGCCGAGGCCAGGGGTAGCGATATCAGCATGAACAGAGGCGGAGTTGGCTCGAAAATGAAACTTGGTTGGCCGGAGCCTAGTCGGGTTGTCCGTTAGCGGGACCGACACTGGAGTCGATCAGCCGAGGCCTCGGGTCGGGCTGGCGCCCTTGGAAGATGGTTGGCCGAGGCCCCAGGGGTAACCGGCCGAGCCGCCTGCTCGGGCCGGATTCCCGGAGAAGCCCCTGGCAGCGACTGTCCGGGCGTGACGATGACGTCGTCCTCCAGAGTGGGGATCCCTGGACCGCATCGCCGTCCGAGGCTAGGTCGGACCTTGCTGAAGGTGTCGTCGATGCCGAGGGTGTTACTGCCCCCTTCCAGCGTCAAGACCCGAGCCTGCAGGATCAGAGTGTCTTGTAGCGTGTGCCTTCTGCGGCCGCCGAGGCCAGAATATACACACCCTCGCTGTGTTGTAAAGCTGCGTCTCCTTTCCTCTTGTTTCGAGTATCTGGACTTTTTTGTCGGTAACAGGGATGTTTGTGTGAGCGAGAGTTGCTTCTCGCGGAAGGTGATGAGTGAGGTATCCGTATCCCGGAGGCGTGGGAGTCCCTCGGCTCGGTCGGCCTTGCCGCTTACGCGCACTTTCACCCGTCCATGAGGCCCTGTCACCGACTCAGTCGAGAAGGCTCGAAGGATCGCTTCGGCAGAAGAGCTTCCAAACATGAAGACTTGTTCGGTCCGCGGAATCACTTTATCCGAACGCGAGTTACTTATCGCAGAAGGTGATGAGTGAGGTATCCGTATCCCGGAGGCGTAGGAGTCCCTCGGCTCGGTCAGCCTTGGCTGCTTACGTGTACTCCGTCGTTTTCAGGGTCCACTTTTCTAAGTAGTTAGAAAGCACGAAAGATTTTCTGGAAGAAGAGATCTTTTTTCGAGGAAAATTTCAACGCAGAGGGGGTCCCCCCCTTTTAGCCCCCGAGGGAGGGTCGGGCTTTGCCGAGGCGAGGCCGACCCTTCCTTGATGACTAAACTTTGCGTGGGTGCGAGGTATATGAACAACTTGAAAACATCTTAAGGGTAGAAGCGACGTAGCTGTTGGATGTTCCAAGCGTTGTCGTAGGCCTCGCCTTGACTGTTGGCCAGCTTGTACGTTCCGGGCTTCAGAACTTTGGCGATGACGAATGGCCCCTCCCAGGGGGGCGTGAGCTTGTGCCTCCCTCGGGCGTCTTGCCGCAGCCGAAGCACCAGGTCGCCCACCTGGAGGTCTCGGGGCCGGACCCCTCGGGCGTGGTAGCGTCGCAGGGACTGCTGGTACCGCGCCGAGTGTAGCAAGGCCTTGTCCCGAGCCTCTTCCAGCTGGTCCAGCGAGTCTTCTCGGCTAGCTTGGTTGCTTTGATCGCTGTAGGCCCTCATCCTCGGGGAGCCGTACTCCAGGTCAGTGGGCAAGACGGCCTCGGCCCCGTAGACCAGAAAGAACGGCGTGAAACCCGTGGCCCGGCTCGGCGTTGTCCTCAGGCTCCAGACCACCGAGGGGAGTTCCTTCATCCATCGCTTGCCGAACTTGTTGAGGTCGTTGTAGATCCGAGGCTTGAGCCCTTGTAGAATCATGCCGTTGGCACGCTCTACTTGCCCATTCGACATGGGATGAGCCACGGCGGCCCAGTCCACCCAGATGTGGTGATCCTCGCAGAAGTCCAAGAATTTTCTGCCGGTGAACTGGGTACCGTTGTCGGTGATGATGGAGTTCGGGACCCCGAAGTGATGGATGATGTTGGTGAAGAACGTCACCGCCTGCTCGGACCTGATGCGGTTCAGAGGTCGGACCTCGACCCACTTGGAGAATTTGTCGATGGCGACTAGCAGGTGCGTGTAGCCCCCGGGCGCCTTCTGCAAGGGGCCGACGAGGTCCAGCCCCCACACAGCAAAGGGCCAGGTGATGGGTATCGTCTGCAGAGCCTGGGAGGGCAGGTGGGTTTGCTTCGCATAGAATTGACACCCTTCGCAGGTGCGGACAATTCTAGTGGCGTCAGCCACCGCCGTTGGCCAGTAGAAGCCTTGCCGAAAAGCATTCCCGATAAGGGCTCGAGGCGCTGCGTGATGGCCGCAAGCCCCCGAGTGTATCTCTTGCAGGAGTTCCTAACCTTCGGCGATGGAGATGCATCGCTGGAGGATGCCCGAGGGGCTGCGGTGGTAGAGCTCCTTCTCATCGCCTAGCAAGACGAACGACTTGGCGCGTCGTGCTACCCGCCGAGCCTCGGCTCGGTCGAGGGGTAGCTCTCCTTGGCGGAGATATTGCAGGTACGGGGTCTGCCAATTTCGATCAGGCGTGGCCCCGCTCCGCTCCTCCTCGATGCGCGATGCCTCACCCTCGGAGGCCGAGGGTACCTCGGGTTGAACCGAGGCCGCCTCGGGCCGAGCTGAGGGTGCCCCGGCTGTGCCGAGGGCACCTCGGGCTGGACCGAGGGCGCCTCAGGCTCGGGCGCGTCGTCGATCTTGACGAAGGGTTGATGCAGATCCCGGGAGAAGACATCCGGGGGAACCGTTGTTCGCCCCGAGGCTATTTTTGCTAGCTCGTCCACAGTCTCATTGTAGCGCCGAGCGATGTGGTTAAGCTCGAGCCCGTAGAACTTGTCTTTCAGGCGCCGAACCTCATCGCAGTAGGCCTCCATCTTCGGGTCGCGGCAGTGGGAGTTCTTCATGACTTGGTCGATGATGAGCTGCGAGTCACCATGAGCGTCGAGGCGCCTGACCCCTAGCTCGATGGCGATCCGCAACCCGTTGACCAGAGCCTCGTACTCAGCCACATTGTTGGACGCCGGGAAGTGGAGGCGTAGCACATAGCGTAGGTGTTTCCCGAGGGGCGAGATGAAGAGTAGGCCTGCGTCGGCTCCCGTCTTCATCAGCGACCCGTCGAAAAACATGGTCCAGAGCTCTGGTTGGATCGGAGTCGTCGGTAGCTGGGTGTCGACCCATTCGGCTACGAAGTCCGCCAGGACCTGGGACTTGATGGCCTTCCGAGGGGCGAACGAGATTGTCTCGCCCATGATTTCCACTGCCCACTTTGCAATCCTGCCCGAGGCCTCTCGGCACTGGATGATCTCCCCCAGGGGGAAGGATGACACCACAGTTACCGGATGAGACTCGAAGTAGTGTCGCAACTTCCGCCGCGTCAGGATCATTGCATACAGCAGCTTCTGAACTTGTGGGTAGCAGATCTTGGTTTCAGACAGTACCTCGCTGACGAAGTAAACTGGCCTCTGAACGGGCAATGCATGCCCCTCCTCTTGCCTCTCGACCACAATCGCGGCGCTAACCACCTGGGTGGTCGCGGCGACGTAGACCAAGAGGGCTTCTCCGTCAGCTGGGGGCACCAAGATAGGCGCCTTTGTGAGGAGCGCCTTCAGGTTCCCGAGAGCTTCCTCGGCCTCAGGGGTCCAAGTGAAGCGCTCGGCCTTCCTTAAGAGGCGGTACAGAGGTAGGCCTCTTTCGCCGAGGCGTGAGATGAAGCGGCTCAGAGCCGCGAGACATCCCATGACCCTCTATACGCCCTTTAAGTCCTTGATGGGACCCATGCTGGTGATGGCTGCGATCTTCTCGGGGTTGGCTTCGATGCCCCGCTCGGAGACGATGAACCCCAAGAGCATGCCCCGAGGCACCCCGAAGACACACTTCTCGGGATTGAGCTTGACGCCTTTCGCCTTGAGACATCGGAATGTCACTTCAAGGTCGGAGAGGAGGTCGGAAGCTTTCCTCGTCTTGACTACGATGTCATCGACGTAGGCCTCGACCGTGCGACCGATGTGTTCGCCGAACACATGGTTCATGCACCGCTGGTACGTCGCGCCCGCATTCCTCAAACCGAACGGCATGGTGACATAGCAGTACATGCCGAAGGGCGTGATGAAAGAAGTCGCGAGCTGGTCGGACTCTTTCATCCTGATTTGGTGATACCCTGAGTAGGCGTCGAGGAAAGACAGGGCTTCGCACCCAGCAGTGGAATCCACGATTTGATCGATGCGAGGCAGAGGGTAGGGAACCTTCAGACATGCTTTGTTGAGACCAGTGTAGTCTACACACATCCGTCATTTCCCCCCTTTCTTTCTCACAAGCACAGGGTTGGCAAGCCATTCGGGATGGAGTACCTCTTTGATGAACCCGGCTGCCATTAGCTTGTGGATCTCCTCGCCTATCGCTCTGCGCTTCTCCTCGTCGAATCGGCGCAGAGGCTGCTTGACGGGTCGGGCTCCGGCCTAAATATCCAGTGAGTGCTCGGCGACATCCCTCGGTATGCCGGGCATGTCCGAGGGACTCCACGCGAAGACGTCGGCGTTCGCGCGGAGAAAGTCGACGAGCACTGTTTCCTATTTGGGGTCGAGCTTGGAACCGATCCGGATCTGCTTGGAGGCGTCGCCACTGGGGTCGAGGGGGACGGCCTTAACCGTCTCCACTGGCTCGAAGTTGCCGGCATGACGCTTCACGTCTGGCACCTCTTTGGAGAGGCTTTCTAGGTCGGCGATGAGGGTCTCGGACTCGGCGAGGGCCTCGGCGTACTCCACGCACTCCACGTCGCATTCGAACGCGTGTTTGTACGTGGGGCCGACGGTGATGACCCCGTTGGGGCCCGGCATCTTGAGCTTCAGGTAGGTGTAGTTGGGGACGGCCATGAACTTCACGTAGCATGGCCTCCCCAGTACCGCGTGGTAGGTTCCTCGGAACCCGACCACCTCGAACGTCAGAGTCTCCCTTTGGAAGTTGGAGGGCGTTCTGAAGCAGACAGGAAGGTCGAGTCGTCCGAGGGGCTGGACGCGCTTCCCGGGAATGATCCCGTGGAAGGGCGCAGCGCCTGCTCGGATGGAGGACAGATCGACGCGCAGGAGCCTGAGGGTCTCGGCGTAGATGATGTTGAGGCTGCTACCCCATCCATAAGGACCTTGGTGAGCCTGACGTCGCCGATGACGGGGTCGACGACGAGCGGGTATTTCCCCGGGCTCGGCACGTGGTCGGGGTGATCGTCTTGGTCGAAGGTGATGGGCTTGTCGGACTAGTCTAGATAGACCGGCGCCGCCACCTTGACCGAGCAGACCTCTCGGCGCTCTTGCTTGCGGTGCCGAGCCGAGGCATTCGCCGCTTGCCCACCATAGATCATGAAGCAGTCGCGGACCTCAGGGAACTCTCCTGCTTGGTAATCTTCCTTCTTGTCGTCGTCGCGGGCCCTGCCACCCTCCGCGGGTGGCCCGGCCCTGTGGAAGTGGCGCCGAAGCATGACGCACTCCTCAAGGGTGTGCTTGAAGGGCCCCTGATGATAGGGGCACGGCTCCTTGAGCATCTTGTCGAAGAGGTTGGCACCTCCGGGGGGCTTCTGAGGGTTCTTGTGCTCGGCGGCGGCGACAAGGTCCGCGTCGGCGGCGTCGCGTTTCGCTTGCGACTTCTTCTTGCCTTTCTTCTTGGCGCCGCGCTGAGTAGACGCCTCGGGAGCATCTTTCGGTGGGCGGCCCTGGGACTGCTTGTCCTTTCGGAAGATAGCCTCGACCGCCTCCTGGCCAGAGGCGAACTTGGTGGCGATGTCCATCAGCTCGCTCGCCCTGGTGGGGGTCTTGCGACCCAACTTGCTCACCAGGTCGCGGCAGGTGGTGCCGGCAAGGAACGCGCCGATGACATCCGAGTCGGTGATGTTGGGCAGCTCGGTGCGCTGCTTCGAGAATCGCCGGATGTAGTCCCGGAGAGACTCTCCCGGCTGCTGTCGGCAGCTTCGGAGGTCCCAGGAATTCCCTGGGTGCACATACGTGCCCTAGAAATTGTCGGCGAAGGCTTGGACCAGGTCATCCCAGTTGGAGATCTGCCCCAGAGGCAGGTGCTCCAACCAGGCGCGAGCGGTGTCGGAGAGGAACAGGGGGAGGTTGCGGATGATGAGGTTGTCGTCGTCCGTTCCACCCAGCTAGCAGGCCAGGCGGTAGTCCGCGAGCCACAATTCCGGTCTCGTTTCCCCCGAGTACTTTGTGATAGTAGTCGGGGGTCGGAACCGGGTCGGGAACGGTGCCCGCCGGATGGCCCGGCTGAAGGCCTGCGGACCGGGTGGTTCGGGCGAGGGACTCTGATCCTCCCTGCTGTCGTAGCGTCCCCCACGCCTGGGGTGATAGCCTCGGCGCACCCTCTCGTCGAGGTGGGCCCGACGGTCACGATGATGGTGCTCGTTGCCGAGGTGGGCCGCAGGCGCGGTGTTGCGCGTGCGCCCGGTGTAGACCGAGGCTTCCCGCATGAATCGGGAAGTCGCGGCATGAGGTTCCGAGGGGTATCCTTGCCTTCGGGAGGCAGAGCTCTCGGCCCGTCGGACCGCAGCGCCTTCCAAGAAATTCTTGAGCTCTCCTTGGATTCGCCGACCCTCGGTGGTTGATGGCTCCGGCATTGCGCGGAGAAGCATCGCTGCTGCAGCCAGGTTCTGACCGACCCCACTGGATGCGGGTGGCGGCCTGACCCTGACGTCGTTGGCGACACGGAGCTGGAGACCCTGGGGTAGGTGACGTATTTCTCCGGCCGGGGGTTGGCCCGCCCATGCCTGCCCGACGTCCCGGCGGATCGGCCCAAGCGCTCCTGCTCCCTCGTCGAGCCTGGCCTGCGCCCCGCGGACTTGCTCGAGCTGTGGGTCGTGACCCCCCGCCGGAACGGGGACCACAGCTAGCTCCCGCGGGATGTCAGCGCGGGGCACCGGCCTAGGGAGATCACCGTCCTCCGGCATGCTGAGATGATTGCCTTCGGAGGGACCCCCTAGATCGACGTGGAAACATTCGCGGCTTGGGCCGCAGTCCTCGTCGTCGAGGCTGCGGCTACCGTCGGAACAGTCGGAGAGGCAGTAGTCACATGCGGTCATGAAGTCCCGCATGGCACTAGGTTGCCAAGTCCAGAGAAACCCCAACAGATGTTGGGGTCGTCGTCTTCCTCGGACCCGGAGGGCCCATAGGTCGAGACGTCCGTCAGTCGGTCCCAAGGCGACCGCGTGCGAAACCCCAGAGGGTTTGAACTCGCCTCTACGAGAGTGCCCGCCAAAGCAAGGTCGCTAGGCGGGTTGAGGCTGAATCTAAATGACGTAGGATGGGAATCGGTCGGTACCTTTTGGTCGACGAACGGCGATGAAGTCGCGTCGGGGACTGACTGCACCGTCATCTCAGGTATGAGGGTGACGCCCAGCAAGCCTTCCGCGAGCGTGCTGGCGTCGTCCGCTTGCTCGGGATTGGCGTGTCGCGGGGAGACGGCGCTCGCCTTCGTCTCAAACGCGAGGTCGACGCCCGACGCGCCCCCCGTTGGGGCGCTAGGGACGTCGATTCGCTCGACAGCCGATGAGGCGCGGCCTCCCGCTTGGCCTTGGTTGCCCCGCCTCCTCCTCCGTTGGCGGAGGAGAGGACGGGGCGAGCTCGAATGTCGTTCTTCCACCACACGGGGAAGACGTCGTCGATTCCGCCGCCGGCGGGCGGGCTGTCGGCCGCCATTGTCGTCGTCACGCGGCGGTGGAAGGAGTATCATGTCGTAGCTGCCGTCGAAGGACATGAACTCAAGACTCCCGAAACGGAGCACCGTCCCGGGTTGGAGAGGTTGCTGGAGACTGCCCATCTGGAGCTTGACGGGAAGCTGTTCGTCAACACGCAGCAGGCCCCTACCTGGCGCGCCAACTGTCGGTGTTTCGAGACCGGGGGGTCCCTAAGCCGACGAGTGAATGCCGCCGCATGCCCCAGCCCAGATGGGTCGACGCGAGGCCGAGCGCGAAGGGGGGAAGTGAGGTGGCCGGAGATGGGTGTGAGAGAGGTGGAAATCCCGCGGCCTTCGTGTTCGTCCCGCGCCCAGGTCGGGTGCGCTTGCAGTAGGGGGTTACAAGCGTCCACGCGGGAGAGGGAAGCGAGCGGCCCCAAGAGAGCGCCTGTCCCGTCCTCGTCCCCACGCGGCCAACCCTCTCTAAGAGGGCCCTGGTCCTTCCTTTTATAGGCGTAAGGAGAGGATCCAGGTGTACAATGGGGTGTAGCAGAGTGCTACGTGTCTAGCGGGGGAGAGCTAGCGCCCTAAGTACATGCCGATGTGGCATCCGGAGAGATTTTGGCACCCAGCTGGTGTGATGTCGTGGCCGTCGGAGGAGCGACGGAGCCTGGCGGAGGGACAGCTGTCGGAGCGGTTGAGTCCTTGCTGACGTCCTCCTGCTTCCGTAAGAGAGCTGAGAGCCGTCGTCGTCACAGAGCATGCGGGGCGCCATCATTGCCTATCCGGCGGAGCTAGCCAGATGGGACACTGGTCTTGTTCTCTGCGGCCCGAGTCAGCTCGGGGTAGGGTGATGATGGCGCTTCCTGTTGACGTGGCTGGCCTGCGCCCTAGGTTGGGTGACGTGGAGGCTCCTCCGAAGCCGAGGTCGAGTCTGTCTTCCATGGCCGAGGCCGAGTCCGAGCCCCTGGGTCGGGCGAGGCGGAGGTCGTTCGGCAGAGGCCAGGGCAGAGTCCGAGCCCTGGGGTCGGGCGAAGCGGAGTTCGTCGTCTTCTGGGGCTGAGCCCGAGTCCGAGCCCTGGGGTCGGGCGAAGCGGAGTTCGTCGTCTTTCGGGACTTAGCCCGAGTCCGAGCCCTGGGTCGGGCGGAGCGGAGTTCATCGTCTTCCGGGACTTAGCCCGAGTCCGAGCCCTGGGTCGGGCGGAGCGGAGTTCGCCGTCTTCCGGGACTTAGCCCGAGTCCGAGCCCTGGGTCGGGCGGAGCGGAGTTCGCTGTCTTCCGGGACTTAGCCCGAGTCCGAGCCCTGGGTCGGGCGGAGCGGAGTTCGCCGTCTTCCGGGACTTAGCCCGAGTCCGAGCCCTGGGTCGGGCGGAGCGGAGTTCGCCATCTTCCGGGACTTAGCCCGAGTCCGAGCCCTGGGTCGGGCGGAGCGGAGTTCGCCGTCTTCCGGGACTTAGCCCGAGTCCGAGCCCTGGGTCGCGCGGAGCTTCCTATGGTGCCTTTGGCAGGGCCTGACTGCCTGTCAGTCTCACTCTGTCAAGTGGCACTGCGGTCGGAGTGGCGTAGGCGGCGCTGTCCTTCTGTCAGGCCGGTCAGTGGAGCGGTGAAGTGATGACGGTCACTTCGGCTCTGCCGGGGGGCGCGCGTTAGGACAAAGGTGTCAGGTCACCTTTGCATTAAATGCTCCTGCGACTTGGTCGGTCGGTGCGGCGATTTAGTCAGGGTTGCTTCTTAGCGAAGGCAGGGCCTCGGGCAAGCCGGAAATATGTCCGCCGTTGGAGGGGGGCCTCGGGCGAGACGGAAATCCTCCGGAGTCGACTGCCCTTGTCCGAGGCTAGGCTCGGGCGAGGCGTGATCGAGTCGCTCGAATGGACTGATCCCCGACTTAATCGCACCCATCAGGCCTTAGCAGCTTTATGCTGATGGGGGTTACCAGCTGAGAATTAGGAGTCTTGAGGGTACCCCTAATTATGGTCCCCGACAGACTTGGTGTAGACTCCTCCTTCTTCTCCTCCGTCGCCTTGAATGCGACCGGTTGTGCCTCGGGCATGGAGGAGGTGCCTTGCTCGATGATTTTCTTTGAGCCTTTAATCATTAGCTCAAAGCTCACAAATTTTCCTATTACTTCCTCGGGAGACATTAGCTTATATCTAGGATCACCTCGAATTAATTGAACTTGTGTAGGGTTAAGAAATACGAGGGATCTAAGAATAACCTTGACCATCTCATGGTCATCCCATTTTTCGCTCCCGAGGTTGCGCACTTGGTTCACCAAGGTCTTCAAGCGGTTGTACATAGCTTGTGGATCCTCCCCTTGGTGAAGCATGAAGCGACCGAGCTCCGCCTCAATCGTCTCCCGCTTGGTGATCTTTGTCACCTCGTCTCCTTCGTGCGCGGTCTTGAGTACGTCCCAAATCTCCTTCGCACTTTTTAACCCTTGCACCTTGTTATACTCCTCTCGACTTAGAGAGGCGAGGAGTATAGTGGTTGCTTGGGAGTTAAAGTGGTGGATTTGGGCCACCTCGTTCGAGTCGTAGTCTTCATCCCCTACGGATGGTACCTGTACACCAAACTCAACAACATTCCATATGCTTGTGTGGAGTGAGGTTAGATGGTGCCTCATTTTGTCACTCCACATATTATAATCTTCACCGTCAAAAACCGGTGGTTTGCCTAATGGAACGGAGAGTAAAGGAGTATGTTTTGAAGTGTGAGGGTAGCGTAGGGGGATCTTACTATACTTCTTGCGCTCTTGGCGCTTAGAAGTAACGGACGGTGCGTCGGAGTCGGAGGTCGACGTTGATGAAGTGTCGGTCTCGTAGTAGACCACTTTCCTCATCCTCTTGTGCTTGTCGCCTCTCCGATGCGACTTGTGGGAAGAGGATTTCTTCTCCTTCCCCTTCCCTTTGTTGGAGGAGCTCTTCTTCTTCTCCTTCCTCTTAGTGCGGGACTCTTCCGATGAAGTGCTCTCGTGGCTCATAGTGGGCTTGTCGCCGGTCTCCATCTCCCTCTTGGTGTGATCTCCTGACATCACTTCGAGCAGTTAGGCTCTAATGAAGTACCGGGCTCTGATACCAATTGAAAGTCGCCTAGAGGGGGGGTGAATAGGGCGAAACTGAAATTTACAAAATTAATCACAACTACAAGTCGGGTTAGCGTTAGAAATAATAATGAGTCCGAGAGAGAGGGCACAAAACAAATCGCAAGCGAATGAAGAGTGTGACACGCGGATTTGTTTTGCCGAGGTTCGGTTCTTGCAAACCTACTCCCCGTTGAGGAGGCCACAAAGGCCGGGTCTCTTTCAACCCTTACCCTCTCTCAAACGGTCCCTCGGACCGAGTGAGCTTCTCTTCTCAAATCAAGACCGGGAACAAAACTTCCCCGCAAGGACCACCACACAATTTGTGTCTCTTGCCTTGGTTACAATTGAGTTTTGATCATAAGAACAATTGAGAAAGAAAGAAGCAATCCAAGCGCAAGAGCTCAAAAGAACACGGCAAATCACTCTCGCTAATCACTAAAGCCTTGTGTGGAATTGGAGAGGATTTGATCACTTGAGTGTGTCTAGAATTGAATGCCTAGCTCTTGTAAGTTGGTTGAGAAGTGGAAAACTTGGATGACTTGAATGTGGGGTGGTTGGGGTTATTTATAGCCCCAACCACCAAACTAGCCGTTTGGGTGGAGGCTGTCTGTCGCATGGTGCATCGGACAGTCCGGTGCGCCAGCCATGTCACCCGAACATTAGGGTTCCGACCGTGGGAGCTCTGATGCTGGGCCCACCTTGATGTCCTGTGGCGCACCGGACATGCACTGTAGAGTGTCCGGTGCACCTGTTCGCACGTGCCTGACTTCTGCGCGCTCTAGCGCGCATTAAATGCGCCTGCAGTGCGCCTGCAGGTGACCGTTGGTGCCGAAGTAGTCGTTGCTCCGCAGATACACCGGATAGTCCGGTGTACACCGGACATGTCCGGTGAATTATAGCGGAGAGCCGTTGCGAATTCCCGAAGCTGGCGAGTTCAGAGTCGCTTCATCCCTGGAGCACCGGACAGTCCGGTGAATTATAGCGGAGTGACTCTGCGTTTTCCCGAAGGCGAGGAGTTCAGCGCGTGGAGAATCCTGGTGCACCGGACATGTCCGGTGGCGCACCGGACAGTCCGGTGCCCCAGACCAGGGTGCCTTCGGTTGTCCCTTTGCTCTTTTTGTTGAACCCTTTTCTTGGTCTTTTTATTGGCTTATTGTGAACCTTTGGTACCTGTAAAACTTATAGACTTGGGCAAACTAGTTAGTCCAATTATTTGTGTTGGACAATTCAACCACCAAAATTAGTTTAGGAAATAGGTGTAAGCCTAATTCCCTTTCACATGTGATGACAACTTTGACATGCTCTGTTTCGAGGGCTCTTACCGCAATTGGGAGGAACATCGTCATCATCACATGGCAGACATGAGAGTTGTAGCCAAATAGAGACAAGTCCTTCATCCTGACTAGTTTGCTGATATTGGATGAGAAACCCGTGGGCACTTTAACCCCACACAAACATTTGCAAATCTTTGTTCTCTCCTCAACTGACAAGTTGTAGCTAGCTGGGGGGAGGTAAGGCTTCCCTTTGCCACTATCCACTGGATGAAGTTCCGGCTACTAGATCATTGCGTGATTTAAGTCCGTCCTTTGTCTTACTCGGCATGCCCAGCAAGGTTCCAATGATGCTGTCAAAAACATTCTTTGTTACATGCATCAAATCAATGTTGTGGCAAATTTCTATATCCTTCCAGTATGGGAGGTACTTGAAAAAAATTGATTGCTTCTTGAAAGTTGTGTAAGTTGAAGGGTCAGTTCTCTTTCTCTTTTCTCCTTTGTTTTTTCCCTTTCCGAATACAACATGAATGTTCTTTACAATTTCAAAAACAAGTTTCCCACTATAAGGCTTTGGTGCACCTTCACTTTCCAGTTCATTGTTAAATTCCTCTTTCATCTTTTGGTACTTATGCTGCTTCATCAAGAACCGTCTGTGTCCCATGAACACCAACTTCTTGGATGATTTAAGGTACATGGAAGCAGTTCTATCGACGCACACTACACAACCATTCTTTCCTTTAGTCTTTTGCCCTGGTAGTGTGGCGCCACCGGGAGAATCATGGATGGTAACAAATATAATTGCTCTTAAGTTGAAATACTCATGGCAATACTCATCCCATATTCTGACTCCTTCATTCCAGAGCTTTGTCATATCTTCCATAAGAGGTTCTAGGAACACATCAATATCAACACCAGCTGATTTCGGACCTTGAATAAGAATAGTCAACATAATGTACTTTCTTTTGTGACACAACCATGATGGAAGGTTGTACATCGTTAAAGTCACGGGCCAGGTGCTATGTACACTTCTTTTTTCACTAAATGGATTCATTCCGTCTGTACCCAAAGCAAATCTTACATTTCTGGTTTCTTTGGCAAACTCAGGATACATAAGATCGAAATTTTTCCATTGTGATGCATCAGCAGGGTGTCGAATCTGTTTGTTATTCTGCTTGCGATTTTCAGCATGCCAACGCATAAGCTCAGCCTCCCTGGGATTTGAGAACAAACGTTTTAAACGATCAATTACTGGAAGATACCACATCACCAAAGCTGGGATCTTTGACTTCTTTTTCCCATCCATGTCATCAAAAGTGTCATCGTCACTTTCAGGTCCAATAGTGGATTTCTTGTTTTTATTTTCTTTGGGAATTTTTTTACACAGTCTTGATTGTAGCTCTTCTTGTATCGACTGACATTGAAAACTGGGCATCTTGCTGCGTTCTCAAAATCGCCACGATACAGAATACAATGGTTCGGACATGCATGAATTTTTTGCACACCCAGAGCTATGGGAGATATAAGCTTCTTCGCTTTATAAGTGCTTGTTGGTAGTTTGTTGGGTTTTGGTAGTAATTGGGATAGAAAATTCAAAAAATATGTGAAGCTAGTATCAGACCATCCGGCGCTAGCCTTCAACTTAAGAAGTTCTAGAACTGTACGCAGTGTAGTAAACTCTTTGTCACAACCCTTTGATTCATCATATAAAGGTTCTTTTGAGGCACTTTCCAGTCCCTCCATTTTAGATAGCCCTTTCTGCGATCCCACAGAACTCAACATTTCTGGTTCCATATGGCGCAACATCTCTTCGCAATCAAATTCTTCAAAATCTTGATTAGCATCCACATAATCCACTTTACCATCAACTTTAAGATCTAAAATTCCGACAACTCTCTCGTCAGTACCAGGCACTTCACACGGATCCAACTCACCATGTTCTGACCATATCGTGTAATTATTTTTAAACCCTCTTTTTATCAGATGTGCTTGGATTACTCATGTATCTCTCCAAGCTATCTTATTATCACAATCGATACACGGACATAATATCTCCTTACTCTTTCGCAAATTCGCGTGCTTGTTGGCCGCTTCAATAAAGCTTCTCAAATTTCGAATATACGACGAATGTGGTCTTGGCACATTGTACATCCAACCTCAGTCCATTACCTATCCCTATATTGATTAACGTCAATATCGAGATGTAACATGAAAAAATAAATGTACATGAAAGTTAAACAAGATCATATCGAGATGTACCTAGCACATGATACAAAAGGCACAGAGCCTCGGTGGTTCCAGCAGGAACCCTAACTCTCGCCCGGATTGATACTGCACCGCCAGGCTGATACTGCGCCGTCTCCGAGCTGTGAGTGTCCGCCACGTCGTCGCCGAGCCCAAGCCCAAGCGCCGCCGTCTCCGAGCTGGGCGCCCGCCACGCCGCTGTCCCCGAGCCCAACGCCGTCGTCCCCGAGCCCAACGCTTCTTCGTGGGGTGCACGACGCATGAGCTGTGAGCGCCCGCCACGCCGTCGCCGAGCCCAAGCCCAAGCGCCGCCGTCTTCGAGCTGGGCGCCCGCCACGCCGCCGTCCCCGAGCCCAATGTCGCCGCGCACCGCCACCACCTCCTCCTCTAGGTACGCACACACGCACACACCGGACCTCGTCTTCTCCGGACCTCGAGCTGGCCGGCCGGCTAGCTCAGCTCTGGCGTACTTGCTCGGCTGAATTGTGTCGAGTGGCTCGTTGCCGCCTAGCTACTACTTACTTTTTATTTGGTTCACTTCTGATGCATGGATTTAATTATCATCAAATAATAGAATGAACCAATGCATTAAGGGTAATTATTTCATTCTTGTATCATTTTGTTCTCTCTTACATCGTATTGTTGTAAACAACGCTACAAAACTCTCCATTGAGGATGGTATAACAGATTTTAGGTATTTGATTTAGTGGGATAATGAAGTCTACTTTTTACATGAGATTCATGGTATTTTATTTAACATGGTAGCCGAGTCCATTTGTTTGTTAAGAGATTCATACTATTTAATTTAACATGGTAATAAGGTCCATGTTTTGTTAAGTGATTCATGGCATTTCATTTAACAAGACAATAAAGCTTATTTTATGGCCTACTCAATATGTTCATGTAGGGTACTTCGTGGAACACGTTAGCTGCACTTTCTAGAGTATTGTAGTGAAATATAACACTATAGTTGTAGTCCCAAAATTTTTCATATCTTCAGATCGATCAATCGTATCACACTACAATATAACTGTACTCACGCCCAGATTGATTACCAGAGAGCTCCAAATGTGGGTAAAAACACACTAAATTACTTAGAAACAGTCAACTAAATCTGCATACCTTTTGGCTGACAGAGCAAGTTTAGAGGTGTTTTACTCCCACTTTTATGTAGAACCAAGTCCAAACCTCTTTATAAAACATATTCTCTGTACTATGGGCTCCAACTTTGCTAAGTAGTTCATAGTCCAAAACCACAAGGGTTGGTCATAATAGGGCTCTAAACTTTGCATCACTACTGATTTTAGACTTAATTCTGAGTAGACTAAGTCACTAGCCACCTGACAGTCCAACCTTTGAGCAACTGTTACTTCACTTTTTATGTGCGATCATGTCCATCATCCTTTTTGCCCTATAAGCCAACCTAAGTGCTTATAGATACTCAACCACCCTAAGTGCTTCACCACTTCTTAAATAGGGAGATCATAATCTGCTGCTACCCTCTTTTTGCCCTATAAGCCACATCCTTGTTTTCCCTCTGATCCCTGCCTTTGTTGCGATCTCAATTTTGATTGTGAGACTTGGTCATTTTTAGTTTCAGAGATGGAAAAAGAGCCACTTGACATGGTTGAGAGCTCAGTTCGAGTCATCGAGACACATGTCGACTTCATTCGCAGTCTAGTGACTGATGGGGTTGTGGATACTAGTGAACCGGAATCAGTGTACACACTTAAGACCACTTTGTTTCAAATTGGAGATGTATGCGACATGCTTGAGAAGTGTGCTCTGTCCATCAAAAAGTATGCTGACTCCAAGAGGGCTAAAATTATTCAAGATGAAGCCCTGCAATATGCTGAAGATGATGAAGCTGCAGATGATTTGGAGGAACTCCCAAGCCCAGATCTCCTTACTCAAGCCGACATATTGGAAAAATATTTTGGAATTGAGTATGATAGCGACCAGTCAAGGGATTGTTGATGTTTAGTCCTAAACAACACGGTATGAGTATCGTAGGTTTCACTCTTAGAGATAATGTATTTTGTATGAACCTCTTAGAGAGTGTCAAGTCAATGAACCTCTTAGGTGGGCTGCTAAGTGATCTTAGCAGCCGACATAAGAGAAGAGAAGCGCACAGATGAAGCCAGGGCGGCTTTAAATTTTGTGACCACACATCCGGATAGAGTACACCGGCTCACCATTGTCTGGCCCCTTAACAAGCTCGCAGACGTCCCCAGTCCGAAGGTCGTTTGCTGTCACCAAATGTTTCCAGCCCTCGGTGAAGCCCACAAATAACGGGCAGTGGTGGTAAACGACAGGCCATAATCTCTTCTTGGGGTCCTTCAGCATTATAACATCACAGTCATGCCTTCTCTGTCTAACTGCATTAGAAAGTGCACTTCTATCTGCTCCGTCCTTCCTGGCCCGATCCTGCTCCGAAGGCGGGATTGGGCTTTCTGTTTGGGGAGGAAAGGAGGGACACAGAGGCGGGTTTGGGCTCGATTTCTTTTGAATCACCTTTTCTCCAAGTTCCCTTATTGATGGAACCAGTATATCAGACTAACAGTATATCCTCGGTCGACCCTTATTGATGGAACCAGCTGTGCACTAGGTACCTACTAGGATGGATGTGGTCTGTACCTGTAGGACCCAAAAGTTAGTAGAAAAAAATATATATATATTATAAAAAAATATAGTTATTATAGTACTTTGGGAATTGGAGTATGAGAAAGGAAATTTGTAATTGGGTTAACTATTGTTAGAAACAAATATGAGAAGGAGAATAACATAGCAATATTTAAAATAATGTGGTTTATATTCACATTTGAATTTCAATTAATACATTTGGAAAATCTGAAAATTAAAATAAGAGTATAAATTTGAGTTTGAATAATTGAATTTGGAAACAAGCTAGAAGTAGGGAATGAGCATACACTAAAAAAAAGAGAGAATAAAATAAAATATATTATAAACAAATAATAGGAGTTATATTCATGTTAGGATTTTTATTGGATAAATTTGGGAAGTTTAAATTCAAATAGGATTTAAAATTGAATTGAAGTTTCAAATTTGGAAAAGAAAGAAATAAGAAAAGAAAACATAAAAAAAGAAAAAAAAAGGGCTCACCTAAACCTCACCTGGGCCGAAATTCCCACCTTTGGCCCAGCTCCACCTCTCATTCCGCACGACCCACCCAGTGCTTTCCCCTTTTCTTTTGTCTCGGTCGCTTACGTGTGGGCCCTGTGCGTCGGTCGGATTGACTCATCGTACCAGCCACACATCCGCTCCCATTGCTCTCTCTGTCTGCTGGCCCCTACTTGTCAGATTGGGTGAACGGGTGCGCTCTCTGGGCACGGGGACTCTGATTGGTGGGGCCCGCTCGCCATCTTTATCCCTTTCCCCGCAACGGTGGACGCCGGAATCCGCGCGATGATCTCGCCGGGAGCTGCGCGATGTCTGCTGGCGCTTGTTCATCTCGCCCATCCATGGGACCCGCATGTCATCACTTTCCCTCTTATTCATCGCAACAGAACCGCGCGTATCTCCGTCTACCTCGGTACCGGCGGCGCAGAATCCGCGCGGATCGAACGAACTCGGCCAGGAAGGGCGCGGTTCGCCCGCTAGCCCTTGTGGAACCCGCGGCACTATAAATCCGTCGTGCCCCTGCTTCCGCCCTCTGCCTGACCATGCACCATGGTGAACCGAGCTTTCGCTGCGCCCTGCCGAAGACAGAGAGATGAGAGAAAATGTCGTGGCCAATGCCACCGTTCGAGCCTTGGACGGTGCGGTTCGCTCGACGCCTTCGCCATACCGCGGAGCACTATGGGATGGCTACGTCACCTCTTCTGCGCCGGTGAACCCCTTTAATGTGTTCACCGGAACCATGCCTGATCGTGGTCGGGATCCTCTGCACCATCACTGGTGGTATGAATCTCGTCCCCTGTTCCGCCATCGTGTTAGCTTCGAGATGTGCTATCCATACCGTAGGTTAGTGTACTGTGGCGCCTGGGCACTTCACACCGGCGATGTCCGCCGCCGCGGCATATGCTCTGGCGCCGCCGGCCCAGCTCTGGATGTGGAAGAAGCTACGCGGGCCGTTGATCGACCCACGTGCGGTCAGGATGAGTGGATCGTGTACTCCCCGCGTGGATTAATGTCAGCGTAGATCATTGATCTGAGTGCCTTGCTAGATCTGTAGCGTGAACAATTTTGGGCCATCGATCTTTGATCCTAGGGCAGTGAACGCATACCGGTTCATAACCTTCCCCAATCTAATCATGGCCCTTGATGCAAGATCCAACGGCCAGAACTGATTGATACCCCTTCGTCGTGCACTTCTTTCAAAAGAGACCCTGTGTTTTGATTTAATCAACCCGCCGTCCTGTGCGGGGGAAGACTGAGTCTTGGGTTTTATTGCGCTTGAGCCCCTGCGTTCCTGTTTAATTGAGGCCCAGTCCAGAGAGTTATAAAATCAAGAAAATGAATTAGAAAATGAGTTTTTAATATAAAAACAATTCATAGAATTTGTATAATTCATAGAAAATGCATATGAACTCCAAATTGGACCATTCAAGTTCTTATAATTTTGTAATATTATTCTCTATCAAATAGTGCCACTGTTTTTACACAAAAGTCACATTAAAATTGTTATCTTAATTAATCTTGTACTAAACACATAAAACATTCAGAAATCCATAACTTAAAATCTATAACTCCAAAATTAATAATTCCTGTTCCTGTGATCTTATTTCGATATGTAGATTATTATTATGTATTTTGCATATATGTTTGGTAATTTTGCTTATACACTGTTTGTTTGTAATGCTACGACTAGCGTGAGGACACGTGTCACCTGAAGAATCACCCTGGTACCTGGAATCTCAAGTCCCAGGCAAGTTGTGCCCTTAATCACTTCTTTTACCCACTCATGTTCTAATTAATCATAATGATCTGCATAGGTTAATTTGATGGGACCTAATAGGTTACCCTAGTTTGTCTATCTTTATGCCTTGTTTACCACTAAACTTTCTGGGTAGTACTTGCTAGTGCTATATGTGGATTTGGGTATTGAGATACATATTATTCATACTTTTGTTATCAGTTGTTATTTATTGTTCATGTTAAGATCATTATGTTAATTGGAACATGGAGAACCACCCGGGAAAACAGTGCTACCACAAGGGTTTAATGGGACGCCCTTGGCCGATTAATTAGGAAAGCTAGTGGAAGACTACCTTACCCGAAAGGGGCAAGGGCAGTAGGGGAGTGGTCAGTGTAGGGAGGCCCTCGGGAGGATTTTGCTGCGATGGCAGTCCTGCAAGGGATTCCTGCTAGGGAGGCCCTCGGGAGGATTTTGCTGCGATGGCGGTCCTGCAAGGGATTCCTGCATTGGAACTTCCTATAAACTGTAGCGGGTTTTCTGAAGCTAGTGGAACTTTGTAAAGGCCTCGTAGTGTTACCTTGCCTCGCCTCCTCGGTAGAGGTGTATGGGATTGGTCGTCTCTTGGCAGATGGGTAACACGACTTGTGGGTAAAGATGCGCAACCTCTGCAGAGTGTAAAACTAGTATACTAGCCGTGCTCACGGTCATGAGCAGCTCGGACACTCACATGATTAATTTATGGAACTAAATTCAATTTGTCATATGCATTGCATCGCAGGTGATGTTGTTACTTTTGTTCTACTATTTAATTGGGTTGGTATTTACTTATACTTAGTAACTGCTAATAAAATTTTGACCAACTTTAAAAGCAATGCTCAGCTTCAACCATCCTCTTTGGTAAGCCTTACACTTCACATGAGCTCCCACCTTTGGCGAGTTCATGCACATTATTCCCCACAACTTGTTGAGCTATGAACGTATGTGAGCTCACTCTTGCTGTCTCACACCCCCCCCCACAGGTTAAAGAACAGGTACCACAGGATGAGGCGCATGGAGGATGCTGTGATGTGTTCGTGAGAGATCTAGGTCGTCGTCTCCCAGTCAACTTTGGGTTGCTGGACCGTTGTCTCCTTATAATGTAATTATTTATTTATTTGGTATAGAACAACTGTTATGTAGTAAAGATGTGACATTCAATCATGTGCCATGATTCATCATATGTGTGAGACTTGGTCCCAGCACACCTGGTGATTATGTTCGCGCCCGGGTCTTGGTGCCCCGAAACCCGGGTGTGACAGTACCAGTGCGTCTAACAAAGTTGATGAAGACGCGACCAAACTTGAATGGCAGACAACGAGCAGCTCCGGTGAAGGGAGCGGGGAGGATAGTTCTAGTGACGACAATCCTTGTCCTCCTATACCTCTGAGAGCACCTAGAGGGGGGGGTGAATAGGTGATCCTGTACAAACTTCAAACTTAAGCCACAAAAACTTGTTAAGTGTTAGCACGATTATTGCCAAGTGGCTAAGGTGAAGTCTCAACAAAACACAGTACCACAAGAAAATCAAGCACAGAGGTGACACAGTGGTTTTATCCCGTGGTTCGGCCAAGACCAACGCTTGCCTACTCCACGTTGTGGCGTCCCAACGGACGAGGATTGCAATCAACCCCTCTCAAGCGGTCCAAAGACCCACTTGAATACCACGGTGTTTTGTTGTTCCTTTCACTATCCCGTTTGCAAGGAATCTCCACAAATTGGAGTCTCTTGCCCTTACAAGTATATGATCACAAATGAAACACGGAGTAAGGGAGGGAAGCAACACACACAAATCCACAGCGAAATGCGCACACACACGGCCAAGACTCGAGCTCACAAGAGTATCACAAAGTTCTCACTAGAACGGAGCTCGAATCACTTAGAATCACAAATGAAAGCGCAAAGACTAAGTGTGGATGATCAAGAATGCTCAAAGGTTGCTTGTGTATCTCCTCCATGCGCCTAGGGGCTCCTTTTATAGCCCCAAGGCAGCTAGGAGCCGTTGAGAGCAAATCCGGAAGGCCATCCTTGCCTTCTGTCGTCGGGAGCACCGGACAGTCCGGTGCACACCGGACACTGTCCGGTGCCTGATTTGTTTCCATAACTGGCGCTTCCGACCGTTGCCGACCGTTGGAAGATCTGGAGCCGTTGGCGCACCGGACATGTCCGGTGCACACCGGACAGTCCGGTGCCTTCTTCCAACCGTTGGCTCCGCCACGTGTCCCGCGCAGATTGCGCGGCCGACCGTTGGCCCGGCCGACCGTTGGCTCACCGGACAGTCCGGTGCACACCGGACAGTCCGGTGAATTTTAGCCGTACGCCGTCGGCCAATTTCCCGAGAGCGGCCAGTTCGCGCCGAGTCGGCCTGGCGCACCGGACACTGTCCGGTGCACACCGGACAGTCCGGTGCTCCAGACCGAACTGAGTCTTGGCTGCACACAGCCAAGTCCTTGTCTCCTCTTTTCTTTTCTTCTTCTTTCTGTTTCTAACACTTAGACAAATATATTAGTACACAAAACCAATGTACTAAGGCTTAGAAACATACCTTTACTTCATGATTTGCACCTTGTTCATCCATGTACATAAATTCACAATTAAGCACATGTGTTGGCACTCAATCACCAAAATACTTAGAAATGGCCCAAGGGCACATTTCCCTTTCAATCTCCCCCTTTTTGGTGATTTATGCCAACACAACATAAAGCAACTAGAACAAGTGCAAACTTACTTCAAATTAAAACTCAAATTTATTTTGATTCAATTTTGGCATATATGGATCATCCTTTGCCACCACTTGGTTTGTTTTTGCAAATCAAACTCAAATCTCTATCTCTAAGTCAAACACACATGTTGAGGCATAAAGAGAGACATTCCAAAAGAGATTGATCAAAGATTTCAAAAACTCCCCCTTTTCCCATAATTGCTACTTCTCCCCACAAGAAGCCAAAAGAGACAATAAAAGGGTTTTGACACCAAAAACTCTACTCTACTATTTTCAAATTTCTCAAGTGGTAGCTGATCCATTTATTGCTTTGGCCTTTATTTTCTCCCCCTTTGGCATCAACCACCAAAACAGGATAAATCTTGGCCCTTTTAACCCCATTGCCTCACAAAATCTTCAATTAAGAGCAAATGGCAATAAGAGTTCATGAGATGGACTTGGAATAAGTTACCCTCTCATCGGAGTGCAGTGGAAGTCTTTCACGGTCCAAGTCCACCTGTTCCCTTTCAATTCTCCATTGTGACTCCTTTGTTGAGGTCGGTGTGTCCGTCGGTTCCCATCGGCGTCTTTGCGGGCTTGGCGTCCTTCATCCCAAACCGCTTTAGCAGATCTTGCGTGTACTTCGTTTGGGAGATGAAGGTGCCGTCCTTGAGTTGCTTCACTTGGAACCCAAGGAAGTAGTTCAACTCGCCCATCATCGACATCTCGAATTTCTGCGTCATCACCCTGCTAAACTCTTCACAAGACTTTTGATTAGTAGAACCAAATATTATGTCATCGACATAAATTTGGCACACAAACAAATCACCATCACAAGTCTTAGTGAAAAGAGTTGGATCGGCTTTCCCAACCTTGAAAGCATTAGCAATTAAGAAATCTCTAAGGCATTCATACCATGCTCTTGGGGCTTGCTTAAGTCCATAGAGCGCCTTAGAGAGCTTACATACGTGGTCGGGGTACCGCTCATCCTCGAAGCCAGGGGGTTGCTCCACGTACACCTCCTCCTTTATTGGCCCGTTGAGGAAAGCGCTCTTCACATCCATTTGGTACAACCTGAAAGAATGGTGAGCGGCATATGCTAGCAGGATACGAATTGATTCTAGCCTAGCCACAGGAGCAAAAGTCTCCTCAAAGTCCAAACCTGCGACTTGGGCATAACCTTTTGCCACAAGTCGAGCCTTGTTCCTCGTCACCACCCCGTGCTCGTCCTGTTTGTTGCGGAACACCCACTTGGTTCCCACAACATTTTGCTTGGGACGAGGCACCAGTGTCCAAACTTCATTGCGCTTGAAGTTGTTAAGTTCCTCCTGCATGGCCAACACCCAATCCGGATCTAGCAAGGCCTCCTCTACCCTGAAAGGCTCAATAGAGGAGACAAAAGAGTAATGTTCACAAAAATTAACTAGTCGAGACCGAGTAGTTACTCCCTTGCTAATGTCACCCAGAATTTGGTCGACGGGATGATCCCTTTGAATCATCGCTCGAACTTGGGTTGGAGGTGCTGGTTGCGCTTCTTCCTCCATCACATGATCATCTTGTGCTCCCCCTTGATCACACGCCTCCTTTTGATGAACCTGTTCATCGTCTTGAGTTGGGGGATGCACCGTTGTTGAGGAAGAAGGTTGACCTTGTTCATCTTGTTCCTGTGGCCGAACGTCTCCAATCGCCATGGTTCGTATAGCGGCCGTTGGAACATCTTCTTCATCTACATCATCACAATCA
This sequence comes from Zea luxurians, assembly GCA_029449295.1. Classification (NCBI taxonomy): domain Eukaryota; kingdom Viridiplantae; phylum Streptophyta; class Magnoliopsida; order Poales; family Poaceae; genus Zea; species Zea luxurians. The sequence goes on along the minus strand of JAOPSE010000016.1, from coordinate 35,326,764 downwards.
ACAACTTGCTCTCTTGGAGAGCCATTAGTCTCATCAAATACAACGTCGCTAGAGACTTCAACCAAACCCGATGATTTGTTGAAGACCCTATACGCCTTTGTATTTGAATCATAACCTAATAAAAACCCTTCTACAGCTTTGGGAGCAAACTTAGAATTTCTACCCTTCTTCACTAGAATGTAGCACTTGCTCCCAAAAACACGAAAGTAAGATACATTGGGTTTGTTACCGGTTAGTAGCTCATATGACGTCTTCTTGAGGAGGCGGTGAAGGTAGACCCTGTTGATGGCGTGGCAAGCCGTGTTCACGGCTTCCGACCAAAAGCACTCGGGGGTCTTGAACTCTCCAAGCATCGTCCTCGCCATATTGATTAGCGTCCTGTTCTTCCTCTCTACCACACCATTTTGCTGTGGTGTGTAGGGAGCGGAGAACTCGTGCTTGATCCCTTCCTCCTCAAGAAACTCCTCCACTTGTAGGTTCTTGAACTCGGACCCGTTGTCGCTCCTAATCTTCTTCACCTTGAGCTCAAACTCATTTTGAGCTCTCCTGAGGAAGCGCTTGAGGGTCCCTTGGGTTTCAGACTTATCCTGCAAAAAGAACAACCAAGTGAAGCGGGAAAAGTCATCAACAATAACTAGACCATACTTACTTCCTCCTATGCTTAGATAGGCGACGGGTCCGAAGAGGTCCATATGCAGCAGCTCCAGAGGTCTTGACGTGGTCATCACATTCTTGCTGTGATGTGCTCCTCCCACTTGTTTACCTGCCTGACAAGCTGCACAAGGTCTATCTTTTTCGAAATAAACATTTGTTAGTCCTATCACGTGTTCTCCCTTTAGAAGCTTGTGGAGGTTCTTCATCCCCACATGTGCTAAGCGGCGATGCCACAGCCAGCCCATGCAAGTCTTAGCCATTAAGCATGCATCTAGACCGGCCTCTTCTTTTGCAAAATCTACTAAGTAAAGCTTGCCGTCTAGTACACCCTTAAAAGCTAGTGAACCATCACATCTTCTAAAGACAGACACATCTACATTAGTAAAAAGGCAATTATATCCCATGTTGCATAGTTGACTAACAGATAGCAAATTGTAACCAAGAGACTCAACTAAAAACACATTTGAAATTGAGTGCTCATTAGAAATTACAATTTTACCTAACCCTTTTACCTTGCCTTGATTCCCATCACCGAATATAATTGAATCTTGGGAATCCTTATTTTTGACGTAGGAGGTGAACATCTTCTTCTCCCCCGTCATATGGTTTGTGCATCCGCTGTCGATAATCCAGCTTGAACCCCCGGATGCATAAACCTGCAAGGCAAATTTAGGCTTGGGTCTTAGGTACCCAACTCATGTTGGGTCCTGCAAGGTTAGCACAAATGTTCTTAGGGACCCAAATGCAAGTCCTGTCTCCCTTGCATTTTGCCCCTAACTTCCTAGCAACTATTTTCCTATCCTTTCTACAAATAGCAAAGGAAGTGTTTAAAGCACAATAAATTATAGAAGGTTCGTTCACTACTTTCCTAGGAGCATGAATAACATTCTTTCTAGGCACATGAGCAATATTTCTCCTAGGCATATGTACAACATTTCTTCTACACATATCTCTATCATGCTTATAAGAAGAACTAGAATCAAACATGGCATGAGAATCATAAACATGTGAATCAAAATCATTATAAGCATTTCTAGCATTTCTCCTATCATGATACAAGAAAGCATGGTTCTTTTTAGCACTACTAGCCATAGGGGCCTTCCCTTTCTCCTTGACGAAGATGGGAGCCTTATGGCTTGTTAAGTTCTTGGCCTCTCTCTTGAAGCCAAGACCATCCTTAATTGAGGGGTGTCTACCAACCGTGTAGGCATCCCTTGCAAATTTTATCTTATCAACTTCACTTTTGCTAGTCTTAAGTTGGGCATTAAGACTAGCCAATTCCTCATTTAATTTGGAAATTAAAACTAGGTGTTCACTACAGGCATTAACATCAAAATCCTTACACCTAGTGCAAATCATAACATGTTCTACACAAGAATTAGATTTATTTGCTACTTCTAACTTAGCATTTAAATCATTGTTAACACCTTGTAACGTAGAAATGGTTTCATGACAAGTAGATAGTTCAAAAGAAAGCATTTCATTTCTTTTTACTTCTAAAGCATATGATTTTTGTGCCTCTACAAATTTATCATGTTCATCATACAATAAATCCTCCTGCTTTTCTAAAAGCCTATCCTTTTCATTCAATGCATCAATCAATTCATTGATTTTATCTATCTTAGATCTTTCTAAGCCCTTGAACAAGCATGAATAATCTATGTCATCATCATCACTAGATTCATTATCACTAGAGGAAGCATAAGTGGAGTCTTGAGTACTCACTTTCTTCTCCCTTGCCATAAGGCATGTGAGACGCTCGTTGGGGAAGAGGGAAGACTTGTTGAAGGCAGTAGCAGCGAGTCCTTCATTGTCGGAGTCGGAGGAGGAGCAATCCGAGTCCCACTCCTTTCCTAGATGCGCCTCGCCCTTTGCCTTCTTGTATTGCTTCTTCTTCTCTCTTTTGTTCCCCTTTTCCTGGTCACTTTCATTATCGGGACAGTTAGCGATAAAATGACCAAGCTTACCGCATTTGAAGCATGAGCGCTTCCCCTTTGTCTTGGTCTTGCTTGGCTGCCCCTTGCGACCATTTAGCGCCGTCTTGAATCTCTTGATGATGAGAGCCATTTCTTCATCATTGAGTCCGGCCGCCTCAATCTGTGCCACCTTGCTAGGTAGCGCCTCCTTGCTTCGTGTTGCCTTGAGAGCAAGAGGTTGCGGCTCGTTGATCGGACCATTCAAGGCGTCGTCCACATACCTCGCCTCCTTGATCATCATTCGCCCGCTAACGAATTTCCCAAGAACTTCTTCGGGCGACATCTTGGTGTACCTGGGATTTTCACGTATATTGTTCACCAAATGAGGATCAAGAACGGTAAATGACCTGAGCATTAGGCGGACGACGTCGTGGTCCGTCCATCGTGTGCTTCCGTAGCTCCTTATCTTGTTGATAAGGGTCTTGAGCCGGTTGTATGTTTGCGTCGGCTCCTCGCCCCTTATCATTGCGAACCGTCCAAGCTCACCCTCCACCAACTCCATCTTGGTGAGCAAGGTGACGTCGTTCCCCTCATGAGAAATCTTGAGGGTGTCCCAGATTTGCTTGGCGTTATCCAAGCCGCTCACTTTATGATATTCATCCCTGCACAAGGAAGCTAGAAGAACAGTAGTAGCTTGTGCATTCTTATGAATTTGTTCATTAATGAACATAGGACTATCCGAACTATCAAAGTGCATTCCACTCTCTACAATCTCCCATATACTAGGATGGAGAGAGAATAGGTGACTACGCATTTTGTGGCTCCAAAATCCGTAGTCCTCTCCATCAAAGTGTGGGGGCTTGCCGAGTGGAATGGAGAGCAAATGTGAATGTGAACTTTGCGGAATACGAGAGTAATCAAAAGAAAAGTTCGAATTAACCGGTTTCCTTCTCTCGTAGTCGTTGTGGTCTTCGTCCTTTTGGGAAGAAGTAGACTCATCGCTGTCGTAGTAGACGATCTCCTTGATGCGCCTTGTCTTCTTCTTCTTCCCTTCCTTCCGTCTATGACCCGAGCCGGAGTCGGTAGGCTTGTCGTCCTTCGGCTCGTTGACGAAGGTCTCCTTCTCTTTGTCGTTGATCACTATACCCTTCCCCTTAGGATCCATCTCTTCGGGCGGTTAGTCCCTTTTGTGAAGAGAACGGCTCTGATACCAATTGAGAGCACCTAGAGGGGGGGGGTGAATAGGTGATCCTGTACAAACTTCAAACTTAAGCCACAAAAACTTGTTAAGTGTTAGCACGATTATTGCCAAGTGGCTAAGGTGAAGTCTCAACAAAACACAGTACCACAAGAAAATCAAGCACAGAGGTGACACAGTGGTTTTATCCCGTGGTTCGGCCAAGACCAACGCTTGCCTACTCCACGTTGTGGCGTCCCAACGGACGAGGATTGCAATCAACCCCTCTCAAGCGGTCCAAAGACCCACTTGAATACCACAGTGTTTTGTTGTTCCTTTCACTATCCCGTTTGCAAGGAATCTCCACAAATTGGAGTCTCTTGCCCTTACAAGTATATGATCACAAATGAAACACGGAGTAAGGGAGGGAAGCAACACACACAAATCCACAGCGAAATGCGCACACACACGGCCAAGACTCGAGCTCACAAGAGTTTCACAAAGTTCTCACTAGAACGGAGCTCGAATCACTTAGAATCACAAATGAAAGCGCAAAGACTAAGTGTGGATGATCAAGAATGCTCAAAGGTTGCTTGTGTATCTCCTCCATGCGCCTAGGGGCTCCTTTTATAGCCCCAAGGCAGCTAGGAGCCGTTGAGAGCAAATCCGGAAGGCCATCCTTGCCTTCTGTCGTCGGGAGCACCGGACAGTCCGGTGCACACCGGACACTGTCCGGTGCCTGATTTGTTTCCATAACTGGCGCTTCCGACCGTTGCCGACCGTTGGAAGATCTGGAGCCGTTGGCGCACCGGACATGTCCGGTGCACACCGGACAGTCCGGTGCCTTCTTCCGACCGTTGGCTCCGCCACGTGTCCCGCGCAGATTGCGCGGCCGACCGTTGGCCCGGCCGACCGTTGGCTCACCGGACAGTCCGGTGCACACCGGACAGTCCGGTGAATTTTAGCCGTACGCCGTCGGCCAATTTCCCGAGAGCGGCCAGTTCGCGCCGAGTCGGCCTGGCGCACCGGACACTGTCCGGTGCACACCGGACAGTCCGGTGCTCCAGACCGAACTGAGTCTTGGCTGCACACAGCCAAGTCCTTGTCTCCTCTTTTCTTTTCTTCTTCTTTCTGTTTCTAACACTTAGACAAATATATTAGTACACAAAACCAATGTACTAAGGCTTAGAAACATACCTTTACTTCATGATTTGCACCTTGTTCATCCATGTACATAAATTCACAATTAAGCACATGTGTTGGCACTCAATCACCAAAATACTTAGAAATGGCCCAAGGGCACATTTCCCTTTCAACCTCCAAGGAAGAAAAAACATCAAATGAGCTTGATGCCGACTATATTCCCAACGATGAAGAGGTAAATAGAAATATGCTGACTATATTCTAAAATAATGTTCAAATATGAAAGGCCATTAATTGTTTCAATATATAGATTTCAAATGAAGAGAAGAAAGAGAATGCATGTTCTACACAAAACACGGAGGATGCTCTGATGCCTGAATCATCCGTTTCACATAAGTGGAAACGAGGGCGACGAGGTCCCAATCAGATGAAAGAAGGTGCAGTTATGTACGTAACAAAACTAAATGCAGAGGGGTTTCCTGAAGAACCACTTGACGTGGTTACAAAGTTTCGAAATTCCTGCGGGTCTACTGTTAGAGATATAGTGCCAATCACACTTCAAAAATGGAAGGATTTAGATGAAGACACCCGCAATAAGCTATGGGCTAAGTTGTCTGAGTCATTCAAGGTCCCAAAAGGCACAGAGGATGCAGTAAGAAAGTCGATGCTCTCTGCTATGGGCAAGATGTTTCGTGGGTGGAAGGTCGAGATGAATAGGGAATTTGTTAAGAAGAATAAGGTTCCTCCGCCCAAGAAAATGGGAAAAATCACTCAAGCTCAGTGGGAGGAATTTGTTCGTCAGAAGACCGAACTGAAGGCCAAAGAACTAGGCGAAACTAATTCTCAGAGAGCGAAGATGAACAAACACCCCCATCGCCTGGGGTCAACCGGATATCACCATAAAGTTGTGCAGTGGAACAGAATAATCGAGGAAGCTATAGCTAACGACACTTTGGACCCAATATTAAAAGATATCGATGAGCGAGCTATTCGTTGGATCTTAGGTCGGGCAGGTTTGAGTGAGGATGGCAAACTTTTGCATCCAGAATTGGTAGGCAAAGTTTCGACAAAAATTCAAGAATATGCAGATAAGAGAAAGAAGGGCGAATTTAAGCCTCGAAGGGAGAATGACATACTAACTACAGCACTAGGCAATCCTGAACACATTGGACGGGCTCGGGGAATCTCTTCTAAGATTTCCTGGAGAGAGGCGTTTCCAGAGTATGCGGCGTCATATAGGAAACACGAGAAGTCGAAAAGGACCCTTGAAGAGACTATTGATGAAAGGGTACAAAAGGCTATTAATGACGTGATGAACAAAATGAAGAAAACATAATGCATATCATTTGAACTCAAGTCAGGCCACATGAGTCCACCTATAGTCCCTAGCAGCGTAGGATCTGTGCAAGAATTCGTATCGGGCACCAAGTACCTTGTAGACGATATTGTTGAGGACAAGCCTTGCTTTCTTCATATTCCAATCAATCGATCTGGGACAAAAACAAAACAAGCTGCTACTGGTTTGGTAAAACCAGGACTTGTTAACTACAAGGATAATCCTGTCCCGCCACACTATGTTGTGGTCCAAGTTCTAGAGATCACAGACAGTGGTTGTGAAGATTGAGAGATAGACTTTCCAGTTGAGGGGATCATAACTTTGCAGGAGACAATGAACGAGTTGGTCCTTTGGCATCGACGCGACATCAAGTTGGGTGATGAACAGATCTTAAGCCGTGTATCGCGTCATAAGTCACCAACGCCGAATTGAACACCAATGCAACTGAAAGATAGTTCGATCATTCCATACCCCATGGTGCAGGAAAATATGGCACCGACCTCCACAAAAATCGTTGAAACAATCATATCACCTCTTGCGAAGGAACTCGACGAGGGGGACGTAGACAAAATTGTTCCTCAGAATGTCGACGCAAACATCAAAAAGGAAGCAAAGGTTGACACCAATGTTGAAGGGCCAACTATTTCAAAGAAAATTCATCAGCGAATCGCCACTGACGATGTCAAGAAACCGTCAGAATCAGTGGCACGCTACCTGCAAAATTGAAGAGAGTTATGACAGATCAATCAAAAGCAGAATCAGCGTCTCGTGGAGTACGCACACGGTCCCAAATAGACAATTTTGAAGTATGGGAAGAAGATGGAATGATTCATACTCGAGAATCATTACGTCTTAAAATCAATATCCCGATATACAAGGAGGATGTTCCTCCTAAATTTGTGAATGGGAGGTCGTTCTTGACGACGGTGCAACTTTCTAAGTTGTCGACTCTGGAGATTAGAATGCATGAGTGGTACATGGTGGCTAGCAACAAATACAAACTCGAGGACTTCACATTTGTTGTGCCAGAAGATGCATTTTGGAGCAAAGATAATATAGATCCTGTGCGGCATTTATTCTTTGACGATCTCTAGTCGTTGTACCACCGACGAAGGATGGAAACCAACTACTTAACCCTCTTTTGCTTGTAAGTACCTCTAAACTTTCATATTTGTTAGTTTTGTACACGCACACATAAACGAGAGTCTAACGGTTAACACTTTTACACGTAGGATGCAATACATGGATGATAAGAAGAAACAACTTAAGACAGGGTTTCTTGACCCGTTGATGATATCCCAAGCTCACTACAAAGAAGTTGCTCGGAGACATGGAGAAGAATACAAAGACTTGGATGATGCTGAATTTGAGAAAGTCGTCAAACAGAATCAGAGAAAGAAAATGAAGGTAATGACGGCATACATTGGACGAGCCATGTATAATCATGTACAACATGGCAAGGACTTAATAATAGCTCTGCACCACTTTAAGTAAGTTCTCGACATGGTTTTGAACTACAACTTATGGCAATCGTGATCTTAACATGTGTTTTCGTCTATGTCTATATAGTGACCACTACATTTGTATCATGATCTTTCCAAAGCATGGTAAAGTCGTGGTCTTCGACTCACTGAGAATCGAAAAGGCTACGTATAATGACTTCTTGAAGATTTTAGAGAAGTATGATTATTATTGCACACTTGTACTTATTACAACTTAACAAATGTATTCTTAATCTCACAATGCTATTCTTATATGCAGTGCATACCGTTTTTATTGGAAAGATCTTGGCGGCGAACATCCAGAGGACAAGCCTAATTAGTCAATATCATTATTTCCATATGGTGACAAACAACCTCCGGGTATTGTCCTGTGCGGTTATTATGTATGCGAATGGTGTTGTGTCACCTTCCATTACATGGTCAGTCGTGAGGATGTAAGTTTGCTATCATTGTCTATGTTGCAATTTTTATGTTATATTGTTGCTCATCACATTACTCTTAGCACTGCTTGCTTTTTGCTTTCATTGTAGGTTCCTAAATCCAAGATCAATGTTGAATGGTTAGAAAGAGATATGGTTTCCGTCGGCGTGGCTAAGGTTGTAAAAGACTTGCTTTACTTTATGCGCCGTGAAGTTCTTCATCAACAAGGGCTATTCTATAATACAAATGGAAATTTGCAACAATTCCCAGAATTAAGTTTGTACACGATATCACACAGTGTTTAGAACTTTAGTTAGGAACTTTAGATGTTTAGTTGTCTATGGAACTTTGAGATGTTGAGTTGTTATGCAACTTGATATGTGTATAAATATGTGTATGATGGAACTTGATATGTGGATGAATCTGTGTATGGAACTTGTTATGCAACATATCTGTGTTTGAATCTGTTATTAATTCTGTATATGAATCTGGAATCTGAATATGAATCTGGACCGCGTGTGATGTGTGTCTATCACAGGCGGTTCCTTTAAACTGGACCGTCTGTGATGTGTGTCTATCACAAGCGGCTAGGATTAGAAACCGCCTGTGATGTGTGTCTATCACAGGCGGTTTCTTTAAACTAGACCGCTTGTGATGTGTGTCTATCACAAGCGGTTTTTGATTGACCGCTTGTGATGTTGTTTTACATCACAGGCGGTGCACCACAAGCGATTCCTGGAACCGCCTGTGTAGAGGCTAACCGGACCACCTGTACAGAGGTTTACTGTAGTAGTGTTACAACATCGGATCGATAGAACGGACGACGAATTCGTACAATGGGAAATGAGACCTCTGTTGCTACTTGGTTTACGAGCCAGAGGCGTCTCTTCACGGAGAGACAACTCTATGATTTTTTTTAAATAACTCTTTAGACACCTTAAGAGTCTATAGATTAAACAGCAAGCCGTGAGAGCCCCACCATGGGATCTATATATATTGTTGGAAATGGAGCAAGTATTTTTTTTGTTGGCCACACATTTCACTCAGTGTGGTAGATCAGGTAGGCAAGTAGGATAACTAGTATTAGGATGCCTGTCTTTTGATAGACATGCATGGATGTATGTGATGATGATCTCCTGATGTGGGTGCTGATAGATAGATAAGAAAAATGGAACAACAACTCGTCTATCTATATATTCTATACGACCTGCAAGGTCTACATCGCTTGGATCTTGTATCATCCATATTCAGACACGCTGGACGATGCTGTCGATCGGTCTAAAAATCAAACAGCTTAATTAGCTTTAATCCGTATCGATTTCTACTATTTCTACAATGTTTTTTTTGTTTATATATATAGATTACAGCAGCAGCAGTGCAGCACTCTAAACATCCGACTTTAATCCGAAGCGAACAACCCGTTACTAGATTAGCTGTTAGATTACTATGCTAGCTGAAGGGATGTGTCGATTGTTCATGCATATGGGATAGTCCACGGAAGAACATATACTTTTAGCACATATATATGTGTGCGCGCGCGTGTGCGTCGCGTGCTTGCGCGTGCGCGCCCGTGCGTGCGCGTGTGTGTGATGTAAATCTTTCAGGGTGCAGGCGCCTATTGTTTATGTTGGACGAAACGGGTGTTCGTTTGGTGTCGTCGTTTTCTAATTATTATTCTATATCCGATACTTTTAGCACAAAAGCTGTTCCCTGCTGTGATCATGCTTTTCCATTTCCCGTTCTGCTGTTGTTAGACGCAACGCAACGCAACGCATGCAGGTCGGTCTAGTAGCTACGGAAACAGAACAGGTAACATTTTTATATATACGGGGATACATATATACTGTATCTAGCTAACAAGAAAGCAATCTAAATCAGTAGCTGTAAAAAAACAGCAATCTAAATCAGTAGCAATCTAAAACAGAGTATGTTTCGCGTCATTTGTACGGACGGGTATAGGCGTACTTTGCAGAGACAAAAGTGTTAGCCCAGTAGGTCTTGGAGTATTGTTTTTTTAACCCTGCTTTCTTTAATTATTTTCCGCAGGCGTATGATGCAACCGCAATCTAATTAAGTGTAGTATCTCTTCATATGCATGCTCCCAATACGACATGGACCTTTTGCAATTAACTATAGCTGAAAAAAAATCTAAAAAAAAGGAGCGGGTTTACGGATCTACGATGAAACATAATTGGGTGCAATATTTCTTTTTTTATTTTAGTATGCCACATCTCGATCGATAGTCCTTTTTAGGCTAAAGACTAACTTGTTAAATTAATCCACAAAAGAGAGGAGCGAAAGAGAAGCGTGCGTGACAACCATTAGCAGCAACAACAAAAAAAAATAGCACCATCTGATCTGGTGGCTGTGAGATTACCACTGAAGGAAAGTTAGCGTGCATATAAAATTGGGTGTCGACTACACATATATAGGATTCATCACCTAGTGGTGGTGTTTGGTCTTTTATTTATGTTATTTATTATTCTTCAGATGCGAGGGTGGGCCATATATTATCCGTATGCAGCATCAGCTTCATGAATGGTAGGGCTAAAATATTGTACAAGTCGCACTGCAGCTGCAATTCGTAGAGACAAAATACTGTAAGAGTTATAGCCGCAGTGAACAAGCTGGATGCAAGTAATGTCCAAGCCCACAGGCTATGCAAAATGGTAGGGCCCAGGTGCTATGCAGCCTGCAGGAGGGGTGGAGAGGAGAGGCAGACAATATGCCAACCCCCCCCCCCCCCCCCCCCCCCCCCCCCACCACACACACACACACACCTTTCTTTTTGGCTATATGAGACAATATATAGTGTACTCCATTTCAGTCCAAATAGTTTACTGCTTCATACCAAAATGGGGGCATGACCTGTGTACTGCAACTGTGCGAGATCATCCTATTTGTGCCGTCCTTCATGTTATGTTATAACCAAAGTACAATGCCTTTTTTTAGTAAAACCAAATTAAGTACCATGCGTACTGGCAATAAGATTTATTTATTTATTTATTTGGTTTACACTTTGAAAGATCATAAAAATCGACAAATCTCGACATTGATCACCAAGCCACCATAGATACATCGCTATCGACGACGTAGATATCTTCTTCTGCCACTGAAAGAAAAGAATATATGACAGGTCATGGCTCACGAGTTGTTGATACGACTGGCCCAGTGCCACGTCACCAACCTTATCACCCATGCCATGAGTTGCCACGGGACAACGGCGTGATGCATGCATGGCGATTTGGGCTACGAGCCTTGCCACCAGGCTAACCGTAGGTGAGGGACAGGTGCAGGACCTAGGCCTAGGGGGGGGGAGGGGGGGTCATTCAGCACATCGCTAAAAAAAATGCATGCATGGATGGGCGAGAGAATGAAGAGAGAGGCGGTGCAAGGAAAGAGATGGGCGGGCAGCAGCTGGATCGAGATCATGGGAAAAGCTACGCCTACGTACTGATCTGTGCTGTTTGTTTCCGCTACAGGAAGCTGATGCATGCCATCCATGTCCGACTGGCCGCGGGGGTCCAGACGCGCCATGGACCGACAGCCCAGCGGCAAAGAGGCCCGCCGCTGCTTGCATAGCTTGGTCCCGGTGTCTGGACGCGATCTTCCGTACTACTTAGGCTCAAGATAAAGATACCGTAGGTGCAGTGCCCATGTCGTCTCGTCTCGTCTCAGGCGCATCAGAACAGATAAAGGCAGCCAGCCATGCCTACTGGCACTGCCATTCATCGAGGGATGACTGGCAGGCAGGTAGATCGCAGCTTTCCTGGTCAGATCACACATCTTGAACGCGTCAAGAGTGGACGTACGGGGACCATGCCTGGATTTCTGGATCGATCGAGGGATGATGATGATGATCATCCGATATCTATGTAAGTATGATGCAGATACGTGTCGGTGCCAAGGCACCAACTTCACTCATTGCCTTCCCCCCACCCTAGATAGATCAGTGACCGGCCGGACTCTGGCCTGGCGTCGCCCTCTCATGGTCCGTCCTCCAGCTCGAGTGCTCGACAAGCCAGGAAATAAGATAACATTGCATCACGTTGCACTGTACTTGCAGCCCCTGCAGAATGCCAAGAAGAGGACAACACTACTAAACCAGGCTCTGATCCATACAGATTTGCACACCCCCTGCAGAATGCCAAGAAGAGTCAACTGCTCGCGCCGCACACACAAGCACTCGGGCAATCATTCCTTGCACCAGGGCCGTTATAATATAATTGCGCATAGCGAATGACAGGGAAACTACACTCGGTGCAACATCAGTCCCATTCGAGCTCCTCAATGTCAATGGACAGGAACAGCAAATCTTCCATCTTATTTCGCATGTGGGTGTGCTGTTCACCTCCCCTCAAGCTGGCACACGAGACAACACTGTCGGCATGGATAGAACACACTGCAAGGCTGCAAGCAGACCACAGAGCTCTGCCTCCTTGTCTTCCTCACGCTACACATTTACAGTCAGGCGCTCTTGAGAAACTGAGCATGGTGCGCAATGTGATCGTCCACGAACGTAGCGATGAAATAGTACGAGTGGTCATATCCAGGCTGCATGCGCAATGTCAGAGCAGCACCTACGGCCTTGCACGCCTCCTCGAACTTGTGAGGTAGCAACTGCTGCTCAGCCAGGAACTTGTCGGCCTCCCCCTAAACAAAGTTTGTCAATAAGATAAGTAGCTGATAAGAACTCCCACAGAAATAACCCGTTTTACTTCTACTCTGAAACAAACAAATGACTACCTCACCAGACATTTAGTTTTCTCCAAACAGCGTCACACTGTGCGTGATGTATGATAGTTATGAGCTCTTAAATGTATCGGAAGCAGTTGATAACCTAGACCCTACTCTAACTCTTTAGGAGCCCATACGACTAGACTAGACTTCTAACGTGTTCAATCAAAACATGACATTTCAAATCAAATCAATCCATTCAGGCGGTAAGGACATATGCTACTGTTAATAATAACCGTTAAGCGGCCCTGGACACTGCTTGTGTGTGGAGTCCTACAAGTGCTACGTGTATAAGTAGAGCTCTCATCGTTTCATGAGCTAATCCAACGAACAGTGTAGAAGATCATCAGAATAGATGCACTTAAACCACGTGCAACATCGTAACAAAGAAAACATCAACAGCCCAATTGAAAAATAATGTTCTAAAGGTCCCATTTGCCATCAACTTCTCACCTTATCCAGGATGGCAACTCAATAATGTTGACACCAACATCTGAGTAAAGCTACTTGAGTCAGATTCAGTGATACCTCACAAAAATCCAGCTATAATGACAAGTAGATTTTCAGATGTTTCCTCGATTATTCGTTCTGATACGGGCTGGGTGGTCTGGGTGAGATTTCATTTTCAAGAATGAGAAATATCAAATGCAAGCATTGAATGACTAGCCAACCCATTTTTTATATAAAAAATGTGTGGACAGGCAAGCAGGTGGTTTGACCACACGGCATGTACCACCACACTCGACTTGAAATCATGTTTCCTCATTTTCAAACAGCTAATAGTTCCTTCCATGTTTTCAAAATATAGGACACAACAAGCGAGCTGGGCTAGCAACAACGTGATAGCATAGACAGGACATGAGTGATTACATGGCCAACACTGTACCTGGTCAATTAGGATAGTAGTGGGAACTTTGCTGTTCTTTTTAATCAGGCAGGTTGCGTCATATTCCTACACAAATCAGGCACTTATAAGTATCCAACACGCCAGATATAAGTGGTCTTTCAAGAGGAGAATACCTCCCAATCTGATTTAGTTGAACCCAGGTAATTTGAGAATGCTTTCTGACCCCAAGGGCAGTTTATCGGATTGGCAATTGGAGCAAATGCTGACACCGACTGAAATATAATACAAACCCAAAATTCAGGGTGAGATTCAATACAAAATGTCATGAACGGCAACTTGAAAGAACTATCTAGGCTAAATAAAATGGCATGCTAAGAGTACCTTGTATTTATCAGTGTTTTTCAAGTAAATTGTCAGCGCGCCATGCCCTCCCATTGAGTGCCCAAAAATTGATGCCTGTGAAGTGTTGAGCTGTTCAAAGTTATCACTTAAAACTTTTGGAAGTTCCTTCACAATGTAGTCATACATGCGCCAGTTTTTCCACTTTTCATTTGTGGCATTCAAATAAAACCCGGCACCTAGTAACAAAAAGGAAATGTTAAGATATCTGAATGAGTGTGCAGAAATAAAATCATCCAAGCTGCTAGTGTATACAAAATTCAAGCGGTGTTTCCGCAATGTTGCAACAGTAATGTTTTGACAGAATGTAATGAACCTCCCCTTACTACTAAAGCACTATTATAACCTACTTGCTATAATAAGGGTGCCAATTCCCTTCTCTTCCTCAAAACATATAAAAGAATCTCATCATGCACAGCTACTGTATCACCATGAGAATGAACAAGGCACTACAAACAAGCGACACTGCACACTGCTTTTCCAATATGTTAAAATCTACCTAGGTTAACACAGGGTGACCACGTTACAAGATCACAATAATTAGTAGAAGGCACAAATGAATAGTATACTGTATAACTAGAACTATAAATATATTAACCATCAGGGCTACAGGAAGTAAGCAGTGTTCTTATCCAGATCACTAGATGCATAGATATGGAAGACGTGCTGGGCTGCTGGCAAATTGAATGTTGCTTCTATTGTTACTTTATCAATAGGTTACCAAGTTCGGTCCACTGTAATGAACCCAAATGTTATTTTGCATGATTTTTATCCTCCTTTTGTAATTCTATAAGTTCTTGCTACGAATGATTCGACAAAATGCTGATGTAGATCACTGCAGATAAATAGGTAAAGAAAGATGTACTAATGCACTGTGTTGCATGAAAACGTGGCTGAGGCCTCATATCGCGTATCAGATACGTATCCAATACGAATACACGGCCAATATGTATCTTAGGAGTATTTGATTTTTTGTTAATTCCACCATGAATATTGAGTACAGCAAGTTGTTGAGTTTGTGATCCAAATTCTGAAGAAGGCGGCCAAGTTGGCGAGCGAAGCGGAGACCCGTCGCCGGGAGGCTAAACCCTAAACCCTACTCGTTTTAGGGTTTCATCTCTATAAATATCTTTGTAAGCCGCAGGAGATAGTCATCTCATTGTAAATCTCCTGCGATCTGTAACCACCCGAAAATTAGTGAGATTGTTGCTGGCCGACGCCCGTGGTTTTTTCCCCTTCGCCTTGGAGGGGTTTTACACGTTAAATCTGTGTCTTCTCTGTGATTGATCTTCTTTGTGTCGTATTCATTCCTAACACAAGTAATGCTCACTTATCTCCCTCTGCCCCAACATGCACCCGCCCGCACCTTGCACCACCTCCAACAAACGCGTTTGGTGACGCCTAGCCCCCATTCATCAGCATCCTATAGCTTTATCCATAGTGTCAAATGAAATTCCTTAACTCCAGAGCGTACTGAAGATTTGGTCTTTGTGCACTGAAATCTGAGGCATCTGTCAAGAACTGATGCATACAAGACAGGAGAGACAAGGATGTGGGAGGACCTTCTTCCGCTCATGACCTATCGCCCCCTTGACCTATGGTCCACTCTTGACCTATCAAACCTAGGACTGAGTGCACTGGCCGTCTACAGGACCCGCAACACGATGAGCTCCGCCGTCTCCCCTTCCCGGGCGCGTCCCCTCGGCCTCGGCGCCAGCCCGCCCTGCCTCACGTCGTTCCCCTCGGCTTCGGTCGTGCCAGAGTGGCGCGGTGGGGCTGCTCATCGGGGTTGTGGGTGCCGCTTAGGGCCCGGCGGTCGCGCCGTTTCCCGCCGTCGTCTGGTGCGGTTTCTCGGCGTTCCAATGCCACTTTTGTAAAGTTCAGGGACATTTGGAATTATTTTGCAATTTTAAGAAAACGGAATTCGGATTTCCCCTTTCATCGTTCCCTTCCTTTGAAAGCAGTTGCATTTTGGAAGGGACGTCACATTTCCTGGATTACAGTTCCTGGTTCCGCCTTACCCCAGGGTCTCTGACGGTTGGGCCCCATCCCATGTTTGCTTGCTTCGAAGAGTTCGCCAGGGCGGTCTTATTAAAAAAATACAAACAGACGCCTATAGCGTCCTTGGAGCTCTCGCTGGGTGTCACTTCACCAAAACCCCAAACCGCTCCTTTGCCTCCTGTTCGTCGGCGATCTTCGGAAAATCTTGCAATGGCGTATCGGCGCGTCGACCCGGTGCCTTTCCTCCCGCCAGGCTTCAGTGCCATGGCGGTTCAGCATCGCGAAATCATGGCCAGGTCAGTCTCGTGGAGACTACCGCCAATGCATGAGGATTGGGTGATTATTAATATTCATCCTTTACCTACGCATGAGGTCTTGTTCCCTGCGGTCAGAGATGTGATTAGAGAATACCTAGTGGAATATCGAAGGGTTGGGGTAAGAGACATCCAGCGCTCTCACTTGGGGCAGGTGCTAGTGCAGTTTCACAGTATTTTGGAGCGAGATAATCTGGTTTTGCTTGGCCCCCAGCAATATTTGGATGCTACTTTCATCGCTCTTCATCATAATGACGCCTGGAATCATCGGGCTCTATTTTTCAACCGTGAATGCTGGCTTATGCTTCTGGGTTTTCCTCTGGATTACCGTTCCTCAGAATACTTGCAAGCAGCTATTGGTTCGTTCGGCAGGTTGATTCTTTGGGAGGAGGATCGGCGTAATGTGACCAGAACTTTGCTTCGTGTCCGTGTCACGGACCTAGAAGAAGTACCACAATTTATTTTTTTTCGGAGGCAGATGGTTTCGTTGGAGATTCATGGACAGTTCAATGTGAAATAATCCAGCAAAACATGCTTGGCGGGCAGGCTCAAGACGAGGAACCAATTCCTCCTGCTCCGGAAGATGGTCAGCAGCTCCCTCTGGTTTTCTTTGGTCTAGGTCAACCCATGCCCCCGGCTGGTCTTGACCTCAATTTCCCGCCGGAGCCTTTGGGAGGAGACCTACCGGCCCAACAGGATGACAATGCCCAGGGGGATTGGGACCAATGGATAGAAAACATTCAACCTAATCAGCAGATGTCGCAGCCCATTCAGCCTGACGAGCAACCCATTCAACCGGATGAGCTTCAACTCAGCAACCAGCGGGCTTGTCGTCGGATAGTTCCTTTGGTCCTGTTCAGGTTGCACCCATCCAGAATGGTCACATTGTTGAAGATGGACCTATGCTGCCAGGGGATGGACTTGCTTTCAATGTTGCCCCCTTCAATGGGCCACAGGAGGTTGATGGCCCAGTGCTACAGATGGAACCTCCCCCTGTCATTGCTGGTCTGCCACCTCAGGCCCGTGATGGGGGACCAAACAATAATCAATTCCTTCAGAATTTGGAAATGAACTTCATGCTCACTCAGGAGTGGCAACCTGATCCTGTGTTCCAGATGTTTATGGAGAGGAAAAGATCTGCCCAGTTTTACAGACTCTGGGCCAAGTATTTTGCACCTGCAGGGACCTCTGACATTTCAGTGGAGATTCCAAAAAAATGGGCACCCTTCTTTCTCTCGAATCTGCTTCAACCTGAAGCCTTCAGTTGGTCGAAGTCTTTTCTGTCATCAGAAATTCCTACAATTCTGCTGGAACCGGAACTTGAGTCTCTATCTTTTGCCATTCCTAAGGAATGGCCGAAGGATAATTTCCTTGAAGATGTTCTTTCAGAGAACTTCAAGGAAATGAATAGTTGTGATGCCCCGGCACCAATCATTGTGGAGTCAGAGCTCAGAAGGAGTAAGCGCTTGAAGGACTCACGAGCTGGGTTCAGACAAGGGGCTTGCCCGAAAAGGAATTGTCTGATGTGCCAGCATAACTTTCATGGTCCCCCTTCTGTGTCCTCCAAGGTGATTCAGAATCTGGGGACCAGGTTCTGCAACATGTCAGATGACGACTTATCTGAGCTCAATCTGAAGAAGAAGAAATCTGCTGCAGGATCTGTTGGTCCGAAGAGGACGAGCAGAAAGGATAAGGAAGATGAGAGGAATGAAGACTCAGATAAGTCGTTTCATTCCTCTCATCTTCATCGTTTGAGTCTTCATCGTTTGAGTCTTTATTCCTCTCATCTTCCTTATCCTTTCTGCTCGTCCTCTTCTGACCGACAGATCCTGCAGCAGATTTCTTCTTCTTTAGATTGAGCTCAGATAAGTCGTCATCTGACATGTTGCAGAACCTGGTCCCCAGATTCCGAATCACCTTGGAGGACAGAGAAGGGGGACCATCAAAGTTATGCTGGCACATCAGACAATTCCTTTTCGGGCAAGCCCCTTGTCTGAACCCAGCTCGTGAGTCCTTCAAGCGCTTACTCCTTCTGAGCTCTGACTCCACAATGATTGGTGCCGGGGCATCACAACTATTCATTTCCTTGGAGTTCTCTGAAAGAACATCTTCAAGGAAATTATCCTTCGGGCATTCCTTAGGAATGACAAAAGATAGGGACTCAAGTTCCGGTTCCAGCAGAATTGTAGGAATTTCTGATGACAGGAAAGACTTCGACCAACTGAAGGCTTCAGGTTGAAGCAGATTCGAGAGAAAGAAGGGTGCCCATTTTTTTGGAATCTCCACTGAAATGTCAGGAAGCCCTGCAGGTGCAAAATACTTGGCCCAGAGTCTGTAAAACTGGGCAGATCTTTTCCTCTCCATAAACATCTGGAACACAGGATCAGGTTGCCACTCCTGAGTGAGCATGAAGTTCATTTCCAAATTCTGAAGGAATTGATTATTGTTTGGTCCCCCATCATGGGCCTGAGGTGGCAGACCAGCAATGACAGGGGGAGGTTCCATCTGTAGCACTGGGCCATCAACCTCCTGTGGCCCATTGAAGGGGCAACATTGAAAGCAAGCCCATCCCCTGGCAGCACAAGTCCATCTTCAACAATGTGACCATTCTGGATGGGTGCAACCTGAACAGGACCAAAGGAACTATCCGACGACAAGCCCGAGTGTTGGTTGCTGAGTTGAAGCTCATCCGGTTGAATGGGTTGCTCGTCAGGCTGAATGGGCTGCGGCATCTGCTGATTAGGTTGAATGTTTTCTATCCATTGGTCCCAATCCCCCTGGGCATTGTCATCCTGTTGGGCCGGTAGGTCTCCTCCCAAAGGCTCCGGCGGGAAATTGAGGTCAAGACCAGCCGGGGGCATGGGTTGACCCAGACCAAAGAAAACCAGAGGGAGCTGCTGACCATCTTCCGGAGCAGGAGGAATTGGGTCCTCGTCTTGAGCCTGCCCGCCAAACATGTTTTGCTGAATTATTTCACATTGAACTGTCCATGAATCTCCAACGAAACCATCTGCCTCCGAAAAAACAATGAACTGCGGTACTTCTTCTAGGGACGTGACACGGACACGAAGCAAAGTTCTGGTCACATTACGCCGATCCTCCTCCCAAAGAATCAACCTGCCGAACGAACCAATAGCTGCTTGCAAGTATTCTGAGGAACGGTAATCCAGAGGAAAACCCAGAAGCATAAGCCAGCATTCACGGTTGAAAAATAGAGCCCGATGATTCCAGACGTCATTATGACGAAGAGCGGTGAAAGTAGCATCCAAATATTGCTGGGGGCCAAGCAAAACCAGATTATCTCGCTCCAAAATACTGTGAAACTGCACTAGCACCTGCCCCAAGTGAGAGTGCCGGATGTCTCATACCCCAACCCTTCGATGTTCCACTAGGTATTCTCTAATCACATCTCTGACCGCAGGGAACAAGACCCCATGCGCAGGTAAAGGATGAATATTAATAATCGCCCAATCCTCATGCATTGGCGATAGTCTCCGCGAGACTGACCTGGCCATGATTTCGCGATGCTGAACCGCCATGGCGCTGAAGCCTGGCGGGAGGAAAGGCACCGGGTCGACGCGCCGGTACGCCATTGCAAGATTTTCCGAAGATCGCCGACGAACAGGAGGCAAAGGAGCGGTTTGGGGTTTTGGTGAAGTGACACCCAGCGAGAGCTCCAAGGACGCTATAGGCGTCTGTTCGTATTTTTTTAATAAGACCGCCCTGGTGAACTCTTCGAAGCAAGCAAATATGGGAGGGGGCCCAACCTCAGAGACCCTGGGGTAAGGCGGAACCAGGAACTGTAATCCAGGAAATGTGACGTCCCTTCCAAAATGCAACTGCTTTCAAAGGAAGGGAACGATGAAAGGGGAAATCCGAATTCCGTTTTCTTAAAATTGCAAAATAATTCCAAATGTCCCTGAACTTTACAAAAGTGGCATTGGAACGCTGAAGAAACCGCACCAGACGAACCAGCCCTCACAGAGGTGTTAGAGGCCGAAAGCCCAGGCCCAGACGTGAAAGGCCCATTTCGCAAAATGGGCCGCCATTGAAGCCTACGGGTCCTGGGGAGACCAGCATTTGAATTTGAAAAAAGGCAAACATCGCGCCCCTGACGACCGCGTCTAATCATACTTCCGTTATGATTAGAAAAACTCACCGAGGAAGAAATCCTGTGAGGAGCAATGTTCATCGGAATTCCCGAGTTCTTCGCTATGAATGAATTCTGCGAGCCCCGAAATCTTGAAGAAATTCCCAATCTTTTGAAGACAGAAAGCCTTGACGCCTCTAAATTTCCAGAGGAGTGAGGAAGCATCTTACTCCGATGAATTGGGATAGCATTTGCACCAGATAACTACGGAAGCTTAACAATATTAGCAAAAGAAATTTTCTTCTTGCCCTTAACAATCCACCAATTAGCATTTTCCTCCTGAAGAAATAACCTGTATTCATAGATCCAATTTGGTCCACCATAGTTCCATAGGTTGAAGAAAGCCTTGAATTCCGAGCGATCAATGCATTTAGAATTATAGATGTGAAAACCAATAGCCTTGGAGGAAACTGAGAAGCGAAATACCCGATCAGCAAGCTGAGAAACGTTGAAACCCTTGGCAAAACCACCCAGAGCAGCTTGAAGAAGATGGCCAACTGCAACCGAATAAAGCTTGAAGATGCAGCGGCCAAACGAAACTACCAGCCAAAAAGCCGACGGGATATCCGTGTAAGTAGAGGGACTCTAACTCTCATCAAGAGGATGACACTATGAGTTGGGGCAATTTTCTGTTTATTTCCTCAAACACTACACAATGTCATACCCTTAGAGGGGTTGGGAACACATATTTATAGCCCTAGGGGCTGCACTACCACACCTTCTCACACACACTACACAACAGGATTGTCCTCTACATGCTAAAGAGACTACAGAGGACAGTCAAAAGCGACTGTTGTCCTCTAGATGCTAAAGCGACTACAGAGGACAGTCAAAAAGTGACTGTTGTCCTCTAGATGCTAAAGAGACTACAGAGGACAGTCAAGCTGTCCTCTAGATGCTAAAGGACTACAGAGGACAGTCAAAAGCAGGCTGTCCTCTAGATGCTCAAGACTTATTCCATTATTCTCCCCCTAAGTCTTGGGTGTCGTCTTGTGAGAAAGTTGGGCCATCCCGGACCTGGAGCAAAGCTCAACAAACTTGATCTTCCCAAGGGGCTTGGTGAGCAGGTCTGCAAGCTGATCCTTGGTGTTGATGTAGCGCGCCTTGATGCTCCCTTCAGCCAAGCAGTCTCGGATGAAGTGGTATCTCAGCCGGATGTGCTTGCTCCGTTCATGGAACACGAGGTTCTTGGCCAATGCCAGAGCGGACTGGTTGTCCACCCTGAGTTCCACCGCTCCAGTGTCTCTCCCGAGGAGATCACCGAGCAGTCGAGCCAGCCAGAGCGCTGAGTCGAAGCAGTGGACGCCACTATGTACTCGGCCTCGCAGCTGGACATGGCCACCACCTGCTGCTTGACCGACTGCCAACTGATGGGGCACTTGCCGAGGAAGAAGAGGATCCTGCTTGTGCTCTTGCTGGTGTCGATGTCGCCGACGTGGTCGCTATCGCTGTACCCGACAAGGTGTGCCTCCCCAGGGCACCTCGGGTAGTAGAGACCGTGGTCGAGAGTCCCCGCAACATAGCGAATGATCCTCTTCACAGCCTGCTCATGCTCCGTCGTCGGTCGCTGCAGAAACCGACTAACGTAGCCGATGGAGTATGCCAAGTCAGGCCGTGTGTGGACGAGGTAGCGAAGGCTCCCCACAAGACGCCGGTACTGTGTAGCGTCCACCTCCTACGTCGTGCTGTCGCGACTCAGCTTCAGCCTCTCCTCCATCGGAGTGAGAGCTGGGTTGCAGTCGGTGAGCCCAGCCAGCTCAACAATGCGCTTGGCGTAGGCGGTCTGGCGAAGTGTGATCCCGGAGTCCCCCTGGTGCACCTCAATCCCCAGGTAGAAGGAGAGGTGCCCCAGGTCACTCATTTGGAAGGTGGCCTTCATCTCTTCCTTGAACGCTGCCACCTCTGCATCCTTGGCGCCGGTGATCACCAAGTCGTCGACGTAGACACCCACCAGCAGGGCATTTTCTCCATTGCCCCGCCGATAGATGGCCGCCTCGTGCGGGCTTGGCGTGAAACCCATTCCTTTGAGCGTGGAATCCAGCTTGGCATTCCACGCCCTCGGTGCCTGTCGCAGGCCATAGAGAGCCTTGCGCAGGCGTAACACCTTGCCCTCCTTGCGAGGGATCGCAAAACCTGGCGGCTGGTGTACGTAGACCTCCTCCTTTAAGTCGCCGTTGAGAAACGCCGACTTGACGTCCATGTGATGAACGTGCCAGCCCTGCTGGGCTGACAGCGCAAGGAGGCGCACGGATTCCATCCGTGCCATGGGGGCGAAAGCATCGTCGAAGTCGATCCCCTCCTGCTGTAGGAAACCGCGTGCCACCAAGCGAGCCTTGTGCTTGACGATGGCGCCGGCTTCATCCCTCTTCAGTTTGAACACCCATTTAAGGGTGATCGCGCGATGACCATGAGGGAGATCAGCGAGCTCCCAGGTGCGGTTCGTCCCAACCGCGTCCATCTCCGACTGCATCGCGGCACGCCAAGCCGCATGTTTCTCGGCCTCCGTGAAAGACCGAGGCTCACCATCGTCGCATGCAAGATGTAACTCTCCTGCCAGAATGCGAGATGCAGGGCCTGACACCGACGGGTCGATGAGAAGGCCCTCCACCCTTCGATACCGCAACGGCTCGCCGTCGTAGCACGCGTCGACGCGCTCCTCGTCGCGGGACAGAGGGGTCACGAGCTCCACTGGGTCGTGCTCGACACGAGCTGGTGTCGGAGAGGACGTTCCCGGAGAGGGTACCGTCGGTGCTAGAGTACGTGGTGGTGAAGAGCTCGCTGTAGCCGGAGTCGTGGCTGGAGTGCGTGGTGGTGAAGAGCTCGTTGTAGCAGGAGCTGGAGAGTGTGGCGCTGGAGTCGGTGGAGACTTGGGGGCTGGGGTAGACCTGCTCGGAGAAGAGTTGCCTACTCCCCCAGCTCCCTCAAAGTGGACGTACTCGATGGTGAAGTCGTACGTCGGAGTCGTGCCGTCGTCCACCGCCTTGTCCCACGCCCATCCTCGCCCTTCGTCGAACACTACGTCGCGCGCCGTGCGCACACGCTGTGTTCTTGGGTCAAGGATGCGGTAGGCCTTCGAGCCCTCCACGTAGCCAATGAACACCCCCGGGGTGCTCCTATCGTCGAGCTTGCTGATGTGGCCAAGCTCCTTGGTGAACGCGAGGCAGCCGAAGACCTGTAGGTGAGAGACTGCCGGCTTGCGCCCATGCCAAGCCTCGTACGGTGTCATCCCGTTGAGAGCCTTGGTGGGCGAGCAGTTGAGGATGTAAACCGCTGTCACCACCGCCTCTCCCCAGAAGACAGCTGGCATTCCTCTCTGCTTGAGGAGAGCCCGAGCCATCCCCACAACCGTCTGGTTGCGCCGCTCGACGACGCCGTTCTGCTGCGGGCTGTACGGCGCGGAGTAGTGGCGCTGAACGCCCTCATCCGCGCAGTACGACGCGAACTCAGCCGCCGTGAATTCGCCGCCGTTGTCGGTGCGCAGCACGCGTAGCTTGCGGCCGCACTCCGCCTCCGCAGCGACCTGCACACGCCTGATGGCGTTTGCAGCCTCTCCCTTGCTGCCAAGAATCATCACCCACATGTAGCGGGAGAGATCTTCGACGAGCAGCAAGAAGTAGTGTCGTCCTCCTGGTGTGGCTGGTGTCACCGGGCCACACAAGTCCCCATGCACGAGCTCGAGCCTCTCCTTGGCTCGGAAGCTCGACTGCTGGGGAAAGGGGAGCCGTCTCTGCTTTGTCAACACGCAGACATCGCAGAATTGCTCCACATGGTCAAGGCACGGCAGGCCTCGTACCATCTCCTTGGCACTGAGCCGCTTCAGGGCCTCGAAGTTAAGGTGCCCGAAGCGCTCGTGCCATTGCCATGCCCCGTCGTCTCGACGAGCAGCAAGGCAGCAAGGTTGTGTCACCTTCACATTGAGGATGTAAAGCCGATTTGTACTCCTGCGTACCTTGGCAAGAAGGCGACGAGAGGGATCCCAGATCCTCATGACTCCGTGCTCGACCTCCACGCGCGAACCGTTCTCATCCAGCTGTCCCAAGCTGATGATAGAGTTCCTCAGTGCGGGGATGTAGTAGACTCCGGTGAGCAGCCTATGCTCACCAGACGCGGCGGTGAAGACGACTGAGCCGGCGCCCTTGATCTCTACGCCGGAGGCGTCCCCAAACTTGACGGAGCCTCGAACGCTAGAGTCAAGCTCGGTGAAGAACTCCCGTCGGCCGGTCATGTGATGAGTGGCGCCGGTGTCAAGGCACCATCCTTCGATCATGTCCTTGTTGGAGCCGTCGCCGAGGAAAGCGCGTGCTTTCGACTCATCAAGGTGGAGGAGTGCCGCTGCGGCCGGTGCCGCTGGAGATGGCTCGATGCTTGCATGTGCTAGGAGCAGAGCCTCCTCCTCCGCCTCCGCCTGTGCGACGTTGGCCTGGCCACGTCGTGGCTGTCGACAATCCCTGGCCCAGTGGCCAAGCTTGCCGCAGTTGTGACAGCCATCGTCTCATGCCGGCTTCTTGTTGCCGACGGCGCCGCCTTGGGCACCTCCACGGGCACCACCCCCAGCATGTCCTCGCGCCCCGGCCTGGGCGCCTCCACGCGCCTTGCGCGGCTTGCCGCGTTTGCGGCCTCGTGTCGAGGAGGACTCCCCCTTCTTCTGGTCACCCTAGCAGGCCTCCCACTGCTCCCGAGTGAGATGTAGCTTCCCGCCAATAGTGATAGGGCCAGAGGGAGCCTGTGGTTCGTCGCCGTCGACCACCTTGAGACGACCTATCGCCTCTTCGATCGTCATCGTGGAGAGGTCTAGCAGAGACTCGATCGAGCGAGCGATCTGCTTGTACTTCTCAGGGATGCAACGAAAGAGCTTCTCAACAGCTTTCTCCTCATCGTAGGTGTCGTCACCGAACTGCACCATCTTCTGCAACAGAGTGTTGAGGCGGAGAGCAAAGTCATCAACATTCTCACCTGGCTTGAAGGCCAGGTTCTCCCACTCCTTGCGAAGTGCCTGCAGTGTGGTCTTGCGGGCACGGTCGCTGCCGATGCGGGTCGCAGCGATGGCGTCCCAGGCCTCCTTGGCAGTCCGCTTCTGGGAAAGCGAAAACTGCATCTCGGACGGGACTGCAGCAATGAGGGCATCCAGCGCCCGCCGATCCTCGTGGTAGTCGACGTCGCCGTACCGAACTGCTTCCCACATTTGGCGAACCTGGAGCCATACCCTCATCACCGCGGCCGACTCGACGTAGTTGGTCTTGGTGAGGGTAGGCCACCCACCGCCGGGACCGATGTCCCTGACAATGGCCTGGGCCATGCGGCGACCATGGTACCGATCCGGGGAGGGAGAGTCGCGCCGCCTGTAGAGGCCGCGATCTCCGTCGACCCGGTTGCCGCCGCCGGGAGCACCGCCGGCGCGTCTACGCCCGTCTGGGCTGCCGCCGCGTGCGCCCTCGTCCAGAGCGCCGTCAGCGCGTCGGCGCCTATCTGGGTTGCCGCCACGCGCGCCCCCATGGGGGTGCGCGGCTGCCCACTGTGCCGCCTGCTCTCGCGCTGCTTCCCTCGCCAGCCTGAGCTCTTCGTCGGCGTTGTCGTCGACAGAAGCAGAGCTGCCAGCTCTACTGTCGCGCAGAACCTCGAGCTCTGCTGCCGCCGCACGTGCAGCATCCGCCGCCTCCGCTGCTTCTACTTCCGCTCTCGCTGCTGCCAGTTCCGCTGCCGCCAGCCGTGCTGCCCTCGACGCTGTCGCTGCAGCCGCTGCTGCTGCTCGCTCTCGTTCTTGTGCCGCAGCGACCTCGGCTTCCTGCTGGCGCCGCGCACTCGAAGTGACCGAGCGTAGGGACATGATGAGCTAGTGAGGGATCGCTGCGTGTGGAAGAGGCTGTCTCAGACGAAAGGTTGCTCATCTGAGCAGGAGAGGAAGGAACAGTTGGAGCTCTTGCTGCCGACTGAGTGTGGGGAGAGGTGCGGGAAGGAGATGAGCAAGAGATGTTTAGACTGCAGGATAGTTTGGCCTCTGATACCAATTGTAAGTAGAGGGACTCTAACTCTCATCAAGAGGATGACACTATGAGTTGGGGCAATTTTCTGTTTATTTTCTCAAACACTACACAATGTCATACCCTTAGAGGGGTTGGGGACACATATTTTTAGCCCTAGGGGCTGCACTACCACACCTTCTCACACACACTACACAACAGGATTGTCCTCTACATGCTAAAGAGACTACAGAGGACAGTCAAAAGCGACCGTTGTCCTCTAGATGCTAAAGCGACTACAGAGGACAATCAAAAAGTGACTGCTGTCCTCTAGATGCTAAAGAGACTACAGAGGACAGTCAAGCTGTCCTCTAGATGCTAAAGGACTACAGAGGACAGTCAAAAGCAGGCTGTCCTCTAGATGCTCAAGACTTATTCCATCAATCCGGACTTCCAGGACACACTGGAGAAGCTAATCGGCGCCTAATATCATCCTCGAAGAATAACCCCGGTCGAAAATCCAGCTTTGACAAATCCATCCCAAAGGAAGAGTAAGGCAAAGAAGAGGGGGAGAAGGAAGCAGAATCGTGAAGCAATACAAACCCGAGAGCCAACCGAAGAAGAAGAGGACGCAGCTAACAGTCAAGAACCAGCCGCCAAGATCCTCCGCTGAGCAGGCACTCGGTCGACCCCCGCGACGATGCCGCCATCGACATCGGCCCCAGCTGGCTACCCGACGGCGGGAAACGGCGCGACCGCCGGGCCCTAAGCGGCACCCACAACCCCGATGAGCAGCCCCACCGCGCCACTCCGGCACGGCCCAACGCACCCACCGAAGCCGAGGGGAACGGCGTGAGGCGGGGCGGGCTGGCGCCGAGGCCGAGGGGACGCGCCCGGGAAGGGGAGACGGCGGAGCTCGTCGTGTTGCGGGTCCTGTAGACGCCAGTGCACTCAGTCCTCCTACGGCTTGATGTTATGGATGAGAATAAAACAAATGAGACAATGGAGAAATAGGAACTTGATGCGAGCCTGAGTTGCAAGCCTGAATGCCTTTCATTAATTTCCTATATTTGAGGCTACTATATTTGAGAATTTGATAACAGACTTCAGACTTGAGACCTGTTGTGCTGTAATAATATAACTTAAGTATTTGAGTAGATTGCAATATTTTACTGTTATTCAGTTTTAATGTGTGTTATTAATTTTTATTTTAAAAAAGTAAAACGTATCTGTATATCAGTTTTTTTTCAGGAAATTGTCATATCCTATCTGTATCCTTACAATACTGATACACGTATGAATCCGTGCTGCATAGCTAATGCATGACTAAGCACACCAACCAAGGGCAAGTGGCTTTAGGTTAGGCACTTAGCAACCATTCTCCATGGAAGTTAGAGTAGACTATAGAATATATGACTAATTTAGCCTTTGTTTGAACTGTATTTATGTTCATGAGATTCGATATTAACATACACAAAGCATATATCATGTGGCAATCTATCATGCCATGGTTCACGATTAACTTTAGTAGAGATTGGACATTTGGACTAGTGAAAGTGCTGTTCAGTGCAACGGCCTTATACATGTCACACTAGTCATAACAAATATCATGCATTGCCTAAAAGAAGTACCATCATATAGTGAGGTAATGGCGAAAGCGTATCTAGCTGAGTTGGTTAGGTGGTCTAATTAGCACTCCTTAGATCCAAAGTTTGATTCCCGGTAGGAGCGAATTTAGACAGGAGTTAACAAAATCCTCTCGTTTGTTGCACGCCAAAGCGTAGGTCTAAGGTCCAGCCACATTCGTTCTCACATGGGCTACGATGCCACTGTGTATGAGTGTAGCAAGTGTTCGGGGGGTTTTCTTGACCTATGTGAGAAGTTCTTCTTATGTAATGCCCAAGGGTTGTACCCCCGCGCAGGCCAAGTTTATATATATATATATATATATATATATATATATATATATATATATATATATAGGGTAGGTATAACGGGAGCCCTGGGCTTCCAATAGTTAAAGGAAGCCCAGGCCGACCACCCTGCAACGTGGTTCAGCCCAACGCGCTGACTCAATCAGGCTGTTGGGTGCGCCATCCGCCTCATGCGCGTAAAAAAGGAATGCATGCATGAGTTAAGCACGTTCCCTTGCATGCGCGTAAATTTAGGAAAGATATGTGTGACGGTTTCTGTTTTTAAATGCTTTATTTACTCCATAAATTTAGGATCGCTGTAACAGTCATGCAGCTAAACTCGTAAGGACCATTTTATGACATATACTGATACTAAATATGCTACACTGTGTAGATAATTATGCACTTCGGTATACTGCATAAAAATCTGCTACCAGCTGCATGCGCACGAATTTATGATAAAAAGAATGTGCAATGAAAGGAAATGAATTGCACGCATAGAAACAAAAAATCGTATTTAATGTTTTATTTCCTTCATAAATATAGGATCTCTCCAACAGCCATGCAGCTAAACATATTAGACTAGTTTATGATTTATACTTATACTAATTATACTACACGATGTAGGTATTTATGCAATTCGGTACACTGCGTAAAAAAATCTAGCATGTTGTTCACTGGTGGATGCATCTACAGGTTGGAGCGTAAACACCTTAAGTTTTAAGCATAAAATCTCTCAATTATAAGCGTAAATATCTGGCCAATGTGAGAGGTTGATAGCTCTGGTAGGTTGTTATTACGATCCTATTTTTATGGTAGATTCAAAAAATATGGCAGCCGCATGCATGTAGTTTCTATTTTTATAACAGATCCAAAAATTATGGCAAAATGCATGTATGAGTCAAACACGTTCCCTGACATGCGCGTAAATTTAGGAAAGATATGTGTGATAGTTTCTATTTTAAAGGCTTTATTTCTTCCATAAATTTAGGATCGCTGCAACAGACATGCAACTAAAACTCGTAATGACCATTTTATGATATATACTGATACTAAATATGCTACACTATGTAGATAATTATGCAATTCGGTATACTGCGTAAAAATCTGCTACCAGCTGCATGGACACGAATTTATGATAGAAAGAATATGCAATAAAAGGAAATGAATTGCATGCATAGAAACAAAAAATCGCATTAAATGTTTTATTTCATTCATAAATATAGGATCCCTCCAACAGCCATGCAGCTAAACGCATTAGAACTAGTTTATGATGTATACTGAAACAAATTATACTACACGGTGTAGGTATTTATGCAATTCCTTACACTGCGTAAAAAATCTGGCATGTTGTTCACTGGTGGACGCATCTCCGGGTGGAGCGTAAAAACCTTAAGCTTTGAGCATAAAATCTCTCAATTATAAGCGTAAATACCGAGTCAATTAAATGTTGATAGCTTTAGTAGGTTGTTATTATGATCCTATTTTTATGACAGATCCGAAAAAATATGGCAGCCGCATGCATGCAGTTTCTATTTTTATACAGATCCAAAAATTATGGCAAAATCGTGGGAGTTTCCATTGCATGCGCGCAAATTAGAACAGCATAAATTAAGGAATTGCCTTTCCAATGTGCATGCAGTAAACTGATATACGAACTCTGTGTTCAAGCATAAAATCGTACAGTTTTTAGCGTAAATAATACATGTGGTAGGCATAAAACACAATAATCGAAAAGAAAACTGCGCCGGATCGGAGGATGTCACGCGCGATCATCGCTGCGCGCATCTCGGTCCTTCCGTGACGCCGCTCGCTCGAAGATCGCGCCTCATGCGTCGCCGTCGCTACTCGCACGTCGACGGGCGTCGCTTGCTCGCCGGCCTTGGAAGTGCCGCCTCCTCGGGACCTCGGGGACGCCGCCGCTTGCCCGCACAAGGGCCCCGCTGTTGCTCGCCCTCTGGATCGGGGAGCGCCGCCACCGACCTGGGAACCGCCGCCACTACTCCGGATCGAGGAATCTCCGCCACCGCGCGTCGAGGTCATGGAGTTGCGGCCACCGGCTGGGGGTCCACCGCCGCGCACGCTCTGGGGCAGCCGCCGTCGTCGCACGCGGCGTCGCTAATGAATCGGGGTGGAGCGTAAAAAACTGAACCCTAGCACTCCGGGTCCTCTTTTATAGACGTCCGGATGTGGTCCGGCTCGACCGGTTTGCACCGTCCGACCTGGGCTTCCTCTAGTTATTGGAAGCCCAGGGCTCCTAATATATAAACTATATATATATATATATATATATATATATATATATATGTAGTGAGATAATGCAGAGTAGTGTAGCCTATAAGCTGCTGCTGAATTTGTGAAATAACAATTAAGGGAGGCAGATGATGGCATAATGAAACCATCATAGGGTAACTTGTCAAGTTGGACATTTAATGAAGTTTGCCACGTCAAGAGACCATATATTTGTACAAAATGCAAAACTTATAGCAATATTATCTTAGTTAGAATCCTTCGTTCCTTACCCACACCAAAATCATAGCTGTCTGACTCTCCTTCAATATTTAACCCACCTGCATGAGCCAAAGAAAAAGAGCAGTGAGAGAACATAACTCATTTACAGTAATAAGAACATAATAAGCATATAAAGTGTATCCTCAATGATGAAAGGTGAAAACTATTAACAAAAATGAGATCACACTGAGTATACTACAAATCATTTGCAGGAAAAAGAACAGACACTGCAGTAAGTGATCAACAGAACCCTGGTTATATGGTAAATTAGGAAATAATCATTACTATTGGTTATGCAACTAAATCAACTCTAAACTATCAATTACATTTAGGCTGGGGAGAGAAAAAAAGGTTCATAAGTGCTCTCGGGGTGCCTTCGGCCCTGTTTGGATCCGCTTCTTGGCGACTTTTGGTGGCCAGAAGAAGCTTTTCAGTGCCAAACGTGCCGCCTCTCCGAGCGCTTCTAGTGGAAGCGCTTCGTTGGGCAACAGTAAATGAACGGGGATGGAGAAGCGGCTCTAGGCCTGCGTCGCGAAGAAGCGCTTGATGCCTGCGCCCGTTCTCATTCCTCTCGTTCGCCCACGTCGCTAGGGTTTCCGTTTCTCTTCCAGCCCACGCCGCTGTTGGCACTCGTCGACTCACGTCCTCTCATCGAGGTTTCGTGTCTAGCTGAAGGGCAACATCGCCGCCACTCGCCATCCTTGCCTTTGCGGAGGTCCTTCGGTCCCAGAGCGCACAATTGCCGGCCAACGAGCTGGTCTCTGTTCCCCACTGCCCCATCACCGCCGCACACCTTCGGCCACTGGTGACGCGATGTTGACTGTGTAGTGTGTTCAAGCATGTTCGGAGTTCAAGGTCCCATGCTGGATCCCTGTTCCAACTGTTTGCTGCTAGTCTCGTCCATTCTACCTTGAAGAACCGTGTATTAATTCGGAGTGCTCTGCTGATGTGATTCCCACAAGCAATTAGGTCTTAGTTGTCCCTCTAAATTACTTATTCTTCTTCATCCACTTACGTGCTCATTAGTTAGACAATTGTCGGGGACCATAATTAGGGGTACCCTCAAGACGCCTAATTCTCAGCTGGTAACCCCATCAGCATAAAGCTGCAGAGGCCTGATGGGTGCGATTAAGTCAGGGATCAGTCCATACGAGCGACTCGATCACGCCTCGCCCGAGCCTAGCCTCGGGCAAGGGCAGCCGACCCTGAGGTGTTTCCGTCTCGCCCGAGGCCCCCTTTTTACGGCAGACGCATCTCCGGCTCGCCTGAGGCCTTGCCTTCGCTAAGAAAGCAACCCTGACTAAATCGCCGCACCAACCGACCGAGTCGCAGGGGCATTTAACGCAAAGGTAGCCTGACACCTTTATCCTGACGCGCGCCCCCCGGCAGAGCCGAAGTGACCGCCGTCACTTCGCCGCTCCACTGACCGGTCTGACAAAAGGACAGCGTCGCCTGCGCCATCCCGACTGCAGTGCCACTTGACAGAGTGAGACTGACAGGCAGTCAGGCCTTGCTAAAGGCGCCATAGGAAGCTCCGCCCGACCCAGGGCTCGGACTCGGGCTAAGGCCCCGGAAGACGGCGAACTCCGCTCCGTCCGACCCATGGCTCGGACTCGGGCTAAGGCCCCGGAAGACGGCGAACTCCGCTCCGCCCGACCCAGGGCTCGGACTCGGGCTAAGGCCCCGGAAGACGACGAACTCCGCTTCGCCCGACCCCAGGGGTCGGACTCCGCCCTGGCCTCTGCCGAACGACCTCCGCCTCGCCCGACCCAGGAGCTCGGGCTCGGCCTCGGCCATGCAGGACAGACTCGACCTCGGCTTCGGAGGAGCCTCCACGTCGCCCGACCTAGGACACAAGTCCGTCACGTCAACAGTAAGCGCCATCATCACCCTACCCCGAGCCGACTCGGGCCGCAGGGAACAAGACCGGCGTCCCATCTGGCTAGCACCGCCAGATAGGCAATGATGGCGCCCCGCTAGACCCATGACGACAGCGGCTCTCAGCTCCCTTACGGAAGCAGGGGGACGTCAGCAAGGACCCAACAGCTCCGACAGCTGTCCCTCCGCCAGGCTCCGTTGCTCCACCGACAGCCACGACACCACACCAGCTGGGTGCCAAGATCTTTCTGGCTGCCACCTTGGCATGTACCTAGGGCGCTAGCTCTCCCCCGCTAGACACGTAGCACTCTGCTGCACCCCCATTGTACACCTGGATCCTCTCCTTACGCCTATAAAAGGAAGGACCAGAGCCTTCTTAGAGAAGGTTGGCCGCGCGGGAACGAGGACGGGGCAGGCGCTCTCTTGGGGCCGCTCGCTTCCCTCACCCGCGTGGACGCTTGTACCCCCCTACTGCAAGCGCACCCGACCTGGGCGCGGGACGAACACGAAGGCCGCGGGATCTCCACCTCCCTCACGACTCGGCTCCGGCCACCTTGCTTTCCCCCCTTCGCACTCGCCCACGTGCTCGACCCATCTGGGCTGGGGCACGCGGCACACTCACTCGTCGGCTTAGGGAACCCCCGGTCTCGAAACGCCGACAGTTGGCGCGCCAGGTAGGGGCCTGCTGCGTGTTGACGAGCAGTTTCCCGTCAAGCTCCAGATGGGCAGTCTCCAACGACCTCTCCAACCCGGGACGGTGCTCCGTTTCGGGAGTCTCGAGTTCATGTCTCTCGACGGCAGCTACGACATGATACTCCTTCCACCGCCGCGCGACGACGACAATGGCGGCCGACAGCCCGCCCACCGGCGGCGGAATCGACGACGTCTTCCCCGCGTGGTGGAAGAACAACATTCGAGCTCGCCCCGTCCTCTCCCTCGCCATCGGAGGAGGAGGCGGGGCAACCAAGGCCGGGCGGGAGGCTGCGCTCCGTCGGCTGTCGAGCGAATCGACATCCCCAGCGCCCCAACGGAGGACGCGTCGGGCGTCGACCTCGCGTTTGAGACGAAGGCGAGCGCCGTCCCCCGTGACACGCCAATCCCGAGCAAGTGGACGACGCCAGCACGCTCGCGGAGGGCCTGCAGGACGTCGCCCTCGTACCCAAGACGACGGCGCAATCAGTCCCCGATGTGACTACGTCGCTCCTCGTCGACCAAAAGGTACCGACTGATTCCCATCCTACGTCATTTCGACTCGGCCTCAACCCGCCTAGCGACCTCGCTTTGGCGGGCGCTCACGTTGAGGCGAGTGCAACCCCACTGGGGTTTCGTGTGCGGTCGCCTTGGGACCGATTGACGGACGTCTCGACCTACGGGCCCTTTGGGTCCGAGGAAGATGACGATCCTAGCATCTGCTGGGATTTCTCTGGATTTGGCAACCCCAGTGCCATGCGGGACTTCATGACCGCATGTGACTACTGCCTCTCCAACTGTTCCGACGGCAGCCGCAGCCTTGACGACAAGGACTGCGGCCCGAGCCGCGAATGTTTCCACGTCGAGCTAGGGGATCCCTCCGAAGGCAACCATCTCGGCATGCCGGAGGACGGTGATCTCCCTAGGCCGGTGCCTCGCGCCGACATCCCGCGGGAGCTAGCTGTGGTCCCCGTTCCGGCGGGGGGTCACGACCCACAGCTCGAGCAAGTCCGCGGGGCGCAGGCCGGGCTCGACGAGGGAGCAGGAGCGCTCGAGTCGATCCGCCGGGACGTCGGGCGGGTATGGGCAGGCCAACCCCCGGCCGGAGAAATACGTCATCTGCCCCAGGGTTTCCAGCACCGCGTCGCCAACGATGTCAGGGACAGGCCGCCACCCGCATCCAGCGGGGTCGGTCAGAACCTGGCAGCCGCAGCGATGCTCCTCCGCGCGATGCCGGAGCCATCAACCACCGAGGGTCGGCGAATCCAGGGGGAGCTCAAGAATCTCCTGGAGGGCGCTGCGGCCCGGCGGGCCGAGAGCTCTGCCTCCCAAAGGCAGGGGTACCCCTCGGAACCTCATGCCGCGACTTCCCGATTCATGCGGGAGGCCTCGGTCTACACCGGGCGCACGCGCAACACCGCGCCTGCGGCCCCGGGCCACCTCGGCAACGAGCACCATCGTCGCGACCGTCGGGCCCGCCTCGACGAAAGGGTGCGCCGAGGCTACCACCCCAGGCGTGGGGGACGCTACGACAGTGGGGAGGATCGGAGTCCCTCGCCCGAACCACCCGGTCCGCAGGCCTTCAGCCGGGCCATCCGGCGGGCGCCGTTTCCGGCCCGTTTCCGACCCCCGACTACTATCACAAAGTACTCGGGGGAGACGAAACCGGAATTGTGGCTCGCGGACTACCGCCTGGCCTGCCAACTGGGTGGAACGGACGACGACAACCTCATCATCCGCAACCTCCCCCTGTTCCTCTCCGACACTGCTCGCGCCTGGTTGGAGCACCTGCCTCCGGGGCAGATCTCCAACTGGGAGGATTTGGTCCAAGCCTTCGCCGGCAACTTCCAGGGCACGTACGTGCGCCCCGGGAATTCCTGGGACCTCCGAAGCTGCCGGCAACAGCCGGGAGAGTCTCTTCGGGACTACATCCGGCGATTCTCGAAGCAGCGCACCGAGCTGCCCAACATCACCGACTCAGATGTCATCGGCGCGTTCCTTGTCGGCACCACTTGCCGTGACCTGGTGAGCAAGTTGGGTCGCAAGACCCCCACCAGGGCGAGCGAGCTGATGGACATCGCCACCAAGTTCGCCTCTGGCCAGGAGGCGGTCGAGGCCATCTTCCGAAAGGACAAGCAGCCCCGGGGCCGCCCATCGGAAGAGGCTCCCGAGGCGTCTACTCCGCGCGACGCCAAGAAGAAAGGCAGGAAGAAGTCGCAAGCGAAACACGATGCCGCCGACGCGGACCTTGTCGTCGCCGCCGAGTACAAGAACCCTCGGAAGCCCCCCGGAGGTGCTAACCTTTTCGACAAGATGCTCAAGGAGCCGTGCCCTTACCATCAGGGGCCCGTCAAGCACACCCTCGAGGAGTGCGTCATGCTTCGGCGCCACTTCCACCGGGCCGGGCCACCCGCAGAGGGTGGCAGGGCCCACGACGACGACAAAAAGGAAGATCACCAAGCAGGAGAGTTCCCCGAGGTCCGCGACTGCTTCATGATCTACGGAGGGCATGCGGCGAATGCCTCGGCTCGGCATCGCAAGCGAGAGCGTTGGGAGGTCTACTCGGTGAAGGAGGCGGCGCCAGTCTACCTAGACTGGTCCGACAAGCCCATCACCTTCGACCAAGCTGACCACCCCGACCACGTGCCGAGCCCGGGGAAGTACCCGCTCGTCGTCGACCCCATCATCGGCGACGTCAGGCTCACCAAGGTCCTGATGGATGGGGCAGCTGCCTCAACATCATCTACGCCGAGACCCTCAGGCTTCTGCGCGTCGATCTGTCCTCCGTCCGAGCAGGCGCTGCGCCCTTCCACGGGATCATTCCTGGGAAGCGCGTCCAGCCCCTCGGACGGCTCGACCTTCCTGTCTGCTTCGGAATGCCCTCCAACTTCCGAAGGGAGATTCTGACGTTCGAGGTGGTCGGGTTCCGAGGGACCTACCACGCGGTATTGGGGAGGTCATGCTACGCGAAGTTCATGGCCATCCCCAATTACACCTACCTGAAGCTCAAGATGCCGGGCCCCAACGGGGTCATCACCGTCGGCCCCACGTACAAACACGCGTTCGAATGCAACGTGGAGTGCGTGGAGTACGTCGAGGCCCTCGCCGAGTCCGAGGCCCTCATCGCCGACCTGGAAAACCTCTCCCGAGAGGTGCCAGACGTGAAGCGACACGCTGGCAATTTCGAGCCGGCGGAGACGGTTAAGGCCGTCCCTCTCGACCCCAGTGGCGACACCTCCAAGCAGATCCGGATCGGTTCCGGGCTCGACCCCAAATAGGAAGCAGTGCTCGTCGACTTTCTCCGCGCAAACGCCGACGTCTTTGCGTGGAGTCCCTCGGACATGCCCGGCATACCGAGGGATGTCGCCGAGCACTCGCTGGATATTCGGGCCGGAGCCCGACTGGTCAGGCAGCCTCTGCGCCGATTCGACGAGGAAAAGCGCAGGGTGATAGGCGAGGAGATCCACAAGCTAATGGCAGCAGGGTTCATCAAAGAGGTATTCCATCCCGAATGGCTTGCCAACCCTGTGCTTGTGAGAAAAAAAGGGGGGAAATGGCGGATGTGTGTAGACTACACCGGTCTCAACAAAGCATGTCTGAAGGTTCCCTACCCTCTACCTCACATCGATCAAATCGTGGATTCCACTGCTGGGTGCGAAACCCTGTCTTTCCTCGATGCCTACTCAGGGTATCATCAAATCAAGATGAAAGAGTCCGACCAGCTCGCGACTTCTTCCATCACGCCCTTTGGCATGTACTGCTATGTCACCATGCCGTTCGGTTTGAGGAACGCGGGCGCGACGTACCAGCGGTGCATGAACCATGTGTTCGGCGAACACATCGGTCGCACGGTCGAGGCCTACGTCGATGACATCGTAGTCAAGACAAGGAAAGCCTCCGACCTCCTCTCCGACCTTGAAGTGACATTCCGGTGTCTCAAGGCAAAGGACGTCAAGCTCAATCCCGAGAAGTGTGTCTTCGGGGTGCCCCGAGGCATGCTCCTGGGGTTCATCATCTCCGAGCGAGGCATCGAAGCCAACCCGGAGAAGATCGCAGCCATCACCAGCATGTGGCCCATCAAGGACTTAAAAGGCGTACAGAGGGTCATGGGATGTCTCGCGGCCTTGAGCCGTTTCATCTCACGCCTCGGCGAAAGAGGCCTGCCTCTGTACCGCCTCTTAAGGAAGGCCGAATGCTTCACTTGGACCCCTGAGGCCGAGGAAGCTCTCGGGAACCTGAAGGCGCTCCTCACCAAGGCGCCTATCTTGGTACCCCCAGCTAATGGAGAAGCCCTCTTGGTCTACGTCGCCGCGACCACTCAGGTGGTCAGCGCCGCGATTGTGGTCGAAAGGCAAGAAGAGGGGCATGCATTGCCCATTTAGAGGCCAGTTTACTTCGTCAGCGAGGTGCTGTCCGAAACCAAGATCCGCTACCCACAAGTTCAGAAGCTACTGTATGCAGTGATCCTGACGAGGCGAAAGTTGCGACATTACTTCGAGTCTCATCCGGTAACTGTGGTATCATCCTTCCCCCTGGGGGAGATCATCCAGTGCCGAGAGGCCTCGGGCAGGATCGCAAAATGGGCGGTGGAAATCATGGGCGAGACAATCTCGTTCGCCCCTCGGAAGGCCATCAAGTCCCAGGTATTGGCGGACTTCGTAGCCGAA
Organism: Zea luxurians; assembly: GCA_029449295.1. NCBI lineage: Eukaryota > Viridiplantae > Streptophyta > Magnoliopsida > Poales > Poaceae > Zea > Zea luxurians. The sequence goes on along the minus strand of JAOPSE010000016.1, from coordinate 35,288,552 downwards.
TGGGTCGACACCCAGTTGCCAACGGCTCCGATCCAACCGGAGCTCTGGACCATGTTTTTCGACGGGTCGCTGATGAAGACGGGAGCCGGCGCAGGCCTGCTCTTCGTCTCGCCCCTCGGGAAACACCTGCGCTACGTGTTGTGCCTCCATTTCCCAGCGTCCAACAATGTGGCTGAGTACGAAGCTCTGATCAACGGATTGCGAATCGCCATCGAGCTAGGGGTCCGACGCCTCGACGCTCGCGGCGACTCGCAGCTCGTCATCGACCAGGTCATGAAGAACTCCCACTGCCGCGACCCGAAGATGGAGGCCTACTGCGATGAGGTTTGGCGCCTGGAAGACAAGTTCTACGGGCTCGAGCTTAACCACATCGCCCGGCGCTACAACGAGACTGCGGACGAGCTGGCGAAGATAGCCTCGGGGCGAACGACGGTTCCCCCGGACGTCTTCTCCCGGGATCTGCACCAACCCTCCGTTAAGATCAACGACACGCCCGAGCCCGAGGCGTCCTCGGCCCAGTCCGATATACCCTCGGCCCAGCCCGAGGCGTCCTCGGTTCAGCTCGAGGAACCCTCGGCCCCCGAGGGAGAGGCGCTGCGCATCGAGGAGGAGCGGAGCGGGGTCACGCCTGATCGAGATTGGCAGACCCCGTACCTGCAATATCTCCGCCAAGGAGAGCTACCCCTCGACCAAGCCGAGGCTCGGCGGGTAGCGCGACGCGCCAAGTCGTTCGTCTTGCTGGGCGATGAGAAGGAGCTCTACCACCGCAGCCCCTCGGGCATCCTCCAGCGATGCATCTCCAACGACGAAGGTCAGGAACTCCTGCAAGAGATACACTCGGGGGCTTGCGGCCATCACGCAGCACCTCGAGCCCTCGTCGGGAATGCTTTCCGGCAAGGCTTCTACTGGCCAACGGCGGTGGCTGACGCCACTAGAATCGTCCGCACCTGCGAAGGGTGTCAATTCTATGCGAAGCAGACCCACCTGCCCGCTCAGGCTCTGCAGACGATACCCATCACCTGGCCCTTCGCTGTGTGGGGTCTGGACCTCGTCGGCCCTCTGCAGAAGGCACCCGGGGGCTACACGCACCTGCTGGTCGCCGTCGACAAATTCTCCAAGTGGATCGAGGTCCGACCCCTAAACAGCATCAGGTCCGAGCAGGCGGTGGCGTTCTTCACCAACATCATCCATCGCTTCGGGGTCCCAAACTCCATCATCACCGACAACGGCACCCAGTTCACCGGCAGAAAATTCTTGGATTTTTGCGAGGATCACCACATCCGGGTGGACTGGGCTGCCGTAGCTCATCCCATGTCGAATGGGCAAGTAGAGCGTGCCAACGACATGATTCTACAAGGGCTCAAGCCTCGGATTTACAACGACCTCAACAAGTTCGGCAAACGATGGATGAAGGAACTCCCCTCGGTGGTCTGGAGCCTGAGGACAACGCCGAGCCGAGCCACGGGTTTCACGCCGTTCTTCCTGGTCTACGGGGCCGAGGCCGTCTTGCCCACTGACCTGGAATACGGCTCCCCGAGGACGAGGGCCTACGACGATCAAAGCAACCAAGCTAGCCGAGAAGACTCGCTGGACCAGCTGGAAAAGGCTCGGGACAGGGCCTTACTACACTCGGCGCGGTATCAGCAGTCCCTGCGACGCTACCACGCCCGAGGGGTCCGACCCCGAGACCTCCAGGTGGGCGACCTGGTGCTTCGTCTGCGGCAAGACGCCCGAGGGAGGCACAAGCTCACGCCCCCCTGGGAAGGGCCATTTGTCATCGCCAAAGTCCTGAAGCCCGGAACGTACAAGCTGGCCAACAGTCAAGGCGAGGTCTACGACAACGCATGGAACATCCAACAGCTACGTCGCTTCTACCCTTAAGATGTTTCCAAGTTGTTCATATACCTCGCACTCACGCAAAGTTTAGTCAACAAGGAAGGGTCCGCCTCGCCTCGGCAAAGCCCGACCCTCCCTCGGGGGCTAAAAGGGGGGAAACCCCCTCTGCGTCAAAATTTTCCTCGAAAAAAAATCTCTCTTCTACCAGAATATCTTTCGTGCTTTTTGACTACTTCGAAAAGTGGGTCCTGGAAACGACGGAGTACACGTAAGCAGCCAAGGCTGACCGAGCCGAGGGACTCCTACGCCTCCGGGATACGGATACCTCACTCATCACCTTCTGCGATAAGTAACTCGCGTTCGGATAAAGTGGCTCCGCGGATCGAACAAGTCTTTACGTTCGAAAGCCCTTCTGCCGAAGCGATCCTTCGAGCCTTCTCGACCGAGTCGGTGACAGGGCCTCATGGACGGGTGAAAGTACGCGTAAGCGGCAAGGCCGACCGAGCCGAGGGACTCCCACGCCTCCGGGATACGGATACCTCACTCATCACCTTCCGCGAGAAGCAGCTCTCGCTCGCACAGACATCCCTGTTACCGACAAAAAGTCCAGATACTCGAAACAAGAGGAAAAGAGACGCAGCTTTACAACGCAGCGAGGGTGTGTGTTCTGGCCTCGACGGCCGCACAAGGCACACGCTACAAGACAATCTGATCCTGCAGGCTCGGGTCTTGACGTTGGAAGAGGGCAGCAACACCCTCGGCATCGACGGCACCTTCGGCGAGGCCCGACCTAGCCTCGGACGGCGACGTGGTCCGAGGTTCTCCGCTCCGAAGGACGACGTCATCACCACGCCCGGGCAATCGCTGCCAGGGACTTCTCCGGGAATCCGGCCCGAGCAGGCGGCTCGGCCGGTTACCCCTGGGGCCTCGGCCAACCATCTTCTCGAAGGCGCCAGCCCGGTTCGAAGCCTCGGCTGATCAGCACCGACGTCGATCCGGCCAACGGACAACCCGGCTAGGCTCCGGCCAACCAGGTTTCATTTTCGAGCCGACTCCACCTCTGTTCATGCTGATATCGCTACCCCTGGCCTCGGCTCGACGAAGAGCGGCCGAGGGGTCTCTTTAACTAAGCTAGAGGAACCTCGGACAGCAAGGCCGACCGAGCCGAGGGACTCCTACGCCTCCGGGATACGGATACCTCACTCGTCACCTTGACACGGGGTGACTCATGCTTGGTGAAGCGGTTCAGATAGTCAACAGACGAGTCTTAGTGCTCAAAAATGAGGAAAAAACACGGCTCCGTGCCGTAATTACATACATGTTCAGGCCCCGAAAGCCGAAATGAACAAAAAACACCGGCATTCGAAGTGCCGTTACAAACGGGACTCCGGTTCCGTCTCCGTGGGCGCAAACAACCCCACAAGATTGGGGAGCCCGCGGAGCGATCGCGGGCCGACGGGTGGCCCGCCGCCGCCCGATCCGGCGACAGCGATAACTACCCTCGCCCCAAGTAACGAAGCAGCTTCAGCAGCGGCTCTGGGGCGGGTGCTACGGCGGAAGGACTCTCACCCACCGAGGACGAGAGCCAGCCATTCAGGCCGGAAGACGGAGACCCAGGGCTACTGACGGAGTTGGCAATCTCATCGGTAGAGAAGCCATCTCCGTCCGCCGACGCCTCGGAGCGCACCGGCAGGTCTTCGCCCTTGCCGGGACCGTCCAGAGCGTGGGCACTGCCCTCGTGGTGCGCGGCGCAACCGTCGTCCGGACGGAGGACGCGGCGCTGCGCCCTGACTGTGTGACGGCGACCCGCCTCTCCCGGCATGGCTGGAGGAAGTCTCCGTGAAGCTGGAGGATGCCGTTCTCCCCCAAACGCCAGGGGAAGAAGAGGGCAACCGACCCCCACGGAGGCAGCCCCCTGACTCGCCTCATCCTCCATCTTGGCCTGGATGACGAAAATCCTTGAGGCCGAGGGAGGGGCAGAGGCCGCAGCCCGGCTCGCTTTCCCCCACCATCAAGCCGGAGGTCACCATCTTGGGTGACCGACGGTAGAGGGGTACAGCCGGGCTGCATGATGAAAATCCTTGAAGCCGAACGATGGCTGAAAGGTACCAGCTCCCACGGAGTTGTGTTCCTCCAACGATGGGGCGAAAGGACGGCGGTTTCCCCCATCCGGGGGCTTGGAAGGTGGAAAGACACAGTGCATAATGGAGGAAGAAGACATGGTCGCCTTACGAAAGGGGTCGCCCTCCTTTTAAAGGCGACTCTCCCTGCTTGCGCCCCCAACCGTCACGGGCTGAGTCTTCTCCAACACGCTCCAAAGCCCTCCCCTGCAGCGCGGGGGCTGGGTCCCGCATGTCATGCAGACCGGCTCCGAGCAGAAGAAGCCAAACCGCCGCGCATGGCGCACGCAACCGCCCAGCGGTTACAAGTGACCCTCCACTTTTGCCCAGACCAACGGGCGAAAGGGGCGGGCAGCCATGCAGGCGGCATGCAACCGCGCCAAGTGGACGCGCCTCTCCGACTCCCGACACGTCAGCATGGAGGCCCAGGCCCACGCGTCGCGCGACCGGCGCGCCGGATGCTGCATGCAAGCAACTGTACCACTTGCGCCACCACCGCACCTCCTCGATTGCGGAACCGATACCGCGACTCGAGGCGACCCAGCGCGCGACCCAGCAGCGCCAGCCTGACGCAGCGGTCAACACGGTCAAAAGTGGGCCGGCAGTGATGACGGTGGCAGGCACGCGGGAGCAGAGGTCACGCCGTCAGCCAAGCTCACGTCCCATCCGGAGGCAGCGAGAGAACCCCCTCTCACGGCGTGAAGACAACGCGCCCGTGACCCGTTCCTCGAACGGCTCGCGCACGCGCAACGTCAGCCCTGCCAACTACTCGTCCCGTCGCATTAACTCCGCGGCTGGACAGGCGGCGCTTCTGGCAGGAGCAGCGGGCGACGCTTCGCCTTCGCCAAAACAACCGCACCAAAAAAGGTACGCCGCGTCGTTCGGTTTCGTATCATTTTTTCCTTTTTTTCCTCTTTCTCTATCTCTTGCAACAGGGACCGGGAAAGGGGGATACCCCGAAAGGGATCCTTCCCCGTGAAGGAACTAGGCTCCGAGCCTCCTTACTGATCAGGGGTTCGAAGGCTGGCCCCCCAAGGGTTCAACAGCCGCCTCAGATCGCGTGGGCCCTACACCCACTACTGGTCAGAGGTTCGAAGGCCGGCCCCCCGAAAGGTTCCACGGCCGCCTCAGGCTACTCGGGCTCCGCGCCCATAACTGATCAGGGGTTCGAAAGCTGGCCCCCCGAAGGGTTCACAGTCGCCTCAGACACCGAGCGAGGGATGACCAGGGGTACGTTCGATACATAACCGAGGCTCGGGCTGCGCTCCCGAGGTACCCTAGGACATTTCCGAGACCAGCGGGAGCGATCCTGTAACGGAATCCCATCGGAGGGAGGCATTGAGCCCTCGGACCCCGTCGCCAGGGGACCGAGTCCGGCAGATCACCCGCAGGTACTTTTGGGCGTGCCTCTGGGCCCCTAGCCGACCCCCAACGAACAGGGCACGGACGTCCACTCGGATTACCCGCTTGCAGCTCACCGGAGACACCATGTTCGGTGCCCATCGAGGATAACATGGCGCTCTCCCCCCCTCCTCCTTGCGGAAAGGCGACGTAGGGGCGTATGTAAAAAAGCCGAGTCTGTCCCTGATCGCCCTCTCGCCCTGTGCGGAGGCTCGGGGGCTGCTCTCGCAAACCCGGCTCCGGCCAAACCGTTGGCAGCGTCAACATACCAGCCCGAGAACTTAGGCCCCGACCGTGCACCCGGGCTACGGCCAGTTCGCATGAGGGAACCACCAGACCAGCCAAAGCATTACGCAAGGCATTAAGACCTCGAAGGAGTGAAACCACTCCTCCGAGGCCTCGGGGGCTACACCCGGCGGGTGCGCTCGCGCGCACCCACCGGAACAAAATGCAACCGAGAAAGGCTGGTCCCCTTGCAAAAAAGTGCGACGAAAGCCTCCAAGCGAGTGCTAACACTCCCTTCGAGGCTCGGGGGCTACTGTCGGGGACCATAATTAGGGGTACCCTCAAGACGCCTAATTCTCAGCTGGTAACCCCCATCAGCATAAAGCTGCAAAGGCCTGATGGGTGCGATTAAGTCAGGGATCAGTCCATACGAGCGACTCGATCACGCCTCGCCCGAGCCTAGCCTCGGGCAAGGGCAGCCGACCCTGAGGTGTTTCCGTCTCGCCCGAGGCCCCCTTTTTACGGCAGACGCATCTCCGGCTCGCCCGAGGCCTTGCCTTCGCTAAGAAAGCAACCCTGACTAAATCGCCGCACCAACCGACCGAGTCGCAGGGGCATTTAACGCAAAGGTAGCCTGACACCTTTATCCTGACGCGCGCCCCCCCGGCAGAGCCGAAGTGACCGCCGTCACTTCGCCGCTCCACTGACCGGTCTGACAAAAGGACAGCGTCGCCTGCGCCATCCCGACTGCAGTGCCACTTGACAGAGTGAGACTGACAGGCAGTCAGGCCTTGCCAAAGGCGCCATAGGAAGCTCCGCCCGACCCAGGGCTCGGACTCGGGCTAAGGCCCCAGAAGACGGCGAACTCCGCTCCGCCCGACCCAGGGCTCGGACTCGGGCTAAGGCCCCGGAAGACGACGAACTCCGCTCCGCCCGACCCAGGGCTCGGACTCGGGCTAAGGCCCCGGAAGACGGCGAACTCCGCTCCGCCCGACCCAGGGCTCGGACTCGGGCTAAGGCCCCGGAAGACGGCAAACTCCGCTCCGCCCGACCCAGGGCTCGGACTCGGGCTAAGGCCCCAGAAGACGACGAACTCCGCTTCGTCCGACCCCAGGGGTCGGACTCCGCCCTGGCCTCTGCCGAACGACCTCCGCCTCGCCCGACCCAGGAGCTCGGGCTCGGCCTCGGCCATGCAGGACAGACTCGACCTCGGCTTCGGAGGAGCCTCCACGTCGCCCGACCTAGGACACAAGTCCGCCACGTCAACAGTAAGCGCCATCATCACCCTACCCCGAGCCGACTCGGGCCGCAGGGAACAAGACCGGCGTCCCATCTGGCTAGCACCGCCAGATAGGCAATGATGGCGCCCCGCTAGACCCATGACGACGGCGGCTCTCAGCTCCCTTACGGAAGCAGGGGGACGTCAGCAAGGACCCAACAGCTCCGACAGCTGTCCCTCCGCCAGGCTCCGTTGCTCCACCGACAGCCACGACACCACACCAGCTGGGTGCCAAGATCTCTCCGGCTGCCACCTTGGCATGTACCTAGGGCGCTAGCTCTCCCCCGCTAGACACGTAGCACTCTGCTGCACCCCCATTGTACACCTGGATCCTCTCCTTACGCCTATAAAAGGAAGGACCAGGGCCTTCTTAGAGAAGGTTGGCCGCGCGGGAATGAGGACGGGGCAGGCGCTCTCTTGGGGCCGCTCGCTTCCCTCACCCGCGTGGACGCTTGTAACCCCCTACTGCAAGCGCACCTGACCTGGGCGCGGGACGAACACGAAGGCCGCGGGATCTCCACCTCCCTCACGACTCGGCTCCGGCCACCTTGCTTTCCCCCCTTCGCACTCGCCCACGCGCTCGACCCATCTGGGCTGGGGCACGCGGCACACTCACTCGTCGGCTTAGGGACCCCCCGGTCTCGAAACGCCGACAACAATGTACTCCGAACATGATTGAAAATCTGGACATCCAAACACCTAGATTCTAACCAGTAGTTTCTCCTCACAGCTAGGTTGCCAAACACCCAGATTATTACCAGTCAGCTTCTTACTACAGCCAACTTCTCCCCACATCCAGCTTATCAGAAAATTCCAAACAGGCCCTTCAACTCTTCAGCTGATAAGATTGTATTGCTCATACCAATCCCAGGAAAAAAATTATAGTTGTGGGACTACTTATAACATTACCTTGTAAGATATCAACACTTCAGGTAGTAAAACCTTGTTCCTTAAGCTCTCTAATATATGTGCATCATGAATTTATCAAATCAATTTTTAGGAATACAAGTCCTGACAATTCCTTCAAAAAAAATACAAGTCCTGACAAGTCATAGAAAGCATAACTCTGGTATTAAAACTAATTCACAGGTATACAAAGGATGAGCTACCTCACTCCTCACATGAATAAATGGCTCTAACCTCTACCATACAATTGCTGGTTATGCCACATAAATGGACCAACAATAGTGGAAAGTCACTAGTAGGTGGTAGAGCAATGAACAAATACCACTATGAACTTTAGAGCCTTGCTTGACAAGTCCCCAATAGGGGAACATGTCAGGTTACTCTGCCCTTTTGGGGGAGGTGACACTTTTAAAATTGAAAGGCATTTGATGAGCATTAGGTCCACCGAGTTAAAAATAATGCGCTTACAGCTTACTAACACCTTTCAAAACATAACTCTACTCCCTGCACTTAGGTAGGAACCAGTTGCACGCTGAACCTATCAGAAGGAGTGTGTGATAACAGGGCCGATTCTAAATGGACCTCTCGTTGCACGTTGGAATTCGGCAATCAGCCAGACTATGGAGGCAAACATTAGTAGCCAGACCGCCACTTACTCGAAGGGGGGCACAATAAACACGGCCACTAGCCCACTAGTGAGATTACCATTCTCAAAGCACAAGACTGAGCCTCCACAGTTTCGAAAAAGAACAGAGAAGGAAATCGTAAGTATCTTCTGGACACATAATGGGCAGGCATAAACCCTAGAAACCCTGTACAGTCAGAGGGAGGAGGTGGTTCAATTTCGACATACGTGGGGAAGTGTCAGGTGCCACGAGGGCGATGCCGTGGGCAGCGGCGGCGCGCTGAGCGCCGGACTTCATGATGAAATTCTCGTCGGTGCAGGTGAGGCCCGAGAGCCAGTACAACACCTGGAAAGCATCCATAAGACACCACGTCAGCACATATTATCCCAGAGAGAGAGATAGGGAGCGAGGTCGGCGGGCGCAGTCACGGGAAGGTTGGACGCCGGGGACGGGGGCAGGTAGATGGAGAAGGTCATGGCGCAGCCAAGGGTGGTGCTCTGGTGGCGGAAGCGGAGATTGAAGCCGTCGAACATCTTGGTGCTGCTTAGCTGCTCCAGCGCCGCCGCCGCCATCGCTCGAGCTCGATCCGCGTCGCGCCTTCGGCTTCGCCTTCCTAGTTCGGATGCGGTGGCGACGTGGAGGTTGCCATCGCTCGATCCGCACCGCGCCTTCGGCTTCGCCTTCCTAGCACGGCGCCGCCTCCTAAGGTGTAGGTACGTTGCAATCTCCAACTCTTCTTCTTCCTCTTCCATTTCTAGCGCCATTCTAAGAAGAACATTAGATTCTAAATACGGATTCATGGCTGTGGACTTGTGGTGCTCTGCTAAGTAGGAGTGAAGTCTTCAAACCTAGGTGCTTATTTATAGAGGCTTCGATGTGAAGCTAAAGTGGTGGCGTCTTGAAGAAGCTAGACGAAGAGACTGTAAAACATCGTGAAACATCCTGTCCGCTAAATATAGCGTTCCATACATTCTCTATCACGTCCAGGCAAAATAGAGGTGTCCTTCGTCGTCGGCTAAATCTAGCGGATCTCTGTTCATCTGCTATACGTCTTCGTCGTGGGAAAAGATGTACTGCCAGTTGCTATGGCTACCCGGTGACGCGGAGGCCGACCAATGTTTAAAATAGCTGGATATATCCGCCGCTATATCCGGATATAGTTGTTATAGAAGGGTGGGGATAAGATAATCACAATTTAGCGCTAAACGGACAGAACCGCTAATAGCGGATATTAGCCCGCTAAAACAGCTAAACACTACATCATTTAGCCCGCTAAAGGAGCTGCTGTGCGTTGTGGGCCAAATGAAAATTAGGCCCAAAACAAAATAACCTGTCGACGCATGCCCAGTTGCTCACTGAACCCTAGCCGCCGCCTATGTCACAACTCCTGTCTTGCTCGTTGCTCCTCTCCTCGCCCTCTGTCCAGCAGCAGCAGCCGCCGAGGGATCGAGGACTGTCCCCGACCGACCCGTTCCGCAACGGCACGCCGGCGTGGGGCGGCGGCGTGTATGCGTGGTCGAGGACACTGCTGCTCCTGCCGGTCGCGTTGGTGCGGCTGGCGCTGTTCGGCTCTCCATATTGCTCTCCATCGCGATCTCCACGGGTGGGCGGACACGCACGGGAGGCCGCAGGTGGGCGGCGGGCCTATGCCTGGTCTCATTTTGATTTGATCTCATTTGTTAGCTAATAGTCGCTGTCTGGACCTTAGCAACTTTGCAATTCCTTTTGAAGTACTTTTGCTGCTCAGTATGCTGTATGTTTTGCTGCTCAGTACACTGAATATTGCAACCAATAGACTATAAAACTTAGCAAATGAATGTTGTTTTCCTTGCTATTATTTCTGGTTCTGAAGTCTGAACCGCCTATTGTATTTTTCTGCTTTGGTTATTAGTTTATTATATTGGTAAAACTACTCGATTGTTCTATGTTCTGAAAACCGCTAAAACATTTAGCTGCGACGATATTCGGATATATCCTTTTCTAGCCTTTAAAAAAGGCCGCCTTAGCCCGCTATTTTAAACACTGAGCCCGACTGCGACGACGCGAACAAGCTCGACTGTGGCGGCGCGGAGGAGCTCGACCGGAGAGGAGCAACAGCGCAGCTACGGCGGCACGGAGAAGCTCGCCTGGGAGGAGGAGCAACAAACGCGGAGTCCATCGGCTCGGCGGCGAGGAGCTCGGCCGGGAGGAGGAGCATCAGCACAGAGTCCCTCGGCTCCGGCGACGTGGAGGCCTTCGGTTGCGGCAGCGCGGAGTAGCTGGGGTACAGCGGTGCCGAGGAGCTCGGCGAGGGAGAATGGGCACCAGCGTGGAAGAGGTAGGCTGCGGCGGCGTGGAGGATCTGGGATCGCAGAGTGGGATGCGGCGGCGTGGAGGAGCAACTGTAACACACGGGAAGCGTCGAGGAAGCCGCTGGTGGGGCACCACACGAACAGGAAAATGGTATTTCTCCCATGTTGTGAGTGTAGGTGTAAAACAAAAACAAATTTTTTTCCCCGAATTCAATATTAAGTTCCACACGTTTAACTTCCGAAAAACATTTTTTAAAAAAATTAATAGACAACTATATGCCTGCATTACATTAATATACATAATATCTTTTTTTTGGACTGATATGTCCTTGAGTGTCCTTTATTGTTATTATTTAGTTAGTATGTACTATGTTAATTGTTCTCGTAGTCACCAGTCACCACGATACTCAGCTGTTAAGAATAAACTCTCTATAATGAGGCAATAGTTTTTATGTTTTTGAAATGATCAACAATGCTAAAACCAGACATTTGTTGGTGAACCAAGGAAATGGGCACGTGACATGTTTGCCACTCCCAATGTAACTTTTTTATTCATTTTTTTTTGGTTGTTTAAATTTGTATGGTAAAAACGAGGACACCAGCAAAACTGAAGATACCAGCTTAAAACCTCTTTTTTATATCCGAGTCTCTCCTTTTTATATATTTGAGGCATTAAATATGAAGGCCAGCAGTGATTCCAAGCCCAGAAACAAAATTATTCTGATTCACAAGATTATTCACCAAAATTAGCCCTTGGTATATGCAGATGCTGCACATTACTTTAGGCATATACTTTTGCCTTTTTTAGGCAATGATGCTGATATATACCCTTACTATCTCGTACTATTTCTGGCCCTCGTTGGTTCCATTCACTAGACTAAACTTTAGTGACTCAAGTTTAATAAAGTTTAGTCGTTAAAGTAACTCATTTGGTTCTAGTGACTAAACCGGACTAAAGAGCATTAATTGTTGTGAATAATGAATATATTACTCCTATTAATTAGTGGATGTTTGATGTACGAAGAAAGTGGAGAGGACAAATAAGGTAAAAATTCTACTTTAGTCCCTTTTAGTCAATCCTGGTGACTAAAGAACTAAAGTTTAGTCACTCCACTTTAGTGACCATGTTTGCTTCTTTAGAGGCTAAAAGTGACTAAACTTTAGTCACTCCAAACCAAACCGGGTCTCAGTTCTCCAAGTACAACAATAGTTTGAGGAATGAACCCCAAAGCTTTAAAGCATGTGCCGGTGATTGTTCGTCTCAGGTACATCTAAAAGCTATGTTTTTGCTAATACCTCTATTGAAGTTTAGTCTTGCTAATCTTGGTTCTCGTCGACCTGACATGAAACGCAAGACTGCAATGTCTCATTACAATACGATCAAACATGAAGCGCAGGACTGCAATGTCCCATTAGAATATGAGAAAAGGTGTATAACAGTACAACATTGTTTTTTATATTTTGGTTTTAGTATATCTTAATTCATTATTTAGATTTTGGAGTGCACATACTTCCTTTTATAATTGCTACTTTAAGAGATAGTTTGAGAACTCTATTTTTCTAAAAATTTTTAATTTTTCTAAAAAATAGTTTATCTTTCCTTAAAAAATATAAATCTCTTAAAAATAGAGTTTCTAAACTAGCCCTAAAAGATTATTATTAAGTCGACAAATCTCTACGTTGATTACGTCACCATAGAAACATCGCTATCGATGTAGATATTGTCTTGTAGGTGCCATCATTGAAAGAAAAGGAATATAGTCATGGCTCACAAAAGTCGTTGATACGACTGGTCGCGCCACGTCACCAACCAGCAGCATAAAACAGTGGATGGTCCGTATAAGTCACATCATATCCTAAGCTAGCTCACTGATCCACCAAAATCATAGAAAAAATATTAATATATATTATATTTAGATTCTAATATATATATATATATATATAATTAAATGTTAAATCTATAATTTTATATGCTAATTTTATCTTTATATTCTGAACTATATACTAAATTATTATATATTATATATCAAATTATTTATAAAAAAATCTAATAGCATACTTCACGAAGAAATTCTAGCTACGCCACTGTCACTAACCTTATCATCGGTGCCACGAGACAACGGATGCATGCATGGCGATGAGCCTTACCAGGTTAACCTAACAGTAGGTCACGACAGGCGCAGGAGCTAGCTAGGTAGGACCGGGGCATGCAGCAATCGCGCTAAAAATGCATGCATGCATATGGCCATGGCCATGGGCAGAGAGGTGGTGCAAGGAAAGAGATGGGGCGCGCGATGAGCGGGCAACAGCTGGCGGATGCTAGCTAGCTAGGGCAGGGGCCATGCCTACTACGCCAATCGCTAGAGCCAGCCAGTATCGATTCCCGCTGTTAGGACTGAAAGTAAAAGTGAAAGTAGATAAAATGGAAGAACTGTCTGTTGTATTAAACTATGTATATATTTATAAAAGGGAAGAGGTATAGTGAATAGGTGTCTAATCCTAGAGACATCTCTTCAGTGCAACCATGCTAAAGGACACCCCCTTTGGTTACAATTAACTGCCTAATCTACGTTTTGATGTTGTCTTCATAATGGATAGATGAGATCATCTCCTTTGGTGGATATGTGTCTTTTTGAAGAGACAATTTTTCATAACACTCCCCTTTGATCGAATCTTCCTTGAGATCAATGCTTTGTTGATTCCTCGAAAACCCCTATGGGAAAAACTGAGGAATATCTCAGGGCTAGTTTGGGAACTTTATTTTCCCAAGGGATTCTATTTTCCCAAGGGAAATTAGTTATCCCTTAGAGAAATGGAGTTCTTAAACTAGCCCTTGCTGTGATTAACAAACCACTATGTCTTTGGTAGCTCCTCTAAAAACCCTGTGGCAAAATTTTGAGATACGACATAAAGATAATTTCTCTAAAAACCATGTAGGAAAATGTGAGAAATTTCTTGATATACTGTTAAAAACTCCATGAAAACCCAATGGGAAAATTAGGAGAAATTGGCTAGTATATTATAGAGATTGTCTCTTGTGAACTTGTATGAGAAAACATTGAAGAGAAAAAAATTCATAACAAACTAGAGGACAATATATGCCTTTGATGTTCACTTAAAAACCCCATTGGGGAAAATTAGAAAACATGACATATACTTGCGTTATTATTACCTCATTATAAACTTTCCATGAGAAAACTTGTGAGGAAAAACTCATAAAAGAAAAGTGTTTAATATGATGTTAGGACAGGTTTAGTAATTAGGAGATAACCCCCCTGATTCTTGCAAATTTCGAAGTCGTCTCATGCCAATCCCATGTACAAACTTCCAGAATGTAGAGGATGGTAACGACTTAGTAAAAAGATCAACGAGATTATCGCATGATTTAGTTTACAAGATATTTATCTCCCCACTTTGTTGTAACTCATGGGGATAAAACAATTTTGGAGCAATATGTTTTATGATGTTGCTCTTTATATAACATGTTTGCATCTGTGTAACACAAGCAGAATTATCTTCATAGATAATTGTCGGTGATTCAATGGAACCAATACCACATGATTGTTGTATATAGTTGATGATTCTGCGAAGCCATACACATTCACGTGAAACTTCATATAGTGTTATTATTTCAGAATGATTAGTGGAAGTAGCTATGAGAGTATGTTTGGAAGACTTCCATTAAATAGCTGCTGCTCCATGTAAAAACACAAAGATGGTTTGGGATCTGATAAGTAGCCAACATTTGTGTATCCCATCATATTGGGATCTTGATTTCTTGTGAAAAACAAACTTAGATTGTTTGAGAAGGTACAACCTTCGACTTGTTGTAATAAATCTGGAGTTACACCATCGCGTGTAACAGAAATAGTGAAAAAGCTCCAAAGTCGTTCCTACGGGGATGCGGAGCTAAAATACCACCTAAGTAAAAGGTGAAGAAGCTCCAAAGTCGTTCCTAAGGGGATGCAGAGCTTAGCTCCAAAGTCGTTCCTACGGGGACGCAGAGATAAAATACCACCTAAGTAAAAGGTGAAGAAGCTCCAAAGTCGTTCCTAAGGGGATGCAGAGCTTAGCTCCAAAGTCATTCCTACGGGAATGCAGAACTAAAATACCACCTAAGTAAAAGGTGAATAAGCTTCAAAGTCGTTCCTACGGGGATGCAGAGCTTAAATGTCACCTAAGTAAAAGGTGAAGAGACTCCAAAGTCATTCCTAAGGGGATGCAGAGTCTTACTATTATGAAGTATTTGTCCATTAACATTTTTTGCATCATATCATCACATCATGCTACATAACATCGCATCATTCATCATCTTGCATCATCCATTACAGTGGAAAAGAAGGGAAATTACTCCTTCAACCATAATGGCTAACCAATAAGGTTAAGCGTATCTGGGACAAAGAATTATGAAAGGATGCTGCAATTTTACCCGTTGCTATTAAACCGTAAAGAATTCCTCAAGCAAGACCTATGGCAAGATCTTCAGACTAATTTTGTTACTTCGGCAATGGTATTCCTTATGTAAGATCTACGACAACACCTTCGAGTTTGATAATACTACTTTGGCGAAAAAGAGATTTTTCTTTATAAAGCGTGAAAAGAAGGGAAGGTGCTTTTCGCATTCGACTAAAAAATGATACGTATAACAATTTCACGCTACACAAAGAAATATATTACATCATGAGACACAAAGCCTGCTGTCGGCGTTTCGAGACCGGGGGGTCCCTAAGCCGACGAGTGAGTGTGCCGCGTGCCCCAGCCCAGATGGGTCGAGCGCGTGGGCGAGCGCGAAGGGGGGAAAGCGAGGTGGCCGGAGCCGAGTCGTGAGGGAGGTGGAGATCCCGCGGCCTTCGTGTTCGTCCCGCGCCCAGGTCGGGTGCGCTTGCAGTAGGGGGTTACAAGCGTCCACGCGGGTGAGGGAAGCGAGCGGCCCCAAGAGAGCGCCTGCCCCTGCCCTCGTTCCCGCGGGGCCAACCTTTTCTAAGAAGGCCCTGGTCCTTCCTTTTATAGGCGTAAGGAGAGGATCCAGGTGTACAATGGGGGTGCAGCAGAGTGCTACGTGTCTAGCGGGGGAGAGCTAGCGCCCTAGGTACATGCCAATGTGGCAGCCGGAGAGAACTTGGCACCCAGCTGGTGTGGTGTCGTGGCTGTCGGAGGAGTAACGGAGCCTGGTGGAGGGACAGCTGTCGGAACAGTTGGGCTCTTGCTGACGTCCCCCTGCTTCCGTAAGGGAGCTGAGAGCCGCCGTCGTCATGGGTCTAGCGGGGCGCCATCATTGCCTATCTGGCGGAGCTAGCCAGATGGGACGTCGATCTTGTTCTCTGCGGCCCAAGTCGGCTCGGGGTAGAGTGATGATGGCGCTTCCTGTTGACGTGGCGGACTTGTGCCCTAGGTCGGGCGACGTGGAGGCTCCTCCGAGGCCGAGGTCGAGTCTGTCTTCCATGGCCGAGGCCGAGCCCGAGCTCCTGGGTCGGGCGAGGCGGAGGTCGTTCGGCAGAGGCCAGGGCGGAGTCCGACCCCAGGGGTCGGGCGAAGCGGAGTTCGCCGTCTTCCGGGGCCTTAGCCCGAGTCCGAGCCCTGGGTCGGGCGGAGCGGAGTTCGCCGTCTTCCGGGGCCTTAGCTCGAGTCCGAGCCCTGGGTCGGGCGGAGCGGAGTTCACCGTCTTCCGGGGCCTTAGCCCGAGTCCGAGCCCTGGGTCGGGCGGAGCGGAGTTCGCCGTCTTCCGGGGCCTTAGCCCGAGTCCGAGCCCTGGGTCGGGCGGAGCGGAGTTCGCCGTCTTCCGGGGCCTTAGCTCGAGTCCGAGCCCTGGGTCGGGCGGAGCGGAGTTCGCCGTCTTCCGGGGCCTTAGCCCGAGTCCGAGCCCTGGGTCGGGCGGAGCGGAGTTCTCCGTCTTCCGGGGCCTTAGCCCGAGTCCGAGCCCTGGGTCGGGCGGAGCTTCCTATGGCGCCTTTGGCAAGGCCTGGCTGCCTGTCAGTCTCACTCTGTCAAGTGGCACCGCAGTCGGGACGGCGCAGGCGGCGCTGTCCTTTTGTCAGACCGGTCAGTGGAGCGGCGAAGTGACGGCGGTCACTTCGGCTCTGCCAGGGGGCGCGCGTCAGGATAAAGGTGCCAGGCTACCTTTGCGTTAAATGCCCCTATGACTTGGTCGGTCGGCGCGGCGATTTAGTCAGGGTTGCTTCTTAACGAAGGCAAGGCCTCGGGCGAGCCGGAGATGCGTCTGCCGTAAAAAAGGGGGCCTCGGGCGAGACGGAAACACCTCAGGGTCGGCTGCCCTTGCCCGAGGCTAGGCTCGGGCGAGGCGTGATCGAGCCGCTCGTATGGACTGATCCCTGACTTAATCGCACCCATCAGGCCTCTGCAGCTTTATGCTGATGGGGGTTACCAGGTGAGAATTAGGCGTCTTGAGGGTACCCCTAATTATGGTCCCCGACAGTAGCCCCCGAGCCTCGAAGGGAGTGTTAGCACTCGCTTGGAGGCTTTCGTCGCACTTTTTTGCAAGGGGACCAGCCTTTCTCGGTTGCATTTTGTTCCGGTGGGTGCGCGCGAGCGCACCCGCCGGGTGTAGCCCCCGAGGCCTCGGAGGAGTGGTTTCACTCCTTCGAGGTCTTAATGCCTTGCGTAATGCTTCGGCTGGTCTGGTGGTTCCCTCATGCGAACTGGCCGTAGCCCGGGTGCACTGTCGGGGCCCAAGTTCTCGGGCTGGTATGTTGACGCTGTCAACGGTTTGGCCGGAGCCGGGTTTGCGAGAGCAGCCCCCGAGCCTCCACACAGGGCGAGAGGGCGATCAGGGACAGACTCGGCTTTTTTACATACGCCCCTACGTCGCCTTTCCGCAAGGAGGAGGGGGGGGGAGAGCGCCATGTTACCCTCGATGGGCACCGAACATGGTGTCTCCGGTGAGCTGCAAGCGGGTAATCCGAGTGGACGTCCGTGCCCCGTTCGTTGGGGGTCGGCTAGGGGCCCGGAGGCACGCCCAAAAGTACCTGCGGGTGATCTGCCGGACCCGGTCCCCTGGTGACGGGGTCCGAGGGCTCGATGCCTCCCTCCGATGGGATTCCGTTATAGGATCGTTCCCGCTGGTCTCGGAAATGTCCTAGGGTACCTCGAGAGCGTAGCCCGAGCCTCGGTTATGTATCGAACGTACCCCTGGTCATCCCTCGCTCGGTGTCTGAGGCGACTGTGAACCCTTCGGGGGGCCAGCCTTCGAACCCCTGATCAGTAATGGGCGCGGAGCCCGAGTAGCCTGAGGCGGCCGTGGAACCTTTCGGGAGGCCGACCTTCGAACCTCTGACCAGTAGTGGGTGTCGGGCCCACGCGATCTGAGGCGGCTGTTGAACCCCTCGGGGGGCCAGCCTTCGAACCCCTGATCAGTAAGGAGGCTCGGAGCCTAGTTCCTTCACGGGGAAGGATCCCTTTAGGGGTATCCCCTTTCCCGGTCCCTGTTGCAAGAGATAGAGAAAAAGGAAAAAGTAAAAAGGATACGAAATTGAACGACGCGGCGTACCTTTTTTGGCGCGGTTGTTTTGGCGAAGGCGAAGCGTCGCCCGCTGCTCCTGCCAGAAGCGCCGCCTGTCCAGCCGCGGAGTTAATGCGACGGGGCGAGTAGTTGGCGAGGCTGCCGTTGCGCGTGCGCGAGCCGTTCGAGGAACGGGTCACGGGCGCGTCGTCTTCACGCCGTGAGAGGGGGTTCTCTCGCTGCCTCCGGATGGGACGTGAGCTTGGCTGACGGCGTGACCGCTGCTCCCGCGTGCCTGCCACCATCATTACTGCTGGCCCACTTTTGACCGCGTTTGACCGCTGCATCAGGCTGGCGCTGCTGGGTCGTGCGCTGGGTCGCCTCGGGTCGCGGTATCGGTTCCGCAATCGAGGAGGTGCGGTGGTGGCGCAAGTGGTACAGTTGCTTGCATGCAGCATCCGGCGCGCCGGTCGCGCGACGCGTGGGCTTGGGCCTCCGTGCTGGCATGTCAGGAGTCGGAGAGGCGCGTCCACTTGGCGCGGTTGCATGCCGCCTGCATGGCTGCCTGCCCCTTTCGCCCGTTGGCCTGGGCAAAAGTGGAGGGTCACTTGTAACCGCTGGGTGGTTGCGTGCGCCGTGCGCGGCGGTTCGGCTTCTTCTGCTCAAAGCCGGTCTGCATGACATGCGGGACCCAGCCCCCGCGCCGCAGGGGAGGGCTTTGGAGGCGTGTTGGAGAAGACTCAGCCCGTGACGGTTGGGGGCGCAAGCAGGGAGAGTCGCCTTTAAAAGGAGGGCGACCCCTTCCGTAAGGCGACCACGTCTTCTTTCTCCCTTATGCAACGTGTCTCTCCACCTTCCGAGCCCCCGGATGGGGGAAACCGCCGTCTTTTCGCCTCATCGTTGGAGGAACGCAACTCCGTGGGAGTTGGTACCTTTCAGCCATCGTTCGGCTTCAAGGATTTTCATCAGGCAGCCCGGTTGCTCCCCTCCGCTGGGGGTCACCCGAGACGGTGACCACCAGCTCCTGGGTGGGGAGGAGCAAAC
This sequence comes from Zea luxurians, assembly GCA_029449295.1. Lineage (NCBI taxonomy): Eukaryota > Viridiplantae > Streptophyta > Magnoliopsida > Poales > Poaceae > Zea > Zea luxurians. Next base: position 35,269,368 of record JAOPSE010000016.1, on the reverse strand, counting down.
CGGGCTGCGATCTTGGTCCCACCCTCAGCTTCAAGGATGTTCATCATCCTCGCTGGGGTGGGTGCCGGGCTGAGCCGGCGCTCTACCTCCCGCACGGGTTTGTGGGTCATCCTCTCCCGCAGCATTCGAGGGAGAGGGCGCTCACTGGCCCTGCGGGCGGCCCGGACTTCGACAACGCGGGGTGGATCGACGGCGGGCGTCGTCACCTCCAGCGTGTCGGGTCCGCTGGCTTGGCTCCCGGCGGCCCCTTCTGTTGGGGGGCGGCTGCCGCGCCGTGTACACGGGAGGACCACCCTAGACGCCGCGCGCTGCTAGGGCGGCGTTCGTGTTCTGGGGTGGTCCTGCCTTTGCACCGGGGCGGCGCCTTTACGCGGAGGCCGGTGCCCCACTCATCTGGGAGGACTTGAGTGGGGATCTGCCGGTAGGCTGATGGCTCCTGCTGTCGGTGCCGAGGCGGAGGCGGCTCGAGAAGTCCCCGTTGCCGACGGGATTACCGCCACCATCCACGCTTCGGGCCTCCGGCCCTTTGTACTTGTCCTCGCCCCTCGAGCGTCGGCGTGGGCGAGGGCGAGATTGCAGCGGCGCCTACCCTGAGGCCTGCGCTGCTGCAGTTCGGCCATCCGGAGCGGGGGGCTGTCGTCGTTTGGTTGGCCGGAGCCTAGCCGGGTTGCCCGTTGGCCGGATCGACGTCGGAGTTGATCAGCCGAGGCTTCGGACCGGGCCGGCGCCCTTGGAAGATGGTTGGCCGAGGCCCCGGAGGTGGCCGGCTGAGCCGCCTGCTCGGGCCGGATTCCCGGAGAAGTCCCCGGCAGCGATAGCCCGGGCGTGGTGATGACGTCGTCCTTCGGAGCGGAGAGCCTCGGACCCCGTCGCCGTCCGAGGCTAGGTCGGGCCTTGCTGAAGGTGCCGTCGATGCCGAGGGTGCTGCTGCCCTCTTCCGACGTCAAGACCCGAGCCTGCAGGACCAGATTGTCTTGTAGCGTGTGCCTCATGCGGCCGTCGAGGCCAGAACACACACACCCTCGCTGCTTTGTAAAGCTGCGTCTCTTTTCCTCTTGTTTCGAGTATCTGGACTTTTTGTCGGTAACAGGGATGTTTGTGCGAGCGAGAGTTGCTTCTCGCGGAAGGTGATGAGTGAGGTATCCGTATCCCGGAGGCGTGGGAGTCCCTCGGCTCGGTCGGCCTTGCCGCTTACGCGCACTTTTACTCGTCCATGAGGCCCTATCACCGACTCGGTCGAGAAGGCTCGAAGGATCGCTTCGGCAGAAGGGCTTCCGAATGTAAAGACTTGTTCGATCCGCGGAGCCACTTTATCCGAACGCGAGTTACTTATCGCAGAAGGTGATGAGTGAGGTATCCGTATCCCGGAGGCGTAGGAGTCCCTCGGCTCAGTCAGCCTTGACTGCTTACGTGTACTCCGTCGTTTCCAGGACCCACTTTTCGAAGTAGTCAAAAAGCACGAAAGATATTCTGGTAAAAGAGATTTTTTTTCCGAGGAAAATTTTGACGCAGAGGGGGTTTCCCCCCTTTTAGCCCCCGAAGGAGGGTCGGGCTTTGCCGAGGCGAGGCCGACCCTTCCTTGTTGACTAAACTTTGCGTGGGTGCGAGGTATATGAACAACTTGGAAACATCTTAAGGGTAGAAGCGACGTAGCTGTTGGATGTTCCCGCGTTGCCGTAGACCTCGCCTTGACTGTTGGCCAGCTTGTACGTTCCGGGCTTCAGAACTTTGGCGATGACGAATGGCCCCTCCCAGGGGGCGTGAGCTTGTGCCTCCCTCGGGCGTCTTGCCGCAGCCGAAGCACCAGGTCGCCCACCTGGAGGTCTCGGGGTCGGACCCCTCGGGCGTGGTAGCGTCGCAGGGAGTGCTGATACCGCGCCGAGTGTAGTAAGGCCCTGTCCCGAGCCTCTTCCAGTTGGTCCAGCGAGTCTTCTCGGCTGGCTTGGTTGCTTTGATCGTCGTAGGCTCTCGTCCTCGGTGAGCCGTATTCCAGGTCCGTGGGCAAGACGGCCTCGGCCCCGTAGACCAGGAAGAACGGCGTGAAACCCGTGGCTCGGCTCGGCGTCGTCCTCAGGCTCCAGACCACCGAGGGGAGTTCCTTAATCCATCGCTTGCCGAACTTGTTGAGGTCGTTGTAAATCCGAGGCTTGAGCCCTTGTAGAATCATGCCATTGGTATGCTCTACTTGCCCATTCGACATGGGATGAGCTACGGCAGCCCAGTCCACCCGGATGTTGTGATCCTCGCAAAAATCCAAGAATTTTTTGCCGGTGAACTGGGTGCCGTTGTCGGTGATGATGGAGTTTGGAACCCCGAAGCAATGGATGATGTTGGTGAAGAACGCCACCGCCTGCTCAGACCTGATGCCGTTTAGGGGTCGGACCTCGATCCACTTGGAGAACTTGTCGACGGCGACCAGCAGGTGCGTGTAGCCCCCGGGCGCCTTCTGCAGAGGGCCGACGAGGTCCAGCCCCCACACAGCGAAGGGCCAGGTGATGGGTATCGTCTGCAGATCCTGAGCGGGCAGGTGGGTCTGCTTTGCATAGAATTGACACCCTCTGCAGGTGCAGACGATTCTAGTGGCGTCAGCCACCGCCGTTGGCCAGTAGAAGCCTTGCCGGAAAGCGTTCCCGACAAGGGCTCGAGGCGCTGCGTGATGGCCGCAAGCCCCCGAGTGTATCTCTTGCAGGAGTTCCTGACCTTCGACGATGGAGATGCACCGCTGGAGGATGCCCGAGGGGCTACGGTGGTAGAGCTCCTTCTCATCGCCCAGCAAGACGAACGACTTGGCGCGTCGCGCTACCCGCCGTGCCTCGGCCTGGTCGAGGGGTAGCTCTCCTTGGCAGAGATATTGCAGGTACGGGGCCTGCCAGTCTTGATCAGGCGTGACCCCGCTCTGCTCCTCCTCGATGCGCAACGCCTCGCCCTCGGGAGCCAAGGGTTCCTCGGGCTGAACCGAGGACGGCTCGGGCTGGGCCGAGGTTACCTCGGACGGGGCCGAGGGCGCCTCGGGCTCGGGCGTGTCGCTGATCTTGATGGAGGGTTGGTGCAGATCCCGGGAGAAGACGTCCGGGGGAACCGTCGTTCGCCCCGAGGCTATCTTTGCCAGCTCGTCCGCAGTCTCGTTGTAGCGCCGGGCGATGTGGTTAAGCTCGAGCCCGTAGAACTTGTCTTCCAGGCGTCGAACCTCATCACAGTAGGCCTCCATCTTCGGGTCGCGGCAGTGGGAGTTCTTCATGACCTGGTCGATGACGAGCTGCGAGTCGCCGCGAGCGTCGAGGCGTCGGACCCCTAGCTCGATGGCAATTCGCAATCCGTTGATCAGAGCTTCGTACTCAGCCACATTGTTGGACGCCGGGAAATGGAGGCGCAGCACGTAGCGCAGGTGTTTCCCGAGGGGCGAGACGAAGAGCAGGCCCGCGCCGGCTCCCGTCTTCATCAGCGACCCGTCGAAAAACATGGTCCAGAGCTCCGGTTGGATCGGAGCCGTCGGCAACTGTGTGTCGACCCATTCGGCTACGAAGTCCACCAGTACCTGGGACTTGATGGCCTTCCGAGGGGCGAACGAGATTGTCTCGCCCATGATTTCCACCGCCCACTTTGCGATCCGTCCCGAGGCCTCTCGGCACTGGATGATCTCCCCCAGGGGGAAGGATGACACCACAGTTACCGGATGAGACTCGAAGTAATGTCGCAACTTTCGCCTCGTCAGGATCACTGCATACAGCAGCTTCTAAACTTGTGGGTAGCGGATCTTGGTTTCGGACAGCACCTCGCAGTGGAATCCACGATTTGATCGATGCGAGGTAGAGGGTAGGGAACCTTCGGACATGCTTTGTTGAGACCAGTGTAGTCTACACACATCCGCCATTTCCCCCCTTTCTTCCTCACAAGCACAGGGTTGGCAAGCCATTTGGGATGGAATACCTCTTTGATGAACCCTGCTGCCATCAGCTTGTGGATCTCCTCGCCTATCACCCTGCGCCTTTCCTCGTCGAATCGGCGCAGAGGCTGCCTGACCGGTCGGGCTCCGGCCTGAATATCCAGCGAGTGCTCGGCGACATCCCTCGGTATGCCGGGCATGTCCGAGGGACTCCACGCAAAGACGTCGGCGTTTGCGCGGAGAAAGTCGACGAGCACTGCTTCCTATTTGGGGTCGAGCCCGGAACCGATCCGGATCTGCTTGGAGGTGTCGCCACTGGGGTCGAGAGGGACGGCCTTAACCGTCTCCGCTGGCTCGAAGTTGCCGGCGTGTCGCTTCACGTCCGGCACCTCTCGGGAGAGGTTTTCCAGGTCGGCGTTGAGGGCCTCGGACTCGGCGAGGGCCTCGGCGTACTCCACGCACTCCACATCGCATTCGAACGCGTGTTTGTACGTGGGGCCGACGGTGATGACCCCGTTGGGGCCCGGCATCTTGAGCTTCAGGTAGGTGTAGTTGGGGATGGCCATGAACTTCGCGTAGCATGGCCTCCCCAATACTGCGTGGTAGGTTCCTCGGAACCCGACCACATCGAACGTCAAAGTCTCCCTTCGGAAGTTGGAGGGTGTTCCGAAGCAGACAGGAAGGTCGAGCCGTCCGAGGGGCTGGACGCGCTTCCCAGGAATGATCCCGTGGAAGGGCGCAGCGCCTGCTCGGACGGAGGACAGATCGACGCGCAGGAGCCTGAGGGTCTCGGCGTAGATGATATTGAGGCAGCTGCCCCCATCCATCAGGACCTTGGTGAGCCTAACGTCGCCGATGATGGGGTCGACGACGAGCGGGTACTTCCCCGGGCTCGGCACGTGGTCGGGGTGGTCATCTTGGTCGAAGGTGATGGGCTTGTCGGACCAGTCTAGGTAGACTGGCACCGCCACCTTCACCGAGCAGACCTCCCGGCGCTCTCGCTTACGATACCGAGCCGAGGCATTCGCCGCATGCCCTCCGTAGATCATGAAGCAGTCGCGGACCTCGGGGAACTCTCCTGCTTGGTGATCTTCCTTTTTGTCGTCGTCGCGGGCCCTGCCACCTTCTGCGGGTGGCCCGGCCTTGTGGAAGTGGCGCCGAAGCATGACGCACTCCTCGAGGGTGTGCTTGACGGGCCCCTGATGGTAAGGGCACGTCTCCTTGAGCATCTTGTCGAAGGGGCTAGCCCCTCCGGGGGGCTTCCGAGGGTTCTTGTACTCGGTGGCGGCGACAAGGTCCGTGTTGGCGGCGTCGCGTTTCGCTTGCGACTTCCTCCTGCCTTTCTTCTTGGCGCCGAGCGGAGTAGACGCCTCGGGAGCATCCTCCGACGGGCGGCCCTGGGGCTGCTTGTCCTTTCGGAAGATGGCCTCGACCGCCTCCTGGCCAGAGGCGAACTTGGTGGCGATGTCCATCAGCTCGCTCGCCCTGGTGGGGGTCTTGCGACCCAACTTGCTCACCAGGTCACGGCAAGTGGTGCCGGCAAGGAACGTGCCGATGACATCTGAGTCGGTGATGTTGGGCAGCTCGGTGCGCTGCTTCGAGAACCGCCGGATGTAGTCCCGAAGAGACTCTCCCGGCTGTTGCCGGCAGCTTCGGAGGTCCCAGGAATTCCCGGGGCGCACATACGTGCCCTGGAAGTTGCCGGCGAAAGCTTGGACCAAATCCTCCCAGTTGGAAATCTGCTCGGAGGCAGGTGCTCCAACCAAGCGCGAGCAGTGTCGGAGAGGAACAGGGGGAGGTTGCGGATGATGAGGTTGTCGTCGTCCGTTCCACCCAGTTGACAGGCCAGGCGGTAGTCCGCGAGCCACAATTCCGGTCTTGTTTCCCCCGAGTACTTTGTGATAGTAGTCGGGGGTCGGAATCGGGCCGGAAACGGCGCCCGCCGAATGGCCCGGCTGAAGACCTGCGGACCGGGTGGTTCGGGCGAGGGACTCCGATCCTCCCTGCTGTCGTAGCGTCCCCCTCGCCTGGGGTGATAGCCTCGGCGCACCCTTTCGTCGAGTCGGGCCCGACGGTCGCGATGAGGGTGCTCGTCGCCGAGGTGGCCCGGGGCCGCAGGCGCGGTGTTGCGCGTGCGCCCGGTGTAGACCGAGGCTTCCCGCATGAGTCGGGAAGTCGCGGCACGAGGTTCCGAGGGGTACCCCTGCCTTCGGGAGGCAGAGCTCTCGGCCCGCCGGGCCGCAGCGCCTTCCAGGAGATGCTTGAGCTCTCCCTGGATTCGCCGACCCTCGGTGGTTGATGACTCCGGCATCGCGCGGAGGAGCATCGCTGCGGCTGCCAGGTCCTGACCGGTCCCGCTGGATGCGGGTGGCGGCCTGTCCCTGGCATCGTTGGCGATGCGGTGCTGGAGACCCTGGGGCAGGTGACGTATTTCTCCGGCCGGGGGCTGGCCCGCCCATACCTGCCCGACGTCCCGGCGGATCGACTCGAGCGCTCCTACCCCCTCGTCGAGCCCGGCCTGCGCCCCGCGGACTTGCTCGAGCTGTGGGTCGTGACCCCCCGCCGGAACGGGGACCACAGCTAGCTCCCGCGGGATGTCGGCGCGAGGCACTGGCCTAGGGAGATCACCATCCTCCGGCATGCCGAGACGGTTGCCTCCGGAGGGATCCCCTAGCTCGACGTGGAAACATTCGTGGCTCGGGCCGCAGTCCTTGTCGTCAAGGCTGCGGCTGCCATCGGAACAGTCGGAGAGGCAGTAGTTGCATGCGGTCATGAAGTCCCGCATGGCACTGGGGTTGCCAGATCCAGAGAAATCCCAGCAGATGCTGGGGTCGTCATCTTCCTCGGACCCAGAGGGCCCGTAGGTCGAGACGCCTGTCAATCGGTCCCAAGGCGACCGCACACGAAACCCAAGAGAGGTTGCACTCGCCTCAACGTGAGCGCCCGCCAGAGCGAGGTCGCTAGGCGGGTTGAGGTCGAGTCGAAATGACGAAGGATGGGAATCAGTCGGTACCTTTTGGTCGACGAGGAGCGACGAAGTCACATCGGGGACTGATCGCGCCGTCGTCTTGGGTACGAGGGCGACGTCCTGCAGGCCCTCCGTGAGCGCGCTGGCGTCGTCCACTTGCTCGGGGTTGGCGTGTTGCGGGGGGACGGCGCTCGCCTCCGCCTCAAACGCGAGGGTGACGCCCGACCCGTCCTCCGTTGGGCGCTGGGGATGTCGATTCGCTCGACAGCCGACGGAGCGCAGCCTCCCGCTCGGCCCTGGTTGCCCCGCCTCCTCCTCCGATGGCGAGGGAGAGGATGGGGCGAGCTCGAATGTTGTTCTTCCCCCCCGCGGGGAAGACGTCGTCGATTCCGCCGCCGGTGGGCGGGCTGTCGGCCACCATTGTTGCCGTCGCGCGGCGGTGGAAGGAGTATCATGTCGTAGCTGCCGTCGAAAGACATGAACTCGAGACTCCCGAAACGGAGCACCGTCCCGGGTTGGAGAGGTCGTTGGAGACTGCCCATCTGGAGCTTGACGGGAAACTGCTCGTCAACACGCAGCAGGCCCCTACCTGGCGCGCCAACTGTCGGCGTTTCGAGACCGGGGGGTCCCTAAGCCGACGAATGAGTGTGCCGCGTGCCCCAGCCCAGATGGGTTGAGCGCGTGGGCGAGCGCGAAGGGGGGAAAGCGAGGTGGCCAGAGCCGAGTCGTGAGGGAGGTGGAGATCCCGCGGCCTTCGTGTTCGTCCCGCGCCCAGGTCGGGTGCGCTTGCAGTAGGGGGTTACAAGCGTCCACGCGGGTGAGGGAAGCGAGCGGCCCCAAGAGAGCGCCTGCCCCTGCCCTCGTTCCCGCGGGGCCAACCTTTTCTAAGAAGGCCCTGGTCCTTCCTTTTATAGGCGTAAGGAGAGGATCCAGGTGTACAATGGGGGTGCAGCAGAGTGCTACGTGTCTAGCGGGGGAGAGCTAGCGCCCTAGGTACATGCCAATGTGGCAGCCGGAGAGAACTTGGCACCCAGCTGGTGTGGTGTCGTGGCTGTCGGAGGAGTAACGGAGCCTGGTGGAGGGACAGCTGTCGGAACAGTTGGGCTCTTGCTGACGTCCCCCTGCTTCCGTAAGGGAGCTGAGAGCCGCCGTCGTCATGGGTCTAGCGGGGCGCCATCATTGCCTATCTGGCGGAGCTAGCCAGATGGGACGTCGGTCTTGTTCTCTGCGGCCCAAGTCGGCTCGGGGTAGAGTGATGATGGCGCTTCCTGTTGACGTGGCGGACTTGTGCCCTAGGTCGGGCGACGTGGAGGCTCCTCCGAGGCCGAGGTCGAGTCTGTCTTCCATGGCCGAGGCCGAGCCCGAGCTCCTGGGTCGGGCGAGGCGGAGGTCGTTCGGCAGAGGCCAGGGCGGAGTCCGACCCCAGGGGTCGGGCGAAGCGGAGTTCGCCGTCTTCCGGGGCCTTAGCCCGAGTCCGAGCCCTGGGTCGGGCGGAGCGGAGTTCGCCGTCTTCTGGGGCCTTAGCCCGAGTCCGAGCCCTGGGTCGGGCGGAGCGGAGTTCACCGTCTTCCGGGGCCTTAGCCCGAGTCCGAGCCCTGGGTCGGGCGGAGCGGAGTTCGCCGTCTGTAACACCTCAAAATCTCATTTTGAGAAGTATGTAATTTTTTTTCAAAATCTTGAATTAGATTTTTTTTAGAATTCTCATAACCTTTGAAGTCACATCTCCTAAAATAAAAGTTTCAATAAAAGATTCTTCTATAAATTATCTTTTGGCTGAAATTTATAAGTATTAATGTCAGAACATCTTTTAATAAGTAATCATACAATAGAAACTATTTGCCTAAAAATAATTATAAGTGTGCTACATATCCAATAATATTTACTTAAGTAGGATAATAAACAAACAAATAAATAAAATTATGGATTTTGCATTCATGCTGATCTCTTCTGTTTGTTCATTAAAATTTGAGTGCAAATTCAAAAAAAATCAAATTTGAATCCAATTTGAAATTTAGAAGTTAGAAAAGAAATAAGAAAATAGAAGAAAAGAAAAAAAGAGAACCACTTATATTGGGCCACCAGACTGTTATTTGGCCCATCTGCTTCCACCGCGCGGCCCAGTAATTCCTCTCCCGCGCGGCCCGTCGTCCACCGCGAGCCTCTCATCCGCTGACACCGTGGGCCCGCACTGCTGACCCCGCTCGGACTCTGGGCGCCGGCGCTGTGTCACTGGGCCGTGGGGACACCCTGTCATCCCTGCCGCGACCACCTCCTGCAACAAACTCGCGCGCATACTGCCGTCCGTGGATCTCACCCCACCGTTCGCCATCCGAGTTTCGTGCACAACATTTGGTATATATGAGAACCCCGAGACCTCCCTGAAGCTCAACTCATCGAGCGCGACCGTCCCCATCGGGCAACCAGAGAGTAGAGGAAGAAAACGAGATGCCGAATGCGCCGTCGTCATCGATTCAAGCACCTATGGCCGTACGGAGCGTGAAGATAGATCTATGGGCTTCGACAGGTGCTCTGGGACGTGCTCGATGCGGCGCTGGGAGCAAAGACCGGCTGGTTGTCGAGGAATTTCTCACCGTCGTTCGTGTGCCGCCATAGATCCGCCCTGCCCGTGGTCGGGGTATCTCGACTTCCTAACTCCAGGTAAGGAAGCCCTAGACTAATTCGCCTTCGTCCCCGCTCCGTTTACCGACCCTTGGTTTGTGGAATTGTGCTCGGATTGGTGGGCGGCCGTGCGCCGGTAATGGCGCCTCCGTAGGCTTGCTCACGCCGCCACAGTTCGCGATCAAGGGAAGGAGGTGACCTAGGGAGCGTCGGATTGGAATGGAGGGCCAGGATTAGATCCAGTGGGGGGGAAGCCTCTAGCCGTTGATCGGGCGAAGGACGGGCCCGATTAAATCTGGTGATGCTGATTCGAGAAGAAGATCTGGGCCGTTGATCGATTCGCGGACGGTGAAAAATAGGGTGTGGCTGTTTTAAATCTGGGGCCGTTGGATCGTGATCTGGCGGGCAGCGTCTCGTACCGGTTCGTTTTGAGTAGGATCTAATCCGCACCATCCGCGCGTAATCGGACGGCTCTCGTTCGCCCATACCCCTTCGCGGGTACATTTTGCTAAAGAAACCCTAGGCTTCTGAGAAACTAACCCGCCGTCCCTCTCAACTATTCTCTGTGTCTTGGCGATCTTGCGGGATAGCCCCTGGGTTTCTCTGCTATTAGCGCCCAGTCCAGGTGACAGAGAAAACCAGATAATTAATATTAGAAATTGAATTTTAATACAAAAATAATTCTAGAAACTTGTATAAATCATATTTAATTCATTCTAACTCCAAATTAATTCGTTCCAGTTTCTATAATTTTGTATTAATATTGTCTACCAACCAGTAGCATTGTTTAGCCATGAAACTTGAGTTAAAACTGTTCATCAGGATTAATTTATTTCAAGCACTAAATAATTTCGAAAATCCATAACTTAATAACCGTAACTCCGAATTTAGTGGTTCTTGTTTCTACGATCTCGTTACGCAGCGTAGATTATTATTATTCAGTTTGTTATTATGTTTGGTGTGATGTTAATTTTGCCTATACTATGTTTGTTGTATTGCTACGACTAGCGTGAGGTCACAAGTCAGTTGAAGAGCAAGTTGGTACCTGGAATCTCAAGTGCCAGGCAAGTTGTGCCCTTGATCACTTCTTTTTACCCAGCCATGTTCTGATTAATCATAATGATCTGCATAGGTTAATTTTGATGGGACCCAATAGGTTACCCTAGTTTGTCTATCTTTATACCTTGTTTACCACTGAACCTTTTGGGTAGTACTTGCTAGTGCTTTATGTGGTTTTGGGTATGAAGGTACATTATTCATGATCACACTTTTATTATATGTTTATTATTACTGTTCATGATAAGATCATTATGTTAATTGGAACATGGAGCGACCACCCGGGAAAACAGTGCTACCACAAGGGAGGAATGGGACCCCTTGGCTGATTAATTAGGAAAGCTAGTGGAAGACTACCTTACCCGAAAGGGGCAAGGGCAGTGGGGGAGTGGTCAGTGTAGGGAGGCCCTCGGGAGGATTTTGCTGCGATGGCGGTCCTGCAAGGGATTCCTGCATTGGAGCTTCCTATAAATTGTAGCGGGTTTTCTGAAGCTAGTGGAACTTTGTAAAGGCCTCGTAGTGTTACCCTGCCTCGCCTCCTCGGTAGAGGTGTATGGGAAGTCGCGATCCCTTGGCAGATGGGTAACATGACTTGTGGGTAAAGATGCGCAACCTCTGCAGAGTGTAAAACTGGTATACTAGGCGTGCTCACGGTCATGAGCAGCTCGGACCCTCACATGATTAAATTATGGAACTAAATTCAAATTGTCATATGCATTGCATTGCAGGTGAGGTTGTTACTTTTGTTCTACTAATTAATTGGGTTGGTATTTACTTATACTTAGTAACTGCTAATAAAATTTTGACCAACTTTAAAAGCAATGCTCAGCTCTAACCATCCTCTTTGGTAAGCCTTACACTTCACGTGAGCTCCCATCTTTGGCGAGTTCATGCACATTATTCCCCACAACTTGTTGAGCGATGAACGTATGTGAGCTCACTCTTGCTGTCTCACACCACCCCACAGGTCAAGAACAGGTACTGCAGGATGATGCGCTCGGAGGATGCTGTGAAGTGTTCGTGAGAGATCTAGGCCGTCGTCTCCCAGTCAACTTTGGGTTGCTGGACCGTTGTCTCCATATAATGTAATTATTTATTTATTTTGTATAGAACTCCTGTTATATAGTAAAGATATGACATTCGATCCTGTGCCATGATTCATCATATGTGTGAGACTTGGTCCTAGCACACCTGGTGATTATGTTCGCGCCCGGGTCTTGGTGCCCCGAAACCCGGGTGTGACAGAAGTGGTGTCAGAGGAAATGTTGACTGTAGGACGAAACCTAGATAGAACTGGACAACCACTACCTACTTACCTTACTCTGATTCTTCTATACTTTCCTTGATCCTGTCTCACCTTCTACTGTTCTACTCTGATTAACCTTACCATTGCTACTCTGATTCTTTTCTAAACTTATCTTGATCTTTTCTCATCTGTTTCTGTTTACTCTGATTATTCTTACCTTCTCTTTCTAAAGACAAATGTTGATTTCACACTTTGAAATCCTGTGCCTAAAGTGACCTTTAGGAATATGAGACCTATTCTTAGGAATAAAAAAACAAAACTATTTTTATAGGTATCTATACGCTTGAATGTCTGTTCTGATGATACTTGATTGATTTGGATCTTTGATTGAGTGTGATGAGTCGTGGAGTAATGTCCACAATTACATCTACATATACGTATAGGCATAATAATAAATAAATAAAATTCACGAGACTAGATCACCCTCCATTAAAGTATATCTAATTTAATAGATCAATCATATCTTGAACGATTATTTCTTATCTTAACAGAATCATCTTATCTTAAAAGATTCTTTCATATCCTAACGGACCTATCTAATCTTAAAAGATCCTTTCTTACCTTAATAGATTTATTTTATTTCGAAAAGATTCTATCCTACACTCATAGATCCATCTTATCTTAAAAGATACTCCTCTTATCTTGAAAAGATCTTATGTCACCCTAATAAATCTAACTGACCTTAAAAGATTCTACCTTATCCATATGGATTCATCTTGCCCTAATTAGTATATTTATTCCACTCTAGAATAACAACTATGAGCCGATCCAAAATTTATTTAGATCTTATCTAGTCTAAAATAGTCATATCGATATATACTAGATCTTATCTAGATTAATCTGGTCATACCTAGACCCCTTTTCGACATAATCTGATCCAAAATTAATTAGGTCTTATTTAGTCAAATCTAGTTATGCTAAACTAATCTAGTTTCCATCTAATCTGAACTAACCCAATGTGACCCACTCAAATAGGTTAGTTAATACATGTAACATGGATTAGACCCTATCCACTTGTTCTAACGTGATTCACTCGTCACTAAATTAAGAGTAACCGACCAACTCGGCCTTATGCCACTACCTTAACCATCCGATGGTTACATAACCACTCTATTTTAGTTTAAACGGAAAATTCTGATCTACCACAAGTATTAACTAAATCATATTCCTATTAATGGGTTTTAAATCTAAATTGGTGTCTTAGACCAATTCATCCGAGAAACCACGACCTCGCCTGAGTTATAGATTGCCCAACCCATTTATCTTACAAGCAAAGAAAACTCTGTTCAATCTGTCTACACCATGTACCCACACCTATCTCAACTATGTCCCTATTTATGGTAACACCAATACCCCTTATCCTTGATGATAACACCAAACTTGACCCATATAACAGGTTAAATAACTTATCAAACCAATCTAGAAGCAAAACAACAAGACAGACTCTGCTTAAACTTATTTAACTCATAACCACCTATTAACCTATTTTGTTTACCTAAGAATCTACCTTCACTACATGTCCCAAATTCGGATAACAACTTCAAGAACGAGGGTTGAAGATGATTGACCTCATCAAATCAAGGAACGATAAGATTCAAGCCAGATCTTCAAAGGAATCAAGATCCACAATCTTAGATGGAGCATTTCCTTACCCTATCCTTTCTTGCCCAGACCTATCTATGCTTTAAAGGCATCTTCTATCCTACATAATAAAGTGGACATACATATATACACCTATGCTTTCCTAACCACCAGCTCCACCAAGCTACATAAACATATATATTCGTTACTACTATTTGTAAGACCCAAATGTTACTCTAGTTAGTGTATGGTATGATACTATTTTAGGAGGAATAATAAGGTCTTATTGACCACATGTGTTGCTAATAAATTATGCATCATGCTGAGATTTTTGTTCGTGCATATGAGTTGAGACAATATGAGTATACAACCTTTCCTTACAAATCTCGAGGACGAGATTTCTGTTAAGAGGGGTAGGATTTGTAACACCTCAAAATCTCATTTTGAGAAGTATGTAATTTTTTTTCAAAATCTTGAATTAGATTTTTTTTAGAATTCTCATAACCTTTGAAGTCACATCTCCTAAAATAAAAGTTTCAATAAAAGATTCTTCTATAAATTATCTTTTGGCTGAAATTTATAAGTATTAATGTCAGAACATCTTTTAATAAGTAATCATACAATAGAAACTATTTGCCTAAAAATAATTATAAGTGTGCTACATATCCAATAATATTTACTTAAGTAGGATAATAAACAAATAAATAAATAAAATTATGGATTTTGCATTCATGCTGATCTCTTCTGTTTGTTCATTAAAATTTGAGTGCAAATTCAAAAAAAAATCAAATTTGAATCCAATTTGAAATTTAGAAGTTAGAAAAGAAATAAGAAAATAGAAGAAAAGAAAAAAAGAGAACCACTTATATTGGGCCACCAGACTGTTATTTGGCCCATCTGCTTCCACCGCGCGACCCAGTAATTCCTCTCCCGCGCGGCCCGTCGTCCACCGCGAGCCTCTCATCCGCTGACACCGTGGGCCCGCACTGCTGACCCCGCTCGGACTCTGGGCGCCGGCGCTGTGTCACTGGGCCGTGGGGACACCCTGTCATCCCTGCCGCGACCACCTCCCGCAACAAACTCGCGCGCATACTGCCGTCCGTGGATCTCGCCCCACCGTTCGCCATCCGAGTTTCGTGCACAACATTTGGTATATATGAGAACCCCGAGACCTCCCTGAAGCTCAACTCATCGAGCGCGACCGTCCCCATCGGGCAACCAGAGAGTAGAGGAAGAAAACGAGATGCCGAACGCGCCGTCGTCATCGATTCAAGCACCTATGGCCGTACGGAGCGTGAAGATAGATCTATGGGCTTCGACAGGTGCTCTAGGACGTGCTCGATGCGGCGCTGGGAGCAAAGACCGGCTGGTTGTCGAGGAATTTCTCACCGTCGTTCGTGTGCCGCCATAGATCCGCCCTGCCCGTGGTCGGGGTATCTCGACTTCCTAACTCCAGGTAAGGAAGCCCTAGACTAATTCGCCTTCGTCCCCGCTCCGTTTACCGACCCTTGGTTTGTGGAACTGTGCTCGGATTGGCGGGCGGCCGTGCGCCGGTAATGGCGCCTCCGTAGGCTTGCTCACGCCGCCACAGTTCGCGATCAAGGGAAGGAGGTGACCTAGGGAGCGTCGGATTGGAATGGAGGGCCAGGATTAGATCCAGTGGGGGGGAAGCCTCTAGCCGTTGATCGGGCGAAGGACGGGCCCGATTAAATCTGGTGATGCTGATTCGAGAAGAAGATCTGGGTCGTTGATCGATTCGCGGACGGTGAAAAATAGGGTGTGGCTGTTTTAAATCTGGGGCCGTTGGATCGTGATCTGGCGGGCAGCGTCTCGTACCGGTTCGTTTTGAGTAGGATCTAATCCGCACCATCCGCGCGTAATCGGACGGCTCTCGTTCGCCCATACCCCTTCGCGGGTACATTTTGCTAAAGAAACCCTAGGCTTCTGAGAAACTAACCCGCCGTCCCTCTCAACTATTCTCTGTGTCTTGGCGATCTTGCGGAATAGCCCCTGGGTTTCTCTGCTATTAGCGCCCAGTCCAGACGACAGAGAAAACCAGATAATTAATATTAGAAATTGAATTTTAATACAAAAATAATTCTAGAAACTTGTATAAATCATATTTAATCCATTCTAACTCCAAATTAATTCGTTCCAGTTTCTATAATTTTGTATTAATATTGTCTACCAACCAGTAGCATTGTTTAGCCATGAAACTTGAGTTAAAATTGTTCATCAGGATTAATTTATTCCAAGCACTAAATAATTTCGAAAATCCATAACTTAATAACCGTAACTCCGAATTTAGTGGTTCTTGTTTCTACGATCTCGTTACGCAGCGTATATTATTATTATTCAGTTTGTTATTATGTTTGGTGTGATGTTAATTTTGCCTATACTATGTTTGTTGTATTGCTACGACTAGCGTGAGGTCACAAGTCAGTTGAAGAGCAAGTTGGTACCTGGAATCTCAAGTGCCAGGCAAGTTGTGCCCTTGATCACTTTTTTTTACCCAGCCATGTTCTGATTAATCATAATGATCTGCATAGGTTAATTTTGATGGGACCCAATAGGTTACCCTAGTTTGTCTATCTTTATACCTTGTTTACCACTGAACCTTTTGGGTAGTACTTGCTAGTGCTTTATGTGGTTTTGGGTATGAAGGTACATTATTCATGATCACACTTTTATTATATGTTTATTATTACTGTTCATGATAAGATCATTATGTTAATTGGAACATGGAGCGACCACCCGGGAAAACAGTGGTACCACAAGGGAGGAATGGGACCCCTTGGCTGATTAATTAGGAAAGCTAGTGGAAGACTACCTTACCCGAAAGGGGCAAGGGCAGTGGGGGAGTGGTCAGTGTAGGGAGGCCCTCGGGAGGATTTTGCTGCGATGGCGGTCCTGCAAGGGATTCCTGCATTGGAGCTTCCTATAAACTGTAGCGGGTTTTCTGAAGCTAGTGGAACTTTGTAAAGGCCTCGTAGTGTTACCCTGCCTCGCCTCCTCGGTAGAGGTGTATGGGAAGTCGCGATCCCTTGGCAGATGGGTAACATGACTTGTGGGTAAAGATGCGCAACCTCTGTAGAGTGTAAAACTGGTATACTAGCCGTGCTCACGGTCATGAGCAGCTCGGACCCTCACATGATTAAATTATGGAACTAAATTCAAATTGTCATATGCATTGCATTGCAGGTGAGGTTGTTACTTTTGTTCTACTAATTAATTGGGTTGGTATTTACTTATACTTAGTAACTGCTAATAAAATTTTGACCAACTTTAAAAGCAATGCTCAGCTCTAACCATCCTCTTTGGTAAGCCTTACACTTCACGTGAGCTCCCATCTTTGGCGAGTTCATGCACATTATTCCCCACAACTTGTTGAGCGATGAACGTATGTGAGCTCACTCTTGCTGTCTCACACCACCCCACAGGTCAAGAACAGGTACTGCAGGATGATGCGCTCGGAGGATGCTGTGAAGTGTTCGTGAGAGATCTAGGCCGTCGTCTCCCAGTCAACTTTGGGTTGCTGGACCGTTGTCTCCATATAATGTAATTATTTATTTATTTTGTATAGAACTCCTGTTATATAGTAAAGATATGACATTCGATCCTGTGCCATGATTCATCATATGTGTGAGACTTGGTCCTAGCACACCTGGTGATTATGTTCGCGCCCGGGTCTTGGTGCCCCGAAACCCGGGTGTGACACCGTCTTCCGGGGCCTTAGCCCGAGTCCGAGCCCTGGGTCGGGCGGAGCGGAGTTCGCCGTCTTCCGGGGCCTTAGCCCGAGTCCGAGCCCTGGGTCGGGCGGAGCGGAGTTTGCCGTCTTCCGGGGCCTTAGCCCGAGTCTGAGCCCTGGGTCGGGCGGAGCGGAGTTCGCCGTCTTCCGGGGCCTTAGCCCGAGTCCGAGCCCTGGGTCGGGCGGAGCTTCCTATGGCGCCTTTGGCAAGGCCTGGCTGCCTGTCAGTCTCACTCTGTCAAGTGGCACCGCAGTCGGGACGGCGCAGGCGGCGCTGTCCTTTTGTCAGACCGGTCAGTGGAGCGGCGAAGTGACGGCGGTCACTTCGGCTCTGCCAGGGGGCGCGCGTTAGGATAAAGGTGCCAGGCTACCTTTGCGTTAAATGCCCCTGTGACTTGGTCGGTCGGCGCGGCGATTTAGTCAGGGTTGCTTCTTAACGAAGGCAAGGCCTCGGGCGAGCCGGAGATGCGTCTGCCGTAAAAAAGGGGGCCTCGGGCGAGACGGAAACACCTCAGGGTCAGCTGCCCTTGCCCGAGGCTAGGCTCGGGCGAGGCGTGATCGAGCCGCTCGTATGGACTGATCCCTGACTTAATCGCACCCATCAGGCCTCTGCAGCTTTATGCTGATGGGGGTTACCAGCTGAGAATTAGGCGTCTTGAGGGTACCCCTAATTATGGTCCCCGACACCTGCAATTGTTTGTTACATACAAAAATTTGCAAAATGTTTTTATTCATAGTCTAATCATCCTCCTTTAGGACTCTCTCAGCAGCTTCGTTTAGTAGTCTATTTATAGCTTCATCAATTGCTTCATTTGCTATTCTGATTACATCGAGAGTACCCTTTAGGGCTGGATCGGCCTCAGGGTTGTGTGGCTCTGGAGGAGGAGATAGTTCAGCTACACCAAAATATAAGCTTTTGTCAAGCATGAAGTTAACATAGTTACAAAGCTAAAATATGGCAAACGTACCTATACGTCTTTCATGCTCAGCGGCCTCTTCAATTTTTCTTGCTTCTTCTGAGGCAAGATGAGCCTCTTCTTCATTTCGCCTGATGGCTTCATCTGCCATCTCTCGACCACCATTCACACACACTTCAGAATAAAATTTTCCACTGAGGGCGATAGCTTCGGCTAACGACTCCTTGATGTCAGTCGCTGAAACTGAGAGGTCTGGCTGAAGTATAGCCTTGGTATGTTCACAGCCAGCTTTTTCTAGTTGTGATACAGCCCCCTGAGCCCCTATGCATGCACAAAAATCTCCCCTGCCAGTTAGGACTTTGTCAAATGCTTCGACCTCACCCTCAATCCACTTGATTACACCCTCAGGATCACCACGAATGAAATTTTGCTCAGCCGAGAATGCACCAACACTAACAAAAGCATTTTTCAACTTGTTTGAGCATTGCATAGCAATGTTATAGCACTCCTCCTTCACCTGAGGAAGCTCCTCAACATCTCTGAACCCTCAATCGTTCGGTGTCAGATATCTCACGTTTTGATTCCTCGACGTTGAAGTTTTCAGTAACTTCATCAAGCTTCTTCTCTAGTCCTGCTACTTCAGATCTATGTAACCCCACCTGAATGGATAAAGCATATTCTAGATCAGTTATGCATTTTGCATCTGCTTCTTTTTCTTTCTCAAATTTTAGAATCTTTTCGTCCACTTCGGAAAGTTTGGCCAATTTAACTTCGCTTGTTTTTAATCTTTCGACCAAAGGAAGCAGGATTTTATCTTTTTCATGTGTCTCATTCCGAAGAGTTATAATTTCCGAGCGTAAATTCCCAAAGGCTATCTTCGTGCTCTCGTTTTCGCAATCTTTTTGGGCTTTTAAAGCTTTGCTTAAAATTAGACCCTAATAATAAGAGAAATGTCTAGTAAAACGAGCAAAAAATATGCTTGGAATGATACATTGAGAGGAATAGTAAACACAAACCTTCAGACTATTGTATACTAAGCGGTCTGCTAGATGATCCTTCGGCATTAAGGATAGCCCAAGCTCAAGCTTCGGATAACCCATCTTGTCCATCATCTTCGGCAGACATCGATCTCCTTGCTGTCAATAAGACAGTATAGAAAGTCGTTCTCTTCATCTCCTTCGTACAGCAAGGATCCTCGAGGATATTTTAGTTCCTTGGTGTAATGTTGGGCCTCGGCAATTTGCCTCTGTCTTAACTGCTTTCCCGAAGCATGACAGATAATAAAATCAAGATCTACGGCCGAAGACGCTTCGGGTATCAGTAGTGTTAATTTCTCTGGCAGAATTTCCTTTACTTGCTCTATTGGCCAAGTTTTCGAAGGTCCGGCCTTAGAGCAGGCAGGAGAAGCGCTTGCAACGATAGCTTCTCCCAATTCTTCAATTTTGACTTTAGAAACCTTAGTAGGAGCAGAAGTAGCCACCTCTGAAGGTTTCAGAACAGCGTCTAGAACGCTGGCCATTCTCCTCCCTTTCCAAGGAGTCGATGTTGGAATATTTGTTGTCCTTGGCAACTCTGGCAGTATTGGAGAAATTTGCAGCTTCGGTTGCTAGTCACTTTTCAAACTTTCTGATTCTAACTTCTCTAGTTGAGCGATGGTAGCTCTAGCTGTCGCAAAGGGTACGTATTACCTCCAAAGCTGAGAGGGTAGCTTCGGCTGATTCGGCAGCCTCTACCTTTGAACCTTCTGCAGCAGGCAGTGCAGCAGCTTTCTCCAAAACAAAAGACTTTGGCTGATGAGTTATATCTTCATTCTTTTGGGTTTCGACGCAATAGAAGGGGCAGTTGATGAAATCCTTCTCTTCGCCCCTTGCTTCTGAGCTGAAAGCAATAATCGGGGTACACAAAACCAATAACGTCAAAAACTCTATTCAACCTTTTCTTTCCACAGGCACTGAAGGTAGTATTCATGGCTTCGTCTTCAGCCCTCGTATATGCCCCCAACAAATCATCAGCGGTCGCCTCAATAGCCTCGAGCCATTCATCATCTAGCTCCCCAAACTGACTTCTGCAGCGGTGTGTATATTTCAAATAAACCAGGCCACCTTCGCTTGAGCTATCAGTGGTCTGCTTTAGTATTTTCCATTCGTTAACAAGGGGCCATACTTTGAAAGCTATATGTTGGTGCCAATGTAACTGCACACAGTGTTGAAGGCTACCGGGCAGGCTTGAGATTTATCACTATTCATGATCGAGGGCCTTTGGATGCCGAAGTGAGATCGTATTAGATGCTGAATTATATATTTTTATATCCTCCCTCTCAATCAAATCATTCTTAACATAGAACCATTGCTTCATCCAAGATCCTGGCCATTCCTTGCGAAACGTGGGAATAGAGCATCTTGCATCAGAGCGGTAAACGAAGGAATAACAACCAAAATTGTTGTGATATTGTTCCTTCCCCACTGCCTTCGTTTGATAAGACAGTTCATTTATATTGCAGAAACAATCGGCGTCCGGTTTCAACCCATAGCTCCTCATTGCCCAGATGAAAACCCCGATTTTGATCAAAGCTTCGGGGGTGAGTTGATGAAGATATATCTCGAATCTTTTAAGTACTTCAACAAGCATTTTATGCAGAGGAAACTGTCAGTGTTTGGAGCCCGACCGCACACCCGGGGTTACCCCTCGTGGTGCTTTTGGGTAGGACGGTGCTATTGATTGTAACTAAATGGTTCGTGTGAGATGCACGAGAGACGATGAGCAATCTTTCTACAAGTTCGGGCCGCTTGGAGATGCGTAACACCCTACTTTCTAGCGTGGATCTTTATGTGGTGGGTTACAAAGGAAGTCTCCAGTATGGAGAAAACTAATGAGCTACGTAGAGGGTTGATGAGTGACTTGGAAATGATGGGGTACCCCTAGGCCTCAAATACTCGGCCGTAGGGTATTACATGCGTGTATGATTACGATGTATCCCTAAGTAATAGTGAACTAACTGAACTTATCTCCCCATAATCTTGCTGACTTATCCTTATTTGGTTCCGACGTCTAAGGGTGTCGCGCGGGAAAATCGGATCAGAACTGTGGATAACGCTTAAATCCAACGAGCCGTCTGAGCCCGAGTCTACTCATTCCCCGCGTCAGCCCATTCTGCCAGCAGTTCTCCCCTGGCCCACGGCCTTGTGAGACAATGGGCTCGAAGTCTTTCGCGAGGCCCTTTTGCCCTCTAGTGGACCCGTGGGATATCTGTCCCCCACAAACCCCCAATATTTGAGTTGATTTTGAAATAATCAGCCCAAAGATTCTAGGTCCAGCTTGCGCTTCTGTGGCTTGATCTCCATTTGGGTGATGGGCGCTCCAAAGGTGCACGTACTGAGCATTTACTCCTGAACTTTAAGTGATTTTAGTAAAAACAGTCTTCTCAGAAGCCCTCATTCATCAATGTCTTGTCATCACGCCATGCTTTGGAAATCAGCATCTGGAACCTTGAGTTGGTTTTTTGAAAACAAACCACTCGAAGCCTTTCACTTCGTGCTTTAGAAATCAGCATCTGGAACCTTGAGTAGGTTTTTTGAAAACAAACCACTCGAAGGCTTTCACTTTGTGCTTTAGAAATCAGAATCTAGAACCTTAAGTAGGTTTTTTGAAAACAAACCACTCGAAGGCTTTCACTTCGTGCTTTAGAAATCGGCATCTGGAACCTTGAGTAGGTTTTTTTAAAAAAACAAACCACTCGAAGGCTTTCACTTCGTGCTTTAGAAATCAGTGTTCTTTCTTCTGGGATTAAAAATATATTGGGTGCACCGGAGGTGCACCTAATGGGTGTAGCCCCCGAGCTTTGAGTAGATTTTTAAAAATAATCCACTCAAATATCTTCATCCTGTGCTTTAGAAATCAGCATTTTGTCTTCATCTCATATTTCTGCAAGTTCAAACAATATTGTCTGTCCACTCCTTGTTAGGTCTGCAATTTATTTGATCGGTGATAGATTGGACGTTTGGTAGATGGCTCTTGGCTGATCTTCACTTCACTCTGCGCTTTAATGCCTATGCTAATTAGATTTGCAGCTTAGTAGCTATATTTGGATTTCCTTTGATCTCTGCCGATTTCTTCCTTCTGTCTCAGTACATTCATTGCGTATATTGTATGGATATGACTTCTTCAGAAAATCTAATGAAAATTCCTGGCCGTCTCCCCAATGGGTGTAACCAAGGGGCGTCTTAGTACGCAAAGCGTTTAGCACACTGTCCTGGAGTAGTAACTTGGTGTGACCGCGGGGTGTAATCATGTCATCCGAGCAGTTAACCTTGGTCCAAACGGTGTCGTGTTACGTGAAGCGGCGTCTGTTGCCTGACTCATTTTCAGGCGGCTTGAATTGCTTATTGAATACTTGCGACTGTTCGGTGGGCGTGGTAGGAAGTGGACGGTCACTTCCGTCCTCTATAAATAGCCTACTTGCACCGTTGTTCTCTTCACTTATCCTTCGATCACCCGTTTCTTCTTTTCTAACTCCTTCTTCTCCGTCTGATCATGGGCAAGGATAAGAAGGGTCAGGGTTCGCCCCGTCGCTCTGGTGACAAGTAGAAACGCGAGCCAAGTCCTCCCTCGGAGGACTTTGGTGACTCTGAGTACTCGGAGGAGGAGTTTTCCTCCGAGTCTGAGGGGTTGCCAAAGTACGCTTCCCCCCGACGGTGTCCGACTGAAAGTTCCCTTTGGCCCGGGAACAGGATCTGGATGTCGCCTAGAGGGGGGTGAATAGGCGAATAAAAATTTTCACTTTAAAACTTAAATCTTACTCTACTCGAAGACAGGATCGCCGTGGAGTGAAGAACCCTTCGAGTAGGTTGCAGCGGAATTGAGATTCCTGTCTTAAGAATATCCTGCACTTCAAAGAAAGCTAGTACCACAAGTAAGCAGTGAAGTGTGGATAGAAGAACTGAATAAGACAGAATTAGCACACAACACAGAGCAGAACAAGTGGACACAGGAATTTATCCCGAGGTTCGGCCAAGCCTGAAATGCTTGCCTAGTCCTCGTTGGAGTTAGCCACACCTGGGCTTGGAGTCTTTTTCAACTCCTTCCTCCGTTTGCTCAGATCTGTCAGTCAGACAGATAGAGCCTTCCACTATATCGAGTTGGTTACAACGAAGCCGCGGCTGCTTATAATCTTCTTTGCAGCACTCCGGCAGAGTAACAATATGCTCAAGACTATGCTCTAGCTCTTAGCAGCACTTCTCCACTCTCTAGAGGCTTATAGCGTTGCCTCTACACAAACTACCGAGATATACACGAGAGGGAGAGAGAATTGATCCGAGTGATGTCTACACTTGTTGGCTGCACTTATATCTTGCTTGAGGCGCCTAGGGGTCCCTTTTATAGGCACAAGGGGCCTAGGAGCCGTTGGAAGCAATCCAGGAAGGCAAATCTTGCCTTCTGTCGGGTGGCGCACCGGACAGTTTGGTGCCCGATTTCCTTCCAAAAATGGCACAGTCGACCGTTGAAGACTTGGAGCCGTTGGCGCACCGAACACTGTCCGGTGCACACCGGACAGTCCGGTGCCCCCATCTGTCCGTTGGCTCGGTCACGCGTCACGCGCGGATTGCGCGGCCGACCGTTGGCCCAGTCGACCGTTGGCTCACCGGACAGTCCGGTGCACCACCAGACAGTCTGGTGAATTATAGCCGTACGTCGCCAAACTTCTCCCGAGAGCGGCCTGTTCACCAGAGTTCAGCCTGGCGCACCGGACACTGTCCGGTGCACCACCGGACAGTCCGGTGTGCCAAGCCGAGCTGAAGTTGGCTGCTCATAGCCAACACTTTTCCTTTTCTTTTCTTCTTCTTTTCTTTCTGTTTCTAACACTTAAACAAATACGTTAGTACACAAAAACCAATGTACTAAGTCTAGAACCATACCTTCTCTTGGATTTTCACCTCTCTTTCATTTGACATGCTTAAGATTGATGTTGGACTCATAAATCATCAAGTCAGCTTAACTTGATCTACACTGACATTTCTGAGCTCCAACATCCTGTAAAGGTCACATAGAATATCTCCAAACATAGGAACAACCCAAACTAAAGGTCAGAGTGCACTTAGCTCTTTTGGGCTGCTTCCAGTTCTGTTTTTGACATTTGTTCTCATTCTAGTGACCTTGATCTCCTTCTTAGAGCTTGGTCTTGAGCCTTATGACTTACACCACATAACTATAGACATTTCCTCATTGGTTGTAAGTCACGTCCTTATGTAGTGATCCTTGATGTGTCGTAGCTGTTCTCAACTCGATCACCCTGGACTTTGCAAGCCTTCTTCTTCACCCTTGGCTTTGGGTTCCTCAGCCTCTTTGACCTTCTCCCGTGCACTTGGTACCTCGAAGCTTTTCTTGCCTCCGTCCTTGGCTTGATCTGTTTTCTCTGAGCTACGCACCTGAGTCTCACTTTATGCAATGTCCATCTTACTTGTGATGTCCATTATGTATCCATAATCTAGTTCTTGGACCATCACATTTGTTCACTTGTGTTGAACCCTGTTAGCTTTACATTAAGCACCTGTTCAACACTTAGCACACTTGTTAGTCTTTTAATTGAGTTGTCATCCAAACACCAAAACCCACAAGAGAGCTTTCAATCTCCCCCTTTTTGGTGATTGATGGCAACACAATTAAAGCTTACATAAGAGTGAAATTTAAAGCACAAATTTTGAGTTCTAAGATTGTAGAATGCTCCCCCTAAATATGTGCTTACAGTAAAAATCTTAGCTTTGGCCTTAAATGCCAAAATGCACATACTTAGGCTAAATCGAAGCATTGCTACACCTTAGCACATGTGGGGTGCATTGTGTCAAGGATCAAACCAAGATGCGTATAACACATAAATGCACAGAATCAGAGTTAAACACCATTCAATTAAGTGGATATATCACAGGAATATCAACCTACCACTATTCACCATTAAGATACCAATTTAAAGCAATCTTAAAGCACCATTACTTTTAAGGCACCATTAACCACATGAATATCTATTACAGAATAAACACTATAGATGCCAATAAATTCATAGCAGCGGAAACACTAGTCCATATGATGCAACACATATAATACTGCAAAAGGCATATGATAAGAATTATCAATAACACAACTAACACATTATCCCTTAGGATAAGCTTTCCTCTCAGGTTGAGATAAGCTTTAATGCACAAATTCTCCCCCTTTGACATCAAACACCAAAACCAAATTCAAGCAAGAACATAAAATGATGTCAAGGGACAGCAGGGTATTGAGTAGGTAAACACACACTAACAATACTCCCCCTTACTCATTCAACAAATGCACCACAAGCATTTGGAGGAAAGTTAAGGTACATATACGCAAAAGATCAATACTTCCTTTGTACCTTTGCCCGGATGTGGTGTACTTCCTCTCTTGAAAGTATTAGACTCTTGGGAGCTTCTCCACACTTGTGCCTGATCCTTTATCCTAACTTTTTCTTGTTGCTAAGACACCAAGCTTAGAGCAAGTTATAGTATTGTGGCACAAGATGAAGCTTCTATTCTAGTGATTACCAAAAGATGTCAATTGAAGCAAACTATCACGGCTACCAATTGAAAGATACCAATTGCAAGATCATTTATTATCATAGCTCCATGATATTTAAGGATAAGCATCTAGTATCACCAAATTTTATAGAGCATGAGTAATCTAAAAATATGCAATTACTCACGACTTAAGATACCAATTCCTTGACTTACAGAGGTACCCAAGTCCTGATTGCTCCATTTCTTGCGCATCTTCTCTTTTCCACCTTGAGACTATACAAGATCACTCAAGAAACAATTAGTCTCAAAAGACACAAGTTATATGTGCTCCCCCTAAACTTGTGCATCAAGTATTTGAATAACTTGCACTTTGCACATTCTAGCTTTCTCAGAACTAGAGGGGATCACAGCATATCTTGGTCAAGGCATACTCCCAATTTCATCACAAAGAGATACCAATTAAATACCAAATTGAAAGCCAATTGATACCAATTGATGGCCAAATGAAAGGTTGACTTAATACAACAATGCATGCCTCAAGAAGTATAACATTTTACAAGCAACCTAGACATGCTTCATACTTGACAATCATTGCACCACATATACCAATTGAAAAACAACACGATCATGCATATAAAGCGCAATGTCTAAGCACATCATAATTAAGAAGGTTCCTTAGGTACACCAAAAGAAACAACATTTTAAAGTAAGGAGCACCTAAGACAAGATACTACCAATTCAGAGGCAAGACCATAGCTGTGATCACAATCAATGGAACTTCAAGATATTCAACGAAATTGCATAGTTCCATTCTCCATACCTTTGCCTTTTCCTGAATTGCCATGAGAGCACCAGTTGTCACTAATTGAGGGCTCCTTTTGCTCATGCGCCTTATAGCTCAAAAGGGTGCATTAGAGGCACAACATGGAGTTGGTATTCACACAATACCAGACTAGAGTAATCATGTGTACATAAACTAAACAAAATGTCATATTTGCACATAGGTTAATCATTACAAATATATAGAATAACTCACAAAGGGATGCATGTTTACTCACGAACACAAAAAGAGTTAAACATGGTGGATATATCTAATGAAAAACTACCCATTAAATGATTCAAGAGACATAACCTCTAAAGCACACGATCATGATTAAGCAAGCATGGTTACGATCTTGGTGATTATTAATCATTGATTGAGAGGTACTCAACACAGGTAATCAACAATGCATGGCTGCTCCAAGGATAGGTAGCACATCAATCAGACTTAAGAGCAGTACTGATTATCAACAAAGTACTTAAGATACAAGGGTACCATCCTATGGAGCCCAAATTGCAGAATCTCATTAAGGTCCTCTGCTTGAATCATCAATAATGATTAAGGACCTATTCAACTTTTCACTTGAGATGAACATGGGATTAGTGTCTCATAATAATTCAACCTTGGGTCAATGAATAAGCATCAAAACAATTAACAGCTTAAGCATAGAGTTTGAGATAACCGTCTTAAGCTCTCCCATGGTCTCCAGTTCATCTCAAGGCACCTGCATGGTCTAGTTAGCACAGTTTGGTACCCATCTCGGGATGGGTCCATATTGATCATTCAAAAAAGCCTTTGGTACCCAAATAGTATGTGTGCTGGTCCTAGGTGATCTCATGATTGATCTAGCACAAGAGTATGATTTGGGTCTCCTAAGCGAATAAGATTGAGACAAATTTACTTGCTTAGGAACCTCACCTTTATTACATACCTTGAATAGATGACCCTGCTCACCACACTTGTAGCAGAAGCGTCTCTCAACCTGACATGACGCTTGTTGTTTGTCATTTTCCTTGGAGAGAGTCATCTTGGAGAATGCACATGCTTGGTTCATCAATAGCGGACATGAAGTGATCATGTGGTCCTTGTTGTTGCATCCAAAACATCTCCTTATCCCTTCGTCCTTGTCTTTGTATGGACAAGATGCGATGAGGTGGCCTAATGCCTTGCACTTGAAGCATCTCCGTTTTCCTCTTCTCTTGTTACTTTTAGATGACATAGAGACATGGTCAGTGCAAACAATATGATTAATTAAATCTTTACCTTTTTCCAAGCTCATGTTGATTTCTTCATCTTTAGGAACATCCTTCTTATGGAGCTTAACACTTGCTGCAGTTTTTCCTTTCTCAAGCTTCTTCACCATGTGCCCGTGGATATCTTGAGATAGTTGAGCAATGTGTCTTCTCCTTAGTTGTCTTTGCTTCTTGTTCCCACACAATTTCTTTAGTGACCCTAAAACTTGTTGCTCAATCAATGATTGGCTTTCTTTTGAGCAACAGGGGTTAGCACATGGTGATATACAATTCAAATGCGCACACATGCGAGAATGAGGTTCACATGAATTTAAGTTCGCAATTATAACCTCATGAGCAACATTAAGCATGATATGTCTATCCAAGAGATTATCATGAGAATAAGACAAAGAATCATATTTTTTAGTGAGAGCTAGTTTATCGTGACTTAGCAATTCTACTTGCCTCTCAAGCATGGCATTTTTCATTCTAAGTTGAGCAACACAAGATAAAGCATCATCATTACTACTTTGCTCAATTAAAATTGAATCATACCGTTGGACCAAGACATCATGAGAGCACCTTAGCTCCTCATGTTCTTTGGTCATCTTCTCCAGGCTGTTGTTTGTTTTGATGAGAGTTTCCTCTAGCCTGAGAAGCGTCTCGCCTTTTTCCTTGTTCCTTCTCAACAGCTTAATCAAGAGCGCTTTGTCTTCTTTGTTGAGATGGGTGTAGAAACGACGAATCTCCTCTTCTTCCACATCGTCGGTCTCATTTTCCCTGTCATTACTATTAGTGGAAGCAAAACAGGAAAATGTACCTTGTGATGATGTAGACTCCTCATCCTCTCCCTCATCATTGCTTTTGTCTCCATCATCATTGTTAGCAATAAAACATTTATTACTAGTGGAAGACAAACCTGTTGATGAGTTGGATTCATCGTTTGGTTTCCATCGTTCTTGTTCTTCTCCCTTGGACAAGTTAGCATCACCAGCAATAGAGGGAGCAGAGGTAGTGCATATGGACTTAAAAAATTTCAACTTAAGTTTAGTCCATAGATCATGAGCATCAGCAAATAAGTCACTATCACTACTCATGATGGCAAAATAGGCACCTCTAGAAAGAGAATCAACTAAGATGTTACAAGCATGGTGATTTAGAGATAGACATCTTAGTTCATCATCAGAAGGATTTTTACTAACATTAGAGGGAAAAATACTTCTACTAAAGACCTGTCTCAAATCAGGATCAACACTCATGAAAACATTATAAATAGAGACAGACCAAGACTTGTAATTAGAACCATCGCCTAAAAGAAGTTCTACAGTTACCTCTTGTGACGACATCGTCATCTCCGGACGACTAAGTTCTACAGTTACCGACTTAAGCCATCGCTGGCTTAAGCCGATTGCTCCGTTGGTAGGGTATAGTGGTCACCCTGAGTCAAGTAAGCACGAGCATGTCGCACTGACTTAAGCCATCGTTGGCTTAAGCCGATTGCTCCGTTAGTAAGGTATAGTGGTCACCCTGAGTCAAGTAAGCGCAAGCATGTCGCACCGACTTAAGCCATCGCTAGCTTAAGCCGATTGCTCCGTTAGTAGGGTATAGTGGTCACCCTAAGTCAAGTAAGCGTGAGCATGTCGCAGTGACTTAAGCCACCGCTGGCTTAAGCCAATTGCTTTGTTAGTAGGGTATAGTGGTCACCCTGAGTCAAGCGCGAGCATGTCGCACCGACTTAAGCCATTGCTGGCTTAAGCCGATTGCTCCGTTAGTAGGGTATAATGGTCACCCCGAGTTAAGTAAGAGCGAGCATGTCGCACCAATTTAAGCCATCGCTGGCTTAAGTCGATTGCTCTGTTAGTAGGGTATAGTGGTCACCCTAAGTCGATTAAGCACGCTGATTTCAAGCCTAGTCAAGTCGAGGTCAGCTGAGAGTCAAGGATCTGAATGCCTTTGAAAACGAAAACTTTATTGATGATGAAGCCCCCCAATTACAAAGTACAATGTGTCTTTGGAAATCTTTGAGGCCTTGCTAAGGATAGAACTTTCTGAGATGTTCTATGTTCCATGAGTTCCCTACTTCCGTGCCATCCATTTGAGTGAGCCGATATGACCCTCGTCGAGTGACCTCTGATACAATGAATGGCCCTTCCCATAGCGGCGATAACTTGTGTCGTCCTTCCCCCGTTAGAATTCGGTGGATAACCAAGTCTCCTACTGCAAAAGATCGGTGCCGCATGACTTTATCATGGTAGCGCCTCAAGGTCTGCTGGTATCTGGCTAACTGAATTACTGTGTTGAATCGCTCTTCTTCCAGCACATCAATATCCTCTAGCCTGGTAGCTTCTGCTTTAGCTATGTTTTTGAAGAGTGAAAGGGAATTAGGCTTACACCTATTTCCTAATTGATTTTGGTGGTTGAATTGCCCAACACAAATAATTGGACTAACTAGTTTGCTCTAGTCTATAAGTTCTACAGGTGCCAAAGGTTCACAATAAGCCAATAAAAAGACCAAGGAATGGGTTCAAACAAAGAGAGCAAGGGACAACCGAAGGCACCCTGGTCGGGCGCACCGGACAGTGTCCGGTGCACCAGGGAACTCTACGTCAAACTCTTCACCTTCGGGAATTTTCAGAGGAGCTCCGCTATAATTCACTGGACTGTCCGGTGCACCACCGGACAGTGTCCGGTGCTCCAGGGGAGAGCAACTCTGAACTCGCCAGCTTCGGGAATCCGCTCCGCTAAAATTCACCGGACTGTCCGGTGTGACAGCGGAGCAACGGCTACTTCGCGCACAACGGTCGACTGCAACACATTAAATGCGCGCCAGCGCGCGCAGAGGAGCAGAGCACGTGCGGGTGGCACACCGGACAGCCTACAGGGCCTGTCCGGTGCACCACCGGACAGCCAGGCGGGCCCACAAGACAGAGCTCCAACGGTCGGAACCCTCCAGCCAGGTGACGTGGCTGCACACCGGACAGTGTCCGGTGGCGCACCGGACTGTCCGGTGCGCCATGCGACAGAAGCCTCCACCAACGGTCAAGTTTGGTGGTTGGGGCTATAAATACCCCAACCACCCCCACATTCAAGTCATCCAAGTTTTCCACCTTCCAACTACTTACAAGAGCTCTAGCATTCAATTCTAGACACACCAAAGAGATCAAATCCTCTCCCAATTCCACTCAAAGCTTTAGTGATTAGAGAGAGTGACTGTTGTGTTCATTTGAGCTCTTGCGCTTGGATTGCTTCTCTTTCTTATTCTTTCTTGTGATCATCTCAATTGTAATCAAGGCAAGAGACACCAATTGTGTGGTGGTCCTTGCGGGGAAGTTTGGTTCCCGTTTGATTGAGAAGAGAAGCTCACTCGGTCCGAGGGACCGTTTGAGAGAGGGAAAGGGTTGAAAGAGACCCGGTCTTTGTGACCACCTCAACGGGGAGTAGGTTTGAGAGAATCGAACCTCGGTAAAACAAATCCTTGTGTCTCACTTTTTTATTCGCTTGCGATTTGTTCTTACGCCCTCTCTCGGACTCGTATTATATTTCTAACGCTAACCCGGCTTGTAGTTGTGATTAACTTTGTAAATTTCAGTTTCGCCCTATTCACCCGCCCTCTAGGCGACTTTCAATTGGTATCAGAGCCCAGTGCTTCATTAGAGCCTAACCGCTCGAAGTGATGTCGGGAGATCACGCTAAGAGGGAGATGGAGACCGACGACAAGCCCACTACAAGCCACGGGAAGGTTTCATCGGAAGAGTCCCGCAACAAGGGGAAGGGGAAGGTGAAGAAATCCTCTTCCCACAAGTCGCATCGGAGCGGTGACAAAAAGAAGAAGATGAGGAAGGTGGTCTACTACGAGACCGACACTTCATCACCATCGACCTCCGGCTCCGACGCGCCGTCCATTACTTCTAAGCGCCATGAGCGCAAGAAGTTTAGTAAGATTCCCCTACGCTATCCTCGCATTCCTAAACATACGCCTTTACTTTCCGTCCCATTAGGCAAACCACCAACGTTTGATGGTGAAGATTATGCTAGGTGGAGTGATATGATGCGATATCACCTAACCTCACTCCACAAAAGTATATGGGATATTGTTGAGTTTGGTGTACAGGTACCATCCGTAGGGGATGAAGATTATGATGAGGACGAAGTGGCCCAAATCCAACACTTCAACTATCAAGCCACAACTATACTACTCGCCTCTCTAAGTCGAGAGGAGTATAATAAGGTGCAAGGGTTGAAGAGTGCTAAGGAAATTTGGGACGTGCTAAAGACCGCGCACGAGGGAGATGAGGTGACCAAGATCACCAAGCGGGAAACGATCGAGGGGGAGCTCGGTCGCTTCCGTCTCTGCCAAGGGGAGGAGCCACAAGACATGTACAACCGGCTCAAAACCTTGGTGAACCAAGTGCGCAACCTCGGGAGCAAAAAATCGGATGACCACGAAGTGGTTAAGGTTATTCTTAAATCACTTGTTTTCCTTAACCCTACTCAAGTTCAATTAATTCGTGGCTATCGGGGACCATAATTAGGGGTACCCTCAAGACTCCTAATCTCAGCTGGTAACCCCCATCAGCACAAAGCTGCAAAGGCCTGATGGGTGCGATTAAGTCAAGGATCGGTCCACTCAAGGGACACGATCTCACCTCGCCCGAGCCCAGCCTCGGGCAAGGGCAGCCGACCCCGGAGGATTTACGTCTCGCCCGAGGACCCCCTCCAGCAACGGACACACCTTCGGCTCGCTCGAGGCCCAGACTTTACCAAGAAGCAACCTTGGCCAAGCCGCCACGCCGACCGACCGTATCGCAGGAGCCTTTAATGCAAAGGTGGCCTGACACCTTATCCTAACGCGCGCCCTTCAGTCGACAGAGCCGAAGTGACCGCAGTCACTTCGCCGCTCCACTGACCGGCCTGACAAGAGGACAGCGCCGCCTGCGCCGCTCCGACTGCTGTGCCACTCGGCAGAGTGAGGCTGACAGCAGCCAAGTCCGGCCTTAGGCGCCATAGGGAACTCCGCTTCGCCCGACCCCAGGGCTCGGACTCGGGCTCAGCCCCGGAAGACGACGAACTCTGCTTCGCTCGACCCCAGGGGTCGGACTCGGGCTCAGCCCCGGAAGACGACGAACTCCGCTTCGCCCGACCCCAGGGCTCGGACTCGGGCTCAGCCCCGGAAGACGACGAACTCTGCATCGGCCGACCCCAGGGCTCGGACTCGGGCTCAGCCCCGGAAGACGACGAACTCCGCTTCACCCGACCCCAGGGCTCAGACTCGGGCTCAGCCCTGGAAGACGACGAACTCCGCCTCGTCCGACCCCAGGGCTCGGACTCAGCCCTGGCCTCAGCCGACAGTCTCCACCTCGCCCGACCCAAGGGCTCGGACTCGACCTCGGCCTCGGAAGACAGACTCGACCTCAACGTCGGAGGAGCCTCCGCCTCGCCCAACCCAGGGCTCGGACCGACCACGTCATAGGAGGTGCCATCATTACCCTACCCTAAGCTAACTCAGGCTACGGGGAACAAGACCGGTGTCCCATCTGGCTCGCCCCGATAAACAAGTAATGATGGCACCCTGCATGCTCCATGACGACGGTGGCTCTCAGCCCCCTTACGGAAGCAAGGAGACGTCAGCAAGGACTCGACAGCCCCAATAGCTGTCCTTCCACCAGGCTCCAGCGCTCCTCCGATGGCCATGACACCACACGAACCGGGTGCAAAAACCTCTCCGGCTGCCACGACGGCATGTACTTAGGGCGCTAGCTCTTCTCCGCTAGACATGTTAGCACACTGCTACACCCCCCATTGTACACCTGGATCCTCTCCTTACGCCTATAAAAGGAAGGTCCAGGGCCCTCTTACAGAGGGTTGGCCGTGCGGGGAAGGACGGGATGGCGCTCGCGTATGCCTCTCGCTCCCTCCCGCGTGGACGCTTGTAACCCCCTACTGCAAGCGCACCCGACCTGGGCGCGGGACAAACAGAAGGTCGCGGGTTTCCCCTTTTATGCCCGTCTCCCTCCGACTTCTTCCCCCTTCGCGCTCCGTCTCGCGCCGACCCATCTGGGCTGGGGCACGCGGCAACAATTTACTCGTCGGTCCAGGGACCCCCCGGGGTCGAAACATCGACAGTTGGCGCGCCAGGTAGGGGCCTGCTGCGTGTTGACAAACAGCTTCCCGTCAAGCTCCAGATGGGTAGTCTCCAGCAACCTTTCCAGCCCGAGACAGTGCTCCATTTCGAGAGTCTTGAGTTCATGTCCCTCGACGGCAGCTACGACATGATACTCCTTCCTCCGCCACGCGACAGCGACAATGGCGGCCGACAATCCGCCCGCCGGCGGCGGAATCGACGACGTCTGCCCCACGTGGCGGAAGAACGACATTCGAGCTTGTCCCGTCCCCTCCCCCGCCGACGGAGGAGGAGGCAGGGCAACCAAGGCCAAGCAAGAGGCGGCATCTCGTCGGCTGTCGAGCGAGTCGAAGGCGCCGGCACCCCAACGGGGGGCACGTCGGGCATCGACCTCGCGTCTGAGACGAAGACGAGTGCCGTCTCCCCGCAACACGCCAACTCCAAGCAAACGGACGACGCCAGCACGCTCGCAAAGGACTTGTTGGGCGTCACCCTCGTACCTGAGACAACGGTGCAGTCTGCCCCTAACGCGACTTCGTCACCGCCCGTCGACCAAGAGGTACCGACCGACTCCCATCTCGTGCCTTTTGGATTCAGCCTCGACCCACCAAGCGACTTCGCTTCGGTGGACGCTCTCATAGAGGCGAGTCCAAACCCTCTGGGGTATTGTATGCGGTCACCCTGGGACCGGCTGACGGCCGTCTCGACCTACGGGCCCTCGGGTTCCGAGGAAGATGACGAGCCCGACTTTTGTTGGGATTTCTCCGGACTTGGTAACCCCAGTGCCATGCAGGACTTCATGACCGCATGTGACTACTGCCTTTCCGATTGTTCCGACGGTAGCCGCAGCCTCGGCGACGAGGACTGCGGCCCAAGTCGTGAATGTTTCCACGTTGATCTAGGGGGTCTTGGCGAAGGCAACCATCTTGGTACGCCGGAAAACGGTGATCCCCCTAGGCCTGCGCCTCGCGTTGACATCCTTCGGGAGTTAGATGTGGTCCCCGTCCCGGCGGGGGGTCATGACCCATAGCTCGAGCAAATCCGCGAGATGCAGGCCAGGCTCGACGAGGGAGCAGGAACACTTGAGCCGTTCCGCCGGGCATCGGGCAGGAATGGGCAGGCCAACCTCCAGCTGGAGAAGCGCGTCATCTACCCCAGGGCATCCAGCACCGCATCACCGACGATGTCAGGGCAAGGCCGCCACCGGCTTCCAGTGGGGTCGGCCAGAACCTGGTTGTAGCGGCAATACTTCTCCGCGCGATGCCGGAGCCATCTACCACCGAGGGGCGGTGTATCCAGGGAGAGCTCAAGAATATCCTAGAGGATGCCGCGGTCCGACAGGCCGAAAGCTCTGCCTCCCGAAGGCAGGGGTACCCCTCAGAACATCGCGCCACGACTTCCCGATTCATGCGGGAAGCCTCGGTCCACACCGGGCGTACGCGCAACACAGCGCCTGCAGCCCCGGATCGCCTCGACAACGGACACCCTCACCACAACCGTCGAACCCACCTCGACGAGAGGGTGCGCCGAGGCTGTACTCGGGGGAGACGAGACCGGAACTGTGACCCGCGGACTATCAGCTGGCCTGCCAACTGGGTGGAACGGACGATGACAACCTTGTCATCCGTAACCTCCCCCTGTTCCTCTCCGACTCCGCTCGGGCCTGGCTGGAGCATCTGCCTCCGGGGCAGATCTCCAACTGGGACGACCTGGTCCAAGCCTTCGCCGGCAACTTCCAGGGCACGTATGTGCGCCCTGGGAACTCCTGGGATCTCCGCAGCTGCTGCCAGCAGCCGGGGGAGTCTCTCCGGGACTACATCCGGCGATTCTCGAAGCAGCGCACCGAGCTGCCCAACGTCACCGACTCGGATGTCATCGGCGCGTTCCTCGCCGGCACCACCTGCCGCGACCTGGTGAGCAAGTTGGGTCGCAAGACCCCCACCAGGGCGAGCGAGCTGATGGACATCGCCACCAAGTTTGTCTCTAGCCAGGAGGCGGTTGATGCCATCTTCCGGAAGGATAAGCAGCCCCAGGGCCGCCCACCGGAAGATGTCCCCGAGGCGTCAACTCAGCGCGGCACCAAGAAGAAAGGCAGGAAGAAGTCGCAAGCGAAACGCGACGCCGCCGACGCGGACCTTGTCGCCGCTGCCGAGTACAAGAACCCTCGGAAACCTCCCGGAGGTGCCAATCTCTTCGACAAGATGCTCAAGGAGCTGTGCCCCTATCATCAGGGGCCCATCAAGCACACCCTTGAGGAGTGCGCCATGCTTCGGCACCACTTTCACAAGGCCGGGCCACCTATGGAAGGTGGCAGGCCCCGCGACGATGATAAGAAGGAGGATCACAAGGCAGGAGAGTTCCCCGAGGTCCGTGACTGCTTCATGATCTACGGTAGGCTAGTGGTGAACGCCTCGGCTCGGCACCGCAAGCAAGAGCGTCAGGAGGTCTGCTCAGTAAAGGTGGCAGCACCGGTCTACCTAGATTGGTCCGACAAGCCCATCACCTTCGACCAGGGCGATCACGCCGACCGCGTGCCGAGCCCGAAGAAATACCCGCTCGTTGTCGACCCCGTCATCGGCAACGTCAGGCTCACCAAGGTACTCATGGACGGAGGCAGCAGCCTCAACATCATCTACGCCGAGACCCTCGGGCTCCTGCGGATCGATTTGTCCTCGGTCCGGGCAGGCGCTGCGCCTTTTCACGGGATCATCCCCAGGAAATGCGTCCAGCCCCTCGGACAACTCGATCTACCCGTCTGCTTTGGGACACCCTCCAACTTCCGAAGAGAGACCCTCACGTTCGAGGTGGTCGGGTTTCGAGGAACCTACCACGCAATGCTGGGGAGGCCATGCTACGCCAAGTTCATGGCCGTCCCCAACTACACCTACCTCAAGATCAAAATGTCGGGCCCCAACGGGGTCATCACCGTCGGCCCCACGTATCGACACGCGTACGAATGCGACGTGGAGTGCGTGGAGTACGCCGAGGCCCTCGCCGAATCTGAGGCCCTCATCGCCGACCTGGAGAGCCTCTCTAAGGAGGCGCCAGACGTGAAGCGCCATGCCGGCAACTTCGAGCCGGCGGAGACGGTTAAGTCCGTCCCTCTCGACCCCAACAACGATGCCTCCAAGCAGATCCGGATCGGCTCCGAGCTCGACCCCAAATAGGAAGCAGTGCTCGTCGACTTTCTCCACGTGAACGCCGACGTTTTCGTGTGGAGTCCCTCGGACATGCCTGGCATACCGAGGGATGTCGCCGAGCACTCGCTGGATATCCGAGCTGGAGCCCGACCCGTGAAGCAGCCTCTGCGCCGATTCGACGAAGAAAAGCGCAGAGCCATAGGCGAGGAGATCCATAAGCTAATGGCAGCAGGGTTCATCAAAGAGGTATTCCATCCCGAATGGCTTGCCAACCCTGTGCTTGTGAGAAAGAAAGGAGGGAAATGGCGGATGTGTGTAGACTACACTGGTCTAAACAAAGCATGTCCGAAAGTTCCTTACCCTCTGCCTCGCATCGATCAAATCGTGGATTCCACTGCTGGGTGCGAAACCCTGTCTTTCCTTGATGCCTACTTAGGGTATCACCAAATCAGGATGAAAGAGTCCGACCAGCTCGCGACTTCTTTCATCACACCCTTCAGCATGTACTGCTATGTTACCATGCCGTTCGGTTTGAGGAATGCGGGTGCGACATACCAAAGGTGCATGAACCACGTGTTCGGTGAACACATTGGTCAAGCGGTCGAGGCCTACGTCGATGACATCATAGTCAAGACGAGGAAAGCCTCCGACCTCCTTTCCGACCTTGAAGTGACATTCCGATGTCTCAAGGCGAAAGGCGTAAAGCTCAATCCCGAGAAGTGCGTTTTCGGGGTCCCCCGAGGCATGCTCTTGGGGTTCATCGTCTCCGAGCGGGGCATCGAGGCCAACCCGGAAAAAATCGCGGCCATCACCAACATGGGGCCCATCAAGGACTTGAAAGGCGTACAGAGGGTCACGGGATGCCTTGCGGCTCTGAGCCGTTTCATCTCACGCCTCGGCAAAAGAGGCCTGCCTCTGTACCGCCTCTTAAGGAAGGCCGAGTGCTTCACTTGGACCCCTGAGGCCGAGGAAGCCCTCGGGAACCTGAAGGCGCTCCTCACGAACGCGCTCATCTTGGTGCCTCCCGCCACCGGAGAAGCCCTCTTGATCTACGTCGCCGCTACCACTCAGGTGGTTAGCGCCGCGATCGTGGTTGAGAGACAAGAAGAAGGGCATGCATTGCCCGTCCAGAGGCCAGTCTACTTCATCAGTGAGGTACTGTCCGAGACCAATATCCGCTACCCACAAATTTAGAAGCTGCTGTACGCGGTAATCCTGACGCAGCGGAAGTTGAGACACTACTTCGAGTCTCATCCAGTGACTGTGGTGTCATCTTTCCCCCTGGGGGAGATCATCCAGTGCCGAGAGGCCTCGGGTAGAATTGCAAAGTGGGCGGTGGAAATCATGGGCGAGACGATCTCGTTCGCCCCTCGGAAGGCCATCAAGTCCCAGGTCTTGGCGGACTTTGTGGCTGAATGGGTCGACACCCAGCTCCTGACAGTTCCGATCCAACCGGAACTCTGGACCATGTTTTTCGACGGGTCGCTGATGAAGACAGGGGTAGGCGCGAGCCTACTCTTCATCTCGCCCCTCGGAAAGCACCTACGCTACGTGCTACGCCTCCACTTCCCAGCGTCCAACAATGTGGCCGAGTACGAGGCTCTAGTCAACGGGTTGCGCATCGCCATCGAGCTAGGGGTCCGATGCCTCGACGCTCGCGGTGACTCGCAGCTCGTCATCGACCAAGTCATGAAGAACTCCCACTGCCGCGACCCGAAGATGGAAGCCTAATGCGATGAGGTTCGGCGCCTGGAAGACAAGTTCTACGGGCTCGAGCTCAACCACATCACCCGACGCTACAACAAGATTGCGGACGAGTTGGCTAAGATAGCCTCGGGGCGAACAACGGTTCCCCCGGACGTCTTCTCCCGAGACCTACACCAACCCTCCGTCAAGACCGACGACACGCCCGAGCCCGAGAAGGCCTCGGTCCAGCCCGAGGCATCCTCGGCTCGGCCCGAGGCACCCTCGGCTCTGCCCGAGACGCCCTCGGCTCAGCCCGAGGCAACCTCGGCCCCCGAAGATGAGGCACTGCGTGTCGAGGAAGAGCGAAGCGGGGTCACACCTAATCGAAACTGGCAGACCCCGTACCTGCAATATCTCCACCGAGGAGAGCTACCCCTCGACTGAGCCGAAGCTCGGCGGTTGGCGCGGCGCGCCAAGTCGTTCGTCTTGCTGAGGGACAGGAAGGAGCTCTACCACCGCAGCCCCTCAGGCATCCTCCAGCGATGCATATCCATCGCCAAAGGCCAGGAGCTCTTACAAGAAATACACTCGGGGGCTTGCGGTCATCACGCAGCGCCTCGAGCCCTTGTTGGAAACGCCTTCCAACAAGGCTTCTACTGGCCGACCGCGGTGGCCGACGCCACTAGAATTGTGCGCACCTGCAAAGGGTGTCAATTCTACGCAAGGCAGACCCACCTGCCCGCTCAGGCTCTACAGACCATACCCATCACCTGGTTGTTTGCTATGTGGGGTCTGGACCTTGTCGGCCCCTTGCAGAAGGCACCCGGGGGCTACACGCACCTGCTAGTCGCCATCGACAAATTCTCCAAGTGGATCGAGGTCCGGCCCCTAAACAGCATCAGGTTCGAACAGGCGGTGGTGTTCTTCACCAACATCATCCATCGCTTTGGGGTCCCGAACTCCATCATCACCGACAACGGCACCCAGTTCACCGGCAGAAAGTTCCTGGACTTCTGCGAGGATCACCACATCCGGGTGGACTAGGCCGCCGTGGCTCACCCCATGATGAATGGGCAAGTAGAGCGTGCCAACGGCATGATCCTGCAAGGACTCAAGCCGCGGATCTACAACGACCTCAACAAGTTCGGCAAGCGATGGATGAAGGTGCTCCCCTCGGTGGTCTGGAGTCTGAGGACAACGCTGAGCCAAGCCACGGGCTTCACACCGTTCTTTCTAGTCTATGGGGCCAAGGCCATCTTGCCCATAGACTTAGAACACGGTTCCCCGAGGGCGAGGGCCTACGACGATCAAAGCAACCGAGCTAACCGAGAAGACTCACTAGACCAGCTGGAGGAGGCTCGGGACATGGCCTTGCTACACTCGGCGCGGTATCAACAGTCCCTGCGACGCTACCACGCCCGAGGGTTTCGGTCCCGAGACCTCCAGGTGGGCGACCTGGTGCTTCGGCTGCGATAAGACGCCCGAGGGCGGCACAAGCTCATGCCTCCCTGGGAAGGGTCGTTCGTCATCGCCAAAGTTCTGAAGCCCGGGACGTACAAGCTAGCCAACAGTCAAGGCGAGGTCTACAACAACGCTTGGAACATCCGACAGCTACGTCGCTTCTAACCTTAAGATGCTTTCAAGTCGTTCATACACCTCGTTCACACACAAAGTCTAACCATCAAGGAAGGGTCGGCCTTGCCTCGGCAAAAAGCCCGACCCTCCCTCGGGGGCTAGAAGGGGGGAACCCCTCTGCGTCAAAATTTTTCCTCGAAAAAAGATCTTTTCTGCCAGAATATCTCTCGTGCTTTTCGACTACTTCGAAAGTGGATCCCAAAAACGACGAAGTACACGTAAGCAGCCAAGGCTGACCGAGCCGAGGGACTCCTACGCCTTTAGGATACGGATACCTCACTCATCACCTTCTGCGATAAGTAACTCACGCTCGGATAAGTGATTCCGCTGATCGAACAAGTCCCAACGCCCGAAGACCTTTCTGCCGAAACGATTTTTCGGGCCTTCTCGACTACATCGATAGCAGAATCCGGCGGACGAGTAAGAGTACACGTAAGCGGCAAGGCCGACCGAGCCGAGGGATTCCTACGCCTCCAGGATACGGATACCTCACTCATCACCTTCCGTGAGAAGTAACTCTCGCTTGGACAAACAACTCTGTTACCAACAAATAAGTCTAGATACTCGAAGCAAGGAGAAAAGACACGCAGCTTTACAACACGACGACAGTATGTTTGGGCCTCGGCGGCCGTAGAAAACATACGCACGCTACAAGATAACCCGATCCTGCAGGCTCGGGCCTTGACGGTTGAAGGGAGCAGCAGCACCCTCGGCGTCAACTACACCTTCGACGAGGTCTGACCTAGCCTCGGACGGCGACGCGGTCGGAGGATCTCCACTTCGAAGGACGACATCAGCACCACGCCCGGGCCATCGCTGCCAGGGTCTCTTCCAAGAGTCCGGCTCGAGCAGACGGCTCGGTCGGCCACCCCGAAGCCTCAACCAGCTGTCCCCCGAGGACATCGGCCCGACTCGTGGCCTCGGCAACTCAACTCCGACGCTGGTCCCGCCAGTGGACGGCCCGGCCGGGCTCCGGCCGACGAAGTCTCCTTTTCGAGTCAACTCCGCCTCTGTCTGTGCTAACACCGCTACCTCCGGCTTCGGCTCATCGAAGAGCGGCCGAGGGTTTCTTTAACTAAGCAAGAGAAACCTCGGACAGCAAGGCCGACCGAGCCGAGGGACTCCTACGCCTCCAGGATACGGATACCTCACTCGTCACCTTCGCACAAGGCAACTCACGCTTGGTGAAGCGGTTCAGATAGCCGACAGGCGAGTCTTAGTGCTCGAAATGGAGAAAAACACGGCTCCGTGCCAAAAATACATACATGTTCAGGCCCCGA
Organism: Zea luxurians; assembly: GCA_029449295.1. NCBI lineage: Eukaryota > Viridiplantae > Streptophyta > Magnoliopsida > Poales > Poaceae > Zea > Zea luxurians. The sequence goes on along the minus strand of JAOPSE010000016.1, from coordinate 35,227,847 downwards.
CAGCCACAATGAACAGACTCCGGCACTCAAGGTGCCATTACAAACGGAACTCCGGTTCCGCCCCTGCAGGTACGAACAACCCCCCACGTCGGAGGGCCTGCGGGGCGACAAAACCCCTGGTGGCTCGCTGACGCCCGCTTCGAAGTGGCCAAACAGCAGCAGCGATGACCTCAGGGCGGACGCTGCTGCGATGGGCTCCTCACCCACGCCCCCACTCGAGGGGCGAGGACAAGCTGTCAGAACCAAAGAGCCAGAGGTTGGATCACGAGTGGCGCTGACGGTCTCGTCGGCAGAAAAGCCCACCTCTCCAGCTGCCACCGCCTCAGCACCGATGGCGGCATCCACCTGTCCGCCAAAACCGCACCGGCGAGCGCCGGCCGCCCCAAAGCGCATCGGCAGGTCCTCGCTCCCGTCCTCGCCACGAAAGCAAGGACAGAGGACGGAATGTTGCATCCTAGCTGGGCAGCAACAATCCGCCCTCCCCGGCATGGCTGGAGGACGCCTCCTTCACAGAGTTGGGGGATGGTTTCCACCACCAGAAGCTGGAAGAAGAGGTGGTCGGCCGACCCGTGCAGAGGTAGAGCTCCAGCTCGGCCCGGCCTCCGCCCCAGCAAGGATGACGAAGATCCTTGAAGCTGAGAGCGGGACCAAGATCGCAGCCCGGCTCGCTTCTCCCCACCACCAAACTGGTGGTCACCGTCTTGGGTGACCACCGGCGAGGGATGAGGCCGGGCTGCCTGACGAAAATCCTTGAAGCCGAACGATGGCTGAAAGGTACCAACTTCCACGAAGTTGCGTCTCCCCAACGACGACAAGGCGGGAGAACCACGGGCGCCCCCCATCTAGGGGCTCGGAAGGGGGAAAGACACGATGCATGAGGGGAGCGCGAAGACATGGTTGCCCTTCAAGGGGGTCGCCCTCCTTTTAAAGGCAACTCTCCCCACTTGCGTCCTCAGCCATCATGGGCTGAGTCTTCTCCAACACGCTCCAAGGTCCTCCCCCTACGACATGGGGGCTGGGTCCCACGCGTCATGCAAGCTGGCCTAGGGCAGAAGAAGACAAACCACCGCGCGCGGCGCGCGCAACTGCCCAGCAGTTACAAGCATTCCCCCACTTTCGCCCAGACCAGCGGGTGAAAGGGCGGACCGCCATGCAGGCGGCATGCAACCGCACCAAAGGGGTGCACCCTTTTGACTTCGACGCATCCAGCATGGAGGCCCAGGCCCACGCGTCATGCAACCGGCGCGCCGGTCGCAGCGTGCAAGAAACCGCACCGCCACTCGCACCACTACCGCGCCTCCTCGACTGCGGAACCAGTACCGCGACTCGAGGCAACCCTGCGCATGACCCAACAGTGCCAACCAGGCACATCAGTCACGGGCCAGTCAGCTACAGGAGAAGGCGCGGCGGTCGATGCGGCCAGAAATGGGCCGGCAGTAATGGCGGTGGCAGGCGAGCGAAAGCAGCGGTCAAGTCGTCAGCCAAGCTCACGTCCCCTCCTGGGACAGCGGGAGAGCCCTCTCCCACGGCGTGAAGACGGCGCACCCGTGTCCCGTTCCTCGAATGGCTCGCGCACGCGCAACGGCTGCCCCGTGAACCACTCATCCCGCCGCATTAACTCCGCCGCGGGATAGGCGGCACCTTTGGCAGGAGAAGTGGGCGACGCTTCGCCTTCGCCATAATGACCGCGTCCAAAAAGGTACGCTACGTCATTCGATTTCATATCCTTTTCCTCTTTCTCTCTCTTAAAATAGGGACCCAGAAAGGGGATGCCCCGAAAGGGATCCTTCCCCGCGAAGGAAACGGGCCCCGAGCCCCCTACTGATCAGAGGTTCGAAGGCTGGCCCCACGGAGGGGTTCAACAGCCGCCTCAGAGCGCTCGGGATCCGCGCCCACTACTGGTCAGGGGTTCAAAGGCTGGCCCCTCGGAAGGGTTCAACGACCGCCTCAGGCCACTCGGGCTCCGCGCCCACTACTGATCAGGGGTTCGTAGGCTGGCCCTCGAAGGGTTCACAACCGCCTCAGACGCAGAGCGAGGGATGACCCTGGGTATGTTCGATACATAACCAAGGCTCGGGCTACGCTCCCGAGGTACCCTAGGACATTTCCGAGACCAGCGAGAACGATCTTGTAACGGAATCCCATCAGAGGGAGGCATCGAGCCCTCGGACCCTGTCAAAAGGGGACTGGGTCCGGCAGATCACCCGTAGGTACTTTTGAAGCGCGCCTCCGGGCCTCTAGCCGACCCCTAACAAATGGGGCACGGGCGTCCACTCGGATTACCCGTTAGCAGCTCACCGGAGACACCATGTTCGACACCCTCCAAGGGCAACATGGCGCTTTTTCCCCCCTCCTCCTTGCGGAAAGGTGACATAGGGGCGTATGTAAAGAAGTCAAGTCTGTCCTTGACCGTCCTCTCGCCCTGTGCGGTGGCTCGGGGGCTGCTCTCGTAAACCCGGCTCCGGCCAAACCGTTGACAGCATCAACATACCAGCCCGAGAACTTGGGACCCGACCGTGCACCCGGGCTACAGCCAGCTCGCATGAGGGAACAACCAGACCGACCGAAGCATTGTGAAACGCATTAAGACCTCGAAGGAGTCAAACCGCTCCTCCGAGGCCTCGGGGGCTACACCCGGCGGGTGCGCTCGCGCGCACCCACCGGAACAAAATGCAACCGAGAAAGGCCGGTCCCCTTGCAAAAAAGTGCGACAAAAGCCTCCAAGTGAGTATTAACACTCCCTTCGTGGCTCGGGGGCTACTGTCGGGGATCATAATTAGGGGTACCCTCAAGACTCCTAATCTCAGCTGGTAACCCCCATCAGCACAAAGCTGCAAAGGCCTGATGGGTGCGATTAAGTCAAGGATCGGTCCACTAAAGGGACACGATCTCACCTCCCCCGAGCCCAGCCTCGGGCAAGGGCAGGCGACCCCGGAGGATTTACGTCTCGCCCGAGGACCCCCTCCAGCAACGGACACACCTTCGGCTCGCCCGAGGCCCAGACTTCACCAAGAAGCAACCTTGGCCAAGCCGCCACGCCGACCGACCGTATCGCAGGAGCCTTTAATGCAAAGGTGGCCTGACACCTTATCCTGACGCGCGCCCTTCAGTCGACAGAGCCGAAGTGATCGCAGTCACTTCGCCGCTCCACTGACCGGCCTGACAAGAGGACAGCGCCGCCTGCGCCGCTCCGACTGCTGTGCCACTCGGCAGAGTGAGGCTGACAGCAGCCAAGTTTGGCCTTAGGCGCCATAGGGAACTCCGCTTCGCCCGACCCCAGGGCTCGGACTCGGGCTCAGCCCCGGAAGACGACGAACTCCGCATCGCCCGACCCCAGGGCTCAGACTCGGGCTTAGCCCCGGAAGACGACGAACTCCGCTTCGCCCGACCCTAGGGCTCGGACTCGGGCTCAGCCCCGGAAGACGACGAACTCCGCCTCGCCCGACCCCAGGGCTCGGACTCAGCCCTGGCCTCAGCCGACAGTCTCCGCCTCGCCCGACCCAGGGGCTCAGACTCGACCTCAGCCTCGGAAGACAGACTCGACCTCGACCTCGGAGGAGCCTCCGCCTCGCCCAACCCTGGGCTCGGACCGACCACATCACAGGAGGCACCATCATTACCCTACCCCAAGCTAACTCAGGCTACGGGGAACAAGACCGGCGTCCCATCTGGCTCGCCCCGATAAACAAGTAATGATGGCGCCCCGCATGCTCCATGACGACGGCGGCTCTCAGCCCCCTTACGGAAGTAAGGAGACGTCAGCAAGGACTCGATAGCCCCAACAGCTGTCCTTCCACTAGGCTCCAGTGCTCCTCCGACGGCCACGACACCACATGAATCGGGTGCCAAAACCTCTCCGGCTGCCACGACGGCATGTACTTAGGGCGCTAGCTCTTCTCCGCTAGACACGTTAGCACACTGCTACACCCCCCATTGTACACCTAGATCCTCTCCTTACGCCTATAAAAGGAAGGTCCAGGGCCCTCTTACAGAGGGTTGGCCGCGCGGGGAAGGATGGGACGGCGCTCACGTAAGCCTCTCGCTCCCTCCCGCGTGGACGCTTGTAACCCCCTACTGCAAGCGCACCCGACCTGGGCACGGGACAAACACGAAGGCCGCGGGTTTCCCCTTTTATGCCCGTCTCCCTCCTGCTTCTTCCCCCCTTCGCGCTCCGTCTCGCGCCGACTCATCTGGGCTGGGGCACGCGGCGACAATTTACTCGTCGGTCCAGGGACCCCCCGGGGTCGAAACGCCGACAGTGGCAATCCGAGATATACACTAATGACCCCCGAGGAAGTAATCGGGAATTTTGTGAGCTTTGAATTGATGATCAAAGGCTCAAAGAAGATCAACGAGCTTGATGGCCCCTCCATGTCCGAAGCACAACCGGTCGCATTCAAAGCGACGGAGGAGAAGTAGGAGGAGTCTACATCAAGTAGACAACCAATCGACGCCTCAAAGCTCGACAATGAGGAGATGGCGCTCATCATCAAGAGCTTCCGCCAAATCCTCAAGCAAAGGAGGGGGAAGGACTACAAATCCCGCTCCAAGAAAGTGTGCTACAAGTGTGGTAAGCCCGGTCACTTTATTGCCAAATGTCCTATTTCTAGTGACAGTGACAGGGGCGACGACAAGAAGGGGAGAAGAAAGGAGAAGAAGAGATATCACAAGAAGAAGGGCGGCGATGCCCATGTGTGCCGCGAGTGGGACTCCGACGAGAGCTCCACCGACTCCTCCTCAGACGAGGACGCCGCCAACATTGCCGTCACCAGGGGATTTCTCTTCCCCAACGTCGGCCACAAGTGCCTCATGGCAAAGGACGGCAAAAAGAAAAAGGTTAAATCCAAATCCTCCACTAAATATGAGTCCTCTAGTGATGATAATGCTAGTGATGAGGAGGATAATTTGCTTACCCTTTTTGCCAACCTCAACATGCAACAAAAGGAAAAACTAAATGAATTAATTAGTGCTATTCATGAGAAGGATGATCTCTTGGACTCTCAAGAGGACTTCCTAATTAAGGAAAACAAGAAGCATGTTAAGGTTAAAGATGCTTACGCTCTAGAAGTTGAAAAATGTGAAAAATTGTCTAGTGAGCTAAGCACTTGCCATGATACTATTGCCAACCTTAGAAATGAAAATGCTAAACTTATTGCTAAGGTTGATTCTAATGTTTGTAATGTTTCAATTCCCAATCTTAGAGATGATAATATTGATTTACTTGGTAAGATTGAAGAATTGAATGATTCTCTTGCTAGCCTTAGGATTGAAAATGAAAATTGCTTGCTAAGGCTAAAGAATTTGATGATTGCAATGTTATTATTTCTAACCTTAGAAGTGAAAATGATATATTACATGCTAAGGTTGTAGAATTAAAATCTTGCAAACCCTCTACATCTACCGTTGAACATGTGTCTATTTGTACTAGATGTAGAGATGTTGATATTGATGCTATTCATGATCATATGACTTTAATTAAAAACAAAATGATCATATAGCAAAATTAGATGCTAAAATTGCCGAGCATGAACTTGAAAATGAAAAATTTAAATTTGCTCGTAGCATGCTTTATAGTGGGAGACGCTCTGGCATCAAGGATGGCATTGGCTTCCAAAAGGGAGACAATGTCAAACTTAATGCCCTCCTTAAAGATTGTCTAATTTTGTTAAGGGCAAGGCTCCCATGTCTCAGGATAACGAGGGTTACATTTTGTACCCTGCCGGTTATCCCGAGAGCAAAATTAGGAGAATTCATTCTAGGAAGTCTCACTCTGGCCCTAATCATGCTTTCATGTATAAGGGTGAGACATCTAGCTCTAGGCAACCAACCCGTGCTAAGTTGCCTAAGAAGAAAACTCCTAGTGCATCAAATGAACCTAGCATTTCATTTAAAACTTTTGATGCATCCTATGTTTTAACTAACAAATCCGGCAAGGTAGTTGCCAAGTTTGTTGGGGGCAAACACAAGGGATCAAAGACTTGTGTTTGGGTACCGAAAGTTCTTGTCTCTAATGCTAAAGGACCCAAAACTGTTTGGGTACCTAAAATCAAGAACTAAACTTGTTTTGTAGGTTTATGCATCCGGGGGCTCAAGTTGGATAATCGAGAGCGGGTGCACAAACCACATGACAGGGGAGAAGAAGATGTTCTCCTCCTACGAGAAAAACCAAGATCCACAACGAGCTATCACATTCGGGGATGGAAACCAAGGTTTGGTCAAAGGATTGGGTAAAATTGCTATATCTCCTGATCATTCCATTTCCAATGTTTTTCTTATTGATTCATTAGAATACAACTTGCTTTCCGTTTCCCAATTATGTCAAATGGGCTACAACTGTCTGTTTACTGATGTAGGTGTCACTGTCTTTAGAAGGAGTGATGATTCAATAGCATTTAAGGGAGTGTTAGAGGGTCAGCTATACTTGGTAGATTTTGATAGAGCTGAACTCGACACTTGCTTAATTTCTAAGACTAACATGGGTTGGCTCTAGCACCGCCGACTAGCCCATGTTGGAATGAAGAATCTTCATAAGCTTCTAAAGGGAGAGAACATTTTAGGATTAACAAATGTTCATTTTGAGAAAGACAGGATCCGTAGCGCATGCCAAGCAGGGAAGCAAGTTGGTGTTCATCATCCGCATAAGAACATCATGACGACTGACAGGTCACTGGAGCTCCTACACATGGATCAATTCGGCCCGATTGCTTACATAAGCATCGACGGGAGTAAGTACTGTCTATGTAACACCCTGAATTTGGGGGTATAAAATTTCTTTGCTCATATTCACAAATTCAGGTGTTACTTCCTTTTCTCATCCTTCCTCATTCTTTTCTCTCTCATTTCTATAGGAGCTAAGTGCTTATTTTACTTGTAATTATAGTTATTATGTTAAACCCTAAGGGAGTATGAATTGTTGCATCATGTTGAACCCTAGATTTCACTTTTGCTTGGTGCATAATTCTTGGAAGGTTTGGTTTGAATTTGTGGCTTGTTTGAATTTGAATCAAATGGAGAAAATAAAAAGAAAAGAGAAAGGAAATTCCAAAATAAAAGAAAAAGGCAAAGCAGCCCAAACCCGCCGCCCCCTCAGCCTTTCGGCCCATCAGGCCCAGCTCGCGCGCGCGCCCTCCCGCTCCTTCTCTCTCTCTGCGCAGCGGGCCCCGCCTGTCGGCGCAGCGGCCTCCCGTGCGCCCGCTCTCCCTCTCTCTGCTCGGCCAGCCCCACCTGTCGGCGCTCCCGTCCCCCGCGTGCGCCCGCCCCCTCGCTCTCTCTCTGCGTCGCGGGTCCCGGCTGTCAGCTTCGCCGTTCTCGCGTAACCGCCGCCGAGCCGCGCGCGCCCGCTTTCCTCGCGCCCACGTCGCGCGTGGGGAGCTCACCCCACCCCGCCCTCGGCCACTAGAGCCCCGAGTCCCACTCGCCCTCGCCCCCTCCCTCATTTGCGCACCAACCGGCCCTCTCTCTCGCCCTCTCCCTCGCTGCGCGCACGCCCGAGCGCCATTGCCGCGATCCGCCGCCGCCCGAGCTTGTTCCTTCGTCGCCGTTGGAGCTCCGCCGCGCCCTTAGCCCCGGTGAGCTCCGCCCCGACGCCCGCGACCCGGGACGCGCCCCAATTCCCTCTCCCCCTCCCTATTTCTCTCTGCCCGCGCTCACCCGTCGTCCGCCGTGCAGCCGCCGCCGTCGCCCCGGGCCACCGTCGCGTCTCCGTCGCCGCCAAGGAGTTCCCGGAGCCCGCCTTGAGGTAAGGGACCTCTCCCGCCCCTATCGCCCCTTGTTTTGCTCTCTGCCGTGTGTAATTCCTCGCCGGAGTAGAGTAATCCCGCCGCCGAGCCGCCCCGCCGTGAATCGCCCCCCTCCGGTGCCCCTACCCCGACCCAGACCCTACCGGAGAACTCCCCGCGCCCTCCCCGACCTCCCCGGCCACTCAGGTCGCCCCGGGAGCCCGCCAGGCCCCCGCTCCCCTCGTCTCCGGCGAGCTCCTCCGCCACTGGCGCGAGCGCCGCCGCCCCAGCTAGCCGTAGGAGAGGCTCAGCCTGGCCACCCAATCCCCGCCGTTCACCCGAGATCGGGCGGCCCTGATTTAATTAGCCCCGCCTCTCTGTCCGCCCGACCCCGCCTGTCAGCTCGCCCGCGCGCTCGCGCTGTCCGCCCGGCCCCGCCTGCCAGTCGTCCGCGCCCGCTCTGCCCGCCCGGTCCCGCCTGCCAGTCGCCCGCGCGCTCGCGCTGTCCGCCCGGCCCCGCCTGTCGGTCCGCCCGCGCGCTCTGCCTGCCCGGTCCCGCCTGCCAGCCGCCCGCGCGCTCTGCCCGCCCGGTCCCGCCTGTCAGCCGCCCAGGCTGTCACGCGCCCGCGCGCCCGCCCGCAGGATCTAATCCTGGCCGTTGATCTGAGATCTAACGGCTATTAGCGTCCGATACCCCTTCGCCGCGCTTTTTCTTAAAGAGCCCCCGGTTTTCTGGATTTTGCGCCCGCCGTCCCTGGTTTCTCGCGGTTAAGTCCTCAGCCCTTTTATTTAATTCGAAATAGGTCCCTAGGGCATATTTTTACCCCCTAAACTTGTAAAATTCATAACTTGGCCATATGAACTCCAAATGAAGTGCTTCAAATTGCAAAATGTTCATAATATTATTATCTATCTGTTTATGCAATGTTTCCCTGCTGTTTCCATGTTCCAATTAATGGTTAATCATTAGGATAGGATTAAGGTTATTGGAACCCTATTTGAGATAAATAAAAGATAGTAGACTTTAATAAAAGTTGGAGCACTTAAGTTTATGAACTCACACACTTAAGTTTAGGAACTTAAACCAGATAATTATTTAATCCCACCACTGACTTAAACTTGATTAGTGGATAATGAATCACTTTGTATAGCCCTCTACCCCAGACCTAGGGAACACCAGAGTGCCTAGTCCTTTCCTGTAATGAATTTGTGACCACTCTCTGCTGCATATGTTTGGTATATTGTTTTTGTTTGTTATTTCCCAAGTGCATAGTGTGAATGATTGCTTTACGTAGACAACGAGCAGTCTGTGTTTCCCGAGGAAGTTGCAGAGGAAGTCCCTGATCAGCAGTTTGGTGAAGGCAAGTGTCCTCAGTCCCATTATGTCCCATTTACTTTATAATACACTGTCCCGCATTACTTACTTGAAACCTAAGGATTGACTAGCTTTACACTTTACTTTATCCTTGATGACCTTATGGGCTATTATGGTTAGCATTCTGCTACTGCCTTAACTTAATCAATGAACATGATGTGAATATTTATGATACTGTTATCCTGATAATGTTGATGATCTTGTGATACTCTAGGGGGCTCAGGCTGTTTCCTGAGTACCTCTCCGTAAGGACCTGTTCGTTGAGAGACCACCCGGGATAACAGTGCAACCATGAGGGTGAAATGGGGCGCCCTTAGCTAAATAATTAGAGGAACTAGAGGTGTAGTTGCTTCGCCGTCGTGCCGTCAATGGGGTCCAGGCACAGTGCTTGCTCTGCCGAGGCTGAGTGCCGAGGTTCTTTCGTTTTGCTTTTGTTAGTCACTCTCCTGCGGGGAGGGGTACTGTGTTTATCAAACTGGAGAAACCTAACGGGCAGCTATGATCTCTAGGGAATCTTTGTAAAAGCTACGTAGTGATACCCTGCTGGACCACCTAGGTAGTGGTCAATGGGGATTAGCTCTCCCCGGGCAGAAAGGGCATCATGACTCATGGGTAAAGTGTGCGACCTCTGCAGAGGGTAGTGAAACTGATATATCAGCCGTGCTCACGGTTAAGAGCAACCTTGGGATCCTCTTTGATTAGAGATACAAATGGTTCGAGATACAAGGATTATGTTATGATTTTGGTTCGAATATGATGATGTTGTTCCTCGATGAGGAAAGGGTTCATGGGCTGGTTAATGATAAAATCTGGCTTCTACTAATGATAAATACCTGACCAACTAAAAGCAACTGCTTGAGCCTAACCCCACATAAAGCTAGTCCACCTCAGCCAAACGGGACATTTGCTGAGTACGTTGATGTGTACTCATCCTTGCTTTACCACCAAACACCAGGTTGTCCGCATTGTAACCACTGCTCAGGAGAAGGCGAAGCCGTGGAAGGAGACTTCCAGGAGTTTCAAGACTACGACGAATTCTAGGTGTGGGTTGGCGGCAACCCCCAGTCAGCTGCCTGTGAAGGCCTTATCTTTACTGCGTTTCGCTTAGCACTTTGATCTAACTGTTAAGTCGATGACTATGTGGATGTCTATGACTCTGTGATGTAATAAGTTAATATTCTTTTAAGTTATTATTCGAGCAATGTGCAATGATGGTCATTTATGTAATCGCTGTGTACGTGAGTTCTGATCCTGGCACGTACATAGTTCGCATTCGGTTTGCCTTCCAAAACCGGGTGTGACATAAGTGGTATCAAAGCCGTGCTGACTGTAGGACCGCTGACCTAGAGTAGCACTGGTCGTATTAAGGACTATTGACCTTCCCTCTCACCTTGACCTCTGATGTTACTTCAAAAGTCGGTCACCTCGACCCACCCTATGTTTTACTACATATATATATACTATATTATACCTTGTTAAAATTTTTATCTTATTCTGTCTATGGTTTATTCACTTGTCATATTAGTTCTGCTCTTACTCTTATGCTTACGGTGTCTTTTGTAGATGGCTCGTCTTAGACACACTGCACGTAAGTCGGTGATTCCTTTCCTGCCGTCTCGACTTGCGGAGCGTCCCCTGCACCGCACCGTGTCCGGTCAGTCGAGTCACCTGGAGAGACTGCACCACCGCCTGCGTGAGGAGCAGGAACGCCGACGCCAGCACAGAGAGCAGCAGGGCTCTTCCTCCTCATCCCAGCATGAGGTGGAGTCCGTGAGGCCCCGTTCCTCTGTTGCCCAGCTGGAGGCGCCCCTTGCACCACCGCGGGACGTCCCGGCTGTTGGAGGAGGACCTGGAGGAGACCCCGACGACGACGACTCAGACCACAGCACGGAGTCTTCTGAGCCGCAGGAGGCGGAAGGATGGGTCGCCCGACCCATCACCCGTGACGCCGCTCGCGGTTGTCACTTCCACGACGCACTCGACACCTTGCTGCGCCAGGCTTTCGACCGGCACACCTGGTCGATCGAGTATCGTTGTGTGGTCTACCAGCACAGTCGCGGGAGGTACCCGGACCGCTGGGAGGCTACTTGCCTAGTTCGCCGTCCGGAGGATGACCTCCGGGGTGCGGAGGCCGTTTCGGAGCACTATTCCATCTCCGAGAGGGACACTGCAGAGGCGGCTATGCAGGATGCAGCACGACGTGCACTCTCCCAGTACTGTTCTTTGTTCGGTGGCGTGGCCGACGGTCTTAACCTTCGGTACTACCCCCGCCGCCCTACTGGCAGCACAGAGAGTGTGGTTGTCTCACCTGTTGGTGAGGCTAACCCTAGGTTGAGCAGCACAGTCAACCTAGTCGCAGTGCTTAACACTGAGCTGGATCACTCTCTGGACGAGCTGAGCAGGGCTCGAACGGAGATTGCGGAGTTGCGTGCTGAGCTGGCAGAGCGCCATCACCAGGAGGGTGGTTCTCCCGCTCCTGTTGGGACTCAGCACCCATACCGCTCGCCGCCGCGTGGTCATCACACTTATGGTTCCCCTGTCTGTAAGACCAGGATAGATTTGGATCCTTAGATCGTTAGCGTCGAATTTGGTAATAATCCTTAAATCAGATGTCTCAGTCTTAGATAGTCAGTTTAGTTTGCTTATCAGTTGCTCCCAATTAGCTTAGTTTGCTTATCAGTTGCTTGCATGCTTGTTATGATGAACTTGTGCTGGATTTGGATCTTTGTAATGACTGTCGCCAACCTGTGGGTTTCCCCTGCAGCTTGGCCTAGTTATAATGTTAATAAAGTCAGTTATTTAGTCGGGAAGCCATTTACTTCTACTTTCCTTCTTATCTGGGAAGCTGTGTTGAATCATTATGAGGATCAGTGAAACTTTTTGTTCACTCAGTGTCATGAAGAATTCTGTGTTCTCTTTTCTTATGCTGGAGGATTGTAAGATCAATGCTGATGTATGAATGTCTCCCACAGATGTCTGACAACAGGCGCCGATGCAACAGGCGTGCTCAGCAAGAGCAGCATGACCAGCAGGAGGAGCAACCGAGGCAGCCTCCCCCACCACCCCCGATGACAGTGGAGCAGATGTTCTTGATGCAGACTCAGGCAGTGCAGGCCATTGGGCAGACTCTGGCAGCTATGCAGCAGGCTCAACAGCAACCTCAACCCAAATGCAAGTGCAGATGCCCCAGATGCCACGAGATAAGCGTGGTGAGTTCATGAGAGGGCACCCTCCTACCTTCGCCCATTCTGCCGACCCCATGGATGCAGAAGACTGGCTGCGCGCAGTGGAGAGAGAACTGCGCACCGCTCAATGTGACGACAGGGAGAAGGTTCTGTATGGCCCCCGTCAGCTAAGGGGAGCAGCCCAGTCCTGGTGGGAGTCCTACCTCGCCACACATGCTGACCCCGAAGCCATCACTTGGGAGGAATTCAGCGAGAGTTTCCGCAGGTACCATGTGCCAGAGGGACTGATGATCGTGAAGAAGGAGGAGTTTCTGGCTCTGAAGCAGGGACCCCTGTCTGTTAGTGAGTACAGAGACAAGTTTCTGCAGCTATCTCGTTATGCACCTGAGGATGTCAACACTGATGCTAAAAGGCAGTACAGGTTCATGAGAGGTTTGGTGGATCCCCTGCATTACCAGCTGATGAACCACACCTTCCCCACCTTCCAGCACCTGATCGACAGGGCAGTTATGACTGAGAAGAAGCGTAAGGATATGGAAGATCGGAAGCGCAAGATGAGCGGACCCCAGACCGGAGGCATCAGCCGTCCACGTTTCTCAGGCAGTTCATCTCAGCAAGGCAGGCCTGGTCACCCACAGGGATATCAGAATCAGAATCAGCGTCCGCATCAGCAGCAGTTTCAGAGGCAGTATCAACAGCAACAGCAACAGCAACAGCAACAGCAGTATCGTCAGCACAGCCAGCAAGGGGGTAATCAGTACCAGAAGCAGAACAACCAGGCACCTCGCCTTCCTGCCCCAGCAGCAAACCAGAGCAACCAAGCAGCCCCAGCACAAGGAGGAGGCAGAGGATGTTTCCACCGTGGAGAACAAGGCCACTGGGCGATGCAATGCCCGAAGAAGATGGCACAGCAGCAGACCAACCCCAATGCTCCAACAAGGCAAGGTGTGCTGCAGCCGGTAGCAGGCAATCGTAACCAAGCGTACAACCGTGGAAAGGTGAACCACTTGGAGGCCGAAGCGATCCAGGATGCACCAGATGTGGCAGTAGGTATGTTTTCAGTCGAATCTCATCCCACGAAAGTGCTATTTGATACTGGTGCAACTCATTCATTTGTCACTGCAACCTGGGTAGAATTGCATAACGTCTCAGTAGAGGCAATGATGCCGCCCATGAGGATTAATTCAGTTGGTGGCAAGGTGCAAACAGATAAAATATGCTCAAATATAAGGGTGGAAATAAGGGGGATAGGGTTCCCCAGTGACTTAATAGTAATAGACACCCCTGGGATAGATGTCATTCTAGGGATGAATTGGTTAATGAGGTACGAAGCGAATATTAGCTGTGACAAGAGGACCGTAACATTGAAGTCCCCGTCAGGAGAAGAGGTAGTGGCCGAGCTAAGGATGCCTAAATCAGCGGAGGGTGTCTGTCACCAGATTTCAGTTGATAGTAAGGAGCCCAACCCGCTCGAGGCTATCAAGGTAGTGTCGGACTTTCCGGACGTATTTCCCGAGGAGCTAACGGGTATGCCACCCGAGAGAAAGGTTGAATTTGCCATAGAGCTTATCCCTGGTACCGCCCCCATTTCCAAAAGGGCCTACCGAGTGTCTGGACCAGAATTGGTGGAACTCAAGAAGCAGATAGATGAGATGTTAGAGAAGGGTTACATCAGACCAAGTACCTCGCCTTGGGCCGCTCCGGTGTTGTTTGTAGAGAAGAAAGATGGTACCAAAAGGATGTGCATAGACTACCGAGCCTTGAATGAAGTCACTGTCAAGAACAAGTACCCCCTGCCAAGGATAGAAGATTTGTTCGACCAGCTCAGAGGTGCCAGCGTATTCTCGAAGATAGATCTGAGGTCAGGCTACCATCAACTCAGAATCCGACCCTCGGACATACCGAAGACAGCATTCATCACCAAGTACGGGTTATATGAATTCACAGTTATGTCCTTTGGTTTGACAAATGCGCCAGCTTTCTTTATGTACCTGATGAACAGTGTGTTCATGGATTATCTGGACAAGTTTGTGGTAGTGTTTATTGATGATATTCTCATATACTCTCAAAGTGAGGAAGACCATGTAGAGCATTTGAAGATGGTATTGCAAAGGCTACGAGAGCAACAGCTGTATGCCAAGCTGAGCAAATGCGAGTTCTGGATTCATGAAGTCTTGTTTCTGGGTCACATCATCAATCAAGAAGGGTTGGCAGTGGATCCAAAGAAAGTGGCAGATATCCTGAATTGGAAAGCACCGAAGGATGTTCGTGGGATCAAGAGCTTCATTGGAATGGCTGGGTATTACCGGCGTTTCATCGAAGGCTTCTCAAAGATTGCAAGACCAATGACAGCGTTACTAGCGAAGAAAGTTGAGTTCAAGTGGACCCAAAAGTGTCAGGAAGCATTTGAAGAACTGAAAAATAGATTGACTACAGCTCCGGTGTTAGTCCTGCCTGATGTTCACAAGCCATTCTCAGTGTATTGTGATGCTTCTTACACCGGATTGGGATGCGTGCTAATGCAAGAAGGAAGAGTTGTAGCATATTCATCTCGGCAGCTGAAGATCCATGAGAAAAATTATCCCACACATGACCTGGAGTTGGCAGCAGTAGTTCATGCTTTGAAGACCTGGAGACATTACCTGTATGGGCAGAAGTGCGACATTTATACAGATCATAAAAGTCTGAAGTACATATTTACCCAGTCAGAGTTAAACATGAGACAGCGAAGATGGTTGGAATTGATCAAAGACTACGAGTTGGAGATACATTACCATCCAGGCAAAGCCAATGTAGTTGCAGATGCTTTGAGCAGGAAGAGTCAAGTCAATATGTTGGCCACGTACCCAATGCCATATGAGTTAGCCAAGGAGTTCGATAGATTAAGCCTTGGGTTTTTGAACAGTACGCAAGGAGTAACAGTGGAATTAGAGCCCACTCTAGAGCGGGAGATCAAAGAAGGGCAGAAGGATGATGAAAGCATCAACAAGATCCGGCAGCTAATCTTAGAAGGAAGAGGCAAAGACTTTCGAGAGGATGAAGAGGGAGTAATATGGTTCAAGGACCGATTGTGTGTCCCCGACCTCAAACCTATTCGGGAGCTGATCCTAAAGGAAGCTCATGAGACAGCCTACTCCATACACCCGGGAAGTGAAAAGATGTACCAGGATTTAAAGAGGAGGTTTTGGTGGTATGGCATGAAAAGAGAGATCGCAGAATATGTTGCCATCTGTGATAGCTGTCAGAGAACCAAAGCAGAGCATCAAAGGCCCGCCGGATTGTTGCAGCCATTGCGGATTCCTCAGTGGAAGTGGGATGAGATCGGGATGGATTTTATAGTTGGCCTACCTCGTACCCGGGCCGGTTATGATTCCATCTGGGTGGTTGTGGACCGATTGACGAAGGTGGCCCATTTCATACCTGTGAAGACCACATATACCGGAGCAACGTTAGCTGAGCTATACATGTCACGGATAGTTTGCCTTCATGGTGTGCCGAAGAAGATAGTGTCAGATCGAGGAACGCAGTTCACCTCTCATTTTTGGCAGCAGCTACAAGAAGCCTTGGGCACCCATTTGAACTTCAGCTCGGCTTATCATCCGCAAACAGACGGTCAGACTGAAAGAACTAATCAGATCCTAGAAGATATGCTGAGAGCCTGTGCGTTGCAAGACAAGTCAGGATGGGACAAAAGGTTACCTTATGCAGAATTCTCCTACAACAATAGTTACCAAGCCAGCTTGAAAATGTCGCCGTTTCAGGCACTCTATGGGCGGAGCTGTAGGACTCCGCTGCATTGGGACCAGCCTGGTGAGAGACAGGTGTTTGGCCCCGACATTTTGCTTGAAGCCGAAGAGAATATCAAAATGGTTCGGGAGAATCTGAAGATAGCACAATCAAGGCAGCGAAGCTACGCGGACCGAAGGAGAAGAGAACTGAGTTTCGAAGTAGGAGATTACGTCTATCTGAAGGTGTCACCTATCAGGGGAGTCAGAAGGTTCGGAGTTAAAGGTAAGTTAGCACCCCGGTACGTTGGACCATATCAGATTCAAGCAAAGCGTGGAGAAGTGGCTTATCAACTCGACCTACCAGAAAGTTTGTCGGCAGTGCACAATGTGTTCCACGTGTCACAATTGAAGAAGTGTCTGCGAGTACCAGAAGAACAGTTGCCAGTGGAGGGTTTGGAAGTCCAGGAGGATCTGACATACATAGAGAAGCCAACGCAGATTCTAGAGTTTGCAGACAGAGTCACCCGGAGGAATACCATCAGAATGTGCAAAGTCAGATGGGGTCACCATCCGGAGGAAGAAGCAACCTGGGAACGAGAAGATGACCTGAAGGCCAAATACCCTGAACTCTTTGCTGACCAACCTTGAATCTCGGGGGCGAGATTCTTTTAAGGGGGATAGGTTTGTAACACCCTGAATTTGGGGGTATAAAATTTCTTTGCTCATATTCACAAATTCAGGTGTTACTTCCTTTTCTCATCCTTCCTCATTCTTTTCTCTCTCATTTCTATAGGAGCTAAGTGCTTATTTTACTTGTAATTATAGTTATTATGTTAAACCCTAAGGGAGTATGAATTGTTGCATCATGTTGAACCCTAGATTTCACTTTTGCTTGGTGCATAATTCTTGGAAGGTTTGGTTTGAATTTGTGGCTTGTTTGAATTTGAATCAAATGGAGAAAATAAAAAGAAAAGAGAAAGGAAATTCCAAAATAAAAGAAAAAGGCAAAGCAGCCCAAACCCGCCGCCCCCTCAGCCTTTCGGCCCATCAGGCCCAGCTCGCGCGCGCGCCCTCCCGCTCCTTCTCTCTCTCTGCGCAGCGGGCCCCGCCTGTCGGCGCAGCGGCCTCCCGTGCGCCCGCTCTCCCTCTCTCTGCTCGGCCAGCCCCACCTGTCGGCGCTCCCGTCCCCCGCGTGCGCCCGCCCCCTCGCTCTCTCTCTGCGTCGCGGGTCCCGGCTGTCAGCTTCGCCGTTCTCGCGTAACCGCCGCCGAGCCGCGCGCGCCCGCTTTCCTCGCGCCCACGTCGCGCGTGGGGAGCTCACCCCACCCCGCCCTCGGCCACTAGAGCCCCGAGTCCCACTCGCCCTCGCCCCCTCCCTCATTTGCGCACCAACCGGCCCTCTCTCTCGCCCTCTCCCTCGCTGCGCGCACGCCCGAGCGCCATTGCCGCGATCCGCCGCCGCCCGAGCTTGTTCCTTCGTCGCCGTTGGAGCTCCGCCGCGCCCTTAGCCCCGGTGAGCTCCGCCCCGACGCCCGCGACCCGGGACGCGCCCCAATTCCCTCTCCCCCTCCCTATTTCTCTCTGCCCGCGCTCACCCGTCGTCCGCCGTGCAGCCGCCGCCGTCGCCCCGGGCCACCGTCGCGTCTCCGTCGCCGCCAAGGAGTTCCCGGAGCCCGCCTTGAGGTAAGGGACCTCTCCCGCCCCTATCGCCCCTTGTTTTGCTCTCTGCCGTGTGTAATTCCTCGCCGGAGTAGAGTAATCCCGCCGCCGAGCCGCCCCGCCGTGAATCGCCCCCCTCCGGTGCCCCTACCCCGACCCAGACCCTACCGGAGAACTCCCCGCGCCCTCCCCGACCTCCCCGGCCACTCAGGTCGCCCCGGGAGCCCGCCAGGCCCCCGCTCCCCTCGTCTCCGGCGAGCTCCTCCGCCACTGGCGCGAGCGCCGCCGCCCCAGCTAGCCGTAGGAGAGGCTCAGCCTGGCCACCCAATCCCCGCCGTTCACCCGAGATCGGGCGGCCCTGATTTAATTAGCCCCGCCTCTCTGTCCGCCCGACCCCGCCTGTCAGCTCGCCCGCGCGCTCGCGCTGTCCGCCCGGCCCCGCCTGCCAGTCGTCCGCGCCCGCTCTGCCCGCCCGGTCCCGCCTGCCAGTCGCCCGCGCGCTCGCGCTGTCCGCCCGGCCCCGCCTGTCGGTCCGCCCGCGCGCTCTGCCCGCCCGGTCCCGCCTGCCAGCCGCCCGCGCGCTCTGCCCGCCCGGTCCCGCCTGTCAGCCGCCCAGGCTGTCACGCGCCCGCGCGCCCGCCCGCAGGATCTAATCCTGGCCGTTGATCTGAGATCTAACGGCTATTAGCGTCCGATACCCCTTCGCCGCGCTTTTTCTTAAAGAGCCCCCGGTTTTCTGGATTTTGCGCCCGCCGTCCCTGGTTTCTCGCGGTTAAGTCCTCAGCCCTTTTATTTAATTCGAAATAGGTCCCTAGGGCATATTTTTACCCCCTAAACTTGTAAAATTCATAACTTGGCCATATGAACTCCAAATGAAGTGCTTCAAATTGCAAAATGTTCATAATATTATTATCTATCTGTTTATGCAATGTTTCCCTGCTGTTTCCATGTTCCAATTAATGGTTAATCATTAGGATAGGATTAAGGTTATTGGAACCCTATTTGAGATAAATAAAAGATAGTAGACTTTAATAAAAGTTGGAGCACTTAAGTTTATGAACTCACACACTTAAGTTTAGGAACTTAAACCAGATAATTATTTAATCCCACCACTGACTTAAACTTGATTAGTGGATAATGAATCACTTTGTATAGCCCTCTACCCCAGACCTAGGGAACACCAGAGTGCCTAGTCCTTTCCTGTAATGAATTTGTGACCACTCTCTGCTGCATATGTTTGGTATATTGTTTTTGTTTGTTATTTCCCAAGTGCATAGTGTGAATGATTGCTTTACGTAGACAACGAGCAGTCTGTGTTTCCCGAGGAAGTTGCAGAGGAAGTCCCTGATCAGCAGTTTGGTGAAGGCAAGTGTCCTCAGTCCCATTATGTCCCATTTACTTTATAATACACTGTCCCGCATTACTTACTTGAAACCTAAGGATTGACTAGCTTTACACTTTACTTTATCCTTGATGACCTTATGGGCTATTATGGTTAGCATTCTGCTACTGCCTTAACTTAATCAATGAACATGATGTGAATATTTATGATACTGTTATCCTGATAATGTTGATGATCTTGTGATACTCTAGGGGGCTCAGGCTGTTTCCTGAGTACCTCTCCGTAAGGACCTGTTCGTTGAGAGACCACCCGGGATAACAGTGCAACCATGAGGGTGAAATGGGGCGCCCTTAGCTAAATAATTAGAGGAACTAGAGGTGTAGTTGCTTCGCCGTCGTGCCGTCAATGGGGTCCAGGCACAGTGCTTGCTCTGCCGAGGCTGAGTGCCGAGGTTCTTTCGTTTTGCTTTTGTTAGTCACTCTCCTGCGGGGAGGGGTACTGTGTTTATCAAACTGGAGAAACCTAACGGGCAGCTATGATCTCTAGGGAATCTTTGTAAAAGCTACGTAGTGATACCCTGCTGGACCACCTAGGTAGTGGTCAATGGGGATTAGCTCTCCCCGGGCAGAAAGGGCATCATGACTCATGGGTAAAGTGTGCGACCTCTGCAGAGGGTAGTGAAACTGATATATCAGCCGTGCTCACGGTTAAGAGCAACCTTGGGATCCTCTTTGATTAGAGATACAAATGGTTCGAGATACAAGGATTATGTTATGATTTTGGTTCGAATATGATGATGTTGTTCCTCGATGAGGAAAGGGTTCATGGGCTGGTTAATGATAAAATCTGGCTTCTACTAATGATAAATACCTGACCAACTAAAAGCAACTGCTTGAGCCTAACCCCACATAAAGCTAGTCCACCTCAGCCAAACGGGACATTTGCTGAGTACGTTGATGTGTACTCATCCTTGCTTTACCACCAAACACCAGGTTGTCCGCATTGTAACCACTGCTCAGGAGAAGGCGAAGCCGTGGAAGGAGACTTCCAGGAGTTTCAAGACTACGACGAATTCTAGGTGTGGGTTGGCGGCAACCCCCAGTCAGCTGCCTGTGAAGGCCTTATCTTTACTGCGTTTCGCTTAGCACTTTGATCTAACTGTTAAGTCGATGACTATGTGGATGTCTATGACTCTGTGATGTAATAAGTTAATATTCTTTTAAGTTATTATTCGAGCAATGTGCAATGATGGTCATTTATGTAATCGCTGTGTACGTGAGTTCTGATCCTGGCACGTACATAGTTCGCATTCGGTTTGCCTTCCAAAACCGGGTGTGACAGTCTAGTTATTGTGGATGATTATTCTCGCTTCACTTGGGTGTTCTTTTTGCAGGAAAAATCTCAAACCCAAGAGACCTTAAAGAGATTCTTGAGACAGGCTCAAAATGAGTTCGGCTTAAGGATCAAGAAAATTAGAAGCGACAACGAGACGGAGTTCAAGAATTCCCAAATTGAAGGCTTCCTTGAGGAGGAGGGCATCAAGCATCAGTTCTCCTCACCCTACACGCCACAACAAAATGGTGTAGTGGAGAGAAAGAATAGAACTCTATTGGACATGGTGAGGACCATGCTTGATGAGTACAAGACATCGGATCGGTTTTGGGCCGAGGCGGTCAACACCGCCTGCTACGCCATCAACCGGTTGTATCTACACCGAATCCTCAAGAAGACATCATACGAACTCCTAACCGGTAAAAAGCCCAACATTTCATATTTTAGAGTCTTTGGTAGCAAATGCTTTATTCTTGTTAAAAGAGGTAGAAAATCTAAATTTTCTCCTAAGACAGTAGAAGGCTTTTTACTAGGATATGATTCAAACACAAGGGCATATAGAGTCTTTAACAAGTCCTCAGGACTAGTTGAAGTTTCTTGTGACGTTGTGTTTGATGAAACTAACGGCTCTCAAGTAGAGCAAGTTGATCTTGATGAGATAGGTGATGAAGAGGCTCCGTGCATCGCGCTAAGGAACATGTCCGTTGGGGATGTGTGTCCTAAGGAATCCAAAGAGCCACCACATGCACAAGATCACCATCCTCCTCCACGCAAGCATCTCCACCAACTCAAAATGAGGATGAGGCCCAAGTTGATGAAGGAGAAAATCAAAATGATGAGCCACCTCAAAATGACGGCAATGATCAAGGGGGAGATACAAATGATCAAGACAAGGAGGATGAAGAACCAAGACCGCCACATCCAAGAGTCCACCAAGCAATCCAACGAGATCACCCCGTCGACACCATCCTCGGCGATATTCATAAGGGGGTAACCACTAGATCTCGTGTTGCACATTTTTGTGAACATTACTCTTTTGTTTCCTCTATTGAGCCACACAGGGTAGAGGAAGCACTCCAAGATTCGGATTGGGTGATGGTGATGCAAGAGGAGCTCAACAATTTCACTAGAAACTAGGTATGACATTTAGTTCCACGTCCTAATCAAAATGTTGTAGGAACCAAATGGGTCTTCCGCAACAAGCAAGATGAGCATGGCGTGGTGACAAGGAACAAAGCTCGACTTGTGGCCAAGGGATACTCCCAAGTCGAAGGTTTGGATTTTGGTGAAACCTATGCACCCGTAGCTAGGCTTGAGTCAATTCGTATATTATTAGCCTATGCTACTTACCATGGCTTCAAGCTTTACCAAATGGACGTGAAGAGTGCCTTCCTCAATGGACCAATCAAGGAAGAGGTCTATGTTGAGCAACCTCCCGGCTTTGAAGACAGTGAGTATCCTAACCATGTCTATAGGCTCTCTAAGGCGCTTTATGGGCTCAAGCAAGCCCCAAGAGCATGGTATGAATGCCTAAGAGATTTCCTTATTGCCAACGGCTTCAAAGTCAGAAAAGCCGATCCTACTCTATTCACTAAAACTCTTGACAATGATTTGTTTGTATGCCAAATTTATGTTGATCATATTATATTTGGGTCTACTAACGAATCTACATGTGAAGAATTTAGTAGGATCATGACACAGAAATTCGAGATGTCAATGATGGGGGAGTTGAAGTATTTCTTAGGATTTCAAGTGAAGCAACTCCAAGAGGGCACCTTCATTAGCCAAACGAAGTATACTCAAGACATTCTAAACAAGTTTGGGATGAAGGATGCCAAGCCCATCAAGACACCCATGGGAACTAATGGGCATCTCGACCTCGACACGGAAGGTAAATCCGTCGATCAAAAGGTATACCGGTCGATGATAGGTTCATTACTCTATTTATGTGCATCTCGACCGGACATTATGCTTTCCATATGCATGTGTGCAAGATTCCAAGCCGACCCTAAGGAATCTCACCTTATGGCCGTAAAACGAATCTTGAGATATTTGGCTTATACTCCTAAGTTTGGGCTTTGGTACCCTCGGGGATCCACATTTGATTTAATTAGTTATTCTGATGCCGATTGGGCATGGTGTAAAATTAATAGAAAGAGCACATCGGGGACTTGCCAGTTCTTGGGAAGGTCCTTGGTGTCTTAGGCTTCAAAGAAGCAAAATTCCGTGGCTCTTTCAACCGCCGAAGCCGAGTATATTGCCGCAGGTCATTGTTGCGCACAATTGCTTTGGATGAGGCAAACCCTTAGGGACTATGGTTACAAATTAACCAAAGTTCCTCTTCTATGTGATAATGAGAGTGCAATCCGCATGGCGGATAATCCCGTTGAGCATAGCCACACTAAACACATAGACATTCGATATCATTTTCTAAGGGATCACCAACAAAAGGGGGATATCGAGATTGCATATATTAACACTAAAGATCAATTAGCCGATATCTTTACCAAGCCACTAGATGAACAAACTTTTACCAAACTTAGGCATGAGCTAAATATTCTTGATTCTAGAAATTTCTTTTGATGTCTTGCACACATAGCTCATAAATATACCTTTGATCATGTCTCTTTTATATATGCTATGACTAATGCGTTTTCAAGTGAATTTCAAACCAAGTCATAGGTGTATTGAAAGGGAATTGGAGTCTTCGGCGAAGACAAGGCTTCCACTCCGCTCCATCAAGTCACTCATCCTTCGCTGTCGCTCCAAGCATCTCTCCGTCTTTGGTATAATCTTCACTCATATGTTTTATTTGACAAAGGGGAGAAAGTAGTTAGTATAAGGGCTTATATTTCACTCAAACATCCGTTTTTGGCGATTCATGCCAAAGGGGGAGAGTATTAAGCCCAAAGCAAAAGGACCGCACCACCACCAAATTTTAAAACTTATGATTTTCAAATTGGTATCTCATTGTGTTCAAAAGGGGGAGAGAGTAGTATTTTTCAAAATTGATATCTTAAAACCCTCTTGAACACTAAGAGGAAGATTTTTACTCAGGGGGAGTTTTGTTTAAGTCAAAGGAAAAGCATTTGGAACAGGGGGAGAAAAATTTCAAATCTTGAAAATGCTTCATCTTATTCATTTACCTTTGACTATTTGCAAAAGGACTTTGAAAAGGATTTACAAAAAGAATTTGCAAAAACAAAACATGTGGTGCAAGCGTGGTCCAAAATGTTAAAAATAAAGAAACAATCCATGCATATCTAGTAAGTAATATTTAATGGCTCAATTCTAAGTAACCTTGGTACTTACATTTTGCAAACTAGTTCAAATTATGCACTTCTATATTTGCTTTGGTTTGTGTTGGCATCAATCACCAAAAAGGGGGAGATTGAAAGGGAATTAGGCTTACACCTATTTCCTAATTGATTTTGGTGGTTGAATTGCCCAACACAAATAATTGGACTAACTAGTTTGCTCTAGTCTATAAGTTCTACAGGTGCCAAAGGTTCACAATAAGCCAATAAAAAGACCAAGGAATGGGTTCAAACAAAGAGAGCAAGGGACAACCGAAGGCACCCTGGTCGGGCGCACCAGACTGTCCGGTGTGCCACCGGACAGTGTCCGGTGCACCAGGGAACTCTACGTCAAACTCTTCACCTTCGGGAATTTTCACAGGAGCTCCGCTATAATTCACCAGACTGTCCGGTGCACCACCGGACAATGTCCGGTGCTCCAGGGGAGAGCAACTCTGAACTCGCCAGCTTCGGGAATCCGCTCCGCTAAAATTCACCGGACTGTCCGGTGTGACAGTGGAGCAACGGCTACTTCGCGCACAACGGTCGACTGCAACACATTAAATGCGCGCCAGCGCGCGCAGAGGAGCAGAGCACGCGCGGGTGGCACACCGGATAGCCTACAGGGCCTGTCCGGTGCACCACCGGACAGCCAGGTGGGCCCACAAGACAGAGCTCCAACGGTCGAAACCCTCCGGCCAGGTGACGTGGCTGCGCACCGGACAGTGTCCGGTGGCGCACCGGACTGTCCGGTGCGCCATGCGACAGAAGCCTCCACCAACGGTCAAGTTTGGTGGTTGGGGCTATAAATACCCCAACCACCCCACATTCAAGTCATCCAAGTTTTCCACCTTCCAACTACTTACAAGAGCTCTAGCATTCAATTCTAGACACACCAAAGAGATCAAATCCTCTCCCAATTCCACTCAAAGCTTTAGTGATTAGAGAGAGTGATTGTTGTGTTCATTTGAGCTCTTGCGCTTGGATTGCTTCTCTTTCTTATTCTTTCTTATGATCATCTCAATTGTAATCAAGGCAAGAGACACCAATTGTGTGGTGGTCCTTGCGGGGAAGTTTGGTTCCCGTTTAATTGAGAAGAGAAGCTCACTCGGTCCGAGGGACCGTTTGAGAGAGGGAAAGGGTTGAAAGAGACCTGGTCTTTGTGACCACCTCAACGGGGAGTAGGTTTGAGAGAACCGAACCTCGGTAAAACAAATCCTTGTGTCTCACTTCTTTATTCGCTTGCGATTTGTTCTTACACCCTCTCTCGGACTCGCATTATATTTCTAACGCTAACCTGGCTTGTAGTTGTGATTAACTTTGTAAATTTCAGTTTCGCCCTATTCACCCCCCCTCTAGGCGACTTTCAAAGAGCAACCTCGGTGTCCCGAACATGAGGTCAGCGGGTAGCACTGCTTCTGAACCATAAACCATGAAGAACGGAGTATTTCCATGCAGAGCTCGACTAGGTTGAGTTCTCAAGCTCCAAACCACATACGGCAGCTCTTTGATCCACTTTCCTGCAAGCTTTTCATTTTTGTCGAACACTTTCTTCCTGAGTGCCTCCAGTATCATCCCATTGGCCCTTTCCACCTAGCCATTGGCTCTTGGATGCGCTACTGATGCGTACTTGATCTGGATACTCCGTTGCTCACAGAAATCGAAGAATTCAGAGCTGGTGAAGTTGGATCCCAGGTCAATTATGATGCTATTTGGTATCCCGAACCTGAATATTATGTCTTGTATGAACTCCACTGCCTTGGTTGTGGTTAAAGAGGCAATGGGCTTGTATTCTATCCATTTGGTGAATTTGTCAATAGCAACCAGCACATGAGTATAGCCTCCCTGAGCCCTCTTAAAGGGTCCAATCATGTCCAGCCCCCAACATGCAAATGGCCATGTTACAGGGATGGTCTGCAACTGCTGTGCCGGTAAATGTTGTTGTTTTGACAAGAATTGACAAGCTTCACATCTCTGGACTAACTCGGCGGCGTCATTCTTCGTTGTTGGCCAGTAGAAACCAGATCTGAAAACTTTCCCAACCAGAGTTCTGGATGCAGCATGTACTCCGCATTGCCCGGCATGGATTTCCTCCAACAGTTGCTTCCCAATAGTCGAGTGAATGCACTTCATGAGGACTCCTGTCGCACCTCTTCTATACAGTGTGTCCCCTATGAGGGTGTAGTGGGCTGATTGTCTTGCAATGCGTTCTGCTGCTACTTTGTCATCCGGTTCTTCTTCATTCTTCATGTACCTGATGATGGGCTCCCTCCAGTCATTGGGATCTGACTCAGGTCGGCTCAGGGTGTTACATTCTTCTGCCTGATCTAAGAGAATACTCGGGCGTGATACTTCTTGGACAAAGATCCCGGGTGGGACCTGGGCCCGACCGGACCCTAGCTTTGACAACGCGTCTGCCGCTGCGTTGCGCTCTCGTTCCACGTGATGGAATTCCAAACCTTCGAATTTGTCCTCGAGCTTTCGGACGGCTGCACAATATTTGCCCATAGAATTAGCCGAGCAATCCTAGTCTTTATTTATCTGGCTTATGACCACTAGTGAATCTTCGTATACCATTAACTTCTTAATGCTTAGTGACACGGCGATGTTCAACCCATGGATCAGTGCCTCATATTCTGCCGCACTATTTGATGCTGGAAATAATATCCGGATTGCATACTTGAGTTGTTCTCCTCCAGGAGCAATGAAGAGGATTCCTGCTCCTGCTCCCTACAACTTTAGCGAGTCGTCAAAGTACATTTTCCACACTTTGGTAGCCTCCGGGTTGTCTGGGACCTGATGTTCGGTCCACTCTGATACGAAGTCAACCAGGCTTGAGTCTTTATTGTGGTGCGAGGCCGGAACTCTATGTCGTGGGCCCCCAGCTCGCATGCCCACTTGGCTATTCTTCCGAAGCTTCTTTGTTGTGGAGAATATCCCCAATGGGAAACCCTATGACTACTATGACTTTGTGGTCGTCAAAGTAGTGACGGAGCTTGCGAGAGGTTAGAAGTACTGCATATAACAGTTTCTGGACTTGGGGATACTTCATCTTTGAGGGCCCGAGAACTTCGCTGATGAAGTAGACCGGATGTTGCACTAGATATGTGTGTCCTTCTTCCATCCACTTGACTACTAACGTGGTGCTTACCACGTGAGTCGTGCAGGAGATGTATAGCAGCAGATCTTCTGCCGGCTGAATCGGCGTGGCTCGGCGTGATAGCTTGAGTACTGGTGGCGTGGTCTAGAACTTTTTTAGTGCCTCTAGAGCCTCTTGTGCCTCCATAGTCCACTGAAATTTGTCCATCTTCTTGATCAACTTGTAGAACGGTATGCCTCTTTCGCCCAGCCTTGATATGAACTTGCTCAGGGCTGCCATGCATCCAGTAAGCCTCTACACCTTTTTCTGTGATCGCGGCGCTTCCATTCTCATAATAGCCTCAATCTTTTATGGGTTGGCTTCAATTCCCCGGTGGCTAACAATGAATCCTAGTAATTTCCTGTCGGTACTCTAAAGACACATTTCTTTGGATTGAGCTTCCATCGATATTGCCTCAAGCTGTTGAAGACCAGCTGCAAATCTTCAATGAAGTTTTCTGAGCTTTCTGTCTTTATTACCACATCATCAACATAAGCTTCTACCCGCTTGCCCCAGTGATTGGCTAAGTAGGTTTGAATAGCTCTCTGGTAGGTCGCTCCTGCGTTCTTGAGGCCGAACAGCATGGAGGTATAGCAGAAAGCTCCAAACGGGGTGATGAATGCAGTCTTTTCTTCATCCTCCTTTGCTAAGCTGATCTGATGGTATCCAGAATAGCAGTCTAGGAAGGACAACATAGAACATTCGACAGTCGAATCAACCACATGATCTATTCTAGAGAGCCTAAAGGGATCCTTCGGACAGTGTTTGTTGAGATCAGTATAGTCGACGCACATGCGCCAATCCACTTTATTCTTTTTTAGTACAAGAATAGGATTTGCTAGCCACTCAGGATGCAGTACTTCTCTAATGAATCCTGCTGCCACTAAGCAAGCTAACTCGGCGCGAATAACTTCTCTTTTGTCAGGCGTGAAACGACGCAGTTTCTATCGAATCGGCCTTGCTTGAGGATAGACCTTCAATTTGTGCTCGGCCAGTTCTCTTGGAACTCCTGGCATGTCCACAGGTTGCCATGCGAACACGTCTCGGTTATCTTACAGGAACCAGACGAGCGCGCTTTCCTATTTGTCGTCGAGGCTGGAGCTGATGATGGCGGTCTTGCGTTCATCAGCAAACCCTAAGTTGATCCTCTTTATCTCCTCAGTCGGCCGCATAGAGGTCATGACTTGAGCTTCATTCACGGGTATCACGAGATCTTCTTCAGGCTTTGTGTTCACCTGTACGGAGGAAGTCGTTGGTGGTTTAGTGGTGAGGGCCACCTGAATAGCTCCTCGAAAACACTTCGCGGCGCCTTGGAAGTCAGCGCGCATGGTAATTATTCTTTGAGGCCCCGACATCTACAGTATCATGTATGAATAGTGTGGAATGGCCATGAACTTCGCCAATCCTGGCCTGCCGATGATGGCGTTGTATCCACAGTCAAAACTCACCACCTCGAACCTCAGGAACTCGGTTCTGTAGTTTTCCAGAGTTCCAAAGGTAACGGGCATGTAGACGTGCCCGAGCGGGTACTCTCCTTCGGTCGGCACAATGCCAAAGAAAGGGGTGTCTGACTCAGTGAGGTCTTTGAGTGCGACCTCCAAGCCCAGGAGCGTCCGAGGGAAGGTAACGTTGATGCTGCTTCCCCCGTCCACCAGTACCTTCTTTGCCCTGCTCTCTCAGATCACCGGATCGACGAGGAGCGGGTACTTGCCCGGATGGTCGAAGTTATGCCATTGATCCGCTCGGCTAAAGGTGATCGGGAATTCCGACCACCAGTAGGGAGCTGGGGTGCTGGTGGTTGCCACCAGTACCTGTCGGTCGTAGAGTTTCTGCTGCCTTCTGTTCTCCTACGACCCGTGTCCTCCGAAGATGACATTGACCTCCCCGTCGACACGCGGGAATGCTCCGCCCCCTCCCCTTTCCTATTGCTGAGGCTACCTGGGCTCGCCATGCCCTCCTTGTGGTGGGGGAGGTGGTAGAGGCTGGAATGGTCAGCCATTCCCGACAGAATACTTGAAGTCTCTGTAGTTCCGCAGGGTGTGGCGCATATCCTTGTGGTACGGACATTAGGCGTCGAGGATGTCGTCCAGTGTTTGCTCGCCTCCGCGGGGTGCCCCTCGGGCATGAGAGATGGGTGGTCCGGCGACGTGGACCTCTTCACATGGCCTCTTCTCCCAACGCTTGTCGGGCTGCTGGTTCGTATCGTGCCGTGGTGCTGGTGGCGCAGGTTTTGCTCCCCCGATGAGGTCCTGGGCCCGTTCGTCAGAGGTGATGTAGAGGTCCACTTCTCGAAATAGCTGCTTGGAGGTGGTCGACGCCTTCTGCAGTATGGCTCGGACGAAGGCCGAGTCATTAGATCCCCGGTAGAAGTCTTCAATCACCGCCGCCTCGGTGACTTCGGGATACAATTTCTCATGGTCTGGAATCTCTTGAGGTATGATCGAAGTGTTTCATCGCCCCGGCGCCTGATAGATTTGAGGTACCATGGCTACGCCGGCTTGTTGGAGAGAGACTGAAAGTTGGCGATGAAGCACCGACTGAAGTCACTCCAGTCATCGATACAATGTCGTGGAAGGTGTCGTAGCCACTATAATGCATCCTATCCAAGAACGATGGACAAGTACGCAGTCATCACGTCTTCAGTTGCCCCAGTGGCCCGGGCGGCGGTCGTATAGACGGCCAACCAACCTCCCGATCCTACTTAGGCTCATACTTGTCGACGTTGGAGACCTTGAAGTTTGGGGTCCACTGAATGGCCCTGAGACGCGGAGTAAGTATAGATACTCCACATGTGTCCTCCTGTCGACGTTCATGGCACCGGTCCTAGGGAGGAGAGTCGCTGATGTTCCGTCTCAATCATCCCCAGGTCGGACCACTAGTTGAAGCTGCTGCCGATTCCACTCGGGTGGTGTGACTTCGGGCCGGGACACCATGATCCCGATCGTATTCCTCCCGGCGCCTTATTTCGTTTTTATGTCGTCGTTCGCATGAAGCATTGATGGAACTCCGCGCATCTCACCGACTGTTGATGGCGTGTCGTAGGCCGCCCGGGGGATGAGCGAGAGGTAGAAGATGATTACCTGCCCGAGTGAGCAGCCGTCGATATCCTTCGACATCCGGAGTCCGGGGGAGGCCATCAGCTATCCGAGCCAATACTCCTTCGACTTCACTCAGCGTGTTCATAGCACGAGCAAAGTCAGGGTTCAGGTTCTGGGCGAAGAGAGGGTTCTCTCGACGTAACCTCGCATCATGCTCTGCTTGTTCTCGATCTCAATCTTGAGCTTGCCGGTGGTCATGTCGGCGAGAATTCCTTTTTTTCTCGGACGATTCGTTCATCAGGAGTTTCTCCGACCTCCGAGGCTTCATCCCGGGATACGGGCTGCGCTGGGTCTCGCTCCCCAGCCTCATGATGTCGCCAAATATTTTGGTGTCTGTTTCTCCGTCGCCGGGCTTCTCACTGGGGTGGTTCTTCCCCTGGCATGGTTGGCTCGTCGTCGGAGATGGGAGATGACTCCAATCTCCCCCCCGATGAAGAGGACGTTGGGGTAGAAAGAAGTTGTTGCAGCGATGAATTCTTTTCCGTCCTTCTTTGAGGGCAAAGGTGTCGGAAGGATAACTTGACGGGCCTCCATCCCGCTTGCTTCTTTCTTTCTTGTAATCCGTGTCCACTCCTTTGTGGGCGAAGTGGACAACAGGGTTCTTCGGGTAAGTGAGTTCCCGGCTTTTGACTTGCAGAAGGTAGTCTTCGCCTGGGGCGCATGAGGTTGCGCCGTCTACTGTCTCGTTCCGACTCTTCCGGAGATTCCCGAGGAAAACCCTTTCTCTAGTGGATCCACTATGCGGTGCAGAATTCCCTCCTCATCTGCTATGGACGAGATGGTCCCGAAGCAGAACACGGATCCAGGGCGGAGAGTGATCTTGCACTGGGAAGTGACAGCCATTGAGTTAGCTTGGACCAACGACACACCTCCTACCTGGCGCGCTAGCTATCGGTGTTTGGAGCC
Source organism: Zea luxurians (assembly GCA_029449295.1). NCBI lineage: Eukaryota > Viridiplantae > Streptophyta > Magnoliopsida > Poales > Poaceae > Zea > Zea luxurians. Next base: position 35,197,069 of record JAOPSE010000016.1, on the reverse strand, counting down.
CGACCGCACACCCAGGGTTACCCCTCGTGCTGCTTTTGGGTAGGACGGTGCTGTTGGTTGTAACTCAATGGTTCGTGCGAGATGCACGAGAGACGATGAGCGACCTTTCTACAGGTTCGGGCCGCTTGGAGATGCGTAATACCCTACTCCCTGGCGTGGATCTTTATGTGGTGGGTTACAAAGGAAGTCTCCAGTATGGAGAAAACTAATGAGCTACGTAGAGGGTTGATGGGTGACTTGGAAATGATGGGGTACCCCCTAGGCCTTATATACTCGGCCGTGGGGCATTACATGCGTGTATTATGATGATGTATCCCTAAGTAATAGTGAACTAACTGAACTTATCTCCCCATAATCTTGCCGACTTATCCTTATTTGGTTCCGACGTCTAAGGGTGTCGCACGGGAAAATTTGGATCAGAACTATGGATAACGCTTAAATCCAACGAGCCGTCTGAGCCCGAGTCTACTCATTCCCCGCGTCAGCCCATTCTGCCAGCAGTTCTCCCCTAGCCCACGGCCTTATGAGACAATGGGCTCGAAGTCTTTCGTGAGGCCCTTTTGCCCTCTAGTGGACCCGGGGATATCTGTCCCCCACAGAAACCGAAGGCTAGCCTTCATAAAACTCTTAAAAACAACCACTTCATCAGCTTCGGGAAGAGGAACAATATTATCTCCTCTGGCCCTCACTATAGTTGTGTCACAAAAATATTTACCTTTCATTGCTTCAATCTGTCCTCTCATAACAGTGGATTTTTCAAATACAACATGACTTGGTCTCCACGGCCGATCTTCGGTGTCATCGTTGTCACTCTTCACATCAAAATCCTCACTGTCACTAGAACCCCTAGACAGTCCAGCTAACATCTTATCAGAAATTTTCTCAACATTGGTTCTTTCCATGGCTTCATAAAAAACCAGCCAGTGCAGGGTCCACGCTTTTCTTTTCCTCGGCCATCTCAGCGTTGATTGCAACAAAAAGCCGAAGCTCAAAAGCAACCGCGGTTACAAAATCAGAAAGCTAAAACAACAAACCCAACACAAAGCTTGATGGCACAAAAAATATTTTCAACGCAAACCCTCATATACATACACAAAAGCAACACTAAACGATGGGCCCCATAATACAGAACATCTCACTATTCTAGCGAAGGGAACGAGTTTTTTTGGACCTTCGGCTAAAGGCATTCATTCATTTCATAGTCTGATTTTGTTACAAAGAAACAAACTAATACTGCGAGGGGCTACTATTGGGGGCCTTTGTCTTCCGAAGGTCCTAAAAAACATGGCTAACCATTTGCTTTCAGCATACTACTAAATATTACAGGAGCTTTGTCACTAGAAAAGCTTCGACATAGCTCAAGAGAAGTACGATGAAGCAAGCTTCATCACGGTGAAGCAGAAAGACGACCTAGGGAGAATGTGTTGTTCAAGTTATTAAATACAAATGACGATACTGTCCTTATGACATTTGTAAGCCCTGTATGTAATTGTTGAGGGCATGAATGTAACAACGCATGAAGCTTTACGATTGCCTATAAATATATGAACAGTACCCCCGTATTATTCACGCTGGATGGTAATTGCTCTCGCGTCACCACTTTTGAACAAATCGAAGGTATTAATGTAATATAAACTTTGACAGTGCTTGTACATTCATTATGAAATAAATGTGGCATGATATCACATCTTGCAAGTATATTTTTATATCTGTGAATGATGAAGACTTGTTATTTATGACCTTCGTCTAAGATTCATTAAACCCAAAAGGCAGTATTGCTTCGAAGGACGAAGGTCTTTAACATATAACAAATGTGTTGCCTTGCTCTTGATTCGCAGCAATTGAGAATAAGTGACCAATAGGTAGTGGTAGAGAGAATAGGTAATTTATGCATCAAGGGTAGAATGAACTTGCCTTCATCGAAGCTCTCTTAGCACAAAAGTTCTATTTTCGGGAGGTCGGGCTCCTATCCTTCTTCCGGAGCTATGGGTTCTAGAAAGTCGGACCCCTCTTCGTCTTGTAAAACAGACAATAAACAATACATCAAACATTGCTTGCTAAGTAAAGTGTGTTAAGTTCCTAACATCATCATTTTTTGTGACTTATAAAGTGTTTGGATTATTTTTGGTGCATAAAATATAAACATATAAAATATAGGTGAAAAGAGGGAAAGAAAAAGGGAAAATGACAAAAAATAATTAATTTTTGGTTAAACGGGTCGGGGGAGGGGACTTCGGCCCCAGCCGAGCGTGGGCGCGCGCGGCCACGCGGGCAAGCCGGCCTAGCACAGCCCACTAGCGGGGTACGGTGCGAGCGGCGTGGAGACGGCACCGTGGGCATGGGCCCACGTGCTAGCGTGAGGGAGGGGGAGACGACGTTAGGGGGGAGCGTGTCGTCCGACTGTGGTGGAGAACCGGCCGCTGGCGGGTTCGACGGCGGTTCTCCGCCATTGATCCAGTTCCCGGTGGTCAGGGAGATGGGTTAGCATGACCAGGGGAGGCGGTCACGGTGGTGGGGTTGATTTCACCGGCGGTGGTTTGGAAGGGCCGACCGCGGCAAAGTTGATAACCAACAGTTTTGAAATGTAACTTAGTGCTGATCCTATGTACAACATGGTTGTGATCACCAGCAGTTTTGAAATCATGAAGGCGAAGTTGGGCCATTCATAATTGGCCTCGTGCTGATAACGTGTTAGAACTAAAAGTAAAAGTAGAGGGAATGGAAGAAGTGTCCGTTGTATTGATCTCTGTACATATTTAGACAAGGGGAAGGGGTAAAGTGAATAGGTGCCTAATCATAGAGAAAACTCTTCACTGCATTCATGCCAAAGGACACCTTTGATTACAAGTAACTAACTAATCTATGTCTTGATGATGTCTTCATAATGGATGGATGAGATCATCTCCTTTGGTGGATAGGTGTCTTTTTGAATGAGATCATCTTCTTTGGTGGATAGGTGTCTTTTTGAAGAGAGAACTTTTCACAACACCCACCTCTAATCCTGTCGTTGCATTGCCATCCTCTTTCATTTTTACATGCACGCCACAGCGCTTCTCTACTCTCAGGGCAAAGGGCGTAGGTGAATCGTCTAGCTAACGAACGGGTCAGCTAGCAACAGAATAGTGGATCTCTCCTATGAGTTTGAGGTAAGGTTGTCGCATCATGTATGGGCAGGGCCAGTGCATGACATATACAATTGGGACTGCATGCTTGCATTTCTATTGGCAGGGAAGCTGGTATAGCTTGAACACCAGGAGATTCGCGTGACTGATCGACCTAAGAAGATCGAGATCATGAGCAAAAGCTACGTGCCCATGTCGTAGTGGTGGTTGGACGCGATCTTTCGTAGTACTACTTAGGCTCAAGATAAAGATAGTGTGGGTACAGTGCCCATGTCGTCTCCTCTCAGGCACAACAGAACAGATAAAGGCTGTCTGAAGCAGCCAGCCAATCCTACTGCCACTGCCATTCGTCGGGGGGCAACACAGAATGACTGGCAGGCAGGTAGATCGCAGCTTTCCAGGCTCTGATCCATACAGATTTGCACACCCCCCTGCAGAATGCCAAGAAGAGTCAACTGCGCGCGCCGCACACACAAGCACTCGGGCAATCATTCCTTGCACCAGGGCCGTTAATATACTTGCGCATAGCGAATGACAGGGAAACTACACTCGGTGCAACATCAGTCCCATTCGAGCTCCTCAATGTCAATGGACAGGAACAGCAAATCTTCCATCTTATTTGGCATGTGGGTGTGCTGTTCGCCTCTCCTCAATCTGGCACACGAGACAACACTGTCGGCATGGATAAAACACCCTGCAAGGCTTCAAGCAGACCACAGAGCTCGGCCTCCTTGTCTTCCTCACGCAACACATTTACAGTCAGGCGCTCTTGAGAAACTGAGCATGGTGCGCAATGTGATCGTCCACGAACGTAGCGATGAAATAGTACGAGTGGTCATATCCAGGCTGCATGCGCAATGTCAGAGCAGCACCTACGGCCTTGCACGCCTCCTCGAACTTGTGAGGTAGCAACTGCTGCTCAGCCAGGAACTTGTCGGCCTCCCCCTAAACAAAGTTTGTCAATAAGATAAGTAGCTGATAAGAACTCCCACAGAAATAACCCGTTTTACTTCTACTCTGAAACAAACAAATGGCTACCTCACCAGACATTTAGTTTTCTCCAAACAGCGTCACACTGTGCGTGATGTATGATAGTTATGAGCTCTTAAATGTATCGGAAGCAGTTGATAACCTAGACCCTACTCTAACTCTTTAGGAGCCCAGACGACTAGACTAGACTTCTAACGTGTACAATCAAAACATGACATTTCAAATCAAATCAATCCATTCAGGCGGTAAGGACATATGCTACTGTTAATAATAACAGTTAAGCGGCCCTGGATACTGCTTGTGTGTGGAGTCCTACAAGTGCTACGTGTATAAGTAGAGCTCTCATCGTTTCATGAGCTAATCCAACGAACAGTGTAGAAGATCATCAGAATAGATGTACTTAAACCACGTGCAACATCGTAACAAAGAAAACATCAACAGTCCAATTGAAAAATAATGTTCTAAAGGTCCCATTTGCCATCAACTTCTCACCTTATCCAGGATGGCAACTCAATAATGCTGACACCAACATCTGAGTAAAGCTACTTGAGTCAGATTCAGTGATACCTCACAAAAATCCAGCTATAATGACAATTAGATTTTCAGATGTTTCCTCGATTATTCGTTCTGATACGGGCTGGGTGGTCTGGGTGAGATTTCATTTTCAAGAATGAGAAATATCAAATGCAAGCATTGAATGACTAGCCAACCCATTTTTTATATAAAAAATGTGTGGACAGGCAAGCAGGTGGTTTGACCACACGGCATGTACCACCACACTCGACTTGAAATCATGTTTCCTCATTTTCAAACAGCTAATAGTTCCTTCCATGTTTTCAAAAATATAGGACACAACAAGCGAGCTGGGCTAGCAACAACGTGATAGCACAGACAGAACATGAGTGAATACATGGCCAACACTGTACCTGGTCAATTAGGATAGTAGTGGGAACTTTGCTGTTCTTTTTAATCAGGCAGGTTGCGTCATATTCCTACACAAATCAGGCACTTATAAGTATCCAACACGCCTCAGATATAAGTGGTCTTTCAAGAGGAGAATACCTCCCAATCTGATTTAGTTGAGCCCAGGTAATTTGAGAATGCTTTCTGACCCCAAGGGCAGTTTATCGGATTGGCAATTGGAGCAAATGCTGACACCGACTGAAATATAATACAAACCCAAAATTCAGGGTGAGATCCAATACAAAATGTCATGAACGGCAACTTGAAAGAGCTATCTAGGCTAAATAAAATGGCATGCTAAGAGTACCCTGTATTTATCAGTGTTTTTCAAGTAAATTGTCAGCGCGCCATGCCCTCCCATTGAGTGCCCAAAAATTGATGCCTGTGACGTGTTGAGTTGTTCAAAATTATCACTTAAAACTTTTGGAAGTTCCTTCACAATGTAGTCATACATGCGCCAGTTTTTCCACTTTTCATTTGTGGCATTCAAATAAAACCCGGCACCTAGTAACAAAAACAAATGTTAAGATATCTGAATGAGTGTGCAGAAATAAAATCATCCAAGCTGCTAGTGTATACAAAACTCAAACGGTGTTTCCGCAATGTTGCAACAGTAATGTTTTGACAGAATGTAATGAACCTCCCCTTACTACTAAAGCACTATTATAACCTACTTGCTATAATAAGGGTGCCAATTCCCTTCTCTTCCTCAAAACACATAAAAGAATCTCATCATGCACAGCTACTGTATCACCATGAGAATAAACAAGGCACTACAAACAAGCGACACTGCACACTGCTTTTCAAATATGCTAAAATCTACCTAGGTTAACACAGGGTGACCATGTTACAAGATCACAATAATTAGTAGAAGGCACAAATGAATAGTATACTGTATAACTAGAACTATAAATATATTAACCATCAGGGCTACAGGAAGTAAGCAGTGTTCTTATCCAGATCACTAGATGCATAGATATGGAAGACGTGCTGGGCTGCTGGCAAATTGAATGTTGCTTCTATTGTTACTTTATCAATAGGTTACCAAGTTCGGTCCACTGTAATGAACCCAAATGTTATTTTGCATGATTTTTATCCTCCTTTTGAAATTCTATAAGTTCTTGTAACGAATGATTCGACAAAATGCTGATGTAGATCTGGTAGGATTGCGGATCCTACCAGGGATCTCCCTTAGCTTAGCCTATAAGGCTATAAGGATGAACAGCTGCGCGAGGGAGATGGGGGCGGTGGCGCTGGGGCGCCGTGGCTGACCTAGGCTGCGCGGGCAAGAGAGATTGATTCCAACTCCTGGCTCCCTCATGGAAGCCAGAATAATCTGATTCTGCTTAATTCCACAGATGACCTCTTACAAGTATTTATATCCCAGCTGATGCTTATCTGATCTAAGGATAAGAGCTATGAGATCTCTTCTAATCCTTATCCAACTAACTAGAAATAATCTCTCCTTTTTATTAGCTAATCCTTATCTAATCTATCCTAGCTGATCTCCTGGCCGCATGTGACCTATGGCCTGACTGTGGGCCTTAGCCCTCCTAGCCACTAATGTCCCTGCGCCTGGTGTAGGGGATGCCGGTCATAACAAGATCACTGCAGATAAATAGGTAAAAAAAGATGTACTAATACACTGTGTTGTGTGAAAACGTGGCTGAGGCCTCATTACGCGTATCGGATACGTATCCAATACGAATACACGGCCAATATGTATCTTGGGAGTATTTGATTTTTTGTTAATTCCACCATGAATATTGAGTACAGCAAGTAATGCTCACTTATCTCCCTCTGCCCCGACATGCACCCGCCCGCACCTTGCGCCACCTCCAACGAACGCGTTTGGTGACGCCTAGCCCCCATTCATCAGCCTCCTATAGCTTTATCCATAGTGTCAAATGAAATTCCTTAACTCCAGAGCGTGCTGAAGATTTGGTCTTTGTGCACTGAAATCTGAGGCATATGTCAAGAACTGATGCATACAAGACAGGAGAGGCAAGGATGTGGGAGGAGATTCTTTTGATTCACTTGGTGGTATTGGCATTCTAGAAGTGCTGACATCTCCCTTGATGAGCCTGAATCGCAAGTTGTGCCTTTTGGTTTGGATGATCTACGGCTTCATGTTATGGATGAGAATAAAACAAATGAAACAATGGAGAAATAGGAACTTGATGCGAGCCTGAATGCCTTTCATTAATTTCCTATATTTGAGGCTACTATATTTGAGACTTTGATAACAGACTTCAGACTTGAGACCTGCTGTGCAGTAATAATATAACTTATGTAGTTGAGTAGATTGCAATATTTTATTGTTATTCAGTTTTAATGTGCGTTATTAATTTTTATTTTAAAAAAGTAAAATGTATATGTATATCATTCTCCATGGAAGTGGCTTTAGGTTAGGCACTTAGCAACCATTCTCCATGGAAGTTAGAGTAGACTATAGAATATATGACTAATTTAGCCTTTGTTTGAACGGTATTTATGTTCATGAGATTCGATATTAACATACACAAATCATATATCATGTGGCAATCTATCATGCCATGGTTCACCATTAACTTTAGTAGAGATTGGACTAGTGAAAGTGCTGTTCAGTGCAACGTCCTTATACATGTCACACTAGTCATAACAAATATCATGCATTGCCTAAAAAAAGTACCATCATATAGTGAGGTAATGGCGAAAGTGTCTCTAGCTGAGTTGGTTAGGTGGTCTGAGTAGCACTCCTTAGGTCCTAAGTTTGATTCCCCATAGGAGCGAATTTTAGGCAGAAGTTAACAAAATCCCCTCGTCTGTTGCACGCCAAAGCGCAGGTCTAAGGTCCAGCCCCATTCGTTCTCACATGGGCTACGATGCCACTGTGTATGAGTGCAGCAAGTGTTCGGGGGGTTTTCTCGACCTATGTGAGAAGGTCTTCTTATGTAATGCCCAAGGGTTGTACCCCCCGCGCAGGTCAAGTTTTTTTATATATATGTAGTGAGATAATGCAGAGTAGTGTAGCCTATAAGCTGCTGCTGAATTTGTGAAATAACAATTAAGGGAGGCAGATGATGGCATAATGAAATCATCATAGGGTAACTTGTCAAGTTGGACATTTAATGAAGTTTGCAAAGTCAAGAGACCATATATTTGTACAAAATGCAAAACTTATAGCAATATTATCTTAGTTAGAATCCTTCGTTCCTTACCCACACCAAAATCATAGCTGTCTGACTCTCCTTCAATATTTAACCCACCTGCATGAGCCAAAGAAAAAGAGCAGTGAGAGAACAGAACTCATTTACAGTAATAAGAACATAATAAGCATATAAAGTGTATCCTCAATGATGAAAGGTGAAAACTATTAACAGAAATGAGATCACACTGAGCATACTACAAATCATTTGCAGGAAAAGGAACAGACACTGCAGTAAGTGATCAACAGAACCCTGGTTATATGGAAAATTAGGAAATAATCATTACTGTTGGTTATGCAACTAAATCAACTCTAAATTATCAATTACATTTAGGCTGGGGAGATAAAAACATTTCATAAGTGCTCTCGGGGTGTCTTCGGCCCTGTTTGGATCCACTTCTCGGGGGCTTTTGGTGGCCACAAGCAGCTTTTCAGTGCCAAACGCGCCGCTTCTCCGAACGCTTCTAGTGGAAGCGCTTCGTTGGGCCGCAGTAAATGAACGGGGATGGAGAAGCGGCTCTAGGCCTGCGTCGCGAAAAAGCGCCTGATGCCTGCGCCCGTTCTCATTCCTCTCGTTCGCCGACGTCGCTAGGGTTTCCGTTTATCTTCCAACCCGCGCCGCCGTTGGCACTCATCGACTCGCGTCCTATCATCGAGGTTTCGTGTCTAGCTGAAGGGTGACATCGCCGCCACTCGCCATCCTTGCCTGCGTGGAGGTCCTTCGGTCCCAGAGCGCACAACTGCCGGCCAACGAGCTGGTCTCTGTTCCCCACTGCCCCATCGCCGCCACACACCTTTGGCCACTGGCGACGCGATGTTGACCGTGTTCGAGCACGTTCGAGTTCAAGGTCTCATACTGGATCCCTGTTCCAACTGTTTGCTGCTAGTCTCATCCATTCTACCTTGAAGAACCATGTATTAATTCGGAGTGCTCTGCTGATGTGATTCCCACAAGCAATTAGGTCTTAGTTGTCCCTCTAAATTACTTATTCTTCTTCATCCAATTACATGCTCATTAGTTAGACAATGTACTTTTTTATCATATTTATTTTCAGAATATGTTCTTCGAAAATCTGTCGATCCAAACACCTAGATTCTAACCAGCAGTTTCTCCTCACAACTAGGTTGCCAAACACCCAGATTATTACCAGTCAGCTTATCAGAAAAGCTCGTCAGAAAAAAAAAGCCGATCCAAAAAGGCCCTTCAACTCTTCTGCTGGTAAGATTGTATTGCTCATACCAATCCCAGGGAAAAAAAATTATAGTTGTGGGACCACTTATAACATTACCCTGTAAGATACCAACACTTCAGGTAGTAAAACATTGTTCCTTAAGCTCTCTAATATATGCGCGTCATGAATTTATCAAATCAATTTTTAGGAATACAAGTCCTGACAATTCCTTAAAAAAAACAAGTCCTGACAAGTCATAGATAGCATAACTATGGTATTAAAACTAATTCACAGGTATACAAAGGATGAGCTACCTCACTCCTCACATGAATAAATGGCTCTAACCTCTACCATACAATTGCTGGTTATGCCACATAAATGGACCAACAATAGTGGAAACTCACTAGTAGGTGGTAGAGCAATGAACCAATACCACTATGAACTTTAGAGCCTTGCTTGACAAGTCCCCAATAGGGGAACATGTCAGATTACTCTGCCCTTTTGGGGGAGGTGACACTTATAAAATTGAAAGGCATTTGATGAGCATTAGGTCCACCGAGTTAAAAATAATGTGCTTACAGCTTACTAACACCTTTCAAAACATAACTCTACTCCCTGCACTTAGGTAGGAACCAGTTGCACGCTGAACCTATCAAAAGGAGTGTGATAACAGGACCGATTCTAAATGGACCTCTCGTAATCTCGTTGCACGTTGGAATTCGGCAATCAGCCAGACTATGGAGGCAAACATTAGTAGTCAGACCGCCACTTACTCGAAGGGGGGCACAATAAACACTGCCACTAACCCACTAGTGAGACTACCGTTCTCAAAGCACAAGACTGAACCTCCACAGTTTCGGGGGAAAAACAAAGAAGGAATCGTAAGTATCTTCCGGACACAGATGGGCAGGCATAAACTCTAGAAACCCTGTACAGTCAGAGGGAGGAGTTGGCTCAATTTCGACATACGTGGGGAGGTGTCAGGTGCCACGAGGGCGATGCCGTGGGCAGCGGCGGCGCGCTGGGCGCCGGACTTTATGATGAAATTCTCGTCGGTGCAGGTGAGACCCGAGAGCCAGTACAGCACCTGCAAAGCATCCATAGGACACCACGTCAGCACATATTAGCCCAGATAGAAGGAGGATAGGGAGAAAGGGCGGCGGCGCACTCACGGGAAGGTTGGACGCCGGGGACGGGGGCAGGTAGATGGAGAAAGTCATGGCGCAGCCAAGGGTGGCGCTCTGGTGGCGGAAGCGGAGATTGAAGCCGTCGAACATCTTGCTGCTGCTTAGCTGCTCCAGCGCCGCCGCCGTAGGAGGGGCCATCGCCATCGGTCGATCCGCGCCGCGCCTTCCCTTCGGCTTCGCCTTCCTAGTTCCGATGCGGTGGCGATGTGGTGGATGAGGGGAGTTCCAGAGTGGTAACTCGCGTTGGGCGGAGCCGCGGACCGGGGTCGAGGCAGGAAATATTCGAGGCTCGGTGGGCCTTATCAAACCTGGTATGGGCCGAAAGCACGAGCCCGCAAATTTGCCTGGAGTGGAGTAGGCCTTATGAACAGTGGTGCACTGTCGTCAGCAACGATCCGTGACCCACTCGATCGATTCCTCGCGATTCCGTTCACCCTCTCCAAAAAATATATATATATAACGATCTTGTCATTTACCAAATCTATTTATTTTCACTCGGGGTGTGTGATTTTTTTTTTTGCCGCGCAACTCCGAAATTTTCCTCCAAACTTGCTTCCTTCCTCCGGAAGGAGGAGGCGCGGTTTTGGCTTCCCGAGCAAGCGTTTTGCTTCGCAAGGAAGCGCCCCCAACATCCGCCGTCGCATTGGCACCCCACCAAACCCGAATCTCATACGCTCTCTTGCTCGCTTCAATCAATGGCGGGCTAGTGCCGAAGCGAAGACGCGAGAACCTGCGATATTTCTGGTCTTACCCCCTCTCTCTCTCTCCGCGTTTTTTTTTGTTCGTCAGTTTTGATGATCGTGTTCTCCGCGGCGCAACCTCTGATCAACGGTTGTTCCACACGGCCTCCATTAACATCGCCTGCGGAGTGCGCGGGGCTTCTCCCCTGTCCCCTACTGTACTCCTAAACCTCAAGCCAAACCCCTTCTGTGTTTACACGGAGGGGATTTTTGACGATTGCTTCGTGATGAGCGCAACGAAACGAGCGTGAGATTGTGAAGCCGACGCATCTGTGAAACTAGTAGCTGTGATCATATTTCAATTTCAACTGAGATGTCATAGCTTGCTATCACAACTGGTGCTTCAGTCTAAGGTTGTCTGCGTAATTGGTATTGATACTGTTTTTTTTTACTGAATCCTAGGACGATCAAGGTGTCATGTTCTTCAATGACCTTTCAGATTTACAACCAGATGCTATTTACTAGCCTAATCTTGGTTTCTAGCAAGTTGCCTATTGCCGTTGCATGGTGTTACTAGTCCAAGCAAAGCTTTTAGCCATCTGAATTCTTTTTTTCTGGAAACAATAAAAATATGGATGCACATAACTTTTGTGAACAGTCTGCTCGTAATCCCAACATTTATCCTTGGTACTGGCTACCACATTTAGTTTTCTGTCCTGCACGACTTATCTTGAAATTCTGCTTGCAGTTGGTTGTGTTGCCTTAAATTGGCATACACCAGGACACTAGGACAGGGCAACATCTGTCATTTATCTTTTCTGTATCATACATTTTTCTCTGTGCACATGTGGGTCTGTATATCTGCGTTTGAATGCTTTAGCCGTCTCAAAATGTTCCTTTCATATTTGCTGTTTTGGTGTTCATGCATCATCCCACTATTCGTTTGAGCACATTTCAGGACTAGTATCAAGTATAAATTCTCTTATCAATTCAAAATCACATCATGATTTGTCTGGTGTTGGTAACACCATTCATAGTTTCAATCTTATAGGTTCTGCTTGCCTGTCACTCTATCAGCAACCACAGCTTGGGTGCAATGAGCACCGCAAGAGTTCAGGGAAGATTAGATTACCTTAATTCACAGGAGCCTGGTGATGCATCACAGGCTACTGCCATTGACATTGTGGAAAGGCTGCTGGCAGAAGATGAGACAGAAACCTCTCAGAAGATAAGTGCCGATCCAATGAGTGGGACAAAGTCAGCTTCTATAATAGGCACAAAAGTAGCCCAGTGCCTGGCCAAAAGAGGTGACTGCAGTAGCTCACTCCAAAAGGCAGGCATTTTTGACTGGGTTGATGCTTCGAGTGATGATGAATGCACAGCCATTATGACTTCCAGGAAAAAACAAAGGATCCAAGCTAATACTCAAGCGAAGAATTTGACCTCCCAGAGATATGGTGGTCGTGGATCAATTGCCACTGTTGGTTCCATATCAGATTGTACTGGCGGTAAGTCAGGCTTGAATTCTTCTAAAAAGCCAGAACCTGTTGGTTCTACCGATGATTTATATGATATTGGTCCATATACTCAGATGGCAGCTGAAGCCATGGAAGCACTATCCAATGCATCAACTGTCAATTATGTAGTCAGGGAGAATGCACATCCTGAAAGCTCAGTTCTTAGAACAAACATGGGAAAAGAAAGCAAAGCTAATAAGATATGTTTTGAGTTGTCACTTCAAAAGCGAATTGGTGGAAGTTCAAGCTCTGTGAAAAAGCATCCCAGCAAGTTAAAAGACAAGAAGAGTCGAAAACAGATGACAAGGAAAGCAAAAGGAAGCATAGACAGTACCACTATAGAAGGAGATACAAATCATGAGGTGTCTGAAGGAGTTAAGGGATCTGGTGCAAGTGATTCAAATGTTGTAGGTTCTAATGCTGTAATGTGCCCTAAAAGGAAGAGGACCTATATGTTTATCTCAAGAAGTTCAAAAGTTCAATTCAATAAAGCTGGGAGCTCAACTACACCAAGATCCAAAAGTAAAGAAGTAGTTGATGTATCAACAACAAAACCAGTTAGTGTATCTGGCCCTGATTTAAACCAGCTTGCCAGAGTAGAAAAACAATTCACATCTGCACAGGAAGATCATAACTCCAGCTTGACAAACAGAGGACCACTGGGAGAGCTAAACAGTAAATGCTCCCATTTTAGGACACAAGTATCAAAGAAGTCACTGAAGAGAGGACTTGTGAAATCACCAGGTTCCAGAGAACTTGTCAGTCTGTTAAGAAATGAAGCATCTCTAGTTTTGCAGACAAGCAGGCAAAGAAGAAACATGTCCAAAGTCCATGTCCTGTTGAGCCATAGCATGGATAAGGAAACCATCAAAATGCAAACAAAGGTAGTGGCTCAATACGTTAGTTATAGATATCAAAAACAATATTTAATGGTCTGTTGATGAATCTCATCTTTTAATTTTTCTTGGATGTTGGCAGATATTGATATATTTTGGACTACAAGTGGCGGCAACTATTTCAGAAGCTACACACTTTGTTGCCGAAAAGTTTGCCCGTACAAGGAACATGCTTGAAGCAATAGCTATGGGAATACCTATAGTCACGCCATCATGGCTTGAATGCTGTAGAGAAGCAAGGTGCTTCGTTGATGAGAAGGCATACATTATGAGAGATATGAAGAAGGAAAAGGAGCTAGGTTTTAGCATGCCTGTCTCACTTAGCAGAGCCCGCAAAAAACCATTGCTTCAGGTTTTTCTCTAATTTCTTATCTATGAAGAGTCCAATTGAAATGAGAAAAAAGAATAGTGATAGAGGACAGTTGTATTCTCTTTTATGTGAAGAGAAAACTCAACATTTACATTATGCTTACGTTTTCTAGTATGGTCAAAATGTTACCTGAGGTTTCCAAAATTCGTTTCAGGGTAGAAGAGTATTAATCACACCAAACGCCAAGCCTAGCAAGGAGCTTCTGAAGAGTTTAGTAGTTGCAGCTCACGGTCAGGTGTGCAATTTGTAATCTACATATCTGTATCAGTCTACCATCTCAATGTCCTTGGTAGCTGAAGTAAGGTTGCATTCATTTATGAACCATGTAGCCATAAGATGTATATAGAAAATATCTTATAATATGCTTTGTGTTTTACTGCAACTTGTGTAATGAATAAACAATAATTTTTTTTGATCTCTATACCTGCTAGAATCCCATTTTTTGGTAGATATTTTTTATCAGCTAATTTGCTTTAGTGCTAAATAATTTTTGTCAGCCATTGGAGAGAATCACAGCCTCTACAATGAAGAAGAAAAATTTTGAGGGGGCCTTTGTACTCTCTTGTGAACAAGATCACAGTGTTTGCATGCCATTAATTGAGAGTGGTACGTGTTGCGGATTTGTCTTTCCAAAAAATCTTTTTCTATTGCTTCCTCCATTTCTCGCAATTTAGGGAACAAGTTCTGTACAATTGTTGCAGGTCTGGAAGTGTTTGACTCGGAGCTTCTACTGAACGGTATCGTCACTCAGAAGCTAGAGTTCGCCAGGTACATCCTTGGTATCTTAACAAGCTAGAATCATGCTGTCTTGAGCATTTTGTTATCCATAAAATCTACCCTGCCCTCTAGATCTGAAAATGGTATCTTTTGTGTTTCAGGTATCGTCTTCTTCCATGAATAAGCCATATGAGTGCGATCTGGGTAGGTTTGGTTCCGGCACCATGCATGCCAGACAAAGCATTCTTGTACATATGCATCCTTATCCTTCTCTAGTTACTCTGACCCCTTGCACACTAGTGTGTATTTATTGTTCGAGCCTCTGGCCCTTATTACCATAATTATTTGCTTTTGTATTGGCTCTTGGTACGTAGGCCATGTGAGATTTTGGTACCCTTTTGTTGTATGGCAGTGACCATGTTGGCCTATATTAAAGCTAAGTACCTGCATGGATTGGATATATCATATACCATTCTGCCAATGAGCTTAGACTTGTTCGTTTCACCATTAATCCATGTGGATTGAGTGATATTAACTCGGTTTAAATCCATAGCAAGTCAAAATTCATCCTAATTCATTCCGATCCACATGGAACTGGAATAATCGAACAAGGATTAATGGTAGAACCTATCCATTTGGTTGGTGCTCTCATGAGGGATTTGAACCCAATGGTTGCAGGGCCCGTGTCCATGAGAACGGCTCATGATGTCTCTGACGAACCTGAGCAGTATAATCAAGCATTATAGAACTTATCTGTTCACCTACTCTAGCCAGCTCCAGTGGCCTGTAACTGAGTTACTACAGAACGCAATGACGTGTTGGCTTATATAGAGGCATAGAGCTAAGTTGAGTTGTGCGTTCATCAGCCCCTCCTTGCTGAGGTGTCACTAATATAGAGCCTTGCCTCTCGTTACATTTCCTTCGACTTTTTTTTTTGTCCAGATGCAGTTAGGACTTAGGGGTGATAATGGTCTCTAAATTTTACACTACAAAATTTAAGATTCGGATTAGAATCGGACATATTTCTATTCATTTTTTAACTAAAATAAATTTAGAGCTCAAACTAATTGTTAAGAAGCATCCATTACCACCCCTATATACATACTATCATTTTTTTTCTATATAACAACAATTACTAATGGTAACGTGAGCTATGAGAAAGAGAGTAATGGCATCCAAAACTCTTGGTTAAGAGGCTAAGAGCTGAAAGTGTGTTGGGAATAGGAGGCATGGGGAACAAGAAGTCTTGATAAAACAGCCGATTAAGAGCCATCATCTGGTGTGCAGTTCTTTGTGTTGCTTCTTGTTTGTGTGCTGTTCTTGTAGGTTGAAACTGGGTTGTGTGTGCCTCAACCAGCTCTTCATCATCTCGATCATGCAAGAGCCTGTGACGGTTAAATGTTGTAGTTCTGTACTTATCGATGATAATAAGTTCTAAATTTTACACTATAAAATTTAAGAATTGAATTGGATTAGAATCGGGTCTATTTCTATTTATTTTTGAACTTACATTTATTTAGGTCACAACCATTTCATAAAGAAACATTTGAATCACGATCAATTATTACCCATATATAACTATGACATTCTACTTTCTTTTGAAGAGAAAAGGGAAATCGTAACATTGTGCCTATGCAAAGTTGTGGTAGAACTAGTATGGCGGTGTCTTCATTCTTCAACTCTTCATCGAGCATGGAGGTTAGCGTCGCTTGTGGTTCTAGACCAGTCACCAGATCACCAGAATCGATCGGCTGGGACGCGACGGGCATTGGCAAAGCGCGGGTGCCATGGGAGTCCTCGACGCCGGCAATGACGCCACCTGCAGCCTACTCCTTGGTTTTAATAATTCCAAGGCAGTGCTAATGCACCTGCTCTTGGGTTCAACGTAAACTAGGTAACCAGTTGTCGACTGCCTCGGCCTCCTTGCCGAGCAGATCATCTAGCATCCGAGCCAACCGGAGTGCTCAACCAGTTTGCAGGTGCTCCAGCATCGGCCGTTGTATTGTATGAATGAACTGGCTGATCAAAATCATAATTTCTCACCACGGTTAAAAACGAAGCCAACTACAGCATTTAGGTAATATAAATGATAATGGTACACATTTAAATACCAGCATTAATAAAGTTAGATAGACCGATATCAATTTCTAGTGTGCTATTTTATTTCGGTTGTACTTACATAAACATAGTTGGACGTTTATGTTTCTAGAGACGGGGTTTTTTTTTTTTTGAGGAAGGTTTCTAGAGACGGTTAGAGAGAGCGTGTGAAACTTAAAGTAGTTAAGGTCCGCAATGCCCACGACCTGACACTAGAAGTCAATTTTCGTAAATGGGATTATTCGGGAATCAACTTTAGAAATGGGGCTAATTATATAGGTGGGCTATTGTTGCATATTCGTCTCCAGAAATGGATATCTGGAGAGGCGAACATCTTTTGAAATAATTGCCATACAATTAAATCAATAGGTTTTTCATATTAAGTCAGATGGAGACAAACAACCTTTATATCAGAATTCTAGAGCTCGACTGAGAACTACAATTTTGTGGTTAATATTTTTCTTATTTATAAATGTTTACAGGATCAGACATTCATCATAAGATCACATGACCATTTAAAAATCAATTTCTGATTTTTTTTTAAATTTCCCAAGATGGGTAGTTGTTAAGAAGCCTATCTATTGAAAACTCTCTCTTCAAAGCCACTAAATAAAAAGATTCTCTCACATTCAACATCAACCAACCCATGTTGTTTATAATGGGTGCATGTCGACCAGCATTTAACAGTTTGTAGACCACACTGTGCTACTTTCCATGTATATACATGAACTTGAGTACCCAAATTCAGTAGTAGTGAGAGTGTGTGTGTTAAGGAATGGGCGAATCTGAGAACCCATGCTGCTATGTGGCTATGTGCAGGTGCTTTGAGATAGGAAAAGGAGGCATTTGGAACATTATCCCATGGCATGTCAATGATGTGGATACAAAGCTATACACATCGTCGATGCATTAACTTGATGTGGCAATCAGACAAGTTGTGCTCGCAAACGTCCTCAAGAGCACCAGTGGGCACATCGAATATAGGCGTGGCACCGACAATTGCTGAGAAGATCCAGCAACTGAATATGATGCGGAACACGTCGATCCGGCTACTAACCTCGTTGATCACATAACTGCAGGCCATGGTACACTATTTAAAAAAATAAAAGATTTGTACATTTATGGTGTGTATACACACACATATTTAATTTGCTAGCTTTCTTTTTGTAATATCAGTTTATTTGTTTCGATGCTTTCAAAATTCATTTTTGTGGTTACTATGGGACAATATATATATTAATTAGGGACAATCAGAAATATGTCAATCAAATTTTGCAAAATTAGATATGGCATCAAAATAAACTACCTATCTAATTTTGTAAAATTTGAGTGGCACGTTTGAAGAAAACCCTCATATTTAAGTATAATGTTTAATGTTTATATGTGCGCTACATTATAGGTTGAAGTTGAAGGGAGTATTTAATTGTTGAACCAACCAGCACGAAAACAATTATCGGTTCACATAATCTTCTAAGCCGTGTAAATGACTTGTATCTTAAGGGGTATCTAAGGAGATACGTGTAAAAAACGCAAAAGACATATCTTAGTGAAAGAATGTCTCTAGTATAGTTCTCTAAGTCTATATGCGATTAAACTCATTGTCGGGGACCATAATTAGGGGTACCCTCAAGGCTCCTAATTCTCAGCTGGTAACCCCCATCAGCATAAAGCTGCAAAGGCCTGATGGGTGCGATTAAGTTAGGGATCGGTCCATTCGAAGGACGCGATCACGCCTCGCCCGAGCCTAGCCTCGGACAAGGGCAGCCGACCCCGGAGGATCTCCGCCTCGCCCGAGGCCCCCTCCAGCGACTGACGTATTTCCGGCTCGCCCGAGGCCCTGTCTTCGCCAAGAAGCAACCCTGACCAGATCGCCGCGCCGACCGACCAAATCGCAGGAGCATTTAATGCAAAGGCAGCCTGACGCCTTTATCCTGACGCGCGCCCTGCAGCTGACAGAGCCGAAGTGATCGCCGTCACTTCGCCGCTCCACTGACCGGCCTGACAGAAAGACAACGCCGCCTGCGCCACGCCGACTGCGGTGCCACTTGACAGAGTGAGGCTGACAGGCGGTCAGGCCCGGCCGCAGACGCCATAGGAAACTCCGCTCCGCCCGATCCAGGGCTCGGACTCGGGCTAAGTCCCGGAAGACGGCGAACTCCGCTCCGCCCGACCCAGGGCTCGGACTTGGGCTAAGTCCCGGAAGACGGCGAACTCCGCTCCGCCCGACCCAGGGCTCGGACTCGGGCTAAGTCCCGGAAGACGGCGAACTCCGCTCCGCCCGACCTAGGTCTCGGACTCGGGCTAAGTCCCGGAAGACGGCGAACTCCGCTCCGCCCGACCCAGGGCTTGGACTCGGGCTAAGTCCCGGAAGACGGCGAACTCCGCTCCGCCCGACCCAGGGCTCGGACTCGGGCTTAGCCCCAGAAGACGACGAACACCGCTTCGCCCGACCCTAGGGCTCGGACTCCGCTCTGGCTTCAGCCGACGGTCTCCGCCTCGCCCGACCCAGGGCTCGGACTCGACCTCGACCACAGAAGACAGACTCGACCACGGCTTCGGAGGAGCTTCCACATCACCCAACCTAGGGCGCAGGCCGGCCACGTCAACAGGAGGCGCCATCATTACCCTACCCCGAGCTGACTCGGGCCGCAGGGAACAAGACCGGCGTCCCGTCTGGTTCGCTCCACCAGACAGGCAATAATGGCGCCCCGCTTCCTCAGTGACGACGGCGGCTCCCAGCCCCCTTACAGAAGCAGGGGGACGTCAGCAAGGACTCAACAGCTCCAACAGCTGTCCCTCCGTCAGGCTCCAGCGCTCCTCCGACGGCCACGACATCACGCCAGCAGGGTGCCAAAATCTCTCCGCCTGCCACAACGGCATGTACTTAGGGCGCTAGCTCTCCCCCGCTAGACACGTAGCACTCTGCTACACCCCCCATTGTACACCTGGATCCTCTCCTTACATCTATAAAAGGAAGGACCAGTGCCCTCTTAGAGAAGGTTGGCCGCGCGGGGACGTGGAGGAGACAGGCGCTCGCGTGAGGCCGCTCGCTCTCACACCCGCGTGGACGCTTGTAACCCCCTACTGCAAGCGCACCCGACCTGGGCGCGGGACGAACACGAAGGCCGCGGGATTTCCACCTCTCTCACGCCCGTCTCCGCCCACCTCACTTTCCCCCCTTCGCGCTCGCTCTCGCGTCGACCCATCTGGGTTGGGACACGCGGCGACATTCACTCGTCGGCTTAGGGACCCCCCGGTCTCGGAACGCCGACAGTTGGCGCGCCAGGTAGGGGCCTGCTGCGTGTTGACGAACAGCTTCCCGTCAAGCTCCTGATGGGCAGTCTCCAGCAACCTCTCCGGCCCGGGACGGTGCTCCGTTTCGGGAGCCTTGAGTTCATGTCCCTCGACGGCAGCTACGACATGATACTCCTTCCACCGCCGTGCGACAGCGACAATGGCGGCCGACAGCCCGCCCGCCGGCGGCGGGATCGACGACGTCTTCCCCGCGTGGTGGAAGAACAACGTTCGAGCTCGCCCCGTCCTCTCCCCCGCCGACGGAGGAGGAGGCGGGGCAACCAAGGCCAAGCGGGAGGCCGCGCCTCGTCGACTGTCGAGCGAGTCGGCGGCCCCAGCGCTCCGTCAGGGGGCGCGTCGGGCAACGACCTCGCGCTTGAGATGAAGACGAGCGCCGTCGCCCCGCGACACGCCAACTCCGAGCACATGGACGACGCCGGCACGCTCGCGGAAGGCTTGCTGGGCGTCACCCTCGTACCTGGGACGACGGTGCAGTTAGTCCCCGACGTGACTTCATTACCGCCCGTCGACCAAGAGGTACCGACCGATTCCCATCTCTCGCCTTTCGGATTCAGCCTCGACCCGCCAAGCGGCCTCGCTTTGGCGGACGCTCCTGTAGAGGCGAGCCCGAACCTTCTGAGGTATCGTATGCGGTCACCCTGGGACCGGCTGACGGATGTCTCGACCTACGGGCCCTCCGGGCTCGAGGAAGACGACAAGCCCAGCTTCTGTTGGGATTTCTCTGGACTTGGCAACCCCAGTGCCATGCGGGACTTCATGACCGCATGCGACTACTGCCTTTCCGACCGTTCCGACGGTAGCCGTAGCCTCGGCGACGAGGACTGCGGCCCAGGCCGCAAATGTTTCCACGTCGATCTAGGGGGTCCCTCCGAAGGCAACCGTCTTGGCATGCCGGAGGACAGTGATCTCCCTAGGCCGGTGCCCCGTGTTGACATCCCACGGGAGCTAGTTGTGGTCCCCATTCAGGCGGGGGGCCATGACCCACAGCTCGAGCAAATCCGCGGGGTGCAGGCCAGGCTCGACGAGGGAGCAGGAGCGCTTGAGCCGATCCGCTGGGACATCGGGCAGGCATGGGTGGCCCAGCCTCTAGCCGGAGAAATACGTCATCTACCCCAGGGCTTCCAGCACCGCATCACCGACGACGTCAGGGTCAGGCCGCCACCCGCATCCAGTGGGGTCGGCCAGAACCTGGCTGCAGCAGCAATGCTCCTCCGCGCGATGCCGGAGCCATCAACAACTGAGGGGCGGCGAATCCAGGGAGAACTCAAGAATCTCCTGGAAGGCGCCGCGGTCCGACGGGCCGAGTGCTCCGCCTCCCGAAGGCAGGGGTACCCCTCGGAACCTCATGCCGCGACTTCCCGATTCAGGCGGGAAGCCTCGGTCTACACCGGGCGCACGCGCCACACAGCGCCTGCGGCCCTGGATCGCCTCGGCAACGAGCGCCCTCGCCGCGACCGTCAGGCCCGCCTCGACGAGAGGGTGCGCCGAGGCTACCATCCCAGACGCAGGGGACGCTACGACAGCGGGGAGGATTGGAGCCCTTCGCCCGAACCACCCGGTCCGCAGGCCTTTAGCCGGGCCATACGACGGGCGCCGTTCCCGACCCGGTTCCGACCCCCGACTACTATCACAAAGTACTCGGGGGAGACGAGACCGGAACTGTGGCTCGCGGACTACCGTCTGGCCTGCCAACTGGGTGGAACGGACGATGACAACCTCATCATCCGCAACCTCCCCCTGTTCCTCTCCGACACCGCTCGCGCCTGGTTGGAGCACCTGCCTCCGGGGCAGATCTCCAACTGGGACGACCTGGTCCAAGCTTTCGCCGGCAATTTCCAGGGCACGTACGTGCGCCCCGGGAATTCCTGGGACCTCCGAAGCTGCCGACAGCAGCCGGGAGAGTCCCTCCGGGACTACATCCGGCGATTCTCGAAGCAGCGCACCGAGCTGCCCAACATCACCGACTCGGATGTCATCGGCGCGTTCCTCGCTGGCACCACTTGCCGCGACCTGGTGAGCAAGCTGGGTCGCAAGACCCCCACCAGGGCGAGTGAAAGGGAATTAGGCTTACACCTAGTTCCTAAATAATTTTGGTGGTTGAATTGCCCAACACAAATATTGGACTAACTAGTTTGCTCTAGTACATAAGTTATACAGGTGCAAAAGGTTCACACTCAGCCAATAAAAAGATCAAGTGTTGGATTCAACAAAGGAGCAATGAGGCAACCGAGGGCACCTCTGGCTGAAGGCACCGGACTGTCCGGTGTGCACCGGACATGTCCGATGCGCCCAGAGGACTTCGACTCAAACTCTTCGCCCTCGGGAATTCTCGGAAGCCGGCGCGCTATAATTCACCGGACTGTCCGGTGTGCACCGGACATGTCCGGTGCTCCAAGGAAGCGCGGTCTCCGGAACTCGCCAGCCTCGGGTTCGCGCGGCAGCCGCTCCGCTAAAATTCACCGGACTGTCCGGTGTGCACCGGACTGTCCGGTGTGCCAGCGGAGCAACGGCTCCCTGCGGCGCCAACGGCTCCCTGCAGCGCATTTAATGCGCGCGCAGCGCGCGCAGACGTCAGGATCGCCCATACCGGTGCACCGGACATCAAACAGTACATGTCCGGTGTGCACCGGACACCCAGGCGGGCCCAGAAGTCAGAAGCTCCAACGGTCAGAATCCAACGGCAATGGTGACGTGGCAGGGGCACCGGACTGTCCGGTGTGCACCGGACTGTCCGGTGCGCCATCGAACAGACAGGTTCCAGCAACGGTCACTTTTTGGTGGTTGGGGCTATAAATACCCCAACCACCCCACATTCATTGCCATCCAAGTTTTCCACTTCTCAACTACTACAAGAGCTCTAGCATTCAATTCTAGACACACCAAATAGATCAAGTCCTCTCCAAATTCCACACAACACCATAGTGACTAGAGAGAGTGATTTGCTTGTGTTCTTTCGAGCTCTTGCGCTTGGATCGCATTCTTTTCTTTCTCACTTGTTCTTGTGGTCATCACTCAATTGTAACCAAGGCAAGAGGCACCAATTGTGTGGTGGCCCTTGCGGGGAAGTTTTGTTCCCGGTTGATTGAGAAGAAGAGAAAGCTCACTCGATCCGTGGGATCGTTTGAGAGAGGGAAGGGTTGAAAGAGACCCGGCCTTTGTGGCCTCCTCAACGGGGAGTAGGTTTGCAAGAACCGAACCTCGGTAAAACAAATCCGCGTGTCACACTTTTATTTGCTTGCGATTTGTTTTGCGCCCTCTCTCGCGGACTCGTTTATATTTCTAACGCTAACCCCGGCTTGTAGTTGTGATTATTTTTGTAAATTTCAGTTTCGCCCTATTCACCCCCCCTCTAGGCGACTATCAATTGGTATCAGAGCCCGGTGCTTCATTAGAGCCTAACCGCTCGAAGTGATGTCGGGAGATCACGCCAAGAAGGAGATGGAGACCGGCGACAAGCCCACTACAAGCCAAGGGAGCACTTCATCGGAAGAGTCCCGCACCAAGAGAAGGGAGAAGAAGAAGAACTCCTCCAAGCGGAAGGAGAAAAGATCTTCCTCTTCTCACCACAAGGAGAAGAAGGAAAAATCTTCTTCTCACAAGCCGCATCGGAGTGGGGACAAGCACAAGAGGATGAGGAAGGTGGTCTACTACGAGACCGACACTTCATCGACATCTACCTCCGGCTCCGACGCGGCGTCCGTCACTTCTAAACGCCAAGAGCGTAAGAAGTATAGTAAGATTCCCCTACGCTACCCTCGCATTCCCAAACATACACCTTTACTATCCGTCCCATTAGGCAAACCACCAACTTTTAATGGTGAAGATTATGCTATGTGGAGTAATTTAATGCGATTTCATCTAACCTCTCTCCACAAAAGATTATGGGATGTTGTTGAGTATGGTGTACAGGTACCATCCGTAGGGGATGAAGACTATGACACGGACGAAGTGGCCCAAATCGAGCACTTCAACTCCCAAGCCGCAACCATCCTCCTTGCCTCTCTAAGCAAGGAGGAATACAACAAAGTACAAGGGTTGAAGAACGCCAAGGAGATTTGGGACCTACTCAAGACGGCGCACGAGGGTGATGAACTCACCAAAATCACCAAGCGGGAAACGATCGAGGGGGAGCTCGGTCGCTTCCGTCTTCGCCAAGGGGAGGAGCCACAAGACATGTACAACCGGCTCAAGACCCTGGTGAACCAAGTGCGCAACCTCGGGAGCACAAAATGGGATGACCACGAAGTGGTTAAGGTTATTCTAAGAGCCCTTATTTTCCTTAACCCCACACAAGTTCAATTAATTCGTGGCAATCCTAGATATCCACTAATGACCCCCGAGGAAGTTATCGGGAATTTTGTGAGTTTTGAATGCATGATTAAGGGCTCCAAGAAGATCAACGAGCTTGATGAACCCTCCACATCCGAGGCGCAACCCGTGGCCTTCAAGGCAACGGAGGAGAAGAAGGAGGAGTCTACACCAAGTAGACAACCAATTGACGCCTCCAAGCTCGACAACGAGGAGATGGCCCTAATCATCAAAAGCTTCCGGCAAATCCTCAAGCAACGGAAGGGGAAGGATTACAAATCCCGTTCCAAGAAGGTTTGCTACAAATGTGGTAAGCCCGGTCATTTTATTGCAAAATGTCCTATGTCTAGTGATAGTGACAGGGGCGACGACAAGAAGGGCAAGAGGAAGGAGAAGAAGAAATACTACAAGAAGAAGGGCGGCGATGCCCATGTTTGTCGGGAGTGGGACTCCGACGAAAGCTCAAGCGACTCCTCCGACGACGAGGACGCCGCCAACATCGCCGTCACCAAGGGCCTCCTCTTCCCCAACGTCGGCCACAAGTGTCTCATGGCCAAGGACGGCAAAAAGAAGGTAAAATCAAGGTCCTCCACTAAATATGAAACATCTAGTGATGAGGATGATAAAAATGAGGAGGATAATTTGCGTATTCTTTTTGCTAACCTCAACATGCAACAAAAAGAAAAATTAAATGAATTGATTAGTGCTATACATGAGAAGGATGATCTCTTGGATTCTCAAGAGGACTTCCTTATTAAAGAAAATAAAAAGCATGTTAAGGTTAAAAATGCTTATGCTCTAGAAATGGAAAAATGTGAAAAAATTGTCTAGTGAGCTAAGCACTTGCCATGAAACTATAGACAACCTTAGAAATGAAAATGCTAATTTGTTAGCTAAGGTTGATTCTCATATTTGCAATGTTTCAATTCCAAATCCTAGAAATGATAATGATGATTTGCTTGCTAGGATTGAAGAATTGAACATTTCTCTTGCTAGCCTTAAAATTGAGAATGAGAAATTAATTGCTAAGGCTAAGAATTTTGATGTTTGCAATGCTACTATTTCCGACCTAAGAACTAAAAATGATTTATTGCATGCTAAGGTCATTGAATTAAAATCTTGCAAACCATCTACATCTACTGAGCATATTTCCATTTGTACTAGATGTAGAGATATTAATATTGATGCTATCCATGATCACCTAGCCTTAATTAAAAAACAAAATGATCACATAGCACAACTTAATGCTAAGATTAGAGAGCATGACTTAGAAAATGAAAAATTTAAACTTGCTAGAAGCATGCTCTATAATGGGAGACGCCCTGGCATTAAGGATGGCATTGGCTTCCAAAGGGGAGACAATGTCAAAATTAATGCCCCTCCAAAGAACTTATCTAACTTTGTTAAGGGCAAGGCTCCCATGCCTCAGGATAACGAGGGTTACATTTTGTACCCTGCCGGCTATCCTGAGAGCAAGATTAGGAAAATTCATTCTAGGAAGTCTCACTCTGGCCCTAATCATGCTTTTATGTATAAGGGTGAGACATCTAGATCTAGGCAACCAACTCATGCCAAGTTGCCTAGAAAGAAAATTCCAAATGCATCAAATGATCATGCCATTTCATTTAAAACTTTTGATGCATCTTATGTTTTAACTAACAAATCCGGCAAGGTAGTTGCCAAGATTGTTGGGGGCAAACACAAGGGCTCCAAGACTTGTGTTTGGGTACCCAAAGTTCTTGTATCTAATGCCAAAGGACCCAAAACCGTTTGGGTACCTAAAACAAAGAACTAAACTTGTTTTGTAGGTTTATGCATCCGGGGGCTCAAGTTGGATACTCGACAGCGGGTGCACAAACCACATGACAGGGGAGAAAAGGATATTCTCCTCATATGAGAAAAACCAAGATCCCCAACGAGCTATCACATTCGGGGATGGAAATCAAGGTTTGGTCAAAGGATTGGGTAAAATTGCTATATCTCCTGACCATACTATTTCCAATGTTTTTCTTGTAGATTCCTTAGATTACAATTTGCTTTCCGTATCCCAATTATGTCAAATGGGCTACAACTGTCTTTTTACTGATATTGGTGTTACTGTCTTTAGAAGAAGTGATGATTCAATAGCTTTTAAGGGAGTGTTAGAGGGTCAGCTATACTTAGTAGATTTTAATAGAGCTGAACTCGACACTTGCTTGATTGCTAAGACTAACTTGGGTTGGCTCTGGCACCGCCGACTAGCCCATGTTGGAATGAAGAATCTTCACAAGCTTCTAAAGGGAGAACACATTTTGGGACTAACCGATGTTCATTTTGAGAAAGACAGGATTTGTAGCGCATGTCAAGCCGGGAAGCAAGTTGGCATTCATCATCCACACAAAAACATCATGACTACCGATAGGCCACTGGAGCTTCTACACATGGATTTGTTCGGCCCGATCGCTTACATAAGCATCGGCGGTAGTAAGTATTGTCTTGTAATTGTGGATGATTATTCTCGCTTCACTTGGGTGTTCTTTTTACAGGACAAATCTTATACCCAAGAGACCTTAAAGGGATTCTTGAGACGGGCTCAAAATGAGTTCGGCTTAAGGATCAAGAAAATTAGAAGCGACAACGGGACGGAGTTCAAGAACTCTCAAATAGAAGGCTTCCTTGAGGAGGAGGGCATCAAGCATGAGTTCTCTTCTCCCTACACTCCACAACAAAATGGTGTAGTGGAGAGGAAGAATCGAACTCTATTGGACATGGCAAGAACCATGCTTGATGAGTACAAGACACCGGATCGGTTTTGGGCCGAGGCGGTCAACACCGCCTGCTACTCCATCAACCGGTTATATCTTCACCGAATCCTCAAGAAGACATATTATGAACTCCTAACCGGTAAAAAGCCCAATATTTCATATTTTAGAGTTTTTGGTAGCAAATGTTTTATTCTTGTCAAAAGAGGTAGAAAATCTAAATTTGCTCCTAAAACTGTAGAAGGCTTTTTACTAGGATATGACTCAAACACAAGGGCATATAGAGTCTTTAACAAGTCCTCAGGACTTGTTGAAGTTTCTTGTGACGTTGTGTTTGATGAGACTAACGGCTCTCAAGGAGAGCAAGTTGATCTTGATGAAATAGGTGAAGAACAGGCTCCATGCATAGCGCTAAGGAACATGTCCATTGGGGATGTGTGTCCTAAGGAATCCGAAGAGCCTTCAAATGCACAAGATCAACCATCCTCCTCCACGCAAGTATCTCCACCAACTCAAGTTGAGGATGAGGCTCAAGATGTTGAACAAGAGGATCAAGAAGATGAACCACCTCAAAATGACGGCAACGATCAAGGGGGAGATGCAAATAATGAAGACAAGGAGGATGAACAACCAAGGCCGCCACACCCAAGAGTCCACCAAGCAATACAACGAGATCACCCCGTCGACACCATCCTCGGCGACATTCATAAGGGGGTAACTACTCGATCTCGTGTTGCGCATTTTTGTGAGCATTACTCTTTTGTTTCCTCTTTTGAGCCACACAGGGTAGAGGAAGCTCTTCAAGATTCGGATTGGGTGGTGGCAATGCAAGAGGAGCTCAACAATTTCACGAGGAACGAGGTATGGCACTTAGTTCCACGTCCTAACCAAAATGTTGTAGGAACCAAGTGGGTCTTCCGCAACAAGCAAGACGAGCATGGTGTGGTGACTAGGAACAAAGCTCGACTCGTGGCCAAGGGGTATTCACAAGTCGAAGGTTTGGATTTTGGTGAAACCTATGCACCCGTAGCTAGGCTTGAGTCAATTCGTATATTATTGGCCTATGCTACTTACCATGGCTTCAAGCTTTATCAAATGGACGTGAAGAGTGCCTTCCTCAATGGACCAATCAAGGAGGAGGTCTACGTTGAGCAACCTCCCGGCTTTGAAGACAGTGAGTACCCTAACCATGTTTATAGGCTCTCTAAGGCGCTTTATGGGCTCAAGCAAGCCCCAAGAGCATGGTATGAATGCCTTAGAGATTTCCTTATTTCAAATGGCTTCAAAGTCGGCAAGGCCGATCCTACTTTATTCACTAAGACTCTTGACAATGATTTGTTTGTATGCCAAATTTATGTTGATGATATCATATTTGGGTCTACTAACAAATCTACATGTGAAGAATTTAGTAGGATTATGACACAAAAATTCGAGATGTCGATGATGGGGGAGTTGAAGTATTTTCTAGGATTCCAAGTCAAGCAACTCCAAGAGGGCACCTTCATTAGCCAAACAAAGTATACTCAAGACATTCTAAGCAAGTTTGGAATGAAGGATGCCAAGCCCATCAAGACACCCATGGGAACTAATGGGCATCTCGACCTCGACACGGGAGGTAAGTCCGTGGATCAAAAGGTATACCGGTCGATGATTGGTTCATTGCTTTATTTATGTGCATCTCGACCGGACATTATGCTTTCTGTTTGCATGTGTGCAAGATTCCAAGCTGACCCTAAGGAATCACACCTTACGGCCGTGAAACGAATCTTGAGATATTTGGCTTTTACTCCTAAGTTTGGGCTTTGGTACCCTCGGGGATCCACCTTTGATTTGATTGGATATTCGGATGCCGATTGGGCGGGGTGTAGGATTAATAGAAAGAGTACATCGGGGACTTGCCAGTTCTTGGGAAGATCCTTGGTGTCATGGGCTTCAAAGAAGCAAAATTCGGTCGCTCTTTCCACCGCCGAAGCCGAGTATATTGCCGCAGGCCATTGTTGCGCGCAATTGCTTTGGATGAGGCAAACCCTGCGGGACTACGGTTACAAATTAACCAAAGTCCCTTTGCTATGTGACAATGTGAGTGCAATCAAAATGGCCGACAATCCCGTCGAGCATAGCCGCACTAAACACATAGCCATTCGGTATCATTTTCTTCGGGATCACCAACAAAAGGGGGATATCGAGATTTCTTACATTAACACTAAAGATCAATTAGCCGATATCTTTACCAAGCCACTTGATGAACAATCTTTTACCAGACTTAGGCATGAGCTCAATATTCTTGATTCTAGGAATTTCTTTTGCTAGTCTTGCACACATAGCTCATCAATATACCTTTGATCATGTCTCTTTTATATATGCTATGACTAATGTGTTTTCAAGTGTATTTCAAACCAAGTCATAGGTATATTGAAAGGGAATAGGAGTCTTCGGCGAAGAAAAAGGCTTCCACTCCACTCTACTACTCATCCTTCGCCGTCGCTCTGCATCATCTCTCCAACTTTGGTATAACCTTCACTCATTCATTTCATGACCAAAGGGGGAGAAAGTACTTCACTTGGGCTCTAATGATTCCGTTTTTGGCGATTCATGCCAAAGGGGGAGAAAATATGAGCCCAAAGCAAAAGGACCGCACCACCACCTAATTTTATAAATTTGATGATTTTAAATTGGTAAATTTCAACATTGGTATCTCTTTGTGTTCTAAAGGGGGAGCATCTAGTGTTTTCAAAATTGATGTCTTAAAACCCTCTTGAACACTAAGAGGAGACCTTATTTGAGGGGGAGTTTTTGTTTTGTCAAAGGAAAAGCATTTGAACAAAGGAAGAAAATTTCAAATCTTGAAAATGCTTTGCAAAATCTTACTCATTTACCTTTGACTATCTTGCAAAATGACTTTGAAAAGAATTTACAAAAGAGTTTGCAAAAACAAAACTTATGGTGCAAATGTGGTCCAATATGTCAAAAACAAAGAAAACAATCCATGCGCATCATATAAGTATGTATTGGCTCAATTCCAAGCAACCTTTGCACTTACTTTATGTGAACTAGTTCAATTATGCACTTCTATATTTGCTTTGGTTTGTGTTGGCATCAATCACCAAAAAGGGGGAGATTGAAAGGGAATTAGGCTTACACCTAGTTCCTAAATAATTTTGGTGGTTGAATTGCCCAACACAAATATTGGACTAACTAGTTTGCTCTAGTACATAAGTTATACAGGTGCAAAAGGTTCACACTCAGCCAATAAAAAGATCAAGTGTTGGATTCAACAAAGGAGCAATGAGGCAACCGAGGGCACCTCTGGCTGAAGGCACCGGACTGTCCGGTGTGCACCGGACATGTCCGGTGCGCCCAGAGGACTTCGACTCAAACTCTTCGCCCTCGGGAATTCTCGGAAGCCGGCGCGCTATAATTCACCGGACTGTCCGGTGTGCACCGGACATGTCCGGTGCTCCAAGGAAGCGCGGTCTCCGGAACTCGCCAGCCTCGGGTTCGCGCGGCAGCCGCTCCGCTAAAATTCACCGGACTGTCCGGTGTGCACCGGACTGTCCGGTGTGCCAGCGGAGCAACGGCTCCCTGCGGCGCCAACGGCTCCCTGCAGCGCATTTAATGCGCGCGCAGCGCGCGCAGACGTCAGGATCGCCCATACCGGTGCATCGGACATCAAACAGTACATGTCCGGTGTGCACCGGACACCCAGGCGGGCCCAGAAGTCAGAAGCTCCAACGGTCAGAATCCAACGGCAATGGTGACGTGGCAGGGGCACCGGACTGTCCGGTGTGCACCGGACTGTCCGGTGCGCCATCGAACAGACAGGTTCCAGCAACGGTCACTTTTTGGTGGTTGGGGCTATAAATACCCCAACCACCCCACATTCATTGCCATCCAAGTTTTCCACTTCTCAACTACTACAAGAGCTCTAGCATTCAATTCTAGACACACCAAATAGATCAAGTCCTCTCCAAATTCCACACAACACCATAGTGACTAGAGAGAGTGATTTGCTTGTGTTCTTTCGAGCTCTTGCGCTTGGATCGCATTCTTTTCTTTCTCACTTGTTCTTGTGGTCATCACTCAATTGTAACCAAGGCAAGAGGCACCAATTGTGTGGTGGCCCTTGCGGGGAAGTTTTGTTCCCGGTTGATTGAGAAGAAGAGAAAGCTCACTCGATCCGTGGGATCGTTTGAGAGAGGGAAGGGTTGAAAGAGACCCGGCCTTTGTGGCCTCCTCAACGGGGAGTAGGTTTGCAAGAACCGAACCTCGGTAAAACAAATCCGCGTGTCACACTTTTATTTGCTTGCGATTTGTTTTGCGCCCTCTCTCGCGGACTCGTTTATATTTCTAACGCTAACCCCGGCTTGTAGTTGTGATTATTTTTGTAAATTTCAGTTTCGCCCTATTCACCCCCCCTCTAGGCGACTATCAGCGAGCGAGCTGATGGACATCGCCACCAAGTTCGCCTCCGGCCAGGAGACTGTCGAGGCTATCTTCCGGAAGGACTAGCAGCCCCAGGGCCGCCCATCGGAAGAGGCCCCCGAGGCGTCAGCTCAGCGCGGCGCCAAGAAGAAGGGCAAGAAGAAGTCGCAAGCGAAACGCGACGCCGCCAACGCGGACCTTGTCGCCGCCGCCGAGTACAAGAACCCTTAGAAACCCCCAGGAGGTGCCAACCTCTTCGACAAGATGCTCAAGGAGCCGTGCCCCTATCACCAGGGGCCCGTCAAGCACGCCCTTGAGGAGTGTGTCATGCTTCGGCGCCACTTCCACAGGGTCGGGCCACCCGTGGAGGGTGGCAGGGCCCACGACGACGAAAAGAAGGGAGATCACCAGGCAGAAGAGTTCCCCGAGGTCCGCGACTGCTTCATGATCTACGGCGGGAAAGCGGCGAATGCCTCGGCTCGGCACCGCAAGCAAGAGCGCCAGGAGGTCTGTTCGGTGAAGGTGGCGGCGCCAGTCTACCTAGACTAGTCCGACAAGCCCATCACCTTCGACCAAGCCGACCACCCGGACCATGTGCTGAGCCCGGGGAAATACCCGCTCGTCGTCGACCCCGTCATCAGCGACGTCCGGCTCACCAAGGTCCTCATGGACGGAGGCAGCAGCCTCAACATCCTCTACGCCGAGACCCTCGGGCTCTTGCGTGTCGATCTGCCCTCCGTCCGGGCAGGCGCTGCGCCCTTCCACGGGATCATTCCTGGGAAGCGCGTTCAGCCCCTCGGACAACTCGACCTTCCCGTCTGCTTCGGAACACCCTCCAACTTCCGAAGGGAGACCCTGACGTTCGAGGTGGTCGGGTTCCGAGGAACCTACCACGCGGTACTGGGAAGACCATGCTACGCGAAGTTCATGGCCGTCCCCAACTACACCTACCTGAAGCTCAAGATGCCAGGCCCCAACGGGGTCATCACCGTCGGCCCCACGTACAAACACGCGTTCGAATGCGACGTGGAGTGCGTGGAGTACGCCGAGGCCCTCATCGCCGACCTGGAAAGCCTCTCTAAGGAGGTGCCCGACGTGAAGCGTCATGCCGGCAACTTTGAGCCAGCGGAGACGGTTAAGGCCATCCCCCTCGACCCCAGCAACGACGCCTCCAAGCAGATCTGGATTGGCTCCGGGCTCGATCCCAAATAGGAAGCAGTGCTCGTCGACTTTCTCCGCGTGAACGCCGACGTCTTCGCGTGGAGTCCCTCGGACATGCCCGACATACCGAGGGATGTCGCCGAGCACTCGCTGGACATTCGAGCTGGAGCCCGACCCGTCAAGCAGCCTCTGCGCCGATTTGACGAGGAGAAGCGTAGAGCCATAGGCGAGGAGATCCACAAGATGATGGCGGCAGGGTTCATCAAAGAGGTATTCCATCCCGAATGGCTTGCCAACCCTGTGCTTGTGAGAAAGAAAGGGGGGGAAATGGCGGATGTGTGTAGACTACACTGGTCTGAACAAAGCATGTCCGAAGGTTCCCCTACCCTCTGCCTCGCATCGATCAGATCGTGGATTCCACTGCTGGGTGCGAAACCCTGTCTTTCCTCGATGCCTATTCAGGGTATCACCAAATCAGGATGAAAGAGTCCGACCAACTCGCGACTTCTTTCATCACACCCTTCGGCATGTACTGCTATGTCACCATGCCGTTCGGCTTGAGGAATGCGGGCGCGACGTACCAGCGGTGCATGAACCATGTGTTCGGCGAACACATTGGCCGCACGGTCGATGCCTACGTCGATGACATCGTAGTCAAGACAAGGAAAGCCTCCGACCTCCTTTCCGACCTTGAAGTGACATTCCAATGTCTCAAGGCGAAAGGCGTCAAGCTCAATCCCGAAAAGTGTGTCTTCGGGGTGCCCCGAGGCATGCTCTTGGGGTTCATCGTCTCCGAGCGGGGCATCGAAGCCAACCCAGAGAAGATCGTAGCCATCATCGGCATGGGGCCCATCAAGGACTTGAAAGGCGTACAGAGGGTCATGGGATGTCTCGCGGCTCTGAGCCGCTTCATCTCACGCCTCGGTGAAAGAGGTCTACCTTTGTACCGCCTCTTAAGGAAGGCCGAGTGCTTCACTTGGACCCCTGAGGCCGAGGAAGCCCTCGGGAACCTGAAGGCGTTCCTCACGAAGGCGCCTATCTTGGTGCCCCCAGCCGCCGGAGAAGCCCTCTTGGTCTACGTCGCCGCCACCACTCAGGTGGTTAGCGCCGCGATTGTGGTCGAGAGGCAAGAAGAGGGGCATGCATTGCCCGTTCAGAGGCCAGTCTACTTCGTCAGCGAGGTACTGTCCGAAACCAAGATCCGCTACCCACAAGTTCAGAAGCTGCTATATGCGGTGATCCTGACACGGCGGAAGTTGCGGCACTACTTCGAGTCCCATCCGGTAACTGTGGTGTCATCCTTCCCCCTGGGGGAAATCATCCAGTGCCGGGAGGCCTCGGGGAGGATCGCAAAGTGGGCGGTGGAAATCATGGGCGAGACGATCTCGTTCGCCCCTCGGAAGGCCATCAAGTCCGAGGTCTTGGCGGACTCCGTAGCTGAATGGGTCGACACCCAGCTCCCAACAGCTCCGATCCAGCCGGAACTTTGGACCATGTTCTTCGACGGGTCGCTAATGAAGACGGGGGCCGGCGCAGGTCTACTCTTCATCTCGCCCCTCGGGAAGCACATACGCTATGTGCTACGCCTCCATTTCCCGGCGTCCAACAATGTGGCCGAGTATGAGGCTCTGGTCAACGGGTTGCGGATCGCCATCGAGCTAGGGGTCCGACGCCTCGACGCTCGCGGTGACTCGCAGCTCATCATCGACCAAGTCATGAAGTACTCCCACTACCGCGACCCGAAGATGGA
Source organism: Zea luxurians (assembly GCA_029449295.1). Lineage (NCBI taxonomy): Eukaryota > Viridiplantae > Streptophyta > Magnoliopsida > Poales > Poaceae > Zea > Zea luxurians. Next base: position 35,162,474 of record JAOPSE010000016.1, on the reverse strand, counting down.
GGCCTATTGCGATGAGGTTCGGCGCCTGGAAGACAAGTTCTATGGGCTCGAGCTCAACCACATCGCCCGACGCTACAACGAGACTGCGGACGAGCTGGCTAAAATAGCCTCGGGACGGACAACGGTTCCCCCAGACGTCTTCTCCCGAGACCTACATCAACCCTCCGTCAAGATTGACAACACGCCCGAGCCCGAGGTACCCTCGGTCCAGTCCGAGGCACCCTCGGCTCGGCCCGAGGCGCCCTCGGTTAAGCCCGAGGTACCCTCAGCCCCCGAGGGCGAGACGCTTCACGTTGAGGGGAGGCAAAGCGGGGTCGCGCCTGATCAAAACTGGCAGGCCCCGTACCTGCAGTATCTCCACCAAGGAGAACTACCCCTCGACCGAGCCGAAGCTCGGCGCTTGGCGCGGCGCGCCAAGTCGTTCGTCTTGCTGGGAGATGGGAAGGAGCTCTACCACCGCAGCCCCTCAGGCATCCTCCAGCGATGCATCTCCATCACCGAAGGTCAAGAACTCCTTCGAGAGATACACTCGGGGGCTTGCGGCCATCATGCAGCACCTCGAGCCCTTGTCGGAAATGCTTTCCGACAAGGATTCTACTGGCCGACGGCGGTGGCCGACGCCACTAGAATTGTCCGCACCTGCGAAGGGTGTCAGTTCTACGCAAGGCAGACCCACCTGCCCGCTCAGGCTCTGCAGACCATACCCATCACCTGGCCTTTTGCTGTGTGGGGTCTGGACCTCGTCGGCCCCTTGCAGAAGGCACCCGGGGGCTACACGCACCTACTGGTCGCCATCGACAAATTCTCCAAGTGGATCGAGGTCCGACCCCTAAACAGCATCAGGTCCGAGCATGCGGTGGCGTTCTTCACCAACATCATACATCATTTCGGGGTCCCGAACTCCATCACCGACAACGGCACCCAGTTCACCGGCAGAAAGTTCCTGGACTTCTGCGAGGATCACCACATCCGCGTGGACTGGGCCGCCGTGGCTCACCCCATGACGAATGGGCAAGTAGAGCGTGCCAACGGCATGATTCTACAAGGACTCAAGCCTCGGATCTACAACGACCTCAACAAGTTCGGCAAGCGATGGATGAAGGAACTCCCCTCGGTGGTCGGGAGCCTGAGGACAACGCCAAGCCGAGCCACGGGCTTCACGCCGTTCTTTCTAGTCTATGGGGCCGAGGCCATCTTGCCCACAGACTTAGAATACGGTTCCCCGAGGACGAGGGCCTACACCGACCAAAGCAACCAAGCTAGCCGAGAAGACTCGCTGGACCAGCTAGAAGAGGCTTGGGACAGGGCCTTACTACACTCGGCGCGGTATCAGCAGTCCATGCGACGCTACCACGCCCGAGGGGTTCGGTCCCGAGATCTCCAGGTGGGCGACCTGGTGCTTCGGCTGCGACAAGACGCCCGAGGGCGGCACAAGCTCACACCCCCCCTGGGAGGGGCCGTTCGTCATCGCCAAAGTTCTGAAGCCCGGAACGTACAAGCTGGCCAACAGTCAAGGCGAGGTCTACGACAACGCTTGGAACATCCAACAGCTACGTCGCTTCTACCCTTAAGATGTTTTCAAGTTGTTCATATACCTCGCTCCTACGCAAAGTTTAGTCATCAAGGAAGGGTCAACCTTGCCTCGGTAAAGTCCGACCCTCCCTCGGGGGCTAAAAGGGGGGGAACCCCCTCTGCGTCGAATTTTTTCTTCGAAAAAAGATCCTTTCTGCCAGAATGTCTTTCGTGCTTTTTGACTACTTCGAAAGTGGATCCTGAACACGATGGAGTACACGTAAGCAGTCAAGGCTGACCGAGCTGAGGGACTCCTACGCCTCCGGGATATGGATACCTCACTCATCACCTTCTGCGATAAAGTAACTCACGTTCGGATAAGTGATTCCACGGACCGAACAAGTCTTCACGTTCGGAAGCTCTTCTGCCGAAGCGATTCTTCGGGCCTTCTCGACTGCGTCGGTGACAGAACCCCATGGACGGGTAAGAGTGCGCCTAAGCAGCAAGGCCGACCGAGCCGAGGGACTCCCACGCCTTCGGGATACGGATACCTCACTCGCCACCTTCTGTGAGAAGCAACTCTCGCTCGCACAAGCAATTCTGTTACCGACAGGAAAGTCCAGATACTCGAAATAAAAGAAAAGGAGACGCAGCTTTACAACACAGCGAGGGTGTGTTTTGGCCTTGGCGGCCGCAGAAAACGCACACTACAAGATGATCCGACCCTGCAGGCACGGATCTTGACGCCTGGAGGGAGCAGCAGCACCCTCGGCATCGACAACACCTTCGGCGAGGTCCGACCTGGCCTCGGACGGCGACAAGGTCCGAGGGTCTCCACTCTGAAGGACGACGTCATCATCACGCCCGGGCCATCGTCGCCAGGGTCTTCTCCGAGAATCCGACCCGAGCAGGCGGCTCGGCTGGACACCCCCGAGGCCTCGGCCAGCTGTCCCCCGAGGACGTCGGCCCGACCCGAGGCCTCGGCAAGTCAACTCCGGAGTCGGTCCCGCTGACGGACGACCCAGCCAGGCTCCGGCCGACCAGGTCTTCTTTTCGGGCCAACTCTGCCTCTGTTCGCGCTGACACCGCTACCCCTGGCCTCGGCTCATCGAAGAGCGGCCGAGGGGTTCCCTTTAACTGAGCAAGAGAAGCCTCGGGCAACAAGGCTGACCGAGCCGAGGGACTCCTACGCCTCCGGGATACAGATACCTCACTCGTCACCTTTGCACGGGGCGACTCACGCTTAGTGAAGCGGTTCAGACAACCAACAGGCGAGTCTTAGTGCTCGAAAATGAGGAAAAAACATGGCTCCACGCCAAAAATTACATACATGTTGAGGCCCCGACAGCCACAATGAACAAAACACTGGCATTCAAGGTGCCATTACAGACGGAACTCCGGTTCCACCTCCGCAGGTACGAACAACCCCACTCGATGGAGGGGGGACCTGCGGAGCAACAGAAGACCGACGAACGGCGCGCTGTCGCCTGTCCGGGCAGCAGCGACAACGACCCCCTCTACGGGTGGCCGAACTGCAGCAGCGATGGCCTCAGGGCGAACGCCGCTGCGACCTTGCCCTCGCCCACATCGACGCTCGAGGGGCGAGGACAAGCACAAAGAGCCGGAGGCCCGAAGCGCGGACGGTGGCGGTGATCCCGTCGGCGACGGGGACTTCTCGAGCCGCCTCCGCCTCGGAACCGACGACAGGGGCCGTCAGCCCTACGGCAGATCCCCACTCGGATCCTCCTGGACGAGTGGGGCACCGACCTTCGCGCGGAGGCGCCGTACCGGTGTAAAGGCAGGACCGCCCCAGAACACGAACGCCGCCCTAGCAGCGCGCGACATCGTGGGCGGTCCTCCCGTGCACACGGCGCGGCAACCGCCCTTGCGGCAGGAGGGGGCTCCGGGGGCCAATCCGGCAAGCCCGACACGCTGAAGCTGACGACGCCCGCCGTCGACCAGCCCCGCGTTGTCGAAGCCCGCCCCATTCGCAGGGCCCGTGAGCGTTCTCTCCCTCGAACGCTGAGGGAGAGGCTTACCCACGAACCCGCGCGGAGGTAGAGCGCCGGCTCAGCCCGGCCTCCACCCCAGCGAGGATGATGAACATCCTTGAAGCTGAGGGTGGGACCAAGATCGCAGCCCGACTTGCTTCTCCCCACCCAGGGGTCGCCGGTCACCGTCTCGGGTGACCGCCGGCGGGGGGGGGGTACAGCCGGGCTGGCTGATGAAAATCCTTGAAGCCGAACGATGGCTGAAAGGTACCAACTCCCACGGAGTTGCGTTCCTCCAACGGCAAGGCAGGGAGACTGCGAGCATCCCCCATCCGGGGGCTTGGAAGGTGGAAAGGCACGATGCATAGGGGAGCGCGAAGACATGGTCGCCTTCCAAGGGGGTCACCCTCCTTTTAAAGGCGGCTCTCCCCACTTGCGTCCCCAGCCATCGTGGGCTGAGTCTTCTCCAACACGCTCCAAGGTCCTCCCCCTGCGGCGCGGGGGCTGGGTCCCACATGCCATACAAGCCGGCTCAGAGCGGAAGGAGCCAAACCGCCGTGCGCGGTGCGTACAACCGCCGAGCGGTTATGGGCGGCTCTCCACTTTTGCCCAGACCAGCGGGCGAAAGGGTGGGCAGCCATGCAGACGGCATGCAACCGCGCCAAGTGGGCGCATTTCTCCAACTCCCAACACGCCAGGCATGGAGGCCCAGGCCCATGCGTCATGCAACCGGCGCGCCGGATGCTTCGTGCATGCAACTGCACCGCCACTTGCGCCACCACCGCGCCTCCTCGACTGCGGAACCGACCGCGACTCGAGGTGACCCAGAGCACGACCCAGCAGCGCCAGCCTGGTGCGGCGGTCAATACGACCAAAAATGGGCCGGCAGTAATGGCGGTGGCAGGCGGGCAGGGGCAGCGGTCGCGTCGCCAGCCAAGCCTACGTCCCATCCAGGGGCGACGAGAGAACCCCTCTCACGGCGTGAAGACAACGCGCCCGTGTTCCGTTCCTCGAACGGCTCGCGCACGCGCAACAGCCGCCCCGCGAACCACTCGCCCCTTCGCATTAACTCCGCGGCGGGACAGGCGGCGCCTCTGGCAGGGGAAGCGAGCGACGCTTCGCCTTCGTCACAATTACCGTGTGAAAAAAGGTACGCCACGTCGTTCGATTTCGTATCCTTTTCCTCTTTTCCTCTTTCTCTCTCTTGCAACAGGGACCGGGAAAGGGGGATACCCCGAAAAGGATCCTTCCCCGTGAAGGAACCAGGCTCCGAGCCTCCCCTACTGATCAGAGGTTCGAAGGCTGGCCCCTCGAAAGGGTTCGACAGCCGCCTCAGATCGCGTGGGCTCTACACCCACTACTGGTCAGAGGTTCGAAGGCCGGCCCCTCGGAAGGGTTCAACGACCGCCTCAGGCTACTCGGGCTCCGCGCCCACTATTGATCAGGGGTTCGAAGGCTGGCCCCCGAAGGGTTCACAGTCGCCTCAGACGCAGAGCGAGGGATGACCATGGGTACGTTCGATACATAACCAAGGCTCGGGCTGCGCTCCCGAGGTACCCTAGGACATTTCCGAGACCAGCGGGAACGATCTTGTAACGGAATCCCATCAGAGGGAGGCATCGAGCCCTCGGACCCCGTCGCCAGGGGACCGGGTCCGGCAGATCACCCGCAGGTACTTTTGGACGCGCCTCTGGGCCCCTAGCCGACCCCTAACGAATGGGGCACGGGCGTCCACTCGGATTACCCGCTTGCAGCTCACCGGAGACACCATGTTCGGCGCCCATCGAGGGCAACATGGCGCTTCCCCCCTCCTCCTTGCGAAGAGGCGACGCAGGGGCGTATGTAAAAAGTCGAGTCTGTCCCTGATCGCCCTCTCGCCCTGTGCAGAGGCTCGGGGGCTGCTCTCGCAAACCCGGCTCCGGCCGAACCGTTGACAGCGTCAACATACCAGCCCGAGAACTTGGACCCGACCGTACACCCGGGCTACGGCCAGCTCGCATGAGGGAACGACCAGACCAGCCGAACCATTGCGCGAGGCATTAAGACCTCGGAGGAGTGAAACCACTCCTTCGAGGCCTCGGGGGCTACACCCGGCGGGTGCGCTCGCGCGCACCCACCGGAACAAAACGCAACCGAGAAGGGCTGGTCCCCTTGCAAAAAAGTGCGACGAAAGCCTCCAAGCGAGTGCTAACACTCCCTTCGAGGCTCGGGGGCTACTGTCGGGGACCATAATTAGGGGTACCCTCAAGGCTCCTAATTCTCAGCTGGTAACCCCCATCAGCATAAAGCTGCAAAGGCCTGATGGGTGCGATTAAGTCAGGGATCGGTCCATTCAAAGGACGCGATCACGCCTCGCCTGAGCCTAGCCTCGGACAAGGGCAGCCGACCTCGGAGGATCTCCGCCTCGCCCGAGGCCCCCTCCAGCGACTGACGTATTTCCGGCTCGCCCGAGGCCCTGTCTTCGCCAAGAAGCAACCCTGACCAGATCGCCGCGCTGACCGACCAAATCGCAGGAGCATTTAATGCAAAGGCAGCCTGACGCCTTTATCCTAACGCGCGCCCTGCAGCTGACAGAGCCGAAGTGACCGCCGTCACTTCGCCGCTCCACTGACCGGCCTGACAGAAAGACAGCGCCGCCTGCGCCACGCCGACTGCGGTGCCACTTGACAGAGTGAGGCTGACAGGCGGTCAGGCCCGGCCGCAGACGCCATAGGAAACTCCGCTCCGCCCGATCCAGGGCTCGGACTCGGGCTAAGTCCCGGAAGACGGCGAACTCCGCTCCGCCCGACCCAGGGCTCGGACTCGGGCTAAGTCCCGGAAGACGGCGAACTCCGCTCCGCCCGACCCAGGGCTCGGACTCGGGCTAAGTCCCGGAAGACGGCGAACTCCGCTCCGCCCGACCTAGGGCTCGGACTCGGGCTAAGTCTCGGAAGACGGCGAACTCCGCTCCGCCCGACCCAGGGCTCAGCCCCAGAAGACGACGAACACCGCTTCGCCCGACCCTAGGGCTCGGACTCCGCTCTGGCTTCAGCCGACGGTCTCTGCCTCGCCCGACCCAGGGCTCGGACTCGACCTCGACCATAGAAGACAGACTCGACCACGGCTTCGGAGGAGCTTCCACATCACCCAACCTAGGGCGCAGGCCGGTCACGTCAACAGGAGGCGCCATCATTACCCTACCCCGAGCTGACTCGGGCCGTAGAGAACAAGACCGGCGTCCCGTCTGGTTCGCTCCACTAGACAGGCAATAATGGTGCCCCGCTTCCTCAGTGACGACGGCGGCTCCCAGCCCCCTTACGGAAGTAGGGGGACGTCAGCAAGGACTCAACAGCTCCGAGCCTCCGACAGCTGTCCCTCCGCCAGGCTCCAGCACTCCTCCGACGGCCACGACATCACGCCAGCAGGGTGCCAAAATCTCTCCGGCTGCCACAACGGCATGTACTTAGGGCGCTAGCTCTCCCCCGCTAGACACGTAGCACTCTTCTACACCCCCATTGTACACCTGGATCCTCTCCTTACGTCTATAAAAGGAAGGACCAGGGCCCTCTTAGAGAAGGTTGGCCGCGCGGGGACGTGGAGGAGACAGGCGCTCGCGTGAGGCCGCTCGCTCTCACACCCGCGTGGACGCTTGTAACCCCCTACTGCAAGCGCACCCGACCTGGGCGCGGGACGAACACGAAGGCCGCGGGATTTCCACCTCTCTCACGCCCGTCTCCGGCCACCTCACTTTCCCCCTTCGCGCTCGCTCTCGCGTCGACCCATCTGGGCTGGGACACGCGGCGACATTCACTCGTCGGCTTAGGGACCCCCCGGTCTCGGAACGCCGACACTCATACAACACATATAAATGAGCCGTATCTTGAGAGTTTCTAGTAAATAAGATATAAGACTTAGATACATTAGGTTGTACAAATATGTTTATGAGTTGTATCTAATGCTTATTAGAGAACCACAACATGGTATCTAGGTCACATATGCCCTAACCAACACTAACCTAGAATGTGCATTTGACATTAATAGGTGTAAATATGTCTGAATAAGGGCCCTGAACAGGATAGAGAGAAGAAGCCTGATCGGTGAAGGCTAACGGAAGAGACAGAAAAGATTTCTAACAAGGGCTAGTTTGGAAACTCAAATCTCTTTCGGGATTAAAAGAGATTTGAGAGAAAATTAGTTTATGTCTACCTTAATCCCCTTCAATCCTGAAAGAGATTTAAGATTCCAAAAGTAGTCCCAAAGTCCCGCATGGAGGACCGGTAAAGGCTCCTCTGCTTCTTTCCTCAAGTCTACTTAGTGAGAGAGACAGCCTGCCTCGTGCCTTATCTAATGGCAAAAATAGGGGTGAGATATTTTGTATAGCGGATGTGGGACTAGGAGGCAGCAAGAACACTAGTCTCGTTCAGCAATGCTGTCTAGAAAAGTGACAATGTCTGTTTAGTAGCACATCGGTCGGAGGCTGAGGGAAGGGGTTGGGAATAATGTAGCCTCGCTCAACGATTGTGTCTAGAAAAATGGCAATGTCTGTTTGATGGCACATCAGTCGGAGGCTATGTCAGTTGGAAATGGTACTTTTTGAAATTTTGACAGGACACCACTCAAACAGACTTGCTTGTTGGAAAATCAAGCATGAGACATGACCATAATGTCATTTGTGCTTTTGATCCAACCTTTGCAAATTAGTCAGCACCAGTTGATAGTATTGATGTGAGGAGCGCGAGTTCTACTTGCTTGTTGTGTCTGTAGACACCGACCCGAGTATCCGTGAAATACATGTACCATCTCTGAATCAGAAACAACTTACTTTTAGTTAAGGCTAAGTGTTTTAATTCCATAATAATAAAGCTTTGGACTTCCGTTGCGTTATTATGCATGGCGAACAGCCGAACACAAATTAAAGTCTTGTTCGTTTGTACGGGATTGTACCTAGAATCGTTAATTCCAGCTGCTCAAAATTTTATATATAAATTATAAAAGCAATCAGGCTAGGATTTGTTCACAGGCTTCTGTCCTAATACACCAGTATGGATTGCTTCAGAAGTGGTACAACCTCAGGTGTCACTACCAGTTTTAGCTATCGCGCCTTCGACCACTGCTAGTGTTAAGTTATTAGTAACGATTGAAGACATTAGAATATAGTTTCACCGAATAAAGTTGCATGGCTAGGGATGTAGGCCGCGCATGTCTTTGATCATTATGTCAACCCAAAGCTTACTAAAATAATTTAGAACGGCATGTCACTTAATTATTTTGAGGGGAAAATATTGAACAACGCTTCTATATATATGGAGTAAATCAACCAAAAATGCAATAGGATGGTTACTGCAGCCTAGGATGTTTACAGAGCAATATAACTAGGAGCCAGGTCATACTTTTGTGTGTGTGTGTGTGTATATATATATATATATACACACACACAACTTGTATCTACAGTACATCACCTTAGAAAGTCAAGAGAGACCGTCATTTTGGTTTGCGGCAAATGCATGCTGATGCCATTTTGTGCATACAGATACTATTATCATTACTTGTTATTAATCTGAAGCAGATGCAATAGTACTACTACATAGTACAGACCACCTACTTCCACTAGCCAAAACATGAATTGCCTCATATTAAAGAGCATAACACCCCTGTTTACTTCTATTGAATCTACAGTCAATGTCAAAACCATAAATATACATGCCAACAATTTGATTGCTCCCATCTCCCTTTGTTGTGGTACCCAATTGAACAGTCTGTGTCTATTGTCCTCTATCGCCATAGCTTCTCTTGTTACTACTCTAGTGCGAACAACATGCGAATGCAGCTAGCCATGGATGCTAGGAAAGGGAGGCATTAGGAGCTACAACCGTTAGGTCAGCAACAAATCTAGCGTTCCAAGACATTCTGGCATGTCTCTAGCCACTTGTACCGAAATCAATCGGCTGCAACTCTCCTATAGTTATCTATCTGGTACTTACAGTTGTTGAGAGTCCTATGAGCCAAGAATTGAACAAGGTGACCAGATGTCCAATTCAATTTTCTTTCAGTTTCGGCAGTTATCCGTGCACTGCCTAACAAGGTTGATAAAATATAATCAAGATTACACCAAATAATATAGCAGAAGAGACGCGGAAGCAAAGGAGCGAAGGGAGCACCGAAGTGCAAGAAACTGCAACATGGAGATGATGAAACAAAAAAAGAATGTCACAAGCTGATCGAACTACCTCCAAAAATCATGATATTTTGTGTAGGGTTTTAAAACATAACGATAAACACTTCTACCAAAAAAACAACTTAATTGGAGAAGGTTAGAAAACCAATCTACGCTGGTTTATAAAACCGATCTAGGTTGATTTTTATATTGTAGTTCATAGAGAAAAAAATGTTTAAAGTCGATCAAACGAATTTGAAAAGACTTCTTGCCGGTGTTTCGAACCTCCACTCTGACAAGTAAATTTCTATGTGAGAGTTCTGGGCTTCGAAAAATGTGCTCAGTGGACGCAAGGTTTATACTGGTTCGGATAGAAAGTCCCTATATCCAGTCTTTGACAGCTCACTTTATCGACACCTTTGTTGTTCAATTCTCGTAATAGGTGTTTCAAGCGAGTTACAAGCAAACGAGAAAAGAAGGAAGGGCTCCTAAATCTCTTATATGTAGGTGGACCTAAAACCTATGGAACTGGAGTACTACGCTAAGCCTTGGCTCGGGCCTACAAGTCTTCAAGTTCCATCACGCGGTTGTCCTCCGTTAAGGTCTTTTGTTTTCAGTCCTCCTCCGGTTACCAAAAGACCAATCCCCCTCCTTCGTGGCTAACCTCCTTTTATAGGCTAAGGTGGGGGTCGACTGTTAGTGGCGTCTCTGTATGCGCCTTGTTGTCTAGTCGTCTCTGCTCATGCTCATCATGACGGATAGTATGGGGTCCTACTGCCATTATTACATCTCTGCACCATGTCGACCCCTGGCATCCATAGTCTAGGTCTCGGCGTGGCTCGTCGAGTTGCAGGCTCCGTTGCCGGCCCGCTGATAGTCGCCTAGAGGGGGGGTGAATAGGGCGAAACTGAAATTTACAAAAATAATCACAACTACAAGCCGGGTTAGCGTTAGTAATAAAGAAACGAGTCCGCGAGAGAGGGCGCAAAACAAATCACAAGCAAATAAGAGTGTGACACAAGGATTTGTTTTACCGAGGTTCGGTTCTCGCAAACCTACTCCCCGTTGAGGAGGCCACAAAGGCCGGGTCTCTTTCAACCCTTCCCTCTCTCAAACGATCCCACGGATCGAGTGAGCTTTCTCTTCTTCTCAATCAACCGGGAACAAAACTTCCCCGCAAGGGTCACCACACAATTAGTGCCTCTTGCCTTGGTTACAATTGAGTGATGATCACAAGAACAAGTGAGAAAGAAAGAAAGCGATCCAAGCGCAAGAGCTCAAAAGAACACGGCAAATCTCTCTCGCTAGTCACTAAGGGCTTGAGTGGAATTGGAGAGGATTTGATCTCTTTTGTTTGTGTCTAGAATTGAATGCCTAGCTCTTGTAAGTGGTTGAGAGTTGGAAAACTTGGATGGCAATGAATGTGGGGTGGTTGGGGTATTTATAGCCCCAACCACCACAAGTGACCGTTGGCAGGAGTCCTCTGTTCGATGGCACACCGGACAGTCCGGTGCACACCGGACAGTCCGGTGCCCCTGCCACGTCACGGTTGCCGTTGGATTCTGACCGTTGGAGCTTCTGACTTGTGGGCCCTCCTGGGTGTCCGGTGCACACCGGACATGTACTGTTTGATGTCCGGTGCACCGGCATGGGCGTGCCTGACGACTGCGCGCGCTGCGCGCGCATTTAATGCACCGCAGGGAGCCGTTGGCGCCGCAGAGAGCCGTTGCTCCGCTGGTACACCGGACAGTCCGGTGCACACCGGACAGTCCGGTGAATTTTAGCGGAGTGGCTGCCGAGCGAACCCGAGGCTGACGAGTTCCGGAGGCCGCGTTTTCTTGGAGCACCGGACATGTCCGGTGCACACCGGACAGTCCGGTGAATTATAGCGCGCCGGCTTCCGAGAAATCCCGAGGGCGAAGAGTTTAGAGTCGAAGTCCTCTGGCCGCACCGGACAGTCCGGTGCACACCGGACAGTCCGGTGCCTCCGGCCAGAGGAGCCCTCGGTTGCCTTGCTGCTCCTTTGTTGAATCCAACACTTGGTCTTTTTATTGGCTGATTGTGAACCTTTTGCACCTGTATACCTTATGCACTAGAGCAAACTAGTTAGTCCAATGTTTGTGTTGGGCAATTCAACCACCAAAATTATTTAGGAACTAGGTCTAAGCCTAATTCCCTTTCAATCTCCCCCTTTTTGGTGATTGATGCCAACACAAACCAAAGCAAATATAGAAGTGCATAATTGAACTAGTTTATATAATGTAAGTGCAAGGGTTGCTTGGAATTGAGCCAATATAAACTTATATGATGCGCATGGATGGTTTCTTTGTTTTTGACATATTGGACCATATTTGCACCACAAGTTTTGTTTTTGCAAACTCTTTTGTAAATTCTTTTCAAAGTCATTTTGCAAGATAGTCAAAGGTAAATGAAGAAGATTTTGCAAAGCATTTTCAAGATATGGAATTTTCTCCCCCTATTTCCAATGCTTTTCCTTTGACTAAACAAAACTCCCCCTAAAATAATGTCTCCTCTTAGTGTTCAAGAGGGTTTTCCATTAATTTTGAAAACACTACTTGCTCCCCCTTTAGAACACAAAGAGATACCAATTTTGAAATTTACCAATTATCAAATTTAAAATTAGGGGTGGTGGTGCGGTCCTTTTGCTTTGGGCTCATATTTTCTCCCCCTTTGGTATGAATCGCCAAAAACGGAATCATTAGAGCCCAATGAAGTACATTCTCCCCCTTTGGTCATGAAAGAAATGAGTGAAGGTTATACCAACGTTGGAGAGATGAGGCGGAGCGACGGCGAAGGGTGAGTAGTGGAGCGGAGTGGAAGCCTTTGTCTTCGCCGAAGACTCCAATTCCCTTTCAATATACCTATGACTTGTTTGAAATACACTTGGAAACATATTAGTCATAGCATATATAAAAGAGACATGATCAAAGGTATATTTATGAGCTATGTGTGCAAGACTAGCAAAAGAAATTCCTAGAATCAAGAATATTGAGCTCATGCCTAAGTCGGGTAAAAGATTGTTCATCAAGTGGTTTGGTAAAGATATCGGCTAATTGATCTTTAGTATTAATATAAGAAATCTCGATATCCCCCTTTTGTTGGTGATCCCGAAGAAAATGATACCGAATGGCTATGTGCTTAGTGCGGCTGTGCTCGACGGGATTGTCGGCCATTTTGATTGCACTCTCATTGTCACATAGCAAAGGGACTTTGGTTAATTTGTAACCGTAGTCCCGCAGGGTTTGCCTCATCCAAAGCAATTGCGCGCAACAATGGCCTGCGGCAATATACTCGGCTTCGGCGGTAGAAAGAGCGACCGAATTTTGCTTCTTTGAAGCCCAAGACACCAAGGATCTTCCCAAGAACTGGCAAGTCCCCGATGTGCTCTTTCTATTAATCCTACACCCCGCCCAATCGGCATCCGAATAACCAATTAAATCAAATGTGGATCCCCGAGGGTACCAAAGCCCAAACTTAGGAGTAAAAGCCAAATATCTCAAGATTCGTTTTACGGCCGTAAGGTGTGATTCCTTAGGGTCGGCTTGGAATCTTGCACACATGCATACGGAAAGCATAATGTCCGGTCGAGATGCACATAAATAAAGCAATGAACCAATCATTGACCGGTATACCTTTTGATCCACGGACTTACCTCCCGTGTCGAGGTCGAGATGCCCATTAGTTCCCATGGGTGTCTTGATGGGCTTGGCATCCTTCATTCCAAACTTGCTTAGAATATCTTGAGTATACTTGGTTTGGCTGATGAAGGTGCCTTCTTGGAGTTGCTTGACTTGGAATCCTAGAAAATACTTCAACTCCCCCATCATCGACATCTCGAATTTTTGCGTCATGATCCTACTAAATTCTTCACATGTAGATTTGTTAGTAGACCCAAATATGATATCATCAACATAAATTTGGCATACAAACAAATCATTATCAAGAGTCTTAGTGAATAAGGTAGGATCGGCTTTGCCGACTTTGAAGCCATTTGCAATAAGGAAATCTCTAAGGCATTCATACCATGCTCTTGGGGCTTGCTTGAGCCCATAAAGCGCCTTAGAGAGCCTATAAACATGGTTAGGGTACTCACTGTCCTCAAAGCCGGGAGGTTGCTCAACATAGACTTCTTCCTTGATTGGTCCATTGAGGAAGGCACTCTTCACGTCCATTCGGTAGAGCTTGAAGCCATGGTAAGTAGCATAGGCTAACAATATACGAATTGACTCAAGCCTAGCTACGGGTGCATAGGTTTCACCAAAATCCAAACCTTCGACTTGTGAATACCCCTTGGCCACGAGTCGAGCTTTGTTCCTAGTCACCACACCATGCTCGTCTTGCTTGTTGCGGAAGACCCACTTGGTTCCTACAACATTTTGATTAGGACGTGGAACTAAGTGCCATACCTCGTTCCTTGTGAAATTGTTGAGCTCCTCTTGCATCGCCATCACCCAATCCGAATCTTGTAGTGCTTCCTCTACCCTGGTTGGCTCAATAGAGGAAACAAACGAGTAATGTTCACAAAAATGAGCAACACGAGATCGAGTAGTTACCCCCTTATGAATATCGCCAAGGATAGTGTCGACGGGGTGATCTCGTTGTATTGCTTGGTGGACTCTTGGGTGTGGCGGTCTTGGTTGTTCATCCTCCTTGTCTTCATTAATTGACTCTCCCCCTTGATCATTGCCGTCATTTTGAGGTGGCTCATCTTCTTGATTTTCTTGTCCAACATCTTGAGCCTCATCCTCAACTTGAGTTGGTGGAGATGCTTGCATGGAGGAGGATGGTTGATCTTGTGCATTTGGAGGCTCTTCGGATTCCTTAGGACACACATCCCCGATGGACATGTTCCTTAGCGCTATGCATGGAGTCTGTTCTTCACCTACATCATCAAGATCAACTTGCTCTACTTGAGAGCCGTTAGTCTCATCAAACACAACGTCACAAGAAACTTCAACAAGCCCTGAGGACTTGTTAAAGACTCTATATGCCCTTGTGTTTGAGTCATATCCTAGTAAAAAGCCTTCTACAGTTTTAGGAGCAAATTTAGATTTTCTACCTCTTTTGACAAGTATAAAACATTTGCTACCAAAAACTCTAAAATATGAAATATTGGGCTTTTTACCGGTTAGGAGTTCATAAGATGTCTTCTTGAGGATTCGATGAAGATATAATCGGTTGATGGCGTAGCAGGCGGTGTTGACCGCCTCGGCCCAAAACCGATCCGGTGTCTTGTACTCATCAAGCATGGTTCTTGCCATGTCCAATAGAGTTCGATTCTTCCTCTCCACTACACCATTTTGTTGTGGAGTGTAGGGAGAAGAGAACTCATGCTTGATGCCCTCTTCCTCAAGGAAACCTTCAATTTGAGCGTTCTTGAACTCCGTTCCATTGTCGCTTCTAATTTTCTTGATCCTTAAGCCGAACTCATTTTGAGCCCGTCTCAAGAATCCCTTTAAGGTCTCTTGGGTTTGTGATTTTTCCTGCAAAAAGAATACCCAAGTGAAGCGAGAATAATCATCCACAATTACAAGACAATACTTACTACCGCCGATGCTTATGTAAGCGATCGGGCCGAATAGATCCATATGTAGGAGCTCCAGTGGCCTGTCGGTAGTCATGATATTTTTGTGTGGATGATGGACACCAACTTGCTTCCCGGCTTGGCAAGCGCTACAAATCCTGTCTTTCTCAAAATGAACATCGGTTAGTCCCAAAATGTGTTCTCCCTTTAGAAGTTTGTGAAGATTCTTCATTCCAACATGGGCTAGTCGACGGTGCCATAGCCAACCCAAGTTGGTCTTAGCAATTAAGCATGTGTCGAGTTCAGCTCTTTCAAAATCAACTAAATATAGCTGACCCTCTAACACACCCTTAAATGCTATTGAATCATCACTCCTTCTAAAGACAGTAACACCTGTATTAGTAAAAAGACAGTTGTAGCCCATTTGACATAATTGGGATACGGAAAGCAAATTGTAATCTAATGAATCTACAAGAAAAACATTGGAAATAGAATGGTCAGTAGATATAGCAATTTTACCCAAACCTTTGACCAAACCTTGATTTCCATCCCCGAATGTGATAGCTCGTTGGGGATCTTGGTTTTTCTCATATGAGGAGAACATCCTTTTCTCCCCTGTCATGTGGTTTGTGCACCCGCTGTCGAGTATCCAACTTGTGCCCCCGGATGCATAAACCTACAAAACAAGTTTAGTTCTTTGTTTTAGGTACCCAAACGGTTTTGGGTCCTTTAGCATTAGATACAAGAACTTTGGGTACCCAAACACAAGTCTTGGAGCCCTTGTGTTTGCCCCCAACAATTTTGGCAACTACCTTGCCGGATTTGCTAGTCAAAACATAAGATGCATCAAAAGTCTTAAATGAAATAGCATGATCATTTGATGCATTTGGAATTTTCTTTCTAGGCAACTTGGCATGGGTTGGTTGCCTAGATCTAGATGTCTCACCCTTATACATAAAAGCATAATTAGGGCCAGAGTGAGACTTCCTAGAATGAATTTTCTTAATTTTACTCTCAGGATACCCGGCAGGGTACAAAATGTAACCCTCGTTATCCTGAGGCATGGGAGCCTTGCCCTTAACAAAGTTAGACAAGTTCTTAGGAGGAGCATTAATTTTGACCTTGTCTCCCCTTTGGAAGCCAATGCCGTCCTTAATGCCCGGGCGTCTCCCATTATAGAGCATGCTTCTAGCAAGTTTAAATTTTTCATTTTCTAAGTCATGCTCTCTAATCTTAGCATTAAGTTGTGCTATGTGATCATTTTGTTTCCTAATTAAGGCTAGGTGATCATGGATAGCATCAACATCAATATTTCTACATCTAGTACAAATGGAAATATGCTCAACATTAGATGTAGAAGGTTTGCAAGATTTTAGTTCAACAACCTTAGCATGCAACAAATCATTTTTAGCTCTAAGGTCGGAAATAGTAGTATTGCAAACATCAAAATCCTTAGCCTTAGCAATTAATTTCTCATTCTCATTTCTAAGGCTAGCGATGGAAGCATTCAATTTATCAATCCTAGCAAGTAAATTAACATTATCATTTCTAGGATCAATGCAAACATGAGAATCAACCTTAGCAATTAAATTGGCATTTTCATTTCTAAGGTTGTCTAAAGTCTCATGACAAATACTTAGCTCACTAGACAATTTTTCACATTTTTCTCTTTCTAGAGCATAAGCATTTTTAACCTTAACATGTTTTTTGTTTTCCTTGATTAGGAAGTCCTCTTGGGAGTCCAAGAGATCATCCTTTTCATGGATGGCACTGATCAATTCATTTAATTTTTCTTTTTGTTCCATGTTAAGGTTGGCAAAAAGAATACGCAAATTATCCTCTTCATTTTTATCATTATCCTCATCACTAGATGTTTCATATTTGGTGGAGGACTTTGATTTTACCTTCTTTTTGCCGTCCTTGGCCATGAGGCACTTGTGGCCGACGTTGGGGAAGAGGAGGCCCTTGGTGACGGCGATGTTGGCGGCGTCCTCGTCGTCGGAGGAGTCGCTTGAGCTTTCGTCGGAGTCCCACTCCCGACAAACATGGGCATCGCCGCCCTTCTTCTTGTAGTACTTCTTCTTCTCCTTCCTCTTGCCCTTCTTGTCGTTGTCCCTGTCACTATCACTTGATAATGGACATTTAGCAATAAAGTGACCGGGCTTACCACACTTGTAGCAAACCTTCTTGGAACGGGATTTGTAGTCCTTCCCCTTCCGTTGCTTGAGGATTTGCCGGAAGCTTTTGATAATTAGGGCCATCTCCTCGTTGTCGAGCTTGGAGGCGTCGATTGGTTGTCTACTTGGTGTAGACTCCTCCTTCTTCTCCTCCGTTGCCTTGAAGGCCACGGGTTGCGCCTCGGATGTGGAAGGCTCATCAAGCTCGTTGATCTTCTTGGAGCCCTTAATCATGCATTCAAAACTAACAAAATTCCCGATGACTTCCTCGGGGGTCATTTGTGTATATCTAGGATTGCCACGAATTAATTGTACTTGAGTAGGGTTAAGGAAAATAAGGGCTCTTAGAATAACCTTAACCACTTCGTGGTCATCCCATTTTGCGCTCCCGAGGTTGCGCACTTGGTTCACCAAGGTCTTGAGCCGGTTGTACATGTCTTGTGGCTCCTCCCCTTGGCGAAGACGGAAGCGACCGAGCTCCCCCTCGATCGTTTCCCGCTTGGTGATCTTTGTGAGTTCATCACCCTCGTGCGCCGTCTTGAGTAGGTCCCAAATCTCCTTGGCGTTCTTCAACCCTTGTACCTTGTTATATTCCTCCTTGCTTAGTGAGGCAAGGAGAATGGTTGTGGCCTGGGAGTTGAAGTGCTCGATTTGAGCCACTTCGTCCGTGTCGTAGTCTTCATCCCCTACGGATGGTACCTGTACACCAAACTCAACAACATCCCATATACTTTTGTGGAGAGAGGTTAGATGAAATCGCATCAAATTACTCCACATAGCATAATCTTCACCATTAAAAGTTGGTGGTTTGCCTAATGGGACGGAAAGTAAAGGTGTATGTTTAGGAACGCGAGGGTAGCGTAGGGGAATCTTACTATACTTCTTACGCTCTTGGCGTTTAGAAGTGACGGACGCCGCGTCGGAGCCGGAGGTGGAGGTCGATGAAGTGTCGGTCTCGTAGAAGACCACCTTCCTCATCCTTTTGTGCTTGTCCCCACTCCGATGCGGCTTGTGAGAAGAAGATTTTTCCTTCTTCTCCTTGTGGTGAGAAGAGGAAGATCTTTTCTCCTTCCGCTTGGAAGATCTCTTCTTCTTCTCCCTTCTCTTGGTGCGCGACTCTTCCGATGAAGATGAGGTGCTCCCTTGGCTTGTAGTGGGCTTGTTATCGCCGGTCTCCATCTCCTTCTTGGCGGGATCTCCCGACATCACTTCGAGCGGTTAGGCTCTAATGAAGTACCGGGCTCTGATACCAATTGATAGTCGCCTAGAGGGGGGGTGAATAGGGCGAAACTGAAATTTACAAAAATAATCACAACTACAAGCCGGGTTAGCGTTAGTAATAAAGAAACGAGTCCGCGAGAGAGGGCGCAAAACAAATCACAAGCAAATAAGAGTGTGACACAAGGATTTGTTTTACCGAGGTTCGGTTCTCGCAAACCTACTCCCCGTTGAGGAGGCCACAAAGGCCGGGTCTCTTTCAACCCTTCCCTCTCTCAAACGATCCCACGGATCGAGTGAGCTTTCTCTTCTTCTCAATCAACCGGGAACAAAACTTCCCCGCAAGGGTCACCACACAATTAGTGCCTCTTGCCTTGGTTACAATTGAGTGATGATCACAAGAACAAGTGAGAAAGAAAGAAAGCGATCCAAGCGCAAGAGCTCAAAAGAACACGGCAAATCTCTCTCGCTAGTCACTAAGGGCTTGAGTGGAATTGGAGAGGATTTGATCTCTTTTGTTTGTGTCTAGAATTGAATGCCTAGCTCTTGTAAGTGGTTGAGAGTTGGAAAACTTGGATGGCAATGAATGTGGGGTGGTTGGGGTATTTATAGCCCCAACCACCACAAGTGACCGTTGGCAGGAGTCCTCTGTTCGATGGCACACCGGACAGTCCGGTGCACACCGGACAGTCCGGTGCCCCTGCCACGTCACGGTTGCCGTTGGATTCTGACCGTTGGAGCTTCTGACTTGTGGGCCCTCCTGGGTGTCCGGTGCACACCGGACATGTACTGTTTGATGTCCGGTGCACCGGCATGGGCGTGCCTGACGACTGCGCGCGCTGCGCGCGCATTTAATGCACCGCAGGGAGCCGTTGGCGCCGCAGAGAGCCGTTGCTCCGCTGGTACACCGGACAGTCCGGTGCACACCGGACAGTCCGGTGAATTTTAGCGGAGTGGCTGCCGAGCGAACCCGAGGCTGACGAGTTCCGGAGGCCGCGTTTTCTTGGAGCACCGGACATGTCCGGTGCACACCGGACAGTCCGGTGAATTATAGCGCGCCGGCTTCCGAGAAATCCCGAGGGCGAAGAGTTTAGAGTCGAAGTCCTCTGGCCGCACCGGACAGTCCGGTGCACACCGGACAGTCCGGTGCCTCCGGCCAGAGGAGCCCTCGGTTGCCTTGCTGCTCCTTTGTTGAATCCAACACTTGGTCTTTTTATTGGCTGATTGTGAACCTTTTGCACCTGTATACCTTATGCACTAGAGCAAACTAGTTAGTCCAATGTTTGTGTTGGGCAATTCAACCACCAAAATTATTTAGGAACTAGGTCTAAGCCTAATTCCCTTTCACCCGCGTATTCAGGTCTAGGCTCGGTGGGTCATAAGTACCCCGCAGGCCGAGAGGCTCGTATGTCATGAGTGGGCTGTTGACATGCAAATCTTATAGGCCTTACTCGCTTCTCACCTAACAGTGTGCCAAATAATATGTTACACCATAGATATATCATTACACCACAGATGGACTGTGAGAAACAACTCAAGCCCAACACGACATGAAGTTATACATGGTACAACGCTCCCATGTAGTACCACCTTGCTAGCTGAAACAGAACGAGCGAGCTATAAAAAAGAGACCGGACTCCTTTTCAACTTATGATTTTCTCGGTCTTTTAGCTAAGATAAGTTGTAATATCAGTTTTTATATAATATGTGGATAATAAGTTTACTTTAATATTAAATTTATTTTTATGGGTATCAAATGTAATTATGTGTCGTCGTAACGTACGAATATTGTATTAGTACGTCCAACAAAAAAAACAGCTAATCCAGAACGACTTTGAAAAACTGGCCAAAGCCGTCATCAAACCGGCCTCAGCCGGTTGTTACAGATTTCAACGGAACTCTCTAAGAAATAAATTCAAACAAGCTCCAAAAAAATTGATATTTTGCAGAGAGGTTATAAATCATTGGATTCTCTAAATACATTGGATTCTATCATCCACATTCAGAAACATTGCCGGCTACAAAGACAAAACGGATCAATTTCCTGGGGACGACTCCTATCTAAAATATTTTTTTTGTCCAAAACTGCGAATCAAAATGCATCCGAGGGCTCAATTCTCTTGTTTCTAACAATAAAAACAACAAAAGGAAAAAGAAGGAAGAATGGCAGAACGTCTCCACGGAGATCACACGGCGTTGGGGCCGGTGGGGATGGGCTGGTACCCATCGTGGCGATCGGCAGACGACGAGTCGTCGCTGCCGGAACCCACGGGGATGAGCTTCAGGACGGCACCGATCAGCAGGCTGACCGAGCCGATGAGCACGCTGGCGAGCCAGAGCCTCCCGCTCAGGTGCACCGTGCTCGCGAAAGTCCCCAGGAGCTCCACGATGATGACCTGGAACGCGGCGGTGGCGCCGGCGACCGCCGAGAAGATCCAGCTGCTGAAGATGCCGCTGAACACGTTGATCTTCTCCATCTCCCGGCTGTTGACCTCGTTGAAGACCTGTAAAGGTTCAGAGAGTGAGATGCGGTGTGGACGACGAAACCAGTCGGCTTCTGTATACATACACGTACGTACCTGGCAGAACACGAATGTGTTGAATAGGAACGTGTTGAGCTGGGCGTCGGACAGATCCCCGCCGCCGTTCAGCCGGAGAAGGCTCTTGCCCTTGAAGATGAGGACGCCGAGCACGACGAGCTGGTAGATGCTCTGGCCGACGATGTTCCGCCACATCACCTTGGTGATGAAGTTGTCGCCTCGGCCGACCGGCGGCCTCCGCATCATGGCGTCGTTGGGGGGCTCCGTCGCCAGCGCCAGGGCGCCCAGGGTGTCCATGATCAGGTTCACCCACAGCAGCTGCACGATGGTCAGGGGGGCGCTTCCTGAACCATTCATTCATCAGTCGTGACTGTGTCACCCCCACACCCTGAGTCCTGATAGCTATCTGACAAGAAAATGAGGAATTGCTGCATGCGTGCACACCTGTGAAGGATGCAGAGACGAAGTTGACCATCAGGGCAACGACGTTCACAGTGAGCTGGAACTGCACGAACTTCTGGATGTTGATGTAGACGGACCGGCCCCATTTGGCGACGTTGATGATGGTGGAGAAGTTGTCGTCCATGATGATCACGTCGGCGTTCTCCTTGGCGACCTGACCAGAAGTTGCTGCAAGCGTGAAGCGGTTGTCGCCAGGAAAGACATGCCGTGAGCAAGGGTACTACTACTACTACAACAAACCTCTGTTCCTGCAATGCCCATGGCGAGGCCGATGTCGGCCTCGTGTAACGCCGGCGCGTCGTTGGTGCCGTCGCCGGTCACCGCCACCACTTCGTCGAACATGCCCCTCAGGTTCGTCACCAGCGTGTGCTTGTCCAGTGGCAACGACCGAGCCATCACCTGCAGACAGACAGACCAATCGCGTCAGTTAATTTCCACCATGCAAAAAAAAAAAACATACTCCAGGTCTCCAGCTACGTGCCTGGATTTTGGGTATGAGCTCTCTCATCTCGTTGGGGCTCTTCGCCCGGAACTCGGGGCCCTCGATGGCGATGCCGTCATCGGTCAGGATGCCACACTCCCTCGCGATCGCCTTCGCCGTGTTGATGTTGTCGCCGGTGACCATGCGGACGTTGATGCCCGCATCGTGGCACGTCCTCACGGCCTCCCTCACGCCCGGCCGGAGCGGGTCCTTGATGCCGAACACCGCGATGAGCGTGTACCCGTCGCTGGGGACGTCGCCGGCGCCGCCGATGTCCTGGTACGCCAGGCAGAGCGTGCGCAGCGCCTCGCACGCGAACGCGTCGATGGCGCTGGCCACGCGCTTCGCCTTCGCCTCCGTGAGCTTCTCCACGCTCCCGGTGCCGTCGATGACGGAGCTGCACCGGCTCAGGACCACCTCGGACGCGCCCTTGAGGAACGCGCGCGGGTGGCCGGCGCTGTTCGGGGACGCGATGACCACGGCCATGGTCTTCTTCACCGAGTTGAAGGGCTCCACCTTGAGCTTCTTGGCGCCGGCGTGCTCCACCCCCATGTACTTCTCCACCTCGAGACCGAACTCCAGGATGGCCGTCTCGGTGGGCGTGCCCATGACGCTAGTCCTTCCGTCCTTGCCCGTGACGACCTCAGAGCCGGAGCAGTGGAAGACGCCCTCCAGGAGCACCCTCGTGAAGTTCTCCGACACCGACGACCGGAGCTCGTCGAAACCCTTGGCGGTGCTCACCGTCTGCGCCGCCCCGGACGCCCAGACCTTCTCGACGACCATGTGGTTCGTGGTGAGCGTGCCGGTCTTGTCCGTGCAGATACAGCTCGCCGACCCCATGGTCTCGCACGCCGACAGGTGCCTCACGAGCGCGCGCTCCTGCATGAGCTTCTTCATGGCGAACGCCAGGCTGAGAGTGACGGCGAGCGGCAGCCCCTCGGGCACGGCGACGACAATGATGGTGACCGCGACAGCGAAGAAGTTGAGTATCGAGAGCGCGTCCGCTCCCCTCCACTGCAGCAGGCCGCCGGGCGCGTGTGCCTTGTCCACTAGGAACCGCGCCATGAGCACGGTGAACGTGAGCACGGCGAACACCAGTCCGATCTTGCCGATGATGGTGGCCACGCCGTTAAGTTTGACCTGCAGCGGCGTCTCGTCCTCGCCGCCCTGGCTCAGAGTCTCCATCAGGTTACCCCACTCCGTGCGCATCCCGACCGCGGTGACCAGCATCTGCGCCGATCCATCCTGCACTTTGGTCCCGCCGAGCAGGAACGGCTTCGTGGTAGACGGGTGCACCGGCTCGCTCTCGCCGGACATGCTTGACTCGTCAACCACGAGCGAATAGCCGTCGATGTACAGGCCGTCCGCCGGCACCTGGTCGCCGATAGATAGATGGACAATGTCGCCGACGACGATGTCGTAAATGGACACCTTCTGCCGGTAGCCGTCACGGGTGACCTGTATGTCAATCTTCTTCTTCTCCCTGTCCAGGTCCCGGAACTGCAGCGACTGCTTGTAGTCGCTAGCCGCGGTGATCATGACGACGAGGAAGATGGTGAGCACGATGCCGAGGCCGTCGTACATGCCGCTGGGCCACCCCTCGGTGGCGAGCCCGATGGCGACGGAGATGAACGCGCAGAAGGCGAGCAGCAGGAGCGTCATGTCCTGGCTGGCGTCCCAGAGGAACATACAGAACGTCCTCGGCGGCTTCTCGGTGTACTGGTTGGCGCCGTAGACCTCGGCCCGGACGCCCGCCTCGTCCGACCTGACGCCGTCGGCGAGGGAGACGTTCAGCTTCGCCGCGATGCCGTCGACGCCCCTGTGGTGCCTCAGGCTCTTGGCGTCGTGGTTGCGCGCCACGGCGGCCAGCTCCTCCGCGCTCACGGAGAAGCCGCGTAGCCGCGCCATCTCCGGCAACGGGTGCTCGGTCTTGCGGGCGGCTACACATGATTGTTCCAGCCAGCATCGACATTGTTAGGACCTGAAGATCAAAGGAATTGGACGTGGCGCGGTGCTTAAAGGATAGGTAGGATGGGCTAGGGCTAGTAGTGTCGTATACCATCGATGAACTGCAGCGCAGCCTTCTGCACGTAGAGTGCAACACGAAGCTTCTCCTGTGAATCAGAAAGAAACATTCTCAGTGCTTTATTGGGCTGAGTGTGAACAAAAGGCTGGATGCTAATTGATTGAGAAGGTAATTAGATTGATGGGGTAAAAATAAAATAAAAGAGGTTAATTCTTCTGTTATGCTGCTTTAATGTGAATCAGTAAAACTTCGTTCAGTTAAGTTTCCAATATTTATGATTCGAATAAATAGGTATAATGTTGATTCCACGCACGATGAAGCTGACTGCTGGTGTCAAACGGAAACGAGGCTGGGACGGTGGCTCGAGTCGCTCGACGTACGTACGGACCTGAATGTTGCGGCGCTGCGCCTGGACCTGCGAGCGCTTGTCGAGGTCGGGGACCATGCGGAAGCGGCGGCGGCGGTTCTTGACGAGCGTGCCGACGGCCTCCCGCCACCGGCGCTGCGCGTCCTCCGACGGGTTCTTGGCCGGCACCTCGAACCGCTTGAGGAACTCCATCGACTTGTTCCGAAGGTACGCCATGATGATGTTCGATGAGTAATGGCTGGCTGGAACTGGATCTTGTAAGCGAAACCAACAACTGATCACTGCGCTTGCGATCACGTCTGCAACTCTCTGATTTGCTTGGCGCTGCCGTAGGTGGATGGAGAGGCAGGCAATGGTCGCGGATGGGAGGAGAGCAGATCGAGCCCGCGGAGTCCGGGTTGCAGGGGAGTGAGAGGGACGGAGGCAGCCTTGACGAAATCACAACCCTAACAGCCTCTGATTCCCAGGACGCTGGATCTCCGTACGTTTCACACCACGCGTGTTTCATCCCTTGCATCTCGCCCGACTGAAACGATTTTCTTCAGATTTGAGACCCGAGCCCGAGCTGAGCATCACGACGCAATGGTTGCCCGAATCAAGCATTTCGTCGACCAGGTTGGAAGCCAAAGCCGAGGCCGAAGCTGAAAGTGAGTGAAGCAATTAAAGAGTCTCGATTGGAAGTTTGGAAGACAGGACATGAGCGAGAGACATAATTTAACACCTCTCTCCAGATCCGACAGTTTACTACTGGCCACTGGAATGGTAGTAGTTGACACTGGAGCAAAAACTCATGAAGTTCATTGTGCCAACCTTCACGAAGATGCTGCCACGTCATTCAGTTTCTATAGCATTAGTTCAGGTTACAAAATGACGTGACAAGTAATTAAATGAACAAAGAGTAAGAAACTGAATTTTGCATAAGACGAGACAAGAGGAGTATTAAATTCAGTTAAGTAATATTGATGTTTGCATTGGAGAGGCAGTGTCTAGTAGTAGTTTCTAGATGACGTGTAGGCTATAGAAACTATAAGCAGTGTATTCGGTTGGGACCCCCTATTAAGGGGTGTTTCGTTCTATCCAGCTAAAATTTAGTCTCCGTCACATCAATGTTTCGAATGATAATATTAGGCATTATAGTCTAATTATAAAATTTTCGAAGTACACGCCATACTTACTTTCTCTGGTATTGATTTAATTGACGTTTTGGACATAATTTCATATACCAAAGAGCCACTAATTGGAAGTCTATTTTCCTGTCATACAGCTAATAAATAAAATTTCCTACTATCTACATGTAGATACCTCTTTTTTCCGAGTGGTTACTGAAACTGGTTTTGATGTCCATGACCTCAGTTTGAATCCCGCTCATAGCAAACCAGAATTGTTGTTTTTATTTTTATGCATGGTGGCACGATCGGTATGCACGGTGGCGCGTTTTTATACTTTATGCATAGTGACACGTTTTGCATGTCACGCTCGGGTTGTATGGTGGCGCGTTTGTGTATATGCATGTGCGCCAGCGATTTCATTTTCTTTGGGCATGCCAACGATTTCATTTTTTTTCCGCCCACGCCTGTGATGCTTGGGTTGTCTCGAGAAAAAGATCAATTAGTGAGAGTATTTTAGTGTCAAATGAGAAAAAAAAAACTCAGGGCATCAATCTTTTAGATTCCTAGCTCCACACGCCAAAACGTCAATTAAATCAATACCGGCCGGAGGGCAATTCATTTCTAAATCCAGAGTTGAATACGTACTAAGGATCATTATTTTGTGGAGGCGTCATCATTGAATCCATTATAGGAACGACAGTCGAAAGATTTACACGTACGACGGTGCCAAGGTAATCATCATTGTTGATGCCTTTTCGGAGCGCCAAACACTCAACAAACACCGGCGGCGGTGCTCTCTGGTCAGGCGCGGACGGTCCGCGGCACAGGGCCGGACGGTCCGCGACCTGGCGCAAGGGCTAAGGTTCCCTGCCTGATGGCTGGACGGTCCACGCCCTGGGGCCGGACGGTCCGCGCGTGCGCAGGGACGACGGAAGGTCGCCGGCGGCGCCTAGATCTCGCTCCCGGGAGGGATCCCGTCGGGGAGGAGAGATCCTAGGTTGTGTCTAGGCTCGGGTAGACCGACCTAGACTCCTCTAATCGACGTAGAGTCGAAGAGAGACGGAGAATTTGGGGATTGGAAGGCTAAACTAGGGCTAAATTAGAACTAGACTAGAACTACTCCTAATGCATAAGGTAAAAACGAGTAATAGACTTGATTTGATCGATTGTTGGGGGGTTCAATCGGCCGTAGCCCTTCATCTATATAAAGGGGGAGGTCTGGATCCGCTTCCAACTGATTTCCGAGTTAATCCCGTGGTTTTAGGTAACCAATCCCGCGAGAAACTAGGAACCCTAACTGATTCTGCGCACGCGCGGACCGTCCGCGCCACCACCGCGGACAGTCCGGACCGCGGACCGTCCGGCCTCAGGGCCGGACCGTCCGCGAGACACATTTGGTGTCCAACATATGCCCCCTGCCTTTTGGTGAAGGTTGACGAACCAAAAGCATATGAACTAAACCTGATGTAAGTCACCGGCTTTTCAATATTGAGATCATTTAATAAAGCATCAATGTATAACGGCCGTTTCAGATTTTATCTTTCTTGGCCATGACCGTTTGATCACTGAATCAAAAGGAATAGAATGGAGGTGCCCCCCAGTATGGATAGACAGAGGGACTATACATGTACCATGGATTCATCATCGTACCATTCCATATTTGAACAGGATAATATACTGACGATGAGTAAACGGGTGGAAAGTACCCTGGTCTCATAGGATGAATAGGCGATGCTTGTTGTGTCGCCTTTCGGGCCTTTTTGTTTACCCGTTTCGTTTTAGTAGGTGACCGAGGTTCCTCTGTAGAGTCAGCTTTGATCAGCCGACCATTTGTGCTTCGCCGTTGTGTCTCCTTCCCTTTTAAGGTTTTGTGTGGAAGCTGACGCCTTTGGGCATAGGCGGACTGTCCAGTAGAGTTAGCCGAACCGTCTATCTGAACACCGAACCGTCCGCACGTAGGTGCCAGATCGTCCGTGATGCTCAGGACAGGCTGTCGTGCTTGACTCATTAATTGTGCCTGCCCCCCGGTGCCTCCGGACTTTTTAGCCTTATCGTCCGGAGCCTTTCGAACAATCTCCTTTTGTGATATATTCGACGTGCGAGGACTACCAATGATGATGTCTTTGCTTTTGCCTTTATCGGCCATTTCGGGCCGAACTAAGATCTTTTTGCATGCGATATCTATTGTATTAACAGGAAATGGTTGTGTGTCCACTTGCATTTCCTGAAAAGCCAATCGGCCCTCATTTATGGCCGATTGTACCTGTCGACGAAAAACATTACAGTCATTGGTGGCATGAGAAAAAGAATTATGCCACTTACAATAAGCACGTCTCTTTAATTCATCTATAGGAGGGATAGTATGAGTTAATTTAATGTTGCCATTTTTAAGTAGCTCATCAAATATCTTATCGCATTTGGCAACATTAAAGGTAAATTTAATCTCTTCTTGCTGATTCTTTTGAACCGGCTGTAAGGAAGAACATGCTGAAGATTTGGCCTTTGTTGGCCAAATAAACTCAGCGGTATATACATCTGCGGATTTATCATCTGAACTATCACGCTCTATTAGATGTATAGTACGGGCAACCGATTTTGATGTCTCTTTAAATCGGCTTTCACAGGCTAAAGCCCGCTGATGTAGCTGGGCTATCGAAAAGAACTAGGTCCCATCTAATTTGTCTCTTAAGTAGGATAGCAACCCATTAAAAGCTAACCCTGCTAGCTCTTTGTCTGCGACATGGATCCGAAAGCATCGGTTTCTAGTGTCCCGAAACCTCCGGATATAATCATTAACCGATTCTTCGCGTCCTTGTCGAACTGAAGCTAAGTCAGCTAGTCCTAATTCATATTCCCCGGCAAAGAAATATTCATGAAATTTACTTTCTAACTCATTCCAGGAATTAATGGAATTAGGAGGCAGGGCGGCGTACCATGCAAAAGCGGTACCAGTAAGGGATAGAGAAAATAACCGAACACGAAATGCTTCTCCATCGGCCAATTCACCTAGGTGTGCTAGGAACTGGCCTATGTGTTCGTGTGTGCTCCTCCCATTCTCACTAGAAAACTTAGAAAATTCTGGTATCCTTGCCCCCTGTGGATATGGGACAGTGTCAAACCGGTGATTATACGACTTTTAGTATGATTGCCCTACTCTGGCTACACTAACTCCGAACTTATCTCGAAATAGTTCAGTCATCTCTTCCCTAATTTTTTCCATTGCACCCGGTGGCAGACCACCGGATCCTGGGCTGTGGGGCTCATTTGGTCGGGTATTAGTATACCGACCTTCTTGCCGTGACCGATCGATAGTGTTGATCGGTCTGTGGTTGTATGGTACGTTATGGTTTAAATATGTAGAGGGCGAAACATACTGCTGCTGTGGTGTGTAATAATTTGGTGCATGGTGTGCAACAACAGGTTCTACGTATGTGTATCCAGCTTGTCCGGTGGTAAATCCGAACTGACCGGTTGCGTTCGCCATTATCGGGACGCCATGTGGTAGTCCTGGTGCGGGCCCGGACTGTCCGGCAGGGAAAGCCGGACAGTCCGCGTAAGGGCCAGATGGTCCGGGCAAAAGCTCGGACGGTCCGACCGCGTCCAGGGTCACCGATCTGCCAAGCAGGGACGGCGGTGGTCCTAGGGTGGCCCCAGACTGTCCGGCAGAGCAAGCCGGACGGTCTGCATATGGGCCGGACGGTCCGGGCAGAAGCTCGGACGGTCCGACCGTGTTCATGGGCGCCTATCTACCAAGCAGGGATGGCGGTGGTGGTACTTGTCCTGTATATGAGTTCATCGGCATACCATATAATGGCTGGGGCTGCAAATCCCCATTTGTTGCCGATGTATTAGACATAGATATCCTGTTACTAGTCTCATATGATGGAAAACTAGGAGCAACAGACTTCTCCAACGTACGCGTTAATTTTCTAATTGACTCTTCTAACCCTACAATCTGTTGTTTCATTTGATCCTGCTGCTGATCTACATAATATTTAATAGATTGGATATCGTCGGGTTTACTTACGTTGGGGACTTGAAGCGAAGACAGAAGAGATGCAACGTCAGTCTCTCCATGTTTGATAACCTTCTGGTGGCGATCCACAGTGTATTGAGACAAGAATTTCTCCTTCGCTTGGTGCATGTAGTCCTCGTATTGCTGTTGCTCATCGGCTGTTAGATTTTCGACAGCCGTCTTCAGGATATTATCTGGGGAGATATCGGTGTGATCTTTAGAACCGGCCATTTGAGGGCCTGATTTTTAGTAGATCTAAACACCTGTCCCCAGTGGAGTCGCCAAAAAGTATGTTGACGCCTTTTTGGAGCACCAAACACTCAACAAAAACTGGCGGCGGTGCTCTCTGGTCAGGCGCGGACGGTCCGCGGCACAGGGCCGGATGGTCTGCGACCTGGCGCAAGGGCTAAGGTTCCCTGCCTGATGGCCGGACGGTCCGCGCCCTGGGGCCGGACGGTCCGCGCGTGCGCAGGGGCGACGGAAGGTCGCCGGCGGCGCCTAGATCTCGCTCCCGGGAGGGATCCCGTCGGGGAGGAGAGATCCTAGGTGGTGTCTAGGCTCGGGTAGACCGACCTAGACTCCTCTAATCGACGTAGAGTCGAAGAGAGACGGAGAATTTGGGGATTGGAAGGCTAAACTAGGGCTAAATTAGAACTAGACTAGAACTACTCCTAATGCATAAGGTAAAAACGAGTAATAGACTTGATTTGATCGATTGTTGGGGGGTTCAATCGGCCGTAGCCCATCATCTATATAAAGGGGGAGGTCTGGATCCGCTTCCAACTGATCTCCGAGTTAATCCCGTGGTTTTAGGTAATCAATCCCGCGAGAAACTAGGAACCCTAACTGATTCTGCGCACGCGCGGACCGTCCGCGCCACCACCGCGGACAGTCCGGACCGCGAACCGTACGGCCTCAGGGCCGGACCGTCCGCGAGACACATTTGGTGTCCAACAATCATCAATGGCTCGTACTTGATATGACTGTGTTGCAATTACAACATCATCGATTTTGCGTACAATCAACCAGTGTTCATATTATTATAGAAGACAGTCCATGTTTGCATCCGGTTTTGATGACTAATAATGTACCAACAGTGTATGCAGTTCTAAAACCAGTGACGAAGATATCCATATGATCATAAACAGGAGGACATATCCTGTGCAATCACTCATTTTGGTGCAAGCGTGCAATCAAACTATCCAGAGCATCCAATCTAAATCCAACGGTTTCATATGGAAGGGGTTAAAAGTAAAATAGGTACTATGTTTTAGGTGTAAGGGGTTAAATATAAAATAACAGTCATCATTAGATCTAGATTAGATGCACCAAACCGCTTGATTGCACGCTTGCACCAATATAAGTGATTGCATAAGATATTTTCCCCATAAACAGATGGTAAAAAAAGTTCTCTATTTTTGGTGGAACGCATGATTGAAAAAGAAACAACATAATTTTTTAGGGTCAACAAAGAACTGCAGTTCTGGTCACGCAGCTCGTGAAAGAGCACGTTGGTCGCTACAATGCCTAGTCTAGTTTGGTCGGTTTTTTTTACCATCAATGGAGACAAGATCAGGCTTGATGTCACCTTCTTGTGAGACAGGATTAGGTTTTTTTTTGCATTTGCAAACACAAGGTTAGTTTATCCCTTGTGGTTTGAGTAGATGATGAGTGATTGTTAACGGATAGCGTCTCGGGTTGAGTCGTGGACTAGCCGAGCCGTAAGTTATGTGTTTGTGCAACCATGTCTTTCAACTTGTGGTGTGCAGGTGTGGACCACAGGAACGATGGTCGACGACGAAGGTGAATGTCATGCGGGCTCGTGCCAATGGACCGGGAGAAGTGAAGGACGAGCGTTGAGACTTGACTGAGAGATCAGAGTCACCGAGTGACTAGTCGCATGCAGTGGCTGACACCTGGGACATGCACCGGCGCGAGGACGTGGCAGAGCAGGCTGTGTTGCCAGTGTGGTCGAGGACTGGCGAGACATGTGTCCAGGACGTGGGGGATGCACACGCGTTGCGATACTCACGACGATTTTGGTGGTTGAGCCTCAAACCCACCCCACGCTACGGACGACGTGTTTTCATCCGGGTTTGGCCTTAAAACCTGGTCGTGGCCCGTTCCGGTGGGAATCTAAGGTGACATGTGGCATCATCACAGATGGTGCGCCGAGGCAAAGCAACTTCATGTGGAGCGTGTGACCGTCAGATCAATATCCCAAGAGTTGGTCCATTTTGTCCACAGTGGAGTGGATAGACTCTATGTACATAGGGATAGTTTAGGAAGTAGTAATAACCCTCTATAAATAGAGTTGTAAGGTTGTTGTTACAACTATATCTTTGGCTTTGGGTTTTAGCACTTGCGGTTTTCCATTCCCTGGACTGCTATAGTTTTATAGCCAGAGATCCTAAGTGCTTTGAACCTTTGCGTATGTGATTTGTAAGCTTCATCGTGTAATCCGAGTAAGGGTGGCCGGTTTCGCCCACGACTTCGATTTGCTCTCAATCTCAGTTTTCATTCTTGCTGAAATTTTGAGTCTCTTTGATCTTGTGCTCTCCCTCTCCTCTCTTGTGGATTTGTGAAGAACCTTCGAGTTCTTTATTGTTTGGGTGCTATTGAGGATTGATTTGTGGGGAGATAAACTCTTTGGATCACTTATGGAATATGATTCAAAATCATTGGAGGGCTGAAAGGGAAATGTGCCCTTGGGCCATTTCTAAGTGTTTTGGTGATTGAGTGCCAACACAAGTGCTTAATTGTTAATCTATGCCAATTGATGGACAAAGTGCAAATCAAGAGTAAAGGTATGTTTCTAAGACTTAGTACATTGTTTTGGAGACTAATGTATTGTGTCTAAGTGCTAGAAACAGGAAAAGACCAATTTGGAAAAGACCTGGCTATGCAGCCAAGACTCTACGCAGTCTGGGTGCACCGGACTGTGTCCGGTGCGCCAGGTTGGCGACTGTCAACTAGCTGCTCTCGAGAAGCGATCAACAGCGTACGACTATAAATCACCGGACTGTCCGGTGAGCCATTCACAGGCGAAGTCGTCGCTCTCGGGAAGCGATTAACGGCGTACGGCTATAAATCACCGGACTGTCCGGTGGTGCACCGGACTGTCCGGTGAGCCAACTGTCGGCCAGGCCAACGGTCGACCGTATAATCCACCCGCGACGCGTGGCCGAGCCAACAGTCAGAAGGGGGCACCGGACTGTCCGGTGTGCACCGGACAGTGTCCGGTGCACCAACGGCTCTGGATCTTCAATGGTCGGCTGCGCCACAGAAGGAAAGAAATCCGCACCGGACAGTGTCCGGTGGTGCACCGGACTGTCCGGTGCGCCAGTCGACAGAAGGCAAGAATTGCCTTCCTGGATGCTCTCAACGGCTCCTAGCTACCTTGGGGCTATAAAAGGGACCCCTAGGCGCATGGAGGAGTATAACAAGCATTCTCCAAGCATTCCTAAGCACCAAGACTCCAATTCCGCGCATTTGATTCTTTGTGATAGCAACTAGAGCTCCATTTGAGTAGATAACATGTCGAGTTGTGTTGAGAGCTCAAGTTGTGACTTGTGTGCGTGTTGTTGCTCTGATTTTGTGTCTTGTGTGCGTTGCTCATCCCATCCTTACTTCTGTGCTTCTTTGTGATAATCAAATTGTAAGGGCGAGAGGCTCCAAAGTGTGGAGATTCCTCACACGCGAGATATAGTAAAGTGAAAGCAAAACACCGTGGTATTCAAGTGGGTCCTTGGACCTGAAAGGGAATTAGGCTTACACCTATTTCCTAAACTAATTTTGGTGGTTGAATTGCCCAACACAAATAATTGGACTAACTAGTTTGCCCAAGTTTATAAGTTCTACAGGTACAAAAGGTTCACCATAAGCCAATAAAAAGACCAAGAGAAAGGGTTCAAACAAAGGAGCAAAGGGACAACCGAAGGCACCCTGGTTGGGCGCACCGGACTGTCCGGTGCACCACCGGACAGTGTCCGGTGCACCAGGGAAGATCGACTGCAAACTCTTCACCTTCAGGAATTCTCAGAGCCGGCGCGCTATAATTCACCGGACTGTCCGGTATACACCGGACAGTGTCCGGTGCTCCAAGAAGGCACGGCTCCAAACTCGGCAGCCTCGGGAATTCACATCGGCTGCTCCGCTATAATTCACCGGACATGTCCGGTGTAACTGCGGAGCAACGGCTACTTCAGGCGCCAACGGCTACCTGCAGCGCATTAAATGCGCGCCAGCGCGCGCAGAGGTCAGGCACGCCCATGCTGGCGCACCGGACACCCTACAGTTCATGTCCGGTGCGCCACTAGACATCCAGGCGGGCCCAGCGTCAGAGCTCCAACGGTCGGAACCCTAACGGCCTGGTGACGTGGCTGTCGCACCGGACATGTCCGGTGTGCATCGGACTGTCCGATGCACCATACGACAGATGTAGCATCTCAAAAATTCAAATCTTGAATTTTTCTCAAACTCGCTCTAAATTCAAAATGAATTTCAAATTTCATTTCAAAATGTTTGTTTGCGAGTTGATATCAACAAATAAAATATAGTGGTCTATATTTTCTCCAAAATCCTCCTCAAAATATCCTACAAATATTTCCCAGTGATCACCCTCAATTTGTTTCCAGAAATACCGCCCAGATATTTCCCGAGTAATCCCCTTCAAGTTCTTTCCAGAAATACTGCCCAAATATTCCACCGATATATCTCCAGGTATTTTCCTCTTGAGAAATACCTTCAGAATCATTTTTCAAGTCCCTACAAATATTTTCTTCATAACTTTCCTCATGCTCATACGTATACGTATGCCTCCAGTGTCATACGGTGAGCTCTACAAGCAAATCTCACTTATACAAGACAAATACATGCTAACCTCCCACTAATCATCTCATCCTCCCACTAATCCTCTCATCCCTCCCCCTAATCCCCCCACCATGGCTATAAATAGAGGGGCAAGGGCCTCCTCTCATCCCACCCCAAGCCATTTCATGGCAACTCTCTCCCCCCCCACACACACACCCACTCCATGTTCCACACAAGCACACACTAGCACAAGGATCGTTCGATCGTTCTTCGATCGTTCGTCCCCTGTTCTTAGTTTGTTCGTTCGTTCGTTCGTCCGATCGTTCGATCGTTCGTCCGATCGTTCATGGTTCGTTCGTCCGATCGTTCGATCGTTCGTCCGTTCGTTCGTCCAAATAATCTTTTTCCTACCGTTATGCTGCCGAAATTCCGATCGTTCGTTCGTTCGATCATTCGATCGTTCATCGTTCGTTCATAGTTCCTATTCATCGTTCATCGTTCGTTCATAGTCCCTATTCATCGTTCTTCCAAATAATCTTTTTCCTGCCGTTATGCTGCCGAAATTCCGATCGTTCGTTCGTTCGATCATTCGATCGTTCATCGTTCGTTCATAGTCCCTATTCATCGTTCATCGTTCGTTCATAGCCCCTATTCATCGTTCTTCCAGATAATCTTTGTCCTGCCGTTATGCTGCCGAAATTCCGATCGTTCGTTCGTCCGATCATTCGATCGTTCGTCCGTTCGTTCGTCCAAATAATCTTTTCCTGCCGTTATGCTGCCGAAATTCCAATCGTTCGTTCGTCCGATCATTCGATCGTTCGTCCGTTTGTTCATAGTTCCTATTCATCGTTCATCGTTCGTTCATACGCTATTCACTGTCACTATTCACCATTACTATTTACCGTTACTATTCATCGTTACTATTCACCGTTACTATTCATCGTTACTATTCACATACACTATTCATCATCGTTACTATTTACCATTACTATTCATCATCGTTACTATTCATAGATGATATCTATAATTACTTTTCCATCGCCACTATTCATCGTTACTATTCATCGATTAGCCGATCACCCCAAATTTCAACTACTCATACATCATGCTGTCCAGTCCACCTAAGACCAGCCAGACCCATATTCCAGTCATACGAACTCCGGTGACTGTGATTTTCCTTCCAGTAGGGAACTTCCCATCTGGTCACCCATCCCAGGTTTCTCTGAGTTGAGCACGCTTAACTTTGAGATTCCTTCGAACCAGGCTCCCAAACTCAGATTCCAATAATTCTCGTTTCTAAATTTTTATCAAACTATTCCCTATCCAGCCATGTCACCCCTTAAGCATGGTTCATGTTCCAGAAAACTCCCAAAATACTCTTGTCCCATATTCTGCCTATAACTCTCATGTTCATACCAAGTCAGACGATTCATTCGTCACTATTCTCACCAACAGTGAACTTCACTGTGCTACACCACCTACACTCGGCTATAAATACACCCAGCTACCCTCCCCCTCTCCACACACACTCAACACCCTCAGCCAAGGCAAACACCCCACCCACTCAGTTACTCCGCTCTGCCGGCTACACGCATAGTGTCGCTTTGCCTCCAGTCCACCCTCCTGGTAAGCACCTCTGCTCCACCACCAGTAATATCACAACACCACATGACATAGATTCTACTCAAGACTCTACCCATCCATATATCGCTTTTCTGACCACTATACTAAATATTTGTTGGTATACTTGCTGGTTTGTATGTTTGCTTGTTCATGTTGCATAGTTATCGGAGCGTTCGTGCCATCTCGTGGAGGCCAGATCTGCAAGTCTACACCAGGCGGTGGAGCCAGAAGCCAGTTCCGCGAGCTCTCCTTCCCCTTCGCCGAATAAGCACGGCAAGCTCACTGGATCCCTTTGATGCATAAATTACCTATGATTTTTCAACCACAACCCTCAGCCTGTTATTTTATGCATGATATGATTTTGAGACAAGTTATTATGGCCACCCAGCCGCTTGCCGCAATCAATCCCTGATATATTTGTTACAAATGATTTGAGGAAAGGTGTGAGTTTCCAAAAGAAAATGCTTTTCAAAATGTGTTTGATGAAGGGTTTTCACCCTTATCACCTTTGAGTAGGGATGATCAGGGACTCCCTGGTTTAGGGGAGGGCCTAAGGTGATGGCTCAGCTGGTTTAGGCGTGAGCAGAAGGATTGTCCCCTCGTATAAGGACCGGTTTGTCATCTTTCACTACCTGTACTCATGATAAGTACAACCACTCGAGACTGTGTGGGCAGTCACTCAATCTGAACTCGTACGGTCCAACCCCAGGGTTATGAAGGCTAGGGAGCACCGGGAGGATAAGGAGGGGGAATGTTTTGTCCGGTTTGGGCATGGCGGTGGCCTGACTCCTTCCGGTATAACCGTTAAGGTTAGGACGTGCGAGGAAAGAAAGAGATTCGGATTCGGGTCTCACTAGCTATGAGATCGTAGAGCCGGACTAGTGGGTAAAGTGTACACCTCTGCGCAGAGTTTGAAAACCTATTCGAATAGTCTGTGTCCACAGGAATGGACGAGTCTGGTGTGGTATGGCAATTAGTGTTTTGTTTTCAAAAAAAAGAGGTGCTTTTGAGAAAAGTGGTTTTTAAAAGGTCCGGCAGTTGAGCCGTGAGCTATGCTGGACGGGAAGTCCAGTAGCTGTTTTTGAAAAGGAAAACCAGTGGGAGACTGCTGAGATACCTGGATGGTTTAGTCCAGGGGATTTTGTTCTAATATTGAAAAACTTCCTGCTCCTTTTGGAGAGGATGCGCTTTGCAAAAATACAAAATGTTTTTCAAAACAACTCTGCATAAAATATTGCTGTTTCTGCAAAATATCTTGAGCTCCACATATTCCATGCATTATATCTGATTTCCCCATTCCGCGGGTGAAGGTGGGCTGCTGAGTACGTTTGTACTCACCCTTGCTTATTTATTTTTTCAGAAAAAGGAGATCAGGTAAGAGTTACGACTGTTCCCAACCTTGCCTGTGGCTGTTGGACCGCTGAATTGCTTCACTGCGTATATCGGGCTGCTTCAGCCCCACTCTGATGATATGTCTCGAGTTGTGGACCAACTCTTAAAGTTGACCGCCACCTTTATAGGTTTGTCTCGTTTAAGCAGATTTGGTATCATCTGATGTATAAATGTGTTTGCTAGCCTCCTGTGACTAGTAATTGTATCACATTTGAGTCCCAGAGGATTGGGGCGCTTCAGGTGGTATCAGAGCTGTTAGGTTGGCCGCAGGACGTAACCCTTAGCCTGATCAAAAGTTTTTGAGTCAAAACTATTTTCTTAAAAAAATTCTTGCTCTCATCCCTTCATTTCAAAAATGTTTTCCCCCTTTCCTTCTTTCAGAAGTCAGATGGAGGTTCAGTGCCAAACCAGCTTCTGCCAGAATGAAGATGGTTTCCCCAAGTTGCTGAGAGCATGCACAGTCCGCCTCGGAATCAGGAGCCAGCCAGAGTATGATGGTCGTGAATTCATCGAGCATGGCACAGAGAAGTGTGTCGTGACTGTATACATTGGATCCAGTCCGCACCATGTGGAATGGAGTGTCACTACTGCTGGGCACAGATTCAAAGACACCTGCCAAGTCGTCGCTCGCAAGGCATTGAGGACCCTGTGTCAACTTTATGAAGAAGAAGTGGCTGACACCCCGCTCAGATTCTTTCCGCCCTTTCAGAGAGACCGTCCCGTTTGGATGGCCAGGATGCGTGCATTGGAAGAGCAGCAGTTGCTTGAGGACAACCCCACAGTCGTGTACCTCACTGCATACCTGCTCACCCTGGATGCACAATATGATTTCTTGGCCCGGCACCACCGTCAGATGATTGCCCGAGCAGAAGATGCAGAGAAGCTCAACCGTCAGCTCCATGTGGATCTCACCACAGCTCAAGCCCGTGCAGCTGCCTTGGAAAGTCGTGAAGTCATTGCTGTCGAAGCCTTGAAGAAAGCCAAGGATGAGCATGTCCAGAAGCTGATTGAGGCCTACTTGGTAACCCATAACCAACGTAGAGCCCTGCGGATCCAAGAGCCCGCTCCATCCAACCCTATTCAACCCATCAAAGCTGAAGACCCCCAGATTCTTGAAGGTCACCCGGTCTCTACCAGAGGAGAAAAGGAGGCTTGGGAACTCCCGAAAGGAGCCATAGTCTTGGAAGGAATTCCAGTCTTCCCTCAGGCTATGAATAAGCAAGAGCACCCCGAGTCCTCTCAAGATCCCCCGCTAGAGTTGTTTGAGCCCCTCACCATGAAGAAGATTCCAGCACCGTCCCGTGAGATCAAAGAAGAAGCTGCAAGCACCCCGCCAGCACCGCCGCCCTCTGAGGAGCTACAAGAGCCAGTCTCGCTTGAAGAAGAGTTCGACCCCATGTTGCCATCTCAGTCGTCGCCAGAAGAAGTCATCAACATCAGCTCCCTCTTGACCCATCCAGGAGATGTCTCAGATTAAAGTTGTGTGTCAGGCTCGCTAGAAGAGAAGCTGCCAGATCTGAGTTAGTTATGCCCAGTCCTCAGCATGCATTGGGTAGTGAAGTTTTTCTTCACTTTGGCTAGAGCCCTGCATGTATGAGAGGTAATCGTGTAGTCCCGTGCCTTGAAAAACTCTATTTGTGTGGCCCCCTAGGGCATTTCAAAATGAATTTCGCTTGGTGTTTTCTCCCCTTTTGAGTGCATATGTGATGCTTTAACGTTAGTGCTCATAAGTTGCATTTAGCATAGTTCTCAATTCAGGAGCCAAGCAATAGTAGTTATGCTTAACCCCCGAATCTGAGTAGCCCGTGCTTTGGAAAAACTCTATTCTTCCCTTATTCAAAACATTTGATTTGTTTGTGCTTATCATTGCTGAGCTAGTGTGTTTTCTTTTTTGTTTTTCTTAAAAAGGTTTTCTCTAAAAACATAGATCACAAATTAGAGCTAATCCTTACCTTATGCTTCCATTCTCATCTTAACCCATCTGAAGAAAAAAGTGCCTTACCCAAGAAGACACCGGGAAGCTCACCCTTGAAGCCTGTAACAAGCTACAGAAGAAACCAGTCCAGCCGCTCAGTCAAAAGGACCGACCGTGAGAATCAAAGCACTGCCCCTGAGTCAAAGTAAACAGAAAAAGAGGACAGAAGGAGTTATTACCATACAGAGAGGCAAAGATTCTTGGAACCAGAGACCACAAACATCAGGGTCATTGACCCCACCACTCACCCGTGCCCCTCGCACGCGTGCCCGCCTCCATGCGCACTACCACCGCCCCACGCCCCCCCTTTTGCAGCGCACTACCGCCGCCCACGCCACCTTTGCAGCGCACCCACCGCCACCCTCATCGCCGGCAACACCAGGCCCCCTCCCCTTATCGCACCCGCTGCCATGTAGCACCTACTCCATCACCACTACTCCGCAACCGGACACCCCCGCTCGCCTATAAATCCCCCCACCAGCCCCCTCAACTCCCAACTCGCTCAAAACACACTCCAGATAAATCCCCTCTACCAAATCGCAAGCAACCCCATTTTTCCACTCCCCCGCCCCTAAGATCACAATGCTTGGTGATTCTTGGGTTGAAGACTATTGTATATGGTTCAACATCTTTGGTTTCCTCCTCTGTATGATGGTAATACTCTTTGATAGAATCCTCCAGTGGGAAGAGCAAAGAGAAAGAAAGGAGCAGTGAAAAGAGAAAAAAAGATAGCGAAGAGAAGATAAGAAGAAGGTTCTCCCAAAATCAACCCTGTGTCAGTCATCTCTCCGCAGCCTGCTCAAGCAGCAACAACAGAAGAAGGCCCCGTAACACCCTTGTTATGAGGTACTTCAAGGAGTTCAAATCCCCAAGATTCAAGAGTTCTACCCTCATTCTTTTTAAGTGGGGTAGTGTTCCAGTAAGGTTCCTGCTATGGAGAAAAAGAAGAAGGCCTGTAGCAAGCTTGTGGAGGACCAGATCATCGAAGCATATAAGTTCCTGGATGAAGAAGTGGTCACCCAAGTTTTGTTGATGAAGCACCAGAAGACCAATCAAGGAAGGAATCCATGTGGGAGTTCGCAAGAGAAAGGTTTGCATGTTGGCATCGATGCTTCCTCAATAAGCTAGCTGCCAAGCGAAAGCTGAAGCCTGAAGATGATCTTTGAGTAGCCAGAATCAGCATTTGCAATCAGCAACCGGATGCTCCTCAAAGGCCGGATTTTGTTGAAGTTCCATCTCCTCGAAGAGTTGCAAAGTGAAGATATGTAGCTGAAGTAAAGCTATACCCATAACCCTTCTAAGCCAAATCTCGAGGACGAGATTCCTTTTAAGTGGGGTAGATTTGTAGCATCCCAAAAATTCAAATCTTGAATTTTTCTCAAACTCGCTCTAAATTCAAAATGAATTTCAAATTTCATTTCAAAATGTTTGTTTGCGAGTTGATATCAACAAATAAAATATAGTGGTCTATATTTTCTCCAAAATCCTCCTCAAAATATCCTACAAATATTTCCCAGTGATCACCCTCAATTTGTTTCCAGAAATACCGCCCAGATATTTCCCGAGTAATCCCCTTCAAGTTCTTTCCAGAAATACTGCCCAAATATTCCACCGATATATCTCCAGGTATTTTCCTCTTGAGAAATACCTTCAGAATCATTTTTCAAGTCCCTACAAATATTTTCTTCATAACTTTCCTCATGCTCATACGTATACGTATGCCTCTAGTGTCATACGGTGAGCTCTACAAGCAAATCTCACTTATACAAGACAAATACATGCTAACCTCCCACTAATCATCTCATCCTCCCACTAATCCTCTCATCCCTCCCCCTAATCCCCCCACCATGGCTATAAATAGAGGGGCAAGGGCCTCCTCTCATCCCACCCCAAGCCATTTCATGGCAACTCTCTCCCCCCCCACACACACCCACTCCATGTTCCACACAAGCACACACTAGCACAAGGATCGTTCGATCGTTCTTCGATCGTTCGTCCCCTGTTCTTAGTTTGTTCGTTCGTTCGTTCGTCCGATCGTTCGATCGTTCGTCCGATCGTTCATGGTTCGTTCGTCCGATCGTTCGATCGTTCGTCCGTTCGTTCGTCCAAATAATCTTTTTCCTACCGTTATGCTGCCGAAATTCCTATCGTTCGTTCGTTCGATCATTCGATCGTTCATCGTTCGTTCATAGTTCCTATTCATCGTTCATCGTTCGTTCATAGTCCCTATTCATCGTTCTTCCAAATAATCTTTTTCCTGCCGTTATGCTGCCGAAATTCCGATCGTTCGTTCGTTCGATCATTCGATCGTTCATCGTTCGTTCATAGTCCCTATTCATCGTTCATCGTTCGTTCATAGCCCCTATTCATCGTTCTTCCAGATAATCTTTGTCCTGCCGTTATGCTGCCGAAATTCCGATCGTTCGTTCGTCCGATCATTCGATCGTTCGTCCGTTCGTTCGTCCAAATAATCTTTTCCTGCCGTTATGCTGCCGAAATTCCAATCGTTCGTTCGTCCGATCATTCGATCGTTCGTCCGTTTGTTCATAGTTCCTATTCATCGTTCATCGTTCGTTCATACGCTATTCACTGTCACTATTCACCATTACTATTTACCGTTACTATTCATCGTTACTATTCACCGTTACTATTCATCGTTACTATTCACATACACTATTCATCATCGTTACTATTTACCATTACTATTCATCATCGTTACTATTCATAGATGATATCTATAATTACTTTTCCATCGCCACTATTCATCGTTACTATTCATCGATTAGCCGATCACCCCAAATTTCAACTACTCATACATCATGCTGTCCAGTCCACCTAAGACCAGCCAGACCCATATTCCAGTCATACGAACTCCGGTGACTGTGATTTTCCTTCCAGTAGGGAACTTCCCATCTGGTCACCCATCCCAGGTTTCTCCGAGTTGAGCACGCTTAACTTTGAGATTCCTTCGAACCAGGCTCCCAAACTCAGATTCCAATAATTCTCGTTTCTAAATTTTTATCAAACTATTCCCTATCCAGCCATGTCACCCCTTAAGCATGGTTCATGTTCCAGAAAACTCCCAAAATACTCTTGTCCCATATTCTGCCTATAACTCTCATGTTCATACCAAGTCAGACGATTCATTCGTCACTATTCTCACC
This sequence comes from Zea luxurians, assembly GCA_029449295.1. NCBI lineage: Eukaryota > Viridiplantae > Streptophyta > Magnoliopsida > Poales > Poaceae > Zea > Zea luxurians. The sequence goes on along the minus strand of JAOPSE010000016.1, from coordinate 35,119,932 downwards.
AACAGTGAACTTCACTGTGCTACACCACCTACACTCGGCTATAAATACACCCAGCTACCCTCCCCCTCTCCACACACACTCAACACCCTCAGCCAAGGCAAACACCCCACCCACTCAGTTACTCCGCTCTGCCGGCTACACGCATAGTGTCGCTTTGCCTCCAGTCCACCCTCTTGGTAAGCACCTCTGCTCCACCACCAGTAATATCACAACACCACATGACATAGATTCTACTCAAGACTCTACCCATCCATATATCGCTTTTCTGACCACTATACTAAATATTTGTTGGTATACTTGCTGGTTTGTATGTTTGCTTGTTCATGTTGCATAGTTATCGGAGCGTTCGTGCCATCTCGTGGAGGCCAGATCTGCAAGTCTACACCAGGCGGTGGAGCCAGAAGCCAGTTCCGCGAGCTCTCCTTCCCCTTCGCCGAATAAGCACGGCAAGCTCACTGGATCCCTTTGATGCATAAATTACCTATGATTTTTCAACCACAACCCTCAGCCTGTTATTTTATGCATGATATGATTTTGAGACAAGTTATTATGGCCACCCAGCCGCTTGCCGCAATCAATCCCTGATATATTTGTTACAAATGATTTGAGGAAAGGTGTGAGTTTCCAAAAGAAAATGCTTTTCAAAATGTGTTTGATGAAGGGTTTTCACCCTTATCACCTTTGAGTAGGGATGATCAGGGACTCCCTGGTTTAGGGGAGGGCCTAAGGTGATGGCTCAGCTGGTTTAGGCGTGAGCAGAAGGATTGTCCCCTCGTATAAGGACCGGTTTGTCATCTTTCACTACCTGTACTCATGATAAGTACAACCACTCGAGACTGTGTGGGCAGTCACTCAATCTGAACTCGTACGGTCCAACCCCAGGGTTATGAAGGCTGGGGAGCACCGGGAGGATAAGGAGGGGGAATGTTTTGTCCGGTTTGGGCATGGCGGTGGCCTGACTCCTTCCGGTATAACCGTTAAGGTTAGGACGTGCGAGGAAAGAAAGAGATTCGGATTCGGGTCTCACTAGCTATGAGATCGCAGAGCCGGACTAGTGGGTAAAGTGTACACCTCTGCGCAGAGTTTGAAAACCTATTCGAATAGTCTGTGTCCACAGGAATGGACGAGTCTGGTGTGGTATGGCAATTAGTGTTTTGTTTTCAAAAAAAAGAGGTGCTTTTGAGAAAAGTGGTTTTTAAAAGGTCCGGCAGTTGAGCCGTGAGCTATGCTGGACGGGAAGTCCAGTAGCTGTTTTTGAAAAGGAAAACCAGTGGGAGTCTGCTGAGATACCTGGATGGTTTAGTCCAGGGGATTTTGTTCTAATATTGAAAAACTTCCTGCTCCTTTTGGAGAGGATGCGCTTTGCAAAAATACAAAATGTTTTTCAAAACAACTCTGCATAAAATATTGCTGTTTCTGCAAAATATCTTGAGCTCCACATATTTCATGCATTATATCTGATTTCCCCATTCCGCGGGTGAAGGTGGGCTGCTGAGTACGTTTGTACTCACCCTTGCTTATTTATTTTTTTCAGAAAAAGGAGATCGGGTAAGAGTTACGACTGTTCCCAACCTTGCCTGTGACTGTTGGACCGCTGAATTGCTTCACTGCGTATATCGGGCTGCTTCAGCCCCACTCTGATGATATGTCTCGAGTTGTGGACCAACTCTTAAAGTTGACCGCCACCTTTATAGGTTTGTCTCGTTTAAGCAGATTTGGTATCATCTGATGTATAAATGTGTTTGCTAGCCTCCTGGGACTAGTAATTGTATCACATTTGAGTCCCAGAGGATTGGGGCGCTTCAACAGACAGCTTCCACCAAACGGCTAGTTTGGTGGTTGGGGCTATAAATACCCCCAACCACCCCACATTCAAGTCATCCAAGTTTTCCACTTCTCAACCACTTACAAGAGCTAGGCATTCAATTCTAGACACATTCAAAGTGATCAAATCCTCTCCAATTCCACACAAGGCTTTAGTGATTAGCGAGAGAGATTTGTCGTGTTCTTTTGAGTTCTTGCGCTTGGATTGCTTCTTTTCTTTCTCACTTGTTCTTGTGATCAAAACTCCATTGTAACTGAGGCAAGAGACACCAATTGTGTGGTGGTCCTTGCGGGGAAGTTTTGTTCCCGGTTTGATTTGAGAAGAGAAGCTCACTCGGTCCGAGGGACTGTTTGAGAGAGGGTAAGGGTTGAAAGAGACCCGGCCTTTGTGGCCTCCTCAACGGGGAGTAGGTTTGCGAGAACCGAACCTCGGTAAAACAAATCCACGTGTCACACTCTTCATTCGCTTGCGATTTGTTTTGCGCCCTCTCTCTCGGACTCTTTATTATTTCTAACGCTAACCCGGCTTGTAGTTGTGATTATATTTGTAAATTTCAGTTTCCCCCTATTCACCCCCCCCTCTAGGCGACTTTCAATTGGTATCAGAGCCCGGTGCTTCATTAGAGCCTAACCGCTCGAAGTGATGTCGGGAGATCACACCAAGAGGGAGATGGAGACCAGCGACAAGCCCACTACGAGTCACGGGAGCACTTCATCGGAAGAGTCCCGCACCAAGAGGAAGGAGAAGAAGAAGAGCTCCTCAAACAAAGGGAAGGGGAAGGAGAAGAAATCCTCTTCCCACAAGTCGCATCGGAGAGGCGACAAGCACAAGAGGATGAGGAAAGTGGTCTACTACGAGACCGACACTTCATCAACGTCGACCTCCGACTCCGACGCACCGTCCGTTACTTCTAAGCGCCAAGAGCGCAAGAAGTATAGTAAGATCCCCCTACGCTACCCTCACACTTCAAAACGTACTCCTTTACTCTCCGTTCCATTAGGCAAACCACCGGTTTTTGACGGTGAAGATTATAATATGTGGAGTGACAAAATGAGACACCATCTAACCTCACTCCACACAAGCATATGGAATGTTGTTGAGTTTGGTGTACAGGTACCAACCGTAGGGGATGAAGACTACGACTCGGACGAGGTGGCCCAAATCCACCACTTTAACTCCCAAGCAACCACTATACTCCTCGCCTCTCTAAGTCGAGAGGAGTATAATAAGGTGCAAGGGTTAAAAAGTGCGAAGGAAATTTGGGACATACTCAAGACCGCGCACGAGGGAGACGAGGTGACAAAGATCACCAAGCGGGAGACGAGAGACGATCGAGAGAGAGCTCGGTCGCTTCATGCTTCACCAAGGGGAGGATCCACAAGCTATGTACAACCGCTTGAAGACCTTGGTGAACTAAGTGCGCAACCTCGGGAGCGAAAAATGGGATGACCATGAGATGGTCAAGGTTATTCTTAGATCCCTCGTATTTCTTAACCCTACACAAGTTCAATTAATTCGAGGTGATCCTAGATATAAGCTAATGTCTCCCGAGGAAGTTATAGGAAAATTTGTGAGCTTTGAGCTAATGATTAAAGGCTCAAAGAAAATCATCGAGCAAGGCATCTCCTCCACGCCCGAGGCACAACCGGTCGCATTCAAGGCGACGGAAGAAAAGAAGGAGGAGGCTACTCCAAGCCGAACACCCATCGACGCCTCCAAGCTTGACAACGAGGAGATGGCGCTCATTATCAAGAGCTTCCGTCAAATCCTCAAGCAAAGGAGGGGGAAAGACTACAAGCCCCGCTCCAAGAAAGTGTGCTACAAATGTGGTAAGCCCGGTCATTTTATTGCTAAATGTCCATTATCTACTGATAGTGACAGGGGCGACAACAAGAAGGGGAGAAGAAAGGAGAAGAAGAGACATTACAAGAAGAAGGGCGGCAATGCCCACGTGTGCCGCGAGTGGGACTCCGACGAGAGCTCCACCGACTCCTCCTCCGACGAGGACGCCGTCAACATCACCGTCACCAAGGGACTTCTCTTCCCAAACGTCGGCCACAAGTGCCTCATGGCCAAGGAGGGCAAAAAGAAGAAGGTAAAATCAAGATCCTCCACTAAATATGAAACCTCCAGTGATGAGGATGATGCTAGCAATGAGGAGGATAACTTGCGCATTCTTTTTGCCGACCTAAACATGCAACAAAAGGAAAAATTAAATGAATTGATTAGTGCTATTCATGAGAAGGATGATCTCTTGGACTCTCAAGAGGACTTCCTTATTAAGGAAAACAAAAAACATGTTAAGGTTAAAAATGCTTATGCTCTACAAGTTGAAAAATGTGAAAAATTGTCTAGTGAGCTAAGCACTTGCCATGAGACTATTGACAACCTTAGAAATGAAAATGCTAGATTAACTGCTAAGGTTGATTCACATGTTTGTGATGTTTCAATTCCCAATCTTAGAAATGATAATGTTGATTTGCATGCTAAGATTAAGGAATTGAATGATTCTCTTGCTAGCCTTAGGATTGAAAATGAAAAATTAATTGCTAAGGCTAAAGATTTAGATGTTTGCAATGTTACTATTTCTAACCTTAGAAATGAGAATGATATACTACATGCTAAGGTTGTAGAATTAAAATCTTGCAAACCCTCTACATCTACCGTTGAGCATGTTTCCATTTGCACTAGATGTAGAGATGTTGATATTAATGCTATTCATGATCACATGGTCTTAATTAAATAACAAAATGATCATATAGCAAAATTAGATGCTAAAATTGCCGAGCATAACTTAGAAAATGAAAAATTTAAATTTGCTAGAAGTATACTCTATAATGGGAGACGCCCCGGCATCAAGGATGGCATTGGCTTCCAAAGGGGAGACAATGTCAAACTTAATGCCCCTCCTAAAAATTTGTCTAACTTTGTTAAGGGCAAGGCTCCCATGCCTCAGGATAACGAGGGTTACATTTTGTACCCTGCCGGTTATCCCGAGAGCAAAATTAGGAGAATTCATTCTAGGAAGTCTGACTCTGGCCCTAACCATGCTTTTATGTATAAGGGTGAGACATCTAGCTCTAGGCAACCAACCCGTGCTAAGTTGCCTAGAAAGAAAACTCCTAGTGCATCAAATGATCATAGCATTTCATTTAAAACTTTTGATGCATCTTATGTTTTGACTAACAAATCCGGTAAGGTAGTTGCCAAGTTTGTTGGGGGCAAACACAAGGGCTCCAAAACTTGTGTTTGGGTACCCAAAGTTCTTGTTTCTAATGCCAAAGGACCCAAAACTGTTTGGGTACTTAAAGCCAAGAACTAAACTTGTTTTGTAGGTTTATGCATCCGGGGGCTCAAGCTGGATCATCGACAGCGGGTGCACAAACCACATGACAGGGGAGAAGAAAATGTTCTCCTCTTATGAGAAAAACCAAGATCCCCAACGAGCTATCACATTCGGGGATGGAAACCAAGGTTTGGTCAAAGGTTTGGGTAAAATAGCTATATCTCCTGACCATTCCATTTCCAATGTTTTTCTTGTTGATTCTCTAGATTACAATTTGCTTTCTGTATCTCAATTATGTCAAATGGGCTACAACTGTCTATTCACTGATGTAGGTGTCACTGTCTTTAGAAGAAGTGATGATTCAATAGCTTTTAAGGGAGTGTTAGAGGGTCAGCTATACTTGGTGGATTTTGATAGAGCTGAACTCGACACTTGCTTAATAGCTAAGACTAACATGGGTTGGCTCTGGCACCGCCGACTAGCCCATGTTGGAATGAAGAATCTTCATAAGCTTCTAAAGGGAGAGCACATTTTAGGATTAACAAATGTTCATTTTGAGAAAAACAGGATTTGTAGCGCATGCCAAGCCGGGAAGCAAGTTGGTGTTCATCATCCACACAAGAACATCATGACAAGTGACAGGCCACTGGAGCTCCTACACATGGATTTATTCGGCCCGATCGCTTACATAAGCATCGGCGGGAGTAAGTACTGTCTAGTTATTGTGGATGATTATTCTCGTTTCACTTGGGTATTCTTTTTGCAGGAAAAATCTCATACCCAAGAGACCTTAAAGGGATTCTTGAGACGGGCTCAAAATGAGTTCGGCTTAAGGATCAAGAAAATTAGAAGCGACAACGGGACAGAGTTCAAGAACTCACAAATAGAAGGCTTCCTTGAGGAGGAGGGCATCAAGCATGAGTTCTCTTCTCCTACACCCCACAACAAAATGGTGTAGTGGAGAGGAAGAATCGAACTCTATTAGACATGCAAGAACCATGCTTGATGAGTACAAGACACCGGACCGGTTTTGGGCCGAGGCGGTCAACACCGCCTGCTACGCCATCAACCGGTTATATCTATACCGAATCCTCAAGAAGACATCCTATGAACTCCTAACCGGTAAAAAGCCCAATATTTCATATTTTAGAGTTTTTGGTAGCAAATGCTTTATTCTTGTTAAGAGAGGTAGAAAATCTAAATTTGCTCCTAAAATTCATAAGGAGGTAACCACTCGATCTCGTGCTGCACATTTTTGTGAGCATTACTCTTTTGTTTCCTCTATTGAGCCACACAGGGTAGAGGAAGCACTCCAAGATTCGGATTGGGTGATGGCGATGCAAGAGGAGCTCAACAACTTCACTAGGAATGAGGTATGACATTTAGTTCCACGTCCTAATCAAAATGTTGTAGGAACCAAGTGGGTCTTCCGCAACAAGCAAGATGAGCATGGTGTGGTGACAAGGAACAAAGCTCGACTTGTGGCCAAGGGATACTCCCAAGTCGAAGGTTTGGATTTCGGTGAAACCTATGCACCCGTAGCTAGGCTTGAGTCAATTCGCATATTATTAGCCTATGCTACTTACCATGGCTTCAAGCTTTATCAAATGAACGTGAAGAGTGCCTTCCTCAATGGACCAATCAAGGAAGAGGTCTATGTTGAGCAACCTCCCGGCTTTGAAGATAGTGAGTACCCTAACCATGTCTATAGGCTCTCTAAGGCGCTTTATGGGCTCAAGCAAGCCCCAAGAGCATGGTATGAATGCCTAAGAGATTTCCTTATTGCTAATGGCTTCAAAGTCGGAAAAGCCGATCCTACTTTATTCACTAAAACTCTTGACAATGATTTGTTTGTATGCCAAATTTATGTTGATGATATCATATTTGGGTCTACTAACGAATCTACATGTGAAGAATTTAGTAGGATCATGACACAAAAATTCGAGATGTCTATGATGGGGGAGTTGAAGTATTTTCTAGGATTCCAAGTCAAGCAAGCCCAAGAGGGCACCTTCATTTGCCAAACCAAGTACACTCAAGACATTCTAACCAAGTTTGGAATGAAGGATGCCAAGCCCATCAAGACACCCATGGGAACCAATGGGCATCTCGACCTCGACACGGGAGGTAAATCCGTCGATCAAAAGGTATACCGGTCGATGATTGGTTCATTGCTTTATTTATGTGCATCTCGACCGGACATTATGCTTTCCGTTTGCATGTGTGCAAGATTCCAAGCCGACCCTAAGGAATCACACCTTACGGCCGTAAAACGAATCTTGAGATATTTGGCTTATACTCCTAAGTTTGGGCTTTGGTACCCTCGGGGATCCACATTTGATTTGATTGGTTATTCGGATGCCGATTGGGCGGGGTGTAAGATTAATAGAAAGAGCACATCAGGGACTTGCCAGATCTTGGGAAGGTCCCTGGTGTCTTGGGCTTCAAAGAAGCAAAATTCGGTCGCTCTTTCAACCGCCGAAGCCGAGTATATTGCTGCAGGCCATTGTTGCGCACAATTGCTTTGGATGAGGCAAACCCTGCGGGACTATGGTTACAAATTAACCAAAGTTCCTCTTCTATGTGATAATGAGAGTGCAATCCGCATGGCGGATAATCCCGTTGAGCATAGCCGCACTAAATACATAGCCATTCGGTATCATTTTCTTAGGGATCACCAACAAAAGGGGGATATCGAGATTGCATATATTAATACTAAAGATCAATTAGCCGATATCTTTACCAAGCCACTTGATGAACAAACTTTTACCAAACTTAGGCATGAGCTCAATATTCTTGATTCTAGGAATTTCTTTTGCTAAACTTGCACACATAACTCATAAATATACCTTTGATCATGTCTCTTTTATATATGCTATGACTAATGTGTTTTCAAGTGTATTTAAAACCAAGTCATAGGTATATTGAAAGGGAATTGGAGTCTTCGGCGAAGACAAAGGCTTCCACTCCACTCTACTACTCATCCTTCGTCGTCGCTCCGCTTCACTCTCCGTCTTTGGTATAATCTTCACTCCTATGTTTTATTTACCAAAGGGGAGAAAGTAGTTAGATAAGGGCCTATATTTCATTCCAAGTATCCGTTTTTGGCGATTCATGCCAAAGGGGGAGAAAGTATTGGCCCAAAGCAAAAGGACCGCACCACCACCCTAATTTTAAAATTAATGATTTTCAATTGGTAAATTTCAAATTGGTATCTCTTTGTGTTCTAAAGAGGGAGAAAGTAGTATTTTCAAAATTGATATCTTAAAACCCTCTTGAACACTAAGAGGTGAATTTATTGAGGGGGAGTTTTGTTTAGTCAAAGGAAAAGCATTTGAAACAAAGGGAGAAAATTTCAAATCTTGAAAATGCTTCTCAAAATCTTATTCATTTACCTTTGACTATCTTGCAAAAGGATTTTGAAAAGAATTTACAAAGGAATTTGCAAAAACAAAACTTGTGGTGCAAGCGTGGTCCAAAATGTTAAAAATAAAGAAACAATCCATGCATACCTAGTAAGTAATATTTATTGGCTCAATTCTAAGTAACCTTTGCACTTACACTTTGCAAACTAGTTCAATTATGCACTTCTATACTTGCTTTGGTTTGTGTTGGCATCAATCACCAAAAAGGGGAAGATTGAAAGGGAATTAGGCTTACACCTATTTCCTAAACTAACTTTGGTGGTTGAATTGCCCAACACAAATAATTAGACTAACTAGTTTGCCTAAGTTTATAAGTTCTACAGGTACAAAAGGTTCACCATAAGCCAATAAAAAGACCAAGAGAAAGGGTTCAAACAAAAGAGCAAAGGGACAACCGAAGGCACCCTGGTTGGGCGCACCGGACTGTCCGGTGCACCAGGGAAGATCGACTGCAAACTCTTCACCTTCGGGAATTCTCAGAGCCGACGCGCTATAATTCACCGGACTGTCCGGTGTACACCGGACAGTGTCCGATGCTCCAAGAAGGCACGGCTCCGAACTCGGCAGCCTCGGGAATTCGCATCGGTTGCTCCGCTATAATTCACCGGACATGTCCGGTGTACACCGGACTGTCCGGTGTAACTGCGGAGCAACGACTACTTTAGGCGCCAATGGCTACCTGCAGCGCATTAAATGCGCGCCAGCGCGCGCAGAGGTCAGGCACGCCCATGCTGGCGCACCGGACACCCTACAGTTCATGTCCGGTGCGCCACCAGACATCCAGGCGGGCCCAGCGTCAGAGCTCCAACGGTCGGAACCCTAACGGCCTGGTGACGTGGCTGTCGCACCGGACATGTCCGGTGTGCACCGGACTGTCCGGTGCACCATACGAGAGACAACTTCCACCAAACGGCTAGTTTGGTGGTTGGGGCTATAAATACCCCCAACCACCCCACATTCAAGTCATCCAAGTTTTCCACTTCTCAACCACTTACAAGAGCTAGGCATTCAATTCTAGACACATTCAAAGTGATCAAATCCTCTCCAATTCCACACAAGGCTTTAGTGATTAGCGAGAGAGATTTGTCGTGTTCTTTTGAGTTCTTGCGCTTGGATTGCTTCTTTTCTTTCTCACTTGTTCTTGTGATCAAAACCCCATTGTAACCAATGCAAGAGACACCAATTGTGTGGTGGTCCTTGCGGGGAAGTTTTGTTCCCGGTTTGATTTGAGAAGAGAAGCTCACTCGGCCCGAGGGACCGTTTGAGAGAGGGTAAGGGTTGAAAGAGACCCGGCCTTTGTGGCCTCCTCAACGGGGAGTAGGTTTGCGAGAACCGAACCTCGATAAAACAAATCCGCGTGTCACACTCTTCATTCGCTTGCGATTTGTTTTGCGCCCTCTCTCTCGGACTCTTTATTATTTCTAACGCTAACCCGGCTTGTAGTTGTGATTATATTTGTAAATTTCAGTTTCCCCCTATTCACCCCCTCTAGGCGACTTTCAGGACCGCTTGAAAGGGGTTGAGTGCAACCCTCGTCCGTTGGGACGCCACAACGTGGAGTAGGCAAGTGTTGGACTTGGCCGAACCACGGGATAAACCACTGTGCCATCTCTGTGTTGATCTCTTTGTGGTTATTGTGTTTTGCAAGAACTCCTCTCTAGCCACTTGGCTTTATTGTGCTAACGCCTAATCAAGTTTTGTGGGATTAAGTTTCAAGTTTTTACAGGATCACCTATTCACCCCCCTCTAGATGCTCTCAAGGGCGCTCTTGTTGAAAACTTAAATGGGATGCAAACACAAAAAAATCATTGTTGTCGTCAAAGCTTATGGTTTCAAAGCTACTAACTAGGTACGAAAAATCATTTTTGTTGTCAAAGCTTAGTCATTTGTCAACTTGAGCTAGGTGAAATCTGCTTTTTTGTTCTATGATTTCAAGCATTAGCCATGATGAAATGTTATCTTAATGCTTGTTTTTTAATCAAAGGCCACGATACAATATAGACCTTGTTATTAGAGTCTAACTGTCCAAATAATATAATAGTGTTATGATACACATTCTCATATAAATTGCAATAGGTGTGTCATATTTAAGAATATGGAGTAACTACTATGTTATGGCCAATAAATAGTAAGATTGAGCCAAATTTTGGTCGTTTAACATTTGTTATAATTGTTGAGTTGATTCTATATCATCACTAAACAATGACTAATACATGTATAAGTGTCTCCGTTGTAACACACGGGTATATACCTAGTTTACTATATAAATTTAGTTAATTTTAAGTTAGATTAATCGACATTCGACAAGTATAAACTGATAGAATTATGTCATGCAATTAGATTCAAACATGACCTAAGTTTTTTTTATATATTTTGGTTCACCCGTGGAGGCTTCCCCATATCGCATATATTGTGCGGTTGTGCCAAACGTAGCAGGCCACACGTGTGAAGAAGCTGAGGAAACATTTCCGTCCTGGCTGACGGCTGACGCCGAGGCAGCCAGCCAGGTAGGGCTTCAGGCTTCTAGAGAGTAAAGACCTCACTCAGTCACCCGTTAGTTGCTTGGTCCTTGTTGCCACGGCCACACAGTCAGTGACGGATCCACGTGTTCTTGTGCTGATCTAGACAAACCCGATCCGTAGACCTGTACCCAGGCTACATCCACTACACCCCGTTCAATCTCTGGACCAGCGGTACTTACTTCTGACAGCTCTCTAGGATCATATATCGTCCCCACAGATAAATACATATCTTTTGTCTACACTTTGTCCTCACTCATGCGCATCCAAGAAAACTTCCCGGTCGATCATCCATCCCAAATTGCTCCAAGCCAAGCACGCTTACCTTAAAGGTTCTTTCGAGACAGGCTTCCGAAAAAGAAGATACACCTTATTGGTATGGATACTCTATTAATTCTATTAAGCCTTGAGCCAGGATATCATCATCCCAGGGGCCAGGATATCACAATCCACCCCCTTAGAAGACTGACATCCTCGTCGGTCAACCCAATCCAGGAACCTCCCCTCTTAGCCACGTCTGCGTGTCTAGTGTCGTCATATGTCATGTCATGTGACCACTCTGGCCCCACATACGACATGCGCTATATACCTGAACCCCTAACCCACACATGATACCACTTGTAACACCCTGTCCAATCCATGTACCAACAGTACTTACTACTGACAGCTCTCTAGGATCATATATCGTCCCCACAGATCAATACAGGTCTTTTGTGCACACTTTATCCTCACGCATGCGCATCCGAGAAAACTTCTCGGTCGGTCACTCATCCCAAATTGCTACAAGACAAGCACGTTTAACTTGGAGGTTCTTTCGAGATAGGCTTCTGAAAAAGAAGATGCACCTTATTGATATGAATACTCTATTAATTCTATCAAACTTTGGACCAGAATATCACTATCCAAAGGGCCAGAATATCACACCATACAGCCCCACACGACGTTATATGCAGATGAGTTTGGGAATGACCTTGTAAGGCTAGTTTGGTGGACAGGAAAATGGAGGATATCCATGAAGAAATAATTAACTTGCTATTTATTTTTTGCCCACCAAATCAGCCTGTAGCGTGGATAAGATCGGAGGGACTTCGGTTTACGAGAAGAGGGAAGGGCCACGAGAAAGCAAGGGAGGAGAGGTGGGGCCCACGTCACGGGTCTCTCGAGTCTGACTAGTAGAATCGAATCGAGCGGGTCGGGTGGCTCATCCATCCGCCCGCACCCAACATCGGCCAACCGGATCTCCTGTGGCGCGCACAGGCACTGAGGCACGACCGCACGGCGCATGGCTGCCCGCGATCACCTCACCTGCTCACCACCTCGGAGTACCCGTACGCACGGGCCAATTCAGGAGTTGATCTGTTCCTCTAGAAGGTTCGCGTCGGGGATTAGTAGTATCTTAGTGGCAGTGCTGTATGTTTCACATCTTTATTTTCATTTATTGCGCCCACGACCCGCCATTAGCCTCCACCGTCACAACATGTACATCTTCCATAATTTCATTACGTCCTCCGTTAGAAAAAAACATTAATCACTCATGTGTACAAAGTGTCTATTGTATTCTTTAAGGGCATATACAACTTTGAACCCCTTACACGGTATCACAAACACAAAACACCGTGTGATACAGTAGATGTATCTAAAATTTATGTAAATCCAGCACACCAATAAACTGTCTTGTATCTGGGATACAATAAATATGTCTAAAACCTATGTAAATTCAATGCACCAGTCAACTATGTCTTGTATCTTAACATAAAGTATAGTGATGTGTGTCGTCAAGAGACATGTCCTAATTTTTTTTAATATTCATCTCATAGATACACGTGAAGGCATAGCTCAAGTCAAGGTAATCTCTAGTAAATACTTCCTTGGTCCCAAGATATGCCATTCTGAAATTCTAAAATAGATCTTAAATTTTATTAAATTTATATTTAAATTTATTAATATATATCATACTAACAAGTTATTATATATTTTTATTGTGGATTGAATACTCTGAAAATATATCCATTTGTAATATTAAATTACAAATTAAGATCATACTAAACAATTAAGATTGAGTTATTGCAACTCTAACTAAGCATATAACTGCACTTTTCGAGTCTTCCTGTACAAATAGAGCCTTTATGGGCATGTGTAAAACACGACGAAATTAGACGTAATCAAGGGCCATCTGATTCGACCCACCCAAAAAAATCCGATCCAATCAATACGACGGGCGGGTACGGGCTATAGTTTTTGACCCACAACAATCCACATGCTAAGTACGAGTCATGATTTTTTATCCAGAAACCGACCCAACCCAAAAAAACCGATCCAAAGCCAAAAAACCTGATCTAACCTGAAAAAACTTCGACCTGACGCGTCCAATCGAGAGACACATGTCAACCTGATCCAACCCGACACTATGCACGGACCGAACACGCGCCGTTCTAAACACCCTGACGCGACGTTTGGATAGGTATAGGTGGAATGATCATAGAAGATCATGCCTTACCGATGCCCCATCCCAATTTCAAAATCTTCAAACCATCCACCACCAAAAACCTACACAAAGACAAGCTAATAAAAACAACCACACAGATCAACAGAAAAATGTTCAAAAAGCAAAAAATAGTCTACATTAACACAACTAAAGAAACAATTAATTAGTAGCTTTAACAAATCTATCCAAGAGTGCTTTACCTACCTGTTCTTATCGGTAAACATGAATGAATATATACAGAGTATTACTATAGTACTGTAGACGAAATACAATTTAAAATAAGTGGTGAAATACTCCAGTCCTGCTAGCTCGCTTCTCCCCCTCCGCCGCATTCGCCTTCCATTTCACCTCGCTGCGGTTTACCTCTCCCTTTCTCTCACCTTCCTCGCCCACCTCCATCGCCTCGTCCTTAAGCAAACGACGCGGCGAGCGACCCGCGACCCTAACCCTAGACAGAGAGAGACCAGCAGCTGGGCCGACCGCACGCACGCGCACCCACTCAGCGGCGCAATGGCGGGGCGCCCCCTCACCTCTCGCTCGTCGGCGGCGGCCGGCCGGGATGCGTGAGATCGCGGCGCCGGATGGGGAAGGATGCCGGCGAGGCGCAGCAGCCGCCGGACGGGGCGGGCGGCGGCGCAGGCGGAGGCGCAGGAGGAAGCAGGGGTGGCCGCTTCTGCTGCTGGTGCGGAAGAGGAGGAGGAGCAGCGAGGGTGATTCGGCTGCAATGCGTTGCGGCACTCGTGCTCGGGGTGGCCGTGCTGCTGTCGGCGCTCTTCTGGCTCCCGCCCTTCGCGGGGCGGGGTGGCGGCAAGGAGGGCCCGGATCCGGGCGACGAGTTCGGAGGTGAGCTCCTTCCCCCCGCATTGCGAGATCTCGGTTCCATTCGCCCGTGGTCGCCGAGTGCCGGTTCTATGCTCGATCTGCGTCTGCTTTGCGCTGGGGTTCGTTGGTGAACGCTCAGCTTCGGATCTGGATGTGCGAGGTGAATAGTTGCGGTTTCGGGCTGGAAATTTGAATTACCTTTGACTGCGAGGAACCTTGTGGAGACGTTGCGTGTTGGGGCCGCAAGCTGGATCTTCTGGTGGAGCTCCGAGCTCTCTGTTGGTGCGCAGATGTAGTCGCATATGGCTCGTTTCTGCTTAGGCTGTTGGACAAGTGTCGGTGCTCTTTTTTATTCAGCCGAAACAAGTGAGTCGTTATGCGTTTGCATAAAATTCAAATCAACTGGAACGAATGGGTCTGTTTTGGCATGTGTTAGTGCTATTTTTGTAAACATAGTAGGTTTATACAGGCAACAAAGCTTTATGCTAAAACGGGGCTACTATTCTGCGCTGGTCTGTGGTATTAGGTAATAGCTGGAGTGCGGTCACAACTCACCAGCTATTTTGTGTTGCATATTAGATTCCGCGTTTCATCAAATTTGATGATGCCAGGGCCCAAGGATATCGATTCTGTGTGCCCGACTAGATTTAGTGTTGCCACCTAGCATTCTGTTAGCATTCCTTGGTTAGCTCAGATAATCAGTAGACAGGAATTTTCCCTATTGCCTATTCTTAAACCATATGAAATACAATCTTGCACTGGGCACATAGCAACGAACATTCCATTATAACCTATCTTTACTAATTAACCTTTTTTTTTTGCAGCTGCTATAGCGGCAAGCTTTAGGCTACACAAGACAGTTCCTGAGCTAAGTGGAAATAAATCCCAGCTCGTATTGGATATCTATGAGGAAGTTGGCATTCCTAATTCCACGGTAGGCCCTCTGATTGCCTTGATCTACACATTGCTTGATATTTGTATCCAGTTGCCCTAAAGTGATGTTCAAAGTTCTATACAGGTGGTTGTGAATAAGCTACATCCATTAGACGGATCAAACTGGACAAACATCATCTTCAGCATTGTCCCTTTCCCAGAGAACGCAACTATATCATCAACATGGTTGAGCATTCTTAGATCAAAGTTCATGTCCTTGGTTGTACGGCAGTCAACAATCCACTTGACTAAGCCTCTATTCGGGAATTCATCATACTTTGAAGTAATTAAATTCCCAGGAGGAATAACAATTATCCCGCCACAAACTGCTTTTCTTCTTCAGAAGCCTCATGCGACATTTAATTTTACTCTGAACTATCCGATCTACAAATTACAAGACAGGACTAATGAGTTAAAGGATCAAATGGAGGCAGGACTACTACTCAATCCATATGAGGTTAGTTGTACCTTCTGGCCTTGTTTCTTTGTGTTTGTCTGCATTGTCTGTTCAATTTTATAGCATCAAAGGAGGAAACATATGTACATGTAAGATTTCTTCATTTGATTCTTCTAGCAACCTTAATTATGCTAAAAGCGTATAGACATTTGGTGTTTCTGGCACTTCACAAGTTATGCATATTTCTACGAAATTTGCATGCAAGTGATGCATATAATCTTGCAGACATATTGCAATCTCTAATGGAAGTTTATGTCATTTATTAATTTGCTGGGCATGTGTTCAAATATTACTGTGAACATGGAATTCATGTACTGTAGGCATACGGCACCAGTTCACATAGTATCACAGATAAAAGTCCATCCAGGGTTGCCATTAGTAAAAAAATAGTTTTAACAAGCAATATGCCAATATCAATAAAAATACATCATCATTAATGAAATTGTTTTTTCATCATAAATATAGTAATGTTAATATTTTGCTGTCAATCCATATAGCCAAAGTTATAAAAAAAGAGTTCACTGAGGACAAACCTAGATAAAGTTGTATTTGTGATCTCAAGAAGTAAAAAAAGAACAGAGCATAGATAGTTGTTTGCACCTTCTTTTTTATTTGTGTGTGGTGCTTTGGACTTGTCATTCTATTCTAATCCAAAAAGAAAATTGAGAAGGGAGGGGTCGCCTAGTAGTGGTGTACCTTCCTCTTTCCTTGTCCTGTCATTTGAGTTTCAAATATTTTGCATTGCAGAATCTGTATATCAAATTGACAAATTCGGAAGGTTCGACGATTCTGCCACCAACAATCGTTGAGACCTCCATTGTCCTCGAAGTTGGAAATCACCAGCCATCTGTACCAAGGATGAAGCAATTGGCACGCACAATTACCAATTCATCTTCATCCTCGGGAAACCTGGGTCTGAATCATACAGTATTTGGAAGGGTAAAGCAGATTAGCCTTTCATCCTATCTTAGGCATTCTTTGCATACTGGAGGTGGTTCTGATGCACCGAGTCCTGCACCCATGCATCACCATAGTCATCATGGCGATCGTCACCATCACCACAGTCATGACGACAACAGGCATCTAGTTCCTGCTCCAGCTCCAGTACATTTTGCTATGCCGCAACCCAGATATGGTGCTCCACCTCCATCTGGGTGTCCATACAGCAAAAACAAGCCAAATAAAAGAGGACCTGTTACAATTACACCAGCTGCTGAGCCTGCAGCTAATGATCACCGATCTACTTCCATTGCTTTACCACCACATCCATCGTCACATTCATCTGCTAGTCGCTCTCGACATGGTCCCAGTATGCAGGGTGGAGCTCCTGTTCCTCACCCTCCTGCTCTACCAGAGCCACCTTTGCCCACCGTTTCGTTTGCTCATCCACATCCTCCAAGTGAACGTGGAACAGGGATAAGTCCTGCTCCAAGTGAAGAGGCGGCAACACTAGCAGATCCTGCTGGGATGTCACAAGTGGCACCTGCACCTCATGCATGTGAGTTCCTTTTCCGTTTACGCTTTTACAACTGTTGTAGATTGTTATCTGGAAAAAAAGCACTTAGTTTATCTGCTCTAGAGTATGCACATTGGAAGTAAAACACTGTGCAAAGGTTAACAAGTCTAACGTTATGATAATAGTCACGGATAAGGTGATATATTCCCTTTACTTAATCCAACATCTGACCTTATTGCCAGTATAATTAGTTGAGGTTAAATTGGCAAATTCTTTTTTTAAATTTTCCTATGAATACTGTTTGCATTGCTTCATACTTCTGTTAGGAAGAGTAAGTTTATGTTTTCCATTACAAAGCGGATCTGTTTTTTTGGTGGGTGGGTGGGTGGAAGAGGTTTGCATAGGGCGAGATAGTTATGGTTAGTTCAACTACCGGAGAATAATCCAGTGCTCCATTTATTTTCCAACAACTTACAACTACAGGTAGGAAATCCTATCGCTGACGAGCTAACAGTAACACAGCATGGAGTTGTCATATGGTACAATCATATACTAGTAGTTGAGAGCCCATCAGGCCATGAAACCGCTCATACGATACCAAAATAGCCTCTTGGATGTCTACATGATGTTTGTCGTATTGCAGCTTACGCCGCCAGGATGCAGGGCGATGCTCCCTGCCGCTGGATCCTTTTTCTCCTCGCGCTATGCACCATAACGAGCCTGCTAGTACGATGAAAGGAGTACACGGCCGGCCAACATCAGCAACCGCCGCCGCTGTTTGTACGTGCTAAAGAGGACCGACCGCACGGGTCTCCCACCGGCAAGGCGACCATCAGAAGACCATAACGAGCTCGCCCCTCGTTGCTAGTAGCTGTCAGTTTGTCACTGTATGTAAATATTGGATGGGTTTACAAAACCGCGAGACGCGTGGTGGTCAAAGCCACAGGGGGGTGGCAGGCCCTTGTCCAGCGTGTGTGTAGTGCTGCTGCTGCTGCTGCTGATTCTCAAGTCTGAACTCGGCAGACGCGGCCTCGTCAAAAGTGTAAAGAACCTCCAGTTCCGGAGGAGGGTTCGTTCCGCATCTATCCACGCGCTCAGTTTTGCTGTGGCGGTAGTTCATGTGTCTGTGCTTACCGTGTCGTATAAAGTTGTAATATCAGCTAAGATCGTGGAGTCGTAGAATCAAGCAAAATAGAAGTACAAACGACAGAATGGAGAATTTTTTTGTCCCTTTTTGTTTTTGTCGGCCATGCTACCGGTGCAGCAACATCAGCAGCAGGTATAGATCCAGCGCAGCACCAAACCAACAAACAGTGCGGCGCGGGCGTGGCAGCTATAACTGGCCTCTGCCTCTTTACGGCGTTAACTCGCTGCAGGACAAGTAGGACACCCGGGGAACCCGAGTACTGACCATCTTTCATCAGGTTAAAAAAGTGGTTGCCTGCGAAATGACCACCACGCCCTCACTCCCCGGCTACCTATCGTGCGCCTTTGCTCCTGCTCGCCTGCCGGCTGCCGTCGGCCAGCTGCATTAACGCCGCCCTCTCCTATCAGGGTTATGCATACCATTTTTTATACGAATTTCGCCCTGCGCCGAAAACGGTATTTCTTCCGAATTTTGCATTTCTCGATCGATTTACGTTTTCAAATTTGACTAACCGAATTTTGCTTTTTCCAAACGGATTTCGGTGATTTTTTTTACCGGAAAACGCAGTTTGGTTAGGAAAAATTTTAAAAATTTGGTCGGATTTGTCTATATTTTATTCAAATTATGTTGCACAATAAATAACAATATATTCACAAATAATTTTATGTACAAAAACACATAAAACATACATCCGCAAATAGAAAACCGTAATTTGAGTGTAGCACACATCAATAGAAGGTTACAGTTGTGTCATACAAGTAAATATAAAGTTTTACATAGCACAGATTGCCCAATACACACAAAATTACAACGCAAAGCAATAGTCGAATGATAGTGCATCCACATATTCAGCTGGAGCCATAATATTCAGGCATGTTTGTATCATCTCGGTGTTAGCCAATTTCATATGCATATTCCTATATAGTTATAAAATAAAATTAGCTAGATAATATGAACAACAAACAAATATTTTATGGTCAAGAAAAAACTAACACACCTGGAAACTGTACAAGTATATGGATCCAAGTTTGTGACATCGAATGACGTCGTTGTGAATGATGTCGTTGTGAAAAGTTACACACTTGGAGCATAATATTTTCATCAACAGGTTCGGTAACCGAATGACGTCGTTGTGAATGAGGTGCTCCATAACTTGAGTTGGGAGGCATGGCTACCACCAACACCATATGCTCCAGCACCATATGCTTCAGCGTGGCTACCCCACCATCATATGCTCCAACGTCACCTCTACCACCCTGTGGCTACCATCACCGTCATCTCCATCTTCCCATGGCTACCATCACCAAAGTTGCACAATTAATTAAATAGCTACACAATATTTTCATGACATATAAATGATGTACTTAAGCATTTATTTACTAATTGAGTGGGTTGCAACAAAGAACAACAAATAATTCGTCGTAACTACGAAGGCCGGACTATGATGTACTAAAACTATTATTACTGGTAGAATCCATGAAATAAATCATCTAAAGGGATGAGATTCTCATTGAAGATAAGTAAATTTGCTGGAAGATCACGGTTTCTGGGGTGAAACCATCACCTTTCCGCTCGAAAAACAGTAGAAAGCCATCACGTCAGACAAAAATATTATTTTTTACATTATATGATCTTGAATTTGAGCAAGTGCTATAGCAAAAGGCTCATAAAAATATCTAGTTTTTATTATATTTTCTCTGATTTTAGATAAATTATTATAGTTTTTAAATTTTAAAACGAAAATTACCGGAAAATAGCTTTCAGAGCGAGCCTGTAACGAAAAAAAATACCAGAAACCGTCGATTTTCGGTCAGGAAATTTAACTCTGCTGCCTATAGCGCTTCCGGTCCCGTCACTTCGGTTACTAATTACACCATCACGAGTGCGTAAACTTTACCATCGTTTTAGAGCCACATTAACATTATATCAATTTTTCTTTGCATACTTTTATTTAAAATAAAAACACGATGTTTTGTTGGGAAAATTCACCCTATCACATAACTAACAAAAAACACATAATTTAAACAAAAAATAAAATGTATTTTTCAGAAAATAAATATGTAGTTAGTAAAAAAACGATGTAATACTACTCATCATCATCATCCTTTCCTTTCATCCCTTTTATATTACTGTCGGCGTTTCGACCCCGAGTGGTCCCTGGACCGACGAGTAAATTGTCGCCGTGTGCCCTAGCCCAGATGGGTCGGCGCGAGGCGGAACGCGAAGGGGGGAGAGCAGCCGGAGGGAGACAGGCGTGGGAGGTGGAACCCGCGGCCTTCGTGTTAGCCTCGCGCCCAGGTCGGGTGCGCTTGCAGTAGGGGGTTACAAGCGTCCACGCGGGAGGGAGCGAGCGGCCTTGCGCGAGCGCCGTCCCGTCCTTCCCCGCGCGGCCAACCCTCTGTAAGAGGGCCCTGGACCTCCCTTTTATAGGTGTAAGGAGAGGATCCAGGTGTACAATGGGGGGTGTAGCAGTGTGCTAACGTGTCTAGCGGATGAGAGCTAGCGCCCTAAGTACATGCCATCATGGCAGCCGGAGAGGTTTTGGCACCCAGTTCGTGTGGTGTCATGGCCGTCGGAGGAGCGCTGGAGCCTGGCGGAAGGATAGCTGTCGGGGCTGTCGAGTCCTTGCTGACGTCCTCTTGCTTCCGTAAGGGGGCTGAGAGCCGCCGTCGTCATAGAGCGTGCGGGGCGCCATCATTACTCGTATAGTGGAGCGAGCCAGATGGGACGCCGGTCTTGTTCCCCGTAGCCTGAGTCAGCTCGGGGTAGGGTAATGATGGCGCCTCCTGTTGACGTGGTCAGTCCGTGCCCTAGGTTGGGCGAGGTGGAGGCTCCTCCGAGGTCGAGGTCGAGTCTGTCTTCCAAGGTCGAGGTCGAGTCCGAGCCCCCGGGTCGGACAAGGCGGAGACCGTCGGCTGAGGCCAGGGCTGAGTCCGAGCCCTGGGGTCGGGCGAAGTGGAGTTCATCGTCCTTCGGGGCTGAGCCCGAGTTCGAGCCCTGGGGTTGGGCGAAGCGGAGTTCGTCGTCTTCCGGGGCTGAGCCTGAGTCCGAGCCTTGGGGTCGGGCAGAGCAGAGTTCGTCGTCTTCCGGGGCCGAGCCCGAGTCCGAGCCCTGGGGTCGGGCGGAGCGGAGTTCGTCGTCTTCCGGGGCTGAGCCCGAGTCCGAGCCCTGGGGTCGGGCGGAGCGGAGTTCGTCGTCTTCCGGGGCCGAGCCCGAGTCCGAGCCCTGGGGTCGGGCGGAGCGGAGTTCGTCGTCTTCCGGTGCTGAGCCCGAGTCCGAGCCCTGGGGTCGGGCGGAGCGGAGTTTCCCATGGCGCCTAGGGCTGGACTTGGCTGCTGTCAGCCTCACTCTGTCGAGTGGCTCAGCAGTCGGAGCGGCACAGGCGGCGCTGTCCTCTTGTCAGACCGGTTAGTGGAGCGGCGAAGTGACTGCGGTCACTTCGGATCTGTCGACTGGAGGGCGTGCGTCAGGATAAAGGTGTCAGGCCACCTTTGCATTAAATGCCCCTGCGATTTGGTCGGTTGGCGTGGCGATTTGGCCAAGGTTGCTTCTTGGTGAAGACTGGGCCTCGGGCGAGCCGAAGGTGTGTCCGTTGCTGGAGGGGGTCCTTGGGTGAGACGTAGATCCTCCGGGGTCGGCTGCCCTTGCCTGAGGCTGGGCTCGGGCGAGGCGTGATCGCGTCCCTCGAATGGACCGATCCTTGACTTAATCGCACCCATCAGGCCTTTGCAGCTTTGTGCTGATGGGGTTACCAGCTGAGATTTAGGAGCCTTGAGGGTACCCCTAATTATGGTCCCCGACAGTAGCCCCCGAGCCTCGAAGGGAGTGTTAATACTCGCTTGGAGGCTTTTGCCGCACTTTTTTTTGCAAGGGGACTAGCCTTTTTTGGTTGCATTTTGTTCCGGTGGGTGCGCGCGAGCGCACCCGCCGGGCGTAGCCCCCGAGGCCTCGGAGGAGTAGTTTGACTCCTTCGAGGTCTTAGTGCGTTTCGCAACACTTCGGCTGGTCTGGTTGTTCCCTCATGCGAGCTGGCCGTAGCCCGGGTGCACGGTCAGGTCCCAAGTTCTCGGGCTGGTATGTTGACGCTGTCAACGGTTTGGCCGGAGCCGGGTTTGCGAGAGCAGCCCCCGAGCCTCTGCACAGGGCGAGAGGATGGTCAAGGACAGACTCGACTTTTTTTACATACGCCCCTGCGTCGCCTTTTCGCAAGGAGGAGGGGGGAAAGCGCCATGTTGCCCTCGGAGGGCGCCGAACATGGTGTCTCCGGTGAGCTGCTGGCGGATAATCCGAGTGGACGCCCGTGCCCCATTTGTTAGGGGTCGGCTAGAGGCCCGGAGGCGCGCTCCAAAAGTACCTGCGGGTAATCTGCCGGACCCGGTCCCCTTTTGACGGGGTCCGAGTGCTCGATGCCTCCCTCTGATGGGATTCCGTTACAAGATCGTTCCCGCTGGTCTCGGAAATGTCCTAGGGTACCTCGAGAGCGTAGCTCGAGCCTTGGTTATGTATCGAACGTACCCAGGGTCATCCCTCGCTCTGTGTCTGAGGCGACTGTGAACCCTTCGAGGGCCAGCCTACGAACCCCTGATCAGTAGTGGGCGCGGAGCCCGAGTGGCCTGAGGCGGCCGTTGAACCCTTCCGAGGGGCCGGCCATCGAACCTCTGACCAGTAGTGGGCGCAGAACCCAAGCGCTCTGAGGCGGCCGTTGAACCCCTCCGAGGGGCCAGCCTTTGAACCTCTGATCAGTAGGGAGGCTCGGGGCCTGTTTCCTTCACGGAGAAGGATCCTTTTCGGGGTATCCCCCTTTCCCGGTCCCTGTTGTAAGAGAGAGAAAGAGGAAAAGGAAAAGGATACGAAATCGAATGACGTGGCGTACCTTTTTCGACGCGGTCATTATGGCGAAGGCGAAGCGTCGCTTGCTTCTCCTGCCTGAGGCGCCGCCTGTCCCGCCGTGGAGTTAATGCGACGGGGCGAGTGGTTCGCGAGGCGGCCGTTGCGCGTGTGCGAGCCGTTCGAGGAACGGAACACGGGCCCGCCGTCTTCACGCCGTGAGAGAGGGTTCTCTCGCTGCCCCTGGATGGGACGTAAGCTTGGCTGACGACGTGACCGCTGCTCCTGCCCGCCTGCCACCGTCATTACTGCCGGCCTATTTTTGACCGTATTGACCGTCGTGCCTAGCTGGCACTGCTGGGTCATACGCAGGGTTGCCTCGAGTCGTGGTACTGGTTCCGCAGTCGAGGAGGCGCGGTAGTGGTGCGAGTGGCGGTGCAGTTGCTCGCACGTAGCAACCGGCGCGTCGGTTGCATGACGTGTGGGCATGGGCCACCATGCTGGGTGCGTTGGAAGTCGGAGGGGCGCGCCCACTTGGCGCGGTTGCATGCCGCCTGCATGGCTGTCCGCCCTTTCACCCGCTGGTCTGGGCAAAAGTGGAGGAATGCTTGTAACCACCGGGCGGTTGCATGCACCGCGCGCCACGGTTTGGCTTCTTCTATCCTGGGCCAGTTTGTATGACGCGTGGGACCCAGCCCCCGCGCCGTAGGGGGAGGACCTTGGAGCACGTTGGAGAAGACTCAACCCACGACGGCTGGGGACGCAAGTAGGGAGAGTCGCCTTTAAAAGGAGGGTGACCCCCTTGAAAAGCGACCATGTCTTCGCGTTCCCTTATGCGTTGCGTCTTTCCACCTTCCGAGCCCCCAAATGGGGGACGCCCGCAATCCTTCCGCCTTGTCGTTGGAGGGACGCAACTTCGAGGAAGTCGGTACCTTTCAGCCATCGTTCGGCTTCAAGGGTTTTCATCAGGCAGCCCGGCCGCATCCCCTCACCGGTGGTCACCCAAGACGGTGACCTCCAGCTTGATGGCGGGGAGAAGCGAACCGGGCTGCGACCTCTGCCCCGCCCTCAGCTCCAAGGATCTTCATCATCCTTGCTGGGGCGGAGGGTGAGGTGAGCTGGGGGCTGCCTCCGCGTGGGTCGATAACCCTTTTCTTCCCCCGGCGTCTGGGGGAGAAAGGCATCTTCCAGGCCCGCGGAGGCTTCCCTCAGCCATGCCGGGGAAGGCGGACTGCCGCTGCCCAACTAGGGTGCAGCATTCCGTCCTTCGTCCGAACGATGGTCGCGCCGCGTACGGGCCGGCCACGTCCAGGTCTTCCTCGCGCCGACAGCCGCGTCAGAGGGTCGCCCAGCACGTCGTGCGCCTCGAGGGCGGCGCTCATGTTCTGGGTGGCTCCGGCGAGGGCGAGGACTTGTCGGTGCGCCTTGAGGCGCCCGGCGCCCGCTGGCGCGGTGTTGAGGTGGTGGCATCCAGAGAAGGCTTCTCTGCCGACGAGATTGCCAACTCCGCCTGCACCCCTGGACCTCCGTCCCCCGACTTGAATGGCTGGTTCTCGTCCTTCGTGGGCGAGAGCCCTCCTGCCGTAGCACCCGCCCGGAAGCCGTTGCTGAAGCTGCTTCGCCGCCCGGGGCGGAGGTCGTTGTCGCTGCTGCCAGAGCGGGTGGCAGTGGGCCAGCTGTCGGCCTTCTATTGCTCCGCAGGCCCTCCAATCGTGTGGGGTTGTTCGTACCTGCGGAGGTGGAACCGGGGTTCCGTTTGTATTGGCACCTTGTGTGCCGGTCTTTTGTTCATTGTGGCTGTCGGGGCCTGAACATGTATGTATTTTCGGCGCGGAGCCGTGTTTTTTCCTCATCTTCGAGCACTAAGACTCGCCTGTTGGTTATCTGAACCGCTTCACCAAGCGTGAGTTGCCTCGTGCGAAGGTGACGAGTGAGGTATCCGTATCCCGGAGGCATAGGAGTCCCTCGGCTCGGTCGGCCTTGCTGTCCGAGGCTTCTCTTGCTTAGTTAAAGGAACCCTCGGCCGCCCTTCGATGAGCCGAAGCCGGAGGTAGCGGTGTCAGCACGGACAGAGGCAGAGTTGGCTCGAAAAGAAGATTTGGTCGGCCGGAGCCTGGCCGGGTCGTCCACTGGCGGGACCGACGCTGGAGTTGAGCTGCCGAGGCCACAAGCCAGGCTGATGTCTTCGGGGGACAGCTGGCCGAGGCCTCGGGGTGGCCGGCCGAGCCGTCTGCTCGAGCCGGATTCCTGGAGAAGACCCTGGTGGCGATGGCCCGGGTGTGGTGCTGATGTCGTCCTTCAGAGTGGAGATCCTCCAACTGCGTTGCCGTCCGAGGCTAGGTCAGACCCCACCAAAGGTGCAGTTGACGCCGAGGGTGCTGCTGCCCCCTTCAACTGTCGACGTCCGAGCCTGCAGGATCGGGTTGTCTTGTAGTGTGTGTATGTTTTCTGCGGCCGCCGAGGCCCAAACACACTGTCGTCATGTTGTGAAGCTGTGTCCCTTTTCCTCTTGTTTCGAGTATCCGGACTTATTTGTCGGTAATAGAATTGTTTGTGCGGGCGAGAGTTGCTTTTCACGGAAGGTGATGAGTGAGGTATCCGTATCCCGGAGGCGTAGGAATCCCTCGGCTCGGTCGGCCTTGCCGCTTACGCGCACTCTTACTCGTCCATAGGGTTCTGTCACCGACGCAGTCGAGAAGGCCCGAAAAATCGTTCCGGCAGAGGAGCTTTCGAGCGTGAAGACTTGTTCGGTCCGCGGAATCACTTATCCGAGCGCGATTACTTATCGCAGAAGGTGATGAGTGAGGTATCCATATCCCGGAGGCATAGGAGTCCCTCGGCTCGGTCAACCTTGGCTGCTTACGTGTACTCCGTCGTTTTCAGGATCCACTTTCGAAGTAGTCGAAAAGCACGAAAGGCATTCTGGCAGAAAAGATTTTTTTCTTTTTTCGAGGAAAATTTCGACGCAGAGGGGGTTCCCCCCTTCTAGCCCCCGAGGGAGGGTCGAGCTTTGCCGAGGCAAGGCTGACCCTTCCTTGACGACCAGACTTTGTGTGTGAACGGGGTGTACGAATAACTTGGAAGCATCTTAAGGGTAGAAGCGACGTAGCTGTTGGATGTTCCAAGCGTTGCTGTAGACCTCGCCTTGACTGTTGGCCAGCTTGTATGTTCCGGGCTTCAGAACCTTGGCGATGACGAACGGCCCTTCCCAGGGAGGTGTGAGTTTGTGCCGCCCTCGGGCGTCTTGTCGCAGCCGAAGCACCAGGTTGCCCACCTGGAGGTCTCGGGACCGAACCCCTCGGGCGTGGTAGCGTCGCAGGGACTGCTGGTACCGCGCCGAGTGTAGTAAGGCCATGTCCCAAGCCTCTTTCAGCTGGTCTAGTGAGTCTTCTCGGTTAGCTTGATTGCTTTGGTCGGCGTAGGCCCTCGTCCTCGGGGAACCGTATTCTAAGTCTGTGGGCAAGATGGCCTCGGCCCCATAGACTAAGAAAGAACGGTGTGAAGCCCGTGGCTCGGCTCGGCGTTGTCCTCAGACTCCAGACCACCGAGGGGAGCTCCTTCATCCATCGCTTGCCGAACTTGTCGAGGTCGTTGTAGATCCGCGGCTTGAGCCCTTGCAGGATCATGCCGTTAGCCCGCTCTACTTGCCCATTCGTCATGGGGTGAGCCACGGCGGCCCAGCCCACCCGGATGTGGTGATCCTCGCAGAAGTCCAGGAACTTTCTGCTGGTGAACTAGGTGCCATTGTCGGTGATGATGGAGTTCGGGACCCCAAAGCGATGGATGATGTTGGTGAAGAACGCCACCGCCTGTTCGGACCTGATGCTGTTTAGGGGCCGGACCTCGATCCACTTGGAGAATTTGTCGATGGCAACCAACAGGTGCGTGTAGCCCCCAGGTGCCTTCTGCAAGGGGCCGACGAGGTCCAGACCCCACACAGCAAACAGCCAGGTGATGGGTATGGTCTGCAGAGCCTGAGCGGGCAGGTGGGTCTGCCTCGCGTAGAACTGACACCCTTCGCAGGTGCGGACAATTCTAGTGGCGTCGGCCACCACCGTCGGCCAGTAGAAACCTTATCGGAAGGCGTTTCCAACAAGGGCTCGAGGTGCTGCGTGATGGCCGCAAGCCCCCGAGTGTATCTCTTGTAGGAGCTCCTGGCCTTCGGCGATGGAAATGCATCGCTGGAGGATGCCCGAGGGGCTGCAGTGGTAGAGCTCCTTCCCATCTCCCAGCAAGACGAACGACTTGGCGCGCCGCGCCAACCGCTGAGCTTCGGCTTGGTCGAGGGGTAGCTCTCCTCGGTGGAGATATTGCAGGTACAGGGTCTGCCAGTTTTGATTAGGCGTGACCTCGCTCCGCTCCCCCTCGATGCGCAGTGCCTCACCCTCAGGGGCCGAGGGTACCTCGAGCCGAGCTGAGGGTGCCTCGGGCCGAGCCGAGGGTGCCTCGGGCCGAGCAGAGGGTACCTCGAACTGAGCCGAGGGTGCCTCGGGCTGGGCCAAGGCCTTCTCGGGCTCGGGTGTGTCGTCGGTCTTGACGGAGGGTTGATGCAGGTCTTGGGAGAATACGTCCGCGGGAACCGTTGTTCGCCCCGAGGCTATTTTAGCCAGCTCGTCCGCAGTCTCGTTGTAGCATCGGGCGATGTGGTTGAGCTCGAGCCCGTAGAACTTGTCTTCCAAGCGCCGAACCTCATCGTAGTAGGCTTCCATCTTCGGGTCGCGACAGTGGGAGTTCTTCATGACTTGGTCGATGACGAGCTGCGAGTCACTGCGAGCGTCGAGGCGTCGGACCCCTAGCTCGATGGCGATTCGCAACCCATTTACCAGAGCCTCGTACTCAGCCACGTTGTTGGACTCCGGGAAGTGGAGGCGTAGCACGTAGCGTAGGTGCTTCCCGAGGGGCGAGATGAAGAGCAGGCCCGCGCCGGCCCCCGTCTTCATCAGCGACCCGTCGAAAAACATGGTCCAGAGTTCCGGTTGGATCGGAGCTGTTGGGAGCTGGGTGTCGACCCATTCAACCACGAAGTCCGCCAAGACCTGGGACTTGATGGCCTTCCGGGGGGCGAACGAGATCGTCTTGCCCATGATCTCCACCGCCCACTTTGCAATTCTACCCGAGGCCTCTCGGGACTGGATGATCTCCCCCAGGGGGAAGGATGACACCATAGTTACCGGATGAGACTCGAAGTAGTGTCGCAACTTCCGCCGCGTCAGGATCACTGCGTACAGTAGCTTCTGAATTTGTGGGTAGCGGATCTTGGTCTCGGACAGTACCTCACTGATGAAGTAGACTGGCCTCTGGACGGGCAATGCATGCCCCTCTTCTCGTCTCTCAACCACAATCGCGGCGCTAACCACCTGAGTGGTCACGGCGACGTAGATCAAGAGGGCTTCTCCGGCAGCGGGAGGCACCAAGATGGGCGCGTTCGTGAGGAGCGCCTTCAGGTTCCCGAGGGCTTCCTCGGCCTCAGGGGTCCAAGCGAAGCACTCGACCTTCCTTAAGAGGCGGTACAGAGGTAGGCCTCTTTCGCCGAGGCGCGAGATGAAACGGCTCAGAGCCACGAGGCATCCCATGACCCTCTGTACGCCTTTCAAGTCCTTGATGGGCCCCATGCTGGTGATGGCTGTGATCTTCTCCGGGTTGGCCTCAATGCCCCGCTCGGAGATGATGAACCCCAAAAGCATGCCTCGGGGAACTCCGAAGACACACTTTTCAGGATTGAGCTTCACGCCTTTCGCCTTGAGACATCGGAATGTCACTTCAAGGTCGGAAAGGAGGTCGGAGTCTTTCCTCGTCTTGACTACGATGTCATCGACGTAGGCCTCGACCGTTCGGCCAATGTGTTCGCCGAACACATGGTTCATGCACCGTTGGTACGTTGCACCCGCATTCCTCAAGCCGAACGGCATGGTAACATAGCAGTACATGCCGAAGGGTGTGATGAAAGAAGTCGCGAGCTGGTCGGACTCTTTCATCCTGATCTGGTGATACCCTGAGTAGGCATCGAGGAAAGACAGGGTTTCGCACCCAGCAGTGGAATCCACGATTTGATCGATGCGAGGCAGAGGGTAGGGAACTTTCAGACATGCTTTGTTTAGACCGGTGTAGTCTACACACATCCGCCATTTCCCCCCTTTCTTTCTCACAAGCACAGGGTTGGCAAGCCATTCGGGATGGAATACCTCTTTGATGAACCCTACCACCATTAGCTTGTGGATCTCCTCGCCTATGGCTCTGCGCTTTTCTTCGTCGAATCAGCGCAGAGGCTATTTCACGGGTCAGGCTCCAGCTCGGATATCCAGCGAGTGCTCGGCGACTTCCCTCGGTATGCCGGGCATGTCCGAGGGACCCCACGCGAAAATGTCGGCGTTTGCGCGGAGAAAGTCGATGAGCACTGCTTCCTATTTGGGGTCGAGCTCGGAGCCGATCCGGATCTACTTGGAGGCGTCATTGCAGGGGTCGAGAGGGACGGACTTAACCGTCTCCGCTGGCTCGAAGTTGCCGGCGTGGCGCTTCACGTCTGGCGCCTCCCTAGAGAGGTTCTCTAGGTCGGCGATGAGGGCCTCGGACTCGGCGAGGGCCTCGGCGTACTCCACGCACTCCACGTCGCATTCGTACGCGTGTCGGTACGTGGGCCCGACGGTGATGACCCCGTTGGGGCCCGACATCTTGAGCTTGAGGTAGGTGTAGTTGGGGATGGCCATGAACTTGGCGTAGCATGGCCTCCCCAACACTGCGTGGTAGGTTCCTCGAAACCCGACCACTTCGAACGTGAGGGTCTCCCTTCGAAAGTTGGAGGGCGTCCCAACGCAGACGGGTAGATCGAGTTGTCTGAGGGGTTGGACGCGCTTCCCAGGGATGATCCCGTGGAAAGGCGCAGCGCCCGTCCGGACCGAGGATAGATCGATCTGCAGGAGCCCGAGGGTCTCGGCGTAGATGATGTTGAGGCTGCTGCCTCCGTCCATGAGGACCTTGGTGAGCCTGACGTTGCTGATGATGGGGTCGACAACGAGCGGGTATTTCCCCGGGCTCGGCACATGGTCGGGATGGTCGGCCTGGTCGAAGGTGATGGGCTTGTCGG
Source organism: Zea luxurians (assembly GCA_029449295.1). Taxonomy (NCBI): domain Eukaryota; kingdom Viridiplantae; phylum Streptophyta; class Magnoliopsida; order Poales; family Poaceae; genus Zea; species Zea luxurians. The sequence continues at coordinate 35,089,669 of JAOPSE010000016.1, read as the reverse complement.
ACCAGTCTAGGTACACTGGCGCCGCCACCTTTACCGAGTAGACCTCCCGACGCTCTTGCTTGCGGTGCCGAGCCGAGGCATTTGCCACTTGCCCACCATAGATCATGAAGCAGTCACGGACCTCGGGGAACTCTTGAAAGTCGCCTAGAGGGGGGTGAATAGGGCGAAACTAAAATTTACAAAATTAATCACAACTACAAGCCGGGTTAGCGTTAGAAATAATAATGAGTCCGAGAGAGAGGGCGCAAAACAAATCGCAAGCGAATGAAGAGTGTGACACGTGGATTTGTTTTACCGAGGTTAACCTACTCCCCGTTGAGGAGGCCACAAAGGCCGGGTCTCTTTCAACCCTTACCCTCTCTCAAACGGTCCCTCGGACCGAGTGAGCTTTTCTTCTCAATCACTTGGAACACAAAGTTCCCACAAGGACCACCACAAGATTGGTGTCTCTTGCCTCAATTACAAGTGAGTATGATCGCAATGAAGAATCAAAGAAGGAAGAAAGCAATCCAAGCGCAAGAGCTCGAAAGAACACAAGCAAATCTCTCTCACTAATCACTAGGGCGTTGTGTGGAGTTTGGAGAGGATTTGATCACTTTGGTGTGTCTAGAATTGAATGCTAGAGCTCTTGTAAGTAGTTGAAGTGGGAAAACTTGGATGCCTTGAATGTGGGGTGGTTGGAGGTATTTATAGCCCCAACCACCAAACTAGCTGTTTGGTGGAAGCTGTCTGTCGTATGGTGCACCGGACAGTTCGGTGCACACCGGACATGTCCGGTGCGCCAGCCACGTCACCAAAGCCGTTGGGTTCCGACCGTTGGAGCTCTGTCTTCTGGGCCCGCCTGGATGTCCGGTGGCGCACCGGACATGTACTGTAGAGTGTCCGGTGTGCCAGTATGGGCATTCCTGACTTCTGCGTCCGCTGGCACGCAATAAATGCGCTGCAGGTAGCCGTTGGCGCCGTCGTAGTCGTTGCCCCGCAGTTACACCGGACATGTCCGATGAATTATAGCGGAGCAGCCGTTGCAGTTTCCCGAAGCTGGCGAGTTCCTGAGGCCGCTCTTCTTTGGAGCACCGGACACTGTCCGGTGTACACCGGACAATCCGGTGAATTATAGTGGAATTGCCTCTGGATTTTCCCGAAGACGACGAGTTTGAAGTCGAGCTTCCCTGGTGCACCGGACACTGTCCGGTGGTGCACCGGACAGTCCGGTGCACCAGTCCAGGGTGCCTTCGGTTAGCCCTTGCTCCTTTGTTTGAACCCTTTCTCTTGATCTTTTTATTGGCTTATGGTGAACCTTTGGTACCTGTAGAACTTATAAACTTGGGCAAACTAGTTAGTCCAATTATTTGTGTTGGGTAATTCAACCACCAAAATTAGTTATAGGAAATAGGTGTAAACCTAAATCCCTTTCAACTCTCCTGCCCTGTGATCTTCCTTCTTAGCGTCGTCGAGAGCCTTGCCACCCTCCGCGGGTGGCCCGACCTTGTGAAAGTGGCGTCGAAGCATGGCACACTCCTCAAGGGTGTGCTTGATGGGCCCCTGATGATAGGGGCACGGCTCCTTGAGCATCTTGTCGAAGAGGTTGGCGCCTCCGGGAGATTTCCGAGGGTTCTTGTACTCGGCGGCGGCGACAAGGTCCACGTCGACAGCGTCGCATTTCGCTTGCGACTTCTTCTTGCCTTTCTTCTTGGTGCCGCGCTGAGTTGACGCCTCGGGGACATCTTCCGGTGGGCGGCCCTAGGGCTGCTTGTCCTTCCGGAAGATGGCCTCAACCGCCTCCTGGCCAGAGGCGAACTTGGTGGCGATGTCCATCAGCTCGCTCGCCCTGGTGGGGGTCTTGCGACCCAGCTTGCTCACCAGGTCGCGGCAGGTGGTGCCGGCGAGGAACGCGCCGATGACATCCGAATCGGTGACGTTGGGCAGCTCGGTGCGCTTCTTCGAGAATCGCCGGATGTAGTCCCGGAGAGACTCTCCCGGCTGCTGGCGGCAGCTTCGGAGATCCTAGGAGTTTCTAAGGCGCACGTACGTGCCTTGGAAATTGCCGGTGAAGGCTTGGACCAGGTCGTCCCAGTTGGAGATCTGCCCCGGAGGCAGGTGCTCCAGCCAGGCTCGAGCGGTGTCGAAGAGGAACAGGGGGAGGTTGCGGATGATGAGATTGTCATCGTCTGTTCCACCCAGTTGGCAGGCCAGCCGATAGTCCGCGAGCCACAGTTCCGGTCTCGTCTCCCCCGAGTACTTTGTGATAGTAGTCGGGGTTCGGAACCGGGTCGGGAACGGCGCCCGTCGTATGGCGCGGCTGAAAGCCTGCGGACCGGGTGGTTCGGGCGAAGGACTCCGATCTTCCCCGCTGTCGTAGCGTCCCCCACGCCTGGGGTGGTAGCCTCGGTGCACCCTCTCATCGAGGTGGGCCCGACGGCTGCGGTGATGGTGCTCGTTGCCGAGGCGACCCGGGGCCGCAGGCGCTGTGTTGCACGTGCGCCCAGTGTGGACCGAGGCTTCCCGCATGAATCGGGAAGTCGCGGCGCGATGTTCCGAGGGGTACCCCTGCCTTCGGGAGGCGGAGCTTTCAGCCCGTCGGACCGCGGCGTCCTCCAGGAGATTCTTGAGCTCTCCCTGGATATGCCGCCCCTCGGTGGTTGATGGCTCCGGCATCGCGCAGAGAAGTATTGCCGCTGCGGCCAGGTTTTGGCCGACTCCACTGGAAACCGGTGGCGGCCTTACCCTGACGTCGTCGGCGATGCGGTGCTGGATGCCTTGGGGAGATGACGCGCTTCTCCGGCCGGAGGTTGGCCCGCCCATTCCTGCCCGATGTCCCGGCGGATCGGCTCAAGCGTTCCTGCTCCCTCGTCGAGCCTGGCCTGCATCTCGCGGATTTGCTCGAGCTGTGGGTCATGACCCCCCGCCGGGACGGGGACCACAGCTAGCTCCCGAAGGATGTCAACGCGAGGCACGGGCCTAGGGGGATCACCGTTCTCCAGTATACCAAGATGGTTGCCTTCGCCGGGACCCCCTAGATCGACGTGGAAACATTCGCGACTTGGACCGCAGTCCTCGTCGCCGAGGCTGCGGCTACCGTCGAAACAGTCGGAAAGGCAGTAGTCGCATGCGGTCATGAAGTCCCGCACGGCACTGGGGTTACCAAGTCCGGAGAAATCCCAACAGAGGTCGGGCTCGCCATCTTCCTCGGACCCCGAGGGCCCATAGGTCGAGACGGCCGTCAGTCGGTCCCAGGGTAACCACACACGATACCCCAGAGGGTTTGGACTCGCCTCTATGAGAAAGTCCACCGAAGCGGAGTTGCTTGGCGGGTCGAGGCCGAATCCAAAAGGTGCGAGATGGGAATCGGTCGGTACCTTTTGGTCGACGGGCGGTGACGAAGTCACGTCAGGGACTGACTGCACCGTCGTCTCAGGTACGAGGGTGACGCCCAGCAAGTCCTTCGCGAGCGTGCTGGCATCGTTTGTTTGCTTGAGGTTGGTGTGTTGCGGGGAGACGGCGCTCGTCTTCGTCTCAGACGCGAGGCCGATGCCCGACGCGCTCTCCGTTGGGGCGCCGGCGCCGTCGACTCGCTCGACAGCCAACGAGGTGTCACCTCCTGCCTGGCCTTGGTTGCCCCGCCTCCTCCTCCGTCGGTGGGGGAGGGGACGGGACAAGCCCGAATGCCATCCTTCCACCACGTGGGGAAGGCGTCGTCGATTTCCCCGCCGGCGGGCGGGTTGTCAACCGCCATTGTCGCTGTCGCGCGGCGGGGGAAGGAGTATCATGTCGTAGCTATCGTCGAGGGACATGAACTCAAGACTCCCAAAACGGAGCACCGTCCCGGGCTAGAGAGGTTGCTGGAGACTGCCCATCTGGAGCTTGACGGGAAGCTGTTCGTCAACACGCAGCAGGCCCCTACCTGGCGCGCCAACTGTCGGTGTTTTGACCCTGGGGGGTCCCTGGACCGACGAGTAAATTGTCGCCGCGTGCCCCAGCCCAGATGGGTCGGCGCGAGGCGGAACGCGAAGGGGGAGAGCAGCCGGAGGGAGACAGGCGTGGGAGGTGGAACCCGCGGCCTTCGTGTTAGCCCCGCGCCCAGGTCTGGTGCGCTTGCAGTAGGGGGTTACAAGCGTCCACGCGGGAGGGAGCGAGCGGCCTTGCGCGAGCGCCGTCCCGTCCTTCCCCGCGCGGCCAACCCTCTGTAAGAGGGCCCTGAACCTCCCTTTTATAGGCGTAAGGAGAGGATCCAGGTGTACAATGGGGGGTGTAGCAGTGTGCTAACGTGTCTAGCGGAGGAGAGCTAGCGCCCTAAGTACATGCCATTGTGGCAGCCGGAGAGGTTTTGGCACCCAGTTCGTGTGGTGTCATGGTCGTCGGAGGAGCGTTGGAGCCTGGCGGAAGGACAGCTGTCGGGGCTGTCGAGTCCTTGCTGACGTCCTCTTGCTTCCGTAAGCGGGCTGAGAGCCGCCATCGTCATAGAGCGTGCGGGGCGCCATCATTACTCGTATAGTGGAGCGAGCCAGATGCGACGCCGGTCTTGTTCCCCGTAGCCTGAGTCAGCTCGGGGTAGGGTAATGATGGCGCCTCCTGTTGACGTGGTCGGTCCGTGCCCTAGGTTGGGCGAGGTGGAGGCTCCTTCGAGGTCGAGGTCGAGTCTGTCTTCCAAGGTCGAGGTCGAGTACGAGCCCCCGGGTCGGACAAGGCGGAGACCGTCGGCTGAGGCCAGGGCTGAGTCCGAGCCCTGGGGTCGGGCGAAGTGGAGTTCATCGTCCTTCGGGGCTGAGCCCGAGTCCGAGCCCTGGGGTCGGGCGAAGCGGAGTTCGTCGTCTTCCGGGGCTGAGCCCGAGTCCGAGCCCTAGGGTCGGGCGGAGCGGAGTTCGTCGTCTTCCGGGGCCAAGCCCGAGTCCGAGCCCTGGGGTCGAGCGGAGCGGAGTTCGTCGTCTTTCGGGGCTGAGCCCGAGTCCGAGCCCTGGGGTCGGGTGGAGCGGAGTTCGTCGTCTTCCAGGGCTGAGCCCGAGTCCGAGCCCTGGGGTCGGGCGGAGCGGAGTTCGTCGTCTTCCAGGGCCGAGCCCGAGTCCGAGCCCTGGGGTCGGGCGGAGCGGAGTTCCTCGTCTTCCGGTGCCGAGCCCGAGTCCAAGCCCTGGGGTCGGGCGGAGCGGAGTTTCCCATGGTGCCTAGGGCTGGACTTGGCTGCTGTCAGCCTCACTCTGTCGAGTGGCTCAGCAGTCGGAGCGGCGCAGGCGGCGCTGTCGTCTTGTCAGACCGGTCAGTGGAGCGGCGAAGTGACTGCGGTCACTTCGACTCTATCGACTGGAGGGCGTGCGTCAGGATAAAGGTGTCAGGCCACCTTTGCATTAAATGCCCCTGCGATTTGGTCGATTGGCGTGGCGATTTGGCCAAGGTTGCTTCTTGGTGAAGACTGGGCCTCGGGCGAGCCGAAGGTGTGTCCGTTGCTGGAGGGGGTCCTCGGGCGAGACGTAGATCCTCCGGGGTCGGCTGCCCTTGCCCGAGGCTGGGCTCGGGCGAGGCGTGATCGTGTCCCTCGAATGGACCGATCCTTGACTTAATCGCACCTATCAGGCCTTTGCAGCTTTGTGCTGATGGGGGTTACCAGCTGAGATTTAGGAGCCTTGAGGGTACCCCTAATTATGGTCCCCGACAATTTCCTTCGTCATCTATTTTTTGGTCAATTTGTGGACCATTTTCATATCATTGTCCATGTTGGTGGCAGACTAATTCAATAACTTATTGAATTGCTCAAACAATTTTGATTCAATTATCCTCTGGCTGATCTTACAGAGCTTGTACAATATGCCCTTCTCCATGACAGGTGGCTTGTTGCTACTCGTTGCTGACCATGTCCCTTTGCATTGTGCTCTTGCTCTATCATGGTCAATAGGCCATGTTGGTTCAACACTATCCAATGATGTGGAGCTATAATTGCCGTCCAAGTTAAGATGGAATCGTTTCCTTCCATCGCTAGAGTCGTCGTCACCATATGTCCTGTGCACGACTTGGGATGATGGTGAAGCGCGGGCCACATGTGCTCCAGGTTGAAGTATGTTTCACCAGACCAACTGTGAAAGCTCTCTTTTGCCGCTTCAAGGATCATAACATCATTTGCTCCCTTTGTTGAGCCACAGACAATCGATTGTATGTGCCATTGAAGAGGGAGATTGTCGTGGTTTCGGAAACTGGGGGACAATAAGAATTATGTTCGGAGGGGATGCTAGCATGGACTCACTCCGAATGGTGAATCTTTGGGACTTGAACAAAAAACTTGGGACACAAGGTTTATACTGTTTCAGGTCGGAGCCCTAGTCTAGTGTAGTGCTGATCGTAGTATTGCAATGGATTGTGTTATAGTTCGTGTGCTCGTGTGTAAGAGGAAGGAGAGCCTGCTCTTTTATAGCTCAAGGGCAGGACCTTATAGAGGCAACCTGTTCTCTACGGGCATGTGGGCGATCTGTTGCCCTAGTCTTGCGTAGTGCTCCTTACGTCCATAGGGTCATGTGTAGCCATACTCCTAATACGTCGTATCGCCTTGCTCATTCATCATAAGGGTCCCTATAGCGAGTCCTCTACTAACATCTTTGGGGTAGTTCGTCCGCTTTGCCTCGCAAGATTGCTCAGAAAGGACCTTGTCAGTACCCTAAAACTAGGGTACCGCTTACTACTGTATGAAGACGCAGTACCGACGTGGCTATCTTTAGTCGCATGGTGATGGAGCTGTGCGTTAGGCCAGGCCGTGACTCGCCCCGGCTTTGGGTGACTACTTTGGGCCAGCGACAGCTCCCGACCCCACCACGTGGACGGCTCCGGGGCCACCACGTGACCAGAATAGGTAATATACTCCAAGGCATCATCAGCGGGTCCGGACCCCCTCGGGAGAGTGACGAACCCCTGTATACACAACCCGGGCCTCTGAGTATGGTCCAGGACCTCCATGTGAGCAAACCGGACCCCTCGAATGGGATTCGGACCCCTTTGTGTGGGGTCTGGGCCGCTCTCAGCAGGGTCCCAGGATCCTATGACAGAGAATACCCAAGCCTTAGTCGAGGCCAGGCAGGGGTCTAGAGCTGACACGTGTCCGGACCTTATCATATACGCTTTCGCTCCCCGCCCAGGCGGAGACCTGATGCTGCCACGTGGCCTACTGCACGTGACGTAAGCCAACGGGCGGAGCCTGACGTAAGGCCTCTGGGCCGCGTGACCTCTGCATTTATTGAGGATAAGACGCGCCGCCTGTCCATTCCACTGGCAGGCGATGTGCCGCCTCGGCATTTAATGAGCCCTGTCCATTGCACTGGCAGGCGATGTGCTGCCTCGGTATTTAATGGGCCCTGTCCATTCCGTGGGCAGGTGGCGACCAGACCGTCCCGCAGGCGGCGTGCCTGTCCATTCCATTGGCAGGCAGCACATCCATACTGACGCATGCACTACACTCATTGTGACTCGCGCGTTACCGAGGAAGCAGCCACGGCATATCAATACTGTATGGACTACGGACATTATGGCACTCGGAGATCGCCCAGGCATTACAGGCATTAGTTACTTCCTCCCATTTTGCTCCTAGGCCCACATGTCGGGGCTCAGCATCCTTGTATGTGCCACACTTAACCTATAAAAGGGAAGGCATACAACGTTACAAGACAAGCTCACACAGACACTCAAGCTCTCAAGTTCATCTCAATACAATACATAGACAGTGGAGTAGGGTATTACGCTCCAGCGGTTCGAACCACTCTAAATCCTCGTGTCCTCTTGTGTGTTCTTGAAAGGGAAATAGGCTTACACCTTCTCCTAATTGATTTTGGTGGTTGAATTGCCCAACACAAATAATTGGACTAACTAGTTTGCTCTAGATTATAAGTTTTACAGGTGCCAAAGGTTCACAATAGACCAATAAAATGATCGAGAAAGGGTTCAAACAAAGTGAGCTAAAGACAACCCAAAGGCACCCTGATCTGGCGCACCAGACTGTCCAGTGTGCCACCGGACAGTGTCCGGTGCACTAGGGAACTCGACGCTGAACTCGCTACCTTCGGGAAAATGGAGGCCGCTCCGCTATAATTCACCGGACCATCCGGTGTATGCACCGGACAGTGTCTGATGGCACACCGGACTGTCCGGCGTGTCAGCGGAGCAACGACTACTTCACACACAACGGTCGACTGCAACACATTTAATGTGCGCCTGCGCGCAGAGGTCAGAGAACGCGCAACAGGCGCACCTGACAGTCTACAGTACTTGTCCGGTGCACCACCGGACAGCTAGAAGACCCCACCTGTCAAAGCTCCAACGGTCGAACCCTAACGACCGGGTGACGTGGCTGGCGCACCGGACAGTGTCCGGTGGCGCACCGGACTGTCCGGTGCGCCATTCGACAGCAGCCTCCACCAAACGGCTAGTTTGGTGGTTGGGGCTATAAATACCCCAACCACCCCACCATTCATTGCATCCAAGTTTTCAGACTTCTACACCTTACAAGAGCTATAGCATTCAATTCTAGACACAACCAAAGAGATCAAATCCTCTCCCAAGTCCGGAATCACTCCAAATCAATAGTGACTAGAGAGAGTGACATTTGTGTTCATTTGAGCTCTTGCGCTTGGATTGCTTCTTTTCTTTCTCATTCTTTCTTGTGAATATCTCAATTGTAACTGAAAGTCGCCTAGAGGGGGGGGGGGGTGAATAGGGCGAATCTGAAATTTAACAACTTAAACACAACTACAAGCCGGGTTAGCGTTAGAAATAGAAACGAGTCCGAGAGAGAGGGCGCAAAACAAATCGTGAGCAAATAAGGAGTGAGACACGATGATTTGTTTTACCGAGGTTCGGTTCTCTCAAACCTACTCCCCGTTGAGGAGGCCACAAAGGCCGGATCTTTTTCAACCCTTTCCCTCTCTCAAACGGTCCCTCGGACCGAGTGAGCTTCTCTTCTCAAATCAAACCGGGAACAAAACTTCCCCGCAAGGACCATCACACAATTGGTGTCTCTTGCCTCGGTTACAATTGAGTTTTGATCACAAGAACAAATGAGAAAGAAAGAAGCAATCCAAGCGCAAGAGCTCAAAAGAACACAACAAATCTCTCTCGCTAATCACTAAAGCGTTGTGTGGAATTGGATAGGATTTGATCACTTGGGTGTGTCTAGAATTGAATGCTAGAGCTCTTGTAAGGTGTAGAAGTGTGAAAACTTGGATGACTTGAATGTGGGGTGGTTGGGGGTATTTATAGCCCCAACCACCAAACTAGCCGTTTGGTGGAGGCTGTCTGTCGCATGGTGCACCGGACATGTCCGGTGCACCAGCCACGTCACCATGCCGTTAGGGTTCCGACCGTTGGACCTCTGAATGCTGGGCCCGCCTGGATGTCCGGTGGCGCACCAGACATGTACTGTAGAGTGTCCGGTGCGCCAACTCGCGCGTGCCTGACTTCTGCGCGCTCTGGCGTGCATTTAATGCGCCTGCAGGTGACCGTTGGCGCCGAAGTAGCCGTTGCTCCGCTGTCACACCGGACAGTCCGGTGTACACCGGACATGTCCGGTGAATTATAGCGGACTAGCCGTTGTGGATTCCCGAAGCTGGCGAGTTTAGAGTCGCGTTCCCTTGGAGCACCGGACACTGTCCAGTGTACACCGGACAGTCCGGTGAATTATAGCGCGACGGCTCTGAGATTTCCTGAAGGTGCGAAGTTCAGTTTGGAGTCCCCTGGTGCACCGGACACTGTCCGGTGGTGCACTGGACAGTTCGGTGCGCCCGACCAGGGTGCCTTCGGTTGTCCCTTTGCTCCTTTGTTTGAACCCTTTCTCTTGATCTTTTTATTGGCTTATTGTGAACCTTTGGTACCTGTAGAACTTATAAACTTGGGCAAGCTAGTTAGTCCAATTATTTGTGTTGGGCAATTCAACCACCAAAATCAATTTAGGAATATAGGTGTAAGCCTAATTCCCTTTCAGTCTCCCCCTTTTTGGTGATTGATGCCAACACAAACCAAAGCAAATATAGAAGTGCATAGATGAACTAGTTTGCAATATGTAAGTGCAAAGGTTACTTAGAATTTGAGCCAATAAATATTACTTTCTAGATATGCAAGGATTGTTTCTTTATTTTTAACATTTTGGACCACGCTTTCACCACATGTTTTGTTTTTGCAAATTCTTTTTGTAAATTCTTAAAGTCTTTTTTTTTGCAAATATTCAAAGGTAAATGAATAAGATTTTGCGAAGCATTTTCAAGATTTGAAATTTTGTCCCCTTGTTTCAAATGCTTTTCCTTTGACTAAACAAAACTCCCCCTCAAATAAATTCTCCTCTTAGTGTTCAAGAGGGTTTTTAAGATATCAATTTTGAAAATACTACTTTCTCCCCCTTTTGAACACAAAAATATATGAATTTGAAATTTACCACTTGAAAATCATTAATTTTAAAATTAGGGTGGTGGTGCGGTCGGTTCTTTTGCTTTGGGCTCATACTTTCTCCCCCTTTGGCATGAATCGCCAAAAACGGATACTTTGAGTGAAATATAAGCCCTTTGCTAACTATTTTCTCCCCTTTGGCAAATAAAACATATGAGTGAAGATTATACCAAAGACGAAGAAGTGCTTGGAGCGACGACGAAGGATGAGTGATAGAGTGGAGTGGAAGCCTTGTCTTCGCCGAAGACTCCAATTCCCTTTCAATATACCTATGACTTGGTTTGAAATACACTTGAAAACACATTAGTCATAGCATATATAAAAGAGACATGATCAAAGGTATATTTATGAGCTATGCATGCAAGATATCAAAAGAAATTTCTAGAATCAAGAATATTTAGCTCATGCCTAAGTCTGGTAAACGTTTGTTCATCTAGTGGCTTGGTAAAGATATCGGCTAATTGATCTTTAGTATTAATGTATGAAATCTCGATATCCCCCTTTTGTTGGTGATCCCGAAGAAAATGATACCGAATGGCTATGTGTTTAGTGCGGCTATGTTCAACGGGATTATCCGCCATGCAGATTGCACTCTCATTATCACATAGAAGAGGAACTTTGGTTAATTTGTAACCATAGTCCCGCAGGGTTTGCCTCATCCAAAGTAATTGCGCGCAACAATGTCCTGTGGCAATGTACTCGGCTTCGGCGGTAGAAAGAGCGACCGGATTTTGCTTCTTTGAAGCCCAAGACACCAAGGATCTTCCCAAGAACTGGCAAGTCCCCGATGTGCTCTTTCTATTAATCTTACACCCTGCCCAATCAGCATCCGAATAACCAATCAAATCAAATGTGGATCCCCGAGGGTACCAAAGCCCAAACTTAGGAGTAAAAGCCAAATATCTCAAGATTCGTTTTACGGCCGTAAGGTGAGATTCCTTAGGGTCAGATTGGAATCTTGCACACATGCATACGGAAAGCATAATGTCCGGTCGAGATGCACATAAATAGAGTAATGAACCTATCATCGACCGGTATACCTTTTGATCGACGGATTTACCTCCCGTGTCGAGGTCGAGATGCCCATTGGTTCCCATGGGAGTCTTGATGGGCTTGGCATCCTTCATTCCAAACTTGCTTAGAATGTCTTGAGTATACTTCGTTTGGCTAATGAAGGTGCCCTCTTGGAGTTGCTTTACTTGAAATTCTAGAAAATACTTCAACTCCCCCATCATCGACATCTCGAATTTCTGTGTCATGATCCTACTAAATTCTTCACATGTAGATTCGTTAGTAGACCCAAATATAATATCATCACCATAAATTTGGCATACAAACAAATCATTGTCAAGAGTTTTAGTGAAGAGAGTAGGATCGGCTTTGCTGACTTTGAAGCCATTAGCAATAAGGAAATCTCTAAGGCATTCATACCATGCTCGTGGAGCTTGCTTGACCCCATAAAGCGCCTTAGAGAGCCTATAGACATGGTTAGGGTACTCACTGTCTTCAAAGCCGGGAGGTTGCTCAACATAGACCTCTTCCTTGATTGGTCCATTGAGGAAAGCACTCTTCACGTCCATTTGATAAAGCTTGAAGCCATGGTAAGTAGCATAGGCTAATAATATGCGAATTGACTCAAGCCTAGCTACGGGTGCATAGGTTTCACCGAAATCCAAACCTTCGACTTGGGAGTATCCTTTGGCCACAAGTCGAGCTTTGTTCCTTGTCACCACACCACGCTCATCTTGTTTGTTGTGGAAGACCCACTTGGTTCCTACAACATTTTGGTTAGGATGTGGAACTAAATGCCATACCTCGTTCCTTGTGAAATTGTTAAGCTCCTCTTGCATCGCCATCACCCAATCCGAATCTTGAAGCGCTTCCTCTACCCTGTGTGGCTCAATAGAGGAAACAAAAGAGTAATGCTCACAAAAATGTGCAACACGAGATCTAGTGGTTACCCCCTTATGAATGTCGCCGAGGATGGTGTCGACGGGGTGATCTCGTTGGATTGCTTGGTGGACTCTTGGGTGTGGCGGTCTTGGTTCTTCATCCTCCTTGTCTTGATCATTTGCATCTCCCCCTTGATCATTGTCATTATCTTGAGGTGGCTCATCCTTTTGATTTTCTCCTTCATCAACTTGAGCCTCATCCTCAATTTGGGTTGGTGGAGATGCTTGCGTGGAGGAGGGTGGTTGATCTTGTGCACTTGGAGGCTCTTCGGATTCCTTAGGACACACATCCCCAATGGACATGTTCCTTAGCGCGATGCACGGAGCCTCTTCCTCACCTATCTCATCAAGATCAACTTGCTCTACTTGAGAGCCGTTAGTTTCATCAAACACAACGTCACAAGAAACTTCAACTAGTCCGGAGGACTTGTTAAAGACTCTATATGCCCTTGTGTTTGAATCATATCCTAGTAAAAAGCCTTCTACAGTCTTAGGAGCAAATTTAGATTTTCTACCTCTTTTAACAAGAATAAAACATTTGCTACCAAAGACTCTAAAATATGAAATGTTGGGCTTTTTACCGGTTAGGAGTTTGTATGATGTCTTCTTGAGGATTCGGTGTAGATATAACCGGTTGATGGCGTAGCAGGCGGTGTTATCCGCTTCGGCCCAAAACCGATCCGGCATCTTGTACTCATCAAGCATGGTTCTCGCCATGTCCAATAGAGTTCGATTCTTCCTCTCCACTACACCATTTTGTTGTGGGGTGTAGGGAGAAGAGAACTCATGCTTGATGCCCTCCTCCTCAAGGAAGCCTTCAATTTGTGAATTCTTGAACTCCGTCCCGTGGTCGTTTCTTATTTTCTTGATCCTTAAGCCGAACTCATTTTGAGCCCGTCTCAAGAATCCCTTTAAGGTCTCTTGGGTTTGAGATTTTTCCTGCAAAAAGAATACCCAAGTGAAGCGAGAATAATCATCCACAATAACTAGACAATACTTACTCCCGCCGATGCTTATGTAAGCGATCGGGCCGAATAAATCCATGTGTAGGAGCTCCAGTGGCCTGTCAGTCGTCATGATGTTCTTGTGTGGATGATGAACACCAACTTGCTTCCTAGCTTGGCATGCGCTACAAATCCTGTCTTTCTCAAAATGAACATTTGTTAATCCTAAAATGTGCTCTCCCTTTAGAAGCTTATGAAGATTCTTCATTCCAACATGGGCTAGTCGGCGGTGCCAGAGCCAACCCATGTTAGTCTTAGCAATTAAGCAAGTGTCAAGTTCAGCTCTATCAAAATCTACCAAGTATAGCTAACCCTCTAACACTCCCTTAAATGCTATTGAATCATCACTTCTTCTAAAGATAGTGACACCTACATCAGTAAATAGACAGTTGTAGCCCATTTGACATAATTGAGATACGGAAAGCAAATTGTAATCTAATGAATCAACAAGAAAAAACATTGGAAATGGAGTGGTCAGGAGATATAGCTATTTTACCCAAACCTTTGACCAAACCTTGGTTTCCATCCCCGAATGTGATAGCTCATTGGGGATCTTGGTTTTTCTCGTAGGAGGATAACATCTTCTTCTCCCCTGTCATGTGGTTCGTGCACCCGCTATCGATGATCCAACTTGAGCCCCCGGATGCATAAACCTACAAAATAAGTTTAGTTCTTGACTTTAGGTACCCAAACGGTTTTGGGTCCTTTGGCATTAGAAACAAGAACTTTGGGTACCCAAACACAAGTCTTTGAGCCCTTGTGTTTGCCCCCAACAAACTTGGCAACTACCTTGCCGGATTTGTTAGTCAAAACATATGATGCATCAAAAGTTTTGAATGAAATGCTATGGTCATTTGATGCATTAGGAGTTTTCTTCTTAGGCAACCTAGCACGAGTTGGTTGCCTAGAACTAGATGTCTCACCCTTATACATAAAAGCATGGTTAGGGCCAGAGTGAGACTTCCTAGAATGAATTCTTCTAATTTTGCTCTCGGGATAACCGACAGGGTACAAAATGTAACCTTCGTTATCTTGATGTAGACTCCTCCTTCTTCTCCTCTGTCGCCTTGAATGCCACCGGTTGTGCTTCGGGCGTTGAGGAGGTACCTTGCTCGATGATTTTCTTTGAGCCTTTAATCATTAGCTCAAAGCTCACAAATTTTCCTATAACCTCCTCGGGAGACATTAGCTTATATCTAGGATCACCTCGAATTAATTGAACTTGTGTAGGGTTAAGAAATACGAGGGATCTAAGAATAACTTTGACCATCTCATGGTCATCCCATTTTTCGCTCCCGAGGTTGTGCACTTGATTTACCAAGGTCTTCAAGCGGTTGTACATGGCTTGTGGGTCCTCCCCTTGGTGAAGCATGAAGCGACCGAGCTCTCCCTCGATCGTCTCCCGCTTGGTGATTTTTGTCACCTCGTCTCCTTCGTGTGCGGTCTTGAGTACGTCCCAAATTTCCTTCGCACTCTTTAACCCTTGCACCTTATTATACTCCTCTCGACTTAGAGAGGCGAGGAGTATAGTAGTGGCTTGGGAGTTAAAGTGGTGAATTTGGGCCACTTCGTCCGAGTCGTAGTCTTCATCCCCTACAGATGGTACCTGTACACCAAACTCAACAACATTCCATATGCTTGTGTGGAGTGAGGTTAGATGATGCCTCATTTTGTCACTCCACATGTTATAATCTTCACCGTCAAAAACCGGTGGTTTGCCTAATGGAACGGAGAGTAAAGGAGTACGCTTTGAAATGTGGGGGTAGCGTAGGGGGATCTTACTATACTTCTTGCGCTCTTGGCGCTTATAAGTTACGGACGACGCATCAGAGTCGGAGGTCGATGGTGATGAGGAGTCGGTCTCGTAGTAGACCACTTTCCTCATCCTCTTGTGCTTGTCGCCTCTCCGATGCGACTTGTGGGAAGAGGATTTCCTCTCCTTCCCCTTCCCTTTGTTGGAGGAGGCTTTCTTCTCCTTCCTCTTGTTGTGGGACTCTTCCGATGAAGTCTCCCCGTGGCTTGTAGTGGGCTTGTCGCCGGTCTCCATCTCCTTCTTGGCGTGATCTCCCGACATCACTTCGAGCGGTTAGGCTCTTAATGAAGCACCGGGCTCCGATACCAATTGAAAGTCGCCTAGAGGGGGGTGAATAGGGCGAATCTGAAATTTAACAACTTAAACACAACTACAAGCCGGGTTAGCGTTAGAAATAGAAACGAGTCTGAGAGAGAGGGCGCAAAACAAATCGTGAGCAAATAAGGAGTGAGACACGATGATTTGTTTTACCGAGGTTCGGTTCTCTCAAACCTACTCCCCGTTGAGGAGGCCACAAAGGTCGGGTCTTTTTTAACCCTTTCCCTCTCTCAAACGGTCCCTCGGACCGAGTGAGCTTCTCTTCTCAAATCAAACCGGGAACAAAACTTCCCCGCAAGGACCACCACACAATTGGTGTCTCTTGCCTCGGTTACAATTGAGTTTTGATCACAAGAACAAATGAGAAAGAAAGAAGCAATCCAAGCGCAAGAGCTCAAAAGAACACAACAAATCTCTCTCGCAAATCACTAAAGCCTTGTGTGGAATTGGAGAGGATTTGATCACTTGGGTGTGTCTAGAATTGAATGCTAGAGCTCTTGTAAGGTGTAGAAGTGTGAAAACTTGGATGACTTGAATGTGGGGTGGTTGGGGGTATTTATAGCCCCAACCACCAAACTAGCCGTTTGGTGGAGGCTGTCTGTCGCATGGTGCACTGGACAGTCCAGTGCGCCAGCCACGTCACCAGGCCGTTAGGGTTCCGACCGTTGGAGCTCTGACTGTTGGGCCCGCTTGGATGTCCGGTGGCGCACCGGACATGTACTGTAGAGTGTCCGGTGCGCCAACTCGCGCGTGCCTGACTTCTGCGCGCTCTGGCACGCATTTAATGCGCCTGCAGGTGACCGTTGGCGCCGAAGTAGTCGTTGCTCCGCTGTCACACCGGACAGTCCGGTGTACACCGGACATGTCCGGTGAATTATAGCGGACTAGCCGTTGTGGATTCCCGAAGCTGGCGAGTTCAGAGTCGCGTTCCCTTGGAGCACCGGACACTGTCCGGTGTTCACCGGACAGTCCGGTGAATTATAGCGCGGCAGCTCTGAGATTTCCCGAAGGTGTGAAGTTCAGTTTGGAGTCCCCTGGTGCACCGGACACTGTCCGGTGGTGAACCAGACACTGTCCGGTGGCACACCGGACAGTCCGGTGCGCCCGACCAGGGTGCCTTCGGTTGTCCCTTTGCTCCTTTGTTTGAACCCTTTCTCTTGATATTTTTATTGGCTTATTGTGAACCTTTGGTACCTGTAGAACTTATAAACTTGGGCAAGCTAGTTAGTCCAATTATTTGTGTTGGGCAATTCAACCACTAAAATCAATTTAGGAATATAGGTGTAAGCCTAATTCCCTTTCAGCAACCGAGGCAAGAGACACCAATTGTGTGGTGGTCCTTGCGGGGACTTAGTGTCCCGTGTGATTGAGAAGAGAAGCTCACTCGGTCTAAGTGACCGTTTGAGAGAGGGAAAGGGTTGAAAGAGACCCGGTCTTTGTGACCACCTCAACGGGGAGTAGGTTTGCAAGAACCAAACCTCGGTAAAACAAATCCTTGTGTCTCACTCTTTATTTGCTTGCGATTTGTTTTTCACCCTCTCTCTCGGACTCGCTTATATTTCTAACGCTAACCCGGCTTGTAGTTGTGATTAACTTTGTAAATTTCAGTTTCGCCCTATTCACCCCCCCCCTCTAGGCGACTTTCAATTGGTATCATAGCACGGTGCTTCATTAGAGCCTAACCGCTAGAAGTGATGTCGGGAGATCACGCCAAGAAGGAAATGGTGACCGGCGACAAGCCCACTACAAGCCACAGGAAGGCTCCATCGGGAGAGTCCCGCAACAAAGGGAAGGAGAAGGAATCATCTTCCCACAAGTCGCATCGGAGTGGCGACAAGAAAAAGAAGATGAGGAAGGTAGTCTACTACGAGACCGATTCTTCATCGCCATCCACCTCCGGCTTCGACGCGCCATCCATAACTTCTAAGCGCCATGAGCGCAAGAAGTATAATAAGATTCCCCTACGCTACCCTCGTATTTCTAAACATACTCCATTACTTTCCGTTCCATTAGGCAAGCCACCAACATTTGACGGTGAAGATTATGCTAGGTGGAGTGATATGATGAAATATCACCTAACCTCACTCCACAAAAGTATATGGGATGTTGTTGAGTTTGGAGTACAGGTATCATCCGTAGGGGATGAGGATTACGATGAGGACGAGGTGGCCCAAATCGAGCACTTCAACTCCCAAGCCACCACTATACTCCTCCAATCTCTAAGTCGTGAGGAGTATAACAAGGTGCAAGGATTAAAGAGCGCCAAGGAGGTTTGGGACGTGCTCAAGACCGCGCACAAAGGAGACGAGGTGACCAAGATCACCAAGCGGGAGACGATCAAGGGGGAGCTCGGTCGCTTCATGCTTCACCAAGGAGAGGATCCGCAAGCCATGTACAATCGCTTGAAGACCTTGGTGAACCAAGTGCGCAACCTCGGGAGCACCAAATGGGATGACCATGAGATGGTCAAGGTTATTCTTAGATCCCTCGTTTTTCTTAACCCTACGTAAGTTCAATTAATTCGAGGTGATCCTAGATACAAGCTAATGTCTCCCGAGGAGGTTATAGGGAAGTTTGTAAGCTTTGAGCTAATGATCAAAGGCTCAAAGAAAATCATCGAGCAAGGCACCTCCTCCACGCCCGAGGCACAACCCGTCGCATTCAAGGCAACGGAGGAGAAGAAGGAAGAGTCTACACCAAGTAGGCTCCCCATCGACGCCTCAAAGCTCGACAATGAGGAGATGTCTTTAATCATCAAAAGCTTTCGACAAATCCTCAAGCAAAGGAGGGGGAAGGACTACAAGCCCCGCTCCAAGAAGGTTTGCTACAAGTGTGGTAAGCCCGGTCACTTTATAGCAAAATGTTGACAGGAGCGACGACAAGAAGGGGTGAAGAAAGGAAAAGAAGAGGTACCACAAGAAGAAGGGCGGCGATGCCCATGTGTGCCGTGAGTGGGACTCCGATGAGAGCTCCACCGACTCCTCCTCCGATGAGGACGCCACCAACATCGCCGTCAACAAGGGACTCCTCTTCCCCAACGTCGGCCACAAGTGCCTCATGACAAAGGACAGCAAAAAGAAGAAGGTTAAATCTAAATCCTCCACTAAATATGCCACCTCTAGTGATGAGGCTAATTCTAGTGATGATGAGGATAATTTGTTTACTCTTTTTGCCAACCTTAACATGCAACAAAAAGAGAAGTTAAATGAATTGATTAGCACTATTCATGATAAGGATGAACTCTTGGATAGCCAAGAGGACTTCCTAATTAAGGAGAATAAGAAGCATGTTAAGGTTAAGAATGCTTATGCTCTAAAGATGGAAAAATGTGAAAAATTAACTAGTGAGCTAAGCACTTGCCATGATTTGATTGCTAACCTTAGAAATGAAAATGCTAGATTAATTGCTAAGGTTGATTCAAATGTTTGTGATGATTCATATGCCAATCTTAGAAATGATCATGATATTTCTATTGCTAAGATTGAAAAATTGAATGCCTCTCTTGCTAGCCTTAGGATTGAAAATAAAAAATTGATTGCTAAGGTTAAAGATTTAGATGTTTGCAATGCCTCCATTTCCGATCTTAGAAGTGAAAATGACATTTTACATGCTAAGATTGTCGAACTAAAAACTTGCAAACCCTCTACATCCACCATTGAGCATGTTTCTATTTGCACTAGATGTAGAGATGTTGATATTGATGCTATTCATGATCACATGATTTTAATTAAACAACAAAATGATCATATAGAAAAATTAGATGCTAAAATTGCCGAGCATGAACTAGATAATGAAAAATTTAAATTTGCTCGTAGTATGCTTTATAGTGGGAGACGCCCTGGCATCAAGGATGGCATTGGCTTCCAAAGGGAAGACAATGTCAAACTCAATGCCCCACCTAAAAAATTATCTAACTTTGTTAAGGGCAAGGCTCCCATGCCTCAGGATAACGAGGGTTACATTTTGTACCCTGCCGGTTATCCCGAGCATAAGATTAGGAGAATTCACTCTAGGAAGTCTCACTCTGGCCCTAATCATGCTTTTATGTATAAGGGTGAGACATCTAGTTCTAGGCAATCAACTCATGCCAAATTGCCTAAGAAGAAAACTCCTAGTGCATCAAATGAACTTAGCATTTCATTTAAAACTTTTGATGCATCTTATGTTTTGACTAACAAATCCGGCAAAGTAGTTGCCAAGTATGTTGGGGACAAACACAAGGGTTCAAAGACTTGTGTTTGGGTACCCAAAGTTCTTGTATCTAATGTCAAAGGACCCAAAACTGTTTGGGTACCTAAAAACAAGAACTAAATTTGTTATGTAGGTTTATGCATCCGGGGGCTCAAGTTGGATCATCGATAGCGGGTGCACAAACCACATGACAGGGGAGAAAAAGTTGTTCTCCTCCTATGAGAAAAACCAAGATCCCCAACGAGCTATTACATTCGGGGATGGAAATCAAGGTTTGGTCAAAGGATTGGGTAAAATTGCTATATCACCTGACCATTCTATTTCCAATGTTTTTCTTGTAGATTCTTTAGACTACAACTTGCTTTCCTTATCTCAATTATGTAAAATGGGCTACAACTGTCTTTTCACGGATACAGGTGTTACTGCCTTTAGAAGAAGTGATGATTCAGTAGCTTTTAAGGAAGTATTGGAGGGTCAGGTATACTTAGTTGATTTCAATAAAGCTGAACTCGATACTTGCTTAATCGCTAAGACTAACATGGGTTGGCTCTGGCATCGCCGACTAGCCCATGTTGGGATGAAGAATCTTCACAAGCTTCTAAAGGGAGAGCACATTTTGGGACTAACAAATGTGCATTTTGAGAAAGACAGGATCTGTAGCGCATGTCAAGCAGGGAAGCAAGTTGGCGCTCATCATCCACATAAGAACATCTTGACGACTGACAGGCCACTTGAGCTCCTCCACATGGACCTATTCGGCCCGATCGCTTACATAAGCATCGACGGGAGTAAGTACTGTCTTGTTATTGTGGATGACTATTCTCGCTTCACTTGGGTATTCTTTTTACAGGAAAAATCTCAAACCCAAGTGACTTTAAAGGGATTCTTGAGATGGGCTCAAAATGAGTTCGGCTTGAGGATCAAGAAAATTAGAAGCGATAATGGGACGGAGTTCAAGAACTCTCAAATAGAAGGCTTCCTTGAGGAGGAGGGCATCAAGCATGAGTTCTCTTTACCCTACACGCCACAACAAAA
Source organism: Zea luxurians (assembly GCA_029449295.1). NCBI lineage: Eukaryota > Viridiplantae > Streptophyta > Magnoliopsida > Poales > Poaceae > Zea > Zea luxurians. The sequence goes on along the minus strand of JAOPSE010000016.1, from coordinate 35,068,955 downwards.
TGGTGTAGTGGAGAGGAAGAATAGAACTCTATTGGACATGGCAACAACCATGCTTGATGAATACAAGACTTCGGATCGGTTTTCGACCGAGGCGGTCAACATCGCTTGCTACGCCATCAACCGGTTGTATCTACACCGAATCCTCAAGAAGACATCCTACGAACTCCTCACCAGTAAAAAGCCCAATGTTTCATATTTTAGAGTCTTTGGTAGCAAAGGTTTTATACTTGTTAAAAGAGGTAGAAAGTTCAAATTTGCTCCTAAGGCTGTAGAAGGCTTTTTACTAGGATATTATTCAAACACAAGGGCATATAGAGTCTTTAACAAGTCCACTGGACTAGTTAAAGTTTCTTGTGACATTGTGTTTGATGAGACTAACGGCTCCCAAGTGGAGCAAGTTGATCTTGATGAATTAGATGATGAAGAGGCTCTGTGCGTCGCGCTAAGGAACATGTCTATTGGGGATGTGTGTCCTAAGGAATTCGAAGAGCCCATTCAAGCACAAGATCAACCATCCTCCTCCATGCAAGCATCGCCACCAACTCAAGATGAGGATGAGGCTCAAGATGATGAAGAAGAAGATCAAGAAGATGAGCCACCTCAAGACGACGACAATGATCAAGGGGGAGATGCAATTGATCAAGACAAGGAGGATGAGCGAGTTGCAAGGCCGCCACACCCAAGAGTCCACCAAGCAATTCAACGAGATCACCCCGTGAACACCATCCTCGGCGACATTCATAAGGGGGTAACCACTAGATCTCGTGTTGCACATTTTTGTGAGCATTACTCTTTTGTTTCCTCTATTGAGCCACACAGGGTAGAGGAAGCACTTCAAGATTCGGATTGGGTGATGGCGATGCAAGAGGAGCTCAACAACTTCACGAGGATTGAGGTATGGCATTTAGTTCCACGTCCCAACCAAAATGTTGTAGGAACCAAATGGGTCTTCAACAAACAAGATGAGCATGGTGTGGTGACAAGGAACAAAGCCCGACTTGTGGCCAAGGGATACTCACAAGTCGAAGGTTTGGATTTCGGTGAAACCTATGCACCCATAGCTAGGCTTGAATCAATTCGCATTTACTTACCATGGCTTCAAGCTTTATCAAACAGACGTGAAAAGTGCCTTCCTCAATGGACCAATCAAGGAAGAGGTCTATGTTGAGCAACCTCCCGGCTTTGAAGACAGTGAGTACCCTAACCATGTTTATAGACTCTCTAAGGCGCTTTATGAGCTCAAGCAAGCCCCAAGAGCATGGTATGAATGCCTAAGAGATTTTCTTATTGCTAATGGATTCAAAGTCGGAAAAGCCGATCCTACACTCTTTACTAAAACACTTGCAAATGATTTGTTTGTATGCCAAATTTATGTTGATGATATCATATTTGGGTCTACTAACGAATCTACATGTGAAGAGTTTAGTAGGATCATGACACAAAAATTCGAGATGTCTATGATGGGGGAGTTGAAGTATTTTCTAGGATTCCAAGTCAAGCAACTCCAAGAGGGCACCTTCATTAGCCAAACCAAGTACATTCAAGACATTCTAACCAAGTTTGGGATGAAGGATGCCAAGCCCATCAAGACACCCATGGGAACCAATGGGCATCTCGACCTCGACACGGGAGGTAAATCCGTAGATCAAAAGGTATACCGATCGATGATAGGTTCTTTACTCTATTTGTGCTTCACGACTGGATATTATGCTTTCCGTATGCATGTGTGCAAGATTCCAAGCCGATCCTAAGGAAGCTCACCTTAGGGCCGTAAAACGAATCTTGAGATATTTAGTTTATACTCCTAAGTTTGGCCTTTGGTACCCCAGGGGATCCACATTTGATTTAATTGGTTATTCTGATGTCGATTGGGCAGGGTGCAAAATTAATAGAAAGAGCACATCGGGGACTTGCCAGTTCTTGGGAAGATCTCTGGTGTCTTGGGCTTCAAAGAAGCAAAATTCTGTGGCTCTTTCAACCGTCGAAGCCGAGTATATTGCCACAGGCCATTGTTGCGCGCAATTGCTTTGGATGAGGCAAACCCTTAGGGACTATGGTTACAAATTAACCAAAGTTCCTCTTCTATGTGATAATGAGAGTGCAATCCGCATGGCGGATAATCCCGTTGAGCATAGCTGCATAGCCATTCGGTATCATTTTCTAAGGGATCGCCAACAAAAGGGGGATATCGAGATTGCATATGTTAGCACCAAAGAACAATTAGCCGATATCTTTACCAAGCCATTGGATGAACAAACTTTTACCAAACTTAGGCATGAGCTAAATATTCTTGATTCTAGAAACTTTTATTGATGTTTTGCACACATAGCTCATATGTATACCTTTGATCATCTCTTTCATGTGCTATGACTAATGTGTTCTTTCAAGTCCATTTCATGCTAAGTCATAGATTGAAAGGGAAAAGGAGACTTCGGCGAAGACAAGGCTTCCACTCCACTCCATCGAATCATTCATCCTTTGCCGTCGCTCCGCACATCTCTCCAACTTTGGTATAATCCTCACTCCTATACTTCTATCCAAAGGGGGAGAAAGTAGTTTCAAAGGGCTTATATTTCACTCAAGCATCCGTTTTTGGCGATTCATGCCAAAGGGGGAGAGAGTATTAGCCCAAAGCAAAAGGACCGCACCACCACCAATTTCAAAAATGCAGTCTTTTATTTGGTATTAAAAAGAAGTTTTTTCAATTAGTATCTTATTTTGATATAATTTCAAATTGGTATGCCCTCTTCAAAATTAATATCTAAAACCCTCTTGAACACTAAGAGGAGGATTTCATTAAGGGGGAGTTTTGTTTAGTCAAAGGAAAAGCATTTGAAACAGGGGGAGAAAATTTCAAAACTTGAAAATGCTTCTCAAAATCTTATTCATTTACCTTTGACTATTTGCAAAAGAACTTTGAAAAGAATTTCCAAAACTTTTTGCAAAACAAAACATGTGGTGCAAGCGTGGTCCAAAATGTTAATAAGAAGAAAAACCATCCATGCGCATCTAGTAAGTAATATTTATTGGTTTCATTCCAAGCAACCTTTGCACTTACATTATGCAAACTAGTTCAATTCTGCACTTCCATATTTGCTTTGGTTTGTGTTGGCATCAATCACCAAAAAGGGGGAGATTGAAAGGGAAATAGGCTTACACCTTCTCCTAATTGATTTTGGTGGTTGAATTGCCCAACACAAATAATTGGACTAACTAGTTTGCTCTAGATTATAAGTTTTACAGGTGCCAAAGGTTCACAATAGACCAATAAAATGACCGAGAAAGGGTTCAAACAAAGTGAGCTAAAGACAACCCAAAGGCACCCTGGTCTGGCGCACCGGACAGTGTCCGGTGCACTAGGGAACTCGACGCTGAACTCGCTACCTTCGGGAAAATAGAGGCCGCTCCGCTATAATTCACCGGACCGTCCGGTGTATGCACCAGACAGTGTCCGATGGCACACCGGACTGTCCGGTGTGTCAGCGGAGCAATGGCTACTTCGCGCGCAACGGTTGACTGCAACGCATTTAATGCGCGCCTACGCGCGCAGAGGTCAGAGCACACGCAGCAGGCGCACCGAATAGTCTACAGTACTTGTCCGGTGCACCACCGGACAGCCAGAAGACCCCACCTGTCAAAGCTCCAACGGTCGAACCCTAACGGGCGGGTGACGTGGCTGGCGCACCGGACTGTCCGGTGCGCCATTCGACAGCAGCCTCCACCAAACAGCTAGTTTGGTGGTTGAGGCTATAAATACCCCAACCACCCCACCATTCATTGCATCCAAGTTTTCAGACTTCTACACCTTACAAGAGCTATAACATTTAATTCTAGACACAACCAAAGAGATCAAATCCTCCCCCAAATCCGGAATCACTCCAAATCAATAGTGACTAGAGAGAGTGACATTTGTGTTCATTTGAGCTCTTGCGCTTGGATTGCTTCTTTTCTTTCTCATTCTTTCTTGTGAACATCTCAATTGTAACCGAGGCAAGAGACACCAATTGTGTGGTGGTCCTTGCTGGGACTTAGTGTCCCGTGTGATTGAGAAGAGAAGCTCACTCGGTCTAAGTGACCGTTTGAGAGAGGGAAAGGGTTGAAAGAGACCCGGTCTTTGTGACCACCTCAACGGGGAGTAGGTTTGCAAGAACCGAACCTCGGTAAAACAAATCCTTGTGTCTCACTCTTTATTTGCTTGCGATTTGGTTTTCACCCTCTCTCTTGGACTCGCTTATATTTCTAATGCTAACCCAGCTTGTAGTTGTGATTAACTTTGTAAATTTCAGTTTCACCCTATTCACCCCCTCTAGGCGACTTTCAGTTCTTCCACAATCTAGCAGACAGGCAAAACACTTAGGCCCCTCCTCATCTTAGGATTTAGGGTGGGTGCGTTCCGCCACCCGGCTAGAGAATTTCCTCTCCGACATTTGGCGCGCCAGGTAGGGGCCTTAGGCTTTAGGTTTTTGCTTGTATTCCTGCTCGACACAATGGTCCAGATCGTCGAGCACCGCGCCGAGACTTCTGAGGATTTCCTGATAGAGGAAGAGGCTGCGTCTTCCATGCAGCGGGCCTCCAACCGCCCTGCGCCAGGTGCTTCTGCTGTGTGCATTGCGCAGCAGCACATGCCTGTACAGACATCCCGAGCTCCGTCAGGAGCTGCACCAGGGACGCTGTCTACAGCTAGGGAGTTGCTACGCCACCCTCCAAGTTTCACGACCTCGCCGGGGGCCATGAAGCAGTGGTGTGACGATGTCGATCGTCTCCTTAGCATGGCGCAATCTGGCTCGGCCAGGCCCAGGTCTCGGTCATTCCGGCGTCAGCACGAGGCATCGGCGTCGGTGCGCTCACCCTCGGTGAAGGCCGCACCGACTGAGGACCTGCGGGCGAAACTCAACCGCAGGCGTGCTAGACAGGAACCCCCAGTCTCTCTGGAGAGGCCTGATGACCTATAGGCAGAACTCAACCGTAGGCGTGCGGGCGAGGATGCCCGAGTCTCTCTGGAGAGGGCGTGTGAGCGCTAGCAGAACGTCAAGGGTCGCAACCTCGACCTAGACTTCACCGCGGTTGCGCCGCTGAGAGCACCTAGAGGGGGGGGTGAATAGGTGATCCTGTGAAAACTTAAAACTTAAGCCACAAAAACTTGTTAAGTGTTAGCACAATGATTGCCAAGTGGCTAAAGAGAAGTCTCAACAAAACACAATACCACAAGAGATCAAGCACAGAGGTGACACAGTGGTTTATCCCGTGGTTCGGCCAAGACCAACGCTTGCCTACTCCACGTTGTGGCGTCCCAACGGACGAGGGTTGCAATCAACCCCTCTCAAGCGGTCCAAAGACCCACTTGAATACCACGGTGTTTTGTTTTGCCTTTCACTATCCCGTTTGCAAGGAATCTCCACAAATTGGAGTCTCTTGCCCTTACAAGTATATGATCACAACGAAGCACAGAGTAAGGGAGGGAAGCAACACACACAAATCCATAGCGCAACGCGCACACACACGGCCAAGAATCGAGCTCACAAGAGTATCACAAAGTTCTCACTAGAACGGAGCTCGAATCACTTAGAATGACAAACGAATGCGCAAAGACTGAGTGTGGATGATCAAGAATGCTCAAAGGTTGCTTGTGTATCTCCTCCATGCGCCTAGGGGCCCCTTTTATAGCCCCAAGGCAGCTAGGAGCCGTTGAGAGCAAATCTAGAAGGCTATCCCTGCCTTCTGTCGTCGGGGGCACCGGACAGTCCGGTGCACACCGGACACTGTCCGGTGCCCGATTTGTTTCCTTAAACAGCGAAGCCGACCGTTGCAGACCGTTGGTAGATCTGGAGCCGTTGGCGCACCGGACATGTCCGGTGCACACCGGACAGTCCGGTGCCGTCTTCCGACCGTTGGCTCGGCCACGTGTCCCGCGCAGATTGCGCGGCCGACCGTTGGCCCGGCCGACCGTTGGCTCACCGGACAGTCCGGTGCACACCGGACAGTCCGGTGAATTTTAGCCGTACGCCGTCGGCGAATTCCCGAGAGCGGCCACTTCGCGCCGAGTCAGCCTGGCGCACCGGACACTGTCCGGTGCACACCGGACAGTCCGGTGCTCCAGACCGAACTGAGTCTTGGCTGCACACAGCCAAGTCTTTGTCTCCTCTTTTCTTTTCTTCTACTTTCTGTTTCTAACACTTAGACAAGTATATTAGTACTCAAAACCAATGTACTAAAGCTTAGAAACATACCTTTATCCTTGATTTGTACTTTGTCCACCATTTTACAATTAGGCACCTGTGTTGGGCACTAAATCACCAAAATACTTAGAAATGGCCCAAGGACACATTTCCCTTTCAATCTCCCCCTTTTTGGTGATTTATGCCAACACAACATAAAGCAAGTAGAACAAGTACAAAAACAAATCAAATAAGAACTCAAAATTGTTTTGATTCATTTTTGACATATATGGATCACTCTATGCCACCACTTGGTTTGTTTTTGCAAATCAAACTCAAATCTCTATCTCTAAGTCAAACACACATGTTAAAGCATAAAGAGAGTCATTTCTAAAGAGATTGATCAAGAATTTCAAAAACTCCCCCTTTTTCCCATAATTACTACTTCTCCCCACAGGAAGCCAAAAGAGACAATAAAAGAGTTTTGACAACCAAAAACTCTACTCTACTATTTTCAAAATCTCTCAAGTGGTAGCTGATCCATTTATCGCTTTGGCCTTTATTTTCTCCCCCTTTGGCATCAAGCACCAAAACGGGATAAATCTTGGCCCTTTAACCCCATTGCCTCACCAAAATCTTCAATTAAGAGCAAATGGCAATAAGAGTTCATGAGATGGACTTGGAATGAATTACCCTCTCTTCGGAGTGCAGTGGAAGTCTTTTATGGTCCAAGTCCACCTTTTCCCTTTCAATTCTCCTTTGTGACTAAAACAAGCAAACTCAAACATATGGTTAGTCAAAAAGGGTCAAGTTGTAACACATCTCCCCCTAAACATGTGCATCACTTTGCAACGGACTTGTGAGGTCCAGGGAGTGTTTGTACAACTTGAGCACCATGATAAGCAACAAGATGCAAAAAAAAAAGGAACATGATCAAAAGCATGAATACATGTATGCTACAATTCAATCCAAGTTCCGCGAATCTAAGACATTTAGCTCACTACGCAACCTGCAAAAGGTCTTCTCATCTAGAGGCTTGGTGAAGATATCGGCTAGCTGGTTCTCGGTGCTAACATAAAACACTTCGATATCTCCCTTTTGCTGGTGGTCTCTCAGAAAGTGATGCCGGATGTCAATGTGCTTTGTGCGGCTGTGTTCAACAGGATTTTCCGCTATTCGGATAGCACTCTCATTGTCACACAGGAGTGGGACTTTGCTCAGATTGTAGCCAAAGTCCCTGAGGGTTTGCCTCATCCAAAGTAGTTGCGCGCAACACTGACCTGCGGCAACGTACTCGGCCTCAGCGGTGGATAGGGCAACGGAGGTTTGTTTCTTAGAGTTCCATGACACCAGGGACCTTCCTAAGAATTGGCACGTCCCCGATGTACTCTTCCTATCGACCTTACATCCAGCATAGTCGGAATCTGAGTACCCAATCAAGTCAAAGTTAGACCCCTTTGGATACCAGATCCCGAAGCAAGGCGTAGCGACTAAATATCTAAGAATTCGCTTCACCGCCACCAAGTGACACTCCTTAGGATCGGATTGAAATCTAGCACACATGCATACGCTAAGCATAATATCCGGTCTACTAGCACATAAATAAAGTAAAGACCCTATCATTGACCGGTATGCTTTTTGATCAACGGACTTACCTCCTTTGTTGAGGTCGGTGTGTCCGTCGGTTCCCATCGGAGTCTTTGCGGGCTTGGCGTCCTTCATCCCAAACCGCTTTAGCAGATCTTGCGTGTACTTCGTTTGGGAGATGAAGGTACCGTCCTTGAGTTGCTTCACTTGGAACCCAAGGAAGTAGTTCAACTCGCCCATCATCGACATCTCGAATTTCTGTGTCATCACCCTGCTAAACTCTTCACAAGACTTTTGGTTAGTAGAACCAAATATTATGTCATCGTCATAAATTTGGCACACAAACAAATCACCATCACAAGTCTTAGTGAAAAGAGTTGGATCGGCTTTCCCAACCTTGAAAGCATTAGCAATTAAGAAATCTCTAAGGCATTCATACCATGCTCTTGGGGCTTGTTTAAGTCCATAGAGCGCCTTAGAGAGCTTACACACGTGGTCGGGGTACCGCTCATCCTCGAAGCCAGGGGGTTGCTCCACGTACACCTCCTCCTTTATTGGCCCGTTGAGGAAAGCGCTCTTCACATCCATTTGGTACAACCTGAAAGAATGGTGAGCGGCATATGCTAGCAGGATACGAATGGACTCTAGCCTAGCCACAGGAGCAAAAGTCTCCTCAAAGTCCAAACCTGCGACTTGGGCATAACCTTTTGCCACAAGTCGAGCCTTGTTCCTTGTCACCACTCCGTGCTCGTCTTGTTTGTTGCGGAACACCCACTTGGTTCCCACAACATTTTGCTTGGGACGAGGCACCAGCGTCCAAACTTCATTGCGCTTGAAGTTGTTAAGTTCCTCCTGCATGGCCAACACCCAATCCGGATCTAGCAAGGCCTCCTCTACCCTGAAAGGCTCAATAGAGGAGACAAAGGAGTAATGTTCACAAAAATTAACTAATCGAGACCGAGTAGTTACTCCCTTGCTAATGTCACCCAGAATTTGGTCGACGGGATGATCCCTTTGAATCATTGCTCGAACTTGGGTTGGAGGTGCCGGTTGCGCTTCTTCCTCCATCACAAGATCATCTTGTGCTCCCCCTTGATCACATGCCTCTTTTTGATGAACCTGTTCATCGTCTTGAGTTGGGGGATGCACCGTTGTTGAGGAAGAAGGTTGATCTCGTTCATCTTTTTCCTGTGGCCGTACTTCTCCAATCGCCATGGTTCGTATAGCGGCCGTCGGAACATCTTCTTCATCTACATCATCATAATCAACAACTTGCTCTCTTGGAGAGCCATTAGTCTCATCAAATACAACGTCGCTAGAGACTTCAACCAAACCCGATGATTTGTTGAAGACCGTATACGCCTTTGTATTTGAATCATAACCTAATAAAAACCCTTCTACAGCTTTGGGAGCAAACTTAGAATTTCTACCTTTCTTCACTAGAATGTAGCACTTGCTCCCAAAAACACGAAAGTACGATACATTGGGTTTGTTACCGGTTAGTAGCTCATACGAAGTCTTCTTGAGGAGTCGATGAAGGTAGACCCTGTTGATGGCGTGGCAAGCCGTGTTCACGGCTTCCGACCAAAAGCACTCGGGGGTCTTGAATTCTCCAAGCATCGTCCTCGCCATATCGATTAATGTCCTGTTCTTCCTCTCTACCACACCATTTTGTTGTGGTGTGTAGGGAGCGGAGAACTCGTGCTTGATCCCTTCCTCCTCAAGAAACTCCTCCACTTGAAGGTTCTTGAACTCGGACCCGTTGTCGCTCCTTATCTTCTTCACCTTGAGCTCAAACTCATTTTGAGCTCTCCTGAGGAAGCGCTTGAGGGTCCCTTGTGTTTCAGACTTATCCTGCAAAAAGAACACCCAAGTGAAGCGGGAAAAGTCATCAACAATAACCAGACCATACTTACTTCCTCCTATGCTTAGATAGGCGACGGGTCCGAAGAGGTCCATATGTAGCAGCTCCAGAGGTCTTGATGTGGTCATCACATTCTTGCTGTGATGTGCTCCTCCCACTTGTTTGCCTGCTTGACAAGCTGCACAAGGTCTATCTTTTTCGAAATAAACATTTGTTAGACCTATCACGTGTTCTCCCTTTAGAAGCTTGTGGAGGTTCTTCATCCCCACATGTGCTAAGCGGCGATGCCACAGCCAGCCCATGCAAGTCTTAGCCATTAAGCATGCATCTAGACCGGCCTCTTCTTTTGCAAAATCAACTAAGTAGAGCTTGCCGTCTAGTACACCCTTAAAAGCTAGTGAACCATCACATCTTCTAAAGACAGACACATCTACATTAGTAAAAAGACAATTATATCCCATGTTGCATAGTTGACTAACAGATAGCAAATTGTAACCAAGAGACTCAACTAAAAACACATTTGAAATTGAGTGCTCATTAGAAATTGCAATTTTACCTAACCCTTTTACCTTGCCTTGATTCCCATCACCGAATATAATTGAATCTTGGGAATCCTTATTTTTGACGTAGGAGGTGAACATCTTCTTCTCCCCCGTCATATGGTTTGTGCATCCGCTGTCGATAATCCAGCTTGAACCCCCGGATGCATAAACCTGCAAGGCAAATTTAGGCTTGGGTCTTAGGTACCCAACTCATGTTGGGTCCTGCAAGGTTAGCACAAATATCCTTAGGGACCCAAATGCAAGTTTTATCTCCCTTGCATCTTGCCCCTAACTTCTTAGCAATTACCTTCTTACCCTTTCTACAAATAGCAAAGGGAGCATTGCAAGCATAATAAATGGTAGAAGATTTGTTCACAACTTTTCTAGGAACATGAGCAAAATTTCTCCTAGGCATATGCACAACATTTCTCCTACACATATCTCTATCATGCTTATAGGAAGTACTAGAAGCAAACATGGCATGAGAATCATAAACATGTGAATCAAAATCATTATAAGCATTTCTAGCATGTCTCCTATCATGGTATAAGAAAGCATGGTTCTTTTTAGCGCTACTAGCCATAGGGGCCTTCCCTTTCTCCTTGACGAAGATGGGAGTCTTATGGCTTGTTAAGTTCTTGGCCTCTCTCTTGAAGCCAAGACCATCCTTAATTGAGGGGTGTCTACAAATCGTGTAGGCATCCCTTGCAAATTTTATTTTATCAACTTCACTCTTGCTAGTCTTAAGTTGGGCATTAAGACTAGCCACTTCATCATTTAGTTTTGAAATTGAAACTAAGTGTTCACTACAAGCATTAACATTAAAATCCTTACACCTAGTGCAAATTGTAACATTTTCAACACAAGAGTTACTTGCTACTTCTAGTTTTGCAGTTAAAACATTAATTTCACCTTTTAAAGAAGAAATGGTTTCATTACAAGTAGAAAGTTCACAAGAAAGCATTCCATTTCTTTTAACTTCTAGAGCAAGTGAATTTTGTGCACTAACAAATTTATCATGCTCTTCATATAAAAGGTCTTCTTGTTTCTCTAAGATTCTATCCTTTTCATTTAAGGCATCAATCAACTCATTAATCTTAGCTATCTTAGTTCTATCCAATCCCTTGAATAAACTAGAGTAATCAATTTCATCCTCACTAGATTCATCATCACTAGAAGAATCATAAGTATTAGCATTACGAGTGATTACCTTCTTTTCCCTTGCCATGAGGCAAGTGTGATGCTCGTTGGGGAAGAGAGCCGATTTGTTGAAGGCAGTGGCGGCGAGTCCTTCGTCGTCGGAGTCGGACGAAGAGCAATCCGAATCCCACTCCTTTCCAAGGTGTGCTTCGCCTTTGGCCTTCTTGTAAACCTTTTTGTTCTCTCTCTTCCCATTTTTCCCTTGCTCCTGGTCACTATCATTTTCGGGACAGTTAGCAATAAAATGACCAACCTTACCACATTTGAAGCATGAGCGCTTCCCCTTTGTCTTGGTCTTGCTTGACTGCCCCTTGCGACCATTTAGCGCCGTCTTGAATCTCTTGATGATGAGAGCCATCTCTTCATCATTGAGCCCGGCCGCCTCAACTTGCGCCACCTTGCTAGGTAGCGACTCCTTGCTCCTTGTTGCCTTTAGAGCAATGGGTTGAGGCTCGTGGAGTGGACCGTTCAACGCGTCGTCGACGTATCTTGCCTCCTTGATCATCATCCGCCCGCTCACGAATTTTCCAAGTACTTCCTCGGGCATCATCATCGTGTACCTGGGATTCTCACGAATATTGTTCACGAGATGAGGATCAAGAACGGTAAAGGACCTGAGCATTAGGCGGACGACGTCGTGATCCGTCCAACGCGTGCTTCCGTAGCTCCTTATTTTGTTGATAAGGGTCTTGAGCCGGTTGTAAGTTTGAGTTGGCTCCTCTCCCCTTATCATGGCGAATCGTCCAAGCTCGCCCTCCACCAACTCCATCTTGGTGAGCATGGTGATGTCGTTCCCCTCGTGAGAGATCTTGAGGGTGTCCCATATCTGCTTGGCATTGTCCAAGCCGCTCACCTTATTGTACTCTTCCCTGCACAAAGATGCTAAGAGAACAGTAGTAGCTTGTGCATTTCTATGAATTTGTTCATTTATAAGCACAGGGCTATCCGAGCTATCAAAATTCATTCCATTCTCCACAATCTCCCATATGCTTGGATGGAGAGAGAATAAGTGACTGCGCATTTTGTGACTCCAAAATCCGTAGTCCTCCCCATCGAAGTGTGGAGGTTTGCCAAGAGGAATGGAAAGCAATTGCGAATTCGAACTATGTGGAATACGAGAATAATCAAATGAAAAGTTCGAATTGACCGTCTTCCTGTAGTCGTTGTCGTCGTCCTTTTGGGAAGAAGTGGATTCATCACTATCGTCGTAGTAGATGATCTCCTTGATGCGCCTCGTCTTCTTCTTCTTCCCTTCCTTCCGTCTATGGCCCGAGCCGGAGTCGGTAGGCTTGTCGTCCTTCGGCTCGTTGACGAAGGATTCCTTCTCTTTGTCGTTGATCACAATTCCCTTCCCCTTAGGATCCATCTCTTCGGGCGGTTAGTCCCTTTTGTGAAGAGAACGGCTCTGATACCAATTGAGAGCACCTAGAGGGGGGGTGAATAGGTGATCCTGTGAAAACTTAAAACTTAAGCCACAAAAACTTGTTAAGTGTTAGCACAATGATTGCCAAGTGGCTAAAGAGAAGTCTCAACAAAACACAATACCACAAGAGATCAAGCACAGAGGTGACACAGTGGTTTATCCCGTGGTTCGGCCAAGACCAACGCTTGCCTACTCCACGTTGTGGCGTCCCAACGGACGAGGGTTGCAATCAACCCCTCTCAAGCGGTCCAAAGACCCACTTGAATACCACGGTGTTTTGTTTTGCCTTTCACTATCCCGTTTGCAAGGAATCTCCACAAATTGGAGTCTCTTGCCCTTACAAGTATATGATCACAACGAAGCACAGAGTAAGGGAGGGAAGCAACACACACAAATCCACAGCGCAACGCGCACACACACGGCCAAGAATCGAGCTCACAAGAGTATCACAAAGTTCTCACTAGAACGGAGCTCGAATCACTTAGAATGACAAAAGAATGCGCAAAGACTGAGTGTGGATGATCAAGAATGCTCAAAGGTTGCTTGTGTATCTCCTCCATGCGCCTAGGGGCCCCTTTTATAGCCCCAAGGCAGCTAGGAGCCGTTGAGAGCAAATCTAGAAGGCTATCCCTGCCTTCTGTCGTCGGGGGCACCGGACAGTCCGGTGCACACCGGACACTGTCCGGTGCCCGATTTGTTTCCTTAAACAGCGAAGCCGACCGTTGCAGACCGTTGGTAGATCTGGAGCCGTTGGCGCACCGGACATGTCCGGTGCACACCGGACAGTCCGGTGCCGTCTTCCGACCGTTGGCTCGGCCACGTGTCCCGCGCAGATTGCGCGGCCGACCGTTGGCCCGGCCGACCGTTGGCTCACCGGACAGTCCGGTGCACACCGGACAGTCCGGTGAATTTTAGCCGTACGCCGTCGGCGAATTCCCGAGAGCGGCCACTTCGCGCCGAGTCAGCCTGGCGCACCGGACACTGTCCGGTGCACACCGGACAGTCCGGTGCTCCAGACCGAACTGAGTCTTGGCTGCACACAGCCAAGTCTTTGTCTCCTCTTTTCTTTTCTTCTACTTTCTGTTTCTAACACTTAGACAAGTATATTAGTACTCAAAACCAATGTACTAAAGCTTAGAAACATACCTTTATCCTTGATTTGTACTTTGTCCACCATTTTACAATTAGGCACCTGTGTTGGGCACTAAATCACCAAAATACTTAGAAATGGCCCAAGGACACATTTCCCTTTCAGCCGCAAACTCCAAGGGGTGCCTGAATTTAGGCGGGTGTCCCATTGGCCAGCGTGGGCTGCGCCGCACCGGCGAATCACCTCCGCGCGACGACTTGGCCATCCAAGTTCCGGCCACACCTACCGGAAAAGTACAACGGTACGTCAAACCCGTCAGAATTATTGCAGGTATACGTCACTACTGTCAGTACCTTCAATCAGGGGTACCCTCTACTACAGTATAAAGACGCCGCATGGAAAATGGCACCCTGACCCCACCACACAGGCAGGTTCAGGGGAACCACGTGACAAGGAAAGATAACACACCCCAGGGTGCATTATCGGGTCTGGACCCCCGCAGAGGAACACTGGACCCCTGTACACATAGCCCGAGCCTCTGACTATAGTCCGGGACTCCCAGAAAGGTATACCGGGTCCCTCTGTCGGGCCCCAGGTCCCTCCGAGTAAGGTCTGGACCTTACTCAAGTACCCGGGATGGAGGGAACCACGGCATGAGTGAGGGTCCGGTGCTAGCATGTGTCCAGGCCTTGCCATACGCTCCCCGCTCAGGCGGAGACCCGCTGCTGTCGCGTGGCTTGTGACCCATGACATATGCCAACAGGCGGAGCCTGACGTAAGGCCCCTAAAGCCGTGCAGTCTCTGCATTTAATACGGAAAGGACGCACCGCCTGCCACCACGCTGATAGATGATGTGCCCTCTCAGCATTTAATGCGTCCTATCCACTCCGCTGGCAGACGGCGTCAGAGTAGCCTTGCAGGCGGTGTGCCTGTCAAGTCTGTCACCAAACAGTGCGCCCGTGCTATGCATCGCACTGTGGATATCATCCCTTGTACAAGAAGCTTCCCCGGTACGCCTGAGAGCACCTAGAGGGGGGTGAATAGGTGATCCTGTAAAACTTAAAACTTAAGCCACAAAAACTTGGTTAAGCGTTAGCACAATGATCGCCAAGTGGCTAGAGAGCAGTCTCAACAAAACACAATAACCACAAGAGATCAATCACAGAGATGGCACAGTGGTTTATCCCGTGGTTCGGCCAAGACCAACGCTTGCCTACTCCACGTTGTGGCGTCCCAACGGACGAGGGTTGCAATCAACCCCTCTCAAGTGGTCCAAAGACCCACTTGAATACCACGGTGTTTTGCTTGCTTTACTATATCCCGTTTGCTAGGAATCTCCACAACTTGGAGCCTCTCGCCCTTACACTTGAAGTTCACAAAGAAGCACGGAGTAAGGGAGGGATGAGCAACGCACACAAGACACAAAATCAGAATGTCAACACGCACACAAGTCGCAACAAGAGCTCGCAACACAACCCGATGAGTTCACAACTCTAATAGAGCTCTAGATGCTATCACGAAGAAACAAATGCGTGGAGTCGAAGTCTCGGTGCTTAGGAATGCTTTGAGTATGCTTGTTGTCCTCCTCCATGCGCCTAGGGGTCCCTTTTATAGCCCCAAGGCAGCTAGGAGCCGTTGAGAGCATTCCAGGAAGGCTGATCTTGCCTTCTGTCGCCTGGCGCACCGGACAGTCCGGTGCACCACCGGACACTGTCCGGTGCGGATATCCTTCCTTATTTGGCGAAGCCGACCGTTGGGGTTTAAGAGCCGTTGGCGCAATGGACACTGTCCGGTGCACAACGGACAGTCCGGTGCCTCCTTCTAGCTGTTGGCTCGGCCACGTGTCCCGCGCAGATCGCGCGGCCAACCGTTGGCCCGTTCGACCGTTGGCTCACCGGACAGTCCGGTGAATTTTAGCCGTACGCCGTTAATCATCTCCCGAGAGCAACGAGTTCGCCTGTGAACGGCTCACCGGACAGTCCGGTGCGCCACCGGACAGTCCGGTGCGCCACCGGACAGTCCGGTGAATTATAGTCGTACACCGCCGTCGAAGTCCCGAGAGCGGCAAGTTCGCCAGAGTCAGTCTGGCGCACCGGACACTGTCTGGTGCACCACCGGACAGTCCGGTGCACCCAGACTGAGCAGACTTTGGCAGAACAAAGCCATCTCTTCTCTAACTTGATTTTTCCTGTTTCCAGCACTTAGACACAATACATTAGTCCATAAAACAATGTACTAAGTCTAGAAACATACCTTTTGACATGATTTGCACTTTGTCCACCACTTTGCATAGATTAACACAAAAGCACTTGTGTTGGCACTCAATCACCAAAATACTTAGAAATGGCCCAAGGGCACATTTCCCTTTCAACGCCGAGGATACGCAGATCTCGGGTGTCGGGGCACGGGAAGATTGCCCCAGCAGTGAACATTAGTTGCTCCAAGTGCTATATACATTTTGTCCCTGGGCCCACATGTCGGGGCTCAGTACCTTTGTGCATGCCCTCCTTCAGCTATAAAAGGGGAGGCATGCGACGCTACAAAACAAGTTCACTCAGACGCTCAAGCTTCTACATCAATCCAACACATAGTGGAGTAGGGTGTTACGCTTCGGTGGCCCGAACCACTCTAAACCCTCACGTGTTCTTGTGTTCATCCATCCATATCGCATAACAGGAAAAACGCTTAGGCCCCTCCTCATCTTAGGATTTAGGGCAGGTGCACTCCGCCACTCGGACGGAGATTTCCTCTCTGACATTTGGCGCGCCAGGTAGGGGGCTAGGCTTTAGGTTTTTGCCTGTGCTCTTACTCGGCATGATGGTGCGGATCATCGAGCATCGCACTGAAACGTCAGAAGATTTTGCGATGGAGAAAGAAGTTGCATCCTCTGTGCCATGAGTACCCGACCGCCCTGACTCTAGGAATGCTGCTGTACACGCCGTGCAGCAGCACACGACTACACAACCGTCCCAGACTCCGTCAAGGGCAGCGCCTACGGTGTTGTCTGTAGCCAGGGAGATGCTATGCCACCCCCCTAGCTCCACGGCCTCACCAGGGGCCATGAAGCAGTGGCGTGATGACATCGACTGGCTACTCGGCATGGCACATTCTGCTTCGACCAGGTCCAGGCCTCGGTCATCCCGGCGCCAACGCGAGGCGACGGCGTCTGTGCGTTCGCCCTCCATAAGGGGTGCACAGACCGACGACCTCCGGGCAGAACTCAACCGCAGGCATGCGGGGGAAGATGCTCGAGTCTCCCTGGAAAGGGCGCGTGAGCGCCGACAAAACATCGAGGGCCGCAACCTCGGCCAAGATTTCGCTGCGAAAACGCCGCGAACCCCAGTGGGTGCCCGGTTCCAGGCGGGCGTCCCCCTAGCCGGCATGGGGTGTTTCGCTCTCGCGGATCATCTCCGCGTAGCATCTGGCCACCCAAATTCAGGCCGCACCTGCCGGAGAAATACGACGGTACATCAAATCCGTCAGAATTCCTGCAGGTATACGTCACCGCCATCACAGCAACAAGTGGGGACACCGCTGTGATGGCAACTTATTTTCATGTTGTCTCGTCTGGGCCCGCCCGGACTTGGCTCATGAACCTCGCCCCAGGATCAATCTACACCTAGGAAGAGCTCTGCGCGCGGTTCGTTGCAAACTTCGCCAGCGCATACCAGCAACACGGCGTGAAGGCCCACCTACACGCAGTGAGGCAGGAGCCCAGAGAGACCCTCCGGACGTTTATCTCCCGCTTCACCAAAGTACGAGGTACTATATCTCGTATTTCCTATGCCTCCATCATCACGGCCTTCCGACAGGGAGTACGTGATAAGAAAATGTTGGAGAAGCTAGCCACGCATGACGTGGAGACTGTCCCCACGCTCTTCGCTCTGGCTGACAAGTGCGCCAGGGCCACCGAGGGTCGTGCATGGCACTCGGACCCACAAACCGGGGCTACCTAGACGGGTGGCTCGGGTGCCGCCCCCTAGGACGGCAAAAAGAAAAAGAAGGGCCACGGCTACGAGAGGCCACAGTCTACCGCGCTGGTCGTCGCAGCTACGACCGGGGGCCAAGGCGATCGCAACAAGCGCCCACGGCCGCAGAGGGGTAACAGCGGCTCATGCCCTGTCCACCCCAACGATCGCCACAGCGCCGCGGAGTGTCGCGAGATCATTGATCTCGCGAAACGCGTCAGTGAACACGTCAGCGAGCGGCGTGAGCAGTCTTCCAAGGACGGCTCCCCACCTCGTCGTCGTCATGGCAAGGAAAAGGTCGACGACGGTGAGGTGGTCGCGGCTGAGCGAGACCTCGGGTATCAGTCACCCGAAGGGGACCTGAAGGACGTCTTCACTAGAGACTCCCACTCCGACGACGATGACTAAACGGACCAACGGAGGGACCCCATGACACCCGATCTACGGGGCCGAAGTCTATCTTCCCCCGGAAACCCTACTGGACTCCCCACGGGTCCAGTCCTCAGATGGGGCCACAACCAAGGACGAGGGCTCCTCCGACAAACGCAGATGGGAGCCCAGGGTCGGGACCTAGTCCTACGGCAAGTACCAAACCAAGAAGGGCTCCACAAACACTCCCCTAGCTGGGAAGGACCCAGGTAACGGAAACACGCCGACCCAAGGATGACCATCCCGCTACAACAAAAGGAGTACCCCTTCCTAACCTCTGTAGAATCTCTGTAAGTTCTATCCATAGGAGCAAGTCCGAGGGGTCGAACCTTTCTCCGTTTTTTAGCTAAGTAATGCACACGTGTACGCCAGCCCGGTGAGGTTCGCACTCATAAACCCGGCCTATTGGCCTACATCCATGCATGTCACGTTAAACGGGGAGGATTTACCCCCTCGGATGCGCTTCTATGATAGCTTTATCCTACTGCTTCAAGGTCTTATCCTGCAGTTTCTGGATTGTATTCTATCTAACCCACCCGATCAGTTCTCATCCTATCAGGCATAATGACATCTGAATTGAACAGCCAGGCTTGCAGTTTAGGACCTCTATGCGAAAGCAGGAGGGCCCGACAACCTGGGGGTCGGCTCTGAAGAATGGGAGCCCGTTCCATGGGGTGGTCCGGAGCCTGTGTGGCCGGTTAGCCTGGTTCCATACTCGAAACCCTGCACACTCCACCACTCCGTGATGGGTGCCCTAGTATTTGGAGCTATAAGTCCTGTGGGTCCGACAACCTGGGGTCCGAAACTAGAGAAGAGACACTTGTCTCCTGGGGTGGTCTGGAGCCGTGTAGCCGCTCAGCCTGGTCCTGTACCGTGGGCCTGCATGCTCCACCACTCCGTGATGGGTGTCCTAGTACCTAGAACCACCATCCAGGGGGTCTAGACGCACAACTTGGCTCCCCAAGACTAAACCCAGCAAGTCCCGAGCATGTATCAAAGGATGGCTAGTGCCAGATGACGGGCCCTATGGGTGTATTACTAACGCTCCTTAGCTAAAGCTGTGTACAGATCCGGGTCTCGGCGAGGCTGCCTCCCGAGAGTCGTTGACAACTCTTTCACACACGCTGGTATCCAACCTCGACACATCAAGCCTGCATCCCAGGCAGGGGGCCAGCCACCAGGGCGAGTCAACAGCGTAACGTCGCACACAGCAGGAACGAACGATACACAGATAAGTATTAACACTGTTTTATAAATAATACTTAGGAGTACCTTACAAAAACAGGAAAAAGCCTGTGGGTCGGTTCTAAAGAACGGGTGCCCGTTCCATGGGGTGGTCCGGAGCCTATGTGGCCGGTTAGCCTGGTTCCGTACCCAAAATCCTGCACACTCCACCACTCCGTGACGGGTGCCCTAGTATTTGGAACTATAAGTCTTGTGCGCCCGACAACTTGGGGTCCGGAACTAGAGAAGAAATGCTTGTCTCCTGGGGTGGTCCGGAGCCATGTAGCCACTCAGCCTGGTCTCGTACCGTGGGCCTGCACACTCCACCACCCTGCGGCAGGTGTCCTAGTACCTAGAACTACCATCCAGGGGGTCTGGACACACAACTTGGCTTCCCAGACTAAAATCCTGCATACATATGTTATTACATTCTGCTTCCAAGCAAACATATGTTATTACATTCCCTTACAAACGGGGCCCTAGCTCCATTTCTGCAGGAATGAACTGCGCTGCACCAGTAGGAGTCACGCTGGAAGCGGGCTCCGGGCAACCTCACCGGCGGCGGCGACCACCTCTGCACCAGCAGCGACAACCACCTCCGCTTCGAGCGGCTTACCGGCGGTGGCGACCACCTCAGGGTGTGCGCCATTGCAAGGAGGTCCTCGCCCCCGTCCTCCTACGAGGGGTGACAACGAGGCCATTAAAGCCAAAGAGTCAGGGACTCGGCGGCAGGTGGCTTTGATGGTCTCGCCAGCAGAGGCAACCACCTCTACAATGGGTAACCTCACCAGCGGCGGCGACCACCTCAGCACCGACGACAGCGGCCACCTCTGCACCAGTGGACGACGGCTGCCTCAGCACGCACGAAGGGGTCCTCGCTCCCGTCCTCCCACAGGAGTGAGGACAAGACCATCCAAGAACGTGGTCGCCACCCCCACGGCGTACGACGTCTTGTACGACCCCCCAGTGCGGCCGGCGGGCAAGAGAAGCCGTGGATGTGGCGGATCCACGCACGGCGCGACCGTCGCCCGTGCGGTGGACGGACAGCCATGCCCCGGCCAAACAGCAAGAGGCAGCATCAGAGGTGGCACCAAAGCCATCCAGCCCAAAGGGCCAGACACGCTGTAGCTGACGGCCTGCAGCCAGCAGGCCCCGCATAGCCGAGGTTCGCCTCCTCCGCAAGGCTGGTGAACATCCTTCTCCTCCGAATGCTGAAGGAAGAAGCGGGTCATCAGCCCATGCAGAGGGCAGGGCCCTGACTCGGCTCGCCCTCCACCCCAGCGAGGATGATGAACATCCTTGAAGCTGAGAGTGGGGGAGAGGCCGCAGCCCGGCTTGCTTCTCCCCACCATGAGGCTAGTGGTCATCCTTCTGGAAGGCCACTGGCGGGGGACTGCAGCCGGGCTGCATGATGAAAATCCTTGAAGCCGAGCGACGGCTGAAGAGTGCCAACCTCCACGTGGTCGTGCTCCTCCAACGGCAGCAAGAAGAAGACAAGATCGACAGCCCCACTGCGAGCATGGTCTCTCCGACGATGAGACCGCCGGAGGGGATGGCTCTGACGCGTTTCCCTCTAGCGAACACCGACGTGCCCCATTCGGAGGCCCGGAAGGCAGAAGGGCGCGAAGGATGCAAGAGGAGCAAGGCATGGCTACTACCCGAGAGACCGATCCCTTTTTAAAGTGAGATTTCCCCTCTTGCGCCCTGGAGCGTCGCGGGAAAAGTCTCCCTCGGTGCGCACCGAGGATCCCGCCCTATGACACGGGGGCCGGGCCCCACGTGTCATAGAGGTCGTCCCGAAGCACGAAGAAGGCAAACCACCACACAGGGAGCGTGCAACCGCCCTGTGGTTATACGCCCCTTCACTTTCGGAGCAACCAGCGGTCGGGAAGAAGAACCGCCGCGCAAGGAGCATGCAACCGCCCCGCGGTTATGTGCCTCTTTATTTTCGCCAAAACCAACGGTCAAGAGGGCGAACCGTCGCGTAGAAAGCACACAACCGCCCCACGGTTGTGCGCCCCCTCAGCTTCGCTGCAATCGGCGGTCCAACACCAGGGCTCAGGCCCACATGTCATGCAACCGGCGCACCAGTTACTGGGTGCGGGAAAATCGCACCGCCGCTTGTGCCAATGCCGCGTCCCCTCGCAGCCGTCACAAGAGACTAGAAAGATAAGTTTTTAGAACCAGTGCAGCGACTCGAGGCACCCCGCGCATGGCCCAACAGTGACATTAAAGGACACGGGCCAGTCAGCCGTGGGAATGGGCATGGCAGTCGGCGTAGCCATAGACGGGCCGGCAATAATTGCATCAATAGGTGCGCAGGAGCAGCAGGAAAACCGCCAATCAGACTCTGGCCTCACCTGCAGGCTCGCGCCCTCCCCTGAGGCGGGCCCGAGGGCCACTGTCAGTACCTTCAATCAGGGGTACCCTCTACTACAGTATAAAGACGCCGCACGAAAAATGGCACCCTGACCCCACCACACAGGCAGGTTTAGGAGAACCACGTGGCAAGGAAAGATAATACACCCCAGGGTGCATTATCGGGTCCGGACCCCCGCAGAGGAACACCAGACCCCTGTACGCACAGCCCGAGCCTCTGACTATAGTTTAGGACTCCCAGAAAGGTATGTCGGGTCCCTCCGTCGGGCCCCTGGTCCCTCCGAGTAAGGTCCGGACCTTACTCAAGGACCCGGGATGGAGGGAACCACGGCATGAGTGAGGGTCCGGCGCTAGCACGTGTCCAGGCCTTGCCATACGCTCCCCGCTCAGGCGGAGACCCGCTGCTGCCGCGTGGCTTGTGACCCGTGACATAAGCCAACAGGCGGAGCCTGACGTAAGGCCCCTAAAGCCACGCGGTCTCTGCATTTAATACGGAAAGGACGCGCCGCCTGCCACCACGCTGACAGACGATGTGCCCTCTCAACATTTAATGCGTCCTATCCACTTCACTGGCAGACGGCGTCAGAGTAGCCTTGCAGGCAGTGTGCCTGTCAAGTCTGTCACCAAACAGTGTGCCCGTGCTATGCAGCGCACTGTGGATATCGTCCCTTGTACAAGAAGCTTCCCCGGCACGCCGAGGATACGCAGATCTTGGGTGTCGAGGCATGGGAAGATTGCCCCAGCAGCGAACATTAGTTGCTCCAAGTGTTATATACATTTTGTCCCTGAGCCCACATGTCGGGGCTCAGTACCTTTGTGCATGCCCTCCTTCAGCTATAAAAGGGGAGGCATGCGATGCTACAAAACAAGTTCACTCAGACGCTCAAGCTTCCACAGCAATCCAACACACAGTGGAGTAGGGTGTTACGCTCCGGCGGCCCGAACCACTCTAAACCCTCGCGTGTTCTTGTGTTCGTCCATCCATCTCGCATAACAGGCAAAACACTTAGGCCCCTCCTCATCTTAGAATTTAGGGCGGGTGCACTCCACCACCCGGCCGGAGATTTCCTCTCCGACAACTACTATTACGGCAGCAGGTGGAGACACTACCGTAATGGCAACATACTTCCATGTAGCCTTGTCTGGGTCGGACCGGACCTGGCTCATGAACCTTACCCCGAGATCGATCTACTCCTGGGAAGAGCTCTGCGCGCGGTTCATAGCGAACTTCGCCAGCGCTTATCAACAGCATGGCGTGGAGGCACACCTCCATGCAGTGAGGCAGGAACCCAGGGAAACTCTTCGGGCTTTCATCTCCCGCTTCACCAAGGTACGAGGCACTATACCTCATATTTCCGATGCTTCCATCATCACCACTTTCCGCCAGGGGGTATGTGATGAGAAGATGCTGGAGAAGTTGGCCACGCATGACGTGGAAACTTTCACCACGCTATTCGCTCTGGCTGACAAGTGTGCCAAAACTGCCGAGGGCCGTGCATGGCACTCGGCACCACAGACCAGGGTTGCCCAGACGGGTGGCTCGGGTGCCGTCACCCAAGACGGCAAAAAGAAGAAGAAGAACCACGGTCACGAGAAGTCGCAGTTTGCTGCTCCGATCGTCGCAGCTGTGACTGGGGGCCGGAGCGAGCGCAACAAGCGCCCCCGGCCACAGGGAGGCAACAGCGGCACATGCCCTGTGCACTCCAACAGTCGCCACACCACCTTGGAGTGCCGCGAGATCATCAAGCTCGCAAAGCGCGTCAGCGAGCGGCGCAAGCAGACTTCCAAGGATGGCTCCCCACCCCGTCGCCGGCCTGGCAAGGAGAGGGTCAACGACGGTGATGTGGCCGCGGGAGAATGGGACCTTGGGTATCAGTCCCCCGAGCAGGTCCTCAAGGACGTCTTCATTGGAGACTTCGACTCTGGTGACAACGATGACCGCCACAAGAAGTTGTACGTGATGTACGACGGGAGCAGGGAGCTCACCTCCCGCAGGAACGTCAAGTCCCTGCGCCGAGAGGTTCTTTCGGCGGTCTCGGGGGTCCCGAAGGCTGTTCCACATCAGCGGTGGAGGAGCACCACTATCTCTTTTGGGGCATCCGACTGCCCCGAAAACATGGCAGGGGCCGGTATACTACCGCTCATCACCGCCCCTGTCATTGCCAACATGCGGCTGCACCATGTGCTGGTCGACGGTAGGGCTGGCCTCAACGTCATCAGTCATGCTGCATTCAACCAGCTGCAGATTCCAGGGTCCCGACTGGGTCCCTCTCGCCCATTCTCCAGAGTGGGCCCGCAGCCGGTGTATCCCCTTGGGAGCATCGTACTCCCGGTAACATTCGGGACCGAAGAGAACTTCTGCACCGAGAACATCCAGTTCGACGTTGCGGAGGTGAACCTCCCATTCAATGCCATCATTGGCAGGCCGACCCTATACCGATTCATGGCCATTGCCCATTACGGGTATTTGGTCCTTAAGATGTCGTCCCTAGTCGGGGTCCTCACCGTGCGGGGCGACCGCGTCGCTGCGCTTGCGACTGTGAAGTTGCATGCCCTGGCGGCGGAAACTGCTTGCCCAGACGACGGAGGGAGGAACCCCTTGACCTCCGGTACCAAGGCACCTACCAAGGTGCCAAAGGTGTAGCCATCCGGAGCAGACGACATCCCCGTCAAAACCATCCGGCAGCTCACCGCGGATTCCCCCTAGACCACTCGCATTGCGGGTGATCTGGACAAAAAATAGGAACTCGCGCTCGTCGCCTTTCTCTAGGCAAATGCCGACATGTTCGCATGGGAGCCATCGCAGATGCCTGGGATCCCTAGGGAGGTGATCGAGCACCATCTGAAGATCCACCCTGACGCCACACCGGTGAGTCAAAAGCCTCGCAGATAGTTCGTTGAGCGACAGGACTTCATCCGTAAGGAGGTCCGGAAGCTGCTAGACGCTGGCTTCATCGAAGAGGTTCATCACCCAGTATGGTTGGCCAACCCAGTCATCATTCCAAAGGCGAATGGGAAGCTTCGGATGTGCATCGACTACACCAGCCTGAATAAGGTCTGTCCCAAGGACCCGTATCCAATTCCACGTATAGATCAGATCGTGGATTCTACCTCCGGGTGTGACCTCTTGTCCTTCTTAGATGCTTACTCTGGTTTCCATCAAATTCAGATGTCTAGGGAATATAGGAAGCATATCGCTTTTGTAACAGTGGACGGGCTTTACTGCTATGTTGTTATGCCTTACGGTCTGAAAAACGCCTTGCCGACATTTGTGCGGGCGATGAGTAAGACTTTCGGGGACTTGATTAGGGACAAGGTGGAGGTGTACATCGATGACATCGTAGTCAAGACTAAGAGAAGGTCGACCCTAGTGGAAGACTTAACCCTGGTCTTCGACAAGCTGCGGGCAACCCGCACAAAGGTGAACCTAGACAAGTGCGTCTTTGGTGTCTCCGCAGGAACGTTGCTGGGATTCCTGGTTTCATACCGGGGCATTGAAGCAAACCCGGAGAAGATCAAAGCGATTGAGGTGATGAGGCCTCCAACCCGTATCAAGGACGTCCAGAAGCTTACGGGATCATTAGCCGCCTTTAGCCGCTTCATTTCAAGGTTGGCTGAGAGGGCGCTACCCTTCTTCAAGCTGTTGCAGAAGTTCGGCCCATTCTCTTGGACCGAAGAGGCGGAACAAGCCTTCCAAGAGTTGAAGCAGCACCTGGTGTCCCTACCAATACTGGTAGCTCCAGAACCTGGGGAGCTGTTGTATTTATATATTGAGGCGGTTGCAGAAGCGGCGAGCATGCTGCTGATCGTCGAAAGGACGACACAAGAAGGCCAAGAACCTAAGGACTTGGGACCGGCTACAGGAGTCTGGACCATTCAGAGGCCGGTCTACTACGTCAGCGAGGTCCTCCATGAAGCACAGACCAGGTACCTTGAGACGCACAAACTTCTCTATGTTGTGCTTGTTGCGTCCAGGAAGCTGCGCCACTATTTCCAGGCACACAGGGTCATGGTGGTGACCTCCTTTCCCTCCACAACTCTAATGCCACAGGCAACATCGCTAAGTGGGCCGCGGAGCTCGCTGAGTTCTAGCTGGACTTCGCTTTGCATTCACGCTCTCCTGCTCCGGAAGCACGTCAAGATATACTCGACTACCGCCCGGCAGAGCCTGCCGCCCTCAGCCTCCAGGCGAGCGCCAAGAATCTGGTCCAGGCATCGGAGGCGGTCGACGGTGGAGTCCAGCACCAGGAGCGCGTCGGAGATGGATGTTGGCAGCTCCGACACCGGGATGGGACTCATCCCTAGCGGCACCAGTGCCGTGCTTGCCTCGCTGGCCCATGCGGCGATGCGCTGGACCCCAGCGTGGTGCTCTGCCTGGAGATCTTCCAGGGCCTTCTTGGTGGCCTTCGTCGCTTGGGGACCTGGCGCCGCCTGCACCGCTTCGAACTAGCGGACCCGCTCCTCCAGCTGCCGCTCCTTCTCCTTCGCCTCGAGCTCATGCTCGGCCAGCAACTTGCCTCGCATTTCAAGCATTTCCTCCTGGAAGGCGAGATCTGTCTCTCGCCTGGCGAGATCTGCCTCCCGCCTACCCAAGGACTCCTCCATCGCCTTGAGGTTCTCCTCGGCGAGGGCGATGTTGATAGCCTTGTCCTCTAGCTCTTGCTCCCACTTTTGGATCTTCTCTATGGCCTCTGCTTGCTGGGTCCGCTGGGCCTCCAAGATCTGGTCCAGGGCTTTCAGCTTGGCCTGGAGCTCTGTCGTGAGAGCCTCCCTCTGGTTCAAGGCCTCCTCCCTCTTGGCCGGCCTCTTCTCCTTCTGGCTCGCCTCCAGCTCCCGAGCGTACACCTTCTGGAGGTCCCTCTTGTAATCCTTGCGGTCCGGCGCGCGCCCGGACCGCTCGGAGGCGAACTGGCGGGACACCGCCTTGGTGCGCTCCTCCAACTGGGTGTGCTAGTCGCTGAGGCGCTGGTGCTCGACCTCGAGCACGTCCCACTCCCGCAGGATCGCCGCCTCAGTCTCATGAAGAGCCTGATGGGCACAAGACAGCACCCGGGGGAGGGCAACTGGCGCTACTTCTGGCTCGGCGCCGGACCAGAGCCGCCGCCCAAGAACCACCTCCGTATCTTCCAGAGTGGGCGGCGAGATGGAGCTGGACGCGCCCCCGCGTCCCCCGCCACTACCGACGGTGTACTCGACGGCATCGCCGTCGTTGAGGCTGCGGTAGCCGTCAGCGGCACTGCTGCTGCCGGACCTCCAGCTGGAGCATGGGAGCCCAGTGGCGCTGTCTCGGCGGCAGCAGCCAAGGCAGATCGCCGGCACCACTCCCAGCAAATGCATGCTGCTGAGCGCCAAACCCACCGGTGGGCGCAACCTTGGGAGCAGAGGGGGAGGAAGCCCTGACAAGCAGAGGATGGGTTAAGACCCGTCGGCATGATAACTAGACTAGTAAAAAAAGAAGGGCTACACTTACTTGGGGCCCTGGACCTTCCAGTGACCCTGGAAGCGGGACGACCGCCGCTCCTGCTGCTGCTGCTGTTGTTGTTGTTGTTGTTGCCCCTGAGGTGGTGGTGGCGAGCCTGATGGTGGTGGCGGTTGTGGTGGCGGCGGACCCGATGGTGGTGGTGGCAGAGGACTGACACGCCTCTGCGCGCCCTGGGCCTGGGAGCCGGCCTTCTTGGCCCCACCGGCAGTCCTCTGACGCTTCTAAGAGCCGGCCTCCTCGGCCCCACTGGGGGGTGCGAACCAAGCAATCCGTCGGCGCGACGTAGCCGGCATCGCCTCTCTTCCACCAACCCCCGGTGCCACGTGGGGCAGAGGAGTTGCTTGCAGGCCCCTTGCCCCTGTCCAGGGAGCTGGGGGCCACGGCGGGACTGGCGCTGGGAGCCCCACTAGCGGGCTAGGGACCCCCAGCCGGTACACCAGGGATCTGGATCCCGCGAAGGGGGTCCCGACCACCGGTCTGACGAACTGCCACGCCGCTCTCATCGAGGGTCGGCAGCGAGGCCAGCATCGCCGATCGCAGCCCTAGATCATCACAGAGCGCCGGGATGCCCTAGGGGAGTATCAAGGATTCAGGGATAAAGGACTCACCAGTAATCCCCTTCACCAGGAGTTCCAGCTCCTCCTAGGACAGATCGGTTCCTGGCCCGCGCTGGATCCTGCCGATATCGTTCGGGCTAGTGAACCAGCAGCACAGGCGCGGCCTCCTCTGCAGCGGCATGACCTAGCGCTTCAGGAAGTCACTGACCACATGCATGGAGGTCAGACCACCAGATGCCAAAGTCCCAATCATGTCCAGTACGGGCAGGAGCTCTGGCGATAGTGACGGCTGGGTCCTCTAGAGCTTGCGGTCGAGGGTTGGCCCGTTGCTCGGCAGGACGAGGCGGTCGTTGGCTTCGGCGCTGGCGATCACCCAGTCGGCGCGCCAGCTTTCCCACCTTACGCCGCCGAGGGTGGAGATATAGGACATGGCCGAATCCGGCCTCGTCTGGAAGTAGTAGGCACCAAGATGGTCCCTAGCCTTCCCAGATTTGACCAGCACGAAGAAATGGCGGAAGAGGGAAGTGCAGGGG
Source organism: Zea luxurians (assembly GCA_029449295.1). NCBI lineage: Eukaryota > Viridiplantae > Streptophyta > Magnoliopsida > Poales > Poaceae > Zea > Zea luxurians. Next base: position 35,040,522 of record JAOPSE010000016.1, on the reverse strand, counting down.
GCCACCCCCACGAACATCTCGCAGAGGTGGACGAAGATAGCCGCCTGGAGGATGGAGTGGGGGTGAGATGCTGAAGTTGGAGCCTGAACTCCTCCAACAGCAGCAGGAAGAAAGGCGAGATCGGCGGCGCCAACCCACAGGAGATGTAGGAGACGAACAAAACAAACTCTCCGGCGGCGAGGTTGCCGAGGGGGACGACGCCAGCGCAGATTCTGCCGGCGAGCCCCGGCGCGCGCCACCCGAGCAGTCCGCGCACCACATTGAGTGTCGCCTCGGACTGGAAGCGGTCGGGTTGTCCAAGTGAAGTCATGGCGTCGGCGGTGGCACAGGTGTTGAGCAGGAGAGCGTGAATGCAAAGGGGGCGCAGAGAGCTCGAAGGCGAAAGGGCGCAACGATTGGGAGAGAATGTGAAAGCGTAACTGCTGCGCTCAGGGTGAATCCCTTTTTAAGACAGACTCTCCCGCTCGTGCCCCGAGACGCTACGAGAAATCTCGTTCGATGCGCACCTGACGCCCCGGCGGCCCAATCTCTGACATGGGGGCCTGGGTCCACAAGTCATGCACCTGGCGTGCTGGCCTCCGAGTGCGGAGAAAGCGAATCGCCATGCGGGGAGCGAACCGCCGCGCACGATCGCGCGCCGCTTCGGGGCCGCTGTGGGGAGATATTTTTTAACCAAGGCGGTGGCAACGAGGCGCCCCACGCGCGGCCCAATGGAATCACCAGACGTGGGGACATGGGATAGTCTGCCGCGAGGACAGATATGGCAGTTGGCGTGACCAAAGGCGGAGTGACGGTGAGTGCGTCAGCAGACGCACTGAAACGGCGCACCAATCACCAAACAAGCCATGTTGAGGTGAAGCTCAAGCTCTGGCCCCACCTGCAAGCTCGCATCCTCCCCTGAGGTGTGTCCGGGGGCCACTGTCAGTACCCTAAAACTAGGGTACCCCTTACTACTGTATGAAGATGCAGTACCGACGCGGCTATCTTTAGTCGCGTGGTAAAGGAGCAGTGCGTTAGTCCAGGCCGTGACTCGCCCCGGCTTCGGGTGACTACTCTGGGCCAGCGGCAGCTCCTGACCCCACCACGTGGACGGCTCCGGGGCCACTACGTGACCAGAATAGGTAATATACTCCAAGGCATCATCAGTGGGTCCAGACCCCCTCGGGAGAGTGACAGACCCCTGTATACACAACCCAGGCTTCCGGGTATGGTCCAGGACCTCCACGTGAGCAAACCGGACCCCTCGGATGGGATCAGACCCCTCTGTGTGGGGTCCGGGCCGCTCTCAGCAGGGTCCCGGGATCCTAGGACAGAGAATACCCAAGCCTTAGTCGAGGCCAGGCAGGGGTCCGGAGCTAACACGTGTCCGGACCTTATCATATACGCTTCCGCTCCCCGCCCAGGCGGAGACCCGATGCTGCCACGTGGCCTACTGCACGTGACATAAGCCAACGGGCGGAGCCTGACGTAAGGCCTCTGGACCGCGCGGCCTCTGCATTTATTGAGGATAAGACGCGCCGCCTGTCCATTCCACTGGCAGACGATGTGCCGCCTCGGCATTTAATGAGCACTGTCCATTCCACTGGCAGCCAATGTGCCGCCTCAGCATTTAATGAGACCTATCCATTCCGCGGGCAGGCGGCGACCAGACTATCCCACAGGCGGCGTGCCTGTCCATTCCATTGGCAGGCAGCACATCCATACTGCCGCATGCACTACACTCATCGTGACTCGCGCGTTACCGAGGAAGAAGCCACGGTATATCAATATTGTATGGACTATGGACATTATGGCGCTTGGAGATCGCCCAGGCGTTACAGGCATTAGTTACTTCCTCCCATTTTGCTCCTGGGCCCACATGTCGGGGCTCAGCATCCTTGTATGTGCCACCCTTGAGCTATAAAAGGGAAGGCACACAACGTTACAAGACAAGCTCACACAGACACTCAAGCTCTCAAGTTCATCTCAATACAACACACAGACAGTGGAGTAGGGTATTACGCTCCGGCGGCTCGAACCACTCTAAATCCTCGTGTCCTATTGTGTGTTCTTCCACAATATAGCAGACAGACAAAACGCTTAGGCCCCTCCTCATCTTAGGGTTTAGGGCGGGTGCGTTCCGCCACCCGGCCCGAGAATTTCCTCTCCGACAGACTTGGTCGTCCGCTCCGCCTCGCAAGGTTGCTCGACAGGGATTTGGTCGTCCGCTTTGCCTCGCAAGGTTACTCGATAGGGACTTGGTCGTTCGTTCCACCTTGCGAGATTGCTCGGCAAGGACTTGATCAGTGGGTCGTTTTGAAATAGCTTCTTGGGCTTTCTTTGGGCACCCCGTTCCTGGGTGCCCGACAAAGACTTTGCGGTTGTTTGTGGACCACTAATTCTTCATCTATTTGGGGTACGGTGGCGAGAAGGTTACATCGTGGAGTTGTATGTACTCTCTATTTGGCCTTAAAAGGTCGACCCTTTTTATTGTTGCCCTCAACAAGGCAAAGAGAGTGCAGTAGGAACATATGGACCTATAAATTTATGAACTAAAAAATATCATCGATCTAAAATTTATGTCCAAATCATAAAATATATGTGCATTACGAGTCTTTCGTCATCTATCTTAGTCCAGTGCCTTCATCGTTGAAATTGAGTCACACACTTGAGTACGTGGAGTGGTTGGAGGCGGTGTCGTTGTGTTTTTTGGGTGCACAACCGTGTATGTGGGAGGATGAAAAGGAGTACGAGCACCATATGCAGAAGGATCACCATATGAGGGAGGGAACGGAGGAGGAGCACAATATAGAGCATGATCATACGATCCATAAATATGAGCGACATATGGATACCTATATGGATATGAAGGAGAGTACAAGTAAGTGAAAGGTTGAGGATGAGGAGTAGCATCGGTGGTGGGAGCTTTAGTGGTACGAGGAAGGACGTCGGTGGCAGGAGGTTCAGTGATAGGATCGGTATGGATACAATATATGGAAATAGAGGTTGTGGACTTAGCGAATGGGGATGAGCAAGAATATCCTCTCGACAATGATGGACGGGGAAAGGCCATTGAAGATGATATGCCCCACGCCGGTAAGGATCCCGAGACGTTATTGAGATTGCACGTTGAGCAAGTCTGTGAATGTATAAAGTTCAGACTTCACTTTAATGAAACGGAGAGCAAAATGCTATAAATGGAGGAGAAGAGAGTGAGGGGTGTGAATGGACTTAGGCATCCCTCTATTTATATGATGAATTATTTTTTTGATTTTTTTATAAATGGATAAAATATTGTAAAGGGTTTATCACGTCAACATGAGACGATCGATATCGAATTGTCTAGTGACAAGCGACAACCACAAGCCCACCGATACACAGGACGAAACGACTGTATATTGGTCCGCGGCGGTTGGCGTCAGCGACCAGCAAGGGCACGCGCTGGACCAGCGTTAAATCGCCATCGCTCGCCTCCTGCTGTCATCCATCCATGTCCATCGTTACAGTGAAGCGTCCACCCACCATCGCACGGCGATCCATGCCCGCGTGGGCGCGTCGTCCATTCTATTCCACTGCCCCCTTCCCTCCCTCCTGCGCAAGCAGCGGCCCAGCATGCCGGCCGGCCGCTCGTCGTACCTAGCGACTATGGGCAGCCGGAGCTTCTCCTACCACAGGCTCAAGAAGCTCCCCGTCGCCGCTCCCTCTCCTCCTCCCGCCACGACGGCCCCCGCTAGCGGCCTAGAGCATGAAGGCGACCCGCGGTGCGCCGCCGCCGCCATCGAGGACTCGTACCGGTCCTACTACCGCGCGCTGGTGGCGAGGGGTAGGCGGCAGCGGTGGCGGGACGGCGGCGGCAGGCAGCGGCCTCGGCCTCGGCCTCGGCGGCGCCTGAGGGCCTGGGGAGCCCTGGCGCGCGCGCTACGGCGGAGGGCGGCGGCCGCCGGGGCCCGGGTGCGCGCGTCGGTCGCCAGGGTGGCGCGGCGGCTCAGGGAGGGCCGGCCCTACGTCGGGGACCTCTTCGCCGGGAACTACATGTTCCTGCAGGTGGCGCCGTCACCGACGACGACCGCACCGCCGCGGGGCGCCGTGGTGCCCTTTGCGGACTACTACTACGGCTGCAAGGCCAAGGCCAGGGACAGGGCGGCCGGGCAGGTGCTCTACAAGGTGTAGCTGTAGCGGACGTCCAGCTCGCACTGCCTGCCGGTTACTTCCATTGCTGATCCGGTGGCCGGGTGGGTCGTGCGAGCCCACTACATCTCCGTTCGGTTGTGCAGCCAGCGCTTCGTTTGCGTGCGTGATGTCGGAACGGCGATGACATCATGAGTTGTTGTGTGCACTCTCGAGTCGCTGACCTGATGGTTACTTGGTTTTTAGTGTTGAAATATGGTAAATAAAGGGTTTGAAATGTTTCTTCTTTTTGTGTGTGGTGAAGGCTCTGCCGTACTAGGAGTCCAAAAAAAAAATCTAGACTCCGATATATAAATAGAGGAGCTGTTTGGGGATTTCGCTCGTCTTCCTTTAAATTATTTAAAGACTTCCACTCTCTATTTTTAATATGAATCTAGATAAAGTCTAAACTTTCACTGACTTGTTTAACCATCAATCTCCACAACTCCACGAAACTGATGTTAATGTGGGGAGACCTTCTTTAACGGTATTTCTCTCATACATCATCATGGAGAGGATGTTCTGTAGGATGAAAAGCTAGTAAGGACATATATATTTTCAAAGTCCACATATTTTTAGGTCCATAATAGTTTTGTGACTTCATAAAATTTTAGGTCCACGTATGACCACTGCACGGATCCTATTTATGGCACTATAAGAACAAATCGATCTTCAGAGGCCAAGTAGCAACACGCTCTCTTCGCGGATCTGACTTTAAGTTGGAGCACATATTACACGCTCTCTTCGCCATCAGCCTAAGGGCATGTACAATGAGTGTTTTAAGTTGTGTCTTACAGTGTGTCTAGGGGGTGAATGTAAAAAAACTCAAGACACGTATCTTGACGAAGACACGGTGTCTTAGCTCTATGTACGAGACAGGAGACTAGCTGATTGGTCACTTTAATTTATTGAATGCTCTGATTGGTACAATGAATATCGTAAGACACATGTTTTAGACATGACCATTGTATTATATTGTGTTTTAGTTGTATCTTGTACTTGGAGTACCGTGCAGCAGTATCAGGGTTGTACATGCCCTAATGGGGGTGTTTGTGGACTGGTGCAGATAGAGATAGCCATGCATTGTCTGACTGCTCAGTTTAACTGACAAATGTGCAACTCATGGATGAGTCCGACTGGTGGTTAGCGGGCCGGCGGATGGCTTTGATTGTGCAAGAAAGACAACGATATGATCCAACTCCCCGCTGCTGTAGCCGACTTGGCACGCATCCGCCACCAAAGAGCTAAAGCTACCGGGATCATATCCACTGGCGACCATGGGCCATGGCATGCCACATCCATTCGTTGCTCGTCCGCAGTCCCTCCTCTGAGCTGTTCGTTTCTGTTCTGTTCTGTTCAGCCATCAAAATCAGCCAATGCCATGAAACGAACGCCTCTTTGAATAGACGTATTTCTCACATCCCTATCTTATTATGATTAGAATAAATATCAGTAATTATATCAGATCCTTTGGGATGGAATAGAAAGTATGAGTAGCTGTCTTGTCTTCTGGAACAGGTCACTCTTTCACTGAACCGTTTTTATCATATTATATGATTTTATGATCAGGTCAATGCAGAATACAAGTTATTTCTTTATGCTATTCCATTTAGTATCTTATGCTTTAACGTGTTATAAGCACCGCGCACTCGCTCGAAAGGAGCCATCATTCCATAGATGAACAAGTCTACCTGACTTCATTCGTCAGCAAATGATAAGGTTTGTCACAGCGAATTATTCTAGGATGAAAAGCCGGCTGTCAGTAACAATTGAATGAATCATGTGTACAAGTGATCCTGATCATGGTACAAACTGCTGCTACGGCCTATGGCTGCTGCAATGAATTACACGAGCTGAGCTGAGCTGACTGACGAATCTCCAAGAATGTTGAAGTGAACAAAGAGGGTACACGGGTCTCTTCCCTCCCCAGGCCCTGAAGGCTGCTGCTGCAATGTGTTGATGGTCAATTAATATGTACCGGGTACCGGACGGCTGCTGCCTTGTCTGTCAAAACGGTTTACTACTGTGCTTGGTGTTGTTTTCTCTCTTCAGTTGTACCTTGAGTTTTTTACCGCCTAACTGGTAGCCGTTCATCCTGTTGATGGCTGCCTGCGCGGAGGCAGGAGAGTCGTAGCTCACGAAACCTGCAGCCAGGGCCAGGCCATATGAATCGCGATTAGAAAAAAAAAAAACTACCATGCTGTGCGAGCTTGAAAGATAAGAGAAGATCTTACCGAAGCATTTGCTCACGCCCGTTGCTTTGTCCACGAACACCTTAGCGCTTACTACTCTTCCGAAACTCTGGAAGGCGCTGGAAAGCTCCTGGTCACCGTATTCTTGTGGGATATGATAAATAAATAGGTTGGCTCCAGGAGGACCTGTAACATGATCATTTTAGGTTATGGGTTTTAAAACACAATGCAGTATCAGCTATAAAAAAAACGGAAGCAGATTAGCTGATCACATGATGGGTTATGGTCCTTATGCATTTTCATAGCACAGCCTGTGTATGATAAGGGAGGGCATACACAGAATAGACATACATAGAGCATCAGATGTGGCTAACCTTCAACCTGCCCACCAGCATTGCTGCTGGGACTAGAAGAAACAGTGGAATTGGCATTCGAATTTGGAGCTTTAATCGGATTGTGAGAATTTCCCAAATGACGGTTGCCCATGGGACCACCGGGATATGATCCAGGATACTGCATCCCAGGCATAGCAGGATAAGGGCTGCCTAGCTGCATTGCATTAAATGACCTTTGAACTGAACTGGGAGACACTTCAGGATTGACTCCTCTTATCGAGTTCTCTTGATTAAGAGGTTGAACCATATTCTGGAAGGGGCCTTGATTTTGCATAGGAGATAGAGGGTACTGCATAAGTCCGTATGTCCCTGGTGGCTGCACAGGAAATAAAACAAACTGCATTATATTTGTCATCATTTACAGCGGAGGTTTCAGCTTTTGGAGTTTCCACATATATTATTTAAGAATCAATATAATGAAAAAGGAGTAAAGCTAAGAGTTTCAAAAAATTTCAATGGGATAGATCTTTTTATGTTTGAAGCATATGTTTACCAAAGACCAAGCAGGAAGCAATCCAAATACTGCAGATGATATGTTATAAGTGAGAAGAACAGAAGTTAACAAATCATAAGTTCTGAACAAGCATTGGTGGGTAGAATTTATGAAGAAAAAACTTGAAAGTAGAATAGCATCGGAAGAGTGCTGCCCTTGGTATAACTATTGAGCATTTTCTATGATATGGCTGTAAAATGTAAAGAAGGCTAAAAGAACAGCAGAAGGCACCTGATAACCAAATCCATTGTATTGAGGCATATATCCCATCTGTAAAGCACCAAATACTGAAGAGTGCTGCTGCATTGGACTTGCATTGGGTATATGAGATAGCTGTGACTGAGCTTTTTGTGCTTTCCGAGCCTGCCTTTCCTTTTCTGTATCAGCCCATTTGACAACCAACGGCACGCTAGAACCCTACAAAATATATTAGAGCTCGTTGGAATATGTACAAAGTTCATATAATAAGTGTCAAATTGGCTGTCTAAAATGAAAAAAAAAGAAGAGCTTTAATTCATATTTTTTGTACAAATCGAATAATAACAACATAATAATCAAACAGCAACAAGATTCAGGCTGTGCCGCATCCCCAGCTATTCATGGCACCATAGGGAAGTTAGAATTCAAGTCAGGTAGGATTCTTGCTAAAAAAGGGCAAGCAGGATTTGCTAGGCAAATTCAGGACAACTTAAAGCAATTAAGGGTGAGTGCGAATAGATTTGCATACTTATTAGACAACCAAACTAAATGAAATAATTGCAGAAGTGACTGAAAACAGGATGGCTACAAAAGTCCTGAATGACATCATTTGAACTTATATATATTTGACTAGAGTGAACGTAAATTGTTACTTCAGACTGTTGGACAGTATATAAAATAAATAATCTAGTCTAAGCTACGAGCCTATATGCTATAAGATCTCAGTAATCTAAAAATATATTTCAAAAATGATTTGATACCCGAACCCATTTTTGACAGACCTCTATTTTGTGTTTCCCGTTTAGAGCTTCAATAGCTGCCAATGCTTGATCTTTTGTTTGATATTTAATGAAGGCACAGCCAGCTGCAAAGAGCAAAGTTAACTAACAATAAACACTTGAGGCAATGCTTATCATTCCATTCATAAGGAAAGCAACTTCTTTGCAGGATATTACCTTTGTTTGTTTGTTGTGAACCTCTCAAAATTTGCAAATCCGTGACATTCCCATATTTGGAAAACAAATCAGTCAACTCAGTGTCCGTAACATTTTTCGGAAGCATTCCAATGAAAAGCTTATGTTCTGAAAGTCATGACAAGTATAAATATGAGTGCAGTGTTTGGATATCAGTAAAAAACAGGTAACAATGTCCTGAGCAAATATCCCCATACAAAATTGCTGGCAAAGAGAAAGTTCTACTTAAACAATAATCATACCAAGCCTCTCCAACTCTCCATCAGCATATTTTACTTGCAAAGGACTTGATGCCTGAGTTAAAGAGAAACATACAAGAGTTTAATCAGACTGTCAAAGCAGAGACAATTGTACAAGATCTGTATTTGATGAGTGTCATAGAAAAGTGTCACCCATATCACCATATCCAAAATTCCAAACAAGGCATCAAAGTGTAGCTAACTGGTTATATGACTAAAAGAAAATCTCTACTATAAACCAGTTTCCACTGGTCCACCGTCGTCGTGCGTCGCGCGCGAAGCGTGTATGTCTGTTCCTCCATTCGTGTGTCACCCCCTTCCTTCCCGCCTTCGGCAAAAATAAGGCAAAATCATGCATAAATATGGGGTTTATAAACCATGGTTGTTGGCTCCACATTCACACTCTCCTAGCCAACAGAAAACAAGTATTTTTGTTTTATATTCTATAGGAAAAAAAAATAAAACCAGTCTATACTGGGCCTAGCCTGCCATGTCACACCTAAGGCCCAGACACAACACGATGATCGAGCCAGGCTGTCACGGGCCGAGTGGACAACAGGACGGGCCATGCTCGAACCGGGCGAAACAAGGTCTAATTATGTGATATATAAACCGTAGCAATGCACGTACATCTAATTAGTATTAGTAATGAGCAAGTGTCTCAGACTCTCAATGGCTCAAAAAGTCCATGTTTGCCAACTACAAGCATTTCAAACTTTGTCCAAGATCAGGATATATACGTCTCTAACTACCAAGACTTGACAGCATGCTTTGTATCACCATCCTCGTTTGGTGAATGTACTTTTGCCTCTGTTAGTGCTAGTCACATTGAAACGATGCAGTGTTACTCCATATCTGAACAAAAGATGCATCTTAGCATGAGTGAGAATCATGAACTAATTGGTTTAATAGGTTCGTCTTATCGTTTAGTCCTCGTCTGTATAATTAGTTTTGTAATTATACTATATTTAATACTTCTAACTAGCATCCACGCATCCGATGTGATAGGGACTAAAATTTAGCCCTGGGAACCAAACACCGATGTTTTGACTAGTTTCTGCCGATAGATGCTACATAGGATTATACTGCAGAGGACTGAGAAAAGAACTTCCACTTGAATCATTTCTATTAATTGGCACAAAAATTGCAGCTAAAATATTAATAGCCCCATGTAGGTATAAGCTACTTCAACATGTTATATAAACATTTCCACATTTGGCAGGACCATGAACTGAAATCTCTATAGTTTCTCCTATCCTACATAAGACCAACTCATTCCGCAGCTTACAAGTTACAGTGTTGGAAAACCGTAGACATTATATGTTTGTACGAATGAAGCTAAACTGACTAGCTTTGATAAACACAATAATATGATGTATTTTACATCGCATTCATAATCCATGTCTGTAATGGTCCTCCAGTTTATTCTAATCTAAGTAACAAAGAAAAGATTTAGCCAACCTAAAGGCTACTGATGAAGGGCTGTTGTATTAAGTTTGCATATACTTTGTCTACTTAGCATGTTCTTAAAAGCACTACTACGTATCTGCATTAGAAAACAGATTCCGAGCAACTTCATTCAGCAAGAACTCATTCAAAATAAGTTAAAGAGCATATTCCTCTTATTGGAATACAAAAGAAAGAAAAAAAAGAAACGATTGCCACTGGGCTTGACACTGCTAGGATGTATCCTTGAGATCAGAAATGAAACACTCCCCATAGAAGTCAAGCACTGAAACAATGGGACAAGAACTGAGAATGGCTTCGCACCTTGCAATCATTTGCGAGCACACTTTGACAAACAATTAGTGGTTAGAACTTGGAGCCCAAAATTTTGAAATAAATCTAATTCCAAATTTTTGAACCAACCACCAAAGTCGCAGTCACTAAATTCAGTTTCTCTGTAGTGGCCCACCAAAGACTCACCTAATCCCACCGGACAGCTAAAAGCAAACATTAGCTGACAATGTGGCCCCTGCCAACCAGATTATGGGATACTTTCATAATTAGCGACCGAGAAAGGAGCTAAAGGTGCTACAGTTGGTTCAGTTACTGATAATTCCACCTAGGCTGTTGGCAAGAAGGAACCTGCTACCAGAACAAGGTTAGTAGTATGCTCGCATACCCCAGAGAGCGTTTGCTTGTTGTGGTAGGCATTCACCGCCTTGTCAGCTTCCTCCCTTGAGGGGCATATGACGAAGCAGCACCCTGCATTATGTTCCAGATCATGTAAATCTGAGGTGAAATAGAGAAGCAGATGGGCAAAATGACGGAAACACGGTCAGGTTAAGAGCAGAACAAGCCAAGGAGATAGCCTAGAGGTGGGAAACTATAGCATGTCAATGTGCGAAGTAACAAAAATAGGTTTCAGGCGAACCAGGGTAGCTTTTCTAATTCTTTTTTTGATGGAAGACGCTTTTCTAATTCTAGTTATGCAGAAACGCCAACGCAAACCAAGCAGCAAAATATAGCACACAGACTGTATGCCATTATGGCACGTTTAAGCCTGCATTGCTCGGAATCAAAAACAAGCTGAAGCCACAGCCGAGACGCATTGAAGCTCGTGCCTGTGACACTTTATCGAACTTACCTAGATTTATAGAAAATATTAATAAAAATTATATCTTTAAATAGATTTATTTTAAAAAAAATAGGTTACAAAATGAAAATATAGAGGGAGCGGACAGAATACGGTTTAAAAACCAGACACGGAAATGGAAGAGATTCAAAAGGCGCAATGGAGCAAATGCATGCTGAAACCCAAGCAAAACAATTCAGGCCAAGCAAAACAAAAACTCGAATCCATGCTGAAACCCAAGCAACCAGAGGACTCGACGCGAGATCTCTCCGCAGCATTGCAGCAAAATCGATCCCACACAGGCAGGGGGGGGGGGATCCAAGCAAAGCAAAAAAAAAAACGCTACGAAAATTTCTAGCCCAGAAAGCTCAGATTTCTCCGAGCGGCGGGCGGCATTGCATGCTGGCAAACCCGAGCGGAGCGAGCAGTGGAGCTCACGGCGCGGCATTGCGGCGAAGCGAACGGGGGGGAAGGGGAGAGGGGCGGCGAGGCCAGATCCGGGGGCCAGGCAGATCCGCGCACCTCGGGAGACCTTGGTGGCCTTGTCCTTGATGACGGTGACCTCGTCGACGGCGGCTACCTCGCGGAACAAGGCGAGCAGGTCGGCCTCGGCCATGTGCTTGGGCACCTGGCCCACGAAGAGCTTGACGGTCCTCTCCTCGCCGCCCTCCTTGGCTCCTCCGCCTCCTGCCTCCGCCGCAGCCGCAGACGCCGCCGCGGCCTTGCCCCCGTCCTCCGCCATTGGACGCTCTGCCTCCCGCTGCTAGTGTTTCCGCCGGCCGGACCGGAGGATTGCTCGCCGCCGCCGCTACGGGGGGTTGGGTCGCCTCGTCACGAGCTGTGGGCGGTTGCGCTGCCAATTGTTTTTTTGGGTTTAGGTTGTGGTGGAGGAGGCGATGGAGTTGAAGGCGTCGGAAGCGGAGCAGTTTAACTAATAATAATTGCCTAGTGGATATGCATGCCTGCAGTTGGACTGGACACTCCCCTCCCCTCCCCTCCAGCCTCCACCCTACTTGCTGCAATGATGACTTGACTCCTTGAGCCTCCTTCCCAGCTCACTTTTCTCTTCTCTCCCTTGCCAATGGTGTGTCAGTGTCTTTCCTTCCTACTCAGTACTAGTAGCTAGCTGCAACATGCATGGGTTTTTTCCCCCCTCCATGATTGATATATTCGTCGTCAGAAAAGGAAAAAAATGTGTGTTTTATTAAACACAGTCACACAGATGTGTGTATTCTTTGCGGGTTAATAACACGGCCTTGTTTGTTCTTATTATTAGTTAGTTACAACAGCAGTACAGGAATGTTTGTTTGGGTGGCAATGGCAAACAAGAACCTGGGTTCCACCGCGGGCTGGCAGATGGTAACAAAGGGAGGCACTGGACCCAAGGCAAGGCAAGGCAAGGAATGAAGGGGAAGGGCGGACAAGACCGCATGCGGAGATGAGAGGAAAGGGTGAGGCAACAAGAGCAAGAGACGAGACAGAACCCTCGCTGTCCATCCTCCCACGACAGAGATGGCATGTCTGCCCCTCCAAGCTCCAACTCCATCCAGCGAGCTGGAGGAGACTGGACCCAGAGAGGGACATCATCAGACCAGACCGGAACAGGCGTGGGACCGTGGGTGCCGTTGCCTTGCCTTCATCACATGGTTTGGTTACATACAGAGAAAGAAGATGTGGATGCTCGATGGCCAGCCAGCTAATAAACTTTCTTAAAGTGTATAATATCTACATCTTATCAATAGATTTTCTGTAAAAATATATTCTATTTTAATTTAATACTCTCTCTGTACCAAAATAAAATTCGTTTTAATCAATGGTGAATTCATCAAAAACTTGAGAGATGTATTTTACATATGTGTCTAGATTCATCCTGGTTCGTTTGAATATATAGGCATTTGATGAAAAAAGGAGAGGGGGGTCGAGACAGACGGGGGATAAATATAACAAACATAGGAGGGAGGCTATGGAGGGCGCTGCGGGGCCAGCTAGAAAAGGTCGTGATTTAGACCCTGGATGGCTTTGCTTGATCTGCTTTTCGATGATGCCATTGGTCGTGTAATTAATAGACAGTAGGGCAGACGGTTTGCGGCATGCAGTAATGCAAAGCTTCTCTCATGATGCTTCGGTCTTTATCAGAAGCTAGTAGCTGGTATAGCAGATCCGTACGATTGATGGACTGGTACTTGCTCGTTCTCGATACCTTGGGACACTTGTAGTGAGAAATAACGCAAAACGCCCAAATTCATCGATAGATCGATTTAGGGTGTTCGACACCCTTCCTTGTTCCTTCACACAGTTCAGCGCACGCCACATGCTCTTGTGTCATGCCAAGGCCAAGGCTCTAACGGGACGGTACAACTGCCACGGACAATGAACAGGGAGGGGGGTTGCATGTGGCCAGCCTGTGTGCGAGCAATCAGAGGATGCACAATACTTGTCAGACTGTACGATTAGTCCTCTCCCAATCCGGCCGTTAATCCAAAAGCATTCCAACTCACACAGGGGCGCAGAGGAGAAAGAGACAGACAGGCAGCGAGAGAGAGAGAGAGCTCAAAGCAGGCAGGCAGGCAGGCTCGTCGGGCTCATGAGTTGCTTTGCGTTGCTTTCATTCAGTTCCTGACGAACTGGAGGCCGTTGGCCCGGGAGTACCGCTCCATGAAGCGCATGAAGCGGTCCCACTCCCGGGGCGTGCGCATCACGTACTTGGCCTCGATCCGCGCCGGCTTGCCGTTCACGAACTTGGCGCTCACGTCCACGGACTGCAGCACGCCCTCGTCGTCCACCATGTAAAAGCCCGTGATGTCGCCCAGCTCCGCCGACGAGTCGAACACCGACGGACGCTCGAACGCGAAGACGGCCACGCCGTTGGTGCCGTCGCGGGACTTGGTCAGCCGCACGTCCGGGACCGTCTGCTCGTCCGTGCCCTGGATGAACTGGATCGCAGGACGGCCCGCCATCGCCGCCACCACCACCTGCGCCCGCCGCGATCGCCCAGGGCGCTGAACCGACGACACGCCGTGGAACAACGACTGCAGGTGCAGGTTCAAGTTCTGCTGTTGATGCTGCTGGCTAGGGCCACCTGAACGAATGAACCACCATAGTAGAGTACACAGACAGTATTAGTAAATGGTGAACTTGACGGAACACATGCACATATTTGACTTGTTTCCCTGCTCGGTGCGAGATAGTATACCTGCGACGTGGTACCGACGGGGATGCTGTGCTGCCCGTGCCGACACCGGCGAGGCGACAGCAAGAGCCTTCATCACTGCGGCCATCCCAAGCTAGGGTTGGTCTCTGTGATTCTCGAGTGAAAGGCAGGCAGCTAGCTGTCCGGGGAAGCTGCAGCCTGCAAGGGGGCACTGGTGTGGTGTCCGGGAGGAGGTGGAGTGGAGGACGGGTGAAATGCAGAGGGGAGCAGCGGGTTTGAGTGGTGCAGAGTGGGACGAGATACTACGATAGTGATTGGGTGGCGGTGTGTTCAAAAGACAGCCATCCATCATCCAGACTCCAGAGGGATTCTATTGCAGGCAGGCCCTATCTTCTTCTTCTCCTCCTCCTCCCGAGTCCCGATGACAACTGCTTGCTTCTGCTCTCCGGTTTCGCATATTTGCACGTATGCTCCTGTTTCTTGGTGGGCCCACCGCCCTTCCTTTTCTTCTCCTCACACATCTCAGCCTGTCTTCTTCCTTTCCTTGGAGCATGAGAAGGCATGCATGCAGTTGTGGCTGTGTGGTGCCCTCGTGGCCCATGGAGGCACCAGGAATGACAACCGCCGCTTGAGCGGCCAGCAGCTTTGGCGGGGGTAACTCGCAAGCAGTATCGGCTGCCAGCAGTTCCTATATTATCTGCAGCCGAAAGGCCGTTCATCTCTGTTCCTCTCTGCCCTTCATCTCCGTTCCTCTCTGCCCTTCATCTTCTTTGCCGGCCCAAACACCATCCAGCTGCCCAGCACACCATGTTGGATGAAGGCACCCTTTATAAAATTACCATGTTCTGGCACTAATTTTCAATTAGTGAAGTGAAACATACACGGCCTGGAGTTTTTCCTCCGCAGTTGTATGTTTTGCACAGTTAGTTAAAAAAAACTGGTCAGAAACAGCAGTGGAATTTAAGTACTAGTATTGCATAATTTGCATTTGAAGAAAAAGGAGAAGTACAAAAGTTATGCCATGTAGGATTTGGATCATGGTCTAGCTAAACCTTATGAACACAGGGTACAAAGAGTAGACAGCGTACTTACCAATAAGATACCACTATACCAGCGTGCAACTTGCAGCTCATAACTGAGACGGCTTGTGAGAAGAACTTGGGAAGTTGACAAACATTCATGGCGATTCCTCATATTGTATGGCTTCTACAGTTTATGACCCACCACTTAACCAACAATGCTATGACCATGGGGCTTCACCAGCCCTTTATCTTGCAAAACGCTCCTAACTTGGGCCGCACCACTCCACATGTCTTTGCATGCATAAAGGTTTGCTGCAGTTACATAATAACCGCTATTTCCAGGCTCCAAATGTAGCAAATGCTTTGCGATGGATTCGCCCATCTTGAGTTCACTCCTGCTACTGCAAGCATTTAACAGTGCGCCCCAAATTCCGTGTGTTTGTTGAGACGGCAAGCTCTCCACAAACTTGTGCGCTTCCTGCAGCCGACCAGCCCGCCCAAGCATGTCTACAATGCAAACATGGTGCTCTGGGGCTGGTGTGATCCCAAACTTTTCTGACATAAGGCAATAATACTTCCACCCTTCATCAACAAGTCCGGAGTGACTGCAAGCTGACAGTAGAGCAATAAATGTGCTTTTCGTTGCTTTCATTCCAGAATCATGCATCTTCCAGAAAAGATCTATAGATTTCATCCCATGGCCATGGAATCCAAAAGCTGATATCAAGGAGTTCCACCCGGCAATCGATTTTTCGGCAGAAGCTTCAAATACTCTGACAGCAATGTCCAGCCTCCCACACTTGCAATACATATCAACAAGTGATGCTGAAATAAAAACATTATTGTGCAGAACAGACCTGAACACATGCCCGTGTATGCTCTTTCCTTGTCTATAACCACCAAGCTGTGTGCAAGCACAGATGATACCGACAACAGATATTTCATTAGGTTCGAAATCCTCCATCTTCTGATAGAACTGCAATGCTCTCCAGCCTTTGTTATTCTGTGCAAAGCCAGAGATCATACAGTTCCAGGAGCACAAATTTGTGTCTCCCATGCTATAAAAGACTAACTCAGCACTTCTAGTATCTCCAAAGTGGAAATACATGGTCAATAATGAATTTTTCACCCTCAAATTGGAAGCAAACAAGTGCTTCAGGATCATGCAGTGGATGGATTTCCCTAGTGCTAGTAGATTAAGATCTCCACATGCTGATAAGACACTAACTATTGTAATACTGTCAGGGTTTATGGCCAAAGAACAATACATGAACCGAAAGATTTCCAATGCATCTTTATGGAGTTCATTTTGCAGACATCCAACTATGACCGTATTCCAGGAAATGATATCTGATACCGGTATTATTCTTTCAATAAGCGAAAAGGCGGCCAGTGGATCACCACAGCTCATATACATGTGTATCAAAGCATTAACAGCCGAAACCCCACTAGATGTAAATCCACACTTCAGGCTGAAAGAGTGAAGTGCTTTCCCAAAGCTAAGTTCTTCCGGAATGGAGCATGATGGTATGACAGCTAGCATAGTGGCCAAGCTGCACAATGAACCTTCAGAAAGTAATCCTTTAAACATTAACTGAGCCTCTTCTCTCAGTGGGCCATATCTTGAGTAACCAGAAATCATTGTGTTCCACGATATCAAGTCCCTTCTTGGCATTGTCATAAACAACAGGCCTGCATTAGATGGTTCGTCACATTTCAAATACAGCTCGAGTAAGCTATTTCCCATGGAAGGCTCCTCATGAAGAAGTCCTTTTCTGATTGCGTATCCATGGAGTGTTTCCCCTTCAGAAAGTAGGCCTTGATCAGCACAGCCTGAAACTATGGTCACCAAAGTGGCGACATCTGGCTGGTTCTCCAATCTCATTTGCCTCAAAACAGCAAGGGCCTCGGTTACTCTTTCATTCTGGACTAGCCCCTTGATCATAGCATTCCATGATACCAAATTCCTGTTCAAATTGCTGGCGAAGACCTTCTTCGCAGCCTCTGGCATTCCAAACTCAGAGTAGAACGTCACGAGAGAATTCGCTACTGAGCAAGACGCGGTGTCCTCATAACCGAGTTTGACTGCACAGCTATGCACAGACTCCCCAAAGGAGAAGAGATCATCCAGACGAGAGCAGGCTGAGAGGACAGAAGAGAGGCTCACCTCATCTGGCTGGAAGATGGAGCGTCTCATTTCCCTGAAGTAGCACGCTGACACCTCAGCGAGCCCGTTAAAAATGCTCCCACTTATGACAGAGTTCCATGAGGTGGTGTCCCTGCACGGCATGCTCTGAAACACAACCTCTGCGGACCTAAAATCACCACACTTTGCATACATGTCAACGAGAGCGTTCCACGCGCTGAGACAATGAGCGCCGAGACAACTCTTGGCCGCCATGCCATGGAGCTCCATTCCACGCCGAAGGTTACCCGCGCGGGACGCCCCCGACAGCATGACGACCACGGTGGTGGAGTCAAACTCCCCGAGCTCGCGCGCCATCCGCCGGAACAGAGCCGCGGCGTCGTCGTACCGGCAGCTCGTCGTCAGGGCGCCGACGGCCGCGTTCCACAGGATCACGTCGGGCGCGACGGCCTCGCGGAAGAGCGCCAGGGCGGCGCCCGCTCCCGCGCCGCGGCCGGCCCTGGCGTACGCCGCGAGCAGGGACGTGCGCACTGGCGGGTCCAGCACGGCGCCTGACTTGAGGGCCGCGCAGTGGAGGCACGCGATGCAGGCCGTGTCACCGGAGGAGGAAGAGGGTGCGGACGTGAGGGCACGTACGATGGCGGCCGCCCTCCCGCGCGGCGTTTCGTCGAGCAGGCGGTGGGCGTCGTCCGGCGCATGGTGGAGCAAGGCCGCGCGGGCGGCGAGGACGGACGGGGGTCTGAGGAGCGACGAGGCGCGGAGGAGATTGGCGGCGAGAAGGCCGGGGGTGTGGCGTCGCATCCACCGCCGCGGCGCGTCGAGCTTGGGCGGCGGCTGCGGCGCCGCTCCTGCATTGGAAGGCCGAGGCCGGTTGTTTGTGATCGTTGAGAATTGACAGCTCAGAAGAGGAAAGGCCGGCGAAGAAAAGCTACGGATTTTGGGCCAGCCCACCAGGATGGAAAGGGATTAAGGGAGTCCAACTTGTTGCCTGTGCCAGTTATGGACTATAATAATAAGCTGGATTTTGGGCCTAAATTTGAGGTTTATTAGAAATTAGGGCACCTGTGATGTGTAGGAGGTGGCCCTTGTTGACTTCAGCTCGATGTCGATTACCGAGAGAACGATCAATCAGTCGAGTATTGAAGAAGAACAGTGAAAACAGAGGATTTTCTTTGGACAGGCCAAAACGGGTGAACCTGCCTCCTTTTTGTGTTTTTCTATTTTATTCCGTGGACTACTCAACGCGTTCCGATTACACAGCTCCAAAACTTCCCACGATCGCCATACCCACGACCCTGGATGCTCGGAGCACTCTCCCACGATGACACACACTCACACTGGACACTGCGCAGCGCAGGACAGGTCCCTGGCTCGCGCTAACCACTGACTCTACAACAGAAACTCCCGCCAAGAGCCTAACTGAGAAGCTGAAGTATCTAACAATCTCCCCCTACTTCTGCTTCCCATAATCTGGAATCCTAAACGACTCCAATCTTCCTGCGAATCTCCTGGAAACGCAGCCTGCTTAAAGCTTTGGTGAACGTATCTGCAAGCTGTTCATCAGTCCCAACCTGCACCAATTCAATATCACCACGTTCCACACATTCTCTGGTAAAATGATATTTCACATCAATGTGTTTGCTTCGATCATGGTGAACCGAGTTCTTTGCCAACGCAATAGCAGCCGTGTTATCCATGAGAATAATTGTTGGCTTAGCAGGGATGCCAACAACCTCCTCAAGTAGCTTCTGCAGCCACACTGCTTGAGCTGCCGCGGCTGCGCTCGCCATGTATTCTGCTTCACATGACGATGTGGCCACTGCCTTTTGTTTCTGAGACATCCATGACACTGGACTCCCCCAAGAAAAAATATAGCACCTGTAGTACTGCGGCGATCATCAATGTCACCGGCTAAGTCACTGTCTGAATACCCAATCAATTTCAGACTGCCTCTTCCTCGACTGTACTGTAGTCCATAACCTGCTGTCGCTGACAGATAACGTAAAACACGCTTCAATGCGACCTTGTGATCATGCCTTGGAGACTCCATGAACCGGCTCAGAAATCCAACACTGAAAGAGAGGTCTGGTCTTGTATGAAGCAGATATCTGAGACTACCAATTATACTTCTATATTCAGTTTTGTCAACTGTTGGAGCTTCACTTCTCTTAGATAGCTGAAGTCTAGACTCCATTGGTGTTGCACATCCATTACAATTTGCCATCCCTGCTTTCTCAAGTAATTTCTTTGCATATGCTTCCTGTTTTAATTCCAGTCCTTCAGCTGTTTGGCGTACTTCAATTCCGAGATAATATGACAACGATCCTAAATCTGTCATTTCAAACTCCTTCTTCATCTCCTTCTTGAATTCAGTTATCTGTGCGTCTGATTCCCCTATAATTAATAGGTCATCTACATATACTCCAACAACAACTCTCTGACCACCTTTCTTTCTAGTATATAGTGCATGATCTGTTTTGCATCTTGTGAAACCAAGTTTACCTAAACTTTTGTCCAGCTTCACATTCCAAGCTCGAGGAGCCTGTCGCAATCCGTACAGAGCTTTGTGCAATTTTAGAACCTTGCCTTCCTCCCCTTTTGCAGTGAACCCAGGAGGTTGTGTGACATATACCTCCTCAGCCAAATCACCATTCAAGAACGCTGATTTCACATCCATGTGATGGATTGGCCACCCATGATGTGCTGCGACTGCCAATAGTACCCTGACAGTCTCCATTCTAGCCACTGGAGCGAAAACTTCTTCAAAATCAATACCTTGCTGTTGCACATATCCCTTAGCTACCAGTCTAGCTTTGTGTTTAATCACAACTCCTAATTCGTTACGCTTCAGCTTATACACCCATTTCAGACCTATAGCGCGATGTCCTTTTGGTAAATCAACCAGTGACCATGTCTTGTTCCCTTCAATTGATGCCATCTCCTCTAACATTGCCTTTCTCCAATCAGTAACCTTCAGAGCCTCAGTCACTGAATATGGCTCCTCACCGATGGCTGTCAACAATTCTTCAACAGCAAGTATTTCAGCTTGTTCTGGGACATTATCAGTTCCCAACACACTTTCCAGCATACGATACCTCCGTGGCGCATCATCTTCATGGTCAGCATCAAGATCTGGGGTTTCAGTGGGAGGTGTGGCATACTCGGTACCCATTATCCCAGGTGTGAGCACCTGCTGTTCATCCTGAACATCCCACTGGTCACCAGGATGAGTGGGAGGCCCAGAACGACCACTACTCGACACGCTTGGTGACGAGGACGAAGAACCCGGCTTGTCCATCAAGCGAATGGAGCTCTCGACAGGCACGAACTCAGCACCAAATGGGACATCTGTCCCAGTCTTCTCCTCATTCCAGTCCCAGGCACGATCCTCTTCAAACACGACGTCACGCGACACATGTACGCGTTTTGTGATTGGATTATAAAAACGCCAGGCCTTGCTGCCACTTTCATACCCAATGAACACCATTTGTGTACTTCTATCTTCAAGTTTTGTTAGACGCTTGTTGCCTTGCTTAACATGTGCAACACAGCCGAATGTACGAAGATGACTGACGGTAGGTTTTGTTCCATGCCATACCTCATATGGAGTGCTCCCTTCATTTCCTTGAGTGGGTGATCTGTTCAGTATGTATACAGCCGTTGCCACAGCCTCCCCCCAGAACCAGTTAGGGAGATTCATGGCTTTTAGCATGCTCCGCGCCATTCCCATGATGGTTTGGTTTCTCCGTTCCACCACTCCATTCTGCTCCGGCGTGTACGGTGCTGTCAAGTGTCGCTTGATCCCTTCACTGCAACAATGCTCGATGAAGGCTTGTGCTGTGAACTCTCCGCCTCGGTCCGTACGGAAAGTTCCCACCTTTCTTCCAGCTTCCACCTCAGCTCTTGCCTGAAAGGACTTGAACGCCGACATCGCTCCATCCTTGGAACGCAGAAGAGACACCCACATGTACCTACTCAGGTCATCCACCAAAAGAAAGAGAAACCTGTTACCGCTCGGTGTCGATGGGGTCAGAGGCCCGCAAAGATCCCCATGGATCAGCTCAAGCTTGCTCGTCGCACGATAGCCTGCCTCTCCTGGGAAGGAAAGTCGACGCTGCTTCCCGGCGAGACAGCTATCACAGACATGATCAGCGTGATCAATCCGTGGCAGCCCGCGCACCATTTCTTCTTCGGCTAGACGTCTCAAGCTTCGAAAATTAAGGTGTCCAAGGCGTGCGTGCCACCTCCATGCTGCGCTGCCTCCTTGCGCAGCGAGGCAGACTGGCTTTGCAACGTCAAGATCCAGCTCGTACAGCCGGTTCACCGACCGCGGCACACTTGCCAGTAGCTGACGCTGAGTATCCCAGATCTTCAGACGCCCGTTCAGCATTAGAATCTTGTGTCCACCTTCTTCCAATTGTCCAAGGCTCACGATATTCGTGGTGAGCCTCGGAATGTAGTAAACTCCCGTCAGAGTCTTGTGGTCACCATTCCGGCAGTGGAGAAGAATGGATCTGCGACCACAAATGGCCGTGACTGAACCATCGCCGAATCGCACTGTACCTTGCACCTTCTCATTCAGCGAGGAGAACGCAGAGCGCTCACCTGTCATGTGATTTGTGGCTCCCGTATCTAGGATCCACCGCGCCTCTTCCTTCACTTTGTCACCAAGCTGAACGTACAGCTTGTCCTCCCTGAGATGAACGACTTGGTGCGGCCCCAGCGAAGCCGGGGCGTCGTCGAGGTTCTCTTGTATGTCGATGACGCTGGTTCTCGCCAGTAACAAGGCTTCGTCCACCTCTTCAGTATGCACGGCGTGGGATTGCTCATCACGCTTCTTCTTCCTACAGTCACGCGCCCAGTGACCAGTATTTCCGCAATAACGACATTCGTCGTTCGCGACCGTCTTTCCTCCACGACCGCCGTTGCGGCCACCGCGTCTCCCACTGTTTCTTCCGCGCCCGCGTCCTCGGCCACGGAAATTTCCAGACACCGACGAGCTCCCGCCAAAACCTGATGGTTTATCACCTGCAATCTTCAGTCGTGAAGTTATCTTGGCAATTAACTCATCCTCTGTGAGATTTAGTCGAGGCAGGGCCACTGCGCGCTCCTGGGTGAGTCGCTCCTCAGCTGCCTTCAGACGCCCGATTAGCTCATCAACGGACATCTCGCTCAAGTCAAGTAGCGTCTCAATTGAAGCCGCTATCTGATCAAACCGAGATGGCAGGGCCTGCAGAAACTTCCTAACAACTTCCTCCTCGGTGTATTCATCACCAAGCACCGCCAGTTCACCCGTGATGCGTGTGATCCGTACACCGAAATCATCCACGCTTTCGCCGTCGTTGAACTTGAGGGCGTCGAAATCCCTCTTCAGTGTACTCGCCTTCGCCTTCCTGACGCGGTCGACTCCGACGTTGCGCAGTCGAAGCATCTTCCACGCATCCTGCGCCGTCGCCTTCCCAGCCACGGCTCCCATCAGCTCCGGCGGAACCGCCTTGGAGAGTATCTCCAAAGCATTCCGGTCGTCGACGTAAGTCGTCGTGCCTTCACTCACCGCGTCCCACAGGTTCCTCGCCTGCAGCATCACGCGCATGAGGGCCGCCCAGTCATGGTAGTTGGTCTTCGTCAAGATCGGGTAGTTCCCCGACGGAGCAGCCCGCTCCACAACGACGTGCTCGACCACGCGCTCATAACCGCCGCCTCCCCGATTGCCGCGCGTCCCCCAGCGTGGCGGAGGTGACCTCCCTCGTCGCTGGCGCCGCGGCGGAGTGATCGACCGGTCAAAGCGTCCTCCTGCCGGCATGCTGGTCGCCATATCCGGCTCTGATACCACTTGTTGACTTCAGCTCGATGTCGATTACCGAGAGAACGATCAATCAGTCGAGTATTGAAGAAGAACAGTGAAAACAGAGGATTTTCTTTGGACAGGCCAAAACGGGTGAACCTGCCTCCTTTTTGTGTTTTTCTATTTTATTCCGTGGACTACTCAACGCGTTCCGATTACACAGCTCCAAAACTTCCCACGATCGCCATACCCACGACCCTGGATGCTCGGAGCACTCTCCCACGATGACACACACTCACACTGGACACTGCGCAGCGCAGGACAGGTCCCTGGCTCGCGCTAACCACTGACTCTACAACAGAAACTCCCGCCAAGAGCCTAACTGAGAAGCTGAAGTATCTAACAGCCCTCCACGCCAGATTGCCTTTTTTTCTCACTTGGCGGTTGGCGCTTTGCAACGAGCCGAGGAACCGATTCTCTCGGTCCCAAGACACGACACGGAGTAAGAAAGCAAAACGAAGGGAGAAAGCAGTCTCTGTCGCCGCGCCGTTACGTTAAGATTTAGGAACAGGAGGAGGAGGTTGAGCCGAGGGATCCTTCCTTTCGCTGCCGGCGGCGACCCCGATTAGCAGACGAGGGGCGGGCACGTGACTGCCTACTTAATCCGTTGGCGTCTTCCTCCTCCGACAGCCTACCCTACCCTGGAGCTGGAGCGGCAGAGAGCAGAAGGCAGAAGCAGGAGCAGGAGAATCTTCTCATGGCTCGTAGCTGACAATGGCAGGCAGACAGCTCACGACGCACGAGGCAGGCAGGGTCGTTCATCTCGTCTAGCTTCTTGCTCGCGCTGGCTGGACGGACCGCTGTGGAGGGAGCTCAGCTTCAGCTTCAGATTCAGCAGCCTCTCCGGTCCAGTCCACAAGCTCGCACATCCACAGTGAAAGCTTTAGTCACAGCTGGTAGCCTGGTACTAATAATAATACTCCCGGTAACTGGCTAACTAAAAACCAAGCCAGATTTACCCTTGTCCCATTTATCCATGCATAATTGCCTGGTAATCGTGGAGATCGATCGTCAGACTGATCTCGATGATGGAATGGACACTGCACGTGATCGAAGAAGGTCGTGTAGCCTGACGACGAAATGGCCGGCCGGGCGATCCCATCTTCATCGCGCGGGGTGTCTTCTTCCTATCATTGGATGCCCGGCCCACCAAGGAGCAGCTTGTCCGCGCGCCTACCCACCCTCACGAGCGCACGTCACATGTGTCCATCTCGTTTCATCTTCTTCAATTAATCCGGCGAGTTCTTTTGTTGGGCGCCGCCATAGACTGCTAGCAAGATCACATGCCCGCAGGCCGCAGCACAGCAGCAGCTGGTCATGTCTTGGAAGCTAATTCCTTGGCGAAGTGGCAATGCCAGAGGCTTTACGCTGACAATCATGGGATGGAGCAAAGAAAGCGTGGTACGTACGTACGTGGGTATAGAATTCCGGCCGGTGTGGAGTTCTTTCTGGTGAATTATCGTGCCTGCCCGCTTTCTTTTTCAGAGCTTTCTGTTCATTCATGAACTGATCAGTGGTACTAGAAAGGAAACAATCATCGCACACTTTTCCAGGTGAATGCTCATGTGCAGAAAGCTAGCAGTAAAAAAAATATATATTCCTAGACTACCAGTGATCTTGCCATGATTGGCTGGATAGGGCTTATGTTATGGAATCAGCAGCAGGCAAGTATGAGGTGAGCAAGTAATTGAGGACCAAATTCGAGCTTCACGCAAGGTAGTAAGCACAGTGCTTCGTAGATGAGCAATCAACTAGCACGAATACGGAACCACCCGTCCAGTTTTACTGCAAGAATCACCCAAATAATAATCTCCGCTGAACAAAAGTTACAAAACAAAACCAAAAAAAAAAGTCTATAGTGAAATCGCCGGCCGTAACCCCACCCGAAAAGGAAGCTAAGATTTACAGGAGATATAGAGAAGTAAAAGCTGATGAGATGTAGCAGCAGTTCTTCACGAGGACGCAGAGAGTAGTGGCGGCAAGGCGAGCTGCAAAGCCAGCCAGCCAGCCAGCCCGGCCGAGGCCGACCAACCCGCGAGGGCCACCTTTTTCCGTGCACCCTGCACGCTTGCCGCCGAGACATGCACATGACATGATCCACGAGGAGCAGCTGTGTGGAGAGGCCGGCGTGGTCCACGGCAGGCAGGTCGCGCACGCCGCTAGACCGAACCGCTACACCACCAGCAGCAGCAGCAGCCACGGCACGGCCAGCAGCAGGAGCGCCGACGCCGGGGCCGGCGCGGAGGCGGGGGACTGCGCGGCGACGGCGGGCGCGGAGCCGAACGGCGCCAGCGCCCACGCGGGCTCCAGCGCGTCCGGGTTGGGCGGGCTGGGGCTGGACGGGATGGTGGGCTCGTCCGCGTCGGGCGGCGGCGCGGCGCCGTCCTCGGCCGGAGACGGCAGCACGGGCATTATGTCCGGCGCCAGCGCCTGCGACGGCGGCAGCGCGGAGGGGCGCTGGCGCTGGCGCTGGTTCGGGAGGCGCGGGAGCGGCGCCCCGTACTCGGGCGCCGCGGAGATGGACGACGACGCCCGGGGCGCGGACGCGGGCGCGGCGTGTCGGGCCGCCGTGGAGCCTGTGCCGGCGAGGAACGCCACGAGGAGGAGGAGGAGAGGGAGGCGCGCCCTCGCCATCGGTCGTTGTGGCTCCCGGAGCGCGCGTGTGGTGCCGGCGGCCGGGTGGGAGAATTGAGATGGGGGGAGTGACCGAGTGAGTGGTGTTCTGGTTGTGGGGGGGGGGTTTGGAGAGGTTGGTTGGGGTGGGGAAGCAGGTGGGCAGGGTACAGCACCCGCACATGCTGTATGGCTTGGCTTGGCACCATGGCCATGGCTGACGCTGCACCTGCACGGCTTCGCACGGACGCCAATCATCTGCTAATAGCTTCTCATTATTATTTACACAGAGTAATCAGATCAGCTTAAACTTCTAAAACAAATAGTAATAATACTCACTCCTGTACCGAGGATTGAGGAATGAGGACTTCAATGTTTGGTTTGGATCTCCAGTGCTGCCTTTTCCTATAGAAAATTGGATATTAGCTACATTTCTCCCATAGAGCATTTTGAAAGGAAAAAAATGCCTACACTTAAACATGTTGAGGGAACACTCTCACATGAACCCAACAGAGTTAATATAGTCTGAGAGAGAGTTTAAGGTTGCAAAGGTCTTCTGAGCTTCGATGGAACAAACAAACAACAACCTGTGGAGTCAGATTGTGGAGATCGAGAAGACGACGACCAACGATCAAAGGTGTTGAGAACATAACACCAACCATTCAGCTGGTGTGGAGCAAGGTAAACTATCCAAGGACTCAAAGCTTATGAGGCTGTTTCTAAGATGGCAACATATATGACCAACGACACTCTGGCATAAACTTCGAACCACTTCAGATTTCGATGGGAATATTCATAGTTGGCTACTATATATAAGGCTTCCTGGTAAACTGATGATTGTTTTTAATTAGTACTGTCCCAAAGTGTATCCTTATTGTCTAGCCGCGCTATTTTGGAAGCGCCATAGCAGATTTCTATTGCTTGCATTTTTTTTTCTTCCTTATATTGCACACAAGAACATTCAACCGTAACCTGATGCATGCAGCGATGGCCATGCAATTGCTTCGGAAGGCTGGAAGTGTGGGGGGGCCGAGTGCGAGGAGCCGAGGAGATAGCACTTGCTCGACGAGAGAGAGGAAGGAGTGTGGCTCGACTCAAATCATTTTATATTTTTTAACGAGCTGAACCAATATCTTACTCGTGCAAGATCACGAGGCAACCGAATTTTTTGTTTTTAGCCCCTTTCGAGACAAAAATTTACGTTTGGACCCCCAGAAATTTTATTTGCACGTTTGGACCCGAAGCTTGATGCCATAGGCTATGGCGCCGAGGTAACACAGCTCGGCGCCACAGCCTATGGCGTCGAGCTGTGACGTGGAAGCAACGGCTACTTGCGCCTAGGGCTGACCTGGCTCTGACGTGGTGGCGGCGCGGCCTCGTAGCTCGGCGCCACAGATCTTGGCGCCGAGCTACGAATTCCTATAAAAACGCCTGCGCGGCTGGCCGAGAGCAGCGCATTTCATCTCATTTCATCATTTCCAAACTTCGTCAAAATTTGCTGGATTCAAAGATTTGAGTTGGTTACTTCGTAGACCAAGGTATGATGTCCAACTGATCCATAACCATGTTGCACCGGCTCCTTTTCCTACTACCACGTTTGTCCCATCGATGCGCTGGATCAGCAACGTATACCGGACCGGTGTACGTTGGCCATTGTGACTCATCAAGAAATGGCTCAAAACGAGGGCTCCAGGTACGTACTAAGCTCTCTACACTGAACTCAGAAGGTATTCTGCTCTCAAATGCAAAGTTATGATGACGTGCGGCCGCAACATAATGAGAACATGGAAAATGGTATTGTCTAGGTTTACCACATCCGCACGAGAACGCATCAAGTAACACGACATGTGTCCTCGAAGGTCGCACCTCACCGTCGGAAGTTATGTCGCCTAGTGTTGTTACCTCGTATTTACCCAACTCCTCATCAAAGCATTGTACCTCATGTCTATAGGCACATTCCTTTGCATTATTAAGGTGTGATGTTGGTTTAGGTGCCCATCTCTGCCCTCGGGTCTGCATTGCCTTGGCCTGCGCGTGTCTATCATTAAACCAAGCCACAAGCCTATAAAAAGTGAATGTTACTATAGCATTGACTGGCATGCCCCGTATACCCTTGAGCACACTGTTAAATGACTCGGCCATGTTGCTAGTCTGAAACTCGAACCGCCAGCCACCTTCGTCGTAGGCCCTTGTCCATTTCTGCGGTTCCCTCAGCAATCCAGCAATCCAGTTCTTACCTTCAGCAGTTGTTGCATCTTTTAGTTCCTTCAACTTATCCTCGAAAAACGAAACCTCCAACTGTCGACATACCTCCTCAAAAAGGGGGAAGTTAGCCTTGCTATGATCCTTTCGAAGAAGATTTTCTGCTAGATGTCGAGTGCACCATCTGTGGTGCATGGGTGCGTAGCCAGGAATCTGCTCTTGCACTGCATTAAGAATACCTTGGTGTCTGTTAGATATGACACTAACCTCGCGTCCAGGGCCTACGACATGGATGCGTACAAGCCGCAAGAACCGAGACCAACTATCTCTGTTCTCCCTCTCCACCAAAGCAAATGCCAAAGGAACCAGTGCGTTGTCTGCGTCGCATGATATGGCAACCAACAATGTGCCCTTATACTTCCCAAGCAGAAAAGTACCATCAATAGAGAGCACGGGACGACAATGCCTGAAGGCCTCTACGCACTGCGAGAAACACCAGAAAGCACGAAAAAATATCTCTCTGTCGTTCCTCCATTCATTAGGTTTGGGGATGTACTCGTAATGCATGCCTGGGTTTTTTGCTTTCATTGCATTGAACAATGCTGGTAACTTCTCATAACCCTCCTCCCAATCCCCGTATATCATCTTCCATGCTCGCTGCTTTGCCCTCCATGCTTTCCCATATTTGGTCCTGTAACCAAACAGCTCCGAAGTCATGGTCATAATTGACTTCACCTTCAAGTTTGGCTGACCCTTCAATATCCCCAATATCCTTTTCGCAATCAGGGTAGATGTCAACTGACGATGCTTAGAGCTCAGCTCTGTCTGGGCACAAGTGTGTGGACCTACAATTTTGGTGATCTTAAACTTTCCGGTGTCCTTCTGCCTTCGGGCACATACCCTCCAATTACATTCCGACACCTCGCACACAACAGTGTAACGACGCTGTGCATACGAATGACTCACCTTGAACGGCCTCTTCCGGTTCACAGAATATTCCTGTAGCCATCGTCTCAGTGTAGGCAGGTCCTTGAAAAGTAAGCCTACCTTAATCTCAATGTTGTCGGTGTTATCCGGAGCCTCTAGCAGTTCATCGTCACGTCCTTCAGCATAAGCACGGGTGGAATGACTTAAACTGCTAAATTCATGTACTGCAGGGTCTCGCTCCGGACACAAACGTCTTATGAGTTCAATTTTTTGCTCGGTCATTTCTTGAACCGGACGATCATCATCAGAATCTAAGGCCCGTGCAGCCTCATATGGCTCCTCCTCATCCTCAATCTGAACATCAACACTATTGGATGCCCTGCATATGTTGTCCATATTATATGACACAGGCACATCAAGATAAGCAGCATTATCGATATGTGGAGATCCTGCATCGGGTCGGAGCAAGAAAAACCACATTAAAAAGTCTAATCAAACGAAATAACGATGGATACGAACAATGTGTCGAAGACACTTACTAGGATGATCGTGAACTGGATCCTGGGTCAATGGGATCTCTTGGGGGGTACCACCACATTAGAAGGCCCACAAACGCCAGAAAGAGGACGAGAAATCCCATACTCGTGGGGACCCGATTGAGCATCGGGCACAACAACCACTTCTTTATGAAGCTCTACCAAAGGAGCTTCAATACGAGATGCATTTGGCATTTGTGGAGATAACCCGACTGGACCATCGCAATGACTAACAGGTAACTTTTGAACAACCACATCCAAACATGGTGGAACCATCGTCTTCACAATTCTTAAATATATCACCCAATCATCTTCTGAGGTAATGGAGATCAACCGTCGGACAACTGTTCCATATGTAATATGGGACAACAAACCCTGAATTGATATTCTAGGGTCGTTTATGTCGCAACTAATCTCCTCACAAGCTCGAGCCAAAAGCTTGTCAAAAGATGGTCTTTCATCGAACAACATGGTCACGATCTTCATACCATCAAAAGTAACACTCCCATAAGCATCTATCTCCACCCTTCCTCCATGGTATAGTGTTACTAGGCTGTCCATCTATTGCAAAAATGGATTACTAACTCAATAATGGCTATATACTTAAGCCTACTAACTTACTAAGTAATAAATATATATTAACTAATAACTATATAGTAAATATTAAATGAACACATCAAACGAAATTACATAATCTATAAATAATGTACGAAAACAATGTATACCTGAGAACGCGTACGAGTCCAGCTAACGGTGGAGAAGGTCAAGTCGGACGAACACCTACGTACAAAAAAACCTATTGTCAAAAAAAATTTGGCAGCACCTCCCCTGTAAAGTGATGTTTATAGAACCTGCGAATAAACGACAACACGATGGTTGCCAACACAGAAAACATGTAATATCAATGCGCTAAACAAAATGCTAACTATATAATCACTAAGAATTTACTAAACACTAACAATATACTAAGCAAGAAACTAGCTAACTATTTTAATAAACACTAACAACAAAATATCTAACTATTTACTAAACAATAAATAAGTGGATAGCTAACTAATTACTAAACACTAACAATAGCTAACAGTTTACAAACTAAGAAATTTAAAAAAAATACCGGGCGGCAGTGGGGGCGGGAGCTGCCGGGGCCGGAGCGGGCGGTGGCCGACCGTAGCGCGGTGGCGAGCGCCGGTCCCTAGCGCGCGGTGGCCGAGCGTTGGCCGGAGCCAAGCGGGCGGCGGCGAGCTCGGCGGCACTCCGGGCGGCGGCGAGCTCGGCGGAACTCCGGGCGGCGGGGAACTCTGGGCGCAGGCGAGCTCCGGGCGGCAGGGAGCTCGGCGGCACTCCGGCCGGAGCGGGGCGGGCGGGCGGCGGCGATTTGGGAACGGCGGCGGCGTTTGCGGTAGAATGACTCGAACAGAGAAGAAACGCGCAGAGATAAAGGTAGTTTGCGGGTATTTCCTAGCTCGGCGCCAAGATCTGTGGCGCCGAGCTAGGTGCCACGCGGACTGCCACGTCACACAGCTCGGCGCTATAGGCTGTGGCGCCGAGCTGTGTTACCTCGGCGCCATAGCCTATGACGCCGAGCTTCGGATCCAAACGTGCAAATAAAATTTATAGGGTCCAAACGTAAATTTTTGTCTCGAAAGGGGCTAAAAAACAAAAAATTCGGACGAGGCAAAGCCCACCGTCCATCAAACAGGCCCGCATAGTCGCATAGATAGCAAACCGGCCCAATCAGCCCACGTGATCCACTTCCAGAAGAACTATAGCCCTCATCCGTCATCCGTGACCCGCGTCGCAAATGGAGGCGCGGAGCAGCTGCAGTTTGCATAGCCGGCGCTGTGGCCTGCTCGTGCTTCCGCCAGTCGTCAACGCTGTTGGCCAGGAGTTTGCGCATTGTCCTTCAATGGCCTCTATTTGCTTGTCCTTCAGGCATTCCAAGTTTCCAACAGTGTTTGCGCATCACTGTGCTCCAAGTATTTATTTCGCTTGCGGTCAATTTCATTGTTGCAGTCCATCTTTAAGAATGGAACACCATTGGGACCATAAAATTGCTTCATAAATTAAAAGACTTGTGTTGGCCTCATCCCAACTTCTTGTATTTGACTGATGAGCTACCTATCTATTCGTTTCTATAACATGTCGTTGTGACCTTAGCACCCAGACGTCTTGTTTGGACTAGCTAGAATATGATTGTGATCAAAGTTAGCCTTTTGAACTGTCTGTATTCCCTCTCTGTTCACACTGATCTGAACACGACCATTATATTGTAACATGTCCTTGTTTCTCCATGTCCATATTTGCCGCAAACTATATGTTTGGAATATATAGTTTTATCTGCTCTTTCTTATACTAAATCCAACCTTGCCGGCATAGCTGTTATACATCCGATACGGTTTTTTTCCCCTGAGTCAAAACACATCCCAACTTCAGGAACAATCATAGTTGGCCTAGCATCATCTTCCACCTATTTTATCAAAGGTGTTCGTCAGAATAAAAAGTCACGCAACCATAATACGAAAGAATTTGTTGTTGTTAAATATTATGCTTAATTGTATTGCCTCATAAGCTATATTGCTTCAGGTATTGCATTGCCATCGGCTTGATCGTTTTCACCAATAGCCAATGGCAGCAGGTGTAATGTCTGCTCTTCACGAGAAATGAACATTAAATGTTCGCGCGCACCATGATTGATTAAAGTTCAGGTGAACAAACATCAAATCAAAGAAATAGGTGCTTCTACCTGCATCATCTGTTGTCCTACAACTCCACGATCCCCAACCATTGCAGAGTGCTCTTTCACAAAAAACTAGATCAGGTGGCGCCCATTCGGGCGCCCTATCCAGCACAGGGAAGGTATCCATCCAGCACAAGGAAAAAACGGGAGTGAGGCGCCGCATAGGGACAAACCATAATGGGAGGTATATATAGTATTGGGAGACGTATATATATAGTATTGGGAGCCATAGTCTGGCCAATCCACATAATTATGTACATAGACCTAACGTAGTAAACTATAAGTGCAACTCTTCATCCAAAAAAGTGAGCACATCATCTGTCATATGTTCAAACTCCAGGTTTGTCGAGGCTACAAATAACAAATACAAGAATGTGAGTATAAAAGCTCCATAAATACATGTGTCATGTTCCATCCACCAAAAAATTGGCATATGAAATCTTCTAATTCACAAGTACCAGATATCGAATGTCCTTATTATCTATCCATATGACTATGAGGTACCTCAAGTAAACTGTTTTCTAAAATTTACACTATTCTTGGCTTTGACATGCATGTAGTCAAACTTTCTCGCCTCTTAAAGAGCTGTGTAACTCACGTTGAAGGTGGCTGAAGAAAGGATTAAGCCAAAAAAAATAGCAACCATCACAAAGTACACCCCCTGTTGACATGAGAATATAGATTAGTTCATAAGCCCTACTTAAAATGGTAACCAACACATGAGATGAAGAAAAATGGTGATCAGAAGTACTGAGTTCAGAACAAAGAGAGATTCGTAAAAGTATAGCTGCAAGAAAAGCAATGGAAGAGGACCAATCATTAAAAACA
The DNA here is from genome assembly GCA_029449295.1 of Zea luxurians. Lineage (NCBI taxonomy): Eukaryota > Viridiplantae > Streptophyta > Magnoliopsida > Poales > Poaceae > Zea > Zea luxurians. The sequence goes on along the minus strand of JAOPSE010000016.1, from coordinate 35,007,300 downwards.
CATATTGACTTACGAAACAACGATCAACAGATGAGCTCCTTTCTGGATCGAGAGCACCACTTGCCCAACTGATATAGAACATGAAACAATACTCATCAAACATAGAAGTCATGTGCATCTGCTAAGTAATATTTTGAATAATATATATAATAGTTGTTCAAATCGAAGGAGAAGGTCCAAAAACACAAACCAAGCAAAAAGCGACAAATTACTTAGAAAGCTTGTACTTTTCTTATCTGAGATGGTATTCTTTTAGTATTTCAGAACAATGACTCAATTTTTCACTTTGTTCAAAAGGATTCCTAGCATCCTAAAAAAATTCTATATATGCGTAAAGAAGGGACACATTTAAGATCATTACCCTCCACTCGATAACACAAAATGGTACTGCTTGAACTGATTAATGTCTTAGTCGGACGCCCTACCCGGTACTCGAAAAATATGAATAAACAACTATATATGATATATTAATTAAATGGAGGATGACTAAATCTTAAACAGAATTGTTTAGTTCAGAGAGCAAGTATATCTTCATTGGTACCAGTATGAATCCAGCATTATGCTGGGACGAAGTGCTCTAGATAATAAAAAGAAAACACGCACACTGACACTGAAAATCCATTCTTGACTGCAAATAAATTACCAAACTGTGCAGCATGGTAAACGGAACCAAGATAAAGAGAGGTTCACATTTTTTTACTGCAATAGCCAAAATGGTTTATCCTCCCCAAAATTATTCAGTAACCAAAGCCAAAGAAAATTTTGTGGCGTGGTGCTGGTGCAGCTGAAAATTTTGTGGCCACTGCCAAAGAGACAGTTTTACACAAATAGCAGGAAGCTCACATTGACGGGATCATGGGAAAGCATGCAAAGTGCAGATCAGCAGATGCAACTGCAGACCACGAGACAATAGAACGCATGACTGCTGGTTCTCTGATTAACACAACTCTGCTACTCCATCCCCTAGTCCACGCTCGAGGTCACCCCAACTGATATATGAATATATGATGTACAGCTTCTCCGCCGCCATGGAGAAGAAGGGATCGTCTGCTGATCAGATCATCGACGGTAGATGCTAATGCTGCGCAGGCACGTACAGGCTTGCCTGGAACTGGAACGGATGGGGAACAATCGGGAAGGTTTCATTGGTCAGTCAGGGCTGAGACCACCTCGGTCTTCTTCCCATACATCACGTTCCACGAGTCCAGCATCGGGTACAGCGGCTGCTGCTCCGCTGCCGCGGCGGGCGGGGCAGGCGTGTACGGTGCAGCAGCGACGCGCGGCGCCGCGTGTCCCGCCGCCTGTAGGAACAGCTCGACGCCGAGGTGCGGCAGGAGGAGGCCGAGGTCAAGCCCGTCCTGCTGCGGCGACTGTAGGTCGGCCTCGTCGGCGCCGGTGACGCGCTGCACCATGGCGTAGAAGGTGGCGACGTCGGTGCTGATGTACGTGGTGGGCGCGCGCTTGGACGGCCACAGCCGGCGCCGCTTCCCCGCGTGCCCGCCCGCCGGGCCCAGCCGGCACCGCGCGGACGAGGACAGCGACGCTACGCCCGTCGGGGTACAGTCCGTCACTACCACGGCGCCTTGCATCAGCATCGCCGCTGTCGCCGTGGCGACGAGGCTAGAGGTAAGGCGGGCCGATGGAGCGGAGCTAGCCAGCACGGGCGACGACTGGGATGTGGGGCTGGCGGCGAGTTTGGGAGGAGCCGAGGAGGCATGAGCGCGGTGGGACTGGAGGTCGGACGTGGACCATTGGAAGCTGAATTTGAGTAAATTTTCGGGTCCGCACAACACACATGCTGGCGTGGCAGCATCTGCTGTGAGGAAATAACATGGGTTTCAATCGGATGGCTGACATTTTCTGGACGACGTGGCTGCTGTGAGGCACCGAGAATCCTCATAGCTTTTAAGACTTTAGATAATACACCGCGTGTGACGCGACGGCATGCATGCATGCATGCTTCCGTTGACTCGTCTGCACACAGCCCACAGTCTCGTCTGTGCAAGTGCAACTCTCGAAGATCTCACTATTTTCTGTACCTGTGGAAAGATCTGTTTCAGATATAGAGAGAGAGAAGCCTGTATTCACCACCGACCATCTCGTGTGACAGCCTGACTGGTGAGCAACGTACTCGCTACATAAACAGCTGCAGCACGAGCAGACGAGCCCAACCAGATGCAATGCAAGCTCCTCCGAGGAAGATGCCGCGGCGCAACCCCCTCCTCCCACTATTCCTCCTGCCCATCTCGGCGCTCGTGCTGGCGTGGCCGGCATCGTGCACCGCCGACCCCGCCCCCGTGCTCTTCCCGGTGGCCAAGGACCCAGCCACCTCCCTCTACACCATCCCCGTCCGGGACGGCGCCAGCCACGTGATCGACCTCGCCGGCCCGCTCCTCTGGTCCACGTGCGGCGCCGACCACCTGCCGGCCAACATCTCCTGCCGCGACCGGCTCTGCAAGCTCGCCAACGCCTACCGCGCGCCGAGCTGCGGCGGCGGCGTCGCGGGCCACCCGTGCTCAAAGCGGTGCAAGTCGTACCCGTACAACCCCGTCACGGGGCGGTGCGCGGCGGCGGACCTCGTCCACACCAGGCTCGTGGCCAACACCACCGACGGGCGGAACCCGCTGAGCCAGGTCCCGGTCCGCGCGGTGGCCGCGTGCGCGCCGCGGACGCTCCTGGACCACTGGCTGCCCAGGGATGCCACGGGCGTCGCGGGGCTGTCGGCCGCCGGCCTCGCGCTGCCCGCGCAGGTCGCGACGTCGCAGCGCGTCGCCAACGCCAACGCGTTCCTGCTCTGCCTCCCCAGGTCCGGCTCCGGCGACGGTGTGGCGGTGTTCGGCGGCCGGGGCCCCTTCTTCCTCAAGCTCTTCGTCACCGGGGAGCCGTCGAGCGGGGACCTCACGCGGACGCTGCAGTTCGCCCCGCTCCGAAGCAGGCCGGGCAACCCTCTGTACTACGTCCCCGTGAGCGGCGTCGCCGTCGGCCGGGCACCGGTGCCGCTCCCGCCGCGCGCGCTGGCCGCCGGCGGCGTCGTGCTGTGCACCAGGGTGCCGTACACCGCCCTCCGCCCCGACGTGTACCGCCCCGTCGTGGAGGCTTTCGACAGGGGACTGATACGGAGCGACATGAGGGTGGCCGCGGTGCCGCCCTTCGAGTTCTGCTACAACCGGACCCTGCTGCCGCCCACGCGGCTCGGCTACGGCGTGCCGGAGATAGCCCTGCTGCTGGAGGGCGGCAAGCAGGAGTGGACGTTCGTCGGCAGCAGCTCCATGGTGGACGTGGACGCGCGCACCGCCTGCCTCGCGCTCCTCGAGATGAAGGGGGTCAAGGCCGGGGACCCCAGCGCGGCGGCGGTGGTGGTCGGGGGTTTCCAGATGGAGGACCACCTGCTGCAGTTCGACCTGGATAAGAAGCAGCTAGGGTTTGCCAGGGTGCCCATTGCTTCGGCGTGCAGCAACTTCAATTTCACCAGGGGGCGACAGTAGCAGAATAAAGAAGAGTAGGCAGTGTCGCCGCGCGCGCGCAGGTTCTAGATCATAGTCAACTGGACATTGCATGCTAGCGACCTCCCATGGATGTCATCGCCGGTTGCCCGGCCTGTTCAAGTCGTAGCTTGGTTTATAGTAATGATCACGTGCATCTTGATTCTTGACAGATTGCCACTACGACGGTACGACCACATTACGTGCTGGAAACTGTCACGTATTTAGGTGGTGTTTCGTTCGCAAAAAATAACATAAATGAATTACATGGGGTAATAGATATGCATAATTTTGTTTGGTTGAGCACGAAATTATAACTAGTAACCATTACCATCGGTAATAGATCCTATTATCATTTCCTTAACAAGGTCTCCACCAAACATATTGTGATTCATTTATCTTATCTTAATAATAGAGATGGGTCGTGCATTTCTTTTTTTCTTTGGTAAAAGTAGGGGTGGTAATGGATTGTGATCCAAATGGTTTTTTATAAAATGTCAAGGCCCTAAATAAATTTTAGTTAAAAATAAATAGAAATAGAGTCTGATCCTAACCCGATCCAATTCTTAAATCTTATAGTGTAAAATTTAGAGCTCATTGTCATTCCTAGACAAAAGGAATATTTAACTTTGACTAAATGTAAAAAACGTATTACTTCGTGGAATAAAGAAACATATAGGGGATGCTCCATCTTCTGTTGGGGCCATGCTTCGGTGCGCCGAAGGTCTTACACGAAGAAGCAGCTTCGGCTGAAGTCGTCCCCAGGAGATGGCCGAAGGTTCCTTTTCATGGAGCTTCGGCGTTACAAACCGACATAGAGATAGAATGACCTTTTTATCCATAGAGGTCTGAGTCAATGTTGTAAACTTTTGTAAGGGGCATAATTGTAATTTGTCACAGGCTGTGACCTGTGTCTATAAATAGATGAACAGTACCTCTGTACTGTTCACGCGAACCTGTCATTTTGCCTTCGCATCGCACTTGTATTTTCACCTTCCTCAGGACCGAAGGTACATTTGAAATTTGAAATCATTTATATCCGTAGTGATTCTATGTTGACATTTAAATGTTTATTTTATACCTCATGATTTATATGAATACTTCGTCCCTTGTTATTATGCTTACGAAGGTACGTCCTTCGTAACCTTCGTCCGAAATTCTTTATATCCCGAAAGGATATAATGTGGTGAAGGACGAAGGATTTTTAACACTTAACATTTTCTGTGTTGCCTTGTTCTTAACTCTTAGCATTTGAGAACAAGCCCCCAACATTGGCGCCCACCTCCGGTGAACTCACTTCCACTTTTCTGAGCTGATGGCTTCGTTCAACAATCAAGCTGGAGCTGCTTCGGCTTCGAAGCTGGTGCTCCCGATAACAGGCGGTTCTTGCTCAGAGCCGGCTAACAAGAAGCAGAAGAAGGAGGCTCAGAGAAGGGTGCAGCATGTTGGAGTGCAGGGACCCTTCATCAAGTCAAAATGGTCCCACATTCCAATTACTTTCTCTCAGGAAGACCTTCAGCTTAAGGATTATCCTCACAATGATGCCATGGTTATCTCTTGCGTGATCAAAGGATTTCTGGTCCACAATGTCCTAGTTGATACAGGCAGTGCAGCTGATATTATATTTGCTAAAGCCTTCAGACAAATGCAAGAGCCTGAAGACAAGATTCATGATGCTACGCACCCTCTTTGTGGCTTCGGAGGGCGACAGATTGTAGCACTTGGGAAGATTACCATGCCGGTAACCTTCGGATTTGTTAACAACACAAGGACTGAGCAAATTGTGTTTGATATTGTTGACATGGAGTATCCTTACAATGCTATCATTGGCCGTGGCACTCTTAATGCCTTCGAAGCAATTCTTCACCCAGCTTATCTCTGCATGAAGATACCTTCGGACCAAGGGCCTATTGCTATTCATGGAAGCCAGGAAGCTGCTAGAAGGGCCGAAGGAAGCTGGACTGACTCCAAGGCAATCCATAACATAGATGGAGCTGAAGCTTGTGAACAGTACAAATTCAGGAGGGAGAAGGCAGCTTCAGCGGATCAGCCGAAGCCCATGTTATTGTGTGAAGACATAGCAGAGCAAAAGGTGTTGTTGGGCTCGCAATTATCTGAAGACCAGGAGAAAACCTTGATAAGGTTTTTATTCAACAACAAAGATGTTTTTGCATGGTCAGCTAATGATCTCTGTGGAGTAAATCGGGATGTTATTGAACATTCGCTCAATGTTGACCCATCCTTCAGACCCCGAAAGCAGAGGCTTCGGAAAATATCTGATGACAAGGCCGAAGGGGCTCGCAATGAAGTAAAAAGACTCCTCAGTGCAGGAGTTATCAGAGAAGTGAAGTATCCAGAGTGGCTAGCTAACACTGTTATGGTGAAGAAGGCCAATGGCAAGTGGAGAATGTGTATTGATTTCACAGATCTCAACAAGGCTTGTCCGAAGGATGAATTCCCGCTGCCAAGGATAGACTCTTTAGTCGATGCAGCAGCTTCTTCAGAGCTCATGAGTCTCCTAGACTGCTACTCAGGCTATCATCAAATTTGGATGAAGAAGGAAGATGAGCCAAAAACTAGCTTCATAACCCCAAGTGGTACATATTGCTATCTTCGGATGCCTGAGGGGCTCAAAAATGCCGGAGGGAGTTTCAGCCGAATGACAGCGAAGGTTCTCCAGTCTCAGATAGGCAGAAATGTGTTGACTTATGTCGATGACATTATTGTAAAAAGCACGAAGCAGGAAAATCATATTGCTGATCTGCAGGAGACCTTCGCCAGCTTCAGACAAGCTGGTCTGAAGCTGAATCTAGAAAAATGTGTCTTCGGAGTGAAGAAGGGTAAATTTCTTGGATGCTTGGTTTCAACAAAGGGAATCAAAGCTAATCCAAATAAAATCGAAGCTATACTTCGAATGGAGCCACCAACCACAAGAAAGGGGGCTCAAAGATTGACAGGAAGGCTTGCATCTCTCAACAGATTTATATCCAGATCAGCAGAAAGAAACTTACCATTCTTCGAGGTGCTGAAGTCAGCTGAAGTCTTTCAATGGGGCCCAAGTCAACAAAAAGCCTTCGAAGAGCTGAAGCAATACTTAATAGATCTAACAACATTAACTCCACCAACGCCAGGGGCTCCTCTGTTGTTATATGTGGCAGCTTCGCACTCAGCAGTAAGTGCGGCACTTGTCCAGGAAAAGTTTGATGGACAAGTCAAGAAGCAGGTCCCAGTATATTTTGTATCTGAGGTCCTTAGTGTCTCAAAGAAAAATTATACAGAGCTGGAGAAGGTATTGTATGCCGTTTTAATGGCATCCAGGAAGCTTCGGCATTATTTTCAGGCATACAACATTATTGTTCCTTCTTCGCAGCCGTTGAAGGATATCATGAGAAATAGAGAAGCTACTGGGCGTATTGGAAAATGGGCTGCGGAGCTCAATGAATTTTACATTGATTATGTGCATAGATCCTCAATCCAGTCTCAAGCATTGGCAGATTTCATTGCCGACTGGACGCCAGGGGCTCAAGACGAAGAAGCAAATAAAGATGCCGAAGTATGGACAGTGTTTTGTGATGGCTCTTGGGGAACCTTCGGAGCAGGTGCAGCTGCTGTGTTGGTCTCACCATCCAAGGTTAAAACTTGCTATGCAGCAAGACTTGACTTCAGCTGCACAAATAATATAACTGAGTACGAAGCCCTGCTCCTGGGTCTTCGGAAACTAAAGGCAATGGGAATCAGAAGGGCGATTCTTAAAACTGATTCCCAGGTTGTTTCGGGTCATATTGACAAAAGTTGCAAGGCTAAAGACCCGAAGCTTGAAAAATACCTAGACACGGTCCGAAGGATCGAAGCTTCCTTCGAAGGATTTTCTGTGGCAGAACCTCCAAGTTATTGGGCCCACATGCACCTGTCCTTGTCCCAAAGACCTCAGACGGCTATGCATGTGCACCAGATAACTTAACAGGATCTGTCCGATTGCCCCAAGGACATCGGATAAACCACGAACAACCAAGATCGCGGGATTAAGTAATACAAATCACACACACCAATATTGTTGCAGCAGAAATCTATTACCAAATTTTACAAGTTACAAAAATTTTATATTATTTTATCGGAGTGATTACAAAAGTATAAGTTTGAAATATATATGCTAGCTCAAACGACCATCCTCAATAAGAAGTATAGAAGGAGTACTTAGACTTATAAGAAGGCCGAGCCCACCGGCACTTAACACCATCACAGCAGCACAAGGTTAGAACCTGAAAAACAACAGGGAATAAAACCCTGAGTACGGAATTACTCAGCAAGACTTACCCGACTAAAGAAAAGACTCTCAAGGGTATGCTGGCTAGAGGGATTCAAGGTAAGTCTTCTCAATAATCAAAGACTCTGTTTTGCAGAAATGCTTACTAAAGTGGATCCTTAAAAATCAAATTTTATTTGTCAAGTTAAGTTCAATTACCTGCAACTAGAGTTCTTTCTACCCTAGTTCAATCACTGGTCCTGTACTAGCCAATTTCTTAACAAATACCCATCATCTTTAGTGGAATGCTACGTGTAGGTCAGTGACCAAGTCTTCATAACCGCGAAGGTACGGCGATCCGAATCGATTATACTCAGCTGAGGATCTCCAATCACACGACATATGTAGCACTTAACCCTTGCATATGTCGACCCGCCACCGGGGTTCTTAAGACCGGATCAGGTTCACGCAAACCGAGAGCACAGATACACCACCGTCCGGCCTCTTGCCACGGAGGGTACACGCTACTCTCGCCACCCGCTCCACGCCCATTTCGTGTTATCTTATTCCGGCCTTAGTCTGCCCGAGGCAAGGCTTACCCATGACGAGGCATGTGACCAGCTAAAGGGTCCTCGATCATCAAGCCTACATCGACAAGGTCCTTAATCGACTCAGACGGAGACACTACACCGAGACTCCTTTCTCGTGCAAGTCACCCGCCCGGTCTCAGCTTAATCTTTTCAACCCAAAAACTTGGTACCTGGCAGAGGTACATCTTTTCCGATGTTGAATCCATCACGGCCGTGATGGATTCACCATCAAGTTTTATTTTCGAAAACATCCCACCCACTTTTGCCACATCAACTTTTGTGAAAACAAAACATTTTGTTTTTCTAAAGCAAGACTAAGCATCAAAAATCTTTTATAAAACGGGTGATCAAGGAAGGTAATTAAATTCAAGGAAGGTAATGCAGGAATTGTTTTAGCAATCAACTCCTATCACCTAATGCATCAAGCAAGTGAAAAAGATTTTTAAAACACAAGGAGGTGGCAAATGCACCGGGGCTTGCCTGAGTAACACTAGGTTAGTGTTGTTAGGTGACGTCCGCTTGACGAGTATTCTTCGACCGAGCACTTGCTTGATTTAACCATCTTCAGGTTGGTCCGACTGATGACGTCGTCTTGCGGGGATATCCAATCTCCGCATTTTTCTAGGGTTGACTTGAGCTGTCCTCCACATTACGTGCTTATTTAACGTACCTGAATGACATGCATTATGCACATGAATGCATATAGACAAGAATATTGTAAACCTAAATAGTGCTATACTGACAAGAACTAAACACTGAGTGACGAAGCGTCGTTCTATTTTGTATAAAAACACTAGTTATCGACATATGACTACGCCCAATTATCACATTTTTTTAGTGTAATCGCATCTACTTCAAACATCAAGCAACAATAAGCTAAACATAAGTCTTTTAGCAAAACATCAAATATTACATCACTCGTCACATTTTTATTCAGTATTTTTAATCGATGCCATTCACTGTTAATTATACAGGTAATTTGCACGTCTCACATGACATCTAACTAAATACCAAACCTAGACTAAACTAACGAATTAAGCAGGGCATCGACTATATCAATTAATCAAATTGACATAACGACACTCGAAAATTCTATTAACTAGCTGATAGGAATACTAAGCTCATTTCCTTCGTCATCAGCTTGCCCGAATATTACCTAAATTTATCTATCTTTCGCATCACTAACTCCAGCGTATTTCATATATATATTTAATCCTACCGCGACGCGACTGCTTCAAAATCATGAAAATAAGCGCATCACATTCATTGAACAACTTTAATAATTAAGCTAATAGAAATTTTGAATCGGCTTACCATTCTAAATCTGACGCGCTACCCGTGAACACGGCAAGGATTCTGGTTCAGCTCTTGTGTCGAGCATTTAGGAAATACCACGCTGCTAGCTTCATCTTCATCTGACGCTTGGGATTTCTTGGGGATGCACGAACGACGACGACCTTCGATTGAAGTCTAGAGCGAGCTGGCAAGGACACCAATTTAGCGAGGGCTCTAGCGACGACGAAGTCATGAGCCAGGAAGGATGGGTTCAACAGCTCGACGGCAAACGCGAGCACGCCGAAACCCAATGGATGAGGAGCGAGCGCACGGATGGGTCGGGCTGGGACCAGAGGTCGGCAAACGCGATGGAGGTTTGGAGATCGGATCTAACAGCTGTGTTGTACCATGGTGAATAGAAAATTGGCAATCGGCTCAGATGCGATTGGCGAGTTGAGCGACTCCGACGATTTGACGGTGGCAACCTGGGCGAGCGCAGTATGAAACGATGCCCCGCCTGGCCGAGCTGAAGACTGGGAGCGGTGGCCATGGCGAGCAGCAGGAGGGCGGCTAAGCTAGAGCCGACACGCGTGAGCGAGGGAGTAGAGGGAATCGCCATGGCGAGCGCGCAATTTGTGGAGGCCTTTCAGGGAGCGACCACAAGGGGATCTACCATGGGAACGAGCAGAGGTGGACCATGGACGTCTGCGGCCGGGCAAACAGGGAAGCTTGAGGGAGCTCGACGGCCAGGAGAAAAACACCGAGCAGAGAGGGACTGGGGCGAGCAGGCGAGCTTGGCTGTGCACGGCATGGACGAGCGCGCCAGGGAAGATTCACAGCTGAGCGTACGCTGGGCGTACAGGAAGCTCGGCTGGTGGCGGATGTGCGCAGGGAGCAGAGAAAAAGATGCGCGCGGGGAAGGAGGTCGAGACGAGAACGTCCTGCGCGCAGGAAGCTTTCTGGTGGCCGGCGAGCAGGAAGCAGAGTGCTCGGGCGTGACGCAGGAGAGCTGGAGTCAGGGCGCGGCATGATGGAGCTCGGCATGGGCGCTAACTGCTGGGAAGAAGAGGGCAGACGCATGCGCAGGGATGCAGAGAAGGAGCGCCAGGAGCTAAGGGAAACGCAGACAGGGAGAAGTTCCACGGCTGGAGAAGGAGATAAGGGAGCACGGCTGGAAGAAGATAAACTAGCATCGGCTGGATTTTTAAAGAGCCCAAGGGCGGTGGCGGGATAAGCACAGTAGAGGAGCGGCGCAGGAAAAAAATATCCGGTGACGATGGCTGAAGAGAATAACTGGATAAGACTAAAGAAAATATCAACGGCAAAAATATCAGTAGAGAGAAAACGGCGGGAGAGAAGAGATATTCCCATTTTCTTTTATAAAGAGAATCGCAGAAATTTTTGGATCAAACCTTTTTAATGATATAACATGGGTCAGATTTCAATAATATGGGTCGACGATACTTGTGGCACGGTTTAATTTAATCGAAGCCGAATAGGATTAATCTGATTCTGGCTCGGATAATTTGGTCTGAAAACTCTATTTGTCGAGTTCTTCTTAATCTGTTCGGTATTTTAATTTACGACTAATTTCGTTGAAGTTAAACCGACTAGAAATTATTCGAGTCCGGCTCTAATTACCAAATACTTCTGATTATTAGTCTTGCGCATGATTTCTCTCAGGCGATGCGCAATTTGGATTATTTTACTCCGAACATTTTAGTCGTTAAGTTGAAACTAATTTGCTCGGGATAAAATCATCCGAGTGGATCGAGCTTCCGAATTCCGTATCCGCGCGAGCGATGAATTTTAAATAATCATCGGACGCACCGATTTTCGGATTGGCGATGTTCCGAATATCACGAAAATTTCGAACGAGCCCGAATAAATAGGAGTAAAAATGATGTCGCACTCGCGACAGACGAAACAGATGCGGTGTTAAAATCGCGATAGGTGAAAATAATTAGACCTTAGTGTCCGTCTTATTCACTGATATCACGTGCTTAAATCCGTACTCGTTGTCGAGCGGAATATAAACACCTGGGGTGTTACAGCCCTCCCCCCTTAAAAGAATCTCGTCCCGAGATTCGGAGCGAAAGACTTTTAAGAGTAGAGAAGCATGTAACCCATGTCCATATCAGCGATAACTAAGACAGTTCCAAGCAAAAGCGAGTGTCTCAGAATGTTGTTTTCTCTAGTGGATATAGCATGTATCGCCTTAAGCTAATTTAGAGATGTCCCACAGTAGAGACGCTATCTGCCACAAGAACACATAAGGTTCCATGTGTACAGTTTGCTTTCTCTGATGACATTGTACTATCCGAGTCTATTGGGTGAGCGGTAAATACGCGATTTTCCCCAAACAGAATCAGATGCACCATCTTGGGTAAAACACACAGAAAGAGGTTTACCAACAAGTGGTCACAGTAAGTCCATAGCACACGAGACGGGTGTGAATGTCGAACAACATCACATTTAACTCGTGGCTAGCTAGAAAATCCAAGTCCTTGAAAGGTGATATAGATTCGAGAAAATCACCAACGGAGGGATCTGTAGATACGGACTTTACAACCAGTCCATTCTAGCAAGCACTAACCATGGCTCGACTTGATCACACATGCTGGAAAAGCACACGCGAGGCGATCGAGGCATGACTAGAGCGATGATTAGGTGGTTATTAGTCGGCTTAATCTTGATTCTTGCACGTACTTTCTTGAGTGGGTTGAACCAAAGTGAGTTCAGGCAAGTTGATAAAACTATCTCTAAACTCAACCTTTGTTTCAAATGCAGTTACAAATTAGTCAAAACCAACTTGTTGAACTACTTTTGACATGGAGCAGGTCCTCTCAGTACCATCGATAAGCCAAGGGTTGAGAGTTCACTCATACTAACAGTTGATCATGCACTTGGGCAGAAATCCATTTGGTTAGGTTGTTCATCCGTTTCTTTATGCGAGATGAATCATCCACTTGGTTAGGGAATACTTGGATTAAATAAGAGAGCGAATGAACAAACTCCTGCATCTCAGCAGTAGGGAACGAACCTCCATTTTGAGAGCTAATAAGTTGTCTCTCGACACTAAAAAGCTCCAAGGATTCACCTTTACACAAAGAATGTAAAGGGAACTTGTATGAGTAATCACTACTAAGATCAAAGAAAAGAGACCACACACGAAAGTGGTATGCCCTTTTGATCCAATAAAGATGAAAGATGTTGCTTGATCACTTCGACAAACAACACCGAAATCATTTCAAGAAAGGAGTCCACGGAAGATCACACATCAGTGTAGTTCCATAATGGATCATGACTAAAGACTTCGATACCGACATGCGCCAAGCAGCAAAATCCTGGGTGCACATTCACAGGAGGCTCTCAGTTTCGCCACGGTACCATAAGTTCCTAACCATGACACCATTACAAAACTGGCACCAATAATGAATCTCACGTGGTAAAAACAATTTGTGCAGAGATAACATATTGATATAACCTCATAATGGATTATGACTACTAACTGTGATACTAGCATGTACCGAGCAGCACAGCCATGTGTATGCATCCACTGGAGGCCCTCGATTTTGTCGCGGCACCATCAGTTTTAGTCACAACACCATTATTAGACATAACCAATAAGAAATCTCACGTGACACAAATAGACTGGTCAAGGATGACAACTTACAAAGAGTTACTCCACCTGTAAGAAAGGTTACAAGTAGAGAGTCCAAGAGATTATGGCCCAAGGAAATGAACAAGGCATGGCCATAACCTAAACTTGATGAAAGGAATACGATGGGAGACTGTTACTTCAGCCCCAAGCATATTTCTATGCCATCGCAACAACTACAAGTCAAGGATTAAGTGGGTATGCCTTCGATAGGTACGGGGAAACCGAAGGCATCAAATTCAAGAAAATGGTCGGACATGTCTTTCCTAGGTCAGGTTGACAAGGGATAAGATAATCCGCAAGGAGAGGCCAAACACAATAGAGACCTCAACCTGCACCAACTGAATAAGGGAATGGCTCTAGAAGGAGACATGACTTGAGATTTTTTTTTAAGTCCGGGTACACTTTAGGTCTAACAAAGAAATTATCTACGCATTTATTTGTATGGGCTTTGTCATGGACTAATAATGGACAGTTCAAATTTGGGCATGGTTCACTAAATAAGAATATGGCCTAGTTTTGGGTTTAGGCAATCAAGTCACCAACCTTCTATCAGTACATCAAGCACAAGAGCAAACACCATTTACACTAATGGTCAAATCAAAATAGCCTGAAAGCTATCTAAACATGTAGCTTTAAGACACCATATTATTTACAATCAATGGTTACTGGAATAAAGATAAGAGGAGCATTTTGGGTGTATAGGTGACAAACATGATGCAACAATCAGGATGCATGCTCGTCCTACACGTCCTCACTGATTTTGCCAACATACTGTGGCAATAACGTTCTATATCGGTGGCATACGTTCTCTCTCGGTATTTTGCTAGTCGTCAACTACACATACGTTTTCGAGGTTAGTGTACCTGCAGAAAATTCCATCACAGCCCAATTCCCAATGATGCAAGTCACACATGACAGTTTATCACAGTTTATACTCCATATATTGCTATATGGAGGCCAGCTCATCATTAAGCGCCGAGCCACGCATAGGCGCCGTTGCCACACTTTAACCATAGGGCAACTCATTATGGTAACTCACCTTCTTACCTGAGCGTAGGTGCGTCGTTACAAGTACATTACATTTCTCAGTATTCCCATGTCTGTATACCCATACACATCCATGGGGTACTGAATCCCGGAAAAGTAAATACTCCACAGTGCAGCCTTCATATATACATATGTAAAACATGTATATAATCAAGCGCCACAATTAAGCACTTCCCTAGACCGACGGTGTTCGGTCATGCTCTCACATCTCACCTTACCTGAGCGTCGATCCATTCAAAACTGAATGGCCTCAAAAATAACAATACACATGTATGCAATACCCCCGGTTGTGGTTTTCAACTAAGCCACCTGATAGTCCTTAGTATAGGGCTTAATAGAGGATGTCGCTAGCACTATAGTTTTTCAAAACTGTTTTTCAAAGCCAAACAATGTGTTTAGTTGAAAATAGGTTTTTCAAAACCAAAACTTTTGTTTTGAAAATACGTATGTGACCGTATATACTTAATCCAGCTCCGATACCAGCCTGTGGCAGAACCTCCAAGTTATTGGGCCCACATGCACCTGTCCTTGTCCCAAAGACCTCAGACGGCTATGCATGTGCACCAGATAACTTAACAGGATCTGTCCGATTGCCCCAAGGACATCGGATAAACCACGAACAACCAAGATCGCGGGATTAAGTAATACAAATCACACACACCAATATTGTTGCAGCAGAAATCTATTACCAAATTTTACAAGTTACAAAAATTTTATATTATTTTATCGGAGTGATTACAAAAGTATAAGTTTGAAATATATATGCTAGCTCAAACGACCATCCTCAATAAGAAGTATAGAAGGAGTACTTAGACTTATAAGAAGGCCGAGCCCACCGGCACTTAACACCATCACAGCAGCACAAGGTTAGAACCTGAAAAACAACAGGGAATAAAACCCTGAGTACGGAATTACTCAGCAAGACTTACCCGACTAAAGAAAAGACTCTCAAGGGTATGCTGGCTAGAGGGATTCAAGGTAAGTCTTCTCAATAATCAAAGACTCTGTTTTGCAGAAATGCTTACTAAAGTGGATCCTTAAAAATCAAATTTTATTTGTCAAGTTAAGTTCAATTACCTGCAACTAGAGTTCTTTCTACCCTAGTTCAATCACTGGTCCTGTACTAGCCAATTTCTTAACAAATACCCATCATCTTTAGTGGAATGCTACGTGTAGGTCAGTGACCAAGTCTTCATAACCGCGAAGGTACGGCGATCCGAATCGATTATACTCAGCTGAGGATCTCCAATCACACGACATATGTAGCACTTAACCCTTGCATATGTCGACCCGCCACCGGGGTTCTTAAGACCGGATCAGGTTCACGCAAACCGAGAGCACAGATACACCACCGTCCGGCCTCTTGCCACGGAGGGTACACGCTACTCTCGCCACCGCTCCACGCCCATTTCGTGTTATCTTATTCCGGCCTTAGTCTGCCCGAGGCAAGGCTTACCCATGACGAGGCATGTGACCAGCTAAAGGGTCCTCGATCATCAAGCCTACATCGACAAGGTCCTTAATCGACTCAGACGGAGACACTACACCGAGACTCCTTTCTCGTGCAAGTCACCCGCCCGGTCTCAGCTTAATCTTTTCAACCCAAAAACTTGGTACCTGGCAGAGGTACATCTTTTCCGATGTTGAATCCATCACGGCCGTGATGGATTCACCATCAAGTTTTATTTTCGAAAACATCCCACCCACTTTTGCCACATCAACTTTTGTGAAAACAAAACATTTTGTTTTTCTAAAGCAAGACTAAGCATCAAAAATCTTTTATAAAACGGGTGATCAAGGAAGGTAATTAAATTCAAGGAAGGTAATGCAGGAATTGTTTTAGCAATCAACTCCTATCACCTAATGCATCAAGCAAGTGAAAAAGATTTTTAAAACACAAGGAGGTGGCAAATGCACCGGGGCTTGCCTGAGTAACACTAGGTTAGTGTTGTTAGGTGACGTCCGCTTGACGAGTATTCTTCGACCGAGCACTTGCTTGATTTAACCATCTTCAGGTTGGTCCGACTGATGACGTCGTCTTGCGGGGATATCCAATCTCCGCATTTTTCTAGGGTTGACTTGAGCTGTCCTCCACATTACGTGCTTATTTAACGTACCTGAATGACATGCATTATGCACATGAATGCATATAGACAAGAATATTGTAAACCTAAATAGTGCTATACTGACAAGAACTAAACACTGAGTGACGAAGCGTCGTTCTATTTTGTATAAAAACACTAGTTATCGACATATGACTACGCCCAATTATCACATTTTTTTAGTGTAATCGCATCTACTTCAAACATCAAGCAACAATAAGCTAAACATAAGTCTTTTAGCAAAACATCAAATATTACATCACTCGTCACATTTTTATTCAGTATTTTTAATCGATGCCATTCACTGTTAATTATACAGGTAATTTGCACGTCTCACATGACATCTAACTAAATACCAAACCTAGACTAAACTAACGAATTAAGCAGGGCATCGACTATATCAATTAATCAAATTGACATAACGACACTCGAAAATTCTATTAACTAGCTGATAGGAATACTAAGCTCATTTCCTTCGTCATCAGCTTGCCCGAATATTACCTAAATTTATCTATCTTTCGCATCACTAACTCCAGCGTATTTCATATATATATTTAATCCTACCGCGACGCGACTGCTTCAAAATCATGAAAATAAGCGCATCACATTCATTGAACAACTTTAATAATTAAGCTAATAGAAATTTTGAATCGACTTACCATTCTAAATCTGACGCGCTACCCGTGAACACGGCAAGGATTCTGGTTCAGCTCTTGTGTCGAGCATTTAGGAAATACCACGCTGCTAGCTTCATCTTCATCTGACGCTTGGGATTTCTTGGGGATGCACGAACGACGACGACCTTCGATTGAAGTCTAGAGCGAGCTGGCAAGGACACCAATTTAGCGAGGGCTCTAGCGACGACGAAGTCATGAGCCAGGAAGGATGGGTTCAACAGCTCGACGGCAAACGCGAGCACGCCGAAACCCAATGGATGAGGAGCGAGCGCACGGATGGGTCGGGCTGGGACCAGAGGTCAGCAAACGCGATGGAGGTTTGGAGATCGGATCTAACAGCTGTGTTGTACCATGGTGAATAGAAAATTGGCAATCGGCTCAGATGCGATTGGCGAGTTGAGCGACTCCGACGATTTGACGGTGGCAACCTGGGCGAGCGCAGTATGAAACGATGCCCCGCCTGGCCGAGCTGAAGACTGGGAGCGGTGGCCATGGCGAGCAGCAGGAGGGCGGCTAAGCTAGAGCCGACACGCGTGAGCGAGGGAGTAGAGGGAATCGCCATGGCGAGCGCGCAATTTGTGGAGGCCTTTCAGGGAGCGACCACAAGGGGATCTACCATGGGAACGAGCAGAGGTGGACCATGGACGTCTGCGGCCGGGCAAACAGGGAAGCTTGAGGGAGCTCGACGGCCAGGAGAAAAACACCGAGCAGAGAGGGACTGGGGCGAGCAGGCGAGCTTGGCTGTGCACGGCATGGACGAGCGCGCCAGGGAAGATTCACAGCTGAGCGTACGCTGGGCATACAGGAAGCTCAGCTGGTGGCGGATGTGCGCAGGGAGCAGAGAAAAAGATGCGCGCGGGGAAGGAGGTCGAGACGAGAACGTCCTGCGCGCAGGAAGCTTTCTGGTGGCCGGCGAGCAGGAAGCAGAGTGCTCGGGCGTGACGCAGGAGAGCTGGAGTCAGGGCGCGGCATGATGGAGCTCGGCATGGGCGCTAACTGCTGGGAAGAAGAGGGCAGACGCATGCGCAGGGATGCAGAGAAGGAGCGCCAGGAGCTAAGGGAAACGCAGACAGGGAGAAGTTCCACGGCTGGAGAAGGAGATAAGGGAGCACGACTGGAAGAAGATAAACTAGCATCGGCTGGATTTTTAAAGAGCCCAAGGGCGGTGGCGGGATAAGCACAGTAGAGGAGCGGCGCAGGAAAAAAATATCCGGTGACGATGGCTGAAGAGAATAACTGGATAAGACTAAAGAAAATATCAACGACAAAAATATCAGTAGAGAGAAAACGGCGGGAGAGAAGAGATATTCCCATTTTCTTTTATAAAGAGAATCGCAGAAATTTTTGGATCAAACCTTTTTAATGATATAACATGGGTCAGATTTCAATAATATGGGTCGACGATACTTGTGGCACGGTTTAATTTAATCGAAGCCGAATAGGATTAATCTGATTCTGGCTCGGATAATTTGGTCTAAAAACTCTATTTGTCGAGTTCTTCTTAATCTGTTCGGTATTTTAATTTACGACTAATTTCGTTGAAGTTAAACCGACTAGAAATTATTCGAGTCCGGCTCTAATTACCAAATACTTCTGATTATTAGTCTTGCGCATGATTTCTCTCAGGCGATGCGCAATTTGGATTATTTTACTCCGAACATTTTAGTCGTTAAGTTGAAACTAATTTGCTCGGGATAAAATCATCCGAGTGGATCGAGCTTCCGAATTCCGTATCCGCGCGAGCGATGAATTTTAAATAATCATCGGACGCACCGATTTTCGGATTGGCGATGTTCCGAATATCACGAAAATTTCGAACGAGCCCGAATAAATAGGAGTAAAAATGATGTCGCACTCGCGACAGACGAAACAGATGCGGTGTTAAAATCGCGATAGGTGAAAATAATTAGACCTTAGTGTCCGTCTTATTCACTGATATCACGTGCTTAAATCCGTACTCGTTGTCGAGCGGAATATAAACACCTGGGGTGTTACAGCCCTCCCCCCTTAAAAGAATCTCGTCCCGAGATTCGGAGCGAAAGACTTTTAAGAGTAGAGAAGCATGTAACCCATGTCCATATCAGCGATAACTAAGACAGTTCCAAGCAAAAGCGAGTGTCTCAGAATGTTGTTTTCTCTAGTGGATATAGCATGTATCGCCTTAAGCTAATTTAGAGATGTCCCACAGTAGAGACGCTATCTGCCACAAGAACACATAAGGTTCCATGTGTACAGTTTGCTTTCTCTGATGACATTGTACTATCCGAGTCTATTGGGTGAGCGGTAAATACGCGATTTTCCCCAAACAGAATCAGATGCACCATCTTGGGTAAAACACACAGAAAGAGGTTTACCAACAAGTGGTCACAGTAAGTCCATAGCACACGAGACGGGTGTGAATGTCGAACAACATCACATTTAACTCGTGGCTAGCTAGAAAATCCAAGTCCTTGAAAGGTGATATAGATTCGAGAAAATCACCAACGGAGGGATCTGTAGATACGGACTTTACAACCAGTCCATTCTAGCAAGCACTAACCATGGCTCGACTTGATCACACATGCTGGAAAAGCACACGCGAGGCGATCGAGGCATGACTAGAGCGATGATTAGGTGGTTATTAGTCGGCTTAATCTTGATTCTTGCACGTACTTTCTTGAGTGGGTTGAACCAAAGTGAGTTCAGGCAAGTTGATAAAACTATCTCTAAACTCAACCTTTGTTTCAAATGCAGTTACAAATTAGTCAAAACCAACTTGTTGAACTACTTTTGACATGGAGCAGGTCCTCTCAGTACCATCGATAAGCCAAGGGTTGAGAGTTCACTCATACTAACAGTTGATCATGCACTTGGGCAGAAATCCATTTGGTTAGGTTGTTCATCCGTTTCTTTATGCGAGATGAATCATCCACTTGGTTAGGGAATACTTGGATTAAATAAGAGAGCGAATGAACAAACTCCTGCATCTCAGCAGTAGGGAACGAACCTCCATTTTGAGAGCTAATAAGTTGTCTCTCGACACTAAAAAGCTCCAAGGATTCACCTTTACACAAAGAATGTAAAGGGAACTTGTATGAGTAATCACTACTAAGATCAAAGAAAAGAGACCACACACGAAAGTGGTATGCCCTTTTGATCCAATAAAGATGAAAGATGTTGCTTGATCACTTCGACAAACAACACCGAAATCATTTCAAGAAAGGAGTCCACGGAAGATCACACATCAGTGTAGTTCCATAATGGATCATGACTAAAGACTTCGATACCGACATGCGCCAAGCAGCAAAATCCTGGGTGCACATTCACAGGAGGCTCTCAGTTTCGCCACGGTACCATAAGTTCCTAACCATGACACCATTACAAAACTGGCACCAATAATGAATCTCACGTGGTAAAAACAATTTGTGCAGAGATAACATATTGATATAACCTCATAATGGATTATGACTACTAACTGTGATACTAGCATGTACCGAGCAGCACAGCCATGTGTATGCATCCACTGGAGGCCCTCGATTTTGTCGCGGCACCATCAGTTTTAGTCACAACACCATTATTAGACATAACCAATAAGAAATCTCACGTGACACAAATAGACTGGTCAAGGATGACAACTTACAAAGAGTTACTCCACCTGTAAGAAAGGTTACAAGTAGAGAGTCCAAGAGATTATGGCCCAAGGAAATGAACAAGGCATGGCCATAACCTAAACTTGATGAAAGGAATACGATGGGAGACTGTTACTTCAGCCCCAAGCATATTTCTATGCCATCGCAACAACTACAAGTCAAGGATTAAGTGGGTATGCCTTCGATAGGTACGGGGAAACCGAAGGCATCAAATTCAAGAAAATGGTCGGACATGTCTTTCCTAGGTCAGGTTGACAAGGGATAAGATAATCCGCAAGGAGAGGCCAAACACAATAGAGACCTCAACCTGCACCAACTGAATAAGGGAATGGCTCTAGAAGGAGACATGACTTGAGATTTTTTTTTAAGTCCGGGTACACTTTAGGTCTAACAAAGAAATTATCTACGCATTTATTTGTATGGGCTTTGTCATGGACTAATAATGGACAGTTCAAATTTGGGCATGGTTCACTAAATAAGAATATGGCCTAGTTTTGGGTTTAGGCAATCAAGTCACCAACCTTCTATCAGTACATCAAGCACAAGAGCAAACACCATTTACACTAATGGTCAAATCAAAATAGCCTGAAAGCTATCTAAACATGTAGCTTTAAGACACCATATTATTTACAATCAATGGTTACTGGAATAAAGATAAGAGGAGCATTTTGGGTGTATAGGTGACAAACATGATGCAACAATCAGGATGCATGCTCGTCCTACACGTCCTCACTGATTTTGCCAACATACTGTGGCAATAACGTTCTATATCGGTGGCATACGTTCTCTCTCGGTATTTTGCTAGTCGTCAACTACACATACGTTTTCGAGGTTTGTGTACCTGCAGAAAATTCCATCACAGCCCAATTCCCAATGATGCAAGTCACACATGACAGTTTATCACAGTTTATACTCCATATATTGCTATATGGAGGCCAGCTCATCATTAAGCGCCGAGCCACGCATAGGCGCCGTTGCCACACTTTAACCATAGGGCAACTCATTATGGTAACTCACCTTCTTACCTGAGCGTAGGTGCGTCGTTACAAGTACATTACATTTCTCAGTATTCCCATGTCTGTATACCCATACACATCCATGGGGTACTGAATCCCGGAAAAGTAAATACTCCACAGTGCAGCCTTCATATATACATATGTAAAACATGTATATAATCAAGCGCCACAATTAAGCACTTCCCTAGACCGACGGTGTTCGGTCATGCTCTCACATCTCACCTTACCTGAGCGTCGATCCATTCAAAACTGAATGGCCTCAAAAATAACAATACACATGTATGCAATACCCCCGGTTGTGGTTTTCAACTAAGCCACCTGATAGTCCTTAGTATAGGGCTTAATAGAGGATGTCGCTAGCACTATAGTTTTTCAAAACTGTTTTTCAAAGCCAAACAATGTGTTTAGTTGAAAATAGGTTTTTCAAAACCAAAACTTTTGTTTTGAAAATACGTATGTGACCGTATATACTTAATCCAGCTCCGATACCAGCCTGTGGCAGAACCTCCAAGTTATTGGGCCCACATGCACCTGTCCTTGTCCCAAAGACCTCAGACGGCTATGCATGTGCACCAGATAACTTAACAGGATCTGTCCGATTGCCCCAAGGACATCGGATAAACCACGAACAACCAAGATCGCGGGATTAAGTAATACAAATCACACACACCAATATTGTTGCAGCAGAAATCTATTACCAAATTTTACAAGTTACAAAAATTTTATATTATTTTATCGGAGTGATTACAAAAGTATAAGTTTGAAATATATATGCTAGCTCAAACGACCATCCTCAATAAGAAGTATAGAAGGAGTACTTAGACTTATAAGAAGGCCGAGCCCACCGGCACTTAACACCATCACAGCAGCACAAGGTTAGAACCTGAAAAACAACAGGGAATAAAACCCTGAGTACGGAATTACTCAGCAAGACTTACCCGACTAAAGAAAAGACTCTCAAGGGTATGCTGGCTAGAGGGATTCAAGGTAAGTCTTCTCAATAATCAAAGACTCTGTTTTGCAGAAATGCTTACTAAAGTGGATCCTTAAAAATCAAATTTTATTTGTCAAGTTAAGTTCAATTACCTGCAACTAGAGTTCTTTCTACCCTAGTTCAATCACTGGTCCTGTACTAGCCAATTTCTTAACAAATACCCATCATCTTTAGTGGAATGCTACGTGTAGGTCAGTGACCAAGTCTTCATAACCGCGAAGGTACGGCGATCCGAATCGATTATACTCAGCTGAGGATCTCCAATCACACGACATATGTAGCACTTAACCCTTGCATATGTCGACCCGCCACCGGGGTTCTTAAGACCGGATCAGGTTCACGCAAACCGAGAGCACAGATACACCACCGTCCGGCCTCTTGCCACAGAGGGTACACGCTACTCTCGCCACCGCTCCACGCCCATTTCGTGTTATCTTATTCCGGCCTTAGTCTGCCCGAGGCAAGGCTTACCCATGACGAGGCATGTGACCAGCTAAAGGGTCCTCGATCATCAAGCCTACATCGACAAGGTCCTTAATCGACTCAGACGGAGACACTACACCGAGACTCCTTTCTCGTGCAAGTCACCCGCCCGGTCTCAGCTTAATCTTTTCAACCCAAAAACTTGGTACCTGGCAGAGGTACATCTTTTCCGATGTTGAATCCATCACGGCCGTGATGGATTCACCATCAAGTTTTATTTTCGAAAACATCCCACCCACTTTTGCCACATCAACTTTTGTGAAAACAAAACATTTTGTTTTTCTAAAGCAAGACTAAGCATCAAAAATCTTTTATAAAACGGGTGATCAAGGAAGGTAATTAAATTCAAGGAAGGTAATGCAGGAATTGTTTTAGCAATCAACTCCTATCACCTAATGCATCAAGCAAGTGAAAAAGATTTTTAAAACACAAGGAGGTGGCAAATGCACCGGGGCTTGCCTGAGTAACACTAGGTTAGTGTTGTTAGGTGACGTCCGCTTGACGAGTATTCTTCGACCGAGCACTTGCTTGATTTAACCATCTTCAGGTTGGTCCGACTGATGACGTCGTCTTGCGGGGATATCCAATCTCCGCATTTTTCTAGGGTTGACTTGAGCTGTCCTCCACATTACGTGCTTATTTAACGTACCTGAATGACATGCATTATGCACATGAATGCATATAGACAAGAATATTGTAAACCTAAATAGTGCTATACTGACAAGAACTAAACACTGAGTGACGAAGCGTCGTTCTATTTTGTATAAAAACACTAGTTATCGACATATGACTACGCCCAATTATCACATTTTTTTAGTGTAATCGCATCTACTTCAAACATCAAGCAACAATAAGCTAAACATAAGTCTTTTAGCAAAACATCAAATATTACATCACTCGTCACATTTTTATTCAGTATTTTTAATCGATGCCATTCACTGTTAATTATACAGGTAATTTGCACGTCTCACATGACATCTAACTAAATACCAAACCTAGACTAAACTAACGAATTAAGCAGGGCATCGACTATATCAATTAATCAAATTGACATAACAACACTCGAAAATTCTATTAACTAGCTGATAGGAATACTAAGCTCATTTCCTTCGTCATCAGCTTGCCCGAATATTACCTAAATTTATCTATCTTTCGCATCACTAACTCCAGCGTATTTCATATATATATTTAATCCTACCGCGACGCGACTGCTTCAAAATCATGAAAATAAGCGCATCACATTCATTGAACAACTTTAATAATTAAGCTAATAGAAATTTTGAATCGGCTTACCATTCTAAATCTGACGCGCTACCCGTGAACACGGCAAGGATTCTAGTTCAGCTCTTGTGTCGAGCATTTAGGAAATACCACGCTGCTAGCTTCATCTTCATCTGACGCTTGGGATTTCTTGGGGATGCACGAACGACGACGACCTTCGATTGAAGTCTAGAGCGAGCTGGCAAGGACACCAATTTAGCGAGGGCTCTAGCGACGACGAAGTCATGAGCCAGGGAGGATGGGTTCAACAGCTCGACGGCAAACGCGAGCACGCCGAAACCCAATGGATGAGGAGCGAGCGCACGGATGGGTCGGGCTGGGACCAGAGGTCAGCAAACGCGATGGAGGTTTGGAGATCGGATCTAACAGCTGTGTTGTACCATGGTGAATAGAAAATTGGCAATCGGCTCAGATGCGATTGGCGAGTTGAGCGACTCCGACGATTTGACGGTGGCAACCTGGGCGAGCGCAGTATGAAACGATGCCCCGCCTGGCCGAGCTGAAGACTGGGAGCGGTGGCCATGGCGAGCAGCAGGAGGGCGGCTAAGCTAGAGCCGACACGCGTGAGCGAGGGAGTAGAGGGAATCGCCATGGCGAGCGCGCAATTTGTGGAGGCCTTTCAGGGAGCGACCACAAGGGGATCTACCATGGGAACGAGCAGAGGTGGACCATGGACGTCTGCGGCCGGGCAAACAGGGAAGCTTGAGGGAGCTCGACGGCCAGGAGAAAAACACCGAGCAGAGAGGGACTGGGGCGAGCAGGCGAGCTTGGCTGTGCACGGCATGGACGAGCGCGCCAGGGAAGATTCACAGCTGAGCGTACGCTGGGCGTACAGGAAGCTCGGCTGGTGGCGGATGTGCGCAGGGAGCAGAGAAAAAGATGCGCGCGGGGAAGGAGGTCGAGACGAGAACGTCCTGCGCGCAGGAAGCTTTCTGGTGGCCGGCGAGCAGGAAGCAGAGTGCTCGGGCGTGACGCAGGAGAGCTGGAGTCAGGGCGCGGCATGATGGAGCTCGGCATGGGCGCTAACTGCTGGGAAGAAGAGGGCAGACGCATGCGCAGGGATGCAGAGAAGGAGCGCCAGGAGCTAAGGGAAACGCAGACAGGGAGAAGTTCCACAGCTGGAGAAGGAGATAAGGGAGCACGGCTGGAAGAAGATAAACTAGCATCGGCTGGATTTTTAAAGAGCCCAAGGGCGGTGGCGGGATAAGCACAGTAGAGGAGCGGCGCAGGAAAAAAATATCCGGTGACGATGGCTGAAGAGAATAACTGGATAAGACTAAAGAAAATATCAGCGGCAAAAATATCAGTAGAGAGAAAACGGCGGGAGAGAAGAGATATTCCCATTTTCTTTTATAAAGAGAATCGCAGAAATTTTTGGATCAAACCTTTTTAATGATATAACATGGGTCAGATTTCAATAATATGGGTCGACGATACTTGTGGCACGGTTTAATTTAATCGAAGCCGAATAGGATTAATCTGATTCTGGCTCGGATAATTTGGTCTGAAAACTCTATTTGTCGAGTTCTTCTTAATCTGTTCGGTATTTTAATTTACGACTAATTTCGTTGAAGTTAAACCGACTAGAAATTATTCGAGTCCGGCTCTAATTACCAAATACTTCTGATTATTAGTCTTGCGCATGATTTCTCTCAGGCGATGCGCAATTTGGATTATTTTACTCCGAACATTTTAGTCGTTAAGTTGAAACTAATTTGCTCGGGATAAAATCATCCGAGTGGATCGAGCTTCCGAATTCCGTATCCGCGCGAGCGATGAATTTTAAATAATCATCGGACACACCGATTTTCGGATTGGCGATGTTCCGAATATCACGAAAATTTCGAACGAGCCCGAATAAATAGGAGTAAAAATGATGTCGCACTCGCGACAGACGAAACAGATGCGGTGTTAAAATCGCGATAGGCGAAAATAATTAGACCTTAGTGTCCGTCTTATTCACTGATATCACGTGCTTAAATCCGTACTCGTTGTCGAGCGGAATATAAACACCTGGGGTGTTACATTTTCTGTCAAGAATATCCCTCGAGGGCAAAATGAGCATGCTGATTTACTAGCCAAGTCTGCAGCACAGGGGCTGCCGTTACCTTCGGATGTGTTCTTCGAAACAATAAAGGCACCTTCAGTAGAGCTCCTTGAAAGAGCAGTCCTCAACATTTCTCCTGTTTACAGCGAAGATTGGAGAACTGAAATAATCTCTTACCTTCAGGGTAAGTTCTTTTCAGATGACGAAGCCTACAATAAAAGAATAGAGGCAAGAGCTCGTCCGTATATCATGATAGAAGGGGAATTATACAAACATGGAGTTTGCGCTCCGCTGCTCAAGTGCTTATCTAGAGCCGAAGGTATAGAGTTGATGAAAGAGATACATGCAGGCCTGTGTGGATCCCACATCGGATCCAGGCCGTTACTTGGAAAAGTGTTCTGCCAAGGATTTTATTGGCCGAAGGCAGCTTCGGATGCAGCGGAGTTAGTTCAAAAGTGCGAAGGTTGTCAAAAATGTGCAAGAGATCAAAAGCAACCTTCGTCTTTGACACAGCCGATACAACCCATCTGGCCATTGCAAAGGTGGGGCCTTGACTTGTTGGGTCCATTACCACCGGCCCAAGGGAATCTAAAATATGTTATAGTAGCTGTGGAGTATTTTTCCAAGTGGATTGAGGCGAAGCCATTAGCCACAATAACTTCGGCCACTGTCCAAAAGTTTTTCTGGCAGAATATTGTCTGTCGCTTTGGGGTACCGAAGGCCATCACTGTAGATAACGGAACGCAGTTCGACTCCGAAGCTTTCAGAAATTTCTGTGATCAATTTGGAACGAAGATCCATTTTGCATCAATCAGGCATCCGGAGTCGAATGGGCTTGTTGAAAGGGCCAACGGCATCATAATGACAGGAATAATGAAGTTAATCTTCAATCAACCAAGGGGAAAGTGGCCAGATCAGTTGACCAAAGTGATGTGGAGCCACAATACAACAACATCAAGGTCTACAGGCTTTACCCCATTCAAGTTATTATTCGGTGACGAAGCAATAACTCCGGAAGAAGCTAAAGCTGGATCAATAAGAGTGGTAGCTTCGGCAGAATCAGGTACCGAAGATGCTTGTCTTGTGGAAAAAGATGCCTTAGAAGGGATCAGGCTTCAAGCCGTGGAGAATATCAATAAGTACCAGGCTGAAACAGTCAAATGGCGAGATAGAAAGGTCCGACTAAAAAATATTGAGCCGGGACACTTGGTGCTTCGGAGAGTGGCCAACCCAGATACAGTGGGCAAGTTACAATTGAAATGGGAAGGGCCTTTCTTAGTAGCATCCTCGTCAAGGCCTGGTTCGTACAGATTGAAGGACATGGATGGCAACGAAATTCCAAGATCTTGGAATGCGGATGAGCTTCGGCGATTTTATGTATAACTTGATGTAACTTTTTATGTTTTTTCTTTTCTTTTTCATGGCACCCTTTTCCTTTCTAAAGGGGGAGAAAGGTTTTTAATGGGGCCATCATCTGTAATTTCCTTTTTAGTTTTATAAGAGCAAAATCCCCCAAAGAATGTAAATGTAAAAGCTGAGAACGCACCATCGAGTGCCGAAACTGAAAAAAAAAGAGAAGAAGCTCCAAAGACGTCCCTAAGGGGATGCAGAGCTTACAGCGAAAAGTCAACGCTGATACCGCCTAAGTAAAAGGCGAAGAAGCTCCAAAGACGTTCCTAAGGGAATGCAGAGCTTATACCGCCTAAGTAAAAGGCGAAGAAGCTCCAAAGTCGTTCCTAAGGGAATGCAGAGCTAATGTGTGGTTGGTTCTAAAGAAATAATGGCTGAGAGTGTGGCTTCGGACATATGTTTTGGACATTCATTCGCACATTACATTACATCATGGCATTTGCATGCATAAGCATTCATTCATAGCATTTATATACCAAAGTGGTTTTTTATGATTCGTTATGTAAAAGAAAAGCTTCGGCAAAAAGGAGAAGTGGTTTTTTATGATTCGTTATGTAAAAGAAAAGCTTCGGCAAAAAGGAGAAGTGGTTTTTTATGGTTCGTTATGTCTAAGAAAAGCTTCGGCAAAAAGGAGAAGTGGTTTTTTATGATTCGTTATGTAAAAGAAAAGCTTCGGCAAAAAGAAGAATTGGTCTCTTATGCTTCGTTGTGTACGAAAAGAAGGGAAGGTGTTTTTTCGCCCTCGGCTCAAAATACTGATTTCGTCCACATCAAAGCGCCTCAGTAGAAGGGTAAGAATATATTACAAGGTATGTACAAAGTTCCTTGAGAATAGTTTAATTGTATTTACAAAAGTTGTTACAAAAATATCCTGAGTTTTTTCCTATAGTATACTTCTACTGATCTTCATTAAGCTTCAGCTTCGGCGACAGCTTCGGCGACACATCTTAAGCATCATCTTCACCTTCGTCATCCTACATAAATCCCATCGTGAGTAAAAATCAAGTGCAAAGGGGAAGGTAAGTACGAAGTGTCATTTCTTACTGGTTCAAGATGACTTCGAGCTTCGTCTCCAGCCTTCTCCCGCCCGCCTTTTGTCCATATCATTTTTATGAATCTATTTGAGATGCTTCGGGCGAGGTCAGGTATATCGTCCAGGATTGATGGAGACAGGGTGAAGTTGGGCCTGTTGACGATTTTCCCATGCTCGCAGCCGGCCTTCAGGAACGCAGCAGCGGTACCCCGAGAAGCTACCCAGGCACAGAAGTCACCGTGCCCGGCTATAACTTCGTCAAGTTCTTCGATTTCAGCTTCAATATGATCGAAGGCTTGTGGTAAATTTTCCGCTGAAGGCTTAAATTTCCTGCTGCTGGCTCCAACAGAGTAAAATATCTTTTTTAATCGTTCAATACAATTATTGCTAAATTTCAAGCATTTGTCTTGAAGGCTTGTTAATGATTTCTTCAAGTCTGAGTTGGCCTGGACTTCGGCTTCAAGCTTCGAATTAAGCTCTAGCTTCTCTTGTTCAAATTGTTTTGATTGGCCGATAAGCTTTGAATTCAACTCTGATACTTTAGCTTCAGTCTCTGCCAGCAAGCCTTTGGTTGATTGAAGCTCGAAGTCTTTCTTTTCAATGATAGCTGATTGTTCTTTTATCTTGCTCTCTAAATTTTCGATTATAGCTTCGTGTTTTTTGTCCTCCAAGTCTTGCTGCATCCTCAGAGCTTTGCTCAGAAGCATGCTCTGCAAATAAACAACCTTTGTTAGGCATATTTCCATTATTAAAAACAATAGAAGTCAGAGAAAAGTTGTTCACCTTGAAGTTGGAATAAAATAAGCTGCCGACGATATGTTGTCGTCGGTAGCGGCTGATATCTGTCTCTAGCTTCGGAAAACCGATACTCTTTGATAGAGTACCGATGACCTTAGCTCCAGTTTGGTCTCGAATGCAGCCCAATTTTTCGTCATCAATGCCTCCAAATAGAAGGGCTCCTGGCTTGTAGCCGCAAGATTTGGCATAGTCCTTAAGTTCTTCCATTTCGGCCTTCGACAGTTTTTGCCCAATTAAATTTTGAAATGTGTAAGCTTCGTCGTCCGAAGTATCTTCGGCCATTTCTTTCCCCTTCCCAGGCACTGTGGCCATGGTTTTTTCAGCAGCAATGGCAGCTTCTTCTGCAGCCATGTCTTCCAAAATTTTGTCAATGTCCTCAATAGTAGTTTCTAAGTTCACATCTTCGGCTGTAGCGGCTTCGGTAGCCGCGACCTCCGAAGGTGCGACTTCGACGTTTGTTGTGTCTTCAGCAGCTGCCGTTTTCTGAATTGACGCCCTCGGCGGCGTCTTATCGATAACTTCGGTCACTGCAATAATTCTTTGCCGCTTTGGTTTGGTTATCTTCGTTTGTTCCGGCTCTTCCACCTTTCGAAAAAGCTTCGTCAGTTCAGGCCCTAGTGGACTTAGCTTCGTGGGCACGGGTTCAGTCATTACCTTTAAAATTTCCTCCACGTCGCTGGTAGAAGGTGGTGTGGGGGTCCCCTCTTCTTCGGATAATTTTCGCTTCGGAGTTGATATTTTTCTTTTCTTGGGAATTTTCTTCTCTTTTGCTGGCCTTTCTTCACCCTTGTCCAGAGCTTCGGCCACTCTTTTTCTTTTTTGGCCCTCAGCACCCTTGTTCAGCCGTTCATAGTCAGTGTACTCGAAGCCCAGGGCATCAAGCACTCGGTTCAGCCTTCGCTTCGGACGGGCGCCGAAGGCCGCTGTCATTAGTTGATCTTCTTTTTTGGAATAATTCCCCAGAATTTCATTACACATCACCTCGACTGTGTCCAGCCACTCTTGGCAGGGCTTCTTAAAGTATTGCTTGAATTTGAAGTGATATGGAAGCCGGACAAGTTCCCCCTCCTTCTTCTCCTCCTTTAACTTTGGCATTTCCCATTCTTTTAGAGTAGGGAAGACTCTGAATGCCAAGAATTCTTGAACCAGATCTCTGGTACCGATATGCTCTGCAATAATTCCGAATTCATCCATTGCCTGTTGAGTTTGACCCTCTGGTGTCATGTTGCAGCGGGGTCGGGTTTCTCCGAAGATCAGCTCGAGTGGACTTTGTACAAGCTTCTCTTTGTCGTCATCAACCTTGACATAGAACCATTCTGATTTCCAGCCAGCTGGCCATTTGCTTCGGTAGCTGATTACAGGAAACTTTGCGGTTTTCCGGTAGGCAAAATTGTAGCATCCGAAGTTATCATGTAGCCCATCTTTTCTGGCCTTTGTTTGATAATGTAACTCATGAACTCGACAGAAACTGTCGGCAAATGGCTCCACTGCTTGGCTTCGGAGGGCCCAAATATAAACGCTAAGCCTAACGATAGCGTTAGGAGTTAACTGGTGAAGATAGATACCAAACCTCTTCAGTATCTCCGCAATAATCTCGTGAAGAGGGAATCTCAGCCCAGCCTTTAAAAAGCTCTTGAAGATAACAATCTCGTCCTTCTCTGGCTTCGGGGTGGTTTCTTCTCCCCCGAAGCGAAGTAGCTTCTTCTGATTTTCATTAAAATAACCTGCTTTCACCATCTTCGAAAGATCAGCCTTTGAAACAGTTGATTTCCCAAAATCCAGGTGGCTGGGTTTGCTGGGCATGGCAATGCGATAGTCATCTTCGGGATCAGTCCCTTCAATATTCTCTTCTTCGGCAGCTGTCGGGTTTGCTTCAGCAGTGGGCATGTCTTCCGCAGTCACCAGTCCGGAACGCTGCATCGCTTCGGAGATGGGCACAGTATTCGAACCTTCGGCTTCGTCTCCCTCACGTGCAACTCTGGCAGTAGATCGCACTCTAGCCATTTGATTCTGAATTTGGGGAAGTTAGATACTTTTTTCTTTTTTCTTTTTCTCCCGAAGCTCTTCTTTCTGACGAAGCAGACGTCGAGATGGACCTTCGTTCGGTTCTGAGAGTCAAGCTTCGGCTATAGTTAAAAATTTTGGCAGCAAAACAGTGCAAATAGCAATGAATGCTGTGGTAACTTCACACCTACCCGTCTGTTTATATAGTGCTGCAGGTAAGAAGGCGAAGCGGCAGGATTTTTAAACCAAGCGGGCAGTCACTTGTACTCGCTGTGCAGTGGACCGCAAAGATCAAACAGTAACTCTGCAAGGTGGGCCTGGCACGCGCTCGGAAGCCGGATCGTTTCTCCACAACGAGCTCAGGGAAGGTGTTTTTTGGACCTTCGGCTTCCCGAAGCTGAAGAGGCTTTTTCACGGGTCAAGCTCGTTACGAAAAACGATCTAGCACCGCGAAAGGGGCTACTGTTGGGGCCATGCTTCGGTGCGCCGAAGGTCTTACACGAAGAAGCAGCTTCGGCTGAAGTCGTCCCCAGGAGATGGCCGAAGGTTCCTTTTCATGGAGCTTCGGCGTTACAAACCGACATAGAGATAGAATGACCTTTTTATCCATAGAGGTCTGAGTCAATGTTGTAAACTTTTGTAAGGGGCATAATTGTAATTTGTCATAGGCTGTGACCTGTGTCTATAAATAGATGAACAGTACCTCTGTACTGTTCACGCGAACCTGTCATTTTGCCTTCGCATCGCACTTGTATTTTCACCTTCCTCAGGACCGAAGGTACATTTGAAATTTGAAATCATTTATATCCGTAGTGATTCTATGTTGACATTTAAATGTTTATTTTATACCTCATGATTTATATGAATACTTCGTCCCTTGTTATTATGCTTACGAAGGTACGTCCTTCGTAACCTTCGTCCGAAATTCTTTATATCCCGAAAGGATATAATGTGGTGAAGGACGAAGGATTTTTAACACTTAACATTTTCTGTGTTGCCTTGTTCTTAACTCTTAGCATTTGAGAACAAGCCCCCAACATCTTCCTTCTATCTCCATCCCTCTCTTCTACTTCGCTCTCCATCTTTTTCCCTCTTCTTTTTCATATCCCCTCTATGCACTCCTTGTAATCCAGCGTTCAGCATGTCTTCGCGCGTGGCCCTAGCATAGCGAGATGCACATTGTCGAGTTAAACCCTATCATGATACTCGTGACTAATTGTTTGCTAGTGGCTAAGGGCCTATTTGGATTCTTGTGACAAACAATTTGTCGACTAATTTTAACACCTTAACCTCCAAATAGACCGGTGAACAAATTTACTAATTGTTAGCCAGAGACCTCGTAAATTGTTTGCCCATTAGCCATTTAGGCCCTGTTTGGATCCTCCTAACTTATTATTTGCGAGTGGCTAATAATTAGCTAGCAAAAATTAGCCAGGGTATGTTTGGAGACCTGGCTAATAAATGTATTTTTCTCTTTATACGATCTATTAGCAGGGTCAAATAATTAATGGCCAAACAATTTGTCAGCCCTTTGGCTAACAATTAGCCAATCTATTTATAAGCTAGCTAAGGTACTAAAATTAGTCGGTAAAATGTTTGTCACACGGATCCAAACAGGGCCTTAGGTTGGTTCAAGCCGTGAGTCCATCAGGGCGGGCCGACTAGACTCATAGAAGCCAAAAAAGGGTTTTATGGTGCGCTCTTGTACATCTATATTCTTATTCATTTTATCAGATATAATAAGGTGATATGGGTGACACTAGTACAATTTGGCTCTATACAAGCGGTAGGATTTTTACATCACAGGCGGTTCGGTTAGAAAACCGCCTGTGATGTCCCAGGCGGTTCAGTACGCCTGTGATGTAATAGTATCACAAGCGGTTTTTGTTTAGGACCGCCTGTGGTGCTCTATCATTTTCACAAGCGGACCCTAAGACAAAACCACCTGTGATTGTAAAAATATGAAAATACAATTTAAATATGAAAATAATTTTAATTTTTAACAGAAATATGCAAATACAATTTAAATGAATTAATATTTAATTTTTAACAATAATATGCAAATACAATTTAAATGAATTATAATAGCACACATAGATAACTAGAGAGATTTTAAATTAATTGGCAACCACAATTCATAGTCGATCATACATGATAACAAATACAATTTGATTCATACAATTTTTCATGAACTACCATTTTTCCGCATGTATGGCTTTAAGTTCTTATCAATTTTCTTTTCCACACGCTTGATTCTCTCTGGACCGTTAAAGACGAACATCTCTTCATACTTATTGTATTCCTCATCTTGGTCTCCCACATTCTCAACTCCAACAATTTTTTGCTTTCCAGAAATAACTACATGCATCTTCTCATCTGCTGGATCGAGTACATAGAACACTTGTGCAACACATTCGGCGAGAACCCACGGGTCATCTTTATATCCTACTTTCTTTAAGTCTACCAGTGTGAGTCCGTAGTTATCCACTATCACCCCCACGGGATGTTGTACCCATTGGCACTTAAATAAGGGTATTTTCATGCTTGGGCCATAATCAAGTTCCCATATTTCCTCTATGAATCCAAAATATGTGGTCTTCTGTCCATGTAGGTCAAAAGCATCGATACGAACACCGCTATTTTGTGCAACACTTTTCATGTCTTTTGATTTAGTGTAGAATGTGTACCCATTGATGTCATATGCTTGCCATGATGTCACAAAACACGATGGCCCAGAAGCCAAATTCTTCATTGTTTTCTCATCCGAAGAGTCTCCGAATGGGATGTTTTTGTCCATTAACCATTCGCTGAAACGATGTTTGTGCTCCCTCATGATCCAGTCCTCTGTGCGGTTCTGATTTTCTTTACGAAGCTCATTCAGGTGTTCCTCTATGTAAGGCTCGGCTATCGTGAGATGTTGTAGTACACTACCATGAGCACAATGTACTAGCTTGTAATCCTCAACGCGAAAAGTTTTCTTGCCCATTCTCCCTCTCCCACATAGTTTACCCTCATGTTTAGGTACAGGCACACCTATCATTGTTCCATCACTGATGTAATCTATACAGCTCTCAATCACTTCTTCTGTAGTGTATCCCTCCATGATTGAACCCTCTGGGTGAGCGCGATTTCGCACATAACCTTTTAATACTCCCAGGTATCGCTCCAACTGAAACATATGATGTAAATATAGTGGCCCTAATATTTTTATCTGATCCACGAGATGTATGATTAGGTGTACTTGCATATCAAAAAATGATGGAGGAAAACACATTTCAAGCTTGCACATAGTCTCGATGATGTATGCCTTTAGATAGTCCAAGTCTTCTAAAGCTATTACTTTTTGTGAAACCGCATTGAAAAAGTAACACAAGCGTGTGATGACAACTTTGACATGCTCTGTTTCGAGGGCTCTTACCGCAATTGGGAGGAACACCGTCATCATCACATGGCAGTCATGAGAGTTGTAGCCAAATAGAGACAAGTCCTTCATCCTGACTAGTCTGCTGATATTGGATGAGAAACCTGTGGGCACTTTGACCCCACGCAAACATTTGCAAATTTTTGTTCTCTCCTCAACTGACAAGTTGTAGCTAGCTGGGGGGAGGTAAGGCTTCCCTTTGCCACTATCCACTGGATGAAGTTCCGGTCTGATTTGAAGATCTACTAGATCATTGTGTGATTTAAGTCCGTCTTTTGTCTTACTCGGCATGCCCAGCAAGGTTCCAATGATGCTGTCAAAAACATTTTTTGTTACATGCATCAAATCAATGCTGTGGCAAATTTCCATATCCTTCTAGTATGGGAGGTACTTGAAAAATATTGATTGCTTCTTGAAAGTTGTGTAAGTTGAAGGGTCAGTTCTCTTTCTCTTTTCTCCTTTGTTTTTTCCCTTTCCGAATACAACATGAATGTTCTTTACAATTTCAAAAACAAGTTTCCCACTATAAGGCTTTGGTGCACCTTCACTTTCCAGTTGATTGTTAAATTCCTCTTTCATCTTTCGGTACTTATGCTGCTTCATCAAGAACCGTCTGTGTCCCATGAACACCAACTTCTTGGATGATTTAAGGTACATGGAAGCAGTTCCATCGACGCACACTACACAACCATTCTTTCCTTTAGTCTTTTGCCCTGATAGTGTGGCGCCACCAGGAGAATCATGGATGGTAACAAATATAATTGCTCTTAAGTTGAAATACTCACGGCAATACTCATCCCATATTCTAACTCCTTCATTCCAGAGCTTTGTCATATCTTCCATAAGAGGTTCTAGGAACACATCAATATCAACACCAGCTGATTTCGGACCTTGAATAAGAATAGTCAACATAATATACTTTCTTTTGTGACACAGCCATGATGGAAGGTTGTACATCGTTAAAGTCACGGGCCAGGTGCTATGTACACTTCTTTTTTCACCAAATGGATTCATTCCGTCTGTACCCAAAGCAAATCTTACATTTCTGGTTTCTTTGGCAAACTCAGGATACATAAGATCGAAAATTTTCCATTGTGATGCATCAGCAGGGTGTCGAATCTGTTTGTTATTCTGCTTGCGATTTTCAGCATGCCAACGCATAAGCTCAGCCTCCCTAGGGTTTGAGAACAAACGTTTTAAGCGATCAATTACTGGAAGATACCACATCACCAAAGCTGGGTTCTTTGACTTCTTTTTCCCATCCATGTCATCAAAAGTGTCATCGTCACTTTCAAGTCCAATAGTGGATTTCTTGTTTTTATTTTTCTTCGGGAATTTTTTTACACAGTCTTGATTGTAGCTCTTCTTGTATCGATTGACATTGCAAACTGGGCATCTTGATGCGTTCTCAAAATCGCCACGATACAGAATACAATGGTTCGGACATGCATGAATTTTTTGCACACCCAGAGCTATGGGAGATATAAGCTTCTTCGCTTTATAAGTGCTTGTTGGTAGTTTGTTGGGTTTTGGTAGTAATTGAGACAGAAAATTCAAAAGATCTGTGAAGCTAGTATCAGACCATCCGGCGCTAGCCTTCAACTTCAGAAGTTCTAGAACTGTACGCAGTGTAGTAAACTTTTTGTCACAACCCTTTGATTCATCATATAAAGGTTCTTTTGAGGCACTTTCCAGTCCCTCCATTTTAGATAGCCCTTTCTGCGATCCCACAGAACTTAACATTTCTGGTTCCATATGGCGCAACATCTCTTCACAATCAAATTCTTCAAAATCTTGATTAGCATCCACATTATCCACTTTACCATCAACTTTAAGATCTAAAATTCCGACAACTCTCTCGTCATTACCAGGCACTTCACACGGATCCAACTCACCATGTTCTGACCATATCGTGTAATTGTTTTTAAACCCTCTTTTTAGCAGATGTGATTGGATTACTCCTATATCTCTCCAAGCTATCTTATTATCACAATCGATGCACGGACATAATATCTCCTTGCTCTTTCGCAAATTCGCGTGCTTGTTGGCCGCTTCAATAAAGCTTCTCAAATTTCGAATGTACGACGGATGTGGTCTTGGCACATTGTACATCCAACCTCGGTCCATTACCTATCCCTATATTGATTAACGTCAATATCGAGATGTAACATGAAAAAATAAATGTTCATGAAAGTGAAACAAGATCATATCGAGATGTACCTAGCACATGAGACAAAATTTTTTTAAAATATCCTTAATTAATTGAATTTAATCCCTAAATCATGAACGAATTAATGTGCATGAAAATGAAACAAGATTGCAGCAATATAGGTACCTTGAGGTGAGACAACTCTTCAAAAAAATCTTTAAATTAGATCAACTACAAGTCCAAATCTTGGAATTCCTGAGTTTTTCTTCAATTCCGGTCTATATTACAAAATTGAGGCAAAAATCGTATCAAAATGAGAAAGAAAATAAACAGAGATCATATATATGCATAAACTCTTGAAATCAAGCCCGAAAATCAAAAACAAAACCTTCTCCCCGTAGATCAAAAAAATCCGCCGCCGCTACAGTAGTGCGCAGCCTAGCGGCGTGTCGGGCTCCGGAAGTTAGGGTTCCTGCGCTGGAACCACCGAGCCTTTTATACTACATACACATCACAGGCGGATTTTTAGAAAAACCGCTTGTGATGTATAACATCACAAGCGGTTTTCTATTTGGACCGCCTGTGAAGTTTACATATCACAGGCAGTCGAAATAGAAAAGCGCTTGTGATGTTATACATCACAAGCGGTTTTTCTAAAAATCCGCCTGTGATGTGTTTACTATATAAAAGCCTCGGTACGGTGGCTTAGGGTTTAGGTTTCGCCCGGAGCTGATACTACGCCGCCAGGCTGCTGCGCCGCCGTTCCCGTCCCCGTCTCCGAGCCGTGAGCGCCCGCCACGCCGTCGCCGAGCCCGAGCCCAAGCGCCACCGTCTCCGAGCTGGGCGCCCGCCAGGCCGCACCGTCCCCGAGCCCAACTCCGCCGTCCCCGAGCCCAACTCTGCCGTCCCCGTCCCCATCTCCGAGCCCGAGCGTCGCCGTCTCCATCTCCGAGTCCGAGCGTCGCCGTCTCCATCTCCGAGCTCGAGCGCCTCTGTCCCCGTCCCCGAGGCCAAGCGCCGCCGTCCCCGTCCCCGAGCCCGAGCGCCGCCGAGCCCGAGCGTCGAGTGCGCCGCCGTGCCCATCTCCGAACCCTCGGTGCATTCCTTGATCATGCCTTAATTACTTGTTACAAATTCATGCCTTGATTACTTGTTTTTGCTAGTCATGCCTTGATTCCTCGGTGCACTCCTTGATCATGGTGCACTACATTGCAGATAGTGTACATTAGATTAATTATCAGTGCTTAGATTAATTATTGTTAATCTTATATTGTTAATGTTGGTCATTATGCTTATATTGTTGGTGTTTTCACTTACATATTTTGTTAAGGTCACCATTTTTGCTTTAGTAGCTTGTATCCCTTGTGATTAAATGTTGGTCATTATGCTTATGAAGAATTTTGTCATGGATAGTTGATGCAACTACTAGGACCCCTTCTTGGTAGAAAATCTCCATAGTGATTGGGGCAACAAGTCTATTTTTAGTGCTTATGGCCACATACATCATGGAAGTACATAGCCATGGCAATGTTATTATCTCCCTATGTTATAAGACTTGTTCTTATCTCCCTTCTTAGTTTTTTGACTACCTATCTTTGCTTCCCAACCCTATGTTATAAGACTTGTTCTTATCTCCCATCTTTGACTTGTTCATAGCCATGACAATGTTATTTGGACCCCTCTTTTTGCCCTATAAGCCACATCCTTGTTTTCCCTCTGATCCCTGCCTTTGTTGCCATTTTCAGTTTTAGAGATGGAAAAAGAGCCACTTGACATGGTTGAGAGCTCAGTTCGAGTCATCGAGACACATGTTGACATCATTCGCAGTCTAGTGACTGATGGGGTTGTGGATACTAGTGAACCGGAATCAGTGTACACACTTAAGACCACTTTGTTTCAAATTGGAGATGTATGCGACATGCTTGAGAAGTGTGCTCTGTCCATCAAAAAGTATGCTGACTCCAAGAGGGCTAAAATTATTCAAGATGAAGCCCTGCAATATGCTGAAGATGATGAAGCTGCAGATGATTTGGAGGAACTCCCAAGCCCAGATCTCCTTACTCAAGCCGACATATTGGAAAAATATTTTGGAATTGAGTATGATAGCGACCAGTCAAGGGGTTGTTGATGTTTAGTCCTAAACAACACGATATGAGTATCGTAGGTTTCACTCTTAGAGAGAATGTATTTTGTATGAACCTCTTAGAGAGTGTCAAGTCAATGAACTATCTTCGAGTACTATTGGGAAGTGGATCTCTTTGATGTATTTTTTTTTCTAGTGATATCGATGGTGCCGAGTAGCACCAAATTTGGACTTGTGTCCATATCTATAGATGCTAGTAGTTGAGCACTAGCACCTACAATCTTGACTACCTCATCCCTATTCTCTGTTTGGGACTTATATGGAGAATGGCATCGGCGGAATGCCTGAATCGGCGGACCCCAAGAAGAGATTAAGTCCTGTAGTCTACCACCTCCCGTTATTTGTGGGCTTCACCGATGGCTGGAAACATTTGGTGATAGCAAACGACCTTCGGGCCAGACGATGGTGAGCCGGTGTACTATGTCCGGATGTGTGGTCACAAAATTTAAAGCTGCCCCGGCTGCATGTGTGCGCTTCTCTTCTCTTAGGTGGGGTGCTAAGTGATCTTAGTAGCCGACATAAGAGAAGAGAAGCACACAGATGAAGCCGGGGCGGCTTTAAATTTTGTGACCACACATCCGGACAGAGTACACCGGCTCACCATCGTCTGGCCCCTTAACAAGCTCGCAGACGTCCCCAGCCCGAAGGTCGTTTGATGTCACCAAATGTTTCCCGCCCTCGGTGAAGCCCACTGTAACACCCTGAATTTGGGGGTATAAAATTTCTTTGCTCATATTCACAAATTCAGGTGTTACTTCCCTTTTCTCATCCTTCCCCAATCTTCTCTTTCTCATTTCTATAGGAGAAAAGTGGTTATTTTATTTATAATTATAGTCTATTAGCTCAAACTCCAAGGGAGTATGAATTGTTGCATCATGTTGAACCCTAGATTTCACTTTTGTTTGGTGCATAATTCTCAAAAGGTCTAATTTGAATTTGTGGCTTATTTGAATTTGAATCAAATAGAGAAAATAAAAAGAAAAGAGAAAACAAAAACCAGAATAAAAGAAAAAGGAAAAGAAGCCCGCTTCCCCCCCTCTCGGCCTTTCGGCCCATCAGGCCCATCCCGCGCGCGCGCCCTCCCCCCCCGCTCTCTCTGCCCTGGCAGGCCCGCCCGTCAGCGCGGCCGCCGTCTCCGCGCCCGCCTCCCTCTCTCTCTGCTCGCGGGCCCGGCCTGTCAGCCCCGCCTTCCCCGCGCCCGCGTTCGCTTTCCCCTCTCTCTCTGCTCGCGGGCCCGAGCTGTCAGCTCCTCCGTCCCCGCGTAAC
The DNA here is from genome assembly GCA_029449295.1 of Zea luxurians. Lineage (NCBI taxonomy): Eukaryota > Viridiplantae > Streptophyta > Magnoliopsida > Poales > Poaceae > Zea > Zea luxurians. Next base: position 34,966,546 of record JAOPSE010000016.1, on the reverse strand, counting down.
CGCCGCCCGAGCCGCGCGGCCGCCTTCTCCGCGCCCACGTCGCGCGTGGAGCTCGCAACTGCCCCGCCCCCGGCCACTTGAGCCCAGAGCCCCACTCGCCCTCTCCCCCTCCCTCATTTGCGCACCAACAGACCCCTCTTCCACCTCTCCCTCGCTGCGCGCACGCCAGAGCGCCGTCGCCGCGAACCGCCGCCGCCCCGAGCTCGTTTCCCAGCCGCCGTTGGAGCTCCGCCGTGTCCATTGCCACGGTGAGCTTCACCCCGGCGTCCGCAACCCAGGACGCGCTCCAATTTCCCCTCCCCCTCCCTATTTCCCTTTGCCCGCGCTCACCCGCCATCCTCCGTGCAGCCGCGGAGGTCCGCCACCGTCGCCCCGGGTCACCGTCACGTCATCGCCGCCACCGAGGAGTCCCCGGAGCCCGCCTTGAGGTAAAGAACCTCTCCCGCCCCTATTGACCTTTGTTTTGCTCTCTGCTGCGTTTAATTCCTCGCCGGAGTAGATTTATGCCGCCGCCGAACCACTCCGCCGTGAACCGCCCCCCTCCGGTGCCCCTGCCCCGACCCAGACCCCACCAAAGAATTCCCCGTGCCCTTCCCAACCTTCCCGGCCACTCAGGTCGCCCCAGAGACCCGCCAAGCGCCCGCGCCCCTCGTCTCCGGCGAGTCCTCCGCCGCGGGGACGAGCGCCGCCGCCCCAGCTAGCCGTAGGAGAAGCCCAGGCCGGCCACCCAATCCCCACCGTCCGTCCCAGATCGGGCGGTCCCGTTTTAATTAGGCCAAGCCTAATCCTGGCCGTCCGCCGGAGATCCAACGGCCCAGGCCCGCTTCCCCCACACCCCGCGCTGCCCGCTGGCCCCGCCTGTCAGCCTGCCCGCGTTCGCGCTGCCGTTTGGGTCCCGCCTGTCAGCCCGCCCGCGCGCTCGCGCTGCCCGCCGGTCCCGCCTGTCAGCCCGCCCGCGCGCTCGCGCTGCCTGCCGGTCCCGCCTGTCAGCCACCCAGGCCGCCGCCCGCCCGCGCGCCCGCCCGCAGGATCTAATCCTGGCCGTCCGCCTGAGATCCAACGGCCGTAGGAGCCCGATACCCCTTCGCCCGCGCTTTTTCTTAAAGAGACCCCCGGTTTTCTGGAATTTGAACCCGCCGTCCCTGGTTTCTTACAGTTAGGTCCTTGGACCTTTTATTTAATTCAAAATAGGTACTTAGGGTATATTTTTAACCCCTAAACTTGTAAAATTCATAACTTTGCCATATGAACTCCAAATTAGGTGCTTCAAATTGCAAAATGCTCATGATGTTTTTGTCTATCTATTTAAACAATGTTTCCCTGCTGTTTCCATGTCCCAATTAATGGTTAATCATTAGGATAGGATTAAGGTTATTGGAACCTTATTTGAGATAATTAGAAGTTGGTAGACTTTAATAAAAGTTGGAGCACTTAAGTTTATGGACTTAAACACCTAAGTTTAGGAACTTAAAACCAGATAATGATTTAATCCCACCACTGGCTTAGACCTGATTAGTGGATAATGAATCATTTTGTATATTCACCTACCCTAGACCTAGGGCACACCAGATTGTCAATCCTTTTCCATTGTGAACCTGTGATCTCTCTGTTGCACATGTTTGGTATATTGCTTTTGTTTGTTATTTCCAAAGTGCATAGAATGAATGATTACTTTACGTAGACAACGAGCAGTCTGTGTTTCCCGAGGGAGTTGCAGAGGAAGTTCCTGATCAACAGTTTGGTGAAGGCAAGTGTCCTCTGACCCATTATGTCCTATTCATTTATAACTTACTACCCCGCATTACTTACTTGAAACCTAAGGATTGACTAGCTTTACACTTTACTTTATCCTTGATGACCTTATGGGCTATTATGGTTAGCATTCTGCTACTGCCTTAACTTAATCAATGAACATGATGTGAATATTTATGATACTGTTATCCTGATTATGTTGATGATCTTGTGATACTCTAGGGGGCTCAGGCTGTTTCCTGAGTACCTCTCCGTAAGGACCTGTTCGTTGAGAGACCACCCGGGATAACAGTGCAACCATGAGGGTGAAATGGGGTGCCCTTAGCTAATTAATTAGAGGAACTAGAGGTGTAGTTGCTTCGCCGTCGTGCCGTCAATGGGGTCCAAGCACAGTGCTTGCTCTGCCGAGGCTGAGTGCCGAGGTTCTTTCGTTTTGCTTTTGTTAGTCACTCTCCTGCGGGGAGGAGTACTGTGTTTATCAAACTAGAGAAACCTAACGGGCAACTATGATCTCTAGGGAATCTTTGTAACAGCTACGTAGTGATACCCTGCCGGACCACCTAGGTAGTGGTCAATGGGGATTAGCTCTCCCCGGGCAGAAAGGGAATCATGACTCATGGGTAAAGTGTGCGACCTCTGCAGAGGGTAGTGAAACTGATATATCAGCCGTGCTCACGGTTAAGAGCAGCCTTGGGATCCTCTTTGATTAGAGATACAGATGGTTCGAGATACAAGGATTATGTTATGGTTTTGGTTCGAATATGATGATGTTGTTCCTCGATGAGGAAATGGTTCATGGGTTGGTTAATGATAAAATCTGGCTTCTACTAATGATAAATACCTGACCAACTAAAAGCAACTGCTTGAGCCTAACCCCACATAAAGCTAGTCCACTTCAGCCAAACGGGACATTTGCTGAGTACGTTGAGGTGTACTCATCCTTGCTTTACCACAAAACACCAGGTTGTCCGCATTGTAACCACTGCTCGGGAGAAGGCGAAGCCGTGGAAGGAGACTTCCAGGAGTTCCAAGACTACGACGAATTCTAGGTGTGGGTTGGCGGCAACCCCCAGTCAGCTGCCTATGAAGGCCTTATCTTTACTACGTTTCGCTAGCACTTTGATTTAACTGTTAAGTTGATGACTATGTGGATGTCTATGACTCTGATGTAATTAAGTTAATACTTCCTTAAGTTATTATTCGAGCAATGTGCATTGATGTTCATTTATGTAATCGCTGTGTACGTGAGTTCTGATCCTGGCACGTACATAGTTCGCACTTGGTTTGCCTTCCAAAACCAGGTGTGACATAAGTGGTATCAAAGCCGTGCTGACTGTAGGACCGCTGACCTAGAGTAGCACTGGTCGTACTAAGGACTATTGACCTTCCCTCTCACCTTGACCTCTGATGTTACTTCAAAAGTCGGTCGTCTCGACCAACCCTATGTTTTACTACCTATATATATATACTATATTATACCTTGTTAAAATTTTTATCTTATTCTGTCTATGGTTTATTCACTTGTCATATTAGTTCTGCTCTTACTCGTATGCTTACGGTGTCTTTTGTAGATGGCTCGTCTTAGACACACTGCACGTAAGTCGGTGATTCCTTTCCTGCCGTCTCGACTTGCGGAGCGTCCTCTGCACCGCACCGTGTCCGGTCAGTCGAGTCACCTGGAGAGACTGCACCACCGCCTGCGTGAGGAGCAGGAACGCCGGCGCCAGCATAGAGAGCAGCAGGGCTCTTCCTCCCCACCCCAGCAAGAGGTGGAGTCCGTGAGGCCCCGTTCCTCTGTTGCCCAGCTGGAGGCGCCCCCTGCACCACCGCGGGACGCCCCGGCTGTTGGAGGAGCTACTGGAGGAGGTCTTGGAGGAGACCCCGACGACGACGACTCAGACCACAGCACAGAGTCCTCTAAGCCGCAGGAGGCGGAAGGATGGGTCGCCCGACCCATCACCCGTGATGCTGCTCGCGGTTGTCACTTCCACGACGCACTCGACACCTTGCTGCGCCAGGCTTTCGACCGGCACACCTGGTCGATCGAGTATCGTTGTGTAGTCTACCAGCACAGTCGCGGGAGGTACCCGGACCGCTGGGAGGCTACCTGCCTAGTTCGCCGTCCGGAGGATGACCTCCGGGGTGCGGAGGCCGTTTCGGAGCACTATTCCATCTCCGAGAGGGACACTGCAGAGGCGGCTATGCAGGATGCAGCACGACGTGCACTCTCCCAGTACTGTTCTTTGTTCGGTGGGGTGGCCGACGGTCTTAACCTTCGGTACTACCCCCGCCGCCCTACTGGCAGCACAGAGAGTGTGGTTGTCTCACCTGTTGGTGAGGCTATTCCTAGGTTGAGCAGCGCAGTCAACCTAGTCGCAGTGCTTAACACTGAGCGGGATCACTCTCTGGACGAGCTGAGCAGGGCTCGAACGGAGATTGCGGAGTTGCGTGCTGAGCTGGCAGAGCGCCATCACCAGGAGGGTGGTTCTCCCGCTCCTGTTGGGACTCGGCACCCATACCGCTCGCCGCCACGTGGTCACCACACTTATGGTTCCCCTGCCTGTAAGACCAGGATAGATCTGGATCCTTAGATCGTTAGCGTCGAAGTTTGTAATAATTCTTAAGTCAGATGTCTCAGTCTTAAAATAGTTAGTTTAGTTTGCTTATCAGTTGCTTCCAATTAGCTTGGTTTGCTTATCAGTTGCTTGCATGCTTGTTATGATGAACTTGTGCTGGATTTGAATCTTTGTAATGACTGTTGCCAACCTGTGGGTTTCTCCTGCAGTTTGGCCTAGCTATAATGTTAATAAAGTCAGTTATTTAGTTGGGAAGCCATTTACTTCTACTTTCCTTCTTATCTGAGAAGCTGTGTTGAATCATAATGAAGATCAGTGAAGCTCTTTGTTCACTCAGTGTCATGAAGAATTCTGTATTCTCTTTTCTTATGCTGGAGGATTGTAAGATCAACGCTGATGCATGAATGTCTTCCACAGATGTCTGACAACAGGCGCCGATGCAACAGGCGTGCTCAGCAAGAGCAGCATGACCAGCAGGAGGAACAACAGAGGCAGCCTCCCCCACCACCCCGATGACAGTGGAGCAAATGTTCTTGATGCAGACTCAGGCAGTGCAGGCCATTGGGCAGACTCTGGCAGCCATGCAGCAGGCTCAACAGCAACCCCAACCCCAGTTGCAAGTGCAGATGCCCCAGATGCCACGGGATAAGCGTGGTGAGTTCATGAGAGGGCACCCTCCTACCTTCGCCCATTCTGCCGACCCCATGGATGCAGAAGACTGGCTGCGTGCAGTGGAAAGAGAACTGCGCACCGCCCAATGTGACGACAGGGAGAAGGTTCTGTATGGTCCCCGTCAGCTAAGGGGAGCAGCACAGTCCTGGTGGGAGTCCTACCTCGCTACCCATGCCGACCCCGAAGCCATCACCTGGGAAGAATTCAGCGAGAGTTTCCGCAGGTACCATGTGCCGGAGGGACTGATGATCGTGAAGAAGGAGGAGTTTCTGGCTCTGAAGCAGGGACCCCTGTCTGTTAGTGAATACAGAGACAAGTTTCTGCAGCTATCTCGTTATGCACCTGAGGATGTCAACACTGATGCTAAAAGGCAGTACAGGTTCATGAGAGGTTTGGTGGATCCCCTGCATTACCAGCTGATGAATCACACCTTCCCCACCTTCCAGCACCTGATCGATAGGGCAGTTATGACTGAGAAGAAGCGTAAGGATATGGAAGATCGGAAGCGCAAGATGAGTGGACCCCAGACCGGAGGCATCAGCTGTCCACGTTTCTCAGGCAGTTCATCTCAGCAAGGCAGGCCCGGTCACCCACAGGGATATCAGAATCAGAATCAGCGTCCGCATCAGTAGCAGTTTCAGAGGCAGTATCAACAGCAGCAGCAACAGTATCGTCAGCACAGCCAGCAAGGAGGTAATCAGTATCAGAAGCAGAACAACCAGGCACCTCGCCTTCCTGCCCCAGCAGCAAACCAGGGCAACCAAGCAGCCCCAGCGCAAGGAGGAGGCAGAGGATGTTTCCACTGTGGAGAACAAGGCCACTGGGCGATGCAGTGCCCAAAGAAGGCGGCGCAGCAGCAGACCAACCCCAATGCTCCAACAAGGCAAGGTGTACTGCAGCCGACGGCAGGCAATCGTAACCAAGCGTACAACCGTGGAAAGGTGAACCACTTGGAGGCCGAAGCGATCCAGGATGCACCAGATGTGGCAGTAGGTATGTTCTCACTCGAATCTCATCCCACGAAAGTGCTATTTGATACTGGTGCAACTCATTCATTTGTCACTGCAACCTGGGTAGAATTGCATAACATCTCAGTAGAGGCAATGATGCCGCCCATGAGGATTAATTCGGTTGGTGGCAAGGTGCAAACAGATAAAATATGCTCAAATATAAGGGTGGAAATAAGGGGGATAGGGTTCCCCAGTGATCTAATAGTAATAGACACCCCTGGGATAGATGTCATTCTAGGGATGAATTGGTTAATGAAGTATGAAGCGAATGTTAGCTGTGACAAGAGGACCGTAACATTGAAGTCCCCGTCAGGAGAAGAGGTAGTGGCCGAGCTAAGGATGCCTAAATCAGTGGAGGGTGTCTGTCACCAGATCTCAGTTGATAGTAAGGAGTCCAACCCGCTCGAGACTATCAAGGTTGTGTCGGACTTTCCGGACGTATTTCCCGAGGAGCTAACGGGCATGCCACCCGAGAGAAAAGTTGAATTTGCCATAGAGCTTATCCCTGGTACCGCCCCCATTTCCAAAAGAGCCTACCGAGTGTTTGGACCAGAATTGGTGGAACTCAAGAAGCAGATAGATGAGATGTTAGAGAAGGGTTACATCAGACCAAGTACCTCGCCTTGGGCCGCTCCGGTGTTGTTTGTAGAGAAGAAAGATGGTACCAAAAGGATGTGCATAGATTACAGAGCCTTGAATGAAGTCACTGTCAAGAACAAGTACCCCCTGCCAAGGATAGAAGATTTGTTCGACCAGCTTAGAGGTGCCAGCGTATTCTCGAAGATAGATCTGAGGTCAGGCTACCATAAACTCAGAATCCGACCCTCGGACATACCGAAGACAGCATTCATCACCAAGTACGGGTTATATGAATTCACAGTTATGTCCTTTGGTTTGACAAATGCGCCAGCCTTCTTTATGTACCTGATGAACAGTGTGTTCATGGATTATCTGGACAAGTTTGTGGTAGTGTTTATCGATGATATTCTCATATACTCTCGAAGTGAGGAAGATCATGTAGAGCATTTGAAGATGGTATTGCAAAGACTTCGAGAGCATCAGTTGTATGCCAAGCTGGGCAAATGCGAGTTCTGGATTCATGAAGTCCTGTTTCTGGGTCACATCATAAATCAAGATGGGTTGGCAGTGGATCCAAAGAAAGTAGCAGATATCCTAAACTGGAAAGCACCAAAGGATGTTCGTGGGATCAAGAGCTTCATTGGAATGGCTGGGTATTACAGGCGTTTCATCGAAGGCTTCTCAAAGATTGCTAGACCAATGACAGCATTACTAGTGAAGAAAGTTGAGTTTAAGTGGACCCAAAAGTGTCAGGAAGCATTTGAAGAACTGAAAAATAGATTGACTACAGCTCCGGTGTTAGTCCTGCCTGATGTTCACAAGCCATTCTCAGTGTATTGCGATGCTTCTTACACCGGATTGGGATGTGTGCTAATGCAAGAAGGAAGAGTTGTAGCATATTCATCTCGACAGCTGAAGATCCACGAGAAAAATTATCCCACACATGACCTGGAGTTGGCAGCAGTAGTTCATGCTTTGAAGACCTGGAGACATTACTTGTATGGACAGAAGTGCGACATCTACACAGATCATAAAAGTCTGAAGTACATATTCACCCAGTCAGAGTTAAACATGAGACAGCGAAGATGGTTGGAATTGATCAAAGACTATGAGTTGGAGATACATTACCATCCAGGCAAAGCCAATGTTGTTGCAGATGCTCTGAGCAGGAAGAGTCAAGTCAATATGACGGCCACGTACCCAATGCCATATGAGTTAGCCAAGGAGTTCGACAGACTGAGTCTCGGTTTCCTGAACAGTACGCAAGGAGTAACAGTGGAATTAGAGCCCACCCTAGAGCGGGAGATCAAAGAAGGGCAGAAGGATGATGAAAACCTCAACAAGATCCGGCAGCTAATCTTAGAAGGAAGAGGCAAAGACTTTCGAGAGGATGAAGAGGGAGTAATATGGTTCAAGGACCGATTGTGTGTCCCCGACCTCAAACCTATTCGGGAGCTGATCCTAAAGGAAGCTCATGAGACAGCCTACTCCATACACCCGGGAAGTGAAAAGATGTACCAGGATTTAAAAAGGAGGTTTTGGTGGTATGGCATGAAAAGAGAAATCGTAGAATATGTCGCCATCTGTGATAGCTGTCAAAGAACCAAAGCAGAGCATCAAAGGCCAGCCGGATTGTTGCAGCCATTGCGGATTCCTCAGTGGAAGTGGGATGAGATCGGGATGGATTTTATAGTTGGCCTACCTCGTACCCGGGCCGGCTATGATTCCATCTGGGTGGTTGTGGACCGCTTAACAAAGGTGGCCCATTTCATACCTGTGAAGACCACATACACCGGAGCAACGTTAGCTGAGTTATACATGTCACGGATAGTTTGCCTTCATGGTGTGCCGAAGAAGATAGTGTCAGATCGAGGAACGCAGTTCACCTCTCATTTTTGGCAGCAGCTACAAGAAGCTTTGGGCACCCATTTGAACTTCAGTTCGGCTTATCACCCGCAGACGGACGGTCAGACTGAAAGAACTAACCAGATCCTAGAAGATATGCTGAGAGCCTGTGCGTTGCAAGACAAGTCAGGATGGGACAAAAGGTTACCTTATGCAGAATTCTCCTACAACAATAGCTACCAGGCCAGCTTGAAGATGTCACCGTTTCAGGCACTCTATGGACGGAGTTGTAGGACTCCGCTGCATTGGGACCAGCCTGGAGAGAGACAGGTGTTTGGCCCCGACATTTTGCTTGAAGCCGAAGAGAATATCAAAATGGTTCGGGAGAATCTGAAGATAGCACAATCAAGGCAACGAAGCTATGCGGACCGAAGGAGAAGAGAACTGAGTTTTGAAGTGGGAGATTACGTCTATCTGAAGGTGTCACCTATCAGGGGAGTCAGAAGGTTCGGATTTAAAGGCAAGTTAGCACCCCGGTACGTTGGACCATATCAGATTCAAGCAAAGCGTGGAGAAGTGGCTTACCAGCTCAACTTACCAGAAAGTTTGTCGGCAGTGCACAATGTGTTCCACGTGTCGCAATTGAAGAAGTGTCTGCGAGTACCCGAAGAACAGTTGCCAGTGGAGGACTTGGAAGTCCAAGAGGATCTGACCTACATAGAGAAGCCAACGCAGATTCTGGAGTTTGCAGACAGAGTCACCCGGAGGAATACCATCAGAATGTGCAAAGTCAGATGGGGTCACCACTCGGAGGAAGAAGCAACCTGGGAACGAGAAGATGATCTGAAAGCCAAATACCCTGAACTCTTTGCTGACCAACCCTGAATCTCGGGGCGAGATTCTTTTAAGGGGGATAGGTTTGTAACACCCTGAATTTGGGGGTATAAAATTTCTTTGCTCATATTCACAAATTCAGGTGTTACTTCCCTTTTCTCATCCTTCCCCAATCTTCTCTTTCTCATTTCTATAGGAGAAAAGTGGTTATTTTATTTATAATTATAGTCTATTAGCTCAAACTCCAAGGGAGTATGAATTGTTGCATCATGTTGAACCCTAGATTTCACTTTTGTTTGGTGCATAATTCTCAAAAGGTCTAATTTGAATTTGTGGCTTATTTGAATTTGAATCAAATAGAGAAAATAAAAAGAAAAGAGAAAACAAAAACCAGAATAAAAGAAAAAGGAAAAGAAGCCCGCTTCCCCCCCCTCTCGGCCTTTCGGCCCATCAGGCCCATCCCGCGCGCGCGCCCTCCCCCCCCCCGCTCTCTCTGCCCTGGCGGGCCCGCCCGTCAGCGCGGCCGCAGTCTCCGCGCCCGCCTCCCTCTCTCTCTGCTCGCGGGCCCGGCCTGTCAGCCCCGCCTTCCCCGCGCCCGCGTTCGCTTTCCCCTCTCTCTCTGCTCGCGGGCCCGAGCTGTCAGCTCCTCCGTCCCCGCGTAACCGCCGCCCGAGCCGCGCGGCCGCCTTCTCCGCGCCCACGTCGCGCGTGGAGCTCGCAACTGCCCCGCCCCCGGGCACTTGAGCCCAGAGCCCCACTCGCCCTCTCCCCCTCCCTCATTTGCGCACCAACAGACCCCTCTTCCACCTCTCCCTCGCTGCGCGCACGCCAGAGCGCCGTCGCCGCGAACCGCCGCCGCCCCGAGCTCGTTTCCCGGCCGCCGTTGGAGCTCCGCCGTGTCCATTGCCACGGTGAGCTTCACCCCGGCGTCCGCAACCCGGGACGCGCTCCAATTTCCCCTCCCCCTCCCTATTTCCCTCTGCCCGCGCTCACCCGCCATCCTCCGTGCAGCCGCGGAGGTCCGCCATCGTCGCCCCGGGTCACCGTCGCGTCATCGCCGCCACCGAGGAGTCCCTGGAGCCCGCCTTGAGGTAAAGAACCTCTCCCGCCCCTATTGACCTTTGTTTTGCTCTCTGCTGCGTTTAATTCCTCGCCGGAGTAGATTTATGCCGCCGCCGAACCACTCCGCCGTGAACCGCCCCCCTCCGGTGCCCCTGCCCCGACCCAGACCCCACCAAAGAATTCCCCGTGCCCTTCCCAACCTTCCCGGCCACTCAGGTCGCCCCAGAGACCCGCCAAGCGCCCGCGCCCCTCGTCTCCGGCGAGTCCTCCGCCGCGGGGACGAGCGCCGCCGCCCCAGCTAGCCGTAGGAGAAGCCCAGGCCGGCCACCCAATCCCCACCGTCCGTCCCAGATCGGGCGGTCCCGTTTTAATTAGGCCAAGCCTAATCCTGGCCGTCCGCCGGAGATCCAACGACCCAGGCCCGCTTCCCCCACACCCCGCGCTGCCCGCTGGCCCCGCCTGTCAGCCTGCCCGCGTTCGCGCTGCCGTTTGGGTCCCGCCTGTCAGCCCGCCCGCGCGCTCGCGCTGCCCGCCGGTCCCGCCTGTCAGCCCGCCCGCGCTGCCTGCCGGTCCCGCCTGTCAGCCCGCCCGCGCGCTCGCGCTGCCCGCCGGTCCCGCCTGTCAGCCCGCCCGCGCGCTCGCGCTGCCTGCCGGTCCCGCCTGTCAGCCACCCAGGCCGCCGCACGCCCGCGCGCCCGCCCGCAGGATCTAATCCTGGCCGTCCGCCTGAGATCCAACGGCCGTAGGAGCCCGATACCCCTTCGCCCGCGCTTTTTCTTAAAGAGACCCCCGGTTTTCTGGAATTTGAACCCGCCGTCCCTGGTTTCTTACAGTTAGGTCCTTGGACCTTTTATTTAATTCAAAATAGGTACTTAGGGTATATTTTTAACCCCTAAACTTGTAAAATTCATAACTTTGCCATATGAACTCCAAATTAGGTGCTTCAAATTGCAAAATGCTCATGATGTTTTTGTCTATCTATTTAAACAATGTTTCCCTGCTGTTTCCATGTCCCAATTAATGGTTAATCATTAGGATAGGATTAAGGTTATTGGAACCTTATTTGAGATAATTAGAAGTTGGTAGACTTTAATAAAAGTTGGAGCACTTAAGTTTATGGACTTAAACACCTAAGTTTAGGAACTTAAAACCAGATAATGATTTAATCCCACCACTGGCTTAGACCTGATTAGTGGATAATGAATCATTTTGTATATTCACCTACCCTAGACCTAGGGCACACCAGATTGTCAATCCTTTTCCATTGTGAACCTGTGATCTCTCTGTTGCACATGTTTGGTATATTGCTTTTGTTTGTTATTTCCAAAGTGCATAGAATGAATGATTACTTTACGTAGACAACGAGCAGTCTGTGTTTCCCGAGGGAGTTGCAGAGGAAGTTCCTGATCAACAGTTTGGTGAAGGCAAGTGTCCTCTGACCCATTATGTCCTATTCATTTATAACTTACTACCCCGCATTACTTACTTGAAACCTAAGGATTGACTAGCTTTACACTTTACTTTATCCTTGATGACCTTATGGGCCATTATGGTTAGCATTCTGCTACTGCCTTAACTTAATCAATGAACATGATGTGAATATTTATGATACTGTTATCCTGATTATGTTGATGATTTTGTGATACTCTAGGGGGCTCAGGCTGTTTCCTGAGTACCTCTCCGTAAGGACCTGTTCGTTGAGAGACCACCCGGGATAACAGTGCAACCATGAGGGTGAAATGGGGTGCCCTTAGCTAATTAATTAGAGGAACTAGAGGTGTAGTTGCTTCGCCGTCGTGCCGTCAATGGGGTCCAGGCACAGTGCTTGCTCTGCCGAGGCTGAGTGCCGAGGTTCTTTCGTTTTGCTTTTGTTAGTCACTCTCCTGCGGGGAGGAGTACTGTGTTTATCAAACTGGAGAAACCTAACGGGCAGCTATGATCTCTAGGGAATCTTTGTAATAGCTACGTAGTGATACCCTGCCGGACCACCTAGGTAGTGGTCAATGGGGATTAGCTCTCCCCGGGCAGAAAGGGAATCATGACTCATGGGTAAAGTGTGCGACCTCTGCAGAGGGTAGTGAAACTGATATATCAGCCGTGCTCACGGTTAAGAGCAGCCTTGGGATCCTCTTTGATTAGAGATACAGATGGTTCGAGATACAAGGATTATGTTATGGTTTTGGTTCGAATATGATGATGTTGTTCCTCGATGAGGAAATGGTTCATGGGTTGGTTAATGATAAAATCTGGCTTCTACTAATGATAAATACCTGACCAACTAAAAGCAACTGCTTGAGCCTAACCCCACATAAAGCTAGTCCACTTCAGCCAAACGGGACATTTGCTGAGTACGTTGAGGTGTACTCATCCTTGCTTTACCACAAAACACCAGGTTGTCCGCATTGTAACCACTGCTCGGGAGAAGGCGAAGCCATGGAAGGAGACTTCCAGGAGTTCCAAGACTACGACGAATTCTAGGTGTGGGTTGGCGGCAACCCCCAGTCAGCTGCCTGTGAAGGCCTTATCTTTACTGCGTTTCGCTAGCACTTTGATTTAACTGTTAAGTTGATGACTATGTGGATGTCTATGACTCTGTGATGTAATTAAGTTAATACTTCCTTAAGTTATTATTCGAGCAATGTGCATTGATGTTCATTTATGTAATCGCTGTGTACATGAGTTCTGATCCTGGCACGTACATAGTTCGCACTTGGTTTGCCTTCCAAAACCGGGTGTGACACCCACAAATAACGGGAGGTGGTAGACTACAGGGCTTAATCTCTTCTTGGGGTCCTACAGGGCTTAATCTCTTCTTGGGGTCCTTCAGCATGGCTGTGATGTTATAATGCTGAAGGACCCCAAGAAGAGATTAAGCCCTGTAGTCTACCACCTCCCGTTATTTGTGGGCTTCACCGATGGCTGGAAACATTTGGTGATAGCAAACGACCTTCGGGCTGAAGACGTCTGCGAGCTTGTTAAGAGGCCAGACGATGTTGAGCCGGTGTACTATGTCCGGATGTGTGGTCACAAAATTAAAAGCTGCCTCGGCTGCATGTGTGTGCTTCTCTTCTCTTAGGTGGGGTGCTAAGTGATCTTAGTAGCCGACATAAGAGAAGAGAAGCGCACAGATGAAGCCGGGGCGGCTTTAAATTTTGTGACCACACATCCGGACAGAGTACACCGGCTCACCATCGTCTGGCCCCTTAACAAGCTCGCAGACGTCCCCAGCCCAAAGGTCGTTTGATGTCACCAAATGTTTCCTGCCCTCGGTAAAGCCCACAAATAACGAGAGGTGGTAGACTATAGGGCATAATCTCTTCTTGGGGTCCTTCAGCATTATAACATCACAACCATGCCTTCTCTGTCTAACTGCATTGGAAATTGCCCTTCTATCTGCGAGCTTGCTTCCCGACCCGATCCTGCCCCGTAGGGGGGTTTGGGCTCGATTTCTTTTGAATCACCTTTTCTCCAAGTTCCCTTATTGATGGAACCAGTATATCAGACTAACAGTATATCCCTTTATCGATGGAACCAGCTTGAATGGCAGACAACGAGCAGCCTAGTATGGATGTGGTCTGCACCGGTGCGTCTAACAAAGTTGATGAAGACGCGACCAAACTTGAATGGCAGACAACGAGCAGCTCCGGTGAAGGGAGCGGGGAGGATAGTTCTAGTGACGACAATCCTTGTACTCCTATACCTCCAAGGAAGAAAAAACATCAGATGAGCTTGATGCCGACTATATTCCCAACGATGAAGAGGTAAATAGAAATATGCCGACTATATTGTAAAATAATGTTCATATATGAAAGGCCATTAATTTTTTCACTATATAGATTTCAAATGAAGAGAAGAAAGAGGATGCATCTTCTACACGAAACACGGAGGATGCTCCGATGCCTGAATCATCCGTTTCACATAAGCGGAAACGAGGGCGACGAGGTCCAAATCAGATGAAAGAAGGTGCAGTTATGTATGTAACAAAACTAAATGCAGAGGGGTTTCCTGAAGAACCACTTGACGTGGTTACAAAGTTTCGAAATTCCTGCGGGGCTACTGTTAGAGATATAGTGCCAATCACACTTCAAAAATGGAAGGATTTAGATGAAGACACCCGCAACAAGCTATGGGCTAAGTTGTCTGAGTCATTCAAGTTCCCAAAAGGCACAGAGGATGCAGTAAGGAAGTCGATGCTCTCTGCTATGGCCAAGATGTTTCGTGGGTGGAAGGCCGAGATGAATAGGGACTTTGTTAAGAAGAATAAGGTTCCTCCGCCCAAGAAAATGGGGAAAATCACTCAAGCTCAGTGGGAGGAATTTGTTCGTCAGAAGACCGAACTGAAGGCCAAAGAACTGGGCGAAACTAATTCTCAGAGAGCGAAGATGAACAAACACCCCCATCGCCTGGGGTCAAGCGGATATCACCATATAGTTGTGCAGTGGAACAAGATTATCGAGGAAGCTATAACTAACGGCACTTTGGACCCAATATTAAAAGATATCGATGAGAGAGCTATTCGTTGGATCTTAGGTCGAGCAGGTTTGAGTGAGGACGGCAAACTTTTGCATCCAGAATTGGTAGGCGAAGTTTCGACAAAAATTCAAGAATATGCAGATAAGAGAAAAAAGGAGAATTTAAGCCTCGGAGGGAGAATGACATACTAACTGCAGCACTAGGCAATCCTGAACACACTGGACGGGCTCGAGGAATCTCTTCTAAGATTTCCTGGAGAGAGGCGTTTCCAGAGTATGCGTCGTCATATAGGAAACACGAGAAGTCGAAAAGGACCCTTGAAGAGACTATTGATGAAAGGGTACAAAAGGCTATTAATGACGTGATGAACAAAATGAATAAAACAGAATGCATATCATTTGAACTCAAGCCAAGCCACATGAGTCCACCTATAGTCCCTAGCAGCGTTGGATCTGTGCAAGACTTGACCAAGTACCCTATAGACGATATTGTTGAGGACAAGCCTTGCTTTCTTCATATTCCAATCAATCGATCTGGGACAAAAACAAAGCAAGCTGCTACTGGTTTGGTAAAACCAGGACTTGTTAACTACAAGGACAATCCTGTCCCGCCACACTATGCTGTGGTCCAAGTTCTAGAAATCACAGACAGTGGTTGTGAAGATTGGGAGATAGATTTTCCAGTTGAGGGGATCATAACTTTGCAGGAGGCAAACTACGAGTTGGTCCTTTGGCATCGACGCGACATCAAGTTTGGTGATGAGCCGAATTCAACACCAATGCAACAAAAAGCTAGTTCGATCATTCCACACCCCATGGTGCAGGAAGATATGACACCGACCTCCAAAAAAATCGTTGAAACAATCATATCGCCTCTTGCGAAGGAACTCGACGAGGGGGACGTAGACAAAATTGTTCCTCAGAATGTCGACGTCAACATCAAAAAGGAACCAAAGGTTGGCACCAATGTTGAAGGGCCAACTATTTCAAAGAAAATTCATAAGCGAATCGCCACAGACGATGTCAAGAAACCGTCAGAATCAGTGGCACGCTACCTGCATAAATTGCAGAGAGTTATGACTAATCAATCAAAAGCAGTATCAGCATCTCATGGAGTAGGCACACGGTCGGCCCAAATAGACAATTTCGAAGTATGGGAAGAAGATGGAATGATTCATACTCGAGAATCATTACGTCTTAAAACCAATATCTCGGTATACAAGAAGGAGGATGTTCCTCCTAAATTTGTGAATGGGAGGCCGTTCTTAACGACGGTGCAACTTTCTAAGTTGTTAACTCCGGAGATTAGAATGCATGAGTGGTACATGGTGGCTAGCAACAAATACAAACTCGAGGAATTCACATTTGTTGTGCCAGAAGATGCATTTTGGAGCAATGATCATATAAATCCTGTGCGGCATTTATTCTTTGACGATCTCTGGTCGTTGTACCACCGACAAAGGATGGAAACCAACTACTTAACCCTCTTTTGCTTGTAAGTACCTCTAAACTTTCATATTTGTTAGTTTTGTACACGCACACATAAACGAGAGTCTAACGATTAACACTATTACACGTAGGATGCAATACATGGATGATAAGAAGAAACAACTTAAGACAGGGTTTCTTGACCCGTTGATGATATCCCAAGCTCGCTACAAAGTAGTTGCTCTGAGGCAAGGAGAAGAATACAAAGACTTGGACGATGCTGAATTTGAGAAAGCCGTCAAACAGAATCAGAGAAAGAAAATGAAGGTAATGGCGGCATACATTGGACGAGCCATGTATAATCATGTACAACATGGCAAGGACTTAATAATAGCTCCGCACCACTTTAAGTAAGTTATCGACATGGTTTAATTTTGAACTATAAATTATGGCAATCGTGATATTAACATGTGTTTTCGTCTATGTCTATATAGTGACCACTACATTTGTATCATGATCTGGCCAAAGGATGGTAAAGTCGTGGTCTTCGACTCATTGAGAATGGAAAAGGCTACGTATAATGACTTCTTGAAGATTTTAGAGAAGTATGATTATTATTGCACACTTGTACTTATTACAACTTAACAAATGTATTCTTAATCTCACAATGCTATTCTTATATGCAGTGCATACCGTTTTTATTGGAAAGATCTTGGCGGCGAACATCTAGAGGACAAGCCTAATTTGTCAATATCATTATTTCCATATGGTGACAAACAACCTCCGGGTACTGTCCTGTGCGGTTATTATGTATGCGAATGGTGTCGTGTCACCTTCCATTACATGGTCAATCGTGAGGATGTAAGTTCGCTATCATTGTCTATGTTGCAATTTTTATGTTATATTGTTGCTCATCACATTACTCTTAGCACCGATTGCTTTTTGCTTTCATTGCAGGTTCCTAAATCTAAGATCAATGCTGAATGGTTAGAAAGAGATATGGTTTCCACCGGCGTGGCTAAGGTTGTAAGAGACTTGCTTTACTTTATGCGCCGTGAAGTTCTTCATCAACAAGGGCTATTCTACAATGTAAATGGAAATTTGCAAAAATTCTCAGAACTAAGTTTGTACACAATATCACACAGTGTTTAGTTCTTTAGTTAGGAACTTTAGATGTTTAGTTGTCTATGGAACTTTGAGATGTTGAGTTGTTATGCAACTTGATGTGTATAAATCTTGGTATGATGGAACTTTTGATATGTGGATGAATCTGTGTATGGAACCTGCTATAGAACTTGTTTGAATCTGTGTATGGAATCTTTGTATGATGAATATGTGTATGGAATATGTGTTTGAATCTGTGTTTGAATCTGTTATTAATTCTGTATTTGAATCTGTTATTAATTCTGTTATGTGTGCTTACAGTCGGACTTATAATTAAAACCGCTTGTGATGTGTGCTAACACAGGCGGTTCTTTTAAACCGGACCGCCTGTGATGTGTGTCTATCACAGGCGGTTCTTTTAAACCGGACCGCCTGTGATGTGTGTCTATCACAGGCGGTTTTTGATTGACCGCCTGTGATGTTGTTTTACATCACAGTCGGTGCACCACAAGCGGTTCCTGGAACCGCCTGTGTAGAGGCTAACCGGACCGCCTGTACAGAGGTTCCCTGTAGTAGTGTGAGCGACAAAATATGTCACATCACATGTATAATGATATGGAAGAAATGAAAACAATGAGACAATAGAAGTAGTGTGCCGGATGCTTTCTAAGAGAAATATGTGAACGACTAAGTATTAGATACAGTTTATGTCATGAGAAAGATATTATATGACTATTTTTAGTTATGGCCAACTATTATAGAGACGACATCTGGCTGATAAATTATTATCGACGTTGTTTGACTAGAGACCTAGAACGAGGCAGACGATCAGATCCGATGTGTAGGCTGCTCGAACCCCGTCGTAATCGTCGTGGTCAGCAGCAGTGCTAGGTCAGACCTCAGAGTTGTGAATGCAGATTCAGGCCACGTTCGAGAAGACAGGAACTGTCTGCATGCAGGCATGCAGCTTCTGTGTTGGGCATGCCAGCTGTGACCTGGGAATGGATGCAATGCAAACACCCCTGGACGGCTGGACCTGGAGTACACATGCATGAGAGTGAGGGTACCAAATAACAAACTCTGCGCGAGTTGACGAAGTGCAGAATCGAGGCCGCCTCCATCAAGTCCCCTCCTGCACTACAGTAAAAACAAACGCCTCCGACGGCCTTGTTATCTCCGACGGCCACGCAGGAGACCGTCGGAGGTAACCTTATGTCCGAGCGCTTGGGCTGACCGTCGGACATAAGACCTTATGTCCGACGGCCCTCTGACAGCCGTCGAACATAAGGTTATCTCCGACGGCCCGTACTTCAGCTATTGGAGATAACACGATTTAACCGCGCGCGGCCAGGGAACACCCTTTCATTTTCCATCTTTTCAGCCACCGTCGTCCCCGACAGCTCCCGCCGCCGCCACATCCTTCCGGCCGCTGTGCTGCCAGCCCCGGCCGCCGCCGCGTTGCCCGCCGCGCTGCTGCCCCGCCCGCCCGATGTGCTGCCGCCCCGCTCGCCGGAGCCCCGCCCGCCCGGTGTGCTGCCGCCCCGATCGCAGCCCCGCTCACGTCGGAGCCCCGCCCGCCCCGCACTCTCAAGTGAGTAGTTTAAGTATTATTTTGTATATGTTAATATTGTTTTGTAGTTGCAATTTTTGTTGTTAAATAATTAGTATGTTAAATATTGTTTAATTTATTGTGTGCGATGGCCGAAATTTGATTATGTAATTAATTTAATTTGTTTTCGTTTACTTAGTGGTGCTTAGATAATTAAAATTTTTAATTTCCGTGGGTAATTATTATACCCTCGGAAATAAGGTCATTTTATATGATTTGTCACCCGTGATAATGTTATGTAGTGGTGTCTATATAATTTAAATTATTAATTTCCAAGGGTAATTATTATGCCCTCGGAAATAAAGTTATTTTATATGATTTAGGGCCCCGTTAAATTATTTTCCTTGTATTAGTGTGGTTTATTAGATTAGAGGCGTGATTAACTTAACTAATCAAGTTAACATCTCGTATCTAGTATGGAGGATGATCGTCGATGGATGTATGAAGGTTGGAAGAAAAGAGGTGCTCTATCAAGTGAGTGAGTTGCCAAGACTGACGCGTTTCTCGACCGTGCTTTTTGCTCGGTCAGAGACTGGAACCGATGTTAGGTGCCCTTGTACCAAGTGTCGGAACATTTATTTCCTTGACAGGAGGACTATGTCGATAGATCTTTGCAAGAACGGTTATATGCCAGGCTATGAGGTGTGGGTGCACCACGGTGAGGACCCACCTCCTCGTATTGTATCGGAAGTTCAATCACATGAAGAGGAGGACTACGATAGGATGGAAGAGATGCTTGACGATGTATGCCATGAGCTTCTAACCGTCGATTCGGAGAACCCCGGTCAACCCACCGAGTTTGAGGATCTAGCTACACCTGAGGTTCAGAAGTTCTTCGAGCTCCTTAAAGCTGCCGAAGAGCCATTGCATGAGCACACAAAAGTGACCGTCCTTGTATTTGTGACTCGACTTATGGCTATTAAGTCTAAGTTTGCATTCTCAAACAACTGTTACAAGGAGCTTTTGAACTTGATCAGTGATGTACTTCCGGAGAATCACAAGATGTCAAAGGACATGTATCAGTCTAAAAAGTTGTTATTTGGGCTCGGTATGGACTACGAAAAAATCGATGTCTGTGAAAATAATTGTATGCTTTTCTGGAAGGAGACCGCGGGTGAGAAGAAGTGTACTGTATGTGGTGAGCGTAGATTCGTTGAGGTTGAAAACGACGATGGTTTGATCGTGACTACGAAGATTGCACATAAGCAGCTTCGTTACATGCCTCTTATACCTCGGTTGAAACGTTTGTTCATCTCCAAGAATGCAGCCAGACATATGAGGTGGCACAAAGAAGGGGTACGTGAGAATTCAAATGTCATGGTGCACCCAGCTGATATAGATGCATGGAAGGCACTAGATGCTTTTGATTCCAGCTTTGCTGATGAAGTGCGGAATGTCCGCTTCAGTTTGGCAACAGATGGTTTCTCGCCATTCAATCTAACTGCAACGTCCTACTCATGTTGGCCCGTCTTTGCTGTTCCATACAACCTTCCACCAGCTCTTTGCATGAAATATGAATTTATTTTCTTGTGTCTTGTAATACCTGGTCCGGATCATCCTGGAACAAAGATCGATGTGATGATGAGACCCCTGATTGAATAATTGAAAATTTTATGGGAAGGAGTCGAGGCGTACGATTGTTACAAGAAACAGAAGTTCAACCTGAGAGCCGCGTTTTTATGGTCTATTCATGATTTTATGGCTTATGGTATCTTTGCTGGATGGAGTTGTCATGGGATTTTGACATGTCCGATATGCGTTGAAGACACTTTATGCTTTCGACTAATGTTTGGTGGAAATATATGTTACTTCGATTGCCATAGATGTTTTTTGCCAGAGGATCACCCGTTCAGGTTCGATAGGAACGCTTTTAAAAAGGACACGATTGTGACGAGGGGACCACCCAAGCGTCTAAGTGGTCTAGAGATTCTCGCGAGACTTAATGATTTGAAACTAAACGAACATGGAAATCGTTTTGAAGGTTATGGAACCGAGCATAATTGGACTCACAAATGTGGTCTATGGGAACTCCCTTATATGAAAGCCTTGATTCTAATGCATAACATTGATGTCATGCACCAGAAACGAAATATTGGTGAAAGCATTATCGGCACTTGCATGAATATCACTGACAAAACAAAAGACAACCCTAAGGCAAGGAAAGACTTGGCCTTAATCTGTAGAAGATCAACTATGGAGATAGGAGAGAATCAGAAGAAGC
Source organism: Zea luxurians (assembly GCA_029449295.1). Taxonomy (NCBI): domain Eukaryota; kingdom Viridiplantae; phylum Streptophyta; class Magnoliopsida; order Poales; family Poaceae; genus Zea; species Zea luxurians. Next base: position 34,945,382 of record JAOPSE010000016.1, on the reverse strand, counting down.
CACGTGCTCCTTTCAGTATTAAACCTAAAAGGAAGAAACAATTGATGAAATGGTTGAAAAACTTAAAGTTCCCAGATGGTTACGCCACGGGCTTTAGAAGGTCTGTGAATTTGAAGACGGGCAAGTTTTCTGGGTTGAAGAGTCATGACTACCACATAATAATGGAAAGACTCCTTCCTGTTATGTTTCGTGGTTTTGTAAAAAATGATGTCTGGAAAGCATTAGCGGAGCTAAGTTACTTTTATAGACATCTTTGTGATAAAGAAATAAAGAAAGAGATGATGGAGAAGCTTGAGCAACAAATACCGATTTTGGTATGCAAACTTAAAAAAATATTTCCACCAGGTTTCTTCAATCCGATGCAACATCTACTTGTTCACCTACCATACGAAGCTAAGGTAGGAGGTCCTGTGCAATGTAGATGGATGTATCACATCGAAAGGACACTAAAGAAGCTACGTGCAATGGTTGGTAATAAGAGACGAGTTGAAGGGTGCATCGCTGAAGAATTCAAATACAAAGAGATAGCATCGTTCACGGGCCTGTACTTTGCAGAGGAACACAATGTCAATGCCCATACGTTGCGGTATCATGTCGACGAGCCCCCTATTAGTGATATTGAAATCTTTCAATGGAGGGGCAAAACTGTAGGACCCAGCACAACATATTGTTTCACCAACGACGAATGGAAGACTGCTTTACTCTACATGTATAACAACATGGAAGAGATGAGTCAGTTTCTCCTGTAAGTGTAAACTTTATTTTAGTCATTGCCACTAGAATTTTTGTTGTGATACTAAAAGGTTTGTTTCCTTGTACTAATAGGGAATTTGATTCTCAAAATTGCATCTCTGGATGTGAACGTGACCAGATTCGTCGAGAGGGAAAAGATGGGGGACTTAATTTCTTGTGTTGGTTTCGAGATTATGTAGATAAAAATGACAATATACACCCGGACCTTCGACAATTATCCCTAGGGGCAGTAACTGGCAGACGTTATGGTCGGTATGATGTCAATGGTTTTAGATTCCGTTCCATAAGGTTCGAAGATGATCATCCTCTAGCAGCCACGACAAACTCCGGAGTTGTAACTAGAGCTGTCGATGATGAAGGGAAGGTGACTAATTATTATGGAGTCATTAATGATATAATCGAGTACAAGTTTTTTGGAGATAAACAACTCAAAGTGGTGTTCTTCGATTGTGATTGGTTTTCTCCAAATACAACACGAGAAAATCAATATGGCATGGTGGAAGTCAAACACAACGATAGATTAAAAGGCCACAACACTATAATCCTTGCCCACCAATGCGAGCAGGTGTATTATATGACATATCCATCTAAGAAAAATGGTTTGGTTGATTGGAGGGTAGTGTATAAAGTTAATCCTCGTGAACGACTATATGGTCCTGGTGATGCTGGTTATGTTGAAAGTCAAATCGAGCAGGAAGTGGGGGCTGCTGAGATTTTCCAAGATGAAGAACTTACAAGCACGTTTAATGTACAAACTGAAATGTTGGAAGAATCTTTATTAGGCAATCAAAATGATGTAGACGTTCCTCCAAAAAGAAAACGAGTGACGAGAAAGAAGAAAGCTACTTGGCGTCTATTAAATCGACGAAAGCAACTAGATCCTGATTTTGATTATGATTACGATTGACGAGTATGGATCATGATTTTATTGCATATTTTTATGATTTTATTGCATATTTTATTATTTTATTGTCGATTTATGTACTAACTTGTTTTTGTTAAAATAGGATGTCAAAGAAAATGAAGTCTTTTGCTCGTAGTTTGCTTGGGACGAGGAGCAGCTCGAGGAGCAGCTCGAGGGGTGAGGATTTAGTTTTTCAGGGCACAGGTTCTACCATGAGCAGACGGAGAGCGCTGACAGAACATTTGCCTCCACAAGATGTAAGTTAGTTGTTAAATTACATTATTTGAGTTACTTAATATTGTATGATGTAAGTTATTTGTTTCATAGGATGCTGAAATTGAGGAACCAGTGGTAGAGAATCATGCAAGAGATGATGTTGAAGATGATGGTGGAGATAATGTGGGAGATGATGCTGGAGACGACGCTGGTGGGGATTCTGGGGCTGGGGATTCTGGGGCTGGTGGAGATTCCGCAGCTGGGTCTGGAACTTCTTGAGTTAGGAGAACGAGGAAGCTGCATTTTGTTGGACCACCTCCAGAGCTTCCACCCGAATCTCGGGTTTTGATAAAGCCTAGTGGAAAGTGAGTGACATATCTTTGCTTAAATGTTATTGAAAGTTATGTTTTAATTTGTACATTGTTTTCTGTTTGCAGGACTTAGATCGACGATTCGTTCACAGGCACAGGACACTACAGGCAGGTGAACATAGTCCTTGGTAATCATGTTCTTCTGCACTGGCCTAGTCTTGTGACTTTGCCTACTGGCGAGTCTATCCCCGCCACCACTTGGGAGCATTATCGCTATGGTGTCTGTAGAACGTTTGGCAACACACAGGCACTAGTTTGGGATGCATTCTGGGTATGAATTGTTTATACTATTTTAGTTATTCCATATATGTTTGCTTTTATGATAACACTAAATTTTTTTGCAGAAATGGTACAAGTTGCCGGACGATGGATCATATGATATGAACGCTCGTTACGTGTTTGAGTATAACGCGAACGATGTCGTTGCAGATGCAATGTACTATGCACGAATTCAGGCTATAAAGGCATGGTACAGAGCAAATGCTGATGATCGACCGATGCCAAATACCAAGGCCGAGTGGTCATCAATTTACTTGATGGAGGAGCAATACCTAGAGGTAAACAGGTTGTTGCCTCTCATATCGCACGAAGCCATGTATTTGCTTGCTTTATTTAAAAAATTTCATGTCGGTGTCGGTGCCGTGGATGGCCACCCGATCAGACGGTTATCGGGCATTGTGCAGATGGTGGGCTTCCCCCGAGTTTCGTGCCATTTTCGAAAGGAACAGGGGAAACCGTGGGACTGAGTCGTTCCACAACTACGGCGGTGATGGTCATGTGCGCTTGGCTAAGCGAATGGTAAGTCACAGTTTGTCGTAACTTTGAATCACATAGAAATGTGTCATTATAACTTTTATGTACAGGAAGTCAAATCCGGCCGTACACCCACGGATGTGGAGGTGTATATGCAAGGGCATAGGGGTTCTGATCCTCAGAATCCTGATGTGTTATGTACTCAGACGGCCACCGACCGTCTAGTGAGTTTTTGGTACTCTATTATGTGTTTGATATTTTTTGCAAGGGCATAGGAGTTATGCACTTATATTTGATATTGTTTGCCTCCAGGCTTCGTATGGGTAGGAGATGGTTCAACGCCATGGGCAGGAGTACGATTGGAGGAGCCAGCCAATCGACCCTTAGGCAGCATATGCTAGCGCAGGAGGACAAGCTCATGGACGGTGAGATTATTTTGATTTGGTTTTCAAAATTGTCATCATATGCTTGCGATTCAACTGAGCCATGAGTTACTATACTAAGTGCATGGTTCACTCTTGTAGGTTGGGTATTTTTGATTCTACGATTGATTCCAGAGAGCAGAGACGCCGTGGACGATAGTCCACATCGTCGTCTTCACAGTCGTCCCATTCACGATCATCCGCCCATGAGATAGAGCTTGCAGTGTTGCGTCAACAGGCAGAGTACCATCAATCAGTCTTGAGGGAACAATTGGAGTACTAGAGGCAACAATCTAAATACCAGAGACAACAAGCCGAGTACTAGAAGAAGAGGGACGAGTATTATGCAAGCCTCTAGGCCCAAAATCAAGCTCTTCTCTCGGTAAGTTGAAGTACCATTTTGTAGCTTATTTTGCAAAACACATGATGTGTATCTTATTTGCTCAACAATGACTTGTATATAATTTGTAGCAACTAGCCCAACAAGTGGGCATCCCGATGCCGACATATGGAATGCCGCCTCCGGACTTTGCACTGCCAATGCCAATGTTGGCGCCTCCACCTCCGCCTCCGCCACAATTCCCTATGGTATGTACACATATGCGTGTGTGACATGTTCATAGTTGTCTTATGTGTTTAAATGAACAACTGAGTGGTTACTATTTCATGTGCTTGTGTTATAGGGATTTCAGACACCACCCCGCTACAGTTGCCGCACCTGGAGATGGGTCTGGTCAAGATGACACATCACATTCGTGGGTGAACAACCTTTTCAACACGCAGAGTCCAGCCGGAGGAGGTGGCGATGGATATGAGTGATAATGATGTAAAACACTTGTTGCAACCTTTCATGTGAAAGAATATCCGTCGAACAATGTTCATTTTGGATTTTGGACAACTATGTTGATGTAAACATTTGTTGCAACCATTTGGAACTCTATGTCGTTATGTTAAATTTGTGAATGTGAATACTTATGTGACTATATTTGTGAATGTGTATACTTATGTGAGTATATTTGTGATTGTGAATTTGTATATGTGTATGAAATCTGTTTTGTATTTGCAAATGTCAGATTTTTTAAAATTCAGAATTTTGTGCAATTTCTGAAATATGTTATGTCCGACGGCCTAGTGTAAGCCGTCAGACATAAGATATATATTATGTCCGACGGCTTACAACCGTCGGACATAAGGTATATGTTATGTCCGACGACTTAAAGCCGTCGGACATAGCAACAGTGGGCCCCACAGGCGACGGTTAAAACGGTTGCCACGCCTTACCTCCGACGGTCGGGTGGGGCCGTCGGAGATATCTCCTATGTCCGACGGCGGCCGTCGGACATAACGCTATTTCCGACGCCTTACCCCCGACGGCTTAAAACCGTCGCAGATAAGTTAAAGCTGTCGGACATAACCTATCTCCGACGGCTTTAGCCGTCGGAAATTCTTCCGTTTACTGTAGTGCTGCATTCCTACTTGACGTAAAAATTCATGGAGATGAAGTAGATCACAATCTTCATCATGGCTAGCTTCATATTTAGAGCTAGTTTTGAAACTTTATACCCAGTAATTGAGGGAGAAATTAAACTAATTTTCTCCTTAAATACCGTGAATCTGGAAGATGATTTAAGTTTTTAAACTAGCCCTTATAGTACGTGGGTGAAAATCTTGATGTAGATCTACACCAACAATATCTAGATATGAGTATACCTAGATAGATTTACATACTCTTTAGGCTGTCTATAACCGCTATCTTATTTTACACCCTCTTTTATTCACTATTTTAAAATTCACTCTTAGAACTAGTTTGAAAATTCTATTTTCTAAAGAATTTTTATTTTATGGAAAAATAGAAACCACTTGGAAAAATGAGTTTCCAAACTAGACTTTAAAATAATATAATCTAGTGCAAGATCTGCTGCGGACCACGGCAGCGATTTGCGATCCTCGTCGCAGGAGAGACCGAGAGGCCCAACGGCCAGAAAATGGGCAGCAGGCCCACACAAAGATGGCAAGCCAGAAAATCCTTTCACTACACATCCCATTTCCCTCCTCCTCCTCCTCCTCCTGGAGCAAACGGTACATTATTCCAGCAGCAAATATTAGGATTGGGAGATGATTATTTATGTGGCTATCAGAATAGTTGTGATTACTACTACTTCAGCGAGTCAACAAAGGTGAGTGGAAAGTGCATTCATCCCTTTTTTGAGTTTTGGTGATTTGGATAACAACACATTTAAAGATCTAACATGTTTGCTAAGTGTTGAACAGGGAATTCAGTATGATGAACATACTTGAATAGTGTATAATGATCAGTGAACAAGGTTCAACACAAGGTCAAATAACAGTGAGACAATGCAAATGGATATAATATGGTCTCTATATTGGTTTGAATATATGGATAAGTCCTGAGAAATCACTATGCATAAATATGATCATAATAGAGGTTGAAGTGATTAAGAGGATTGGTCAAGCCAAAGTGAATAAGATATGAGGAATCATTAATTGGCTTGACCATATTACTATTAGTCCATATATGAATTAGCTTATAAAATCTCCTGTCTAGAATTTAATTGATTAAATAGTGCACATGTTTCTTATGTTGCATGATTATGTTCAATTGATACTCCTTTTATGCCAATGGTACTTTAAGTTGCAAATAAGTACTCTCAACAGATATCAATTGAATTCATATATATGTGTGCACTAAAACTTGAGGAGAACTTAGTGTAATATGCTATTAGTGATCTGCTTATCTATCAAATTGTATCAATTGGTGTTTTTCAATTGATATTTTTCATACATGATCACTAGTTGTATAATCCATACTTGTACAATTTTCATGCTGCCTCTTGTTATGATAAGAAAATGCTAGGTGACATCTAGACTCCAAGTATCAAGATTTATCTTTCAATTAGTTTGACAATATTCATTTGATATCTTGGACCTATGTCACAACTATGCCAACAAGAGCTTGCAAATGAATTCTAAATCTAACATAAGTCTGGAAACCCCTTGAAAAGGTAAAATGTAAAGGTACATCACTTCATGTCACTTCTCCATTACCTTTGTGCCATCTAAGGACCCTTTTCATGATAGTGTGTTCACATCATGCTTACTCATAATTTCTACCCTTTATATTCTTTGTATCCTTTTTGGAGATTTATGACAAAGGGGGAGAAATTTTAAATTAAAGCTTACCTTTAGTCTTATGTAACTAAGTGTTAGAAGACTTTTGAAAAGGGGAGAAATAATTAACAAAAAGGTTGAATCATAAGTAAAACATAAGATGAAGCAAATTGGTGAGTGCATAATATGTCATGAGCATCACGTTTATTTATGACACAAAGCACCCTATGAATAGTATGATATAAGTTGTCTTCACTCTATGACCCAAATATGTGCTTTTGGCATTTGAGTACAAAATTGGTATTTTCTGAAATGCACATATTTAGGGGGAGGAAACTATATCATAGGATTCAAAATCTTATTTATCAAATCTTATGTAAGCTTTAAATGTGTTGTCATCAATCACCAAAAAGGGGGAGATTGAAAGTGCATTCATCCCTTTTGTGAGTTTTGGTGATTTGGATAACAACACATTTAAAGATCTAACAAGTTTGCTAAGTGTTGAACAGGGAATTCAGTATGATGAACATACTTGAATAGTGTATAATGATCAGTGAACAAGGTTCAACACAAGGTCAAATAACAGTGAGACAATGCAAATGGATATAATATGGTCTCTATATTGGTTTGAATATATGGACAAGTCCTGAGAAATCACTATGCATAAATATGATCATAATAGAGGTTGAAGTGATTAAGAGGATTGGTCAAGCCAAAGTGAATAAGATATGAGGAATCGTGAATTGGCTTGACCATATTACTATTAGTCCATATATGAATATATGAGAATCAAACTAGAGCTTGATTGATCTTAGCAGTTATATCTAGATGACATTCAAGCAAGGTTCACAATATTGAAGAAATGATTCTCTCAATGGATGCTCAATATGATGTGACTCAAGAATGGCTTGATAGGGTGAAGATAGCAAGGAAAGGGCTTCGAGGAACTAAGCGAAGGTGAAGGCCAAGCGACGGCTTGTAGACCAAGGTACCATGGCTAAGGTGAAGAAGAGAGTACTTGCACTAAGTCGATGAACTAATCAGCTATGAAGAGTTACAACATGTTGATGCATCAGTAAGGTGACTTGAAGCCATGATTTGAACTCATATATGGTGAAATGGCACAAGTCACAGGCTCGATTTGTGTTTGCTTCAAAAGGTGAGACAAAGATGTTTGTGATCCTTATGAAGCAATGCCATGGAGAAATCACACATGAGACACCAATTTCTCAAGGAGGTTACTTAATTATATTTTATTTAACTTGAGTATAGGAATCGTCGTACTATCAAGGGGGATCCAAAAAGAAGGTTGGTGTTGGTACTAAAGCTCAAAAATCCTTGATCCAAAACTTCCATTTTACCCTTGTTAATCCTTAGTGAAAGTATGTAGTACAACCTTTTTAAGTCTATCTTGGCCAAAATTGCTCTTTGGAAAAAACAGGTTCAACCGGTTTTTGCACTGTTCACCTTTTTTGAAAATACTGGTTCAGCCGAACACTCAACCGGACACTCAACCGGTTTTTGTCTGGTGGAAACCGGTTCAACCGGTTTTAAAACCGGTTCAACCGGTTTTTGCACTGTTCACTTTTTCTGCCAGTCTGCTGTGTCAGCCAAAAAGCTGTGCGCAGCTTTTTGAAAACCGGTTCAACCGGTTTTTGGGCAGAAAAGTCAAAAACGGCTAGTTTTGGAGCCCCACCTATATATATTCACTCCTACCTCTCTCCCCTCAGTAGAGCACGCACAAAACTCCATTTCTAACCTGAGAAACACCTCCCACTCTCTCTCACACACCTCTTGCCTCTCCCATTTCAAATCTTTGGAGAGAAATCTTTGAGTGAGTTTGAGAGCTGCGGTTTTTGTGCTTCATCTCCAAATCTCTCTTGCTCTTCTTGATTCGAGCTTTGGTACTACATCGAGTTCTTTGTGGATTAATTACTCTTGGAGCTTCTAGCTCCTAGACGACTAGGTGTCTCTTGTGAGTCTCCAAATCTTGTGGAAGACCACAAGAAAGTTTGTATTACCCGCTCGTTTGAGCAAAGATTATTGTGTGGGCTTGACCTTTGTGGTCGGCAAAGGGAGGATTAGGGTTGAAAGAGACCCGGCTCTTTGTGGGCGCCTCAATGAGGAAGTAGGGCACCTTAGTGGTGTGACCGAACCTCGGGATAAATCTTGTGTCTCTTGTGTTCTTGCTCATTGTGTTTGTTTGTGTTCTTCGTTCTCTCACCATTGCGTGGAAGATTTGTTTATATCTTTTTGGTGTGTGGATTTTGAGAAGTGCCCTTCTCAGATCTACTACTTTGAACCCTGTGGATCATTTAGAACATCTCATTTCCAAAGTTAACTGGGTGAATTTCGAGATCAATTCAGTTTTACCCAGTTTGCTTCTAGTTTTTGTTGAAAAAGTTTTAACTTGCCTATTCACCCCCTCTAGGCAACTTTCAATTGGTATCGGAGCCTAATCCTCGTTCTAACGCTTAACCGCGTGAGGAAAAGATCATGTCGGGGGGACTAAGAAACGAAAGTGCTTCTAAGCTTGAAAAAATTGAGGTTGCCTCGACTTCATCTTTTGTTGCAAATGTTGATCCTAGGGCAATAGATCTTGCCATGAGAATCGCCGAAAGGATGTTCCTCGGAATGAAGGAAGATGAGGCGAAGAACAAAATTGAAGAAGAAAATGATCGATGGAGACCAAATGACGAATCCACCTCTTCACAAGGTTCGTCTTTCAAATCCACTTCTCATATGTGCTTTATTGCTAATGGGAGTGACAGTGAAAGCGAAAGTGAGGATGAGGAGGAGCAAGAAAGTGATAGTGAAGATGAGGATGATCTTCAACAATTCTTTGCTCAGCTAAGCAAGAAACATCGGATGAGCTTGCTCAAACTCATGAAAAGAGCGGAAGAACAAAAAGAAATACTTCATAAGCAAGAAGACTTCCTCATCAGAAAAATTGAAGACTTAGAGAAGTTGACCAAAGAGCATGAGAAGCTAAAGTGCTCTCATGATGATTTGGTCCAAAGGTATGAAGACATTTCAATTGAGCAAATTAAAGTTGTTAATCATTCATCATATATTGCTCAATTAGAAAATAAAAATGCTATGTTCAAGAACACGATAGAAAGGCTAAATATTGAAAATCTAACTTTGCAAGAAAAACATGATATGCTTGTTTGCTCTCATAATAAATTTATGGATTCACATATCATGTTAGAAATGGCTCATGAGGTTGTGTTAACTAATTTGAAATCATACCAACCTCACATATGCACATGTACTCAAGTAGAAACTATATTATCATGTGCTAACAAATGTTGCTCTCAAGAAAGCCAATCTTCCATTGAGCTAGAAATTTTAGGAATTAGTGATATTTCTATGACACAAGAAAATAAAGAGCTCAAGGAAGAAGTTGGAAGGCTAAGAAGGAGCTTAACTCTTTTGAAGGGAAAGTGTCATGCTCAACCTTCTCAAGATAACCGTGATAATATGGTGAAAAAGCTTGAGAAGGGGACAACCGTAGCATGCACAAAACCCCTTCAAAAGAATACCAAGTTTTCCAAGAAGGGCATGAGCAAAATCTATGGTGAGAAAATTAATGCTCATATGATTTGCTCTAACAATGTACCTATGTGCTTCAACAAAGAAAGATCAAAGAGAAGCGATAGGAGGTGCTATGGATGCAAGGAGAAGGGCCATGAAATTGATTCATGCCCCCACATGAAGAATCAAGACCTTGCACGATCAAGAAAGATGACCATCAAAAAGGATGAAAGCAAAAGGCAAATGCATTGCAAGGACAAGCATCGCATTTGCTACAATTGCCGTGAAAAAGGTCATCTATTCAAGGTTTGTCCAAAGGGTAAAACTCCTAAGCCTAACTTGTCAATACATTCAAATATGCTTAGGAGACCCAAATTTGACTCTTGTGCTAGAAAGGTGATGAGTTCACCACATTCTAGGACCAAGGCTATTTGGGTGCCTAAGTCCTTATTCGCTGACCTTGATAGACCTATCATGAGATGGGTACCAAAATGTACTTAATAAGTTTTGCAGGTACCCAGAGATGATATGAAGCTTTGGGGTGCTTGAGCGGTTCAACTCAATTCTTATCTCAAGCTATCAATCTTACATTGTCTATCCTTTAAGATTGACCCAAAGATGAATTGAGTTGTTATATCACTAACTTCATATTCATCTCTAGCAAGAACTTGTGTTGTAGGGAATAAGGATTAACCTTTGTAGGAATCAAGCAAAAGGCCTACAAGCAAGTGATATCCAAAGGATGGTAACAATTAATTCTTAAGTGCACATTGCTTTTAATTGGTATATTCCTTTGTGTCTTTTGTAGCCACATAGGAAAAATGAAGCACTTGAGAATGAACTTAAAAGATTTTACCTTGCTTTGGAAAGGATCTAATTATATGGTAGATTGTAAGTTCATATTTTTATATTGTGACAATCTACATGCTTTAAATTGATTGTATGTATCTTGTGGCATATTTCAAGTTAATCATCATATTATTGCCATGACCTAGACATAAAGAGTATTATCCCATGTTCTTAAATGAATAGAGTGCTAAGTAAGAAATTCAAATTCTTATAGCACTTACCAAATGGGGAATTCTCTATATGACTAGAGTTGTGAGACTAATGTTTCTATCTAAGTGTTTATGTAGTCTCACAACATGAAAATGTGTTTCCCAAATGGAGTGTGCCATTCAATATTCAAAGAAGATCGAACCAATACTATGTGATGTATTCATTCTTGTTTAAATTGGTTTTGAGTCTTCTACATTAATCACTCACCATGCTATGAATTAAACTTGCCAGGTAAACTTAATTAAATAATCATGCTACTTTCATCTTTTTTACAATTGATGTTATGCATGATGCTTGTAAGGGTAATTTAGTTCATATCATGAGGTTTCCTTGTTTTAGTAACCTTCTTGTCATTCATATATGTCACACCCGGTTTTTAGAAGGTAAACCGAATGCGAACCATGTACGTGCCAGGATCAGTTATTCACGTACACAGCAGTTACATAACATGGACATCATCACACAGTGCTCAAATAGTATTAAAAGGGAAATAATAGTCGATTACATCATACGTCTGAGACGTCCATATAGTCCTTACAATAAATCAAAGTGCGGAAAAGAAACGTAGATAACGCGGCCTTCACAGGCAGCCGACTGGGGGTTGCCGCTAACCCACACCTAGAACTCGTCGTAGTCCTGGAACTCCTGGAAGTCTCCTTCCACAGCTTCATCTTCTCCTGAGCAGTGGTTGCAATGCTGACAACCTGGGGGGGGGTTTGGTGTGTAGAGCAAGGGTGAGTACACATCAACATACTCAGCAAGCATCCCGTTTGGCTGTAGTGGACTAGCTTTATGTGGGGATAAGTCAAGCAGTTGCTTTTAGTTGGTCAGGTTATTACTTACTAGTAGAGAGCCAGGTTTTAACATTAACCCAAGTTATTAGCCCAATGTATCCTTTCCAAACGGAAAGAATACCACTTACCATTACCATAATCATAATCAGAACCATCAATCTCATTGCCACCTGTACCAAAGTATCTCTGATCAAGTATCACTAATCTCTGGAGCTCCCTTGGCCGCTCATGACCGCGAGCACGGCTGATATATCAGTTTCATAACACTCTGCAGAGGTTGCGCACTTTACCCACAAGCCGTGATTCCCTCTTGCCTCGGGCCGATCAAACCCTTAAACACTACCAAGGTGAATAGGCAGGGTCTCACTACGTAGCCTTTACAAAGATTCCCCGGGGCTGTAGCCACCCGTTAGGTTTCCTAAATGTACCGCACTCCTCCCCAAGGGACAAATCAACCTTGGCAGAGCGAGCCGCATACACCGAGCCCCATTGACGGCACAACGGCTAAGCGAACTACACCCCGGTTCCTCCAATTATTCAGCTAAGGGCGTCCCATTCCACCCTCATGGTTGCACTGTTTTCCCGGGCGGTCATCCATTGAACAGGTCCTTACGGAGAGGCACTCGAGAAACCGCTCGAGTCCCCTTAAATGCCACAAGTATAATCATAATTAAGAAGGGGGAAAACAGCGTATCATAGATAATCACATCATGTTCATTGATTAGAGTTGAGCATTAGCATCAGACTAAGCAGTAATAATCCGACCCAAATAGGTAAACAAGGACATGGATAACAAAAACTAGTCAATCCTTGAGTATAAATGTGTAATGCGGGAGGTGAATTAAAGAATGAATAGGACAGAAATAGGTCAAAGGACACTTGCCTCCACCAACCGACTGCTGCTCAGGGGCTTCTCCTGCGAATTCCTCGGGCTCTTCGACCGGATCGTTCTCTATGCGAGCGCAAACATACATACATCCACATATTTAATACAAAAGAACAGTACACCATACAAGGGAACAAATAAAGTGAGTATGCATCAAGTATGACATTCGATATCGCATTCATTATGATTAGAAAGAAACGGGAAAAGGGTCTCGCAGGGGGTTAAAGTTTATGCACTAATGATTAGTTACAACTGGTTCTTAACAACAGAATTCTGTTATATACCCTAATGGAAACCTAGTCATTTTAAGTTGATCAACATTGCACGAGATAAACAATTAACTAAATGAATCAACTAGCGCAACGAAATTCTAAATCAAGTTTCCTATTTCAATAACATGAACAATGATTAGCCTACCTAAAATAAAATAGCTATGATAACAGAAAGTAAAACAAAATAAATAAAATAATATAAAAAAAATAAATAAAAAAAGGGGGGGGGGGCGGTTGAACCGGCGGCTGGGCCGGCCGAGCAGGGGCGACCGAGCGCGGGGGGGGGGGGGGGGGGGGGGGGGCTGAGCCGGGGCGGTTGAACCGGCCCTGGGGCGGTTTGAACCGGCGGCTGGGCCGGCCGAGCAGGGGCGGCCGAGCGCGGCCAGGCGGGCGGCCAGGGCGCGGCCAGCGGCCAGGGCCGGCTGGGGCGCGGCCGGGGGCGGCTGGGGCGCGGCCGGGGGCGCGGCTGGGCGCGGCCGAGGGCCGGCATGGCCGGGCAGGGCGGCCGAGCAGGGGGGCGGCCGGGGCGGGCGGTCGGGGGCGCGCCATGGCCGGACGGGGAGGGGGAGAGGAGGGGAGAGGGGAGAGGAGGGAGAGGAGGGAGGAGGAGGGGGAGGGGAGGCTCACCGGGGACGGGCGAGCGACGGCGAGGGGCGGCGGTTGGGCCGGCGGCAGGGGCGGCCGAGCAGGGGTAGAGGGTGGCGGCGGCTAGGGTGGGGAGGGAATGGGAGGAAGGGGAGGGAGAGAGAGAGTTGGGGGGGGAAAGGGAGGGGGGGCGGCTGGGCCGACTGAGGCCCAAGAGGGGGGCGCGCGGGGGCGGCTGGGCCGGCCAGGGGCAGCCCACGGCGCGGGAGAGAGAAAAGGGAGGAGAGAGAGAGAAAGAAAGAAAAAGAAAAAGAAAAAGAAAAAGGTTATCCCCTTTTCGAAATTCGTTTTTCCTAGATGAATGCATCCACGTTCTCAATCAATCCAAAAGAATGCATGGTTCGGCATGGTGCATCAAACAACATAAAGCAATTTAGGGTTTTTCTTTACACGGGAATTCCAAACCGAATCCCGCTAGCTTTGGAAAAGGTCAAGGTCTAGCGAGGGGAAAAAGAAAAAGAAAAGGTAACGCCCGAATTTGGCGAGTGAAGAAAAGAAAAAATTCAACTGCAAAAATTCGGGGCGTTACAAACCTATCCCCCTTAAAAGAATCTCGCCCTCGAGATTCAGGGTTGGCTAGCAAAGAGCTCTGGGTACTTGGCCATCAAATCATCTTCACGCTCCCAGGTTGCTTCTTCCTCAGAGTGGTGATTCCATCTGACTTTGCACATTCTGATGGTCTTCCTTCGGGTGACTCTATCTGCAACCTCAAGGATCTGAGCTGGCTTCTCAACGTAGGTCAAGTCCTCCTGGACCTCAAGACCTTCCACTGGCAACTGCTCTTCTGGCACACGCAAGCACTTCTTCAACTGAGACACATGAAAGACATCATGCACAGTGGACAAATTCTCTGGCAGACTGAGCTGATAGGCCACTTCTCCACGCTTTGAGAGGATCTGGTACGGACCAATGTAGCGGGGTGCTAGCTTGCCTTTCACTCCGAATCTTCTGACTCCTCTGATCGGTGACACTTTCAGATAGACAAAGTCTCTGACTTCAAAACTCAGCTCTCTTCTTCTTGTGTCTGCAAAGCTTCGCTGCCTCGATTGCGCTATCTTCAGATTCTCTCGGACCATCCTGATGTTCTCTTCGGCTTCAAGCAAAATGTCTGGCCCAAACACTTGCTTCTCTCCAGGCTGATCCCATTGCAACGGAGTTCTGCAACTCCTTCCATAGAGCGCCTGAAACGGTGACATCTTCAAACTGGCCTGGTAACTGTTGTTATAGGAAAACTCTGCATAAGGCAATCGCTTATCCCATCCGGACTGATCTTGCAACGCACAGGCTCTCAACATGTCTTCGAGAATTTGATTGGTCCTTTCGGTCTGGCCATCTGTCTGCGGATGATAAGCTGAACTGAAATTCAGATGTGTGCCCAAGGCTTCATGCAACTGCTGCCAGAAATGAGAGGTGAACTGCGTTCCTCTGTCTGACACTATCTTCTTTGGCACACCATGAAGACAAACGATCCGAGACATATACAACTCTGCCAATACTGCACTGTTGTAGCTGGTCTTGACAGGTATGAAGTGGGCTAACTTGGTCAAACGGTCCACTACTACCCAAATGGAATCGTAGCCGGCTCGAGTGCGAGGCAATCCGACTATGAAATCCATACCGATTTCATCCCATTTCCACCGAGGGATTTGCAACGGTTGCAACAATCCAGCAGGTCTCTGATGTTCGGCCTTAATTCTTCGACAACTATCGCACATAGCCACATGCTCTGCGATTTCCCTCTTCATTCCATACCACCAGAATTTCTTCTTCAGATCTTGATACATCTTCTCACTGCCAGGGTGAATCGAATAAGCTGTCTCATGAGCTTCCTTGAGAATCAACTCCCGAATAGACTGGACATTGGGAACACACAAGCGGTCTTTGAACCATACCACGCCTTCTGCATCTTCTCGAAAATCTTTGCCTCTGCCATCTAGAATCAGTCGCCGGATCTCACTGATCTTCTCATCATTCTTCTGCGCTTCTTTGATTTCTCGCTCCAAGGTAGGTTCCAATTCAACTGTGACTCCTCGCGAATTGTTCAGAAATCCGAGACTCAACCTGTCAAACTCTTTGGCCAACTCATAAGGCATCGGACGAGCGACCATCAGATTGACTTGACTCTTTCTGCTCAAAGCATCTGCCACTACGTTCGCTTTGCCTGGATGGTAATGGATCTCCAACTCATAGTCTTTGATCAACTCTAACCATCTTCGCTGCCTCATGTTCAATTCTGACTGAGTGAATATGTACTTCAGACTCTTGTGATCTGTGTAAACATCGCATTTCTGCCCATACAGATAGTGCCTCCATGTCTTCAGTGCGTGAACCACTGCTGCCAACTCTAGATCATGGATTGGGTAGTTCTTCTCATGAACCTTCAGCTGTCGGGACGAGTAAGCCACAACTCTTCCCTCTTGCATCAACACGCATCCCAAACCTGTGTAACAAGCATCACAGTACACAGAGAAGGGCTTGTGCACATCAGGCAAGACTAGGACAGGCGCTGTTGTCAACTTCTCTTTCAGCGCTTCGAAGGCCTCTTGACATTTCTGGGTCCACTTGAACTCAACCTTGTTGCCTAGCAACGCTGTCATTGGTCTCGCAATCTTCGAAAACCCTTCAATGAATCGCCGATAATATCCGGCCATTCCAATGAAGCTCTTGATTCCTCGAGCATCCGTTGGCGCTTTCCAGTTCAGAATGTCTGCCACTTTCTTCGGATCCACAGCCAATCCTTCTTTGTTGATTATGTGACCCAAGAACAGGACTTCACTGATCCAGAACTCACACTTGCTCAACTTAGCATACAACTGGTGCTGTCGCAATCTCTGCAATACCATCCTCAAATGATCTGCATGCTCTTCTTCACTTTGAGAATAAATCAGAATGTCATCAATGAATACCACCACAAACTTATCAAGGTAATCCATGAATACGCTGTTCATCAAGTTCATGAAGAACGCTGGTGCATTGGTCAAACCAAAAGACATCACTGTGAACTCATATAGCCCATACTTGGTAATGAATGCCGTCTTCGGAATGTCCGAAGGTCGGATCCTGAGCTGATGATAACCTGACCTCAGATCGATCTTGGAGAACACACTGGCTCCTCTCAACTGGTCGAACAGATCTTCTATTCTGGGCAAGGGATACTTATTCTTGATCGTGACTTCATTCAAAGCTCGATAATCGATACACATCCTCTTGGTGCCATCTTTCTTCTCCACAAACAGGACAGGGGCGGCCCAAGGCGAGGTGCTTGGCCGGATGTAACCTTTCTCTGACAGCTCATCAATCTGCTTCTTAAGCTCAACCAACTCTGGTCCAGATATTCTGTAAGCTCTCTTAAAGATAGGGGCGGTTCCAGGAAGAAGCTCTATGGCGAATTCAACTTTCCGCTCTGGTGGCATACCCGGTAAGTCCTTTGGAAACACATCTGGGAATTCAGACACAACCTTGATACTCTCAATTGGGTCTGCTTCACTGCTATCGACAGCCATCTGATAACAACTTCCTTTCTTTGGCTCAGGCGGGACTAACTCGGTCACCACTTCCTCTCCTAGTGGGGACACCAACTTGATTGTCCTTTTATCACAACTGATAACTGCCTGATACTTATCTAGCCAATTCATCCCTAGGATGACATCTATTCCCTGAGTACCCATTACTATAAGGTTAGCGGGAAACGCTATCCCCCTTATTTCCACACTTACATTCAAACATATGCTATCAGCTCGAATTCTACCACCAGCTGAGTCAATTTGAATGGGGGTTGACATGGTAGTAATTGGAAGATTATGCGCTTCTACCCATGATGCAGTAATGAAAGAATGTGTTGCTCCAGTATCAAATAACACTTCTGCAATATGGGAATCGACTGGGAACATACCTACTGTCATGTCGGGGGTCTCCTGAACTGCTTCAGCCTCCAAGTGGTTCAGTCTCCCATGATTATAGCGCTGCTGAGGGCGGTTGCCTGCTCCAGGCTGAGACACATTCTGCTTCGCTGGGGCATTGGGGCCTGACTGCTGCTGGGCTGCCTTCTTCGGACATTGCATCACCTAGTGGCCTTGCTCTCCACAGTGGAAACATGCCCTGTTTCCAACCTGAGCTGGTGCTGCCTGATTGTTCTGCTGGGTTGCGGGGGCAGGAAGACGAGGTGTCTGCTGATTCTGCCTCTGGAACTGACCTCCTCCTGACTGATTGCTCTGACGATTCTGGTACTGGTGCTGAGGATACTGCCTTTGGAACTGCTGATACTGCTGACGCTGCTGATGCTGCTGAGGTGGACGCTGGTTCTGCTTGAACTGCTGAGGTTGATTGCCTGAAAAACGAGGACGGCTGCTGCTTCCAGGCTGGGGTCCACTGATCTTGCGCTTACGATCCTCCATCTCCTTACGCTTCCTCTCTGTCATGATTGCTCTGTCAATCAGGTGCTGGAATGTCGGGAAGGTGTGATTCATCAGTTGATACTGCAGAGGGTCGACCAAGCCTCTCAGAAAACGGTACTGTCGCTTGGCGTTGGTGTTGACATCCTCAGGAGCATAGCGAGACAACTGCAGAAACCTGTCTCGATACTCACTGACAGATGATGACCCTTGCTTAAGGGCCAGGAACTCCTCCTTCTTCACTGTCATCAGACCTGCAGGCACATGGTACTGACGAAAGCTACCTCTGAACTCTTCCCAGGTGATGGCATCAGGGTTGGCATGGGTGGCGAGGTAAGACTCCCACCATGATTGGGCTGCTCCTCTCAACAGACGGGGACCATACAAGACTTTCTCCCTGTCATCACACTGAGCGGTATGCAACTCCCGCTCCACAGTGCGCAGCCAATCTTCAGCATCCATGGGGTCAGAAGAGTGAGCGAACGTTGGGGGATGACCTCTCATGAATTCAGCACGCTTGTCTCTAGGCATCTGAGGCATCTGAGGCTGGGGTGGTGCTTGCTGCTGCTGCTGCTGAATGGCGGCCAGAGTCTGACCGATGGCCTGAACTGCCTGAGTCTGCATCAGAAACATCTGCTCGATCGACATCGGGGGCGGGGGCGGCAGCTGCTGCTGCTGGGGCACCTCATCCTGCGGAGCGGCTTGCTCCTGCTGAGCACGCCTTCCTCCTCTGCGCCTGTTCTCTGACATCTGCAGAACGCAACCACACATCAGAACTGATCTGGCAAATCTTGCAGCATAAGAAAAGAGTATAGAATTCTCCAAAGGCACTGAACAGATGAGCATCTTCACTGATCTCCAACACAGACCACACAACTTCTCAGATAAAGAGGAAAGTAGAATAAAGGGTTTCCCAACTATATAACTAACTCCATTAACATAATAGGTGAACCAAAATGCAGGGGATACCCACACTCTGGTGACAATCATTACAAAGATCCAAACCAAACATAGTTCATCATGACAAACATAAATGCACAGGATATAGCAAACTACCCTGTCTAACTAAGACTAACTAAGACCGAGACTAACGCTAAGACTGAAGCTTCTATGTATATATTTTGTATTAATTACAGGATCCAACTCTAACGAGCTATGGTTCTAGATTTATCTTGGTCTTGCAGTCGGGATTGCCATAAGACTGGCGTCCACGCCGAGGTGAGCGGTACGGGTGCTGAGTCCCGACGGGAGCGGGGGAACCATCATCCAAGTGACGACGTTCCGCGCGCTCAGCCCGCAGCAGGGCGATCTCAGCACGAGCCCTACTCAGCTCGTCTAATGCATGGTCCAGCTCCGTGTTTAGCACGGCGGCTAGGTTGACTGTGCTGCTCAACCTAGGATTGTCCTCACCAGCAGGTGAAACAATCACGCCTCCTGTGCTGCCAGATGGACGGCGGGGGTAATACTTCAGGTCGAGACCGTCAGCTACCCCACCGAGAACCGAGCAGTAGTGCGAAAGCGCACGCCGTGCAGCATCCTGCATGGCTGCCTCAGCTGAGTCCCGCTCAGAGATAGAATAGTGCTCTGAGCAAGCCTCCGCGCCCTGGAGACTGTTCTCCGGACGGCGCACCAAGCAGGTCGCCTCCCAGCGGTCCGGGTAGACCCCGCGACTATGCTGGTAGACCACACAGCGATACTCGATGGACCAAGTACGCCGGTCAAGTGCCCGACGCAGCAGGGTGTCGAGCGCGTCGTGGAAGTGACACCCGCGAGCAGCGTCGCGAGTGATGGGTCGAGCAACCCATCCTTCCGGCTCATGGTCAGCAGAGAAGTCGATGTCGTGGCTCAAGCTGTCGTCGCCACCTCCGTTGTCTGGGTCTCCTCCAACAGCTACTCCAGAAGCTGGGGCGCCCAGTGGTGGTGCAGGGGGCGCCTCCAGGGGAAGCACAGGAGAGCAGCTCCTCACAGACTCTATCTCCTGCTGGAGCGAGAAAGAAGAGCCCTGCTGCTCCTGACGTCGACGTTCCTGCTCCTCATGCAGGCGGTGGTGCAGTCTCTCCAAGTGGCTGGACTGTACGGCCACGGGACGGTGAAGCGGACGCTCAGCAAGGCGGGAGGGTAAGAAGGGGATGACAGACTTTCGTGCAGTGTGTCTAAGACGAGCCATCTACAAAAGACATCACAAGCAAAAGGGTGAGAACAGAATTAATATGACCAGCAAGTAATGAATCGTAAATAAATGAAGGATCAGAATAAAACAAAATTTTCAGCAAGGTATAATATATAGTAGAACATAGGTTTGGTCAGTAGGACCAACTTTTGAAGGGATATCAAAGTCAAGGCAGTGACAGAGGTCTATAATCCTTAGAACAACCATTCTACTCTAGGTTAGCGGTCCTACAGTCAGCACGGCTTTGATACCACTTATGTCACACCCGGTTTTTAGAAGGTAAACCGAATGCGAACCATGTACGTGCCAGGATCAGTTATTCACGTACACAACAGTTACATAACATGGACATCATCACACAGTGCTCAAATAGTATTAAAAGGGAAATAATAGTCGATTACATCATACGTCTGAGACGTCCATATAGTCCTTACAATAAATCAAAGTGCGGAAAAGAAACGTAGATAACGCGGCCTTCACAGGCAGCCGACTGGGGGTTG
The DNA here is from genome assembly GCA_029449295.1 of Zea luxurians. Taxonomy (NCBI): domain Eukaryota; kingdom Viridiplantae; phylum Streptophyta; class Magnoliopsida; order Poales; family Poaceae; genus Zea; species Zea luxurians. The sequence continues at coordinate 34,924,580 of JAOPSE010000016.1, read as the reverse complement.
CCGCTAACCCACACCTAGAACTCGTCGTAGTCCTGGAACTCCTGGAAGTCTCCTTCCACAGCTTCATCTTCTCCTGAGCAGTGGTTGCAATGCTGACAACCTGGGGGGGGGGTTTGGTGTGTAGAGCAAGGGTGAGTACACATCAACATACCCAGCAAGCATCCCGTTTGGCTGTAGTGGACTAGCTTTATGTGGGGATAAGTCAAGCAGTTGCTTTTAGTTGGTCAGGTTATTACTTACTAGTAGAGAGCCAGGTTTTAACATTAACCCAAGTTATTAGCCCAATGTATCCTTTCCAAACGGAAAGAATACCACTTACCATTACCATAATCATAATCAGAACCATCAATCTCATTGCCACCTGTACCAAAGTATCTCTGATCAAGTATCACTAATCTCTGGAGCTCCCTTGGCCGCTCATGACCGCGAGCACGGCTGATATATCAGTTTCATAACACTCTGCAGAGGTTGCGCACTTTACCCACAAGCCGTGATTCCCTCTTGCCTCGGGCCGATCAAACCCTTAAACACTACCAAGGTGAATAGGCAGGGTCTCACTACGTAGCCTTTACAAAGATTCCCCGGGGCTGTAGCCACCCGTTAGGTTTCCTAAATGTACCGCACTCCTCCCCAAGGGACAAATCAACCTTGGCAGAGCGAGCCGCATACACCGAGCCCCATTGACGGCACAACGGCTAAGCGAACTACACCCCGGTTCCTCCAATTATTCAGCTAAGGGCGTCCCATTCCACCCTCATGGTTGCACTGTTTTCCCGGGCGGTCATCCATTGAACAGGTCCTTACGGAGAGGCACTCGAGAAACCGCTCGAGTCCCCTTAAATGCCACAAGTATAATCATAATTAAGAAGGGGGAAAACAGCGTATCATAGATAATCACATCATGTTCATTGATTAGAGTTGAGCATTAGCATCAGACTAAGCAGTAATAATCCGACCCAAATAGGCAAACAAGGACATGGATAACAAAAACTAGTCAATCCTTGAGTATAAATGTGTAATGCGGGAGGTGAATTAAAGAATGAATAGGACAGAAATAGGTCAAAGGACACTTGCCTCCACCAACCGACTGCTGCTCAGGGGCTTCTCCCGCGAATTCCTCGGGCTCTTCGACCGGATCGTTCTCTATGCGAGCGCAAACATACATACATCCACATATTTAATACAAAAGAACAGTACACCATACAAGGGAACAAATCAAGTGAGTATGCATCAAGTATGACATTCGATATCGCATTCATTATGATTAGAAAGAAACGGGAAAAGGGTCTCGCAGGGGGTTAAAGTTTATGCACTAATGATTAGTTACAACTGGTTCTTAACAACAGAATTCTGTTATATACCCTAATGGAAACCTAGTCATTTTAAGTTGATCAACATTGCACGAGATAAACAATTAACTAAATGAATCAACTAGCGCAACGAAATTCTAAATCAAGTTTCCTATTTCAATAACATGAACAATGATTAGCCTACCTAAAATAAAATAGCTATGATAACAGAAAGTAAAACAAAATAAATAAAATAATATAAAAAAATAAATAAAAAAAGGGGGGGGGCGGTTGAACCGGCCCTGGGGGCGGTTGAACCGGCGGCTGGGCCGGCCGAGCAGGGGCGGCCGAGCGCGGGGGGGGGGGGGGGGGGCGGCTGAGCCGGGGCAGTTGAACCGGCCCTGGGGTGGTTGAACCGGCGGCTGGGCCGGCCGAGCAGGGGCGGCCGAGCGCGGCCAGGCGGGCGGCCAGGGCGCGGCTGGGGCGCGGCCGGGGCCGGCTGGGGCGCGGCCGGGGGCGGCTGGGGGCGCGGCTGGGCGCGGCCGAGGGCCGGCATGGCCGGGCAGGGCGGCCGAGCAGGGGGGCGGCCGGGGCGGGCGGTCGGGGGCGCGCCATGGCCGGACGGGGAGGGGGAGAGGAGGGGAGAGGGGAGAGGAGGGAGAGGAGGGAGGAGGGGGGGGGGAGGGGAGGCTCACCGGGGACGGGCGAGCGACGGCGAGGGGCGGCGGTTGGGCCGGCGGCAGGGGCGGCCGAGCAGGGGTAGAGGGTGGCGGCGGCTAGGGTGGGGAGGGAATGGGAGGAAGGGGAGGGAGAGAGAGAGTTGGGGGGGGAAAGGGAGGGGGGGGCGGCTGGGCCGACTGAGGCCCAAGAGGGGGGCGCGCGGGGGCGGCTGGGCCGGCCAGGGGCAGCCCACGGCGCGGGAGAGAGAAAAGGGAGGAGAGAGAGAGAAAGAAAGAAAAAGAAAAAGAAAAAGAAAAAGGTTATCCCCTTTTCGAAATTCGTTTTTCCTAGATGAATGCATCCACGTTCTCAATCAATCCAAAAGAATGCATGGTTCGGCATGGTGCATCAAACAACATAAAGCAATTTAGGGTTTTTCTTTACACGGGAATTCCAAACCGAATCCCGCTAGCTTTGGAAAAGGTCAAGGTCTAGCGAGGGGAAAAAGAAAAAGAAAAGGTAACGCCCGAATTTGGCGAGTGAAGAAAAGAAAAAATTCAACTGCAAAAATTCGGGGCGTTACAATATACTAGAGTTTGCTAAATAGGAAACTATCGCTTGTGTTACTAATACAATCTCTTTTAAGATATTTCATGGAAATTCATAAGTAGAGATTGTGCTCTTTCAATTGGTAAAATCACAAGTTTTAAAGGTTAATCTTCACCTAAAATAAAGATTAGGAATGCTCAAGGCAAAGGTATGGAACTAGTTGTTTCATTTGGTATGTGACCAATAATAGTTCCTTTCAAGTGACATTCTTTCAATTGGTAATAATCTATTCTATGGAAAGTAATGTCAATATGAAGGTTAAATTCCTTTGGCTTACATTTGTAAATTGGTGCATATTGTTAATTCACTCCTCCATGTGCATTAACTTAAAAGGAATTTAATTTATGCCTTTACGCCTCATAAATGATGATTTGTTTGCCATTCATATATAGATATCATCATTCATTAAATACTTCCTTGTACTACTAATACCTCTTTTCAAAGTGTTTTATCGACTAGTTTTAAAAGGAAAAGAGATAACAAAGAAGGAAGTCTCCACAAATGATGAAAAGAAGAATACTAAGGTGACACCACCACAGATAGTAAGATCTGTCAAATTGGTATAACAAATGGTACATTCTATATGGTGGTAAGTATTCTTAGGCATAAGTTAATTCATTGCAAATTTGTCATGCCTTGACCATGATATGTAATATACTCCTCATGAGACTCTTAACTGAATTGAAAGTGCATGTGGCAAGTCATTCAAATACTTGATGCACATATCTAGTGGGAGAACATTATATATCTTGTGTCATAGAGAATAAGTTTCACTTGAGTAAGCTATACTAAGACAATCCAAAATGATAAATTTGTATCTCATTCATATGGATTGTAATCTTTGTTTTCCAAATAGTTACTCTTGATGCAGTTTAAAATTCCTTTATCGTTAATTCTAAAAGTGCATAAGAATCCTTTTTGTTGATATTCATCACATACGTATGCACTAACATGGATATGATTTTAAACTGTAAAAGGTACAATTAATGATCCATACTATCTAAATTTTGGAAACCTACAAATTGATATCTTAGGAATCTACTTCAATCGGTATCCATATGCTTCACACTAGGATTGGATCACTAAGTTGTAAATTCCATGTATAACTTGTCTTTATGATATGAATGCTTGTGCGACTAACCTTGATAAGCTAGGTGCACCCAAGGTCAAGCTAGGTTCATCATCAAGAAGGCAACACAATGATGATCACTCCTTCAATGGATCAAGTTGGGTGCTCGATAATGGATGTATAAATCATATTTGGAGATAGTGGCAAGGGTGGTAACAACTGAATCTCAAGTGCATATTATTTTCAAATCTTATATCTTTTGTGACTTGTGTAGCCACTAAGGAAGAAGAAGCACTTGAGGATACACATCAGTTGTTGATTATGAAATAAAGGTCCAATTGGAAGATGAATGAATATTATCATATGGTCAAAAATCCAAAATTATGTGACGTATTCTCTATCTAGTTAATTTGGATTTGATTCTTCTATATTAGACACTCACCATAATATGGATTAAGTCATCCCTTTAGACTTCATTGAATAACCATGCATATTATCCATGTCATTCAAAATATATTGTGCATGAGGGTTCAAGGAAATTTAGTCCATATTATGATGTTTCTCTATTTTAGCAACACGCTTGTCTTCCATATATAAATGGTTGCTAAATAAGAAACTAGTGCTTGTGCTACTAATGCCATCTCTTGTGTCAAGTTTATCCATAGAAAATCTATGTTAATAGATGGTGCTTGTTTTAAATTGGATAAATCACAAGCTTAAAGGATACTACTCAACTAAAGTAAGATGAAGTTGATAAGAGGCCAAGGTATGAAAACTTCGTCTCCTTCAGTTGTTTTAGTATTTTATCCTTAGTGGGATGTACCATAGTATAGGTTAATTTCCTTGCAATATAAAGTGTTCAATAGTGCATATAACTTTGACATCAACTATATGTGTGCACTAATTTAAAGGAATTTAATCTATCCTTTTGGGTTTCAAGAATGATGATTCATTCTCCATCCACATATAAGGATTATCATTTGTGAAACCCTCCCTTGTGTTTCTAATGCTCTCTTTTCTAAGTGTTTCAATAAGGTATTTCCAAGTGCTTTCAAGATGGATTCAAAATCTACGGATATAAGAGTCTTGGTTGTTTCAATCATTGAGTTTCAATGGGTCTCATATCAAGTATGATTGAACCAAGCCAAGATGAATGAAGTTCAAGATCACCTGGTTGGATGAAATCATAAAGAGAAAAGAAATCACAGTGATTCAAGAAGGGAGTTACACTTTTTGTCAACCAAATAATGAAGATGTAGTGACATATTTATATGATATCCTTCATTATGAGGTTTGAGGTTCATATTAGCATGCTTTACCCTTCAGAATTTCAATTGATATACTTTCAGTTCTTAAACTTTCAATTGGTTTAATTTTCATCATCTATGTAAAGCATGTTATGTTAAACCAAGATATAGTGCAAACATCTCCTTTAACCTTGTATTATTGATGTGCATAAGTGTACTTTGTGTACTCTTGCATGCACAAATTGAGGGAGAGTTTAGCCTATATCTTGTGAGACTAATGATATCCTTCAAGTTCATGTTATGTAGTCTCACACCTTGGTGAAAGAAGAACATCAAATGGGGATGAGTGGTTACAAGGAAATGATCAAATAATTACCACATGTCAACCCATGGATTAGTTCTTTTGGGGAACGATATGTGTTCTCTAGCATGATTTCAATTGCAAACTTATTATGCCCTGGCCAAGATATATGATGAACCCCTCTAAGAATCTTAATTGAATCAAGTGCATGTTACAAGTAATTCGAGTACTTGATGCACACATTTAGGGGGAGCTCATTCTATGTCCTTAAATACTAACATTTTCTTTTAGTGAACTTGTGTAGTTCTTTGAAAAGAATGGGTTTCTTTTGATTTTTTTAGGATATGTTTCTCTTTGGCATGCTAAATTTACTCAATACATGTCGTAATGAAGACTAATGGGCATGAATAAAAATCATTGCTTTGTGCAAAAATAATGTTAATCCTGTCAAAACACTAAGTTGAAAATTGATGATCATGATGGAGAACATGTGGCATAAAACAAAGGTGTGTCATCCCATGAACTATTGTATTACCTTTGTACATCTAGTCTCTTACATGCTAGTGTGTGAATGTATATGCAATATCTTAAGTCACATCATAAGGCTGCACTTGTGGTGACGATTAAAGAATCTTTAGATATTTGATTAATACCTCTTGTGGTGATGTCATAAGTTAGTCTTGAGTCATCTTAGTGAGGTATGAGTCAAACATGCTAACTTCTCAAGAATCTTGGCTTAAATATTGCATATCATGTCTATTAGTATACCTTTTGATTATGAGTAATTCCTTCAATTGGTGCAATTTCACATTTTCATACTTTACTTGTACCAAGGTTCAAATTGTAGAACTTAATCCCTGGGCCTCACAAGTCCAAGTGCATAAGCTAAACAAGTATTCATCACTTGTATGCATACTTTTAGGGGGAGAATGGTCTATAATTTGAATCTTTGAGACTAACTTCATTTTCAAGCCTACTATGTGTGTAGTCTGAAATTAGAAAGGAATCTTCAAGCAAAGACAATTGCTTCCACTGCAAAATTTGATGGGTATCAAAGATTCTTTGCTCAAATAAATGTATCTTCTATACATTTCATAAGAGAATGAGTTTCTCTTGTATATGCCCCTCCAACGTCATCTAAAATTGGTAAATATGTATCACATCCTTTTGGATTGTAAATGTCTAAAGTAGCATAGCTTATAAAATCTCCTGTCTAGAATTTAATTGATTAAATAGTGCACATGTTTCTTATGTTGCATGATTATGTTCAATTGATACTCCTTTTATGTCAATGGTACTTTAAGTTGCAAATAAGTACTCTCAACAGATATCAATTGAATTCATATATATGTGTGCACTAAAACTTGAGGAGAACTTAGTGTAATATGCTATTAGTGATCTGCTTATCTATCAAATTGTATCAATTGGTGTTTTTCAATTGATATTTTTCATACATGATCACTAGTTGTATAATCCATACTTGTACAATTTTCATGCTGCCTCTTGTTATGATAAGAAAATGCTAGGTGACATCTAGACTCCAAGTATCAAGATTTATCTTTCAATTAGTTTGACAATATTCATTTGATATCTTGGACCTATGTCACAACTATGCCAACAAGAGCTTGCAAATGAATTCTAAATCTAACATAAGTCTGGAAACCCCTTGAAAAGGTAAAATGTAAAGGTACATCACTTCATGTCACTTCTCCATTACCTTTGTGCCATCTAAGGACCCTTTTCATGATAGTGTGTTCACATCATGCTTACTCATAATTTCTACCCTTTATATTCTTTGTATCCTTTTTGGAGATTTATGACAAAGGGGGAGAAATTTTAAATTAAAGCTTACCTTTAGTCTTATGTAACTAAGTGTTAGAAGACTTTTGAAAAGGGGAGAAATAATTAACAAAAAGGTTGAATCATAAGTAAAACATAAGATGAAGCAAATTGGTGAGTGCATAATATGTCATGAGCATCACGTTTATTTATGACACAAAGCACCCTATGAATAGTATGATATAAGTTGTCTTCACTCTATGACCCAAATATGTGCTTTTGGCATTTGAGTACAAAATTGGTATTTTCTGAAATGCACATATTTAGGGGGAGGAAACTATATCATAGGATTCAAAATCTTATTTATCAAATCTTATGTAAGCTTTAAATGTGTTGTCATCAATCACCAAAAAGGGGGAGATTGAAAGTGCATTCATCCCTTTTGTGAGTTTTGGTGATTTGGATAACAACACATTTAAAGATCTAACAAGTTTGCTAAGTGTTGAACAGGGAATTCAGTATGATGAACATACTTGAATAGTGTATAATGATCAGTGAACAAGGTTCAACACAAGGTCAAATAACAGTGAGACAATGCAAATGGATATAATATGGTCTCTATATTGGTTTGAATATATGGACAAGTCCTGAGAAATCACTATGCATAAATATGATCATAATAGAGGTTGAAGTGATTAAGAGGATTGGTCAAGCCAAAGTGAATAAGATATGAGGAATCGTGAATTGGCTTGACCATATTACTATTAGTCCATATATGAATATATGAGAATCAAACTAGAGCTTGATTGATCTTAGCAGTTATATCTAGATGACATTCAAGCAAGGTTCACAATATTGAAGAAATGATTCTCTCAATGGATGCTCAATATGATGTGACTCAAGAATGGCTTGATAGGGTGAAGATAGCAAGGAAAGGGCTTCGAGGAACTAAGCGAAGGTGAAGGCCAAGCGACGGCTTGTAGACCAAGGTACCATGGCTAAGGTGAAGAAGAGAGTACTTGCACTAAGTCGATGAACTAATCAGCTATGAAGAGTTACAACATGTTGATGCATCAGTAAGGTGACTTGAAGCCATGATTTGAACTCATATATGGTGAAATGGCACAAGTCACAGGCTCGATTTGTGTTTGCTTCAAAAGGTGAGACAAAGATGTTTGTGATCCTTATGAAGCAACGCCATGGAGAAATCACACATGAGACACCAATTTCTCAAGGAGGTTACTTAATTATATTTTATTTAACTTGAGTATAGGAATCATCGTACTATCAAGGGGGATCCAAAAAGAAGGTTGGTGTTGGTACTAAAGCTCAAAAATCCTTGATCCAAAACTTCCATTTTACCCTTGTTAATCCTTAGTGAAAGTATGTAGTACAACCTTTTTAAGTCTATCTTGGCCAAAATTGCTCTTTGGAAAAAACAGGTTCAACCGGTTTTAAAACAGGTTCAACCGGTTTTTGCACTATGCACCTTTTTTGAAAATACTGGTTCAGCCGAACACTCAACCGGACACTCAACCGGTTTTTGTCTGGTGGAAACCGGTTCAACCGGTTTTAAAACCGGTTCAACCGGTTTTTGCACTGTTCACTTTTTCTGCCAGTCTGCTGTGTCAGCCAAAAAGCTGTGCGCAGCTTTTTGAAAACCGGTTCAACCGGTTTTGGGACCGGTTCAACCGGTTTTTTGGCAGAAAAGTCAAAAACGGCTAGTTTTGGAGCCCCACCTATATATACTCACTCCTACCTCTCTCCCCTCAGTAGAGCACGCACAAAACTCCATTTCTAACCTAGGAAACACCTCCCACTCTCTCTCACACACCTCTTGCCTCTCCCATTTCAAATCTTTGGAGAGAAATCTTTGAGTGAGTTTGAGAGCTGCGGTTTTTGTGCTTCATCTCCAAATCTCTCTTGCTCTTCTTGATTCGAGCTTTGGTACTACATCGAGTTCTTTGTGGATTCATTACTCTTGGAGCTTCTAGCTCCTAGACGACTAGGTGTCTCTTGTGAGTCTCCAAATCTTGTGGAAGACCACAAGAAAGTTTGTATTACCCGCTCGTTTGAGCAAAGATTATTGTGTGGGCTTGACCTTTGTGGTCGGCAAAGGGAGGATTAGGGTTGAAAGAGACCCGGCTCTTTGTGGGCGCCTCAACGAGGAAGTAGGGCACCTTAGTGGTGTGACCGAACCTCGGGATAAATCTTGTGTCTCTTGTGTTCTTGCTCATTGTGTTTGTTTGTGTTCTTCGTTCTCTCACCATTGCGTGGAAGATTTGTTTATATCTTTTTGGTGTGTGGATTTTGAGAAGTGCCCTTCTCAGATCTACTACTTTGAACCCTGTGGATCATTTAGAACATCTCATTTCCAAAGTTAACTGGGTGAATTTCGAGATCAATTCAGTTTTACCCAGTTTGCTTCTAGTTTTTGTTGAAAAAGTTTTAACTTGCCTATTCACCCCCCTCTAGGCAACTTTCATACGTAGCAGGAGAAAAATCTTGTCACAATTGTGGCTTCAAACAAAACACATGCCTAACTTGATCAAAACTTGCTTAACCTTAGTCATGATAAACTGTGGCAAGTGAGGCAATAAATCAAACAACCTCTAGATCATTCAATTAAAGATATAGAAAATTTATGTTGATTATACTCGAGGATAAATGCAATATACTCTCACTATGTCAAAATAGTATTCGTTTTAGCGCTTGTTTTTTATATGTATATTTATCGAGTGTTGTATAAATCTATTAGTGGTTTAAAATATATTTTATTTTGAAACGGAGGGAGTATATGTTTCTTCTGTCTACTAGGGCTTGCTCCTTGTCTAGAAAGACGATGATCATGGTTACAACACTCGGTTTCTTAGGAGCACGGAGCACCTGTTAGAATAATCTTATGTAGCTAGACCACGGACGAGTCTAAGGATGTGTTTGGTTTGACTTTTACCCCCTAAAAGCCAAAAGTTAAAACAAAGGGCTAGATCTAGAAAACAGCTTTTTTAAAAAGCTGACTTTCTCGCGATGCAAAACTAAAAACACCGTTTGTGGAGCATTTTTAAGTGGAATATAGTATGGGCACTTGCGAATACATGCGTGTTCCAAAAAAACGGGGGTCCTACTACCCCTACACTGCATAACAGCTGTTTACATGCAAAGGCGATCGAATCAACAATCATATCTACTACTGGCTTTTGGCAAAAGAAACGCTTTACTGCAACTTAAGCAACTTCTGATCATGAGTCCATGGCATTACGTGGTTGTTTGGTTCTATATCTAAAGTGCAAAAAAATATCACATAATTTTATGTCACACTTGTCTACGCTGCCTAAGGTTAGACGCTAAAATTCTACGCCACAGTTTGCTACGGCTAAGGGAACGTTGCCATATTTTTACAGTGCACCACCGAACAGTCCAGTGAGTTATAGCCACATCGACCATCTCTTTTCCCGAGAGTGCCTAGTTGACGCTGAGCCAGCCTGGGGCACCGGACACTGTCCGGTGCACCACCGGACAGTCAGGTGTGCCAGGCCCGAGCTGGTGTTGGCTAAACTTTGCTAACTCTTCTCCAATTCCAATCTTCTTTTCTTGGTACTGTTTCTAGCACTTAGATAAATATGTTAGTACCAAAAAAACAATTCACTAATGCTAGAGTCATACCTTGATTCTTTAATTTGCATCTCTCAAGTGTTAAGCACAATAACATGTGTTGGACTCTAAACTATCAAGTCAACTTGACTTGATCTAGATTGACGTTTCTGAGCTCCAACACCCTACAAAGGTCACATAGAATATCTCCAAACATAGGAACAACCCAAACTAAAGATCAAGGTGCACTTAGCTCTTTTGGGCTGCTTCCAGTTCTGGTCTTGACACTGCTTCTCCTTTCAGTGACCTTGTTCACTTCTTGAGCTTGATCTTGAGCCTTATGACTTACACCACATAATTGTAGATGTTACCTCATTGGTTGTAAGTCATGTCATTATGTAGTGTTCCTTGATGCACCATAACTCTTATTAACTCGATCAACCTTGACTTTGCAAGTCTTCTTCTTCACCCCTGGCTTTGGGTTCCTTGTCTCCCTGACCTTCTCCTATGCACTCGGTTCCTCGAAGTTCTTCTTGCCTCCATCCTTTGCTTGATCGGTTGTCTCTGATTTATGCACATCGAGTCTCACTTAAGCAATGTCCATCTTTCTTGTGATGTCCATTATCTATAGATAATTCAGTCTTTGGACCACTTGTTCACTTGTGTTGAACTCTATTAGCTTTGTATTAAGCACCTGTTCAACACTTAGCACACTTGTTAGTCCTTTAATTGGGTTGTCATCCAAACCACCAAAACCCACAAGAGAGCTTTCAATCTCCCCCTTTTTGGTGATTGATGGCAACACAATTAAAGCTTACACAATAATAAGATTTAAAGCACAAATTTTGAATTCTAAGTTTATAGAATGCCCCCCTAAATATGTGCTTACATTAAAATCTTAACTTTGGCCTTACATGCCAAAAATGCACATACTTAGGCTAATCGAAGCATTGCTACACCTTAGCACCTATGGGATGCATTGTGTCAATAATTAAACCATGATGCGTATAACACACAAATGCACAAAAGCAGAGTTAAACACCAATTGAATGGATATACACAGGTGTCGGGGACCATAATTAGGGGTACCCTCAAGACGCCTAATTCTCAGCTGGTAACCCCCATCAGCATAAAGCTGCAGAGGCCTGATGGGTTTGATTAAGTCAGGGATCAGTCCATACGAGCGACTTGATCACGCCACGCCCGAGCCTAGCCTCGGGCGAGGGCAGCCGACCCTAAGATGACTCCGTCTCGCCTGAGGTCTCCTCTTTCACGGCAGACGCATCACCGGCTCACCCGAGGCCCCGCCTTCGATAAGAAGTAACCCTGACTAAATCACCACGCCAACCGACCAAATCCCTGGGGCCTTCTACGCAAAAGGTAAGACTGACGGGTAGCCAGGCTTGGCCAAAAGCGCCAGAGGAGGCTCCGCCCGACCCAGGGCTCGGACTCGGGCTAAGGCCCCGGAAGACGGCGAACTCCGCTCCGCCCGACCCAGGGCTCGGACTCGGGCTAAGGCCCCGGAAGACGGCGAACACCGCTCCGCCCGACCCAGGGCTCGGACTCGGGCTAAGGCCCCGGAAGACGGCGAACACCGCTCCGCCCGACCCAGGGCTCGGACTCGGGCTAAGGCCCCGGAAGACGGCGAACTCCGCTCCGCCCGACCCAGGGCTCGGACTCGGGCTAAGGCCCCGGAAGACGACGAACTCCGCCTCGCCCGACCCAGGGCTCGGACTCCGCCTCGGCCTCTGCCGAACGACCTCCGCCTCGCCCGACCCGGGGGTTCGGGCTCGGCCTCTGTCATGCAGGACGGACTCGACCTCGACTTCGGAGGAGCCTCCACGTCGCCCGACCTAGGACACAAGACCGCCACGTCAACAGGAAGCGTCATCATCACCCTGCCTTGAGCCGACTCAGGTCGCAGAGAACAAGACCGGCGTCCCATCTGGCCAGCTCCGCCAGATAGGCAATGATGGCGCCTCACTAGGCCATGACGACGGCGACTCTCAGCTCCCTTACGAAAGCAGGGAGACGTCAGCAAGAGCACAGCTGTTCCAACAGCTGTCCCTCCGTCAAGACTCCACTGCTTCTCCAACAGCCACGACGCCACACCAACAGGGTGCCAAGATCTCTCCGGCTGCCACCTTGGCATGTACTTAGGGCGCTAGCTCTCCCTCGCTAGACACGTAGCACCTTGCTACACCCCCATTTTGTACACCTGGATCCTCTCCTTACGACTATAAAAGGAAGGACCAGGGCCTTCTTAGAGAAGGTTGGCCTCGCGGGGACAAAGGGCAGGGGCAGGCGCTCTCTCGGGGCCGCCCGCTCCCCTCACCTCGCGCGGACGCTTGTAACCCCCTACTGCAAGCGCACCCGACCTGGGCGCGGGACGAACACGAAGGCCGCGGGAATTCTCTGACTCCCTCACGACCCGGCTCCGGCCACCTCGCTCTCTCTCGCTCTCTCTCTCCCCCCTTCACGCTCGCCCACGCGCTCGACCCATCTGGGCTGGGGCACGCGGCACACTCACTCGTCGGCTCGGGGACCCCCCGGTCTCGGAACGCCGACAGTTGGCGCGCCAGGTAGGGGCCTGCTGCGTGTTGACGAGTAGATTCCCGTCAAGCTCCAGATGGGCAGTCTCCAACGACCTCTTCAACCCGGGACAGTGCTCCGTTTCGGGAGCCTCGAGTTCATGTCTCTCGACAGCAGCTACGACATGATACTCCTTCCACCGCCGCGCGACAGCGACAATGGTGGCGTACAGCCCGCCCGCCGGCGGCGGAATCGACGACGCCTTTCCCGCGTGGGGGAAGGACAACTTTCGAGCTCGCTCCGTCCTCTCCCTCGCCATTGGAGGAGGAGGCGAGGCAACCAAAGCCGAGCGGGAGGCTGCGCTCCGACGGCTGTCGAGCAAATCGACACCCCCAGCGCCCCAACGGAGGACACGCCAAGCGTCGCCCTCGCGTTCGAGGCAAAGGCGAGCAGCATCCCCCCGCAACACGTCGACCCCGAGCAGGTGGACGACGCCAGCACGCTCACGGAGGGCCTGCAGGACATCGCCCTCGTACCCAAGACGACGGCGCGATCAGCCCCCGACGTGACTTCATCGCTCCTCGTCGACAAAAAGGTACCGACTGCTACCCATCTTTCGTCATTTCGACTCGGCCTCAACCCGCCTGGCGACCTCGCTTTGGCGGGCGCTCACGTTGAGGCGAGTGCAACCTCTCTGGGGTTTCGTGTGCGGTCGCCTTGGGACCGATTGACGGGTGTCTCGACCTACGGACCCTCTGGGTCCGAGGAAGATGACGACCCCAGCATCTGCTGGGATTTCTCCGGATTTGGCAACCCCAGTGCCATGCGGGACTTCATGACCGCATGTGACTACTGCCTCTCCGACTGTTCCGACGGCAGCCGCAGCCTTGACGACAAGGACTGCGGCCCGAGCCGCAAATGTTTCCACGTTGAGCTAGGGGATCCCTCCGGAGGCAGCCAACTCGGCATGCCGGAGGATGGCGATCTCCCTAGGCCAGCGCCTCGCGCCGACATCCCGCGGGAGCTAGCTGTGGTCCCCGTTCCGGCGGGGGTCACGACCCACAGCTCGAGCAAGTCCGCGGGGCGCAGGCCGGGCTCGATGAGGGAGCAGGAGCGCTCGAGGCAATTCGCCAGAACATCGGGCAGGTATGGGCGAGCCAGCCCCCAGCCGGAGGAATACGTCACCTGCCCCAAGGTCTCCAGCACCGCATCGCCAACGATGCCAGGGACAGACCGCCACCCGCATCCGGCGGAACCGGTCAGGACCTGGCCGCTGCAGCGATGCTCCTCCGCGCGATGCCGGAGTCATCAACCACCGAGGGTCGGCGAATCCAGGGAGAACTCAAGCATCTCCTAGAAGGCGCTGCGGCCCGGCGGGCCGAGAGCTCTGCCTCCCGAAGGCAGGGGTACCCCTCGGAACCTCGTGCCGCGACTTCTCGACTCACGCGGGAAGCCTCGGTCTACACCGGGCGCACGCGCAACACCGCGCCTGCGGCCCTGGGCCGCCTCGGCGACGAGCACCCTCATCGCGACCGTCGGGCACGCCTCGACGAAAGGGTGCGCCGAGGCTATCACCCCAGGCGTGGGGGACGCTACGACAGCGGGGAGGATCGGAGTCCCTCGCCCGAACCACCCGGTCCGCAGGTCTTTAGCCGAGCCATTCGGCGGGCGCCGTTTCCGCCCCGATTCCGACCCCCGACTACTATCACAAAGTACTCGGGGGAAACGAGACCGAAATTGTGGCTTGCGGACTACCGCCTGGCCTGTCAACTGGGTGGGACGGACGATGACAACCTCATCATCCGCAACCTCCCCCTGTTCCTCTCCGACACCGCTCGTGCCTGGTTGGAGCACCTGCGTCCGGGGCAGATTTCCAACTGGGAAGATCTGGTCCAGGCTTTCGCCGGCAACTTCCAGGGCACGTACGTGCGCCCCGGGAATTCCTGGGACCTCCGAAGCTGTCGGCAACTGCCGGGAGAGTCTCTCCGGGACTACATCCGGCGGTTCTCGAAGCAGCGCACCGAGCTGCCCAACGTCACCGACTCCGATGTCATCGGCGCGTTCCTCACCGGCACCACCTGCCGTGACCTGGTGAGCAAGTTGGGTCGCAAGACCCCCACCAGGGCGAGCGAGCTGATGGACATCGCCACCAAGTTCGCCTCCGGCCAGGAGGCGGTAGAGGCCATCTTCCGAAAGGACAAGCAGCCCCAGGGCCGCCCGTCGGAAGATGCTCCCGAGGCGTCTACTCCGCGCGGCGCCAAGAAGAAAGGCAGGAGGAAGTCGCAAGCGAAACGCGATGTTCCCGATGCAGACCTTGTCGCCGCCGCCGAGCACAAGAACCCTCGGAAGCCCCCCGGAGGCGCCAACCTCTTCGACAAAGCACTCAAGGAGACGTGCCCCTACCATCGGGGGCCCGTCAAGCACACCCTCGAGGAGTGCGTCATGCTTCGGCGCCACTTCCACAGGGCCGGGCCACCCGCAGAGGGTGGCAAGGCCCGCGACGACGACAAAAGGGAGGATCGCCAAGCAGGAGAGTTCCCAGAGGTCCGCGACTGCTTCATGATCTACGGAGGGCATGCGGCGAATCCCTCGGCTCGGCATCGTAAGCAAGAGCGTCGGGAGGTCTGCTCGGTGAAGGTGGCGGCGCCAGTCTACCTAGACTGGTCCGACAAGCCCATCACCTTCGACCAGGACGACCACCCCGACCACGTGCCGAGCCCGGGGAAGTACCCGCTCGTCGTCGACCCCGTCATCGGCGACGTCAGGCTCACCAAGGTCTTGATGGATGGGGGCAGCTGCCTCAACATCATCTACGCTGAGACCCTCAGGCTCCTGTGCGTCGATCTGTCATCCGTCCGAGCAGGCGCTGCGCCCTTCCACGGGATCATCCCCGGGAAGCGCGTCCAGCCCCTCGGACAGCTCGACCTCCCTGTCTGCTTCGGAACACCCTCCAACTTCCGAAGGGAGACTTTGACGTTCGAGGTGGTCGGGTTCCGAGGAACCTACCACGCAGTGTTGGGAAGGCCATGCTACGTGAAGTTCATGGCCATCCCCAACTACACCTACCTGAAGCTCAAGATGCCGGGCCCCAACGGGGTCATCACCGTCGGCCCCACGTACAAACACGCATTCGAATGCGATGTGGAGTGCGTGGAGTACGCCGAGGCCCTCGCCGAGTCCGAGGCCCTCATTGCCGACCTGGAAAGCCTCTCCCGAGAGGTGCCGGACGTGAAGCGACATGCCGGCAACTTCGAGCCAGCGGAGACGGTTAAGGCCGTCCCCCTCGACCCCAGTGGCGACGCCTCCAAGCAGATTCGAATCGGATCCGGGCTCGACCCCAAATAGGAAGCAGTGCTCGTCGACTTTCTCCGCGCAAACGCCGACGTCTTTGCGTGGAGTCCCTCGGACATGCCCGGCATACCGAGGGATGTCGCCGAGCACTCGCTGGATATTCGGGCCGGGGCCCGACCGGTCAGACAGCCTCTGCGCCGATTCGACGAGGAAAGGCGCAGGGTGATAGGCGAGGAGATCCACAAGCTGATGGCAGCAGGGTTCATTAAAGAGGTATTTCATCCCGAATGGCTTGCCAACCCTGTACTTGTGAGGAAAAAAGGGGGGAAGTGGCGGATGTGTGTAGACTACACTGGTCTCAACAAAGCATGTCCGAAAGTCCCCTACCCTCTACCTCGCATCGATCAAATCGTGGACTCCACTGCAGGGTGCGAAACCCTGTCTTTCCTCGATGCCTACTCAGGGTATCATCAAATCAAGATGAAAGAGTCCGACCAGCTCGCGACTTCTTTCATCACGCCCTTCGGCATGTACTGTTATGTCACAATGCCGTTCGGTTTGAGGAACGCGGGTGCAACCTACCAGCGGTGCATGAACCATGTGTTCGGCGAACACATCGGTCGCACGGTCGAGGCCTACGTCGATGACATCGTAGTCAAGACGAGGAAAGCCTCTGACCTTCTCTCCGACCTCGAACTGACATTCCGGTGTCTCAAGGCGAAGGGCGTCAAGCTCAATCCCGAGAAGTGCGTCTTCGGGGTGCCCCGGGGCATGCTTTTGGGATTCATCGTCTCCGAGCGGGGCATCGAAGCCAACCCGGAGAAGATCGCGGCCATCACAAACATGGGGCCCATCAAGGACTTAAAAGGCGTACAGAGGGTCATGGGATGCCTCGCGGCCTTGAGCCGTTTCATCTCGCGCCTCGGCGAAAGAGGCCTGCCCCTGTACCGCCTCTTAAGGAAGGCCGAGTGCTTCACTTGGACTCCCGAGGCCGAGGAAGCCCTCGGGAACCTGAAGGCGCTCCTCACCCAGGTGCCCGTCTTGGTACCCCCAGCTGATGGAGAAACCCTCTTGGTCTACGTCGCCGCAACCACTCAGGTGGTCAGCGCCGCGATCGTGGTCGAAAGGCAGGAAGAGGGGCATGCTTTGCCCATTCAGAGGCCAGTTTACTTCGTCAGCGAAGTGCTGTCCGAGACCAAGATCCGCTACCCACAAGTCCAGAAGCTGCTATATGCAGTGATCCTGACGAGGCGAAAGCTGCGACATTACTTCGAGTCTCATCCGGTGACTGTGGTGTCGTCCTTCCCCCTGGGGGAGATCATCCAGTGCCGAGAAGCCTCGGGACGGATCGCGAAGTGGGCGGTGGAAATCATGGGCGAGGCAATCTCGTTCGCCCCTCGGAAGGCCATCAAGTCCCAGGTACTGGCGGATTTCGTAGCCGAATGGGTCGACACCCAGTTACCGACGGCTCCGATCCAGCCGGAGCTCTGGACCATGTTTTTCGACGGGTCGCTGATGAAGACGGGGGCCGGCGCGGGCCTGCTCTTCGTCTCGCCCCTCGGGAAGCACCTGCGCTACGTGCTCCGCCTCCATTTCCCGGCGTCCAACAATGTGGCTGAGTACGAGGCTCTGATCAACGGATTGCGAATCGCCATCGAGCTAGGGGTCCGACGCCTCGATGCACGCGGCGACTCGCAGCTCATCATCGACCAAGTCATGAAGAACTCCCTCTGCCGTGACCCGAAGATGGAGGCCTACTGTGAGGAGGTTCGACGCCTGGAAGACAAGTTTTACGGGCTCGAGCTTAACCACATCGCCCGGCGCTACAACGAGAATGCGGACGAGCTGGCGAAGATAGCCTCGGGGCGAACAACGGTTCCCCCGGACGTCTTCTCCCGGGATCTGCACCAACCCTCCGTCAAGATAGGCGACGCGCCCGAGGCACCCTCGGCCTCGTCCGAGGTGACCTCGGCCCAGCCCGAGCCATCCTCGGCTCAACCCGAGGAACCCTCGGAGCCCGAGGGCGAAGCGCTGCGCATCGAGGAGGAGCAGAACGGGGTCGTGCCAGATCGAGATTGGCAAACCCCGTACCTGCAATATCTCCACCAAGGAGAACTGCCCCTCGACCGAGCCGAGGCTCGGCGGGTAGCGCGACGCGCCAAATCGTTCGTCTTGCTAGGCGATGAGAAGGAGCTCTACCACCGTAGCCCCTCGGGCATCCTCCAGCGATGCATCTCCATCGCCGAAGGTCAGGAACTCCTGCGGGAAATACACTCGGGGGCTTGCGGCCATCATGCAGCACCCCGAACCCTCGTCGGGAACGCTTTCCGCCAAGGTTTCTACTGGCCAACGGCGGTGGCCGACGCCACTAGAATTGTCCGCGCCTGCGAAGGGTGCCAATTCTATGCGAAGCAGACCCACCTGCCCGCTCAGGCTCTGCAGACGATACCCATCACCTAGCCCTTCGCTGTGTGGGGTCTGGACCTCGTCGGCCCTCTGCAGAAGGCGCCCGGGGGCTACACGCACCTGCTGGTCGCCGTCGACAAATTCTCCAAGTGGATCGAGGCCCGACCCCTGAACAGCATCAGGTCCGAGCAGGCGGTGGCGTTCTTCACCAACATCATCCACCGCTTCGGGGTCCCGAACTCCATCATCACCGACAATGGCACCCAGTTCACCGGCAAAAAATTCTTGGATTTTTGCGAGGATCACAACATCCAGGTGGACTGAGCCGCCGTAGCTCATCCCATGTCGAATGGGCAAGTAGAGCGCGCCAATGGCATGATCCTACAAGGGCTCAAGCCTCGGATCTACAACAACCTCAACAAGTACGGCAAGCGGTGGATGAAGGAACTCCCCTCGGTGGTCTGGAGCCTGAGGACGACGCCGAGCCGAGCCACGGGTTTCACGCCTTTCTTCCTGGTCTACGGGGCCGAGGCCGTCCTGCCCACTGACCTGGAATACGGCTCCCCGAGGACGAGGGCCTACAACGAAGAAAGCAACCAAGCTAGCCGAGAAGACTCGCTGGACCAGCTGGACGAGGCTCGGGACAGGGCCTTACTACACTCGGCGCGGTATCAGCAGTCCCTGCGACGCTACCTCGCCCGAGGGGTCCGACCCCGAGATCTCCAGGTGGGCGATCTGGTGCTTCGGCTGCGGCAAGACGCCCGAGGGAGGCACAAGCTCACGCCCCCCTGGGAGGGGCCGTTCATCATCGCCAAAGTTCTGAAGCCCGGAACGTACAAGCTGGCCAACAGTCAAGGCGAGGTCTACGGCAACGCTTGGAACATCCAACAGCTACGTCGCTTCTACCCTTGAGATGTTTCCAAATTGTTCATACACCTCGCACCCACGCAAAGTTTAGTCAACAAGGAAGGGTCGGCCTCGCCTCGGCAAAGCCCGACCCTCCCTCGGGGGCTAAAAGGGGGGAAACCCCCTCTGCGTCAAAATTTTCCTCGAACAAAAAATCTCTTTTACCAGAACATCTTTCGTGCTTTTTGACTACTTCGAAAAGTGGGTCCCGGAAACGACGGGGTACACGTAAGCAGTCAAGGCTGACCGAGCCGAGGGACTCCTACGCCTCCGGGATACGGATACCTCACTCATCACCTTCTGCGATAAGTAACTCGCGCTCGGATAAGGTGAATCCGCGGATCGAACGAGTCTTTACGTACGGAAGCTCTTCTGTCGAAGCGATTCTTCGAGCCTTCTCGACCGAGTCGGTGACAGGGCCTCATGGACGGGTAAAAGTACGCGTAAGCGGCAAGGCCGACCGAGCCGAGGGACTCCCACGCCTCCGGGATACGGATACCTCACTCATCACCTTCCGCGAGAAGCAACTCTTGCTCGCACTAACATCCCTGCTACCGACGGAAAGTCCAGATACTCGAAACAAGAGGAAAAGAGACGCAGCTTTATAACGCAGCAAGGGTGTGTGTTCTGGCCTCGACGGCCGCACAAGGCCCACGCTACAAGACGATTTGACCCTGCAGGCTCGGATCTTGACGCTGGAAGAGGGCGATGACACCCTCGGCATCGACAGCACCTTCGGCAAGGCCCGACCTAGCCTCGGACGGCGACGCGGTCCGAGGGCCTCCGCTCCGAAGGACGACATCATCACCACGCTCGAGCAATCGCTGTCAGGGACTTCTCTGGATCCGGCCCGAGCGGACGGCTCGGCCGGCCACCCCCGGGGCCTCGGCCGACCACCTTCCGAGGGCGCCAGCCCGGTCCGAGGCCTCGGCTGACCAGCTCCGGCGTCAATCCTGCCAACGGACAACCCGGCTAGGCTCCGGCCAACCAGGTTTCATTTCCGAGCCAACTCCGCCTCTGCTCGTGCTGATATCGCTACCCCCGGCCTCGGCTCGTCGAAGAGCGGCTGAGGGGTCTCTTTAACTAAGCTAGAGGAGCCCCGGACAACAGGTCCGACCGAGCCGAGGGATTCCTACGCCTCCGGGATACGGATACCTCACTCGTCACCTTGACACGGGGCAACTCACGCTTGGTGAAGCGGTTCAGACAATCAGCGGACGAGTCTTAGTGCTCGGAAATGAGGAAAAAAACACGGCCCCGTGCCGTGGTTACATACATGTTCAGGCCCCGAAAGCCAAAATGAACAAAAAACCCGGCACTCGGAGTGCCATTACAAACGGAACTCCAGTTCCTCCCTCCGCAGCGGCGCAGGCCTCAGGAGAAGGCACAGCTGCTGTCTTGCCCTCGCCCATAACGCCACCCGAGGGGCGAGGACAAGTACAAAGAGCCGAAGGCCCGAAGCGCCGATGGTGGCGGTGATCCCGTCGCTGACGGGGACTTCTCGAGCCGCCCCCACCTCGGCACTGACGCCAGGAGCCACCAGCCCACCGGCAGATCCCCACTCAAATCCTCCCCGATGAGTGGGGCACCGGCCTCCGCGCAAAGGCGCCACCCTGGTGCAAAGGCAGGGCCACCCCAGAACACGAGCGCCGCCCTAGCGGCGTGCGGCGTCTAGGGTGGACCTCCCGTATACACGGCGCGGCAGCCGCCCCCCGACAAAAGGGGCCGCCGGAGCCGAGCCAGCGGACCCGACACGCTGGAAGTGACGGCGTTCGCCGCCGATCCATCCCCCGTTGTCGGAGTCCGCGCCGCCCGCAGGGCCAGTGAGCGCCTTCTCCCTCGAACATCGTGGGAGAGGATGACCCACGAACCCATGCGGGAGGTGGAGCGCCGGCTCAGTCCGGCACCCACCCCAGCGAGGATGATGAACATCCTTGAAGCTGAGGGTGGGACCTAGATCGCAGTCCGGTTTGCTCCTCCCCACCCAGGAGCTGGTGGTCACCGTCTCGGGTGACCCCCAGCGGAGGGGAGCAAACGGGCTGCATGATGAAAATCCTTGAAGCCGAACGATGGCTGAAAGGTACCAACTCCCACGGAGTTGCGTTCCTCCAGCGATGGAGCGAAAAGACGGCGGTTCCCCCCATCCGGGGGCTCGGAAGATGGAGAGACACAATGCATAGGGGAGGAAGGAGACATGGTCGCCTTACGAAGGGGGTTGCCCTCCTTTTAAAGGCAACCCCCCCTGCTTGCACCCTCAACCGTCACGGGCTGAGTCTTCTCCAACGCGCCTCCAAAAGTCCTCCCCTGCGACGCGGGGGCTGGGGCCCGCCTGTCATGCAGACCGGCTCCAAGCAGAAAAAGCCGAATCGTCGCGCACGACGCACGCAACCACCGAGCGGTTACAAGTAATCCTCCACTTTCGCCCAGACCAGCGGGCGAAAGGGGCAGGCGGCCATGCAGGCGGCATGCAACCGCGCTAAGTGGACGCGCCTCTCCGACTCCTGACAGGCCAGCGCGACGGCTCAAGCCCACGCGTCGTGCAACTGGCGCGCCGGGTGCTGCATGCGAGCCGCTGTGCCACTCGCTCCACCACCGCACCTCCTCGATTGCAGAACCGATGCCGCGATTCGAGGCGACCCAGCCCGCGACCCAGCAGCGCCAGCCTGGCGCAGCGGTCAAACGCGGTCAAAAATGGGCCGGCAGTAATGACGGTGGCAGGCGCGCGAGAGCAGCGGTCATGCCATCTGCCAAGCTCATGTCCCATCCGGAGGCAGCAAGAGAATCCCCCTCTCACGGCGTGAAGACGACGCGCCCGTGACCCGTACCTCGAACGGCTCGCGCACGCGCAACGGCAACCTCGCCAACTACTCACCCCGGCGCATTAACTCCGCGGCTCGACGGACAGCGCTACGGGCGGGAGCGGCTGGCGACGTTTCGCCTTCGCCAAAACAACCACGCCGAAAAAGGTACGCCACGACGTTCAATTTCGAATCCTTTTTCCCTTTTCCTTCTTTCTCTATCTCTTGCAACAGGGACCGGGAAAGGGGATACCCCTAAAGGGATCCTTCCCCGTGAAGGAACTAGGCTCCGAGCCTCCCTACTGATCAGGGGTTCGAAGGCTGGCCCCCCGAGGGGTTCAACAGCCGCCTCAGATCGCGTGGGCCCGACACCCACTACTGGTCAGGGGTTCGAAGGTCGGCCTCCCGAAAGGTTCCACGACCGCCTCAGGCTACTAGGGCTCCGCGCCCATTACTGATCAGGGGTTCGAAGGCTGGCCTGTCGAAGGGTTCACAGTCGCCTCAGACGCCGAGCGAGGGATGACCAGGGGTACGTTCGATACATAACCAAGGCTCGGGCTGCGCTCCCGAGGTACCCTAGGACATTTCCGAGACCAGCGGGAACGACTCTGTAACGGAATCCCATCGGAGGGAGGCAACGAGCCCTCGGACCCCGTCGCTAGGGGACCGGGTCCGGCAGATCACCCGCAGGTACTTTTGGGCGTGCCTCCGGGCCCCTAGCCGACCCCCAACGAACGGGGCACGGACGTCCACTCGGATTACCCGATTGCAGCTCACCGGAGACACCATGTTCGGTGCCCATCGAGGGTAACATGGCGCACTCCCCCCCTCCTCCTTGCGTAAAGGCGACGTAGGGGCGTATATAAAAAAGCCGAGTCTGTCCCTGATCGTCCTCTCGCTCCGTGCGGAGGCTCGGGGGCTGCTCTCGCAAACCCGGCTCCGGCCAAACCGTTGACAGCGTCAACATACCAGCCCGAGAACTTGGGCCCCGACAGTGCAGCTGGGCTACGCCCTGCTCGCATGAGGGAACCGCCAGACCAGCCGAGGCGTTACGCAAGGCATTAAGACCTCGAAGGAGTGAAACCACTGCTCCGAGGCCTCGGGGGCTACACCCGGCGGGTGCGCTCGCGCGCACCCACCGGAACAAAGTACCACCGAGAAAGGCTGGTCCCCTTGCAAAAAAGTGCGACGCAAGCCTCCAAGCGAGTGTTAACACTCTCTTCGAGGCTCGGGGGCTACTGTCGGGGACCATAATTAGGGGTACCCTCAAGACGCCTAATTCTCAGCTGGTAACCCCCATCAGCATAAAGCTGCAGAGGCCTGATGGGTTTGATTAAGTCAGGGATCAGTCCATACGAGCGACTTGATCACGCCACGCCCGAGCCTAGCCTCGGGCGAGGGCAGCCGACCCTAAGATGACTCCGTCTCGCCTGAGGTCTCCTCTTTCACGGCAGACGCATCACCGGCTCGCCCGAGGCCCCGCCTTCGATAAGAAGTAACCCTGACTAAATCACCGCGCCAACCGACCAAATCCCTGGGGCCTTCTACGCAAAAGGTAAGACTGACGGGTAGCCAGGCTTGGCCAAAAGCGCCAGAGGAGGCTCCGCCCGACCCAGGGCTCGGACTCGGGCTAAGGCCCCGGAAGACGGCGAACTCCGCTCCGCCCGACCCAGGGCTCGGACTCGGGCTAAGGCCCCGGAAGACGGCGAACACCGCTCCGCCCGACCCAGGGCTCGGACTCGGGCTAAGGCCCCGGAAGACGGCGAACACCGCTCCGCCCGACCCAGGGCTCGGACTCGGGCTAAGGCCCCGGAAGACGGCGAACTCCGCTCCGCCCGACCCAGGGCTCGGACTCGGGCTAAGGCCCCGGAAGACGACGAACTCCGCCTCGCCCGACCCAGGGCTCGGACTCCGCCTCGGCCTCTGCCGAACGACCTCTGCCTCGCCCGACCCGGGGGTTCGGGCTCGGCCTCTGTCATGCAGGACGGACTCGACCTCGACTTCGGAGGAGCCTCCACGTCGCCCGACCTAGGACACAAGACCGCCACGTCAACAGGAAGCGTCATCATCACCCTGCCCTGAGCCGACTCGGGTCGCAGAGAACAAGACCGGCGTCCCATCTGGCCAGCTCCGCCAGATAGGCAATGATGGCGCCTCACTAGGCCATGACGACGGCGACTCTCAGCTCCCTTACGAAAGCAGGGAGACGTCAGCAAGAGCACAGCTGTTCCAACAGCTGTCCCTCCGTCAAGACTCCACTGCTTCTCCAACAGCCACGACGCCACACCAACAGGGTGCCAAGATCTCTCCGGCTGCCACCTTGGCATGTACTTAGGGCGCTAGCTCTCCCTCGCTAGACACGTAGCACCTTGCTACACCCCCATTTTGTACACCTGGATCCTCTCCTTACGACTATAAAAGGAAGGACCAGGGCCTTCTTAGAGAAGGTTGGCCTCGCGGGGACAAAGGGCAGGGGCAGGCGCTCTCTCGGGGCCGCCCGCTCCCCTCACCTCGCGCGGACGCTTGTAACCCCCTACTGCAAGCGCACCCGACCTGGGCGCGGGACGAACACGAAGGCCGCGGGAATTCTCCGACTCCCTCACGACCCGGCTCCGGCCACCTCGCTCTCTCTCGCTCTCTCTCTCCCCCCTTCGCGCTCGCCCACGCGCTCGACCCATCTGGGCTGGGGCACGCGGCACACTCACTCGTCGGCTCGGGGACCCCCCGGTCTCGGAACGCCGACAACCGGAATATCAACCTATCACTATTCACCATTAAGATACCAATTTAAACAATTTAAAGCACTAGAACCACATGAATATCTATTACAGGATAAACACAGTAGATACCAATTGATTCATATCAACAGAAGCACTAATTTTGCATTATCACCATATAATACAACAAGAAGCATATGATAAGTATTATCAACAAACTAACACATTTTTCTTTAAGATGAAAGGAACTCAAGGAAACCCCTTTAAGATAAGCTTTCCTCTCATGTTGAGGTAAGCTTTAATGCACAAATTCTCCCCCTTTGACATCAAACACCAAAACCATATTCAAGCAAGAACATAGGATGATGTCAAGGGACAACAGGGTATTTAGCAGGTAAAATACAACACACTAACATTACTCCCCCTTACACATTAAACATATGCAACACAAGCATTGGAGGAAAATTAAGATACAAATACGCAAAAGGTTGATACCTCCTTTTGTACCTTTACCATGTTGTGGTGTACTTTCCATCTAAGTAGGCGGAGTTCCTTTTTCAATTAATTTGAGATTTCCATCTTGAAAGTTTAATCTCTAGGGAGCTCCTTCACACTTGTGCCTGATCCTTTATCCTGACCTTTTCTTGTTGCTAAGACACCAAACTTAGAACAAGTTATAGTATTGTAGCACAAGATGAAGCTTCTATTCTAGTGATTACCAAAAGATATCAATTGAAGCACACTACCAAGGCTACCAATTGAAAAATCATTACTGTCATAGCTCCATGATATTTAAAGATAAGCATCTAGGATCACCAACTATTATAGAGCATGGGCAATTTTTAAATACGCAATTACTGAAAGTCGCCTAGAGGGGGGTGAATAGGGCGAAACTGAAATTTACAAAATTAATCACAACTACAAGCCGGGTTAGCGTTACAAATAATGAGTCCGAGAGAGAGGGCGCAAAAACAAATCACGAGTGAGTGAAGAAGTGAGACGCAAGGATTTGTTTTACCGAGGTTCGGTTCTTGCAAACCTACTCCCCGTTGAGGTGGTCACAAAGACCGGGTCTCTTTCAACCCTTTCCCTCTCTCAAACGGTCCCTCGGACCGAGTGAGCTTCTCTTCTCAAATCAACCGGGAACAAAACTTCCCCGCAAGGACCACCACACAATTGGTGTCTCTTGCCTCGGCAATTGAGTTTTGATCACAAGAACAAATGAGAAAGAAAGAAGCAATCCAAGCGCAAGAGCTCAAAAGAACACAACAAATCTCTCTCACTAGTCACTAAAGCTTTGTGTGGAATTGGAGAGGATTTGATCACTTGGGTGTGTCTAGAATTGAATGCTAGAGCTCTTGTAAGATGTAGGAGTGTGAAAACTTGGATGACTTGAATGAGGGGTGGTTGGGGGTATTTATAGCCCCAACCACCAAACTAGCCGTTTGATGAAGGCTACTGTCGCATGGCGCACCGGACAGTCCGGTGCGCCAGCCTACATCAGCAGACCGTTAGGGTTCGACCGTTGAGCTCTGACGCGTGGGCTCGCCTGGCTGTCCGGTGGTGCACCGGACATGTACTGTAGAGTGTCCGGTGCGCCATCTCGCGCGTGCCTGACTTCTGCGCGCTCTGGCGCGCATTTAATGCCCCTGCAGGTGACCGTTGGCGCCGAAGTAGCCGTTGCTCCGCCATTACACCGGACAGTCCGGTGTGCACCGGACATGTCCGGTGAATTATAGCGGAGCGAATTCCCGAAGCTGGCGAGTTCAGAGTCGCATCTCCTTAGAGCACCGGACATTGTCCAGTGTACACCGGACAGTCCGGTGAATTATAGCGCGACGCCTCTGAGTTTTCCCGAAGGTGCGAAGTTCAGCTTGGAGTCCCCTGGTGCACCGGACACTGTCCGGTGCGCCCGACCAGGGTGCCTTCGGTTGTCCCTTTGCTCTTTTGTTTGAACCCTTTTTCTTGGTCTTTTTATTGGCTTATTGTGAACCTTTGGTACCTGTAGAACTTATAAACTTGGGCAAACTAGTTAGTCCAATTATTTGTGTTGGGCAATTCAACCACCAAAATCATTTTAGGAAATAGGTGTAAGCCTAATTCCCTTTCAATCTCCCCCTTTTTGGTGATTGATGCCAACACAAACCAAAGCAAATATACAAGTGCATAATTTGAACTAGTTTGCAAAATGTAAGTGCAAAGGTTACTTAGAATTTAGCCAATAAATATTACTTACTAGATATGCATGGATTGTTTCTTTATTTTTTAATATTTTGGACCACGCTTGCACCACATGTTTTGTTTTTGCAAATTCTTTTGTAAAATTCTTTTTCAAAGTCCTTTTGCAAATAGTCAAAGGTAGATGAATAAGATTTTGCGAAGCATTTTCAAGTTTTGAAATTTTCTCCCCTTGTTTCAAATGCTTTTCCTTTGACTAAACAAAACTCCCCCTCAATAAATTCTCCTCTTAGTGTTCAAGAGGGTTTTAAGATATCAATTTTGAAAATACTACTTTCTCCCCCTTTAGAACACAAAGAGATATCAATTTGAAATTTACCATTTGAAAATCATTAGTTTTAAAATTAGGGTGGTGGTGCGGTCCTTTTGCTTTGGGCTCATACTCTCTCCCCCTTTGGCATGAATCGCCAAAAACGGAATCATTAGAGCCCTTTACTAAACTTTTCTCTCCTTTGGCAAATAAAACATATGAGTGAAGATTATACCAAAGACGGAGAGATGCTTGGAGCGACGGCGAAGGATGAGTTATGGAGTGGAGTGGAAGCCTTTGTTTTCGCCGAAGACTCCAATTTCCTTTCAATACACCTATGACTTGGTTTGAAATTCACTTGAAAACACATTAGTCGTAGCATATGTAAAAGAGACATGATCAAAGGTATATTTATGAGCTATGTGTGCAAGACATCAAAAGAAATTCTTAGAATCAAGAATATTTAACTCATGCCTAAGTTTGGTAAAAGTTTGTTCATCTAGTGGCTTGGTAAAGATATCGGTTAATTGATCTTTAGTGTTAATATATGCAATCTCGATATCCCCCTTTTGTTGGTGATCCCTAAGAAAATGATACCGAATGGCTATGTGTTTAGTGCGGCTATGCTCAACGGGATTATCCGCCATGCGGATTGCACTCTCATTATCACATAGAAGAGGAACTTTGGTTAATTTGTAACCATAGTCCCGCAGGGTTTGCCTCATCCAAAGCAATTGCGCGCAACAATGGCCTGCGGCAATATACTCGGCTTCAGCGGTAGAAAGAGCGACCGAATTTTGCTTCTTTGAAGCCCAAGACACCAAGGACCTTCCCAAGAACTGGCAAGTCCCCGATGTGCTCTTTCTATTAATTTTACACCCCGCCCAATCGGCATCCGAATAACCAATCAAATCAAATGTGGATCCCCGAGGGTACCAAAGCCCAAACTTAGGAGTATAAGCCAAATATCTCAAGATTCGTTTTACGGCCGTAAGGTGAGATTCCTTAGGGTCGGCTTGGAATCTTGCACATATGCATACGGAAAGCATAATGTCCGGTCGAGATGCACATAAATAGAGTAATGAACCTATCATCGACCGGTATACCTTTTTGTAACACCCCTGGTGTTACTATAACTAAAACTTGAGCATGGCATCATGAGCATGGGCATTGCATATGTTTGACACACCTAGAGTGCATTCACTAGGCAAAAATTTCAAACAAGTTGTATTGTTTTACTGTTTTACAAATAGGACCCTGGTTTAAGGACTCAACCCTAAATAGTGGTTAAAGGGGTAAAACTTAACCAAAGTTGAGAAAACCTAAAGACTTTAGGGTAAAAGTCATAAAGTGATCCCAACAATAAGGTTGAATCACATTTATACCCCTGGGGTATTAAAAACCCTAATCAAAACCCTGGAAAACCCTAAAACCAAACCCTAGGGGCCTAAGTGCAAAATTAGTCCACTTTTGGGCTAAAGTGCAAAAACCAAGTCAAACAAGTGTTTCAAGTCTATTGGATCACAAAAATGTGGACTTGAAAACAAAACCCTAAGTTTTGGACCTAAATGCAAAATGGACCTCACATGAGTTATCTCTAAGTCTGAAAAATCAGTGCATGAGCTCAACTTTGGGGCTTTGTAACTTCCAAAGCATAGGGTTTTTGCCCTAGGTCACCACATCAAAATTGTAGCCCAATTATAGGAGAACAACTTTGCTAAAGGGTACAAGCATAGTTGTTATGAGAAATTTGCAGAAAAACCCAGTCCAAAACTGGCTGTCAGACTGTTGAAGCTGAATTTCAGAATTTCAGTGTTATGGGGTGGACTTTGAGCTCAAATCCAAGTATGATCCAGTGCTCAAATGTGTTCAAGTCCTATAGTCGGATTGTAGCTGGTTTGTAGCTCTAAAACTTTACTACAGAGAGTTGGCATAGCTTTCACACAAAAATTTGAGAAAATTGGACTCTAAGATGGACTGTCAGTCGCTCTGATGGGGTGTTCTGATGGTACAGTGCCTTGAGTAGATCAGATCGCCAGCACTACAAGCCCTCACCGCCGGCGACCTCTCTGCGTCAAAATTCGCGCCGCCGCCGCGGGATTCGTGCACGGTGAGGGAACGGATAACGTCGGAGTTGATAGGCGCATACGTGGCACCCTCCTCTGAGTCCAGCCGGGGACCTCACCGGCGGCCACCATGCTCAGTAACTTTTGCCGCGGTGGCAGTCATGCCGTGATCCCCCTCACTGTGCCTTATTCCGACGTGGTCAGCATGCGCTCGTAATGCCATCCTCGGCCGCGAGATAATCGCTCGACCGCCACAGCTATAAAAGGGCCATTGGGTTCACGGCGTGGGGTGATCGTCGCAAACACAGTGACTTGATCGAAGTCAAATTCGCACCGTTCCCTCCACCTTCTCCTAAATCGATTGTGCACGGTGAAAGCACAGCTCCTTACGGCCAAGTAGCCTCAATCCCCAACCCCAATTTCAGCCAGAGCCGCCGCGACGCCATTCCTCCCCAATTCAGTCTACCGCGCCGCTGTGAATAGCCCGTACGTGGCCAGGCCACTCTGGTAAAGATCTGCACCTCTCGAGTATTGTTCTAGCAGCTATGTACGCACGTGAAGCTCACCGTAGCATCCGTTTACCCAATCCGGGCCTGCGTAATTGGGAACATGGGATCAACGCCGCGGTTCCCGCCGTGAACGTGGACAGGCCGTTCTCATGGCGTTCTTGTCCAATTGATGCATGTTCCTAGGTCGCCTTAGGTCCGTAGAGACTCCCCAACCGTTAGCTTGAACATTCCTCGCCGGCCATGTCCAGTACGGGTCACGCCGGGAAGAATCCATGGCGCGGCGTGGTCAGGGGCTATCGCGGGAAAGAAACAGAAATCCGAGGATCTTTCTGCAATTCGTCAGTGACTCGAAACAATAGTGAAAGGACCGATCTCTGTTTAGCCAGAACCGCGAGGCCTTTTCTGCAAAACTGCCTGGGCGCAGACGCGCGCGCGCGGGCGCGGGCGCGGTTTCTCCCTGGGCCTGGGCTTGTTGGGCCAGAAGCAGCCCAGTTCTGTTTAAAAGCTTTTCCTTTTCTTTTACAGCAGAGCTTTAGAAATGTGTAGAAAAATGTAGAAAAATGCTAAAATTATGAGACCAATTTTCCTAGGTTTGTTATTTTCCATAGAATTTATTAAAAATAGTTTCATGATTTTTAGATCAAATAGGGAATTTTAGGGTATTTAAAATAGCCTAAACTATTGATTCTGGATTTTTAGAGAATAAATAATAAGTCCAAAATTTCCCAAACTTTTTATGTGAGCTTATCACATTATTTAGAAGCCATGGGTAGAGTTTGGTTTGATTTGGACCTTGTTTGATCACAAAACCCAAAACCACCCCCCTGCTCCATGAATTCCTTTACTGACTCCGGAAACCCTAGGTTCTCGGAGTACTGTGAAGGAAAGTTGTATTCAAGACATAACTAATAAGTTTATGTTAACTTTGCATCCTCATGAGCACTCCATGACATCCATTCTTATGCATATATATGATTATATTAGAGCGAGAAGAAGAAGAAGTTTCCGAAGAAGGGATACCACCCACCTCTGATCCCCAGGCAGACAACTGCTTCTATTTTGACATCTGTGGATCCGAGCCAGACACCTCTGATAACAAAGGCAAGCCCCGGTGCATTTGCCACTTACCTTGCTGTTTTTAAAATCTTTCTCACTTACTTGCTGCATTAGGTGATAGGAGTTGATTGATTAAACAATTCCTGCATTGCCTTCCTTGATTTTGATTACCCTCCTTGAAATCCTGTTTTTACAAAAAGGTTTTACTTTGCTTAGTATTGCTTTAGAAAAACAAAAGGATTTGTTTTACAAAAGATGTTTGGCTAAGTGGGAGGGATGTTTTCGAAAATAAAACTTGATGGTGGATCCATCATGGCCATGATGGGTCCAACATCGGAAAAGATGTACCTCTGTCAGGTACCAAGTTTTTGGGTTAAAAAGATTAAGCTGAGACCGGGCGGGTGACTTGCACGAGAAGAGAGTCTCGGTGTAGTGTCTCCGTCTGAGTCGATTAAGGACCGTCTCGATGTGGGCTTGATGATCGAGGACCCTTTAACTGGTCACATGCCTCGTCATGGGTAAGCCTTGCCTCGGGCAGACTAAGGCCGGAATAAGATAACACGAAATGGGAGTGGAGCGGTGGCGAGAGTAGCGTGTACCCTCCGTGGCAAGAGGCTGGACGGTGGTGTATCTGTGCTCTCGGTTTGCGTGAACCTGATCCGGTCTTAAGAACCCCGGTGGCGGGTTGACATATGCAAGGGTTAAGTGCTACATATGTCGTGTGATTGGAGATCCTCAGCTGAGTATAATCGATTCGGATCGCCGTACCTTCGCGGTTATGAAGACTTGGTCACTGACCTACACGTAGCATTCCACTAAAGATGATGGGTTTTTGGTTAAGAAATTGGCTAGTGCAGGACCAGTGATTGAACTAGGGTAGAAAGAACTCTAGTGCAGGTAATTTTACCTAACTTGACAAATAAAATTGGATTTTTAAGGATCCACTTTAGTAAGCATTTCTGCAAAACAGAGTCTTTGACTATTGGAAAGCCTTACCTTGACTCCCATATATCCAGCATACCCTTGAGAGTCTTTTCCTTAGTCGGGTAAGACTTGCTGAGTAATTCCATACTCAGGGTTTATCCCTTTGTTGTTTTTAGGTGGGGAAGTAGCAGATTTCTGCTGCTTCTGTGCTAAGGTGGTTCCCAACGAAGAGAAACAGGAATGAAGTGCGGGAGGACTCAGTCCTCCACTTTAGATCTTTTGTGTTTAGTCCTTCGGGAGAAGTTGTGTCTCCCCGGTTTGTATAATTATTACTTTTATGCACTCGTTTTTAGAACTGGTCTGTAATAACTTAACTTGAGCTTACTTTGGAAATAAATGTAAGATTATGTAATCGCTTCCGCATATCTTTATCTCCGATGATCTGTAATGTCTGCAAGACGGGTGAAACGTTCCTGGTAAGGTAAGGAAAGATACCGAGCTTGTCAAGTAACTTAGGAACATCTACAGGGTGTCTGATGTCTGTTAGACAAGGACAACTGTAGGTGGGCCTGATTACTTGGGAGGTTCCGTCACACTTTTGATCGACGGATTTACCTCCCGTGTCGAGGTCGAGATGCCCATTTGTTCCCATGGGTGTCTTGATGGGCTTGGCATCCTTCATCCCAAACTTGTTTAGAATGTCTTGAGTATACTTCGTTTGGCTAATGAAGGTGCCTTCTTGGAGTTGCCTGACTTGGAATCCTAGAAAATACTTCAACTCCCCCATCATCGACATCTCAAATTTCTGTGTCATAATCCTACTAAATTCTTCACATGTAGATTCGTTAGTAGACCCAAATATAATATCATCAACATAAATTTGGCATACAAACAAATCATTGTCAAGAGTTTTAGTAAATAAAGTAGGATCGGCCTTGCCGACTTTGAAGCCATTAACAATAAGGAAATCTCTAAGGCATTCATACCATGCTCTTGGGGCTTGCTTGAGTCCATAAAGCGCCTTAGAGAGCCTATAGACATGGTTAGGGTACTCACTGTCTTCAAAGCCGGGAGGTTGCTCAACATAGACCTCTTCCTTGATTGGTCCATTGAGGAAGGCACTCTTCACGTCCATTTGATAAAGCTTGAAGCCATGGTAAGTAGCATTGGCTAATAATATACGAATGGATTCAAGCCTAGCTACGGGTGCATAGGTTTCACCGAAATCCAAACCTTCGACTTGGGAGTATCCCTTGGCCACAAGTCGAGCTTTGTTCCTTGTCACCACACCATGCTCATCTTGTTTGTTGCAGAAGACCCACTTGGTTCTTACAACATTTTGGTTAGGACGTGGAACTAAGTGCCATACCTCGTTCCTAGTGAAATTGTTGAGCTCCCCTTGCATCGCCATCACCCAATCCGAATCTTGGAGTGCTTCCTCTACCCTGTGTGGCTCAATAGAGGAAACAAAAGAGTAATGCTCACAAAAATGTGCAACACGAGATCTAGTGGTTACCCCCTTATGAATGTCGCCGAGGATGGTGTTGACGGGGTGATCTCGTTGGATTGCTTGGTGTACTCTTGGGTGTGGCGGCCTTGGTTCTTCATCCTCCTTGTCTTGATCATTTGTGTCTCCCCCTTGATTATTGCCGTCATCTTGAGGTGGCTCATCATTTTGATTTTCTCCTTCATCAACTTGAGCCTCGTCCTCATTTTGAGTTGGTGGAGATGCTTGCGTGGAGGAGGATGGTTGATCTTGTGCATGTGGTGGCTCTTCGGATTCCTTAGGACACACATCCCCAATGGACATGTTCCTTAGCGCGATGCACGGAGCCTCTTCATTACCTATCTCATCAAGATCAACTTGCTCTACTTGAGAGCCGTTAGTCTCATCAAACACAACGTCACAAGAAACTTCAACTAGTCTTGAGGACTTGTTAAGGACTCTATATGCCCTTGTGTTTGAATCATATCCTAGTAAAAAGCCTTCTACAGTCTTAGGAGCAAATTTAGATTTTCTACCTCTTTTAATAAGAATAAAGCATTTGCTACCAAAGACTCTAAAATATGAAATGTTGGGCTTTTTACCGGTTAGGAGTTCGTATGATGTCTTCTTGAGGATTCGGTGTAGATATAACCGGTTGATGGTGTAGCAAGCGGTGTTAACCGCCTCGGCCCAAAACCGATCCGGTGTCTTGTACTCATCAAGCATGGTTCTTGTCATGTCCAATAGAGTTCGATTCTTCCTCTCCACTACACCATTTTGTTGTGGCGTGTAGGGAGAGGAGAACTCATGCTTGATGCCCTCCTCCTCAAGGAAGCCTTCAATTTGAGAGTTCTTGAACTCCGTCCTGTTGTCGCTTCTTATTTTCTTGATCCTTAAGTCGAACTCATTTTGAGCCCGTCTCAAGAATCCCTTTAAGGTCTCTTGGGTTTGTGATTTTTCCTGCAAAAAGAACACCCAAGTGAAGCGAGAATAATCATCCACAATAACTAGACAGTACTTACTCCCGCCGATGCTTATGTAAGCGATCGGGCCGAATAAATCCATGTGTAGGAGCTCCAGTGGCCTGTCAGTCGTTATGATGTTCTTGTGTGGATGATGAACACCAACTTGCTTCCCAGCTTGGCATGCGCTACAGATCCTGTCTTTCTCAAAATGAACATTTGTTAATCCTAAAATGTGCTCTCCCTTTAGAAGCTTATGAAGATTCTTCATTCCAACATGGGCTAGTCGGCGGTGCCAGAGCCAACCCATGTTAGTCTTAGCAATTAAGCAAGTGTCGAGTTCAGCTCTATCAAAATCTACCAAGTATAGCTGACCCTCTAACACTCCCTTAAATGCTATTGAATCATCACTTCTTCTAAAGACAGTGACACCTACATCAGTAAATAGACAGTTGTAGCCCATTTGACATAATTGGGAAACGGAAAGCAAATTGTAATCTAATGAATCAACAAGAAAAACATTTGAAATGGAATGGTCAGGAGATATAGCTATTTTACCCAAACCTTTGACCAAACCTTGGTTTCCATCCCCGAATGTGATAGCTCGTTGGGGATCTTGGTGTTTCTCGTAGGAGGAGAACATCTTCTTCTCCCCCGTCATGTGGTTTGTGCACCCGCTATCGATGATCCAACTTGTGCCCCCGGATGCATAAACCTACAAAACAATTTTAATTCTTGACTTTAGGTACCCAAACGGTTTTGGGTCCTTTGGCATTAGAAACAAGAACTTTGGGTACCCAAACACAAGTCTTGGAGCCCTTGTGTTTGCCCCCAACAAACTTGGCAACTACCTTGCCGGATTTGTTAGTTAAAACATATGATGCATCAAAAGTTTTGAATGAAATGCTATGGTCATTTGATGCACTAGGAGTTTTCTTCTTAGGAAACTTAGCACGGGTTGGTTGCCTAGAGCTAGATGTCTCACCCTTATACATAAAAGCATGGTTAGGGCCAGAGTGAGACTTCCTAGAATGAATTCTCCTAATTTTGCTCTCGGGATAACCGGCAGGGTACAAAATGTAACCCTCGTTATCCTGAGGCATGAGAGCCTTGCCCTTAACAAAATTAGACAATCTTTTAGGAGGAGCATTAATTTTGACATTGTCCCCCTTTTGGAAGCCAATGTCATCCTTAATGCCAAGGCGTCTCCCACTATAAAGCATACTACGAGCAAATTTAAAATTTTCATTCTCTAAGTCATGCTCGGCAATTTTAGCATCTAATTTAGCTATATGATTATTTTGTTGTTTAATTAAAGTCATATGATCATGGATAGCATCAATATCAACATCTCTACATCTAGTACAAATAGACACATGCTCAACGGTAGATGTAGAGGGTTTGCAAGATTTTAATTCTACAACCTTAGCATGTAATATATCATTTTCACTTCTAAGGTTAGAAATAGTAACATTGCAAGCATCAAAATCTTTAGCCTTAGCGAGCAATTTTTCATTTTCAATCTTAAGGCTAGCAAGAGAAATGTTTAATTCTTCAATCTTAGCAAGCAAATCATCATTATCATTTCTAAGATTGGGAATTGAAACATCACAAACATGAGAATCAACCTTAGCAATTAATCTAGCATTTTCATTTCTAAGGTTGGCAATAGTGTCATGGCATGTGCTTAGCTCACTAGATAATTTTTCACATTTTTCTACTTCTAGAGCATAAGCATTCTTAACCTTAACATGCTTTTTATTTTCCTTGATTAGGAAGTCCTCTTGGGAGTCCAAGAGATCATCCTTCTCATGGATGGCACTAATTAGCTCATTTAGTTTTTCTTTTTGTTGCATGTTGAGGTTGGCAAAAAGGGTACGTAAATTATCCTCCTCATCACTAGCATTATCATCACTAGAGGATTCATATTTAGTGGAGGATTTGGATTTAACCTTCTTCTTTTTGCCGTCCTTTGCCATGAGGCACTTGTGGCCGACGTTGGCAAAGAGAAGTCCCTTGGTGACGGCGATGTTGGCGGCGTCCTCGTCGGAGGAGGAGTCGGTGGAGCTCTCGTCGGAGTCCCACTCGCGGCACACATGGGCATCGCCGCCCTTCTTCTTGTGATATCTCTTCTTCTCTTTTCTTCTCCCCTTCTTGTCGTCGCCCCTGTCACTGTCACTAGAAATAGGACATTTGGCAATAAAGTGATCGGGCTTACCACACTTGTAGCAAACCTTCTTGGAGCGGGGCTTGTAATCCTTCCCCCTCCTTTGCTTGAGGATTTGGCGGAAACTCTTGATGGTGAGCGCCATTTCCTCGTTGTCGAGCTTAGAGGCGTCAATGGGTTGTCTACTTGATGTAGACTCCTCCTTCTTCTCCTCCGTCGCCTTGAATGTCACCGGTTGTGCTTCGGGCGTTGAGGAGGTACCTTGCTCGATGATTTTCTTTGAGCCTTTAATCATTAGCTCAAAGCTCACAAATTTTCCTATAACCTCCTCGGGAGACATTAGCTTATATCTAGGATCACCTCGAATTAATTGAACTTGTGTAGGGTTAAGAAATACGAGGGATCTAAGAATAACCTTGACCATCTCATGGTCATCCCATTTTTCGCTCCCGAGGTTGCGCACTTGATTCACCAAGGTCTTCAAGCGGTTGTACATGGCTTGTGGGTCCTCCCCTTGGTGAAGCATGAAGCGACCGAGCTCCCCCTCGATCGTCTCCCGCTTGGTGATTTTTGTCACCTTGTCTCCTTCGTGCGCGGTCTTGAGTACGTCCCAAATTTCCTTCGCACTCTTTAACCCTTGCACCTTATTATACTCCTCTCGACTTAGAGAGGTGAGGAGTATAGTAGTGGCTTGGGAGTTAAAGTGGTGAATTTGGGCCACTTCGTCCGAGTCGTAGTCTTCATCCCCTACGGATGGTACCTGTACACCAAACTCAACAACATTCCATATGCTTGTGTGGAGTGAGGTTAGATGATGCCTCATTTTGTCACTCCACATATTATAATCTTCACCGTCAAAAACCGGTGGTTTGCCTAATGGAACGAAGAGCAAAGGAGTACGATTTGAAATGTGGGGATAGTGTAGGGGGATCTTACTAAACTTCTTGCGCTCATGGCGCTTAGAAGTGACTGACGGCGCGTCGGAGCCGGAGGTCGATGGTGATGAAGAGTCGGTCTTGTAGTAGACCACTTTTCTCATCCTCTTGTGTTTGTCGCCTCTCCGATGCGACTTGTGGGAAGAGGATTTCTTCTCCTTCCCCTTCCCTTTGTTGGAGGAGTCTTTCTTCTCCTTCCTCTTGTTGCGGGACTCTTCCGATGAAGTCTCCCCGTGGCTTGTAGTGGGCTTGTCGTCGGTCTCCATCTCGTTCTTGGCGTGATCTCCCGACATCACTTCGAGCGGTTAAGCTCTAATGAAGAACCTGGCTTTGATACCAATTGAAAGTCGCCTAGAGGGGGGGTGAATAGGGCGAAACTGAAATTTACAAAATTAATCACAACTACAAGCCGGGTTAGCGTTAGAAATAATGAGTCCGAGAGAGAGGGCGCAAAAACAAATCGCGAGTGAGTGAAGAAGTGAGACACAAGGATTTGTTTTACCGAGGTTCGGTTCTTGCAAACCTACTCCCCGTTGAGGTGGTCACAAAGACCGGGTCTCTTTCAACCCTTTCCCTCTCTCAAATGGTCCCTCGGACCGAGTGAGCTTCTCTTCTCAAATCAACCGAGAACAAAACTTTCCCGCAAGGACCACCACACAATTGGTGTCTCTTGCCTCGGTTACAATTGAGTTTTGATCACAAGAACAAATGAGAAAGAAAGAAGCAATCCAAGCGCAAGAGCTCAAAAGAACACAACAAATCTCTCTCACTAGTCACTAAAGCTTTGTGTGGAATTGGAGAGGATTTGATCACTTGGGTGTGTCTAGAATTGAATGCTAGAGCTCTTGTAAGATGTAGGAGTGTGAAAACTTGGATGACTTGAATGAGGGGTGGTTGGGGGTATTTATAGCCCCAACCACCAAACTAGCCGTTTGATGAAGGCTGCTGTCGCATGGCGCACCGGACAGTCCGGTGCGCCACCGGACACTGTCCGGTGCGCCAGCCTACGTCAGCAGACCGTTAGGGTTCGACCGTTGAGCTCTGACGTGTGGGCCCGCCTAGCTGTCCAGTGGTGCACCGGACATGTACTGTAGAGTGTCCGGTGCGCCATCTCGCGCGTGCCTGACTTCTGCGCGCTCTAGCGCGCATTTAATGCCCATGCAGGTGACCGTTGGCGCCGAAGTAGCTGTTGCTCCGCCGTTACACCGGACAGTCCGGTGTGCACCGGACATGTCCGGTGAATTATAGCGGAGCGAATTCCCGAAGCTGGCGAGTTCAGAGTCGCATCTCCTTGGAGCATCGGACATTGTCCGGTGTACACCGGACAGTCCGGTGAATTATAGCGTGGCGTCTCTGAGTTTTCCCGAAGGTGCGAAGTTCAGCTTGGAGTCCCCTGGTGCACCGGACACAGTCCGGTGCGCCCGACCAGGGTGCCTTCGGTTGTCCCTTTGCTCTTTTGTTTGAACCCTTTTTCTTGGTCTTTTTATTGGGTTATTGTGAACCTTTGGTACCTGTAGAACTTATAAACTTGGGCAAACTAGTTAGTCCAATTATTTGTGTTGGGCAATTCAACCACCAAAATCATTTTAGGAAATAGGTGTAAGCCTAATTCCCTTTCAATTACTCACTACTTTAGATACCAATTACTCACAACTTTAGATACCAATTACTCGACTTGTGGAGGTGCCCAAGTCCTGATTGCTCTATTTCTTGCTCATCTTCGCTTTTTCACCTTGAGACTATATAGGACCACTCAAGAAACAGTTAGTCTCAAAAGACACAAGTTATGTGTGCTCCCCCTAAAGTTGTGCATCAAGTATTTGAATGACTTGCACTTTGCACATTCTAGCATCCTCAGAACTAGAGGGGATCACAACATACCTTGATCTAGGCATAATATATCAATTGCATCGTAAAAAGATACCAATTGAATAGATGACATAGTACAACTTATGACTAGTGGAAACAATGCATGCCTCAAGATATATAACTTTTTAAAAGCAACCTAGGCACGCTTCACACATGATGATCATTGCAACACATATACCAATTGAAAAATGACAAGATCATGCATATAAAGCAAAAAGTCTAATCACACCATGATTAAGAAGTATTTTCTTAGGTACACCAAAGGAAACAACATTTTAAGGCATAAGGCACCTAAGCCAAGATACTACCAATTGAAAGGCAAGAACATAGCTATGATCACAATCAACGGAACATCAAGATATTCGAAGAAATTGCATAGTTCCATTCTCCATACCTTTGCCTTTTACCTGATTGCCATGAGAGCACCTGTTGTCACCAATTGAGGGCTCCTTTTGCTCATGCACCTCATAGCTCAAGAGGGTGCATTAGAGGCACAACACGGATTTCTTGTTTTGTTATACTGTCGGGGACCATAATTAGGGGTACCCCCAAGGCTCCTAATCTCAGCTGGTAACCCCCATCAGCACAAAGCTGCAAAGGCCTGATGGGCACAATTCCGGTCAAAGGCTCCGTCCACTCAAGGGACACGATCTCGCCTCATCCGAGCCCAGCCTCGAGCAGGAACGGTAGACCAAGGCAGATTCGCGCCTCGCCCGAGGGTCTCCTCAAGCAACGGACGCACCTTCGACTCGCCCGAGGCCCAGTTCGGGCAGGCTTCGCGGAGAAGCAACCTTGGCCAGATCGCCTCGCCAGCCAACCGGATCGCAGGAGCATTTAATGCAAGGATCGCCTGACACCTTATCCTAACGCGTGCTCTCCAGTCGACAAGGCCGAAGTGACCGCAGTCACTTCGCCCCTCCACTGACTGACCTGACAGGAAAACAGCGCTGCCTGCGCTGCTCCGACTGCTGTGCCACCCGCCAGGGTGAGGCTGACAGCAGCCAAGTCTAGCCTCGGGCGCCATAGGAATCTCCGCCTCGCCCGACCCCAGGGTTCGGACTCAACCTCGACTTCGGACGACGGTCTCCGCCTCGCCCGACCCCAGGGCTCGGGCTCAACCTCGACTCGGAAGACGTTCTCCGCCTCGCCCGACCCCCGGGCTCGGACTCAACCTCGACCTCGGACGACGGTCTCCGCCTCGCCCGACCCCCGGGCTCGGACTCAACCTCGACCTCGGAGGAGTCACCACCTCGCTCGGGCCGACCACACCAAAGGGGGGGGCCATCATTACCCTACCCCTAGCTAGCCCAGGCTACAGGGAACAAGACCAGCGTCCCATCTGGCTCACCCCGGTAAAACAAGTAATGATGGCACCCCGCGTGCTCCATGACGACGGCGGTTCTCAGCCCCTTATGGAAGCAAGGAGACGTTAGCAAGGATCCGACAGCCCCGACAGCTATGCTTCTACAGGGCTCAAGCGCTCCTCCGACGGCCACGACGCCACATGAATAGGGCTCCAACACCTCTCCGACAACCACGTCGGCATGTACATAGGGCTCTGGCTCCTCTCTGCTAGACACGTTAGCACACTGCTACACCCCCCGTTGTACACCTGGACCCTCTCCTTACGTCTATAAAAGGAAGGTCCAGGGCCCTCGTACGAAAAGGTGGCCGCGCGGGAGAACGGGCTGACGCGCAGTCTCACGCCCTCTCTCTCTCTCCCTCGCGAACGCTTGTAACCCCCTACTGCAAGCGCATCCGCCCTGGGCGCAGGACAACACGAGGCGGCGGTTCCCCCTCACTGGTTTCCCCCCTTGTGCTCCGTCTCGCGCCGACCCATCTGGGCTGGGACACGCAGCGACAATTTACTCGTCGGTCCAGGGACCCCCCGGGGTCGAAACGCCGACATATACAGAGAGTGCCAATACAAAGTAATCATGTGAACATGGACTAAACAAAATTATCATGCTTGCACATAGGTTAATCATTAAAAACCACATAACATGACTTACAAAAAGATACATGTTTATCCACATACACAAAGGAAGTTAATCATGGTGGATATATCAAATGAAAGGCTACCCATTGAATGATTCAAGAGATATAACATATAGATTATACAGTCATGATTAAGCAAGCATCATTATGATCTTGGAAATCATGAACCATTGATTGAAAGGTATTCAACACAGGAAATCTCAAAAGCATAACTACTCCAATGATAGGTATAGCACAACAATCCAACTTAAGAGCAATACTGATTGGCAATAATGTACTTAAGATACACGGGTACCGTCCTTTGGAGAGCAATTGCAGATTCTCATCAAATTCCTTTGCTTCATTCACCAATAATGCTTAAGGACCTCCACAACTTATTTAACTTGAGATGGACATGGGATTAGTATGCAC
The DNA here is from genome assembly GCA_029449295.1 of Zea luxurians. Classification (NCBI taxonomy): domain Eukaryota; kingdom Viridiplantae; phylum Streptophyta; class Magnoliopsida; order Poales; family Poaceae; genus Zea; species Zea luxurians. The sequence goes on along the minus strand of JAOPSE010000016.1, from coordinate 34,882,514 downwards.
AATAATTCAACCTTGGGTCAATAAATAGACAATACAAATTGACAGCTTAAGCATAGAGTTCAAATTAACCATCTTAAGCTCTCCCATGGTCTCCGGTCCACCTCGAGGCACCTGCATGGTCTAGTTAGCAGAGTTTGGTACCCATCTCGAAATGGGTCCATAACACTTATCTAAAAAATCCTTTGGTACCCACATAGCAGTTGTGCTAGTTCTAGGTGATCTCATTGTTGATCTAGCACAAGTGTATGATTTGGGTCTCCTAAGCGAATAGAATTGAGATAAATTTGCTTGCTTAGGAACCTTACCCTTCTTACATACCTTAGGTAGATGACCATGCTCACCACACATGTAGCCGAAGCGTCGCTTAACCTGACATGACGCTTGTTGTTTGTCTTCTTTCTTAGAGAGGGTCATCCTGGAGAGTGTACGCGTTTGATTTTTCATGAGCGGACATGAAGTGATCACATGGTCCTTGTCATTGCATCCGAAACATCTCCTCAACCCTTCATCCTTGTCGTTGTGTGGACATGACGCAATGAGGTGGCCTAACTCATTGCACTTAAAGCACCTCCTTTTTCCTCTTCTCTTTTTGTTCTTGGATAACATAGAGAGATGGTCAGTGCAAACAACATGACTAATTAAATATTTACCTTTCTCTTTGTTCATGTTGATTGCTTCTCTTATTGCCTTAGGAGCTTCTTTCTCGCGGAGTTTGTCCCTTGCTGCGGTTCCTCCTTCCTCAAGCTTATTCACCACATGTTTGTAAATATCTTGAGCAGGTCGAGCATGGCGTCCTCTCCTCAATTGTCTTTGTTTCTTGTTCCCAAGCAATTTTCCTTTTGACCCTACAACTTGTTTCTCAATCAAAGATTGGCCTTTCTTGGAGCAGTGGAGGTCAGCACATAATAATACTTTAACTAATTGATCACTTGTGCAAGAATGAGGTTCACATGAGTTTAAACTAGTAATTACTACCTCATTAGTAATATCGAGCATGATATGGTCATCAACTAATTTACTATGATAATATGACAACATATCATACTTTTCACCTAGAGCAAGCTTTTCTAAATTCATCATATCTACTTGACTCCTAAGCATAGAATTCTCAGTTTTAAGTTAAGCAACATCAGATAGTACATCATGATTATTTCTTTGCTCAAATAGAACATATTCATACCGTTGTACCAAACTATCATGAGAGCACTTTAGCTCCTCATGATCTTTGGTCATCTTCTCCAGGCTATCGTTGGTTTTGATGAGGGTCTCCTCTAGCCTGAGAAGCGTCTCGCCTTGTTCCTTGTTCCTTCTCAACAGCTTAACTAAGAGCACTTTGTCTTCTTTGTTGAGATGGGTGTAGAAACGGCGAATCTCCTCTTCTTCCACATCGTCGGTCTCATTTTCCCTGTCATTATTACCAGTGGAAGCAAAACAGGAAAATGTACCTTGTGATGATGTAGATTCATCCTCGCTATCATCCTCGTATTCCTCCTCATCATCGCTTTCATCTCCACTCTCATTGTTAGCAACAAGACATGTATAACTAGTGGGAGATAAACCTGTCGGTGAGGTGGATCCATCGCTTGGTGTCCATCGTTCTTGTTCTTCTCCCTTGGACAAGATAGTACCACCAGCAATAGAGGGAGCAAAAGCAGTGCATATGGACTTAAAAAATTTCAACTTAATTTTAGTCCATAGATCATGAGCATCAACAAATAAATCACTGTCACTACTCATGATGGCAAAATAGGCACCTCTAGAAAGAAAGTCAACTAAGATGTTGCAAGCATGGTGATTGAGAGATAGACATCTTAATTCATCATTAGAAGGATTTTTACTAATATCAGAGGGAAAAATACTTCTACCAAAGACCTGTCTCAAATCAGGATCAATATGCATGAAAGCCTTGTAAATAGAGACAGACCCAGATTTATAATTAGAACCATCGCCTAGAAGCAGTTCTAGAGTTACCTCTTGCGATGACACCGTCATCTCCAGACGGCTAAGCCCACACTGGAGAGGCCTAGCTCTGATACCAATTGAAAGTTCCTTATGCCCGGGAACAGGATCTGGATGTCGCCTAGAGGGGGGTGAATAGGCGAATAATAATTATCACTTTAAAACTTAAATTCTTACTCTTCTCGAAGGCTGGATCGCAGTGGAATGAAGGATCCTTCGAGTAGGTTGCAGCAGAATAGAAGATCCTATCTTAAAATGCCCTGCACTTCAAATATAACTTGTACCACAAATCAGTATTGAAGTGCAGATATAAAGAGTAAGTAAGACAGAGAATCAGCACACAGCACAGAGAAGAGCACACAGACGCAGGGATTTATCCCGAGGTTCGGCCAAGCCTAAAATGCTTGCCTAGTCCTCGTTGGAGTTAGCCACACCTGGGCTTGGAGTCTATTTCAACTCCTTCCTCCGTTTGCTCAGATCTATCAGTATGACAGATAGAGCCTTCCACTATTTTGATATTGGTTACAACAACGCCGTGGCTGCTTACAGTCTTCTTGACAGCGCTCCGGCAGAGTAACAATACGCTCAAGACTTTGCTCTAGCTCTCAGCAACACTTCTCCACTCTCTAAAGGCTTATAGCTTTGCCTCTACACAAACTAGAGAGATATACACGAGAGGGAGAGAGAGAATTGATCCAAATGATGTATACAATTGTTGGCTGCACTTGTGTCTTGTTGGAGGCGCCTAGGGGTCCCTTTTATAGACCCAAGGGGCCTAGGAGCCGTTGGAATTCCTTTTGGAAGGCAATATTTGCTTTCTGTCGGGTGGCGCACCGGACAGTCCGGTGCACCACCGTACAGGTCCTGTAGCTTGTCCGGTGCGTGATCTCCTTCCATACCAGGCTCAGCTGACCGTTGGAGCAACGGCCCTCTTGGCTCACCGGACACTGTCCGGTGCACACCGGACAGTCCGGTGCGCCAACTAACCGTTGGCTCAGGCCACGCGTCGCCCGCTGATTGCGCTGCCGACCATTGGCGTGGGCGCCATTGGCTCACCAGACAGTCCGATGCACCACCGGACAGTCCGGTGAGTTATAGCCACATCGACCATCTCTTTCCCCGAGAGCGCCTAGTTGACGCCGAGCCAGCTTGGGGCACCGGACACTGTCCGGTGCACCACCAGACAGTCCAGTGTGCCAGGCCCGAGCTGGTGTTGGATAAACTTTGCTAACTCTTCTCTAATTCCAATCTTCTTTTCTTGGTACTGTTTCTAGCACTTAGATAAATATGTTAGTACCAAAAAAACAATTCACTAATGCTAGAGCCATACCTTGATTCTTTAATTTGCATCTCTCAAGTGTTAAGCACAATAAAATGTGTTGGACTCTAAACTATCAAGTCAACTTGACTTGATCTAGATTGACATTTCTGAGCTCCAACACCCTACAAAGGTCACATAGAATATCTCCAAACATAGGAACAACCCAAACTAAAGATCAAGGTGCACTTAGCTCTTTTGGGCTGCTTCCATTTCTGGTCTTGACACTGCTTCTCCTTTCAGTGACCTTGTTCACTTCTTGAGCTTGATCTTGAGCCTTATGACTTACACCACATAATTGTAGATGTTACCTCATTGGTTGTAAGTCATGTCCTTATGTAGTGTTCCTTGATGCACCATAACTCTTCTTAACTCGATCAACCTTGACTTTGCAAGTCTTCTTCTTCACCCCTGGCTTTGGGTTCCTGGTCTCCTTGACCTTCTCCCATGCAGTCGGTTCCTCGAAGTTCTTCTTGCCTCCATCCTTGGCTTGATAGGTTGTCTCTGAGTTATGCACATCGAGTCTCACTTAAGCAATGTCCATCTTTCTTGTGATGTCCATTATCTATAGATAATTCAGTCTTTGGACCATCACACTTGTTCACTTGTGTTGAACTCTGTTAGCTTTGCATTAAGCACCTTTTCAACACTTAGCACACTTGTTATTCCTTTAATTGGGTTGTCATCCAAACCACCAAAACCCACAAGAGAGCTTTCACAAATGCCTTGAACTCTCATGTGCTAAACGAGAAAGAAGTACAAATTAAAGACAAGGTATGTTTCTAAACTTAGTGAATTGTTTTGTGAGTACTAACATATTTATCTAAGTGCTAGAAACAGTGCCAAGACAAGAAGATTCGAATTGGAAAAAGGTTGGCTATGTACAGCCAACACCAGCTTGGGCCTGACGCATCGGACTGTCCAGTGGCGCATCGGACAGTGTCCGGTGCCCTAGGCTGGCCGACGGTAAACCGGCTGCTCTCGGGAATCGACGGAGTAGTACGACTATAATTCACCAGACTGTCCGGTGGTGCACCGGACTGTCCGGTGAGTCATCCGCGACGAACTCGTCACTCTCGAGAAAAGAAAAAGGTGACATGGCTAAAATTCACCAGACTGTTCGATGAGCCAACGACGCCAGCGGCAACGGTCGTCCGCGCGACATGTGGCCCGCTCCAACAGTCAGCTTGGTGCACCGGACTATCTGGTGTGCACCGGAAGTGTCTAGTGCGCCAACCGGCCCCGAGGAGCAACGGTCGGCTACGCCCGATATGGAAGGAGATCGCACGCCGGACATGAACAGTGGCTGTCCGGTGGTGCACCGGACTGTCCGGTGCACTACTCGACAGAAGGCAAGAATGGCCTTCCAAATTAATCTCCAACGGCTCCTAGCTGCCTTGGGGCTATAAAAGGGACCCCTAGGCGCATGGAGCATAACACCAAGCTCTCAAGAAACATTCTAATACTCCCAGACTCCGTCTCCACGCATTTGATTCGTTGTGTTAGTGATTTGAGCTCTGTTTGAGTTGTGAACTCCCTGTGCTGTGTTTTGAGCTCAAGTCTTGGCTTGTGTGCGTGGTTGTGCTGCGGATTTAAGTCTTGTGTGTGTTTCTCTCCCAACCTTACTCTTGTGCTTTCTTTGTGATCTATATTGTAAGGGCGAGAGGCTCCAACTTGTGGAGATTCCTCGCAAACGGGAAGAGTACTCAAAGATTGTCGGGGACCATAATTAGGGGTACCCTCAAGGCTCCTAATTCTCAGCTGGTAACCCCCATCAGCACGAAGCTGCAAAGGCCTGATGGGTGCGATTAAGTCAGGGATCAGTCCATTCAAGGGACTCGATCACGCCTCACCCGAGCCTAGCCTCGGACAAGGGCAGCCGACCCTGGAGGATTTCCGTCTCACCCGAGGCCCCCCTTCAGCGGCGAACATGTTTCCGGCTCGCCCGAGGCCCTACCTTTGCCAAGAAGCAAACCTAACCAAATCGCCGCACCGACCGACCAAATCGCAGGAGCATTTAATGCAAAGGTGGCCTGACACCTTTATCCTGACGCACGCCCCCCAGCCGGCAGAGCCGAAGTGACCGCCGTCACTTCGCCGCTCCACTGGCCAGCCTGACAGAAGGACAGCGCCGCCTGCGCCACTCCGACTGCGGTGCCACTTGACAGAGTGAAACTGACAGGCAGTCAGGCCCGGCCAAAGGCACCATAGGAAGCTCCGCTCTGCCCGACCCAGGGCTCGGACTCGGGCTAAGTCCCGGAAGACGCGAACTCTGCCCGACCCAGGGCTCGGACTCGGGCTAAGTCCCGGAAGACGGCGAACTCTGCCCGACCCAGGGCTCGGACTCGGGCTAAGTCCCGGAAGGCAGCAAACTCCGCCCGACCCAGGGCTCGGACTCGGGCTAAATCCCGGAAGACGGCGAACTCCGCCTGACCCAGGGCTCGGACTCGGGCTAAGTCCCGAAAGACGGCGAACTCCGCCCGACCCAGGGCTCGGACTCGGGCCAAGTCCCAGAAGACGACGATCTCCACCTCGCCCGACCCAGGGCTCGGACTTGGGCTCGGCCCCAGGAGACGACGATCTCCGCCTCGCCCGACCCAGGGCTCGGACTTGGGCTCGGCCCCAGAAGACGACGAACTCCGCTTCGCCCGACCCCAGGGCTCGGACTCCGCCCCGGCACCAGCCGGCGATCTCCGCCTCGCCCGAACCTGGGGCTCAGACCCGACCTCGGCCACAGAAGACGGACTCGACCTTGGCTTCGGAGGAGCTTCCACATCGCCCAACCTAGGGCGTAGACCAGCCACGTCAACAGGAGGCGCCATCATCACCCTACCCCGAGCTGACTCGGGCCGCAGGGAACAAGACCGGCGTCCCATCTGGCTCGCCCCGCCAAATAGGCAATGATGGCGCCCTGCATACTCTATGACGACGACGGCTCTCAGCCCCCTTACGGAAGCAAGAGGACGTCAGCAAGGATTCAACCGCTCCGACAGCTGTCCCTCTGCCAGGCTCCATCGCTCCTCCGACGGCCACGACATCACACCAGCTGGGTGCCAAAATCTCTCCGGCTGCCACAACAGCATGTACTCAGGGCGCTAGCTCTCCTCCGCTAGACACGTAGCACTCTGCTACACCCCCCCATTGTACACCTGGATCCTCTCCTTGCGCCTATAAAAGGGAGGACCAGGGCCCTCTTAGAGAAGGTTGGCCGCACGGGGACGAGGACGAGACACGCGCTCGCTTGGAGTCGCTCGCTCCCTCTCTAGCGTGGACGCTTGTAACCCCCTACTGCAAGCGCACCCGACCTGGGCGCGGGACGAACACGAAGGCCGCGGGATTCCCACCTCTCTCACGTCGGTCTCCGGCCGCCTCGCTCTCCCCCCTTCGCGCTCGCCCTCGCGCTCGACCCATCTGGGCTGGGGCACGCGACGACATTCACTCGTCGGCTGAGGGACCCCCCGATCTCGGAACGCCGACAGTTGGCGCGCCAGGTAGGGGCCTGCTGCGTGTTGACGAACAGCTTCCCGTCAAGCTCCATATGAGCAGTCTCCAGCAACCTCTCCAACCCGGGACGGTGCTCCGTTTCGGGAGTCTTGAGTTCATGTCCCTCGACGGCAGCTACGACATGATACTCCTTCCACCGCCGTGCGACAACAACAGTGGCGACCGACAACCCGCCCGCCGGCGGCGGAATCGGCGACGTCTTCCCCGCATGGTGGAAGAACAATCTTCGAGCTCACCCCGTCCTCTCCTCCGCCGGCGAAGGAGGAGGCGGGGGAACCAAGGCCAAGTAGGAGACAGCGCCTCATCGGCTGTCGAGCGAGTCGACGGCCCCAGTGCCCCAACGGGGGCGCACCGGGCGTCGACCTCGCGTTTGAGACGAAGGCGAGCGCCGTCTCCCCGCGACACGCCAATCCCGAGCAAGCGGACGACGCCAGCACACTCGCGAAAAGCTTGCTGGACGTCACCCTCGTACCTGAGATGACGGCGTAGTCAGTCCCCGACGTGACCTTATCGCCGCCCGTCGACCAAAAGGTACCGATCGATTCCCATCCCACGTCTTTCGGATTCAGCCTCAACCCGTCTAGCGACTTCGCTTTGACGGGCACTCTCGTAGAGGTAAGTCCAGACCCTCTGGGGTTTCGTATGCGGTCACCTTGGGACCGGCTAACGGACGTCTTGACCTACGGGCCCTCTGGGTCCGAGGAAGACGATGAGCCCAGCATCTGTTGGGATTTCTCTGGACTTGGCAACCCTGGTGCCATGCGGGACTTCATGACCGCATGCGACTACTGCCTTTCCGACTGTTCCGACGGTAGCCGTAGCCTCAGCGACGAGGACCGCGGCCCAAGTCGCGAATGCTTCCACGTCGATCTAGGGGGTCCCCCCGAAGGCAACCATCTCGGCATGCCGGAGGACGGTGACCTCCCTAGGCCGGTGCCTTGCGTTGACATCCCACGGGAGCTAGCTGTGGTCCCCGTTCAGGCGGGGGGTCATGACCCACAGCTCGAGCAAATCCGCGGGGTGCAGGCCAGGCTCGACGAGGGAGCAAGAGCGCTTGAGCCAATCCGTCGGGACGTCGGGCAGGCATGGGCGGGCCAACCTCTGGCCGGAGAAATACGTCATCTACCCCAGGGCTTCCAGCACCGCATCACCGACGACGTCAGGGTCAGGCCACCACCCGCTTCCAGTGGGGTCGGCCAAAACCTAGCGGCAGCAGCAATGCTTCTTCGCGCGATGCCGGAGCCATCGACCACCGAGGGGCGGCGAATCCAGGGAGAGCTCAAGAATCTCCTGGAAGGCGCCGCGGTCCGACGGGCCAAGAGCTCCGCCTCCCGAAGGCAGGGGTACCCCTCGGAACCTCATGCTGCGACTTCCCGATTCATGCCGGAAGCCTCGGTCTACACCGGGCGCACGCGCAACACAGCGCCTGCGGCCCCGGGTCGCCTCGGCAACGAGCACCGTCACCGCGACCGACGGGCCCACCTCGACGAGAGGGTGCGCCGAGGCTACCACCCCAGGCGTGGGGGACGCTACGACAGCGGGGAGGATCGGAGTCCCTCGCTCAAACCACCCGGTCCGCAAGCCTTCAGCCAAGCCATCCGACGGGCGCCGTTCCCGACCCAGTTCCGACCCCCGACTACTATCACAAAGTACTCGGGGGAGACGAGACCGGAACTGTGGCTCGCGGACTACCGTCTGGCCTGCCAACTGGGTGGAACGGACGATGACGACCTCATCATCCGCAACCTCCCCCTGTTCCTCTCCGACTCCGCTCGCGCCTGGTTGGAGCACCTGCCTCCGAGGCAGATCTCCAACTGGGACGACCTAGTCCAAGCTTTCGCCGGCAATTTCCAGGGCACGTATGTGCGCCCCGGGAATTCCTGGGACCTCCGAAGCTGCCGACAGCAGCCGGGAGAGTCTCTCCGGGACTACATCCGACGATTCTCGAAGCAGCGCACCGAGCTGCCCAACATCACCGAGTCGGATGTCATCGGCGCGTTCCTCGCTGGCACCACCTGCCGCGACCTGGTGAGCAAGCTAGGCCGCAAGACCCCCACCAGGGCGAGCGAGCTGATGGACATTGCCACCAAGTTCGCCTCCAGCCAGGAGGCGGTCGAGGCTATCTTCTGAAAGGACAAGCAGCCCTAGGGCCGCCCATCGGAAGATACTCCCGAGGCGTCAACTCAGCGCGGCGCCAAGAAGAAGGGCAAGAAGAAGTCGCAAGCAAAACGCGACGCCGCCAACGCGGACCTTGTCGCCGCCGCCGAGTACAAGAACCCTCGGAAGCCCCCCGGAGGTGCCAACCTCTTCGACAAGATGCTCAAGGAGCCGTGCCCCTATCACCAGGGACCGGTCAGGCACACCCTTGAGGAGTGCGTCATGCTTCGGCGCCACTTCCACAGGGCCGGGCCACCCGCGGAGGGTGGCAAGGCCCGCGACGACGACAAGAAGGAAGATCACGAGGCAGGAGAGTTCCCCGAGGTCCGCGACTGCTTCATGATCTATGTTGGGCAAGCGGCGAACGCCTCGGCTCGGCACCGCAAGCAAGAGCGCCGGGAGGTCTGCTCGGTCAAGGTGGCGGCGCCAGTCTTTCTAGACTGGTCCAACAAGCCCATCACCTTCGACCGAGACGATCACCCCGACCATGTGCCGAGCCCGGGGAAATACCCGCTCGTCGTCGACCCCGTCATCGGCGACGTCAGGCTCACCAAGGTCCTCATGGACGGAGGCAGCAGCCTCAACATCATCTACGCCGAGACCCTCGGGCTTCTGCGTATCGATCTGTCCTCTGTCCGGGCAGGCGCTGCGCCCTTCCATGGGATCATTCCCGGGAAGCGCGTCCAACCCCTCGGACAGCTCGACCTTCCCGTCTGCTTCGGAACACCCTCCAACTTCCGAAGGGAGACCCTGACGTTCGAGGTGGTCGGGTTCCGAGGAACCTACCACGCGGTACTGGGGAGGCCATGCTACGCGAAGTTCATGGCCGTCCCCAACTACACCTACCTGAAGCTCAAGATGCCGGGCCCCAACGGGGTCATCACCGTCGGCCCTACGTACAAACACGCGTTCGAATGCGACGTGGAGTGCGTGGAGTACGCCGAGGCCCTCGCCAAGTCCGAGGCCCTCATCGCCGACCTGGAGAGCCTCTCTAAGGAGGTGCCAGACGTGAAGCGTCATGCCGGCAACTTTGAGCCAGCGGAGACGGTTAAGTCCGTCCCCCTCGACCCCAGCGGCGACACCCCCAAGCAGATCCAGATCGGCTCCGGGTTCGATCCCAAATAGGAAGCAGTGCTCGTCGACTTTCTCCGCGCGAACGCCGACGTCTTCGCGTGGAGTCCCTCGGACATGCCTGGCATACCGAGGGATGTCGTCGAGCACTCGCTGGACATCCGAGCTGGAGCCCGACCCGTCAAGCAGCCGCTGCGCCGATTCGACGAGGAGAAGCGCAGAGCCATAGGCGAGAAAATCCACAAGCTAATGGCGGCAGGGTTCATCAAAGAGGTATTCCATCCCGAATGGCTTGCCAACCCTGTGCTTGTGAGAAAGAAAGGGGGGAAATGGCGGATGTGTGTAGACTACACTGGTCTCAACAAAGCATGTCCGAAGGTTCCCTACCCTCTGCCTCGCATCGACCAAATCGTGGATTCCACTGCTGGGTGCGAAACCCTGTCTTTCCTCGATGCCTACTCAGGGTATCATCAAATCAGGATGAAAGAGTCCGACCAGCTCGCGACTTCTTTCATCACACCCTTCGGCATGTACTGCTATGTCACCATGTCGTTCGGCTTGAGGAATGCGGGCGCAACGTACCAGCGGTGCATGAACCATGTGTTCAGCGAACACATTGGCCGCACGGTCGAGGCCTACGTCGATGACATCGTAGTCAAGACGAGGAAAGCCTCCGACCTCCTTTCCGACCTTGAAGCGACATTCCGATGTCTCAAGGCGAAAGGTGTCAAGCTCAATCCCGAAAAGTGTGTTTTCGGAGTACCCCGAGGCATGCTCTTAGGGTTCATCGTCTCCGAGCAGAGCATCGAAGCCAACCCGGAGAAGATCGCAGCTATCACCAGCATGGGGCCCATCAAGGACTTGAAAGGCGTACAGAGGGTCATGGGATGCCTCGCGGCTCTGAGCCGCTTCATCTCACGCCTCGGTGAAAGAGGTCTACCTCTGTACCGCCTCTTAAGGAAGGCCGAGTGCTTCACTTGGACCCCTGAGGCCGAGGAAGCCCTCGGGAACCTAAAGGCACTCCTCACAAAGGCGCCCATCTTGGTGCCCCCAGCTGCCGGAGAAGCCCTCCTGGTCTACGTCGCCGCGACCACTCAGGTGGTTGGCACCGAGATTGTGGTCGAGAGGCAAGAAGAGGGGCATGCGTTGCCCGTTCAGAGGCCAGTCTACTTCGTCAGCGAGGTACTGTCCGAAACCAAGATCCGCTACCCGCAAGTTCAGAAGTTGCTGTACGCGGTGATCCTGACGCGGCGGAAGTTGCGACACTACTTCGAGTCTCATCCTGTAACTGTGGTGTCATCCTTCCCCCTGGGGGAGATCATCCAATGCCGAGAGGCCTCGGGTAGGATTGCAAAGTGGGCGGTGGAAATCATGGGCGAGACGATCTCGTTCGCTCCTCGGAAGGCCATCAAGTCCCAGGTCTTGGCAGACTTCGTAGCTGAATGGGTCGACACTCAGCTACCGACGGCTCCGATCCAACCGGAGCTCTGGACCATGTTCTTCAACAGGTCGCTGATGAAGACAGGAGCCGGCGCAGGCCTACTCTTCGTCTTGCCCCTCGGGAAGCACCTACGCTATGTGCTACGCCTCCATTTCCTGGCATCCAACAATGTGGCTGAGTACGAAGCTCTAGTCAACGGGTTGCGGATCGCCATCGAGCTAGGGGTCCGACGCCTCGACGCTCGCGGTGACTCGCAGCTCATCATCGACCAAGTCATGAAGAACTCCCACTGCCGCGACCCGAAGATGGAGGCCTACTGCGATGAAGTTCGGCGCCTGGAAGACAAGTTCTACGGGCTCGAGCTCAACCACATCGCTCGGCGCTACAACGAGACTGCGGACGAACTGGCTAAAATAGCCTCGGGGCGAACGACGGTTCCCCCGGACGTCTTCTCCTGGGATCTGCATCAACCCTCCGTCAAGATCAACGACACGCCCGAGGCACCCTCGGACCATCCTGAGGCACCCTCGGCCCGGTCCGAGGCATCCTCGACTCAACCCGAGGTGCCCTCGGCCCCCGAGGGCGAGGCGCTGCACGTCGAGGGGGAGCAAAGCGGGGTCACGCCTGATCAGAACTGGCGGACCCTGTACCTGCAATATCTCCACCGAGAAGAACTACCCTCCGACCGAGCCGAAGCTCGGCGGGTGGCGCGGCGCGCCAAGTCGTTCGTCTTGCTGGGTGATGAGAAGGAGCTCTACCACCGCAGCCCCTCCGGCATCCTCCAGCGATGCATCTCCATCGCCAAAGGTCAGGAACTCCTGCGAGAGATACACTCGGGGGCTTGCGGCCATCACGCAGCGCCTCAAGCCCTTGTCGGGAATGCTTTCCGGCAAGGCTTCTACTGGCCGACGGCGGTGGCCGACGCGACTAGAATTGTCCGCACCTGCGAAGGGTGCCAGTTCTACGCAAGGCAGACCCACCTGCCCGCTCAGGCTCTGCAGACGATACCCATCACCTAGCCTTTTGCTGTGTGGGGTCTGGACCTCGTCGGCCCCTTGCAGAAGGCACCCGGGGGCTACACGCACCTGCTGGTCGCCATCGACAAATTCTCCAAGTGGATCGAGGTCCGACCCCTGAACAGCATCAGGTCCGAGCAGGCGGTGGCGTTCTTCACCAACATCATCCATCGCTTCGGGGTCCCGAACTCCATCATCACCGACAACGGCACCCATTTCACCGGCAGAAAGTTCCTGGACTTCTGCGAGGATCATCACATCCGGGTGGACTGGGCCGCCGTGGCTCACCCCATGTCAAATGGGCAAGTAGAGCGTGCCAACGGCATGATTCTACAAGGGCTCAAGCCCCGGATCTACAACGACCTCAACAAGTTCGGCAAGCGATGGATGAAGGAACTCCCCTCGGTGGTCTGGAGTCTGAGGACAACGCCAAGCCGAGCCACGGGCTTCACGCCGTTCTTCCTAGTTTACAGGGCCGAGGCCATCTTGCCCACAGACCTGGAATACGGCTCCCCGAGGGCGAGGGCCTACACTGACCAAAGCAACCAAACTGGCCGAGAAGACTCGCTAGACCAGTTGGAGGAGGCTCGGGACAGGGCCTTACTACACTCGGCGCGGTACCAGCAGTCCCTGCGACGCTACCACGCCCGAGGGGTCCGGTCCCGAGACCTCCAGGTGGGCGACCTGGTGCTTCGGCTGCGACAGGACGCCCGAGGGCGGCACAAGCTCACGCCCCCCTGGGAGGGGCCGTTCGTCATCGCCAAAGTTCTGAAGCCCGGAACATACAAGCTGGCCAACAGTCAAGGCAAGATCTACAACAACGCTTGGAACATCCAACAGCTACGTCGCTTCTACCCTTAAGATGTTTTCAAGTTGTTCATATATCTCGCGCCCAGCAAAAGTTTAGTCGTCAAGGAAGGGTCAGCCTCGCCTCGGCCAAGCCCGACCCTCCCTCAGGGGCTAAAAGGGGGGGAACCCCCTCTGCGTCGAAATTTTCCTCGAAAAAAGATCTTTTCTGCCAGAAGGTCTTTCGGGCTGTTTGACTACTTCGAAAGTGGATCCTGAAAACGACGGAGTACACATAAGCAGCCAAGGCTGACCGAGCCGAGGGACTCCTACGCCTCCGGGATACGGATACCTCACTCATCACCTTCTGCGATAAGTAACTCACGTTCGGATAAGTGATCCCGCGGACCGAACAAGTCTTCACGTTCGGAAGCTCTTCTGCCGAAGCAATTTCTCGAGCCTTCTCGACTGCGTCGGGAACAGAGCCCCATGGACGGGTAAGAGTGCGCGTAAGCGGCAAGGCTGGCCGAGCCGAGGGACTCCTACGCCTCCGGGATATGGATACCTCACTCGTCACCTTCCACGAGAAGCAACTCTCGCTCGCACAAACATTTCTGTTACCAACAAAAGGGTCCAGATACTCGAAACAAGAGGAAAGGAGACGCGGCTTTACAACACGACGAGGGTGTGTTTTGGCCTCGGCGGCCGCAGGAAACACACGCTACAAGACAATCCGATCCTGCAGGCTCGGATCTTGACGGCTGAAGGGAGCAGCAGCACCCTCGGCATCGACGACACCTTCGGTGAAGTCCGACCTAGCCTCGGACGGCGACGCGGTCCGAAGATCTCCACTCTGAAGGACGACGTCACCGCCATGCCCGGGCCATCGCTACCAGGGTCTTCTCGGGAATCCGGCCCGAGCAGGCGGCTCGGCCGGTCACACCGGGGCCTCGGCCAGCTGTCCTCCAAGGACGTCAGCCCAACCCGAGGCCTCGGCTAGTCAATTCCGGCGTCGGTCCTGCTAACGGACGACCCGGCCAGGCTCTGGTCAACCAGGTTTTTCTTTTCGAGCCAACTCTGCCTCTGTTCATGTTGACGTCGCTACCCCTAGCCTCGGCTCGTCGAAAAGCGGCCGAGGGGTTCCTTTAATTAAGCTAGAGAAGCCTCGGACAATAGGGCTGACCGAGCCAAGGGACTCCTACGCCTTCGGGATACGGATACCTCACTCGTCACCTTTACACGGGGCGACTCACGCTTGGTGAAGTGGTTCAGACAACCAACAGGCGAGTCTTAGTGCTCGAAAATAAGAGAAAAACACGGCTCTGTGCCGAAAATACATACATGTTCAGGCCCCGACAGCCACAATGAACAAAAATACTGGCATCCAAGGTGCCATTACAAACGGAACTCCGGTTCCACCTCCGCAGGTACGAACAACCCCACTCGACGGGGGAGAGGCCTGCGGAGCAACAGAAGACCGACGAACGGCTTGTCGTCGCCCGCCCCAGCAGCGGCGACGACGACGACTTCTGCTCCGGGGGTCCGAACAGCAGCAGCGATGACCTCAGGGCGGATGCTGCTGTCAGGAGGCCCCCGCCCATGCCCAAACTCGAGAGGCAAGGACGGGCAGAAGGCCGTAGAGTTGGAGGTCGGTCCGCGGGTGGCGCCGGCAAACTCGTCGGCGGCGGAACCTCTTCCAGCTGTCGTGGCGGGAGGCGGCACCGGGAGCGGCTCCGAAGCCGCTCGGCTCAGAGAGCCGGGCACGGTGCAGCTGTCAACGCCACGGACGACTCCCGCCCTTCCCCCCGATCACTGAGGGAAGGAGCGGGCCACCGCCCACGCAGGGGCCGACCCCAACTCGGCACACTCCCCTCCCCAGCACTAGTGATGAAAATCCTTGAGGCTGAGGGAGGGGCAGAGGCCGCGGCCCGGCTCGCTTTCCCCCACCATCAAACTGGAGGTCACCATCTCGGGTGACCGCCAGTGGAGGGGTGCAGCCGGGCTACGTGATGAAAATCCTTGAAGCCGAACGATGGCTGAAAGGTGCCAACTCCCACGGAGTTGTGTTCCCCCAACGACGAGCCGGAAAGACGGCGGATCTCCCCCATCCGGGGCTTGGAAGGTGGAAAGACACGATGCATAAGGGAGCGTGAAGACATGGTCTCCTTCCAAGGGGGTCACCCTCCTTTTAAAGGCGGATCTCCCTACTTGCGTCCCCAGCCGTCACGGGCTGAGTCTTCTCCAACACACTCCAAAGTCCTCCCCTACAGCGCGGGGGCTGGGTCCCACACGTCAAGCAAGCCGACTCAGAGCAGAAGAAGCCAAACCGCCACGCGCGGTGCGTACAACCGCCCAGCGGTTACAAGCGACCCTCCACTTTTGCCCAGACCAGCGGGCGAAAGGGCGGGCAGCCGTGCAGGCGACATGCAACCGCGCCAAGTGGGCGCGCTTCTCCGACTCCCAACACGCCCGGCACGGAGGCCCAGGCCCACGCGTCATGCAACCGGTGCGCCGGTTGCTACGTGTGAGTAACTGCATCGCCACCTGCGCCACCACCGCGCCTCCTCGACTACGGAACCAATACCGCGATTCGAGGCCACCCAGCGGCTCCAGCCTAGCACGACGGTCAATACGGCCGAAGACGGCCCGGCAGTAATGGCGGTGGCAGGCGGGCAGGTGCAGCGGTCACGTCGTCAGCCAAGCTTACGTCCCATCCGGGGGCAGCGAGAGAACCCTCTCTCACGGCGTGAAGGCAACGCGCCCGTGACCCGTTCCTCGAACGGCTCACGCACGCGCAACGGCTACCCTGCGAACCACTCGCCCCGTCGCATTAACTCCGCGGCGGGACAGGCGGCGCCTCTGGCAGGAGAAGCGGGCGACGCTTCGCCTTCACCGTAATGACCGCGTCAAAAAAGGTACGCCGCATCGTTCGATTTCGTATCCTTTTCCGTTTTTTCCTCTTTCTCTCTCTTGCAACAGGGACCGGGAAAGGGGGATACCCCGAAAAGGATCCTTCCCCGAGAAGGAACCAGGCTCCGAGCCCCCCTACTGATCAGAGGTTCGAAGGCTGGCCCCCCGGAAGGTTTCAACAGCCGCCTCAGATCGTGTGGGCCCTACACCCACTACTGGTCAGAGGTTCGAAGGCCGGCCCCTCGAAAGGGTTCCACGGCCGCCTCAGGCTACTCGGGCTCCGTGCCCATTACTGATCAGGGGTTCGAAGGCTGGCCCCCGAAGGGTTCACAGCCGCCTCAGACGCCGAGCGAGGGATGACCATGGGTACGTTCGATACATAACCGAGGCTCGGGCTGCACTCCCGAGGTACCCTAGGACATTTCCGAGACCAGCGGGAACGATCTTGTAACAGAATCCCATCAGAGGGAGGCATCGAGCCCTCGGACCCCGTCACCAGGGGACCGGGTCTGGCAGATCACCCGCAGGTACTTTTGGGCGTGCCTCTGGGCCCCTAGCCGACCCCTAACGAACGGGGCACGGACGTCCACTCGGATTACCCGCTTGCAGCTCATCGGAGACACCATGTTCGGCGCCCATCGAGGGCAACATGGCACTTCCCCCCCCCCCCTCCTCCTTGCGGAAAGGCGACGCAGGGGCGTATGTAAAAAAGCCGAGTCTACCCCTGACCGCCCTCTCGCTCTGTGCAGAGGCTCGGGGGCCGCTCTCGCAAACCCGGCTCCGGCCGAACCGTTGACAGCGTCAACATACCAGCCCGAGAACTTGGGACCCGACCGTACACCTGGGCTACGGCCAGCTCGCATGAGGGAACGACCAGACCAGCTGAAGCACTACGTGAGGCAGTAAGACCTCGAAGGAGTGAAACCACTCCTCCGAGGCCTCGGGGGCTACACCCGGCGGGTGCGCTCGCGCGCACCCACTGGAACAAAAGCGCAACCGAGAAAGGCTGGTCCCCTTGCAAAAAAAGTGCGACGAAAGCCTCCAAGCGAGTGCAAACACTCCCTTCGAGGCTCGGGGGCTACTGTCGGGGACCATAATTAGGGGTACCCTCAAGGCTCCTAATTCTCAGCTGGTAACCCCCATCAGCACGAAGCTGCAAAGGCCTGATGGGTGCGATTAAGTCAGGGATCAGTCCATTCAAGGGACTCGATCACGCCTCACCCGAGCCTAGCCTTGGACAAGGGCAGCCGACCCCGGAGGATTTCCGTCTCACCCGAGGCCCCCCTTCAGCGGCGAACATGTTTCCGGCTCGCCCGAGGCCCTGCCTTCGCCAAGAAGCAACCCTAACCAAATCGCCGCACCGACCGACCAAATCGCAGGAGCATTTAATGCAAAGGTGGCCTGACACCTTTATCCTGACGCACGCCCCCCAGCCGGCAGAGCCAAAGTGACCGCCGTCACTTCGCCGCTCCACTGGCCGGCCTGACAGAAGGACAGCGCCGCCTGCGCCACTCTGACTGCGGTGCCACTTGACAGAGTGAAACTGAAAGGCAGTCAGGCCCGGCCAAAGGCACCATAGGAAGCTCCGCTCCGCCCGACCCAGGGCTCGGACTCGGGCTAAGTCCCGGAAGACGGCGAACTCCGCCCGACCCAGGGCTCGGACTCGGGCTAAGTCCCGGAAGACGGCGAACTCCGCCCGACCCAGGGCTCGGACTCGGGCTAAGTCCCGGAAGACGGCGAACTCCGCCCGACCCAGGGCTCAGACTCGGGCTAAGTCCCGGAAGACGGCGAACTCCGCCCGACCCAGGGCTCGGACTCGGGCTAAGTCCCGGAAGATGGTGAACTCCGCCCGACCTAGGGCTCGGACTCGGGCTAAGTCCCGGAAGACGGCGAACTCCGCCCGACCCAGGGCTCGGACTCGGGCTAAGTCCCGGAAGACGGCGAACTCCGCCCGACCCAGGGCTCGGACTCGGGCCAAGTCCCAGAAGATGACGATCTCCGCCTCGCCCGACCCAGGGCTCGGACTTGGGCTCGGCCCCAGAAGACGACGATCTCCGCCTCGCCCGACCCAGGGCTCGGACTTGGGCTCGGCCCCAGAAGACGACGAACTCCGCTTCGCCCGACCCTAGGGCTCGGACTCCGCCCCGGCACCAGCCGGCGATCTCCGCCTCGCCCGAACCTGGGGCTCGGACCCGACCTCGGCCACGGAAGACGGACTCAACCTCGGCTTCGGAGGAGCTTCCACATCGCCCAACCTAGGGCGTAGACCAGCCACGTCAACAGGAGGCGCCATCATCACCCTACCCTGAGCTGACTCGGGCCGCAGGGAACAAGACCGGCGTCCCATCTGGCTCGCCCCGCCAGATAGGCAATGATGGCGCCCTGCATACTCTGTGACGATGGCGGCTCTCAGCCCCCTTACGGAAGCAAGAGGACGTCAGCAAGGATTCAACCGCTCCGACAGCTGTCCCTCCGCCAGGCTCCATCGCTCCTCCGACGGCCACGACATCACACCAACTGGGTGCCAAAATCTCTCCGGCTGCAACAACGGCATGTACTCAGGGCGCTAGCTCTCCTCCGCTAGACACGTAGCACTCTGCTACACCCCCCATTGTACACCTGGATCCTCTCCTTGCGCCTATAAAAGGGAGGACCAGGGCCCTCTTAGAGAAGGTTGGTCGTGCGGGGACGAGGATGAGACACGCGCTCGCTTGGAGCCGCTCGCTCCCTCTCCCGCGTGGACGCTTGTAACCCCCTACTACAAGCGCACCCGACCTGGGCGCGAGACGAACACGAAGGCCGCGGGATTCCCACCTCTCTCACGTCGGTCTCCGGCCGCCTCGCTCTCCCCCCATCGCGCTTGCCCTCGCGCTCGACCCATCTGGGCTGGGGCACGCGGCGACATTCACTCGTCGGCTCAGGGACCCCCCGGTCTCGGAACGCCGACAAAGATAAAAACACCATGGTATTCAAGTTGATCATTGGATCGCTTGAAAGATGTTGAGTGGAACCCTCATCCATTGGGACGGAAGTAGGCAAGTGTTACTTGGCTGAACCACGGGATAAAAATCACATGTCTCTTATGTTGCTTTTCTGTGATTGTTTTGTTCACAAGAACTCGCTTCAAGGCTACTTAGTCGCACTAACACTTTAATAATCAAGTTTGTGGCTATCTAGTGTTTGATTTCACAGGATCACCTATTCACCCCCCTCTAGGTGCTCTCAACGGCGCGGGAGGCACCTGGCGGCGGCGACGGCTCCTTTGTAGCGGCGGCGGCTGGTGGACATGCGGGAGCGGGAGGAGATAGAATGAAACGGTGTGGGCAAAGGTCGTCGGTTAAAATCATTTATTTCCGACTGCCCCCTAGAAGACTGTCGGACATAAGCTCATGTCTGACGGTCTTTCTGACAACCCTCAGATATACTACGTTACGTCCGACGGCTGCCTGGGGTCGTCGGACATAAGAGAACCATCGGGCTTTTACTGTAGTGAATATATATTTCTTATGTCTACTACAACTTGCTCCTTATCTAGAAAGATAATGATCATGGTTATACAACACTCGATTTCTTACGAGCACCTGTTAGAATAATCTTATGTAGCTAGACCACGGACGAGTCTAAGCCAATTATGCGTCCTTCTCGATGGCGCCCAACCAACTGTGGTTGTGGACCAGTATAACACGTCACAACCTAAAAAGGGAAAGTCTTCCGACCCTTTGCAGGGAGCGTTGTAAGCAATGATAAGGCCGGGCATAGGTCTACAATAGCGTCCAAAAGGAGGAGGTATGCACTAGCCAACATGCTGACACCCAACGTGATCTACATCAGCACACAAGTCACAAGGGTTATTGGGTTCGTCTTCAAATGAAGGTACGGAGAGAGAGAGAGAAATCTAAAATCATAAGAACTAGGTGTTGGCTAAGGCCCTGTTTCAATCTCACAGGATAAATTTTAGCTTCCTGCTAAACTTTAGCCATATAAATTAAAGTGCTAAAGTTTAGCTTCTTGGGGTGTTTGGACTACTCTAATAAAGTTTAGTACATTGGAACAAAAATACACTTATGCCCCTAATGCGGAGAGAGAGGGAATGAGATTGGAGGGTATGGGTGGAAAATGGGGTTCCCTGACCCACGTTTAGCTACTTTTAGCATCCCTTGAGCAGCTTATCTCTACTACTCCTTAAGCACGTAGTGTAGGCGTCCACAGCACGGTTCTGCCACTACGAGGTATGCCCCCGCCTACCCCTGCCCCCCACGAGGCCGCGACGCCCAATCCCCCACACCGCGCATCGTCGTCTGCTCCCCACCCATCCTGCCACCGTGTCCGCCCCCTTGAGAGCACCTAGAGGGGGGTGAATAGGTGATCCTGTAAAAATCAAATACTTGAAGCCACAAAAATTGGTTAAGTGTTAGCTCAATAGAATCAAGTGGCTAAGGACCAAGCTCTTGTGAAACACAATGGTCACGAAGAAAACAAGCACAAGAGACACGATGATTTATCCCGTGGTTCGGCCAAGTATAACACTTGCCTACTCCACGTTGTGGCGTCCCAATGGACGAGGGTTGCACTCAACCCCTTTCAAGTGATCCAATGATCAACTTGAATACCACGGTGTTTTCCTTTCTTTTACTATCTCCCGTTCGCGAGGAATCTCCACAACTTGGAGCCTCTCACCCTTACAATTGATGATCACAAAGAAGCACGGAAGTAAGGGAGGGGAGAGCAACACACACAAGACTCAAAGCACGAGCACAAACACGCACACAAGCCACAACTTGAGCTCACAACACAATGCGAGGAGTTCTCTACTCAAATAGAGCTCAAGTCACTATCACAACGAATCAAATGCGCGAGAATAGAGTCTTGGTGCTTAGAGATGATCAAATAATGCTTCGGGTGACTCCTCCATGCACCTAGGGGTCTCTTTTATAGCCCCAAGGCAGCTAGGAGCCGTTGGAGGCAATCTAGGAAGGCAATTCTTGCCTTCTGTCGGGTGGCGCACTGGACAGTCCGGTGCACCACCGGACAGGCACTGTTCATGGTCCGGTGTAGATCACCTTCCTAAAATGGCACAGCCAACCATTGCAGAATTGTAGCCGTTGGCGCACCGGACAGTCTGGTGCCTCCTGCCGACCGTTGGAGCGGGCCACGCGTCGCCCGCGGATTTGGCGGCCGACCGTTGTGCTGGCGGCCGTTGGCTCACCGGACAGTCCAGTGCACCACCGGACAGTCCGGTGAATTATAGTCGTACACCGCCGACGAATTCTCGAGAGTGGCCAGTTCGCCAGAAGCCAGCCTGGCGCACCGGACACTGTCCGGTGTGCCAGACTGCTCTGAGTCTTGGCTGCTCCAGCCAAGTCTTCTCCTTTTTCTCTTTTCTCTGATTCTAGCACTTAGACAAATATATTAGTACACAAAAACCAATGTACTAAGTCTAGAATCATACCTTCTTGTTGATTTGCACTTCATCCATCATTTGGCACATAATTACTCACTCAATATGTGTTGGGCACTTAATCACCAAAAATATACTAGAAATGGCCCAAGGGCACATTTCCCTTTCAATCTCCCCTTTTTGGTGATTTATGCCAACACATCATAAAGCAACGAATAGAAGTGCAACATCAATGCAATTGAGAACAAAAATTGTCTTTTACAAGATTTGACATATTTGGATCGTTCTTTGCCACCACTTGGTTTGTTTTTGCAAATCAAAATCATTTTCCTATCTCTAAGTCAAACACACATGTTTAGGCACAAAGAGAGATATTCCAATTGAAAAATTGATCGAGTGCCAAAAACTCCCCCTTTTTCTCATAACCATTAATTCTCCCCGCCAGAGACCATATTTTGACAATAAGAGTATTTTGACAAAACAAAAGTTCTAACTCTACTATTTTCAAAATTCTCAAGTGGTAGCTGATCCATTTGCTTTGGCCTTAATTTCTCCCCCTTTGGCATTAAGCACCAAAACGAGATCATTATTGGCCCTTTAACCACATTGCCTCACAAAAATCGTCAATTAAGAGTAAAAGGGCAATTAGAGCATGGAGATGAACTTGGAGTAAATTACCCTCTCATCGGATTGCAATGGAAGTCTTGCATGGTCCAAGTTCACCTTTCCCTTTCAATCCACCTTTGAGACTAAATTAAGTAAACTCAAGCACACGGTTAGTCTCAAAGGGTCAAGTTGTAGCATTTCTCCCCCTAAATATGTGCATCATTCACACATGGACTTGTGAGGTCCGGGGATCCCTTGCACAACTTGAGCACCATAAATAAGCAATAATATGCATAAAGGAACATGATCAAAGACATAAAACACATGTATGCTATAGATCAATCCAAGTTACGCGAATCTAGGACATTTAGCTCACTACGCAGCCTACAAAAGGTCTTCTCATCTAAAGGCTTGGTAAAGATATCGGCTAGCTGGTTCTCGGTGCTAACATAAAACACTTCGATATCTCCCTTTTGCTAGAGGTCTCTCAAAAAGTGATGCCGGATGTCTATATGCTTTGTGCGGCTGTGTTCAACAGGATTGTCCGCCATGCGGATTGCACTCTCATTATCACATAGGAGTGGGACTTTGCTCAGATTGTAGCCAAAGTCTCGGAGGGTTTGCCTCATCCAAAGTAGTTGCGCGCAACACTGTCCTGCAGCAACATACTCGGCCTCAGCGGTGGATAGGGCAACGAAAGTCTGTTTCTTTGAACTCCAAGACACCAGGGACCTTCCTAGGAATTGGCACGTCCCTGATGTACTCTTCCTATCAACCTTGCACCCGGCATAATCGGAGTCTGAATATCCAATTAAGTCAAAGGTAGACCCCTTTGGATACCAGATCCCGAAGCAAGGCGTAGAGACTAAATATCTAAGAATCCGCTTAACAG
The DNA here is from genome assembly GCA_029449295.1 of Zea luxurians. Taxonomy (NCBI): domain Eukaryota; kingdom Viridiplantae; phylum Streptophyta; class Magnoliopsida; order Poales; family Poaceae; genus Zea; species Zea luxurians. The sequence continues at coordinate 34,859,456 of JAOPSE010000016.1, read as the reverse complement.
CCACAAGGTGACATTCCCTTGGGTCGGATTGATATCTAGCACACATGCAAACGCTAAGCATAATATCCGGTCTACTAGCACATAAGTAAAGCAGGGAACCTATCATAGACCGGTATGCCTTTTGATCAACGGACTTACCTCCTTTGTTGAGGTCGACATGTCCATCGGTTCCCATTAGAGTCTTTGCGGGCTTAGCGTCCTTCATCCTGAACCGCTTGAGCAAGTCTTGCGTGTACTTCGTTTGGGAGATGAAGGTGCCGTCCTTGAGTTGCTTCACTTGGAACCCAAGGAAGTAGTTCAACTCGCCCATCATCGACATCTCAAATTTTTGAGTCATCACCCTGCTAAACTTCTCACAAGACTTTTGGTTAGTAGAACCAAATATTATGTCATCGACATAAATTTGGCACACAAATAGGACACCATCACAAGTCTTAGTGAAAAGAGTTGGATCGGCTTTCCCAACCTTGAAAGCATTAGCAATTAGAAAATCTCTAAGGCATTCATACCATGCTCTTGGGGCTTGCTTAAGTCCATAGAGCGCCTTAGAGAGCTTACACACGTGGTTGGGGTACCGTTCATCCTCAAAGCCAGGGGTTGCTCCACGTACACCTCCTCCTTGATTGGCCCGTTGAGAAAAGCACTCTTCACATCCATTTGGAACAACCTGAAAGAATGGTGAGCGGCATAGGCTAATAGAATGCGAATAGACTCTAGCCTAGCCACAGGAGCAAAGTCTCCTCGAAATCCAAGCCTGCGACTTGGGCATAACCTTTTGCCATAAGTCGAGCCTTGTTTTGTGTCACCACCCCGTGCTCGTCTTGCTTGTTGCGGAACACCCACTTGGTTCCAACAATGTTTTGCTTGGGACGTGGTACCAGTGTCCAAACTTCATTTCGCTCGAAGTTGTTGAGCTCTTCCTGCATGGCCAACACCCAGTCCGAATCTAGCAAGGCCTCTTCTACCCTAAAAGGCTCAATAGAAGAGACAAACGAGTAATGCTCACAAAAATTAGCTAGACGTGAGTGAGTAGTTACTCCCTTGCTTATATCACCCAAAATCTGGTCGACGGGATGATTCCTTTGAATCGTCGCTCGAACTTGAATTGGAGGGGCCCATGGTGCTTCTTCCTCCACAACTTGTTCTTCTTGTGCTCCCCCTTGATCACACGCCTTCTCTTGAGGAACCTGTTCTTCATCTTGAGTCGGGGGATGCACCATCGTTAAGGAAGAAGGTTGATCTTGCTCTTGGTGTTCCTGTGGTCGCACATCTCCAATCGCCATGGTGCGAATTGCGTCCGTTGGAACATCATCTTCATCTACATCATCAAGATCAACTTGCTCTCTTGGAGAGCCATTAGTTTCATCAAATACAACGTCGCTAGAGACTTCAACCAAACCCGATGATTTGTTGAAGACTCTATACACCTTTGTATTTGAGTCATAACCTAGCAAAAACCCTTCTACAACTTTGGGAGCAAATTTGGAATTCCTTCCTTTCTTCACTAGAATGTAACATTTACTCCCAAATACACGAAAATAAGATATGTTGGGTTTGTTACCGGTTAGAAGTTGTACAACGTCTTCTTGAGGAGGCGATGAAGGAAGACCCGGTTTATGGCGTGGCAAGCTGTGTTCATAGCTTCTGACCAAAACCGCTCGGGCGTCTTGAATTCTCCAAGCATCGTCCTCGCCATGTCTATAAGCGTTCTGTTCTTCCTCTCTACCACACCGTTTTGCTGTGGTGTGTAGGGAGCGAAGAACTCATGCTTGATTCCTTCCTCCTCAAGGTACTCCTCCACTTGAAGGTTCTTGAACTCGGACCCGTTGTCGCTTCTAATCTTTTTCACTTTGAGTTCAAATTCGTTTTGAGCTCGCCTTAGAAAGCGCTTGAGGGTCCCTTGGGTTTCTGATTTATCCTGCAAAAAGAATACCCAAGTGAAGCGGAAAAAATCATCAACAACAACAAGACCATACTTACTTCCCCCTATGTTGAGGTAGACGACGGGTCCGAAGAGGTCCATATGAAGTAACTCCAGAGGTCTTGATGTGGTCATCACATTCTTGCTGTGATGAGAGCTTCCCACCTATTTACCTGCTTGACATGCTGCACAAGGTCTATCTTTTTCGAAATACACATTTGTCAGTCCTAACACATGCTCTCCCTTTAGAAGTTTGTGGAGGTTCTTCATCCCAACAAGTGCTAGGCTGCGATGCCACAGCCAGCCATGCTAGTCTTAGCTATTAAGCATGTATCTAGATCGGCCTCCTCTTTCGAAAAATCAACTAAGTAGAGTTTGCCATCTAGTACACCCTTAAATGCTAATGAACCATCACTCCTTCTAAAGACAGACACATCAACATTTGTAAATAAACAATTGTAGCCCATGTGGCACAATTGACTAACAGACAGCAGATTATAGCCTAGTGTCGGTGTTTCGGACCCGGGGGGGCCCTCAGCCGGACCGACTAGTGAATTTTAGTGTCGTGTGCCCCTGTCCAGATGGGTTGATGCAAGATGGAATACAAGCGATGGGATGAGGCTTATATTATCTTGCACCTGGGGGTGCTTGCAGTAGGGGTTACAAGCGTTGCGGGAGAGCGAGAGCAAGAGCGAGAGTGAGAAAGAAGGAGAGGATTCGACCTTGAGGCGAGCTGTTTGGGGCTGCCTGTACCGCGTCTCTCCTACTCTGCCCGCTTCCGCTCGTTTGTGCCGTGTGTTTGGGTGTTCGTATGTTGCACGTTCGTCTCTCCTTTTCTCTCTTTTCCCCCTTTCGTGGGGCCCTGGACACCCCCTTTTATAGACACAAGGAGATGCCCAGCTGTACAATGGGGGTGTAGCTTGGAGCTAACGTGGCTGGCAGGGAAGTGCCCTAAGCCCTGTACAGATAATAATGTGGCCGTCGGGGGAGCGCCTTGAGCCCTGTTGAGGTAATAACGTGGCCATCGGAGGAGTGCCTTGAGCCCTGTAGTAGCATAGCTGATGGTGCGGCATGGATCCTGTTGACGTTTCCTTGCTTCCTAGGGGGTTTGAGAGCACCCGATGTCATGGGCACACGCGGGGAGCCATCATTACCTATTACCGAGGTAACTTAGATGGGACACCGGTCTTGTTCCTTCGTAGCCTGAGGCGGCTAGCAAAGGGTAGGGTAATGATGGATCCCCAGTAGCGTAGCTGATACGAGGCCGAGGTCGGGCGAGGTGACGACTCCTCCAAGGCCGAGGCTGAGGCCGTGGCCCAGGGTCGGGCGAGGCGGAGACCTTCTCCCGAGGCCGAGGTTGAGGCCGAGGCCTAGGGTCGGGCGAGGTGGAGACCTTCTCCCGAGGCCGAGGCCGAGGCCGAAGTCGGGGTCGGGCGAGGCGGAGCTCCCTGTTGCGCCTGAGGCCAAACTCAGGGGAGGTCGTGACTTGCTGTTGTCAGCCCTTCCCTGATAGCTGGCACAGTTGCCGGAGCGTGGTGAACGACGCTATTTTCCTGTCAGAACAGTCAGTAAAGGGGGGCGAAGTGACTGCGGTCACTTCGACCTTGCCGACTGAGGCACGCGTGTCAGGATAAGGTGTCAGGCAATCCCCGCATTAAATGCGCATGCGATACGGTCGGTTGGTAGGGCGATTCAGACGAGGTCGCTGCACGACAAAGTCTGCCCGAGCTGGGCCTTGGGCGAGCCGAGGGTGCGTTTACTGACTGAGGGGACCCTCGGGCGAGGCGTGAATTCGTCCGGGACTACTGCCCTTGCCCGAGGCTGGGCTCGGATGAGATCGCGTCCTTTGATAGACGAAGCCCACGCTTTATCGGTCGTTTATGGTTTGTTCTGAAGATGTTTTCTAGCCGGATTAAGGTGCATTGGGGGTACCCCTAGTTACGGTCCCCGATAGTAGCCCCCGAGCCTCGAAGGGAGTGTAGGTACTCGCTTGGAGGTTCTGCCGGATTTTTCGTAAGGGGACCGACCCTTCTTGGTTATGCTTTGTTCCGGTGGGTGCGCGCGAGCGCACCCGCCGGGTGTAGCCCCCGAGGCCTCGGAGGAATCGTTTGACTCCTCTGAGGTCTTAATCCTTTTTGCGATGCCTCGGTCAGCCTTGTCGTTCCCTCATGCGGCCCGGCCGTAGCCCGGGTGCATGGTCAGGCTTCGAGTTTTCAAGCTAGTTTGTTGACGTGGTCAACGGTTTGGCCGTAGCCTGGTGCGAGAGCAGCCCCCAAGCCTCTGCACGAAGCGAGAGGACGATCAAGGATCGTCTCAACTTTTATTGTACGCCCCTTTGTCTCCTCTCTGCGAGGAGGAAGGGGGGGAAGCGCTGTGTTACCCCCGGGGGCACCGAACACGGTGTTTCCAGTGAGCTGCTAACGGGTAATCCGAGTGGATGCCCTAGCCCCGTTCGATAAGGGTCGGCTAGTGGCCCAGAGGCGCGCTCCAAAAGTACCTGCAGGTGATTTGTTGGACTCGGACCCATTCGATAGGATCCAAGGGCTCGATGCCTCCTTCCGGTGGGATTCCATTACAAATCGTTCCCGCTGGTCTCGGAAATGTCCTAGGGTACCTCGGGAGCGTAGCCCAAGCCTCGGCCATGTAACGGACGTACCCAGGGTCATCCCTAACTCTGCGTGCTCTGGGGCGGATGTCGAACCCTTCCGAGGGGCCAGCCTTCGAACCCCTGATCAGTAAAGGGCTCGGAGCCCGAGAGCTCTAGGGTGGTTGCCGAACCTCGGAGGGTGCAACCTTCGAATCCCTGATCAGTAGGAGGGCTCGGGGCTCGTTTCCTTCGCTAAGAAGGATCCTTTTCGCAATATCCCCTTTCCCGGTCCCTGAGGCAAGAGAGAGAGAGAGGAAAAGGAAAAGGATATAAATTTAAATAAGGTGGCACACCTTTTTTGATGCGGTCATCATGATGGAGGCGAAACGGCACCCGCTTCGCCTGTCGGAGGTGTCGCTTGCCCTGCCAAGGAGTTAATGCGACAGGACGGGCGATTCGCGGGGCGTCTATTGCGCGTGCGCGAGTCGTTCGAGGAACAGAAAGACCGTTTCACCTTTGAGTTCGAATCCCACGGTGGGTTCGGGCAAAGCCTTCGGTGGATCTCGCCCAGGCCTTTATATACCCAGAAGAGGGGCCAGTGGTGGTTCTTTACCCTGCCATTTGCACTTGCCTTCTGCTTTGGTTCCCGCAACCTAAGAGAGCAGCCATAGAAAAGGAAACCACACACCTCATCCCTTCCGCCTCCACCACCTCCGTTCGGTGATGGCTGACAAGGTGACCGTCATTCCGCCGTGCGACCCGTGGCCTTTCTCCACCGTCGCTGTGGAGGATCTGGAGGCCCTTGTTGCCGATGGTCTGCTCCGTCCCCTCTCTGATGGGCCGCAGCCGGAGTGGATGGCCCCCGCGAGCGAGGCCGACCCGATTCCGCCGCCGGGGTATGTGGTCAGTTTCATCCCCTTCCATGAGCGGGGGTTTGGAGTGCCAGCGAGTCGCTTCATGCGGGCGCTCTTGCACCACTACGGGGTGGAGCTGCATAACCTCAACCCCAACTCTATCGCACAAGCGGCCATCTTTGCGGCGGTTTGGGAGGGTTTTTTGGGGATTGACCCTCACTGGGACCTGTGGACCCATCTTTTCTCCGCGGAGTTCTTCGCCGCGACGACGGAGGCGAAGAAGGTTCGTATGGCGGTGTGGGACGGTGGCTGCACCCTATAGCTGAGGCCGGGGCGCGCGTAGCAGTACATCCCTGCCTCCCTTGTGTCTTCGAACAAGGGCTGGCAGAACCGGTGGTTTTATCTCCGGAATGACGACGGGATGCTTCTACCGTTTTCTCAACGAGTGGTGACCGCCGCCGGCACTAACTGGCGCTAGGGGGCCACGCGCGAGAAACAGGAGAAACACCAACCTATTCTAGAGGCCTTGCAGAAGTTATGAGATGGGGGCCTTACCGCTGCGGGGGTTGTCGCCGCCATCCACCGTCGAAGGGTGCTCCCTTTGGCAGAGCGGCGGTTGCGGCTTGCGGAGATGAAGTCGGGGGTCGATTTGGAGGGCACGCGGATGTCCTCGACCCCCTTCTCCGTCGACGACCTCCTCAAGCGGGTAGCGGGTACAGTGGGGAGGCCGGATGCTGGCGCCCTTAGCTAGCCCGCAATGCGTCCCGACCGGGGGTATGTGTCCCTGGTAAGCGCCCAGTCCTTCTCCTATTTTGTGCCAAGTTTTCTGCGCCTTCAATTCTCACTGTTGGGATTTTTGTTCGTCCCCAAGGGTTGAGGATTTATAAACCCGCCCGGCCGCCGGTCCCGGAGGACGCGGCGGACCGAGCTGCGCGGAGGCTTGCCACGGAGAAGGAGAAGGAGAAGGAGAAGAAGGACGCGGAAAAGGCCCGAGCTCATGAGAGGATGCTAGCTCGGGAAGCCTTGGAGAAGCGTCGTCGGAGGCAGGCGAGGGATGGGCTCCCGAGGGAGCCGTCGCCGGAGACGCCTGACGACGACGATGATGATGACGATGATCATGACGAAGACGATGACATGGCGGCCCGACTTGGCCTCGGCCTGGACCCGAGGCTAGGCCAGGGTTCACTGAGCCAGCCTCCAAGTGGGCTGGCACCATCAGCGCCTGGGGCCGGGACACCAAGGTCCCAACCTGAGGAGTGGGGGCAGGCCGAGGGGGTACCTGTCCCCTTGGCCGAGATAGTTATTGTGACTCCGGGGGGTCAGGCTGATCCACCTGTTCCCCAAGAGCAGGTGCCCGCGCTGGTTGCACAGGAGGCCGGTCCTTCGGCCGTCATGACGACGCCTGGGCAGGCCGCTCCCTCGGCGCCTCGGGCGTCCGAGGAGGAAACGGCGCTGAAGCCGGCGGCGTGGCAGCCCCCGGCAGTGCCTGCGGGGATAGGGGCCCGAGGGCCTCCCCACAGGCACGATTGGTCTTGCTCCGGAGCGGGTAAGTATCTGAGGATACCTCTGTTTCGGTCTTTCATTGTGTCTCTCGAACTTGCTGTCTCTTTCTCTCAGCAAGTGAAGGCAGGGCTTGGCTGGTCTGGCCCCCACGAAGGCCCTTAAGACGAAGCCGGCCTCGGCGGCCGGTGCTGTGGCACGCCATGCCGGTTGGTTGGCCTCCGCACAAGACGCCCTCCAGCGGGGAGCCTAGGCGGCGCGAGTTGCCGCGGGGCAAGCCTCTCAGGATGATCCCCCCAATGGAGCGGCCATCATGCCGGGGGAGGCTGCTGACGCGGCCGCGGCCCCGAGCCCTCCTGACTTGTTGTCAGCATCGGCATCGACTCCTGCCGGGGCCGTCGCTGATTCGCCCGCGGAACCGCCCGTTGCTGCCGACGTCGGGATGGTTGAGGTGCCACCGCCCGTGGTCATTCCCAACCTCCCCGCTCTCGGCCACGAGGAGAGTGTGGCCTTTGTTGCCGAGGCTGGTGATCGGAGGCCCGCCACCTTAGCCGAGAAGAGGCCCAGTACGTTGACGACGGTGGTACCTGACGCGTCGGTTGTAGGGGGACCCGACGCCTCGGTGGACGGGCGTGCAGAACCGTGGCCTGTCCTGGGGAGCAGCGGCCTCATCCCTACGTAGCTCAATCCCAACGAATGGTGCGGGCAGCCGCTCTGGTTCTGGGGCCGCGGCATCTCGGAGCCCCTCCTCCTCCTCAACGATGGGTTGGAGGAGAAGGCTCGGGATAGTGTCCGTGAGTATACCGAGGCGGCGATGAGGTCGCTTCGGTCGACCATGGAGACCCTTTCCAGGGACGTTCCCAAGGTTTTCTAGGTAAGGACTTAGACGTACACCTTGCGTGAACAGGGCACTCTTTGTGACATCTCGTTTTCCTTCCTCAGGAGCTCGCAGACACGAGCACCGCCAAGTCGCTGTTCATCCACCACGAAAGCGGCGTTTGGAGGTCGCTACGATCCTAGCGGGTCGCGCTTGCCGAGGCCAATGAGCGCCTCGCCCAACGGAGCGCCGAGGTGGCGGACCTTCGGTTGCTCTGTGATGGGCTGAAGTCGGAGGCAGCAAAGGCACGGATAGAGGCGGCGTTGGCCCGAGCGGAGGTTTTGTCGGCCCGGGAGTAGGTGGCTTCCCAGGCCGAGGAGATGCGGCAGCGGTAGCTGGAGCTTGGCCGGGCTATCGGCGAGCGGGACCAGTCTCGGAACCAAGCTGCCGAGGCCGTGAGCCGGGCTGAGGCCCTTGCGAAGAGCCTGGCCGAGGCCGTCGAGTCTGCCCAGTCCACGCTAGCCAAAGCCTCGCAGCAGCGTGCCCAGGCCGAAGGTATGTTTTGCTCATTTTGTGACTTTGTTTTTGTCTCCATTCTTCTCCTTGCGTCTGAAGAATGTTGTCCTGCTGTCTGCAGGGTTCGAGATGGCTCTTAACGAGTCCGTCAAGAACTGCAAGGCGCTGGCCGAGGCGGCTGAGCGGAAGGAGGCCGAGCGCGTGGCCATGTCCGAGGCTGTCTCGGCTTTCTGCCAGGCCTTTGGCCTCGACGGTGTCCCCTCGGGTAGCTCCCCCCAGAGTCATCCGTGGGCCTTGGGCGGCCATGTGCGCAACAGACTCCGCGGGGCGCTGCTGGCGTTAGGCGGGCCTTCGTCGTGCTCGCTTCCCACTACGACGTGGATCTGGAGCGGGTCAGCGAGGGGTACTGCTTACCCGACGAAGAGGAGGTTGCCTTAGCCGAGGTCCAGAGGCTTGACGTGGCTGTCGAGGGCCCAAGCACGGTGCTGGCTTCCTCCTTCGAGGTGGAGATCCTTCCGCCCGAGTCGCCATCTGAGGCCGGGCCAGATTCTGCCGAGGGTGGAAATGACGCCGAGCGTGCTGCTCCTCCCTCTGCCGATGTCTAAGCGTGCAGGAACAGTTTGCTTGAAGTATGCGTATGTCTTTCGCAACCGCTGAGGCCTAGACATTATTGTCGTATTATAAAGCTGCGTTTTCTTTCCCCTCGTTTCGTGCGTTAGGACTTGTCCGGTAGCAGAATCGCTTATCCGAGCGTGAGTCACTTTTCACGGAAGGTGATGAGTGAGGTATCCGTATCCCGGAGGCGTAGGAGTCCCTCGGCTCGGTCGGCCTTGCCGCTTACGTGTTCTCGCGTCGTTTTTAGGACTCTGTTAGCGACGCAGTTGAAAAGGAACGAAAGTCGTTCTGGCAGAAAAGTTTTTGAGCGTTAGGACTTGTTCGGTAGCAGAATCGCTTATCCGAGCATGAGCTACCTTTTTGCGGAAGGTGATGAGTGAGATATCCGTATCCCGGAGGTGTAGGAGTCCCTCGACTCGGTTGGCCTTGCCGCTTACGGTCTCTCTTGCTCGTCTTTTAGGATTCTGTTATCGATACAGTCGAAATGCACGAAAGATGTTCCGGCAAAAGACTTTTCCGAGGAAAAATTTTGACGCAGAGGGGGTTCCCCCCTTCTAGCCCTCGAGGGAGGATCGGGCTTTGCCGAGGCAAGGCTGATCCTTCCTTGATGGTTAGACTTTATTTTCGCATGTAAAGAAAGCGAGATACATGAATGACTTGAAACATTTTAAGAGTAAAAGCGACGTAGTTGTTCGATGTTCCAAGCGTTGCTATAGACCTTGCCTTGATCGTTGGACAGCTTGTATGTCCCGGGCTTCAAAATCTTGGCGATGATGAAGGGCCCTTCCCAGGGAGGGGTAAGTTTGTCGGGCGTCTTGCCGTAGCTGAAGTACCAAGTCTCCCACTTGGAAGTCTCGGGGCCGAACCCTTTGGGCGTGGTAGCATCGCAGAGACTGCTGATATCGCGCCGAGTGTAGTAAGGCCACGTCCCGAGCCTCTTCTAGCTGGTCCAGCGAATCCTCTCGGCTGGTCTGGTTGCTTTGGTCACCGTAAGCCCTTGTCCTCGGGGAACCGTATTCCAAGTCCGTGGGTAGGATGGCCTCGGCCCCATAGACTAGGAAAAACAGCGTGAAGCCCGTGGCCCGGCTCAGCATCGTCCAAAGACTCCAGACCATCGAGGGTAGTTCTTTTATCCACCGCTTGCCGAACTTATTAAGGTCGTTGTAGATCCTCGGCTTTAGTCCCTGCAAAATCATACCGTTGGCGTGTTCCACCTGCCCATTCATCATTGGGTGAGCTACGGTGGCCCAGTCCACACGGATGTGGTGGTCCTCGCAGAAGTCCAGGAACTTTTTCCTAGTGAACTGCGCGCCATTGTCGGTGATGATTGAGTTTTGGGGTCAAGCTCGGAACCGATCCTGACTTTCTTGCTGGCGTCGTTGCTGGGGTTGAGAGAGACAGACTTGACCGCCTCGACTGGCTCGAAGTTGTCGGCGTGCCGCTTCGCGTCGGGTGCCTCCTTGGAGAGGCAATCCATGTCAGCGATGAGGGCTTCGGACTCAGAGCGTGGCGGTACGTGGGTCCAACGGTGATGACTCCCTTGGGGCCCGACATCTTGAGCTTGAGGTAGTCGTAGTTGGGGATGGCCATAAACTTGGCGTAGCACGGTCTCCCCAGCACCGCATGATAGGTCCCTCGGAACCCAACTACCTCGAACGTGAGGGTTTCCTTTCGGAAGTTGGAGGGAGTTCCGAAGCAGACGGGCAAGTCAACCTGTCCGAGGGGCAGGATACACTTTCCGGGTGCGATCCATGGAAGGGTGCTGCACCAGCCTGGACCTCGGACCGATCAACCCCCAAGAGCTCCAGGGTCTCGGCGTAGATGATATTGAGGCTGCTGCCTCCATCCATGAGGACCTTGGAGAGCCTAACGTTGTCGATGATCGGGTCGACGACGAGCGGGTACCTTCCGGGGCTCAGCACGAAGTCGGGGTGGTCGCCTTGGTCGAAGGTGATAGGCTTGTCGGACCAGTCTAGGTAGACTGGCGCTGCCACCCTCACCGAGTAGACCTCCCGGCGCTCTTGCTTGCGGTGCCAAGCCGAGGCGTTCGCCAGCTGCCCGCCGTAGATCATGAAGCAGTTGTGGACCTCCAGGAACTCCTCTTTCTTGTCGCCCCCTTGTTGTTGCCTTGGTCTTTGCCACCTTCTGCCGAGGGTCCAGTCTTGTTGAAGTAGCGCCGGAGCATGTCGCACTACTCAAGGGTGTGCTTGACAGGACCCCGGTGATAGGGGCACGACTCCTTGAGCATCTTGTCGAACGCGCCGGCCCCTCCGGGAGGCTTCCGAGGGTTCCTGTGCTCGGCAGCGGCGACGAGATCCGTGTCGACGGTGTTGCGCTTCGCTTGCGCCTTCTTCTTCACGCCACGCTGGGTGGACGCCCCGGGGGCGTCTTCCTTCTACCCTCCCTGAGGCTGCTCGTCTTTCCAGAAGATGGCTTCGACCGCCTCCTGACCAGAGGCGAACTTGGTGGCGATGTCCATCAATTCGCTCGCCTTGGTAGGAGTCTTGCGCCCCAGTTTGCTCACCAGGTCTCGGCATGTGGTGCCAGCGAGGAATGCCCTGAAGACATCCGAGTCGGTGATGTTGGGCAGCTCGGTGCGCTGCTTTGAAAACCGTCGGATGTACTCTCGTAGGGATTACTCGGGCTGCTGGCGGCAACTTCGAAGATCCCATGAGTTCCCAGGGCGCATGTACGTACCCTAGAAATTTCCAGCAAAAGCCTTGACCAGGTCGTCCCAATCAGAGATCTGCACAGGAGGCAGATGCTCCAGCCAGGCCCGAGCAGCGTCGGAGAGGAAAAGGGGGAGGTTGCAGATGATGAGGTTGTCATCGTCCGCCCCTCCCAACTGGCATACCAGCCGGTAGTCCGCAAGCCACAACTCTAGCCTTGTCTCCCCCGAGTACTTGGTGATGGTTGTCGGGGCTCGGAACTGGGTCGGGAACGGCGCTCGTCGTATGGCCCGGCTGAAGACTCGCGGACCCGGTGGCTCGGGTGAGGGGCTTCGATCCTCCTCACTGTCGTAGCGTCCCCCGCGCCTAGGATGGTAGCCTCGGCGCACCTTCTCCTCGAGGTAGGCTCGACGGTGGCGGTGGTGCCGCTCGGCGCTGAGGCGATCCGGGGCTACAGGCGTCCTGTCCCGTGTGCGCTCGGTGTGGACCGAGGCCTCCCGCATGCATCGGGAGGGCGCTACGCGATGCTCCAAGGGGTCTCCTCGCCTCCGGGAGGTAGAGCTCTCGGCTTGTCGGACAGCGGCGTCTTACAGGAGGCCATTGAGCTCGCCCTGGATGCGTCGCCCTTCGGTGGTGGATGGCTCCAGCATCGTTCGAAGCAACATTGCTGCTGCGGGTAGGCTCTGATCGGCCCCGTTGAAGGTCGGGGGCGGCATCGCCCTGGCATCATCAACAATACAACGCTGGACGTCCTGGGCCTGATGACGCGCTCCTCCGGCAAGTGCCTGGCCTACCCACTCCTGCTCAATGTTTTGCCGGAGCTGCACAAGTCGCCCCGCTTCTTCGTCGAGCTTGGCCTGCATCTCGCGGAGTTGCTCAAGCTGTGGGTCCTGACCCTCCGCAGGGACTTGGACCACGACTAGCTCCTGCGGGATCTCAACGCGAGACGCAGGTGCAAGGGCACCGTCACTTCTTGGCATACCAAGGTGGTTATCTCCATCGTGATCCTCCTGATCGATGTGGTAGCACTCGCGAGTTGGGTCGCAACCCTCGTCGTCAAGGCTGTGACCATCATCAGAACAGCGGGAAAGGCAGTGGTCGCATGCGGACATGAAGTCGCGCATGGCACTGAGATCACTGAATCCGGAGAAATCCCAACTGACGTCAGAGTCATCCTCTTCCTCGGAACCCGCAGGTCCGAAGGTTGAGACAGCCGTCAGTTGGTCCCAAGAGGACCACATATGGTATCCCGGAAGGTCAGGATATGCCCTGGCGAAAGCGCTCACCGAAGCGGGGTCGCTTGGTGGATCGAAACTGAATCTAAAGGGAACAGGGTGGAAAATGGACGGTACCTTTTGGTTGATGGACGGTGGTGAAGTCACGTCGGGGACGGACTGCACCGTTATCGCAGGTATGAGGCTAACGCCCAGCAAGTCCTTCGCAAGGGCGCTAGCGTCATCAGTCCGCTCTGGGTTGGCACGTTGCGGGGGAAACGACACCCATCGTTGTCTCAGGTGCGAGGACAACGCCCAACGTGTCCCTCGCAGGGGTGTCGGTGTCCGACAGCCGACGAGGTGCCGCCTCCTGCCTGGCCACGGTTGCCCCGTCTCCTCCTCCTCCGGTGAGGAGGGCGGCGGGGTAAACCCGGGTGTTCCTCTTCTGCCGCAGGGAGATGCCATCATCGAGTTTGCCTCCAGCGGGCGAGCTGTCGACCGTCGTTGTCGTCATGCTGCGGAGGGAGCAGTACCATGTCGTAGCTGCTGTTGAGGGACATGAACTCAAGACTCCCGAAGCGGAGCACCGTCCCGGGCTTGAGAGGCTGCTGAAAGCTACCCATCTGGAACTCAACGGGAAAGTATTCGTTAACACGCAGCGAGCCCCTACCTGGCGCGCCAACTATCGGTGTTTCGGACCTAGGGGGCCCTCAGTCGGACCGACTAGTGAATTTTAGTGTCGCGTGCCCCTGTCCAGATGGGTTGATGCAAGATAGAACACAAGTGATGGGATGAGGCTTATATTATCTTGCACCTGGGGTGCTTGCAGTAGGGGTTACAAGCGTTGCGGGAGAGCGAGAGCGAGAGCGAGAGAGAAAGAGAGGATTCGACATTGAGGCGAGCCGTCTGGGGCTGCCTGTACCGCGTCTCTCATACTCTGCCCGCTTCCGCTCGTCTGCGTCGTGCGTCCGGGTGTTCGTATGTTGCACGTCCGTCTCTCCTTTTCTCTCTTTTCCCCCTTTCGTGGGGCCCTGGACACCCCCTTTTATAGACACAAGGAGATGCCTAGTTGTACAATGGGGGTGTAGCTTGGAGCTAACGTGGCTGGCAGGGAAGTGCCCTGAGCCCTGTACAGATAATAACGTGGCCATCGGGGGAGCGCCTTGAGCCCTGTAGAGGTAATAACATGGCCGTCGGAGGAGTGCCTTGAGCCCTGTAGTAGCATAGCTGATGGTGCGGCATGGATCCTGCTGATGTTTCCTTGCTTCCGTAGGGGGTTTGAGAGCACCCGACGTCATGGGCGCACGCGGGGAGCCATCATTACCTATTACCAGGGTAACTTAGATGGGACACCGGTCTTGTTCCTTCGTAGCCTGAGGCGGCTAGCTAAGGGTAGGGTAATGATGGATCCCCAGTAGCGTACCTGATACGAGGCCAAGGTCGGGCGAGGCGACGACTCCTCCAAGGCCGAGGCTGAGGCCGTGGCCCAGGGTCGGGCGAGGCAGAGACCTTCTCCCGAGGCCGAGGTTGAGGCCGAGGCCTAGGGTCGGGCAAGGCGGAGACCTTCACCCGAGACCGAGGCCGAGGCCAAAGTCGGGGTCAGGCGAGGCGGAGCTCCTTGTTGCGCCCGAGGCCAAACTCGGGGGAGGTCGTGACTTGCTATTGTCGGCCCTTCCCTGATAGCTGGCACAATTGCCGGAGCGGGGTGAACGGCGCTGTTTTCCTGTCAGAACGGTCAGTAAAGGGGGGCAAAGTGACTGCGGTCACTTTGACCTTGCCGATTGAGGCACGCGTGTCAGGATAAGGTGTCAGGCGATCCTCGCATTAAATGCACATGCGATACGGTCGGTTGGTAAGGCGATTCAGACGAGGTCGCTGCACGACAAAGTCTGCCCGAGCTGGGCCTTGGGCGAGCCGAGGGTGCGTTTGTCAACTGAGGGGACCCTCGGGCGAGGCGTGAATTCATCCGGGACTACTACCCTTGCCCGAGGCTGGGCTCGGATGAGGTCGCGTCCTTTGATAGACGAAGCCCGCGCTTTATCGGTCGTTTATGGTTTGTTCTGAAGATGTTTTCCAGCCGGATTAAGGTGCATTGGGGGTACCCCTAGTTACGGTCCCCGACACCTAGCGACTCTACTAGAAATACATTAGAGATAGAGTGCTCATTTGTGATGGCTATCTTGCGTAAGCCTTTGACCTTGCCTTGATTACCATCTCCAAATATGATTGTATCTTGGGAATCCTTGTTCTTGATGTAGGAGGTGAACATCTTCTTCTCCCCTGTCATGTGGTTTGTGCATCCGCTGTCGATAATCCAGCTTGAGCCCCCGGATGCATAAACCTGCTAGGCAAATTAGACTTGGGTTTTAGGTACCCAACTCTTGTTGGGTCCTACAAGGTTAGTTATAATAGTCTTTGGGACCCAAATGCAAGTCTTGTCTCTCCTTGCACTTGGCCCCCAACTTCCTAGCAATCACTTTCTTATTCTTACGACAAATTGCAAAAGAAGTATAGCAAGCATGGTAAATTGTAGAAGGTTCATTACATACTTTCCTAGGCACATGAACAACATTTTTCCTAGGCATATTTCTACCATGCACAAAAGAAGAACTTGAAGCAATCATAGCATGTGAATCATAAGCATAACTCCTATGAGCATTTCTAGAAAATTTTCTATCACTATAGATGAAAGTATGATTCCTTTGAGCGCTATTAGCCATAGGGGCCTTCCCTTTCTCCTTGGCGGAAATGGGAGCCCATCCTTAATAGAGGGGTGTCTACCAACAGTGTAGGCATCCCTTGCAAATTTTAGTTTATCAAAATCCACCTTGCAAGTCTTAAGTTGAGCATTAAGACTTGCAACTTCATCATTTAATTTAGTAATGGATGCCAGATGTTCATTACAAGCATTAACATCAAAATCCTTGCATCTATTACAAATTACAACATGTTACACACATGAACTAGACTTATTAGCTACTTCTAACTTAGCATTTAACTCATCATAAACACTCTTCAAACTAGAAATAGACTCATGCCAAGTAGAAATTTCAGAAGATAAAATCTCATTCCTTTTAGTTTCTAAAGCAAGAGATTTTTGTACACTAATAAACTTATCATGTTCTTCATACAATATATCCTCTTGCTTTTCTAAGAGTCTATTCTTTTCATTTAAAGCATCAATCAATTCATTGATTTTTTTCTACCTTAGCTCTATCTAAACCTTTAAATAAGCTAGAATAGTCTACTTCATCATCACTAGAATCTTCATCGCTAGAAGTAGTATATTTAGGAGTTTCTCGAACGCTTACCTTTTTCTCCTTTGCCATTAGGCAAGTATGGCGCTCGTTGGGGAAGAGAGACGACTTGTTGAAGGCTGAGGCGACGAGTCCTTCGTCGTCGGAGTCGGACGAAGAGCAATCTGAATCCCACTCTTTGCCAAGGTGCGCCTCACCCTTCGCCTTCTTGTAGGACTTCTTTTTCTCCCTCTTCCCGCTCTTTTCTTGTCCCTGGTCACTATCGTTATCAGGACAGTTAGCAATAAAGTGACAAGTCTTACCACACTTGAAGCAGGAGCGCTTTCCCTTTGTCTTCCTCTTGTTGGGATGCTCCTTGCGTCCTTTTAGCGCCGTCTTGAAGCGCTTGATAATGAGGGCCATTTCATCCTCGTTTAGCCCGGCCGCCTCAACTTGCGCCACCTTGCTAGGTAGCGCCTCCCTGCTGCTTGTTGCTTTGAGAGCAACGGTTTGAGGCTCGTAGATGGGCATTGGGACATTCAATGCCTCATCAACGTATCTTGCTTCCTTGATCATCATACGCCCGCTTACAAACTTTCCGAGTATTTCCTCGAGCGTCATCTTTGTGTACCTAGGATTCTCACGAACTGAGTTCACAAGATGAGGATCAAGAACAGTGAATGACCTGAGCATAAGTCGGACAACGTCGTGGTCCGTCCATCTTGTGCTTCTATAGCTCCTGATCTTATTGACTAGGGTCTTGAGCCTGTTGTACGTTTGCGTTGGCTCCTCTCCCCTGATCATTACGAACCTCCCCAGTTCGCCTTCCACCAACTCCATCTTGGTGATCATGGTGGCGTCGTTCCCCTCATGAGAAATCTTGAGGGTCTCCCAGATTTGCTTGGCGTTGTCCAAGCCGCTCACCTTATTGTACTCGTCCCTGCACAAGGATGCTAGCAAAACAGTGGTAGCTTGTGCATTTTTATGGATTTGCTCATTAATGAAAATGGGGTTGTCAGTACTATCAAAAAGCATTCCGTTTTCAACAATCTCCCAAATACTTGGATGGAGAGAGAATAGGTGACTACGCATTTTATGACTCCAAAATGGGTAGTCTTCTCCATCAAAGTGCAGAGGCTTCCCAAGTGGAATTGAAAGTAAATGAGCATTGGAATTAAACGGAATACGAGAATAATCAAAAGAAAAATTCGAATTAACCGGTTTTTTTCTCGTCGTATTCGTCGTCTCTTGGGGAAGAAGAAGACTCGTCGCTGTCGTAGTAGACGATCTTTTTAATGCGCCTCTTCTTCTTCTCGTCTCTTTTC
The DNA here is from genome assembly GCA_029449295.1 of Zea luxurians. NCBI lineage: Eukaryota > Viridiplantae > Streptophyta > Magnoliopsida > Poales > Poaceae > Zea > Zea luxurians. The sequence continues at coordinate 34,842,202 of JAOPSE010000016.1, read as the reverse complement.
TTATGACTCGAGCCAGAGTCCAAGGGCTTATCATCTCTTGGCTCGTTGACGATGGACTCCTTTGTCTTGTCGTTGACCACCATCCCCTTTCCCTTAGGATCCATTTCTTTGGGCAATTAGTCCCTTGCGTGAAGACAATGACTCCGATACCAATTGAGAGCACCTAGAGGGGGGTGAATGATCCTGTAAAAATCAAATACTTGAAGCCACAAAAATTGGTTAAGTGTTAGCTCAATAGAATCATGTGGCTAAGGACCAAGCTCTTGTGAAACACAATGGTCATGAAGAAAACAAGCACAAGAGACACGGTGATTTATCTCGTGGTTCGACTAAGTATAACACTTGCCTACTCCATGTTGTGGCGTCCCAATGGACGAGGGTTGCACTCAACCCCTTTCAAGTGATCCAATAATCAACTTGAATACCACGGTGTTTTCCTTTCTTTTACTATCTCCCATTCGCGAGGAATCTCCACAACTTGGAGCCTCTCGCCCTTACAATTGATGATCACAAAGAAGCATGGAAGTAAGGGAGGGGAGAGCAACACACACAAGACTCAAAGCACGAGCACAAACACACACACAAGCCACAACTTGAGCTCACAACACAATGCGAGGAGTTCTCTACTCAAATAGAGCTCAAGTCACTATCACAACGAATCAAATACGCGAGAATGGAGTCTTGGTGCTTAGAGATGATCAAAGAATGCTTGGGGTGACTCCTCCATGCGCTTAGGGGTCCCTTTTATAGCCCTAAGGCAGCTAGGAGCCGTTGGAGGCAATCTGGGAAGGCAATTCTTGCCTTCTATCGGGTGGCGCACCGGACAGTCCGGTGCACCACCGGACAGACACTGTTCATGGTCCGGTGCAGATCGCCTTCCTAAAATGGCACAGCCAACCGTTGCAGAATTGTAGCCGTTGGCGTGTCCAGTGCACACCAGACAGTCCGGTGCCTCCTGCCGACCGTTGGAGCGAGCCACGCGTCGCCCGCGGATTTGGCGGCCGACCGTTGTGCTGGCGGCCGTTGGCTCACCGGATAGTCCGGCGCACCACCGGACAGTCCGGTGAATTATAGCCGTACGCCGCCGATGAATTCCCGAGAGTGGCCAGTTCGCCAGAAGCCAGCCTAGCGCATCGGACACTGTCCGGTGCACCACCGGACAGTCCGGTGTGCCAGACTGCGCTGAGTCTTGGCTGCTCCAGCCAAGTCTTCTCCTTTTTCTTTTTTCTCTGATTCTAGCACTTAGACAAATATATTAGTACACAAAAACAATGTACTAAGTCTAGAATCATATCTTGTTGATTTGCACTTCATCCATCATTTGGCACATAATTACTCACTCAATATGTGTTGGGCACTTAATCACCAAAAATATACGAGAAATGGCCCAAGGGCACATTTCCCTTTCACCCCTCCCCCACCGAAGGAGACACCGTGCGCTGCCTCCCTCCACGCCCTGTCCACGCCCTGTCCTCGGTGTCCTCGGCGTTGCCCCTCGCCCTATCCTCGACGTCGCCTAACGACCCCTCCACCATCGCATCGTGTGGAAGGGGGAGGAGTCGCCCGACTCGCGCCCTCGACCCCTCCGCCGTCGCATCGCGTGGAAGGGGAGGAGCCGTCCGACTCGCACCCTCGACCCCTCTGTCGTCCGCTGTCGCATCGCATGGTAGGGGGAGGAGGAGGGCATGGCCGGCATCACCTACAGGCGTGTGGTGCTCCTGCACGAGCACCATTAGTGGTCGCAGTGGTGGTAGACCTCACCCTGCCCCCACTCCATCTCATAGTGGAGCAGTTCCATCGTCGGAGAAGGCAAAGATCCAGCCACCAAGTTCTCTATGCGTGATTCAAATGATGCGTCCAAGTATGGATCCGAGCCCCTCAACTACGATATGTACACAGAGCTATAGGTTGTGCAAGATCTTCCCTAATCCCCCACATGAGTGCATTGATTTGCCTCCTAGATCTACATGTATAGGTTTAGGTTCATATGACTACGATCTGTACCACTCATGTACCACTCATAGGACTACGATCTGTACCACATGAGTGCATCGATTTGCCTCCTAGATCTACATGTATAAGCCCTTCGCCGACGACAAGCACCCACTAGGGGCTTCTCCAACATCCTCATCTCCTTCCCCAATGCTGCCAATCTCTCCTCACCCTTCCTCCCATCCTCCTCGGATGTACAGAAATATCGAACATCACTAAGGTGCATCAACTCTGTTCTTAATACTGTTGTTTTTGTTGTTCTCAAGGTCTTGAATCACCAGGTGGTGATGCTTGCCATTAGCCTTGTTTAGTAGTGAAGACAGAGACAATAGTGAAAATAGACCACCACATGTATTCTTTCAGATGTTAGTAATGCAAATTTTTGCTTTCAGATGTTATTATAGTGAATCAGGTTATGTGTAATATATTTTTGATTGAACGTCTCAGATTTAACTTATTTTGTTTCTGTTGCAATCAACATGGTATCACTGTTTAGGGTTTAGGGTGCAATTTTACAAATTATTTTACTGCTTAAGTTGAAAACCATTTAACATGACACCAAACTGTTCGGTATTACAATTCATTGTATAGTATAATGTGGTTGAAGCTCCTTACTGGCATTGTGCTTGTTTACAAATTATTTTACTACTTCAGTTGAAAACCATTTAACATGACACCACACTATTAGGGATTACATTTCAGAGTTATAAGAGCACTAAATTTTAATTGGAACTCATAGTATACATGATTCTATATAAAACATGTCTCATTCACTTGCTTTCCAGTTCTTGATTTCAGAGCTCTGAAGCCGATTACGTACACTTGTTCCTACCACACACTTTATTCTGCTTTCCGGTTCTCAACGTCTTGGACATCGCCGGCGAGCACAGTCTCCTCAACAACTTCTTCTATTGGTAACTCGGGTGCAAGGCAAGGTACACATATATTTCATATAGTAGTTGTATTCAACATGATGGTAGCTGCGAGCAGGATTCTATTCAGGATTTTTTTTGAAGATGTAGTTCTGAGGCAATCCCTTGCATGATGGTCAAGAATATTTTAGCCTTTGTGCGTGCATGCTTTGATGCTGAATCAATGTCTGTAAGCTTGTTATCCACAGTTCTATTTGGAGTAGGCAGTACAGCAGCTGTGCTCGTTAGTTATTCATTGGAATTGTTCTTGACATAATCCTTGATTTACTAATAGCAATGGATTCTGATGTTATTAACCTGTATTGTAAATGCGATTTGCAGATTCACCACCAAATCCTTGGGAGCGTTCTGGAGCTGAAGGAGCATATGGTCCTGCACCTTTCAAGCCCCCATCTGGTGGAAGCACCAGTGATGTTGTTGAAGCTTCTGGTACCGCTAAACCCGACGAAAATGTTACTTAGAGGTGTGTCTTTCTTGTTTTATTGTTGCTAAAAGGTAGAAAAAAATGTTTCGAACGCCATGAGGATATGATCCTTTTATTACAACAACTTGTAATTATTATTGATATGTACCAGGTGTCCCTGCACTCACTAGAGAAGGCCATCGAGCAGGCACATGCGCAATGACCTGAGGCGAATGTTCGGGGCCGGATCCGCCGACTCCCGTTCGGCGGCCTCGCGTTGTGCTTAATTTGTGGTCTGCTTAATCAGTGTGCAGAACAGCAAACGAACCCAAGTGGAGGAACCAGTACGATTGCTGCCACAAAGTAAAAGACTTGACACAATTTATTTTGTCGCACAAATACTTTGTGCCTGTTGATCTTCTTAGTGTCTGTAGAACAACTCCTTTTTACCGGTTTGCACATGGCAGCTCATAAGCACTACTACACTGGTTTGGGGCTAAAAACATGAGGCTAACAAGATTTTTGTTTGCAATTTTACTGACCTACTAAATCTGTTATAGTTCATATTAGTATAGTGAACTCCCAACCAGGTAGATAAATGTAACATCTGAATTTCCTAATTCCTGCCACCAGTAGTATACTGAACAATTTTCCTTGCTTATTGTTAGAAGTAACATGTTTGCTCACTAACAGTAGCATTTTGTTTCTTCAGTTAGCTTTAGTCTTTTAGTTTCAGATGAAGGCGATAAATGTGAATCGTACCATGTTCTACTCTATTGTTCGATTCCATGCTGTCTTTATATTAGTACACTGAACTCCCAACCAGGGCGGTGGTAGAGGAAGGCGGCGTTTGCGGGCAGATCCTATGGCTGCCGTGAGGTCCGAACTGAAGGTTGCGGATTTTCTGGGCGATCGTCGACGGTGGCGTGGTGAGGGTTCACGCGGATGTGGCATGGCAGCGCACCCAGCTCTGCCCCACGCAGACACGGCTAGCTCGGCCACACACCTAGCCAGCACGGTGTGGAAGCGCCAACAGCTAAGATTAGTGCGTGCTCTCAGTTGATTTTAGGAGTGCTTTTCCATAAATTTCTATGATTTATTTTTCCGTCCATCTGTTCCTTACCCTTTCATTGTTTGGTCATACGTTATTTCCTTCCATTTGGATTATGAAGCTGCAAAATATTTGGTAACGTCACACCGCTCTGTGATGATCCAAAGACTCAGAATGTTCTTGGAAATCTGAAGGTGCCCTTTCTTTGTTAGTACAATCCGATGAATGTAAACTATGCTAATGTTGCTTTTATTTCAGGAGTTTACGACCTTTTTAAGAGTTCTCGGAAGCTAATCCTACAGATGTGAATGAATCTTGGACAGAAAATGGAGATTGCATAATGGTGAGTAATAAATATATTTTTTTCTTGAATGCATAAGAAAGTATTGATTGTTTTGGGGAGGCAGCGGAGTTTTCCACAATTTGGCTCCAAGTGCGACGACAACCTATCATGCCCAGGCTTCTATAGATGTCTCAACTCACCAGATTGGATGAATGGACCTATCAGGCCAAACTTTCTAGACTTCCAAGGGGTGGACTTTGAGGCAACGTTTGGGGTGAGGAGAGCTTATAGTGTAAGAGACATTCAGGTTTGATAAGCATCTCCCCTCATTTGCTACATTTGAGAAAGCATCTGGTTATCAGGAGATGGTTTTACTTATTCTATCACATATCTCATCTGTCATCCATAGCAGTAATGTATTTTATTGATAACACTGTCATGATTTCTCTATTTTTTTTCTTTGCCTAGGCTCATGCTTTTATTAAAGGTTATGCTTTTTTAATCTTATTGTAGGCGTTAGTTCAGTTTTCTAATGCTGAAACTACAACATCTGCATAAGCTGCTCTGGATGGTAGATGTATTCCTAGGTACACTGACTTTTGCAGTTGCGAAGGGAATCTCAAATAAAAAATTTGTCGATCCTAACTGCTACAACTACCAGAGAAAAGCCCCTCATGTTCATTAGAAACCAATTTGTTTTATACTTTTAAGCCTCTACTGCTCATGTTGTTGTCTTGTAATAGGTGGGCTAGGGGTTATCTAGAGACGGCAAGGCCCTCAAGCTGGCTTTCCAGCACTGGATCAAAGCGATGAGTACAGACGGGCGGTGGGGACTAGTGGGTTTTACTGCCCATTCTTGCTCTTTTCATGGTACAATTATCCTGTTTTTTTCCTACAGTGATGTTTTATTTTGTGGCAACCTCTTTCGACCCTAAACAGATACAATCACTTTGATGAATGTTGATATACTTACAGCATTCAATTGTAGATAGAATACTTGCTTTCGTATGGGCTTGACAAGGGTTTGGTGGAGTTGTTGTTGATTGCCAATGCGAGGAAATATCCTGTGAAGATAGTTCTGTATTTATTAGTTGCTTTTTCCATGGCAACAGTTAAGCCTTCATTGCCTTACCTTTTTTGTGTGCACGTATTCTCCTCCACTGCTATTTGGAGGACACCAAAACTGGAAACAAAGGGAGGAGAGCTTCAAACTAAATTCTACCATGAAGGTAACTACTTGCCTTTAGTTTGTGCATGTATTGTATAAACCATGAAGGCAATGGAAAAGATGCACACTGCAACCTTGCAAAATAGGTTTGCATATTCTCCTTCTACCCGCCTTTGTGATTCGTTTTTGCTTTAATACATGGTGTTTCCTAGATTGTGTTTAGCTAGGCAATATGCTAAGTGCATATACAACTTTTGTCTCCATCTACTGTATAACTTATACAAACCAATATCAGAGCTTGATCTATTAAATTGTCAGCGGTGTACTCCAAGTTACTAATTTTTCTTAAAAATGTGAGCTGATCTTACTCTTTGTATTTTATAGTAATAATGTCTTCCATGTCATCACATATTTTTATTTCTCCTTTTTAGTATCCAGTACTTTCTGCAAGTAATAGGACTGACATTGAAGCTTTAGTGCTAAATGATCTCTGAGTATTAGTGACCTCAATAAGTGAAGATTATTTGTTTAAGCATATGCGCAAAAATCAATATGAAGAAAGCTTGTTTGGCTATGAAGATGACGTGTGTGTGTGTGGTGTTTCTGTTCTCTATTTGATTGTTGCCTAATTGTTACTACATTGCATCACCTACTCAATATGTTCACAATCACTATGTATGTAAGGCATTTTATTTTTATAAGAGGAACCTTACTAACCAGGATTTTTGCTATGATGTCTGATGTTCATTCAAAACAAGTGTTTTGTTGTTACGCTAGATAAGCACTCGACCATGGGGGTATCACTGTGTTTACAAATTCCAGTATGTTTATTGGTATCTATTCTTGGTCCGCAATAAGTATATGATAAGCTTTTCCTCAGGAATATGTTACTAAAAACTGCTGAGGCTAACTGGGAACTTCAGTTAGTTACTAAGTAGGTGTAAATTAAATCTGACATATAAGGTGTCACGCTAGTAGGTGTAAATTAAATCTGACATATAAGGTGTCACGCTGCATGATGGCCCTTTGTTTCTTATTCTACTGCAATCTTCTTTCATCATATTAGAGTTAGAATAACTATTTTGTAAGGCATTTTCTTTTCTTCCTAGGATCACAACATCAATGCCGACATCGACGACAACAAGTCAGTGGGGGTAGTCACTAGATTGTTCTGCCACATCAAGACCTAGGACTACAGATCAGAGTATTCAATTATCCAATCCACTTACCTCCAGCTCATGGGAAAGGGTAACACAACTGTATTCTACATGTCAAATATATGTTCCTCTATATTATACATGTCAAATATATGTTCCTCTGCTGAACAGTTTTTACTTAGCACTTTCTTTAAGCACAAAACACATGTTTTTGCTGAAGAGATGCCATTCATGAGTAGGTTGCTGAGGAGAAGTCTTTAATTACCCTTGTGCAGTGCAAAAATTGTGGAGGCAATTCAAAGCTAAAACTTAATATATAGTTGCTCAAGCGATAACTGCTCAGGTATCTCCACGTTTCCACTCCATCAGGTGACTGGTATGTGGTATTGACACCTTATGGATGTCATTTCAAAATCCCTCTATTTTGGGAAGTGGGAATGACTCACTTAAATAAATAGTGAAGTTTGAGAAGATCTATTTGTTAAACACTATGTTTCCTTGATCAGGAAGCAAATAAGAGGAACAACAACTGGCTGCCACCTTCATGGGCACTTGTTGCAATGTCTATCCTTGGATTCAACGAGTTTATTAAATTATTGAGGTATTCTTTTTGTCTGCAGAAACATACATGCATGTCATTTCTGGATTATTACTTTTGACCAGGCTAACTATTTCACTTGAATAATAGGAATCCACTTTACCTGTTTGCCATATTTGTGATTTATCTTGTTGGAAAAGCCCTTAGGGTGCAATCAGAAATTAGCAGGGAATTCCAACATGGATTTGTGAGTATTTCAAACTACCTTTTTGTTGCACTCGTTAGCCACCAAAATATTGTCTAATCAACTTCTTTATCCTTGTGTTGTCACACATCTTCCTACCATCCTTTCACTGTCCACGAAATTTGTTCCCTCTATAATGAACATCCTGAAGAGATTAGCTGACGTGAGTCAAGAACCTGCAGCAGCCCCCGAGAGGCAAAGATAGATGAAGCTCCAACCAAAACCCACCAGGAACAGTTCTTCATACAGCAATGTAACATCACCAGGATCATTCAGCACAACCACTTTGGAGATTGGACCTGAATATTCAAACTTGGTGGTGCAATGATTTTGCTAATCTTTAGCTTTTGGCTGGCAACCTACTCCAGGAGTTGAGGAAAAAAGGGCATTGTAAAATATGAAGACTTTGGTGCCTTGCAGTTTTAGTAATCCCTCCCTTCCCAAACTGATTCAAGGTGATGAGGTGGCACTGTCCCTCATTGTTATTCAAGGAATTTTGAGGGTGTGGGTTGTTTGTAAGGGCATTGTAAAATAACTTGTTTTATTTTTTTTGGTTTTTGTAACATGAATACATGACCTATGATAGTTGTATAGAAGATCTTTCGGTAGCAGCTGTTGGATTAATGTGGGGTTGGCCCAAATTAATATTCAATAATAGTCAATGCTAATGGCCCACTTTAATGCTATGGTGTACTAATTATTTAGTACCATATTGGAAGTTCAAAAGACAAATCAATCAACTTAAATAGGTGGACCATTGGTGCATCTATTGAGAAGTTGAGAAAAGGATGAAGGACTGCCACACGCGTGCGCGCGCCGCCGCCGCCGCCGGGTCGTGGCTCGTGGCTCGTGGCTCGTGGTAGATCGGACCTTGGTCCGAATATTCCTTTCAAACGATTGCGCATTTTGCCTGGAGCGATGACCGTCATAATAACCGTCCGTTTAATGGCTAGTAACGGACGTCATTATGGCTAGTAACGGACGTCATAATAACTGTCCGTTTAATGGCTAGTAACGGACGTCATTATGGCTAGTAACGGACGTCATAATAACCGTCCGTTTAATGGCTAGTAACGGACGTCATTATGGCTAGTAACGGACGTCATTACTGTCGTCAGTTTCCAGTTCTAATGCGCGACCGTTTCTGTCCGTTGGTCTTCTCCCTCCTTCTGACCGCCTATAAGAATGGAGAGGGAGGGCTCTTCCAGGCACGCGAATCATCTCACGCGAATTGCAAACAACACATTCCCGTCCCATCTTCTGCGAGCACAGAGAGAGTGGGAGAGCAGGCCTCCGAAATCACCGACCGCAGAGATACACTTGCACGGGTGTGCGGGCGATCAGATTTTTGGGGAGCGTCTTCGCGACTGCTCGCGTGATCTGCTTCGTCTTCTTCCCGGCGACCGTTCGAGGGACTGTACAGCGTACATCTTCCTGCACCGACTTCGTACGGCTACATCGAACAAACACACGAGATGACTCGTGTGAATGGAGCCACTGATGCCTTGAGCATCGGTCCCTCCGCTGGGTACACTCTACTCTTCGTATTTGTGCATGTTTTATTGCTGTTTACTGCTTATGCGAGTAGTTATACACACATGCACATACATGTCATCACATATATCGCACTGTTTTTCTGGATTAAATTAATACTGAAAATGCCTAACTTTCTAACAATCCAAAAATTTGATATTAGGCATTTTTCTGTTAGTGGTTTTGCTGCTGCGTTAAAACCAAGTGAACCTTTTGATGGGACGTTTTACAAGAGATGGCGTAGTAAGATGATACTGTGGTTGACCGCAATGAACTGCTATCACGCCGCACAGGGGAAACCCGAACAGTTCACTCCTGAAGAGGAGAGAATGTTCGACGTTGCCGATAACCTGTTTCGAGGCGCCGTGATTGGCGCTCTTGCCAACAAGTATGTTGATTCTTATCTAACATGCACATCTGCAAAAGAGTTATGGGATGCATTAGATGAGAAGTTTGGTGTTTCTGATGCTGGTAGCGAGCTGTACATCATGGAGCAGCTGTTTGACTATAAGATGGTGGAAAACCGTCCTGTAGTTGAACAGGCTCATGAAATACAGGCACTGGCTAAAGAACTCGAACAGTTCCCATGTGTCTTGCCTGACAAGTTCGTGGCCGGCGGTATTATCGCTAAACTGCCACCTTCTTGGACGGATTTTGCTACCACTCTAAAACATAAGAGACAAGAGTTTAGCGTGGCTGAGCTTATTGGTTCTCTTGATGTTGAGGAGAGGGCGAGAGCAAAAGACACTCGTGGAAAAGGAGTTGAGACTTCTAGTGCCAATATGGTACAAAAGAAGAACTCCAATGCATCACATAATAATAAAAAGAAAAACAAGCAACAGAATGCCACGAAGCCCAAGCAGGCAGCCTCGTTCAAAAAGAAGAACAAAGGAGCTGGTTGCTTTGTTTGCGGGAGTACTGATCATTGGGCAAGCGCTTGTCCAGACCGCAAATTTAAGCAAGAGAAAAAACCAGCTCAAGAGAAGAAAACAGTAAACATGGTTGTTAGCGAGACTGCAGAAGGAACATCGGGGTATGGTAATCTTTTACCTACTGTTCTTTCAGTGTGTCAATCCCCTGAGTGGTGGGCTGATACCGGTGCTAATATTCATGTGTGTGCTGATATTTCTTTATTTTCTTCTTATCAGTGCAAAGGGACTGGAGCCTTGCTGATGGGGAACGGATCACATGCGCGTGTTCTTGGTGTTGGTACAGTCATTCTGAAGTTTACTTCGGGAAAGACGGTGCTATTGAAGAACGTGCAGCATGTCCCCTCCATCAAAAAGAATCTAGTTAGTGGCTCTCAATTGTGCCGAGATGGCTACAAAATTGTCTTTGAGTCTAATAAATGTATACTGTCTAAGTATGGAACGTTTGTTGGAAAAGGCTATGACAGCGGAGGCTTGTTCCGCTTATCTTTGCATGATGCGTGTAATAAGTCTGTGAACAATGTTGTTTCGAATGAGTCGTTTATTTGGCATTCACGACTTTGTCATATCAATTTTGGTTGTGTTTCGCGGTTAGCAGATTTAAATTTAATCCCGAAATTTGATTTAGTCAAAGGTTCTAAGTGCCAGGTGTGCGTGCAATCTAAGCAACCTCGCAAGCCTCACAAGGCTGCGGAGGCGAGGAATTTGGCACCACTAGAATTAATACATTCCGATTTATGTGAGATGAACGGAATATTGACTAAAGGAGGCAAGCAATATTTTATTACTTTTATCGATGACTCTACTAGATTTTGTTATGTGTATCTCTTAAAATCAAAAGATGAAGCTTTGCATTATTTTAAGACCTACAAAGCTGAAGTTGAAAATCAACTCGAGAGGAAAATTAAACGGTTAAGGTCTGATCGTGGTGGAGAATATTTTTCGGGTGATTTTTCTGATTTTTGTGTGGAACATGGTATTATTCATGAGAGGACACCGCCATACTCACCACAATCCAATGGGGTTGCTGAAAGAAAGAACCGTACTCTAACTGATTTGGTTAACGCCATGTTAGAGACTTCAGGGCTATCTAAGGAATGGTGGGGTGAGGCGATCTTGACGGCGTGTCATGTCCTGAATAAAGTTCCCACAAAGAACAAAGAAATCACACCATTCGAGGAATGGGAAAAGAAAAAATTAAATATCTCCTATTTGCGCACCTGGGGTTGTTTGGCTAAAGTGAATGTGCCAATTAACAAGAAGCGCAAATTAGGACCGAAAACTGTTGATTGTGTTTTCCTTGGGTATGCTTTCCACAGCATTGGATATAGGTTTTTAATTATAAACTCTGGAGTACCGGACATGTTGGTTGGTACAATTATGGAGTCCAGAGATGCTACGTTTTTTGAGGACGAGTTTCCCATGAAAGCTACACATGATACGTCTAATGATGAACCAACGATACCCCATGAGCATTTTATTCCGGTAGAACACACTGAGGAATCCCATATACATAATCATGTGGAAAATGACAATGTATCAACTCGAAAGAGTAAGAGACCAAGGATTGCAAAGTCCTTTGGTGATGATTACATTGTATATCTTGTGGATGACACACCAAGTACCATTGAAGAGGCATATTCCTCTCCTGATGCTGACTTTTGGAAGGAAGCAATAAGGAGTGAGATGGATTCTATTATGTCTAATGCAACTTGGGAGGTAGTTGAGCGTCCATATGGGTGTAAGCCCATTGGAAGTAAATGGGTGTTCAAGAAAAAACTTAGGCCTGATGGTACTATTGAAAGATACAAGGCGAGGCTTGTAATTAAAGGCTATTCACAGAAGGAAGGTGAGGATTTCTTTGATACTTATTCACCTGTGGCTCGATTGACCACAATTCGTGTGCTACTTTCCTTGGCTGCCTCTCATGGTCTACTCGTCCATCAAATGGATGTTAAGACAGCATTCCTAAATGGAGAGCTAGATGAGGAAATTTACATGGAGCAGCCAGCTGGGTTTGTAGCAAACGGTCAAGAAGGCATGGTGTGTAAATTATTGAAATCTTTATATGGCCTAAAACAAGCACCTAAGCAATGGCATGAAAAGTTCGATAGAACTTTGACATCTGCCGGTTTTGTTGTGAACGAAGCAGACAAGTGTGTATACTATCGGTATGGTGGGGGCGAGGGAGTAATTTTATGCCTATATGTTGATGACATTCTAATCTTGGGGACGAGTCTTGATGTGATTAAAGAGACAAAAGACTTTCTGTCTAATAATTTTGAAATGAAAGATTTGGGAGAAGCTGATGTTATTCTTAACATTAAGCTACTGAGAGAAGGCATTGGTGGGATCACACTTGTGCAATCCCATTATGTGGAAAAGGTTTTGAGTCGCTTTGGTTTTAGCGAATGTGAACCTGCTCCAACGCCTTATGATCCTAGTAAGCTATTAAAGAAAAATCGAAGGATAGCTAGGGATCAATTGAGATATTCCCAAATAATTGGTTCACTCATGTATTTAGCTAGCGCTACGAGGCCTGACATCTCATTTGCTGTGAGCAAACTTAGTCGATTTGTTTCAAATCCAGGAGATGATCACTGGCGTGCTCTTGAGAGAGTTTTGCGCTATCTAAAGGGTACTATGAGTTTAGGCATCCATTATACCGGGTACCCAACAGTACTGGAGGGTTATTGTGATGCAAACTGGATATCTGATGCTGATGAGATATATGCCACAAGTGGATATGTGTTTTCACTTGGAGGTGGTGCTGTTTCATGGAAGTCTTGCAAGCAGACCATCTTAACGAGGTCGACTATGGAAGCAGAACTCACAGCATTAGATACCGCTTCAGTTGAGGCTGAGTGGCTTCGTGAACTCCTTATGGATTTACCGGTGGTTGAAAAACCTGTGCCGGCTATTTCCATGAACTGTGATAATCAGACTGTGATAATTAAGATAAACAGTTCTAAGGATAATATGAAGTCGACAAGGCACATAAAGAGGCGTTTGAAATCTGTCAGGAAATTGAGAAACTCCGGAGTAATAGCGTTGGATTATGTCCATACGTCTAAAAATCTGGCAGATCAATTTACTAAGGGGCTATCACGTAGTGTGATAGATAGTGCATCAAGTGAGATGGGCATGAGACCCACCTAAAGTTTATCATAGTGGTAACCTGTTCTATGTGATCGGAGATCCCGTGAATTAGAATGGTGAAACAAGCTAGTGGTAGACTGAGAGGAAAGACCCTTAATAAGGCTCATTTCAGATGCATATCTTTCCTTACTGTAAGGTAGGTTGGTGTTTACACCTTAATATGTTCCAAGTGGCTTTGTGAAGCAAAGATGTTGTCCTACAGAACATCTTTAGAGGAACATACCTATATGGGTTAACTGCTAGTCACAGTTTATGAGATCTGGGTGGTTTCTAGATACCCATGAAAGGCTATGGAGTTTGACTTATATGCTCCAACCAGAGGGGATGCGTTCAGCAATCTAGTACTGGTAAAGAGTTTAGATGAAACTCATTCCACGCAAAACTGCCAATTCAAGGCCTAATCCATTGTGCAGTTGTGGTCAAGTGTAGTCTAAGTTCTAGGTGGATGTTCAACTTAACAGTCTCCATCGAAACACCAGTATATCAAACGTTTGAGGTGATGAGAGCTTTTTAGTGTGACTTAGCATTTGGTGGGGATTGTTGGATTAATGTGGGGTTGGCCCAAATTAATATTCAATAATAGTCAATGCTAATGGCCCACTTTAATGCTATGGTGTACTAATTATTTAGTACCACATTGGAAGTTCAAAAGACAAATCAATCAACTTAAATAGGTGGACCATTGGTGCATCTATTGAGAAGTTGAGAAAAGGATGAAGGACTGCCACACGCGCGCGCGCGCCGCCGCCGCCGCCGGGTCGTGGCTCGTGGCTCGTGGCTCGTGGTAGATCGGACCTTGGTCCGAATATTCCTTTCAAACGGTTGCGCATTTTGCCTGGAGCGATGACCGTCATAATAACCGTCCGTTTAATGGCTAGTAACGGACGTCATTATGGCTAGTAACGGATGTCATAATAACCGTCCGTTTAATGGCTAGTAACGGACGTCATTATGGCTAGTAACGGACGTCATAATAACCGTCCGTTTAATGGCTAGTAACGGACGTCATTATGGCTAGTAACGGACGTCATTACTGTCGTCAGTTTCCAGTTCTAATGCGCGACCGTTTCTGTCCGTTGGTCTTCTCCCTCCTTCTGACCGCCTATAAGAACGGAGAGGGAGGGCTCTTCCAGGCACGCGAATCATCTCACGCGAATTGCAAACAACACATTCCCGTCCCATCTTCTGCGAGCACAGAGAGAGTGGGAGAGCAGGCCTCCGAAATCACCGACCGCAGAGATACACTTGCACGGGTGTGCGGGCGATCAGATTTTTGGGGAGCGTCTTCGCGACTGCTCGCGTGATCTGCTTCGTCTTCTTCCCGGCGACCGTTCGAGGGACTGCACAGCGTACATCTTCCTGCACCGACTTCGTACGGCTACATCGAACAAACACACGAGATGACTCGTGTGAATGGAGCCACTGATGCCTTGAGCATCGGTCCCTCCGCTGGGTACACTCTACTCTTCGTATTTGTGCATGTTTTATTGCTGTTTACTGCTTATGCGAGTAGTTATACACACATGCACATACATGTCATCACATATATCGCACTGTTTTTCTGGATTAAATTAATACTGAAAATGCCTAACTTTCTAACAGCAGCAAGAGACCTAGAGAGATAGAGATTATTTTTTTCATTTTAATCCCACTTTTTGGGATTAAGATTAGGACATATTAAAAAATACAAATGAACTCTCTTGTATGCAAATGGAAGTAAGACACATAGCTTTTCACTCAAATGGATTTCTAGAGTCATACATCAAATTTATATACAAATGTAGTAGAAATTATTGTGTTATTAGATATTTCCGTTGCAACGCACGGGCATTCACCTAGTGAGATAATATGTGCTAAATTTTATCACACCACCATTAGCTCTCCTGTTTAGATCATAAAATGGCTAAAAGTAGCTAAAAATAGCTGCTAAAGTTTATCTAGTGGGATTGAAACAGGACCTAAGTTAGGGGTTAAAGAGCCCAACACGTCTCCATAATTTCTAACATATGTGCTAACTCAAACGTGTCCCAAACATTAAAGTCTATAAGTTAGACTTTGTCAATTGTGCTTAAGGTGAAACTTCACAACTTCACTAGCTCTAATGCGTATTAATAGATATCTATGTACTTCTTTGGTTTTGTATGATCAATCCTCTGACTTAATGGCACGTAAATAACCATAGATATCTATTTTGGTCAAAATAGATACCAAAACTTTTGATTTTCCATCTTTATAGTATAGATCCTTATCTTGAATTCGATCACACATTTCCATTACGTCTTAATTTGTAAAATAAATTGATTCAACTTATATCTTTAACTTGAATCCTTGCTTTTTACATTTTACTCGTGCCTTGACGCTTTATCTTTTGCATTTTACAATTTACTTTGCTTTTTTCTTTTTGATGGACAGACGGTGATGGTATGCGCCCTGCAGGCACGTTGGCCACTGTCATGCTGTCTCCGCTCTCGCCAGGCCAGCCCTGAATCCTGATTGGCACAGTACGTATGGCCCGAGTCCTGACGTGCAGTGCAGGTGCGCCCACAGCATCCGGGGCTGACGGTGACCCGGCGCGCGCATCCAGCCCCAGGTGGCGCCGCCCCACTGCCACTGGACCCACCGTACCGTTTGCGTCCCGCGCTGATGATGCTCCAGCCGACACGGCACGGGCCGCACGGCAGGGAAGGCGGCGGGGCCCGCCTGGCAGCTTCCGCCTCTGGAAACCACGACCCTGCGTCGCGTCTCAGGCTATCGCTGGTTTTAGGGCAAGGGCCCCCCGGCCGCCCGCTCATTGTTCGGTTATTTTCAATCCATATAGATTAGAGAGAATTGATACAGATTGGAAGAGATTTTAACTTACTAGAGATTGAAACCTCTAATTCTCTCAGTTCATATGAACTGGGTAGAACCCAATAAACCTAACCTCTAATTCTCTCAGTCCATATGAACTGGGTAGAACCCAATAAACCTTTATATAGACGATTTCGTCGTGAACCAGGAGGAGGGTGGTGGGGTACAGGGGTAGTAACTAGTATTGGGTAGTGCGTACTGCGTAGGGACCAATCTGCAAAAAAAAGGTCTGCCGGCTGGACCCCGCAACCGCGGAAAGGCGACCCCACACGCGCCCGGCCTCGGAGACTTCGCCGCCCGCTCCGCGTCCCCCGAGGCTGTGGCTGCCTCCGCTACTCTGCTGGCTGCTGCACCTGCACCACCCCAAAATCAGCGGTGGGGCCGAGAGCGACCGCCTTCCCTCTTTGTCCTCCCCGTCTCCCGCCGTCGTCTCCACTGATTCACTCCGACGCCTCCCCTGCCGCTGCCGCAACTGGGAGGCGGTCCCTGTCGCGCGCGACGACGAGGCTTCGTGACGGGGACACGCTGCTGATTCATAGCGCACCACCCGCCGGTTCGCCCTCGGGCTCTCTCGCGCCCCTCCAACGGATTACTGGTGCCCAACGCTTGTGCTGGCTGTGTAGCCTGGCGCGTCTGCTCGCGGCCGATACCTCCGCGGCCGGCGGCGATGGGCCAGGACCTCGTCGAGATCCATCCGAGCGAGCTCCAGTTCACCTGTAAGTCCCCCGCTCAGCCCGCGCCCGCGCCGCGCTTGTTTGTCGGGGCGTGCTTGTCTGCTTCGATCCCGTGTTCTGTTGCCGTAGCTCACGTTTTCTCCCCCACGTTGCGGATCGTGTGTCTGTCGTGCCAACTGCCAAGGTTTATGCATGACGCTGTATGATGATTGGAGTTATTTTTTTTCCCGATTTGCCGGTTTCCTGCGCGTGGAACTGATCATAGGCGCACCAGTGAACTGCTTCCGAACCTGCGATGTACTCGATGGAGTAGGAGCCAAGCTAAACCCCTCCTACCTTGCTTTCTCCACCTCGCAGAATCTCCTCCTCGGTAGATTAGAGAGAGGACCCAATTCCAATCGAGGCAATAAGCCTAGCCTTTTTCGACCTCTACTTTGTCAGTAATGTGTGGCAGCGTAGACTGTAGAGCCTCTAACTTTTCTTCCAGCCTACTACTAGTTTATTAGTTGGTTGCTTCCATTCTGTTCGTTTGGTCACAGACAGGTAGATTTCGTGGTGCGAGTGGTTGTAAAGTCCGGCGCTGGTCGTCTAGCGTGTGTGTCAGCGTGTTAAGGGAGCAGGGAGAGGGACGGAGGGAAGTAGGAAGTATCTGCTTGGCTGTTGCCTGTTGGCTCTTGTTAACATGAATAAAAGTGCACTAATGGCTCACACCCCGCACCTGATATTAATTGTGTTGAGAGGAGGACATTGATGAGAGGGAAAGGAGTTAAAGTTAAGCTTTATGAACATGATATATATTTTTGGCATCCATAACCTGCAAATGTGTTGCGGTGCGCTTGGGCCGGACCTGGATCGAGTACAATCAGAGCCATAACTGATTTTGGTCCTATGGGTCATGAGTGTTCTCAGGAAGAAAAGAAAAGACACAATGAGAAAGGTAATAGTTGGGGCTTTCTGTAAGAAAGTGCACTTGAGTTTTTCCCATCACTATTTTTGCCCTGGTCTCTGCGTGAATGCAGGTAACACACTAGTCAAATATCTGTGTTATCATAGAGACTGTAATTTTCACAGGAAAAATCTAGCTGCCTCACAGATACCTTATCTGCTATGTTGAAACCTTAAATTGTTCGGCTGGTCAGCTTGCTTTGTACTGAACTCAGCAGCTTTTTTTATTTTCGGTTTTTTAAGGTGGTGCCCTTAGTTTTGCTGGTGTCCAACACTTCTGCATTGTTACATCTTTGTTCTGGACTTCTAATCATGCTTTAAAATGCATTATTTTGTTTTCACTAGTTTTATCATTTCATTTCAAACCCTGGCCTCTCTTATCTGTTCTTCTTTATTTTTAAATGTAAATTTGATCCCCTTTTCTGATTCTCTGTTGTTTTCAGTTGAGGTGAAGAAACAAAGTTCATGTGTCGTCCACCTAATCAACAAGTCCAACGACTATGTTGCTTTCAAGGTTTGTCAACAACTTTGAGTTAGCATCTTAAACAAGTCCTATGTTCTACTCAAATCTTTCTCCAATCATGCTAATGGCTGATATGTCATATGTGATGTCTACACACTGAACTATCGAGTATCCAATTATCCATTACTTGATATAATGTTGAGGAGATAACTAGAAGCTATTATCTCTAGTCATCTAATTAAATAATTAGTTTCTGATGATGCTCTAGCTAGAACAAGATGTTTTGTTAATTGTTTCTTGTGTATTTTGCTCTTGTTTTTATGGAAAATTTGATGGTAAATTCGAATGAGTATTTTGAGCATCCAGAAAACAACATATTCTGATCTTGTCTTCCTTTTTCCTCAAATTGGCTAGGTTAAAACAACATCTCCTAAAAGATACTGTGTTCGACCAAATACTGGGGTTATCCTTCCAAGGAAAACATGTGAATTCACAGGTATGCGTCTATGCTCACTGTTATTGATAATGGCTAATTGGTTATGTTTATTGAAGTAGAACAATGTTGATAGTACTCTGACATCATATGAACCTACTTCTAAAAATTGTGCTTACTTGGGGGTTAGAAGTTAAAGGAGATACATGTCATAGCCATCTTGTCGTACAATGGTCGTTTTAACGAGTCAATTTGGGTTTTCAAGGCAACATTTCCACCAAATTTCACTATATAATATTGTCAAGTAACTGTAAGCACCAAATGACAACAAAAGCATCATGTCGCCCCCCACATGTGGGCGACTCGGGCGGTGGAAACCCTAGCCGCGGCCGCCCCACTCCCCCTTCTCTCCGTCTCGCCGCCGCTAGAGGGGCTGGACCATAATCGCAAAGTTCCAGGGTCGATAGGGTCGAGGAACGGGATCGAGAAACGTGGTACGCTACTTAGGAGAGGTTTTTACACGGTGGGAACGAAAATGACCCTACATATCTGGGTCGGGGACGACTTTTCCGGGTCGAGGGTCGCTACCATTGTACCTGTTTCTTGTGACTGGGCTGGTCGGGATGCCCGTGCGGACCCCTAGAACGGTGGTGGCAAAGCATCTTGGCGTCGCGTGAGCTCTCTAACTCTTGGCGAGTGGGCTCACCATGGAAGGAGCTCGGTGTGGCTGTGGCCGTCGCGGTCGTGGCGTGGTGCTGGCTCTGGCTCTGTGGCAACGGCGTTGACGACATCCGTGCCACTGCAGTTGGCGTGGAGCTTGCCGTCGACCGCAGTGTGGGGCTGTGGTGCTGCCCGTCGTGCCTGAGCTCAGGGGAGTTGAGCCTGGCGGGGTTGCCGCGGTGGCAGGTCGCCGCGCCATCGTAGGCGAGCGCGACATCCTCGACGACGTCGAAGGCCGGGCCAGGGGCGGGTGCGGTTGCGTGTCAGGCAGATCTCTGCCACCCACTTGCCCCTTCGTCGCTACCGGATGCTGCGGTTCAGCTTGCGCCGCTGGTGGCTGGTGGCGACGAGGGGGCAGGGGCTCACCAACCCGCTGGCGGCGGGCGCGCCGGGGTTGTCGTGCTCGCTCGTCTATCGTCTGCGTCCTGCATGTCCGATGGTTGCTCCGCGCTATCTGCTAGGGTGCGTGCTGGCGCGGCAGCAGGGCGAGGGCGTGTGCATCGGTGTTGGCGCCGGCCGGCGGTGCCAGCGGCTTGTCGATTGGCTGGCCCCTTGGGTGGCTTTTGTGGGCCTCTTGGACGGTGCTCTGCTTGCTCACGACTGCCTGGTTGTCGTCGTGGGGTGCAGCGGCCCGGGCCTGCGATAGTGGGACGCTCATCGCTTGGCTCCGTAAGCCCGGCCGGAGGGGTGGTGTCCGACGTGTCTCTGCGGCTGCTGTGGTAGCCAGCCGGCGTGTCGATGCCCTTCTGGGAGGGTTTGTGCGGGATGTCAGGGCACCGATGATGGCGGAGGTAGCCTGTGGTGTCCCTGGGCCTTGGCTTGGCGTTTGTGCTGGGGGGTTCTTGGACGAAAGCCTCGACGACAGTGACGCCCATGGGCGCCGCTTTCCCCGTTGAGGGCGTCACTCTCCCCAACACTGGTTTCCTTGGGTGAAAGTCCGGTCCTTCACGGACATGGGACCGTGGCGTCCCCGATGTCACTACCTTCCTGAAGGCGTCGCTTTTGAAGTTCGTCTCGGCCACGACGTCGCCCTTCGGTTGTTCCTTTCGCTCCTCGGCGTCCTGTATGCGGGTGGAGGTGTGGTCTTGCAACGTGAAATCGGAGCTGCTACGTTAGGGATGTGGCTCGGCAACTATGACGCGAGCCCCCCCCCCCCCCCTCCTTTGTGGCTGGATTGCTTCGGAGTCTTGGCGTTTGTCGGGGCAGGATAGAGGATCAAGTTTGGAAGTCTCGTTGGTGAAGAATCGGAGCTACCTCGCGTGGGGTGTATTGAGGCTTGGCAACGCCGGAGCACCGCGGTCTTCCTCCTTACGTGCCGGTATTTGGGTGTAGATGTCGTCAGTTTTTCTGTTTTGCCATTATGTCGCCCATCTTGCGGAGTCAGAGCTGCTCATCTTTTGTGTTGAGCTCGGCAACGATGACCCTTGATGGTGTTTGTGTGGGGCTGCCATTGTCTGGTTTGCTTATGCACCATGTGTAGGTTTCGGACCCAGTTTTCCTTAAAACTGGATCAATTCCTTTTCTTCTTAATTGAGAGGCAGAGCTCCTGCCAAAGTTCAAAAAAATATTGTCATGTAAGGAAAAAAAAGTCAATTCAGTAATTGTTAACATCTGCTTCAAGTCCTGGTGCGGTATCGGTGGTGGCAAGATAAGTTTTAGACTAGAGGTAGTAATTCTGACTCATATTTGTTGTCGATTCCTTCTTTACAATCACGGCCTATTAAATAAACAGCTGTGCTTGCTATTGGTACAAGGGCAATAATTACATCTGCTACATTATTGTTTCCTCTTATTCTACTTGTGCTTGTTTTTTTACTTATATATGTAGTTACCATGCAAGCGCTCCGAACTGCTCCACCAGACATGCAACTAAAGGACAAGTTTTTGGTACAGACCACAATTGTTCCTTATGGTACATCTGACGAGGAACTCGTTCCTGCCTTTGTAAGCACCTAGCTATAACCTTTAGTTGTACAGTGTTCTTTTCATGTCATTTACTGTAACTGTAAATCTCACTATTTTCTTTCTTATCAGTTCTCCAAAGAAACTGGCAGATACATTGAGGAAAGCAAATTGAGAGTTGTTCTTGTTAGTGCATACCAATCCCTTGAAGAGCAACCGACTAATAAAATTCATGACACTGAGCCAGTTGTTGAAGTTCCTGTACTGAAAGAGGTGCCAAATATAGAGAACGAAGTGCCAGATGCTGCAAAAGAAGTTCCTGCCCCTCTGTTACAAGCTCCAGCGATTATGACTGGAATACCTTCACCTGTCCAAGAGACTCCTGGCCTGAGAGAATTTTGTGTGCCGCTGAATGAAGCACCAGCTGTATTGGCAGAATCTCCTTCCGCTCAAAAAGACCCTTCTGCTATTACAGTTGAACATGCCTCTACTGTTACAATTGAACATTCCCCTGCTATTTCCATTGAATCCCCTCCTTTGAAACAAAGTGTCACAGTTTTTAAGGAATCTCCTCCTTCGAAACAAAGCATTGCAGCTTTCAAGGAATATCCTCCTCCTTCGAAACAAAGCATTGCAGTTTTTAAGGAATCTCCTCCACTGGAGGAAACTAGTCCTAAAGAAGCTGTTGTGCTAAGTGACCGAGGACTTTTCAGTGTGCAGAACCATCAATTATCTCATGTAAGCTTCCATTATCTAGTACACTATATGCCAATTTTCCTATGTTTAGCTTAATCTATGAGAATGGTCAGTAAGGCTGTTAAACATGTTTTTGATACACTAGTCACAAGCCAGCTTCTAGACCAGCAGAGCTGCATACACCCAAAGCAGAACCCAGACTGGCTAGATTTTGGCAAAAGGCCAGCTGTTTTCTACTGAATCTTTATTAGAAAAAATCACCTCTAGCGTAATGGTTAAGGCTTCCGAGTAGCACCTCCAGTTCCCGGGTTCGATCCCCTCGGGGCGAATTTTGGGCTTGGTTAAAAAAATCCCCTCGTTGTGCCCCGCCCGCTCTCGGAGATCGATATCCTGTGCGCCACACTCCGGTTGGGCCGTTGCAGAGTGGACAATTGATCGGGCCGTTAGTGATAGGAGGCTAGGGTTCGGAGGTTTTCTCACCGGAACCATGTTTTGTTCTTTTCTTAATATAATACTGGGAGAGCGGTCTTTCCCTCACCGGTCGAGTTTATGAAATACAATGGTGAAGAGCTACATAGAAACTGGATTGAACTTTGATTTGTGGCCGTCATCTTGGCCAGAGAAAATTTAATTGGACAATTGTGTAGTATGTGTCTTCCATAATACAGTTCTGACTTAATTCTTTCACAGAATCACAGCCTTCAAGTCAACATATACATAAAACTCCTGTTCTTGTTGCTCTTGTTGGGTTTCATCTCTGGCCTACCCAATTTGCATGGGGATATATTTTGTTGTTTTCCTTTTTTGTACAGCATTGTGTTGACTTCTCCTTGTACATATGTAACAGGTAACAGAAGATGTTCAGAATCTGAAATCAAAGCTCAACAATCTCGAATCAAAATTGGAAGAGGTAAGCTGAACACCATGGGATATTTTCCATTACTTGAACAAGCATCAGGATTATAATTTCATTAAATGGAGAAGATACTTTAATATGTTTCTTTTTTTTTTGGTAGGCTGGAAAGATGATAATAAGGCTAAAAGAAGAGAGCAGAAGTACCACCCAGGAGCGGGATAAGCTACAGCAAGAAATGGTATGTCTTGAACCTCATCAATACTTATATCGCCATCTGGAAAATGTAGAACAACTATATATACTGTTGCTTAAATCAAAGAGCATTCAAACATAGGGTTTTTAACTTGACTGATAAATAAGAAGCATGAATAAACTAAACGCCTTTCAGCCACAACCCCCTTCCCATCTTGTTACTTTGGCCTGAAATCTAACACATTTATAGCCACAAGTCCACAATGAATGAATGAATGAATGAAAGGGGCTGCATTTTGTGGTCAGATCCGTGTGCATCAATGCCGGTTCTGGTAGATTCTTCGTGCCATGTTTTCTGCATGAGGCATTTGTAATTGTACCAGATGCTAGAGGAGGCACCCATCCGGAATTTCATGCACTAAATGGTCCCCAGATATCCAAATAAAAAGTCCCGTCAGAATCTGACAAGCAATATTTATTGATGCATTCATTTCCCTATTTATGCGATTAGATCTGGAGGGTCGATTGATAATCACCTCATATATCTTATCCGTGTATGAAACTGAGCACTGAAGATACTCTCTGAGCTATCGGTGTTAACTTTGCTTTGGTCTAGGCCTTAGCTATTACATGCTGGTCATATTTTGATACGGTGCATGGGTTGTCCAGGTATTCCTAAGAAAGAAGGGAACCCCAAGGAGCCAAGTGGGTTTCCCCTTGCTGTTTGTGGTCTACGTCGCGCTTCTTGGTACCTTACTCGGTTACCTGCTCCGTCTATGAATTCAGAACTAAGAAAAAAAAAGTTCAGCAGCTGGGATGCCTCATATGCGGCAAGAGAACTGAATTGAACGACAGTTGCACTCTAAAATGTTGGAGAGGTGAATTTATTAGCATTATTAGTTCAGGACTTCTTATGGTTTTTTGCACATAACAGCAGTACCAAACTACCAGCAGTTGCGTGCATGTATAGAACAGTTTTTTTTTTTGGCGTTGTATAGAACCCACCCAAAAGATGCCTGCTGCCTTGTAGACTAATTATGGGGATTCTTCCTATGCCTAAGCTTTCTCTTTTCTTCTGTCTCTTTTACAGTTTGCTGGATTCGCTTGCCCTGAATCGGTATTGAACTGTCGTGTGACTATTTACACCTAGTTTCCTTCCAGTTATTGATTTTATGCAGTTAATTAACTAGAGCAAAATACCCTGGCATATAGAGGCAAGAAGCTGTGTGTCGAAAATCCAACAGGACCGTTCAAGATACCAAGATGAAACAAGAGATCTCTGCTCATGCAACGAGAAGTACAAAGGATGGGCACGCACAGCGACCTTCAAACAGAAATCCATTCGACCTGGTGGGCTCTGCAGAGAGGCAACATTGTTTCACGTGGAGGATCTGGTCAGGAACGGCTTCAGAATTCAGAAGGGCGGCGGGCAGCAGTCCTGCAGCATGCAGCAGAACGTAGAATACTTCCCTTCTTTCTTGGACCAGCAACGGACCGGCCAGTTAAGTCCAATCACTTAGGGCTGTCTTCAGCAGATTATAGTCCAATCACTTAGGGCCTAACTAGATTTGTCACACATCATGCAAGCATGAGTTTTCCCGAGGGACCTTGGTCCATTCATGCATGCACGTGGCATTTAAGACCATAATCTCCTGAGACAGGTGTCTGTTAACTAAAAAGTACACATGATGCCCGTACAGAATTCAAGTTGACGTTGATGGCCTCACGGCCCACAATATAGATCAAAAATTGAGGAATAAAAGCCATGCAGGTCAATATAACCAAATCAACACTTGACAAGGACAGTGCAGGTCTCGGGAGGAGATGAATTTGACCAGGATGTACTGAAAGGGGGGAAAAGAGCAAGAAAATGATGCCAGTCAAATCATTCCTACCGATGTGCCTGTAACAAACTTCATCCTAGTTGCGTGGCTGATATTGGTACTAGCTGGTGTGGAAATTGATTTGGTCGAGTGAGTTGTCTCCAACCAAAAGGACAAAGAAAAAAAAATGAACCGCAAGCAACATGGAAGGGAAAGCGGATAGCGACGCCTGAACAACTAGCCCCACGCAGCCACGAAACAAAAAGGCCGAAAGAGAAGAAGATCTATATCAGACAGACAGACAGACAGACAGATACCGTAGAACAGAAAGAAAGGTCTCCCCGTCCAGAGTCGGCAGCATAAAGAAATTCCACAGCCAACAAGAAGCCTTCTCGCCTCCTTCCTCCATCCTCCATCCTATCGAGAACCATGGGCAAGCTGTGCTGCAGCCAGGAAGATGACGAGCCGGCGTTCAACCTTCTGGGGCTGCTCGTCACCGTCGTCCTCGCCTTGCTGCTGCTCATGCTGTGCACACCTCCCCGGCGCAGGCGCTGCGTCGCATACTACCCTCCTTGCTGCTAGGAACCTTCGATTTCAAGGTAGGGACTAGCTAGGGAGGGTGGTCTTCTGGTGGTGGTGGGGGTGGGGGGTGAATAGGAAGGAGATGGGCACCGAGCTAAGGCATCGAATGCGGAGCTTAGCTAAGTCCCAAGTTACTATGAAATAAATTGCGCTGAGTTTGTAAAGCGTTCTGTTAGTACTGTCAAATGTGCCTGATCTGCAATGCAACCTGCCTGTTCCGAAAGTTCATTGATAGATTGACCACGTACTGAAACCTGTCGGTCTGGTATTCCAGTCGCCTTCCGCGCGCGAGATTTATCCTCCGTCCGTGTCGAGTTTTCTGTCAGGTCAGGAAAGAGAGAGAATCTGATGAGGCACCGAATTCCGTCGCGTCTTTCAGAAAACTTCCCAAGCTAGCCATGTAACCGGAGCCTAGGATTTTGTGTGAAGTTTCGAAGGGACCGACCGAGTGTGCGTAGCTCGTACGTCCCGGTCGATCGGTTCATGAATTGCATGCATGATCAGTCTGTCTGTGCTGCATTTCTCTTTTCGAGGTTTCAGTCTGTGCTACTTTAGTGTCAAGGAAAGGAAAAGAAAACTGATACGGCATGATTCCATCGATCATACAAGATTTCAATTCAACAACTACTTATCTGCGGCAGTCCAGTCCAGACGACCACCTCCGTCTTCCTTGTTTACCTTGCGTTGCCCTCTCCCCTTTCTCGCAGGTGGTAGCGCCGTGGCGGGTTAGCCACCTTGATACGATGATATTGTTAGATAATCCTTGCATTTACTTGGTTTTCTTTCTCCACTGTGTTACGTTGTGATCCTGAGGCTGCGACGCACACATTCAGTTCGTGCAAGGAGCGTCGTCCGGCATGCACTACAACTACCGAGTAAACCTAATCTAATCAAAGCAACGGGTCATACATACCCATAGTAATCCACGGGCCACGTGTAGACCATGATTTCGACCTAAAGTCCGGCTCATTCTGAAAAAAAAAACAACATTCAAACTTAAAAAGGTTGTTGCATTGCACGTCACCATATTCAATTCCGTTGTCAACCATCTTGACAAACTTGGCCGCCTTTGTCAATATTGTTATCAATCAATACGACACAAAGTAGATCAAACAAAGAGAAGACGCAGATTTAACGTGAAAACCCCCTCCACGGCGAAGGAAAAAAACCACGGGTGCTATCCACGGGCCAGCAGCAATCTCACTATTTTCATATGATTACATATCACACGAGACTTACAATGAGATAACTACGCTACAGCCCAAACCTCTCGGCGATAGGCCTCCAATTCGCTCACAAACTTAACCGTCTTCTTCAGAAAATATATGTCACACACGGGCTGCTATCAGGTACTGAGCGGCTGAGCCGCCGCCTTAAGAAAATATCTTCAATGCCTCGAAGGAGGCACCGGGCATCACGGATGGGCCGTTGCCGGCACCATCCTCTCCTCCATCGTATTCGTATTGGTCTCTTCGTCGTCGTCTTCGTTCACAATTATTCAGATGCCGATCCAGTATGGTCAGCGCTGAATCACCGCCGCCGTAAGGTTCGGGGACAGCGCGACGCCGGCGGCTCGAGCAAACCGTGCCGCCATCAATGCCAATATGCCGCCGCACCGGGCGGCTCCAAGCGTGTGCAGAGCAGTCGTCTGCACGGATTGGCGCGCTGCCGAGCAGTGGAGCACAGCATGGTCATACTCATACAGATATATATGCAAACTGTTCCAACATGGAAGGGTGTAAAACAGTTGCTGTACTCAACATCATCGCCTATCCTACCTACATTCCAGCTCTGAACTCCCCAAAGTGGGGAGGAAGAAGCAGAAGCAGCAGCAACAGCAGCTGCTAGCTTCAAAGGTCTCTCAGGTAGCCAAACCTGACACGGTTGCTCTTACCCATACACAAAAAAGGATACATGCAGCTGAACATACTCGGCTCTAGCCACCAAAAACACACACTCGCCAATGTGACTCCGCGCATCCTTTTTCTTCACTGACCTGTCTACCTCTGACTGAATCCTACAGGAGGCTCCTCAGGCTCCCAGTCGCTGCTGGAAGCATCGCCTTCGGAAGGGATGGACACCAGGAGAATTGCATTCGCCACATGAGGGCAAGAGAGAGAGAGCCTTATTCACAGACACCCGGACCGGGCGGCACCATGCCATCTCCCAAGATCGGATCCGACTGGTGCCGATGAGTGGGCTCAAACCCATCGTTCGTCTGAAATGATGCCTGGAGTGGAACCTGACGGCTTCACTCATGTGTGCTGTCGAAGCTACCATGGCCATTCATTCGCTCCCTTGAGTTCTCCCCCCACATCCTGGCCTCTGCAACAGCGCGCTGTCTGTCGGTGGCCCTTGGAGCTTCTCTTCTTCTTCCGGTTTGAGCTGGGCTTCCCACTTGCGACCCGGTCGGGTCCATGTCATCCAGTCCTGACCGCCGGCCAGAATCGCTGGCAGAGCTAGTCCTGCTAACCTCTGCTCCATACTTGGATGCCCTGGCAGGGTCCCTCCGCCGCGGGTCTGGAGAATGGTGATGATTAGGCGAGCGCACAGTGCGATGATCACCGTTCCATGCAGCAGGGTTTCTGGACCTGGGGGTAGATGCGTTGCTCCGGCTGTGTTGAACAGGGGCGTTTGGGTCATAAGCCTGAGAAGCGAGATATGAGAGAGCAGTGACAACATCCCCGATGTGAGGGCGTGTAGCAGCTTGCTCTTGCAAGCACATGGCAGCAACAGCTAAGGCCTGATATAGACCCCTCATAGGGAAGCGGCCCTGAAGCATTGGATCAGCCATTTTAGGGAATTTCCTGCGGTCCTTGAACAGTGGACGAGCCTGCAGATTAGATGAACCGTATTAGTTCTACAGATGAAACTGTCTACCAACACATGTTGCTGTTTTAAAGGCTGCTGCAGTGTCAGTCTATCAGACAGCAGTTTCAGATGAGTTGAAGAACTACGAGGCATTCATTTATAAGCACACATAGGCGTTTCACTGACATAAAATAAAAGGATACATGCGATGAAATAGGATAGAAACATACCCATGCCACTAGGTTTTGCTCCCCTTGGGTCTTGGTGTTGTCAATTGCTTTGCGCCCTGTGATAAGTTCAAGGAACACGACTCCAAAGCTATACACATCTGATTTAACTGTGAGCTGCCCAGTCATTGCATATTCTGGGGCACAGTAGCCATATGTACCCATCACACGTGTTGAAACATGGGTCTTGTCACCAACCGGGCCAAGTTTTGCAAGGCCAAAGTCTGATAGCTTCGGATGAAATCCTTCTCCAAGAAGAATGTTTGACGACTTAAAATCCCGGTAAATAACAGGAGGGCTCGCCTTGTCGTGAAGGTACTCTAAGCCCTTAGCTGCACCTGCAGCTATCTTCATCCGTGTGTTCCAGTCTAGAGGTTCTTTATCTGGTGGCAGATCTATACAAATAAATACTTTTCAGTTACAAGACCCGTGAACTGAATGCAAAGAATTGGAAGAGAGAAAAAATAAAGAAAAGAATACCAACTCTAGTGCTAGTCAGAACAAACTGTCCATATATGGTTTAACATTTTTATGTTCACAGAAAGCTTCATCCAAAGATCTGGCTAAATACACAAAGTCCCAGGCAAACATCAACATATTCATTTTAGCCTATGAAAAGCCAACTTCTCCCGAGTTACACTAGTTAGCCGTTGAAGTCTGGGGGTTGATGAACCCCCCTCCCCCCCATCACCAGTTCAGGTTTGAAGGGTGGCACAAACTTCTTAAAAACAAAACCATAGGGGCATCTCTCCCTCTGGTCGAGTTTTTTTTAATATAGATAGTGCATGAAAATTTACATGGCCAGGCACACAATACAAAAAAAATAGCACCCTACCTATACGATAGATCCAACAGTAGTACAACATGCATGCCGATCATTTTAAGCTGAACCAACAATTACGATCTATCAACCTAAGCGCGCAGTTACAGTCATGCTATATACAGAATAGATTTTAACAGTCAGATGAAGCATGCCACTCCTATAGAATAACACAATGCTTCATTACAGCTACAGGCACTCATGGAATATTCCGGAGACTAGATGACAAAGAGGAGATACACAAACCATGCAGATGATCTTCTAGTGACCCCAATGGCATAAACTCATAAACAAGAAGGCGTTGGTCACCGTCAGCACAGTAGCCAATTAGATTGACCAGGTTAGTGTGATGTAAGAGACTGAGCATGAGAACCTCAACCAGAAATTCCCTATTTCCTTGGAGGCCATTACGATCAAGTTGCTTCACAGCAACAGCCTGGGAAGTAAAACTCTGTTAGTATCCAGGGCTAATCCAGGGCGCAAGTATAATCGTTATGTTAGCATTTCCCACCAACATTTTACTTAATGTTTCAACTCAGAAGCCAAATTTGAGAGGATTTAGCTTTACAATCAAAATGTCAATGTGTCATGTTTCAGATATGCTTACCTGTCCATTCTCCAAGCGTCCTTTATATACACGACCAAAACCTCCCTCCCCTAAAAGGCAATCTTGCCTGAAATTCTTAGTGGCTGCAGCAAGTTCACGAAAAGTGAAAGTATGTGCTGCAATATTTTGACTATTCCCATCCTTATGTATAATCAGATCCTTCTTAGATTCTGGTCCACCCTGTGATCTTGATTTGTCTAAGCAGGAAGAAAGAAATTATACATTGGATCAGCAGCAGTTACTTTCAAGAATTCAACATTTAAAAACGAACATAACTCAGAAAAGTAGAACTATATTAATAGAAATGCGGAACCATGGTTATCAAGGTGGTAAAGCGAGGCATCAATACAACTTCGGTAAGTGAGGCATGAGGTACCAACGTAAGGAAATGCAACACACCAGCGTGAAGGAGAAAGAATAGGAAAAAAAGAAAAGAAAAAAGAAGGAAGGGGTAAGAAGTGGGCTGGCTCGGTCCACCCGGAAACCCATGTGCCCCTAGCCTGCATACACATCATGATCCAGAGACATCCCTCCCTCGCTCACTCACTAATAATAGTTATTTTTATCCTAGTATGTTCCTCATCCCCGCAGCTGTGGAGCAACAATAAAGCTGTGTAAGAAGCTATGCAGCCAGCCCGAGAAAGTTCGGTTGAGGTATCATCACAAGGAATGTAACGGGCAAGCAAGTACTACCTATGACTACAAAACCCCCATAACTGATCTTCTTTGTACAGTGCTGAAGGACACCATAACCCATCCAACATTTTACAATATCGAACCACCACACTGCGGACAAATCTATGTGAAAAAAATAATTTTGGTTTACGTTAAAACACATTTCCTATGACTCTAGATCGTCCATTGCACATTTAAGGATACATCTAGTTGTATAAATAAACACATAAAAATAGGTGTTTCATCGTAGTATATCTCTCCCCCGTAGCAGCAAAAAATGTTGTGTAAGAAGATACACTGCCAGGGCAAGCAAAAAAAAAAAAAAGAACTTCAGTTCATGAATCAATATCCCATCTCTGATCTTTTATCTACCCTGGAGAAGGCCACCACCATAACCCATCCGTCATTTCTAAATATGAAACCACCAAATCACTCCATACAGTTTGCATAACACACATTGCTAGGGGGGAGGGGAGCTGCCTAGGTGGGAAAATTTAATACTCTGGTGTAGTCCAAACACATCCCGATGAGTTTGTGCCAGGCCACCGTTGTTTATCCCACCCAGAAAGGAGGGATACTCCTACTACTTCGGAAACCGTATACGGAGTACTATGTCTTTATCCAGCTACCCCAACGCGGTTTCACATAGTCCCCAGTCCCCACGGACGCGCACTGGTAACGCAGTAACGCTGGAGGTAGAGTTAAATGTCAGAGGCACAAATGAAGTGAGAGCCCAACACCAACACCGCTTCCCGTCGTTTCGCCGACCAAACAAACGAGGCGCAAGGCAGGGTTCCACCGATCCACACTTCCACAGTCGCCACTAGTGGCTCGCCGGAACGATCGCAGTCGCAGCTGATTCTACCCGCAGAGCTCGTGGCACGGTGTATTCGCACGCGCGGGTAGCCTAGCCTAGCAAGCAACAGGGAGCAAGCCTAGACTAGCGGAAAGAGCAGAGCGAAGCGAGGGAGGGAGGGACAGCTCCGAGATCCAGCTCCAGGTCCAGCCGCCGTACCGTACCTGATCCGACGCGGACCACCGCGCGATCCGGCGGGACGTCTTTGCTGGCGCCCGCGGCGGGGGGCTTCCTGGACTCCCCGTCGTGCGCCGCCGACCCGAAGCAGACGAAGCAGCTCATCGGCGACGCTGGCGCCTCCAGGAGTGACCGGCGGCGGGGAAGCGGCCGAGCTGACGAGGCGGGGGCGGGGGGGAGCGCCTCCCCCGATCTGCGAGACTGGAGCAAGGCCTCTTCCCGACCGACGCCGCAGCTGCAAGCGGGCTACTGGCCTAATTGGGGAGGGAGCGGGGGAGGGGGAAGCGCAGCGGTAGCGGGGGATTAGGGAAAGGGAGGGAGGCGCGGCGCCCTGGAGGGAGAGGGACTATGGGAGTGGGGTGAAAGCTACAGCTACAGGGAGGAGGAGGAGAATATGAGGCTGGGGCAAGGCCAGCGGGCAAGCGGAGCAAAAGTCAGCTCTGCTCAGCACCGGGCAGGGATCCAGGATCCTCGGTGACAGCTGACAGGGCAGGGCACTTCCGTTTTCACCGTCTCTCTTGCCTGCCACTATAGACGGTGAGATGGACAAGGCCCACTGGATGGACCGGAGTACGGCCCAGATAAATCTGGTACTAGCTCGGTCCGGCCTATAGGTCATTGTGCCCATGCTGGCCTGGTCCTACACGTTGGGTCATGCTTGGGCCTCCACTTCAACCGATAATGTCGGCCCGGGTTGACATGATATTTATGAGTGATTGAATATACTGAATTGATAAAATTGTAGTAAAATTAGCTATCTATTTATTAGCTAATTTGCTAAAAATATTAATCTCTACTATTATAATGACACTGTTTTAGATAGAATCATGCACGGAACCGTTTCCACCGTCGTCTATCTCCCCGCGTGCTTCAGCTCGCCCTGCGGCTTCTCCCCACCGGCTTCCATGCCAGCCGCACGCCACGTCGTTGCCCGCACAACCGTCTCTGCGTACCTCATGCCACTAAACCCTTTTAGGTTATGTTCGGTTATACCAATCTAGAAGAGGATTGGAGGGGATTTAATCCCCTCTGAATTGGTGTAACCGAACAAGCCCTTAGTCGATTCTTAGTCTTCTACATGTCATGGTGGTTCCTAGTCTTCTACAAGGTTGATTGTATTCCCGGTGGGGGCTCCGGCGCTGGCACAGTGGAAGGGTGGTGCCTATGTCTTCGATTGTGTTTCTTATGCAGAAGCTAGTGCTCAACATCTCTGCCGAAGATAGTGGGGATAGCCTCACCGGCCCCCCAAGGTTGGTGCCTGTTCTTGCACGTCATATTTTTTGTCAAAAAAACACTCCATTGTTTTTTATCCTTGTTATAGCCATCCAGTTGCCATCGTTGGTAGAATCTCGTGCGCCCTTCATAGGTAGCTTCTGCTACTCGTTTAGGGGCGTTTGGTTTCTATAGACTAATTTTTAGTCCCTCTATTTTATTACATTTCAATTCCTAAATTAGCAAATACGAAAACTAAAAGTCTTTGTAAGCTAGTGGTACATGCCTTAAGTAACAAATTTTGGCATTTATCATTTTTGTAAGCTTTGGTATTTAATGCTCGTACTTGTTGATGTGATGATGCTTTATCTTAAAGCTTGCTGATTTGCTAGGTAAAAAAATAGCATAAAGGGTTGCAGTGTACATTTGGGTTCAACCCTTTTTCCCACTAGGTGACACTTGATAAAAAGGAGAACTATGACAACCGATTTCTCTGTTGTTTGGTCCTCCTCAGAGGATGTTGCCTAATATGAAGAGCTTTCAACTGTGATCAATTGTCTACATGCATATGCTTATTTTTTATGCTCCGTATAATAATGTTTTCCAAGGTTCATTGTCGGTCGGACTTGATGTTTCCATGGTGGAGGTTATAGGTGCGCTGATGTATAGGACTTCCTTTGCATTTCTCGGTAGGATTGCGAACATGATTGCCGTATTTTATTACTAGAAAGCTGGGATTACACTTGATCTGTTCTTGTATTCTTACAAGTATCAAGTGGACGAGTTTCTTGAATCGTGTAAGTCATTCAACTTTCAGATTAATATATTTACTGGGTTTTCGTAAATCCTCGTCTAGGCCCTGTTACTATTTCTTCCAAAAAAATGTTGGTCTACCCAACATATAGTGTTCCTACCATATCTGTTTTTTGTTTCCTTTCATGTGATCTTTCAATCCTCTACCACTTTGATTTTTTAACAGAAAAAGGCGGGGCTTGACTGATTAGTTTTTCACTCGCTACATGAGCAACTGCAAGTTCTATATATATATATATATATATATATATAAGAAGCTGCAACATAAAACCAAACAGATTAGAGTTTTCTTTGTTCGCTCTGCTATGCTAAAACTATCTGTAGAAGTCTTTTTATCCAACTCTCTATCACACTTTTTATTATATGCTATTATGCACTAATATTATATCGAATAATTTGTATGTCGTCGCAACGTACGAGTATTATACTAGTAGATAAACTATTAGCTAAATTGTTTGGATGCCTTCGACTAATTTTAATATTTAACTATTATCTTTAGTGCATTTAAACACCTCCTTAAGCTCTTCGAGTCTTCGTCTCCCCTTGCTCTCTGCCTTAGGACATGTAACCTAGATGCTATATTATAATTCTTCAAACGTTAGATACATCTAAAAAACTTGTTTATACAATCCAATGTATCTTATTCATTAGAATCCCTAAAGACACATCTCATTTATGTGAGCTGTATGGGTGGAACTATATCTTATACTTAGTGAACCTTGCTATAGACTTTTATTCACCAAGATATGTCTCTTATGTTTTTTACATTTAATCCCTTAGACACCCCTTAAGATACATGTTATTTACGTGGATCGTATATGACCTTATTATTTCTTGACAGGCTGAAACTCTAGTTGATAAACCATAGACCGATTATCGAAAAAACATAGACCAGATCTTACAGGGAATATGTCTAGTGCTATTTTTAGCGTGCATATTTTTTTTATAGTTTGGATATAATTTTCAGCTTCAAACTTTCATTTTAATGATATTAGACTTTTTAGAAAGTTAATGAAAAGCTCTATAACTTGAAGTTGAAGCCACATCAATTTAAACAGATCCAAAATCATAATTTACTTCTAATTCAGCCATCTCTTTGTCTCTTTGTCTCAATTTAGGTGTCTTTACTTTCATTTGTGTCTCTGTGTTCGGACTTCTTTATTTTTTGGTGTCTCAAACCTTTTTTAGGATGTCTTGTTGGTCTTTAAAATGGTTTGTATCAAGGTTTAAAATGGCGGGCTATATCTTTTTGGAGGACCTAAAGTTACGACATTTCACTTTTAGCCGATGTTTCAGCTACAACCGCTATAGTCCGATTTAGCTCTACTAAATGTTGTAGCTTTTGCGCTAAATAGCGAACGCTATTTATATTTTTCATGGTGAGTCAAAAAATAATGAATGTAGTGATGAAGTATGAGGAAGCTCATTGATATTAATGAATATAATGAAGATCAAACTTGAGTTTGCTTCATACAGAACAAGATGATGCACATGCTATTGACATGGATCAACAACCCACAAGCGCTCATTCTTCTGATTCAGATAACTTTATGCTTGATGAATAGATCACACTAATAGACATTCGCTTGCACTAATAAGTTTTTTGTTATATACTAAATCATGGTATTGTGTTGCTACCATGTTGGTAAGCTGGTGAACACTTTATTGTCCTAGTATTTGAGAACTAAGCAAACCTATTAACTATCATGTTGTGCAACTAACTAAATAGTGGCTAACTGTGTTATTGAAGTCTTCAGTCCCATGAATCATGTGTTAATGTCCCTAGTCTTAAATACCCTTGGAAACATATTGCTCTTAGTCATATATCTTAACTTCTTGTTTTTTTTCATAAATTAATAAATATTTTTATGTTTTTTATAAATTTGCTATTTGCTATAGCTACGACGTAGCCTAAAAATGATGCCGCTATTTTGCATAGCCCACTATTTTAAACCTTAGTTTGTATTATTTTATTTTAGGTGTTGATCATTCAACAAATGATTTTGCCTAAGTATAAGTTCACCTTTCATCCATTTGAATTATACCATGTATACTAGTAAAAATACATTAGTTCAAATGATCATGTTGTTCATGAAACACTGAAATCCAAA
The DNA here is from genome assembly GCA_029449295.1 of Zea luxurians. Taxonomy (NCBI): domain Eukaryota; kingdom Viridiplantae; phylum Streptophyta; class Magnoliopsida; order Poales; family Poaceae; genus Zea; species Zea luxurians. Next base: position 34,806,368 of record JAOPSE010000016.1, on the reverse strand, counting down.
CAAAATGGATCATAAGGTCTATTTTACTTACACGGTCCACTTAACGTCGTATTTCTTGAGGTAATCATTTGTCTCGATCTTAAGGGCCCAGAGAATTTCTCCGTTCGTCCACAGCCTGTTCGTTGCTTTGGAAATGATACGATGAAGCAAAGCAAATATTGATGTCCATATTTTTGCAATAATCGTCGAACAGGCCAGATGATTTTCTACAAAAAGTTTAGTGAATATCATTGCTTACAAAAAGACTTTCTAAACCAATAATTTAGATAGTCAAACTTCTCTCTAGCATTTCTCTAAATAAACTTTTTAAATTTAACAACTTATCATCTAACCTTATTTTCTCTTTGCATTTAACAACCATTTAGTAATTTACTAAATAAAAATGCTGACTGCATTATGTACATAATAAAGGTAACTGATGACATTTTTTTATTTTTTATGTGGATAGATACTGTTAGGGCCTTCGTCTTCCGAAGGTCCTCAAAAACACGACTAACATGTTTCTCAAGTATAATATATGTACAGGAACCTTCGGACATGGGATGAAGTTGTACATAATATGAAGAGCGCGGTTTAGAAGAAGGATGAACCAGCGCCGAAGCTACCCGTGAAAAAGCTTCGGATTAGCGGTGGAAAATGAAACCGACTTAAAGGAAAAAAGACTGTTTAGTCCTCGATAGATTATCCCGAAGTCAGTAGTAAATATCAAGGGCATGAATGTAATCCCACACAGGCTGCGTCCTGCGCCTATAAATAGATGAACAGTGACACCGTATTGTTCATGCTGGCTTGTATTCACTCGCACGTCATGCTTGGATTTTTACCTTCTATCAAGCCGAAGGTATAAATGTAATTCGATACCGTTCATGTTCATTCATGATAAGATAATAAAAATATTCTGACGATATCATATAATCATTTATATTATTTTCCATGTTTCATATGCTTATACTTTCATTATTGCATATTGAGATGATGAAGGTACGTCCTTCATAACCTTCGTCTGATGATCATTATATTCTAAGGGAAATAATGCCTCGAAGGACGAATGTATTTAACCATTAACATTTTGTGTTGCCTTGTTCTTGACTCTTAGCATTTGAGAACAAGCCCCCAACATTGGCGCCCACCTCCGGTGAACTCATTCGACCACCTTCGGTAAGCTGTGACCTTCGTCATGCCGCCGAAGAAAGCTTTAGGGCTAGAGGCTGCACTGCAGCCACTGGATGTCAACCAAGACACATTGTGCGAAGCCCGAAGCCAAAAAAGGAAGGCTACAAGTCCGACGCCTCAGGAGGAAGAGTTGGACCAAGAGATCAGGGATCTCGAAGCCATTCATCACCAGGTCCAAAGGAAGCAGGAGAAAATGCTTCGTCTTGCTGATCTTCAAAGGAAGATCGACGAAGCCGCTGAGGAAATGCGTCATCTCACCCAAGATGACCAGGACTGGCGACCTCAACGCATAGAGCTTTGCCAGGACAGTTCCTATGATGATGACATTTGGTATGATGATTTCCACCATGGAAATTTTACTTTTGATGATGCTTCTCCTCTGTCAGCAGATCTGCACGCTACACCATGGCCTTCATCATACAAGCCACCCCAGCTTTCCATGTATGATGGGCACTCAGACCCCAAACAATTTTTGATGAGCTATGAGGCAACAATATCCTCATATGGAGGCAATGCCGCTGTCATGGCAAAGTCCTTCGTCATGGCAGTCCGAAGTGTGGCCCACATGGTACTCTTCTCTCCGGCCATGGACAATCACGTCATGGAAGAAGCTTAAGGACATGCTGGTCACCAGTTTTCAAGGGTTTCAGACGAAGCCAGTCACTGCTCCGGCCTTGTTCCAGTGCACACAAGACCATGAGGAGTACCTTCAGACATATGTCCGAAGGTTTTTGCGTCTAAGAGCACAAGCGCCTTGTTGGGGCGAAGGCGAAGACGCTACCCTTCGCTTCAGGACTTTGTCACCTCGCTACACCAACAGAGACAAGATGACCGGCGCGGCCCACCCTTCGTCACCTTCATTGCAAGACGAAGGCCAGACTACGACGAAGTCTGGCTGTCCCACGTCCTCACCTGGCCTGGAGGCCCACGTGGGATTCAACCCACTGTAATAGGCCGCGCACGGACAAGTGTGTTACGGGCCTGATTTGTAATAGCTTTTCTGTAATGACGGTCTGTAACCCCTCCTAATGGGAATATTCTAGGGATAGTCCAGGTGCCCGAGTGTATAAATGTCCTTACCTTGGAACGTTGGGCACTCGGGTACCTATAAATACCCCCGTACAGTGCCCTTGAGAGGCCAGATTAACAGAGCTATTGCCTTTCATCACCGAACTTTGCATACACTCTCACCACCCACCCGTTGGATTAACTTGACCCTGAGAGCAAGTTCCAACATTTGGCGCCCACCGTTCGTGCTACGAACAAACCACCCGCGATGGCACCCAAGAGAGCTAGTTCGAAGGCAGCCCCATCTGTCGACGAAGCAGCGAAGGCAGCGCTACTAGCCGAAAAAAGGGCAAGGCCCTCGCAGACAACACCCCCCAAGAAGCCTGCGACGACGAAGCCCTTAGCAAGAGACAGCAACACGAACACCCCACTCCCGAAGGCACCGCATGCACCTGCAGCTCTGGAGGGCAACCACAAGCACCGCCCCCAGGCTTTGCTCCACCAGAGGGCGAAGACACAACAGAGGACGGCGAAGTCATCGGCATCTCAGCCGAAGAACAGCTACAGCTACGAGCACTACGCATGAAGAACCGCAACCTCCAAAAATAGAAAGACATCCTCGAGGCCAAGCGCCAGTGTGTCACCGCGCAAGCCAAGGTGTGCCAAATGATACGGGATGAGGAGCAGAGAGCCCGGGATCTCGAGCAAGAGATCGCGCTCATGCAGAATGAAAGCGAGCATGACCTACAACATGGCCCTTCCCTCCAACAGTGCGCGCCAGCCGAGGACTTCTTCATACTCCAGCGCGGACCCTTCGGCCCGCATGCCACAGCTTTCCAAGGCATCAATTACCTTGACGAGCGAAGTCCCCTGGCCTCGCATGTAATATCCCAAAAAAAAAGTTGCCAAAGGTTGATCTTCGGTGCGTGGATGTGGGAAAAGGGTTGTGGGCCGTTGGATGCTAAGTCGGAGTCATCTGTGGTGTCGCTTCTTTTCTCTCGAAAAGAAAACTCTAGTGGTGGCCTTTTCCCCCTTTTGCCCCTACTTGGCCGCCACCCCTTCCCCCCCTCCCACACTTGGCCGCTCCTCCCTCCTTTCCCCTTGGGCTGGTCGTCCTCTCCTCCCATGGCAGCCCTCTCCACGGCTTCCTCCTCCCTCTAGATCTCTCCCCGTGCAGCAAGGATCGAGAAGAGGAGGAGCACGTTGAATTGAAGGGGAAGAGAGGATCAAGGACATGTTCTTTCCCATCTCTTCTTGCAGAATTTCTTGGGGAAACCCTAGGTATGGATGAGATCCTTGTTCCTCCCTGTAATTATATGCTTTTGGAGGTTATGGATCATGGGAATTAAAGGATTAGAGGTTGGATTTGATGTGAGGTTAGGTTTTGATCTCGAATTTAGTTTTCTGCAGAATGGCAGATTCAACAGTTTCTGTTCATGCCAGTTTTCCGTGGCCTTAGTGGCCTCAAAAAAATAAAAAGTCTATATATGAGTCATAGATAATTTGTAGATCTTTCAGTGGCTGCGAAGAACACCTCAATCGGACATCAGAACAAAAAGTTATGGCAGTTTGATTATAGCAGTTTTTCAGTCTCATAATTCTGTGCAGAATCTGTTCTCTTAAGAGTTAGGCAATTTTATCAACAGAATTAAACTGTGAGTTGGTAAAAGAAGTTGTAGATAATTTCATAAGCTTTCCAGATTGTTAAAGAGTGCATTCATATGATTTGTGAAACTCCAGTTATGTTTGTTTTACTGTGGCTGTTCCTGTTTACCTGACAAAAATGAGTGGGTCTGTTCACTGGTGGGTTTCATCTAGTAAATAGCCGAATTGGCTCTTCCAACTATGGATACTTTTGTAGAGGGATAAAAGTTCTTACTTGCAGCAGAATTTCATAATTTTTGGTTCAGTAGTTTGGGAGATATCGAATTTTAAAGTTAACCATACTGCTGTCTAAAACATATTTAGTCAGTTATCTTGTCAGATGTTTTAGAACTTGTAGATGGTAGAATTTAATTATCTATTGAATACTGAAGTTGTAGAGTATTTTGTGTAGATACTCCTAGAGTATTTGTTTGATATCACTGCTATTTTAATTTTAAAGATACAAAATTAACAAACAGCGTTGCTGCTGTATGGCATGTGGTTCAGGGTGGGAGTCTTTCCACTGGGTCTTGGTTTCAAGTGTAGGAGTGTTTTGTTGATTGATGGCAAATGTTTGTGAAATATTTGTACTAAGTTTTATGCCCGCTAGCAGGTGGCTACACTCTAGATCATGTCTAGTACATTTCTTCTTCTTCGATGAAGACAAGTGAATGTAGCGGTGGTTGCTTCCGTTCTGACCTGTTATTTCTATTACCTACACTCTAATATTCAGAAGTATTGGATTCTTTCATAATTGGACACTATGGTGATGCTTTACTTGCTTGCATTATACTGATGCTCAATCATATATTGATGATGATTATGATTCGAGTATGATTCATGAGATTAATTCACACCCTTGAAGGTAAATTAAGTATTATTTGAGGTTGGTATTGTATCTGAAGGTAAATAAAGTATTATTTGAGGTTTGTATTGTATCTGAAGGAAGTGAAGTTTATTGATAAATGCAGCATGCCATATACATTGCATGACTCATTTGCATCTGAAGTTTTGTCGTGACCTATGGTCCGACCGTACCGGTACAACTTAGCATCGTACGTTGCTCGAGGAGGGGTACGATGCGGCTTCATACCCTTAGAGGTATGAAGGCAGAGGACATATGCATTGCATTCATATGCATTCATTGAAGTGATATTTGCAGATGATGTGGTTTTATACCTTCAGAGGTATGAAGACAGAGTACCTACACTTTGCATTCCTATGCATACATTGAAGTGATATTTGCAGGTTTTGTTGACGCAGGGAAGTGTTATAGAACCTATTGTAGTTGTTCAAGGAAATGAGATGGTATTGGTTATATTAGGACTACTGAGTTCTATATCTACAAGTACTTCTGATCTTAATTGTGATTCTTTTAAAATGTTGGTTAATTCAATTTGTGGTTTAAATATCTCGTCAAAACAATTCGCTTGCTGAGATGTTTCATCTCACTCTTGCATTACTCAATGCAGGTGCTCGTTGCTCATCCAGGGAAGTGGGAAGTAGCAGCACATCCACCTTCACTCTCATAATAGCGCTGCTTAGGCGCAATCATGATTTAATTAGAAGCTTCTTGTCAAAGGATGTTTGTTTCTAACTAGTTGTGCGCACTGGTTAATTTAGTTCATGCCGTTATGGTTGTTTTCCCATTGCTAGCAGATTATTAATGTCGATTATGTTTTCTTATTATGATATCTATTTATACTTTGTTGCTTCCCCGTTTATGCAATTTTCAAAGGAGATGCTGTCGAAATTTTATATACGAATGATAGAGGTGTAGTTTAGTAGCATTCTGGGGTGTTTGTGGATCCCGGGGTGTTACATCGTAACTCCAAGCATCACCGTGGCCCGCCAACTTCAGGGCAGGGACCTACCCCAAGTACAACGGCAGCACTGACCCAGCACAATACATTATGACCTACCAAGTCGCCGTCGCATCGACCGGAGGGGACGATGCCACAATGGCCAAGTCGTTCATCATCGCCCTCGAGGGTCCAGCCTTGACCTGGTACACCAGCTGCCACCATTGTCCATCGACTCCTGGAAAGGACTCCTGGATAAGTTTCTGCTAAATTTCCAAGGGTACCGACCCGATACGGACGCCTTGGCCGAGTTATCACTCTGCAAGCAGCAAGAAAAGGAAACCCTAAGGGAGTACTACCGCAAGTTTCTGACTCTCAAGTCCTAACTGCCTTCGGTCGACGACTACATTACCATACACTATGCCATCAGCGGTCTTCGGGCTGGCGTCCTATACAGTCACTGCATTAGGGACCCACCCAAAAATCTCCAAGAGCTCTATCAACTATTCGAGAAGTACGCCAGATCCGAAGAGCTCCATCAGCGCAAGGTTGAGTCTCAGAGGAAGCCTAAGGACCCTCTGCAGTCCAGCCGAACTTAGACAAGGCCTTCGCAGTCAGACTCTGGACGGGATAGCTGCAGTCAACAGCAGGTGCACAACATAGCCAACCAACACCCCGCTGGCGAGGCCGCTCGCCATCAAGAATATCCCCCCAGGGCCACGGCAATGGCACGCGAGGCCGGGGCCAGGGACGGGCACAACAACCGCGCAGATTTTACTGCTTGTTTCACGGCGAAGACTGCACACACCCAACGAGGGATTGCCCAGAAACAAGGGCCACCAAGGACAGAATGTCTCGGGCACAACCAGCCGACAATCAAAGAGTTGTTGCGCACACATAAAACTACCACCAACCATACAACAACGCCCATATCCAGCACCCACCCAACCACGCATATCAGCATCATCAGGAAGTACAAGTCCTTCCACCCCCGCCCCCGCATCACCTAAACCCACACCACCAAAATCACCCACCAGCACCGAAGCAGGAGGACTTCACCGATCAGCCGTATCGCGGAGTCATCCACATGATCACTGCAGGGTCCAGCATAGACTTCGAGACGAAGCGGCAAAAGAGGGATCACTACCGGAGTGTCAACCATGTCGCCCTCACCGACCAGGTGGTGCAAACGAGGTGGTCACACATGCCACTAACCTTCGATGCCAGAGATGTTGATCTGCGCAGCGCACCTCACGTCGACGCCATGGTAATCAACTGCAGCATGGTTGGCTGGGACCTACACAAAGTCCTAGTTGACAATGGCAGCCAGGCAGACATCATCTTCTTGCATGCCTTCGACCGCATGGGCATCAACCACAGCTTACTCAAGCCTTCAGACAACCATCTATATGGCTTCGGCGGCAAGGGCACCTTCCCTGTGGGCAAGATTGAACTACCCCTGTCATTCGGCGTAGCACCCAATGCACGGAGTGAGCAGATTACCTTCGACATCATCGACATGGTTTATCCCTACAACACCATAATGGGCTGGGGCTCCATTATTAAATTTGAAGCGGCAATTCACGGACTGTACTTATGCATGAAAATTCTAGGTCCACAAGGGGTCATAATAGTTTATGGTAACCAACAGACTGCGCGCAACATTGAGAGAGACTTCGTTCCAGGACAACGGAACATACACTGCCTTACAACACAACGCGAAGTCTCCGAAGAAACCCACCCAGTCGCCGTCGAGAAAGTTAAGGCGCAGCTACAGAGCAACGACGGAACGAAGATAGTTCCCCTTGATCCGGCGTCACCCAAGCAAACGGTCGTAATAAGCGAAGACTTAACTTACTCATCTCCTGTCTCGCCAAAAACAAGGACGTCTTCGCCTGGTCCGCCCTCGACCTGGTCGGAGTTAGCCGCACCTTCATCGAGCACAGTCTGGGCATCGACCCTTCGGTGTGCCCAAAAAAGCAGCGGTTGAGCAAGATGTTCGACGAAAAAACAGAAGCCGCTAAAGCCGAAGTGCACCACCTGCTGGAGGCCAATTTCATCGAACCAATCGCCTACCCTACGTGGCTCGCCAACATAGTCATGGTACAAAAGAAAAGCGGCAAGTGGCACATGTGCATCGATTTCACCAGCCTCAACAAGGCCTATCCCAAGGACAATTTCTCGCTGCTATGGATCGACAAGATAGTCAATAGTGCAGCCGGATGCGAAGTCATGTCACTTCTCGATTGCTTCTCTGGCTACCACCAGATATATATGAAGGAGGCAGACAAGGCCAGCACCAGTTTCATCACACCCTTCGGCACGTACTGCTTCATCAGGATGCCAGAGGGACTCAAGAACGCTGGGTCAACCTTCTCTCGCCTCACCAAGATGGTGCTCGAGAGCCAAGTAGGACACAACATTTTCACGTATGTGGACGACATCGTTGTCGCCAGCAAAAATAAAGAAGACCACCTGGCCGATCTCGCAGAGACGTTCGCAAACATGCGGGACGCACGACTTCGCCTCAACCCTGAGAAGTGCGTCTTCGGGGTTCACCAGGGGAAGATACTGGGCTACCTGGTGTCGCACCGCGGGATCGAGGCCAACCCGACCAAGATTCAAGCAATCGTCGACATGACACCCCCGCAGTCAACTAGGATGTCCAGCGTCTGACAGGCAGGTTAGTTGCCCTGAACAGATTCATCTCCAAGTCTGCAGAGCGAAGTCTACCCTTTCTCAAGACACTGCATGGGGCGAAAGACTTCGCGTGGGGACCAGAACAGGCGGCAGCCTTCGCATCATTCAAGCAACATCTGTTAGATTTGGCAATTCTCACCAGTCCAGACCCCTCGCTGCCCCTGCTGCTCTACATCGTAGCCTTGCCATATGCAGTCAGCGCAGCCCTAGTCCAAGAGCAAGATAGAGAGGGCATGACCCGGTAGTGTCCAGTCTACTACGTCTCTGAAGTCCTCACGGCCTCCAAGTGTAACATGACCGAATTGGAAAAAATTTCTTATGCAGTCGTCATGGCATCGCGCAAGCTACGCCACTACTTCGAGGCGTTCAAAGTGCGGGTCACCTCAGACAGGGGACTAGGAGAGCTATTCAGAAACCCGGAGGCGTCCATCCAAATCGCCAAATGGGCAGCCGAACTCTCCGGGTACCACATCACTTTCGAACCCAGGACAACAATCAAGTCGCAGGTCCTGGCAGACTTCATCGTTGACTGGACTGGGCTGACAATGCAGCAAGAAGAACCTCCAGAGAAAGTGTGGACCATCCACTGTGACGGCGCATGGTGCTATGTGGGGGCAGGCGCAGCTGCAATTATCATGTCACCCACAGGCATTAAGCACAGATACGCAACACGCCTTAGCTTCGCCTTGGAATCAGACAGATGCACAAACAACATAGCAGAATACGAAGCCATCATCCTGGGCCTTCGCAAGCTGAGAGCGCTCGGTGTCACCACCTACATAGTCAAGACAGATTCCAAGGTAGTTGCTGGCCAGGTCAAAAAAGAATATTCAGCAAAAGACCCCGCACTCATGCAGTATCTCACGGCTGTTCGCAGTCTCGAGAGGCAGTTCAAGGGCTTCATCTTACAGCATGTGGATAGCGCCAGGAACGAAGAGGCCGACGCGTTGGCTAAGGCAGTGGCCAGAGGCGAGTCCTTGCCCTCCGACGTGTTCTATCACGTCATTGGCACACCAGCCGTCCACAACCCAGAGGGTTTACAAGTAACTAACGACGCCGAGGGCCATCGCATCGTCAACCTCATCATGACTGAAGATTGGCGAGCCCCAATAACCCTGTTTTTGCAAGGATACTACCACCCAAGTGATGTCAATGAAGCCAAACGCCTCAAGCACCAAAGTCAGGACTTCGCACTAGTCGAAGGCCAGCTATACAAAAAGGGGATCAGTCAGCCCATGCTAAAATGCGTGACTGAGGCCGAAGGCATTCAAATCCTTCATGAAGTCCACAACGGGACTTGCGGGTCCCACTCAGGGCCTAGGGCCCTCGCTGCCAAGGTAATTCGTCAAGGATTCTACTGGCCCGCGATAATCTGCACCGCGAATCGAGTCACGAGGTCTTGCGAAGCATGCCAGAAGTTTTCCCCTCGCTCCAGCAACCCTTCGTAGCTCACCAAGCTGATCACCCACACATGGCCACTTCAACGCTGGGGGCTCGACATTGTCGGACCACTGCCTACGGCTCAAGGGAACCTCAAGTTCACCTTTGTCGCCGTCGAGTACTTCACCAAGTGGATCGAGGCCAGGGCAGTATCCACAATAACGTCGAAGACCGCCCAAAAGTTCTTTTGGCAGAACATTGTCTGGCGATTCAGAGTCCCGTCTGAGCTCACAGTCGACAACGACAAACAGTTCGACAGTCAGGATTTCAGGGATTTCTACCTCTCCATCGGCACCAAGCCTGTCTTCGCCTCGGTATACCATCCGCAATCCAACGGCGTCGTCGAGCACACCAACGGCAAAATCTTCACTGCCATCAAGAAAAGACTTCTCGACGACAAGAAGGGCAAATGGGCCAACCAACTACCCGAAGTGGTTTGGGCACTAAACACGACCAAATGCCGGGCAATCGGATTCACACCTTTTCGTCTACTATATGGATCGGAGGCCATGACGCTGCAGGAAATAAAGCATGGGTCACCCTGAACAAGCGCATCAGCGGTCCTCGACGTCGACGAACCAACGTCTAAAGACCTCATCGACGGAGACCGCGTCTTCGCCCTGCAGGCCCTCAACAAGTACCAGGCTCAAACCAAGGCCTGGCGCGACAATGCGGTTGTCCCAAGAGAGTTCGACCAAGGAGACCTCGTCCTCGTCCGGACCACCCGGACAGAGTCACGGGGCAAGCTGGAGCCGAAATGGGAGGGTCCATTCATCGTCAAGATGAAGACATCCCCCAGCGCATACAGGCTAACAACAGCCTCTGGCGAAGACTTAGAGCACTCCTGGAACATTGATAATCTCCGCAATTTTTTTGTCTAAACATTCAGGGCCCACACGCCCTTGTAATCCACCAAACAATACTATTCCAGCCCACACTCTTTCCTCCTGGGGGTTGAGGTTTTCAACAAGACAGAGCCATGTTATATACCTGCAAAATCCCCGCAAAAACAAAAACCTAGACGCAGCATGTCGAAAAAGACCGCATCGACGATCTTTGGCATTCGACCACTCTGAAGTCACCGCGAGAGGCAGCGCAGACTACCCTCGCGTGCGACACTCTGCGCAAAAGTCGCCTAAGGGTGCAACCGGAATAGCATAACAAGTGCGTTAATCGAAGTCTTTTATCAAAGACACTTCACGCAAAAGTTGCCTAAGGGTGTAGCCGGAATAGCACAACAAGTGTGCCAATCGAAGTCTTTTATCAAAGACACTCCGCGCAAAAGTCGCATAAGGGTGCAGCCAGAATAGCACAACAAGTGCGTCAATCGAAGTCTTTTATCAAAGACACTCCACGCAAAAGTCGCCTAAGGGTGCAGCCGGAATAGCACAACAAGTGCGTCAATCGAAGTCTTTTATCAAAGACACTCCGCGCAAAAGTCGCCTAAGGGTGCAACCGGAATAGCACAACAAGTGCGTTAATCGAAGTCTTTTATCAAAGACACTCCGCGCAAAAGTCGCCTAAGGGTGCAGCCGGAATAGCACAACAAGTGCGTTAATCGAAGTCTTCCATCAAAGACATTCTGTGCAAAAGTCGCCTAAGGGTGCAGCCGGACCAACACAGACGAACGAAAATGGCCAACAGGCCACCTTACAGTACAAATTATAGTTACATACACACAGCGAGGGCAACGTATACTACATCGGCTCAACCTTCGGAATGATACCCATCTCCCTGTAATTGAACAACATTATCCTCAATTCCTCACCCTCAAAAAAATTTCGCAGATCCCCTTCACCTATGCTCGCCCCAATCGGCGAGGACAACAATTCTTGTTTACCAATCCAGTCCACTCGACGACGGCCACGCTCCATCCCCATACAACGGCACCTACCACTTCGCAAAAATTCACTCACACTGTGTTTCGCCACCGCCCTTCGCCACCTATACCCAGTACTCACACTAGGAAGACCCCCCGGAACCCTCCACACGCGGCGAAGTCTCCGCTGCAGCCACATCTAACGCTGCAAAATAATCCAAGCCTTCATCCGAGGACTCCTCCGTCCACGAAATTGAACTCCTAGATTCACCATCAGACTCAAAACACCCAGACATAGAGCTAAACAAATTATCATCGGCAGGCACTACGGTTGAGGCTGCCACAAAATCAGTATCGACAGCAGCGATTGCTTGCGCAAGCCCAAACGTCGGAACCTGCGCAGCAACCGAGGTTCAGTATCACAGAAACAAAAGTTTACACTAAAATCCCTAGCCCCTATTCCGCCACCTGCGAAGGCCCTGAGTCTTCGACAGCCGGTTCAACCACCACCTTCGAGGCGTCTGCACCCGTCAGCGCAGCGGCTGGCGTGGTGTCCTCGCCAGCTCCAGTCGGCGCAGGGGTCACCAAGGGCCCCTCGCCTGCATCGAATGGCGGCGCCATCTCCACCCCTGATGCCTCGGGCAGCGTGCTGTCCAAATCACCAAGGCCCTCAACCTCTTCGTCACACGCCATCTACAACAATAGCACATCCATTCAGCAAACCACACACACCCACACATAATCACACAAATGCACCCTTACTTGATCCATCGCCCGGTCAGACCTCTCCCAGACAGTCTCTCGGCCGTGAGGGCCCCACATCCTATCAAAAAGAGCCCCAGCCAACTGCTTCATCACCGGGTCCTCGACCTAGAAGATTTCACGCTCGAAGCCTTCGTCAGACTAGTCGAAGGCCTCGAAGTGCCCGCACCCCTCGCGGGACAAGGCATTCATGGCCCCCTCACAGGTGACGAGGGAGGCGAAGGACATGAGGCCCGTCACAATGGTCGGGAGCACCTCTAGCTCCTCATATAGCCATCCAAGGAAGCGGAGGCCCACCTCCTGACCGGGCGCTTAGAAGGGCATGGTCCGTGCACCCAGCTCCCGGTACGCGTCCACAAGCTGAGTATGCATCCGCTCGACCTCTACACGCGTCAAGGCCTCCGTCTTGTCCAGGCGACCGCGCAGGCTGCTGAGCCTCGTCTTCATCTCCTCGGCGCGCTGGTGGGCGAGACTGGCCTCCGCCCACGCAAGCTTGGCCTCGGTTTGTGTGGACTGTGCCTCAGCACAAGCTTTGTTTGCGTCCCTCCTCTCCTCCATCAACTGACGCCTGAGGTCCTCCTTCTCGGCCTCCGCAGCAGCCAGCCTCTCCGTCAGCTTGCGACTCTTGTTCTCCGCAGCCGACTTGTCCTGAACAGCATCCACATGCTGCGCTTGGAGACGCTCGATCTTGCCCGCGAGCCGTTGCCTCTCGGCAGCGAACTCCGAAGACAAGGCACCCGACACAACGTGGTCGGCGAAGGCGGCCGCCTGCCATGGAAAAAACATCAGATTCGCAACCACATCAAGATAATGAACCAACAAAGTCTAAGACGACTTACATGCTTCAGCTGCTGGGACACAACGCCTGCCACATCCCTAGCAGTGGCGACCGACGAAATCTCACCGCTGGCGCATAATTTGGACCATGGGTCCTGCGAAGTGCCCTTCGCTCTAACCGCCGTCGCAGGCAAAGTAGCCGCCACCAGAGACGGGACAATAGCCAGCTGCCCCACATCCGACCCTGCACCATAATCTTGTTCAAGACCCAGTCTACAAAAAAAACTCTCACCAACGAGGTAATCATCCACGCAGATGTCCGTATCAAAATCGGCAACGCCCGCCGCCGCTTTGTCGGTGCGCACCGGCGACGACGACCTTCGCTCCTTCGCGGGCTCGGCCAGGGGCGGCTTGCCCGCACCAGGAGCAACAGCCCTCGCACCCACCAAAGACTTGCTGCGCCCGGGGACGGCCGGCTTCGCAGCCGACAGTGGTTTGCTACTGCTAGGAGCGGCAGACTTCGCGCCCCCCCGGGCCTTCTTCGCCTCACGAAAAGGGTCCCCGACCCTAGTGACCGCCCGGCGTTTCCGTGCTGCTTCTTGGCAATCCTTCTCCATCACTGCCGATACAACAGCAGCAATATTCCGCCCTTAAGGAAAAATCTTCATTTCACGGGCCAAACGGGACGTAAATATGTCCTCGCCGGCTGCCCGGGGAATTGGAACGTTCCTTGGCCATCGACCCCCGATAACCTCCAGCATTCGCGTTGAAGACTCCCAGAGTTCGGGCGAAGACACCCTTCCCCCGAGGGCCGCGCAAGTACCCATCAACTCCACAACAAAACGGTCGGAGACCCCCAACCCCTTAGCTGCAGTACCTAATTTTCTCTTCTTCACGACCGGCGCAACCTCCCGTGAAGAGCCTTCACCAGCCGCAGCCACTGGCTTCTTCCCACAGTGATCGACGACCACAGCAGCGTCATCTCCAGGATAGCCGCCGTATGGCAAACGGTTCAACTCAAAGACGCGATTCAAGCGAATGTTGGATCCAAGAATATCCCAACTCCGCAGGGCCTCCGTCCTCGGCACATACCACCCCACAATCTTCACAGCCCCATCCTCCACTTCACGCACGAAGGCGGCTGGGTCCCGGCCGCGCAGATCCAACGCGAAGGCCGGACTTCGCTCTAGCTGCTCGCCCAAGGAGGGCATCTGGCGAGGGCATACTTTGCCCAGCGCCCAGCCATGCACCAAGGGCCATACTCCATAACCGATGAATTCCTCAACCAAATCGCGCCCGCTACTCATGCGGGCAGCACACTGGAGGGGCCCTTCATCCCCATCATCCTCTGCCACCTCAAACGGCGAGAACGCCACATAACAGTGGGAGCACATCACAGCCGCAGGGAGTCCTGGGAGGTCTTCGACTTTGCCTCCCGAGACATAAAACCAATAATCATACCATTTGCCCCACTTGTTGCGGGCGCAAGGAACTAGTTCCACAACTTCCGCCGAAGTCTTCCCGGTCCTCGGCGTGAAGGTGCCCGATCCAAACTGTGCAATCTTGCTTCCAATTTTCTCTTCTGCCAGTGCAGACAATAATTCTTGGCGAAGACCTCTACGGAGGGCTGACCGCCATACGAAGTCACCGCCCAGACATACTTCGCCAGGGCCACCACAGCATTAGGTGTCAATTGGTGGATCTATACTTCAAACCTCTGCAAGACCTCCGCCACAAAACGATGCGCAGGTAGGCGAAGGCCGGCGATAAAGAATGCCTTGAACACAACCAACTCACCCTCCGGCTCAGGAATCTCCTCCGCCCCTAGAACTCGCCCAACTCCACTCCCAAAGTACCCCAACCGCTGCATGTCTTGCACGCGAACCGAGGAGATCCTCAAAATGCCAAACTCCACCGTGTGGCTCGGATGTAACTCCACCGCTGCCAAATCACTTAGCGTATCCTCGGACGACAATTCGACCAATGGCGCATTCACAGCAGATGAAGAAGAAGACGAGATTGCTACGTACCGTCGGCGGCGGCACGCGGTTTGCTTGATGCGAGCCAGATCTCCGATGAAGAGGTACAAGGAGGGCAGGCGAGCGGGCGAGCGGTTTCAAAAGCTTAGGGTTTTCTGGCGCATAGAAAGGTAAAACAGCTCAAGTCGCGATGCCCTTTTTATACACAGGACGCGACGCTTCGGGAAGCCCGCAGTCCAATAGTACCACGTCCATCAACGGTCACCTCAAAAACCCCCACGTGACCACTTCGAGCGAGGGCAGCGTCTCCACCATCTAGCGACGTCTTCGGCACCAGATGACTCAGTCGAACTAGTCCCTCGGAGGGCAAATGTTGGCGCGAAGGCGAAGACGCTACCCTTCGCTCCAGGACTTCGTCACCTCGCTACACCAACGGAGAAGAGATGACCAGCGTGGCCCACCCTTCGTAACCTTCATTGCAAGACGAAGGCCAGACTACGACGAAGTCTGGCCGTCCCATGTCCTCACCTGGCCTGGAGGCCCACGTGGGATTCAGCCACTGTAACAGGCCGCGCATGGACAAGCGTGTTATGGGCCTGATTTGTAATAGCTTTTCTGTAATGACGGTCTATAACCCCTCCTAGTGGGAATATTCTAGGGATAGTCCAGGTGCTCGAGGGTATAAACGTCCTTACCTTGGAACGTTGGGCACTCGGGTACCTATAAATACCCCCGTACAGTGCCCTTGAGAGGCCATATTAACAGAGCTATTGCCTTTCATCACCGAACTTTGCATACACTCTCACCACCCACCCATTGGATTAACTTGACCCGAGAGCAAGTTCCAACATGCCTACAGTGCCCAATGAAATCGTCATTGAGGCCATGATCAAGGGTCTTCGGTCAGGGCCCATGGCTCAATACTTTGCTAGGAAACCCCCCTAGACTCTGGAAAAGCTGCTTTAGAAAATAGATGAGTACATCCGGACTGATAATAATTTCCGCCAAAGAAGGGAAGAAGCTTATAGGTTTTTTGAGATGACTAGGGGCTTCGGATGGAGAATCCACCCTAGGCATGTCAGATCAATCCACAGCTCCAGTCAGAGTGATGACAAAGGAAGCCAGTTTCAGAGACCACAACACAGTTCACAGTCTTCAGGACAGCAGCAAAGCTCCTTCAGGCCACCAGCTCCAAGGGGTAGAGGCGGCAGGGGCTTCGGAGGAAGATATGGGGATCAGCCTAGGAAAATCTATTGCTTATTCTATGGTGAAGACAAGGGACACACTACAAGAACATGCCAGATTACCATTCAGAAGCAAAAAGAGATTGCCGAAGCAGAAGCCCGGCAGAACCAACCGAAGCAGGTTTTACATACTGCTTTGTGCTACTCTCCCTACATACCAGAATATGTGGGCCATCAACCTGCAGCTTCTGTTGCTTCGACAAGCCATTCACAAGCTTCCTGGCCTCAGCTTCCACTGCCACCACCATTGCCACCTACTCATACCCAAAGCCAGCAGCCAGAAGGGCGCCAGCACCCCCAACAGCAACGCGACTTTAGGGAGGAGTCCGAAGCTCGTACAGTCAACAACACTGTACCAGAATCGAAGCACATATACTGAGGAATATCCTACTTCTGAAGTGCTTTTATCTTTTATGCCATTTTACTTTCTGTATGAGAAACAAGTAATGAAAAACTCTGTTTCAATTTCCTGTAATGATTCTGCCTACACCAGAATGAAATATATCTTCTTCACAGATTTACAAAACTCGAAAGACGACTCTTAAAGGAACGAAGTAGATTTTGAAGCTCAAAAGTCGTTCCTAAGGGAGCGCAGCGTAAGTTTTCTGCTCAAAAGTCGTTCCTAAGGGAATGCAAAGCTAAAATTGACGAAGCTACAAAAAGTCATTCCTAAGGGAGCGCAGCGTAAGTTTTCTGCTCAAAAGTCGTTCCTAAGGGAATACAGAGCCAAAATTGACGAAGCTACAAAAAGTCGTTCCCAAGGGAGTGCAGTGTAAGTTTTCTGCTCAAAAGTCGTTCCAAAGGGAATGCAGAGCCAAATACCGCCAAAATATAAGGCGAAGAAGTTCAAAAGTCGTTCCTAAGGGGATGTAGAACTTATACCACCGAAATAGAAGGTGAAGAAGCTCAAAAGTCGTTCCTAAGAGGATGCAGAGCTTAGACTCAAAAGACGTTCCTAAGGGGATGCAGAGTCTTCCGTGTACCAGTGTGGACGTATGTGTGGGTGTTAAAGCATCATCATATTGCATCATATCATCACATCATTTAGCATAGCATCACATCATACATCATATCACATCAACAGAAAGACTGAATACGAAGCAAACCTTTGGAAAATACTTCAATTGAATGAAAATGTGCTAAGGCACGAAGCAAGCTTCGGGTGACAATTCTATCAGATCTGCCCTAGAAGGGGCTCCCTTCTTTACGAAGCATGAAAAGAAGGGAAGGTGTTTTTTTCGCCGAAGGCTCAAAAAGCAATATGTGTGTATGTTTCATGCATCGCAAAGAAATAAATTACAATAATTTACATATTCGATTCAATGTTACATACATCAAATGTTACATAGTTTTGTTACAATAGAAGCTTAATCTTCCTTCAATTGTGCCATACATCAAGCATTTCAAAATATTATTACAATAAAATCTATTCTTCTCCAAGGACTTTTTCTGCAACTTCGTTCAAAAGTTTATCGACGACTTCGTCGATAATGGAGTTCGCCATGCTTATAATATCCAGTGCTTCCTTCATTTCTGGATCAGCTAGGGGATTGTAAGGCTCCAGTGGCGGGGATAGTTTAGCTGCAGTAGATAAAATGGTTAGTCCGAAGACACAAAGCAAGTACCGAAGCAAAAAAACAATACCTATACGTCTTTCACGTTCAGCAGCCTCTTCAGCTCGCTTTGCTTCTGCCCGGGCGTCGTGGGTGTCTTTTTCATTCTTCTTTATAATTTCGTTGGCTAGCTCTCGACCACCACTCACCCAGACATCGGAATAAAACTTCTCGCCCATTAAAGTCGCTTCGGCTGAAGGATCCTTCGTATCGTTTATGGAGAAGGCAGCTTCGGCTTGGGTTATAGCCTTAACATGATCACATCCGGCTTTCTCTAGAATAGTTGCGATCCCCTGAGCACCGGAGAAGGCATAAATATCCCCGCGATCATTCAATATTTCCTCGAAGGCTTCGGCTTCTCCACTTATCCATTCGATAACGCCCTCTGGGTCGCCTCGGATAAAATTTTCTTCAGAAGAATAGGCGCCCACTTTGGAGAAGCTAGTTTTTAATTTCTTCACGCAATCCAAGGACTTTTCAAAACACTTTTCCTTGGATTCGCAAAGTTCTTCAACATTTTTCTTTAGTTTATTCTTCCAATATTCACTAATCTCTTGTTTAGCTTGTGCGAGTGCGCATTTCTCATTAGCTTCGGCCAATTGTCTCCGAAGGTCTTCAACCTCGGCTTTTTGGGCTTCGACTAGAGCATTATACTTAGCTTCGTCTTCTTTTATTTTACTCACTAATGAAATCAAAATTTTGTCCTTCTCTAGACCTTCGTTTCTTAGTTCAATCACCTCGGAGCGAAGGTTGTTAAGAGCTATTGTACAGCCTTCGTCTTCGGCGCTCTTCTGTGCCCTCAAGGCATTACTAAGAATTGATGTCACACCCGGTTTTGAAAGGTAAACTGAACGCAAACCATGTACGTGCCAGGATCAGAAACTCACGTACACAGCGACTACATAATTGGACATCATCACACAATGCTCGAAATAAATAGCGGAAAGGTACTTTTTTACATCGAGATGTCCAAGACATCCACAGAGTCTAATACATAACCATTGTTCAACATAAATATCAAAGTGCGGAAATGCGAAACGCAGATGCTAAGCCTACATAGGCAGCTGACTGGGGGTTTGCCACTAAGAAAGAACTAGAACTCGTCGTAGTCCTGAAACTCCTCGAAATCTTCCATGTCACCAGCATCACCTCCTGAGCATTGAGAACATTGGGGACAACCTGGGGGTGGGGGTGGTGTGTAAAGAAAGGGTGAGTACACATCAACGTACTCAGCAAATGTCCGTTTGGCTAAAGTGGACTAGCTGTATGTGGAATTGAGGTCAAGCAGTTGCTTTTAGGGATGTAATATGGTTCGGAAAATATCCGTCCGAATCCGGATTCGAAGATGGTGAACGCTGACTCGGATGGAATTTTCGGATATCCGAACTTTTTTTCGGATAACGGATACGAATACGGATATTCTGTTCGGATATCGGATTCGAATACAATATGTTTGATATCCGTCGGATATCGAATATTCGGATATTTTCTCGGATAAATCTTTTCGGATATCCAGATATCTTATCCGGATAGCTGTGTGTATTTTGTTGATTTTTTTAGAAAAAAAAATAATAATACACAAATAGCCTTAGAAATTCATGAAATTTTATAGAGGCATAACATATGTCCAAATATAACCCTCTAAAATATTTGGACCATAAAATCCACAATATGCTAGTGTTTCTTTTATTTCAATTTCACTTGTTGCGTGAATTACACGTGAAATCACTCTAAGTATCTAAGTTTCAACATAATCAATACTTCACTTTATCATTTTCATGTGGAGACTTAAGGTTATATTTTTATAGAATGTTTATTAGTCTTGGTAACTTATTTGCATTTTGATGATTTTATGCAAAATAAATTAATAATGCGCACATAGCCTAAAAATTCATGATTTTTTTTAAAAACGCGACATATATACACATGTAATGCTAAAAAATGTTTGGACTCAAGGAGTGGATACATGATTATAATCATGATATGTGTGGAATGATGTCTTACATGGTATCCGACAAAAAATTCGTTACCGACAATATCCGTGTCTGACTAGTTCCATATTCGACACACATCTATCCGTATTTGTATCTGAGAACATTCGTATTCGTATCCGAAGTTATCCATATTCGAATTCGAATCCGAATAAAAATATAAAAACAAATATGGTTTCGATGATATCCGTCCATATCCGATCCGATTACATCCCTAGTTGCTTTTAGGTTAGTCAAGTATTTATTATTATTAGTAGAGCCAAGTTTTAGTAATAAACCCAGTTATTACCCAAAAGTACCTCCTCAAAAGAGGAAATACCAAAGATCAGATTTTATAACATCATAGTTAATCATCAACATAAAAGTATCCAAAGTTCTTCTAATCAAAGAGGATCCCAAGGCTGCTCTTAACTGTGAGCTCAGCTGATATACCAGTTTTTTTAACACTCTGCAGAGGTTGTACACTTTACCCACAAGTCGTGATTCCCATTCTGCACAGAGATCATGACTCTCTATTGATCACTTCCACGGTGACCTAGCAGGGTCTCACTACATAGCCTTTACAAAGACTTCCCTGGTGCATAGCTGCTCGATAGGTTTCGCCAATCGTACAAACACAGTACACCTCCCCAAGGTGGGTGACTAACAAAAACCAAATCGAATGAACCTTTGCACCCCAACCTTGGTAGAGCGAGCACTATGCCCCGGCCCCCATTGACGGCCCTTCGGCAAAGCCAACTACACCCTCAGGTTCATCTAATTAATCAGCTAAGGGCGTCCCATTTCACCCTCATGGTTGTACTGTTATCCCGGGTGGTCACTCCATGAACAGGTCCTTACGGAGAGGTACTCAGGAAAAGGCCTGGGCCCCCTAAGATAACACAAAATCATCCACAAATTCAGGATAACAGTATCGTATCATAAAGGTTCACATCATGTTCATTGATTAAGTTAATGCAATAGCAACATGCTAACCATGGTAACCCAAAAGGTAAACAAGGACAAGTGAATACAGACTAGTCAATTCTGAGGTTTCATAAAGTAATGCGGGACAGTGAATCATAAAGTATGTAGGACATAATAGGTCAGAGGACACTTGCCTTCACCAGGTTGCTGCTCAGGGAGGTCTCTAATTACACACTCAGGAATCTCGAGCTGCTCGTTGTCTAAATAAGGCGAGCATGCATTCAATACATTTGGAATGTACAAAAGAACAACACACCAAACATGTACAAACATAGAAATGCATCTTGAAACACAATTAGGAATTACTGAGATCAAAGTATAACATGAACTATAACATAAACTTCTTTTATTTGGACATAGATTACTATTTCCCTAAGTGTTACTTACAAGTACATAATCATAGACCAATTTATTTTATTGTGACCTAAAAATTAGAACAGAGATGAACCTATCATTAATCTCACAAGCTTACACATGTTTAAATCTCTAAGATTCTCCTTTTATTTATTTTATTAAATAAATGAAACTACATATACGTTGGTTCATACTTAATCATAAAAATTAGAATGTGTAGACAGTAAGTGAAACCATTTTATTTAGATAGAGAATAATTCCATGAACATTTTACAATTTGAATTACTCAATTTAGAGTTCATATGCAAAAGTTATGAAATAAACAAGTTTGGGAATTCAAAATATGAAATTAGGTCTAATTCTGTGAATATTTAAAAGTCCAGGGCTAAATCTGCAAGACTACAGGGGTCTACGCGTGAAAACCTGGGACGACGGGTTTATTTCTAGTAAACCAAGGGTCTCTTTAAGAACACTACCACGCGAAGGGGTATCGGGTGAATCTAACCGTCATCTAAAACCAACGGCTGAGATTAGATATGTGGCCGAGGGCGCGCGCGCACGGGCGAGCGCTGACAGGCGGGCCAGGGAGTGTCAGCGACAGAGGGGTGGAAAGCGTGCTGACCAAGCGGGCCCAGCGCCAGGGGGAAACAGATGACTACAGGGGTCTGAGGGGAGTTCGAACCGTTCGATCAAGATCGGACAGAGGGGGTCCGAGGGGGTTCGAGGGGGTCCGAGCGGGTCTGAGCGGGTCCGAGTGGGTCCAAGCCATTCGATCAAGATCGGACAGGGGAAAACAAACTCGGAATGATGAGCGGCTGCGAATGGCACTGATAGGTGGGCCAGGGCGCCAGGCACGCGTGCGTGAAGCGGTATCCCGCGGTCCGGACCGTTCGATCTGAATAGGATGGTGGGGAAATCAGACAAGGGAAAACAGATGGCTGCGGGCGGCGTCGCACCTCTCCGCGGCGGTGAGGTCGCTGGAGTTGAGGCAGGCGTGGGCTAGGGTGGCTCTAGGGTCGCCGGAGTTGGGCAGAAGGGAAGAGGGCACCACGGCGAACTCGATGGCGGGGAAGAGGCCATAAATCCACGGGCAGAGAGGGGAGAGCGGCGGTGAGGTGGCCTCGGGCGGGCCACAGAAACTCCGGTGAGCCATTCCGACCACGGGGAAGGGACTTAAGGCGCGCTAAGGCTTGGGCTAGCTTCAGTAGAGACAGAGGTGGCATAGAGACGTACTCCGGTGAACTAAACCGGGCCAAATCGGCCAGCCACCTCGCGAGCACGGCAGACCACCGCAGCCGAACACCGACGAGGGTGAAATTGGCCGAGCACAGGGCACAATAAGGGAAATTGGGCACAGGGACGGGTGTCTCACCTCGGGGCGGAGCTTAGGAAGGCTTGGCGCAGACTCCGGCGAGCTGGATGGTCGGGGACGCGGGCGCGGGTCTCCGGCAGCGGCTGGCGGCGAGGGCAGAGCGCGAGAGAGGGTGAGGGTGTGCAAAATGAGGTGAGGGGTATGCGTGGGGGCACCGCCGGGGCTATAAGAAGAGAGTTGGGCACATGGGCGGGTGTCGTGGTCGAGAAACCCGGCGAGCGCGGAGAAGGCGGAGCTGACAGGGCTGGCCTACGGCGCAGAGAGAGAAAAGAGGGACGCTCGGGGCAACGACTCGACGACTAGCGATCCGGGCCCTGAGACAGAGAGAGAGAGGGAGCGCGCGAGTGAAGGAAACTGGCGCTGACAGATCGGCCCCACTGGGCAACGAGCGAGAGAGAAAGAGGGCGCGCGCGAGGGAGAACTGCCGCTGACAGGCGGGGTCCGCCTATCAGGGGCGGCAGGCACGTTGTGACGGAACCTCCCAAGTAATTAGGCCCACCTACAGTTGTCCTTGTCCAACGGACCTCAGACAACCCTATAGGTGCCCCTGAACTACTTGACAAGCTCGGTATCTTTCCTTACCTTTCCAGGAACGTCTCACCCGTCTTGCAGACATTACAGAACATCGGAGATAAAGAAATGCGGAAGCGATTACATAACTTACATTTATTAAAAAGTAAGATCATGTTGTTTATTACAGACCAGGAATATATAACGAGTGCAGAGTAATATTATTACACATACCAAGGGAGGCAAAAACTCCTCCCGACAGTTATTACACAAGAAGTCTTAATGGAGGATCCTTTCCTCCCGCACTTCACTCTTGCTTTTCTTCATTAGGAACCACCTTGGCACAGAAGCAACAGACTCTGCTGCTTCCTCACCTAAAAACAACAAGGGGATAAACCCTGAGTATGGAATTACTCAGCAAGTCTTACCCGACTAAGGAAAAGACTCTCATGGGTATGCTGGATAAATAGGAATCAAGGAGAGGCTTTAGCAAGAATCATCTTAGATACTTTTGCAGAAATAGCTTACTAAGGTGAGTCCTTACTTTCAATCTTTTAATGCCATGTTAAGTATTAATAGACTCTTGTTGGGGGCCTTCGTCCTCCGAAGGTCCTCAAAAACATGACTTGACAATGTTTTCCAAGTGGATTATGTGAACAGGTATCTTCGGACTCAGAATTATGAACATAAAGCACGGTCAGGACGAAGCCTGAACCAGACGAAGGACGAGCTGATTACCAAGTTCTACAAAGGACGGTACACAGCCGAAGCTGTGTGCAGGGAAGCTTCGTCGCGATAGCGAAAAAGGGAACCGACTTAAAGATGAAAAGACTACGTGGGCCTCGACAGATTTCCATAAGTCATTAACAAATGTAATGGACATGGATGTAATTTTACGTGGGCTGCGTCCCGCGTCTATAAATAGATGAACAGTACTCCCGTACTGTTCACGCTGACTTGGCATCTGCTTTTGCGTCACGCTTGTACTTTTTACCTTCTCTCAGGACCGAAGGTACATTTGTAATTTGAAATCATTTCTATTCTTTCATGTTAATAAAATAGAAATGATTCTATGATGGTGTTTATATTATATTTCATGCCCTGTATGAATCCTTCGTCATTACTTGTTATGTTTACGAAGGTATGTCTCTTGTGACCTTCGTCCGAAATACATTATCTCCCGAAGGGACATAATGTTCTGAAGGACGAAGGACTTTAACACTTAACATTTTTTATGTTGCCTTGTTCTTAACTCGAAGCTTTTGAGAACAAGTCCCCAACATTGGCGCCCACCTCCGGTGAACTCACTTCCACTTCGAGTTTTTTGAACACCTTCGGAAGCTGTAGACCTTCGCTATGGCACCGAAGAAGGCTTCAGCGGCTGGGGCTGCAGCACTGCAACCGCTGGACCACAACCAGGAGACCGTCTCTCTTCGGGAGGCCCGAAGCCAGAAGAGAAAGGCCGTCAGCCCAACGCTTCAGGAGGAAGAGCTAGACCAAGAAATCAAGGATATGGAGATGCTACATCAACAGGTGCAGAGGAAGAAGGAGAAGATGGCCCGGCTAGCTGAGTTGCAACGGCAGATAGACGAAGCCTCTGAGGAAGTTCGCCATCTTACTCACGATGAGCAAAACAGAAGGCCTCAGCAGAAAGACCTTCATCAGGAGGGCTTCGTCAACGAAGATGACTGGTATGACAATTTCCATCAGGGAAATTTTGTTTTCGATGATGCTTCTCCTTTGTCCGCTGAGCTGCAGGCTACACCTTGGCCTCCATCCTATAAGCCACCCCAGCTTCCCATGTTCGACGGCCACTCAGACCCGAAGCAGTTCTTAATGAGCTACGAAGCAACAGTGTCTTCGTATGGGGGCAATGCTGCAGTCATGGCGAAGTCTTTCGTTATGGCCGTCAGGAATGTTGCTCAGACCTGGTATTCCTCTCTTCGACCAGGAACGATCACCTCATGGCAGAAGTTGAAGGATATGTTGTTAACCTGCTTTCAAGGATTTCAGACGAAGCCGGTTACTGCTCAAGCCTTGTTTCAGTGCACTCAGGATCATGAAGAATACCTTCAGGCGTATGTCAGAAGGTTCTTGCGTTTGAGGGCACAGGCACCAACGGTGCCCAATGAAATTGTTATCGAAGCCATGATCAAGGGGCTTCGTCCTGGACCTGCAGCCCAATACTTTGCTAGGAAGCCTCCTCAGACTCTGGAGAAGCTACTCCAAAAGATGGACGAGTACATTCGTGCAGATAACGACTTTCGCCAAAGAAGGGAGGAGGCCTTCAGATTTTCTGAGATGACCAGGGGCTTCGGGGGACGATTCTATCCGAGGCATGTCAGGTCCATCCACAACACTCAAAATGATGATAAGGGGAGTCAGCAGAACAGGCCGCAGTGCTCCTCACAGGCTTCGGGGCAGCAGCAAACTTTCTTCCGGCCACCAGCTCCAAGAGGCAGAGGCGCCAGGGGCTTCGGCGGGAGATTTGGAGATCAACCAAGGAGGACATTTTGCTTATTCTGCGGTGAGAACAAGGGCCATACCACCAGGATGTGCCATGTTACCATCCAGAAACAAAAGGAGCTAGCAGAAGCTGCAGCGCAACAGGGACAGCCGAAGCAGGTCATGCATACTACTTCGTACCATCAGCCTTACATCCCGGAGTACGTGGGCAACCACCCTGCAGTTTCCGTAGCTTCGGCAAGTCAACCTCAAGCTTCATGGCAACAGCCCCCGCCTCCACCTCCGCTGCAACAAGGCCAGCAGCTAGAAGGGAGCCAATATGCTCCGCACCAAAGGGATCTCAGAGAGCAATCTGAAGCCCGTACAGTCAATAGTACTGTGCCAGAGTCGAAGCACATTTATTGACAAATATCCTACTTTGATAGCAGTCTTTTCCGTTTAAGTTCTGTTTTCTGTGTAATAAAGAACACTTCAGTTTTCATATAATAGTTTCGCGGTTGGTTATCAGAAAAACCTATCTTCTCTACAGGTTTAAGTTGCTGAAGCTTAAAAATTTGCGGTAACAAGGAGGATCTTCGGATTATTAGAAACCCTTCGAAACAACAAAAAGTCGTTCTAAGGAGCGCAGAGTAAGTTGCCGAAGTTACAAAAAGCCGTTCCAAAAGGAGCGCAGTGTAAGTTTTTTGCTCCAAAGACGTTCCTAAGGGAATGCAGAGCATACAGCGAAAAGTCAACGCTGATACCGCCTAAGTAAAAGGCGAAGAAGCTCCAAAGACGTTCCTAAGGGAATGCAGAGCTTATACCGTCTAAGTAAAAGGCGAAGAAGCTCCAAAGACGTTCCTAAGGGAATGCAGAGCTTGCGAATATATTTTGTGTGTATCTTCGGAACAAATGTCATTTGCATAACATAACATCATCACATCATTTTGCATAACATAAGCATCATACATCATGTTGCATTTGGCAAAAGAAGGGGACACAGTATCAACCTTCGAAAGAACGCTTTGAGAACGTGAAAATTGTGTAAAGTCACGAGGGAATACAATGATAATCTTCGGAATACAGCTTCGGAGAATATTTTTACAAAGCATGGACGAGCTTCATCAGAGCAATACCAAAATTGTATAGCTTCGGAGAATGTTTTCATGAAGCATGAACGTGTTTCATCAGAATAATTTTAACGGAGAATGTCTTCTTCACGAAGCATGAAAAGAAGGGAAGGTGTTTTTTCGCCGAAGGCTCAAAAATGGTATGTATATAGAGTTTCATGCATCGTAAAGAATTGAATAATGAAAAGAGACTTGTATTTTACATTCAAATGTACAAAATGTTACATAGATCACACTTTAAATGTTTTTTCTAAATAGCATCTAGTCTTCTCTTAATACTGCCTCGGCGGCTTCATTTAGAAGTTGATCAACAACTTTATCCATGATAGCTTCGGCCATTTGTTTAATTTCGTCATCCCCTTTTGTGTGGGGGTCGGCAGTCGATCCAGCAGCTTCTGAGGGAAGAAAACATTTCTTCATTACTATTACAAATCGCGAGCAAAGTTTGAAATAAAAATTACAACACAATAGGAACGACTAATTAATACCTAATTGCCTTTCGGGCTCTGTACTTCTTTCGGCACCTTCTGCCACTTTTCTAGCATCATGGATGCCTTTTTCGCTTCTTTGAATTATTTCTTGCGCCATTTCTCGGCCGCCATTGACCCAAATATCAGTGAAGAATTTACCGCCAACCATGCTGGCTTCGGTCGAGGGATCTTTGATATCTTCCGAGGATAGGTCAGCTTCGGATTGAGCTAAGGATTTTATATGTTCACAACCTTTTTTCTCCAAAACAGCAGCAATTCCCCTGGCGCCTGAAAAAGCGCAGATGTCACCGCGGCTGCTCAGGATTTCCTCGAAGGCTTCTGCTTCGTGACTAATCCAGTCCAGTGGACCTTCGGGATTGCCTCTTGAAAAGTCCTCTTCACTAGAAAAGGCGCCAACGCTGGCGAAGCTGGATTTTATCTTTTTCACGCATTCTACAGATTTAACATAACATTTCCTCTGAGATGCACGAAGCTCTTTAACACTTAACTCCAAATTATTGACCATATGATCACTGAGTTCTCGTTTTGTTTCCTCCAGTACACGTTCCTCTTTAGCTCTAGCCAGCTGTTTCTGAAGATCTTTAATTTCACGTTTTTGGGCTTCGGCCTGAGATTTTGAAGCAGCTTCGTCTTTCTTTACTTTATCTACCAGTGTAAGCAGAATCTTATCCTTCTCCAGAGCTTCGTTTCTCAGTTTGATAACTTCGGAGCGTAAATTGTTAAACGCAATGTCGTAGCTTTCATCTTCGGCGCTTTTTTGGGCTCTTAATGCGTTGCTTAGAATCAAGCCCTATACGAAAAAGAATCCATATAAGAATAAAGGTATGAATTACGTATTAAAAAAAGTTTTTTCAAAACGCTTAATTTCCATACCTTTAGGCTATTGTACGCAAGACTGTCTGCGAGATCCTCTTTCGTCATGGCGCATAATCCAGCTTCGAGTTTTGGGAAACCCATACTCCTGGCCATCTCCCGGCAGACAGATAATTCTTTGTTATCAGGGAGGCAGTATAGGAAGTCATCTTCATTTGTCCCATTGAATACTACTGCCCCCTTCGGATACTTTAACTCCCTAGCATAGTGATTCGCTTCATAGATCTCTTCTTCAGACAGTTTCTTCCCCGAAGCATGTCGCACAATGTAATCGCGTATGCTGGAGGGAGCTTCGGGGGTGGCCGTGTCAATTTCTTCAACCAAGGCTGGTTCTGATATTTTCTCGGATTGTTCCTTGGTGGGCTCTGAAGGCCCAGCTTCAGCTTCAGCTTGTTGTTTCGAAGCTTCACTAGATGCTTCAGCGAGTTCAGCAGACTCCTTTGCGGTTGTGCTTGAAGACTTAATTGTCTCCAAGACATCCAGTACGTTCACCATCCGTTTTCTTCTTGGGGTCACCAATGGCCCCTTTTGATTTTTTGTTGTTTCGACATTTGCTGAAGGACTTAAAATTTCTGATGTTTTTGGCCCTTCAGTCTTCGGTTTTTCTGCTTTTTCGGCTGAAGGCGCTTCAGTTTTTTCTTCTATCTTCGGCACTGGAGCTGGTTCTGTAGCTTCAGAGGTCAAAGAAACTTCACCAATAAATTCTGGCACTGTGGCCGGCTCAATAAAGCGAGTTCGACGGGTGAGCACCTTCATCTTTTTCCTTTGAGGCGCTGGCTCACTAGTGGCACTTGTGGTAGCTTCTGTCGCAGGAGAAGTATTTTTCCTTTTGCGACCCAATACCGGATAGTGATAGTCAGGGTAGATAAACCCGACTGCGTCAAATACACGGTTGAGCCTTTTCTTCTTTCGGCCTCCGAAGGCTGCTGATAACGCAGTGTTCTCGGCCTTCGAATATGCCCCAAGAAGTTCGTCACTTAATGTGTCAATGCTTTTCAACCAATCGTCATCAGGTTCAACAAATTTATCCCCATATTTGAATGTGTATTTTAGTCTGACTAGTCCGCCTTCGTCGGACTCTTTAATATTCTCCTTCGGCATTTCCCACTTTTCTACAAGTGGCCATACCCTGAAGGCAATGTGCTCTTGGACTAAGTCCCTTGTCCCAATGAAAGAGCAGATTATGCCGAAGGCTCTTTGGCATTCTTCGGCTGCTTCATCCATTTCAACCTTCGGCCTTCGAAGTCCGAAGCGTTGCCAGATGGGGCGCATAATGATACTCTTGACGTTTTCTTGCACTGTTAAGTCATTCTTCACATAGAACCACTCTGTCATCCAGGCTCCGGGCCACCTCTTCCGAAAGGTCGGCACAGGGCGGCTTGACCCGGAGCGGGCACCGAAGCTGTAACACCCAAAATTGTTGTGATATTGTTCTTTTCCCCAGGGCTTCGTCTCATATAACAACTCATGAATGTTGCAAAAACTTTTAGCATTTGCTTCTAAACCTTGGCTTCTCGCAGCCCAGACAAACATCCCCATTCTTATGACAGCTTCGGGAGTAAGTTGATGAAGGTAGACTTGGAATGTTTTCAGTACCTCAACAACAAAGTTGCTTAGCGGGAATCGAAGCCCAGCCTTGAGAAAGCTTCGGAAAATTACGACTTCATCTTCTTCGGGGGTGGGAGAAGTCTTTTCTCCAGCATCAGCCCTCACAATAGATATATCCCGAAAATACCGCCCCCTCATATTATCAATGTGGCTCTGCTTAATAGTAGTTTTCCCGAAAACCGTGTGACTTGGCCGCCATGGCCGATCTTCGGCCTCTTCCCCACCACTTTCTACATCATAGCTGTCGCTGTCACCAGTATCTTCGGACAAACCTTCAAGAATCTCCTTCGTGATTTTCTCCGTATTGGTCTCCGCCATCGCTATGAGGAACCCCAAATTCTTCTCTTCCTCGAGACTCAGCTTCGTCTCAGCAGGAATCTTCTTATCTTCAGACATCTTCAGAAACGCTAAAAAACTGTTTTCAGAGCCGAAGCTTAGAAATCAAAAAGGTCACCAATCTTAATGCACAAGAGCTAAAAATTTAGTGGACCGAAGCAGATGGCAAGTGTGCGTACCAAATGAGTTGGCGGTGCGATCTTATTTATACGCCCAGGGCGTTGAAAATTGAAAGACCCCGCTTGTCAGTGAATGTTGCTATTCTAGCAAGGGGAAGGTGTTTTTTCGGACCTTCGGCTCAAGGCCTTCGTCCATATCGCAATCTAAATTTATTATTAACAAATTAATATTGCGAGGGGCTACTGTTGGGGGCCTTCGTCCTCCGAAGGTCCTCAAAAACATGACTTGACAATGTTTTCCAAGTGGATTATGTGAACAGGTATCTTCGGACTCAGAATTATGAACATAAAGCACGGTCAGGACGAAGCCTGAACCAGACGAAGGACGAGCTGATTACCAAGTTCTACAAAGGACGGTACACAGCCGAAGCTGTGTGCAGGGAAGCTTCGTCGCGATAGCGAAAAAGGGAACCGACTTAAAGATGAAAAGACTACGTGGGCCTCGACAGATTTCCATAAGTCATTAACAAATGTAATGGACATGGATGTAATTTTACGTGGGCTGCGTCCCGCGTCTATAAATAGATGAACAGTACTCCCGTACTGTTCACGCTGACTTGGCATCTGCTTTTGCGTCACGCTTGTACTTTTTACCTTCTCTCAGGACCGAAGGTACATTTGTAATTTGAAATCATTTCTATTCTTTCATGTTAATAAAATAGAAATGATTCTATGATGGTGTTTATATTATATTTCATGCCCTGTATGAATCCTTCGTCATTACTTGTTATGTTTACGAAGGTATGTCTCTTGTGACCTTCGTCCGAAATACATTATCTCCCGAAGGGACATAATGTTCTGAAGGACGAAGGACTTTAACACTTAACATTTTTTATGTTGCCTTGTTCTTAACTCGAAGCTTTTGAGAACAAGTCCCCAACAACTCTGTTTGCCTCTAGTCTAATTTCATCATTTCATCAGTACAACATCATTTTTATCCATATTGTTCACATCCTGACTCTAGGTTGCAGGGAAGTGACCAAGTCTTCATAACCGCGAAGGTACGACGATCCGAATCGATTATACTCAGCTGAGGATCTCCAATCACACGACATATGTAGCACTTAACCCTTGCATATGTCAACCCGCCACCGGGGTTCTTAAGACCAGATCAGGTTCACGCAAACCGAGAGCACAGATACACCACCGTCCAGCCTCTTGCCACGGAGGGTACACGCTACTCTCGCCACCGCTCCACGCCCATTTCGTGTTATCTTATTCTGGCCTTAGTCTGCCCGAGGCAAGGCTTACCCATGACGAGGCATGTGACCAGTTAAAGGGTCCTCGATCAGCACACCTACATACACGTTCAATCCTTAATCAACCTGGGTAGAACATCACCTGTTCCTAACCCAAGTCTCGATTTAAGTACTTCCATCCTTAGGATTGTTTCTGTTCCTTAGGATGAAAAGAGCATCACAGGGAACTTTGCAGTAAGATCCCACCATTGCTACAAAAGAAAATATTCTTGCAGGTAGAAGTCATCTTTCCTCAGGATACCCCTGAGCTAGGCAGTACAGCAAAAGACAACCTCTATCCACAAGACCTAAGCAGGGCTAAGCATTTTTGTAAAACAATTTTGATACTTCACCAGAAGTATCCATAAAGGTGTGGATATCAAAGAAAGCAATGCATCAAAAGGTTCCAAGCAATTCCTATGAACTTAATGCACATTTCACTTGACTTAAGATGTGCGAAAAGTATTTAAAAACACAAGGAAAGGGGTTGCATGCACCGGGGCTTGCCTTCGTTAACAGGTGAGTCTGGCTCGGATCCGCAAATATCAAAGTAGAAGCAGTTGCCTGCTTGAGAATCCGAGGGTGGTGGTGTCCTTTCTTCGGTGACTTCTACTTCTTCTTCACGTTCTAATCATAACCATACATATGTATAAGAATGGATGCCATGGGATGCTCATGAGGGTGCAAGGATAATATAAACTTATTATCTAAGTCTTGAATACAATTTTCCTTCACGGTACTCCGAGAACTTAGGGTTTCCGGAGTCGGTAAAGGAGTTCAAAAGGCAGGGGGGATGTTTTGGGGTTTGGTGATCAAACAAGGTCCAATTCAACCCAAACTCTACCCAAGGCTTCTAAATAATATGAGGAGTTCATATAAAAATTTTGAGCATTTTTGGGATTACAACTTATCTTTTAAAAATCCAAAACTACTACTTAGAACTACTTTAAATGCCTTAAAATTCTTATTTAACCTAAAAATCACAAAACTATTTTTATTAAATTCTACGGAAAATAATGAACCTAGGAAAATTGGTTTCATAATTTTACCATTTTTCTACATTTTTTATAATTGTTTTGGCTCTAGACATAAAAGAAAAAGAAAAACCAGGGAATAGTACTGGGCTGATTTCAGCCCAGTGGCCCAGCTAAGAGGGAAAAAGGCGCCCGCGCCCGCGCGCGATGGCAGAATTGCACCGGGGTCCTCGCGTTTTTATCTAACTGTGAACGGGTTCAGCCACTATTCCTACGGGTCTCTGACACTTTGCAAATCGGTCCCCCATGTTCTAATTCTTTACAGGGGGAAGTCCCCGACGACGGCAGCGCGTTGAGGAGCTCCGGCGAGGTTCTGCACTGGCCGATTAAGGCGACGACCGGCGCTCCCGAGCGGCGGACATCACATCGGACCTACCCCGAGTGTTTCCCCTAACCTAATTGCACAAATGGTGAGCTGTCAAGCTCTGTCCGCGTGAACCGAATAGGTGGCAGACAGATGAATGCATTCCCGGTGATCTAGAGCTATCCCGCCCCAATTGGCGGTTCGGTCAGCATCACTAAGTGACAAGAGTGCTCGAACAAAGGAGAAGGAGGGATGAACTGACCTAGAATGGGCTGGCCGCGGTGAGCTTGATTCTACGGTGGCGGAAACCTGATTTGGGGCGAACGCGAAATTCCCGAGCTCCGGCGAACGATTGTGGCTAATTGGCGGTGGCTGGTTAGCTGATAACCCTACAGAGCTGGTCACGGGCTCAATTTATAGGAGGGCAAGGCGGTGGCCAGTGAATTTTGGGAGGACGCGCGACGGCCAGAAATGAAGAAGAAGACGGTTGTAGTGAATACGTGTTCCACGACGTGGCAGTAACTCCGGTGATCGACGGGAAGCTAGAGGAGGCCACGGCGATGCGGTGGCGCGGTTAAGACACGCGGCGCACGGTCGGACGGCGGCTATCACCGGCGTTCTTATCTGCCCAGCCGTAGGGTAAAGGGGAAGGCACGAGGGGTCGCCGGAATGGAACCCAGCTCACCGGCGGTGATCTCCAGGCATTGTCCACTGACCCTGAGCACTAGTCGGG
This sequence comes from Zea luxurians, assembly GCA_029449295.1. Taxonomy (NCBI): domain Eukaryota; kingdom Viridiplantae; phylum Streptophyta; class Magnoliopsida; order Poales; family Poaceae; genus Zea; species Zea luxurians. The sequence goes on along the minus strand of JAOPSE010000016.1, from coordinate 34,772,843 downwards.
TCGGCAGTCGCACGAATCGCGGCGACAATCGGTCGCCGGCAGTGAGCAAGCCGCGCTGGCGTTCTAATCCTATCAGGCTACTGTACCATGGTAAACACCCCATCAGAGCACCTGACAGCCAGAGTTGAGGGTCGATTTTCTCCAAAATTCCTGTGGTAACACAAGTTAATCTTTGCAGCAAACTTGTAGAGCATTATACCAACTACAAACTTGCTATGGCAACCATAGGTAGATTTCCACTGGATCATGCTCAGAATTTAGCTTGAAGTCGATGTTAGTCCACTGCTAGTCTGAAAATTCAGACCATAATAGCCTGGCTCATTTATCTCAGAATTCTTCATAACAACTATGCTCACTCTCTTAAGCAAAGTTGTTCTCCTTTAATTGCTCTACAAATTTGGTGTGGTGACCTAGGGAAAAGATCCTAGAATTTGAAAAATACAAGACTCCAAAGTTGAGCCAATATCACTGAAATCAGACTTAGACATTTGAGAAAGAGTGTGGCTCTTTTGCACATAAGTCCAAATCTCAGGGTTTAACTTGCAAACTCACATATTTGTGCCCCAAATGACTTAAGATACCTATTTTACTTGGTTTTTGCACTTTAGCCCAAAAGTGGACTAATTTTGCACATATGCCCCTAGGTTTTAGTTTTAGGGTTTTCCAGGGTTCTAATTGAGATTTTTGGTATCCCAGGGGTATAAATGTGACTCAACTTTGTTTTTGGGGATATTTTATGACTCTTTCCCTAAAGACTTTAGGTTTTCTCATCTTGAGTGAGGTCTTGCCCATTTGAGCCTGATTAAGGGTTAGGTCCCCTATCCAGGGTCCTATTTGCAAAAACACTTTAAATAATACAACTTGTTTGAAATTTTTACCTAGTGAATGCACTCTAGGTGTATCAAACATATGCAATGTCAATGCTTATGATGCCATGCTCAAGTTTTAGTTACAGTAACACTAGGGGTGTTACATCCTTCCCCCCCATAAAAGAATCTCGTCCCGAGATTCAAAGTCCTAGGGTGAGTAATGGAAAAGGAAATGTGTCACATTTTTATTTCCTTATTTCTGGTACAAGGCAGGGGTGGTGTGGGGGTTCACTCCTTTATTGCAATAACTATATACACTTTACAAATTACATGAGGCTAGAAAGCCTGGGAAATTCTTATTCAAGAAGTCTTGAGTTTCCCACGTAGCCTCTTCCTCAGAATGTTGGTTCCATTGTATCTTGTAGAACTTGAGAGTCTTTCTCCGGGTAACCCTGTCCTTTTGATCCAGAATTCGAATAGGATGTTCCGAGTATGTTAAATCTGGTTCTAGGACAACATCTGTCACTTCAATGGTTCGATCGGGAACCCGAAGACACTTCTTCAATTGCGACACATGGAACACATTATGGATGGCAGACAGAATTTCGGGGAGTTGCAGTCGATATGCCACTGGCCCACATTGCTCAAGTACCGGAAATGGACCAATATACCTGGGTGCAAGTTTCCCTTTAACCCCGAAACGCGATACACCCTTCATTGGTGAAACTTTCAAGTAGACATAATCACCTACCAGAAAGCATAAGGGTTGTCGTCGTCGGTCTGCATAACTCTTTTGTCGGGTCTGAGCTTTCTTCATATTATGAATAATTTTCTAAACCTTTTCTTCGACCTCCTTTACCATATCAGGCCTAAAGAAGTACCTTTCTCTAGGTTCAGACCAATTTAGCGGAGTTCGACACCGTCGCCCATATAAAGCTTCAAAAGGTGCCATCTTGATACTTTCTTGATAGCTGTTATTGTATGAAAACTCCGCTAAGGGCAAACATTCATCCCATTTCTGTGAGAAGTCCAGAACACATGCCCGCAGCATATCCTCAAGTATCTGATTGACCCTCTCAGTCTGTCCACTTGTTTGAGGATGATAGGCCGAACTGTGGAGCAATTTGGTACCCAAGGATTTATGAAGTTCTTCCCAAAACTTGGATACGAACTGAGGTCCACGATCCGACACTATAGTTTTTGGAATACCATGCAAACTGAGAATACGGGCAATATATAAGGCTGCATAAGTGGCTACTGTATATTTGGCCCTGACGGGTAAGAAATGGGCAATCTTTGTGAGTCGATCAATGATAACCCAAATAGAATCATACCCTTTGGCCGTCCTGGGCAGTCCCACAATAAAGTCCATACTTATGTCTTCCCATTTCCATGTTGGGATTGACAAAGATTGTAATGGACCAGCAGTTTTCATGTGTATGGCTTTGACACGTCTGCAAGTGTCACACTTAGCCACATAGCGTGCAATTTCGATCTTCATCTTTGTCCACCAGTAATGTGGCTTCAAGTCTTGGTACATCTTAGTGCTTCCGGGATGGATAGAATAACGACTAAGATGTGCTTCATCAAGAATTTGCTGGCGGAGTTCTTCATTCTTTGGCACCACTATGCAGTTTTTAAACCATAGCACACCTTGATCGTCTTCTTTGAAACATTTGGCTGTTCCAGCCCTTATCTTCTCTCGTATGTGCTTCATACCCAGATTATCCTTTTGAGCATCAATTATCCTTTGCAAAATGATTGACTCAAGCTTTAGCTGATTCAGAGTCCCTTGTTGGATCATCCCCAGGTTTAACTTTTTCATTTCCTGACACAAAGTGTTGTCAGAGGTCTTCACCACAAGACAGTGGCAGGAAGCCTTACGGCTTAGTGCATCTGCCACCACATTGGCTTTGCCTGGGTGATAATGGATCTCCAGTTCATAGTCCTTAATAAGCTCAAGCCATCGTCTTTGCCTCATATTTAATTCTGACTGGGTGAAGATATACTTCAAGCTTTTATGATCTGTATATATGTGACAGATATTTCCCAGCAGATAGTGACGCCAAATTTTTAGGGCATGAACCACAGCAGCTAGCTCCAGATCATGAGTTGGGTAATGCTCCTCATGTCGGCGCAACTGCCTTGAAGCATATGCAATTACTCGGCCCTCTTGCATTAATACACAGCCGAGTCCACTGCCAGACGCATCACAATATACATCAAAAGGCTTAGTGATGTCCGGTTGAGCCAATACCGGAGCAGTGGTTAATAATGTCTTCAATTGCACAAAAGCTTCATTACACTTAGAAGACCAATTGAACTTAATGTCATTCTTCAATAAACTTGTGATTGGCTTCACAAGCTTAGAAAAATCTGGTATGAATCTGCGATAATATCCAGCTAGTCCAAGAAAACTCCAGACTTGGTGAACAGTAGTTGGGGGTTTCCACTCCAGAATATCTTTGACTTTGCTAGGATCTACCGCAATTCCTTTGGCCGATAACACGTGCCCCAAAAATTGAATTTCCTCCAGCCAAAACACACACTTGCTGAATTTGGCATACAGCTGATGTTCCCTCAGGCGCGTCAATACAATCCGTAGATGTTGAGCATGCTCCTCTTCATTTTATAATATATCAAGATATCGTCGATGAAGACCACCACAAACTTGTCCAACTCGGGCATGAACACCGAGTTCATCAAATAGGTGAAGTGGGCAGGAGCATTTGTTAGCCCGAAGGACATTACCAGGTATTCAAACAATCCGTACCACGTAGTAAACGCGGTCTTCGGTATATCCTCGGGCCGAATACGGATTTGGTGATAGCCCGATCTGAGATCAATTTTGGAAAATACCCTCGCCCCAGTCAGTTGATCAAATAAGATGTCGATCCTTGGAAGAGGGTACTTGTTCTTGATGGTGACCTCATTCAGGGGTCGATAATCCACGCACATTCGCAAGGTTTGATCCTTCTTCTTAACAAAGATGGCGGGGCAACCCCATGGAGACGAGCTTGGCCGGATGAATCCCTTATTCAGTAGATCTTGTAATTGAATCTTCAATTCCGCCAACTCATTAGGGGGCATACGGTACGATCTTTGGGAGATGGGAGCCGTACCGGGCTTTAACTCAATTATAAATTCTACCTCTCTTTCACGGGGCAGTCCAGGCAAATCTTCCGGAAATACATCTGGAAACTCACATACTACTTCAACTTCTACAAGCTACACTACTACTCCTGCTTTTGATTATTCTTGGTAGCTTCATCGTCAGGGGTGGGAGACCATACGTCGACCAGCCTCAAAGAAGGAGGGGGCCTAAAAATGTCTAACTCCCCACCAAGCGCTTCTCCCGCAGTATGCGAGGTTCCGGCTTCAGACCTGACGGGATCCGCAGGAACATTTGGGTGTAATTGCGAATACAATACATGAACTTCTTCATGTAAAGTATTACAATATACCTGCAAGTTGTCAATAGCAACGCTAAGTTCGTTGACTCGTGCTCGAGCCTTTGCTTCCTTAGCTAAAGCTACCGAACGAGACTGCACTGCCCAGTCAAGCGCCAAATCTCAGTCAGCTAGTTGATCTTGCAGGGTGCGGATGTAACTTCTTAAATCATTTATCCGGTCACCGTCCACAACCCATAGATTAGTCCTGCGCTGTAACTCCGCTTGGAATTGATTCACGCGAGCTTCGAGATCACCAATAGGATCGTTGCTCCCGCTACTGCTGTTTTGCTCTTGCTCTCGTGGGGCAAGTTGATGCCGAGGCACACCGATGGGTCCAGTATGCTTACGTGCCGTTTTCCTTGTACGTGGCGGCATTTGCTAAGGGGAAAATTTATTAGTATAATTCTTAGCATGATGCATGAATAAGTACAGAATCAACCTTAGTCGATTCAACCTTCTATACATTGCACTCTTTCTATCTGGTCTTCGAAATAAACTCTTCAGAAATACTTAGGTAAGAAGAGAAGCAATTTTCTAGATAAGTCTTAGAAAATCCTTTTGAAGATGCCACATAATATCTGTCAAGAAGGGCTACGCTCCGATACCAGCTGTGACGGAACCTCCCAAGTAATTAGGCCCACCTACAATTGTCCTTGTCCAACGGACCTCAGACAACCCTATAGGTGCCCCTGAACTACTTGACAAGCTTGGTATCTTTCCTTACCTTTCCAGGAACGTCTCACCCGTCTTGCAGACATTACAGAACATCGGAGATAAAGAAATGCGGAAGCGATTACATAACTTACATTTATTAAAAAGTAAGATCATGTTGTTTATTACAGACCAGGAATATATAACGAGTGCAGAGTAATATTATTACACATACCAAGGGAGGCAAAAACTCCTCCCAATAGTTATTACACAAGAAGTCTTAATGGAGGATCCTTTCCTCCCGCACTTCACTCTTGCTTTTCTTCATTAGGAACCACCTTGGTACAGAAGCAACAGAACTCTGCTGCTTCCTCACCTAAAAACAACAAGGGGATAAACCCTGAGTATGGAATTACTCAACAAGTCTTACCCGACTAAGGAAAAGACTCTCAAGGGTATGCTGAATAAATAGGAATCAAGGAGAGGCTTTAGCAAGAATCATCTTAGATACTTTTGCAGAAATAGCTTACTAAGGTGAGTCCTTACTTTCAATCTTTTAATGCCATGTTAAGTATTAATAGACTCTGTTTGCCTCTAGTCTAATTTCATCATTTCATCAGTACAATATCATTTTTATCCATACTGTTCACATCCTGACTCTAGGTTGCAGGGAAGTGACCAAGTCTTCATAACCGCGAAGGTACGGCGATCCGAATCGATTATACTCAGCTGAGGATCTCCAATCACACGACATATGTAGCACTTAACCCTTGCATATGTCAACCCGCCACCGGGGTTCTTAAGACCAGATCAGGTTCACGCAAACCGAGAGCACAGATACACCACCGTCCAGCCTCTTGCCACGGAGGGTACACACTACTCTCGCCACCGCTCCACGCCCATTTCGTGTTATCTTATTCTGGCCTTAGTCTGCCCAAGGCAAGGCTTACCCATGACGAGGCATGTGACCAGTTAAAGAGTCCTCGATCAGCACGCCTACATACACGTTCAATCCTTAATCAACCTGGGTAGAACATCACCTGTTCCTAACCCAAGTCTCGATTTAAGTACTTCCATCCTTAGGATTGTTTCTGTTCCTTAGGATGAAAAGAGCATCATAGGAAACTTTGCAGTAAGATCCCACCATTGCTCCAAAAGAAAATATTCTTGCAGGTAGAAGTCATCTTTCCTCAGGATACCCCTGAGCTAGGCAGTACAGCAAAAGACAACCTCTATCCACAAGACCTAAGCAGGGCTAAGCATTTTTGTAAAACAATTTTGATACTTCACCAGAAGTATCCATAAAGGTGTGGATATCAAGGAAAGCAATGCATCAAAAGGTTCCAAGCAATTCCTATGAACTTAATGCACATTTCACTTGACTTAAGATGTGCGAAAAGTATTTAAAAACACAAGGAAAGGGGTTGCATGCACCGAGGCTTGCCTTCGTTAACAGGTGAGTCTGGCTCGGATCCGCAAATATCAAAGTAGAAGCAGTTGCCTGCTTGAGAATCCGAGGGTGGTGGTGTCCTTTCTTCGGTGACTTCTACTTCTTCTTCACGTTCTAATCATAACCATACATATGTATAAGAATGGATGCCATGGGATGCTCATGAGGGTGCAAGGATAATATAAACTTATTATCTAAGTCTTGAATACAATTTTCCTTCACGGTACTCCGAGAACTTAGGGTTTCCGGAGTCGGTAAAGGAGTTCAAAAGGCAGGGGGGGATGTTTTGGGGTTTGGTGATCAAACAAGGTCCAATTCAACCCAAACTCTACCCAAGGCTTCTAAATAATATGAGGAGTTCATATAAAAATTTTGAGCATTTTTGGGATTACAACTTATCTTTTAAAAATCCAAAACTACTACTTAGAACTACTTTAAATGCCTTAAAATTCTTATTTAACCTAAAAATCACAAAACTATTTTTATTAAATTCTAGGGAAAATAATGAACCTAGGAAAATTGGTTTCATAATTTTACCATTTTTCTACATTTTTTATAATTGTTTTGGCTCTGGACATAAAAGAAAAAGAAAAACCAGGGAATAGTACTGGGCTGATTTCAGCCCAGTGGCCCAGCTAAGAGGGAGAAAGGCGCCCGCGCCCGCGCGCGATGGCAGAATTGCACCGGGGTCCTCGCGTTTTTATCTAACTGTGAACGGGTTCAGCCACTATTCCTACGGGTCTCTGACACTTTGCAAATCGGTCCCCCATGTTCTAATTCTTTACAGGGGAAGTCCCCGACGACGGCAGCGCGTTGAGGAGCTCCGGCGAGGTTCTGCACTGGCCGATTAAGGCGACGACCGGCGCTCCCGAGCGGCGGACATCACATCGGACCTACCCCGAGTGTTTCCCCTAACCTAATTGCACAAATGGTGAGCTGTCAAGCTCTGTCCGCGTGAACCGAATAGGTGGCGGACAGATGAATGCATTCCCGGTGATCTAGAGCTATCCCGTCCCAATTGGCGGTTCGGTCAGCATCACTAAGTGACAAGAGTGCTCGAACAAAGGAGAAGGAGGGATGAACTGACCTAGAATGGGCTGGCCGCGGTGAGCTTGATTCTACGGTGGCGGAAACCTGATTTGGGGCGAACGCGAAATTCCCGAGCTCCGGCGAATGATTGTGGCTAATTGGCGGTGGCTGGTTAGCTGATAACCCTACGGAGCTGGTCACGGGCTCAATTTATAGGAGGGCAAGGCGGTGGCCAGTGAATTTTGGGAGGACGCGCGGCGGCCGAAAATGAAGAAGAAGACGGTTGCAGTGAATACGTGTTCCACGACGTGGCAGTAACTCCGGTGATCGACGGGAAGCTAGAGGAGGCCACGGCGATGCGGTGGCGCGGTTAAGACACGCGGCGCATGGTCGGACGGCGGCTATCACCGGCGTTCTTATCTGCCCAGCCGTAGGGTAAAGGGGAAGGCCCGAGGGGTCGCCGGAATGGAACCCAGCTCACCGGCGGTGATCTCCAGGCATTGTCCACTGACCCTGAGCACTAGTCGGGCCGGCAGTCGCACGAATTGCGGCGACAATCGGTCGCCGGCAGTGAGCAAGCCGCGCTGGCGTTCTAATCCTATCAGGCTACTGTACCATGGTAAACACCCCATCAAAGCACCTAACAGCCAGAGTTGAGGGTCGATTTTCTCCAAAATTCATGTGGTAACACAAGTTAATCTTTGCAGCAAACTTGTAGAGCATTATACCAACTACAAACTTGCTATGGCAACCATAGGTAGATTTCCACTGGATCATGCTCAGAATTTAGCTTGAAGTCGATGTTAGTCCACTGCTAGTCTGAAAATTCAGACCATAATAGCCTGACAGTCCAACTTTAGGCTCATTTATCTCAGAATTCTTCATAACAACTATGCTCACTCTCTTAAGCAAAGTTGTTCTCCTTTAATTGCTCTACAAATTTGGTGTGGTGACCTAGGGCAAAGATCCTAGAATTTGAAAAATACAAGACTCCAAAGTTGAGCCAATATCACTGAAATCAGACTTAGACATTTGAGAAAGAGTGTGGCTCTTTTGCACATAAGTCCAAATCTCAGGGTTTAACTTGCAAACTCACATATTTGTGCCCCAAATGACTTAAGATACCTATTTTACTTGGTTTTTGCACTTTAGCCCAAAAGTGGACTAATTTTGCACATAGGCCCCTAGGTTTTAGTTTTAGGGTTTTCCAGGGTTCTAATTGAGATTTTTGGTATCCCAGGGGTATAAATGTGACTCAACTTTGTTTTTGGGGATATTTTATGACTCTTTCCCTAAAGCCTTTAGGTTTTCTCATCTTGAGTTAGGTCTTGCCCCTTTGAGCCTGATTAAGGGTTAGGTCCCCTATCCAGGGTCCTATTTGCAAAAACACTTTAAACAATACAACTTGTTTGAAATTTTTACCTAGTGAATGCACTCTAGGTGTATCAAACATATGCAATGTCAATGCTTATGATGCCATGCTCAAGTTTTAGTTACAGTAACACCAGGAGTGTTACACACGTGGCCTGGCTGGGCTTAACTAGGCCGGATGGGCTGCTTTCTCCTTTTATTTTTTCTCTAGATTTTCTAATTCCTTTTCTATTTCTCTTTCTATAGGGTTTTCAATTCCAAATTCAAATTAGGTTTCAGATTCAAATAATTTCAAACATGTGCAACACTTCAAAGAATATTTTAAGCTCAGCATGATGCAACATGTCATGACCCAAAATGTTTTGTCCAAAATAAATAATCAAATCTCCCCAACTTAAGCTAGGTCTACTTAAAAAGGAAAAAGGGAGAGAGAATCTAGAGAGATAGAGAACCTAGAGTGAGAAAAGGAATAGTAACACCTGATTTTGGGTGATAATTAGAAAGAAATTTTATACCCTCAAAATCAGGGTGTTACAGACCTATCCCCCTTAAAAGAATCTCGCCCTTGAGATTCAAGGCTGACTAGAAAAGAGCTCGGGGTACTTGGCTTTCAAATCATCTTCTCGTTCCCAGGTTGCTTCTTCTTCTGAGTGGTGACCCCATTTGACTTTGCACATTCTGATGGTACTTCTCTGAGTGACCCAATCTGCTGTCTCCAAAATTTGAGTTGGCTTCTCAATATAAGTAAGATCTTCTTGAACTTTAAGATCCTCTGCTGGCAACTGCTCTTCTGGCACTCTTAAGCATTTCTTCAACTGAGACACATGGAATACATCGTGCATAGCTGACAGATTCTCTGGTAAGCTGAGTTGATAAGCCACTTCACCACGTCTTGCTTGAATCTAATACGACCCAATATATTGGGGTGCTAGCTTGCCTTTGACTCCAAACCTTTTGGTTCCTCGGATGGCTGATACCTTCAAGTAGACATAATCTCCCACTTCAAAACTGAGTTCTCTTCTTCTGGTGTCAGCATAGCTTCGCTGTCTGGATTGCGCTGCCTTTAAATTCTCTTAGACCATTCTGATGTTCTCTTTGGCTTCAAGCAGAATATCTGGACCGAACACCTGTCTTTCACCAGGTTGGTCCCAATGCAGTGGAGTTCTGCAATTCCTTCCATAAAGCGCTTCAAACGGTGACATCTTCAGACTGGCCTGATAGCTGTTGTTGTAAGAGAATTCTGCATATGGTAATCTCTTGTCCCAACCTATCTTATCTTTTAAGGCACAAGCCCTCAACATATCCTACAAAATTTGATTGGTTCTCTCTGTTTGCCCATCTGTCTGCGGGTGATAAGTTGAGCTGAACTTCAAGTGTGTGCCCAAAGCTTCATGCAACTGCTGCCAAAAATGAGAGGTGAATTGGGTGCCTCTATTTGATACTATCTTCTTCGGAAAACCATGCAAACACACAATCCAAGACATGTATAGTTCGGTCAACACTGCACTGTTGTAGGTGGTCTTGACTAGTATGAAATGGGCCGCCTTTGTCAAACGGTCCACTACTACCCAGATGAGTCATAACTAGTTTGAGTGCGGGGCAAACCGACTATAAAATCTATTCCGATCTCATCCCATTTCCACTAAGGAATCTGCAATGGTTGCAACAAACCTGCAGGTCTCTGATGTTCTGCTTTAATCCTCTGACAACTGTCACACATAGCCACATACTCTGCTATCTCTCTTTTCATACCATACCACCAGAATCTTTTCTTTAGGTCTTGGTACATCTTCTCACTGCCAGGGTGTATAAAGTATGCTGTCTCATGGGCTTCCTTGAGAATCAGTTCCCGAATTGATTTGATGTCGGGAACACACAGTCTGTCCTTGAACCATACTACTCCTTCTACATCCTCACGGAAATCCTTGCCTTTTCCATCTTTGATCAGCTGCCGGATCTCGTTGACTTTCTCATCATCCTTCTGACCTTTCCTGATGTCTTGCTCTAGAGTAGGTTCCAACTCAATTGTCACTCCTTGAGTGTTGTTCAGAAATCCGAGACTCAATCTGTCAAACTCCTTTGCTAGCTCATATGGCATCAGGTGAGCGGCCAACATATTGACTTGACTCTTTCTGCTAAGAGCATCTGCAACTACATTTTCTTTGCCTAGGTGATAGTGAATTTCTAGCTCATAATCTTTGATTAATTCTAGCCATCTTTGCTGCATCATGTTTAGTTCTGACTGAGTGAATATGTACTTGAGACTCTTGTGGTCCGTGTAGATATCACACTTCTGCCCGTAAAGATAATGCCTCTAGGCCTTCAATGCATGAACCACGGCTGCTAATTCGAGATTATGAGTAGGATAATTCTTCTCATGAATCTTCAATTGTCAAGACGAGTATGCCACTACTCTCCCTTCCTGCATCAACACACATCCCAGTCCGGTGTACGAAGCATCGCAATATACTAAGAATGGCTTGTGAACATCTAGCAGAATCTGTACTGGTGTCGTTGTCAACTTCTCCTTCAATGTCTCAAAGGACTTCTAGCATGCTGGGGTCCACTTGGACTCAATCTTCTTTGCTAACAAGGCTGTCATTGGCCTGGCAATCTTGGAGAAACCTTCAATGAAACGCCAATAATAACCAGCCATTCCGATGAAGCTCTTGATTCCTCGAACATCTTTTGGTGCTTTCCAGTCCAAGATAGCTGCTACCTTCTTTGGATCTATAGCCAATCCTTCTCGATTTATAATATGACCCAAGAATAGGACTTCACTGATCCAGAACTCGCACTTGCTAAGCTTGGCATACAGCTGACAATCTCGTAGCCTCTGAAGTACTTTCCTCAAATGCTCCTCATGCTCTTGCTCATTCTGGGAATATATAAGAATATCATCAATGAATACCACCACGAACTTGTCGAGGTAGTCCATGAACACACTGTTCATCAAGTACATCAAGTAAGCTGGCGCATTCGTCAAACCAAATGACATAACCGTGAACTCATACAGTCCATACTTGGTGATGAATGTTGTCTTCGGTATATCCGAAGGTCGGATTCTGAGCTGATGGTAGCCTGACCTCAGATCTATCTTTGAGAACACACTGGCTCCTCTCAACTGATCGAATAAATCCTCAATTCGAGGCAGAGGGTACTTGTTCTTGATAGTGACTTCATTCAAGGATCGATAATCGATGCACATCCTCTTTGTGCCATCCTTCTTCTCCACAAACAACACTGGGGCTGCCCAAGGCGAAGTACTTGGTCTGATGTAGCCTTTCTCTAACAACTCATCAATCTGCTTCTTGAGTTCCACCAACTCTGGGTTGGACACTCGATAGGCTCTCTTGGAAATAGGGGTGGTGCCTGGAATAAGCTCTATGGCGAATCCAACCTTCCTTTCAGGTGGCATACCTGGTAACTCCTCGGGAAACACATCTGGGAATTCTGACACTACACTGATAGCCTCTGATGGTTTAATCTCCTCAATATGAGCGGTGACTTTGTGACAACTCCCTTTTCTTGATCCTGACAAGATCAACTGCACTAACACTTCTTCTCCTGATAAGGGCACTAACTTCACTGTTCTCTTGTCACAACTAAGACTGGCCTGATACTTGGTTAGCCAATTCATCCTTAGGATGACGTCTATAGTTGCATCCTGGTTACCCACAACTATCAAATCGGCGGGGAACTCTATCCTCCTTATTTGAACCTTTGCACTAGGGCAAAATCTATCAGTTTGGGTCCTTCCACCAACTGAACTAACTCTCATAGGTGGATACATGGGTGAGCACCGTTATTATGTGATTCTACCCATGATGCAGTCATAAAAGAATGTGTTGCTCCAGTATCAAATAAGACATTTGCAGAATGGTACTCGACTGAAAACGCACCTAGTGCCACTCCTGGAGTCTCCTGGACTGTGTCGGCCTCCAAGTGGTTCACCTTTCCATACTGGGCACGAGGTTGCCCACGGTTGTTGCCTCCTTGCTGCATTGCATTCTGTCTGACTGGGGCATTGGGAACTGGTTGTTGCTGAGCTGCTTTCCTTGGGCAATGATTCGCCCAATGGCCTTGTTCCCCATAATGGAAACATGCACGACCTCCTCCTTGCGCTGGCGCTGCTTGATTGGTCTGGTTGGTTGCTGAGGCAGGAAGATGGGTTGCCTGGTTGCTCTGACACTGGTATTGATTTCCTCCTTGCTGGTTGTTCTAACGGTACTGCCGTTGCTGTTGAGGAAACTGCCTCTGGTACTGCTGCTGCTGCTGACCTTGTTCGAATTGCTGAGGTGGTTTGCCTGAGTAGTGAGGATGGCTGCTTCCCAACCTGAGATCCACCAATCTTGCGCTTCCTGTCCTCCATCTCCTGACGCTTCCTTTCTGTCATGATTGCTCTATCGATCAGATGCTGGAAGGTAGAGAAGGTGTGGTTCATCAGCTGATAATGGATGGGATCAACCAATCCTCTCAAGAAGCGGTACTGCCTCTTGGCATCCATGTTGACATCTTCTGGGGCATAACGGGACAGCTACAGAAACTTGTCCCTGTACTCACTGACGGATAGTGGACCTTGCTTCAGGGCGAGAAACTCTTCCTTCTTCACTATCATCAGTCCCTCGGGCACAATGTAGCGACGGAAGTTATCCCTGAACTCCTCCTAAGTGATGGCTTCAGGGTTGGCATGGGTGGCGAGGTAGGACTCCCACCAAGACTGTGCTGCTCCCCTCAGCTGTCGGGGACCATACAACACCTTCTCACGATCGTTGCACTGGGCAGTGTGCAACTCACGCTCTATAGTACGTAGCCAATCTTCCGCGTCCATGGGATCAGCAGAGTGGGCAAAGACTAGGGGATGGCCCCTCATGAACTCTGCGTGCTTGTCTCTGGGCACTTGTGGCATCTGGACTTGCACTGGGGGCTGAGGTGGTGGTGGCTACCGCTGCACCTGCTACATAGCTGCTAAGGTCTGACCAATCGCCTGGACTGCTTGAGTCTGCATCAAAAACATCTGCTCAATGGTCATCGGGGGTGGCGGTGGCAAATGCTACTGCAGGGCTGCCTCCTCTTGGGGTGCCTGCTGTTCAGGCTGAGCATGCCTCGCACCTCTGCGCCTGTTCTCAGACATCTGTAGGAATCACACATATATCAAATCTGACTCTGTAGTCTTTCAGCATAAGAAAAGATGTATAGAAGTTCTTCATAGAACTGAACAATTGACCAACTTCACTGACAGCTTCTCAGATAAAGAGGAAAGTGGAGACAAATGGGTTACCCAACTAAATAACTAACTTTATTAATAACTACACCAAGTTGTAGGGGATACCCACACCTTGGTGACAATCATTACAAAGATCCAACTTCAGTACATGTCCATCATAACAAGCATCCAACAAAAGATAACCAAACTAACTCTGACTAAGACTGGCTAGACTAAGACATTGAACTAAGAATTATTACAGACTCCGACTCTAGGGATTCAAATCTATCCGGGTCCTGCAGTCTAGGGCACCATAGTCGAAGCGGCCATGGGGCGGTGAACGGTAAGGGTGCTGAATCCTGACAGGGGTGAGAGAACCACCATCCAGATAGTGGCGTGCCGCGCACTCAGCACGCAATTCCGTAACCTCCGCCCGAACCTTGCCCAACTCGTCAAGGGCGTGGTCCAACTCTATGTTGAGTACGCTGACCAAATTGACCATGATGTTCAACCTAGGATTGCCCTCACCCACTGGTGAGACAATCACACCTCCAACACTGCTGGTCGAACGACGAGGGTAGTACTTCTGGTCAAGGCCATCAGCTACCCCACTGAACAACGAGCAATACTGAGAAAGTGCTCGTCATGCTGCATCTTGCATGGCTACCTCGGTAGTATCCTCTCATTAATAGAATAGTGCTCTGAGAAGGCCTCTGCACCCCGGAGATCATCATCCGGACGGCGCACCAAGCAAGTAGCCTCCCACTGGTCCGGGTATAGCCCGCGACGATGCTGGTAAACTACACAACGATACTCGATGGACCATGTGTGTCGGTTGAAGGCCCAACGCAACAGGGTATCGAGAGCATCGTGGAAGTGACACCCATGAGCAGCGTCACGAGTGATGGGTCTAGCGATCCATCCCTCCAGCTCCAGCTCCTCCGAAAGCTTCGTGCCGTGGCTCGAACTGCCACCATCGTCGTCGTCGTCTCCGTCTCCGTTAGGGTCTCCTCCAGCAGCCGGGATGCCCTGAGGTGGTGCAGGGGACATCTCTGGCCGAGGTGCAGGGGAAGGCGGCCTCTCAGACTCCACCTCCTGCTGAGGCAAGGGGGAAGAGTCCTGCAACTCCTGCTCCTGCTCCTGGCGTCAGCGCTCCTGCTCCTCGTGTAGGCGACGATGTAGTCTCTCTAGCTGACTGGACTGACCTGGCACCGTGCGACGCAGTGGACGCTCCGCCAGGCGAGAAGACAAAAAGGGGATCACAGACTTACGTGCAGTGCACCTAAGACGAGCCATCTACCAAAGACATCGTAAGCACAAGAGTAAGAGTAGAACTATGAGACCAGAAAGTAAACAGATAGAAAAGTGAGACAAAACTTTTTGAGATAAGTAGATTAACATAGAGTTGGTCAAGGTGACCAACTTTTGAAAGAACTTTAAGGTCAAGGTAAGAGTAAGGGTCTATAGTCCTTAGGGCGACCATTCTAGTCTAGGTTAGCGGTCCTACAGTCAGCAATGGCTTTGATACCACTTATGTCACACCCGGTTTTGGAAGGTAAACCAAATGCGAACCATGTACGTGCCAGGATCAGAAACTCACGTACACAGCGATTACATAATTGGACATCATCACACAATGCTTGAAATAAATAGCAGAAAGGTACTTTATTACATCGAGATGTCCAAGACATCCACAGAGTCTAATACATAACCATTGTTCAACATAAATATCAAAGTGCGGAAATGCGAAACATAGATGCTAAGCCTACACAGGCAGCTGACTGGGGGTTTGCCACTAAGAAAGAACTAGAACTCATCGTAGTCCTGAAACTCCTCGAAATCTTCCATGTCGCCAGCATCACCTCCTGAGCATTGAGAACAGCAAATGTCCCGTTTGGCTAAAGTGGACTAGCTGTATGTGGAGTTGAGGTCAAGCAGTTGCTTTTAGTTTAGTCAAGTATTTATTATTATTAGTAGAGCCAAGTTCTAGTAATAAACCCAGTTATTATTGAAAGGATCACGATGCCCAAGGGGGGCGGGTGAATTGGGCTTTTCTAAAAATCAACACTAATTAAAACCTAAGCAAGAGCTAAGCAAGAGCCCAACTTCACCCCAACAACTAGCGCTAAGAAAATAATACTAGAAATACAACAATGCTAAGACAATACTTCAATTACTTGCTAAACAAATACACAATGTAAAGTGCTTGAATTAAGTGCGGAATGTAAAGCAAGGTTTAGAAGACTCCTCCAATTTTTCCCAAGGTATCGAAGAGTCGGCACTCTCCACTAGTCCTCGTTGGAGCACCCGCGCAAGGGTATCGCTCCCCCTTGGTCCTCGCAAGAACCAAGTGCTCACTACGAGATGATCCTTTGCCACTCCGGCGTGGTGGATCCCTTGAGACCGCTTACAAACTTGAGTCGGGTCACCAACAAGATCTTCATGGTGATCACCGAGCTCCCAACGCCACCAAGCCGTCTAGGTGATGCCGGTCACCAAGAGTAACAAGCCGTAGACTTTCACTTGACCAAGAGAAGCCTAATGCAAGTGGTGTGTGCTCTAGGTGGCTCTTGCTAGCGCTAATGAGGAACAAATGCGGGATTAAGATTCTCTAATCTCCTCACTAGGCTTTTGGTGCTTGCAATGCTCTAGCAATGTGCTGGAATTAATGTGGGCAGCAAGACATTGAATATGGTGGGTGGAGGGGGTATAAATAGCCCTCACCCACCAACTAGTCGTTACCAGCACTCTTCTGCGCATGGGCGCACCGGACAGTCCGGTGCGCCACCAGTGCGCCACCGGTGCGCCAACGGTTGACTCCAACGGCTAGTTCTGACAGCTAGCCGTTGGGCTGATGGCACACCGGACAGTGAACAGGCACTGCCCGGTGCACACCGGACAGTCCGGTGCACTGTCCGGTGCACTGTCCGGTGCGCCACTAAAATTCATTTCTGAAACTAGCGCTCTCGGGTTTCTGCGGGAGAAAACTCTTCCCCAGGGCTACCTAGGCCCCACTTGGCAGAGGGTGCACCGGACAGTCCGGTGCACACCAGACAGTCCGGTGCCCCAAGGCCAGAAACCCAATTTCTTGTTTTCAGCTGTTTTTCAAATCGGTTTTTGTTTTAACTTGTGAGTGAGTTCTAGAGTGACACCTAGCACTATATGTGAGTGTGAATGTGCACCAACACTACACTTGAACTCTCTTGGTCAAACTACTCATCGATAACCCCTCTTTATAGTACGGCTAAAAGAGAATAAAAGACCTAACTAAATCACGAGTGTCCACATCTCCTTGACACTCGGACTCCGTAGTCCTTTACCTTTTGTTTCGTCGTTTTAGCTGTCGCTTCGAGTTCTTATCTCCGGGATTGTTTTCACCGTTGTAGTACTTCTACCTGTAATGCGACCTAACTTACCATTTGTCTCTGCAAAACATACGTTAGTCACATATAACATTACGTTGTCATTAATCACTAAAACCAACCAGGGGCCTAGATGCTTTCAATCTCCCCCTTTTTGGTGATTGATGATAACCCTACAAGATTTGTGAGAGTAGTTTGATTTGAAATTTCTGTCAATAGAGAAGATAGTTAGTTATACTCAGTAATCTTTGACAGAAAGAGTGTGTACCAAAATAATAAGAATGAGTGCATACACATCATAAGTTTCTTGTTCATATAAAAGTGAAATCAAATCGATGAACAAGAACTAGAAGACTGGTGATAAAATATAAGGTGAAAACATAATACACACACAATCAACATAAGCATCGAGAGTATATAACAGAGTTTGTGATCCAAAAGCATCATACAAAAGTGAAGCTAGTACAGAGAGTAACAAGCACATATATTATTTCAAAAGGACTCTCTACTAACTCCCTAACTCCCCCTAGCTCTCACAACTCATATCTCTCCCCCTTTGGCGTCAAACACCAAAAGAAAACCCGAACCTACACATCAGAAGAGGGAGGAGGTGGCGGGGGCGCATCCGGTCGCGGTCGAGGCAGCAGAGCAAACGCCAGCTGGGGGTCAGAGTCAGTCTTGGATCCAGGATCTGCTGTAGAAGCTGGAGCTGGTACTGACTCCGACGGAGGCTACGCTGCAGGAGCTGCTAGAGCCAAAGAAATCACAGACACCGCCACAGCGGCAGTGGTAACAGAAGGAGCTGGTGGCACTGGCGGCTGAGAGCTGACAGAGCCAATGACCGGTGACGTGAAAACCAGGGTGACCGGCCGGAGCGGAGAGGACGAAGGACCAACTGAAGGAAAAGGGGGTCCTGGCTGAATCGCTGGCACAACAGGAGCTTGAAGAGGAGGAGGAGGTGCAGACTGAACCGGGGGAATCGATATGCCAGAATGCTGTAGCATAAGAGTCATGAAGGCCCTGCTCTCAGCCCGATCCTGAAGAAGCTGCTGCTGAAGAGAATCATGCATGTCCTGTATTGTCTGAAACATCGAGAGCATCCTCTCGGACAACTGCTGATGGGCTACTGCCTGGCGGGTCTGCTCGGCTGCCAAGCGAGCCTGTTGCTGATTAAGTGTCTGGAGAATCGAAGCAAGAGCAGGGTCAATGGCAGGAGGGGCAGCAGGGGTAGCACTAGAACTCCCAGCCTCATGATCATGTGAGCGTGGAGGCATAGGAGGTGGAGGCGGAATCCCAAAATCATCATCATCATCATCATCATCATCATCATCATCATCATCATCATCATCAACTACGGCGTCCTGAGCTTCGAACTGATGAAGAGCAGAATCCTCGGCCTGAGTGTCAAATACTGGAGCAGGTGCTGGCACAGGAGCCTCAGGCGCTGGACGGTAGGACCCAAAGACAAGGCGTGAGGCCTCAAGTGTGCCCTGGAACTGTGGAGGCCGAATCAGCTGAGCAAAAATGTGACATAGGTAGTGAGTATATGGCAGCTGTCGATGAGCACGCAGACCATCGAAACCGGTGTCCTCGATCTCACAAATAAGGAAATCCACAACGTCAAACTCTGAGTGAGAGACCAGGGCACCAAGGAGCCAGAGCTGGATATGTGTGGTAGCCTCCCTGTACCCCATCCACGGCAGAAGTGTCTGTCTCATAAGCTGAAATAGGAACTTTGCTGATGTGGTGAAATCTGCCGGTGAGCGTCGCGACCCATCTGAGAAGGGCGGTCGGAACAGAGCCGCGACGTGAGCTGTACTGTAACACCCAGTTTGTAATATATATAATAAAAGAGGAGAAAAGACATTTCCTATAATTTATGTGTGTGTTGACTCTACTTATCATTTCATGTGGACACCTCACTTATACAAACGAATAAGTAATAAAAGGCACTCAAACAAATTATGCATCATGCTGGTATTTTTATTTTATGTGCATTTTGTGACAACATAGAATAGTGTGAAAAGAAATATATTTAGGACCCAAATGGGAATTTAAAATCTAAAAGAAATTCTAGAATTTGGAAAGAAAGAAAGAAAATACTATGCAATACAAAAATAAACTTATAAATAGATAAATTTATTCCACAATAATTTATTCAAATCATATACTCAGAAATTTGAGTACAAGTTCATCACAAATTTAAAATTCAAATTTAGATTCAAAAATAAGAGAAAAGAGAAAGGAAAATGAAAATATAAAAGAAAAACAGTGTTGTGCTCGATTGGGCCTAAGCCAACCAATTCGGCCCAATTTCCCTTTGATCTGCGTAGCCCACTAACTATCCGCGGCGCCGACATGTAGGCCTCGCTTGTCAGCCACTATTACCTCGCGCGCGCGCCGACCTGCCGCTCCCCTCTACGCTGACTTGTGGGACCCGGTGGACCACGCCAGGGTCTCGCACGCGTCTTCGCGGGTGCCACTGCTCCGCGGGACCCACTGGTCAGTCCCTCAACCACCACATCTCCGTCTTCCCCGCGCACCAACTATCTCCGCGCCCGCCACAGCGCCGTAAGCTTCGGGCTTCCGTTGCAGCTGCCCCCGTACTCCATCCCGTAGATCCGCACCCCAACGGACTCACCTAGCTGTTATAGGGCAGCTTAAACCGTGATTCCTTCGTCTTCCCTGCTTCTCCCTCTCGCGTGTGTTGCTGCCGCATACCAAATCGCCGCCGCCGCGACTACCCCTCTCTGCGCCGTGCGATCTCGACCCGATAGTGCGTGGGGGTAATCAAGGGAGCTGCGCGGAGTGATTTCGTGGCTTCTCCGCGCGCGTGAGCGACCAGGACGCCCCGGAATCTCTCGTCATCGGCAACTCCTACACCACGGATCCGCCATCGCTGTGACTACCCGCGTGGGTGGCCCTAACTTCGGTAAGCGGCTACCCATGTAGTTCGTCGTGTAATATACTGCGCGTAGCACTAGTCGGGGTAAGAAATGGACCTCTGCAGCGCCGATTGGCCGATCTCCGGTGAGAACGCCGCCGTTGGCCCGAGCGGCGCCGCCATGCGTGTCTGCCCTAGTTGGGGCGATGACCATGCGCCCTCGGATCATTGGCGCACGGCCGAGATTAAAACCCGCGTAACCTTTCACATTGAAGCAATCTGGTCCGTTGATCTGGTTTGGACGGCCAGGGTTAGATCTAGGATAATAAAATCTTCACCGTTAAAACCGAATCCAACGGTTACTGGCACAGCAGTGTACCTAGCCAGCTCGAATTAATCTTGTCGCTTGATCTCTAATCGGACGATAGAGAGTGCCCCGTACCCCTTCGGCCCGGATATTTTTCTAAAGAGCCCCTCGGGTTTTGGTGAATTAACCCGCCGTCCACTCGGGTTGTTCACTGAGTCTGGGAAAGTTTGTAGTTTAGCCCTTGACTTTCCTAGAAACTGAGGCCCAATCCAGTGGCGTGTTAAAATGAATAAATGAATTAGAAAATGTATTTTTAATACAAAAATAAACTCTAGAACTTGTAAAACTCATAGAAATTCTATTTTTGGTCCAAATTGAGCCATTCCACTTTCTAAATTTTTGTAATTTAATTCTCCATCACTTAGAGCCTCTGTTTTATCATGAAAACAGTAAGAAAAGTTATTTCTCACTTAATCCTATTTTAAACACATAAAACCTTTGGAAATTCATAACTTAAATTCTATAACTCCAAAAATTATGATTCCTGTTCCTAGAATTTTATTTTAATGCGTAGATTAATACTGTGTATTTTGTATATATGTTTGGTGTAATGTTAATTTCTCTATATGCACTGTGCTTGTTTGTATTGTGACGAGTAGAAGAGCCCGTGACCGAGGATCCTGGTGAGCAGCAGGTTGAAGTAGCTGAGCAGGAGCTCATTGAAGGCAAGTCGTGCCCTTGACCACTTTTTACCCAATAATGTTCTTTAATGTCACTTATTCATGCATATGTTAATTTTGATGGGACCCGATAGGTCACCCTAGATTGTTTATCTCATTACCTTGTTTACCCCTGATTCACTTGGGTAGTTTGCTATTGCTTTACCTGGTTTTGGGATAATCATTTATTACCTCTATGTTCCAATTCTTTTGTTATTCTATTTATGTTCATGTCAAGTTCATTAATGTTAATTGGAACATAGAGCTTAACTTGAGAAACACGTGCCACCACAAGGGTTTAATGGGACGCCCTTGGCTGACTAATTAGGAAAGCTAGTGGAAGACTACCTTACCCGAAAGGGGCAAGGGCAGTAGGGGAGTTGCATGCAAGGAGGTTCTCGAGTTGATTTTGCTGTGATGGTGGTCAGACGGGGGATTCTTGCAAGTGCTCTTCCCATAAACTGTAGCGGGTTTTCGGAAGCTAGTGGAACTTTGTAAAGGCCTCGTAGTGTTGCCCTGCCGCGCTTCCTAGGTAGAGGTGTATGGGAGTCGCGACCCCTTGGCAGATGGGTAACATGACTTGTGGGTAAAGGGTACAACCTCTGCAGAGTGTAAAAACTGGTATACTAGCCGAGCTCACGGTCATGAGCGGCTCAGGACTCTCTGATGTTTAAATTATGGAACTTAAATTCAATTTGGTCATTTGCATTGCATGGGTTTATTATTAATTTTGTTCAATTACTTTACTTAAGGTTTGGTATTTACTTACACTTAGTAACTGCTAATAAAACTTTGACCAACTACTTAAAAGCAATGCTCAGCTTTAAACCCCTGTCATTGATTAGCCTTACACATCACATGAACTCACACCTTTGTGAGTTTATGTCCACTGGTTCCCCACAACTTGTTGAGCTATGATCATGTGTGAGCTCACCCTTGCTGTCTCACACCCCCCACAGGAGAAGAGCAGGTGGTTCAGGAGGAGCCACAAGGCGAGGAGTATGATCTGATCTAGGTGGCGTTTCTCAGTTGACATTGGCGCCAACGATCCTTAATTCGTTTTATATTTATTCTTTTACTTCGTAATAAGTCTTTCGCTATGTAATAAGTACTCTGATGTTTTGTGACATTTATCTCTATACACTTTGTTATTATATATGTTGTTTTCTTGGCGCATGTATGAGATGCACCTGGCTTTGTTCCTTAAAGCCGGGTGTGACAGAAGTGGTATCAGAGGAAATGTTGACTGTAGGACGAGACCTAGATAGAAATGGACTAAACCCTTCAATACTTACCTTACTCTGATTCATTCTATACTTACCACATCTTGATCCGATCTCATCTTTTGCTTCTCCACTCTGATTAATCTTATCCTTTCTACTCTAAGACAAGATGGATTTCACACCTTGGAATCCTACCACTATGATCTTTTTAAGAGATAGGGATCCTAAGACAAAATTCAAAACTATTTTCTTTATTTAAAAATGATTGGTTGATTGTGCTGATGAATAATGCCTGATTTGCTTCTTTGATTGATTGAATTATTATAGATGGACATCTTAGCATGTACCAACATAAGGTATTGAATTAGCTTTAGTAGGTAAAATATTAATCTGCTTAGCTAATAAATCCCCCAAAGTAAAATGATTTGTAAATAACTGCCTTGTCTGCTATTCTCTTACCATATGTATCTAACTCAGATGGTCAATACCAGGCGGGGTGGTGGAATTGATTTGCCTCCTAATCGACACACTCGGTGGATATATAGACAACCCCAGCCACAGCCTGCAGAGATGAATCCTCCTGATCCTCCACCAGGCGGAGTTGACCCACTGGTTGCTGCTTAGATGAGGATGATGCAGCAAATGGCAGACACCATGACAGATATGCGTGCACAGATGCAGCAAGAACGCCAGGAGATGCGTCAAGAAAGAGAAGAGATACGACAGGAGTTGTGCCAGGAGCGAGAGGAGATACGCCAGGAAAGGAGGGCGCAACAACAGCAGCTGCAACAGCAAATGCAACAACAACAACAGCAGCAGCAACAGCAACAAGTACCACTGCCTCCACCACCACCAGTTCTACCCCGAGATAAGCATAGGGAGTTCATGAGTCATAAGCCACCAACATTTGCAAGCTCTCCTGATCCACTGGACGCGGATGATTGGCTGAATTCCGTTGAGAAGATGTTGAATATTGCACAATGCACTGACCGGGAGAAGGTTTTATATGCTTCTGGACGTCTGACAGGTCCTGCTGCTGACTGGTGGGATTCATATACTGCTGCCCATGATGCTGCGGATACTATTACTTGGACAGAGTTCAGTGCACAGTTCAGGAATTATCATATACCAGCTGGATTGATGAAGATTAAGAAGAAGGAATTTCTATCGCTGAAGCAGGGAAGTATGTCAGTTAGTGAGTATCGCGACAAGTTTATCCAGTTATCCAGATATGCCCCTGATGAAGTTGCTGAAGATGAGAGGAAGCAGGAGCATTTTATTAAAGGACTTAATGGACCATTGCAGTATGCTCTAGTGGCACACACATTTCCATCATTTCAGAGGCTGCTTGATAAGGCCCTGGCTATTTAACACAAGCGTGTTCAGCTAGGAGATTTGAAGAGAAAGGCTATATCTCAAGGACAAGGAAGCAACAGTGTTCGTCCTCGCTACAGTTCACCCCAGGGTACACCAGTTCGCACTGGTGGAGGCCAGCGCCCAGTTCAGCAATCACCACTGAGGACTCCACCTCCTCGACAGGCTACCCCTACTGGCACCCCGACGAAGTTTTCAAGACAGAGTCCAGGCACTACGTGTTTCAAGTGTGGGAAGACTGGTCATTATGCAAATGTCTGCCCACAGAGGATTGCTACTACTCTAGTTCAGAATGGGCAGCAAACTCCAGGATCTGGCAAGGGATATTCTATTGCCAAGGTTAATCAAGTCAGCGTTGATGCTACTCCGGATGGTGCTGACATCGTACTTGGTATGTTTTATGTTAATGCTATTCCTGCAACCATCTTATTTGATTCTGGTGCTACACATTCATTTATGTCTGCTAGATATGCCAACACAAATGAAATACCACTGCTAAAAATGAGAAAACCCATGATAGTAATTACACCTAAAGGGCCTGTCGAGGCGAATCAAATGACACGTAGATTGACATTGACCATTATGGGTAGAGAGTTTGGAGCTACTGCTATAATATTAGAGGCAAGCAGTATAGATCTGATCCTTGGTATGTCATGGTTGAGAAAGGCAAAGGCCGTTATAGCATGTGGTAGAGGTACCGTAGAACTCACTACCACTAAAGGAGAAAGATTTCAAGTTAATATTGCAGTAACCACCTCATCCAAACATGCAATGTTCTTTATACCTGAGGAGTTTGTTGGTGACAACATCCGTGTGGTTAGAGATTTTTTGGATGTCTTTCCAGAGGAGTTACCAGGGATGCCACCTGATAGAGAAGTTGAGTTTGTTATTGATCTCTTACCTGGAACCGCCCCTATTTCTAAACGGCCATATAGGATGTCCGTAGAGGAGTTGAAGGAACTTAAGAAGCAGTTAACTAAGTTACAAGAGGCTGGGTACATACGTCCGAGTTCCTCACCTTGGGGAGCGCCGGTTTTGTTTGTACAGAAGAAGGATGGATCGCAGCGGATGTGTGTGGATTATAGATCCCTTAACGATGTTACTGTGAAGAACAAGTATCCATTACCCCGTATTGAGGATTTATTTGATCAGATGAGAGGTGCTAGAGTATTCTCGAAGATTGATCTCCGATCAGGTTACCATCAGATGAGGATTAGACCATCGGATATTCCCAAGACAGCATTCTCGACTCGATATGGATTATATGAGTTCACTGTGATGTTGTTTGGATTAACCAATGCACCAGCTTATTTTATGAACTTGATGAATAAGGTGTTTATGGAGTACTTGGACAGATTCGTCGTGGTGTTCATCGACGACATTCTTATCTATTCCAAGAGTGATAGCGATCACGAGGAACATCTGAGGTTGGTGCTACAGAAGCTACGAGATAACCAGCTATATGCCAAGTTCAGCAAGTGCGAGTTTTGGATTGGCGAGGTGCCATTTCTTGGTCATATTATTTCTAATGGAGGAATATCAGTGGATCCTGCTAAAGTTAAGGAGATAATGGAGTGGAGAGTACCCACTACAGTTACCGAGATTCAGAGTTTCTTGGGACTTGCTGGCTATTATCGGAGATTTATTGAAGGATTTTCTAAGATTGCTAAGCCTATGACTTCGCTTCTGGAGAAGGGAAGAGAATTTAAGTGGGACGAGAAGTGTCAAGACAGCTTTGATCTATTGAAGAAGAGGTTGATGTCGCCACCATTATTGGTTATGCCAGACCTACAGAAAGGATTTGATATTTATTGTGATGCATGTGGCCAAGGCTTAGGATGTGTGCTCATGCAAGAAGGACATGTGATTGCCTATGCTTCTCGTCAGTTACGCAAACATGAATTGAACTACCCCACTCATGACTTGGAATTGGCAGCCGTTGTGCATGCACTTAAGATTTGGAGACATTACATTATGGGAACCAAGTGCCAAGTATATACGGATCATAAGAGTTTGAAGTATATATTCACTCAGAAGGATCTCAACCTTAGGCAACGCCGTTGGTTGGAGCTTATTAAGGATTATGATTTAGAGATTCACTATCACCCGAGCAAGGCAAATTTGGTTGCAGATGCCTTGAGTCGCAAGGAGCATGTTCATTCAGCTATTGTTGCCCATCTACCCGATGAGATTGTTGAGGATTTCAGGAGACTTAACCTGGGGATAGTTGCTCATACTGAAGGAGTTACTATTGATGTGGAACCTACTTCGGAGCAAGAAATCCGCAAAGGTCAACTTGATGATGCTAAAATAAAAGAGATTAAGGATCTGATTACTGAAGGTCGAGTTCCGGAATTCACGGAAGATGAGCAGGGCACTGTATGGTTCAAGGACAGGATGTGTGTTCCTGATATTGAAAGCCTTCGAGAGACTATTTTAAAAGAGGCCCATGATTCAGATTATTCTATTCATCCTGGTAGCACTAAGATGTATCAGGATTTGAAGCGGAAATATTGGTGGTATGGATTGAAGAGAGATGTAGCTGCACATGTGGCTATGTGCGATGTATGTCAAAGAGTTAAGGCTGAACACCAGAGGCCAGCTGGACTACTACACCCACTGAAGATACCCGAGTGGAAGTGGGAAGAGATTGGTATGGATTTTATTACTGGATTGCCTCACACCCAGAAAGGATATGATGCTATATGGGTGATTGTGGATAGATTGACTAAAGTGGCTCACTTTATTCCTGTCAAGACTACTTATAAAGGTTCTCAGCTAGCAGAGTTATATATGGCTCGGATTGTGTGTTTACATGGAGTACCGAAGAAGATCGTGTCTGATCGAGGTTCGCAGTTTACCTCAAGATTTTGGAGAAGCTTTCATGAGAACATGAGCACGAAGTTGAATTTTAGTACAACTTATCACCCTCAGACTGATGGACAGACTGAAAGGACTAATCAAGTATTGGAAGATATGTTGAGAGCTTGTGCCCTTCAGCATGGAGGAAGTTGGGATAAGAGTCTACCTTATGCTGAATTCTCATACAATAATAGCTATCAGGCCAGTCTGAAGATGTCACCTTTTGAAGCTTTATATGGGAGAAAGTGCAGGACTCCTTTGTATTGGGATCAGACTGGAGAAAGACAGTTCTTTGGGCCTGAACTGATTCAAGAAGCAGAAGAACAAGTCCGTATAATTCGAGAGAATTTGAGGGTGGCTCAAACCAGGCAAAAGAGCTACGCTGATAATAGAAGAAGACCACTGGAGTTTGAAGAAGGAGATTATGTGTACCTCAAGGTGTCACCACTTCGGGGAATGAGGAGATTCAAAGTTAAGGGCAAATTGTCCCCTCGCTATATTGGACCATTCTTGATCTTTAGGCGAGTTGGGGAGATGGCATACCAACTCGAACTACCTGCTAGTCTATCAGATGTGCATAACGTATTTCACGTGTCCCAACTTAAGAAGTGTCTCTGTGTCCCTGAGGAACAGTTACCAATGGAAGAGCTTAGTGTTCAGGGTGATTTGACTTACACGGAGTACCCGATCAAGATTCTTGACACATTGACTCGAGTTACAAGAAATAAGGTGATAAAGATGTGTAAAGTGCAATGGAGTCACCATGGCGAAGATGAAGCAACGTGGGAGAGAGAAGAAGAGCTTCGCATAGATTTTCCCCATCTTTTCCCTCGTTCTTCTTAAATCTCGAGGACGAGATTATTTTTAAGGGGGTAGGATTTGTAACACCCAGTTTGTAATATATATAATAAAAGAGGAGAAAAGACATTTCCTATAATTTATGTGTGTGTTGACTCTACTTATCATTTCATGTGGACACCTCACTTATACAAACGAATAAGTAATAAAAGGCACTCAAACAAATTATGCATCATGCTGGTATTTTTATTTTGTGTGCATTTTGTGACAACATAGAATAGTGTGAAAAGAAATATATTTAGGACCCAAATGGGAATTTAAAATCTAAAAGAAATTCTAGAATTTGGAAAGAAAGAAAGAAAATACTATGCAATACAAAAATAAACTTATAAATAGATAAATTTATTCCACAATAATTTATTCAAATCATATACTCAGAAATTTGAGTACAAGTTCATCACAAATTTGAAATTCAAATTTAGATTCAAAAATAAGAGAAAATAGAAAGGAAAATGAAAATATAAAAGAAAAACAGTGATGTGCTCGATTGGGCCTAAGCCAACCAATTCGGCCCAATTTCCCTTTGATCTGCGCAGCCCACTAACTATCCGCGGCGCCGACATGTAGGCCCCGCTTGTCAGCCGCTATTACCTCGCGCGCGCGCTGACCTGCCGCTCCCCTCTACGCTGACTTGTGGGACCCGGTGGACAGCGCCAGGGTCTCGCACGTGTCTTCGCGGGTGCCACTGCTCTGCGGGACCCACTGGTTAGTCCCTCAACCACCACATCTCCGTCTTCCCCGTGCACCAACTATCTCCGCGCCCGCCGCAGCGCCGTAAGCTTCGGGCTTTCGTTGCAGCTGCCCCCGTACTCCATCCCGTGGATCCGCACCCCAACGGACTCGCCTAGCTGTTATAGGGCAGCTTAAACCGTGATTCCTTCGTCTTTCCTGCTTCTCCCTCTCGCGTGTGTTGCTGCCACATACCAAATCGCCGCCGCCGCGACTACCCCTCTCTGCGCCGTGCGATCTCGACCCGATAGTGCGTGGGGGTAATCAAGGGAGCTGCGCGGAGTGATTTCGTGGCTTCTCCGCGCGCGTGAGCGACCAGGACGCCCCGGAATCTCTCGTCGTCGGCAACTCCTACACCACAGATCCGCCATCGCCGTGACTACCCGCGTGGGCAGCCCTAACTTCGGTAAGTGGCTACCCATGTAGTTCGTCGTGTTATATACTGCACGTAGCACTAGTCGGGGTAAGAAATGCACCTCCGCAGCGCCGATTGGCCGATCTCCGGTGAGAACGCCGCCATGCGCGTCTGTCCAGTTGGGGCGATGACCATGCGCCCTCGGATCATTGGCGCACGGCCGAGATTAAAACCCGCGTAACCTTTCGCATTGAAGCAATCTGGTCCGTCGATCTGGTTTGGACGGCCAGGGTTAGATCTAGGATAATAAAATCTTCACCGTTAAAACCGAATCCAACGGTTACTGGCACAGCAGTGTACCTAGCCAGCTCGAATTAATCTGGACGCTTGATCTCTAATCGGACGGTAGACAGCGCCCCGTACCCCTTCGGCCCAGATATTTTTCTAAAGAGCCCCTCGGGTTTCGGTGAATTAACCCGCCGTCCACTCGGGTTGTTCACTGAGTCTGGGAAAGTTTGTAGTTTAGCCCTTGACTTTCCTGGAAATTGAGGCCCAATCCAGTGGCGTGTTAAAATGAATCAATGAATTAGAAAATGTATTTTTAATACAAAAATAAACTCTAGAACTTGTAAAACTCATAGAAATTTCATTTTTGGTCCAAATTGAGCCATTCCACTTTCTAAATTTTTGTAATTTAATTCTCCATCACTTAGAGCCTCTGTTTTATCATGAAAACAGTAAGAAAAGTTATTTCTCACTTAATCCTATTTTAAACACATAAAAACTTTGGAAATTCATAACTTAAATTCTATAACTCCAAAAATTATGATTCCTGTTCCTAGAATTTTATTTTAATGCGTAGATTAATACTGTGTATTTTGTATATATGTTTGGTGTAATGTTAATTTCTCTATATGCACTGTGCTTGTTTGTATTGTGACGAGTAGAAGAGCCCGTGACCGAGGATCCTGGTGAGCAGCAGGTTGAAGTAGCTGAGTAGGAGCTCATTGAAGGCAAGTCGTGCCCTTGACCACTTTTTACCCAATAATGTTCTTTAATGTCACTTATTCATGCATAGGTTAATTTTGATGGGACCCGATAGGTCACCCTAGATTGTTTATCTCATTACCTTGTTTACCCCTGATTCACTTGGGTAGTTTGCTATTGCTTTACCTGGTTTTGGGATAATTATTTTTTACCTCTATGTTCCAATTCTTTTGTTATTCTATTTATGTTCATGTCAAGTTCATTAATGTTAATTAGAACATAGAGCTTAACTTGAGAAACACGTGCCACCACAAGGGTTTAATGGGACGCCCTTGGCTGACTAATTAGGAAAGCTAGTGGAAGACTACCTTACCCGAAAGGGGCAAGGGCAGTAGGGGAGTTGCATGCAAGGAGGTTCTCGAGTTGATTTTGCTGCGATGGCGGTAAGACGGGGGATTCTTGCAAGTGCTCTTCCCATAAACTGTAGCGGGTTTTCGGAAGCTAGTGGAACTTTGTAAAGGCCTCGTAGTGTTGCCCTGCCGCGCTTCCTAGGTAGAGGTGTATGGGAGTCGCGACCCCTTGGTAGATGGGTAACATGACTTGTGGGTAAAGGGTACAACCTCTGCAGAGTGTAAAAACTGGTATACTAGCCGAGCTCACGGTCATGAGCGGCTCAGGACTCTCTGATGTTTAAATTATGGAACTTAAATTCAATTTGGTCATTTGCATTGCATGGGTTTATTATTAATTTTGTTCAATTACTTTACTTAAGGTTTGGTATTTACTTACACTTAGTAACTGCTAATAAAACTTTGACCAACTACTTAAAAGCAATGCTCAGCTTTAAACCCCTGTCATTCGTTAGCCTTACACATCACATGAACTCACACCTTTGTGAGTTTATGTCCACTGGTTCCCCACAACTTGTTGAGCTATGATCATGTGTGAGCTCACCCTTGCTGTCTCACACCCCCTCCACAGGAGAAGAGCAGGTGGTTCAGGAGGAGCCACAAGGCGAGGAGTATGATCTGATCTAGGTGGTGTTTCTCAGTTGACATTGGCGCCAACGATCCTTAGTTCATTTTATATTTATTCTTTTACTTTGTAATAAGTCTTTCGCTATGTAATAAGTACTCTGATGTTTTGTGATATTTATCTCTATACACTCTGTTATTATATATGTTGTCTTCTTGGCGCATGTATGAGATGCACCTGGCTTTGTTCCTTAAAGCCGGGTGTGACATGTACCCGGAGCGACACCGCCATGAGGACGACGAGGAGGGTCAGAGGTGCCATAGCATAAGCTATGAAGACGAGTCGATGACTCGTGAAATCCAAAAAGCTGGCGAATCTGGCTGGCATGAATAGTGACATCCTCTCGCTCAAAACGAAACCTCATCCAGTGATGATCAGGGTCGATCCATACAGTCGCGTAGAAAACTCGGACCCACTCCTCAACATATCTGCCGCTGGTAGTCAAAAGAGTGAGAAGTCCAGGAAGATATGTGAGGTGAACCTCAGAGTCAGCACTGGCGGCAAGCAGAAAAGCGGGAAGGTCCAAAAGCCGGTGTGCTCGCAGAGCAATCTGAGCTGACAACTGTGCTCGGTAGAAAGACTCCTGAATCCTGGTGCTGAAAGGATCTACCACTGCAGGGTCTCTTTGTGCAGGTAACCAAGACTCCACGGGTACGTATCTGAACTGACGTACCCGTGCCACTGTAGCACGCTGAAAATCAAACAGCCTGGGATCTGCAGCAAGTGGTCGCACCTCAGTCTCATCGCTCCCGGAATCGAGCAGGTGGGATAGGTGGAGCGGAAAGGGGAGCGGAAGGAGCAGTGGAAGCTGGAGTAGTGGAGGTGGTAGGTATGGCTGAGGTTGTGGATGGCGCAGGAGTGACGGGAGCAGGTGAAGTGGGTGGTGGAGTGGTAGCAGTGGTGCGAGTGGAGGAGCGAGGCCGGGAGGCGAGGCGAGGAACTCGGTACGCAATCTGATCAGAAGAGTCTGTGGCTGATCTCCTAGCTCGGCCTGCTCTATCCATACGCCGCTTCTTGCGGCCTTCCTGCTGCTCCAAATACACAGTCTTTCCCTTGACCTGCCTGAAGGGGCGACGAGGATCCTCATCATCGCCTCCCCCTAGCGCCGACACATTCTTCGTGCGCGGCATCCTGACCTGACGACTGAAAATGAGAGAGAGAAGCTAAGCACAAGTCGATAATAGTCGATAGAATATCAAAAGAGGAGATGTCTACCTGGAAGACTCACACGAGAGGTGGAAATCCAGGCAGGACAGGAGACGACTCACGGGCAGGCAAGGTCACTGAAATGACAGAAGAGGTGAGCACGTATTAGTCACATAGTCATAAGTATATGAAATGTGAATAAATACATACACAGAGAAATATGGCACAGAAAACGAGCAATATGGCGATCGAGAGGTCAAACGACGCGAAGACGGCGTTTGAACGAGAAATAGTGCCATAGGAGGTTTGAAATTGAAAATGAGGCATGAAATGATTTGGAATTGAGCCGATACTTCACGAATAGGTTTATATGGGTAAATATGAGTGAAGTGTGTGCTTGGTTTGAATTTAGGCGAAGAAAATGAAATTTGGGCACTCGGCTCGGAAACGATCGCTCAAAACGGGGATTTGAGTGAAAGTGAAGCCTGGTATATCGGATGGGCATGAAATTTGGCGAATATGTTACTAGAGGTGTTGTGAAGGTGCCTGAAAAATTTGGGTTCAATCGGAGCATCTTTGGCTGGTTTGGTCATTTCACCGAGCATGTGGTAGGCGAAGGTTTAGGTTTTCGGTGAAAAGGACATTTGAGGCTGTGAAACCCTCCCTAAGGAGCTAGTAACCTGCAGGGATACTCAAGAAGCACATAGGAACACTTCCAACCAGTAGGATTCACAGGAATTCACAAGAATTTGAAATTGGCACTTAAGGGGAGGAAGAGTGTTCACTGTCCAGAGAAATAGAGAGAGAGAGAAAAAGGGAGACAGTGGAGGGAGGTGCTCACCAGAGAGGAGTGAGGAGCATAGTCGAGGAAGATCCCCGGAGGATCGCCGGAGGGGAACAGCAGTCGCCGGCGGGGGAGAACAGATCGCCAGAGAATCAGAGAGCAGAGAGCACAGAGGGAGAAGAGAGCCTCTGGCTCGGTCACGGGCTGGAGGCGATTTTTTTTAAAAACACGATATGGGCGCACCGGACAGTCTACAGTGCCTGTCTGGTGCACACCGGACAGCGCACAGGAAAAAGGAATTTAAGCGTGTAGCTGCCGGTGCACCAGACATTGCATAGTGCAGTGTCCGGTGCACACCGGACTGTCCGGTGACCCCAGACAGAGGGAAATTCTGGAATTTTCAAATTTTCTATTTAGTTTTCAACCAAACCAAATCCCAACTTATAATCACACAAAATAACACTTGTTGGGACAGGTATTGGCACCCTCATATATTTTCTCATAATTTTCAAAATATTTTGCCATAGGCTAGATAATTTTTAGAGAAAATAGGCAAATGGTGAGATTTGCATTTTGGCATTGCACTAGGGGTTTTCATGAAAGATTTGAGTTTTGAATACTCCCCCTAAGTGCAGTACCTCATGCATATATCAAGAACCAACAATTACATAAAAGTAGGAATTTAAGTACTAAAAGCTTAAAACTAAGACTTGTCAAGTTTGATCCCGAGTTAAGCTTTTTCACACGCTTTGTTGGCGGTTATCTCAACTAGGTTAGACAAGCCCTAGATGCAATACAAGAAATGTAAATATGCAATGCAAGCTTGACAACACCATTTGACATTTTAAATAAAATTTCTGAGATCAAGTATATTTAATTCATTCCTCAACATGCAAAAGCGGGTCTTATCAAGTGGCTTAGTGAAAATATCCGCTAATTGATCTTCCGACCTCACTCCTTCTAAAATGATATCTCCTTTAGCAACATGATCTCTAAGGAAGTGATGATGGATATCAATGTGCTTGGTGCGAGAGTGTTGTACAGGATTATTAGCAATTTTAACAGCACTCTCATTATCACACAACAAAGGTACCTTTTCTAGAACTACGCCATAGTCTAGAAGAGTTTGTTTCATATATAAAATTTGTGTGCAACAAGCACCCGCGGCAATGTATTCCGCTTCGGCGGTTGACAAGGCAACACTATTTTGCTTTTTGGATGTCCATGATACTAGTGATCTACCAAGCAAATGGCATCCCCCAGAAGTACTTTTCCTATCAATTTTGCAACCGGCATAATCCGAATCGGAATAGCCAATTAAATCAAAAGTAGCTCCTTTGGGATACCACAGACCAACGCTTGTGGTGTGCCTGAGATACCTAAGAATTCTTTTAACAGCGCGAAGATGAGCTTTCTTAGGATTAGATTGAAATCTAGCACACATGCAAACACTAAACATGATATCGGGCCTAGATGCGGTAAGGTACAATAAAGTACCAATCATAGAACGGTAGAGAGTTTGATTAACCGGGTTACCTCCCTCATCTAGGTTGAGATGTCCATTTGTTGGCATAGGTGTTTTGATTGGTTTGCACTTCTCCATGTTGAACCTTTTCAACAAGTCTTTGGTATACTTCTCTTGTGAGAGAAAGTTACCATCTTTCATTTGCTTGACTTGAAAGCCGAGGAAGTATGTTAGCTCACCAATCATTGACATCTCGAACTCTTTTGACATCAACTCACCAAATTCCTTGCAATGATAGTCATTTGTCGAGCCAAAGATTATGTCATCAACATATACTTGACAAATGAAAATATCACCGTTATGTTTCTTTGTGAATAGAGTTGTGTCGACGGTCCCGATCTTGAAGCCCTTTTCGATGAGGAAGTCGCGAAGACACTCATACCAAGCCCTTGGAGCTTGCTTTAGCCCATATAGCGCCTTGGACAACCTGTAAGCATGGTTAGGATATCTAGGGTCTTCAAATCCAGGTGGTTGCTCAGCATATACAAGTTCATTTATGAAGCCATTTAAAAATGCACTTTTTACATCCATTTGATGAAGTTTTATATCATAGCATGATGCATATGCCAGTAGGATACGGATGGCTTCCAGTCGAGCAACCGGTGCAAAGGTCTCTCCAAAATCTAAGCCTTCAACTTGAGAGAATCCCTTTGCAACAAGTCTTGCCTTGTTCCTTACAATCACGCCTTGATCATCTTGTTTGTTCCTGAACAACCACTTTGTTCCAATGATTCTTGTACCTTGTGGAGGCTTTTCCAGGGTCCAAACTTGGTTATTGGTGAAGTTATTTAGTTCTTCATGCATGGCGTTCACCCAGTCCGGATCCTGTAGCGCCTCATCTATACATGTAGGCTCAACACAAGAAACAAAGGAGTGATGTTCAATAAAAGAAGCATGTCTATGTGATCGAGTAATAACCCCTTGTGAAGGACTCCCAATGATTTGGTTTTGAGGATGAGCTTGAAGTAGTGATGAGTTTCTCCTGTTAACCACTTGGGAAGATGATCCTGGAGCATCAACATCTTTGGCTTGTACCCTTGCTTGTTCAAGAGAGACATATGTATCTTCATTTGCATGCCTCTCATCTTTTTCATCATCTTGTGGTACATTTGATGAAGAAGGCCTGTCAATGTTTTGCACCTCTTCTTCATCTTCTTTTGGTTTGATAGCTCCAATTGACATGTTCTTCATTGCTTCCCTAAGTGGCTCATCACCTACATCATCAAAATTCTCAAGTGCTCCTTGGGAGCCATTAGTCTCATCAAATTCCACATCATATGTTTCTTCTACCACGCCAGTGGCATGATTGAATACTCGATATGCTTTGGACTTTAATGAATAACCCAAAAGAAAACCAATATTACAACGTCTTTGAAACTTCCCTAGGTGATGGCATTTCTTGTAGATGTAGCATTTGCATCCAAACACCCGGAAGAAGGAGACGTCTGGCTTCTTCCCATTTAGCAGTTCATAGGGAGTCTTCGCAAGTAGCCGGCGAGGAAATAGCCTGTTTAATGCATAACATGCAATGTTGACCGCTTCGGCCCAAAACCTCTCCGGTGTGTTATACTCATCAACCATTGTTCTTGCAAGTGTGATCAAGGTCCTGTTTTTCCTTTCAACAACTCCATTTTGTTGAGGTGTATATGTTGCAGATACTTCATGCTTGATCCCAATTTCATCACAGTACTCATGAATGTTGGTGTTGTCAAATTCTTTGCCATTATAACTTCTAATCTTCTTGATCTTGTAATCAAATTCATTTTGAGCTTTCTTGGCAAACTTCTTGAATATAGATGCAACTTCAGATTTGTCATGAAGAAAGAACACCCAAGTGTATCTTGAGAAATCATCAACAATCACCAGACAGTAGAGGTTACCACCAGCACTTACATAATTTGTAGGTCCAAATAAATCCATATGAAGTAGTTCCAGTGGCCTTGATGTTGACATGAAAGCTTTAGTATGATGTGTATTAGCAACTTGCTTCCCAGCTTGACATGCACTACAAGGCTTGTCCTTTTCAAACACCACATCCTTTAATCCTCTAACCATGTCCTTCTTTAATACCTTCTTGAGTGTGCTCATCCCAACATGTGCAAGCCTCCTATGCCAAAGCCATCCAAGTGAAGCTTTGGTGAAGAGGCAAGTTCTTAAGTCTGCATCTTCTGAAGTGAAATCTACTAAGTAGAGATTGTTGTATCTAAATCCCTTGAACACCATTGATTCATCATCCATTTTTGATACAATAACCTCTGTTGGAGTGAATAAGCATTGAAGTCCAAGATCACAGAGTTGACCCACTGATAATAAATTGAAGCTCAAGGGTGCAACCAAGAGAACATTTGAAATTGATAAATCATTTGAAATTGCCACCTTGCCAAGTCCTTGTACTTTTCCTTTTGAATTGTCTGCAAATGTGATTTTGTCTTGTCCATCAACATTCTCATCAAGTGAGGTGAACATCCGTGGGTTGCCTGTCATATGTTGTGTGCATCCACTGTCAATAATCCAATGGCTCCCACCGGTCTTGTAGTTCACCTACATCCACAGACAAATCAAGCTTGAGTTTTGAGGGCCCTATATTGCATAGGACCAGTGTCTCTCTCAATCAAGGACTTTGCAACCCAAATTTGTCTAGGTCTACTCTTGCTTGGTGGACCTAGGAATGTAACTTTGACCTTTCCATTTGCTACTTTTCTTAGAACATAATGAGCATTGAAAGCAAATGGTCTTGAGTGCTTAGGCAAGGGAGTTGGTGGTTTGGCTTTGCAGTTGTGGGCAAAGTGACCTTCTTTTCCACATTCAAAGCATTTGATGGGCTTGTGAGTCTGCTTTGGCTTGTATTGAGTGGTAGCTTTCTTTTGCACAAAAGCATTGTATCCAATACCACTCTTGTTGTTTTTCATGACAGTGTTCATAAGCAACTCATTTTGGAGGTATTGGCCCTTGTTGAACTTTTGCACACTTGTTGCAAGATGTTCATTTTCACTCTTAAGTTTCTTGACCTCATTTTTAAGCCTTTCATTATCCACTGCCAACTCTTTGTTGAAATCATTGTTCTCAATGGCAACCTTTCCTCTAGTAGTTGCATCAGTCAGGTATCTCTTCAATTTTTGGTTGTCTAAAGTCAAGACTTCAACTTTTTCAGTCAATTCATCTTGTAGACTAGTTTGCTCTCCTTGACTCAAATCATCACATGAGGTTGCTACATCAATCTTAACAACAGGGTTAATAGCCTCATGTGTATTGCAAGATAAAAGTTCATTTTCAACAAGAAGATTATCATGATCAAGTTTAATCTTAGTATAGTCTTCTTTGATTTTCACTAGTCTATCTTTCAACTCCCTATTAGCTTCATTTAACTTGTCACATTTATCTTTAGCATCTTTTAGGGAGGATGTGAGCTCATTTATAGTGGATGACATAGTTTTGTTTTCTTCTTTCATTTCATCACTAGCTTTCATAACTATGTCATATTTGGCATTCAAAGATTCATTTTCATTTTTCAACCTATCACATTTAGCTTTTGACTTCCTAATGATTTGAGTGTATTCTTTAAGCAAGTCAGCTAGTTCATCATAGGAAGGTGAAGCAAATTCCTCATCACTATCACTATCACTATCATCAGTAATATCAATATCATTTTGTACCTTCCATTCACCTCTAGCCATGAGGCATAGGTGATAAGTCGATGATGGCGATGGTGGTGGTGAAGAGAAGTCCTCGGCGATGGCGGCAACCTTTTCATCATTCTCCTCTTCACTTGAAGAAGATCCACTTGATGACTCAATGTCAGTGAGCCAGTCACCAACAATATGTGCCATTCCATTTTTCTTTTTGTGGAACCTCTTTTGCTTCCCATCTTTCCTCTTCAAGAATTTCTTTTCCCTTTTCTCATCGTCGCTGTCATCTTCTTTCTTGCCCTTGAACTTGTTCTTCTTGGGCTTGGTACATTGATGAGCAAGATGACCAAGCTCTCCACAGTTGTAGCAATCCATCTCAGAAATGGGCTTTCTTTTGCTGGAAAAGAATTTCTTCTTTCTTGAATCAAATTTGATGCCTTCTCTGTTGAGCTTCTTTAACATCTTGGTGGTCTTCCTCACCATCAAGGCAATGTTAGCATCAAGGTCATCATCACTTGAGGATTCTTCCTCAATTTGTACTTTGGATTTTCCTTTTCTTTCTTGATTTGCTTTGAGAGCCAAATCCTTTCTCTTGGAAGATGACTCATCTTTGTCATTGATGTGCATGTACATCTCATGAGCATTGATCTTTCCCAATATCTGTGTAGGTGTGGTAACTGAAAGATCCATTTGATGTAGCACAGTGACAATGTGTCCATATTTGTCTATTGGGAGGACACTGAGAATCTTCCTCACAACATCCGGTTGTGAGATTTGAGTAAGCCCCAATCCATTTACTTGCTCTACAAGAATATTGAGACGTGAGTACATAGCATTGGCATTTTCATTAGCAAGCATTTCAAAAGAATTCAACTTTCTCATAGCAATGTGATATCTCTCCTCACGCTCACTCCTAGTTCCTTCATGTAGAGCACAAATGTCCATCCACAAATCATGAGCATTTTTATGATTTCTAACTCTATTGAACACATCCTTGCAAAGGCCTCTAAAAAGGGTGTTTTTGGCCTTAGCATTCCGTTTCTCATAATTAAACTCATCACCTACAAGATTTGTGGGATCTCTAGGTTGGAGGAATCCTTGTGTGGCGGCTTTGTAGACACCAATGTCTATAGCCTCTAAATATGCTTCCATACGAATTTTCCAATATGGAAAATCGTCACCATAAAAAACGGGAGGAGGTCCATCCCCACCGGACATCGTTACTCTAGCGGTTAAGCTAATCTAAGAGCAACAAGGCTTTGATACCAATTGAAAGGATCACGATACCCAGGGGGGGTGAATTGGGCTTTTCTAAAAATAAACACTAATTAAAACCTAAGCAAGAGCTAAGCAAGAGCCCAACTTCACCCCAACAACTAGCGCTAAGAAAATAATACTAGAAATACAACAATGCTAAGACAATACTTTAATTACTTGCTAAACAAATACACAATGTAAAGTGCTTGAATTAAGTGCGGAATGTAAAACAAGGTTTAGAAGACTCCTCCAATTTTTCCCGAGGTATCGAAGAGTCGGCACTCTCCACTAGTCCTCGTTGGAGCACCCGCGCAAGGGTATCGCTCCCCCTTGGTCCTCGCAAGAACCAAGTGCTCACTACGAGATGATCCTTTTCCACTCCGGCGCGGTGGATCCCTCGAGACTGCTTACAAACTTGAGTCGGGTCACCAACAAGATCTTCACGTTGATCACCGAGCTCCCAACGCCACCAAGCCGTCTAGGTGATGCCGATCACTAAGAGTAACAAGTCGTAGACTTTCGCTTGACCAATAGAAGCCTAATGCAAGTGGTGTGTACTCTAGGTGGCTCTCGCTAGTGCTAATGAGGAACAAATGCGGGATTAAGATTCTCTAATCTCCTCACTAGGCTTTTGGTGCTTGCAATGCTCTAGCAATGTGCTGGAATTAATGTGGGCAGCAAGACATTGAATATGGTGGGTGGAGGGGGTATAAATAGCCCTCACCCACCAACTAGCCGTTACCAGCACTCTTCTGCGCATGGGCGCACCGGACAGTCCGGTGCGCCAACGGTCGACTCCAACGGCTAGTTCTGACAGCTAGCCGTTGGGCTGATGGCACACCGGACAGTGAACAGGCACTGCCCGGTGCACACCGGATAGTCCGGTGCACTGTCCGGTGCGCCACTAAAATTCATTTCTGAAACTGGCGCTGTCGGGTTTCTACGGGAGAAAACTCTTCCCCAGGGCTACCTGGGCCCCACCTGGCAGAGGGTGCACCGGACAGTCCGGTGCATGTGGCGGAACTGCCCGAATTATTCCAACTTAAGTGTCTAAGCCCTGCCTTAGAGGCTAGACCACACTTAAATGGGAATAACCCGTCAATCCCTCGGATCTAGTCCGACACGGCCACTGACAGGATCAAGTACCACAATCTCACTCGATGGTGAGTCACAGAGCAAATACAATAAAGCATAAAACCATACATGGAAGAGTGTTAAATTATTACATCATCATCATCGGAGTTTTGCCAAAAGTAGTCATCATTGTTCGAAGTGCAGCGGAAAATAAACTAACGGTAAATAAATGGAGAGATGGGGAAGCCTGTCCCATCACTCCTCATGCTCCTCCTCAGCCGAGGTAGGGTCCCACTCGACAGTCCAACCCGGTGGCAGGGTGGATGGCCAAGTCACTCCAGCAGCCATTTCCTCCAGAGAACCTGTAAAATTATGCCACAAGCAAGTCTGAGTATACTAATACTCAGCTAGACTTACCCGGTGTGAGGAGTCTATACTCCTCTACCTCTAGACATGCAGCTGTTTGGCTGTGGGGTTGGGTTGCCAAAAGCACTAGCTGAGTTTCTAAATCAAGGTTTTAACTTTGTCAAAATTAAGTGTGACTCTCTTAAGGCTAAAAGTGTACTATCTACTCATACATAGTAGCAAGCATTTTTAGCAATCAACAGCTTGTATCATCTCAGCACAGTTCCACTTGTTACTCAATGTAGCAGCATGGATCAAGCAGTCTCATTAGCTGCGAGAAGCAGACGATTCGAATCGAGTTTTTATCCTTGCAAGGTAAACCTAAACACACGACATGTAGGGGCACTCCGTCCCCACACATATCAACCGTCCCCATCGATTCCCCGTCAGCAGAACAGGGCTCACCGCCTTGGCGAACAATGCCTCACTGACCCCGACTGGCCATCGTGCAGTGACCGCACTTGTACCCACCATAACCGGAATGGGAGACTACGTCTCAGGTCGCGTGAGGGGATATGTCCACTGCCAGGTTCACTCAGGTACTAGGCTTACCGATTTACCATATTTCTCGGTATGTGTTTAGTACGTTCAAACGCTTGACTCACGGTACCACACCTTAATCCTTACTCAAATTTTTATCCCGTAGACAACCAATCCCCATGGATTGTTGCCCACAAACCAACCTTGTTATGATATGAAATTGAGTACAACCAATTCCTGACCTCGCGCGAGTGCTAGAAAAATCACTCGACTTCTACCGAGATCCTAATTAATAAAGCAGCTACTCGACCTAGCATACTAGTATTCATCTCAAAAGGATTACCTGAGATCATGCAATTAGGGTTTCAAACAATTCCTACACCTAAGTGCACAATCAATCCTACAATCATTAAGTGAAGTAAAATAGCATAAATAACAGGTTATGCATAAAACCGGGGCTTGCCTTCCAAAGCAGTGGCAGGCAGGTCCTCTGGTGCAGGCTCAGGTGCTGGGTCTGGGGCAACCTCCTGGGCAGCTCCTTGCTCCGGCACGAGGATGTATTCTCCGTCAGCAAGATTACAGTATATCGAGATGCAATGAACATGTATGTCATGATTATGCAAGATTTAAGAACATTAAACTACAGAAATTAAGTCAAGAATTAACTTAGAGTTCCCTGGCTATGTGGGTCTTCTAGTGGTATATATACATAGACTTATTCCCTTTTAGGTTTAGGTTTTCTTTTAGGATAACATAGGGGATTTGCATTGTTTTTATAGATTTCAGTGGACAATTTACAAAGGTCTTAGGAGGACATTAATTTCCATTATCTATTTTCCTTTCTTTAATTTCCATTTAGGGTTTCTAGTGTAGGTTTGAACTACAACAGTATTGTAAAAATTTTCAAAAATTCAATAAAAATTACAGTGGGTTGTCACTTGCTATTCTAGCTGGTTTTAAGAAGTTGAGGCTCAAAGTACAAAAGCTAGGCTTAAAACAAAATAACAATAGTTAGGCAAAATGGGCCACTTTACACTACATCTCTTAGTTAGGGGTAGGTTCTGTCTTAAAGGTTATTTTTGTTGGCCTCTATTAGTGATACTAAGCTCTTGTACCAAAAATGGCAGAGAGCAACATGATGGTTAATTAATGATGGATTTCTAAAGTTTGGTGCAAAAAGGGTGCTTAGAACTAACTTGCCATTTGAAAATATCAAACAACAGATTTCAGATTTTTCTTAAGTTCTTATTATCAAAACATTAGTTATCCTAAGGTTTGGGGAGGTTTCACCTTAGGGTTATTTTTGTAGGGTTTTTCTAAGTTATCCTTATTTTATTCATTTAAAAGGTATCTTTCTTACCTTACACTACAATAGGGTATGATATATTTTTCCAGTGAACTATATTGACTAAGTATCTCAATAAAAATAGGGGTGCCCTCTGGTTCATTATTTATGTCACCTTTTCTATTTTTCTTAACCTTAAGCATATTATGGAATAAGGGGTGAAAACTAACTTAATGTAATGGACAGAGGGGTTTAACATTTTTAACTAGGTCAGTAGGTAGATATAAACTTCTCCAAATTTTTCCAACCCTAGTTAAATAGT
Organism: Zea luxurians; assembly: GCA_029449295.1. Taxonomy (NCBI): domain Eukaryota; kingdom Viridiplantae; phylum Streptophyta; class Magnoliopsida; order Poales; family Poaceae; genus Zea; species Zea luxurians. Next base: position 34,730,276 of record JAOPSE010000016.1, on the reverse strand, counting down.
ACAACCATTTTTCTTGCTATTATTAAGCTTTTGGTCAAAACTAAGATTAAATCAGAACCTTATATTTTTTTCTAGTACTTATGGGGTTTTATATTTTTCTTAGATAGGTTACATTATTTAGAGTCTGGCAAAATTGGTTTGACCAAATTTGGATAAACCAAACAGAAGTTATGAGTTTTCAAAGTTTCTGTTTGAATTTAAAACAGGTTTTAATAAGATTTCCCTGAAAAAGCAGTTTGCGCCGAGGTCCCTGGGTTCAAAACAAATCAAACCTCGCAGATCTACCCTTGCGCCACTATTCCCCCGAGTCTCTGACATTTCACTTAACCCCCTGACCTTTTCTTCCTCTCACCCGCAGTCCTTCCCCCAACTGAAACAGTAGCCGCGGGAAAGAAAAGGGTGGCGCGGCTTACCGGCGGCGAGGGAGGTCCGGCGAAGGGCAGGGTTTGCTCGGGGAGGTTCTGGCGATCACGTCGAGGTATGGCTCGTCGTCGGGGATGGCCGGAATCGCCCGGTCCACGCGCGCAGGCGGGAGAGCTCGACGGCGGCGTGTGCTCCGGCCTATCCACGGCGGTATAGTTCAATCCAAGGGCATAGGGAGCTTCATGGAGGTCTAAGGAGTCTAACCGTGCAAGGAATCGAAGAGAGACTCACCGTGTACCTCGGTCCATGGTTGCCGGCGGTCGGGTGAATTCCGGTGACCTTGTTCCGGCGTCTCCGGTGAAGCAGAGCCCGATTCTTTGCTCGGGGAGCTTCACTGGTGGGTGCACACTCGTGTCCGAGGGTTGGATGGGACTGTGGGAGGCTGGGCTGGCCGGTCTACGGCGGCAGTGGCTCGGGTGGCCGCGGGCACGTCGCGCACGGGCAAACGGCGGTGAACTGAGCTCCGGTGAGGCTTGAGCGCGTGTGGAGGGGTACGGCCAAGGTTCCTGGGCGTTTTATAGGCGCGGACGCGGACCAGGGCGCTGGCTTGGCTCGGGCGCGGCGCGGGGCTCGCGGGGGCGCGCGCGGGCGTGCTCTGGCGCGGCAGAACGCGTCGAACACGTGGCGGTTTGTTTCTTCCATTGTTCAAACGTCGGCAGAGGTCGCAAACGTGCGAATCTTTGCAAAAGTTCGGCGCAGACCTCTTCCTGGCACCTAGGGCTGTCACTCAACTGTGAGACGTCGGGGCAGATATGGCCTAGGGAGGGAGATCTTCGGATGCCAAAACAGGTGTGTCACCCTGGGCACTTCGCGACAAAAGCCATGCCATGGCATGTCAAACGTCCGAGTCCTGGGCTCAACTTTTTCCAGTGGGTGCCCTAGGTGGTATGCCACGTTTTTGGTATAGATCACAAGTGGATTTGATGCCATCTTCAAGGTGAACACGGTTGATCCTTAAACTAGGGTTAAAAATGGACTTAGAGAGAAATAGAGAGCTCTAGCTCTCTCTCCACTTAGTGATTTGATTTGGAGTTTCTCCAGGGGCCTTTTTGCAATATTTCCTTCCTCTAATTGCTGGTTATAAGGTTGCTTAAGGTTGGGTTAAAGATCACTCATGTTTTGCACATTTGTTTATTTCCCTTTTTCTTCTTATCCATGGCTTTGAAAAGGAGGGTTCAAGAGGGGTCTAGGGTTTTCCCCCTTTCTTGTCCAAGGTAGCAAATGCACAAAAGCTTACATGGTGCTCTTAGGTCCTTAGAATTCTTGGTTAACACATAATCTCCAAGGTTCTTTGTTCCCCTCAAGTTATTTCTACAAGTGATCACAATCCTCAGCATTCAGGGTATGCTCTAGTCAAGGTAACACCTGAGGTGTTACAGCCCTCCCCCCTTAAAGGAATCTCGTCCCGAGATTTTAGGTAGAGTCCCTTGGAGGGTGCTTGAAGGTGTGTTAGTGCTACTCTCCCTTTGTGCTCAAGTTTCACTTTTTAACTGTTCTTCGAATGTCATCCTCTTTGCAACTTCAGAAGGAAGCCCTTCTTTAGTTAAATCCACAACTTAGACTATTCTTGTTATCTAAGTTTTTCTTATAATTGACTTCAAAGGGCAGGTGGGGGTGGGGCTCCTGGGTTACGTACCGACTCCTTTGAGCAGAAAGTCGGGGAAGCGTGAGCGTAGAAAATCCTCCGTTTCCCATGTAGCTTCTTCCGCTGAATGATGACTCCACTGAATCTTATACATTTTGATTGATCTTGCCCGCGTTGATCTTTCCTTCTGATCCAATACCTTGACGGGGTACTCTTGGTAGGACAAGTCTGGTTCTATCTCAATGTCCGGTTCCGGTAGCACTTCAGTGGGTAGACGAACACATTTCCGCAGCTGAGATACATGGAACACATTGTGAACTGCTGACATGCGGGGTGGCAATTCCAATTGGTAAGCTACGGGTCCACAACTTGCCTTGATCTTATAGGGTCCAATGTAACGAGGGGCCAATTTGCCCTTGATCCCGAATCTCTGGACACCCTTGGTTGGTGATATCTTAAGATAGACATGATCTCCCACCTCAAACTGTAGAGGCTTCCGCCTCTTGTCATGATAACTCTTTTGTCTGGCCTGAGCAGCTTCTAGGTTCTTCTTGATAATCCTAACCTTTGCCTCTGCTTCAAGCACCAAATCTGGCCCAAAAATTTCCCTTTCTCCTGCTTGAGACCAATTTAGCGGGGTCCTACACCTTCTCCCATATAATGCCTCAAAAGGTGCCATCTTTAGACTGGACTGATAGCTGTTATTGTAAGAAAACTCTGCCAAGGAAAGACACTTGTCCCAATCCTTTCCATAGTGTAGTGCACATGCTCGCAACATATCTTCCAAAATCTGATTTACCCTTTCTGTCTGACCATCTGTTTGGGGGTGGTATGCTGAGCTTCGTATGACCTGGGTTCCAAGTGATTCCTGTAATTGCTCCCAAAATCGGGCTACAAAAGGTGCTCCTCGGTCGGAGACTATAGTCCTTGGTATCCCATGCAGACGAACTACCTGGTCGATGTAGATCTCCGCATACTTCTCCGCCCGGTGGGTGGTGTGCACTGGCAAGAAATGAGCAGTTTTGGTCAATCTGTCCACAATAACCCATATGGAATCATGGTGCCTGGAGGTATTGGGTAATCCCACTATGAAGTCCATGCAAATGTCCTCCCATTTCCAAGATGGTATGGGAAGGGGTTGCAAAGGGCCTGCTGCCTTCAAGTGACTGGCTTTTACCCTCTGGCAAGTGTCACACTTGGAGACGTGCTTGGCAATTTCCCTCTTCATTCTGGTCCACCAATATAACGATCTGAGGTCATGGTACATCTTGTTGCTACCCGGGTGTATGGAGAACTTGGAAAGGTGAGCTTCATCCAATATCTTCTTTCTGAGTTCTGAGTCCTTGGGGACAACCAATCGATCTCCAAACCATAAAATCCCCTTGCTGTCCTGACGGAAACACTTGTATTTCTCTGCCTTCTGCTTGATCATTTCTTTAATAACCTATACTCCCTTGTCCCCAACCTGTGCCCTGACTATTCGCTCTTGCATCGTGGGCTCCACTGAGATATAACTCAATCCACCAGAAGGAACCACTTCTAGGTTCAGCTTGCACAACTCATCACACAAGGTGGTGACTTTTGCATCCATGTTCATGCAATTGCACTGGGCCTTTCTACTCAAAGCATCCGCCACAACATTGGCTTTGCCGGGGTGGTAATGCACCTCCAAGTCATAGTCCTTGATCAATTCCAACCATCTCCTCTGCCTCATGTTCAAATCTGCTTGAGTGAAAATGTACTTGAGGCTCTTGTGATCAGTGTAAATGTTACAGTGAGCTCCCATCAAATAGTGTCTCCATATCTTAAGAGCATGAACCACTGCTGCCAATTCTAGATCATGTGTTGGGTAGTTCTGCTCATGGGGCCTGAGTGCTCGGGAAGCGTAAGCAATCACTCTGTTTTCTTGCATCAAGACATATCCCAATCCGGTACCAGAAGCATCACAATAAACTTCGAATGGCTTGGTATTATCTGGCTGAGCTAGCACTGGAGCGGTGGTCAAATGTTGCCTCAAGGTATGAAAAGCATCTTCACACTTCTGGCTCCACTCAAATCTGACTCCCTTCTTTAACAGTTCAGTCATTGGCTTGGCAATTCGGGAGAAATCCGGAATAAATCGTCGGTAGTACCCTGCCAATCCCAGAAAACTCCGAATCTGCCTCACTGTAGTCGGGGGTTTCCAATTCATCACCTCCTGTACTTTTTTAGGGTCAACCGATATCCCATCCTGAGAAATTGTGTGACCCAAGAACTTAATCTCCTTCAGCCAAAATTCACATTTAGACAATTTTGCATAAAGACGGTGATCGCGCAGTCGCTGAAGTACGATGTGCAGATGCTCAGTATGCTCGTCTTCATTCTTGGAATAGACCAGAATATCATCAATGAAAACGACCACAAACTTATCCAACTCTGGCATAAATACTGAGTTCATTAGGTACATAAAATAAGCCGGGGCATTGGTTAGCCCAAAAGACATTACCAGAAACTCATACAGTCCATATCTGGTAGAGAAAGCCGTCTTGGGAATATCGCTGGCACGGATCTTGATCTGATGGTATCCTGAGCGAAGGTCTATCTTGGAGAATATCTTGGCTCCTACCAACTGATCGAATAGAACATCAATGCGGGGTAATGGGTATTTGTTCTTGATAGTCACCGCATTGAGAGGGCGGTAATCAACACACATCCTCAAGCTTTCATCCTTTTTCTTCACAAATAATGCCGGACATCCCCATGGCGAAGTACTTGGGCGGATGAACCCCTTGTCCAACAATTCTTGCAATTGCTTTTTCAGCTCCGCCAATTCCGCGGGAGGCATCCTATAGGGTCTCTTGGAGATAGGAGCAGTCCCGGGTTGCAACTCAATTGCGAACTCAAGGTCTCTGTCAGGTGGCATCCCTGGCAATTCATCCGAAAACACATCCGGGTAGTCACAGACCACTGGGATCTATGCTACTGGGGATTCTAGCATAACGAAGGCACAAGAGCGGGTACAACCTTGATCGGGCAAATATAATGTGGTTTCACCACAGGTTGGTGAGTGCACTTCGATAGCCCTAGCTGCAATGTCAATCACTACCTGATGTTTGGTTAACCAATCAGTCCCCAATATGATATCCACACTATCCAGTCCCAAGATAAGAAGGTTGGTTTTAATTATCAAACTACCAAACTTTAGAGGCACGTTCTTGTTGATTTGATAAGTGACAACTCTGCCTCCGGGTGTTGAAATTGTAATGCCCCCATCGGTATGGTGAAAGGGTAACTGGCATTTGGCACTAAACTTGGCACTGATAAAACTATGTGAAGCACCGGAATCAAAAAGAATAATAGCGGGAAAATTCAAAACTGTAAAGATACCAGTCATGACGGGTGCTCCCTCTGGAATGTCAGCCATGGTAGTGAAGTTCAGCTTGCCCTGCCTCACTTGCACCTTCTGTCTCTTGCCTTGGTTCTGATTGACATTCTGCCCCTGCCTCTGCTGGTTTCTGGGGCAATTCTTGGCATAATGCCCAGTGCTGCCACAAGTGAAGCACCTGTTGTCATTGGCCTGGCGGTACTGCTGCTGCTGATTGTTCCTCTGAGCTGGAAACTGGGTGCGGTTGGGTGCCTGCTGCTGCTGCTGCGGTGGTCTGATCACCCATCTCCCTTGCTGCTGCTGAGGCCCCTTGTTCTGCGCGTCAGACATAATCCTGAAGCGCTGTGGCTGAGCTGAGGGTCCTGCCACAGGGGTCTTCCTCTTCTTCTCTGCCTGTCGAGCTAAAATGCAGTCCTCCTGGGAGATAGCCATGTTGACCAACTCATTGTAACTGTTGGCCCTGACGGTGTTGAGACGATCACGGAGCTTGGTGCTGAGCCCCCTTCTGAACCTGTCTCGCTTCTTCTCATCCGTGTCTGCATGGTATCCAGCATACTGGCACAAATCATTGAAGGCCTGGGCATACTGCAACACTGTCATGCTGCCCTGAGTGAGTGCCAGAAACTCATTGAGCTTCCGGTCCATGATGCCAGCTGGAATATGGTGCCCTCTGAAAGCTGCCTTGAACTCCCTCCATTCCACTTCTCTACCTTCTGGCTGCATGGCAAGAAAATGGTCCCACCAAGTCCTCGCGGGTCCGCGAAGCTGCTGGGTGGCGAACCTGACCTTGATGACCTCTGAGCAAGCCCCATGGAGCAGTGGGAATTTGGATTCCACCACCCGCAACCAGACATCTGCATCAAGTGGGTCCTTGGCCCTTGTGAACAGTGGAGGCTGGGTGCTGAGGAACTCCTGATAGGTAGCCGCCGCGGGGTGACGCTGATGGTCTCCACCACCATAGTGCTGTGGTGGGGGCTGACGCTGAGCCAGCTGCCTCAAGATCTCATTCTGCTGAGCCATGAGCTCCTGCAGAGTGGGAGGCGGTGGCGGTGGAGGAACGTGCTCATTTTGACCACGGCGCGCTCTCCCAGCCATCTGAAAAATCACATGGTTGCTTAATAACACATCTCCAAGCTTAAGGTTCAAACAGGGTAGGGGAGTTAAAGCAATTTGATAGATTCCTCACAAAACAAAACAAAAACATAAACCTTCCGTCCAAATTTAAACTGTCATTAATCATCCCCAAACCTCCAAAAGAGCTTAACACGGTTACATCAATAATCCAAAAGACTCAACTCTACCTAGCCTAGTACCCTAAGGGTGCAAAAGCTAAGCTAGTGGCGAGGAGTCCAACTATCATCAACCTCTAGGATTAGCCTGGCATCTAATGAGCGAACAAGGCAACGCTGGACTCGGGGGAAGGGGGTCTCTCTGAGCCAGCGGTGTCTACACTGGAAGCAGGCTCCTCCCCTCCCTCGATGTCAACGTCCTCGTCAGCCTCCTCACCATGGATCTCTTGGTGATGCATGTCTAGGTGCTCATTTGCTTCTGCTAGCTGCTGCTGAGTGTTGAGGAGCTGATCTTCGAGAACCTCGATGGTGTTCTCCCTGGTGCCCACTAGCTCCTCCAACTCATGAATCTCATCAGACAGCTGCTCTACTTGCAAATCTTTTTCCACAAGCTCCTGGGACAAGTCCACCACGAGCTCTTCCCTGTTGTCCAGGGTGATCTTGGTTGCCTCCAGTAGTGCCATCAAATGAGACATGGCCTCCCCACGCATCACTTGCAGACGATACAGAGCGTTCATGCATCGTACCGACAAGTGAGCGGTGTGGCCTGGGTAGAGAGCCCAGATGTCCTTGGCATGCTCCACCCGATCCTTCCACATCGGGTCGTCCTCCTTCTCCGCAGGGAACAACCCAATGGGGTGGGTAGCCAGCTCCAAGGGATGGAATCCGCAGAAGGTAGTCAGTCCATGCAGAGCGATTGCCTCAATTGTGTCCTCCGCTCGGTACCCGAAAGACTCAGAGTCCAAGGAGCGCCAGCCTGGCTGCAGGGGATGAGGCTCCAAAGTCATCCTCACCCTACAGCGAGGCACCCGGTGCTTCTCGAACTGCTGCACCGCGTACTGAGGGGGTGTCAAGTATCCTGCCCCCTGAAGTACTTCCCACAAAATGCGGGGAAAACCCTCTCGTGCAAGTCCGTCAGTGTGGGTCAGTGCATTTCCGTCATCGGAGGATCCGTGGGAAGCCATCTGTGCACGGTTAAGCGTAAGTGAAAGAAAAAGAATTACAAAAAGAACAAGGAAAATAAAACTCAGCCTGTCTCTAGTTAAAAGAAAAAGGCACTGGGGACCTAGCTGGTTGTTATCTTGTTTTTAAGTCTTTTTACTCAGTTACCCATTTGCTTAATTATGAATGCATGCATGCTCGTCCTGAACGACCTCTCCAGAAGATAAAAGGAATAGGGAAGAACTCCCCTCCTTTAAAAGTGGCCTATAGGGCCTAGTCACTTAGCCACCTAACTACCCATCTATTTCCTAAGGCTTCACGTCCTAGGTCTATCCTGCTCGTCCTACGATCTATCCAACATTGTTTCTATCAAATTTTACTTTAGAAAAGGGATGGCATTTATGGTTTATTGATTCCTCTGTGGTGGTACAAGCTCCGATACCAGCTGTGGCGGAACTGCCCGAATTATTCCAACTTAAGTGTCTAAGCCCTGCCTTAGAGGCTAGACCACACTTAAATGGGAATAACCCGTCAATCCCTCGGATCTAGTCCGACACGGCCACTGACAGGATCAAGTACCACAATCTCACTCGATGGTGAGTCACAGAGCAAATACAATAAAGCATAAAACCATACATGGAAGAGTGTTAAATTATTACATCATCATCATCGGAGTTTTGCCAAAAGTAGTCATCATTGTTCGAAGTGCAGCGGAAAATAAACTAACGGTAAATAAATGGAGAGATGGGGAAGCCTGTCCCATCACTCCTCATGCTCCTCCTCAGCCGAGGCAGGGTCCCACTCGACAGTCCAACCCGGTGGCAGGGTGGATGGCCAAGTCACTCCAGCAGCCATTTCCTCCAGAGAACCTGTAAAATTATGCCACAAGCAAGGCTGAGTATACTAATACTCAGCTAGACTTACCCGGTGTGAGGAGTCTATACTCCTCTACCTCTAGACATGCAGTTGTTTGGCTGTGGGGTTGGGTTGCCAAAAGCACTAGCTGAGTTTCTAAATCAAGGTTTTAACTTTGTCAAAATTAAGTGTGACTCTCTTAAGGCTAAAAGTGTACTATCTACTCATACATAGTAGCAAGCATTTTTAGCAATCAACAGCTTGTATCATCTCAGCACAGTTCCACTTGTTACTCAATGTAGCAGCATGGATCAAGCAGTCTCATTAGCTGCGAGAAGCAGACGATTCGAATCGAGTTTTTATCCTTGCAAGGTAAACCTAAACACACGACATGTAGGGGCACTCCGTCCCCACACATATCAACCGTCCCCATCGATTCCCCGTCAGCAGAACAGGGCTCACCGCCTTGGCGTACAATGCCTCACTGACCCCGACTGGCCGTCGTGCAGTGACCGCACTTGTACCCACCATAACCGAAATGGGAGACTACGTCTCAGGTCGCGTGAGGGGATATGTCCACTGCCAGGTTCACTCAGGTACTAGGCTTACCGATTTACCATATTTCTCGGTATGTGTTTAGTACGTTCAAACGCTTGACTCACGGTACCACACCTTAATCCTTACTCAAATTTTTATCCCGTAGACAACCAATCCCCATGGATTGTTGCCCACAAACCAACCTTGTTATGATATGAAATTGAGTACAACCAATTCCTGACCTCGCGCGAGTGCTAGAAAAATCACTCGACTTCTACCGAGATCCTAATTAATAAAGCAGCTACTCGACCTAGCATACTAGTATTCATCTCAAAAGGATTACCTGAGATCATGCAATTAGGGTTTCAAACAATTCCTACACCTAAGTGCACAATCAATCCTACAATCATTAAGTGAAGTAAAATAGCATAAATAACAGGTTATGCATAAAACCGGAGCTTGCCTTCCAAAGCAGTGGCAGGCAGGTCCTCTGGTGCAGGCTCAGGTGCTGGGTCTGGGGCAACCTCCTGGGCAGCTCCTTGCTCCGGCACGAGGATGTATTCTCCGTCAGCAAGATTACAGTCTATCGAGATGCAATGAACATGTATGTCATGATTATGCAAGATTTAAGAACATTAAACTACAGAAATTAAGTCAAGAATTAACTTAGAGTTCCCTGGCTATGTGGGTCTTCTAGTGGTATATATACATAGACTTATTCCCTTTTAGGTTTAGGTTTTCTTTTAGGATAACATAGGGGATTTGCATTGTTTTTATAGATTTCAGTGGATAATTTACAAAGGTCTTAGGAGGACATTAATTTCCATTATCTATTTTCCTTTCTTTAATTTCCATTTAGGGTTTCTAGTGTAGGTTTGAACTACAACAGTATTGTAAAAATTTTCAAAAATTCAATAAAAATTACAGTGGGTTGTCACTTGCTATTCTAGCTGGTTTTAAGAAGTTGAGGCTCAAAGTACAAAAGCTAGGCTTAAAACAAAATAACAATAGTTAGGCAAAATGGGCCACTTTACACTACATCTCTTAGTTAGGGGTAGGTTCTGTCTTAAAGGTTATTTTTGTTGGCCTCTATTAGTGATACTAAGCTCTTGTACCAAAAATGGCAGAGAGCAACATGATGGTTAATTAATGATGGATTTCTAAAGTTTGGTGCAAAAAGGGTGCTTAGAACTAACTTGCCATTTGAAAATATCAAACAACAGATTTCAGATTTTTCTTAAGTTCTTATTATCAAAACATTAGTTATCCTAAGGTTTGGGGAGGTTTCACCTTAGGGTTATTTTTGTAGGGTTTTTCTAAGTTATCCTTATTTTATTCATTTAAAAGGTATCTTTCTTACCTTACACTACAATAGGGTATGATATATTTTTCTAGTGAACTATATTGACTAAGTATCTCAATAAAAATAGGGGTGCCCTCTGGTTCATTATTTATGTCACCTTTTCTATTTTTCTTAACCTTAAGCATATTATGGAATAAGGGGTGAAAACTAACTTAATGTAATGGACAGAGGGGTTTAACATTTTTAACTAGGTCAGTAGGTAGATATAAACTTCTCCAAATTTTTCCAACCCTAGTTAAATAGTACAACCATTTTTCTTGCTATTATTAAGCTTTTGGTCAAAACTAAGATTAAATCAGAACCTTATATTTTTCTCTAGTACTTATGGGGTTTTATATTTTTCTTAGATAGGTTACATTATTTAGAGTCTGGCAAAATTGGTTTGACCAAATTTGGATAAACCAAACAGAAGTTATGAGTTTTCAAAGTTTCTGTTTGAATTTAAAACAGGTTTTAATAAGATTTCCCTGAAAAAGCAGTTTGCGCCGAGGTCCCTGGGTTCAAAACAAATCAAACCTCGCAGATCTACCCTTGCGCCACTATTCCCCCGAGTCTCTGACATTTCACTTAACCCCCTGACCTTTTCTTCCTCTCACCCGCAGTCCTTCCCCCAACTGAAACAGTAGCCGCGGGAAAGAAAAGGGTGGCGCGGCTTACCGGCGGCAAGGGAGGTCCGGCGAAGGGCAGGGTTTGCTCGGGGAGGTTCTGGCGATCACGTCGAGGTACGGCTCGTCGTCGGGGATGGCCGGAATCGCCCGGTCCACGCGCGCAGGCGGGAGAGCTCGACGGCGGCGTGTGCTCCGGCCTATCCACGGCGGTATAGTTCAATCCAAGGGCATAGAGAGCTTCATGGAGGTCTAAGGAGTCTAACCGTGCAAGGAATCGAAGAGAGACTCACCGTGTACCTCGGTCCACGGTTGCCGGCGGTCGGGTGAAGTCCGGTGACCTTGTTCCGGCGTCTCCGGTGAAGCAGAGCCCGATTCTTTGCTCGGGGAGCTTCACTGGTGGGTGCACACTCGTGTCCGAGGGTTGTATGGGACTTTGGGAGGCTGGGCTGGCCGGTCTACGGCGACAGTGGCTCGGGTGGCCGCGGGCACGTCGCGCACGGGCAAACGGCGGTGAACTGAGCTCCGGTGAGGCTTGAGCGCGTGTGGAGGGGTACGGCCAAGGTTCCTGGGCGTTTTATAGGCGCGGACGCGGACCAGGGCGCTGGCTTGGCTCGGGCGCGGCGCGGGGCTCGCGGGGGCGCGCGCGGGCGTGCTCTGGCGCGGCAGAACGCGTCGAACACGTGGCAGTTTGTTTCTTCCATTGTTCAAACGTCGGCAGAGGTCGCAAACGTGCGAATCTTTGCAAAAGTTCGGCACAAACCTCTTCCTGGCACCTAGGGCTGTCACTCAACTGTGAGACATCGGGGCAGATATGGCCTAGGGAGGGAGATCTTCGGATGCCAAAACAGGTGTGTCACCCTGGGCACTTCGCGACAAAAGCCATGCCATGGCATGTCAAACGTCCGAGTCCCGGGCTCAACTTTTTCCAGTGGGTGCCCTAGGTGGTATGCCACGTTTTTGGTATAGATCACAAGTGGATTTGATGCCATCTTCAAGGTGAACACGGTTGATCCTTAAACTAGGGTTAAAAATGGACTTAGAGAGAAATAGAGAGCTCTAGCTCTCTCTCCACTTAGTGATTTGATTTGGAGTTTCTCCAGGGGCCTTTTTGCAATATTTCCTTCCTCTAATTGCTGGTTATAAGGTTGCTTAAGGTTGGGTTAAAGATCACTCATGTTTTGCACATTTGTTTATTTCCCTTTTTCTTCTTATCCATGGCTTTGAAAAGGAGGGTTCAAGAGGGGTCTAGGGTTTTCCCCCTTTCTTGTCCAAGGTAGCAAATGCACAAAAGCTTACATGGTGCTCTTAGGTCCTTAGAATTCTTGGTTAACACATAATCTCCAAGGTTCTTTGTTCCCCTCAAGTTATTTCTACAAGTGATCACAATCCTCAGCATTCAGGGTATGCTCTAGTCAAGGTAACACCTGAGGTGTTACAGTGCACACCAGATAGTCCGGTTCCCCAAGGCCAGAAACCCAATTTCTTGTTTTCAGCTATTTTTCAAATCGGTTTTTGTTTTAACTTGTGAGTGAGTTCTAGAGTGACACCTAGCACTATATGTGAGTGTGAATGTGCACCAACACTACACTAAAACTCTCTTGGTCAAACTACTCATCGACAACCCCTCTTTATAGTACGGCTAAAAGAGAATAAAAGACCTAACTAAATCACGAGTGTCCACATCTCCTTGACACTCGGACTCCGTAGTCCTTCACCTTTTGTTTCGTCGTTTTAGCCGTCGCTTCGAGTTCTTATCTCCAGGATTGTTTTCACCGTTGTAGTACTTCTACCTGTAATGCGACCTAACTTATCATTTGTCTCTGCAAAACACACGTTAGTCACATATAACATTATGTTGTCATTAATCACTAAAACCAACCATGGGCTTAGATGCTTTCAATTACCCAAAAGTACCTCCTCAAAAGAGGAAATACCGAAGATCAGATTTTATAACATCATAGTTAATCATCAACATAAAAGTATCCAAAGTTCTTCTAATCAAAGAGGATCCCAAGGCTGCTCTTAACTGTGAGCTCAGCTGATATACCAGTTTTTTTAACACTCTGCAGAGGTTGTACACTTCACCCACAAGTTGTGATTCCCATTCTGCCCAGAGATCATGACTCTCCATTGATCACTTCCACGGTGACCTAGCAGGGTCTCACTACATAGCCTTTACAAAGACTCCCCTGGTGCATAGCTGCTCGTTAGGTTTCACCAGTCATACAAACACAGTACACCTCCCCATGGTGGGTGACTAACAAAAACCAAATCGAATGAACCTCTGCACCCCAACCTTGGCAGAGCGAGCACTACGCCCCGGCCCCCATTGACGGCCCTTCGGCAAAGCCAACTACACCCCCAGGTTCATCTAATTAATTAGCTAAGGGCGTCCCATTCCACCCTCATGGTTGTACTGTTATCCCGGGTGGTCACTCCATGAGCAGGTCCTTACGGAGAGGTACTCAGGAAAAGGCCTGAGCCCCCTAAGATAACACAAAATCATCCACAAATTCAGGATAACAGTATCGTATCATAAAGGTTCACATCATGTTCATTGATTAAGTTAATGCAATAGCAACATGCTAACCATGGTAACCCAAAAGGTAAACAAGGACAAGTGAATACAGACTAGTCAATCCTTAGGTTTCATAAAGTAATGTGGGACAGTGAATCATAAAGTATGTAGGACATAATAGGTCATAGGACACTTGCCTTCACCAGGTTGCTGCTCAAGGAGGTCTCCAACTACACACTCAGGAACCTCGAGCTGCTCGTTGTCTAAATAAGGCGAGCATGCATTCAATACATTTGGAAAGTACAAAAGAACAACACACCAAACATGTACAAACATAGAAATGCATCTTGAAACACAATTAGGAATTACTGAGATCAAAGTATAACATAAACTACTTTTATTTGGACATAGATTACTATTTCCCTAAGTGTTACTTACAAGTACATAATCATAGACCAATTTATTTTATTGTGACCTAAAAATTAGAACAGGGATGAACCTATCATTAATCTCACAAGCTTACACATGTTTAAATCTCTAAGATTCTCCTTTTATTTATTTTATTAAATAAATGAAACTACATATACATTGGTTCATACTTAATCATAAAAATTAGAATGTGCAGACAGTAAGTGAAACCATTTTATTTAGACAGAGATTAATTCCATGAACATTTTACAATTTGAATTACTCAATTTGGAGTTCATATGCAAAAGTTATGAAATAAACAAGTTTGGGAATTCAAAATATGAAATTAGGTCTAATTCTGTGAATATTTAAAAGTCCAGGGCTAAATCTGCAAGACTACAGGGGTCTGCGCGCAAAAACCTAGGACGATGGGTTTATTTCCAGTAAACCAAGGGTCTCTTTAAGAAAACTACCATGCGAAGGGGTATCGGGTGAATCTAACCGTCCGATCTAAAACCAACGGCTGAGATTAGATCTGCGGCCGAGGGCGAGCGCTAACAGGCGGGCCAGGGAGTGTCAGCGACAGAGGGGGGGAAAGCATGCTGACCGAGCGGGCCCAGCGCCAGGGGGAAACGGACGGCTGCAGGGGTCCGAGGGGGGTCCGAACCGTTCGATCAAGATTGGAAAGAGGGGATCCGAGGGGGTCCGAGCGGGTCCGAGCCGTTCGATCAAGATCGGACGGGGGGAAAACAGACCCGGAATGATGTGTAACACCCCTGGTGTTACTATAACTAAAACTTGAGCATGACATCATAGCATTGGTATTGCATATGTTTGATACACTTAGAGTGCATTCACTAGGCAAAAATTTCAAACAAGTTGTATTGTTTAAGTGTTTTTGCAAATAGCACCCTGGATAGGAAACCTAACCCTAAATAGGGATTAAAGGGGTAAAACTTAACCCAAGATGAGAAAACCTAAAGGCTTTAGGGAAATAGTTGTAAAATATACCCAAAAACAAAGTTGAGTCACATTTATACCCCTGGATACCAAAAATCTCAAATAGAACCCTGGAAAACCCTAAAACCAAACCCTAGGGACCTAAGTGCAAAATTAGTCCACTTTTGGACTAAAGTGCAAAAATCAAGTCAAATAAGTATCTTAAGTTATTTGGGTCACTCATATGTGGATTTGCAATCCAAAACTTAAGATTTGGACTTAAGTGCAAAAGTGCCACAATTAACCCTTTTGGGTTAAGTCTGGATTTCAGTGTGGTTCATCCAACTTGAAGCCCTTGTAACTTTTAAATCAGAGGGTTTTTGCCCTAGGTCACCACATCAAAATTGTAGCCCAATTATAGGAGAACAACTTTGCTCAAGAGTGGGAGCAGAGTTGTTAAGCAAATATTAGAGATAATCCAGCTCAAAGTTTGGCTGTCAGATAATTCCTAGACTGAATCTTCAGTAACAATGAGATAGGACCAACTTTGAGCTCGATTTTGAATGAGATCCAGTGACTTTTTGTGGGAGCATATTGTATCAAAGTTATAGGTGAATTATAGATCTACAACTTTGCTGCAGAAGGTTGGCAGTGGTTTCACATAAAATTTGGAGAAACTGATGCTTCAAAATGCACTGTCAGGTCCATCTGAATGAAACTGGCCATGGTACAGTGATCTGATAAGGATCAGACTGCCAGCGCTGCTCGCTCGTCGCCGGTGACCTCCCTGCGCTGGGATTCGTGCTGCCGCCACCCGGATTCGCGCTGGAGATTAACGGATAACGTCGCGGGATGGGGAATGTTCATCGCCGGTGAGCTGGACTCCACTCCGGCGACCCCCCTTGCTTTCCCTCTACTCTCCGGCTTGAGTCGATAAACTCACCGGTGAACCGTCGTTCTCCGGTCTTGCGCCGCGTGTCCCAACCTTGCCATCGCATCGCCGTGACTCCCTCTATCTTCCTGTCGATCATCGGACTTACTGCCACGACATTGCACACGTATTCACCGCACCCGTGTTCGTCTTCACCTCCGGCCGCCGTGTTATTCGCTCAAATTGAGTACCACCGACGAAGCTGCTTATAAATTGAGCCCGTGACTCGCTTCGCAACATCGTTGCGCACCCCCACGGCTAGTATTGCTCCCAGCCGATCACCAGCAAGCTCCAATTTCATACTTCCCCCAAATCAGTCGAAGAACACCGTGAAACCAAGTCCACCGTGGCCAGCCAATTCTGGTAAAGCTCTGTCCGATTCAAACCTTGTTTAAGTCTTCTCATAGCTCAGTGATGCTCGCCAAGCCATTAATTTGAATGTAGATGCCCCCAATCGTCGGGAACACGACGGGCTAGCCACCATGTTCACGGCCCCCGTGGCCAGAGCACATCTCTTGACCATTCGCGCAATTATATTGGGGAAAATGCTTCCCGGGTCACGAATTTGGTTTGGTCTTAGTCTAGGCACCGGTCTTGGAACAATTCGGCCGGTCTGCGCGCTCACCGGAGTTCGTCCTCCGCGCGACGCCGTCGAGGACCCTCCCCTGCGAAGAATTAGAAGTCCGAAGGGTTTTCTGGAAAGTGTCAGTGACTCTGTGAACAGCACTTCGGTTCTGTTTCTGGTTGTTCAGAAAGGCGAGGGCTTTTCTGCAAACCGGACATCGCGCGGGCGCGCGCAGGCGCTTTCTCTCTCTAAGTTGGGCTACTGGGCTGAAATCAGCCCAGTACTATTCATAGGCTTTTCTTTTTCTTTTTACTCCAGAGTAAAACAATTATAGAAAACAGTAGAAAAATGATAAAATTGTGAAACCAATTTTCCTAGGTTTCTTATTTTCCCTAGAATTTAATAAAAATAGTTTTGTGATTTTTAGTGGAAATAAGAAATTTTAGGGTATTTAAAGTGGTTAAAGGTAATAGTTATAGATTTTTAGAAAATAATTGGTAAGTCCAAAAATGCCCAAACTTTTTATGGGAACTTAATGAAATATTTAGAAGCCTTGGGTAGAATTTGAGTTGATTTGGACCATGTTTGATAACTAGAACCCAAAACCACCCCCCTGCCCTATGAACTCCTTTACCGACTCCGGAAACCCTAGGTTCTCAGAGTACCGTGAAGGAAAGTTGTACTCAAGACTTAGATAATAAGTTTATATTATCTTCGCATCCTCATGAGCATCCCATGGCATCCATTCTTATGCATATATATGGTTATGTTAGAACACGAAGAAGAAGAAGAAGTCACTGAAGAGGGGACTCCACCAACCTCAGATCCTCAAGCAGGCAACTGCTTTTATTTCGATATTTGTGGATCCGAGCAGGACTCACCTGTTAACAAAGGCAAGCCCCGGTGCATTTGCCACCCTCCTTGTTGTTTTAAATCTTTCTCACTTGCTTGATGCATTAGGTGGTAGGAGTTGATTGATAAAACAATTCCTGCATTACCTTCCTTGAATTTGATTACCTTCCTTGATCACCCGTTTTACAAAAGATTTGATGCTTAGCCTTGCTTTAGAAAAACAAAGTGTTTTGTTTTTACAAAAGATGATGTGGCAAAAGTGGGTGGGAAGTTTTTGAAATAAAATTTGATGGTGGATCCATCAGGGCCTTGATGGATTCAACATCTGGAAAAGATGTACCTCTGCCAGGTACCAAACTTTGGGTTTGAAATAATTAAGTTGAGACCGTGCGGGTGACTTGCACGAGAAAGGAGTCTCGGTGTAGTGTCTCCGTCTGAGTCGATTAAGGACCTTGTCGATGTAGGCTTGATGATCGAGGACCCTTTAGCTGGTCACATGCCTCGTCATGGGTAAGCCTTGCCTCGGGCAGACTAAGGCCGGAATAAGATAACACGAAATGGGCGTGGAGCGGTGGCGAGAGTAGCGTGTACCCTCCGTGGCAAGAGGCTGGACGGTGGTGTATCTGTGCTCTCGGTTTGCGTGAACCTGATCCGGTCTTAAGAACCTCGGTGGCGGGTTGACATATGCAAGGGTTAAGTGCTACATATGTCGTGTGATTGGAGATCCTCAGCTGAGTATAATCGATTCGGATCGCCGTACCTTCGCGGTTATGAAGACTTGGTCACTACCCTACACGTAGCATTCCACTAAAGATGATGGGTATTTGTTAAGAAATTGGCTAGTGCAGGACCAGCGAATGAACTAGGGTAGAAAGAACTCTAGTTGCAGGTAATTGAACTTAACTTGACAAATAAAATTTGATTTTTAAGGATCCACTTTAGTAAGCATTTCTGCAAAACAGAGTCTTTGATTATTGAGAAGCCTTACCTTGACTCCCTAAAAGCCAGCATACCCTTGAGAGTCTTTTCTTTAGTCGGGTAAGTCTTGCTGAGTAATTCCATACTCAGGGTTTATCCCTTCGTTGTTTTTAGGTGAGGAAGTAGCAGATTTCTGCTGCTTCTGTGCCAAGGTGGTTCCCAAAGAAGAAACACAAGACTGAAGTGAGGGAGGACTTGGTCCTCCATATAGATCTTTTACTTAAATCTTCTCGGGAGGAGTTTTTTCCTCCCTTGGTTTGTATAATATTACTACTCAGCACTCGCTCTTAGTTCTGGTCTGTAATAAAACAACTTGTGCTTGCTTTTAAATAAATGTGAATTATGTAATCGCTTTCGCAATTCTTTATCTCCGATGTTCTGTAATGTCTGCAAGACGGGTGAATCGTTCCTGGTAAGGTAAGGAAAGATACCAAACTTGTCAAGTAATTCAGGGGCACCTACAGGGTTGTCTGAAGTCCGTTGGACAAGGACAAATGTAGGTGGGCCTAATTACTTGGGAGGTTCTGTCACAGCTGGTATCGGAGCGTAGCCCTTCTTTGCAGACATTATGAGGCATCTTCAAAAGGATTTTCGAAAGTCTTACCTAAAAATTCTTTTCTCTTCTTACCTAAGTATTCTGAAGAGTCTATCTTAAAGACCAGATAGGAAGAGTGCAATGTATAGAAGGTTGAATCGACTAAGGTTGATTCTGTACTTATTCATGCATCATGCTAAGAATTATGCTAATAAATTTTCCCCCTTAGAAAGATGCCGCCACGCACAAGGCTAACGGCACGTAAGTCAACGGGACCAATTGGAGTACCCCGGCATCAACTAGCCCCTCGACACGAAAGCAGCAGCAGCGGAAGTAATGACCCCATAGGAGACCTTGAAGCCCGAGTGAGTCGACTTCAAGCAGAGCTGCAACATAGGACCAATGCTTGGGTCGCAGACGGAGATAGAATCAATGAACTAAGAAGGGACATCCGTCACCTGCAGGATCAGCTTGCTGATCGAGACTTAGCACTTGACTGGGCGGTACAGTCTCATTTGCTGGCATGTGCTAAGGAAGCAAGGGCTCAGGCCCAAATTAAAGAACTTAGCTCAACTGTCGACGACCTGCAGGTCTACTGCAATACATTGCATGAGGAAGTCCATATACTATACTCACAATTACACCCTAGTGTGCCTGCACACTCTGCCGAGGCAGAAGCCAGACCCTCTCACGTTGCGGGGCGCGCGTTGGGTGGGGAGTTAGACCTTTTTGAACCCCCTCCTTCTTTGAGGTTGGTTGACGTCTGGACTCCCACACCTGACGATGAGGCCGCCAAAAGTAACGAAAAGCAGGACTAATGGTGTAATAGAAGTAGAGTAGTGTATTGTAGAATGCACGGTTGTATAATAGGTTGAACTTTTGTATAATGGGTAATGTATCCTGTTATGTAATATCGAGTCTGTATCATTACTTTTTATAGTAATATAAAATGGAAGGTCTCTTTGGCATATTATGTTTATTCAAATGTTTTTGCCTCAGATGCCGACCAGGACTCACGGACAGGACGCAGCCGGAACTTCTGGGGGTCGGGATGTCACCCCAAATCCACCTCCGGTTCCACCCACGCTAGCCGAGGCGATTGCCGCCTTGGTGAATGCCACCGCAGACAATACCCGCTTCCTTAGGGAAATGGCGGGTCAGCAGCAGTTCCAGCAGCAGGCAGGAAGAGGTTTTCAGCAAGGTCCCCGTGAAACCACTTATCTGGACTTCTCCGAAACTCGTCCACCTCTATTCACCAAGGCAGAAGACCCGCTAGAAGCCGACGAGTTGATACGAGTTATTGAACAAAAGTTTGGTCTTCTTCGTTGTTCTGAAACGCAGAAGCCATTGTTCGCGGCACAGCAACTACGTGGCCCTGCCAGTACTTGGTGGGGAAATTTTGTGGCTATCCAACCTGACAACCATCAAATCACTTGGGAAGAATTTAAAGCAGCCTTCCGTGAGCACTACATACCGGAAGGGGTGCTGCATATGAAACAAGAGGAATTCATGAAGCTGAAACAAGGATGAGACACCATCAATCAGTATCTTAACAAGTTTAATCACCTGTCGCAGTATGCCATCGACCAGGTGAATACTGATTTGAAGAAAAAGAACTGTTTTATGAGAGGTCTAAATGACCGGTTGCAGCGAAAGATGGCCACATGTATTGATCTCACATATGGAAAGGCTGTCAGTACAGCCTTATCTGTGGAAGCAAAATACGCAAGTTCTGGGAAGAATAAGGGATTCAGTGGTGAGAGGCCTAATCAGGGCCAGGCGAAGAGGCAACGGTTCGTCATCCGGCCTTCTAGCCAAAACCGTACTTTTTCTCGTCCACCAGCATTCCCTTTCAAACAGCCCATTATTATCCGCCCCAACAATACCTCCACTTCCCCAAATCAGCCGGGTGCCCCAGGCACTCGATTCCCTGCCTTGCCCAGCTCTTCAACTGGGTGTTTCAACTGCGGCAAATCAGGACATTTTATCAAAGACTGCCCATACCCCAAGCAAAATCAATCCAATGCTCAGCAAGGAACTGGGAAGTCTACTCAGCCCAAGGGTAATGCTGTGGGAAGAAATACCAAGAAAACGGGGCGTGTATACTACACTCAAGTGGCCACTACACCGGAAGGAGAGCCGGTGATGATGGGTACGTTTCCCGTGGCCAGTCACCCTGCAATTATTCTTTTTGATTCTGGTGCTTCGCATACCTTCATTAGCAAGAAATTTGTGGAGCAACATCACATTGCATGCCATGAATCAAGAGAGGGATTTAAAATTCATTCACCTGGGGGACACATTTTTACTAGAGAAGTGGCCTATGAAGTGCCAGTAACAGTGGCCGGACGGAACTTTCCTGCTAATATGATTGTTCTGAAAGGCCAGGATATAGATGTAATTTTGGGTATGAATTGGTTAACCCAACACAAGGCAATTCTCAACACTGAACTCAGAACCATCAGGTTGAGCTATAATCAAGAAGAGATTCTTTTGTCTCTCCCCATAACCAATCCAGCCAAAGCTTCTGGTAGAATATTTGAAGCCATTGTACCGAAAATCAAGAACATTCCGGTAGTATGTGAGTTTCCAGATGTATTTCCGAAAGATTTGCCTGGACTACCCCCTGAAAGAGATGTAGAATTCGTAATTGAGCTAAAGCCCGGTACGGCTCCCATCTCCCGAAGATCGTACCGTATGCCCCCTAATGAGTTGGCGGAATTAAAGATTCAATTACAAGATCTACTGAATAAGGGATTCATCCGGCCAAGCTCGTCCCCATGGGGTTGTCCCGCCATTTTTGTTAAGAAGAAGGATCAAACCTTGCAGATGTGCGTGGATTATCGACCCCTGAATGAGGTCACCATCAAGAATAAGTACCCTCTTCCAAGGATCGACATCTTATTTGATCAACTGACTGGGGCGAGGGTATTTTCCAAAATTGATCTCAGGTTGGGCTATCACCAAATCCGTATTCGGCCCGAGGATATACCGAAGACCGCATTTACTACGCGGTATGGATTGTTTGAATACTTGGTAATGTCTTTCGGGCTCACAAATGCTCCTGCCCACTTCACCTATTTGATGAACTCGGTGTTCATGCCCGAGTTGGACAAGTTCGTGGTGGTCTTCATCGACGATATTTTGATATACTCTAAAAATGAAGAGGAGCATGCTCAGCATCTACGGATTGTATTGACGCGCCTGAGGGAACATCAGCTGTATGCCAAGTTCAGCAAGTGCGCGTTCTGGCTGGAGGAAATTCAATTTTTGGGGCACGTGTTATCAGCTAAAGGAATTGCGGTAGATCCTAGCAAGGTCAAAGATATTCTGGAGTGGAAACCCCCTACCACTGTTCACCAAGTCCGGAGTTTTCTTGGACTAGCTGGATATTATCGCAGATTCATACCCGATTTTTCTAAGCTTGTGAAGCCAATCACAAGTTTATTGAAGAATGATATTAAGTTCAATTGGTCTTCTAAGTGTAATGAAGCCTTTGAGCAATTGAAGACATTATTAACCACTGCTCTGGTATTGGCTCAACCGGACATCACTAAGCCTTTTGATGTATATTGTGATGCATCTGGCAGTGGGCTCGGCTGTGTACTGATGCAAGAGGGCCGAGTAATTGCGTATGCTTCAAGGCAGTTGCGCCGACATGAGGAGCATTATCCAACTCATGATCTGGAGCTAGCTGCTGTGGTTCATGCCCTGAAAATATGGCGTCACTATCTGCTGGGAAATATCTGTCACATATATACAGATCATAAAAGTTTGAAGTACATCTTCACCCAGTCAGAGTTAAATATGAGGCAAAGACGATGGCTTGAGCTCATTAAAGACTATGAACTAGAGATCCATTATCATCCAGGCAAGGCCAATGTGGTGGCAGATGCATTGAGTCGTAAGACTTCCTGCCACTGTCTTATGGCGAAGACCTCCGAGAACACTTTATGTCAAGAAATGGAGAAGCTAAACCTGGGGATAATCCAACAAGGGACTCTGAATCAGCTAAAGCTTGAGTCAATCATTCTGCAAAAGATAATTGATGCTCAAAAGGATAATCTGGGTATGAAGCACATACGAGAGAAGATAAGGGCTGGAACAGCCAAATGTTTCAAGGAAGACGATCAAGGTGTGTTATGGTTTAACAACCGCATAGTAGTGCCAAAGAATGAAGAACTCCGCCAGCAAATCTTAGATGAAGCGCATCTTAGTCGCTATTCTATTCATCCAGGAAGCACTAAGATGTATCATGATCTAAAACAGCACTACTGGTGGACGAAGATGAAAATTGAAATTGCACGCTATGTGGCTAAGTGTGACACTTGCAGACGTGTCAAGGCCATACACATGAAAACTGCCGGTCCATTGCAGTCATTACCAATACCAACATGGAAATGGGAAGACATAAGCATGGACTTCATTGTGGGATTGCCCAGGACCACAAAAGGGTATGACTCTATTTGGGTTATCATTGATCGATTTACCAAGATCGCCCACTTCCTCCCTGTCAAGGTAAAATATCACGTCATTACCTATGCGGAGTTGTACATCGCCCGTATTCTCAGTTTGCATGGGGTTCCAAAGACTATAGTGTCGGATCGTGGACCACAATTTGTATCTAAATTTTGGGAAGAACATCATAAATCCCTGGGTACTAAGTTACTCCACAGTTCGGCCTATCATCCTCAAACCAGTGGACAAACTGAGAGAGTGAACCAAATACTTGAAGATATGCTGCGGGCATGTGTCCTGGATTTCTCATCAAAATGGGATGAATGTTTACCTTTGGCGGAGTTTTCATATAATAATAGCTATCAAGAAAGTATCAAGATGGCACCTTTTGAAGCTTTATATGGACGACGGTGTCGGACTCCGCTAAATTGGTCTGAACCTGGTGAGAGGTGCTTCTTTAGACCTGATCTGGTGAAAGAAGCCGAGGATAAGGTTTAGAAAATTATTCATAATATGAAGAAAGCACAAGCTCGTCAGAAGAGTTATGCAGACACACGGCGAATGCCCTTATATTTCCTGGAAGGAGACTATGTTTACCTGAAAGTCTCACCAATGAAAGGAGTATCGCGTTTTGGGGTTAAAGGGAAGCTTGCACCCAGGTACATTGGTCCATTCCTGGTACTTGAGCAATGTGGACCAGTGGCATACCGACTCCAACTACCCGAAACCTTGTCTGCTGTGCATAATGTGTTCCATGTGTCATAATTGAAAAAGTGTCTTCGGGTTCCTGATCGAACCATTGAAGTGACAGATGTTGTCCTGGAACCAGACTTAACGTACTCGGAACATCCTATTCGAGTTCTGGATCAAAAGGACAGGGTTACCCGGAGAAAGACTCTCAAGTTCTACAAGATACAATGGAAACAGCATTCTGAGGAAGAGGCTACATGGGAAACTCAAGACTTCTTGAATAAGAATTTCCCAGGCTTTCTAGCCTCATGTAATTTGTAAAGTGTATATAGTTATTGCAATAAAGAAGTGAACCCCCACACCACACCTGCCTTGTACCAAAAATAAGGAAATAAAAATGTGACACATTTCCTTTTCCATTACTCACCCTAGGACTTTAAATCTCGGGACGAGATTCTTTTATGGGGGGAAGGATGTAACACCCCTGGTGTTACTATAACTAAAACTTGAGCATGACATCATAGCATTGGCATTGCATATGTTTGATACACTTAGAGTGCATTCACTAGGCAAAAATTTCAAACAAGTTTTATTGTTTAAGTGTTTTTGCAAATAGCACCCTAGATAGGAAACCTAACCCTAAATAGGGATTAAAGGGGTAAAACTTAACCCAAGATGAGAAAACCTAAAGGCTTTAGGGAAATAGTTGTAAAATATCCCCAAAAACAAAGTTGAGTCACATTTATACCCCTGGATACCAAAAATCTCAAATAGAACCCTGGAAAACCCTAAAACCAAACCCTAGGGACCTAAGTGCAAAATTAGTCCACTTTTGGACTAAAGTGCAAAAATCAAGTCAAATAGGTATCTTAAGTTATTTGGGTCACTCATATGTGGATTTGCAATCCAAAACTTAAGATTTGGACTTAAGTGCAAAAGTGCCACAATTAACCCTTTTGGGTTATGTCTGGATTTCAGTGTGGTTCATCCAACTTGAAGCCCTTGTAACTTTTAAATCAGAGGGTTTTTGCCCTAGGTCACCACATCAAAATTGTAGCCCAATTATAGGAGAACAACTTTGCTCAAGAGTGGGAGCAGAGTTGTTAAGCAAATATTAGAGATAATCCAGCTCAAAGTTTGGCTGTCAGACAATTCCTAGACTGAATCTTCAGTAACAATGAGATAGGACCAACTTTGAGCTCGATTTTGAATGAGATCCAGTGACTTTTTGTGGGAGCATATTGTATCAAAGTTATAGGTGAATTATAGATCTACAACTTTGCTGCAGAAGGTTGGCAGTGGTTTCACATAAAATTTGGAGAAACTGATGCTTCAAAATGCACTGTCAGGTCCATCTGAATGAAACTGGCCATGGTACAGTGATCTGATAAGGATCAGACTGCCAGCGCTGCTCGCTCGTCGCCGGTGACCTCCCTGCGCTGGGATTCGTGCTGCCGCCACCCGGATTCGCGCTGGAGATTAACGGATAACGTCGCGGGATGGGGAATGTTCATCGCCGGTGAGCTGGACTCCACTCCGGTGACCCCCCTTGCTTTCCCTCTACTCTCCGGCTTGAGTCGATAAACTCACCGGTGAACCGCCGTTCTCCGGTCTTGCGCCGCGTGTCCCAACCTTGCCATCGCATCGCCGTGACTCCCTCTATCTTCCTGTCGACCATCGGACTTACTGCCACGACATTGCACACGTATTCACCGCACCCGTGTTCGTCTTCACCTCCGACCGCCGCGTTATTCGCTCAAATTGAGTACCACCGACGAAGCTGCTTATAAATTGAGCCCGTGACTCGCTTCGCAACATCGTTGCGCACCCCCACGGCTAGTATTGCTCCCAGCCGATCACCAGCAAGCTCCAATTTCATACTTCCCCCAAATCAGTCGAAGAACAACGTGAAACCAAGTCCACCGTGGCCAGCCGATTCTGGTAAAGCTCTGTCCGATTCAAACCTTGTTTAATTTGAATGTAGATGCCCCCAATCGTCGGGAACACGACGGGCTAGCCACCATGTTCACGGCCCCCGTGGCCAGAGCACATCTCTTGACCATTCGCGCAATTATATTGGGGAAAATGCTTCCCGGGTCACGAATTTGGTTTGGTCTTAGTCTAGGCACCGGTCTTGGAACAATTCGGCCGGTCTGCACGCTCACCGAAGTTCGTCCTCCGCGCGACGCCGTCGAGGACCCTCCCCTGCGAAGAATTAGAAGTCCGAGGGGTTTTCTGGAAAGCGTCAGTGACTCTGTGAACAGCACTTCGGTTCTGTTTCTGGTTGTTCAGAAAGGCGAGGGCTTTTCTGCAAACTGGACATCGCGCGGGCGCGCGCAGGCGCTTTCTCCCTCTGAGTTGGGCTACTGGGCTGAAATCAGCCCAGTACTATTCATAGGCTTTTCTTTTTCTTTTTACTCCAAAGTAAAACAATTATAGAAAACAGTAGAAAAATGATAAAATTGTGAAACCAATTTTCCTAGGTTTCTTATTTTCCCTAGAATTTAATAAAAATAGTTTTGTGATTTTTAGTGGAAATAAGAAATTTTAGGGTATTTAAAGTGGTTAAAGGTAATAGTTATAGATTTTTAGAAAATAATTGGTAAGTCCAAAAATGCCCAAACTTTTTATGGGAACTTAATGAAATATTTAGAAGCCTTGGGTAGAATTTGAGTTGATTTGGACCATGTTTGATAACTAGAACCCAAAACCACCCCCCTGCCCTGTGAACTCCTTTACCGACTCTGGAAACCCTAGGTTCTCAGAGTACCGTGAAGGAAAGTTGTACTCAAGACTTAGATAATAAGTTTATATTATCTTCGCATCCTCATGAGCATCCCATGGCATCCATTCTTATGCATATATATGGTTATGTTAGAACACGAAGAAGAAGAAGAAGTCACTGAAGAGGGGACTCCACCAACCTCAGATCCTCAAGCAGGCAACTGCTTTTATTTCGATATTTGTGGATCCAAGCAGGACTCACCTGTTAACAAAGGCAAGCCCCGGTGCATTTGCCACCCTCCTTGTTGTTTTAAATCTTTCTCACTTGCTTGATGCATTAGGTGGTAGGAGTTGATTGATAAAACAATTCCTGCATTACCTTCCTTGAATTTGATTACCTTCCTTGATCACCCGTTTTACAAAAGATTTGATGCTTAGCCTTGCTTTAGAAAAACAAAGTGTTTTGTTTTTACAAAAGATGATGTGGCAAAAGTGGGTGGGAAGTTTTTGAAATAAAATTTGATGGTGGATCCATCAGGGCCTTGATGGATTCAACATCTGGAAAAGATGTACCTCTGCCAGGTACCAAACTTTGGGTTTGAAATAATTAAGTTGAGACCGGGCGGGTGACTTGCACGAGAAAGGAGTCTCGGTGTAGTGTCTCCGTCTGAGTCGATTAAGGACCTTGTCGATGTAGGCTTGATGATCGAGGACCCTTTAGCTGGTCACATGCCTCGTCATGGGTAAGCCTTGCCTCGGGCAGACTAAGGCCGGAATAAGATAACACGAAATGGGTGTGGAGCGGTGGCGAGAGTAGCGTGTACCCTCCGTGGCAAGAGGCTGGACGGTGGTGTATCTGTGCTCTCGGTTTGCGTGAACCTGATCCGGTCTTAAGAACCTCGGTGGCGGGTTGACATATGCAAGGGTTAAGTGCTACATATGTCGTGTGATTGGAGATCCTCAGCTGAGTATAATCGATTCGGATCGCCGTACCTTCGCGGTTATGAAGACTTGGTCACTACCCTACACGTAGCATTCCACTAAAGATGATGGGTATTTGTTAAGAAATTGGCTAGTGCAGGACCAGCGAATGAACTAGGGTAGAAAGAACTCTAGTTGCAGGTAATTGAACTTAACTTGACAAATAAAATTTGATTTTTAAGGATCCACTTTAGTAAGCATTTCTGCAAAACAGAGTCTTTGATTATTGAGAAGCCTTACCTTGACTCCCTAAAAGCCAGCATACCCTTGAGAGTCTTTTCTTTAGTCGGGTAAGTCTTGCTGAGTAATTCCATACTCAGGGTTTATCCCTTCGTTGTTTTTAGGTGAGGAAGTAGCAGATTTCTGCTGCTTCTGTGCCAAGGTGGTTCCCAAAGAAGAAACACAAGACTGAAGTGAGGGAGGACTTGGTCCTCCATATAGATCTTTTACTTAAATCTTCTCGGGAGGAGTTTTTGCCTCCCTTGGTTTGTATAATATTACTACTCAGCACTCGCTCTTAGTTCTGGTCTGTAATAAAACAACTTGTGTTTGCTTTTAAATAAATGTGAATTATGTAATCGCTTCCGCAATTCTTTATCTCCGATGTTCTGTAATGTCTGCAAGACGGGTGAATCGTTCCTGGTAAGGTAAGGAAAGATACCGAACTTGTCAAGTAATTCAGGGGCACCTACAGGGTTGTCTGAAGTCCGTTGGACAAGGACAACCGTAGGTGGGCCTAATTACTTGGGAGGTTCCGTCACATGATGAGCGGCTACGAATGGCACTAACAGGCGAGCCAGGGCACCAGGCGCGCGTGCGTGAAACGGTATCCCGCGGTCCGGACCGTTCGATCTGAATCAGATGGTGGGTGTAACACCCCTGGTGTTACTGCCACTAAAACTTGAGCATGACATCATAAGCATTGGCATATCATGTGTTTGTCACACCTAGAATGCATTCACTAGGCAAAAATTTCAAACAAAGTTGTATTGATGGGACATGTTTTAAGTGAAACCCTTGGGTAGAGTGCTTAACCCTAGACTGGGCTTAAAAGAGTAAACAAAGCCTAATAAGAGAAAAACTTCAAAGCTCAGTAGAAATGGCCATAAAATGTCACCATGAATAGACTTAAGTGGCATCCAAACCCTAGAAGTACCAAAACCCCTAAATAGACCCCTAAAAAACCCTGGACTGAAATCCTAGGGGGTTATTTGTAAAAGTATGCACATGTTGGACCTAAGTGCAAAAATCATGGAAATAGGGTGTCTTAAGTCATATGGTTCACATATTTGGAGATTTGCAAATGAAACCATAAGTTTTGGGCTTATTTGCAAAAAAGGCTACACTTGTGCTCCAAAGAGCTATGTGGCAGAACCTCCCAAGTTATTGGGCCCACATGCACCTGTCCTTGTCTCAAAGACCTCAGACGGCTATGCATGTGCACCAAATAACTTAACAGGATCCGTCCGAGTGTCCTAAGGACCCTGGATAAACCACTTACAACCAAGATCGCAAGATTAAGTAACACAAATCACACACCAGCAGTTTGCAGCGGAAATCTTATTACCAAATTTTACAAGTTACAAAAATTTTACTTTGTACATGATCGGAGTGATTACAAAAGTGATTCAAAGAAATAACTTTGAACTGTTATAAATTGTTTGTAGTTTTGAAATATATGCTAGCTCAAGTGACCATCCTCAATAAGAAGTATAGAAGGGTTACCTAGACTTATAAGAAGGCCGAGCCCACCGGCACTTAACACCATCATCAGCAGCACAAAACTATAACCTGAAAAACAACAGGGAATAAAACCCTGAGTATGGAATTACTCAACAAGACTTACCAGACTAAAGAAAAGACTCTCAAGGATATGCTAGATAAATAGGAATCAAGGAAAAGGCTTTAGCAAGAATCAACTTAGATACTTTTGCAGAAATAGCTTACTAAAGTGAGTCCTTACTTTCAACATTTTAATGCTAGATTAAGTATTAATAGACCTTGTTTGTATCTAGTCTAATTTCACCATCACATTAATCAATCCAACATGATTTTTGCTCATTAAGATTCCATCCATGACTTAGATTGCAGGGCAGTGACCAAGTCTTCATATCCGAGAAGTAAGGGCGATCCGGAATCGATTAATACCTAGCTGGGGATCTCCAATCACATGACATATGTAGGAGTTAACCCTTGCATATGTCAACTCGCCACCGGGGTTCTTAAGACCAGATCAGGTTCACGCCAACCGAGAGCACAGATACACCACCGTCCAGCCTCTTGCCACGGAGGGTACACGCTACTCTCGCCATCTCTCCACTCCCATTGCGTGTTATCTTATTCTGGTATTAGTCTGCCTGAGGCAAAGCTTACCCATGATGAGGCATGTGACCAGTTAAAAGGTCCTCGATTAGCAAGCCTACATTCAGTATAATCCTTAATCAACCTGGGTAGAACATCACCTGTTCCTAGCCCAAGTCCCGATTTAAGTACTTCCATCCTTAGGATTGTTTGTGTTCCTTAGGATGAAAAGAGCATTATAGGGAACTTTGCAGTAAGATCCCACCATTGCTCCCAATGAAAATATTCTTGCAGGCAGAAGCCATCCTTCCTCAGGATAACCCCTAAGCTAGGCATTAACGCAAAGGACAACCTCTATCCGCAAGATTTACCTCTAGGCAAGGCTAAGCAATTTTGTAAATCATATTTGATACTTCACTAGAAGTATCTATAAAGGTATGGATATCAAGGTAGGCAATGCATCAAAGGGTTTCCAAGCAACTCCTATAAACCTAATGCACATTTCACTAGACTTAAAGTGTGTAAAAATAATTTAAAACACAAGGAAGGGGTTGCATGCACCGGGGCTTGCCTGGAAGAACACTAGGTTAGTGTTGTTAGCCGTCGATCACTTGACAATCAGCCTTTATTCTGATACTTGCTCCGTCTGCCCATCCTCAAGTTCATCCATCAGCATCACCATGTGGAGTAGCCTACGCTTGGGGTCGATTTGGGTCGTCTTCCGCATCACGTGATTAATTAACATACCTGAATGATATGCATAATGCACATGTATGCATATAAGGAGGAATGTCGCAAACCTAAATAATACTTATACGACAGGGAATTAAACACCAAACCTAGAATAAGCAAATTAATCAAGCAGGGCATCGACTTCATCCATTAACCAAATTTACATATTAACACTAGAAAATCTATTTTTATTCCTAGCTTTTTATTAACTCTTTGAACTGTGTATCTTAATTACTTGATTTACCGATTTATCTAAATCGATCATCACAATATACACATGCTAAATTAATAACATTTATTGTGACCACAATTCTGTTTAATCTATTTATAGACCTAGTTGACTGGAATACGAATCAACTTACTCTTATGATATCCGACTTGAAACCACGAAATCGACGACGCCTTTCAGCTCAGCATTTCACCGGAAATAGGGAGAGTGCTACGCCGAATCACGCTTCATCTTTATCTGCATCGAGTATTCTCCGGCCGCATACTGATTTATTTTCTTCTGTGCCTAATCTTCTCGGATCTTGGCGTAGACAAGGATGACGATCGACGACATGTTCGAGTTATTGTCGAGCACTTGATGAATATCACGCTGCTAGCTTCGTCTTCACCCGATTCTTAGGATTTCTTGATGACGCGCGGAACGACGACGAGATCGAGTCTGGAGCGAGCTGGTGAGGACACGAATCTAGTGAGGGCTCTGGCGACGACGAAGTCACGAGCAAGGGAGGACGGGTTCAACAGTTCGACGACAAACGCGAGCACGCGTGAAGCCCGATGGACGAAGAGCGAGTGCGACACAGTGATAACAAGCAGATGCGTGAGTGCTAATGGGGACCAGGGGCAAGCACGAGTGCTGGGGTACATCAGACAACACTCGGCGAGCACGCAGCGAGGCACACAATGCGACGACAGTCGAATCGGCAACAGAGTGTTGGTGAACTCAACAAACACGACCACAGTCGCGTACTGACGTGGATAGGATAACGACAACTGACGAGTTGGAGCACCAGCGAGTAGCCGACGCGGGTGAGCAAAGCAGGTAGGACGCCGGGCGTCGCGACAAGCTAGAAAAGGATTTAGCGCGGGAGCTCGACGCGCACAGATTTTTGTTTCGTTGCTCCATGCACAACGCGTGGACAGACGGCAAGCAGGGAAGCGTGGGAAAATCCCAGGCACGACACTGGGAACCGGCCATAGCGAGCATAGGGACACGGCTGCGCGCACAGGGACTCGACAGCGACGACCAAGGCGAGCGCAGTAGGGAGCAGGACAGCCGCGGTCGGCGAGCACCAGCAGCGAGGGCGCACAGCAGCTTGGGGTTGGGCTCGGTGAGCTAGATATGAGAAATAGGGAGTAGATGCTATGGCCAGGCAGGGCAGAGTATCACGGTGAAGTCAGGGAGGAGATTGGTAGAGATGGCGGAGACAGGACAGACGACCACGACAAGCACGTGAGGGCACGGCAAGGTCCTGGGGCTCATGCTCGATGAGGGTAGCAGGGAGATGAACGCCAAGGAAGCTGCCACAGGGGAAATCGCCATGGATGCGTAGGGCGCGGGCACAGGGAGGAACTTGGGGGCGCCATGGCTGAAGCTTCAAATCCGGCGCGCGAAAGCCGAAGATGACACCGGTGGACTCCGTCCAGGCCATGTGCACCAGGAATCGCTGCCTGCAAGCGACCGGCAGAGAGGTGAGGGAGCCGTGGAGCGGTGGTGGAGAGGAAGCACAAGGAAGCGCGAGCGGGATGAAGATAAGGGAGGCGACAGTGGCCTCCACGGCTGCGCCCCTTCATCCGCCGGCCATCCAGCCGCCGTGGCCATGGCGAGCTGGGCACTGGAAAGAGAGCAGAGGGGCGTGGCGTTGGGAAAGGGATAAGGGAGGGAGCAGGGAGATGGGCGCAGGGAGGAAGAGAAGAAGGACGCGCGTGGCTGGATTTTCTTCTCAGGCACAGAGCGGCGCAGAGAGAAGCGCAGGGAGAAGATAAGTAGAGGGCACGGGCGGCAGGATTTTTTTGAGCAGATCGGCGGTAAGGCGGCGGTAGAGGATAGGGCTGGGAGATTTTTTTTAGTTTTCAGATTTTTCTCAATTTATCTTCTTTTCTTTTCTTAGAAATCGTAGATATTTTTACAATCACGATTTTTAGCAATGTAAAATGGGTCGACAGTAATTGTGATATGGTCTTGATTTGATTCGATGAATATTTCCAGTGTCAGATGAATTCTTACCCTTTATTTATTTGAAGATTTGAATCCGGGCAAGAAACGACAACCTGGATTGAACTGATTTCAACTTCGATATTGTAATCAGCATTGGTTTACTTAGAAGCCAGATAAAAATTTATCTGGTAAGGAATAGATTAAATTACCAAGGTTCGAGTTTTAGCCTGATATTAACGGATCAAGCTAAACGGTATCAGATTCAACTTAGAAACGGCTCAGTTTATAATTCTACGCCTGGTTTTTCTTAGATTCCGGGTGTAGTCCGATTTAATTTTGTGTTAACACTTTTTGTCGTTGAATTCAATTAATTTGTCCAGGATAAAATCATCCGAGTGAGTCGGGCTTCCAAATTCGTATTCGTGCGAGCAACGATTTTTAAATAATCACTGGACGCAACGATTTTCGGAACAACGATGTTCCAAACATCATAAAAATTTCAGAAGAGCCCGGATAGATAAAAATAAAAACGATGTCGCGCCCGCGACAAACGAAACAGATGCGATATTAAAATCACGATAGGCGAAGATGATTAAAATTTAGCATTCGTTTCATCCACTAATATTTCGTGCTTAAATCCATACTCATTGTCGAGCAGAATACAAACACCGGGGTGTTACAGGGTAAGTCTGAAAACAGTGAAATAGGGCTGACTTTAGGGCTATGTAGATCCAAGAATATTAAGAATTTGCCTAGGGTCAACACATCAAGTTTGTAAAGCTACTAAAGGAGAACAACTTTGCTATAGGGATTAAGCCTTGGTCACATGAAAAGTTTGGAGTTAAATGAGCCTAAAGTTGGGCTGTCAGACTGCCCTAAGTATGAATTCAGACTGGCAGTGGGATTGGATGAACTTAGGGCTCAATTTCAAGTAAGATCCTGAGGCTTTTTGTGGATGCACAATGTAACAAAGTTAAAGCTGGTGTATTAAGCTTCAACTTTCATACGGGGTGATGGTTGGGTCACCACATAAAATATGGAGCAATTTGACCCTAAACCTGCTCTGTCAGATGTTCTGATGAAGCTTCGCGATGGTACAGTAACCGGATTGGATCGCCAGCTCAGAGACCTCGCCGCCAGCGACCCCACGTGCGGATTCGTTCTATCGCCGCGATTCATGTTGAATTAAACGTGGATAACAATCACAAGGTGAAAGATCCTGCCGCGGATGGGCTAGAATGTATTGTGACCTTGATAGTTCATCAGTACACACCAGCGACATGGCTGTGCGGTAATCACCGGCGTGTTCGCCGTTCACCGTGAGAATGCCAGGCCTTAGGAAGCTTATCGCGTCGGAATGAGCCGTAGTAACCATCCAATGACCACCGTAGTTTAGTTGCCCTGTGAATGCCACGAATCACCGCGACAGTGACTTAGTTCCCCTCTCGACCGTCAGCCCAATTCGTTCAAATTAAGCACCACCGCTCAAGCGCACTATAAATTGAGCACATCGACGGGTCTGTAGGGTAATCAAGCACTGATCCACCAAGCCGTGCCCTCAATCGATCACCAGAGCTCGCCAATTTCCCATTTCCCCCAATTTTGTTTTCCGCCACCGTGAACGACGCCTCGCCGTGGCTAGCTCATCTCAAGTCCGCTCATGCCCTCTACCCCTTTGTTTTAGTGTTCTTGTGTGTCCCTGATGCTCCCCGACCCCACCAATTAGACAGGACCCCTTAGATCACCGAGAACGCGTTCGATTGTTCGTTGTGCTCGCTGTCACCGTGGGCAGAGCGAGTTAGAGCTCCGCTAGTGAAATTAGTGGAGGGGAAACGCTTGTTAGGGCTTGAATTAGGTCTCAGCCGAAGTAGAGCACCGGTCATCGAGTGATCCGGCCGGTATGAGCTCGCCGGAGCTCGATCCTCCGCGGCCCGCCGTCGTGGACTCCGGGTTGTAAAGAAGTGAAAGCGCGGGGGTGTTTCTGCAAGTGTCAGCGAGGCAGAGGAATAATGGGAAGGACTCTTTATAGAAACTTCAAACCGTTAGGGTTCTCTGCGCAAAATAGACAGCACGAGGGCGCGCGCAGACGCGTTTTCACCTGGGTTTGGGTCGGCTCGGGCCAGATTTAGCCTAATCCTGTAGCATCTTTTCCTTTTTCTTTTTCTCCTGGACTTAGATAATTTCTAGAAAATTGTAGAAAATGCTAAAAATACCAAACCAATTTTTCTAAACTCCTAATTTTCTATAATATTTAATAAAAATAGTTTCATGATTTTTAGTTCCAATAGGGAATTTTGGGATATTTAAAATAGCCAAAACACATACTTATGGAATTTTAGAGAGTAATTAATAATTCTAAAATTCACCAAACTTTTTGGATGAACTTTAAATATTATTTAAATGCCTTGGGTAAAATTTGGTATGATTTGAACCATGTTTGGTACCTAGAGCCCAAAACCCTAACCCCCTGCCCTATGAACTTCACTATAGACTCCAAAAACTCTAGTTTCCCGGAGATCCGTGAAGGAAAGTTATATTCAAGATAGTAGATGATATACTTTTATTACCTTTACATTCTCATGAGCATTACATGAGCATTCATGATTATATATGGCTATGTATAGAAAACGAAGAAGAGATAGAAGTTGAAGAAGCGAGGACTACACTACCACCACCTGAAGAACCTCAGGCAGGAAACTACTTTTACTTTGATATCTGTGGAGCAGAGCCTGATTCACCTATCACACAAGGCAAGCCCCGATGCATTTGCCACCCCCTTGTTATTTTAAAATCTTTCTCACTTACTTGATGCATTAGGTGATGGGAGTTGTGTGCTAAACCAGTTGCTGCATTTCCTTCCTTGGATTTGATTACTTTTCCTTAATCCCTTGATTTACAAAAGGTTTTTCTGATGCTTAGCTTTGCTCTAGAAAAACAAAATGTTTTGTTTTGATAAAAGATGATGCTTCAAAGTGGGTGGAATGTTTTCAAAGAAACAACTTGATGGTGGATCCATCATGGCCATGATGGGTTCAACATCAGAAAAGATGTACCTCTGTCAGGTACCAGACTTTGGGTTTGAAATTTTAAAGCTGAGACCGGGAGGGTGACTTGCACAAGAAGAGAGTCTCGGTGTAGTGTCTCTGTCTTAGTCGATTAAGGACCTTGTCGATGTAGGCCTTCTGACCGAGGACCCTTTAACTGGTCACATGCCTCATCATGGGTAAGCTTTGCCTCGGGCAAACTAATACCAGAATAAGATAACACACAATGGGAGTGGAGAGATGGCGAGAGTAGCGTGTACCCTCCGTGGCAAGAGGCTCGACAGTGGTGTATCTGTGCTCTCGGTTGGCGTGAACCTGATCTGGTCTTAAGAACCCCGGTGGCGAGTTGACATATGCAAGGGTTAAGTGCTACATATGTCATGTGATTGGAGATCTTCAGCTGAGTATAATCGATTCGGATCGCCGTAACTTCGTGGACATGAAGACTTGGTCACTGACTTACACGTAGCAATTTAGTGAAGATGAAGGTTTGATGAGAAATTGGCTAGTATAGGTCAAGTGATTGAACTAGGGTAGAAAGAACTCTAGATGCAGGTAACTTTACTTAACCTGACAAGTAAAACTAGATTTTTAAGGATCCACTATTAGTAAGCATTTCTGCAAACAGAGTCATTGATTCTTGACAAGCCATACCTTGATTCCCAAAGGCCAGCATATCCTTGAGAGTCTTTTATTTTGACGGGTAAGACTTGCGAAAGTACATTTCGTACTCAGGGCTTTGTCCCATGTTGTTTTAGGTGAAGAAGCAGCAAACTTTTGTTGCTTCTGTTCCAAGGTGGTACCTAAAGAAGAAAATCAAGACTGAAGCTGCGGGAGGAAGGGTCCTCCGTTAAGAAAAACTTTCTGCTGTTTATCGGGAGGGGTTTTTGCCTCCCAAGTTATGTAATAATAATACTCAACACTCTTATATTTGTTCTGGTCTATAATAAATACTACTCTTTCTTACTTTTAAATAAAGTAAGTTATTGTAACTGCTTCTGCATTTTCGTACCTCCGATGTATTGTAATGTCTGTGTGACGGGTGAAACGCTCTTGGGAAAGGTAAGGAATACATATACCAAACTTGTCAACTGATCAGGGGCACCTGCAGGATTGTTTGAGGTCCATTGGACAAGGACAACTGTAGGTGGGCCTAATGACTTGGGAGGTTCCGTCACAGCTGGTATCAGAGCGAAGCACATCTCTACAGATGTTATGAGACATTTTCAAAAAGAATTTTCAAGGACTTATCTAGAAAATTTCTTTCCTTCTTATCTAACTACCTTATGGAATAGTTGTAGTAAGACCAGATAATAGAGTGCATTGTATAGAAGGTTGTGAATCAACTAAGGTTGATTCTGTAATTATGCATGCATCATGATAAAAACTATATTAATAAGATTTTTCCCGCTTAGAGATATGCCACCGCGCACAAGGAAAACCGCGCGCAAATCCACCGGACCAATTGGCGTGCCTCGGCACCAATTAGCCCCAAGGCATGAGGATAGTAGTAGTGACAACAATGATCCTATTAGTGATCTAGAGGCTCGGGTAGAGCGGCTTCGATCGGAGTTACATCATAGAAATAATAGGTGGGTCAAGGATGGTCAACGAATAAATGAGTTAAGAGCTGACATCCGACATCTGCAAGACCAACTTGTTGAACGAGATTTAGCGCTCGATTGGGCTGTTAACTCACGTTCACTTGCTTGGGCCAAGGAAGCCAAAGCTCGAGCTCGGGTGGAGGAGCTTAGTACGGCTATCGACAACTTGCAGGTGTATTGTAATACACTACATGAGGAAGTTCATGAGTTGTATTCACGACTGCACCCTGACGTACCTGCTGAACCTGTCGGAATGGGAGCCGGACCTTCTGGAGTAGCGGGAGAAGCACTTGGTGGTGAATTGGACCTTTTTAGGCCCCCTCCCTCTATGAAGCTGGTTGATGAATGGTCTCCTACGCCCGAGAGTGAAGCTACCAAAAGTGATAAGAAACTAGAATAGTATAGTTTAGATATGATGTAAAATAGGTAATGTAATCCTGTTGTAAATTCGAGTCTATATCATTACCCTTTTAAGTAATGTAAATGGATGGTGTGCTTGGGTATATTATATTTTCCAAATGTTCTTTGCCTCAGATGCCGTCTAGGACTCGTGGACAGGATGGTGAAGGAACCTCCCGTGGGAGGGAAACAACTCCTAATCCGCCACCAGTACCCCCAACCTTGGCTGAGGCTATCGCTGCCTTAGTCACTGCAACAGCCGATAACACCCGCTTTCTTCGGGAAATGGCGGGACAGCAAATGCAACAACAAGGCGGGCGAGCCTATCCACAAGGACCCCGCGAAACTTCATATTTGGATTTCTCCAAAACACGTCCCCCGCTATTTGTCAAGGCTGAAGATCCTCTTGAAGCTGATGAATGGATCCGGGTTATCGAACAAAAGTTTGGGCTTCTCTGATGCATGGAGACTCAAAAGCCCTTATTTGCGACACAGCAGTTGCGAGGCCCTGCCAGTACCTGGTGGGGAAATTATGTGGCTATTTAGCCGGCTGGCCATCAAGTTACTTGGGACAAATTCAAACTAGCATTTCGGGAGCACTATATTCCAGAAGGAGTGCTCCATATGAAACAAGAAGAATTTATGAAGCTCAAACAAGGTGTATCTCAACAAGTTCAACCATTTGTCCCAATATGCTATTGATCAGGTCAACACTGACCTGAAGAAGAAAAAATTGTTTTATGAGGGGCCTTAATGACCGGCTGTAGCGGAAAATGGCCACCTGCCTCGACCTTACTTATAGCAGGGTTGTCAGTATGGCACTGGCAGTCGAAGCCAAATATGTAGGCCTAGGAAAATCCAAGGGCTATGGAGGTGACAGGTCCAATCAGGGGCCTGAGAAGAGACAAAGGTTGGTGATCCGACCTTTTAACCCAAACCGTTCTTCACCACGTCCACCCTCCTATCCCTTTAAACAACTTGTCTTTATCCATCTTGCCACTGCCCCCACCTCAACAAATCAGCCGAGTGCCCCTAGTACTCGTTTCCCCGCTCTCCCAAGCTCTTCAACAGGTTGCTTTAATTATGGAAAGTCCGGACATTTTATCAAGGACTGTCCATACCTTAAGCAGAACAGATCAAATAATCAGTAGAGTTCAGGGAGTTCTGCTCAAGGCAAGGGAAATGCGACGAACAATACATCAGGCAAAAATATGAAGAAAACTGGGCGGATTTATTATACGCAAGTGGCCACGACACCGAAAGGAGAATCGGTTATGATGGGTACGTTTCTTGTGGCCAATCACCCTGCAGTTATTCTTTTTGATTCTGGTGCTTCACATACATTCATAAGCAAGAAGTTTGTGGAGCAACATTGCATTCCATACAATGAATCAAGGGAAGGGTTTATAATTCATTCGCCTGGGGGTCAAATATTCACTAAAGAAGTGGCTTTCCATGTGCCCGTAACATTGGCTGAACGGGAATTTCCCACCAATATGATCGTTCTGAAAGGCCAAGATATAGATGTAATTCTAGGCATGAATTGGTTAGCTCAACATAAAGCTATCCTCAACACTGATTTGAGAACCATCAGGTTGAGCTATGGCCAGGAAGAGGTTCTCTTGTCCATTCCCGTAGCTACTACATCTAAACCATTAGGCAGAGTATATGAAGCCATAATACCAGAGATCCAAGATATTCCGGTAGTATGTGAATTCCCGGATGTCTTTCCAGAAGATCTGCCTGGATTGCCTCTAGAGAGGGATGTAGAATTTGTGATTGAGTTGACG
Source organism: Zea luxurians (assembly GCA_029449295.1). Lineage (NCBI taxonomy): Eukaryota > Viridiplantae > Streptophyta > Magnoliopsida > Poales > Poaceae > Zea > Zea luxurians. The sequence continues at coordinate 34,690,697 of JAOPSE010000016.1, read as the reverse complement.
CCCGGTACGGCTCCTATTTCTAGAAGGTCGTACCGAATGCCTTCGAATGAATTGGCAGAACTCAAGACCCAATTACAAGATCTACTAGAAAAAGGATTCATCCGGCCAAGCTCATCGCCATGGGGTTGTCCAGCCATCTTTGTCAAGAAGAAGGACCAAACACTTCGGATGTGCGTAGATTATAGACCCCTTAATGAGGTCACAATCAAGAATAAGTACCCTCTTCCCCGGATTGACATTCTATTTGATCAATTTACCGGAGCTCGGGTATTTTCCAAGATTGACCTTAGGTCGGGTTACCATCAGATCTGTATCCGACCCAAAGATATACCCAAGACCGCATTCACTATGTGGTATGGATTATTTGAATATCTGGTTATGTCTTTCGGATTAATGAATGCTCCTGCCCACTTCACATATCTTATGAACTTGGTATTCATGCCCGAGTTGGATAAATTCGTGGTGGTGTTCATTGATGATATCTTGATATATTCCAAGAATGAAGAGGAGCATGCTCGGCATTTGTGGATCATGTTAACACGCTTAAGGGAGCATCAATTATATGCTAAATTTAGTAAATGCGCATTCTGGCTGGAGGAGATCCAATTTTTGGGACATGTATTATCTGCCAAAGGGATTGCGGTTGATCCCAGCAAAGTCAATGATATTTTGAAGTGGAAACCACCAACCACTATACATCAAGTCCGAAGTTTCCTTGGACTAGCTGGTTACTACCGTCGATTTATTCCAGATTTTTCCAAGCTTGTGAAGCCAATCACAAGTTTATTGAATAATGATACCAAATTTAATTGGTCTTCAAAATGTAATGAAGCCTTTGAGTAGCTGAAAGTATTGTTGACCACTACTCCGGTATTAGCTCAACCGGACATTGAAAAGCCCTTTGATGTGTATTGTGATGCATCAGGCAGTGGTCTAGGCTGTGTTCTAATGCAAGAAGTGAGAGCACCTAGAGGGGGGTGAATAGGTGATCCTGTAAAAATCAAATACTTGTAGCCACAAAACTTGGTTAAGTGTTAGCTCAATAGAATCAAGTGGCTAAGGACCAAGCTCTTGTGAAACACAATGGTCACGAAGAAAACAAGCACAAGAGACACGGTGAGTTATCCCGTGGTTCGGCCAAGTATAACACTTGCCTACTCCACGTTGTGGCGTCCCACTGGATGAGGGTCGCACTCAACCCCTTTCAAGTGATCCAATGATCAACTTGAATACCACAGCGTTTTCCTTTCTTTTACTATCTCCCGTTCACGAGGAATCTCCATAACTTGGAGCCTCTTGCCCTTACAATTGATGATCACAAAGAAGCACAGAAGTAAGGGAGGGGAGAGCAACACACACAAGACTCAAAGCACGAGCACAATCATGCACACAAGCCACAACTTGAGCTCACAACACAATGCGAGGAGTTCTCTACTCAAATAGAGCTCAAGTCACTATCACAAAGAATCGAATACGCGACAATGGATGATCAAAGAATGCTTGTGTGACTCCTCCATGCGCCTAGGGGTCCCTTTTATAGCTCCAAGGCAGCTAGGAGCCGTTGGAGGCAATCTGGGAAGGCAATTCTTGCCTTCTGTCGGGTGGCGCACCGGACAGTCCGGTGAACCACCGGACAGGTATTGTTCATGGTCCGGTGCAGATCGCCTTCCTAAAATGGCGCAGCCGACCGTTGCAGGATTGTAGCCGTTGGCGCACCGGACACTGTCCGGTGCACACCGGATAGTCCGGTGCCTCCTGCCGACCGTTGGAGTGGGCCATGCGTCGCTCGCGGATTTGGCGGCCGACTGTTGCGCTGGTGGCCATTTGGCTCACCGGACAGTCCGGTGCACCACCGAATAGTCCGGTGAATTATAGCCATACACCGCCGACGAATTCCCGAGAGGGGCCAGTTCGCCAGAAGCCAGCCTAGTGCACCGGACACTGTCCGGTGCACCACCGGACAGTCCGGTGTGCCAGACTGCGCTGTGTCTTGTCTACTCCAGCCAAGTCTTTTTCTTTTTCTCTTTTCTCTGATTCTAGCACTTAGACAAATATATTAGTACATAAAAACCAATGTACTAAGTCTAGAATCATACCTTCTTGTTGATTTGCACTTCATCCATCATTTGGCACATAATTACTCACTCAATATGTGTTGGGCACTTAATCACCAAAACTATACTAGAAATGGCGCAAGGGCACATTTTCCCTTTCAATCTCCCCCTTTTTGGTGATTTATGCCAACACATCAAAAAGCAACAAATAGAAGTGCAACATCAATGCAATTGAGAACAAAAATTGTCTTTTACAAGATTTGACATATTTGGATCGTTCTTTGCCACCACTTGGTTTGTTTTTGCAAATCAAATTCATTTTCCTATCTCTAAGTCAAACTCACTTGTTTGGGCATAAAGAGAGATAATCCAAGAAAGAAAATGATCAAGATCCAAAAACTCCCCCTTTTCCCATAATCATAAATTCTCCCCATAAGAGACCAAACTTTGACAAATCAAAAGTTCTAACTGTACTATTTTCAAAGTTCTCAAGTGGTAGCTGATCCATTTGCTTTGGCCTTAATTTCTCCCCCTTTGGCATTAAGCACCAAAACGGGATCATTATTGGCCCTTAAACCCCATTGCCTCACCAAAAATCGTCAATTAAGAGTAAAAAGGCAATAAGAGCATGGAGATGAACTTGGAGTAAATTACCCTCTCATCGGAGTGTAGTGGAAGTCTTGCATGGTCCAAGTTCACATTTCCCTTTCAATCCACCTTTGAGACTAAATTAAGTAAACTCAAGCACACAGTTAGTCTCAAAGGGTCAAGTTGTAGCATTTCTCCCCCTACATATGTGCATCATTCACACATGGACTTGTGAGGTCCGGGGATCCCTTGCACAACTTGAGCACCATAAATAAGCAATAAAATGCATAAAGGAACATGATCAAAGACATAAAACACATGTATGCTATAGATCAATCCAAGTTACGCGAATCTAAGACATTTAGCTCCAGCCCGCAAAAGGTCTTCTCATCTAAAGACTTGGTAGAGATATTGGCTAGCTGGTTCTCGGTGCTAACATAAAACACTTCGATATCTCCCTTTTGCTGGTGGTCTCTCAAAAAGTGATGCCGGATGTCTATGTGCTTTGTGCGGCTGTGTTCAACAAGATTGTCCGCCATGCGGATTGCACTCTCATTGTCACATAGGAGTGGGACTTTGCTCAGATTGTAGCCAAAGTCCCGGAGGGTTTGCCTCATCCAAAGTAGTTGTGCGTAACACTGTCCTGCGGCAACATACTCGGCCTTAGCGGTGGATAGGGCAACAGAAGTTTGTTTCTTAGAACTCCAAGACACCAGCGACCTTCCTAGGAATTGGCACGTCCCTGATGTACACTTCCTATCAACCTTGCATCCAGCATAGTCGGAGTCTGAGTATCTAATCAAGTCAAAGGTAGACCCCTTTGGATACCAGATCCCGAAGCAAGGCGTAGCAACTAAATATATAAGAATTCGCTTAACGGCCACAAGGTGACACTCCCTTGGGTCGGATTGAAATCTAGCACACATGCATACGCTTAGCATAATATCCGATCTACTAGCACATAAATAAAGTAAAGACCCTATCATAGACCGGTATGCCTTTTGATCAACGGACTTACCTCCTTTGTTGAGGTCGACATGTCCGTCGGTTCCCATTGGAGTCTTTGCGGGCTTGGCGTCCTTCATCCCGAACCGCTTGAGCAAGTCTTGCGTGTACTTCGTTTGAGAGATGAAGGTGCCGTCCTTGAGTTGCTTCACTTGGAACCCAAGGAAGTAGTTCAACTCGCCCATCATCGACATCTCGAATTTCTGTGTCATCACCCTGCTAAACTCTTCACAAGACTTTTGGTTAGTAGAACCAAATATTATGTCATCGACATAAATTTGGCAAACAAATAGGTCACCATCACAAGTCTTAGCGAAAAGAGTTGGATCGGCTTTCCCAACCTTGAAAGCATTAGCAATTAGAAAATCTCTAAGGCATTCATACCATGCTCTTGGGGCTTGCTTAAGTCCATAGAGCGCCTTAGAGAGCTTACACACGTGGTCGGGGTATCGTTCATCCTCAAAGCCAGGGGGTTGCTCCACGTACACCTCCTCCTTGATTGGCCCGTTGAGGAAAGCGCTCTTCACGTCCATTTGAAACAACCTAAAAGAGTGGTGAGCGGCATAGGCTAACAAAATGCGAATCGACTCTAGCCTAGCCACAGGAGCAAAAGTCTCCTCAATGTCCAAACCTGTGACTTGGGCATAACCTTTTGCCACAAGTCGAGCCTTGTTCCTTGTCACCACCCCGTGCTCGTCCTGTTTGTTGAGGAACACCCACTTGGTTCCCACAACGTTCTGCTTGGGACGTGGCACCAGTGTCCAAACTTCATTTCGCTTGAAGTTGTTGAGCTCTTCCTGCATGGCCAACACCCAGTCTGAATCTAGCAAGGCCTCTTCTACCCTGAAAGGCTCAATAGAAGAGACAAACGAGTAATGCTCACAAAAATTAGCTAGACGTGAGCGAGTAGTTACTCCCTTGCTTATATCACCCAAAATCTGGTCGACGGGATGATTCCTTTGAATCATCGCTCGAACTTGAGTTGGAGGGGCCCATGGTGCTTCTTCCTCCACAACTTGGTCTTCTTGTGCTCCCCCTTGATCACATGCCTCTTCTTGAGGAACCTGTTCATCATCTTGAGTTGGGGGATGCACCATGGTTGAGGAAGAAGGTTGATCTTGCACTTGGTGTTCCTGTGGTCGCACATCTCCAATCGCCATGGTGCGAATTGCATCCATTGGAACATCATCTTCATCTACATCATCAAGATCAACTTGCTCTCTTGGAGAGCCATTAGTTTCATCAAATACAACGTCGCTAGAGACTTCAACCAAACCCGATGATTTGTTGAAGACTCTATACGCCTTTGTATTTGAGTCATAACCTAGCAAAAACCCTTCTACAGCTTTGGGAGCAAATTTGGAATTCCTACCTTTCTTCACTAGAATGTAACATTTACTCCCAAATACACGAAAATAAGACACGTTGGTTTTGTTACCGGTTAGAAGTTCATACGACGTCTTCTTGAGGAGGCGATGAAGGTAGACCCGGTTTATGGCGTGGCAAGCTGTGTTCACATCTTCCGACCAAAACCGCTCAGGCGTCTTGAATTCTCCAAGCATCATCCTCGCCATGTCTATAAGTGTCCTGTTCTTCCTCTCTACCACACCGTTTTGCTGTGGTGTGTAGGGAGCGGAGAACTCGTGCTTGATTCCTTCCTCCTCAAGGTACTCCTCCACTTGAAGGTTCTTGAACTCGGACCCGTTGTCGCTTCTAATCTTTTTCACTTTGAGTTCAAATTCGTTTTGAGCTTGCCTTAGAAAGCACTTGAGGGTCCCTTAGGTTTCTGATTTATCCTGCAAAAAGAATACCCAAGTGAAGTGGGGAAAATCATCAACAATAACAAGACCATACTTACTTCCCCCGATGTTGAGGTAGGCGACGGGTCCGAAGAGGTCCATATGAAGTAGATCCAGAGCTCTTGATGTGGTCATCACATTCTTGCTGTGATGAGCATTTCCCACCTGTTTACCTGCTTGACAAGCTGCACAAGGTCTATCTTTTTCGAAAACCACATTTGTCAGTCCTAACACATGTTCTCCCTTTAGAAGTTTATGGAGGTTCTTCATCCCAACATGTGCTAGACGGTGATGCCACAGCCAGCCCATGCTAGTCTTAGCTATTAAGCATGTATCTAGATCGGCCTCCTCTTTCGAAAAATCAACTAAGTAGAGTTTGCCATCTAGTACACCGTTAAATGCTAATGAACCATCACTCCTTCTAAAGACAGACACATCAACATTTGTAAATAAACAATTGCAGCCCATGTGGCACAATTGACAAACAGACAGCAGATTATAGCCTAGCGACTCTACTAGAAATACATTAGAGATAGAGTGCTCATTTGTGATGGCTATCTTGCCTAAGCCTTTGACCTTGCCTTGATTCTCATCTCCAAATATGGTTGTATCTTGGGAATCCTTGTTCTTGATGTAGGAGGTGAACATCTTCTCCCCCATCATGTGGTTTGTGCATCCGCTGTCGATAATCCAACTTGAGCCCCCGGATGCATAAACCTGCAAGGCAAATTAGGCTTGGGTTTTAGGTACCCAACTCTTGTTGGGTCCTACAAGGTTAGTTATAATAGACTTTGGGACCCAAATGCAAGTCTTGTCTCCCTTGCATTTGGCCCCCAACTTCCTAGCAATCACTTTCTTATTCTTACAACAAATTGCAAAATAAGTATTGCAAGCATGGGAAATTGTAGAAGGTTCATTACGTACTTTCCTAGGCATATGAACAACATTTTTCCTAGGCATATTTCTACCATGCACAAAAGAAGAACTTGAAGCAATCATAGCATGTGAATCATAAGCATAACTCCTATGAGCATTTCTAGAAAATTTTCTATCACTATAGATGAAAGCATGATTCCGTTGAGCACTATTAGCCATAGGGGCCTTCCCTTTCTCCTTGGCGGAAATGGAAGCCCTTTGTCTTGTTAAGTTCTTGGCTTCCTTCGAAAGCTAAGCCCATCCTTAATAGAGGGGTGTCTACCAACAGTGTAGGCATCCCTTGCAAATTTTAGTTTGTCAAAATCTACCTTGCAAGTCTTAAGTTGAGCATTAAGACTTGCAACTTCATCATTTAATTTAGTAATGGATGCAAGATGTTCATTACAAGTATTAACATCAAAATCCTTGCACCTATTACAAATTACGACATGTTCCACACATGGACTAGACTTATTAGCTACTTCTAACTTAGCATTTAACTCATCATTAACGCTCTTCAAACTAGAAATAGATTCATGGCAAGCAGAAATTTTAGAAGATAAAATATCATTCCTTTTAGTTCCTAAAGCAAGAGATTTTTGTACACTAATAAACTTATCATGTTCTTCATACAATATATCCTCTTGCTTTTCTAAGAGTCTATTCTTTTCATTTAAAGCATCTATCAATTCATTGATTTTTTTCTACCTTGGCTCTTTCTAAACCTTTAAATAAGCTAGAATAGTCTACTTCATCATCACTAGAATTTTCATCGCTAGAAGTAGTATATTTAGAAGTTTCTCGAATGCTTACCTTTTTCTCCTTTGCCATTAGGCAAGTATGGCGCTCGTTGGGGAAGAGAGACGACTTGTTGAAGGCCGAGGCGGCGAGTCCTTCGTCGTCGGAGTCAGACGAAGTGCAATCCGAATCCCACTCTTTGCCTAGGTGTGCCTCGCCCTTCACCTTCTTGTAGGCCTTCTTCTTCTCCCTCTCCCCGTTCTTTTCTTGTCCCTGGTCACTATCATTATCAGGGCAGTTAGCAATAAAGTGACCAGTCTTACCACACTTGAAGCAGGAGCGCTTTCCCTTTGTCTTGCTCTTGTTGGGATGCTCCTTGCGTCCTTTTAGCGTCGTCTTGAAGCGCTTGATAATGAGGGCCATTTCATCCTCGTTTAGTCCGGCCGCCTCAACTTGTGCCACCTTGCTAGGTAGCACCTCCCTGCTGCTTGTTGCTTTGAGAGCAACGGTTTGAGGCTCGTAAATGGGCATTGGGTCATTCAATGCCTCATCAACGTATCTTGCTTCCTTGATCATCATACGCCCGCTTACAAACTTTCCGAGTATTTCCTCGGAGGTCATCTTTGTGTACCTAGGATTCTCACGAATTGAGTTCACAAGATGAGGATCAAGAACAGTGAAGGACCTGAGCATAAGTCGGACGACGTCGTGGTCCGTCCATCTCGTGCTTCCATAGCTCCTGATCTTGTTGACCAGGGTCTTGAGCCAGTTGTATGTTTGTGTTGGCTCCTCTCCCCTGATCATTGCGAACCTCCCCAGTTTGCCTTCCACCAACTCCGTCTTGGTGATCATGGTGGCGTCGTTCCCCTCATGAGAAATCTTGAGGGTGTCCCAGATTTGCTTGGCGTTGTCCAAGCCGCTCACCTTATTGTACTCGCCCCTGCACAAGGATGCTAGCAAAACAGTGGCAGCTTGTGCATTTTTATGGATTTGCTCATTAATGAAAACGGGGTTGTCAGTACTATCAAAAAGCATTCTGTTTTCAACAATCTCCCAAATACTTGGATGGAGAGAGAATAGGTGACTACGCATTTTGTGACTCCAAAATGAGTAGTCTTCTCCATCAAAGTGCGGAGGTTTCCCAAGTGGAATTGAAAGTAAATGAGCATTGGAATTAAATGGAATATGAGAATAATCAAAAGAAAAATTCGAATTAACCGGTTTCTTTTTCTCGTCGTATTCGTCGTCTCTTGAGGAAGAAGAAGACTCGTCGCTATCGTAGTAGACGATCTTCTTAATGCGCCTCTTCTTCTTTCCGTCTCTTTCCTTATGACTCGAGCCGGAGTCCGAGGGCTTATCATCTCTTGGCTCGTTGACGATGGACTCCTTTGTCTTGTCGTTGACCACCATCCCCTTTCCCTTAGGATCCATCTCTTCGGGCGATTAGTCCCTTGCGTGAAGAGAACGACTCTGATACCAATTGAGAGCACCTAGAGGGGGGTGAATAGGTGATCCTGTAAAAAACAAATACTTGTAGCCACAAAACTTGGTTAAGTGTTAGCTCAATAGAATCAAGTGGCTAAGGACCAAGCTCTTGTGAAACACAATGGTCACAAAGAAAACAAGCACAAGAGACACGGTGAGTTATCCCGTGATTCGGCCAAGTATAACACTTGCCTACTCCACGTTGTGGCGTCCCACTGGACGAGGGTCGCACTCAACCCCTTTCAAGTGATCCAATGATCAACTTGAATACCACGGTGTTTTCCTTTCTTTTACTATCTCCCGTTCACGAGGGATCTCCACAACTTGGAGCCTCTCGCCCTTACAATTGATGATCACAAAGAAGCACAGAAGTAAGGGAGGGGAGAGCAACACACACAAGACTCAAAGCACGAGCACAATCACGCACACAAGCCACAACTTGAGCTCACAACACAATGCGAGGAGTTCTCTACTCAAATAGAGCTCAAGTCACTATCACAAAGAATCGAATACGCGACAATGGATGATCAAAGAATGCTTGTGTGACTATACCACAACACCAAATTAGTGTCTGACGACTGTCGCTATAAATAGAGAATTAGCATCGAATTGTTAGTCGGTATACATTGCCACAGATGGTGAGTCGGCATATGTCTATATTCCAACTGAGTGTTAGTCGTTATATTCGTATGTAAATAGTATCGCTTTGTCAGTCGACAATTCATACCTATAGCATCGCACTGTCAGTCGCCATAAAAAGCACTGTGCAATTTGCGGCATCGCGGTGTCTCCTGTACTGGCGCGCAAAATTGGTGGCCCAAATACCAGCTGCCGCCATCCAAAACCCTATCTCACCTTTCCCGTAATACCAGCCGCCGCCGCCCAAATATTCCAGCCGTCCCCGCAGCCGCGCGTGAGTTTGCTCCGGTCGGCCACCAGCCATCGCCCGCGCGCCCTGCGGTCGGCCACCAGCCATCCTCCAACCGCGCGCGCCCTGCTAGCTAGCTTCTCCAACCGCGCGCGCCCTGCTAGCTAGCTTCTCCAACCGTACGTGCGCGCGCCCTGCTAGCTAGCTTCTTCCTTTGTTTTTTTTTTGCTAAGCTGACGTGCCCCACTGCTACTCCAGAGGAGCAAGGCCGACCGCACGCACTGCTACGAGTCCGGCGGAGAAGCGCCGGCCGGCGCGGCCACGGCTGTGCGTGTGCGCGAGCAGGCCTACAGTACTGTCGTCCGATCCCAGGTAAGTTTTATGTCTCCTAACCTTTTAGTTCATGTAAAACTTCAATAGTAATCCACACATACAACTCTAAATTATGCTACAGTGTTTAAATGTAAATTAGTGGAGAAGGAGGCAGTTAATTGTGAGTTGATAACCTGAAATATATTTTTTCTATAACTTTGATGTTGCAGTCACTGAGTTTCTAAGAAGTAGTCCTAAACCATGGTGGATAAGACATGGATCAATGATGATGCTAGGTACAAATCCATTATAACACAAATATAAATGTGATATCTATAGCTTAAATGGAATTTAACCTAAGAATGAAAATGATGATGCATGTAGGCACGGCAAGACATATTTACAAGGTGTAAACAGCTTCTTGGCTTTTGCATTTAGAAATTCGGCTGTAGGGAACAAGATTTTATGCCCTTGTAGAAAGTGTGTTAACTCGTTTTGGAAAGAGGCAAGTGAAATACGTGAGCACTTAATATGCGATGGGTTTCTAAAAGGGTACACGATATGGAACTTGCATGGGGAGACTAGCTCTGTTGTGAATCATGGAAACTATGATTACAATGAGGTTATGGAGGAACCTAATGAAGATGATGACATTTCTGATTTGCTTAGAGACTTAGCTACTGGTTTAGATGATAGAGGAGATTTTGAGGATACAAGCTCTTTTGTTGACCCCTGTGAGGAGCTAGTTGCTATTCAAAAGTTGGTTGCAAAAAATAGCAAAGAGTTATATCCAAACTGCAAGAAATATACGCAGCTACGTTTCCTGATTAGATTACTCCACATCAAACTCCTCGGAGGATGGACTGATAGATCTTTTAACTTACTACTTGATTTACTTAATGATGCACTCCGTGAGGGTTCAGCACTCCCGAAAAATTTTTATGAAGCTAAGAAATTGGTGAAAACCGTAGGAATTGGGTATATAAGTATTCATTCATGCGAAAATGATTGCATTCTCTATTGGAAGGAGAATTTAGATCTGAATTCATGTCCAAAATGTAAGGTTTCACGATGGAAATCAATAAAGAAGAGTCTAGATGGGAAACATGTGTATAAGGTTCCAAAGAAGGTTCTTCGATACTTCCCAATAAAGAAAATGCTCCAAAGGTTATTTTTGACCTCCAAAATAGCAAATCTAACACGATGGCATGATGAAGGTCGAAAAAAAGATGGTTTACTTAGACATCCAGCAGATTCACCCCTATGGCAGGACTTTGACAACAAACATCCAGAGTTTGCTGCAGATAGCCGTAATATTCGCCTTGCATTTGCAACTGATGGCTTTAATCCATTTAGGTCCATGAATGTTAGCTATAGTGTTTGGCCTGGTATTTGTATTCCGTACAACTTTCCACCTTCAATGTGCATGAAGCAGTCAAATTTCATCCTTTCTTTGTTGATTCCTGGTCGAAATGGACCTGGTAGTGACATGGATGTCTATTTTCAACCCCTTGTTGATGATCTGCTAGATATGTTCGTCAATGGAGCTAGAACTTATGATGCTTCAAAGGGTGAATTCTTCAAGTTGCGAGCTGCACTATTATGGACTATTACTGATTTCCCAAGTCTAGGATACACATCTGGATCTGTCACATCTGGTGAAGCAGCATGTCCTGATTGCAACTACCACACTTGTTCACTTAGACTTAGTAATGGCAGCAAGAATTGCTATATGGATCATCGTAGATTCTTGCTTGATGACCATCCATTTAGGTTTGACATTGATAGATTTGGTAAAACTGAGTTTAGGCCAGCACCTACTCCGCTTTCTGGAGAACAAATTTTAGAGTGCACTAAAGATCTTAATCAAACTTTTGGCAAGGATCCATCTAGAAAGAAACCGGCAAACAAGAGACGCAAGAAAGGGGAACCATTAGTCATTCTCAAAAGGAGATCTATTTGGTTTCAACTACCATACTGGAAAGATTTATTGTTGAGACATAATTTTGACATCATGCACATAGGGAAAAATGTGAGTGAAAGCTTACTTAATACATTCCTGGGCACAGATGGGAAATCAAAGGATAACTTGAATTCTCGGTTGGACCTTCAGGCCCTAGGTATTAGAAGTGATCTTCACCCTATTGAAGTAGAAGACCAACTTTATTTACCACCAGCACCTTACTCAATGAGTCCTGCCGAGAGGAAATTATTTTGCCAAGTACTAAAAGGGGTGAAGTTTCCTGATGGTTATGCAGCTGATATACGACATAATGTACATGTCAATGAGAGGAAAATAATTGGACTTAAGAGTCATGAGTGCCACATTATTCTACAACACTTGCTGCCACTTGCTGTTACAAAAATATTGCCTACAATAGTCAGTGCTGGAGTGATCCGTATATCTAATTTTTTCAAGAAACTTTCTGCACCAGTCATTCGAATAAGTGACATGAAAAGTCTTGAGGCTGATATAGCTGAAACTCTGAGCTTTCTTGAGACTATATTCCTGCCTTCTTTTTTTGATATTATGGTACACTTGATGGTACATCTTCCCGCTCAAGCAAAAATAGCAGGTCCAGCCCATTTTCGAAGCATGTGGCCGATAGAGAGGTACTTTCATATGCATATTGTAGCATAGCGAATAAAAATCATGTACGCTATGCTATAATGTTATCAATGATCCTTTTATTTATGTGCATAGGTATCTAATGAGATTGAAGGGTTCTGTTCATACAAAAAGTCATTGTGAAGGATCAATCATGGAGTGGTCTATGTTTACTGAATGCCTTACATTTTGTGCTTGCTATTTACATGGCGAGTCTCAATTGAACCATCTTGATGCTAATGATGAAGATTGTAGTACAACTCCTTTCTTCCATATAATTGGTCGTGGATTGTCTGGAAAATGCATAGTTACTTTAGACCACAAGACATGGCTACAAGCCCACAGATATATTTTGTTCAACTATTACAATATAGGGCCTTACTTGGAGTAAGTTATCTATATAAGTATATATCTTCTCATCACATGATCACTACCTTTTGCATGTTGAAGTGATAAAATGACCTTTACAGCAAGAATGCTCACTATCTATCCTCAAATGGTCTTCAAAATAAACGAGATATCAACCGCATACAACATCAATCCTTTCATGAGTGGCTTAGGTTGCATGTAAGTAAGAAATAAACTTAATAGATTTATTTGAGATGGAATTCACATATATTTTAACGGTAGCATTTCAAATTCAGGTGGAAGAAACGTGTGAAGAAGCATCAGACGAGATTAAAATTTTAGCCAAGGCACCAATGATGGTTGCACACAAGTATAATAGCTATACCATAAATGGATTCAATTTCCACACACACTCCTATGATGAGGGTAGAGCTATTCAAAATAGTGGGGTTGTTGTAGTTGCAGAGTCAACAAGCTTTGACAGGGGTAATAATGATAATGTCATAATAGGAAATAAGACCTATTTTGGTATTATCAATGAAATTGTTGAACTAAACTATAACCACAAAGGTACGGTCGTGCTTTTCAAATGTGATTGGGTTGACAACCGTGTGCAGAACAAGTGGGTGAAAACTGACCAGTTAGGTATCACATCTGTCAATTTTAAGCAATTGTTCAATACAGGTGAAAAATTATCAGATGAGCCTTTCATTCTAGCATCACAAGCAGTCCAAGTATACTATGTTCCTGATCCAATTGATATTGAGTGGGCTGCTGTTGTTCAATCTAAAGCAAGAGATGTGTATGACCTGGATAATTTGGAGAACGAGCACATAGATAATGATAATCAGTTTTTTGCCCCACTAGTTGATCTAAATGGCAATGTGACTATTGATATTGTTAATGGGATTGTCCCTGCTGTTAGAAGAGACATAGATGGTTACCTAGTTGATCCTAAAACATCTAAAACAAAATCTGCAAAGTAAGTTCTTTTCTTCATTTCTGCAAAGTAGCTGGTATGTATTGAGTACTTCTTTTCAAGGAGTTGCTAATTTCTTTATTCTTTGTAGAAGAAAAAATGGCAAACGAAAGAAGAAAGCATAACGAAGCTATGGTCAACATGTATGAGATGCAGCGACTTGCAACCATCGCAAGCAACAAAAGACGGCTAGATGCTCTTAATATCCCAACTTTGAGTGATATGCAGCAGCACCAGGGTCAACCTAAGAAAAGGATAAAGGTATTTTTTATATGCTCTAGTTTATATATTTAATTTTTATATCCCAAGTTTTATTTATTAAATCATGATGCAATGTTGCATCAATGTTGTCCATCTTTCTCCTAATCAATAAAATGCCCCACTAGTTGATCTATATGCCTTAGAAGTTGCCCTGTCACTCTGTCAGGCTGTGAGGTTGAGATCAAATTTTGGGCCCAGTGAAATCATTATTAGGTTCTCTTATTGATACCTTTTGCAGCTCATCAAGATACAATCGAGCATTTTCACAGGCAGCTGGTCGGGCTTTTAATTCACTCAATCTGGGTAAAGGGAAAACAAAACAATCTCAGTCATTGACCCATATGAACTAAAGGTAAAGGGTATAAACAGTTAGTTACCAGAACAACTATAGCTTACCTGCAATAATTTCTTGAACATTACCCTCATCAATGGGAGTGCTGGAATTATTATCACTGCTAGAACTCAAATTTTCACTACTATCTGCCGTGCTATTATCTGGAATTATTAGCAATAAAAGAAAATACTGCATTCGAGAATAGAGTGTATATATATAGTTGTTCTTAGAAACTCCTAGGTATATAGTTTATGCATTGCAAGTGCTAGCTGTTGTTGCTGCATGATTGATAGGAGTGGATTCGTTGCTAGGTAGTTTATGCAGTGCAAGTGCTCTAGCCATTGTTGCTGAATCATAGGATGATAGGAGTGTGGATTCGTGGCTAAGCAAACAGATGCGCTGCTGATGTATGTTGTATTTGCTATGGACTATGGTGTGGATGGCAGTACTGCGCGGGTAGTGCCTGTAGCAAAAAAAAATATGCTCGATCTATCTAGCTGCTTTGCTTTCGTTCTAGCTAGTGGATGGATGGAGATGGACTCTGATCGGTGGAGTGCTGTGGAGGGATGGGTCGCAGAGTGTGCTGCGTTACGACGGCGAACGAAGATGAGTTTATTTGTTGTGTCGGAGCTCAGCTCCATGCAGCCCTGTGGGCCGACTTGTTCTGGGGAGGACTTATTTTTGGACCAGAAAAAAAATACAGGCAAGGGCTCAACGCCATTTTGATCGGTGGAGTGCTGGAATTATTATCTGGGCTGGACTGGACTATGTTTAGTTTACATTGGTCGAATTCATTATACAGCTAGAAGGACTGGACTGTGTTCTCATTCTGTTCTGTTCTGTTCTGAACACATTCTGTTCTGTTCTGAAATTTGTGGCTGAACACAGAAGGAATTTCCATTTCTGTTCTGAAACAGAATGAGAGCAATCATTCTGTTCTGAAATTTGTGGCTGTACAAAAAACATATGACCATCCAGTTCTGTTCTGAACACATTCTGTTCTGTTCTGAACAAATTCAGGAAACCAGCTCCAATTTGTGCTGGAATGTTTTGACTTGGACGGCATGAAATTTGTGGCTGCTTGTGTGGTTGCCCGCCCGAGCAGGATCTGGCCTCTCCAATTTGCTGCCCACGAGAGGCCGTGGCTTCCTGGCTGGTGCTGCCCCGGCCACAGATTGTGCAGCCCCGTGGCATACCTGGGCTACTAATTTTAATATGCTTGCCTAGTCCCAATTATAAAGGTTCAATATGAATTCTAATTGGAGCACCTTGTGCTGTGCATAATTTTGGATCAGTTAGGCTAAAAACCAACTTGTTTTTCCCTTGGTAATCCATGGAGACATTGTAGGGCAAATATGTCACGTGTTTTTCACAACTTATCTTTCTTCCATTTCTCAAGAAAAAGTACTTACACCATGTTTCATTCTTGTAGATAACTCACAACACCAGTGGTGCTGCAACTGAAGGTCATAATTTGCGTCCAAGGACACAAAGAAATTTATCTGAGAATGCAAATGAGTAGATTGACGCAAATATTGGTTGTGATTCAATTGGAGATTTTCTGTGTGACAATGATGGTAATTATTCTGTTGTTGCATATACTTTTTCACCTTGCTATAGTACAACTAATGTGTTTAAATTAATAGAATCTCATAGTCCACAAAAGAAGAGAAAAGGAAGGGGTATTACAAAATTGGAGGACATATTTGCAAGGGGATCTGAGATGGCAAAAATTAAGATAGAACTGAATGAATTTGGTCAACCTATTGGAAACAATTCAAGGAAGTTTTCTAGTGCTATTGGGTGTCATGTGAGAAAGAAGTTGTCAGTTAGTAGTGTTGACTGGAGACTAGTGGATGGTGAGAAGAAGTATGAAGTCTGGACCGACCTAAAGGTATTTGCCCAAGTACATTATTATCGTTTCTTAGGTTGAATTTGTTTCTGACCATTAGACCAAGTTGTGATTATCTTTTTTTGGTTGGAAAATCAGAAAATCTTCGATGTAGATGATGCTGCCTTTAACTGGTTTTTAACCACTGCTGGAAGAAAATGGAAGGATTTTAAGTCAACCCTAAAGGCGCAGTATTTTAATGAGAATTTAACCGAAGGGGACATGAAGAACAAACATAGTGGAAGGGTTAGTGATGAGGATTGGAAGTTTCTTTCTGAATATTGGGTGTCTCCTAAATGTGAAGGAAAGACAAAAAAAGCCAAATTTAGTCGTTCAAAGGTTGGGGTACTTCATACATCTGGTAGCAAGAGCTTTGCTCGCTCTGGCCATGAAATGGTATTGAAGCAATTTGACTGTTGAATTTACATTATGATTTTTCATTTTCAATTGTTAATATTAAAACAATTTACAGTCTAAGGAACTAGGCCGCCCTCCTCGAAGAGATGAACTCTATATCAAAACACATACAAGAAAGAATGGAGTTCCAACAAGACTTGCTGAACCAGTTATTGTAAGTTTTTGTGAACTTGACATTTATTGTAAGGTGTTTTTTTGCATCACATTTGCTACTGTTTCCTATAGTGGTAGGTACTGAACCTTTCTCTTTTACAACTCAATTTGGGTAGAACAAACTTAAAGAATATGTTGAGGCCCATCCAGAGTTGAAGGAAAGAACAATTCAAGAAGGTGATGTTTTTGCTGCTGTTTGTGGAGAGAAAGAGCCAAGAGGACGTGTCCGAGTTTTGGGTCTAGGACCAACTCCCCAAGATATTGGTACCCCGGGCTTGAGAAGTTACACACCCACAAGACTCCAAATGGAAGTCCTAGCCCGCAAAAAGGCTGAACATGAGAAAGCTGCTCTAGAACAACGCATAGCAGAAATGGAGGAGAAAATGCAGGAGCAAGGGATGGCTCATGAAATGAGAGATGTGGAAATCATCTCGCATGATGGTTCTAATACACGACACCATACGGTAAAGTAGCTGAACATCTTAGAGTCATTTTGAAATCTATGGAATATTTATTACTTATTACCCTCATATTTATTTTAGGACACGAGGTCTGAACAACATATTGATCAAACACATAATATTGCTCAGTTTCATGAAGATGAAGCTTATGTGGAGGATGAAATCTCTGATGAGGGTGAAAACTTGCTTGGCAGCAATCATGTTAGTGTTACCCCTGCAGTACAAAAATCTAAAGGCAACCTTATCAATGGTACCCCAACAATGCAGCCCTCTAGCAAGACGACCAATACAACCCCAGTAGTGCAGCTATCTCAAGGCAACCCTACTAATGCGTCCCTAGCAGTGCAGCGCTGTCAAGGCAACACTAGAGCTATCCCAGCAAGTCTGCCTCTTCACACTGAACTTGTAATTTTTTCATCCATCCTTCAAAGTTTCTAATTCTCATTTGCTAGTGGTTCTGTACATTTATTATATTCTTATAATTTCATTGTTTGCTTTAGATTGGAAAGGATGTGATCTTATATGCCATATTGAGAGATCATCCTGTGGCTAAGGGAACAATTATTTCAACTAATCCAAGCTCAGTGCTAGGAGGAGTTGCTCTAGGAAAGCAATATTGTGAGGTTGTTGTGAATGTTGTGCTGAAAAGGGATGCCCTTCTACCTCGCCCATATGGTTATTTGGAGGAGATGGGTGATGCTGATCGGATGTCGATCGCATGGCCGTACAAGAGAGTAATAAGCTATCTCTTTGTTGTTTTTTCATATATGGTGATTGCATATTTTCTAACTAATGGTTTCTATGATTATATAGCTAAAGGTGAGCAAGACATCAAAATCATCCCAGAGTGCTACAGGTATATATATATATGATTGACATTGTACCACAATTCTATTTTGTGGTATCTACCACTAATTTCAGTAGATATTCTTGGTTATGACTGCTTCTGGCTATGTGGCTGATTTCAGTAGATATTCTTGATTTTAGTAGATATGTGGCTGCTACTAGTTATATATTCATTAACGGAGGGAGTATAAAATATTGGAATCCATACTTTACTCCATGATGACTTAATGGCTACATTAACGTAGGTATACTTTACTTCAGTAGATATACTCCATGATACTGCTACTAGTTAATGGCTGCTACTAGTTATATATTCTTGATTTCAGTAGATATACTTTACTTCATTAACGTAGGTATGTGGCTGATTAATGGCTGATTTCAGTAGATATACTTTACTTCATTAACGTAGGTATGTGGCTGATTAATGGCTGATTTCAGTAGATATTCTTTATTTTGGAATGGATTTCTATGTAGTCTACTAATGATTGGGTTTTAATTTTGTCAGGAGGGAGGTCCTAGAGGTAGTAAGTCACTTGTTTACTCCAAGATGACAATAGCAAGCAGATCGCGGTGGTGCCTATGGATGCTACAACAAGAAATATTTGCAAGTGAACTTATTTTGGATGGATGCAACTACATATTTTGGATGGATGCAGCTACAAGAAATAAAGTTCTTTTGGATGGATGCAGCTACATATTTTGTTTTGTATTTTCTCCAAAAGAGATATTTGCAAGTGAACTTAAAATTATGAAACCAACATGTGGTTGTACTAGCTAGTATCTCTGAGCTTTCACAAGCCAAACTTAGTGTTGTTGCTGCTTATTTTGATCTTTATTACAACAAAAGTAAACTTGTGAACTTTATGTATGAATGCAGTACAATTGTTATTGTCATGAATGAAAACATGAGCTATGTCAACATGAGCTATGTATGAATGCAGTACAATTGCTATGTATGAATGCAGTATAATTGTTACCTGATGTTGATGATAATTGGAAATTGCTAGTAATATTTTTTTAGGCTCATATATCCATAGCGTTGGATTGTTAGTCGGTAAAAATACGTATATAGCATCAGACAGTGTGTCGGTATAAGTTCGAACTTGAGTTGGAGGGGCCCATGGTGCTTCTTCCTCCACAACTTGGTCTTCTTGTGCTCCCCCTTGATCACATGCCTCTTCTTGAGGAACCTGTTCATCATCTTGAGTTGGGGGATGCACCATGGTTGAGGAAGAGGGTTGATCTTGCACTTGGTGTTCCTGTGGTCGCACATCTCCAATCGCCATGGTGCGAATTGCGTCCATTGGAACATCATCTTCATCTACATCATCAAGATCAACTTGCTCTCTTGGAGAGCCATTAGTTTCATCAAATACAACGTCGCTAGAGACTTCAACCAAACCCGATGATTTGTTGAAGACTCTATACGCCTTTGTATTTGAGTCATAACCTAGCAAAAACCCTTCTACAGCTTTGGGAGCAAATTTGGAATTCCTACCTTTCTTCACTAGAATGTAACATTTACTCCCAAATACACGAAAATAAGACACGTTGGTTTTGTTACCGGTTAGAAGTTCATACGACGTCTTCTTGAGGAGGCGATGAAGGTAGACCCGGTTTATGGCGTGGCAAGCTGTGTTCACATCTTCCGACCAAAACCGCTCAGGCGTCTTGAATTCTCCAAGCATCATCCTCGCCATGTCTATAAGTGTCCTGTTCTTCCTCTCTACCACACCGTTTTGCTGTGGTGTGTAGGGAGCGGAGAACTCGTGCTTGATTCCTTCCTCCTCAAGGTACTCCTCCACTTGAAGGTTCTTGAACTCGGACCCGTTGTCGCTTCTAATCTTTTTCACTTTGAGTTCAAATTCGTTTTGAGCTTGCCTTAGAAAGCACTTGAGGGTCCCTTAGGTTTCTGATTTATCCTGCAAAAAGAATACCCAAGTGAAGTGGGGAAAATCATCAACAATAACAAGACCATACTTACTTCCCCCGATGTTGAGGTAGGCGACGGGTCCGAAGAGGTCCATATGAAGTAGATCCAGAGCTCTTGATGTGGTCATCACATTCTTGCTGTGATGAGCATTTCCCACCTGTTTACCTGCTTGACAAGCTGCACAAGGTCTATCTTTTTCGAAAACCACATTTGTCAGTCCTAACACATGTTCTCCCTTTAGAAGTTTATGGAGGTTCTTCATCCCAACATGTGCTAGACGGTGATGCCACAGCCAGCCCATGCTAGTCTTAGCTATTAAGCATGTATCTAGATCGGCCTCCTCTTTCGAAAAATCAACTAAGTAGAGTTTGCCATCTAGTACACCGTTAAATGCTAATGAACCATCACTCCTTCTAAAGACAGACACATCAACATTTGTAAATAAACAATTGCAGCCCATGTGGCACAATTGACAAACAGACAGCAGATTATAGCCTAGCGACTCTACTAGAAATACATTAGAGATAGAGTGCTCATTTGTGATGGCTATCTTGCCTAAGCCTTTGACCTTGCCTTGATTCTCATCTCCAAATATGGTTGTATCTTGGGAATCCTTGTTCTTGATGTAGGAGGTGAACATCTTCTCCCCCGTCATGTGGTTTGTGCATCCGCTGTCGATAATCCAACTTGAGCCCCCGGATGCATAAACCTGCAAGGCAAATTAGGCTTGGGTTTTAGGTACCCAACTCTTGTTGGGTCCTACAAGGTTAGTTATAATAGACTTTGGGACCCAAATGCAAGTCTTGTCTCCCTTGCATTTGGCCCCCAACTTCCTAGCAATCACTTTCTTATTCTTACAACAAATTGCAAAAGAAGTATTGCAAGCATGGGAAATTGTAGAAGGTTCATTACGTACTTTCCTAGGCATATGAACAACATTTTTCCTAGGCATATTTCTACCATGCACAAAAGAAGAACTTGAAGCAATCATAGCATGTGAATCATAAGCATAACTCCTATGAGCATTTCTAGAAAATTTTCTATCACTATAGATGAAAGCATGATTCCGTTGAGCACTATTAGCCATAGGGGCCTTCCCTTTCTCCTTGGCAGAAATGGAAGCCCTTTGTCTTGTTAAGTTCTTGGCTTCCTTCGAAAGCTAAGCCCATCCTTAATAGAGGGGTGTCTACCAACAGTGTAGGCATCCCTTGCAAATTTTAGTTTGTCAAAATCTACCTTGCAAGTCTTAAGTTGAGCATTAAGACTTGCAACTTCATCATTTAATTTAGTAATGGATGCAAGATGTTCATTACAAGTATTAACATCAAAATCCTTGCACCTATTACAAATTACGACATGTTCCACACATGGACTAGACTTATTAGCTACTTCTAACTTAGCATTTAACTCATCATTAACGCTCTTCAAACTAGAAATAGATTCATGGCAAGCAGAAATTTTAGAAGATAAAATATCATTCCTTTTAGTTCCTAAAGCAAGAGATTTTTGTACACTAATAAACTTATCATGTTCTTCATACAATATATCCTCTTGCTTTTCTAAGAGTCTATTCTTTTCATTTAAAGCATCTATCAATTCATTGATTTTTTTCTACCTTGGCTCTTTCTAAACCTTTAAATAAGCTAGAATAGTCTACTTCATCATCACTAGAATTTTCATCGCTAGAAGTAGTATATTTAGAAGTTTCTCGAATGCTTACCTTTTTCTCCTTTGCCATTAGGCAAGTATGGCGCTCGTTGGGGAAGAGAGACGACTTGTTGAAGGCCGAGGCGGCGAGTCCTTCGTCGTCGGAGTCAGACGAAGTGCAATCCGAATCCCACTCTTTGCCTAGGTGTGCCTCGCCCTTCACCTTCTTGTAGGCCTTCTTCTTCTCCCTCTCCCCGTTCTTTTCTTGTCCCTGGTCACTATCATTATCAGGGCAGTTAGCAATAAAGTGACCAGTCTTACCACACTTGAAGCAGGAGCGCTTTCCCTTTGTCTTGCTCTTGTTGGGATGCTCCTTGCGTCCTTTTAGCGTCGTCTTGAAGCGCTTGATAATGAGGGCCATTTCATCCTCGTTTAGTCCAGCCGCCTCAACTTGTGCCACCTTGCTAGGTAGCACCTCCCTGCTGCTTGTTGCTTTGAGAGCAACGGTTTGAGGCTCGTAAATGGGCATTGGGTCATTCAATGCCTCATCAACGTATCTTGCTTCCTTGATCATCATACGCCCGCTTACAAACTTTCCGAGTATTTCCTCGGAGGTCATCTTTGTGTACCTAGGATTCTCACGAATTGAGTTCACAAGATGAGGATCAAGAACAGTGAAGGACCTGAGCATAAGTTGGACGACGTCGTGGTCCGTCCATCTCGTGCTTCCATAGCTCCTGATCTTGTTGACCAGGGTCTTGAGCCAGTTGTATGTTTGTGTTGGCTCCTCTCCCCTGATCATTGCGAACCTCCCCAGTTTGCCTTCCACCAACTCCGTCTTGGTGATCATGGTGGCGTCGTTCCCCTCATGAGAAATCTTGAGGGTGTCCCAGATTTGCTTGGCGTTGTCCAAGCCGCTCACCTTATTGTACTCGCCCCTGCACAAGGATGCTAGCAAAACAGTGGCAGCTTGTGCATTTTTATGGATTTGCTCATTAATGAAAACGGGGTTGTCAGTACTATCAAAAAGCATTCTGTTTTCAACAATCTCCCAAATACTTGGATGGAGAGAGAATAGGTGACTACGCATTTTGTGACTCCAAAATGAGTAGTCTTCTCCATCAAAGTGCGGAGGTTTCCCAAGTGGAATTGAAAGTAAATGAGCATTGGAATTAAATGGAATATGAGAATAATCAAAAGAAAAATTCGAATTAACCGGTTTCTTTTTCTCGTCGTATTCGTCGTCTCTTGAGGAAGAAGAAGACTCGTCGCTATCGTAGTAGACGATCTTCTTAATGCGCCTCTTCTTCTTTCCGTCTCTTTTCTTATGACTCGAGCCGGAGTCCGAGGGCTTATCATCTCTTGGCTCGTTGACGATGGACTCCTTTGTCTTGTCGTTGACCACCATCCCCTTTCCCTTAGGATCCATCTCTTCGGGCGATTAGTCCCTTGCGTGAAGAGAACGACTCTGATACCAATTGAGAGCACCTAGAGGGGGGTGAATAGGTGATCCTGTAAAAAACAAATACTTGTAGCCACAAAACTTGGTTAAGTGTTAGCTCAATAGAATCAAGTGGCTAAGGACCAAGCTCTTGTGAAACACAATGGTCACAAAGAAAACAAGCACAAGAGACACGGTGAGTTATCCCGTGATTCGGCCAAGTATAACACTTGCCTACTCCACGTTGTGGCGTCCCACTGGACGAGGGTCGCACTCAACCCCTTTCAAGTGATCCAATGATCAACTTGAATACCACGGTGTTTTCCTTTCTTTTACTATCTCCCGTTCACGAGGGATCTCCACAACTTGGAGCCTCTCGCCCTTACAATTGATGATCACAAAGAAGCACAGAAGTAAGGGAGGGGAGAGCAACACACACAAGACTCAAAGCACGAGCACAATCACGCACACAAGCCACAACTTGAGCTCACAACACAATGCGAGGAGTTCTCTACTCAAATAGAGCTCAAGTCACTATCACAAAGAATCGAATACGCGACAATGGATGATCAAAGAATGCTTGTGTGACTCCTCCATACGCCTAGGGGTCCCTTTTATAGCTCCAAGGCAGCTAGGAGCCGTTGGAGGCAATCTAGGAAGGCAATTCTTGCCTTCTGTCGGGTGGCGCACCGGACAGTCCGGTGAACCACCGGACAGGCACTGTTCATGGTCCGGTGCAGATCGCCTTCCTAAAATGGCGCAGCCGACCATTGCAGGATTGTAGCTGTTGGCGCACCGGTGCACTGTCCGGTGCACACCGGACAGTCCAGTGCCTCCTGCCGACCGTTGGAGCGAGCCACGCGTCGCCCGCGGATTTGGCGGCCGACCGTTGCGCTGGCGGCCGTTTGGCTCACCGGACAGTCCGGTGTACAACGGGATAGTCCGGTGAATTATAGCCGTACGCCGCCGACGAATTCCCGAGAGTGGCCAGTTCGCCAGAAGCCAGCCTGGCGCACCGGACACTATCCGGTGCACCACTGGACATTGTCCGGTGCACCACCGGACAGTCCGGTGTGCCAGACTGCGCTGTGTCTTGGCTACTCCAGCCAAGTCTTTTTCTTTTTCTCTTTTCTCTGATTCTAGCACTTAGACAAATATATTAGTACACAAAAACCAATGTACTAAGTCTAGAATCATACCTTCTTGTTGATTTGCACTTCATCCATCATTTGGCACATAATTACTCACTCAATATGTGTTGGGCACTTAATCACCAAAACTATACTAGAAATGGCCCAAGGGCACATTTCCCTTTCAAGAAGGCCGAGTGATAGCTTATGCTTCAAGGCAGTTGTGCCGGCATGAGGAACATTATCCAACTCATGACCTGGAATTAGCTGTTGTGGTTCATGCCCTGAAAATATGGTGTCATTATCTGCTGGGGAATATCTGTTATATTTATATAGGTCATAAAAGCTTGAAGTACATCTTTACCCAGTCAGAGTGGAATATGAGGCAAAGGAGATGGCTCGAGTTGATTAAAGATTATGAATTGGAGATTCACTACCACCCAGGCAAGGCCAATGTAGTGGCAGATGCACTAAGTCGCAAGGCTTCTTGTCACTGTCTTATAATGAAGACTTCTAACATTACATTATGCCAGGAAATGGAGAAGTTAAACATGGGAATGATTCAACAGGGAATTTCAAATCACTTGAAGCTTGAGTCAGTCCTCCTTCAAAGAATAATTGATGCACAAAGAAATGATGAGGTTATGAAACACATTCATGAGAAAATGGAGGCTGGTAGGGCCAACTGCTTCAGAAGAGATGATCAAGGTGTTGTATGGTTTAACAACCGCATAGTTGTGCCCAAGAATGATGAGATCCACCAGCAAATTTTAGATGAAGCACATCTTAGTCGCTATTCTATTCATCCTGGAAGCACTAAGTTGTATCATGATCTAAAATAGCATTATTGGTGGACAAAGATGAAGATTAAAATCGCACGCTATGTGGCAAGATGTGACACTTGCAGACGTGTCAAGGCCATACATATGAAGACTGCTGGTCCGTTGCAATCTTTACCTATACCAACATGGAAATGGGAATATATTAGCATGGACTTTATTGTGGGATTGCCTAGGACAGCAAAAGGATATGATTCTATTTCGGTTATAATTGATCGACTTACCAAGATAGCCCATTTTCTGCCAGTCAAGACAGATCACCCGGTTGTTGTCTATGCCCAATTATACATTGCTTGTATTCTTAGTCTACATGGGGTTCCAAAGACTATAGTGTCGGATCATGGACCACAATTTGTAGCCAAGTTTTGGGAAGCACTTCATAAATCCCTGGGTACCAAGTTGCTTCACAGTTCGGCCTACCATCCCCAAACCAGTGGGCAAACTGAGAGGGTAAACCAGATACTTGAAGATATGTTGCCAGCATGTGTTTTGGAATTCCCACGGAAATGAGATGATTGTTTACCAGATACTTATTCCCGTCGGTTTAGTGCTTATTCTCGTCGGTTCCTGGCCGACGGGAATTAAGTGATTTCATATAGTGATTAGCGGAGTTCTCATACAATAATAGCTATCAAGAGAGCATCAAAATGGCACCCTTTGAAGCTTTGTATGGGTGATGGTGTCGTACTCCGTTAAACTGGTCTGAACCAGGTGAAAGATGTTTCTTCAGGCCTGATATGGTAAAGGAAACAGAAGAAAAGGTTCGGCGAATAATTCATAATTTGAAAGAAGCCCAAGCTTGACAGAAAAGTTATGCAGACAAACGACGCAAGCCCTTGTACTTTCAAGTTAAAATTATGTCTACCTGAAAGTCTCACCAATGAAGGGTGTATCACGTTTCGAGGTAAAAGGGAAGCTTGCACCCCGGTACATTGGTCCTTTCCCTGTTCTTGAACAATGTGGAGCAGTGGCATACCGACTCCAGTTACCCGAAACATTGTCTGCTATACATAATGTGTTCCACATGTCTCAATTAAAGAAGTGTCTTCAGGTTCCCGATCGAACCATTGAACTAACTGATGTTGCCTTAGAACCAGACTTGACATATTCAGAACATCCTATTCGAGTCTTGGATCAAAAGGACAGAATTACCCGAAGGAGAACTCTCAAGTTTTACAAGATACAGTGGAACCAACACACGGAAGATGAAGCTACTTGGGAGACTCAAGACTTTTAGACAAGAACTTCACAGGCTTTTTAGCTTCGTGTAATTTGTAAGATGTGTATACTTGTTGTAATAAAGGAATGAACCCCATACCACCCCTGCCTTGTACCAGAAATAAAAAAAGTATGACACATTTCCTTTTCCATTACTTGCCCTAAACTTTTAATCTCGGGACGAGATTCTTTTATGGGGGGGAGGATGTAACACCCCTGGTGTTACTGCCACTAAAACTTGAGCATGACATCATAAGCATTGGCATATCATGTGTTTGTCACACCTATAATGCATTCACTAGGCAAAAATTTCAAACAAAGTTGTATTGATGGGACATGTTTTAAGTGAAACCCTTAGGTATAGTGCTTAACCCTAGACTGGGCTTAAAAGAGTAAACAAAGCCTAATTAGAGAAAAACTTCAAATCTCATTAGAAATGGCCATAAAATGTCACCATGAATAGACTTAAGTGGCATCCAAACCCTAGAAGTACCAAAAACCCTAAATAGACCCCTAAAAAAATCTGGACTAAAACCCTAGGGGGTTATTTGTAAAAGTGTGCACATTTTGGACCTAAGTGCAAAAATCATGGAAATAGGGTGTCTTAAGTCCTATGGTTCACATATTTGGAGATTTGCAAATGAAGCCATAAGTTTTGGGCTTATTTGCAAAAAGGCTACACTTGTGCTCCAAAGGGCTAAGTCTGAAAACAGTGAAATAGGGCCGACTTTAGGGCTCTGTAGATCCAAGAATATTAAGAATTTGCCTAGGGTCAACACATCAAGTTTGTAAAGCTACTAAAGGAGAACAACTTTGCTATAGGGATTAAGCCTTGGTCACATGAAAAGTTTGGAGTTAAATGAGCCCAAAGTTGGGCTGTCAGACTGCCCTAAGTCTGAATTCAGACTAGCAGTGGGATTGGATGAACTTAGGGCTCAATTTCAAGTAAGATCATGTGGCTTTTTGTGGATGCACAATGTAACAAAGTTAAAGCTGGTGTATTAAGCTTCAACTTTCATACGGGGTGATGGTTGGGTCACCACATAAAATATGGAGCAATTTGACCCTAAACCTGCTCTATCAGATGTTCTGATGAAGCTTCGCGATGGTACAGTAACCAAATTGGATCGCCAGCTCAGAGACCTCGCCGCCGACGACCCCGCGTGCGGATTCGTGCTATCGCCACGATTCACGCTGAATTAAACGCGGATAACGATCACGGGGTGAAAGATCCTGCCACGGATGGGCTAGAATATACTGTGAGCTTGATAGTTCATCAGTACACACCGACGACGTGGTCGTGCGGCAATCACCGGCGTGTTCGCCATTCACCATGAGAATGCCACGCCTTAGGAAGCTTATCGCGTCAGAATGAGCTGTAGTGACCATCCAATGACCGTCGTAGTTTAGTTGCCCTGTGAATGCCACGAATCACCACGACAGTGACTCAGTTCCCCTCTCGACCGCCAGCACAATTCGTCCAAATTAAGCACCACCACTCAAGCGCACTATAAATTGAGCACACCGAAAGGTCCGTAGGGTAATCAAGCACTGATCCACCAAGCCGTGCCCTCAATCGATCACCAGAGCTCGCCAATTTCCCATTTCCCCCAATTCTGTTTTCCGCCACCGTGAACGACGTCTCATCGTGGCTAGCTCATCTCAGGTCCGCTCATGCCCTCTGCCCTTTCGTTTCAGTGTTCTTGTGTGTCCCTGATGCTCCTCGACCCCACCAATTAGACTAGGACCCCTTAGATCACCGGGAACGCGTTCGATTGTTCGTTGTGCCCGCTGTCACCGTGGGCAGAGCGAGTTAGAGCTCCGCTAGTGAAATTAGTGGAGGGGAAACGCTTGTTAGGGCTTGAATTAGGTCTCAGCCGAAGTAGAGCACCGGTCATCGAGTGATCCGGCCGGTATGAGCTCGCCAGAGCTCGATCCTCCGCGGCTCGCCGTCGTGGACTCCGGGTTGTAAAGAAGTGAAAGCGCGAGGGTGTTTCTGCAAGTGTCAACGAGATACAGGAATAGTGGGAAGGACTCTTTATAGAAACTTCAAACCGTTAGGGTTCTCTGTGCAAAATAGACAGCGCGCGGGCACGCGCAGGCGCGTTTTCACCTGGGTTTGGGCCGGCTCGGGCCAGATTTAGCCCAATCATGTAGCATCTTTTCCTTTTCCTTTTTCTCCTGAACTTAGAGAATTTCTAGAAAATTGTAGGAAAATGCTAAAAATACCAAACCAATTTTTCTAGACTCCTAATTTTCTATAATATTTAATAAAAATAGTTTCATGATTTTTTAGTTCCAATAGGGAATTATGGGATATTTAAAATAGCCAAAACACATACTTCTAGAATTTTAGAGAGTAATTAATAATTCTAAAATTCACCAAACTTTTTAGATGAACTTTAAATATTATTTAGATGCCTTGGGTAAAATTTGGTATGATTTGAACCATGTTTGGTACCTAGAGCCCAAAACCCTAACCCCTTGCCCTATGAACTTCACTATAGACTCCAAAAACCTAGTTTCCCGGAGATCCGTGAAGGAAAGTTATATTCAAGACAGTAGATAATATACTTTTATTACCTTTGCATTCTCATGAGCATTACATGAGCATTCATGATTATATATGGCTATGTATAGAAAACGAAGAAGAGATAGAAGTTGAAGAAGCCAGGACTACACCACCACCACCTAAAGAACCTCAGGCAGGAAACTGCTTTTACTTTGATATCTGTGGAGCAGAGCCTGATTCACCTATCACACAAGGCAAGCCCCGGTGCATTTGCCACCCCCTTGTTATTTTAAAATCTTTCTCACTTACTTGATGCATTAGGTGATAGGAGTTGTGTGCTAAACCAGTTGCTGCATTTCCTTCCTTGGATTTGATTACTTTTCCTTAATCCCTTGATTTACAAAAGGTTTTTCTGATGCTTAGCTTTGCTCTAGAAAAACAAAATGTTTTGTTTTGACAAAAGATGATGCTTCAAAGTGGGTGGAATGTTTTCAAAGAAACAACTTGATGGTGGATCCATCATGGCCATGATGGGTTCAACGTCGGAAAAGATGTACCTCTGTCAGGTACTAGACTTTGGGTTTGAAATGTTAAAGCTGAGACCGGGCGGGTGACTTGCACGAGAAGAGAGTCTCGGTGTAGTGTCTCCATCTGAGTCGATTAAGGACCTTGTCAATGTAGGTCTGCTGACCGAGGACCCTTTAACTGGTCACATGCCTCATCATGGGTAAGCTTTGCCCCGAGCAGACTAATACCAGAATAATATAACACGCAATGGGAGTGGAGAGATGGCAAGAGTAGCGTGTACCCTCCGTGGCAAGAGGCTGGATGGTGGTGTATCTGTGCTCTCGATTGGCGTGAACCTGATCTGGTCTTAAGAACCCGGTGGCGAGTTGACATATGCAAGGGTTAAGTGCTACATATGTGGTGTGATTGGAAATCCTCAGCTGAGTATAATCGATTTGGATCGCCGTAACTTCGCGGACATGAATACTTGGTCACTAACTTACACGTAGCAATCCAGTGAAGATGAAGGGTTGATGAGAAATTGGCTAGTATAGGTCAAGTGATTGAACTACGGTAGATAGAACTCTAGATGCTGGTAACTATACTTAACCTGACAAGTAAAACTGGATTTTTAAGGATCCACTATTAGTAAGCATTTCTGCAAACAGAGTCATTGATTCTTGACAAGCCATACCTTGATTCCCAAAGGCCAGCATATCCTTGAGAGTCTTTTATTTTGACGGGTAAGACTTGCGAAAGTACATTTCGTACTTAGGGCTTTGTCCCATGTTATTTTAGGTGAAGAAGCAGCAAACTTTTGTTGCTTCTGTTCCAAGGTGGTACCTAAAGAAGAAAATCAAGACTGAAGCTGCGGGAGGAAGGGTCCTCCGTTAAGAAAAACTTTCTACTGTTTATCGGGAGGGGGTTTGCATCCCAGGTTATGTAATAATAATACTCAGCACTCTTATATTTGTTCTGGTCTATAATAAATACTACTCTTTCTTACTTTTAAATAAAGTAAGTTATTGTAACTGCTTCCGCATTTTCGTACCTCCGATGTATTGTAATGTCTGCGTGATGGGTGAAACGCTCTTGGGAAAGGTAAGGAATACAGATATCAAACTTGTCAAGTGAACAGGGGCACCTGCAGGATTGTCTGAGGTCCGTGGACAATGACAACTATAGGTGGGCCTAATGACTTGGGAGGTTCTGTCACAGTGGGGAAATCAGACCGAGGGAAAACAGATGGCTACGAGCGGCGTCGCACCTCTCCGCGACGATGAGGTCGCCGGAGCTGAGGCAGGCGCGGGCTAGGGTGGCTCTAGGGTCGTCGGAGTTAGGCAGAAGGGAAGAGGGCGCCACGGCGAACTCGATGGCGGGGAAGAGGCCATGGCTCCATGGGCAG
Source organism: Zea luxurians (assembly GCA_029449295.1). Taxonomy (NCBI): domain Eukaryota; kingdom Viridiplantae; phylum Streptophyta; class Magnoliopsida; order Poales; family Poaceae; genus Zea; species Zea luxurians. Next base: position 34,660,003 of record JAOPSE010000016.1, on the reverse strand, counting down.
AGAGGGGAGAGCGGCGGTGAGGTGGCCTCGGGCGGCCGGAGAAACTCCGGTGAGCCATTCCGACCACGGGGAAGGGACTTAAGGTGTGCTAAGGCTTGGGCTAGCTTCAGCTGAGACAGAGGTGACACAGAGACCTACTCTGGTGAACTAAACCGGGCCAAATCGGCCGACCACCTCGCGAGCACGGCGGACCACCGCGGCCGAACACCAGCGAGGGTGAAATTGGCCGAGCACAGGGTACAATAAGGGAAATTGTGCACAGGGACGGGTGTCTCACATCGGGGCGAAGCTCGAGAAGGCTTGGCGCGGACTCCGGCGAGCTGGATGGCCAGGGACGCGGGTGCGGGTCTCCGGCGGTGGCTGGCGGTGAGGGCAGAGCGTGAGAGAGGGTGAGGGTGTGCGAAATGAGGTGAGGGGTGTGCGCGGGGCACCGGGGGCTATAAGAAGAGAGTTGGGCGCGTGGGCGGGCGTCATGGCTGAGAAACCCGACGACGTGCGCGAGTGCGCATGCGCCGGTCCACGGCGAGCATGGAGAGCGCGAGAGAGGGTGCGGGTCTCCGGCGGTGGCTGGGCTTAACTGGGCTGGATGGGCTGCTTTCTCCTTTTCTTTTTTCTCTGGATTTTCTAATTCCTTTTCTATTTCTCTTTCTATAGGGTTTTCAATTCCAAATTCAAATTAGGTTTCAGATTCAAATAAATTCAAACATGTGCAACACTTCAAAGAATATTTTAAGCTCAGCATGATGCAACATGTCATGACTGAAAGTCGCCTAGAGGGGGGGTGAATAGGCGGAATCTAAAAATTATAAACTTAAAGCACAACTACAAGCCGGGGTTAGCATTAGTATTAAAACCGAGTCCGAAAGAGAGGGCGAAAAACAAATCAAAGGCAAATGAAGCGGATGACACGGTGATTTGTTTTACTGAGGTTCGGTTCTTGCAAACCTACTCCCCGTTGAGGTGTTCACAAAGACCAGGTCTCTTTCAACCCTTTCCCTCTCTCAAACGGTCACCTAGACCGAGTGAGCTTTTCTCCTTAATCAAATCGGGTCACTTAGACCCCTACAAGGACCACCACAACTTGGTGTCTCTTGCTTTGATTACAAATGTCTTGAGAACAAGAAAGAAGAAGAAAAGCGATCCAAGCGCAAGAGCTCAAAGAACACGAGCAAAACTCCCTCTTCTAGTCACTAATTGCTTTGAGTGGAATTGGGACTTGGAGAGGCTTTGATTCAATCTATTTGTGTCTTGTATTGAATGCACTAGCTCTTGTATTGAGTGAGATGTCTGACAACCTTGGATGCCTTGAATGGTGGTGGTTGGGGGTATTTATAGCCCCAACCACCAAACCAACCATTGGGGAAGGCTGTCTGTCGATGGGCGCACCGGACAGTCCGGTGCGCCACCGAACACTGTCCGGTGCGCCAGCCACGTCACCCAACCGTTAGGGTTCTGACGGTTTCGACCGTTGGAGCTCTGACATCTTGGGGCACCGGACAGTCCGGTGCCGCACCTGACAGGTATTGTTCAATGTCCGGTGCGCCTTCTGGCGCTGCTCTGACTCTGCGCGAACTATCCGCGCACTATTCCTGGCACTGTTCACTTTTGCAGACGACCATTGGCACAGTAGCCGTTGCTCCGCTTGGCACACCGGACAGTCCGGTGCTACACCGGATAGTCCGGTGAATTATAGCGGAGTGGCTTTCCAGAAAACCCGAAGCTGAGGAGTTTGGAGTTGACTCCCTGGTGCACCGGACACCGTCCGGTGGCACACCGGACAGTCCGGTGCGCCAGACCAAGGCAGCCTTCGGTTGCTTTTGCTCCTTTCATTTTGAACCCTAACTTGTTCTTTTTATTGGATTGTGTTGAACCTTATGGCACCTGTAGAACATATAATCTAGAGCAAACTAGTTAGTCCAATTGTTTGTGTTGGGCAATTCAACCACCAAAATTATATTTAGGAAAAGGTTTGACCCTATTTCCCTTTCAATCTCCCCCTTTTTGGTGATTGATGCCAACACAAACCAAAGCAAATATATAAGTGCAGAATTGAACTAGTTTGCATAAGGTAAGTGCAAAGGTTGCTTGGATTTAAACCAACATTTTATTTCTACTAGATATGCATGGATTGCTTTCTTCTATTTTAACATTTTGGACCACGCTTGCACCACTAGTTTTGTTTTTGCAAATTCTTTGGAAAATTCTTTTCAAAATCCTTTTACAAATAGTCAAAGGTATATGAATAAGATTGAAAGAAGCATTTTCAAGATTTGAAATTTTCTCCCCCTGTTTCAAATGTTTTTCCTTTGACTAAACAAAACTCCCCCTAAATGAAATTCTCCTCTTAGCTTTCAAGAGGGTTTTGGGATATTCCAATTGAGATACTCTCATTAGAGGAATATCAATTTGAAGTATACTAATTTGAAATATACCAATAAAGTTTTCAAAACACAATTAAAAATTAGGTGGTGGTGTGGTCCTTTTGCTTTGGGCTAATACTCTCTCCCCCTTTGGCATGAATCGCCAAAAACAGAGACTTTGTGAGCCCTTTTAAATTCTCTCCCCTTTTGGCAAACAATATATGAGTGAAAGATTATACCAATGTGGAGAGATGGCGGAATACCGGCAAAGAGGAAATAATACCGATGGAGTTGAGTGGAAGCGTCGTCTTTGCCGAGTACTCTATTTCCCTTTCAATTCTATGACTAAGTATAAGAATACACTTGAAAAACACATTAGTCATAGACATAAAAGAGATATGATCAAAGGTATATAAATGAGCTATGTGTGCAATGTTTCAATCAAAATTCCTAGAATCAAGAATATTTAGCTCATTCCTAAGTTTGGTAAAGGTTTTCTCATCTAATGGCTTGGTAAAGATATCGGCTAATTGTTCTTTGGTGTTAATGTAGGCTATCTCGATATTCCTCTTTGTTGGTGATCTCTCAAAAAGTGATACCGAATGGCTATGTGCTTAGTGCGGCTGTTTTCAATGGGATTATCCGCCATGCGGATTGCACTCTCATTATCACATAGGAGAGGGACTTTGCTAAATTTGTAGCCATAGCCCCTGAGGGTTTGCCTCATCCAAAGTAATTGCGCGCAACAATGACCTGCGGCAATATACTCGGCTTCGGCGGTAGAAAGAGCTACTGAGTTTTGTTTCTTTGAAGCCCAAGACACCAGGGATCTCCCCAGAAAGTGACAAGTCCCTGATGTGCTCTTCCTATCAATTTTACACCCTGCCCAATCAGCATCTAAATATCCTAATAAATCAAAAGAGGATCTCTTGGGGTACCAAAGACCAAATTTAGGAGTATAAACTAAATATCTCAAGATTCTCTTTACGGCCCTAAGGTGAACTACCTTAGGATTGGCTTGGAACCTTGCACACATGCATACGGAAAGCATAATATCCGGTCGAGATGCACACAAATAGAGTAGAGATCCTATCATCGACCAGTATACCTTTTGATCTACGGATTTACCTCCCGTGTCAAGGTCGAGATGCCCATTGGTTCCCATGGGTGTCTTGATGGTCTTGGCATCCTTCATTCCAAACTTTGTAAGAATATCTTGAGTATACTTCGTTTGGCTGATGAAGGTGCCCTCTTGGAGTTGCTTGACTTGAAATTCTAGAAAATACTTCAACTCCCCCATCATAGACATCTCGAATTTTTTAACCATGATCCTACTAAACTCTTCACAAGTAGATTTGTTAGTAGACCCAAATATAATATCATCAACATAAATTTGGCATACAAACAAATCTTTTGCAACAATTTTTGTAAAGAGAGTAGGATCGGCTTTACCGACTTTGAAGCCATTAGTGATAAGAAAATCTCTTAGGCATTCATACCATGCTCTTGGGGCTTGCTTGAGCCCATAAAGCGCCTTAGAGAGTTTATAGACATGGTTAGGGTACTCACTATCTTCAAAGCCAGGAGGTTGCTCAACATAGACCTCTTCCTTGATTGGTCCATTGAGGAAGGCACTTTTCACGTCCATTTGATAAAACTTAAAGCCATGGTAAGTAGCATAGGCAAGTAATATGCGAATTGACTCAAGCCTAGCTACGGGTGCATAGGTTTCACCAAAATCCAAACCTTCGACTTGTGAATATCCTTTGGCTACAAGTCGGGCTTTGTTCCTTGTCACCACACCATGCTCATTTTGCTTATTGCGGAATACCCACTTGGTTCCTACAACATTTTGGTTAGGACGTGGAACTAAATGCCATACCTCATTCCTCGTGAAGTTGTTGAGTTCCTCTTGCATTGCCAACACCCAATCCAAATCTCTTAATGCATCTTCCACCCTGTATGGCTCAATAGAAGACACAAAATAGTAATGTTCACAAAAATGAGCGACACGAGATCGAGTGGTTACCCCTTTATGAATATCGTCGAGGATAGAGTTCATAGGGTGATCTCTTTGTATCGCTTAGTGGACTCTTGGGTGTGGCGGTCTTTGACCCTGTTCATCTTCCTTGTCTTGATCATTGTCATCTCCCCCTTGATCATTGCCCTCCTCTTGAGGTGGTTCATCGTCTTGATCTTCTTCTTCATCATCTTGAGCTTGTTCCTCATCTTGAGTTGGTGGAGATGCTTGTATGGAAGATGATGGTTGATCTTGTGCTTGCGGAGGCTCTTCGGATTCCTTAGGACACACATCCCCAATGGACATGTTCCTTAGCGTGACGCACAGAGCCTCTTCATCATCTAATTCATCAAGATCAACTTGCTCTACTTGGGAGCCATTAGTATCATCAAACACAATGTCACAAGAAACTTTAACTAGTCCAGTGGACTTGTTAAAGACTCTAAATTCCCTTGTGTTTGAATCATATCCTAGTAAAAAGCCTTCTACAGCCTTAGGAGCAAATTTAGATTTTCTACCTCTTTTAACAAGAATAAAATATTTGCTACCAAAGACTCTAAAATATGAAATATTGGTCTTTTTACCGCTTAGGAGTTCATAGGATGTCTTCTTGAGGATTCGGTGAAGATATAACCGGTTGATGGAGTAGCAAGCGGTGTTAATCGCCTCGGCCCAAAACCGGTCCGATGTCTTGTACTCATCAAGCATGGTTCTTGCCATATCAAGTAGAGTTCTATTCTTCCTCTCCACTACACCATTTTGTTGAGGTGTGTAGGGAGAAGAGAACTCATGTTTGATGCCCTCCTCCTCAAGGAAGCCTTCAATTTGAGAGTTCTTGAACTCCGTCCCATTATCGCTTCTTATTTTCTTGATCCTCAATCCGAACTCATTTTGAGCTTGTCTCAAGAATCCCTTTAAGGTCTCTTGGGTTTGTGATTTATCCTTCAAAAAGAATACCCAAGTGAAGCAAGAATAATCATCCATAATTAGTAGACAGTACTTACTCCCGCCGATGCTTATGTAAGCGATCGGGCCGAATAGATCCATGTGGAGTAGCTCCAGTGGCCTATCCGTTGTCATGATGTTCTTATGTGGATGATGGGCACGAACTTGCTTCCCTGCTTGACATGCGCTACAAACCCTATCTTTCTCAAAATGAACATTTGTTAGTCCCAAAACGTGTTCTCCCTTTAGAAGCTTGTGAAGATTCTTCATCCCAACATGGGCTAGTCGGCGATGCCAGAGCCAACCCATATTAGTCTTAGCAATTAAGCAAGTGTCGAGTTTAGCTCTATTGAAATCAACTAAGTATATCTGACCCTCTAACACTCCTTTAAATGCTACTGAATCATCACTTCTTCTAAAGACAGTAACACCTAAATCTGTAAAAAGACAGTTGTAACCCATTTTGCATAATTGAGAAACTGAAAGCAAATTGTAATCTAATGAATCTACAAGAAAAACATTGGAAATAGAATGGTCAGGTGATATAGCAATTTTACCAAGTCCTTTGACCAAACCTTGATTTCCATCCTCGAATGTGATAGCTCTTTGGGGATCTTGATTTTTCTCATAAGAGGAGAACATTCTTTTCTCCCCTGTCATGTGGTTTGTGCACCCGCTATCAATGATCCAACTTGAGCCCCTGGATGCATAAACCTGCAAAACAGTTTTAGGCCTTGTTCTTAGGTACCCAAACGGTCTTGGGCCCTTTCACATTAGAAACAAGCACCTTGGGTACCCAAACACAAGTCTTGGAGCCCTTGTGTTTGCCCCTACATATTTGGCAACTACTTTGCCTGATTTGTTAGTTAAAACATATGAAGCATCAAAAGTTTTAAATGAAATGTTATGATCATTTGATGCAATAAGAGATTTCTTTTTAGGCAATTTAACATGAGTTGATTGCCTAGAGCTAGAAGCCTCATTCTTATACATAAAAGCATGGTGAGTAACATTATGAGGTTTCCTAGCATGAATTCACCTAATCTCGTGCTCAGGATAACCAGCAGGATATAAAATGTATCCCTCGTTATCCTGAACCATGTGAGCCTTGCCCTTAACAAAATTAGACAATTTCTTAGGGGCATTAAGCTTGACATTGCCTCCCTGTTGGAAGCCAATGCCATCCTTAATGCCAGGGCGTCTCCCACTATAGAGCATGCTATGAGCAAATTTAAATTTTTCATTTTCTATTTCATGCTCATTGATTTTTGCACTAAGTTGAGTTATGTGATCATTTTGTTGTTTAATTAAATCTAGGTGATCATGGATAGCATCAACATTAATATCTCTACATCTAGTACAAATAGTGACATGATCAACAGTAGATGTAGAGGGTTTGCAAGTATTTAATTCATCAATCTTAGCATATAAAATAGTATTTTCATTTCTAAGACTGGAAATAGCATCATTGCAAACATTTAAATCTTTAGCCTTAGAAATTAATTTTTCATTCTCAATTTTAAGGCTAGAGAGTGAGGCATTCAATTTATCAATCTTAGCAATCAAACTAGCATTATCATTTCTAAGATTGGTAATTGAATCATCACAAGCATTTAACTTCTCAACCTTAGCACATAAATTGGTGTTCTCAGTTTTAAGGTTGGAAATAGAATCATGGCAAATGCTAAGCTCACTAGTTAATTTTTCACATTTTTCTATCTCCTGAGCATAAGCATTCTTCAACTTAACATGCTTCTTATTTTCCTTAAAAAGGAATTCCTCTTGGCTATCCAAGAGTTCATCCTTCTCATGAATAGCACCTATCAATTCATTTAGTTTCTCCTCTTGTTGCATGTTTAAGTTTACAAAAAGACTAAGCAAATCATCTTCATTATCACTAGAGCTAGCCTCATCACTAGATGTTGTATATTTTATGGAGGCTCTAGATTTTACCTTCTTTTTGCCGTCTTTTGCCATGAAGCATTTGTGGCCGACGTTGGGGAAGAGAAGACCCTTGTTGACGGTGATGTTTGTGGTGTCCTCGTCTGAGGAGGAGTCGGTGGAGCTCTCGTCGGAGTCCCATTCCCGACACACGTGGGCATCGCCGCCCTTCTTGTAATACTTCTTCTTCTCCTTCTTCCTCCCATTCTTGTCGTTGTCCCTGTCACTATCACAGGACATAGGGCATTTAGCAATAAAATGACTGGGCTTACCACACTTGTAGCACACCCTCTTGGAACGGGGCTTGTAGTCCTTTCCCTTCCTTTGTTTGAGGATTTGATGGAAGCTCTTGATGATGAGCGCCATCTCCTCATTGTCGAGCTTGGAGGCGTCAATGGGGAGCCTACTTGATGTAGACTCTTCTTTCTTTTCTTCCATCGCTTTGAATGTGACGGGTTGCACCTCGGGTGTGGAGGTGCCGCCTTGCTCGATGATTTGTTTGGAGCCTTTGATCATCAACTCAAAGCTGACAAACTTTCCTATAACCTCCTCGGGAGACATTAGCTTATATCTAGGATCACCACGAATTAATTGAACTTGTGTAGGATTAAGAAAACGAGTGATCTTAGAATAACCTTGACCATTTCATGGTCATCCCATTTGGTGCTCCCGAGGTTGCGCACTTGGTTGACCAAGGTTTTGAGCCGATTGTACATTGCTTGTGGCTCCTCTCCTTGGTTGAGGATGAATCGACCGAGCTCCCCCTCGATCATCTCCCGCTTGGTGATCTTGGTCACCTCATCTCACTCGTGCGTGGTTTTGAGCACGTCCCAAATTTCCTTGGCGCTCTTCAACCCTTGCACCTTATTATACTCCTCTTGACTTAGAGAGGCGAGGAGTATAGTAGTGGCTTGGGAGTTGAAGTGCCGGATTTGGGCAACCTTGTCCGAGTCATAGTCTTCATCCCCCAAGGATGGTACCTGTGCTCCAAACTCAACAATGTCCCAAATACTAGAGTGGAGTTAGGTTAGGTGATGCCTCATTTTATCACTCCACATGTTATAATCTTCACCCTCAAAAATGGGTGGTTTGCCTAGTGGGACGGAAAATAAATGAGTGCGTCTAGAAATACGGGGATAACAAAGTGGCATCTTACTATACTTCTTGCTCTCATGGCGCTTAGAAGTGACAGACGGTGCGTCGGAGCCGGAGGTTGATGGCGACGAAGAATCGGTCTCGTAGTAGACCACCTACTTCATCTTCTTTTTCTTTTCGCCGCTCCAATGCGACTTGGCATGTGAAGGGGATCCCTTCACCTTGTTGCCGGACTCTCCCGATGGAGTCTTCCCGTGGCTTATGGCGGGCTTCTCACCGGTCATGACCTCCTTTTTGGCATGATCTCCCAACCTCACTTCGAGCGGTTAGGCTCTAATAAAGTACCGGGCTTTGATACCAATTGAAAGTCGCCTAGACGGGGGGTGAATAGGCAGAATCTGAAAATTATAAACTTAAAGCACAACTACAAGCCGGGTGTCGGGGATCGTAATTAGGGGTACCCCCAAGACTCCTAATCTTATCTGGTAACCCCCATCAGCACAAAGCTGCAAAGGCCTGATGGGCGCAATTCCAGTCAAGGCTCTGTCCACTCAAGGGACATGATCTCGCCTCGCCCGAGCCCAGCCTCGGGCAGGAACGGTAGACCAAGGCAGATTCGCGCCTCGCCCGAGGGTCTCCTCAAGCAATGGGCGCACCTTCGACTCGCCCGAGGCCCAGCTCAGGCAGGCTTCACGGAGAAGCAACCTTGGCCAGATCGCCTCGCCAGCCGACATGATCGTAGGAGCATTCAATGCAAGGATCGCCTGACACCATATCCTGATGCGCGCTTTCCAGTCGAGAAGGCCGAAGTGACCGCTGTCACTTCACCCCTCCACTGACTGACCTGACAGGAAAACAGCGCCACCTACGCTGCTCCGACTGCTGTGCCACCCGCTAGGGTGAGGCTGACAGCAGCCAATTCCAGCCTCGGGCGCCATAGGAATCTCCGCCTCGCCCGACCCCAGGGCTCGGACTCCTCCTTGACTCCGGACGATGGTCTCCGCCTCGCCCGACCCTAGGGCTCGGACTCCACCTCGACTCCGGAAGACGGTCTCCGCCTCGCTCGACCCTAGGGCTCAGACTCCACCTCGACTCCGGAAGACGGTCTCCGCCTCACCCGACCCCAGGGCTCGGACTCCACCTCGACCTCGGACGACGGTCTCCGCCTCGCCCGACCCCAGGGCTCGGACTCCAACTCGACCTCGGACAATGGTCTCTGCCTTGCCCAACCCCAGGGCTCGGACTCCACCTCGACCTCGGACGATGATCTCCGCCTCGCCCGACCCCAGGGCTCGGACTCAACCTTGACCTCGGACGACGGTCTCCGCCTCGCCCGACCCCAGGGCTCGGACTCCACCTCAACCTCGGAGGAATCACCGCCTCACCCGACCTTGGGCTCGGACCGACCACGCCACAAGAGGGGCCATCATTACCCTACCCCTAGCTAGCCCAGGCTACGGGGAACAAGACCGGCGTCCCATCTGGCTCGCCCCGGTAAAACAAGTAATGATGGCACCCCGCGTGCTCCATGACGACGGCGGTTCTCAGCCCCCTACGGAAGCAAGGATACATCAGCAAGGATCCGACAGCCCCGACAGCTGTGCTTCTATAGGGCTCAAGCGCTCCTCTGACGGCCACGACGCCACATGAACAGGGCTCCAACACCTCTTCGACAGCCATGTCGGCATGTACATAGGGCTCTGGCTCCTCTCTGCTAGACACGTTAGCACACTGCTACACCCCCCCCCCCCGTTGTACACCTGGACCCTCTCCTTACGTCTATAAAAGGAAGGTCCAGGGCCCTCGAACAAAAAAGGTGGCCGCGTGGGAGAACGGGCTGACGTGCAGTCTCACGCCCTCTCTCTCTCTCCCTCGCGAACGCTTGTAACCCCCTACTGCAAGCGCATCCGCCCTGGGCGCAGGACAACACGAGGCCACGGTTCCCCTTACTGTTTTCCCCCTTGTGTCTCCGTCTCGCGTCGACCCATCTGGGCTGGGACACGCAGCGACAATTTACTCGTCGGTCCAGGGACCCCCCCGGGGTCGAAACGCTGACAGTTGGCGCGCCAGGTAGGGGCCTGCTGCGTGTTGACGAACAGCTTCCCGTCAAGCTCTAGATGGGGAGTCTCTAGCAACCTCTCCAACCTGGGACGAAGCTCCGTTTCGGGAGTCTCGAGTTCATGTCCCTCGACGGCAGCTACGACATGATACTCCTTCCTCCGCCGCGCGACAACGACAATGGCGGCCGTTAGCCTGCCCGCCGGCGGCGGAATCGACGATGTCTTCCTAGCGTGGCGGAAGAACAACATCCAAGTCTGTCCAGTCACCTTCCCCGTCGACGGGGAAGGAGGCGGGGCAATCGTGGCCAAGCAGGAGGTGGCGCCTCGTCGGCTGTCGAGCGAGTCGACGACGCCGGCACCCCAGCGGGGGACACGTCGGGTGTTGACCTCGCGTCTGAGACGAAGATGAGCATCGTTCCCCGCGACACGCCAACCCCGAGCAGACGGGCGACGCCAGCATGCTCGCGAAGGACTTGCTGGGCGTTAGCCTCGTACCTGAGATAACGGTGCAGTCCGTCCCTGACGCGACTTCGTCACCATCCGTCGATCAAGAGGTATCGTCTGTTTCCCATCCTGTGCCTTTTAGATTCAGCTTCGACCCACCAAGCAACCCCGCTTCGGTGGACGCTTTCATAAAGGCATATCCAAACCTTCCAGGGTACCATATGTGGTCAACCTGGGAGAGATTGATGGTCGTCTCAACCTACGGGCCCCCGGGTTCCGAGGAAGACGACGAGCCCGACTCTGGTTGGGATTTCTCCGGGCTCGATAACCCCAGTGCCATGCGGGACTTCATGACCGCATGTGACTACTGCCTCTCCGATTGCTCCGATGATAGCCACAGCCTCGGCGACGAGGACTGTGGCCCAAGTCGTGAATGTTTCCACGTCGATCTAGAGGGTCTCGATGAAGGCAACCACCTTGGTATGCCGGAGGACGGCGATCCCTCTAGGCCTGCGCCTCGCGTTGACATCCTTCGGGAGCTAGCTGTGGTCCCAGTCCCTACGGGGGGTCAGGACACACAGCTCGAGCAAATCCGCGAGATGCAGGCTAGGCTCGACGAGGAAGCAGGACAACTTGTGCAACTCCGGCAGAACATCGGGCAGGAGCGGGCAGGCCGAGCACCGGCCGGAGAAGCGCGTCATCTGGCCCAGGACGTCCAGCACCGCATCATCGATGATGCCAGGGCAAGGCTGCCCCTGGCTTCCAGTGGGGTCGGCCAGAACCTGGCTGCAGCAGCAATACTACTCCGAGCGATGCCGGAACCATCCACCACCGAGGGGCGGTGCATCCAGGGAGAGCTCAAGAATCTCCTGGAGGATGCCGCGGTCCGACGGGCCAAAAGCTTTGCCTCCCGAAGGCAGGGATACCCCCCGGAGCATCGCACCGCGACTTCCCGATTCATGCGGGAAGCCTCGGTCCACACCGGGCGCACGCGGGACACAGCGTCTGCGGCCCCGGGCCGCCTCGGCAACGAGCACCATCGCCGCGACCGTCGAGCCCACCTCGACGAGAGGGTGCGCCGAGGCTACCACCCTAGGCGTGGGGGACGCTATGACAGCGGGGAGGATCGGAGCCCTTCGCCCGAACCACCCGGTCCGCAAGCTTTCAGCCGGGCCATACGACGGGCGCCGTTCTCGACTCGGTTCCGGGCCCCGACTACCATCACCAAGTACTCGGGGGAGATGAGGCCGGAACTGTGGCTCGCGGACTACAGGCTCGCCTGCCAGCTGGGTGGAACGGACGATGACAACCTCATCATCCGCAACCTCCCCCTGTTCCTCTCTGACGCCGCCCGAGCCTGGCTGGAGCATCTGGCTCCTGCGCAGATCTCCAACTGGGACGACCTGGTCAAAGCCTTCGCCGGCAACTTCTAGGGCACATACGTGCACCCTAGGAACTCCTGGGATCTCCGAAGCTGCCACCAGCAGCCAGGAGAATCCCTGCGGGACTATATCCGGTGATTTTCGAAGCAGCGCACCGAGCTGCCCAACATCACCGACTCAGATGTCATCGGCGCGTTCCTCGCCGGCACCACTTGCCACGACCTGGTGAGCAAGCTAGGTCGCAAGACTCCCACTAGGGCAAGCGAGCTGATGGACATCGCCACCAAGTTCACTTTTGGCTAGGAGGCGATCGAGGCCATCTTCTGCAAGGACAAGCAGCCTCAGGGGCGCCAGCCGGATGACGTCCCCGAGGCGTCCGCTCAGCGCGGCGTGAGGAAGAAGGGCAAGAAGAAGTCGCAAGCGAAACGTGACGCCGCCGACGCAGACCTTGTCGCCGCCGCCGAGCACAAGAACCCTCGAAAGCCTCCCGGAGGCGCCAACTTGTTTGACAAGATGCTCAAGGAGTCGTGCCCCTATCATCAGGGTCCCGTCAAGCACACCCTTGAGGAGTGCGTCATGCTTCGGCTACTTCCACAAGGCCGGGCCACCGGCGGAAGGTGGCAGAGCCCCCGACAACGACAAGAAGGAAGCCCACAAGGCAGAGGAGTTCCCCGAGGTCCATGACTGCTTCATGATCTACGGTGGGCAGGTGGCGAACGCCTCGGCTCGGCACCGCAAGCAAGAGAGCCGGGAGGTCTGCTCGGTAAAGGTGGCGGCGCCAGTCTATCTAGACTGGTTCGACAAGCCCATCACCTTCGACCAAGATGACCACCCCGACCGTGTGCCGAGCCCGGGGAAGTACCCGCTCGTTGTTGATCTCGTCATCGGCAACGTCAGGCTTACCAAGGTCCTCATGGACAGAGGCAGCAGCCTCAACATCATCTACGCCGACACCCTTGGGCTCCTGTAGATCGATCTGTCCTCGATCCAGGCCGGCACGACACCCTTTCACGGGATCATTCCCGAGAAGCGCGTCGAGCCCCTTGGACAACTCGATCTGCCCGTCTACTTCGGGACTCCCTCCAACTTCCGAAAGGAAACCCTCACGTTCAAGGTGGTCAGGTTCTGAGGAACCTACCACGCGGTGCCGGGGAGACCATGCTACGCCAAGTTCATGGCCATCCCCAACTACACCTACCTCAAGCTCAAGATGTCGGGCCCCAACGGGGTCATCACCATCGGCCCCACGTACCGACACGCGTACGAATGCGACGTGGAGTGCGTGGAGTACGCCGAGGCCCTCGCCGAGTCCGAGGCCCTCATCGCCGACATGGAAAACCTCTCCAAGGAGGCGCCAGATGCGAAGCGTCACGCCGGCAACTTCGAACCAGCAGAGGCGGTTAAGTCCATCCCTCTCGACCCCAGCAACGACACCTCCAAGCAGATCCGGATCGGCTCCGAGCTCGACCCCAAATAGGAAGCAGTGCTCGTCGACTTTCTCCGCGCGAACGCCGAGGTTTTTGCGTGGAGTCCCTCGGACATGCCTGGCATACCGAGGGAAGTCACCGAGCACTCACTGGACATCCGAGCTGGAGCCTGACCCATGAAGCAGCCTCTGCGCCGATTCGACGAAGAAAAGCGCAGAGCCATAGGCAAGGAGATCCACAAGCTGATGGCGGCAGGGTTCATCAAAGAGGTATTCCATCCCGAATGGCTTGCCAATCCTGTGCTTGTGAAAAAGAAAGGTGGGAAATGGCGGATGTGTGTAGACTACACTGGTCTAAACAAAGCATGTCCGAAGGTTCCCTACCCTCTGCCTCGCATCGACCAAATTGTGGATTCCACTGCTGGGTGCGGAACCCTGTCGTTCCTTGATGCCTACTCAGGGTATCACCAAATCAGGATGAAAGAGTCCGACCAGCTCGCGACTTCTTTCATCACACCCTTCAGCATGTACTGCTACATTACTATGCCATTCGGTTTGAGGAATGCGGGTGCGACATACCAAAGGTGCATGAACCACGTGTTCGGGGAGCACATTGGTCGAACGGTCGAGGCTTACGTCGATGACATCGTAGTCAAGACGAGGAAAGCATTCGACCTCCTCTCCGACCTTGAAGCGACATTCAAGTGTCTCAAGGCGAAAGGCGTAAAACTCAATCCCGAGAAGTGTGTCTTCGGAGTACCCCGAGGCATGCTCCTGGGGTTCATCGTCTCCGAGCGGGGCATCGAGGCCAACCCGAAGAAGATCGCAGCTATCACCAGCATGGGGCCCATCAAGGACTTGAAAGGCGTACAGAGGGTCATGGGACGTCTCGCGGCTCTGAGCCGCTTCATCTCACGCCTCGGCGAAAGAGGTCTACCTCTGTACCGCCTCTTAAGGAAGGTTGAGTGCTTCACTTGGACCCCTGAGGCCGAGGAAGCCCTCGGGAACCTGAAGGCGCTCCTCACAAAGGCGCCTATCTTGGTGCCCCCAGCTGCCGGAGAAGCCCTCCTAGTCTACGTCGCCGCGACCACTCAGGTGGTTAGCGCCGCGATTGTGGTCGAGAGGCAAGAAGAGGGGCATACATTGCCCGTTCAGAGGCCAGTCTACTTCGTCAGCGAGGTACTGTCCGAAACCAAGATCCGCTACCCACAAGTTCAGAAGCTGCTGTACGCGGTGATCCTAACGCGGCAGAAGCTGCAACACTACTTCGAGTCTCATCCGGTGACTGTGGTGTCATCCTTCCCCCTGGGGGAGATCATCCAGTGCCGAGAGGCCTCGGGTAGGATTGCAAAGTGGGCGGTGGAAATCATGGGCGAGACAATCTCGTTCGCTCCTCGGGAGGCCATCAAGTCCCAGGTCTTGGCAGACTTCGTAGCTGAATGGGTCGACACCCAGCTACCGACGGCTCCGATCCAACCGGAGCTCTGGACCATGTTCTTCGACGGGTCGCTGATGAAGACAGGAGCCGGCGCAGGCCTACTCTTCATCTCGCCCCTCGGGAAGCACCTACGCTACGTGCTACGCCTCCATTTCCCGGCATCCAACAATGTGGCTGAGTACGAAGCTCTGGTCAATGGGTTGCGGATCGCCATCGAGCTAGGGGTCCGACGCCTCGACGCTCGCGGTGACTCGCAGCTCGTCATCGACCAAGTCATGAAGAACTCCCACTGCCACGACCCGAAGATGGAGGCCTACTGCGATGAGGTACGGCGTCTGGAAGACAAGTTCTACGGGCTCGAGCTCAACCACATCGCTCGGCGCTACAACGAGACTGCGGATGAGCTGGCTAAAATAGCCTCGGGGCGAATGACGGTTCCCCCGGACGTCTTCTCCCGGGATCTGCATCAACCCTCCGTCAAGGTTGACGACACGCCTGAGCCCGAGGCACCCTCGGCCCAGCCCGAGACACCCTCGGCCCAGCCCGAGGTACCCTCGGCCCCCGAGGGCGAGACACTGCACGTCGAGGGGGAGCAAAGCGAGGTCACGCCTGATCAAAACTGGCAGACCCCGTACCTGCAATACCTCCACCGAGGAGAGCTACCCTCCGACCGAGCCGAGGCTCGGCGAGTGGCGCAGCGCGCCAAGTCGTTCGTCTTGCTGGGAGATGAGAAGGAGCTCTACCACCGGAGCCCCTTCGGCATCCTCCAGCGATGCATCTCCATCGCCGAAGGTCAGGAACTCCTGTGAGAGATACACTCGAGGGCTTGCGGCCATCATGCAGCGCCTCGAGCCCTTGTCGGGAATGCTTTCCGGCAAGGCTTCTACTGGCCGACGGTGGTGGCCGACGCCACTAGAATTGTCCGCACCTGCGAAGGGTGTCATTCTACGCAAGGCAGACCCACCTGCCCGCTCAGGCTCTGCAGACGATACCCATCACCTGGCCTTTTGCCGTGTGGGGTCTGGATCTCGTCGGCCCCTTGCAAAAGGCACCTGGGGGCTACACGCACCTGTTGGTCGCCATCGACAAATTCTCCAAGTGGATCGAGGTCCGACCCCTAAACAGCATCAGGTCCGAGCAGGCGGTGGCGTTCTTCACCAACATCATCCATCGCTTCGGGGTCCCGAACTCCATCATCACC
This sequence comes from Zea luxurians, assembly GCA_029449295.1. NCBI lineage: Eukaryota > Viridiplantae > Streptophyta > Magnoliopsida > Poales > Poaceae > Zea > Zea luxurians. Next base: position 34,643,691 of record JAOPSE010000016.1, on the reverse strand, counting down.
GATAACGGCACCCAGTTCACCGGCAGAAAGTTCCTGGACTTCTGCGAGGACCACCACATCCGGGTGGACTGGGCCGCCGTGGCTCACCCCATGTCAAATGGGCAAGTAGAGCGTGCCAACGGCATGATTCTACAAGGGCTCAAGCCTCGGATCTACAACGACCTCAACAAGTTCGGCAAGCGATGGATGAAGGAACTCCCCTCGGTGGTCTGGAGTCTGAGGACAATGCCAAGCCGAGCCACGGGCTTCACGCCGTTCTTCCTAGTCTACGGGGCCGAGGCTGTCTTGCCCACAGACCTGGAACACGGCTCCCCGAGGGCGAGGGCCTACACCGACCAAAGAAACCAAGCTAGCCGAGAAGACTCGCTGGACCAGCTGGAGGAGGCTCGGGACAAGGCCTTACTACACTCGGCGCGATACCAGCAGTCCCTGCAACGCTACCACGCCCGAGGGGTCCGGTCCCGAGACCTCCAGGTGGGCGACCTGGTGCTTCGGCTGCGACAAGACGCCCGAGGGCGGCACAAGCTCACGCCTCCCTGGGAGGGGCCGTTCGTCATCGCCAAAGTTCTGAAGCCCGGAACATACAAGCTGGCCAACAGTCAAGGCGAGGTCTACGGCAATGCTTGGAACATCCAATAGCTACGTCGCTTCTACCCTTAAGATGTTTTCAAGTTATTCATATACCTCGCGCCCAGCAAAAGTTTAGTCGTCAAGGAAGGGTCGGCCTTGCCTCGGCAAAGCCCGACCCTCCCTCGAGGGCTAAAAGGGGGGAACCCCCTCTGTGTCGAAGTTTTCCTCGAAAAAAGATCTTTTCTGCCAGAAGGTCTTTCGGGCTATTTGACTACTTCGGAAGTGGATCCTGAAAACAACGGAGTACACGTAAGCAGTCAAGGCTGACCGAGCCGAGGGACTCCTATGCCTCCGGGATACGGATACCTCACTCATCACCTTCTGCGATAAGTAACTCACGTTCAGATAAGTGATCCCGCGGACCGAACAAGTCTTCACGTTCGGAAGCTCTCCTGCCGAAGTGATCCTTCGAGCCTTCTCGACTGCGTCGGTGACAGAGCCCCATGGACGGGTGAGAGTGCGCGTAAGCGGCAAGGCTGACTGAGCCGAGGGACTCCTACGCCTCCGAGATACGGATACCTCACTCATCACCTTCCGCGAGAAGCAACTCTCGCTCGCACAAACATTTCTGTTACCAACAAAAAGGACCAGATACTCGAAACAAGAGGAAAGGAGACGCGGCTTTACAACACGGCGAGGGTGTGTTTTGGCCTCGGCGGCCGCAAGGAACACACGCTATAAGACAATCCAATCCTGCAGGCTCGGATCTTGACGGCTGAAGGGAGCAGCAGCACCCTCGGCATCGACGACACCTTCGGCGAGGTCTGACCTAGCCTCGGACGGCGACGCGGTCCGAAGATCTCCACTTTGAAGGACGACGTCATCACCACGCCCGGGCCATCGCTGCCAGGGTCTTCTCGGGAATCCGGCCCGAGCAGGCGGCTCGGCCGGTCACCCGGGGCCTCGGCCAGCTGTCCTCAAAGGACGTCGGCCCGACCCGAAGCCTCGGCTAGTCAGCTCCGGCGTCGGTCCCACTAACGGACGACCCAGCTAGGCTCCGGCCAACCAGGTTTCCTTTTCGAGCAAACTCTGCCTCTGTTCATGTTGACGCCGCTACCCCTAGCCTCGGCTCATCGAAGAGCGGCCGAGGGGTTCCTTTAATTAATCTAGAGAAGCCTCGGACAACAAAGCTGACCGAGCCGAGGGACTCCTACGCCTCCGGGATACGGATACCTCACTCGTCACCTTTACACGGGGCGACTCACGCTTGGTGAAGCGGTTTAGACAACCAACAGGCGAGTCTTAGTGCTCGAAAATGAGGAAAAAACACGGCTCCGTGCCGAAAATACATGCATGTTCAGGCCCCGACAGCCACAATGAACAAAAACACTGGCGTTCAAAGTGCCATTACGAACGGAACTCCGGTTCCACCTCCGCAGGTACGAATAACCCCACTCAATGGGGGGGCTGCGGAGCAATAGAAGACCGACGAACGGCTCGCCGTCGCCCGCCCCAGCAGCGGCGACGATGAAGACTTCTGTCCCGGGGGGGCGAACAGCAGCAGCGATGACCTCAGGGTGGATGCTGCTGCCAGGAGGCCCCCGCCCGTGCCCAAACTCGTGAGGCAAGGACGGGCAAAAGGCCGTAGAGTTGGAGGTCGGTCCGCGGGTGGCACCGGCAAACTCGTCGGCGGCGGAACCTCTTCCAGCTGCCGTGGCGGGAGGCGGCACCGGGAGCGGCTCCGAAGCCGCTCGGCTCAAAGAGCCGGGCACGGTGCAGCTGTCAGCGCCACGGACGACTCCCGCCCTTCCCCCCGATCACTGAGGGAAGGAGCGGGCCACCGCCCACGCAGGGGCCGACCCCAACTCGGCACACTCCCCTCCCCAGCACTAGTGATGAAAATCCTTGAGGCTGAGGGAGGGGCAGAGGCCGCAGCCCGGCTCGCTTTCCCCCACCATCAAACTGGAGGTCACCATCTTGGGTGACCGCCGGTGGAGGGGTGCAGCCGGGCTGCATGATGAAAATTCTTGAAGCCGAACGATGGCTGAAAGGTACCCACTCCCACGGAGTTGTGTACTCCAACGACGAGGCGGAAAGACGGCGGATATCCCCCATCCGGGGGCTTGGAAGGTGGAAAGACACAATGCATAAGGGAGCGCGAAGACATGGTCGCCTTCCAAGGGGGTCACCCTCCTTTTAAAGGCGGCTCTCCCTACTTGCGTCCCCAGCCATCACAGGCTGAGTCTTCTCCAACACACTCCAAGGTCCTCCCCTACGGCGCGGGGGCTGGGTCCCACACGTCATGCAAGCCGGCTCAGAGCAGAAGAGGCCAAACCGCCGTGCGCGGTGCGTACAACCGCCCAGCGGTTACAAGCGACTCTTCGCTTTTGCCCAGACCAACGGGCGAAAGGGCGGGCAGCCGTGCAGGCGGCATGCAACCGCGCCAAGTGGGCGCACTTCTCCGACTCCCAACATGCCCGGCATGGAGGCCCAGGCCCACGCGTCATGCAACCGGTGCGCCGGTTGCTACGTGTGAGTAACTGCACCGCCACCTGCGCCACCACCGCGCCTCCTCGACTGCGGAACCAATACCGCGACTCGAGGCCACCTAGCGTACGACCCAGCGGCTCCAGCCTAGCGCGACGGTCAATATGGCCGAAGACGAGCCGGCAGTAATGGCGGTGGCAGGCGGGCAGGTGCAGCGGTCACGTCGTCAGCCAAGCTTACATCCCATCCGGGGGCAGCGAGAGAACCCTCTCTCACGGCGTGAAGACAACGCGCCCGTGACCCGTTCCTCGAACGGCTCACGCACGCGCAACGACTACCCTGCGAACTACTCGCCCCGTCGCATCAACTCCGTGGTGGGACACACGGCGCCTCTGGCAGGAGAAGAGAGCGACGCTTCGCCTTCGCCGTAATGACCGCGTCAAAAAAAAGGTACGCCGCATCGTTCGATTCCGTATCCTTTTCCGTTTTTCCTCTTTCTCTCTCTTGCGACAGGGACCGGGAAAGGGGGATACCCCGAAAAGGATCCTTCCCCGAGAAGGAACCAGGCTCCGAGCCCCCCTTACTGATTAGAGGTTCGAAGGCTGGCCCCCCGGAAGGGTTCGACAGTCGCCTCAGATCGCGTGGGCCCTACACCCACTACTGGTCAGAGGTTCGAAGGCCGGCCCCTCGAAAGGGTTCCACGGCCGCCTCAGGCTACTCGGGCTCCGCGCCCATTACTGATCAGGGGGTTCGAAGGCTGGCCCCTGAAGGGTTCACAGCCGCCTCAGACGCCGAGCGAGGGATGACCATGGGTACGTTCGATACATAACCAAGGCTCGAGCTGCGCTCCCGAGGTACCCTAGGACATTTCCGAGACCAGCGGGAACGATCTTGTAACAGAATCCCATCAGAGGGAGGCATCGAGCCCTCGGACCCCGTCACCAGGGGATCGGGTCTGGCAGATCACCCGCAGGTACTTTTGGGCGTGCCTCTGGGCCCCTAGCCAACCCCTAACGAACGGGGCACGGACGTCCACTCGGATTACCCGCTTGCAGCTCATCGGAGACACCATGTTCGGCGCCCATCGAGGGCAACATGGTGCTTTCCCCCCTCCTCCTTGCGGAAAGGCGACGCAGGGGCGTATGTAAAAAAGCCGAGTCTACCCCTGACCGCCCTCTCGCTCTGTGCAGAGGCTCGGGGGCTGCTCTCGCAAACCCGGCCCCGGCCGAACCGTTGATAGCGTCAACATACCAGCCCGAGAACTTGGGACCCAACCGTACACCTGGGCTACGGCCAGCTCGCATGAGGGAACGACCAGACCAGCCGAAGCACTACGCAAGGCATTAAGACCTCGAAGGAGTGAAACCACTCCTCCGAGGCCTCGGGGGCTACACCCGGCGGGTGCGCTCGCGCGCACCCACCGGAACAAAACGCAACCGAGAAAGGCTGGTCCCCTTGCAAAAAAGTGCGACGAAAGCCTCCAAGCGAGTGCAAACACTCCCTTCGAGGCTCGGGAGCTACTGTCGGGGACCATAATTAGGGGTACCCTCAAGGCTCCTAATTCTCAGCTGGTAACCCCCATCAGCACAAAGCTGCAAAGGCCTGATGGGTGCGATTAAGTCAGGGATCGGTCCATTCAAGGGACTCGATCACGCCTCACCCGAGCCTAGCCTCGGACAAGGGCAGCCGACCCCGGAGGATTTTCGTCTCGCCCGAGGCCCCCCTTCAGCGGCAAACATATTTCCGGCTCGCCCGAGGTCCTGTCTTCGCTAAGAAGCAACCCTGACCAAATCGCTGCACCAACCGACCAAGTCGCAGGAGCATTTAATGCAAAGGTGGCCTGAGACCTTTATCCTGACGCGCGCCCCCCAGTCGGCAGAGCCGAAGTGACCGCCGTCACTTCGTCGCTCCACTGACCGGCCTGACAGAAGGACAGCGCCGCCTGCGCCACTCCGACTGCGGTGCCACTTGACAGAGTGAGACTGACAGGCAGTCAGGCCCGGCCAAAGGCACCATGGGAAGCTCCGCTCCGCCCGACCCAGGGCTCGGACTTGGGCTAAGTCCCGGAAGACGGCGAACTCCGCCCGACCCAGGGCTCGGACTCGGGCTAAGTCCCGGAAGACGGCGAACTCCGCCCGACCCAGGGCTCAGACTCGGGCTAAGTCCCGGAATACGGCGAACTCCGCCCGACCCAGGGCTCGGACTCGGGCTAAGTCCCGGAAGACGGCGAACTCCGCCCGACCCAGGGCTCGGACTCGGGCTAAGTCCCGGAAGACGACGACCTCCGCCTCGCCCGACCCAGGGCTCGGACTCGGGCTAAGTCCCAGAAGACGACGATCTCCGCCTCGCCCGACCCAGGGCTCGGACTTGGGCTCGGCCCCAGAAGACGACGAACTCCGCTTCGCCCGACCCCAGGGTTCGGACTCCGCCCCGGCACCAGTCGGCGATCTCCGCCTCGCCCGAACCTGGGGCTCGGACCCGACCTCGGCCACGGAAGACAAACTCGACCTCGGCTTCGGAGGAGCTTCCACATCGCCCAACCTAGGGCGTAGACCAGCCACGTCAACAGGAGGCGCCATCATCACCCTACCCCGAGCTGACTCGGGCCGCAGGGAACAAGACCGGCATCCCATCTGGCTCACTCCGCCAGATAGGCAATGATGGCGCCCTGCATACTCTGTGACGACGGTGGCTCTCAGCCCCCTTACGGAAGCAAGAGGACGTCAGCAAGGATTCAACCGCTCTGACAGCTGTCCCTCCGCCAGGCTCCATCGCTCCTCCGACGGCCACGACATCACACCAGCTGGGTGCCAAAATCTCTCCGGCTGCCACAACGGCATGTACTTAGGGTGCTAGCTCTCCTCCGCTAGACACGTAGCACTCTGCTACACCCCCCATTGTACACCTGGATCCTCTCCTTACGCCTACAAAAGGAAGGACCAGGGCCCTCTTAGAGAGGGTTGGCCGCGTGGGGACGAGGACGAGAACAGGCGCTCGCTGGAGGCCGCTCGCTCCCTCTCCCGCGTGGACGCTTGTAACCCCTACTGCAAGCGCACCCGACCTGGGCACGGGACGAACACGAAGGCCGCGGGATTCCCACCTCTCTCACGCCGGTCTCCGGCCGCCTCGCTCTCCCCCCTTCGCGCTCGCCCTCGCGCTCGACCCATCTGGGCTGGGGCACGCGGCGACATTCACTCGTCGGCTCAGGGACCCCCCGGTCTCGGAACGCCGACAGGAGATACACACATATTCAAAGGAAACAGTTCATCCTTCTATTCTCCCTTACAATTTGGGTATTACAAATCCTACCCCCCTTAAAAATAATCTCGTCCTCGAGATTTAAGAAGATCTAGGGGAAAAGATGGGGAAAATCTATACGAAGCTCTTCTTCTCTTTCCCAAGTAGCTTCATCCTCTCCATGGTGACTCCATTGTACCTTGCACATCTTTATCACCTTATTTCTTGTAACTCGAGTCAAAGTGTCCAGAATCTTGATTGGGTACTCCGCATAAGTCAGGTCATCTTGAACACTAAGGTCCTCCATTGGTAACTGCTCCTCAGGTACCCTGAGGCACTTCTTTAGCTCAGACACATGAAATACATCATGTACATCTGATAGATGATCAGGTAACTCCAGTTGATATGCAACTTCTCCCACTCGCTTTAAGATCAAGAAGGGTCCAATAAAGCGAGGGGACAACTTTCCTTTAACTTTAAATCTCCTCATACCCCGAAGTGGTGACACCTTCAAATACACATGATCACCCTCCTTAAACTCCAGTAGTCTTCTCCTATTATCAGCATAGCTCTTTTGCCTGGATTGTGAAATTCTCAAATTTTCTCTTATCATTCGAACTTGTTCTTCTGCCTCTTGAATAAGTTCAGGCCCAAAGAACTGTCTTTCTCTAGTCTGGTCCAAAAATAGAGGAGTCCTGCATTTCCTGCCATATAGAGCCTCGAACGGTGACATCTTCGGACTAGCCTCGTAACTATTACTATATGAGAACTCAGCATAAGGTAGACCCTTGTCCCAACTACTACCATGTTGAAGGGCACAAGCTCTCAACATGTTGTCCAATACTTGATTAGTCCTTTTAGTCTGTCCATCCGTCTGAGGGTGATAGGCTGAACTAAATTTCAACTTCATATCCATTTTCTCATGAAAACTTTTCCAAAATCTGGAGGTAAACTGTGATCCTCTATCCGGAACGATCTTCTTCGGTACACCATGTAGAGACTCAATCCGAGACATGTACAACTTAGCCAATTGTGATCCATTATAAGTAGTCTTAACCGGGATGAAATTAGCCACTTGGGTCAGTCTATCCACAATAACTCATATAGAATCATATCCTTTCGAGGTGCGAGGCAATCCAGTAATAAAATCCATACCAATCTCTTCCCACATCCACTCGGGTATCTTAAGTGGGTGCAGTAGTCCAGCTAGCCTCTGGTGTTCAGCCTTAACTCTTTGACACACATCGCACATAGCCACATGTGCAACCACATCTCTCTTCAATCCATACCACTAGTATTTCTATTTCAAATCCTGATACATCTTAGTGTTACCAGGATGGATAGGGTAGTCAGAATCATGGGTCTCTTTCAATATAGTCTCCCAAAGGCTATCAATCTCCGGAACACATATCCGATCCTTGAACCATACAGTGCCTTGTTCATCTTCCGTGAATTTCCGGACCTTGACCTTCAGTAATCAGATCCTTAATCTCTTGTATCTTAGTATCACCAATTTGTCCTTTGCGGATTTCTTGCTCCAAGTAGGTTCCACATCAATAGTAACTCCTTCAGTGTGAGCAACTATCCCCAGGTTAAGTCTCCTGAAATCCTCAACAATCTCATCGGGTAGCTGGGCAACAACAGCTGAATGAACATGCTCCTTTCGACTCAAGGCATCTGCAACCAAATTTGCCTTGCCTGGGTGATAGTGAGTCTCCAAATTATAATCCTTAATAAGCTCCAACCAACGACGTTGCCTAAGGTTGAGATCCTTCTGAGTGAATATATACTTCAAACTCTTATGATCCGTATACACTTGACACTTGGTTCCCATAATATAATGTCTCCAAATCTTAAGCGCATGCACAACGGCTGCCAGTTCTAAGTCTTGAGTGGGGTAGTTTAACTCATGTTTCTGCAACTAACGAGATGCGTAGGCAATCACGTGTCCTTCTCGCACAAGTACACATCCCAAGCCTTGGTTGCATGCATCACAATAAATATCGAATCCTTTCTGCAGATCTGTCATAACCAACACTGGTGGTGACATCAATCTCTCCTTTAAGTGTTCTAAACTATCTTGGTACTTCTCATCCCACTTAAACTCTCTTTCCTTCTCCAGAAGTGAGATGATAGACTTAGCAATCTTAGCAAATCCTTCAATAAATCTCCGATAATATCCTGCAAGTCCTAAGAAACTCCGAATCTCTGTAACTATAGTGGGTGTGCTCCACGCCACTATCTCCTTAACTTTAGCAGGATCCACTGAAATTCCTCCATTAGAAATAATATGACCAAGAAATGGCACCTCGCCAATCCAAAACTCGCATTTGCTATACTTGGCATAGAGTTGATTATCTCATAGCTTCTGTAGCACCAATCTCAGATGTTCCTCATGATCGCTATCACTTTTGGAATAAATAAAAATATCGTCGATGAAAACCACGACGAATCTGTCCAGATCATGAACACCTTATTCTTCAGATCCATAAAATAGCTGGTGCATTGGTTAGTCCAAATGACATAACGATGAACTCATATAATCCATATCGAGTCGATAAAATCATCTTGGGAATATCCGATGGCCTAATCTTCATTTGATGGTAACCTGATCGGAGGTCAATCTTAGAGAACACCCTGGCACCTCTCATCTGACCAAATAAATCCTTAATGCGGGGTAACGGATACTTATTCTTCACAGTGACATCGTTAAGGGACCTATAATCCACGCACATCCCTTGCGATCCTTCTTTCTTCTGTACAAATAGAACCGGCGCTCCACAAGGTGAAGAATTCGAACGAATGTACCAAACATCCTATAATTCCGTTAACTGCTTCTTAAGTTCCTTTAGCTCTTCTACGGACATCATGTATGGCCGTTTAGAAATAGGGGCAGTTCCAAGTAGAAGATCAATCACAAACTCAACTTCCCTATCTGGTGGCATCCCTGGTAACTCCTCTGGAAAGACATCCGGAAAATCTCTAACCACACGGATGTTGCCACCCACAAACTTCTCATCTACTAAGAATGTCGCTAGTCTAATGGTGGTAGTTACTGCAATTTTAACTTCGAATCTTTCTCCTTTAGAACTGGTGAGTTCTAGGGTTCCCTTAGCCTAGTGTATAAACTGTCTTTGCCTTTCTTAACCATGACATACCAAGGATCAAGTCTATACTGCTCTCTTCTAACAGTATAGGGGTAGCCCATCTGGGTTAGAAACACAGGGTAAGAAAGGAAGAATTGTAGACAAGGCGAGTAATTACGAGGAATGTTAATGCGGGGGATTTAGTAGCTAAGTAGAATAGTGTGTCACCCACTAAAGCTAATACATTACCTTATAGTGGTACATGCTAAGATGCCCGACTATAATGTTTCAATCAATCAAAGAAGCAAATCAAGCATTGATCATCAGAACAATCAACCAACATTTTTAATAGGGAAAATAATTTTTATTTTTTTGTCTTAGGTCTCCTATCTCTTAAAAATGTCATAGGGGTAGGGATTCCAAGGTGTGAAATCCATCTTGTCTTAGAATAGAAAAGGTAAGAATGATCAGAGTAGAACAGTAGAAGGTGAGACAGGATCAAGATAAGTATAGAAAGATTCAGAGTGAGGTAAGTGTAGAATGAATCAGAATAAGATAAGTAGGTAAGGGTTTTGTCCATTTCTATCTAGGTTTCGTCCTACAGTCAACATTCCTCTGATACCACTTCTGTCACACCCGGCTTTAAAGGAACAAAGCCGGGTGCATCTCTTACATGCGCCAAAGAAGACAACATATATAATAACAGAGTGTATAGAGATAAATATCATAAAACATCAGAGTATTTATTACATAGCGGAAGACTTATTACAAAATAAAACAATAAATATAAAACGAACTAAGGATCGTCGGCGCCAATGTCAACTGAGAAACGCCACCTAGATCAGATCATACTCCTCGCCTTGTGGCTCCTCCTGAACCACCTGCTCTTCTCCTGTGGGGGGGTGTGAGACAGCAAGGGTGAGCTCACACATGTTCATCGCTCAACAAGTTGTGGGGAATAATGTGGCATGAACTCACCAAAGGTGGGAGTTCATGAAGTGTAAGGTTGATCAATGTAATAAAGGTTGAGGCTGAGCATTGCTTTTATAGGTTGGTCAAAATTTTATTAGCAATTACTAAGTGTAAGTAAATACCAAACCTTAATAATAATAAAGAAAAGTAATAGTAAAATAATCCCAAATGCGATGCAAATGTCAAATTAAATTTAAGTTCCATAATTAATCATGTGAGGGTCCGAGCCGCTCATGACCGTGAGCACGGCTAGTATACTAGTTTTACACTCTGCAGAGGTTGCGCATCTTTACCCACAAGTCGTGTTACCCATTTGCCACGGAGTTGATCAGACTCCATACACCTCTACCAAGGAAGCGAGGCAGGGTACCACTACGAGGCCTTTACAAAGTTCCACTAGCTTCAGAAATCCCGCTACAGTTTATAGGAAGCTCCAGTGCAGGGTTCTTGCCTGACCGCCATCGCAGCAAAATCAACCAAGGACCTCCCTACACTGACCACTCCCCTACTGCCCTTGCCCCTTTCGGGTAAGGAAGACCTCCACTAGCTTTCCTAGTTAATCAGCCAAGGGCGTCCCATTAAACCCTTGTGGTAGCACTGTTTTCCCGGGTGGTCGCTCCATGTTCCCATTAACATAATGATCTTATCATGAACATAAAATAATGAACAGATAATAACAAGTGTAAAAATGAGTGCTGAGTATCTCTATACCCAAATCCACATAAAGCAATAGCATGTACTACCCAAAAGTTTAGTAGTAAAACCAGTGGTGAAACAAGGTATAAAGATAGTCAAACCTAGGGTAACCTATTGGGTCCCATCAAAATTAACCTATGCAGATCATTATGATTAATAAGAACATGAATGGGTAAAAAGAGGTGATCAAGGGCACAACTTGCCTTCAATGAGCTCCTGCTCAGTTACTTCTACTTGCTGATTCTCAGTTTCCACAGTGGCTTGCTCGTCTACTCGCATCAATACAATACATACACAGTATAACAAAAATTAACATTGCACCAAACATGTAAATAAAATACACAGTAAAAATCTACACATTAAAATGAAATCATAGGAACTAGAATCACTAAATTTGGAGTTATAGAATTCAAGTTATGAGTTTCCTAAAGTTTAATGTGATTAAAATAGGATTAAATGAGAAATTAATTTTTTTTACCGTGTTTATGTCAAAACAGAGACACTAAGTAATAAAGAATAATATTACAAAAATTTAGAAATTGGAATGGCTCAATTTGGAGTTTATATGCATTTTCTATGAATTGTACAAATTCTAGGGTTTATTTTCATATTAAAAATCAAATTTCCAATTCATTTAATCAATTTAACTTTGTACTGGACTGGGCCTCAATTCCTGGAAAGTCCAGGGGCTCTGGCGCAAGATTACCGAGACACAGAGAATAGTACTCTCTGGATGGCGGGTTCTATTCTTTAGAATCATAAGGTCTCTTTTGTAAAATGTACCCGCGAAGGGGTATGCCGCGATCGCAGCCGTTGGATCAGATACGGGCGCGCCCGATTTAATTACTACTCCAGCAAATCAGCACGCAACTCTAGCCGAAGGATCCAAGATCGACGGCTCAGATTTAATGAGGGTTTCTTATACTCCGAGCCGTCCGATCTTTCCTACGGCCCAGATCTAAAGCGCGAAGGGGTATTCATTTTTCTAATCTTGATCGTCCATCGGGGATCCGATGGCCGAAATGCAGGGAGCGAATCGGTACGCATTATCTAATCCTAGCCCCATATCATGCGATCAACGGTTAGGGCGCTTCCCCCTAATTTCCTAACGTAGAGCACGGCGGCGCCCGGAGCTGTACCGGCGGCGGCATCGCCGGACTCGTCCTTGCGTGATTCCGACCACGAGGGCCTAATACAAACGCATCTACACGTTGCGGGGGCAAAACTGAAGTCGATTATGGTGTTCATACTCACTATAGTCGTGCAGGTGTTGCTGCCCACGACGATGTATGGTTCCGCGGCGGCGCTTGTATTCCGACGAAGAATTCAACCGCAACCAGTCAGTTCCGCGTCGGCCAACCCACACCATCAGCACAGGCATCCGCCAAGGAGGTTTCTCTGGTGGTCAATCGGGGATCGACAAAGCTTGTCTGTGAATCAACCATGGCGGCTGCGGCGGGCACGGATGTAATGGCTAGAGAGGGGCGCTCGGGTTTGAGGGGGGGGAGAAAATAGAGGGGAAGATAGAGCTATATACTGGGGAAGTGCTTCGGCTAACGACCGGGTCACGAGCGCCGGTAGTCCCGCCCCAGACCGCGCCATTCACGGCGAGGTAGTTGATTGACGGCTCAAGGTTACACGTGATGTCCGCTCGGTTCGTTGGGGGAGAAGAAGCCCTAGCAGAGGGGTGATGCAGTGCAGTGGCTCGCGTGGAGACGGTTAGCGCAGCCCGATTTGCGGCGTAGGTGGTTGGAAGATCCGGCATCTCCAGCGGAGGACCCGGTCAGCGCGATCCAGTGCTCGCGGGGAAGAAAGCTCTGGCGCGTTTCAACGAAGGAGTCCGACTGACGGAGCGGCTCCACCAGTCAGCGACCGGTGCGACACCACGCATGTTGGTGGGAGAGGCTGGCAACGGGCCCCACGCGTAAGCGAGTGGTGGCGGGGGCACGCGCGGGAGTGGAAGAGTGAGTGTGGGCCGCGCGCAGTAGCTTCCGCTGATGGGCCAGATAGGTTGCACACGGCCCGAGTGAGGTTTTGGTTTTTCTTTTTCTTTTTATTTTATTCTATTTTATTCTATTTTCTTTTCTCTCTTTTCAAATTCAATTTGAATTCCAACTCAATTCAAACTGTTATGGCCCATCATTACCAAGTGTATTTGTGGAATTGGAGGTACTAATTTTAGAGATATTTATTTATATATATTGTTTATTTATTCATATCCTTTTATCTTTTCTCTTCTCCACATTTATAGAATTCCCTTCAATGTTATTTTATTTTTATTCATATTATTATTGTTTTAAATGCACAAACAAAATCCAATATGATGCAATGATTTATTTGTGTCTTGGTAATGAATGATTTACTCATTTCTAGACATGAGTAGCCACATGTAATGATAAATGGAGATACACACATATTCAAAGGAAACAGTTCCTCCTTCTATTCTCCCTTACAATTTGGGTATTACACTGACCGAACACATCTTAACGCTCGAAAACTTTTTCTGCCGAAACGATTTTTCATGCCTTCTCGACTATATCGATAACAGAATCCTACGGACGAGTAAGAGTACACGTAAGTGGCAAGGCCGACCGAGCCGAGGGACTCCTACGCCTCCGGGATACGGATACCTCACTCATCACCTTCTGCGATAAGTAACTCTCGCTCAGATAAACGATTCTGTTACCGACGAACAAGTCCTGATACTCGAAACAAAGGGAAAAGAAACGCAACTTTACAACACGGCGATGGTATGTTTTGGCCTCGGCGGCCGCAAAAAACATATGCACACTACAGACAAACTGTTCCTGTAGGTTCAGATGTCAGTAGGGGGAGCAGCAGCACCCTCGGTATCGACTCCACCTTCGGCGGAATCCGACCCGGCCTCGGACAGCAACATGGTCGGAGGATCTCCAACTCGAAGGAAGATGTCAGCACCGCGCCTGGGCCATCATCGCCAGGGTCTCCTCTAGGAACCCGGCCCAAGCAGACAGCCGGACCGGCCGCTCCGTAGCCTCAGCCAGCTGTCCCCTGAGGACACTAGCCCGGCTCATGGCCTCAGCAGCCCGACTCTAGGGTTGGTCCCGCCAATGGACGACCTGGCCAGGTCCCAGCCGCCACTGCAACGCCTCCTCGGCCTGGGAAGTCCCCTACTCCTGGGCCGACGAAGTTTCTTCTCCGACCAACTCCGCCTCTGTCCATGCTGACACTGCTGCCTCCGGCTTCGAATCATCACAGAGCAGCCGAGGGTTCCTTCACTAAGCAAGAGAAGCCTTGAGCGGCAAGGCCGACCGAGCCGAGGGACTCCTACGCCTCCAGGATACGGATACCTCACTCGTCACCTTCCGCACAGGGCAACTCACACTGGGTTAAGCGGTCCAGCTAGCCGACAGGCGAGTCCTGGTGCACGAAATGGGGAAGAAACACGGCTTTACGCCCAAATACACAAATGTTCAGGCCCCGACAGCCGCAATGAACATACGCCAGCACTCAAGGTGCCATTACAAACGGGACTCCGGTTCCGTTCCCGCGGGTATGAACAACCTCCATACCAGGAGGCCCGCGGGACGACGAACTCCAAGCGGCTCACCGCCGCCCGCTCCTGCAGCAGCGGCAACGACCTCCGTCCCAGGCGGCAAGACAGCTACAGCAACGGCTTCAGGGCGAACGCTGCGGCAGAAAAGCTCTTGCCCACAAAGGACGAGAACCAGCCATTCAAGCCAGGGAGACGGAGGTCCAGGGTTGCAGGCGGAGTTGGCGATCTCGTCGGCAGAGAAACCTTCTCCGGCTGCTGCCACCACAGCACCGACGGCGGCGTCCACCTGTCCGCCAACACCGCACCAGCGGGCGCCGACTGCCCCAAAGCACACCGGCAGGTCCTCACTCTCGTCCTCGCCACGAGAACGAGAATGGGACCATCCTAGAACACGAGTACCGCCCTCGCGGAGTACAACGTGTTGTGAGACCCCCCGGTGCGGCTGGCCACCGTCACCCGGACAGAGGACGGAATGCTACACCCTGGCTGGGCAGCAGCAGTTCACCTTCCTCCGTAGGGCTGGAGGATGCCTTTCTCCCCCAAACGCTGGGGGAAGAAAAGGGTTACCGGCCCACACGGAGGCAACCCCCCACTCAGTGCGCTCCTCCGCCTCAGCCCGGATGACGAAAATCCTTGAAGCTGAGGGCGGGGCCGAGGCCACAGCCTGGCTCGCTTCTCTCCACCAAACTGCCCATTGGTGGGGGAACACAACCGGGCTGCACGACGAAAATCCTTGAAGCCGAGCGATGGCTGAAAGGTACCAACCTCCACGAGGTTGCGCTCCTTCCACAAGGAGATGAAGACAACGCGGGCGCTCCCCATCCGGGGGCTCGGAAGGCGGAAGGACGCGATGCATGAGGAAAGTGCGAAGGCATGGCTACCACCCAGGAGGTTGATCCCTTTTTAAAGGCGACTCTCCCCGCTCGCGTCCTTAGCCGTCGTGGACTGAGTCTTCACCAACACGCTCTAAAGTCCTCCCCCTACGACACGGGGGCTGGGCCCCACGCGACATGCAAGCTGCCCCAGGACAGAAGAAGCCAAACCACCGCGCGCGGAGCATGTAACCGCCCAGCGGTTGCAAGCATTCCTCCACTTTTGCCCAGACCGGCGGGTGAAAGGGCGGACCGCCATGCAGGCGGCATGCAACTGCACCAAGGGGGCACACCCTTTCGACTTTGACGCATCCAGCATGGAGGCCCAGGCCCACACATCTTGTAACCGGCACGCCGGTTACTACGTGCAAAAAACTGCAGCGCCACTTGCGCTAGCGCCGCGCCTTCTCGACTACGGAACCGGTGCCGCAACTCAAGGCAACCCTGCGCACAGCCCAGCAGTGCCAACCAGGCACGCCGGTCACGGGTCAGTCATCCGCGGGAGAAGGCGCGACGGTCAATATGGCCAGAAGTGGGCCGGCAGTAATGGCAGTGGCAGGCGGGCGGAAGCAGCAGTCAAATCGTCTGCAGGCTCACGTCCCCTCCTGGAACAGCAAGAGAGCCCTCTCCCACGGTGTGAAGACGACGCGTCCGTGTTCCATTCCTCAAGAGGCTCGCGCATGCACAACGGCTGCCCTGCGAACCACTCGTCCTGTCGCATTAACTCTGTGGTAGGGCAGGCGACACCTTTGGCAGGAGAAGCGGGCGACGCTTCACCTCCGCCATAATGACCGCATCAAAAAAGGTACGCCACGACATTCGATTTTGTATCCTTTTTCGTTTCCCCTTTCTCTCTCTTGCTACAGGGACTGGGAAAGGGGATACTCCAAAAGGGATCCTTCTCCGCGAAGGAAGCGGGCTCCGAGCCCTCCTACTGATCAGAGGTTCGAAGGCTGGCCCCCCGGAAGGGTTCGACAGCCGCCTCAGAGCACTTGGGCTCCGCGCCCACTACTGGTCAGAGGTTCGAAGGCTGGCCCCTCGGAAGGGTTCGACAGCCGCCTCAGGCCACTCGGGCTCCGCGCCCACTACTGATCAGGGGTTCGTAGGCTAGCCCCCGACGGGTTCGACAGTCGCCCCAGAGCACGCGGAGTGAGGGATGACTCTGGGTACGTTCGATACATAACCAAGGCTCGGGCTACGCTCCCGAGGTACCCTAGGACATTTCCGAGACTAGCAGGAGCGATTCTGTAACGGAATTCCATCAGAGGGAGGCATCGAGCCCTCGGACCCTATCGAACGGGACCGGGTCCGGCAAATCACCTGCAGGTACTTTTAGAGCGCGCCTCTGGGCCACTAGCTGACCCTTATCGAACGGGGCACGGGTGTGACGGAACCTCCCAAGTAATTAGGCCCACCTACAGTTGTCCTTGTCCAACGGACCTCAGACAACCCTATAGGTGCCCCTGAACTACTTGACAAGCTCGGTATCTTTCCTTACCTTTCCAGGAACGTCTCACCCGTCTTGCAGACATTACAGAACATCGGAGATAAAGAAATGCGGAAGCGATTACATAACTTACATTTATTAAGAAGTAAGATCATGTTGTTTATTACAAACCAGGAATGTATAACGAGTGCAGAGTAATATTATTACACATACCAAGGGAGGCAAAAACTCCTCCCGACAGTTATTACACAAGAAGTCTTAATGGAGGATCCTTTCCTCCCGCACTTCACTCTTGCTTTTCTTCATTAGGAACCACCTTAGTACAGAAGCAACAGAACTCTGCTGCTTCCTCACCTAAAAACAACAAGGGGATAAACCCTGAGTATGGAATTACTCAGCAAGTCTTACCCGACTAAGGAAAAGACTCTCAAGGGTATGTTGGATAAATAGGAATCGAGGAGAGGCTTTAGCAAGAATCAACTTAGATACTTTTGCAGAAATAGCTTACTAAGGTGAGTCCTTACTTTCAATCTTTTAATGCCATGTTAAGTATTAATAGACTCTATTTGCCTCTAGTCTAATTTCATCATTTCATCAGTACAACATCATTTTATCCATACTGTTCACATCCTGACTCTAGGTTGCAGGGAAGTGACCAAGTCTTCATAACCGCGAAGGTACGGTGATCCGAATCGATTATACTCAGCTGAGGATCTCCAATCACACGACATATGTAGCACTTAACCCTTGCATATGTCAACCCGCCACCGGGGTTCTTAAGACCAGATCAGGTTCACGCAAACCGAGAGCACAGATACACCACCGTCCAGCCTCTTGCCACGGTGGGTACACGCTACTCCCGCCACCGCTCCACGCCCATTTCGTGTTATCTTATTCTGGCCTTAGTCTGCCCGAGGCAAGGCTTACCCATGACGAGGCATGTGACTAGTTAAAGGGTCCTCGATCAGCACGCCTACATACACATTCAATCCTTAATCAACCTGGGTAGAACATCACCTGTTCCTAACCCAAGTCTCGATTTAAGTACTTCCATCCTTAGGATTGTTTCTGTTCCTTAGGATGAAAAGAGCATCACAGGGAACTTTGCAGTAAGATCCCATCATTGCTCCAAAAGAAAATATTCTTGCAGGTAGAAGTCATCTTTCCTCAGGATAACCCCTGAGCTAGGCAGTACAGCAAAAGACAACCTCTATCCACAAGACCTAAGCAGGGCTAAGCATTTTTGTAAAACAATTTTGATACTTCACCAGAAGTATCCATAAAGGTGTGGATATCAAGGAAAGCAATGCATCAAAGGGTTCCAAGCAATTCCTATGAACTTAATGCACATTTCACTTGACTTAAAGTGTGCGAAAAGTATTTAAAAACACAAGGAAAAGGGTTGCATGCACCGTGGCTTGCCTTTGTTAACAGGTGAGTCTGGCTCGGATCCGCAAATATCAAAGTAGAAGCAGTTGCCTGCTTGAGAATCTGAGGGTGGTGGTGTCCTTTCTTCGGTGATTTCCTCTTCTTCTTCACATTCTAATCATAATCATACAGATGTATAAGAATGGATGCCATGGGATGCTCATGAGGGTGCAAAGATAATATAAACTTATTATCTAAGTCTTGAATACAACTTTCCTTCACGGTACTCCGAGAACTTAGGGTTTCCGGAGTCAGTAAAGGAGTTCATAGGGCAGGGGGGGTGTTTTGGGGGTTTGGTGATCAAACAAGGTCCAAATCAACCCAAATTCTACCCAAGGCTTCTAAATAATATGAGGAACTCATATAAAAATTTTGAGCATTTTTGGGATTACAACTTATCTTTTAAAAATTCAAAACTACTACTTTTAACTACTTTAAATGCCTTAAAATTCCTTATTTAACCTAAAAATCACAAAACTATTTTTATTAAATTCTAAGGAAAATAAGAAGTCTAGGAAAATTAGTTTCACAATTTTACGATTTTTCTATCATTTTCTATGGATTTCCAAAGCTGGACAGAAAAAGAAAAGAGAAAAGAGGAAATAGTGTTGGGCCAAAATCGGTACAGGCGGCCCAACAATGAGCAGAAGCGCGCCCGCGCCAACGCCCGTGCTAACTTTGCACTGAGCTCCCTGTCATTTTGAATATTCCGAAGCAAGGTCAACGCACTATTGAGACGAGTCACTGACGGTTTATACGGAACCCCTCGGACTTCTAATTCTTTACCGGCTGAAGCCCTCGACGTCGGACGGCGATGCGCAGGGCTCCGACGAGCGCGTGAACCCGGGATTTTGCTTAGTGGTTGGTGTCCTACTTTGGTCGAAACCAAATTCAAGTTCTAAGGACCATTTCCCCCCAATAAATTTTACAGTTGGTGATCTGCCAAGCTCTGCCCGCGAGGACAGTGAACGGCGTGGACATGTGCTTGTGTTCCAATCGATTGGCGGGCTCCTAGTTCAATTCGGTGGTTTGTCAAGCATCACCAGCATACATGGACATGAGAACAACGCGCGAATCGGATGGTGTCTTACCAGAACAGACTGACCACGGTGGAGTGGTGCTTTACGGTGGCGGAGACTAATTTGGAGAAAAACGGCGTTGCGACGGCTCTGGGTGAAATTGGAGGCGGGGATTGAGGCTACACGGCCGTAAGAAACTATGCTTTCACCGTGCGCAAACGATTTGGGCAAAGGTGGAGAGGTCAGTGCGAATTTGACTCGATTTGGTTTACTGGTATGTGGGTGATGACCGAGCCTCGCCGCGAACCATGGGCTATTTATAGCCGCGGAGGTCCGGCGATCAACGGACAAGCACCCCGTGAGTCACCACGATGAGGACTAGTGCTAAGCACGTGGCGCGCGGCAGTAATCGGCCGACGATGAGGTCTTATCCGATCAGTCGATGCGCAAGGGAGGTACGGCGAGCCTAGTTACGGCAGAACCACGGTGATGGCACGGTGGCCGCCGATTAACTGGGGCCTGCCACCTCCCCGTTTTAACGCCACGTTGCCAAAGCCTTTTACCGTGGCCGCCGACGACCTATCCCGACCGCCGTGGCATCCTCATCGTCGGCGTGATTTTTCTGAAGACCGTGAATAGTGCGCCAGATTCAGTAAAAAGCTTATCTGATAGACCATCTTCAGATCAAAATAACTCCAATTTTCATATGGTACCAAGACTTAACATCTGCAGCAACATTGTAGAGCTACAAACCAGCTACACTTCATTTATAGGGATTGAACTCAGTTGAGCACTAAATCAGGGTTGAATCCTAGGCCAAAGATGGCTCTGTTACTCTGTAAGCCTGAAGTTCAGAGTTTAATCAGTCTGACAGCCAGACTTTAGGCTTAATTATCTCCAAAATCTTCTTAACAACAATGCTCACACTCTTAAGCAAAGTTGTTCACCTATAGTTGGGCTACAATTTTGATGTGGTGACCCAATATAAATTCTCACTACTTTGAAAGCTACACAGCCCCAAAGTTGGGCCTATAACCCTGATTTCAGACTTAGCATAGGAATCAAAATTGGGGTCCTTTTTGCAAATGAGTCCAAAACTTAGGGTTTGGCTGGTAAATTCACATATATGTGACCCAAATGACTTAAGATACTTATTTGACTTGGTTTTTGCACTTTAGTCCAAAAGTGGACTAATTTTGCACATAAGTCCCTAGGGTTTGGTTTTAGGGTTTTTCAGGGTTCTAATTGAGATTCTTGATGTCCCAGGGGAATAAATGTGATTCCACTTTGTTTTTGGGGATATTTTATGACTCTTTCCCTAAAGCCTTTAGGTTTTCTCATCTTGGGTTAGGTCTTGCCCCTTTGAGCCTGATTAAGGGTTAGGTCCCCTATCCATGGTCCTATTTGCAAAAACACTTTAAACAATACAACTTGTTTGAAATTTTTACCTAGTGAATGCATTCTAGGTGTATCAAACATATGCAATGTCAATGCTTATGATGCCATGCTCAAGTTTTAGTTACAGTAACACCAGGGGTGTTACAACGGGCGTCCACTCGGATCACCCGCTAGCAACTCACTGGAGACACCATGTTCGGCGCCCTCCGAGGGCAACATGGCGCTTCCCCCCCCCCCCCTCTCCTCCTTGCGGAAAGGCGACGACGGGGCGTATGAAAAAAGCCGAGTCAGTCCTTGACCGTCCTCTCGCCCTGTGCAGAGGCTCGGGGGCTGCTCTCGCAAACCCGGCTCCGGCCAAATCGTTGACAACGTCAACATACCAGCCCGAGAACTCGGAACCTGACTATGCACCCGGGCAACGACCAGTTCGCATGAGAGAACAACCAGACCGGCCGAGGCATCACGAAAGGCATTAAGACCTCGAAGGAGTCAAACCACTCCTTCGAGGCCTCGGGGGCTACACCCGGCGGGTGTGCTCGCGCGCACCCACCGGAACAAAATGCAACCGAGAAAGGCCGGTCCCCTTGCAAAAAAGTGCGACAAAGCCTCCAAGCGAGTACCCACACTCCCTTCGAGGCTCGGGGGCTACTGTCGGGGACCGTAACTAGGGGTACCCCCAAGACTCCTAATCTCAGCTGGTAACCCCCATCAGCACAAAGCTGCAAAGGCCTGATGGGCGCAATTCCGGTCAAGGCTCCGTCCACTCAAGGGACATGATCTCGCCTCGCCCGAGCCCAGCCTCGGGCAGGAACGGTAGACCAAGGTAGATTCGCGCCTCGCCCGAGGGTCTCCTCAAGCAATGGGCGCACCTTTGACTTGCCCGAGGCCCAGCTCGGGCAGGCTTCACGGAGAAGCAACCTTGGCCAGATCGCCTCGCCAGCCGACCGGATCGCAGGAGCATTCAATGCAAGGATCGCCTGACACCTTATCCTGACGCGCGCTTTCCAGTCGACAAGGCCGAAGTGACCGCAGTCACTTCGCCCCTCCACTGACTGACCTGACAGGAAAACAGCACCGTCTGCGCTGCTCCGACTGTTGTGCCACCCGCCAGGGTGAGGCTGACAGCAGCCAAGTCCAGCCTCGGGCGCCATAGGAATCTCCGCCTCGCCCGACCCTAGGGCTCGGACTCCACCTCGACTCCGGACGACGGTCTCCGCCTCGCCCGACCCCAGGGCTCGGACTCCACCTCGACTCCGGAAGACGGTCTCCGCCTCGCCCGACCCCAGGGCTCGGACTCCACCTCGACTCTGGAAGACGGTCTCTGCCTCGCCCGACCCTAGGGCTCGGACTCCACCTCGACCTCGGACGACGGTCTCCGCCTCGCCCCACCCTAGGGCTCGGACTCCACCTCAACCTCGGACGACGATCTCCGCCTCGCCCGACCCCAGGGCTCGGACTCAACCTCGACCTCGGATGACAGTCTCCACCTCGCCCGACCCCAAGGCTCGGACTCCACCTTGACCTCGGAGGAATCACCGCCTCGCCCGACCTTGGGCTCGGACCAACCACGCCACAAGAGGGGCCATCATTACCCTACCCCTAGCTAGCCCAGGCTACAGGGAACAAGATCGGCGTCCCATCTGGCTCGCCCCGGTAAAAAAAGTAATGATGGCACCCCGCGTGCTCCATGACGACGGCGGTTCTCAGCCCCCTACGGAAGCAAGGATACGTCAGCAAGGATCCGACAGCCCCGACAGCTGTGCTTCTACAGGGCTCAAGCGCTCCTTTGACGGCCACGACGCCACATGAACAGGGCTCCAACACCTCTCTGACAGCCACGTCGGCATGTACATAGGGCTCTGGCTCCTCTCTGCTAGACATGTTAGCACATTGCAACACCCCCCCGTTGTACACCTGGACCCTCTCCTTACGTCTATAAAAGGAAGGTCCAGGGCCCTCGAACAAAAAAGGTGGCCACGCGGGAGAACGGGCTGACGCACAGTCTCACGCCCTCTCTCTCTCTCTCCCTCGCGAACGCTTATAACCCCCTACTGCAAGCGCATCCGCCCTGGGCACAGGACAACACGAGGTCGCGGTTCCCCTTACTGTTTTCTCCCCTTGTGTCTCCGTCTCGCGTCAACCCATCTGGGCTGGGAAACACAGCGACAATTTGCTCGTCGGTCCAGGGACCCCCCGGGGTCGAAACGCCGACACCGGGGTTAGCGTTAGTATTAAAACCGAGTCCGAAAGAGAGGGCGAAAAACAAATCAAAGGTAAATGAAGCAGATGACATGGTGATTTGTTTTACCGAGGTTTGGTTCTTGCAAACCTACTCCCCGTTGAGGTGGTCACAAAGACCGGGTCTCTTTCAACCCTTTCCCTCTCTCAAACGGTCAACTAGACCGAGTGAGCTTTTCTCCTTAATCAAATCAGGTCACTTAGACCCCTACAAGGACCACCACAACTTGGTGTCTCTTGCTTTGATTACAAATGTCTTGAGAACAAGAAAGAGGAAGAAGAAAAGCGATCCAAGCGCAAGAGCTCAAAGAACACGAGCAAAACTCTCTCTTCTAGTCACTAATTGCTTTGAGTGGAATTGGGACTTGGAGAGGCTTTGATTCAATCTATTTGTGTCTTGTATTGAATGCACTAGCTCTTGTATTGACTGAGATGTCTAAAAAACTTAGATGCCTTAAATGGTGGTGGTTGGGGGTATTTATAGCCCCAACCACTAAACCAACCATTGGGGAAGGTTGTCTGTCGATGGGCGCACCGGACAGTCCGGTGCGCCAGCCACGTCACCCAACCATTAGGGTTCTGACGGTTTCGACCGTTGGAGCTCTGACATCTTGGGGCACCAGACAGTCCGGTGCCGCACCGGACAGGTACTGTTCACTGTCCGGTGCGCCTTCTGGCGCTGCTCTAACTCTACGTGAACTGTCCGCGCACTGTTCTTGGCACTGTTCACTTTTGCAGACGACCGTTGGCGCAGTAGCCGTTGCTCCGCTTGGCACACCGGACAGTCCGGTGCTACACCAGACAGTCTGGTGAATTATAGCGGAGTGGCTTTCCAAAAAACCCGAAGCTGAGGAGTTTGGAGTTGATCTCCCTACTGCACCGGACATAGTCCGGTGCGCCAGACCAGGGCAGCCTTCGGTTGCTTTTGCTCCTTTCATTTTGAACCCTAACTTGTTCTTTTTATTGGTTTATGTTGAACCTTATGGCACCTGTAGAACATATAATCTAGAGCAAACTAGTTAGTCCAATTGTTTGTGTTGGACAATTCAACCACCAAAATTATATTTAGGAAAAGGTTTGACCCTATTTCCCTTTCAATGACCCAAAATGTTTTGGCAAAAATAAATAATCAAATCTCCCCAACTTAAGCTAGGTCTACTTAAAAAGGAAAAAGGGAGAGAGAATCTAAAGAGAGAGAAAACCTAGAGTGAGAAAAGGAAGAGTGACACCTGATTTTGGGTGATAATTAGAAAGAAATTTTATACCCCCAAAATCAGGGTGTTACAATTAAGCCCTGCAAAGAAGAAGAAAGAATTGAGCATGACAAATAAAATAATTCATTCCCAACTTCAAAGTTAACTTCTATACCTTTATACTGTTGTACGCCAGGCTATCAGCAAGATCATCCTTCAACATAACCGAAAGGCCTTCTTCAAGCTTCGAAAATCCCATACTTTTAGCTATCTCCCGGCAAACGGATATTTCTTTGTTGTCCAGGAGACAGTACAGGAAATCATCTTCATTAGTGCCGTTAAACACTAAGGCCCCCTTAGGATATTTTAATTTTTGGGCATAGTGTCTGGCCTCTAGGACTCCTTCTTCGGATATTTTTTCCTCGAAACATGTCGAAAAATGTAATCAATATCTTCGACTGGAGCTTCGAGGGCAAGAGATTTTGCTTTTTCTGCCATACTTTGCCCTGTTGCCATTCCAGTAACTGAAGTTTGCTGACCAGCCTTGTCCTCAGGCGCGACAACCTTCGTCTCAATAGACGCTGAAGGCCCAACTTCGGCTTCGGCTTGGACTTAGGCAACTTCAGCAATTTTCTTAGTAGGAGCGGGGCGCAAGGCCTTTGTGGTCTCCAACACAGCATCCAACACGCTGGTCATCCTCCTCCTCTTGGGGGTTGCGGCAGGAGCCTTTTGCGCCTTCGGCAGTTTTGCCTATGCTGGAGGGCTCAGAATTTCTGGCATTTTCAATGTTTTTCCACCTTTGGCTCTTCGGCCTTATCATCCTTAGCTTCGACTGGCCCGACTGTAGGCACCTTTGGCACTACAATCGGCTCTTCAGCGCTCTGCACGATGGAGGCAGCTTGTCTTGCCTCAGCAGTTGAAGAGGTCCCCTCGCCGAATTCAGGCACTATGGCCGGTTCAATATATCGCGGCCGGTGGGTTAGAACCTTCACTTTTTTGCCCTTCGGCACAGCTGTGGTGGCCGAAGCGGCAGCCTCTCTCTTCTTTCCCTGCCTTCGTAGTGGGTAGTGATAATCAGGGTATACGAAGCCAATCGCATCAAATACCCTGTTCAATCTTTTCTTGCCCCGACCCTCGAAGGCTGCAGACAAGGCATCATCTTCGGCTTTGGAATATGTTCCAAGCAGCTTGTCACTGGTAGCTTCAATACACTTCAACCAGTCATCATTTGGCTCGTCAAACTTCTCTCTAAACCTGAAGGTATATCTCAATCGAACCAGGCCACCTTCACTGGAGTCGGTAGTAGTTTCCTTCGGCATATCCCAGCTGTCCACAAGTGGCCACACCCTGAAGGACATGTGCTCTTGAACTAAATCCCTCGTGTCAATGAAGGCGCAAACAGTACTAAAAGCCTTCTGGCATGCTTCAACATCGCCATCAACTTCCACCTTCGGCCTTCGGAGGCCGAAGCGAGACCAGATGGGGCACTGGATAATTTCCTTGATATCTTCTCTTTTAATCAGATCATTTTTAACATAAAACCACTCCTCCATCCAGGCTTCGAGCCATCTTTTCCGGTATGTCGGCACCGGGTAACTTGCATTAGAGCGGGCAATGAACCCATAGCAGCCGAAGTTGTTGTGGTATTGTTCTTTGCCAATAGCCTTCGTCTCATATAAAAGCTCGTGCATACTGCAGAAGCACCTCGCGCTCAGCTCCAGCCCCTGGCTTCTTACAGCCCAGACAAACATCCCCATCCTAATTATGGCTTCGGGGGTAATCTGATGAAGAAAAATCTGAAAAATCTTTAGTACCTCAACCACAAATTTGCTCAGTGGGAACCGGAGACCTGCCTTTAGGAAGCTTCGATAAAAAATAATTTCATTCTCCTCAGGAGCAGGGGCAGTGTTGTCTCTTCCAACTCTGATAATAGACATGTCGCGAAAATACCTCCCCCTCATGGCATCAATATGACTCTGTTTGATAGTCGACTTTTCGAAGATAGTATGACTTGGCCGCCAGGGCCGATCCTCAGAATCTTCATCCCCACCCTCCACGTCATAACTATCACTGTCATCAGAATCTTCGGACAAACCCTCCATGATCTCCTTAGTAATTTTCTCTGTATTCGTTTTTTTCATGGACTCATAAAACCCAGCGATGAAAGGATCCGCAACTTTCTTCTCTTCATACAGCTTCTTCTCCTCGGTTATTTTCTTCTCTTCAGTCACCTTCTTCTCCCCACTCATCTTCTTCTCCTCAAATTTGGAAGCAAGCACGCCTTTAAACCGAAGCTCAAAAAGCTCGAAAATCAGGCGAGAGCTATTGAGCAAGAGCTAGAAATTTGAGAAAATAACGCGAATAGCAGAAATAGCGTACCAAATGCCACCGTTGTGGGTTCATATTTATACACCTAGTCTTTGCAACTTGGCGGGCCCCGTCTGTCATTGACTGTCGCTATTCTAGCGAAGGGAAGGTGTTTTTTCGGACCTTCGGCTTAAGGCCTTCGTTCACGTCGCAGTTTAAATCCATTATTATAACAAATTAATACTGCGAGGGGCTACTGTTGGGGGCCTTCGTCTTCCGAAGGTCCTCAAAAACATGACTAACATATTTCCCAAGTATAATATATGTACAGGAACCTTCGGACAGGGGATAAAGTTGTACATGATATGAAGAGCGCGGTTTGGGAGAAGGATGAACCAGCGCCGAAGCTACCCGTGAAAAAGCTTCAGATTAGCGGTGGAAAATAAAACCGACTTAAAGGGGAAAAGGCTGTCTAGTCCTCGATAGATTATCCCTAAGTCAGTAGTAAATATCAAGGGCATGAATGTAATTCCACACAGGCTGCGTCATGTGCTTATAAATAGATGAACAGTGACACCGTACTGTTCACGCTGGCTTGTATTCAATCGCACGTCACGCTTGGATTTTTATCTTCTGTCAAGCCGAAGGTATAAATGTAATTCGATACTGTTCATGTTCATTCATGATAAGATAATAAAAATGTTCTGACGATATCATATAATCATTTATATTATTTTCCATGTTTCATATGCTTATACTTTCATTATTGCATATTAAGATGATGAAGGTACGTCATTCATAACATTCGTTTGATGATCATTATATCCTAAGGAAAATAATGTCTCGAAGAACGAAGGTATTTAACCATTAATATTTTGTGTTGCCTTGTTCTTGACTCTTAGCATTTGAGAACAAGTCCCCAACAGATACAAAACATAACTACAACCTATAATTAGAGAACTATTGAAGAACTCACATTTTTTACTCTTAAATTATTTAGCAACTTCTTAAAGCTGCGATTTAGAAAGCTAAAATTTATATAACTATTAGAGTTGCTATAAGGCCCCAACAGCTAGAAAAACTTTACTCCCACGTCAATCATAAAAAACTTATTCTTGTCTCTGCTCCTATAAATCATCAATTTTCCTGATTTCTACTATTGCTCATTTTATTAAACAAAGTTCTTATATTTTCCTAATCTAACCCATTGTCTAAGTATATTTATTATCATATCGCACAAGTTTCACCATCCTACACGTATAGATCTATTTTTCTCCCCTTGCCTAACAAGATAAAAATAAGACTTATCTCTTGCTAACCAAATCCATCGACACGAATTGGTATCCCAGAACAGTAAAAAAACCATCAATGGAACCCAATCAACACATCTAGCTTTTTTTTTTTGACTTGGCTTTGTCGTTCAAAAGCTGAACAGTGAACAGTCCTTACTGCGTCACATTTGCCGGCCCACCACATAGTATGGGCTGTATTCCTTACTGGGCCAAGCCATATGTTCTCTCTGCAGTCCTCGCCTCCGCCCTCCGGCGCGGCGGGGGAGACTTCGCGCGCCGACGCGGCCGCGCCGTCTCATCTGTATGGCGCCCGGTGTCTCCACGCGCTCTCCACTCTCCCGCAGGAGCGCAGGACCCGGCTGCCGCAACCGCCCCGTCGCAGCGCCAAACATCGGTTTCTGCCCCCCTCCTGACTTTCCCAAGGTTTTGTTTTTCAATGTTTTGTTTGCTAGTGTAAATTCAATGTTTATGTTTTTTCGACAATGCCTAAGACAGCTGCTGGTATGTCTCAATCTGATGAACTGAAAATACAGTAAAGCCTAAAAGTGAGGCTACCTGAGCTAGCTAGAGGAGCTATATTACTACATAGTTGTTGGTCCTAAGACTTTCTCTAGCTCCTAGTGTAAAATAAGATACGCAAAACTTTAATAATACTGTTTGCAGAGTATAGTTTGGAATAGGGAAGGAGATAAATGATGTGATAAAAGATAGCCTAAGTCCCTGCTAAGGTAGAAGACCGATTTATGCTAATTACATTCTCTTTTTTTAGAGAGAGAGAGAGAGGTCGTGCTACTGGTACAATGCATCCATGTGACCTGACCCGTCGGATGCAGCTACTGTATAGTAGTACCCAAACCAAATGATCAATATTCATACGCTGCTGCGTCAGGCCAGCGCTTTGACCAGCGTACAATCCTAAATCTCTCATGCCCAACTGCACGTCAGCACCCACACACATCTAGCAGGCTGCAGGCCCCATTGGCTGGCACCCGGGCCTACGCTGCTCTGCGTCCATGATCAGACAGCAGATACCAGTGTCGCAGCCTATTCTCTGGTCACCACTCACCACTGCTGGATCAATCTTGCAGGCTGCAGCTCCCAAGGGGGCAATGCACACAGTATGTATGTGCCTGTCTGCACGTCAATGGCAATGGGATTCTGGCCGGTGACGCAGAAAACTTCAGATGCAGCGGGCACAGGACAGCAGGAGGAGGCAGAAGGGAGTTTTTGGTGTCTTGTCGTTTCAATCTTGCGGCCTTTCATTCTCCCCGCTCCCCCCGTTCAGTGCAGATCTCATCTCATGCAATGCATTGCTCGACTGACTCCTCGCTACAAAACATGAGACCAAACTTGTTGAGAGGCATGGAGATGCAGCAGGCATCAGAAACACACAGGACCATCAACCCTAGTGCACTGTAATTCTGCAAACCATGTGGTGAGCGGGCTGGCAGTCACAGAAGAACAGCGTCCACCATGCAGGCCGGCTGTGGCTTGTGATCTCCAGTACGTCCAGGCTGCACACCTTTGCTGGCAATCATGCCGGCCGGCTCTACAGCTCTCCTCCGTTCGCTACCACCCATCTCTGTCTTTTCTCCCCTACTACTCCTGTTCCAAGGGAGCCGCCGCATCAAATGCTGCTTGGTTCTCACCCAACCTGTGCAATACATTCATCACTGCCGCCATAAAGGAACCTGTAGCATTTTTTTTGTACGTTTCTCATTAAGAGGAAAGCGGTTGAAGTACAAATCATACGTCTCCAGTAAAGCCTAGGCTTTTCGCCGACATGGAATTGTAGTTTAATAAATCGTGAAGTCATTCCGGATAGTTTTCAGATTTCATAGAAGATGTTCACCCAGAGTCGTGTTCTAGCCTTTGATTCCCTATGCACTTGTCGGCTAGCTTGTAGCATTTCCACTGTCAATTGGTGGGGGGAAATCAAATTATCTCACTGTGAAAGTGGTACACTGACGACAGTCTGTTTTCCATGATGTTTTGTCTGTCAGCTAGCAGCTTCTACTGATTCTGCAAGAATCACAAGATTCAACAATGAAAATGAAGCTCAATCTGATGCGCTGAACTTCGGACAGTCTTCAGGTTCACTTTTTTTTCTTCTTGAGGTTCACTAAAAAAACAAGAAAGTGACTTCAGCTTTCAGCATACTACTGTACATTCTTGATTCCCATTAACCGAGAATATAGAGGTCGAAGCTAACACATAATTTAACACTTCCCGGACCCAGAAAGTACAGCTGACATTAGAGTTGCTTCGGTAGGCTTTCTGTTAGACTGTTACTGGTTTTGGATCGCTAGCTTCTAATGGTTGAGCAATTTCATCATCACCTGTGGCAGACTAAAACGACGCCTTTAGGTAAACACCTACTATATATATGTACATGGATATGATAAGAGTGAGGTGAAAGGGCTAATAGTTAAGGCTCCCGGGAAGCACCTATAGGTCCCAGGTTCGATCCCCCTTGGAAGCGAATCTCGGGCTTGGTTAAAAAATCCCTTTATTGTGCTCCACCCGCTCTCAGGTTACGTCCTGCGCGCCATAGGTTATGTCCTGCGTGCCATCCTCTAGCTGGACCGTTGTAGAGTGAACGGTGACGGCTCGCTAGTGATGGGGAGCTTCTGTCTCTTCTTAATATAATATCAATATCGGGAGAACGACTTTCCATTCCCCGGTCGAGTTTTTTTTATGATAAGAGCGAGTATACCTCATAATTCTGATTTCTCCAGGTTGGAAGTTGGCCTCTTCTGATGAACACTCGGTATTGTGGCAGTCATTGGATTCTCGTCTATAGAAGGGCACCATGCAAGCATGTGCCGCTTATTTCTTTAATTTGGTTCCCTGGCTCTTGTGGAGTAACTCTAGCACCCAGAAGATGTTTCTCTTGATGATATATATATACACTGTCACCAGCAAAACAGCTGAACTTCGCATCCTAGATCATGTCCAAAGGCAGTCTAGGTTCAGTGCAGATGTTGTATTCATGCAAGCATACAATGATATGATAATACTAACATAGTATACGCTGCTGCCAGAGACAATTAAGACTGAACAGTTTTTTTTTTGTTGGGAACAGATAGATTTGACCACATTGTTTTTTGTTTTATAACAGCATCCAGAAGTTCATATGAAAAAAATGCTTTCTGCAGAACGAAATAACCTTAAGCTACCAGAGATAGGTTTGGAATTTGAAAAGATGTCCAGATGTCCTCCAGTTTTCTACCTGGCGTTTTTGTGTGTGTGTGCGCGCGCGCGCGAGAGAGAGAGCAAATCTGATAATCTATTCGATCCAGATTTGGATCTCGGAGGAAGAGTATCTGACTGGACCCCGTCTTGCTGCTGTCACAGCTCTCCTGGGACTAGAATTTGAACAACTTGCGCCTGCTAGCCTGCAAGGAGTTGTACTGCACATTGTTTTCCGGAATCATTCAGATTCTTGCACCAACTAACAGCGTCGAAACCAACTGCACGTTCCATCATATCTTCTTTTACGGGAAGAAAGCACGTTCCTTAATCTGAAGCAGAAACCAAATGGAACTCTGAATCCGCTGGAGGAAAACAGACTGTACTGTAACCTACCAGTGCAGTTTGGGACTCGTTAGCCTGCTGCATGCGTTTAGTGACGCTGACCGCACAGGAACCTGGAGGACTCCATAGTTCGTCAGCGTACGAAGAAATCATATACGTACATTCTTAAGGACTCCAGCAAGAAAAGAACCCCAGTTGGGGCTGCTGTAGTTAGCATGTGACATGATGATAATGCAGCAGCATGCTTCTATGTTCTCTGAGTGTTAGTAGCATGACAGTTCTGTATCTGCATGATGAGCCAAACGCACTTGTTTTTTTTTTCTCCCGCCGGGAGCGAGCTGCCCAATTTGCAGTAGTTTAGTTAGTTAGTCTATATATGACATGTGCTAATTCGGGAGCAGACACTGCTAATACTCCTGTCCTCCATGTTGCAGCTTGCCAGCGTGGCGGAACTGTACTTTGAGCATTGCATCGATGGCTGTTCGCGTAGCTTATGAGCACATGACGCTCAGCTGCAGGTGCTGTAGTATTTTTCTTTTCCTTCAGCAACAATCTGATGCCACTCCTCTGCTCAAGCCTCACATCTGCACCCAGGATCCGTTCCAGCCTCCCCACCAGTCGCTCTCACAGTAATCTCCAGTCTTTCTAGGAGTGCTAATGCTCTAAAATTAAAGGATCGGATCGAATTAATATCATATGCTCTATTTCTATTCATTTTTGAATTGTAATCATCTAGTAAGGGCCGGGTAACTCTTCAGCGCTTGAGCCTTGGTTGATTGAGAGTTTTCTATTAGGAAAAGCAGGGACAGGCTTTCAGTCACTTCCCCGTGCTTTTGGGCGCCCGAAAAGCGAGTGGTTCGGCTTCCTTTTCGGACGTCCATGGCAGCCATGGCCTCCTCCTGTTCTTCATCTTCTCCTAACGAGAGAGAGAGAGAGAGCACGCTAGGTGACAAGCGCATCATACTGCTCTCGGCTTTCCAGCCTATCATGGACTCATGGTCAGTCAAAGGAGAGCCCTACACTACACTACACTAGCCAGCCATGCGGTCCCCAGTCGCAAACAAAGGTCCAGCTGGAGCGCCCGTAGCAGCTAGCGCAGGACGGACGGCCATGGCCACGGGCACCACCGCCGGCTAGACGATGGCCCGGCCTGCCCTGGCCCAAGTAACTGACCGATGCCAATTATACATGCTACTGCTCGAGTGACTGGCCACATTTCTGAGTTGTGATGATTTCTGGCCAATAGAAGAAGAAGAAGAAGGGGAAGAAAAATCGTGGAGAAAAGTTTCGCAACAAGCTATTCAGTGGTTCTCCTTTTCACCCGGATCGATGAACCAATTCAAACGACCCAGTGACGTTTCTGCTTTCAGTTGGGATGGAATGGGGAAGCTTTTGCCTTTGCACTCTGCACTCGGTTCACGTTTAGGCATTGGGTGGGTTTCGCTTCCGCGACGAGCACGTCACGTCACATCCATAGCTGGACCTGGGCCAGCGTCGTCGTCTTGCTCCGCTCCTCTCCTCTCCCCTATCATATTTACCACTAACGGCATGCCGCTGTCGCTGCCTTTAAATAGCCGGCGGGGGGCAAACAGCTCGTCAGTCAGGCTCGCGGCCGAGCCACCGAGGAGCAAAGCAAAGCTCTCGTTGGTCGTGGCAGCAGCGGCGGCGCGCGGTGTCGAGCTGCGGCGCTGAAGGCGCGCGCCGTGAAGAGTCGTCGTCGATCCGGCCGAGCTCCGTCGCTTCATTGATGAATGCCGAAGCTATAGCGGTCCTTGCTCGTTCCAAGGTTCGCCGGCTGACCTTTTTACCCTTAAAACAGAGAGCCACGGCAGATAGGTAGGTAGATTCTTGCTTGCTTGCTCTGAGTCTGAGCTGGGTGGCCGATCGTGGGCGCGCGCGACGCACACGCACGCAGGTTCGATGCCCCGGTCGCCGCCCGGATGACACTGCCAACCCCGGTGGTAGCCGGCGTTGCGGCTGGCGCCGCCGCGCTGCTACTGGCCGCCGCCCTCGCCGTGGCGTGGTGGTGGCTCGTGATCGTGAGGCGGCGCCGGCGCCGTGACCGGAGCTCCGACACCGGATCCTCGTCGGAGGCTCCTCCTCCCACGCTGGGTACGTGCGTGCGTGAACTGATGACTCACCCGGCCCGACCATGCCGCTCGCTTACGTGTGTTGTTGCAGCGGAGTGGGGCCGGTGCGGCCGCACCTCGTCGGCGCCCGAGTTCCACGGCGCCAGGCAGTTCTCGCTGGAGGAGCTGGCGCACGCCACCAACGGCTTCGCCGAGGCCAACCTGGTCGGCGCGGGGGCCTTTGGCCTGGTGTACAAGGGCCTGCTGCTAGACGGCACCGTCGTCGCCATCAAGCGCCGCGCGGGCGCGCCGCGCCAGGACTTCGCAAACGAGGTTTATTAATTGTATAGCCAAACGCAAACGCAAACGCAAACGCCACCAGGAGGTTGTGTTGTTTATGCCTGTTGAAATGCAGATCAGGAGGCTGTCAGAGATCTGGCACCGCAACGTCGTGACGTTGATCGGCTTCTGCCAAGAAGGCGGTCTACAGATGCTGGTGTTCGAATACCTGCCCAACGCCAGTGTCAGCGGCCACTTGTACGGTAATGAGCTGAGCTGAAGATTCTCCTCCTATAGTACTACTACTAGCAGCAGTAACCAATTAACACCATGTTCTGTTCATCAGACACCGGCAAGGAGACGATGACCAGGCTGGAGTTCAAGCAGAGGCTGTCAATAGCCATTGGAGCAGCTAAAGGTGACAAGATTGCCAAGTCACGCCATCATCCTTTTACACCTGTCATGCACAATGCACGCACGCCCCCAGCCCAGGGTGTTCGAAGCAAAAAGACAATCATGGTGGTGCCTCAACTCTCTCTCTCTCTCTCTCTCTCTCTCGCAACTGCAGGTCTGAGTCACCTCCAC
This sequence comes from Zea luxurians, assembly GCA_029449295.1. Lineage (NCBI taxonomy): Eukaryota > Viridiplantae > Streptophyta > Magnoliopsida > Poales > Poaceae > Zea > Zea luxurians. The sequence continues at coordinate 34,609,444 of JAOPSE010000016.1, read as the reverse complement.
AGCCTGGCGCCGCCGCTGATCCACATGGACTTCAAGACGAGCAACGTGCTGGTCGACGAGAACTTCATCGCCAAGGTGTCCGACGCCGGGATCCACAGGCTGCTGCGAGGGCCTGATGGTGGCGCCGTCGCCGCTCCGGCGAGTCGCGGTGTCTTCCAAGACCCGGAGTGAGTAGTAGCAAACCAGCCCGGCCCTGGATGAAATGTACGTTCTGCTGCCATCTGGATTCTTACCATGCATGCATGCACTGCAGGGTACATTCATCGGCGCAGGCGCAGCTCTCTGAGACTGAGAGCAGCGACGTGTACAGCTTCGGGGTGTTCCTTCTCGAGCTGGTCACAGGCAGGGAGGCTGCGGGGCTGATGCCGCCGGGGTCCAGCAAGGACTCTCTCGCTCAATGGGTGAGTTAGTATATGATCAAAATTCTCTCCGGTGTTCGGACGGGCGAATGGTGAAGGTCGCGTCGTGACCTTGTCCCTGTTGTGTTGTCAGATGGAGGCGCGTTTCGGCTCGAACGAGCTGGTCGACCCGAGGCTGGGAGGGAGCTTCACCTCGGAGGGTATGGCGGAGGTGGTGGGCCTGGCGTCCAGCTGCCTGAGCCCGTCGGCGAGGCGGCGGCCCAGGATGCGGCTGGTGGCGGCGGAGCTGGACCGGATCCTGGAGAAGGAGATGGCCCTGACCACCGTCATGGGCGACGGCGGCACCGCCATCGTCACGCTCGGCAGCCAGCTCTTCACGTGCTGACTGACCGGGATCCGATGGCTGGCATGGCATCATCGACCCAAGGAGGAAGAAGCATGGTCGCCGACGACGAGACCCCCGCGTTGCTTCCTTCGTGTCCTGGGCCGGGAGCTGAACGACGCAACGCGATGCAAGCAGTTCATGGCCGCCGGTGATTCTCCAGCTCACTGCTCACCTCAGGAAATTTCAAGAGACGGCAACAGGCGCGCGAACCTGTGTCCTGCATTTTCTTCAGTCTTCCATGTGTTCAGAGTTCTGTTGGATTTCATCCAGCAGCTCAGCCAAAATATGTGTATATGTAAAAATTCACATCTGGAATTGGAAGATGGAATTTATACTAGTACTAGAGGCATATTTTGGGCTGTGGAACCTCATCACCCAGGGTCACTTATTTCCATTTGTTTATTCTTTCTCTGAAACAACATGCGATGCGATGCGACACTGCAGCTCTCCCAAACCGAACTGTACCCAACCGAAGCGTGTCAGTCCAGTTCAATTTTACCAATAGATCGAGCTGCTCCTACTACTAGAACTACAACTGAAACAGAAAGCATTGTGCGTGAATTATCTGCCCAATTAGTGAAGAGTGACGAATAACAGAGGTAGATAAACGGCATTCTCATGGACAAGTTGAAGCTCTAGTGAATTTAATGAAAAATGTCTGAAAGCTTGGGGTCTGATTGGTTGTCTGAATAAGACCTGGCCAGGCCTGTCAGATAAATTAAGTTGTAGAGCCCGTTAAAGCCTTCTCAAATTTCAACTGTACACATGTTTACAATGAAAGATGGAGTAAATTAAGACTGTCCCCAACGCAGGACTGTAAATGCTCATGTATGCTAAATTTAGCGTGTGCAGCCTTGTTTTCGGTCTCCAGCAAAGCAAGGTCCTCTAAAGAACTCGGTAAAGTAGCGAACCGCAGTAAAGTAGCGAACCGCACTATTAGCACGCACGGTAAATATGAGGTGCTACTGTGCGTCCGCTATCAAGTACATTGGGTCTGTTTGTTTGGGCTTCTGACAGCTTCTGGCCATCAAAAGCTGCTGCGGAATGCCAAACGCTCAGCTTTTCAGCTAGCTTCTATAAAATTCGTTGGGACAAAAACCATCCAAAATCAACATAAACATATAATCGGTTGAATCGTTGTAATAGTAGGAATCCGTCACTTTCTAGATCCTGAGCCCTATGAACAACTTTATCTTCCTCCACACGTAATCGTAATGATACTTAGATTCTCCCAACAGTCAGATTTTTCCCATAGCCAGATTTTTAGAAAAGTTGGTCAGAAAAAGCTGAACCAAACAGGCCCATTGTCTCGTGGAAAGACTACGAGCCGATTTTGGTGGCCATAGCCGTGCGTGCCGCGACGAGCAGCTCGTCTCGTCGTGCAGCAGCTCCCGTACCTTGTATCCACGGTAGAAGACGACGGTGGAGCAGACACAAGCTAGGATGGGGTAGGTGCAGAAGACCTGCAAGGCTGCAACGCCACTCTTTCCCCTCCCTTCCTTGTAGGCTTGTCCCCCACATCGTCACCAATTCATGCGTGCGAGCTGCTAGGTGCGGCGGATGGAGAGCACAACAGGGAGGTGAGAGGTGCCAGAAAGAAAAACAGCACTCGAGAGATTGATAGGACGTGGTTTAAAGGATGTTGTTGAGGAAGCAGATGATATAGAGAATCTAATCTTTTAGAATATATTATAAAGGACATGAATTATTTCTTTAGAAGATGAAATTGTTGAATAATTAGACAAATTCCAGATTAAATTCCGAATATAAATCATGACAAAAACAAAAGAACTGAAGTAAAAAAACAAATCAGATGATGCGTACTGATTAGACATACTGATAGATGGCGCGCGCCGGAATCAGAAGGGTCGACGACGTCGAAGCAGCGAAATCAGCAGGGTCGACGAGGTCAGAAGATCAGGAGCAGTCGCGTGAGGACGCTTCCCAAAAACCTTATTTGCCCTCTCCCGGTGCAGGATCTAGAAGGCGAAGGGTTCCGGAGACCTGCTCTCCTGATCGCAGATGCACCTCTGCGATTGGGATGAAGAGAACTGGAAAGCGGCTCAGGTGTGAAGAGAGGCGAAAGCAAAAACTGGGATGATTTGGATGCTGGCTGCCGGGCTCCTTTTATAGGGCCGAGTCCGCGACCAGATAGTTATCTCCGATCTTATCCGCCCACGAGAATCTCGCGTTCAGTTTAGATTTTATAGCGATCGGTTAGGATTCTACACGTAACAGCCAAGTAACCAAAAATTCAAACGGCAAAAGGAAGCCGCGCCCCCGCAATGCGAGGGGCCGGATTTTGGCGGACCATTCACGCGCATGTCATACGCCCGCGGCCTTCGCCCCGCCCCGCCCAGGCCAGGCCATGCGAGGCGAGCGCGTGTGGCTCTCCACGCTCTCTCCTCTCATCCATGACTTGGTGAGTGTGGCTTCCATATTTAAACTAGCTCTACTACACTAGAACTAGCAATATGGTGCTATTGGTTCCACCTATTCCCTAGTCATACACTTATATGGTCTTTTGAGATTTTTCTGGAATTTAATTGAATTTCTCAATTTAGGCCTAACCCATAAATCCCAACAGAAATTTATGAGATACTGCTATAGACATCCTAAGTTTGTTTTCGAGTTGTTTTAGTGAGAACAGGAGCATCCAAAATTATAACTCTAGTCCTTGTTTAATTGCATGGAGATGAAAAGGAATCGAAGGGAATTATATATCTTTTTTATTTAATTTTAACTAACAAAGGATTTAGCCTAACCAGCCTTTAGTGAAAACCGAGAAGGTGATGCATTAAGTCATTAACCAGTATGGTTTTACATATTAACAAAAAAAACATTAGTCAATATTTTTATGAAATACCCGCCAGGCGCCAGTCCGCATTTGTTTTAGAAAAAAAAACCACGGCAAAACTGGTCAAGACAACAATGCTACAATATACTCTCTTCATCCTAAAATAGTAATAGTTTTAGAGAATTAGTAGGTTTATGTAATTCTTGATGTATGTGTTTTATATATGTGTCTACATTCATCTTTATTCGTTTGAACGCGGATGGAGTAGAACCCTGACCAGTTTATAAAGATGATGCATATATTTCCATCACATAGCTCGCAGAAAAAATTACAGAGCATGCATGCAAATATGCCAAATGAGAAACATCACCGTCTACCATTGTGCTGGTTTATTTAGGCTAAAAATAATATTAACAAAGAAGTCTGCCTTCTTCTCTACAAGCTGAAACATGGCCCAGAACGAACAAGCCTGAACTCCTTCCACACCACAATCCACTGACAGCACTGAAGGGAAAACAGAAACGAAGGCTATTAGCTTAAACCGGTTTCTAAGTTAATATATTTGTATACTATTATTAGCAAGATGTCAAAGATATTTATGTGCTACATTTTTACTATAAAGGAGTACGACGAAGAGTGTCATGTAAGTTATAGAGTAGAAACAAATTCTACTAATGTATAAAATCATTTCTCATCCTCCAGCTTATGAATTTGAGATAGGCTTATATCTAAACTTTAGAAAAGTGGTGGAATGTCAAATTCCAAACTAAATAAGTTATTTTATTGAGTGGATTCCAACTCCTCTAACGCCCCGTTTGGATCATTGGAATTGAATTACATTCTAATAATAATAATTTAGGCATATATCAATTAAGATAATTCGGTTTTATATAAAATTTATTTGTATACTATTATTAGCAAGATGTCGAAGATATTTATGTGCTACATTTTTATTATAGAGGAGTGAGACAAGGAGTGTCATGTAAATAACAGAGTAGAAACAAATTCTACTAATGCATAAAACTATTTCTCATCCTACACCCCATGAATTTGAGATAAACTTATATCTGAACTTTAAAAAGTGGTGAAATATCAAATTCCAAACTAAATAAATTATTTTATTGAGTGAATTCAAATTCCTCTAAAATGAAGGGATCCAAACGCTCCATAAAATGAAGGAATCCAAACACCCCTATGTTTAAATTACTATTATTAAAATGAAATTCAATTCCAATTATCCAAACGGGGCGTTAGGGAATTAGTAGGTTCATACAATTCTTGATGCATGTGTTTTGTATGTGTCTAAGAGCTAAAACGATTATTATTTTGGAACGGAGGGAGTAAAGAACCCTGACCAGTTTATAAAGATGATGCGTATATTTCCATCACATAGCTCGCAGAAAAAAATTACAGAGCATGCATGCAAATATGCCAAATGAGAAACATCACCGTCTAACATTGTGCTGGTTTATTTAGGCTAAAAATAATATTAACAAAGAAGTCTGCCTTCTTCTCTACAAGCTGAAACTTGACCCAGAACGAACAAGCAACTCCTTCCACACCACAATCCGCTGACAGCACTGAAGGGAAAACAGAAACGAAGGCTATTAGCTTAAACCGGTTTCTAAGTTAATTTCCACCTACGAAGGAGAGCAGAAAGTTCCAACAGGAACATACCAAGCATTGTCCCGACCGGGTATCCACATGTGAGCTTTGGCAATGGGCATTAAACTAAACATAGTAGATCATGCCGACTTCTATCAGACTAATGTGTGGAATGTGCAGCGTGACTGATGGGCCTCTGCAGTTCTTCCGGAGGAAAGAGTAGCCAACATCAATAGCAAACTTCTTCAGGAAACTTGAGTTCCTCCTAGCTTTGATATAAGAATGCCCCATGATGTATGCGATCCCAGCATGTTTCGCTTCAACTAGTGCCGTGAGTTCTTCTTTCACTTGCTGACCCATGCCATCCTCCTCTGGGACCTCAAAGCGGACACGGCGGCGCCGGCTTACACTCGGGGATTCTTGCTCATAGGAGGATTGCAAACTTCGAAGGCTTTCTGATTTGCTGCTCCTCGTAGACATGGAGTCAGTTAGGCCGTCGAAATCCCTCATGGCCAATGGGCTGCCAGAGGCATCAGTGGTTGTTATGACCGCCATCCTTCCTTCGTTAGCGATATCATAACTTGCTGAAGAAGCATCTTCTGCTTCCATCATAATAAACTTTGCGATGCTCATAACTAACATGTTCTCAAAATTGTCATCATCTCTCTGCACATCTTTGTAACCATATCTAACAATGCAACGGTACATCCGATATTCTTTAGGTCCAATCCTACCCACAAGGTATCGCTCATCTGGTGAAACATATGGCACTGGCACTGACTTCACACACAGAAAGACTAGAACTTCATGGAAGGCAGGGAGATTCGTGACAAAATGGGAGAAGATGGAGGGTACACCAGTGACCAGCTCTGTGTAAATCAATCCAACACCAGGAACCCGAACTATGCCAAGGCTTGGACCGAGAGATAGGATGGATCTCATTGATACTTTGTTCTGTAGGTCAAACTGGTACTTCCTCCTTGACCCATAGTGCCAGATGTACATGACTGACATGAATATGAATGCAAGCACAAGAGGCACCCATCCTCCCTGAGGAACCTTCATGAGAGATGACGAAAGATATACAGCTTCAATGGATCCAAAGAAAACCAGGAAAACTAGGGAAAATATTATGTTCCTTTGCCAAACAAAGATGACTATTAATGCCATCAAGAATGTAGTGACAAGCATAACAGTCATGCATGCAATACCTGGAAACACAAAAAGAAAAAAAAAACACTGCTATGCTTAGACTCGCAGTGCATGAGAATGCTGGATTTTTGTTTTCTAAAAAAATATAGACAAGAAGGATGCCGATGATTGTGAATTAATGCTAAAAACTTACCGTAGGCATTGCCAATAAGAGTAGTATCACGAAATGCAATAGTGACAGCGACGCAAAGAACCATAAGAATCCAATTTATTTCTGGAATATATATCTGCCCATAGATCCACCTCGATGTGTGGACAACCTTCACTCGCGGGAAACATCCCAAAGCATGGCATTGTTTCACAATGGAGAATGTTGCTGAAATAACAGCTTGGCTACCAACAACAGCAGCAAGTGTGGCCACCACAAAGACAGGCCAAAACACTGGTTCTGCATGATATTACAAACGTAAATTACACTGTGTTCAGGAAAAAAAGAGGGGACTGGGGTGAGCGAGGAGACAAACCTGGGATAGTATCATAAAAACCTGTGGGCATGTGAAATGTGTTCTTCGACAGAAATGCAGCATGACCCATATATTGTAGCATAAGGCATGGATATATGACGGTAATAAAAGCCACCTGAACCGAGGAGAAAACTATTGTACACTTTAAACAAGTTTTTTTCAGAAGAAGGTGCATGGTTCAAACAAACATAACCTGTGTCCTTCAGTTACAGACAATTAGAAAATTTAATAGGAATCCCCCCAATTAACTAGGCTGTATTCTTTTGGATATATCTCAAATACGCAGGTTATATCCTTTTGAAATAAGCATGTTGGACTAAATGTCTTTTTACATGCATAAATTGTTTAGCACAAATAACTTTGGTGTTGTTTCTAACAGGAAACATATTAGATTATATCTAAGACATTTTTCATGTTTGCTTCATCGCACAGCACACTTCACCTGTTAACCACCAAATATAATTACAAAAAACATAAAATAACATTAAACAAAAGGACCGAATGCTTTCCGGTTGAAATTCCAATGGACAGATCATAGCTAGGTTGCTGATTCCAGGGGTTATATACCGGTGTGGTTAGGTGGTCATGTAGTTTTTTGGGGCAAGTTTTTTGTCTGTATTGGGTGTGTGTTTGGGCCTCGAGTCTGGTTTTTCTTCTTTTTTTTTTTTGAAAGAAAACGGCAGGAGCTCTGCCCATCATTTAAGGGGAAAGAGTTTAGAGAGTACAAACAACGGTCTGAGACCGGACAAGCCACACCCGAGCACACTCAAAGGGAGGCTAAGCCCCACACCCTAAAACCTCCAGGCTAGCCGGAAGCGGCTATATGAAAATTACATAGGAAGCAAAGCCCGCCTAAATTGTGTAACATCTTCTTTAATTCTTAAGGCGACTTGGACCGGGGGAAGGACGACGCTTTCGAAAATCCTGCGATTCCTCTCCTTCCAGAGGTTCCACATTGTGTAAATCACGATTCCATTGAAAGCGCGTTTCTGATTTTTTGGTAGCGAGGGAGTCGCAGCTTCCCACCACTCCCGAATGTTGGTGGCGGAAGCAAGGTCGGACTGGGCAGGGAGGATTACACCTTCCCAAGCTAGGATTTGTCTCCACACCGCACGGGCGAAAGGACAATGTAGACACAGGTGAATACCAGGAGTCTGGTTTTTCTAAATACGGCATGTTGTACCTTTTCTCTCTTAATGAAATGATGAGCAGCTCCCCTCCATGGTTTGAGAAAAAAAATCTAATGGACAGAGGATCATACTAGTTCAACTTACCCTGACAGATGCACTCGTAAAGTGACCAAGGTCAGCAAACATTGCCTCACTGCCTGAAAAGTGGAAAGTAGACCTGGTGATTAAAGTCTAAATAGCAACCAGGTTATAAAAAAATAGGAAGGGAAAGGAAGACATGACACACCGCCCCAATGTAGGGCTGATAGTAACTAACCTGTCATAGAAAGAAGGATCCCTCCTAAAGCAATCCATCCATCTTTACCTGTCTTTCTAAAGAACTTAACCATATAATATGGAGAGAGAGCTTGATATACATTTGGGTTCCAATGAAGAATGTTGTATAAACCAATTCCTCCAATGGAAAGCAGCCAGATGATGACAATTGGTGCAAACATGAATGCAACCTTCTGAGTACCTCGGTGTTGCAATGCAAATAGACCAACCAACACAATGCATGAAAGGAGAACTACAGAACCTGGATAGGACACAAATTGCATGTGAAACACAACATGGTTAACATCTGAAGTAAACTGGCTGGTGATTCTAAAAAGTATGCCAGAGAATCATTATATATAAATGATAAGGTAATCTTCATAAAAGACACATAAATACAGGGAAAAAATGCAAGAATTTTAGTTCATCAACTGATGTTCGATGATAATATGTGCAGATTTATATCGTTCTATGGTAATAGTTCCAAAATGTGCAGCCCTGGGATAATTTTAAGCACACAAGTATAAATACTTGAATTACGAGTTCACACAGATGATTTGTACTTACTATGTTGTAGACCAGTAGCTCGAACTTGTAATCCAGACATAGACGAGAGTACTGCAAGCAAAATTGCGAGCAGAATGAAGCATGACAAATTTATATAAAAAGGTTGGTAACTGCAATTTTGCTCAACATGAGAGGCAATCAAATAGATTATTGTGGTAGTAAGTGTCCACCTGAGATTGCTGGGGTAAGGACACCATCACCAATCACCATGCTAGCGCCACAGAGAACTATGAGAAGAAACAGAGTCCTCATTTTTTTGTGCTTCTCCAGAAACCTTCTTAACCAAGGTGAAGATCCATTGCGAGGCGCGAACCCATTTCTGTAGTATGAAGATAGCTCCTCATCAGCTGCTTGTTGATTTGGCAGCAAGCTGAGTTTTGCATGCCTGCAAAGGAGCGAATAGAGAGCAAATGGTCCACCTGCAAAAGTGCAGGCAGCTCTTATTCATTTGTAAGATGCAAGTGCCAAGATAGGCCTTATTTCAGAAGATAGATTAAGGGATATATTCGTTTAATATAAGATGTATCAGGATGATAAACAGTGTTGCTTTAGATTTTTTCTTACATATTGTTGTTAGTCAATATTCATGTTGGATTACAACAAACTAGTCCCATTCCATCCAGCCAGACATATAGAACGATCAAGAGGATGTTAAGGAAGGGATTTATACGCACCTTCGCCGTTATCATCAGCACTCAAGACGACGGTGACATACTTAAGCAAAGGAATCAGAGTGAAGGTCCAAAAGATGAGCGAAAGTACGCCGAACACTGTCTCCTCGTCTTGGTAGTGTCTGAGCTTTCCAGAGAACGTACTTTTATACACGTAGAGTGGCGATGTGCTCAGGTCCCCGTAAACAACACCAAAGCTCTGGTAAGCTAAAAGCAGTAGATTCAGGTAGTACTGCCTCCGCTGAAATTGCAAGGCAGAACGACAGCCGTTAAGAAATTATTTACTCAGAGCAGGGTTCTAAACAATGGTCGCCAATTTATTACCAACAAGCCAAACGGTCCGTGTCCGTATATTGGCAACTAAATATACTGTGCCTAACATCAGTAAACCCCGATTGATTGAATTGACACCAAATCGCGTAAGCAGGCCGGGAAACGTTTGCGGCGGAGAAACCGGACGAGAGTCGGAAGTACTGAACCCTTCAGATTGGAACCCAGCCTCCCAGGAGAGGAATGGATCAGAGAGGGAGAGAACTAGAGTGGTCGAGAAGGAGAGAGAGGTCGATCTCGCAGATACGGGCGCGCCTGACTAGTCCATGATTCCCGTGAGGATCCCGCGCCGGGAAACCCTCCCTAAATCTGAGACGACCCCGATCGCGGCGCAGGCACAGCCGCCGGGGTGGGGCGGCAGGCGATCCATGGCCACCCCGAGGTCGACCAACACCAAAAACGGGCGAACGACGGCGCGGCGAGGAGGAGGAGGAGGAGAGCGGAAACACGGCAATGAGAGAAGGAGAGGTGCCCTCGCCGTACCGGAAGCTGGTCGGCGCCAGCGACGCCGGCCTCGGCGTCCATCGATTCGAGCGGAGGCGTCCGGCCCGGAGAGCGCGCGCGGCTCGGCTGCGTCACGTCACGGACGGCAGGATTGCACAGGGGGGGGCTGTGGTGGTGCCACTAGTACGATGGATTGAGATTGGCACTCTGCAATTATTAATATTCCCTGCTTTTTATTTATTTGTTTGTTCCGATTGGGCCTTTTTTTACTGGTATTTCCGGCTAAACGGAAAACCTGGGAAGGAAATCGAATGGACCTGGAGCCTGGAGGGAGACGGGAGAGACGAAAGTGACGCGGGTGGATGGGTTCAGTTTTGGTTTCTTGCGGCCTACCAGGCTACCACCACTACCTGTGGCTGTGGGCTGGGCAGCTGATGATGATTGAGCCATCTCCATGGACAACAGTAGCATAGCGGCGGCACGTGAGGATGGACCCCACTACGCGGCGGCACGCGAGGATGGACAACAGTAGTGGCTACCACCACTACCCTGCTTTTTAAATTTGGTTTGGTTTTAAAGAGCTTAAGTGTCCTTCTGGCGTTTCTCTAAACACTCTAGACTTTGCTTACCTAAAACTCGTAGTTTACGAGTATTATTACAGCTACGCTTTGTCAGTACGATGGCTTCACAAAATCCCAAACAGGGTATTAGGCTTTTCGATGGCCCAATACGCTTTTTTCTAGGCCCAGGTTACTAGGAGCTACGTGGTGGGCAAAAAAATTCCTTTTCCTTCTCCGGAAAGAAGCCAGTGAAAACGTGGCCTCATGATGATTTGCCAGTGGATTTAAGCGGATCTGAGAATTAATCGCCATCTGCCAGTCACTCCGTATTACTGTATCACTGCACTAGAAACATTTGCCATGCATCCTTTAATTTGGCAGGCACATGACATGCAGCAGAAAGCCAGCTCTGCCTACGGGGCCGGACGGTGCAAATCCCTGCAAACCACCAGCTCTCAGCCTACTGCATGCATTGGACCCTTGCGACGACAGGTGTCTGCCGGCGCCAGGCGTCCAGCGGTCGAGCATTAGTTCATGGCGTATTCACTGAGAGAGAGGACCTCCTCTCCTCTCCTCTCCTCTCCTCTCCTCCACACTGATGAATCATGCATCGACTCTTCCGGTGCACACAGGACAGACCTGCAGCTGCAGGTGCACACAAAAATGTAATTTCGCTGCGGCTTGCTGCGGCTGCAATCCGGCTGCGGCTGCGGCTTCTACAGTATTTTTCTCTCTATGGATTGCAGCTGCAGCAGTCCAAACAGCTGCAACAGTGTCGGCTACAAGCCAGCCGAACACGCCCAATGTTTCCTGCACATTGTCAAATCTTGCACGAGACAGGTGCCCTGTGCACATCGGAAGGCAGCGTGCAAGCACTAAAAATACAGTCCGGTGACAACTCCTTTGCCACCACAAGACAAGTCCTGTGCACTAAGGTTGTCTCGAGCAGCGTTCTCTAAATTCTATCTCCTAAAGAAATATTCGCTGTACTTTACATCACACTCTAAAAGATTTTGTCCTCTATATCTTTTCAGTCTCTAGCAACGTCCTCTAAATTCGGTCCTCTAAAGCTACAATATTAACAGACTTTCTTTTTTCCATTGATTTAGTTTTTTTGTTTTGTTTGCATTACACTCTATAACATTAAAAAAATGATGCGCAGCATAGTATATTTAATTAATTTTCTATTACTATTTTCTGAAATAAAACGTGAGTAACATAATAATATTTTTTTTTCAAATAGTAAATATTAATTACCACTCGAAGTCGTTTCTATATCTACAGGGTTACTTAAACTACCTCATTTATTCATCGTTACTATACTAACATACGGCACTAGAAATTGAACAAATAAATAAATATTCAATGATACATATTTGCGAACGAATAAATAGTATGCAAAAAAATATCTAAGACATATTAGTTAAAATTTAAGTTCTTGAAGACGATATGGAGTTGTAGAACTAGCTTTTAAATATATTTTTTATGCCATTTTCACGATAGAACAAACTTTCAAATATTTAGAGAAAGCAAAATCTGAATGAGAGCGAGCGCGAGAGGTCAGACTGACGCGGTTAGCGTATGCTCTAGATTTGGCGGTTGCTAGAGGCATACTCTATTTTACAGGGCCGGTTAGCGGTTGTTGTTGGAAGGCTACCGGATGCTACAAAACGCTATGTATACCGTAGCGGATCACTTACAGTCTACTGCTGGAGGCAGCCTAAAAACAACACTCTCTGAGCTCTATCTGAAAACATCTCTTTCAGCTATGCTAACTCTCAGATGCTGGCAACATAACAACAATCTTTTATCACCGAGTTAGCACTTTCAAAAAACCATTTTATAAAGTTTTTCACTTGATCCTTTCCGCGACACTCAATCTAATTGTAAAATGCAACACATGTTAGCTCTCACCTAGTGGCGCACTAGATAATCGCTTAGCTCACAAAGAAAACTCCTATAGATATATAGTACCACTATCTATCCTAAATCCGATTGAGCACTTCTATATACTCAATCTTTGATCAGTGAAATGAAATGCCCTATAATTATAACTTTGCCTTCCACGTTTCGTTTCATCTCTATTGTCGGTGGTGCTAGATAAATATCCAAACCTCCATCGTCATCACATAATGAACATTGGTCATCCATGGCTGTAGTCGACCATGCTACCTTTGATCATTACCCATGTTGTATGAAGTTCCTCCAGTAAGCCACTTGATCATCAACACTTGGTTGAGTCTCCCATATACGGTATGATCCATTTCTACAGTCGCATGGTCTTATTGGTTCGTCGACCACAACCGCGCTTGCTCTCTCCACCATTGTCTTGGTCCATCAACTCCAAGCCCTCTACTCATGTGTCATCGCCTCGACGGTCCATTTTCCCTGAGCCTCTAGCTTGCCCTTCACGCTTGCAACCCAATCCATCATTACCAAAGCCATGCATATTGACCTTCACCACCTTAGACATGACACCATATCATGTTGTCGGTGTTCCGAGACCAGGGGGTCCCTGGGCCGACGAGTGAATGTCGCCGCGTGCCCCAGCCCAGATGGGTCGAGCGCGAGGGCGAGCGCGAAGGGGGGAGAGCGAGGCAGGCGGAGACCGGCGTGAGAGAGGTGGGAATCCCACGGCCCTCGTGTTCGTCCCGCGCCCAGGTCGGGTGCGCTTGCAGTAGGGGGTTACAAGCGTCCACGCGGGAAAGGGAGCGAGCGGCTCCAAGCGAGCGCCTGTTCTCGTCCTCGTCCCCACGTGGCCAACCCTATCTAAGAGGGCCCTGGTCCTCCCTTTTATAGGCGTAAGGAGAGGATCCAGGTGTACAATGGGGGGTGTAGCAGGGTGCTACGTGTCTAGCGGAGGTGAGCTAGCGCCCTAGGTACATGCCGTTGTGGCAGCCGGAGAGATCTTGGCACCCAGCTGGTGTGATGTCGTGGCCGTCGAAGGAGCGATGGAGCTTGGTGGAGGGACAGCTGTCGGAGCGGTTGAGTCCTTGCTGACGTCCTCTTGCTTCCGTAAGGGGGCTGAGAGCCATCGTCGTCACCGAGCATGCGGGGCGCCATCATTGCCTATCTAGCGGTGCGAGCCAGATGGGACGCCGGTCTTGTTCCCTGCGGCCCGAGTCAGCTCGGGGTAGGGTGATGATGGCGCCTCCTGTTGACGTGGCTGGTCTACGCCCTAGGTTGGGCGATGTGGAAGCTCCTCCGAAGCCGAGGTCGAGTCCGAGCCCCCGGGTCGGGCGAGGCGGAGATTGTCGTCTTCTGGGGCCGAGCCCAAGTCCGAGCCCTGGGTCGGGCGAGGCGGAGATCGTCGTCTTCTGGGGCCGAGCCCAAGTCCGAGCCCTGGGTCGGGCGAGGCGGAGATCGTCGTCTTCTGGGGCCGAGCCCTGGGTCGGGCGAGGCGGAGATCGTCGTCTTCTGGGGCCGAGCCCAAGTCCGAGCCCTGGGTCGGGCGAGGCGGAGATCGTCGTCTTCTAGGACTTAGCCCGAGTCCGAGCCCTGGGTCGGGCGGAGCGGAGTTCGCCGTCTTCCGAGACTTAGCCCGAGTCCGAGCCCTGGGTCGGGCGGAGTTCGCCGTCTTCCGGGACTTAGCCCGAGTCCGAGCCCTGGGTCGGGCGGAGCGGAGTTCATCGTCTTCTGGGGCCGAGCCCAAGTCCGAGCCCTTGGTCGGGCGAAGCGGAGCTTCCTATGGTGCCTCCGGCAGGGCCTAACTGCCTGTCAGTCTTACTCTGTCCAGTGGCACTGCAGTCGGTGTGGCGTAGGCGGCGCTGTCCTTCTGTCAGGCCGGTCAGTGGAGCGGCGAAGTGACGACGGTCACTTCGGCTCTGCCGGCTGGGGGGTGCGCGCCAGAATAAGGGTGTCAGGCCACCTTTGCATTAAATGCTCCTGCGACTTGGTCGGTCGGTGCGGCGATTTGGTCAGGGTTGCTTCTTAGCGAAGGCAGGGCCTCGGGTGAGCCGAGAATATGTTCGCCGCTGAAGGGGGGCCTCGGGCGAGACGGAAATCCTCCGGGGTCGGCTGCCCTTGTCCGAGGCTAGGCTCGGGTGAGGCGTGATCGTGTCCCTCGAATGGACTGATCCCTGACTTAATCGCACCCATCAGGCCTTTGCAGCTTCGTGCTGATGGGGGTTACCAGCTGAGAATTAGGAGCCTTGAGGGTACCCCTAATTATGGTCCCCGACAGTAGCCCCCGAGCCTCGAAGGGAGTGTTTGCACTCGCTTGGAGGCTTTCGTCGCACTTTTTTGCAATGGGACCAGCCTTTCTCGGTTGCGTTTTGTTCCGGTGGGTGCGCGCGAGCGCACCCGCCGGGTGTAGCCCCCGAGGCCTCGGAGGAGTGGTTTCACTCCTTCGAGGTCTTACTGCCTCACGTAGTGCTTCGGCTGGTCTGGTCGTTCCCTCATGCGAGCTGGCCGTAGCCCAGGTGTACGGTCGAGTCCCAAGTTCTCGGGCTGATATGTTGACGCTGTCAACGGTTCGGCCGGAGCCGGGTTTGCGAGAGCAGCCCCCGAGCCTCTGCACAGAGCGAGAGGGCGGTCAGGGGTAGACTCGGCTTTTTTACATACGCCCCTGTGTCGCCTTTCCGCAAGGAGGAGGGGGGAAAGCGCCATGTTGCCCTCGATGGGCGCCGAACATGGTGTTTCCGACAAGCTGCAAGCGGGTAATCCGAGTGGACGTCCGTGCCCCGTTCGTTAGGGGTCGGCTAGGGGCCCAGAGGCACGCCCAAAAGTACCTGCGGGTGATCTGCCAGACCCGGTCCCCTGGCGACGGGGTCCGAGGGCTCGATGCCTCCCTCTGGTGGGATTCTGTTACAAGATCGTTCCCGCCGGTCTCATAAATGTCCTAGGGTACCTCGGGAGCGCAGCCTGAGCCTTGGTTATGTATCGAACGTACCCATGGTCATCCCTCGCTCGGCGTCTGAGGCGGCTGTGAACCCTTCGGGGGCCAGCCTTCGAACCCCTGATCAGTATTGGGCGCGGAGCCCGAGTAGCCTGAGGAGGTCGTTGAACCCTTTCGAGGGGCCGGCCTTCGAACCTATGACCAGTAGTGGGTGTAGGGCCCACGCGATCTAAGGCGGCTGTTGAACCCTTCCGGGGGGCCAGCCTTCGAACCTCTAATCAGTAGGGGGGCTCGGAGCCTGGTTCCTTCTCGGGGAAGGATCCTTTTCGGGGTATCCCCCTTTCCCGGTCCCTGTTGCAAGAGAGAGAAAGAGGAAAAACGAAAAAGGGGACAAAATCGAACGACGCGGCGTACCTTTTTGGACGTGGTTATTTTGGCGAAGGCGAAGCGTCGCCCGCTTCTCCTGCCAGAGGCGCCGCGCGTCTCGCCACGGAGTTAATGTGACGGGGCGAGTGGTTGGAGGGGCGACCGTTGCGCGTGCGCGAGCTGTTCGAGGAACGGATCACGGGCACGTTGTCTTCACGCCGCGGGAGAGGGTTCTCTCGCTGCCCCCGGATGGGACGTAAGCTTGGCTGACGACGCGACCGCTACGCCTGCTTGCCTGCCACCGCCATTACTGCCGGCCCACTTTTGGTCGTGTTGACCGTCGCGCCAGGCTGGTGCTGCTGGGTCGCGCGCCGGGTCGCCTCGAGTCGCGGTATTGGTTCCGCAGTCGAGGAGGTGCGGTGGTGGCGCGGGTGGCGATGCAGTTACTCACACGTAGCAACCGGCGCACCGGTTGCATGACGCGTGGGCCTGGGCCTCCATGCCGGGCGTGTTGGGAGTCGGAGGAGCGCGCCCACTTGGCGCGGTTGCATGTCGCCTGCATGGCTGCCCACCCTTTCGCCCGTTGGTCTGGGCAAAAGTGGAGGGTCGCTTGTAACCGCTGGGCGGTTGTATGCACCGCGCGCGGCGGTTTGGCTTCTTCTGCCCTGAGTTGGCTTACATGACGTGTGGGACCCAGCCCCCGCGCCGTAGGGGAGGACCTTGGAGTGTGTTGGAGAAGACTCAGCCCGTGACGGCTGGGGACGCGAGTAGGGAGAACCGCCCTTAAAAGGAGGGTGACCCCCTTGGAGGGCGACCATGTCTTCGCGCTCTCTTATGCATCGTGTCTTTCCACCTTCCAGGCCCCCGGATGGGGGAGATCCGCCGTCTTTCCGCCTCGTCGTTGGGGGAACGCAACTCCGCGGGAGTTGGTACCTTTCAGCCATCGTTCGGCTTCAAGGATTTTCATCATGCAGCCCGGCTGCACCCCTCCACCGGCGGTCACCCAAGATGGTGACCTCCAGTTTGATGGTGGGGGAAAGCGAGCCGAGCTGCGATCTTGGTCCCACCCTCAGCTTCAAGGATGTTCATCATCCTTGCTGGGGTGGAGGCCGGGCTGAGCCGGAGCTCTACCTCCCGCGCGGGCTCATGGGTCACCCTCTCCCGCGGCGTTCGAGGGAGAGGGCGCTCGTTGGCCCTGCGGGCGGGTCGGACTTCGACAACACGGGGCCGGTCGACGGCAGGCGTCGTCAGCCCCAGCGCGTCGGGCTCGTCGGGTTGGCCCCCGGTGCCCCCTCCCGCCGGAAAGTGGCTGCCGCGCCGTGTGCACGGGATCACCGCCACCATCCGCGCTCCGGGCCTCCGGCTCTTTGTACTTGCCCTCGCCCCTCGAGCGTCGGCGTGGGCGAGGGCAAGGCTGCAGCGGCGTTCGCCCTGAGGCCATCGCCGCTGCAGTTTGGCCACCCGTAGAGGGGGTCGTTGTCGCTGCTGCTGGAGCGGGCGAAGGCGAGCCGTCCGTCGGTCTTCTGTTGCTCCGCAGGTCTCTCCCCTCGTCGAGTGGGGTTGTTCGTACCTGCGGAGGCGGAACCGGAGTTCCGTTTGTAATGGCACCTTGAGTGCCGGTGTTTTTGTTCATTGTGGCTGTCGGGGCCTGAACATGTATGTGATTTCGGCACGGAGCCGTGTATTTTCCTCCTTTTCGAGCACTGAGACTCGTCTATTGGTTGTCTGAACCGCTTCACCAAGCGTGAGTCGCCCCGTGTACAGGTGACGAGTGAGGTATCCGTATCTCGGAGGCGTAGGAGTTCCTCGGCTCGGTCGGCCTTGTTGTCCGAGGCTTCTCTAACTTAGTTAAAGGAACCCCTCGGCCGCTCTTCGATGAGCCGAGGCCAGGGGTAGCAGCGTCAACATGGACAGAGGCAGAGTTGGCTCAAAAAGGAAACCTGGTTGGCCGGAGCCTGGCCGGGTCGTCCATTAGCGGGACCGACGCCGGAATTGACCAGCCGAGGCCTCGGGTCGGGCTGACGTCCTTGGAGGGCAGCTGGCCGAGGCCCCGGGGTGACCGGCCGAGCCGCCTGCTCGGGCCGGATTGACGTCCTTGGAAGGTAACTGCCCGAGGCCCAGGGGTGACCGGCCGAGCCGCCTGCTCGGGCCGGATTCCCGGAGAAGACCCTAGCGGCGATGGCCCGGGCGTGGTGATGACGTCGTCCTCCAGAGTGGAGATCCTCGGACCGCGTCGCCGTCCGAGGCTAGGTTGGCCCTCGCCGAAGGTGTCGTCGATGCCAAGGGTGCTGCTGCTCCCTTCAGCCGTCAAGATCCGAGCCTGCAGGATCGGATTGTCTTGTAGCGTGTGTTTCCTGCGGCCGCCAAGGCCTAAACACACCCTCGTCGTGTTGTAAAGTTGCGTCTCTTTTCCTTTTGTTTCGAGCATCTGGACTGTTTTGTCGGTAACAGAAATGTTTGTGCGAGCAAGAGTTGCTTCTCGCGGAAGGTGATGAGTGAGGTATCCGTATCCCGGAGGCGTAGGAGTCCCTCGGCTCGGTCGGCCTTGCCGCTTACGCGCACTCTTACCCGTCTGTGGGGCTCTGTCACCGACGCAGTCGAGAAGGCTCGAAGGATCGCTTCGGCAGAAGAGCTTTCGAGCGTGAAGACTTGTTCGGTCCGCAGAATCACTTATCCGAACGTGAGTTACTTATCGCAGAAGGTGATGAGTGAGGTATCCGTATCCCAGAGGCGTAGGAGTCCCTCGGCTCGGTCAGCCTTGGCTGCTTACGTGTACTCCGTCGTTTTCAGGATCCACTTTCGAGGTAGCCAAAAAGCGCAAAAGACATTCTGGCAGAAAAGATCTTTTTTCGAGGAAAATTTCGATGCAGAGGGGGTTCCCCCCCTTTTAGCCCCCGAGGGAGGGTCGGGCTTTGCCGAGGCGAGGCCGACCCTTCCTTGATGACTAAACTTTGTGTGGGTGCGAGGTATATGATCAACTTGAAAACATCTTAAGGGTAGAAGCGACGTAGCTGTTGGATGTTTCAGGCGTTGTCGTAGACCTCGCCTTGGCTGTTGGCCAGCTTGTATGTTCCGGGCTTTAGAACCTTGGCGATGATGAATGGCCCCTCCCAGGGAGGCGTGAGCTTGTGCCGCCCTCGGGCGTCTTGTCGCAGCCGAAGCACCAGGTCGCCCACCTGGAGGTCTCGGGACCGGACCCCTCGGGCGTGGTAGCGTCGCAGGGACTGCTGGTACCGCGCCGAGTGTAGCAAGGCCTGGTCCCGAGCCTCCTCCAGCTGGCCCAGCGAGTTTTCTCGGCTGACTTGGTTGCTTTGGTCGGTGTAGGCCCTCGTCCTCGGGGAGCCGTATTCTAAGTCTATGGGCAAGATGGCTTCGGCCCCATAGACTAGAAAGAACGACGTGAAGCCCGTGGCTCAGCTCGGCGTTGTCCTCAGACTCCAGACCACCGAGGGGAGTTCCTTCATCCATCGCTTGCCGAACTTGTTGAGGTCGTTGTAGATCCGAGGCTTGAGCCCTTGTAGAATCATGCCGTTGGCACGCTCCACCTGCCCATTCGTCATGGGATGAGCCACGGCGGCCCAGTCCACCCGGATGTGGTGATCTTCGCAGAAGTCCAGGAACTTTCTGCCGGTGAATTGGGTGCCGTTGTCGGTGATGATGGAGTTCGGGACCCCGAAGCGATGGATGATGTTGGTGAAGAACGCCACCGCCTGCTCGGACCTGATGCTGTTCAGGGGTCGAACCTCGATCCACTTGGAGAATTTGTCGATGGCGACCAGTAGGTGCGTGTAGCCCCCGAGTGCCTTCTGCAAGGGGCCGACGAGGTCCAGACCCCACACCGCAAAAGGCTAGGTGATGGGTATCGTCTGCAGAGCCTGAGCGGGCAGATGGGTCTGCCTCGCGTAGAATTGGCACCCTTCGCAGGTGCAGACGATTCGGGTAGCATCGGCCACCGCCGTCGGCCAGTAGAAGCCTTGCCGGAAAGCGTTCCCGATGAGGGCTCGAGGCGTCGTGTGATGGCCGCAAGCCCCCGAGTGTATTTCTCGCAGGAGTTCCTGACCTTCGGCGATGGAGATGCATCGCTGGAGGATGCCTGAGGGGCTGCGGTGGTAGAGCTCCTTCTCATCTCCCAGCAAGACAAACGACTTGGCGCGCCGCGCCACCCGCCGAGCCTCGGCTCGGTCGAGGGGTAGCTCTCCTTGGTGGAGATATTGCAGGTACGGGGTCTGCCAGTTTCGATTAGGCGCGACCCCGCTTCGCTCCTCCTCGACGCGCAGTGCCTCACCCTCGGGGGCCGAGGGTACCTCGGACTGAACCAAGGGCACCTCGGGTCGAGCTGAGGGTGCCTCGGACTGAGCCGAGGGCGCCTCGGGTTGAGCCGTGGGTGCCTCGGACTGGGCCGAGGGTACATCGGGCTCGGACGTGTCGTCGATCTTGACGGAGGGTTGATGCAGGTCTCGGGAGAAGACGTCCGAGGGAACCGTCGTTCGCCCCGAGGCTATTTTAGCTAGCTCGTCCGCAGTCTCGTTGTAGCGCCGAGCGATGTGGTTGAGCTCGAGCCCGTAGAACTTGTCTTCCAGGCGCCGAACTTCATCGCAGTAGGCCTCCATCTTCGGGTCGTGGCAATGGGAGTTCTTCATGACTTGGTCGATGACGAGCTGCGAGTCACCACGAGCGTCGAGGCGTCGGACCCCTAGCTCGATGGCGATCCGCAACCCGTTGACCAGAGCCTCATATTCGGCCACATTGTTGGACGCCGGGAAGTGGAGGCGTAGCACGTAGCGTAGATGCTTTCCGAGGGGTGAGATGAAGAGTAGGCCTGCGCCGGCTCCTGTCTTCATCAGCGACCCGTCAAAGAACATGGTTGAGAGCACCTAGAGGGGGGGGGTGAATAGGTGATCCTGTAAAAACTTCAAACTTAAGCCACAAAAACTTGTTATGTGTTAGCACGATTATTGCCAAGTGGCTAAGGTGAAGTCTCAACAAAACACAATACCACAAGAGATCAAGACAGAGGTGACACGGTGGTTTATCCCGTGGTTCGGCCAAGCCAATGCTTGCCTACTTCCACGTTGTGGCGTCCCAACGGACGAGGGTTGCAATCAACCCCTCTCAAGCGGTCCAAAGACCCACTTGAATACCACGGTGTTTTGCTTTTCCTTTCACTATCTCGTTTGCAAGGAATCTCCACAAATTGGAGTCTCTTGCCCTTACAAGTATATGATCACAAAGAAAGCACAGAGTAAGGGAGGGAAGCAACACACACAAATCCACAACAAAAGCGCACACACACGGCCAAGAATCGAGCTCACAAGACTATCTCAGAGTTCTCACTTAGAACAGAGCTCGAATCACTTAGAAACACAAACGAATGCGCAGAGACTTAGTGTGGATGATCAAGAATGCTCAAAGGTTGCTTGTGTGTCTCCTCCATGCGCCTAGGGGCTCCTTTTATAGCCCCAAGGCAGCTAGGAGCCGTTGAGAGCAAATCCGGAAGGCCATCCTTGCCTTCTGTCGTCGGGGGCACCGGACAGTCCGGTGCACACCGGACACTGTCCGGTGCCCGATTTGTTTCCTTATCTGGCGCTGCCGACCGTTGCAGCCCGTTGGAGATCTGCGAGCCGTTGGCGCACCGGACAGTCCGGTGCACACCGGACAGTCCGGTGCCGTCTTCCGACCGTTGGCTCGGCCACGTGTCTCGCGCGGATTGCGCGGCCGACCGTTGGCCCTGGCCGACCGTTGGCTCACCGGACAGTCCGGTGCACACCGGACAGTCCGGTGAATTTTAGCCGTACGCCGCCGGCCAAAATCCCGAGAGCGGCCAGTTCGAGTCGAGTCAGTCTGGCGCACCGGACACTGTCCGGTGCACACCGGACAGTCCGGTGCTCCAGACCGAGCTGGGACTTGGCTGCACACAGCCAAGTCATTCTCTCCCCTTTTCTCTTTTTCTTCTTTCTGTTTCTAACACTTAGACAAATATGTTAGTCCACAAAACAAATGTACTAAGGCTTAGAAACATACCTTTATCTCATGATTTGCACCTTGTTCATCCATGTACATAAATTCACAATTAAGCACATGTGTTGGCACTCAATCACCAAAATACTTAGAAATGGCCCAAGGGCACATTTCCCTTACAATCTCCCCCTTTTTGGTGATTTATGCCAACACAACATAAAGCCACTAGAACAAGTGCAAACTTAATTCAAATAACACTTAAATTTATTTTGAATCAATTTTGGCATATATGGATCATCCTTTGCCACCACTTGGTTTGTTTTTGCAAATCAAACACAAATCTCTATCTCTAAGTTAAACACACATGTTTAAGCATAAAGAGAGTCATTCAAAAAGAGATTGATCAAGGATTTCAAAAACTCCCCCTTTTTCCCATAATCAATACTTCTCCCCACAAGAAGCCAACTTTTGACAAGAGAGACAACTTAAGAATTTTGACAAACCAAAAACTCTATTCTACTATTTTCAAAATCTCTCAAGTGGTAGCTGATCCATTTATTGCTTTGGCCTTTATTTTCTCCCCCTTTGGCATCAAGCACCAAAACGGGATCAATTGTGGCCCTTTAACCCCATTGCCTCACCAAATATCTTCAATTAAGAGCAAATGGCAATAAGAGTTCATGAGATGGACTTGGAATAAGTTACCCCTCATCGGAGTGCAGTGGAAGTCTTTCATGGTCCAAGTCCACCTTTTCCCTTTCAATTCTCCTTTGTGACTAAAATAGGCAAACTCAAGCATATGGTTAGTCTCAATGGGTCAAGTTGTGACACATCTCCCCCTAAACATGTGCATCACATGGCAACGGACTTGTGAGGTCCAGGGAGTGTTTGTACAACTTGAGCACCATAATAAGCAACAAAATGCAGAATGAACATGATCAAAGGCATGAATACATGTATGCTACAATTCAATCCAAGTTCCGCGAATCTAAGACATTTAGCTCACTACGCAGCCTGCAAAAGGTCTTCTCATCTAAAGGCTTGGTAAAGATATCGGCTAGCTGGTTCTCGGTGCTAACATAAAACACTTCGATATCTCCCTTTTGCTGGTGGTCTCTCAGAAAGTGATGCCGGATGTCAATGTGCTTTGTGCGGCTGTGCTCAACAGGATTTTCCGCTATTCGGATAGCACTCTCATTATCACATAGGAGTGGGACTTTGCTCAGATTGTAGCCAAAGTCCCTGAGGGTTTGCCTCATCCAAAGTAGTTGCGCGCAACACTGACCTGCGGCAACGTACTCGGCCTCAGCGGTGGATAGGGCAACGGAGGTTTGTTTCTTAGAGTTCCATGACACCAGGGACCTTCCTAAGAATTGGCACGTCCCCGATGTACTCTTCCTATCGACCTTACATCCAGCATAGTCGGAATCTGAGTACCCAATTAAGTCAAAGTTAGACCCCTTTGGATACCAGATCCCGAAGCAAGGCGTAGCGACTAAATATCTAAGAATTCGCTTCACCGCCACCAAGTGACACTCCTTAGGATCGGATTGAAATCTAGCACACATGCATACGCTAAGCATAATATCCGGTCTACTAGCACATAAATAAAGTAAAGACCCTATCATTGACCGGTATGCCTTTTGATCAACGGACTTACCTCCTTTGTTGAGGTCGGTGTGTCCGTCGGTTCCCATCGGCGTCTTTGCGGGCTTGGCGTCCTTCATCCCAAACCTCTTTAGCAGATCTTGCGTGTACTTCGTTTGGGAGATGAAGGTGCCGTCCTTGAGTTGCTTCACTTGGAACCCAAGGAAGTAGTTCAACTCGCCCATCATCGACATCTCGAATTTCTGCGTCATCACCCTGCTAAACTCTTCACAAGACTTTTGATTAGTAGAACCAAATATTATGTCATCGACATAAATTTGGCACACAAACAAATCACCATTACAAGTCTTAGTGAAAAGAGTTGGATCGGCTTTCCCAACCTTGAAAGCATTAGCAATTAAAAAATCTCTAAGACATTCATACCATGCTCTTGGGGCTTGCTTAAGTCCATAGAGCGCCTTAGAGAGCTTACACACGTGGTCGGGGTACCGCTCATCCTCGAAGCCAGGGGGTTGCTCCACGTACACCTCCTCCTTTATTGGCCCGTTGAGGAACGCGCTCTTCACATCCATTTGGTACAACCTGAAAGAATGGTGAGCGGCATATGCTAGCAAGATACGAATGGACTCTAGCCTAGCCACAGGAGCAAAAGTCTCCTCAAAGTCCAAACCTGCGACTTGGGCATAACCTTTTGCCACAAGTCGAGCCTTGTTCCTCGTCACCACCCCGTGCTCGTCCTGTTTATTGCGGAACACCCACTTGGTTCCCACAACATTTTGCTTGGGACGAGGCACCAGCGTCCAAACTTCGTTGCGCTTGAAGTTATTAAGTTCCTCCTGCATGGCCAACACCCAATCCGGATCTAGCAAGGCCTCCTCTACCCTGAAAGGCTCAATAGAGGAGACAAAAGAGTAATGTTCACAAAAATTAACTAATCGAGACCGAGTAGTTACTCCCTTGCTAATGTCACCCAGAATTTGGTCGACGGGATGATCCCTTTGAATCATCGCTCGAACTTGGGTTGGAGGTGCCGGTTGCGCTTCTTCCTCCATCACGTGATCATCTTGTGCTCCCCCTTGATCACACGCCTCCTTTTGATGAACCTGTTCATCGTCTTGAGGTGGGGGATGCACCGTCGTTGAGGAAGAAGGTTGATCTCGTTCATCTTGTTCCTGTGGCCGAACGTCTCCAATCGCCATGGTTCGTATAGCGGCCGTTGGAACATCTTCTTCATCTACATCATCACAATCAACAACTTGCTCTCTTGGAGAGCCATTAGTCTCATCAAATACAACGTCGCTAGAGACTTCAACCAAACCCGATGATTTGTTGAAGACCCTATACGCCTTTGTATTTGAATCATAACCTAATAAAAACCCTTCTACAGCTTTGGGAGCAAACTTAGAATTTCTACCCTTCTTCACTAGAATGTAGCACTTGCTCCCAAAAACACGAAAGTACGATACATTGGGTTTGTTACCGGTTAGTAGCTCATATGACGTCTTCTTGAGGAGGCGGTGAAGGTAGACCCTGTTGATGGCGTGGCAAGCCGTGTTCACGGCTTCCGACCAAAAGCACTCGGGGGTCTTGAACTCTCCAAGCATCGTCCTCGCCATATCGATTAGCGTCCTGTTCTTCCTCTCTACCACACCATTTTGTTGTGGTGTGTAGGGAGCGGAGAACTCGTGCTTGATCCCTTCTTCCTCAAGAAACTCCTCCACTTGAAGGTTCTTGAACTCGGACCCGTTGTCGCTCCTAATCTTCTTCACCTTGAGCTCAAACTCATTTTGAGCTCTCCTGAGGAAGCGCTTGAGGGTCCCTTGGGTTTCAGACTTATCCTGCAAAAAGAACACCCAAGTGAAGCGGGAAAAGTCATCAACAATAACTAAACCATACTTACTTCCTCCTATGCTTAGATAGGCGACGGGTCCGAAGAGGTCCATATGCAGCAGCTCCAGAGGTCTTGACGTGGTCATCACATTCTTGCTGTGATGTGCTCCTCCAACTTGTTTACCTGCCTGACAAGCTGCACACGGTCTATCTTTTTCGAAATAAACATTGGTTAGACCTATCACGTGTTCTCCCTTTAGAAGCTTGTGGAGATTCTTCATCCCCACATGTGCTAAGCGGCGATGCCACAGCCAGCCCATGCAAGTCTTAGCCATTAAGCATGCATCTAGACCGGCCTCTTCTTTTGCAAAATCAACTAAGTAAAGCTTGCCGTCTAGTACACCCTTAAAAGCTAGTGAACCATCACATCTTCTAAAGACAGACACATCTACATTTGTAAATAAACAATTATATCCCATTTGACATAATTGACTAACAGATAGCAAATTATATCCAAGACTCTCCACTAGGAATACATTTGATATAGAATGCTCATTAGAAATTGCAATTTTACCTAACCCTTTTACCTTGCCTTGATTCCCATCACCGAATATAATTGAATCTTGGGAATCCTTATTTTTGACGTAGGAGGTGAACATCTTCTTCTCCCCCGTCATATGGTTTGTGCATCCGCTGTCGATAATCCAGCTTGAACCCCCGGATGCATAAACCTGCAAGGCAAATTTAGGCTTGGGTCTTAGGTACCCAACTCATGTTGGGTCCTGCAAGGTTAGCACAAATGTCTTTAGGGACCCAAATGCAAGATTTATCTCCCTTGCATCTAGCCCCTAATTTCCTAGCAACTACCTTCTTACCCTTTCTACAAATAGCAAAGGGAGCATTACAAGCATAATAAATGGTAGAAGGTTCATTCACTACTTTCCTAGGAGCATGAATAACATTCTTTCTAGGTACATGAGCAATATCTCTCCTAGGCATATGTACAACATTTCTCCTACACATATCTCTACCATGATTATAAGAAGAACTAGAAGCAACCATTGCATGAGAATCATAAACATGTGAATCAAAATGATTATAAGCATTTCTAGCATGTCTCCTATCATAATACATAAAAGCATGATTCTTTTTAGCATTACTAGCCATCGGGGCCTTCCCCTTCTCCTTGACGAAGATGGGAGCCTTATGGCTTGTTAAGTTCTTGGCTTCCCTCTTGAAACCAAGCCCATCCTTAATTGAGGGATGTCTTCCAATTGTATAGGCATCCCTTGCAAATTTTATCTTTTCAACTTCACTCTTGCTAGTCTTAAGTTGAGCGTTAAGACTAGCCACTTCATCTTTTAGTTTTGAAATTGAAACTAAGTGTTTGCTACAAGTGTTAACATCAAAATCTTTACACCTAGTGCAAATTGTAACATTTTCAACACAAGACTTAGATTTATTTGTTACTTCTAATTTAGCATTTAAATCATGGTTAACACTTTGTAAAGTAGCAATGGTTTCATGACAAGAAGATATTTCACTAGAAAGCACTTCATTTCTTTTCACTTCTAAAGCATATGATTTTTGTGCCTCTATAAACTTATCATGTTCATCATACAATAAATCCTCTTGCTTCTCTAAAAGCCTATCCTTTTCATTCAAAGCATCAATCAATTGATTGATTTTATCTATCTTAGATCTATCTAAGCCTTTGAACAAGCAAGAATAATCTATGTCATCATCGTCACTAGACTCACTATCACTAGAAGAAGCATAAGTGGAGTCTTGAGTACTCACCTTCTTCTCCCTTGCCATAAGGCAAGTGAGACGCTCGTTGGGGAAGAGAGCCGATTTGTTGAAGGCAGTGGCGGCGAGTCCTTCGTTGTCGGAGTCGGAGGAGGAGCAATCCGAGTCCCACTCCTTTCCTAGATGCGCCTCGCCCTTTGCCTTCTTGTATTGCTTCTTCTTCTCTCTTTTGTTCCCCTTTTCCTGGTCACTTTCATTATCGGGACAGTTAGCAATGAAATGACCAAGCTTACCGCATTTGAAGCATGAGCGCTTCCCCTTGGCTTTGGTCTTGCTTGGTTGTCCCTTGTGACCTTTAAGCACCGTCTTGAATCTTTTAATGATGAGAGCCATCTCTTCATCATTAAGGCCAGCCGCCTCAATCTGTGCCACCTTGCTAGGTAGCGCCTCCTTGCTTCGTGTTGCCTTGAGAGCAAGGGGTTGCGGCTCGTTGATCGGACCGTTCAACGCTTCGTCGATGTATCTTGCCTCCTTGATCATCATCCGCCCGCTTACGAATTTTCCAAGCACTTCCTTGGGCGTCATCATCGTGTACCTGGGATTCTCACGAATATTGTTCACGAGGTGAGGATCAAGTACGGTAAAGGACCTGAGCATTAGGCGGACGACATCGTGATCCGTCCAACGCGTGCTTCCGTAGCTCCTTATTTTGTTGATAAGGGTCTTGAGCCGGTTGTACGTCTGAGTTGGCTCCTCTCCCCTTATCATGGCGAACCGTCCAAGCTCGCCCTCCACCAACTCCATCTTGGTGAGCATGGTGATGTCGTTCCCCTCGTGAGAGATCTTGAGGGTGTCCCATATCTGCTTGGCATTGTCCAAGCCGCTCACCTTATTGTACTCTTCCCTGCACAAAGATGCTAAGAGAACAGTAGTAGCCTGTGCATTTTTATGAATCTGTTCATTTATAAGCATAGGGCTATCCGAGCTATCGAATTTCATTCCGTTCTCCACAATCTCCCATATGCTAGGATGGAGAGAGAATAAGTGACTACGCATTTTGTGACTCCAAAATCCGTAGTCCTCCCCATCGAAGTGTGGAGGTTTGCCAAGAGGAATGGAAAGCAAATGCGAATTCGAACTATGTTGAATACGGGAATAATCAAATGAAAAGTTCGAATTGACCGTCTTCCTGTAGTCGTTGTCGTCGTCCTTTTGGGAAGAAGTGGATTCATCACTATCGTCGTAGTAGATGATCTCCTTGATACGCCTCGTCTTCTTCTTCTTCCCTTCCTTTCGTCTATGGCCCGAGCCGGAGTCGGTAGGCTTGTCGTCCTTCGGCTCGTTGACGAAGGTCTCCTTTTCTTTGTCGTTGATCACAATACCCTTCCCCTTAGGATCCATCTATTCGGGCGGTTAGTCCCTTTGTGAATAGAACGGCTCTGATACCAATTGAGAGCACCTAGAGGGGGGGTGAATAGGTGATCCTGTAAAAACTTCAAACTTAAGCCACAAAAACTTGTTATGTGTTAGCACGATTATTGCCAAGTGGCTAAGGTGAAGTCTCAACAAAACACAATACCACAAGAGATCAAGACAGAGGTGACACGGTGGTTTATCCCGTGGTTCGGCCAAGCCAATGCTTGCCTACTTCCACGTTGTGGCGTCCCAACGGACGAGGGTTGCAATCAACCCCTCTCAAGCGGTCCAAAGACCCACTTGAATACCACGGTGTTTTGCTTTTCCTTTCACTATCCCGTTTGCAAGGAATCTCCACAAATTGGAGTCTCTTGCCCTTACAAGTATATGATCACAAAGAAAGCACAGAGTAAGGGAGGGAAGCAACACACACAAATCCACAACAAAAGCGCACACACACGGCCAAGAATCGAGCTCACAAGACTATCTCAGAGTTCTCACTTAGAACAGAGCTCGAATCACTTAGAAACACAAACGAATGCGCAGAGACTTAGTGTGGATGATCAAGAATGCTCAAAGGTTGCTTGTGTGTCTCCTCCATGCGCCTAGGGGCTCCTTTTATAGCCCCAAGGCAGCTAGGAGCCGTTGAGAGCAAATCCGGAAGGCCATCCTTGCCTTCTGTCGTCGGGGGCACCGGACAGTCCGGTGCACACCGGACACTGTCCGGTGCCCGATTTGTTTTCCTTATCTGGCGCTGCCGACCGTTGCAGCCCGTTGGAGATCTGCGAGCCGTTGGCGCACCGGACAGTCCGGTGCACACCGGACAGTCCGGTGCCGTCTTCCGACCGTTGGCTCGGCCACGTGTCTCGCGCGGATTGCGCGGCCGACCGTTGGCCCTGGCCGACCGTTGGCTCACCGGACAGTCCGGTGCACACCGGACAGTCCGGTGAATTTTAGCCGTACGCCGCCGGCCAAAATCCCGAGAGCGGCCAGTTCGAGTCGAGTCAGTCTGGCGCACCGGACACTGTCCGGTGCACACCGGACAGTCCGGTGCTCCAGACCGAGCTGGGACTTGGCTGCACACAGCCAAGTCATTCTCTCCCCTTTTCTCTTTTTCTTCTTTCTGTTTCTAACACTTAGACAAATATGTTAGTCCACAAAACAAATGTACTAAGGCTTAGAAACATACCTTTATCTCATGATTTGCACCTTGTTCATCCATGTACATAAATTCACAATTAAGCACATGTGTTGGCACTCAATCACCAAAATACTTAGAAATGGCCCAAGGGCACATTTCCCTTACAATGGTCCAGAGCTCCGGTTGGATCGGAGCCGTCGGTAGCTGGGTGTCAACCCATTCAGCCATGAAGTCCGCCAAGACCTGGGACTTAATGGCTTTCCGAGGAGCGAACGAGATTGTCTCGCCCATGATCTCCACCGCCCACTTTGCAATCCTACCCGAGGCCTCTCGGCACTGGATGGTTTCTCCCAGGGGGAAGGATGACACCACAGTTACCGGATGAGACTCGAAGTAGTGTCGCAGCTTCCGTCGCGTTAGGATCATCGCGTACAGCAGCTTCTGAACTTGTGGGTAGCGGATCTTGGTTTCGGACAGTACCTCGCTGATGAAGTAGACTGGCCTCTGAACGGGCAATGCATGCCCTTCTTCTTGCCTCTCGACCACAATCGCGGCGCTAACCACCTGGGTGGTCGCGGCGATGTAGACCAGGAGGGCTTCTCCGGCAGCTGGGGGCACCAAGATAGGCGCCTTTGTGAGGAGCGCCTTCAGGTTCCCGAGGGCTTCCTCAGCCTCAGGGGTCCAAGTGAAGCACTCGGCCCTCCTTAAGAGGCGGTACAGAGGTAGACCTCTTTCGCCAAGGCGTGAGATGAAGCAGCTCAGAGCCGCGAGGCATCCCATGACCCTCTGTACGCCTTTCAAGTCCTTGATGGGCCCCATGCTGGTAAGGCTGCGATCTTTTCCGGGTTGGCTTCGATGCCCCGCTCGGAGACGATGAACCCCAAGAGCATGCCTCGGGGCACCCCGAAGACACACTTTTCGGGATTGAGCTTGACGCCTTTCGCCTTGAGACATCGGAATGTCGTTTCAAGGTCGGAAAGGAGGTCAGAGGCCTTCCTCGTCTTGACTACGATGTCATCCACGTAGGCCTCGACCGTGCGGCCAATGTGTTCGCCGAACACATGGTTCATGCACCGCTGGTACGTCGCGCCCGCATTCCTCAAACCGAACGGCATGGTGACATAGCAGTACATGCCGAAGGGTGTGATGAAAGAAGTCGCGAGCTGGTCGGACTCTTTCATCTTGATTTGATGATACCCTGAGTAGGCATCGAGGAAAGACATGGTTTCGCACCCAGCAGTGGAATCCATGATTTGGTCGATGCGAGGCAGAGGGTAGGGAACCTTCAGACATGCTTTGTTGAGACCAGTGTAGTCTACACACATCCGCCATTTCCCCCCTTTCTTTCTCACAAGCACAGGGTTGGCAAGCCATTCGGGATGGAATACCTCTTTGATGAACCCTGCCGCCATTAGCTTGTGAATCTCCTCGCCTATGGCTCTGCGCTTCTCCTCGTCGAATCGGCGCAGCGGCTGCTTGACGGGTCGGGCTCCGGCTCGGATGTCCAGCGAGTGCTCGACGACATCCCTCGGTATGCCGGGCATGTCCGAGGGACTCCACGCGAAGACGTCGGCGTTCGCGCGGAGAAAGTCGACGAGCACTGCTTCCTATTTGGGATCGAACCCGGAGCCGATCCGGATCTGCTTGGAGGTGTCGCCGTTGGGGTCGAGGGGGACGGACTTAACCGTCTCCGCTGGCTCAAAGTTGCCGGCGTGATGCTTCACGTCTGGCACCTCCTTAGAGAGGCTCTCTAGGTCGGCAATGAGGGCCTCGGATTCGGCGAGGGCCTCGGCGTACTCCACGTCGCATTCGAACGCGTGCTTGTACGTAGGGCCGACGGTGATGACCCCGTTGGGGCCCGGCCATCTTGAGCTTCAGGTAGGTGTAGTTGGGGACGGCCATGAACTTCGCGTAGCATGGCCTCCCCAGTACCGCGTGGTAGGTTCCTCGGAACCCGACCACCTCGAACGTCAGGGTCTCCCTTCGGAAGTTGGAGGGTGTTCCGAAGCAGACGAGAAGGTCGAGCTGTCCGAGGGGTTGGACGCGCTTCCCGGGGATGATCCCATGGAAGGGCGCAGTGCCTGCCCGGACAGAAGACAGATCTACACGCAGGAGCCCGAGGGTCTCGGCGTAAATGATGTTGAGGCTGCTGCCTCCGTCCATGAGGACCTTGGTGAGCCTGACGTCGCCGATGACGGGGTCGACGACGAGCGGGTATTTCCCCGGGCTCGGCACATGGTCGGGGTGATCGTCTCGGTCGAAGGTGATGGGCTTGTCGGACCAGTCTAGATAGACTGGCGCCGCCACCTTGACCGAGCAGACCTCCCGGCGCTCTTGCTTGCGGTGCCGAGCCGAGGCGTTCGCCGCTTGCCCACCATAGATCATGAAGCAGTCGCGGACCTCGGGGAACTCTCCTGCCTGGTGATCTTCCTTCTTGTCGTCGTCGCGGGCGTTGCCACCCTCCGCGGGTGGCCTGGCCCTGTGGAAGTGGCGCCGAAGCATGACGCACTCCTCAAGGGTGTGCTTGACGGGTCTCTGGTGATAGGGGCACGACTCCTTGAGCATCTTGTCGAAGAGGTTGGCACCTCCGGGGGGCTTCCGAGGGTTCTTGTACTCGGCGGCGGCGACAAGGTCCGCATCGGCGGCGTCGCGTTTCGCTTGCGACTTCTTCTTGCCCTTCTTCTTGGCGCCGCGCTGAGTTGACGCCTCGGGAGTACCTTCCGATGGGCGGCCCTGGGGCTGCTTGTCCTTTCGGAAGATAGCCTCGACCGCCTCCTGGCCGGAGGCGAACTTGGTGGCGATGTCCATCAGCTCGCTCGCCCTGGTGGGGGTCTTGCGACCCAGCTTGCTCACCAGGTCACGACAGGTGGTGCCAGCGAGGAACGCTTCGATGACATCCGGGTCGGTGATGTTGGGCAGCTCGGTGCGCTGCTTCGAGAATCGCCGGATGTAGTCTCGGAGAGACTCTCCCAGCTGCTGTCGGTAGCTTCGGAGGTGCCAGGAATTCCCGGGGCGCACATACGTGCCCTGGAAATTGCCGGCGAAAGCTTGGACTAGGTCGTCCCAGTTGGAGATCTGCCTCGGAGGCAAGTGCTCCAACCAGGCGCGAGCGGAGTCGGAGAGGAACAGGGGGAGGTTGCGGATGATGAGGTTGTCATCGTCCGTTCCACCCAGTTGGCAGGCCAGACGGTAGTCCGCGAGCCACAGTTCCGGTCTCGTCTCCCCCGAGTACTTTGTGATAGTAGCCGGGGGTCGGAACCGGGTCGGGAACGGCGCCCGTCGGATGGCTCGGCTGAAGGCTTGCGGACCGGGTGGTTCGGGCGAGGGACTCCGATCCTCCCCGCTGTCGTAGCGTCCCCCACGCCTAGGGTGGTAGCCTCAGCGCGCCCTTTCATCGAGGTGGGTGATAGTCGCCTAGAGGGGGGGGGGGTGAATAGGGCGAAACTGAAATTTACAAATATAAACACAACTACAAGCCGGGTTAGCGTTAGAAATATAAACGAGTCCGCGAGAGAGGGCGCAAAACAAATCGCAAGCAAATGAAGAGAGTGACACGCGGATTTGTTTTACCGAGGTTCGATTCTCGCAAACCTACTCCCCGTTGAGGAGGCCACAAAGGCCGGGTCTCTTTCAACCCTTCCCTCTCTCAAACGGTCCCTCGGACCGAGTGAGCTTTTCTTCTTCTCAATCAAACGGGAACAAAACTTCCCCGCAAGGGCCACCACACAATTGGTGCCTCTTGCCTTGGTTACAATTGAGTTTTGATCACAAGAACAAGTGAGAAAGAAAGAAAGCGATCCAAGCGCAAGAGCTCAAAAGAACACGGCAAATCTCTCTCGCTAATCACTAAAGGCTTGAGTGGAATTGGAGAGGATTTGATCTCTTTTGTGTGTCTAGAATTGAATGCCTAGCTCTTGTAAGTGGTTGGAAGTTGGAAAACTTGGATGCAATGAATGGTGGGGTGGTTGGGGTATTTATAGCCCCAACCACCAAACATGACCGTTGGCTGGAGGCTTCTGTTCGATGGCGCACCGGACAGTCCGGTGCACACCGGACAGTCCGGTGCACACCGGACAGTCCGGTGCCCTGCCACGTCATCACTGCCGTTGGATTCTAACCGTTGGAGCTTCTGACTTCTGGGCCCGCCTGGATGTCCGGTGCACACCGGACAACAACTATTCATTGTCCGGTGCGCCGGTATGGGCACGCCTGACGACTGCGCGCGCAGAACGCGCATTAAATGCGCCACAGGGAGCCGTTGGCGCCGAAATAGCCGTTGCTCCGCTGGCACACCGGACAGTCCGGTGCACACCGGACAGTCCGGTGCACACCGGACAGTCCGGTGAATTTTAGCGGAGCGGCTGCCGCGCGAACCCGAGGCTGGCGAGTTCCGGAGACCGCGCTTCCTTGGAGCACCGGACATGTCCGGTGCACACCGGACAGTCCGGTGAATTATAGCGCGCCGGCTTCCGAGAATTCCCGAGGGCGAAGAGTTTGAAGTTGGAGTCCTCTGGTGCACTCGTGGCGCACCGGACACTGTCCGGTGTACACCGGACAGTCCGGTGCCCCCAGACCAGAGGTGCCTTCGGTTGCCTCATTGCTCCTTAGTTGAATCCAAAACTTGATCTTTTTATTGGCTAAGTGTGAACCTTTTGCACCTGTATAACTTATGCACTAGAGCAAACTAGTTAGTCCAATATTTGTGTTGGGCAATTCAACCACCAAAATTATTTAGGAACTAGGTGTAAGCCTAATTCCCTTTCAATCTCCCCCTTTTTGGTGATTGATGCCAACACAAACCAAAGCAAATATAGAAGTGCATAATTGAACTAGTTTGCATAAAATAAGTGCAAAGGTTGCTTGGAATGGAGCCAATATAAATACTTACATGAATGCGCATGGATTGTTTTCTTTGTTTTTGACATATTTGACCTCATTTGCACCATAAGTTTTGTTTTTGCAAACTCTTTTGTAAATTCTTTTCAAAGTCATTTTGCAAGATAGTCAAAGGTAAATGAATAAGATTTTGCAAAGCATTTTCAAGATTTGAAATTTTCTTCCTTTGTTCAAATGCTTTTCCTTTGACTAAACAAAACTCCCCCTCAAATAAGATCTCCTCTTAGTGTTCAAGAGGGTTTTAATACATCAATTTGAAAATACTAGTTGCTCCCCCTTTAGAACACAAAGAGATACCAATTTTGAAATTTACCAATTTAAAATCATCAAATTTATAAAATTTGGTGGTGCGGTCCTTTTGCTTTGGGCTCATATTTTCTCCCCCTTTGGCATGAATCGCCAAAAACGGAATCATTAGAGCCCAATGAAGTACTTTCTCCCCCTTTGGTCATGAAATGAATGAGTGAAGATTATACCAAAGTTGGAGAGATGATGCGGAGCGACGGCGAAGAATGAGTAGTGGAGTGGAGTGGAAGCCTTGTCTTTGCCGAAGACTCCAATTCCCTTTCAATATACCTATGACTTGGTTTGAAATACACTTGAAAACACATTAGTCATAGCATATATAAAAGAGACATGATCAAAGGTATATTTATGAGCTATGTGTGCAAGACTAGCAAAAGAAATTCCTAGAATCAAGAATATTGAGCTCATGCCTAAGTCTGGTAAAAGATTGCTCATCAAGAGGCTTGGTAAAGATATCGGCTAATTGATCTTTAGTGTTAATGTAAGAAATCTCGATATCCCCCTTTTGTTGGTGATCCCGAAGAAAATGATACCGAATGGCTATGTGTTTAGTGCGGCTATGCTCAACAGGATTGTCGGCCATTTTGATTGCACTCTCATTGTCACATAGCAAAGGGACTTTGGTTAATTTGTAACCGTAGTCCCGCAGGGTTTGCCTCATCCAAAGCAATTGCGCGCAACAATGGCCTGCGGCAATGTACTCGGCTTCGGCGGTAGAAAGAGCGACCGAATTTTGCTTCTTTGAAGCCCATGACACCAAGGATCTTCCCAAGAACTGGCAAGTCCCCGATGTGCTCTTTCTATTTATCTTACACCCCGCCCAATCGGCATCCGAATAACCAATCAAATCAAAAGTGGGTCCCCGAGGGTACCAAAGCCCAAACTTAGGAGTATAAGCCAGATATCTCAAGATTCGTTTCACGGCCGTAAGGTGTGATTCCTTAGGGTCGGCTTGGAATCTTGCACACATGCAAACGGAAAGCATAATGTCTGGTCGAGATGCACATAAGTAAAGTAATGAACCAATCATCGACCGGTATACCTTTTGATCCACGGACTTACCTCCCGTGTCGAGGTCGAGATGCCCATTGGTTCCCATGGGTGTCTTGATGGGCTTGGCATCCTTCATTCCAAACTTGCTTAGAATGTCTTGAGTATACTTCGTTTGGCTAATGAAGGTGCCCTCTTGGAGTTGCTTGACTTGGAATCCTAGAAAATACTTCAACTCCCCCATCATCGACATCTCGAATTTTTGTGTCATGATCCTACTAAATTCTTCACATGTAGATTTGTTAGTAGACCCAAATATGATATCATCAACATAAATTTGGCATACAAACAAATCATTGTCAAGAGTCTTAGTGAATAAAGTAGGATCGGCCTTGCCGACTTTGAAGCCATTTGCAATAAGGAAATCTCTAAGGCATTCATACCATGCTCTTGGGGCTTGCTTGAGCCCATAAAGCGCCTTAGAGAGCCTATAAACATGGTTAGGGTACTCACTGTCTTCAAAGCCGGGAGGTTGCTCAACATAGACCTCCTCCTTGATTGGTCCGTTGAGGAAGGCACTCTTCACGTCCATTTGATAGAGCTTAAAGCCATGGTAAGTAGCATAGGCCAATAATATGCGAATTGACTCAAGCCTAGCTACGGGTGCATAGGTTTCACCAAAATCCAAACCTTCGACTTGTGAATACCCCTTGGCCACGAGTTGAGCTTTGTTCCTTGTCACCACACCATGCTCGTCTTGCTTGTTGCGGAAGACCCACTTGGTTCCTACAACATTTTGATTAGGACGTGGAACTAAGTGCCATACCTCATTCCTTGTGAAATTGTTGAGCTCCTCTTGCATCGCCATCACCCAATCCGAATCTTGAAGCGCTTCCTCTACCCTGTGTGGCTCAATAGAGGAAACAAAAGAGTAATGCTCACAAAAATGTGCAACACGAGATCGAGTAGTTACCCCCTTATGAATGTCGCCGAGGATGGTGTCGACGGGGTGATCTCGTTGTATTGCTTGGTGGACTCTTGGGTGTGGCGGCCTTGGTTGTTCATCCTCCTTGTCTTCATCATTTGCATCTCCCCCTTGATCGTTGCCGTCATTTTGAGGTGGCTCATCTTCTTGTTCTTCTTGTTCAACATCTTGAGCTTCATCCTCAATTTGTGTTGGTGGAGATACTTGCATGGAGGAGGATGGTTGATCTTGTGCATGTGGAGGCTCTTCGGATTCCTTAGGACACACATCCCCAATGGACATGTTCCTTAGCGCTATGCATGGAGCCTGTTCTTCACCTATCTCATCAAGATCAACTTGCTCTACTTGAGAGCCGTTAGTTTCATCAAACACAACGTCACAAGAAACTTCAACAAGTCCTGAGGACTTGTTAAAGACTCTATATGCCCTTGTGTTTGAGTCATATCCTAGTAAAAAGCCTTCTACAGTTTTAGGAGCAAATTTGGATTTTCTACCTCTCTTAGCAAGAATAAAGCATTTGCTACCAAAAACTCTAAAATATGAAATATTTGGCTTTTTACCGGTTAGGAGTTCATAAGATGTCTTCTTAAGGATTCGATGAAGATATAACCGGTTGATGGCGTAGCAGGCGGTGTTGACTGCTTCCGCCCAAAACCGATCCGATGTCTTGTATTCATCAAGCATGGTTCTTGCCATGTCCAATAGAGTTCGATTCTTCCTCTCCACTACACCATTTTGTTGTGGAGTGTAGGGAGAAGAGAACTCATGCTTGATGCCCTCCTCCTCAAGGAAGCCTTCAATTTGAGAGTTCTTGAACTCCGTCCCGTTGTCGCTTCTAATTTTCTTGATCCTTAAGCCGAACTCATTTTGAGCTCGTCTCAAGAATCCTTTTAAGATCTCTTGGGTTTGTGATTTTTCCTGCAAAAAGAATACCCAAGTGAAGCGAGAATAATCATCCACAATTACAAGACAATACTTACTACCGCCGATACTTATGTAAGCGATCGGGCCGAATAAATCCATGTGAAGGAGCTCCAGTGGCCTGTCGGTAGTCATGATGTTTTTGTGTGGATGATGGACACCAACTTGCTTCCCGGCTTGGCATGCGCTACAAATCATGTCTTTCTCAAAATGAACATTGGTTAGTCCTAAAATGTGTTCTCCCTTTAGAAGCTTGTGAAGATTCTTCATTCCAACATGGGCTAGTCGGCGGTGCCAAAGCCAACCCAAGTTAGTCTTAGCAATCAAGCAAGTGTCGAGTTCAGCTCTATCAAAATCAACCAAGTATAGCTGACCCTCTAACACTCCTTTAAATGCTATTGAATCATCACTTCTTCTAAAGACAGTAACACCAATATCAGTAAATAGACAATTGTAGCCCATTTTACATAATTGGGATACGGAAAGCAAATTGTAATCTAAGGAATCTACAAGAAAAACATTGGAAATAGTATGGTCAGGTGATATAGCAATTTTACCCAATCCTTTGACCAAACCTTGATTTCCATCCCCGAATGTGATAGCTCGTTGGGGATCTTGGTTTTTCTCATATGAGGAGAACATCTTTTTCTCCCCTGTCATGTGGTTTGTGCACCCACTGTCGAGTATCCAACTTGAGCCCCCGGATGCATAAACCTACAAAACAAGTTTAGTTCTTTGTTTTAGGTACCCAAACGGTTTTGGGTCCTTTGGCATTAGAAACGAGAACTTTGGGTACCCAAACACAAGTCTTGGAGCCCTTGTGTTTGCCCCCAATAATCTTGGCAACTACCTTGCCGGATTTGTTAGTTAAAACATATGATGCATCAAAAGTCTTAAATGAAATGGCATGATCATTTGATGCATTAGGAGTTTTCTTTCTAGGCAACTTGGCACGGGTTGGTTGCCTAGAACTAGATGTCTCACCCTTATACATGAAAGCATGATTAGGGCCAGAGTGAGACTTCCTAGAATGAATTTTCCTAATCTTACTCTCAGGATAGCCGGCAGGGTACAAAATGTAACCCTCGTTATCCTGAGGCCTGGGAGCCTTGCCCTTAACAAAGTTAGATAAGTTCTTTGGAGGGGCATTAATTTTGACATTGTCTCCCTTTTGGAAGCCAATGCCGTCCTTAATGCCAGGGCGTCTCCCATTATAGAGCATGCTTCTAGCAAGTTTAAATTTTTCATTTTCTAAGTCATGCTCTCTAATCTTAGCACTAAGTTGTGCTATGTGATCATTTTGTTTTTTAATTAAGGCTAGGTGATCATGAATAGCATCAACATTAATATCTCTACATCTAGTACAAATGGAAATATGCTCAGTAGATGTAGATGGTTTGCAAGTTTTTAATTCTACAACCTTAGCATGCAATATTTCATTCTTACTTCTAAGGTCAGAAATAGTAGCATTGCAAACATCAAAATCTTTAGTCTTAGCAATCAAATTTTCATTTTGTAATCTAAGACTAGCAAGAGAAATGTTCAACTCTTCAATCCTAGCAAGCAAATCATCATTATTATTTCTAGGATTTGGAATTGAAACATTGCAAATATGAGAATCAACCTTAGCTAACAAATTAGCATTTTCATTTCTAAGGTTGTCTATAGTCTCATGACAAGTACTTAGCTCATTAGACAATTTTTCACATTTTTCAATTTCTAGAGCATAAGCATTTTTAACCTTAACATGCTTCTTATTCTCTTTAATAAGGAAGTCCTCTTGAGAATCCAAGAGGTCATCCTTCTCATGTATAGCACTAATTAATTCATTTAATTTTTCTTTTTGTTGCATGTTGAGGTTAGCAAAAAGAATGCGCAAGTTATCCTCCTCATTTTTATCTTCATCCTCATCACTAGATGTTTCATATTTAGTGGAGGACCTTGATTTTACCTTCTTTTTGCCGTCCTTGGCCATGAGACATTTGTGGCCAACGTTTGGGAAGAGGAGGCCTTTAGTGACGGCGATGTTGGCGGCGTCCTCGTCGTCGGAGGAGTCGCTTGAGCTTTCGTCGGAGTCCCACTCCCGACAAACATGGGCATCGCCGCCCTTCTTCTTGTAATACTTCTTCTTCTCCTTTCTTCTTCCCTTCTTGTCGTCACCCCTGTCACTGTCACTAGACATAGGACATTTTGCAATAAAGTGACCGGGCTTACCACACTTGTAACAAACCTTCTTGGAACGGGGTTTGTAGTCCTTCCCCTTCCGTTGCTTGAGGATTTGTCGAAAGCTTTTGATGATTAGGGCCATCTCCTCATTGTCGAGCTTGGAGGCGTCAATCGGTTGTCTACTTGGTGTAGACTCCTCCTTCTTCTCCTCCGTTGCCTTGAAGGCCACCGGTTGCGCCTCGGATGTGGAAGGCTCGTCAAGCTCGTTGATCTTCTTCGAGCCCTTAATCATGCATTCAAAGCTTACAAAATTCCCGATAACTTCCTCGGGGGTCATTAGTGGATATCTAGGATTACCACGAATTAATTGAACTTGAGTGGGGTTAAGGAAAATAAGTGCTCTTAAAATAACCTTAACCACCTCGTGGTCATCCCATTTTTTGCTTCCGAGGTTGCGCACTTGGTTCACCAAGGTCTTGAGCCGATTGTACATGTCTTGTGGCTCCTCCCCTTGGCGAAGACGAAAGCGACCGAGCTCCCCCTCGATCGTTTCCCGCTTGGTGATCTTGGTGAGTTCATCACCCTCGTGCGCCGTCTTGAGTAGGTCCCAAATCTCCTTTGCGTTCTTCAACCCTTGCACTTTGTTGTATTCCTCCTTGCTAAGAGAGGCAAGGAGAATGGTTGCGGCTTGGGAGTTGAAGTGCTCGATTTGGGCCACTTCGTCCGTGTCGTAGTCCTCATCCCCTACAGATGGTACCTGTACACCATACTCAACAACATCCCATATACTTTTGTGGAGAGAGGTTAGATGAAATCGCATTAAATTACTCCACATAGCATAATCTTCACCATTAAAAGTTGGTGGTTTGCCTAATGGGACAGAAAGTAAAGGTGTATGTTTAGGAATGCGAGGGTAGCGTAGGGGAATCTTACTATACTTCTTACGCTCTTGGCGTTTAGAAGTGACGGATGCCGCGTCGGAGCCGGAGGTGGATGTCGATGAAGTGTCGGTCTCGTAGTAGACCACCTTCCTCATCCTCTTGTGCTTGTCCCCACTCCGATGCGGCTTGTGAGAAGAAGATTTTTCCTTCTTCTCCTTGTGGTGAGAAGAGGAAGATCTTTTCTCCTTCCGCTTGGAGGAGTTCTTCTTCTTCTCCCTTCTCATGGTGCGGGACTCTTCCGATGAAGTGCTCCCTTGGCTTGTAGTGGGCTTGTTATCGCCGGTCTCCATCTCCCTCTTGGTGTGATCTCCCGACATCACTTCGAGCGGTTAGGCTCTAATGAAGCACCGGGCTTTGATACCAATTGATAGTCGCCTAGAGGGGGGGGGTGAATAGGGCGAAACTGAAATTTACAAATATAAACACAACTACAAGCCGGGTTAGCGTTAGAAATATAAACGAGTCCGCGAGAGAGGGCGCAAAACAAATCGCAAGCAAATGAAGAGAGTGACACGCGGATTTGTTTTACCGAGGTTCGGTTCTCGCAAACCTACTCCCCGTTGAGGAGGCCACAAAGGCCGGGTCTCTTTCAACCCTTCCCTCTCTCAAACGGTCCCTCGGACCGAGTGAGCTTTTCTTCTTCTCAATCAAACGGGAACAAAACTTCCCCGCAAGGGCCACCACACAATTGGTGCCTCTTGCCTTGGTTACAATTGAGTTTTGATCACAAGAACAAGTGAGAAAGAAAGAAAGCGATCCAAGCGCAAGAGCTCAAAAGAACACGGCAAATCTCTCTCGCTAATCACTAAAGGCTTGAGTGGAATTGGAGAGGATTTGATCTCTTTTGTGTGTCTAGAATTGAATGCCTAGCTCTTGTAAGTGGTTGGAAGTTGGAAAACTTGGATGCAATGAATGGTGGGGTGGTTGGGGTATTTATAGCCCCAACCACCAAACATGACCGTTGGCTGGAGGCTTCTGTTCGATGGCGCACCGGACAGTCCGGTGCACACCGGACAGTCCGGTGCCCTGCCACGTCATCACTGCCGTTGGATTCTAACCGTTGGAGCTTCTGACTTCTGGGCCCGCCTGGATGTCCGGTGCACACCGGACAACAACTATTCATTGTCCGGTGCGCCGGTATGGGCACGCCTGACGACTGCACGCGCAGAACGCGCATTAAATGCGCCGCAGGGAGCCGTTGGCGCCGAAATAGCCGTTGCTCCGCTGGCACACCGGACAGTCCGGTGCACACCGGACAGTCCGGTGAATTTTAGCGGAGCGGCTGCCGCGCGAACCCGAGGCTGGCGAGTTCCGGAGACCGCGCTTCCTTGGAGCACCGGACATGTCCGGTGCACACCGGACAGTCCGGTGAATTATAGCGCTCCGGCTTCCGAGAATTCCCGAGGGCGAAGAGTTTGAAGTTGGAGTCCTCTGGTGCACTCGTGGCGCACCGGACACTGTCCGGTGTACACCGGACAGTCCGGTGCCCCCAGACCAGAGGTGCCTTCGGTTGCCTCATTGCTCCTTAGTTGAATCCAAAACTTGATCTTTTTATTGGCTAAGTGTGAACCTTTTGCACCTGTATAACTTATGCACTAGAGCAAACTAGTTAGTCCAATATTTGTGTTGGGCAATTCAACCACCAAAATTATTTAGGAACTAGGTGTAAGCCTAATTCCCTTTCAGTGGGCCCGTCGGTTGCGGTGGTGGTGCTCGTTGCCGAGGCGACCCGGGGCCGCAGGCGCGGTGTTGCGCGTGCGTCCGGTGTAGACCGAGGCTTCCCGCATGAATCGAGAAGTCGCAGCATGAGGTTCCGAGGGGTACCCCTGCCTTCGGGAGGCAGAGCTCTCGGCCCATCGGACCGTGGCGCCTTCCAAGAGATTCTTGAGCTCTCCCTGGATTCGCCGCCCCTCGGTGGTTGATGGCTCTGGCATCGCTCGAAGAAGCATTGCTGCTGCCGCCAGGTTCTGGCCGACCCCACTAGATGCGGGTGGTGGCCTGAGCCTGACATCGTCGGTGATGTGGTGCTGGAAGCCCTGGGGTAGATGACGTATTTCTCCGGCCGGAGGTTGGCCCGCCCATGCCTGCCCGACGTCCCGACGGATCGGCTCCAGCGCTCCTGCTCCCTCGTCGAGCCTGGCCTGCACCCCGCGGATTTGCTCGAGCTGTGGGTCATGACCCCCCGCCTGAACGGGGACCACAGCTAGCTCCCGTGGGATGTCAACGCGACGCACCGGCCTAGGGAGGTCACCGTCCTCCGGCATGCCGAGATGGCTGCCTTCGGGGGGACCCCCTAGATCGACGTGGAAGCATTCGTGACTTGGGCCACGACCCTCGTCGCCGAGGCTACGGCTACCGTCGGAACAGTCGGAAAGGCAGTAGTCACATGCGGTCATGAAGTCCCGCATGGCACTGGGGTTGCCAAGTCTAGAGAAATCCCAACAGATGCTGGGTTCGTCGTCTTCCTCGGACCCAGAGGGCCCGCAGGTCGAGACGTCCGTCAGCCGGTCCCAAGGTGACCGCACACGAAACCCCAGAGGGTCTGGATTTGCCTCTACGAGAGCGCCCGCCAAAGCGAAGTCGCTAGACGGGTTGAGGCTGAAACTGAAAGACGCGGGATGGGAATCGATCGGTACCTTTTGGTCGACGGGCGGCGATAAGGTCGCGTCGGGGACTGACTGCGCCGTCGTCTTAGGTACGAGGGTGACGTCCAGCAAGCTTTTCGCGAGCGCGCTGGCGTCGTCCGCTTGCTCGGGATTGGCGTGTCGCGGGGAAACGGCGCTCGCCTTCGTCTCAAACGCGAGGTCGACGCCCGGTGCGCCCCCCGTTGGGGTGCTGGGACCGTCGACTCGCTCGACAGCCGACGAGGCGCTGCCTCCTGCTTGGCCTTGGTTGCCCCGCCTCCTCCTCCGTCGGCGGGGGAGAGGACGGGGTGAGCTCGAAGGTTGCTCTTCCACCATGCGGGGAAGACGTCGCCGATTCCGCCGCCGGCAGGCGGGTTGTCGGCCGCCACCGTTGTTGTCGCACGGCGGTGGAAGGAGTATCATATCGTAGCTGCCGTCGAGGGATATGAACTCGAGACTCCCGAAACGGAGCACCGTCTCGGGTTGGAGAGGTTCCTGGAGACTGCCCATCTGGAGCTTGACGGGAAGCTGTTCGTCAACACGCAGCAGGCCCCTATCTGGCGCGCCAACTGTCGGCGTTCCGAGACCGGGGGTCCCTGGGCCGACGGGTGAATGTCGCCGCGTGCCCCAGCCCAGATGGGTCGAGCGCGAGGGCGAGCGCGAAGGGGGGAGAGCGAGGCGGCCGGAGACCGGCGTGAGAGAGGTGGGAATCCCGCGGCCCTCGTGTTCGTCCCGCGCCCAGGTCGGGTGCACTTGCAGTAGGGGGTTACAACCGTCCACGCGGGAGAGGGAGCGAGCGGCTCCAAGCGAGCGCCTGTTCTCGTCCTCGTCCCCGCGCGGCCAACCCTCTCTAAGAGGGCCCTGGTCCTCCCTTTTAT
Source organism: Zea luxurians (assembly GCA_029449295.1). Lineage (NCBI taxonomy): Eukaryota > Viridiplantae > Streptophyta > Magnoliopsida > Poales > Poaceae > Zea > Zea luxurians. Next base: position 34,564,993 of record JAOPSE010000016.1, on the reverse strand, counting down.
AGGCGTAAGGAGAGGATCCAGGTGTACAATGGAGGGTGTAGCAGGGTGCTACGTGTCTAGCGGAGGTGAGCTAGCGCCCTAGGTACATGCCGTTGTGGCAGCAGGAGAGATCTTGGCACCCAGCTGGTGTGATGTCGTGGCCGTCGAAGGAGCGATGGAGCTTGGCGGAGGGACAGCTGTCGGAGCGGTTGAGTCCTTGCTGACATCCTCTTGCTTTCGTAAGGGGGCTGAGAGCCGCCGTCGTCACCGAGCATGCGGGGCGCCATCATTGCCTATCTGGCGGTGCGAGCCAGATGGGACGCCGGTCTTGTTCCCTGCGGCCCGAGTCAGCTCGGGGTAGGGTGATGATGGCGCCTCCTGTTGGCGTGGCTGGTCTACGCCCTAGGTTGGGCGATGTGGAAGCTCCTCCAAAGCCGAGGTCGAGTCCGAGCCCCCGGGTCGGGCGAGACGGAGATTGTCGTCTTCTAGGGCCGAGCCCAAGTCCGAGCCCTGGGTCAGGCGAGGCGGAGATCGTCGTCTTTGTAGGAAACGGGTGACGCCTAAGAGGGGGGGGATTAGGACTTCTAAAACTTTTACTAAACTAGGCCACAATTAAATCCCTAGAGCAAAACCTATGCAAATAATCAAAACTAGAATGTGCAAACTAGGTTTTGTCTAAGTGTTGCTATCTCTACCGCAAAGGCTAAGTTTCAATCTACACTAAATAAGTATGACAATAAGATTGAAACTTAAATGCTTAATATAAATGCGGAATGTAAAGAGCTAAGTAGAGAAGCAAACTCTCATGGATGACGCTGGTATTTTTACCGAGGTATCCGGAACCACGCAAGGTCCCGACTAATCCTCGTTGGTGCCCCTACGCAAAGGGAAGCCCACGCGAGGGCCAAGCACCACGGTCGAGTAACTCCGTAGAGAGCCACGGGCCTTCTCCACGCGCAAGTGGTGCTCCGCTTCCGGCTCCTCTCGGACGCTCCCCGCCGTCTCCACTATCGAGCTTCCAGCCGAAACGCCGCGGGCCTCGTTCCCTCCGGTACACGGTGGCGGCCGTGACACAAACGCGGTTGTCACGGTCTCGCAAGACTCTCGCCCCACTCGGTACAATTTCAACGACTCACGCAAGAGCCGAGGGGTTGTGTGGTTTTACAAAACTCACTCAACTAACTAGGGTTCACCTAGAGCAAGCGCTAAAACGGTCTAACTAACCTAAGCACTTCGCAAAGCACCTACGCTAATCACCGAGTGATTCTATTAAGCACTTGGGTGTTTGAGCTCTTGGAAATATGCACTATGTGTCTTGGTATGTTGCTTGGGCTCTCACACTAGAGAATGGCCGGTTGGGGTGGTATTTATAGCCTCCACACCCCCAACTAGCCGTTGGACAGAAAGCAGCAGCTTTCTGTCGTCGGGTGCACCGGACAGTCCGGTGCACCACCGGACACTGCACAGTAGATGTCCGGTGCACGCCACGTCAGCCGACCGTTGGTGCCTGTAGCAGTCGACCGTTGGATCCGACCGTTGTCATCTGCCCGTTGGCACACCGGACAGTCCGGTGCACACCGGACAGTCCGGTGCTACAGCCAGAGAGCGCCTGCCTGCGGCCTCTCTGCGCAGACTGTCCGGTGCCTCACCGGACAGTCCGGTGCACACCGGATACCAATGTCCGGTGCGCCACCAGGCGCTGGCTGATAGCCCTCATCTTGGATTTCTTCGCTGATTTCTTCGGGCTTCTTTGTTCTTGAGTATTGGACTCCTATGCATCTTTTTATGTCTTCTTTTGAGGTGTTGCATCCTCATTGCCTTGGTCCAATTCTCTTCGCATCCTGTGAACTACAAACACAAACACTAGAAAACTTATTAGTTCACGGATTGTGTTGTTCATCAAACACCAAAACTCAATTAGCCAAATGGCCCGGGGTCCATTTTCCTTACAATCTGTCAATCTCCCCCTTTTTGGTGATTGATGACAACACAACCAAAGCAAGCAAATAATACAAGTATTTGAATGAAAATATGCATTTTACTTGCTAAGATGCATGATTGTCCCCACAATGTGATATTATGGACTTAAGCCTCCCCCTAACTCCATAATTCACTTACTTCCTATTTTTGGACCAAATAACCAAAACCACTTGAAAAGCCATTTGTAGATATAAAATTTTAAATTGGTGGTGTTTGGTGTTTGATAAAGTTTTCATTGCTTTGGTCCCTAAACTTCTCCCCCTTTGGCATCAACCACCGAAAAGGAAGACATTAAAAGCATGTAGGAAGTAAATAACAGCTTGCCCTCAACAAGAATTTTATCAAATGATACCACTAGAAGGATATTAAAATAAACCATATGAATGATACCACTTGAAGGAGTCCTCAAAAGATTACTCCCCCTAAATGAGTTGTCTCTTTAGAAAGAAGTTTTCTCCCCCTTTTTAGAGATGAAGAAATACTCCCCCTGACAGAGATCCTCTACTTAGGAAAAAGCATGTGAAAATTAGAGGTGCAAGACATGATTTGAAAAGACTGACTTCCCTTATGCATAGGTAACAGAATATGAGTTAACTACTTATGCATTTTTGGCAACACGGAAGCATATGATATGAAATATAGTCTAATCAAATATTGGAGAAGACATGTAAATGATACTGAATGTAGTCTCAAAAGATACCAATTGGAGATCAATGGCGAGCTTGAGAGACATGAGAGTTCTTGGAGATTTTACAGTGGAAGATTGTTGTCTTTCTCCGGGGACCTTATTTTCCTTACAATGAGACTATCACATGAAATAGACTTGAAAAGGTGTTAGTCTCAAAGTGTTAGATTATAGAGTAACCTCCCCCTAAAGGTGTGCATACAAGTTTTGAATACTTGTAGGAGACATGCACTTTGATTTGATATCAAGAGGGGCAAATTATCCATAATCCAAACTTTGGCACATATAAGTTAAATGATACAGCTTGTAGGAATCAAAGTTTTCAATTGATGCATCATTTACTATGGAGTAATATAAAAGCTATGTGCCGTGCTTAAATAAACATTTTAAGCCATGTAGGTTTGCTTAAGTATATACATTAAAAACAAGCAATCCTACCATATGATTTACCTAGTATGCATGATTTTAAACAAAAGTACATAACAAATGTAATACTAGGCAAGAAAGGTAAACTAGATAAAAGATAAATAGATACGCATATCTAAAGACGAAGAATACAATAAAGCTAGTTACCTTAGTCATGGGTGGGAAATTTGGGTTCAAAATTTTCACTAACCCACTTGGCAATTAACTTGATCCAATATGATGTATCCCATGATATACATCCCAAATTTGCCAAGTCTCCAAATTTCCCGCGGACCTTCGGTCCACTCACTTCCCTTTCGGGATCCAAACCTTCTTGGTGCTTTTCATGGTTGAAATTATTTCCTTTGGCACCCAGATGCGTTTGGCCCTCTTTCCTTTGTTGGCTTGCTTGTTGGCCTTGATTGCTATCACCTTTCCGTTCTTTTTCTTCTTGATCAAATATGGTGTAGCATCCTTTTTGTTCACCTTTTTGATGTAGGTGTTTGAGATTTTGCTTGATGGCTTTTGCTTGAGCTTTTGTCTTTGTTTATCCCCGGTCATCGCCTTGCATTGGAAAGACTTGTGGCCTTCCTTGTGGCATAGCCTACAAATCACAGTTTCTCCCTCCATAGGCTTGTTCACTCCCGCAGTGGTGTTATCCTGTGGAGGTTGGATTTGTTTGGCTTTGCCTTTCTTGTCATACAAAGCCTTGCCAAGGCGAGCCACTTCTTGCTTTAATTGTTCATTTTCCTTTGCAACCTCATCCGAACATGTCTCTACAACAATATTCTCAACAACGACTTGGTTGCAGGGGTTAGAATCATCAATTAAATCAAAGCAGGAAGTAGAAGCATCTTTCTTAATTATTTCAAGTATTTCAACTAAAGATGCTGCTGGGGTGCTACCAACGTTTTCTAGCTTAGTAGTTAGCTCATTATTGTGTATGCTAAGAATTTCCATTTTCTCTAGCAAATTTTCAATAGCTTCTTGGGAGCTAGCTAACTTAGCCTTAAGTTTTTCATTCTTCTTAATAAGGTTGTCATCGGTAGCAGTGGATGGAGCACTAGATTCTAATAGCTCAATTTTAGTTGTTAGCTCACTATTTAAGTTTGCAAAAGTTTCAAAATTTTCTAGCAAACCTTTGTAATCATTTTGAGAGCTAACCAACTTACTTTTCAAAGTTTTAAGCTGAGCTTTTTGCTTAGTGCAAACATCCTGGAAAAATTCTACGGCTTCCGCAAGCTCATCTAGAGAGGGCTTTCCCTCCCCTTCATCATCACAACTACTTTCATCACTAGAGGATGGAATGCTTTTGTTACCTCTTGCCATAAGGCATTTGTGTGATGACCGTGATGATCGTGACGAGGACCGGTGGCTGCGCGTCCTTGGAGGTTCATCTTCACTTGAAGAATCATCCCAAGTTCTAACACTTGTTAGCGCCTTGCCTTTGCTCCTCTCCTTTTTGGGTTTGGCCATATTTGGACAGTTGTCCCTGAAGTGGCCCTTCTCCCCACATGCGAAGCATCCTCTCTTCCTTTGCTTTTTCCTGTCAATGTTAAAGAGAAGATCCTCGACCTGCAGGGGCACACCCATTAGATTAATCTTGCGGATCATCCTCATTACCTTTCCGACGCGTCGGATTGTTTCCTCGTCCTCGGAGGATGATGTGCATGGTTGATTATCTTCATCATCATCACTTTCTTCTTCTTCCTCTTCTTCACTTGAGGAACTTGGAGTGGGAGCCTTCTTTTTGCCCTTCCTTTCATCACATGCAAAAGCATATGGCCTTGAGGAAGTTGGCTCCTCTCCCCGACTCATTTTTCGCGACATCTCAAAGGCCGCGATTTTCCCAATCACAATGGTCGGGGTCATGTTGCTCAAATCCTCCATGTTGTGAAGGATGGTGATGATGCTCCCATATCTTTGTTGTGGTAGCAGGGAGATAATCTTCCTCACAATGTCTGCATCACCTAGCTTATTAATGCCAATAGAACTGAGCTCATTGATAATTAGATTCAAACGAGAATACATGTCTCTAACAAGCTCATCATCTTTCATAGCAAAAGAATTATACTCATTTAAGACTAGGCAATGTTTTTGCTCACGGACATTGGATGTGCCGTCATGGAGCTCATGCAATTTTAGCCAAATCTCATTAGTAGTTTTCAGGGTAAATACTTGATTGAAAATATCCATGCTAAGAGATTCATACAAGCAATTTTTGGCTCTAGCATTTAAATGGATTTCTTTTTCCTCACTCGTGGTGGGTTTCTCGGGATTCTTGAGAGGTTTCATCCCGTCACGAGTGACTCTCCAAACACCTAGATCAACGGCCTCTAGGTAACAAGCCATTCTAGCACTATAATATGGGAAGTTAGTGCCGTCAAAGTGTGGTGGCCTATGGGTATCCATCCCTTCCTCTAAAAAGCGTCGACTCTTTTAGCGGTGAAGCTAAAGCGTTTCAAATGAGCCAAACAGGGCTCTGATATCACTTGTAGGAAACGGGTGACGCCTAAGAGGGGGGGGGGAATTAGGACTTCTAAAACTTTTACTAAACTAGGCCACAATTAAGTCCCTAGAGCAAAACCTATGCAAATAATCAAAACTAGAATGTGCAAACTAGGTTTTGTCTAAGTGTTGCTATCTCTACCACAAAGGCTAAGTTTCAATCTACACTAAATAAGTATGACAATAAGATTGAAACTTAAATGCTTAATATAAATGCGGAATGTAAAGAGCTAAGTAGAGAAGCAAACTCTCGTGGATGACGCCGGTATTTTTACCGAGGTATCCGGAACCACGCAAGGTCCCGACTAATCCTCGTTGGTGCCCCTACGCAAAGGGAAGCCCACGCGAGGGCCAAGCACCACGGTCGAGTAACTCCGTAGAGAGCCGCGGGCCTTCTCCACGCGCAAGTGGTGCTCCGCTTCCGGCTCCTCTCGGACGCTCCCCGCCGTCTCCACTATCGAGCTTCCGGCCGAAACGCCACGGGCCTCGTTCCCTCCGGTACACGGTGGCGGCCGTGACACAAACGCGGTTGTCACGGTCTCGCAAGACTCTCGCCCCACTCGGTACAATTTCAACGACTCACGCAAGAGCCGAGGGGTTGTGTGGTTTTACAAAACTCACTCAACCAACTAGGGTTCACCTAGAGCAAGCGCTAAAGCGGTCTAACTAACCTAAGCACTTCGCAAAGCACCTACGCTAATCACCGAGTGATTCTATTAAGCACTTGGGTGTTTGAGCTCTTGGAAATATGCACTATGTGTCTTGGTATGTTGCTTGGGCTCTCACACTAGAGAATGGCCGGTTGGGGTGGTATTTATAGCCTCCACACCCCCAACTAGCCATTGGACAGAAAGCAGCAGCTTTCTGTCGTCGGGTGCACCGGACAGTCCGGTGCACCACCGGACACTGCACAGTAGATGTCCGGTGCACGCCACGTCAGCCGACCGTTGGCGCCTGTAGCAGTCGACCGTTGGATCCGACCGTTGCCGCCCGTTGGCACACCGGACAGTCCGGTGCACACCGGACAGTCCGGTGCTATAGCCAGAGAGCGCCTGCCTGCGGCCTCTCTGCGCAGACTGTCCGGTGCACACCGGATACCAATGTCCGGTGCGCCACCAGGCGCTGGCTGATAGCCCTCATCTTGGATTTCTTCGCTGATTTCTTCGGGCTTCTTTGTTCTTGAGTATTGGACTCCTATGCATCTTTTTATGTCTTCTTTTGAGGTGTTGCATCCTCATTGCCTTGGTCCAATTCTCTTCGCATCCTGTGAACTACAAACACAAACACTAGAAAACTTATTAGTTCACGGATTGTGTTGTTCATCAAACACCAAAACTCAATTAGCCAAATGGCCCGGGGTCCATTTTCCTTACAGTCTTCTGGGGCCGAGCCCAAGTCCGAGCCCTGGGTCGGGCGAGGCGGAGATCGTCGTCTTCTGGGGCCGAGCCCAAGTCCGAGCCCTAGGTCGGGCGAGGCGGAGATCGTCGTCTTCTGGGGCCGAGCCCAAGTTCGAGCCCTGGGTCGGGCGAGGCGGAGATCGTCGTCTTCTGGGACTTAGCCCGAGTCCGAGCCCTGGGTCGGGCGGAGCGGAGTTCGCCGTCTTCCGGGACTTAGCCCGAGTCCGAGCCCTGGGTCGGGCGGAGTTCGCCGTCTTCCGGGACTTAGCCCGAGTCCGAGCCCTGGGTCGGGCGGAGCGGAGTTCATCGTCTTCTGGGGCCGAGCCCAAGTCCGAGCCCTTGGTCGGGCGAAGCGGAGCTTCCTATGGTGCCTCCGGCAGGGCCTGACTGCTTGTCAGTCTTACTCTGTCCAGTGGCACTGCAGTCGGTGTGGTGTAGGCGGCGCTGTCCTTCTGTCAGGCCGGTCAGTGGAGCGGCGAAGTGACGACGGTCACTTCGGCTCTGCCGGCTGGGGGGTGCGCGCCAGAATAAGGGTGTCAGGCCACCTTTGCATTAAATGCTCCTGCGACTTGGTCGGTCGGTGCGGCGATTTGGTCAGGGTTGCTTCTTAGCGAAGGCAGGGCCTCGGGCGAGCCGGGAATATGTTCGCCGCTGAAGGGGGGCCTCGGGCGAGACAGAAATCCTCCGGGGTCGGCTGCCCTTGTCCGAGGCTAGGCTCGGGTGAGGCGTGATCGTGTCCCTCGAATGGACTGATCCCTGACTTAATCGCACCCATCAGGCCTTTGCAGCTTCGTGCTGATGGGGGTTACCAGCTGAGAATTAGGAGCCTTGAGGGTACCCCTAATTATGGTCCCCGACACATGTCTATATATAATGAACTCTTTCATTCCACTAGTTGAGCATTATCAACATAAGCAAGCAATTTCTCTGTCATGACTTTAAGTGTTTTCCCACACTAGTGTATCTATGGACTAATCACCTATGTATCTTAACATAAAAACATATTGCTCCATCTAAGGTTATCGTTCAATTATCAAAACCAAACAATGATCTTTTGATCTCGATTACCGAGTCATAGATGGATTGTGGGACACATAGGTGCCAGCGCCCTGTAACTATGGGCCCACCCAGTGAGCTGTATGGACTCGCCTTTGTCGATGAACTCTCAGTCTAGTCGGTCTTGGTGCTAGTCATATAGGGTTTGAGCCATTTAGGAACTACAACCCCTCCTAATGTTACTGTGAAATAAAATAGTTGTTACGTTATTAGAGTTAGGTAAACTAAAGGAATAATAAAATAAAATGATCAGAGACTGTTAGATCAAATCATGAGAGAATATATCAGCCAAACAAATAATATAACATATAGCAGGTGATAGGTGCCTTATATATATCGGTAGACTAAAAATAATAATTGTATTTAGTAGAAGATGTTGTAGCATTTACTATGAAGATGATGTGGCACTTAGTGGATATGATTAAACTAAAATCAATAATTATATTTAAAGATGCTGTAGTATTTCTTACCGGAGATGATGTGCGCTTAGTGAAGTGTAGTACGAGACATTGATCACTTGAAATGTGAAAAATATTAGAAACAATAGGTTTACCTTTTTATGAAAGATACAGCTATATAGATGAAAAAACGAGACAAGAGTTGAGTAGCAACTACTATCTTTGTCCTAAAAAATATCATTGTAATTTTAAACTAAGTTTCTGTTTGTACCTAACACTTCTTCTGAAGCTAATTTAAGTAGAGATTCACAAGATCCAATAAAATTATCAACTTACTAAATCGATCGACACGATACCAATGGAGAGAAATGGTCAAAGTCTATATAGATTTATTATGAAATATAATTTATAATGGTATTTATTCTGCATCGTGAATTTTGTTGTTTATTTACGCGTTGAAGAATGAGATCGGCACTCTTTTTTGACCGACCGAGAGAGGAGTAGCAAGCCGATGGTAATGCTGCAGCAGGCCAGAGGGGCATGCATGCACCGTCGCCGACCGTCGCCATTAGTGTTGGCAATTGGGCTGGGTTGGGTAGGGCTGGCCCGAACCCGTCGTGTTTCGTCAAATGGGTTCAGATTAAGAAAGTTTAATAAACTTTTGGATCATGTCATGTCAGTTCGAAGTGTAATACAGTGGTATAGCCCGGCTCTAAACCACGTCGTGCTTTCGTTAGACCGTGCCTGTCCAAACGCAACTCATATATTTAACCATATAAAATCAAAATATTACAACAACGTAAAGTATATAACTTACTAAATTAAAGATATTAAACAATTCTAACATCATTTGACCACATAAAATTTTAACAATATAAAGTCCGTAGCTTACCAAATTAAAAAAATTAAACAATATTGTTGGGGGCCTTCGTCCTCCGAAGGTCCTCAAAAACATGATTTGACAATGTTTTCCAAGTGGATTATGTGAACAGGTATCTTCGGACTCAGAAGTATGAACATGAAGTACGGTCAGGACGAAGCCTGAACCAGACGAAGGGGGATTAAAATGGAGGACGGGCTGATTACCAAGCTCCACGAAGGATGGTGCTCAGCCGAAGCTGTGCGCAGGGGAGCTTCGTCGCGATAGCAGAGAGGGGAACCGACTTAAGGATGAAAAGACTACTTGGGCCTTGACAGATTTCCATAAGTCATTGGCAAATGTAATGGACATGAATGTAATTTTACGTGGGCTGCGTCCCGCGTCTATAAATAGATGAACAGTACTCCCGTACTGTTCACGCTGATCTGGCATTTACTTTTGCGTCATCCGTGTACTTTTGTCTTTCTGCAATCCGAAGGTACACTTGTAATTTGAAGTCATTTCTATTGATATACGATAATAAAATAGAAATGACATGATAATAAAGTTTAAATGTTTATATTACTTTTAATGTTGCTCATAAATCCTTCGTCATAACTTATCGCACTTACGAAGGTATATTATTTCTGACCTTCGTCCGGAGTACATTATATCCTGAAGGGAAATAATGTTTCGAGGGACGAAGGACCTCATCATTTAACACTTTTTATGTTGCCTTGTTCTTAATCCGAAGCATTTGAGAACAAGTCCCCAACATTGGCGCCCACCTCCGGTGAACTCACTTCCATTTCAAGTTTTTCGAACACCTTCGGAAGCTATAGACCCTCGCTATGGCGCCGAAGAAAGCTTCAGCGACTGGGGCTGCAGCACTGCAACCGCTGGACCCCAACCAGGAGACCGTCTCTCTTCGGGAGGCCCGAAGCCAGAAGAGGAAGGCCGTCAGCCCGACGCTTCAGGAGGATGAACTAGACCAAGAGATCAGGGATATGGAGATGCTTCATCAACAGGTGCAGAGGAAAAAAGAAAAGATGGCCAGGCTAGCTGAGCTGCAAAGGCAGATAGACGAAGCTTCTGAAGAAGTCCGTCATCTTACCCACGATGAGCAGAACCGAAGGCCTCAACAAAAAGACCTTCGTCAGGAGGGCTTCTTCAACGAAGATGACTGGTATGACAATTTCCATCATGGAAATTTTGTTTTCGATGATGCTTCTCCTCTGTCCGCTGAGCTGCAGGCTACACCTTGGCCTCCGTCCTATAAGCCACCCCAGCTTCCTATGTTTGATGGCCATTCAGACCCGAAGCAGTTCTTGATGAGTTACGAAGCAACAGTGTCTTCGTATGGTGGCAATGCTGCAGTCATGGCAAAGTCTTTCGTTATGGCCGTCAGGAATGTTGCTCAGACCTGGTATTCCTCCCTTCGACCAGGAACGATCACTTCATGGCAGAAGCTGAAGGAGATGTTGTTAACCAGTTTTCAAGGATTTCAGACGAAGCCGGTCACTGCTCAAGCCTTGTTCCAGTGCACTCAGGATCATGAAGAATACCTTCAGGCGTATGTCAGAAGGTTCTTGCGTTTGAGGGCGCAAGCACCAACGGTGCCCAATGAAATTGTCATCGAAGCCATGATCAAGGGGCTTCGTCCTGGACCTGCAGCTCAATACTTTGCTAGGAAGCCTCCTCAAACTCTGGAGAAGCTGCTCCAAAAGATGGACGAGTACATTCGTGCCGACAATGACTTTCGCCAAAGAAGGGAGGAGGCTTTCAGATTTTCTGAAATGACCAGGGGCTTCGGAGGAAGATTTTATCCGAGGCATGTCAGGTCCATCCACAACTCCACTCAAAATGATGATAAGGGGAGTCAGCAGAACAGACCGCAGAGCTCCTCACAGGCTTCGGGGCAACAGCAAACTTTCTTCCGACCACCAGCTCCAAGAGGCAGAGGCGCCAGGGGCTTCGGCGGAAGATTTGGAGATCAACCAAGGAGGGTATTTTGCTTATTCTGTGGTGAAAACAAGGGCCATACCACCAGGATGTGCCATGTTACCATCCAGAAACAAAAGGAGCTAGCAGAAGCTGCAGCGCAACAGGGCCAGCCGAAGCAGGTCATGCATACTGCTTCGTACCATCAGCCTTACATCCCGGAATACGTGGGCAACCACCCTGCAGTTTCCATAGCTTCGGCGAGTCAACCTCAAGCTTCATGGCAACAGCCCCCGCCCCCACCTCCGCTGCAACAAGGCCAACAGCTAGAAGGGAGCCAATATGTTCCGCACCAAAGGGATCTCAGAGAGCAATCTGAAGCTCGCACAGTCAATAGTACTGTGCCAGAGTCGAAGCACATTTATTGACAAATATCCTACTTTGATATCAGTCTTTTCCGTTTAGTTCTATTTTCTGTGTAATAAAGAACATTTCAGTTTTTATGTAATAGTTTCGTGGTTGGTTATCAGGAAAACCTATCTTCTCCACAGGCTTAAGTTGCTGAAGCTTAAAAATTTGCGGTAACAAGGAGGACCCTCGAATTATTAAAAATCCTTCGAAGCAACAAAAAGTCGTTCTAAGGAACGCAGAGTAAGTTGCCGAAGTTACAAAAAGCCGTTCCAAAGGGAGCGCAGTGTAAGTTTTTTGCTCCAAAGACGTTCCTAAGGGAATGCAGAGCATACAGCGAAAAGTCAACGCTGATACCGCCTAAAGTAAAAGGCGAAGAAGCTCCAAAGACGTTCCTAAGGGAATGCAGAGCTTACAGCGAAAAGTCAACGCTGATACCGCCTAAGTAAAAGGCGAAGAAGCTCTAAAGACGTTCCTAAGGGAATGCAGAGCTTACAAATATATTTTGTGTGTATCTTCGGAACAAACGTCATTTGCATAACATAACATCATCACATCATTTTGCATAGCATAAACATCATACATCATGTTGCATATGGCAAAAGAAGGGGACACAGTATCAACCTTCGAAAGGACGCTTTGAGAAAGCGAAAATTGTGTAAAGTCACGAGGGAATACAATGATAATCTTCGGAATACAGCTTCGGAGAATGTTTTCACAAAGCATGGACGTGCTTCATCAGAGTGATATCGAAATTGCACAGCTTCGGAGAATGTCTTCTTCACGAAGCATGAAAAGAAGGGAAGGTGTTTTTTCGCCGAAGGCTCAAAAATGGTATGTATGTAGAATTTCATGCATCGTAAAGAATTGAATAATGAAAAGAGACTTGTATATTACATTCAAATGTACAAAATATTACATAGATCACACTTCAAATGTTTTTTCTAATAACACCTAGTCTTCTCTTAATACTACTTCGGCAGCCTCATTTAGAAGTTGTTCAACAACTTTATCCATGATAGCTTCGGCCATTTGTTTGATTTCGTCATCCTCTTTTGTGTGAGGGTCAACAGACGATCCAGCAGGTTCTGAGGGAAGAGAATATTTTTGCATTACTATTACAAACCGCGAGCAAAGTTTGAAATAAAAATTACAGCACAATAAGAGCGACTAATTAATACCTATTTGCCCTTCGGCAACTTCTGTCACTTTCCTAGCATCATGGATGCCTTTTTCACTCCTTTGAATAATTTCTTGCGCCATTTCTCGGCCGCCGTTGTCCCAGACATCAGTAAAGAATTTGCCACCAACCATGCTTGCTTCGGCCGAGGGGTCTTTGATGTCTTCGGAGGATAAGGCAGCTTCGGACTGAGCTAAAGATTTTACATGTTCACAACCTTTCTTCTCCAAGACAGTAGCAACTCCCCTGGCGCCCGAAAAAGCGCAGATGTCACCGCGGCTACTCAGGATTTCCTCGAAGGCCTCTGCTTCGTGACTGATCCATTCTATTGGACCTTCGGGATTGCCTCTTGAGAAATTCTCTTCACTGGAAAATGCGCCCACGCTGGCGAAGCTGCTTTTAATTTTCTTTACGCATTCCATGGATTTTTCGAAGCATTTTTTCTTAGAAGATCGAAGCTCTTCCACGGTTGCTTCCAAATGATCAGCCCATTGGTCGCTGCATTCCCGTCTTGTTTCTTCAAGTATGCGTTCTTCTTTCGCCCGGGCCAATTGCTTCTGAAGATCTTTAATTTCGCGTCTCTGAGCTTCGGCCTGAACCTTTGCAGCAGCTTCGTCCTTTTTTATTTTGTCTACTAATGTAAGCAGAATTTTATCTTTTTCTAGAGCTTCGTTTCTCAGTTTAATAACTTCTGAGCGTAAATTGTTGAACGCAATTTCATAGCTCTCATCTTCGACACTCTTTTGTGCTCTTAATGCGTTGCTTAGGATTAAGCCCTATACGAAAAAGAATCCATATAAGAATAAAAGAATGAATTATGTATTAAAAAAAAATTCAAGCGTCTAATTCCCATACCTTTAGGCTATTGTACGCAAGACTGTCCGCGAGATCCTCCTTTGTCATAGCACATAATCCAGCTTCGAGCTTCGGAAACCCCATACTTCTAGCCATCTCTCGGCAGACAGATAGTTCTTTATTATCAGGAAGGCAGTACAGGAAGTCATCTTCATTTGTCCCATTAAACACTACTGCCCCCTTCGGATATTTTAGCTCTCTGGCATAGTAGTTGGCTTCGTAAGTCTCTTCTTCAGATAATTTCTTCCCCGAAGCATGTCGTACGATGTAATCGCATATGCTGGAAGGAGCTTCGGGGGCGGCAGTGTCAATTTCTTCAACCAAATTTGGTTCTGATATTTTTGTTTCCAAAGATTGTTCCTTGGTGGGCTCTGAAGGCCCAGCTTCAGCTTCAGGTTGTTGCTTCGAAGCTTCAGCAACTACAGCTTCGGTAGACACTTCAGCAACTTCAATAGTCTTCTTTGGAGTTGTGCTTGAAGACTTAATTGTCTCCAAAACATCTAGCACGTTCACCATTCTTTTTCTTTTCGGGGTCACCGACGGGCCCTTTTGATTTTTTATTGTTTCGACATTTGCTGAAGGACTTAAGATTTCCGATATTTTTGGCTCTTCAATCTTCGGTTTCTCTGCTTTTCCTGCTGAAGGCGCTTCAGTCTTTTCTTCCATCTTCGGCACTGGAGCTGGTTCTGTAGCTTCAGAGGCCAAAGAGACTTCACCAATAAATTCTGGCACTGTGGCCGGCTCAATAAAACGCGCTCGGTGAGTGAGCACCTTTATCTTTTTCCTTTGCGGCGCTGGCTCGCTAGTGGCACTCGTGGTAGCTTCTGTCGCAGGAGAAGTATTTTTTCTTTTGCGACCCGACACCGGATAGTGGTAGTCAGGGTAGACAAACCCGACTGCGTCAAATACCCGGTTGAGCCTTTTCTTCTTTCGGCCTCCGAAGGCTGCTGATAACGCAGTGTTCTCGGCCTTCGAGTACACCCCAAGCAGTTCGTCACTTAATGTTTCAATGTTTTTTAACCAGTCGTCATCAGGTTCAACAAATTTATCCCCGTATTTGAATGTGTATTTCAGTCTGACCAGTCCGCCTTCGTCGGACTCTTTGATGGTCTCCTTCGGCATTTCCCACTTTCCTGCAAGTGGCCACACCCTGAAGGCAATATGTTCTTGAATCAAGTCCCTTGTCCCAATAAAAGAGCAGACTACGCCGAAGGCTCTTTGGCATTCCTCGGCTGCTTCATCCATTTCAACCTTCGGCCTTCGAAGTCCGAAGCGTTGCCAGATGGGGCGCATAATGATATTCTTGACATCTTCTTGCACTGTTAAGTCATTCTTTACATAGAACCATTCAGTCATCCAGGCTCCGGGCCACCTCTTCCGAAAGGTCGGCACAGGGCGGCTTGGCCCGGAGCGGGGCGCCGAAGCTGTAGCACCCAAAGTTGTTGTGATATTGTTCTTTCCCCCAGGGCTTCGTCTCATATAACAACTCATGAATGTTGCAAAAGCTTTTAGCATTTGGTTCTAAACCTTGGCTTCTCGCAGCCCAGACAAACATCCCCATTCTTATGATAGCTTCGGGAGTAATTTGATGAAGGTAGACTTGAAATGTCTTCAGGACTTCAACAACAAAGTTGCTTAGGGGGAATCGAAGCCCAGCCTTGAGAAAGCTTCGGAAGATTACGACTTCATCTTCTTCGGGGGTGGGAGAAGTCTTTTCTCCAGCATCAACCCTCACAATAGATATATCTCGAAAATACCTCCCCCTCATATTATCAATATGATTCTGCTTAATAGTGGTTTTCCCGAAAACCGTGTGACTTGGCCGCCATGGTCGATCTTCGGACTCTTCCCCACCACTTTCTACATCATAATTGTCGCTGTCACCAGTATCTTCGGACAAACCTTCAAGAATCTCCTTGGTGATTTTCTCCGTATTGGTTTCCGCCATCGCTATAAGGAACCCCAAGTTCTTCTCTTCGTCGAGACTCAGCTTCGTCTCAGCAGGGATCTTCTTACCTTCAGACATCTTCGGAAACGCTAAAAAACTATTTTCAAGGCCGAAGCTTCAAAATCAAGAAGATCAGCAAATCTTAGTGCACAAGAGCTAAAAATTTAGTGGGCCGAAGCAGATGGCAAGTGTGCATACCAAATAAGTTTGCGGTATGATCTTATTTATACCCCCAGGGCGTTGAAAATTGAAAGACCCCGCTTGTCAGTGAATGTTGCTATTCTAGCAAAGGGGAGGTGTTTTTTCGGACCTTCGGCTCAAGGCCTTCGTCCATATCGCAATCTGAATTTATCATTAACAAATTAATATTGCGAGGGGCTACTGTTGGGGGCCTTCGTCCTCCGAAGGTCCTCAAAAACATGATTTGACAATGTTTTCCAAGTGGATTATGTGAACAGGTATCTTCGGACTCAGAAGTATGAACATGAAGTACGGTCAGGACGAAGCCTGAACCAGACGAAGGGGGATTAAAATGGAGGACGGACTGATTACCAAGCTCCACGAAGGATGGTGCTCAGCCGAAGCTGTGCGCAGGGGAGCTTCGTCGCGATAGCAGAGAGGGGAACCGACTTAAGGATGAAAAGACTACTTGGGCCTTGACAGATTTCTATAAGTCATTGGCAAATGTAATGGACATGAATGTAATTTTACGTGGGCTGCGTCCCGCGTCTATAAACGTACTGTTCACGCTGATCTGGCATTTACTTTTGCGTCATCCGTGTACTTTTGTCTTTCTGCAATCCGAAGGTACACTTGTAATTTGAAATCATTTCTATTGATATACGATAATAAAATAGAAATGACATGATAATAAAGTTTAAATGTTTATATTACTTTTAATGTTGCTCATAAATCCTTCGTCATAACTTATCGCACTTACGAAGGTATATTATTTCTGACCTTCGTCCGGAGTACATTATATCCTGAAGGGAAATAATGTTTCGAGGGACGAAGGACCTCATCATTTAACACTTTTTATGTTGCCTTGTTTCTTAATCCGAAGCATTTGAGAACAAGTCCCCAACAAATATGGACTTCATTAGGACGTGTCGGCCCAAGCCCCACCCATCTATGCGGATCGTGCTGAGGACCTGATAGATCGGAATTTAAGACCCGATTCAGACCCACCTTCGAGCCGAACTAGCCTAGCCTAGCCTATAATCGTGCTGGACCGTAATCGTGTTGGTTCAAAAAGACAGGTGCATATTCACAGCACTAGTCGCCATGTACGCAGGGTCAGAGATGAATCACATGCATGAGCATGTGGCCATGGTCCGAGGATGAATTTACCTCCGATCCACCGGGGCCGATTTAATTGTACGACTAATAGTCTATGGCCATGCAGCATGCATGCAGCAGCTAGACGCCGGCGGGACCGCGCCCAGGCCGGCCATCAGACGCCAAAGCACCAGCATGTTTGTCGTTATCGTGACCACGAACGAATTCATGCTCGCTCTACACCATAGACCCTAGCACACATCTATATCTATGATCCTTCATCGTTTTCACATGTCGCACTCACGCGCGCGCTGTCACTGTGTTCGTCGAACCAGACGGATACAGTTCTAGTCAGACACAGGTTATATATGACACCAAACATATTTAATCTAAACATATATTTTACGTCAAATCTTTATTTGAATTTGGTTGAATTTTATTTTGTTTGATCTAACTTTTATGGTCATGAGAAGGAGGACATAATACTTAGTCATATGATAGTGCACATAAAATTTTAAAATAAAAAAGGTTGAGTTTGTTTCTATAATGATAAAAGTAAGAATTAGTTACTTTGTAATATTGGTATTGTCGGCGTTTCGACCCCGGGGGTCCCTGGACCGACGAGTAAATTGTCGCCGCGTGTCCCAGTCCAGATGGGTCGGCGCGAGGCGGAGCACGAAGGAGGGAAGAAACAGGCAAAGGGGAAACCCGCGGCCTTCGTGTTGCCCTGCACCCAGGTCGGGTGCGCTTGCAGTAGGGGGTTACAAGCGTTCGCGTGGGAGAGAGAGAGAGAGAGAGAGAGAGAGAGAGAGAGCCTTACGCGTCGGCCCGTTCTCCCGCGCGGCCAACCTTCTCGTACGAGAGCCCTGAACCTTCCTTTTATAGGCGTAAGGAGAGGGTCCAGGTGTACAATGGGGGGTGTAGCAGTGTGCTAACGTGTCTAGCAGAGAGGAGCTAGAGCCCTAAGTACATGCCGTCGTGGTAGTCGGAGAGGTTTTGACACCTTGTTCATGTGATGTCGTGGCCATCGGAGGAGAGCTGGAGCCCTGCGGAAGGACAACTGTCGGGGCTGTCGAATCCTTTCCGACGTCTCCTTGCTTCCGTAAGGGGCTGAGAGCCGCCGTCGTCATAGAGCACGCGGAGCGCCATCATTATTTGTTTACCGGGGCGAGCCAGATGGGACGCCGGTCTTGTTCCCCGTAGCCTGAGCTAGCTAGGGGTAGGGTAATGATGGTCCCCCCTGTGACGTGGTCAGTCCGAGCCCTAGGTCGGGCGAGGCGAAGGCTCCTCCGAGGTCGAGGTTGAGTCCGAGCCCTGAGGTCGGGCGAGGCGGAGTCCATCGTCTTCCGGAGCCGAGGCTGAGTCCGAGCCCTGGGATCGGGCGAGGCGGAGTTCGTCGTCTTCCGGAGCCGAGGCTGAGTCCGAGCCTTGGGGTCGGGCGAGGTGAAGTCCATCTTCCGAGGCCGAGACGGGGGTCGAGCCCTGGGGTCGGGCGAGGCGGAGCTTCCTATGGCGCCCGAGGCTGGACTTAGCTGCTGTCAGCCTCACTCTATCGAGTGGCACAGCAGTCGGAGCGACGCAGGCGGCGCTGTTTTATTGTCAGGTCGGTCAGTGGAGCGGCAAAGTGACTGCGGTCACTTCGGCTCTGTCGACTGAAGAGCGCGCGTCAGGATAAGCTGTCAGGCGATCCTTGCATTAAATGCTCCCGCGATACGGTCGGTTGGCGTGGCGATCTGGCCAAGGTTGCTTCTCTGCGAAGACTGGGCCTCGGGCGAGCCGAAGGTGTGTCCGTTGCTTGAGCGGGGCCCTCGGGCGAGACGTAAATCCTCCGGGGTCGGCTGCCTTTGCCCAAGGTTGGGCTCGGGCGAGGCGAGATCGTGTCCCTTGAGTGGACTGAGCCTTGACCTTAATCGCGCCCATCAGGCCTTTGCAGCTTTGTGCTGATGGGGGTTACCAGCTGAGATTAGGTGTCTTGGGGGTACCCCTAATTATGGTCTCCGATAGTAGCCCCCGAGCCTCGAAGGGAGTGTTGATACTCGCTTGGAGGCTATTGTCGCACTTTTTTGCAAGGGGACCGACCTTTCTCGGTTGCGTTTCGTTCCGGTGGGTGTGCGCGAGTGCACCCGCCGGGTGTAGCCCCCGAGGCTCGGAGGAGTGGTTTGACTCCTTCGAGGTCTTAGCGCGTTTCGTGATGCTTCGACCGGTCTGGTTGTTCCCTCATGCGAACTGGCCATAGCCCGGGGTGCATAGTCGAGTCCCAAGTTCTCGGGCTGGTATGTTGACGCTGTCAACGGTTTGGCCGGAGCCGGGTTTGCGAGAGCAGCCCCCGAGCCTCCGCACAGAGCGGGAGGACGGTCAAGGACAGACTCGGCTTTTTTCATACGCCCTGCGTCGCCTTTCCGCAAGGAGGAGGGGGGAAAGCGCCATGTTGCCCTCGGAGGGCGCCGAACATGGTGTCTCCAGTGAGTTGCTAACGGGTAATCCGAGTGGACGCCCGTGCCCCATTCATTAGGTGTCGGCTAGTGGCCCGGAGGCGCGCTCCAAAAGTACCTGCGGGTGATTCGCCGGACCCGGTCCCCTTTTGACGGGGTCCGAGGGCTCGATGCCTCCCTCTGGTGGGATCCCGTTACAAAATCGTTCCCGTCGGTCTCGGAAATGTCCCAGAGTACCTCGGGAGCGTAGCCCGAGCCTTGGTTATGTATCGAACGTACCCAGGGTCATCCCTCGCTCTGCGTGCTCTGAGGCGGCTGTCGAACCCTTCAGGGGCCAGCCTACGAACCCCTGATCAGTAGTGGGCGCGGAGCCCGAGTGGCCTGAGGCGGCCGTTGAACCCTTCCGAGGGGCCAGCCTTCGAACCTCTGACTAGTAGTGGGCGCGGAGCCCGAGTGCTCTGAGGCGGCTATTGAACCCTTCTGAGGGGCCAGCCTTCGAACCTCTTATCAGTAGGGGGCTCGGGGCCCGCTTCCTTCGTGGAGAAGGATCCCTTTCAGAGTATCCCCTTTCCCGGTCCCTGTAGCAAGAGAGAGAAAGAGGAAGTGGAAAAGGATACGAAATCGAATGACGTGGCGCACCTTTTTTGACGCGGTCATCATGGTGGAGGTGAAGCGTCGTCTGCTTTGCCTGCCAAAGGTGCCGCCTGTCCTGCCGCGGAGTTAATGCGACGGGACGAGTGGTTCGCGGGGCAACCGTTGTGCGTGCGCGAGCCGTTCGAGGAACGGGCGTCTCGCTTTGAGTTTTGAATCTTGCGACAGGTTCGGGCGAAGTGTTGAACGGGTCTCGCCCGGGCCTTTATATATTCGGGAGAGGGACCGGTGACGGTTCTTTACTTTGCTGCTCGCCTCCCACTTAGGTTTTCGCAACCCGAGGGAATAGCCAGAGAAAGGAAACCGCACACCTCGTCCTCTCCGTCGCCACCTCTTCTGCTCGGTGATGGCCAACCGGGTGACTGTTGTTTCGCCGCGCGACCCGTGGCCTTTCTCCACCGTCACAGCGGGTGATCTGGAGGCCCTTGTTGCTGATGGTTTGCTTCGCCCTCTCACCGGTGACTCGCAGCCGGAGTGGATGGCCCCTCCGAGCGGCGCCGCCCCGTCCCCGCCGTCGGGGTATGTGCTGAGCTTTGTCTCCTTTCACGAGCGGGGGTTCGGAGTGCCGGCAAGCCGTTTTATGCTGGCGATTCTGCACGTCTACGGGGTGGAGCTGCACAATCTCAGTCCCAACTCCATCTCGCAAGCAGCCATCTTTGCGGCGGTTTGCGAAGGATATTTGGGGATTGCCCCCCACTGGGACCTGTGGACCCATCCCTTCTTCGCGGAGCTTTTTGCCTCGTCGACGGGGGAAAGAAGAGTTCGCATGATGGTGCGGGCCGGTGGTTGCATCCTCTAGTTGAGGCAGGCGCGGGCGCTGCAGTACATCCCTGCCATCCTCGCGTCTTCGAACAAAGGGTGGCAGCGCCGGTGGTTTTATCTCCGAAATGACGACGGGAGGCTCCTGTCGTTTTCTCAACGAGTGGTGACCGCCGCCACCGATAATTGGCGCTATGGGGCCCCCGCGCGAGAGACAGAAGAATCTCCAGCCCCTTTTGAAGGCCTTGGAGGAGCTGCGAGAAGGAGGGCTCATCGCCGCGGGGGTGGTTGCCGCCATTCATCGCCGGAGGGTGCTCCCCTCGACGGAGCGGCGACTGCCGCTTTGGGAGATGACGCCGGGGGTCGACTTGGAGGGTTTGCAGATGTCCTCGGACCCCCTTCCCGCCGACGACCTCCACAGGCGGGTAGCCGACACGGTAGGGAAGTTAGACGCCGGCGCCTTTTCCCAGCTCTCGATGCGTCCCGATCGCGGGTGTGTGTCCCTGGTGAGTGTCCGCTCCTTCTTCCTTCTTGTGTCGGATTGCCCTTGGTTCTCACAGCCGAGACTTTTCGTCCGTCTCCAGGAGGTGGGGTTTCACAAGCCTTCCCTGCCACCGGTCCCGGAGGACGCGGTGGACCGAGCTATGCGGAGGGTCGTCACGGAGAAGAGGAAGGAGAAGAAGGACACGAAGAAGGCTCGGGCCCGCGAGCGGATACGGGCTCGGGACGCCTTGGAGAGGCTTCGTCGTCGGCAGGAGAGGGACGGGCTCCCGAGGGAGCCGTCGCCGGAGATGCCTGATGACGACGACGACGATGAAGACGATGATGAAGACGACGACATGGCTGCCCGCCTCAGCCTCAGCCCGGATCTGAGGCTGGGCCAGGGGTCGTTGAGCCAGCCCCCGAGCGGGCTGGCGCCGTCGATATCCGGGACCGGGACGTCGGGGTCCCGGTCCGAAGAACGGGGCAGGCCGAGGGGGTACTTGACCCCTTGGCCGAGGTAGTTGAGGTGACCCCGGGGAGTCAGGCCGAGCCGCCTGTTCCCTAAGAACCGTTGCCCGTGCCGACTGCACAGGAGGGTGATCCTCGGGTCGTCGTGGCTGCGCCTGGGCAGTCCGTCCCTCTGGTGCCTCGGGCGCCCAAGGCAAGGATGGTGCCGAAGCCGGCAGCGGGGCTGACCTCGGTGGTACCTTCGGGGATCGAGGCTCGAGAGATCTCCCCACAAGCACGATTGATCATGGCCCGGAGTGGGTAAGTATCTCAGGATATCTTCGTCCTGGCTCCTCCTTCGTGTGTCCTGATCCTGCTCTTCCCTTTTTTCCCAGCAAATGGAGGCATGGTTCGACCGGTCTGGCTCCCCGGAAGGCCCTCAAAACGGCGACGGCTTCTGCAGCCAGTGTCGCACCGGGCCTCGCCGGCCAGCTGGCCTTCTTACAAGATGCCCCAAAGCAGGGGGACCAGGCGGCACAAGTTGCCGTGGGGCGAGCTCCCGAGGCCGACTCCTCCGTCGAGGCGGCCGTCGTGCCGAGGGAGACTGCTGGCGCGGCTGCGGCCTCGAGCCCACCAGACGTGTTGTCGGCGCTGGCACCGGCTTCTGCCGAGGTGGTTGCCGTTCTGGCCGTGGAGCCTGAAAGTCACGTAGAGGGGGGGTGAATAGGGCGAAACTGGAATTTACAAAGTTAATCACAACTACAAGCCGGGTTAGCGTTAGAAATATAATCGAGTCCGAGAGAGAGGGTGCAAAACAAATCTCAAACGAATAAAGAGTGTGACACGCGGATTTGTTTTACCGAGGTTCGGTTCTTGCAAACCTACTCCCCGTTGAGGTGGTCACAAAGACCGAGTCTCTTTCAACCCTTTCCCTCTCTCAAACGGTCCCTCAGACCGAGTGAGCTTTCTCTTCTCAAATCAACCAGGAACAAAACTTCCCCGCAAGGACCACCACACAATTGGTGTCTCTTGCCTCGGTTACAAGTGAGTATTGATCTCAAGAAAGAATGAGAAAGAAGAAAGCAATCCAAGCGCAAGAGCTCAAAAGAACACAACAAATCACTCCTACTTAACACTAAAGCTTTTGTGGAATTGGGAGAGGATTTGATCACTTGGGTGTGTCTTGTATTGAACGCCTAGCTCTTGTAAGTGGTTGGAAGTTGGAAAACTTGGATGACTTGAATGTGGGGTGGTTGGGGGTATTTATAACCCCAACCACCAAACTAGCCGTTTGGTGGAGGCTGTCTGTCGCATGGTGCACTGGACAGTCCGGTGCACACCGGACACTGTCCGGTGCGCCAGCCACGTCACCAGGCCGTTGGGTTCCGACCGTTGGAGCTCTGACTGCTGGGCCCGCCTGGATGTCCGGTGGTGCACCGGACAAGGACTGTAGGCTATCCAGTGTGCCACCCGCGCGTGCTCTGCTCCTCTGCGCGCGCTGGCGCGCATTTAATGCGTTGCAGACGACCGTTGGCGCGAAGTAGCTGTTGCTCCGCTGGCTCACCGGACAATCCGGTGTGCACCGGATATGTCCGGTGAATTATAGCGGAGCGAATTCCCGAAGCTGGCGAGTTCCAGAGTCGCTCTCCCATGGGGCACCGGACACTGTCCGGTGTACACCGGACAGTCCGGTGAATTATAGCGGAGCGCCTCTGGATTTTCCCGAAGGTGATGAGTTTGGCTTGGAGTTCCCTGGTGCACCGGACACTGTCCGGTGTCACACCGGATAGTCCGGTGCGCCAGACCAGGGCTGCCTTCGGTTATCCCTTGCTCTCTTTGTTGAACCCAATTCTTGGTCTTTTTATTGGCTAAGTGTGAACCTTTGGCACCTGTATAACTTGTACACTAGAGCAATCTAGTTAGTCCAATTATTTGTGTTGGGCAATTCAACCACCAAAATCATTTAGGAAATAGGTGTAAGCCTAATTCTCTTTCAATCTCCCCCTTTTTGGTGATTGATGCCAACACAAACCAAAGCAAATATAGAAGTGCATAATTAAACTAGTTTGCATAATATAAGTGCAAGGGTTACTTGGAATTGAGCCAATAAAACTACTTATAAGATATGCATGGATTGTTTCTTCATTTTTAACATTTTGGACCACGCTTGCACCACATGTTTTGTTTTTGCAAATTCTTTTGTAAATCCTTTTCAAAGTTCTTTTGCAAATAGTCAAAGGTAAATGAATAAGATTTTGCGAAGCATTTTCAAGATTTGAAATTTTCTCCTCCTGTTTCAAATGCTTTTCCTTTGACTTAAACAAAACTTCCCCTAAATGAAATCCTCCTCTTAGTGTTCAAGAGGGTTTTAAGATGTCGATTTTGAAAATACTACTCTCTCCCCCTTTTGAACATAATGAGATACTAATTTGAAAATCATACCATTTGAAAAACTCTTTCTAAAATTAGTACCAATTGAAAACCAAAATTTTGAAAATGGTGGTGGTGCGGTCCTTTTGCTTTGGGCTCATGCTCTCTCTCCCCCTTTGGCATAAATCGCCAAAAACGGAATTATTAGAGCCCTTTTTAAACATTCTCTCTCCTTTGGCAAATAAAACATATGAGTGAAGATTATACCAAAGACGGAGTCCTTTTGCTTGGGATTTATGCTCTCTCCCCCAAAGATGGAGAGTGGCCTGGAGCGACGACGAAGGATGAGTTACGAAGTGGAAGCCTTTGTCTTCGCCGAAGACTCCAATTCCCTTTCAATACACCTATGACTTGGTTTGAAATAGACTTGAAAACACATTAGTCATAGCATATGAAAGAGACATGATCAAAGGTATATGAATGAGCTATGTGTGCAAATTAACAAAAAAAGTTCCTAGAATCAAGAATATTTAGCTCATGCCTAAGTTTGTTAAAGGTTTGTTCATCAAGTGGCTTGGTAAAGATATCGGCTAATTGATCTTTAGTATTAATGTATGAAATTTCGATATCTCCCTTTTGTTGGTGATCCCTTAGAAAGTGATACCGAATGGCTATGTGTTTAGTGCGGCTATGCTCAACGGGATTATCCGCCATGCGGATTGCACTCTCATTATCACATAGAAGAGGAACTTTGGTTAATTTGTAACCATAGTCCCTAAGGGTTTGATTCATCCAAAGTAGTTGCGCGCAACAATGGCCTGCGGCAATGTACTCGGTTTCGACGGTAGAAAGAGCTACGAAATTTTGCTTCTTTGAAGCCCAAGACACCAAGGATCTTCCCAAGAACTGGCAAGTCCCCGATGTGCTCTTTCTATTAATCTTACACCCTGCCCAATCGGCATCCGAATAACCAATTAAATCAAAAGTGGATCCCCTAGGATACCAAAGCCCAAACTTAGGAGTATAAACTAAATATCTCAAGATTTGTTTTACGACCGTAAGGTGAGCTTCCTTAGGGTCGGCTTGGAATCTTGCACACATGCATACAGAAAGCATAATATCCGGTCGAGATGCACATAAATAGAGTAAGGAACCTATCATCGACCGGTATACCTTTTGATCCATGGACTTACCTTCCGTGTTGAGGTCGAGATGCCCATTGGTTCCCATGGGTGTCTTGATGGGTTTGGCATCCTTCATCCCAAACTTGTTTAGAATATCTTGAGTATACTTTGTTTGGCTTAGGAAGGTGCCCTCTTGGAGTTGCTTCACTTGAAATCCTAAGAAGTACTTCAACTCCCCCATCATAGACATCTCGAATTTTTGTGTCATGATCCTACTAAATTCTTCACATGTAGACTCGTTAGTAGACCCAAATATAATATCATCAACATAAATTTGGCATACAAACAAGTCATTTTCAAGAGTTTTAGTGAAGAGTGTAGGATCGGCCTTTCCGACTTTGAATCCATTAGTGATAAGAAAATCTCTAAGGCATTCATACCATGCTCTTGGGGCTTGCTTGAGCCCATAAAGCGCCTTAGAGAGTTTGTAAACGTGATTAGGGTACTCACTATCTTCAAAGCCGAGAGGTTGCTCAACATAGACCTCTTCCTTGATTGGTCCATTAAGGAAGGCACTCTTCACGTCCATTTGATAAAGCTTGAAGCCATGGTAAGTAGCATAGGCCAATAATATACGAATTGACTCAAGCCTAGCTACGGGTGCATAGGTTTCACCGAAATCCAAACCTTTGACTTGGGAGTATCCTTTGGCCACAAGTCGGGCTTTGTTCCTTGTCACCACACCATGCTCATCTTGCTTGTTGCGGAAGACCCACTTGGTTCCTACAACATTTTGATTAGGACGTGGAACTAAATGCCATACCTCGTTCCTAGTAAAGTTGTTGAGCTCCTCTTGCATCGCCACCACCCAATCCGAATCTTGAAGTGCTTCCTCTACCCTGTGTGGTTCAATAGAGGAAACAAAAGAGTAATGCTCACAAAAATGTACAACACGAGATCTAGTGGTTGCCCCCTTATGAATGTCGCCGAGGATGGTGTCGACGGGGTGATCTCGTTGGATTGCTTGGTGGACTCTTGGGTGTGACGGCCTTTGTTCTTCATCCTCCTTGTCTTGATCATGCGCATATCCCCCTTGATCATTGTCGTCATCTTGAGGTGGCTCATTTGCTTGATCTTCTCCTTCATCAACTTGAGCCTCATCCTCATTTTGAGTTGGTGGGGTGCTTGCGTGGAGGAGGATGGTTGATCTTGTGCATTTGGAGGCTCTTCAGATTCTTTAGGACACACATCCCCAATGGACATGTTCCTTAGCGCGATGCACGGAGCCTCTTCATCACCTATCTCATCAAGATCAACTTGCTCTACTTGAGAGCCGTTAGTCTCATCAAACACAACATCACAAGAAACTTCAACTTGTCCAGTGGACTTGTTAAAGACTCTATATGCCCTTGTGTTTGAATCATATCCTAGTAAAAAACCTTCTACAGTCTTAGGAGCAAATTTAGATTTTCTACCTCTTTTAACAAGAATAAAACATTTGCTACCAAAGACTCCAAAATATGAAATATTGGGCTTTTTACCGGTTAGGAGTTCGTATGATGTCTTCTTGAGGATTCGGTGTAGATATAACCGGTTGATGGCGTAGCAGGCGGTGTTGACCGCCTCGGCCCAAAACCGGTCCGAAGTCTTGTACTCATCAAGCATGGTTCTTGCCATGTCCAATAGAGTTCTATTCTTCCTCTCCACTACACCATTTTGTTGTGGCGTGTAGGGAGAAGAGAACTCATGCTTGATACCCTCCTCCTCAAGGAAGCCTTCAATTTGAGAGTTCTTAAACCCCGTCCCGTTGTCGCTTCTAATCTTTTTGATCCTTAAGCTGAACTCATTTTGAGCCCGTCTCAAGAATCCCTTTAATGTCTCTTGGGTATGAGATTTTTCCTGTAAAAAGAATACCCAAGTGAAGCGAGAATAATCATCCACAATAACTAGACAGTACTTACTCCCGCCGATGCTTATGTAAGCGATCGGGCCGAATAGATCCATGTGTAGGAGCTCTAGTGGCATGTCGGTCGTCATGATGTTCTTGTGTGGATGATGAGCACCAACTTGCTTCCCTGCTTGGCATACGCTACAAATCCTGTCTTTCTCAAAATGAACATTTGTTAATCCTAAAATGTGTTCTCCCTTTAGAAGCTTATGAAGATTCTTCATCCCAACATGGGCTAGTCGGCGGTGCCAGAGCCAACCCATGTTAGTCTTAGCAATTAAGCAAGTGTCGATTTCAGTTCTATCAAAATCTACCAAGTATAGCTGACCCTCCAACACTCCCTTAAATGCTATTGAATCATCACTTCTTCTAAAGACAATGACACCTACATCAGTGAATAGACAGTTGTAGCCCATTTGACATAATTGAGAAACGGAAAGCAAATTGTAATCTAATGAATCTACAAGAAAAACATTGGAAATAGAATGGTCAGGAGATATAGCAATTTTACCCAATCCTTTGACCAAACCTTGATTTCCATCCCCGAATGTGGTAGCTCGTTGGGGATCTTGGTTTTTCTTATAGGAGGAGAACATCTTCTTCTCCCCTGTCATGTGGTTTGTGCACCCGCTTTCGATGATCCAACTTGAGCCCCCGGATGCATAAACCTACAAAACATGTTTAGTTCTTGACTTTAGGTACCCAAATGGTTTTGGGTCCTTTGGCATTAGATACAAGAACTTTGGGTACCCAAACACAAGTCTTTGATCCCTTGTGTTTGCCCCCAACATACTTGGCAACTACCTTGCCGGATTTGTTAGTTAAAACATATGATGCATCAAAAGTTTTAAATGAAATGTCATGATCATTTGATGCACTAGGAGTTTTCTTCTTAGGCAACTTAGCATGGGTTGGTTGCCTAGAACTAGATGTCTCACCCTTATACATAAATGCATGGTTAGGGCCAGAGTGAGACTTCCTAGAATGAATTCTCCTAATTTTGCTCTCAGGATAACCGGCAGGGTACAAAATGTAACCCTCGTTATCCTGAGGCATGGGAGCCTTGCCCTTAACAAAATTAGACAATTTCTTAGGAGGGGCATTAAGTTTGACATTGTCCCCCTTTTGGAAGCCAATGCCATCCTTAATGCCAGGGCGTCTCCCACTATAAAGCATACTACGAGCAAATTTAAATTTTTCATTTTCAAGTTCATGCTCGGCAATTTTAGCATCTAACTTTGCTATATGATCATTTTGTTGTTTAATTAAAGCCATGTGATCATGAATAGCATTAATATCAACATCTCTACATCTAGTACAAATAGAAGTGTGCTCAATGGTAGATGTAGATGGTTTGCAAGATTTTAATTCTACAACCTTAGCATGCAATATGTCATTTTTACTTTTAAGGTCGGAAATGGTAGCATTGCAAACATCAAAATCTTTAGCCTTAGCAAGCAATTTTTCATTTTTATCTCTAAGGCTAGCAAGAGAAATGTTCAATTCTTCAATCTTAGCAAGCAAATCATCATTATCATTTCTAAGATTGGGAATTGAAACATTACAAGCAATAGAATCAACCTTAGCTAACAAATTAGCATTCTCATTTCTAAGGTTGTCTATAGTCTCATGGCAAGTGCTTAACTCACTAGATAATTTTTCACATTTTTCAACTTCTAGAGCATAAGCATTTTTAACTTTAACATGCTTTTTGTTTTCCTTGATTAGGAAGTCTTCTTGGGAGTCCAAGAGATCATCCTTCTCATGAATGGCACTAATTAATTCATTTAATTTCTCTTTTTGTTGCATGTTTAAGTTGGCAAAAAGAGTACGCAAATTATCTTCCTCATCACTAGCATTATCATCGCTAGAAGACTCATATCTAGTGGAGGATTTGGATTTAACCTTCTTCTTTTTGCCGTCCTTTGCCATGAGGCACTTGTGGCCGACGTTGGGGGAAGAGAAGTCCCTTGGTGACGGCGATGTTGGCGGCGTCCTCGTCGTCGGAGGAGTCGCTAGAGCTTTCGTCGGAGTCCCACTCGCGACAAACATGGGCATCGCCGCCCTTCTTCTTGTAGTACCTCTTCTTCTCCTTTCTTCTCTCCTTGTCGTCGCCCCTGTCACTGTCACTAGAAATAGGACATTTTGCTATAAAGTGACCAGGCTTACCACATTTGTAGCAAACCTTCTTGGAGCGGGGCTTGTAATCTTTACCCCTCCTTTGCTTGAGGATTTGGCGGAAACTCTTGATGACGAGCGCCATTTCCTCGTTGTCGAGCTTGGAGGCGTCGATGGGTGTTCTACTCGGTGTAGACTCCTCCTTCTTCTCCTCCGTCGCCTTAAATGCGACCGGTTGTGCTTCAGACGTGGAGGGGCCGTCAAGCTCGTTGATCTTCCTTGAGCCTTTAATCATAAACTCAAAGCTCACAAAATTCTCGATTACTTCCTCGAGAGTCATTAGTGTGTATCTAGGATTGCCACGAATTAATTGGACTTGAGTAGGGTTAAGGAAAATAAGTGATCTTAAAATAACCTTAACCACCTCGTGGTCATCCCATTTCTTGCTCCCGAGGTTGCGCAATTGATTCACCAAGGTTTTGAGCCGATTGTACATGTCTTGAGGCTCCTCCCCTTGGCGAAGACGGAAGCGACCGAGCTCCCCCTCGATCGTTTCCTGCTTTGTGATCTTGGTTAGTTCATCACCCTCGTGCGCGGTCTTGAGCACATCCCAAACTTCCTTGGCGCTCTTTAATCCTTGCACCTTGTTGTACTCCTCCCTACTTAGAGAAGCGAGGAGTATGGTTGTGGCTTGGGAGTTGAAGTGCTCGATTTGGGTCACCTCGTCTTCATCATAATCCTCATCCCCTACGGATGGTACCTGTGCTCCAAACTCAACAACATTCCATATACTTTTGTGGAGTGAGGTTAGATGAAATTTCGTTAAATCACTCCACCTAGCATAATCTTCACCGTCAAAGGTTGGTGGTTTGCCTAATGGAACGGAAAGTAATGGAGTATGTCTAGAAGTGCAAGGATAGTGTAAGGGGATCTTACTAAACTTCTTGCGCTCATGGCGCTTAGAAGTTATGGAGGGCGCGTCGGAGCCAGAGGTGGAAGGTGATGAAGTATCGGTTTCGTAGTAGACCACCTTCCTCATCTTTTTTTTCTTGTCGCCACTCCGATGCGACTTGTGGGAAGAGGCTTTCTTCTCCTTCCCCTTCCCCTTTTTGCGGGACTCTTCCAATGAAGCCTTCCCGTGGCTTGTAGTGGGCTTGTCGCCGGTCTCCATCTCCTTCTTGGCGTGTTCTCCCGACATCACTTCGAGCGGTTAGGCTCTAATGAAGCACCGGGCTCTGATACCAATTGAAAGTCGCCTAGAGGGGGGTGAATAGGGCGAAGCTGAAATTTACAAAGTTAATCACAACTACAAGCCGGGTTTGCGTTAGAAATATAATCGAGTCCGAGAGAGAGGGTGCAAAACAAATCTCAAACGAATAAAGAGTGTGACACGTGGATTTGTTTTACCGAGGTTCGGTTCTTGCAAACCTACTCCCCGTTGAGGTGGTCACAAAGACCGGGTCTCTTTCAACCCTTTCCCTCTCTCAAACGGTCCCTCGGACCGAGTGAGCTTTCTCTTCTCAAATCAACCGGGAACAAAACTTCCCTGCAAGGACCACCACACAATTGGTGTCTCTTGCCTTGGTTACAAGTGAGTATTGATCTCAAGAAAGAATGAGAAAGAAGAAAGCAATCCAAGCGCAAGAGCTCAAAAGAACACAACAAATCACTCTTACTTAACACTAAAGATTTTGTGGAATTGGGAGAGGATTTGGTCACTTGGGTGTGTCTTGTATTGAATGCCTAGCTCTTGTAAGTGGTTGGAAGTTGGAAAACTTGGATGGCTTGAATGTGGGGTGGTTGGGGGTATTTATAACCCCAACCACCAAACTAGCCGTTTGGTGGAGGCTGTCTGTCGCATGGTGCACTGGACAGTCCGGTGCACACCGGACACTGTCCGGTGCGCCAGCCACGTCACCAGGCCGTTAGGTTCCGACCGTTGGAGCTCTGACTGCTGGGCCCGCCTGGATGTCCGGTGGTGCACCGGACAAGCACTGTAGGCTGTCTGGTGTGCCACCCGTGCGTGCTCTGCTCCTCTGCGCGCGCTGGCGCGCATTTAATGCGTTGCAGACGACCGTTGGCGCGAAGTAGCCGTTGCTCCGCTGGCTCACCGGACAGTTCGGTGTGCACCAGATATGTCCGGTGAATTATAGCGGAGCGAATTCCCGAAGCTGGCGAGTTCCAGAGTCGCTCTCCCCTGGGGCACCGAACACTGTCCGGTGTACACCGGACAGTCCGGTGAATTATAGCGGAGCGCCTCTGGATTTTCCCGAAGGTGATGAGTTTGGCTTGGAGTCCCCTGGTGCACCGGACACTGTTCGGTGGTGCACCGGACACTGTCCGGTGTCACACCGGACAGTCCGGTGCGCCAGACCAAGGCTGCCTTCGATTATCCCTTGCTCTCTTTGTTGAACCCAATTCTTGGTCTTTTTATTGGCTAAGTGTGAACCTTTGGCACCTGTATAACTTGTACACTAGAGTAAACTAGTTAATCCAATTATTTGTGTTGGGCAATTCAACCACCAAAATCATTTAGGAAATAGGTGTAAGCCTAATCCCCTTTCAGAGCCACCCGTCGCCGCCGACGCTGAGATGGCCGAGGCATCGCTACTTGG
The DNA here is from genome assembly GCA_029449295.1 of Zea luxurians. NCBI lineage: Eukaryota > Viridiplantae > Streptophyta > Magnoliopsida > Poales > Poaceae > Zea > Zea luxurians. The sequence continues at coordinate 34,533,169 of JAOPSE010000016.1, read as the reverse complement.
TGCCTCAGAGGAGGGGGCGTGGAACCGCGACCCGTCCTGGGGAGCGGCAATCTCGTCCCCGCGCGGCGCAGTCCCGACGGGCGGCGTCAGTCGCTCCGGTTCTGGACCAGTGGGGCTTCGGATCCCCTCTTCGTTCTTGACGATGAGCGAGAGGAGCAGTCTTGGGACGGCTTCGTGAGTGTGCCGAGGCAACGGTGGGGTCGCTTCGGTCGACCTTGGAGGTCCTTTGCAGGGACGTTCCCAACATCCTCAAGGTAATGATTTCAAGCATACCTTTCACGTGATCAAGGCATTCTTTGTGACGCCCTGCTTCCTTTCCTCAGGATCTGACGGATCTGAGCACCGCCAAGTCGTCGTTCATCCGCCGCGAGGCCGATGTCTGGGGTTCGCTGCGGTCCCTGAGGACCACGCTTGCCGAGGCTACCGAGCGCCTCTCCCAATGGAGCGCCGAGGTGGCGGACCTTCGGTTGCTCTGCGTCGATCTGGGAGCAGAGGCAGCGGCGGCACGCGCGGAGGCGCAGCGGCAGCAGTTGGAGCGTGGCCAGGTCATCGGCGAGCGGGACCAATCTCGGGGCCGGGCCGCCGAGGCTGAAAGTCGGGCTGAGGCTCTTGGAGTCCAGTTAGCCGAGGCGTCTGCTCGGGCCGGAGCCCTTGCGGCAGACCTAGCCGTGGCCCAAGCCGCATCCTCGGAGCAGCGTGTCCGAGCCAAAGGTATGTCTTGGCTGTTTTAAGATTTTGATTCAGCTTCGTTCCTCAACTCATGTTTGAAGTCTTCTACTTTGGCTGTTTGTAGAGCTCGAGTCTGCCCTTGATGAGTCCACCAAGGCACTTGCCTAGGCGGCCGAGCAGAGGGAGGCCGACCACGCGGCCATGTCCGAGGCCATCTCGGCCTTCTGCCGGGTCTTTGGTTTCGACGACGTCCCCTCGGGAAGCTCCCCTCAGAGTCGCCTGCAGGCCTTGGGCGACCACGCGTGCGGCAGACTCCATGAGGCGCTGCATCACGGCGTCAGGCGGGCCTTTGCCGTGCTCGCTTCCCACTACGACGTGGATCTGGAGTGGGTCAGCGAGGGGTATTGCTTTCCCGACAAAGATGAAGCTGCCCTGGCCGAAGTCCAGAGGCTTGACGCGGCCGCCGCGGGCCCAAACGCGGTGCTGGCGACCACCTTCGAAGCAGAGATCCTCCCGCTTGCGCCGTCGTCCGAGGCCGGGGCGGATCTCACCGAGGGTGGGGACGAAGCCGAGGGCGCGGCTCCTTCTCCGGGCGACGCCTGATTCTGCCGGAGCAGTTTATTTTGAATGCATATGTGTCTTTTGCGGTCGCCGAGGCCCAAACACTTTATCATCGTAATATAAGGTTGTGTCTCTTTTCCTCCTATTTTGCGTGTCTGGACTCGTTCGTCAGTAACAGGATTGCTTACCCAAGTAAGAGTTATTTTTCGTGGTAGGCGACGAGTGAGGTATCCGTATCCCGGAGGCGTAGGAGTCCCTTGGCTCGGTCGGCCTTGCCACTTACATGCACTCTTATTCGTTTCTTTGGGTCCTGCTACTGATATAGCCGGGAGACACGAAAGTCATTTTGATGGAAGACTTTTTTCGAGGAAAATTTTGACGCGGAGGGGGTTGGCCCCTTCTAGCCCCCGAGGGAGGGTCGGGCTTTGCCGAGGCAAGGCTGACCCTTCCTTGATGGTTAGACTTTATTGGCGTATGTAAACGAGGTGTATGAACGACTTGAAAACATCTTAAGGGTAGAAGCGACGTAGCTGCCAGATGTTCCAAGCGTTGCTGTAGACCTTGCCTTGACTGTTGGCCAGCTTGTATGTTCCGGGCTTCAAAATCTTGGCGATGATGAATGGCCCTTCCCAGGGAGGCATGAGCTTGTGGCGCCCTCGGGCGTCGTGTCGCAGCCGAAGCACCAAGTCGCCCACCTGGAGGTCTCGGGACCGAACCCCTCGGGCGTGGTAGCGTCGCAGGGACTGCTGATACCGCGCCGAGTGTAGTAAGGCCATGTCCCGAGCCTCTTCCAGCTGGTCCAGTGAGTCTTCTCGGTTGGCCTGGTTGCGTCGGTCGTCGTAGGCCCTCGTCCTTGGGGAACCGTATTCTAAGTCTGTGGGCAAGATGGCCTCGGCCCCATAGACTAGAAAGAACGGTGTGAAGCCCGTGGCTCGGCTCGGCGTTGTCCTCAGGCTCCATACCACCGAGGGAAGTTCCTTCATCCATCGCTTGCCGAACTTGTGGAGGTCGTTGTAGATCCTCGGCTTGAGTCCTTGCAAAATCATGCCGTTGGCACGTTCTACCTGCCCATTCGTCATGGGGTGAGCCACGGTGGCCCAGTCCACCTGGATGTGGTGATCCTCGCAGAAGTCCAGGAACTTTCTGCCGGTGAACTGGGTGCCGTTGTCGGTGATGATGGAGTTCGGGACTCCAAAGCGATGGATGATGTTGGTGAAGAACGCCACCGCCTGTTCGGACCTGATGCTGTTTAGGGGTCGGACCTCGATCCACTTGGAGAATTTGTCGATGGCGACCAGCAGGTGCGTGTAGCCCCCGGGCGCCTTCTGCAAGGGACCGATGAGGTCCAGACCCCACACAGCAAACGACCAGGTGATGGGTATTGTCTGCAGAGCCTGAGCGGGTAGGTGTGTCTGCCTTGCATAGAATTGACACCCTTGGCAGGTGCGGACAATTCTAGTGGCGTCGGCCACTGCGGTCGGCCAGTAGAAACCTTGTCGGAAAGCGTTTCCAACAAGGGCTCGAGGCGCTGCGTGATGACCGCAAGCCCCCGAGTGTATTTCTTGTAAGAGCTCCTGGCCTTCGGCGATGGATATGCATCGCTGGAGGATGCCGGAGGGGCTGCGGTGGTAGAGCTCCTTCCCGTCACCCAGCAAGACGAATGACTTGGCACGCTGCGCCAGTCGCCGAGCTTCGGCTCTATCGAGGGGTAGCTCTCCTCGGTGGAGATATTGCAGGTACGGGGTCTGCCAGTTTCGATTAGGCGTGACCCCATTCCGCTCTTCCTCGATGCGTAGAGCCTCACCCTCGGGGGCCGAGGGTGCCTCGGGCTGAGCCGAGGGTGCCTCGGGCTGAGCCGTGGGCACCTCGGGCAGGGCCGAGACCTTCTCGGCCTCGGGCGTGTCGTTTGTCTTGACTGAGGGTTGATGTAGGTCCCGGGAGAAGACGTCCAGGGGAACCGTTGTTCGCGCCAAAGCTATCTTCGCTAGCTCGTCCGCAGTCTCGTTGTACCGCCAGGCGACGTGGTTGATAGTCGCCTAGAGGGGGGTGAATAGGGAGAAACTGAAATTCTCAAAAATAATCACAACTACAAGCCGGGTTAGCGTTATAAATATAAACGAGTCCGCGAGAGGGCGTAAAAACAAATCGCAAGCGAGTAAAGCGGTGAAACACAAGGATTTGTTTTACCGAGGTTCGGTTCTTGCAAACCTACTCCCCGTTGAGGTGGTCACAAAGACCGGGTCTCTTTCAACCCTTTCCCTCTCTCAAACGGTCCCTCGGACCGAGTGAGTTTTCTCTTCTCAATCACTTGGAACACAAAGTTCCTACAAGGACCACCACAAGATTGGTGTCTCTTGCCTCAATTACAAGTGAGTTTGATCGCTGTAACACCCGGATTCTAGGGGTCCAAAACCCGGGGTTAACATAAACACCAGGTATGCTGGGACCAAGTCTCATACATATGATGTATAGTGGCACAGGATCGAATGTCACATCTTTATATATAACATGAGTTCTATACAAAATAAATAATTACATTATAAGGAGACAACGGTCCAGCAACCCAAAGTTGACTGGGAGACGACGACCTAGACCACTCACGAACTCATCACAGCATCCTCCATGAGCATCATCCTGCAGTACCTGGTCTTGACCTGTGGTGTATGTGAGACAGCAAGAGTGAGCTCACATACGTTCATCGCTCAACAAGTTGTGGGGAATAATGTGCATGAACTCGCCAAAGGTGGGAGCTCACGTGAAGTGTAAGGCTTACCAAAAAGGATGGTTAGAGCTGAGCATTGCTTTTAATGTTGGTCAAAATTTTATTAGCGATTACTAAGTATAAGTAAATACCAAACCCAATTAAGTAATAGAACAGAAGTAACCACATCACCTGCAATGCAATGCATATGACAAATTGAATTTAGTTCCATAATTTAATCATGTGAGTGTCCGAGCTGCTCATGACCGTGAGCACGGCTAGTATACCAGTTTTACACTCTGCAGAGGTTGCGCATCTTTACCCACAAGCCGTGTTACCCATCTGCCAAGGGGTCATGAATCCCATACACCTCTACCAAGGAAGCGAGGCAGGGTAACACTACGAGGCCTTTACAAAGTTCCACTAGCTTCCGAAAACCCGCTACAGTTTATAGGAAGATCCAGTGCAGGAATCCCTTGCAGGACCGCCATCGCAGCAAAATCCTCCCGAGGGCCTCCCTACACTGACCTCTCCCCTACTGCCCTTGCCCCTTTCGGGTAAGGTAGTCTTCCACTAGCTTTCCTAATTAATCAGCCAAGGGCGTCCCATTCCACCCTTGTGGTAGCACTGTTTTCCTGGGTGGTTCTCCATGTTCCAATTAACATAATGATCTTAACATGAACCATAAATAACAACTGATAACAAAAGTATAATCATGAATAGTGTAATCTTCATACCCAAAACCACATAAAGCACTAGCAAGTACTACCCAGGAAGTTCAGTGGTAAACAAGGTATAAAGATAGACAAACTAGGGTAACCTATTGGGTCCCATCAAAATTAACCTATGTAGATCATTATGATTAATCAGAACATGGCTGGGTAAAGAGAAGTGATCAAGGGCACAACTTGCCTGGGCCTTGAGATTCCAGGTACCAGGATGATCTTCAGATTCTCGTGACCTCACTGCTAGTCGTAGCAATACCAACAAACAGTGTATAGGCAAAATTAACATTACACCAAACATGTATGCCAAAATACATATTAATAATCTACATATTAAAATAAGATCACAGGAAAAAGAATTATTAATTTTGGAGTTGTAGATTTTAAGTTATGAATTTTCAAAGGTTTTATGTATTTAATACAAGATTAAGTATTAGATAAATTTAAATAAGCCTTTCATGCCAAAACAGAGGCACTAAATGATGAAGAATATTATTACAAAATTTTAGAAACTGGAATGGTTCAATTTGGAGCTAAAATGAATTTTCTATGAATTATCTAAGTTCTAGCAATTATTTTTGTATTAAAAATCTAATTTCTAATTCATTTAATCACTTTAATACTGCACTGGACTGGGCCTCAATTAATGGGAAACGCAGGGGCTGTTTAGCAAATAACCCGAGACACAGGCGCACTGTGCAGTGGACGGCGGGTTCTATTTCCAAAAAGTCCCGGGGCTCTTATGCAAGGTTGCAGAGACGAAGGGGTATCGGGATCACAGGGCCGTTGGATTAAAATCAAAGGCTAGGATTAGATCTGGTCTCTAGCGAACCGGTATGCGATCCCCTCCATCCGATATGAGATCAACCGCCAGAATTTAATGAAGGAGAGACCGAGCCGTGGCCCTCGGATCTCGATCCAACGGTCAGTTTTAACGAATCACCGATCTAATCCGAGCCGAGGGATCAGAGATCCACGGCTCTGATCAGTTACACGAAGCGGTACGCCTACTGTCTCAATCGTGACCGTTGGGGGCGCATCCAATGGCCCCCACACGTCTTCCCCACAGCCGATGGAGGCAGCCGAGCGCGAGGGATGCGGTGACGCCATCGCCGCCACCATCGTGGCTGCACGATCCCGTGGTCAAAATCAATTACATACGCACGATATACGGAGCAAAGGACGGACTGAATCGTACCAGGGTAGTATTATTGAAGACCATGGCACCAGCGGTGGTCGGCAACGTGAATGGCGGCCCGGCGGCGGAACTGGATCTCCGTTGAATGATTTCGCACGTTCTGTTAACCAATCACGCCCACCGAAGCCGCCATCGGCATCCCGGGAACCAGGCAAAGCTTCTGTTCCCACAATAGGGGCCCCACCGATAGAGTACGAGGCGACCGACGATGGTGGCCTTGTTTCTTCCGTGGCACCACCAACGGCAAGGGAGCACGGTTCCTTATATACCCCGGAGTCACGGCGGAAAATCACAACAAACCCAGCCGAAGAAACGGCATGGCCGAGGATCGCACGAAGCCCAGGATGTCGACCGCTCCGAGTCTGTCGCGCCATGGGATCTGTTGCGAGCTAGAGGATAAGCCCATCCGGTGGGCCCCACGGCACGGTGACGGAAGAAGAGCTTCAGTGCGTGAACGGGGAGACTGCCATGCGGGTCCCGCTGGTAAGAGACAGTGCACGTAGGAAGTCATCTGGGCCACGCGCGCGCATCCGAGGGAAAAAAAGGGAGTGGGCCGAAATGAAGGCAGTCGGCCCAGGTAAGGTTTTTAATCTTTTTCTTTTTATTTTCTTTCCTATTTTCCATTCCAATTATCCAACTCAATTCAAATTTAAATTCCAATTTAAATCCAAAGTCATTTTGTTTTTATTTTGGATTTCAGTTCTCCAAAAATCAATCATAACGCTAATGGACATATAAACTCTACTGTTCATCATATTATTATTTGTTTTATTTAGATGAACACTTCAATAATGAAATATACACATGGTATTCATTTATTTACTTAGAAAACATAATTTTTGAATGCACACTTAGAAAATACAATCTTCATTACATATCTACTTAGGGGAAGTTAATACATAATGTCCTATGAATTATTTTTAGTTTAACTATATTTTTAAGGGGCGTATTATTTGTATAGTTTATAAAGAAAAGGGGTAAGTAGTTTGAAAGTCTCTCTTTCATTTGTTGCTCCAACCTTTTAGTTTTAAGTTTTAGAGATAAATCTTGATTACCAAATTCTTAGTTATCATTTTAGTTTAGAGAGATATATTTTATAGAGGAATGAATTTGTTATTGGAAGCCAATTCTCAAAATAGAATTTTAGGTGCTACAATCGCAATAAAGAATCAAGAAAGAAGAAAGTAATCCAAGCGCAAGAGCTTGAAAGAACACAAGCAAATCTCTCTCACTAGTCACTAAAGCTTTGTGTGGAATTTGGGAGAGGATTTGATCTCTTGAGTGTGTCTAGAATTGAATGCCTAGCTCTTGTAAGTGGTTGGAAGTGTGAAAACTTGGATGCAATGAATGGTGGGTGGTTGGGGGTATTTATAGCCCCAACCACCAAACTAGCCGTTTGGGGGGGCTGACTGTCGTATGGTGCACCGGACAGTCCGGTGCACACCGGACATGTCCGGTGCGCCAGCCACGTCACCAAAGCCGTTGGGTTCCGACCGTTGGAGCTCTGTCTTCTGGGCCCGCCTGGATGTCCGGTGGCGCACCGGACATGTACTGTTGAGTGTCCGGTGCGCCAGTATGGGCGTGCCTGCCTTCTGAGCGCGCTGGCGCACAATAAATGCGCTGCAGGTAGCCGTTGGCGCCGAAATAGCCGTTGCTATGCAGTTACACCGGACATGTCCGGTGAATTATAGTGGAGCAGCCGTTGCGAATTCCCGAGGCGGCCAAGTTCCAGAGCCGCGTCCTCTTGGAGCACCGGACACTGTTCGGTGTACACCGGACAGTCCGGTGAATTATAGCGCTGTTGGGGGCCTTCGGCCTCCGAAGGTCCTCAAAAAACACGATTTGACAATGTTTTCCAAGTGAAATATGTGAACAGGTATTTTCGGAATTGGGTTACTGGTATACAAGAGTATGATCAAGACGAAGCTTGAATGAGACGGAAGGCGATTATGACAAAGGATAAAATGATCACGAAGCTATGCGCAGAAAAGCTTCGGCATGACAGCAGAAAAGGGGAACCGACCTAAAGATGAAAAGCCAAATTGGACCTCGAAGAATCACTATAGAGTTATCGATAAATGTAAAGGGCATTAATGTAATTTTACACGGGCTATGTCCCGTGCCTATAAATAGATGAACAGTATTCCCGTACTGTTCACGCTGACTTGGCATTCACTTTTGCGCCACGCCTGTATTTTCTTTCCTTCAAGCCGAAGGTACATTTGTAATTTATCTTTGTCTACACAAGTAATATAAATAGAAATATATTAATAATAATGTTTACAGAAATTATGCTACTTTCTGTATTTTGTTTGAATGTTCTCCATTTTTTACCATGATCATGAAAGTACGTCTTTCATGACCTTCGTCCTAAACTTGTTATATCCGAAGGGATATAATGATTAGAAGGACGAAGGGCTTTTGATATTTAACATTTTATGTTGCCTTGTTCTTGATTCATAGTTTTTGAGAACAAGTCCCCAACATTGGCGCCCACCTCCGGTGAACTCACTTCCATTTATTGAGTCTTGAACACTTTCGGCAAGCATCACCTTCGTCATGCCGCCGAAAAAAGCTTCAGCGATAGGGGCTGGTACTTTACAGCCGCTGGATCCCAATCAGGACGTCCTTTCTCTTAGAGAGGCCCGAAGCCAGAAGAGGAAGGTTGTTAGTCCAACACCTCCGGAGGATGACTTGGATCAGGAGATCCAAAACCTGGAGATCCTTCAACAACAGGTGCAGCGCAAGAAGGAGAAGATGGCTCGTCTAGCTGACCTTCGGAGATAGATAGACGAAGCTTCTGAAGAGGTTCGTCATCTTGTTCAAGATGATCAGAACCGAAGGCCTCCACGCAGAGAGTTCCATCAGGAAGGCTTCCACAATGAGGACGATTGGTATGAAGATTTCCATCATGGAAACTTTGCTTTCGATGATGCTTCTCCTCTCTCAACAGAATTGCAGGCTACACCATGGCCCCAGTCTTACAAGCCACCCCATCTTCCCATGTATGACGGTCATACAGACCCGAAGCAATTTTTGATGAGCTATGAAGCAACCATATCTTCGTATGGCGGCAATACTGCAGTCATGGCAAAATCTTTTGTCATGGCCGTCAAGAGTGTTGCTCAGACCTGGTACTCTTCTCTTCGGCCAGGGACAATCACTTCTTGGCAGAAGTTGAAGGATATGCTGATAACTAGCTTCCAAGGGTTTCAGACGAAGCCAGTCACTGCTCAAGCTTTATTTCAGTGTACCCAGGACCACGAAGAATACCTCCAGGCGTACGTCCGAAGGTTTCTGCGTCTGAGGGCACAAGCGCCAACAGTGCTCAATGAAATTGTCATTGAGGCCATGATTAAGGGGCTTCGGCCGGGACCTTCAGCGCAGTACTTTGCCAGGAAACCACCACAAACGTTGGAGAAGCTGCTCCAGAAGATGGACGAATACATTCGAGCTGACAATGACTTCCGCCAAAGAAGGGAGGAAGCATTCAGGTTCTCTGAAATGACCAGGGGCTTCGGAGGAAGATTTCAACCGAGGCACGTTAGGTCGATTCATAACTCTGCTCAAACTGATGATCGAGGGAGTCAGCAGCAAAGGCCACAATACTCTTCACAAGCTTCGGGCCAGCAGCAAAGTTCTTTTCGGCCGCCAGCGCCAAGGGGCAGAGGCGCCAGGGGCTTCGGGGGAAGGTTTGGAGATCAGCCAAGAAAAATTTATTGCTTATTCTGTGGTGAAGACAAGGGCCATACCACCAGGATGTGTCATGTTACCATCCAGAAGCAGAAGGAGATAGCAGAAGCAGCTGCGCAACAAAGTCAGCCGAAGCAGGTCATGCATACTGCTTCGTATCATTCGCCTTATATTCCAGAATATGTAGGCAACCACCCTGCAGCTTCTGTTGCTTCGGCAAGCCAACCCCAAGCATCTTGGCAGCATCCTCCACCACCACCGCCGACGCAGCGAGGGCAGCAGCCAGAAGGGAGTCAGAACAATCACCTTCAGAGAGACTTCAGAGAGGAGTCCGAAGCTCGCACAGTCAATAGCACTGTGCCAGAGTCAAAGCACATTTATTGATAAATATCCTATTTCAACAGCAATTTTTTCGCATTTTTATATTCAGTACTACCTTTTAGTTAATAAGGAACAATTATGAGAAGTTTATATGTCTTTTATCATTTTTTAATTTCTTGTAACACTTTCTCCTTCTTACCATAATAAAAACATGTCCTTTCCATAGGCTTGAGTTGCCGAAGCATACGACTTTATGATGGCATGAAGGACCTTTGTATTATCAAAAATTTGTTCTAACAGACACAGTGCAACTTCTGCAAAACACTGAAAAGTCGTTCCTAATGGAGCGCAGTGTGAGTTTTCTGAATCTACAGCGAAAAATAAACGCTGATTCCGCTAAAAGTAAAAGGCGAAGAAGCTCCTAAGGGAGGCTTACAGCGAAAAATAAACGCTGATTCCGCTGAAAGTAAAAGGCGAAGAAGCTCCTGAGGGAGGCTTACAGCGAAAAATAAACGTTGATTCCGCTGAAAGTAAAAGGCGAAGAAGCTCCTAAGGGAGGCTTACAGCGAAAAATAAACGCTGATTCCGCTAAAAGTAAAAGGCGAAGAAGCTCCTAAGGGAGGCTTACAGCGAAAAATAAGCGCTGATTCCGCTGAAAGTAAAAGGCGAAGAAGCTCCTAAGGGAGGCTTACAGCGAAAAGTCAGCGCTGATATAAAAAGTATGTGTGCTCTATTACAGGGATTTATATCTGTGGCGCAAATATCATTTTGCATGACATAACATCATCACATCATTTTTGCACAACATAAGCATCATACAGCATATTGCATGAGGAACAAGAAGGGGATACAGTGTTGATCTTCGGAGAATATTTTGGAAAAGACAAAATTGTGCTAAGGCACAAGATAAATCGAGATGCAGCACAAAACTTTCTTATAGCTTCGGAGAATATTTCACGAAGCTTGGATATTCTTCATCAGAGAAGTAAGCAAATTCTTGTGTTATAGAAAAGATTTTCTTCACGAAGCATGAAAAGAAGGGAAGGTGTTTTTTCGCCGAAGGCTCAAAAAATGGTATGTATGCAAAATTTCATGCATCGTAAAGAATTAAACTATAAATAGATTATATATTACATTCAAAGTTACAATGTATTACACATGATACGATCCAAATGTTTCTACAATAGCGATTAATCCTCCTTCAGAACTATTTCCGCAGCTTCGTTCAGTAGCTGGTCGACAACATTGTCTATAATGGCTTCGGCCATTTTTCTAATTTCATCGTCCCCCTTCGGGTGGGGGCCCGGAGATGCCTCAGCAGGTTCTGAGGGAAGAGAAGATACGGCTATATTACTATTACAGACCGCGAACAAAGTCTAGAATTAAAAATTACAGCATAATAAAAACCATTAATTAATACCTATTTGCCCTTCGGGCTCTATACTTTTCTCGGCAGCTTCTGCTACTTTTCTAGCATCGTGGATGCCTTTTTCACTCTTTTGAATAATTTTTTGCGCCATTTCTCGGCCGCCGTTATCCCAGATATCGGTGAAGAATTTCCCGCCGACCATGCTTGCTTCGGGTGAGGGGTCTTTAATGTCTTCAGAGGACAAGGTAGCTTCGGACTGCGCTAAGGATTTTACATGCTCGCAGCCTTTCCTCTCCAAAACAGCAGCAATCCCTCTAGCACCCGAAAAAGCGCAGATGTCACCGCGACTATTCAGGATTTCCTCAAAGGCCTCTACTTCGTGACTGATCCATTCCATTGGACCTTCAGGATTGCCTCTTGAGAAATTCTCTTCACTAGAGAATGCGCCAACGTTGGCGAAGCTGGATTTTATTTTTTTAACGCACTCTATGGATTTAACATAGCATTTTCTCTGGGATGCACGAAGCTCTTTAACACTTATCTCTAAATGATTGGCCAATTGATCACTAAGCTCTCATTTTGTTTCTTCAAGTATACGTTCTTCTTTAGCTCTAGCTAGCTGCTTCTGAAGATCTTTAATTTCACGTTTTTGGGCTTCGGCCTGGGCCCTTGAGGCAGCTTCGTCCTTTTTTACCTTGTCCACCAATGTAAGCAGAATTTTATCCTTTTCCAAAGCTTCGTTTCTCAGTTTAATAACTTCTGATCGTAGGTTGTTGAACGCAATTTCATAGCTCTCATCTTCGGCATTCTTTTGTGCTCTCAATGCGTTGCTTAGAATTAAACCCTATATGTAAAAGAGTTGGTATAAAAATAAAAGAATGAGTTGCGAATTATAAAATTTTCAAATGCCCAATTCCCATACCTTCAGGCTATTGTACGCAAGACTATCCGCGAGATCGTCCTTCGTCATAGCACATAACCCAGCTTCGAGCTTTGGAAACCCCATACTTCTAGCCATCTCCCGACAGATGGATAATTCTTTGTTGTCTGGGAGGCAGTATAGGAAATCTTCTTCGTTCGTCCCATTAAACACTAGTGCCCCCTTCGGATACTTTAATTCTTTGGCATAGTGATTAGCTTCAAAAACTTCTTCTTCCGATAACTTTTTCCCCGAAGCATGTCGCACGATATAATCGTATATTTTGGAAGATGCTTCGGGGGCAGCGGTATCAATTTCTTCAACTAAAGTTGGCTCTGACATTTTCATTTCTTCGGTTGCCTTTGCACTTTTTGTTTCTTCTGCTTCCAAGGGCATTACCTTGGTTGGTCCTGAAGGCTCTGTTTCAACTCCAGTCTGTTGCTTTGGAGCTTCAGCAACGGATACTTCAGCAGGTGCCTCAGAAGTTTCAGCAGTCTTCTTTGGGGTCGTGCTTGGAAGTTTAATTGTTTCCAAAACATCTAACACATTAACCATTCTTTTTCTTTTTGGGGTCACTGTTGGCCCCTTTTTAATTTTTGCTGCTTCAATCTCTTCTGGAGGACTTAAAATTTCTGATATCTTCACTCCCTCAGCTGATGCTTTCGCTTCTTCCGTCTTTGGTTCTTCCATCTTTTCTATCGCTGGCACTTTGGCCATTTCTGTGACTTCTGGCAGCAGGGTTGGCTCTTTAGCCTCGGTGGCCAAAGAGGTTTCACCGGTGAACTCAGGCACCGTGGCTGGTTCAATATAGTGTGGCCGGTGTGTGAGAACTTTTACCCTTTTTCTCTTCGGCGCTGGCTCGCTAGGAGCAGCTGCAGCTGTTTCTTTCGCAGAAGTTGTGCCTTTTCTTTTTTGCCCTCGTACTGGATAGCGATAGTCGGGGTAGACAAACCCGACTGCATCAAACACTCGGTTGAGTCTTTTCTTTTTTCGGCCTCCGAAGGCCGCTGACAATGCAGTGTCTTCGGCCTTCGAATATACCCCAAGCAGTTCATCACTTACAGTCTCAATACTCTTTAACCAATCATCATCTGGTTCAACGAACTTGTCTCCGTACTTGAATGTATACTTCAGCCTGACTAGCCCACCTTCGTCAGTTTCTTTAACAGTTTCTTTCGGCATTTCCCAATTATCTGCAAGAGGCCACACTCTGAAGGCAATGTGTTCTTGTATTAAATCCCTTGTCCCAATAAAAGAGCAAACAACTCCAAAGGCTCTCTGGCATTCTTCGGCTGCTTCATTCATTTCCACCTTCGGCCTTCGTAGGCCGAAGCGTTGCCAGATGGGACGCATAATGATCTTCTTTATATCTTCTCGAGATTTCAAGTCATTCTTCACGTAAAGCCATTCCGTCATCCAGTCGCCAGGCCATCTTTTTCGAAAGGTCGGCACTGGGCAGCTTGACCCAGACCGAGAGCCGAAGCTGTAGCAGCCAAAGTTGTTGTGATATTGTTCCTTACCCCAGGGTTTTGTCTCGTATAACAATTCGTGTATGTTGCAGAAGCTTTTTGCATCAGGTTCCAAGCCTTGGCTCCTCACGGCCCACATGAAGATATTCATCCTTATGATTGCTTCGGGGGTAAGTTGGTGAAGGTGGATTTCAAATATCTTCAGCACCTCTACAACAAAACTGCTCAGGGGAAATCGTAGTCTAGCTTTCAAGAAGCTTCGAAATACTACGACTTCATTTTCCTCAGGAGTTGGGCAAGTCTTCTCTCCTTCGTCGGCCCTTACAACAGACAAATCCCGGAAATATCTTCCCCTCATGTTGACAAGATGATTTTCTTTAATACTTGATTTGCCGAAAACCGCATGGCTTGGTCGCCAAGGTCGATCTTCGGAGTCTTCACCACCACTATCCACATCATAGCTGTCGCTGTCACCAGTATCTTCAGATAAACCTTCCAAAATTTCTTTAGTGATCTTCTCTATATTAGTCTTCGACATAGATTGAAGAAAACCCAGATGCATCTCTTCAGAAAGGCTCAGTTTCATTTCGGCAGCAACCTTCTTCTCCTCAGACATCCCTTCAGAATTCTTGCCTCTCGCTTCCGAAGCTTAAAACTAGGAAGGCAACTAAATATTTGTGGGCAGAAACTATTTGAGCAGGCAAAATAGATGGCAAGAGAACGTGCCAAATAAATTGTGGCGAGCCCCTATTTATACACCCACTATGTCGAAAACTGGAGGGTCCCGCTTGTCAAAGACTGTTGCTATTCTAGCAAAGGGAAGGTGTTTTTTCGGACCTTCGGCTCAAAGCCTTCGTCCATATCGCAATATAAATTTATCATTCCAGCAAATTAATATTGTGAGGGACTACTGTTGGCGGCCTTCGGCCTCTGAAGGTCCTCAAAAAACACGATTTGACAATGTTTTCCAAGTGAAATATGTGAACAGGTATCTTCGAAATTGGGTTACTGGTATACAAGAGTATGATCAAGACGAAGCTTGAATGAGACGGAAGGCGATTATGACGAAGGATAAAATGATCACGAAGCTATGCGCAGAAAAGCTTCGGCATGACAGCAGAAAAGGGGAACCGACCTAAAGATGAAAAGCCAAATTGGACCTCGAAGAATCACTATAGAGTTATCGATAAATGTAAAGGGCATTAATGTAATTTTACACGGGCTGCGTCCCATGCCTATAAATAGATGAACAGTATTCCCGTACTGTTCACGCTGACTTGGCATTCACTTTTGCGCCACGCCTGTATTTTCTTTCCTTCAAGCCGAAGGTACATTTGTAATTTATCTTTGTCTACACAAGTAATATAAATAAAATATATTAATAATAATGTTTACAGAAATTATGCTACTTTCTGTATTTTGTTTGAATGTTCTCCATTTTTTACCATGATCATGAAAGTACGTCTTTCATGACCTTCGTCCTAAACTCGTTATATCCGAAGGGATATAATGGTTAGAAGGACGAAGGGCTTTTGATATTTAACATTTTATATTGCCTTGTTCTTGATTCATAGTTTTTGAGAACAAGTCCCCAACAAGCGCGCTGGCTCTGAAAATTCCCGAGGCTGAGGAGTTCAGCGCGGAGTCCCCTGGTGCACCGGACACTGTCCGGTGGCACACCGGACAGTCCGGTGCGCCAGACCAGGGAGCCTTTCGGGATGCTTTTAGCTCTCAATTTTGAACCCAACTTTGGTCTTTTTAATTGGCTTGTTGTGAACGTTTGGCACCTGTATAACTGATACACTAGAGCAAACTAGTTAGTCCAATTATTTGTGTTGGGCAATTCAACCACCAAAATTATTTAGGAACTAGGTGTAAGCCTAATTCCCTTTCAATCTCCCCCTTTTTGGTGATTGATGCCAACACAAACCAAAGCAAATATAGAAGTGCATAATTGAACTAGTTTGCATAATGTAAGTGCAAAGATTGCTTGGAATTGAGCCAATATAAATACTTACAAGATATGTATGGATTGTTTCTTCATTTTTAACATTTTGGACCACGCTTGCACCACATGTTTTGTTTTTGCAAATCCGTTTCAAAGTTCTTTTTGCAAATAGTCAAAGGTAAATGAATAAGATTATGCGAAGCATTTTCAAGATTTGAAATTTTCTCCCCTTGTTTCAAATGCTTTTCCTTTGACTAAACAAAACTCCCCCTAAATGAAATTCTCCTCTTAGTGTTCAAGAGGGTTTTAAGATATCAATTTGAAATTTACCAATTGAAAAATTAGGTGGTGGTGCAGTCCTTTTGCTTTGGGCTAATACTTTCTCCCCCTTTGGCATGAATTGCCAAAAACGGAGTCATTAGAGCCCTTTGAATTGTTATCTCCCCCTTTGGTCATAAATAAATGAGTGAAGATTATACCAAAGACGAGGTCCTTTTCCTTGGGACTTATGCTCTCTCCCCCTAAGATGGAGAGTTGCCCGGAGTGACGACGAAGGATGAGTTATGGAGTGGAAGCCTTTTGTCTTCGCCGAAGACTCCAATCCCCTTTCAATACACCTATGACTTGGTTTGAAATAGACTTGAGAACACATTAGTCATAGCATATGAAAGAGATATGATCAAAGGTATATAAATGAGCTATGTGTGCAAATCAACAGAAGAAGTTCCTAGAATCAAGAATATTTAGCTCATGCCTAAGTTTGTTAAAAGTTTGTTCATCAAGAGGCTTGGTAAAGATATCGACTAATTGATCTTTAGTATTAATATATGAAATCTCGATATCTCCCTTTTGTTGGTGATCCCTTAAAAAGTGATACCGAATGGCTATGTGTTTAGTGCGGCTATGCTCAACGGGATTATCCGCCATGCGGATGGCACTTTCATTATCACATAGAAGAGGAACTTTGGTTAATTTGTAACCGTAGTCCCTAAGGGTTTGCCTCATCCAAAGTAGTTGCGCACAACAATGGCCTGCGGCAATGTACTCGGCTTCGGCGGTTGAAAGAGCTACGTAATTTTGCTTCTTTGAAGCCCAAGACACCAAGGATCTTCCCAAGAACTGGCAAGTCCCCGATGTGCTCTTTCTATTAATTTTACACCCTGCCCAATCGGCATCCGAATAACCAATCAAATCAAATGTGGATCCCCTAGGATACCAAAGCCCAAACTTAGGAGTATAAACTAAATATCTCAAGATTCGTTTTACGGCCGTAAGGTGAGCTTCCTTAGGGTCGGCTTGGAATCTTGCACACATGCATACGGAAAGCATAATACCCGGTCGAGATGCACATAAATATAGCAAAGATCCTATCATCAACCGGTATACCTTTTGATCGACGGATTTACCTCCTTCGTCGAGGTCGAGATGCCCATTGGTTCCCATGGGTGTCTTGATGGGTTTGGCATCCTTCATCCCAAACTTGCTTAGAATATCTTGAGTATACTTCGTTTGGCTTAGGAAGGTGCCCTCTTGGAGTTGCTTCACTTGAAATCCTAAGAAATACTTCAACTCCCCCATCATAGACATCTCGAATTTTTGTGTCATGATCCTACTAAACTCTTCACATGTAGATTCGTTAGTAGACCCAAATATAATATCATCAACATAAATTTGTCATACAAACAAATCATTTTCAAGTGTTTTAGTGAATAAAGTAGGATCGGCCTTTCCGACTTTGAATCCATTAGTGATAAGAAAATCTCTAAGGCATTCATACCATGCCCTTGGGGCTTGCTTGAGCCCATAAAGCGCCTTAGAGAGTTTATAAACATGGTTAGGGTACTCACTATCTTCAAAGCCGAGAGGTTGCTAAACATAGACCTCTTCCTTGATTGGTCCATTGAGGAAGGCGCTTTTCACGTCCATTTGATAGAGCTTGAAGCCATGGTAAGTAGCATAGGCCAATAGTATACGAATTGACTCAAGCCTAGCTACGGGTGCATAGGTTTCACCGAAATCCAAACCTTCGACTTGGGAGTATCCTTTGGCCACAAGTCGTGCTTTGTTCCTTGTCACCACACCATGCTCATCTTGCTTGTTGCGGAAGACCCACTTGGTTCCTACAACATTTTGATTAGGACGTGGAACCAAATGCCATGCCTCGTTCCTAGTGAAGTTGTTGAGCTCCTCTTGCATCGCCACTACCCAATCCGAATCTTGTAGTGCTTCCTCTACCCTGTGTGGCTCAATAGAGGAAACAAAAGAATAATGCTCACAAAAATGTGCAACACGAGATCTAGTGGTTACCCCCTTATGAATGTCGCCGAGGATGGTGTCGACGGGGTGATCTCGTTGGATTGCTTAGTGAACTCTTGGGTGTGGCGGTCTTTGCTCTTCATCCTCCTTGTCTTGATCATTTGTATCTCCCCCTTGATCATTGCCATCATCTTGAGGTGGCTCTTTTACTTGATCTTCTACTTTATCAACTTGAGCTTCATCCTCATTTTAAGTTGGTGGAGATGCTTGCGTGGAGGAGGACGGTTGATCTTGTGCATTTGGAGGCTCTTCGGATTCCTTAGGACACACATCCCCAATGGACATGTTCCTTAGCGCAATGCATGGAGCCTCTTCATTACCTATTTCATCAAGATCAACTTGCTCTACTTGAGAGCCGTTAGTCTCATCAAACACAACGTCACAAGAAACTTCAACTTGTCCAGTGAATTTGTTAAAGACTCTATATGCCCTTGTGTTTGAATCATATCCTAGTAAAAAGCCTTCTACAGTCTTGGGAGCAAATTTAGATTTTCTACCTCTCTTAACAAGAATAAAACATTTGCTACCAAAAACTCTAAAATATGAAATATTGGGCTTTTTACCGGTTAGGAGTTCATAAGATGTCTTCTTGAGGATTCGGTGTAGATATATCCGGTTTATGGCGTAGCAGGCGGTGTTGACCGCCTCGGCCCAAAACCGATCCGAAGTCTTGTACTCATCAAGCATGGTCCTTGCCATGTCCAATAGAGTTCGATTCTTCCTCTCCACTACACCATTTTGTTGTGGCGTGTAGGGAGAAGAGAACTCATGCTTGATGCCCTCCTCCTCAAGGAAGCCTTTGATTTGAGAGTTCTTGAACTCCGTCCCGTTGTCGCTTCTAATTTTCTTGATCCTTAAGCCAAACTCGTTTTGAGCTCGTCTCAAGAATCCCTTTAAGGTTTCTTGGGTTTGAGATTTTTCTTACAAAAAGAATACCCAAGTGAAGCGAGAATAATCATCCACTATTACAAGACAATACTTACTCCCGCCGATGCTTATGTAAGCAATCGGGCCGAATAGATCCATGTGGAGTAGCTCAAGCGGCCTGTCGGTCGTCATGATGTTCTTGTGTGGATGATGGGCACCAACTTGCTTTCCTACTTGGCATGCGCTACAAACCCTGTCTTTCTCAAAATGAACATTTGTTAGTCCTAAAATGTGTTCTCCCTTTAGAAGCTTATGAAGATTCTTCATCCCAACATGGGCTAGTCGGCGGTGCCAGAGCCAACCCATGTTAGTCTTAGCAATTAAGCATGTGTCGAGTTCAGCTTTATCAAAATCTACTAAGTATAGCTGACCCTCTAACACACCCTTAAATGCTATTGAATCATCACTTCTTCTAAAGACAGTGACACCTACATCAGTAAAGAGACAGTTGTAGCCCATTTTGCATAATTGAGATACAGAAAGCAAATTGTAATCTAATGAATCTACGAGAAAAACATTAGAAATAGAATGGTCAGGAGATATAGCAATTTTACCCAATCCTTTGACCAAACCTTGGTTTCCATCCCCGAATGTGATAGCTCGTTGGGGATCTTGATTTTTCTCATAGGAGGAGAACATCTTCTTCTCCCCTGTCATGTGGTTTGTGCACCCGCTATCGATGATCCAACTTGAGCCCCCGGATGCATAAACCTACAAAAACAAGTTTAGTTCTTGACTTTAGGTACCCAAATGGTTCTGGGTCCTTTGGCATTAGAAACAAGAACTTTGGGAACCCAAACACAAGTTTTGGAGCTCTTGTGTTTGCCCCTAACATACTTGGCAACGACCTTGCCGGATTTGTTAGTCAAAACATATGATGCATCAAAAGTTTTAAAAGAAATATCATGTTCATTTGATGCACTAGGAGTTTTCATCTTAGGCAACTTAACATGGGTTGGATGCCTAGAGCTAGATGTCTCACCCTTATACATGAAAGCATGGTTAGGGCCAGAGTGAGACTTCCTAGAGTGAATCCTCCTAATTTTGCTCTCGGGATAACCGGCAGGGTACAAAATGTAACCCTCGTTATCCTGAGGCATGGGAGCCTTGCCCTTTACAAAATTAGACAATCTTTTAGGAGGGGCATTAAGTTTGACATTGTCTCCCCTTTGGAAGCCTATGCCATCCTTGATGCCAGGGCGTCTCCCATTATAAAGCATACTTCTAGCAAATTTAAATTTTTCGTTCTCTAAGTTATGCTCGGCAATTTTAGCATCTAGTTTTGCTATATGATCATTTTGTTGTTTAATTAAAGTCATGTGATCATGAATAGCATTAACATCAATATCTCTACATCTAGTACAAATAGAAGTGTGCTCAATGGTAGATGTAGAGGGTTTGCAAGATTTTAATTCTACAACCTTAGCATGTAATATATCGTTTTCACTTCTAAGGTTAGAAATAGTAACATTGCAAACATCAAAATCTTTAGCCTTAGCAAGCAATTTTTCATTTTCATTTCTAAGGCTAGCAAGTGAAATGTTCAATTCTTCAATCCTAGCAAGTAAATCATCATTATCATCTCTAGAATTGGAAATTGAACCATTACAAACATGAGAATCAACCTTAGCAATTAATTTGGCATTTTCATTTCTAAGGTTGGCAATAGTGTCATGGCATGTGTTTAGCTCACTAGATAGTTTTTGACATTTTTCTATTTCTAGAGCATAAGCATTTTTAACCTTAACATGTTTCTTATTTTCCTTAATTAGGAAGTCCTCCTGGGAATCCAAAAGGTCATCCTTTTCATGAATAGCGCTAATTAATTCATTTAATTTTTCCTTTTGTTCCATGTTAAGGTTGGCAAAAAGGGTACGCAAATTATCTTCCTCATCACTAGCATTATCATCACTAGAGGACTCATATCTAGTGGAGGATTTAGATTTAACCTTCTTCCTTTTGTCATCCTTTGCCATGAGGCATTTGTGGCCGACGCTGGGGAAGAGAAGGCCCTTGGTGACGACGATGTTGGCGGCGTCCTCGTCGTCGGAGGAGTCGCTAGAGCTTTCGTCGGAGTCCCATTCCCGACACACGTGGGCATCGCCGCTCCTCTTCTTGTAGTACCTCTTCTTCTCTCTCCTCTTGCCCTTCTTGTCGTTATCCCTGTCACTGTCACTTGATAATGGACATTTAGCAATAAAGTGACCGGGCTTACCACACTTGTAGCAAACCTTCTTGGAACGGGATTTGTAATCCTTCCCCTTCCGTTGCTTGAGGATTTGGCGAAAGCTTTTGATGATTAAAGCCATCTCCTCGTTGTCGAGCTTTGAAGCGTCGATTGGTTGTCTACTTGGTGTAGACTCCTCCTTCTTCTCCTCCGTCGCCTTGAATGCCACCAGTTGTGCTTCAGATGTGGAGGTATCATCAAGCTCGTTGATCTTCTTTGAGCCCTTGATCATACATTCAAAGCTCACAAAATTCCCGATAACTTCCTCGGGAGTCATTAGTGTGTATCTAGGATTACCACGAATTAATTGAACTTGAGTGGGGTTAAGGAAGATGAGTGATCTAAGAATAACCTTAACCACCTCGTGATCATCCCATTTCTTGCTCCCGAGGTTGCGCACTTGGTTCACCAAGGTTTTGAGCCGGTTGTACATATCTTGTGGCTCCTCCCCTTGGCGAAGACGGAAGCGACCGAGCTCCCCCTCGATTCGTTTCCCGCTTGGTGATCTTTATGAGTTCATCACCCTCGTGTGCGGTCTTGAGTAGATCCCAAATCTCCTTTGCATTCTTCAACCCTTGCACCTTGTTATATTCCTCTCTACTTAGAGAGGCGAGGAGTATGGTTGTGGCTTGGGAGTTGAAGTGCTCGATTTGGGCTACTTCATCCTCATCATAGTTTTCATCCCCTACGGATGGTACCTGTGCACCAAACTCAACAACATCCCATATACTTTTGTGGAGCGAGGTTAGATGAAATCGCATTAAATCACTCCACCTAGCGTAATCTTCACCATCAAAAGTTGGTGGTTTGCCTAATGGGACGGAAAGTAAAGGTGTATGTTTAGAAATGCGAGGGTAGCGTAGG
Source organism: Zea luxurians (assembly GCA_029449295.1). Taxonomy (NCBI): domain Eukaryota; kingdom Viridiplantae; phylum Streptophyta; class Magnoliopsida; order Poales; family Poaceae; genus Zea; species Zea luxurians. Next base: position 34,511,262 of record JAOPSE010000016.1, on the reverse strand, counting down.
GGAATCTTACTATACTTCTTACGCTCTTGACGCTTAGAAGTGACGGACGCCGCGTTGGAGCTGGAGGTGGATGCCGATGAAGAATCGGTCTCGTAGTAGACCACCTTCCTCATCCTCTTTTTCTTGTCCCCACTCCGATGCGGCTTGTGGGAAGAGGATTTCTCCTTCTTCTCTTTGTGGTGTGAAGAAGATCTCTTCTCCTTCCCTTTGGAGGAGTCCTTCTTTTTCTCCTTCCTCTTGGTGCGGGACTCTTCCGATGAAGTGCTCCCGTGGCTTGTAGTGGGCTTTTCGCCGGTCTCCATCTCCTTCTTGGCGTGATCTCCCAACATTACTTCGAGCGGTTAGGCTCTAATGAAGCACCGGGCTCTGATACCAATTGATAGTCGCCTAGAGGGGGGGTGAATAGGGCGAAACTGAAATTCTCAAAAATAATCACAACTACAAGCCGGGTTAGCGTTATAAATATAAACGAGTCCGCGAGAGAGCGTAAAAACAAATTGCAAGCGAGTAAAGCGGTGAAACACAAGGATTTGTTTTACCGAGGTTCGGTTCTTGCAAACCTACTCCCCGTTGAGGTGGTCACAAAGACCGGGTCTCTTTCAACCCTTTCCCTCTCTCAAACGGTCCCTCGGACCGAGTGAGTTTTATCTTCTCAATCACTTGGAACACAAAGTTCCTACAAGGACCACCACAAGATCGGTGTCTCTTGCCTCAATTATAAGTGAGTTTGATCGCAATAAAGAATCAAGAAAGAAGAAAGCAATCCAAGCGCAAGAGCTCGAAAGAACACAAGCAAATCTCTCTCACTAGTCACTAAAGCTTTGTGTGGAATTTGGGAGAGGATTTGATCTCTTGAGTGTGTCTAGAATTGAATGCCTAGCTCTTGTAAGTGGTTGGAAGTGTGAAAACTTGGATGCAATGAATGGTGGGTGGTTGGGGGTATTTATAGCCCCAACCACCAAACTAGCCGTTTGGTGGGGCCGACTGTCGTATGGTGCACCGGACAGTCCGGTGCACACCGGACATGTCCGATGCGCCAGCCACGTCACCAAAGCCGTTGGGTTCCGACCATTGGAGCTCTGTCTTCTGGGCCCGCCTGGATGTCCGGTGGCGCACCGGACATGTACTGTTGAGTGTCCGGTGCGCCAGTATGGGCGTGCCTGCCTTCTGCGCGCGCTGGCGCGTAATAAATGCGCTGCAGGTAGCCGTTAGCGCCGAAATAGCCATTGCCCTGCAGTTACACCGGACAGTCCGGTGTACACCGGACATGTCCGGTGAATTATTGCGGAGCAGCCGTTGCGAATTCCCGAGGCGGCCAAGTTCCAGAGCCGCGTCCTCTTGGAGCACCGGACAGTCCGGTGAATTATAGCGCGCTGGCTCTGAAAATTCCCAAGGCTGAGGAGTTCAGCGCGGAGTCCCCTGGTGCACCGGACACTGTCCGGTGGCACACCGGACAGTCCGGTGCGCCAGACCAGGGAGCCTTTCGGGATGCTTTTAGCTCTCAATTTTGAACCCAACTTTGGTCTTTTTAATTGGCTTGTTGTGAACCTTTGCCACCTGTATAACTTATACACTAGAGCAAACTAGTTAGTCCAATTATTTTTGTTGGGCAATTCAATCACCAAAATTATTTAGGAACTAGGTGTAAGCCTAATTCCCTTTCAGTGGTTGACCTCGAGCCCGTAGAACTTGTCTTCCAGGCGCCGAACCTCGTCGCAGTAGGCTTCCATCTTCGGGTCGCGGCAGTGGGAGTTCTTCATGACTTGGTCGATGACAAGCTGTGAGTCACCACGAGCGTCGAGGCGTCGGACCCCTAGCTCGATGGCGATGCGCAACCCGTTGACCAGAGCCTCATACTCAGCCACGTTGTTGGATGCCGGGAAATGGAGGCGTAGCACGTAGCAGAGGTGCTTCCCGAGGGGCAAGATGAAGAGCAGGCCCGCGCCTGCCCCTGTTTTCATCAGCGACCTGTCGAAAAACATGGTCCAGAGTTCTGGCTGGATCGGAGCTGCCGGGAGCTGGGTGTCAACCCATTCAGCCACAAAGTCCGCCAAGACTTGGGACTTGATGGCCTTCCGAGGGGCGAACGAGATTGTCTTGCCCATGATTTCCACCACCCACTTTGCAATCCTACCCGAGGCCTCTCGACACTGGATGATCTCCCCCAGGGGGAAGGATGACACCACAGTCCCCGGATGAGACTCGAAGTAGTGTCGCAACTTCCACCGCGTCAGAATCACCGCGTACAGCAGCTTCTGAATTTGTGGGTAGCGGATCTTGGTCTCGGACAGTACCTCACTGATGAAGTAGACCGGCCTCTGGACGGGCAATGCATGCCCTTCTTCTCGTCTCTCAACCACGATCGCGGCGCTGACCACCTGAGTGGTAGCGTGACGTAGATCAAGAGGGCTTCTCCGGCAGCGGGGGCACCAAGATGGGCACGTTCGTAAGGAGCGCCTTCAGGTTCCCGAGGGCTTCCTCGGCCTCGGGGGTCTAAGTGAAGCACTCGGTATTTCTTAAGAGGCGGTACAGAGGTAGGCCTCTTTCGCCGAGGCACGAGATGAAGCGGCTCAGAGCCGCAAGGCATCCCATGACCCTCTGTACGCCTTTCAAGTCCTTGATGGGCCCCATGTTGGTGATGGCCGCGATTTTCTCCGGGTTGGCCTCGATGCCCCGCTCGGAGACGATGAACCCCAAGAGCATGCCTCGGGGGACTCCGAAGACGCACTTCTCGGGATTGAGTTTTACACCTTTCGCCTTGAGACACCGGAATGTCGTTTCAAGGTCGGAGAAGAGGTCGGAGGCTTTCCTCGTCTTGACTATGATGTCATCGACGTAAGCCTCGACCGTTCAACCAATGTGTTCTCCGAACACATGGTTCATGCACCTTTGGTATGTCGCACCCGCATTCCTCAAACCAAATGGCATAGTAATGTAGCAGTACATGCCAAAAGGTGTGATGAAAGAAGTCGCGAGCTGGTCGGACTCTTTCATCTTGATTTGGTGATACCCTGAGTAGGCGTCGAGGAAAGACAGGGCTTCGCACCCAGCAGTGGAATCCACGATTTGATCGATGCGAGGCAGAGGGTAGGGAACCTTCAGACATGCTTTGTTTAGACCAGTGTAGTCTACACACATCTGCCATTTCCCTCCTTTCTTTCTCACAAGCACAGGGTTGGCAAGCCATTCGGGATGGAATACCTCTTTGATGAACCCTGCGGCCATCAGCTTGTGGATCTCCTCGCCTATGGCTCTGCACTTTTCTTTGTCGAATCGGCGCAGAGGCTGCTTCACGGGTCGGGCTCCAGCTCGAATATCCAGCGAGTGCTCGGCGACATCCCTCGGTATGCCAGGCATGTCTGAGGGACTCCACGCAAAGACTTCGGCGTTCGCACGGAGAAAGTCAACGAGCACTGCTTCCTATTTGGGGTCGAGCTCGGAGCCGATCCGTATCTGCTTGGAGGCGTCGCTGCTGGGGTCGAGAGGGACGGATTTGACCGTCTCAGCTGGCTCGAAGTTGCCGGCGTGGCGCTTCGCATCTGGTGCCCCCTTGGAGAGGCTCTCCAGGTCGGCGATGAGGGCCTCGGCGTACTCCACGCACTCCACGTCGCAGTCGTACGCGTGTCGGTACGTGGGGCCGACGGTGATGACCCCGTTGGGGCCCGACATTTTGAGCTTGCGGTAGGTGTAGTTGCGGACGGCCATGAACTTGGCGTAGCATAGCCTCCCCAGTACTGCGTGGTAGGTTCCTCGGAACCCGACCACCTCGAACGTGAGGGTTTCCCTTCGGAAGTTGGAGGGAGTCCCGAAGCAGACGGGCAGATCGAGTTGTCCGAGGGGTTGGGCGCGTTTCTCGGGGATGATCCCATGAAAAGGCGCCGCGCCTGTCCGGATCGAGGACAGATCGATCTGCAGGAGCCCGAGGGTCTCGGCGTAGATGATGTTGAGGCTGCTGCCTCCGTCCATGAGGACCTTGGTGAGCCTGAAGTTGCCGATGACGGGGTCGACAACAAGCGGATATTTCCCCGGGCTCGGCACGCGGTCGGGGTGGTCGCCCTGGTCGAAGGTGATGGGCTTGTCGGACCAGTCTAGGTAGACTGGCGCCGCCACCTTTACCGAGCAGACCTCCCGACGCTCTTGCTTGCGGTGCCGAGCTGAGGCGTTCGCCACTGGCCCACCGTAGATCATGAAGCAGCCGTGGACCTCGGGGAACTCCTCTGCCTTGTGATCCTCCTTCTTGTCGTTGTTGTGGGCCCTGCCACCTTCCGCCGGTGGCCCGGCCTTGTGAAAGTGGCGCCGAAGCATGACGCACTCCTCAAGGGTGTGCTTGATGGGCCCCTGATGATAGGGGCACGGCTCCTTAAGCATCTTGTCGAACAGGTTGGCGCCTCTGGGAGGCTTCCGAGGGTTCTTGTACTCAGCGGCGGCGATAAGGTCCGCGTCGGTGGCGTCGCGTTTCGCTTGCGACTTCTTCTTGTTCTTCTTCTTGGTGCCGCGCTGAGTGGACGCCTCGGGGACGTCTTTCGGCTGGCGGCCCTAGGGCTGCTTGTCCTTTCGGAAGATGGCCTCAACCGCCTCCTAGCCAGAGGCGAACTTGGTGGTGATGTCCATCAGCTCGCTCGCCCTGGTGGGGGTCTTGCGACCCAGCTTGCTCACCAGGTCGCGGCAGGTGGTGCCGGCGAGGAACGCGCCGATGACGTCCGAGTCGGTGACGTTGGGCAGCTCGGTGCGCTGCTTCGAGAATCGCCGGATGTAGTCCCGGAGAGACTCTCCCGGCTGCTGGCGGCAGCTTCGGAGATCCCAGGAGTTCCCAGGGCACACGTACGTGCCCTGGAAGTTGCCGGCGAAGGCTTGGACCAGGTCGTCCCAGTTGGAGATCTGCCCCGGAGGCAGATGCTCCAGCCAGGCTCGAGCGGTGTCGGAGAGGAACAGGGGGAGGTTGCGGATGATGAGGTTGTCATCGTCCGTTCCACCCAGCTGGCAGGCCAGTCGATAGTCCGCGAGCCACAGTTCTGGCCTCGTCTCCCCCGAGTACTTTGTGATGGTAGTCGGGGTTCGGAACCGTGTCGGGAACGGCGCCCGTCGTATGGCCCAGCTGAAAGCCTGCGGACCAGGTGGTTCGGGCGAGGGCTCTGATCCTCCCTGTTTTCGTAGTGTCCCCCACGCCTGGGGTGGTAGCCTCGGCGCACCCTCTCATCGAGGTGGGCTCGACGGTTGCAGTGGTGGTGCTCGTTGCCGAGGCGACCCGGGGCCGCAGGCGCCGTGTTGCGCGTGCGCCCGGTGTGGACCGAGGCTTCCCGCACGAATCGGGAAGTCGCGGCACGATGCTCCGAGGGGTACCCCTGCCTTCGGGAAGCAGAGCTTTCGGCCCGTCGGACCGTGGCATCCTCCAGGAGATTCTTGAGCTCTCCCTGGATACGCCACCCTTCGATGGTCGATGGTTCCGGCATCGCGAGGAGTAGTATTGCTGCTGCTGCCAGGTTCTGGCCAACCCCACTGGAAGCCGGTGGTGGCCTTGCCCTGACGTCGTCGGCAATGCAGTGCTGGATGCCCTGGGGTAGATGACGCGCTTCTCCGGCCGGAGCTTGGTCTGCCCATTCCTGCCCGACGTTCCGCCGGAACTGCTCAAGTGTTCCTGCTCCCTCGTCGAGCCTGGCCTGCATCTCGTGGATTTGCTCGAGTTGTGCGTCCTGACCCCCCGCAGGGACTTGGACCACAGCTAGCTCCCGAAGGATGTCAACGCGAGGCGCAGGCCTAGGGGGATCGCCGTTTTTCGGCATACCAAGATGGTTGCCTTCACCGGGACCCCCTAGATCAACGTGGAAACATTCACGACTTGGGCCGCAGTCCTCGTCGCCGAGGCTGCGGCTACCATCGGAACAATCGGAGAGGCAGTAGTCGCATGCGGTCATGAAGTCCCGCATGGCACTGGGGTTACCGAGGGCGGAGAAATCCCAACAAGAGTCGGGCTCGTCATCTTCCTCGGAACCCGAGGGTCCATAGGTCGAGACGGCCGTCAGTCTGTCCCAGGGCGACCGCATATGGTACCCCGGAGGGTTGGTACATGCCTCTATGAAGGCTTCCACCAAAGCGAGGTCGCTTGGTGGGTCGAAGCTGAATCCAAAAGGCACGAGATGGGAATCGGTGGTACCTCTTGGTCGACGGGCGGTGACGAAGTCGCGTCAGGGGCGGACTGCACCGTTGTCTGAGGTACGAGGGCAACGCCCAGCAAGTTCTTCGCGAGCGTGCTGGCGTCGTCCGTCTGCTTGGGGTTGGCGTGTTGCGGGGAAACGGCGTTCGTCTTTGTCTCAGACGCAAGGTCGAAGCCCGACGTGTCCCCCGCTGGGGCGCCGGCGTCGTCGACTTGCTCGACAGCCGATGAGGTGCCGCCTCCTGCTTGGCCATGGTTGCCCCGCCTCCTCCTCCGTCGGTGGGGGAGGTGACGGGACAAACCCGGATGTTGTTCTTCCGCCATGTGGGGAAGACGTCGTTGATTCCGCCGCCGACGGGCGGGCTGACGACCGCCATTGTCGCTGTCGCGCGGCGGAGGAAGGAGTATCATGTCGTAGCTGCCGTCGAGGGACATGAACTCAAGACTCCCGAAACGGAGCATCGTCCCGGGTTGGAAAGGTTGCTGGAGACTACCCATCTGGAGCTTGACGGGAAGCTGTTCGTCAACACGCAGCAGGCCCCTACCTGGCGCGCCAACTGTCGGCGTTTCGACCCCGGGGGGTCCCTGGACCGACGAGTAAATTGTCGCCGCGTGTCCCAGCCCAGATGGGTCGGCGCGAGCCGGAGCACGAAGAGGGGAAGAAACAGGCAAAGGGGAAACCCGCGGCCTTCGTGTTGCCCTGCGCCCAAGTCGGGTGCGCTTGCAGTAGGGGGTTACAAGCGTTCACGTGGGAGAGAGAGAGCCTTACGCGTCGGCCCGTTCTCCCGCGCGGCCAACCTTCTTGTACGAGAGCCCTGGACCTTCCTTTTATAGGCGTAAGAAGAGGGTCTAGGTGTACAATAGGGGGTGTAGCAGTGTGCTAACGTGTCTAGCAGAGAGGAGCTAGAGCCCTAAGTACATGCCGTCGTGGCAGTCGGAGAGGTTTTGGCACCCTGTTCATGTGATGTCGTGGCCGTCGGAGGAGAGCTGGAGCCCTGCGGAAGGACAGCTGTCGGGGCTGTCGAATCCTTGCTGACGTCTCCTTGCTTCCGTAAGGGGCTGAGAGCCGCCGTCGTCATGGAGCACGCGGGGCGCCATCATTATTTGTTTACCGGGTCGAGCCAGATGGGACGCCGGTCTTGTTCCCCGTAGCCTGAGTTAGCTAGGGGTAGGTTAATGATGACCCCCCCTGTGACGTGGTCGGTCCGAGCCCTAGGTCGGGCGAGGCGGAGGCTCCTCCGAGGTCGAGGTTGAGTCCGAGCCCTAGGGTCGGGCGAGGCGGAGTCCATCGTCTTTCGGAGCCGAGGCTGAGTCCGAGCCCTGGGGTCGGGTGAGGCGGAGTTCGTCGTCTTCCAGAGCCGAGGCTGAGTCCGAGCCCTGGGGTCGGGCGAGGCGAAGTCCATCTTCCGAGGACGAGACGGGACCGAGCCCTGGGGTCGGGCGAGGCGGAGCTTCCTATGGCGCCCGAGGCTGGACTTAGCTGCTGTTAGCCTCACTCTGTCAAGTGGCACAGCAGTCGGAGTGACGTAGGCGGCGCTGTTTTATTGTCAGGTCGGTCAGTGGAGCGGCGAAGTGACTACGGTCACTTCGGCTCTGTCGACTGAATAGCGCGCGTCAGGATAAGGTGTCAGACGATCCTTGCATTAAATGCTCCCGCGATACGGTCGGTTGGCGTGGCGATCTGGCCAAGGTTGCTTCTCTGCGAAGACTGGGCCTCGGGCGAGTCGAAGGTGTGTCCGTTGCTTAAGGGGGGCCCTCGGGCGAGACGTGAATCCTCCGGGGTCGGCTGCCTTTGTCCGAGGCTGGGCTCGGGCGAGGCGAGATCGTGTCCCTTGAGTGGACTGAGCCTTGACCTTAATCGCGCCCATCAGGCCTTTGCAGCTTTGTGCTGATGGGGGTTACCAGCTGAGATTAGGTGTCTTAGGGGTACCCCTAATTATTGTCCCCGACAGACATTTTAAATGTGTTAGTGATAATAATGAAGCATGAATACAACAAGACAAGACTGACCTTGAAGGTTAAGCCCATCGAAAGCCAGAATTCGGCCTATTGGTTGACAAGGGATTTGGAAAGACCATAACTCATGCAAATAGAGTGAGTTGAGGTCAAATGAGCGCTTGATGAAAAAATATATTTTATAAGCTTTGAAATGAATCTAGCCTCACATCAATATCACGTACGTACGTGAGCAACAATCATCATAACGACATGTTGCTGTTCTTGCCTATCACTACGACGTAGTAAAGGGCTTGTTATTCACATTTGTGACCTGGTCCAAGTTAGAGCAAGACCCAACTATATATACAAAGAACACCAAACACCTCAAGGATGCTCTCTCTCTTGGCCACCCCTTTCATATGTGTAATTGTTAGTTTGTTTGACTTGTGTTTTATCTTGTTATTGTTTGTGTTCTTTGATTCACAAATAGGGATTAGCTTTATACTCAATCGGATTACACACGGTTGATAACCAGAGGAAACAAGCAGGGTAAGGTAGTAGAAGCCAGCAGCTAGCCCGCGAGGAGGACAGTTTTTATTTGGTGTCAGGCATTTTAATGAATCCCTGACCCAACGTCGTACACTCGCCGGAAGTTAATCACCACTAACTACTCCCGGGCCGGGGGGCCCAGCTAGCAGACCTGACCTGGATGTCGATCTCATCCTCATCTCTCCCCCCCGCGCGGCGGCCCGGCTGCATGCTACAGGAGGCCGGCCACACCCACAGGCCACAGGCCACAGCCACTGTATGGCTGCACTGCAGCAGACCGCCAAGCAAAACCAGATTTTCTCTGACTTTGATTAAGTTTGCAGAGAGACGTATTGTTCAAAGCTAAACCATTTTAACTTGTTGAAAGCTAAATAGACCAGATTTTCTCTGACTTTGATTAAGTTTGCAGAGAGATCGACGCATTGTTTTGTAAGTACGGTTTTTAGTAATAATGCAGGAGCGAGCAAATCACATGCTCACCGGCCGGCCGGCCGTATATATATATGGCCCAGACATATGCATGCATCTGCTGCTGGCAATCAGAATCAGTCAAGAACTAATTAAGCAAACTAGAAACAGAAACGACGATGCAAGGCAACGTATGTACACACCGCTTGCAACGACAGACAGCGATGGATTATTAATTACCAAACCAAATAAATTGTCTATGGTTGATCAGCAGTACATACGGATGCGAACAGACTAAACCACACACACCTGACACCAACACAACAAACTCTGTCTGTTTTTGGCTCGCGTACGTGACCTCTGATCTGTATTTGCTCCCATCCCGCTCGTCGTCCTCTCGCCTAGCTTCTTTCTTCTTCCTGTCGTTGCCCTCGTCGTCGTCGGCGTCTCTGCTTCTTTTAATCTTTGACGTGGTCCTGCATCTGCACGGGCACGTACACCTATTAATCGCTACTACTTGCAGGCGGGATCTTGATTATTAACTTCGTCCTGATGCTGGAATAATCTTTCCTAATGCATCGGATGCGTCCCCCATTCCTTTAAGCTCTAGCTAGCCCCTCCGTCGTTTCTGTCCAGTTCATCAGACGAATATATATACAATAAATACTCAGCTGAATAATGTACAAGCTGGTGATTTGTTGATAGCACTGCGTGCTGTCGGGAGCAGCAGTATATGGTCGTGTACTCAACTTTGTTTTCTTTGGATCGTTTAGATGCATGAGTTGCAACGTACAGCGTGGTGACAGAGTGGATTGATACTGTCTGTCTTGTTTGAATTGGGTAGTGTAACGACGTACGTAGTAGGCATATCCATCCATCCTTCTTGTACGTATACACACGAAATGAAACCACCATCGATCAGGCAGGCATCGTCGACCCAGTTGGCATCGGTTGACGGAGCCCCTCTCCCTGACCAGGCAGTTGGCATCGACCAAGGCATGCAGTGCAGACTGAGCGCCCCAGCAGTACGTACGTGCCCGGCTACAGGCCATCATATTCATGGTGTGGACCCTTTCATGCAGAGATCGAGGGTGCCTCGTCTCGATGTGTGGAGCGAGGAACCCTACTCTCGCTAGCTAGCGCGTCTCGTCAGCAGCCCACGATCCACCGCCTCCCGTGCTAGCCATCAAATGCAATCACATTCTGCCTGATTGGATGATCACATCCACGCGTACAATCTCGCGCGAGCCTCACCGACCATGTACGTCTGTTTCGCGCGTACGTGTGGATGCAGCCAACATAACTTATTTTGCGTCTGTCTATACAATCTGCGTTTCATACGTGCAGTCAACCAAACACAAACTCAGATAAAGTCAACACACATGGTGACGCGGGACTAGACCGTGCAGCTAACAAATCACATGGAATTATTCCTCCCGGCCGGTCTGTGTTAGGGGATTTTATGCATGGGTGCTAATCAAGCTCATTCTCAAAAAAATCTCAATGGTAAGTTTCACATGGTTGAATATTCTTTTATAGCAGAAAAAAGGTAGTTAACCCCATCAAACACTGACTGTGCCAAAATCATTGTACCAACATATGTAAGCTAAAAAAGGTTCGATTTTCGACATCCCTACAAACATATGTAATTAAGGCATTAAGCTACAAAGATATTCGACAGCCCTACAAAGATATATACTAGGTCTGGTCTTTCATCTCTTCACCCCCTTTGGCTCTCATGTCACCCTCACGAAATGTCGTCTCTACCAATGAAATGTCTACCTTATATAACACAAAAGCTTAGCGCACACATCCCCATCCCCGGCAGCATGGCAGATATTAATCGACGGCACCCTCCCTGCCAACAAGAGACTCGAAAAGGCTCGTGCATGCAATCACGGACGTGTTCTTCTGTACAGTACTCCTAGCAGGCAGGCAGGCACACGACAAGCCGTAGCCAATCGCGGCCAAACGAAAGAGACAGGAGAGCATAGCGCGCGCATGCATGTGGATAGAACCGGGCCCACGTGCAGCGCCGACACATGTGCACTTGCCCTGCGCTGGCTAGCTCCCTCCCACTGGCTGCCTAGCTCTGCGTGCATCGGAGACTGTGCACACTGTTGGTCTGTATGTACTGTACGGTGGAGTGAGTACATGTTTCTTTTTATTTAATAAGTAGTACTCCGTGTACATCTGAAATTATCCGCAATGCTGTTGGGGTGGCTTCCCCGCTCGCCCGGGTTCCATACCCGCTTGCCTGCTGCCATGAACCTCGAGACTCGAGAGAGCTAGGCCGGCCGGCCGGCCGGTTTAACACAGCAATACTTACATGATGCTATCTAATAGCATTGTGAAGCAGCACAGAAATAAACTGGAGAGAACCAACAGCATTGCGATTCGTACTACTGCCAGTTAACTCCTGTGCGTTCGATCGGCTATGTTGCGCTGCAGGAAAAGTTTGGCCAAGCAAGAGACAACGGCGCGGTGCTGCTGCACAGCTGCAGCTGGTGTATCGTATATGCATGGATGTGCGTGCCGTAGTACTACTCTACACAGGGTAGGGCATGCACTACAGGCCGGTACGTAGTCGCCGTACGTTAGAGCTCAGTAATTCATGGAATTCCCAAGCTCTACCCACTACCGGACATAGCTTCTTTGCAGACACTCGGCAAAGGCTATCTTACACTCGGCAAAGGTTTTGCCGAGTGTAACACTCGGCAAAGAACGCTCAGCGAACTGTACATCGGCAACAACCTCTTTACCGAGTACATTTTGTCAGGCACTCGGCAAAGAAAAGTCACCGTCACGGTGCCAAGTGACGGTGACGGATCCTTTGCCGAGTGTCTTCTTTGGCACTCGGCAAAGAGGCTAATTTTGCCGAGTGTTTGCTCTAGAGGCCCTCGACAAAGACGGGTCCAGTGGGCCCCACCGCCAGTCCTTGTGCCGAGAGCTCTCGTAGGCATTCGGCAAAGGAGGCTTCATTGCCAAGTGTCTGGTGGACAGGCACTCGACAAAGAGTCCTCCAGTGGGCCCCTTTGCCAGTCCCTTTGCCGAGTGCCTTGGCAACAGCACTCGGCAAAGATGGCTTTGCCGGTTCCCAGGTTTCCTTCTTTGCCGAGTGTCATGGTCAGCACTCGGCAAAGATGGCTTTACCGATTCCCAGGTTTCCTTCTTTGCCGAGTGCCAAGGTCATAGCACTCGGCAAAGCGACCCTTTGCCGAGTGTTACACTCGGCAAAGTGACTAGGATATCCCTTTTTTATTCGTTTTTGCTGTTCCATCCAAACAAACAAAAGATATATATCATTCACAACACATTATATATCAATCGCATCACAGAATGAACACATTTATCATCAACACCATATATATCACAAAGTCTCACTAATATAAGTCTCACAAATATAAGTCAGGATCATCACAAAACAGATATAAGTCTGGATCATCACTAATATCACCAAGTATCTCACAAGACCAAGTATAACTAACATCACCAACACTCACAAATATAAGTCTGGATCATCACAAAACAGATCATCAATGAGGTGGGCATCTGGACTGGTTCGGCGAAGTGCTGGACGAAGCGTGAGGGTTGTTCGACGCTGCCGATTGACCCTGCACAGAGAAGAGATTGCATGAGTGAGAACATATGAATATATATCATGCAGTACTAAAATTTTGATACTCACAGGAGTAGTGAACTCAGCAGGGTCAGCTGTAGGGAACAACGGAGGTGGTGGAGCATGACCCTGTGCGGCGCCAAGGCTCTGTATGTACGCGAACATCTCCGCCATCCTCTTCTCCAGCTCCTCACGTTGCCTCCTCTCATCGTCTAGCTGAGTCTGTAATATTTCGCCCTAATGTTTCAATGAAATCACATGAAATCATAGAGTTTCAATGTGGATCTCTTAGGTTTGTACACATAGTGTCTCACAAATTTCTCCAAACATTCTAAAATTTTTATCGCAGCCTGTACATATGATATCATGACACGTGGACAAGTTTCAGGATTTTCTGACTTTGTTTGTGTTTTATACAATTTTTAAACATATGGATGGCAAGTTCACGGCCATGTTTAGTGAGCATGTTGCTCGAAGTTTCCGGTCCGCTCCTGGAATCGGTCGTAACTTATGCTAAGTAACATGAATATCATTTTTGCATGCACGGTTGTCGGCGTTTCGGGACCGGGGGGTCCCTAAGCCGACGAGTGAGTGTGCCGCGTGCCCCAGCCCAGATGGGTCGAGCGCGTGGGCGAGCGTGAAGGAGGGAAAGCGAGGTGGCCGGAGATGGGCGTGAGAGAGGTGGAAATTCCGCGGCCTTCGTGTTCGTCCCGCGCCCAGGTCGGGTGCGCTTGCAGTAGGGGGTTACAAGCGTCCACGCGGGTGAGGGAAGCGAGCGGCCCCAAGAGAGCGCCTGCCCCGTCCTCGTCCCCGCGCGGCCAACCTTTTTTAAGAAGGCCCTGGTCCTTCCTTTTATAGGCGTAAGGAGAGGATCCAGGTGTACAATGGGGGTGTAGCAGAGTGCTACGTGTCTAGCGGGGGAGAGCCAGCGCCCTAAGTACATGCCAATGTGGCAGCCGGAGAGATCTTGGCACCCAGCTGGTGTGGTGTCGTGGCTGTCGGAGGAGCAACGGAGCCTGGCGGAGGGACAGCTGTCGGAGCGGTTGGGTCCTTGCTGACGTCCCCCTGCTTCCGTAAGGGAGCTGAGAGCCGCCGTCGTCACGGGGCTAGCGGGGCGCCATCATTGCCTTTCTGACGGAGCTGGCCAGATGGGACACCGGTCTTGTTCTCTGCGGCCCGAGTCGGCTCGGGGTAGGGTGATGATGGCGCTTTCTGTTGACGTGGCGGGCTTGTGCCCTAGACCGGGCGACGTGGAGGCTCCTCCGAAGCCGAGGTCGAGTCTGTCTTTCATGGCCGAGGCCGAGCCCGAGCTCCTGGGTCGGGCGAGGCAGAGGCCGTTCGGCAGAGGCCAGGGCGGAGTCCGACCCCTGGGGTCGGGCGAAGCGGAGTTCGTCGTCTTCTGGGGCCTAGCCCGAGTCCAAGCCCTGGGTCGGGCGGAGCGGAGTTCGCCGTCTTCCGGGGCCTTAGCCCGAGTCCGAGCCCTGGGTCGGGCGGAGCGGAGTTCGCCGTCTTCCGGGGCCTTAGCCCGAGTCCGAGCCCTGGGTCGGGCGGAGCGGAGTTCGCCGTCTTCTGGGGCCTTAGCCCGAGTCCGAGCCCTGGGTCGGGCGGAGCGGAGTTCGCCGTCTTCCGGGGCCTTAGCCCGAGTCCGAGCCCTGGGTCGGGTGGAGCTTCCTATGGCGCCTTTGGCAAGGCCTGGCTGCCTGTCAGTCTCACTCTATCAAGTGGCACTGCAGTCGGAATGGCGCAGGCGGCGCTGTCCTTCTGTCAGACCGGTCAGTGGAGCGGCGAAGTGACGGCGGTCACTTCGGCTCTGCTGGGGGGCGCGCGTCAGGATAAAGGTGTCAGGCTACCTTTGCGTTAAATGCTCCTGCGACTCGGTCGGTCGGCGCGGCGATTTAGTCAGGGTTGCTTCTTAGCGAAGGCAAGGCCTCGGGCAAGCCGGAGATGTGTCCGCCGTTAAAAGGGGACCTCGGGCGAGACGGAAACCCCTCGGGGTCGGCTGCCCTTGCCCGAGGCTAGGCTCGGGCGAGGCGTGATTGAGTCGCTCGTATGGACTGATCCCTGACTTAATCGCACCCATCAGGCCTCTGCAGCTTTATGCTGATGGGGGTTACCAGCTGAGAATTAGGCGTCTTGAGGGTACCCCTAATTATGGTCCCCGACAGTAGCCCCCGAGCCTCGAAGGGAGTGTTAGCACTCGCTTGAAGGCTTTCGTCGCACTTTTTTGCAAGGGGACCAGCCTTTCTCGGTTGCATTTTGTTCCGGTGGGTGCGCGCGAGCGAACCCGCCGGGTGTAGCCCCCAAGGCCTCAGAGGAGTGGTGAAAGTCGCCTAGAGGGGGGGTGGTGAATAGGGCGAAACTGAAAATCTCAAAATTAATCACAACTACAAGCCGGGTTAGCGTTAGAAATATAAACGAGTCCACGAGAGAGGGTGCAAAACAAATCGTAAGCAAATGAAGAGTGTGACACGCGGATTTGTGTTACCGAGGTTCGGTTCTCGCAAACCTACTCCCCGTTGAGGAGGCCACAAAGGCCGGGTCTCTTTCAACCCTTCCCTCTCTCAAACGGTCCCTCGGACCGAGTGAGCTTTTCTCCTTCTCAATCAAACGGGAACAAAACTTCCCCGCAAGGGCCACCACACAATTGGTGCCTCTTGCCTTGGTTACAATTGAGTTTTGAACACAAGAACAAGTGAGAAAGAAAGAAAGCGATCCAAGCGCAAGAGCTCAAAAGAACACGGCAAATCTCTCTCGCTAGTCACTAAAGGCTTGAGTGGAATTGGAGAGGATTTGATCTCTTTTGGTGTGTCTAGAATTGAATGCCTAGCTCTTGTAAGTGGTTGGAAGTTGGAAAACTTGGATGCAATGAATGGTGGGGTGGTTGGGGTATTTATAGCCCCAACCACCAAACTTGACCGTTGGCTGGAGGCTTCTGTTCGATGGCGCACCGGACAGTCCGGTGCACACCGGACAGTCCAGTGCCCCTGCCACGTCATCAATGCCGTTGGATTCTGGCCGTTGGAGCTTCTGACTTCTGGGCCCGCCTGGATGTCCGGTGCACACCGGACAACAACTGTTCATTGTCCGGTGCGCCGGTATGGGCGCGCCTGACGTCTGCGCGCGCTACGCGCGCATTAATTGCACCGCAGGTAGCCGTTGGCGCCGAAACAGCCGTTGCCCCGCTGGTACACCGGACAGTCCGGTGCACACCGGACATGTCCGGTGAATTATAGCGGAGCGGCTACCGCGCGAACCCGAGGCTGGCGAGTTCCGGAGACCGCGCTTCCTTGGAGCACCGGACACTGTCCGGTGTACACCGGACAGTCCGGTGAATTATAGCGCGCCGGCTTCCGAGAATTCCCGAGGGCGAAGAGTTTGAGTTGGAGTCCTCTGGGCGCACCGGACACTGTCCGGTGTACACCGGATAGTCCGGTGCCTTCAGCCAGAGGTGCCTTTGGTTGCTTCTTTGCTCCTTTGTTGAATCCAAAACTTGATCTTTTTATTGGCTAAGAGTGAACCTTTTGCACCTGTATAACTTATACACTAGAGCAAACTAGTTAGTCCAATATTTGTGTTGGGCAATTCAACCACCAAAATTATTCAGGAACTCGGTGTAAGCCTAATTCCCTTTCAATCTCCCCCTTTTTGGTGATTGATGCCAACACAAACCAAAGCAAATATAGAAGTGCATAGTTGAACTAGTTTGCATAATGTAAGTGCAAAGGTTGCTTGGAATTGAGCCAATATAAATACTTACATGAATGCGCATGGATTGTTTTCTTTGTTTTTGACATATCGGACCTCATTTGCACCATAAGTTTTGTTTTTGCAAACTCTTTTGTAAATTCTTTTCAAAGTCATTTTGCAAGATAGTCAAAGGTAAATGAATAAGATTTTTCAAAGCATTTTCAAGTTTGAAATTTTCTCCCCTTGTTTCAAATGCTTTTCCTTTGACTAAACAAAACTCCCCCTCAAATAAAGTCTCCTCTTAGTGTTCAAGAGGGTTTTGATTTATCCTTTTTTTTGAAATACTACTTCCTCCCCCTTTAGAACATAAAAAGATACCAATTTTGAAATTTACCAATTGAAAATCATCAATTTTAAAATTAGGGTGGTGATGCGGTCCTTTTGCTTTGGGCTCATATTTTCTCCCCCTTTGGCATGAATCGCCAAAAACGGAATCATTAGAGCCCAATGAAGTACTTTCTCCTCCTTTGGCCACAAAATAAATGAGTGAAGATTATACCAAAGTTGGAGAGTGATGCGGAGCGACGGCGAAGGATGAGTAGCGGAGTGGAAGCATTTGTCTTCGCCGAAGACTCCAATTCCCTTTCAATATACCTATAACTTGGTTTGAAATACACTTGAAAACACATTAGTCATAGCATATATAAAAGAGATATGATCAAAGGTATATTTATGAGCTATGTGTGCAAAACTAGCAAAAGAAATTTCTAGAATCAAGAATATTGAGCTCATGCCTAAGTCTGGAAAAAGATTGTTCATCAAGTGGCTTGGTAAAGATATCGGCTAATTGATCTTTAGTGTTAATGTAAGAAATCTCGA
Organism: Zea luxurians; assembly: GCA_029449295.1. Classification (NCBI taxonomy): domain Eukaryota; kingdom Viridiplantae; phylum Streptophyta; class Magnoliopsida; order Poales; family Poaceae; genus Zea; species Zea luxurians. The sequence goes on along the minus strand of JAOPSE010000016.1, from coordinate 34,494,031 downwards.
TATCCCCCTTTTGTTGGTGATCCCGAAGAAAATGATACCGAATGGCTATGTGTTTAGTGCGGCTATGCTCAACGGGATTATCCGCCATGCGGATTGCACTCTCATTATCACATAGGAGAGGGACTTTGGTTAATTTGTAACCGTAGTCCCGCAGGGTTTGCCTCATCCAAAGCAATTGCGCGCAACAATGGCCTGCGGCAATATACTCGGCTTCGGCGGTGGAAAGAGCGACCGAATTTTGCTTCTTTGAAGCCCAAGACACCAAGGATCTTCCCAAGAACTGGCAAGTCCCCGATGTGCTCTTCCTATTAATCTTACACCCCGCCCAATCGGCATCCGAATAACCAATCAAATCAAAAGTGGATCCCTGAGGGTACCAAAGCCCAAACTTAGGTGTATAAGCCAAATATCTCAAGATTCGTTTTACGGCCGTAAGGTGTGATTCCTTAGGGTCGGCTTGGAATCTTGCACACATGCATACGGAAAGCATAATGTCCGGTCGAGATGCACATAAATAAAGCAATGAACCAATCATCGACCGGTATACCTTTTGATCCACGGACTTACCTCCCGTGTCGAGGTCGAGATGCCCATTTGTTCCCATGGGAGTCTTGATGGGCTTGGCATCCTTCATTCCAAACTTGCTTAAAATGTCTTGAGTATACTTCGTTTGGCTAATGAAAGTGCCCTCTTGGAATTGCTTGACTTGAAATCCTAAGAAATATTTCAACTCCCCCATCATAGACATCTCGAATTTCTGTGTCATGATCCTACTAAATTCTTCACATGTAGATTTGTTAGTAGACCCAAATATAATATCATCAACATAAATTTGGCATACAAACAAATCATTATCAAGAGTCTTAGTGAATAAAGTAGGATCGGCCTTGCCGACTTTGAAGCCATTTGCAATAAGGAAATCTCTAAGGCATTCATACCATGCTCTTGGGGCTTGCTTGAGCCCATAAAGCGCCTTAGAGAGCCTATAAACATGATTAGGATACTCACTGTCTTCAAAGCCGGGAGGTTGCTCAACATAGACCTCCTCCTTGATTGGTCCATTGAGGAAGGCACTCTTCACGTCCATTTGATAAAGCTTGAAGCCATGGTAAGTAGCATAGGCTAATAATATGCGAATTGATTCAAGCCTAGCTACGGGTGCATAGGTTTCACCAAAATCCAAACCTTCGACTTGTGAATACCCCTTGGCCACGAGTCGAGCTTTGTTCCTAGTCACCACACCATGTTCGTCTTGCTTGTTGCGGAAGACCCACTTGGTTCCTACAACATTTTGATTAGGACGTGGAACTAAGTGCCATACCTCATTCCTTGTGAAATTGTTGAGCTCCTCTTGCATCGCCATCACCCAATCCGAATCTTGAAGTGCTTCCTCTACCCTGTGTGGCTCTATAGAGGAAACAAAAGAGTAATGTTCACAAAAATGAGCAACACGAGATCGAGTAGTTACCCCCTTATGAATATCGCCGAGGATGGTGTCGACGGGGTGATCTCGTTGTATTGCTTGGTGGACTCTTGGGTGTGGCGGCCTTGGTTGTTCATCCTCCTTGTCCTCATCATTTGCATCTCCCCCTTGATCGTTGCCGTCATTTTGAGGTGGCTCATCTTCTTGATCTTCTTGTTCAACATCTTGAGCCTCATCCTCAATTTGAGTTGGTGGAGATGCTTGCATGGAGGAGGATGGTTGATCTTGTGCATGTGGAGGCTCTTCGGATTCCTTAGGACACACATCCCCAATGGACATGTTCCTTAGCGCTATGCATGGAGCCTGTTCTTCACCTATCTCATCAAGATCAACTTGCTCTACTTGAGAGCCGTTAGTCTCATCAAACACAACGTCACAAGAAACTTCAACAAGTCCTGAGGACTTGTTAAAGACTCTATATGCCCTTGCGTTTGAGTCATATCCTAGTAAAAAGCCTTCTACAGTTTTAGGAGCAAATTTAGATTTTCTACTTCTTTTAACAAGTATAAAACATTTGCTACCAAAAACTCTAAAATATGAAATATTTGGCTTTTTACCGGTTAGGAGTTCATAGGATGTCTTCTTGAGGATTCGGTGAAGATATAACCGGTTGATGGCGTAGCAAGCGGTGTTGACCGCTTCGGCCCAAAACCGATCCGGTGTCTTGTATTCATCAAGCATGGTTCTTGCCATGTCCAATAGAGTTCGATTCTTCCTCTCCACTACACCATTTTGTTGTGGAGTGTAGGGAGAGGAGAACTCATGCTTGATGCCCTCCTCCTCAAGGAAACCTTCAATTTGAGCGTTCTTGAACTCCGTCCCATTGTCGCTTCTAATTTTCTTGATCCTTAAGCCGAACTCATTCTGAGCTCGTCTCAAGAATCCCTTTAAGGTCTCTTGGGTTTGTGATTTTTCCTGCAAAAAGAATACCCAAGTGAAGCGAGAATAATCATCCACAATTACAAGACAATACTTACTACCGCCGATGCTTATGTAAGCGATCGGGCCGAATAAATCCATGTGTAGGAGCTCAAGTGGCCTGTCGGTAGTCATGATGTTTTTGTGTGGATGAAGGACACCAACTTGCTTCCCGGCTTGGCATGCGCTACAAATCCTGTCTTTCTCAAAATGAACATTGGTTAGTCCTAAAATGTGTTCCCCCTTTAGAAGCTTGTGAAGATTCTTCATTCCAACATGGGCTAGTCGGCGGTGCCAAAGCCAACCCAAGTTAGTCTTAGCAATCAAGCAAGTGTCGAGTTCAGCTCTATCAAAATCAACCAGGTATAGCTGACCCTCTAACACTCCCTTAAATGCTATTGAATCATCACTTCTTCTAAAGACAGTAACACCAATATCAGTAAATAGACAGTTGTAGCCCATTTTACATAATTGGGATACGGAAAGCAAATTGTAATCTAAGGAATCTACAAGAAAAACATTGGAAATAGTATGGTCAGGAGATATAGCAATTTTACCCAATCCTTTGACCAAACCTTGATTTCCATCCCCGAATGTGATAGCTCGTTGGGGATCTCTGTTTTTCTCATAAGAGGAGAACATCTTTTTCTCCCCGGTCATGTGGTTTGTGCACCCGCTGTCGAGTATCCAACTTGAGCCCCCGGATGCATAAACCTACAAAACAAGTTTAGTTCTTTGTTTTAGGTACCCAAACGGTTTTGGGTTCTTTGGCATTAGAAACAAGAACTTTGGGTACCCAAACACAAATCTTGGAGCCCTTGTGTTTGCCCCCAACAATCTTGGCAACTACCTTGCCGGATTTGTTAGTTAAAACATAAGATGCATCAAAAGTTTTAAATGAAATGCTATGATTATTTGATGCATTAGGAATTTTCTTTCTAGGCAACTTGGCACGGGTTGGTTGCCTAGAACTAGATGTCTCACCCTTATACATGAAAGCATGATTGGGGCCAGAGTGAGACTTCCTAGAATGAGTTCTCCTAATTTTGCTCTCAGGATAGCCGGCAGGGTACAAAATGTAACCCTCGTTATCCTGAGGCATGGGAGCCTTGCCCTTAACAAAGTTAGATAAATTCTTTGGAGGGGCATTAAGTTTGACATTGTCTCCCCTTTGGAAGCCAATGCCATCCTTGATGCCAGGGCGTCTCCCATTATAGAGCATGCTTCTAGCAAATTTAAATTTTTCATTTTCTAAGTCATGCTCATTAATCTTAGCATTAAGTTGTGCTATGTGATCATTTTGCTTTTTAATTAAAGCCATGTGATCATGAATAGCATTGATATCAATATCTCTACATCTAGTACAAATAGAAACATGCTCAACATTAGAAGTAGAGGGTTTGCAAGATTTTAGTTCTACAACCTTAGCATGCAACATATCATTCTTAGTTCTAAGGTCGGAGATTGTAACATTGCAAACATCTAATTCTTTAGCCTTAGCAATTAATTTCTCATTCTCTTTTCTAAGGCTAGCAATAGAAACATTCAATTCATCAATCCTAGCAAGCAAATCATCATTGTCATTTCTAAGATTGGGAATTGAACCAATACAAACATGAGAGTCAACCTTAGTAATTAATTTGGCATTTTCATTTCTAAGGTTGGCAATAGTGTCATGACAGGTGCTTAGCTCACTAGATAATTTGTTACATTTTTCTACCTCTAGAGCATAAGCATTTTTAACCTTAACATGTTTCTTATTTTCCTTGATTAGGAAGTCCTCTTGGGAGTCCAAGAGATCATCCTTTTCATGGATGGCACTAATTAGCTCATTCAATTTTTCTTTTTGTTCCATGTTAAGGTTGGCAAAAAGAATGCGCAAGTTATCCTCCTCATTTTTATCATCATCCTCATCACTAGATGTTTCATATTTAGTGGAGGACCTTGATTTTACCTTCTTTTTGCCGTCCTTGGCCATGAGACACTTGTGGCCGACGTTGGGGAAGAGAAGCCCTTTGGTGACGGCGATGTTGGCGGCGTCCTCGTCGTCGGAGGAGTCGCTTGAGCTTTCGTCGGAGTCCCACTCCCGACAAACATGGGCATCGCCGCCCTTCTTCTTGTAGTACTTTTTCTTCTCCTTTCTTCTTCCCTTCTTGTCGTCGCCCCTGTCACTGTCACTAGACATAGGACATTTTGCAATAAAGTGACCGGGCTTACCACACTTGTAGCAAACCTTCTTGGAACGGGGTTTGTAGTCCTTCCCCTTCCGTTGCTTGAGGATTTGCCGAAAGCTTTTGATGATTAAGGCCATCTCTTCATTGTCGAGCTTGGAGGCGTCAATTGGTTGTCTACTTGGTGTAGACTCCTCCTTTTTCTCCTCCGTGGCCTTGAAGGCCACCGGTTGCGCCTCGGATGTGGAAGGTTCGTCAAGCTCGTTGATCTTCTTTGAGCCCTTAATCATGCATTCAAAGCTCACAAAATTCCCGATAACTTCCTCGGGGGTCATTAGTGGATATCTAGGATTACCACGAATCAATTGAACTTGAGTGGGGTTAAGGAAAATAAGTGCTCTTAAAATAACCTTAACCACCTCGTGGTCATCCCATTTTTTGCTCCCGAGGTTGCGCACTTGGTTCACCAAGGTCTTGAGCCGATTGTACATGTCTTGTGGCTCCTCCCCTTGGCGAAGACGAAAGCGACCGAGCTCCCCCTCGATCGTTTCCCGCTTGGTGATCTTGGTGAGTTCATCACCCTCGTGCGCCGTCTTGAGTAGGTCCCAAATCTCCTTTGCGTTCTTCAACCCTTGCACTTTGTTGTATTCCTCCTTGCTTAGAGAGGCAAGGAGAATGGTTGCGGCTTGGGAGTTGAAGTGCTCGATTTGGGCCACTTCGTCCGTGTCATAGTCCTCATCCCCTACAGATGGTACCTGTACACCATACTCAACAACATCCCAAATACTTTTGTGGAGAGAGGTTAGATGAAATCGCATTAAATTACTCCACATAGCATAATCTTCACCATTAAAAGTTGGTGGTTTGCCTAATGGGACGGAAAGTAAAGGTGTATGTTTAGGAATGCGAGGGTAGCGTAGGGGAATCTTACTATACTTCTTACGCTCTTGGCGTTTAGAAGTGACGGATGCCGCGTCGGAGCCGGAGGTGGATGTCGATGAAGTGTCGGTCTCGTAGTAGACCACCTTCCTCATCCTCTTGTGCTTGTCCCCACTCCGATGCGGCTTGTGAGAAGAAGATTTTTCCTTCTTTTCCTTGTGGTGAGAAGAGGAAGATCTTTTCTCCTTCCGCTTGGAGGAGTTCTTCTTCTTCTCCCTTCTCTTGGTGCGGGACTCTTCCGATGAAGTGCTCCCTTGGCTTGTAGTGGGCTTGTTGTCGCCGGTCTCCATCTCCCTCTTGGTGTGATCTCCCGACATCACTTCGAGCGGTTAGGCTCTAATGAAGCACCGGGCTCTGATACCAATTGAAAGTCGCCTAGAGGGGGGGGTGAATAGGGCGAAACTGAAAATCTCAAAATTAATCACAACTACAAGCCGGGTTAGCGTTAGAAATATAAACGAGTCCACGAGAGAGGGTGCAAAACAAATCGCAAGCAAATGAAGAGTGTGACACGCGGATTTGTTTTACCGAGGTTCGGTTCTCGCAAACCTACTCCCCGTTGAGGAGGCCACAAAGGCCGGGTCTCTTTCAACCCTTCCCTCTCTCAAACGGTCCCTCGGACCGAGTGAGCTTTTCTCCTTCTCAATCAAACGGGAACAAAACTTCCCCGCAAGGGCCACCACACAATTGGTGCCTCTTGCCTTGGTTACAATTGAGTTTTGAACACAAGAACAAGTGAGAAAGAAAGAAAGCGATCCAAGCGCAAGAGCTCAAAAGAACACGGCAAATCTCTCTCGCTAGCCACTAAAGGCTTGAGTGGAATTGGTGTGGGGGATAGATACCCCCCGGGTCCACTAAAAGAGTAAAGGACCTCACGAAAGGCCCAAGGGCCCAATAATTCGTAAGGTTATTCTTTCGTGGGCCTGGGGAAAGACAACCAGCAACGCGGAGCGACATGAGGCCGGATTGGTGCAAACCCGGACGGCCCATAGCGTCGAGCCATTGGCCGCAACAGAGATCCGACTTTCCCGCGTCGGGGCCTCCATGCAACGAAGTCACGTGAGGATAAGTCGGCGAGGGTTACGTAAAGGATAATCTCGAGAGGTTCACTATCTTTTAGCCATTTGTTGTTATCTTATCCATGTGTACTGCCCCACGGTCGAGTATATAAGGCCTAGGGGGCACCCCTTCAGAACGATCGACCCATTACTTAGCCACCCACATCAACTCTCTGTATTCTCGATCCAGAGAGCTCTTTTGTAACCATACCCACCAAGCATACTCATCAGGACGTAGGGTGTTACGTGTCACTAAGCGGCCCGAACCTGTAAATCTTGTCCACCGTCCCTCGTGCGATCGGCACGAACCATTCTGCTACAGTTGTTGACACCTTCCTACTCCTAAAACACCTTGAGGGGCAACCCCGGGTGTGCGGTCGGACCCTAAACACCGACAGCTGGCGCGCCAGGTAGGGGGTGTGTCGACAATCCAAGCTAGCTCAATGGCCGTCTTTTTCTACAGCAAGATCGCCCTACGCCCTGGATCTACGTTCTGCTTCGGAACAATCTCATTCATAGCAGACGAAGAAGGAATTCTGCACCGTATCGCGGATCCGCCGGAAAAGGAGTCTTCCTCAACAAACTCCGAAAATACCGGAGAAGTGCAGCACCGCTCTCCGGCTCCTCGAAAGAAGATCACCACGACGGCAGCACCGTTCTACCCCGACGTCCTCTTCATCGGAAGGGCGGAATCGCCCGCCATCTCCGACGACGAGCCAACTGTACCCGGGGAGGAACCGCCTCAGCGAGAGTCCCGTCGACGAAGGAACCGGCGCAGGAATGTTCGACGACATCACGCGGCCGGAGAGCGGAATCCGGAACAACCTGTCTCGCGAGACGAGGTCTCGGAGGTAGGAGAAACCCCGGAAGAACGCGTCTTCAGAGAGCGAAGGAACTCCCGACGACGTGATCGCCGACGAGCTCAGGAACAGGCTGAGCAGGATGCAAGGCAACGTCGAGAGAATCCACTCTTCGGGCGCAATCTGAACCCCGACTTCGCCCGAGCCATGAACACGCCGAGCGAAGTCGGAGGGGTGCTGGCTCGGATAGCGGAAGGACTTCCTCGGACTCCAGACGCCGACGGCTACCGACGACTGTTCACCCAGGCGGCCAACCATCTTCTACCGCTTGCCCACCCGCCGAACGATCTACGACACGCCATCAACAGTCGCCGAGACGCGCGGAGCTCCATCAATGCTTCGCGGGAACGGCGGCATGAGAACGAAATTCGTCGTCGAGAGGAGTACGACAGGGATCATGGCGCCCCGACTCAGAGCCAAGCTACCAGGACTGAGTCGGCAACGGCTTCAACTGGCGGAACCTCCCGGGGACGGTCGAGGAATCACAACCACAACTCCCCTCCCCGGGACAGACATCGACCCCGACGACAGGAGGACACGTGCGGAGTGTCCGCCCTTACTCCGCGCCTTAGGGCCATCCAGTGGCCTCCCAACTTCAAGGTATCCAATGTTGACAAGTATGAACCTAAGCAGGATCCATGGGGTTGGCTAGCCGTCTACACCACCGCTGCTCGAGCTGCCGGAGCATCCGAAGACGTGATGACCGCGTACTTACCCATTGTCCTTGGACAAGACGCGCTGCAATGGCTACGACATCTACCCCGACACTGCATCGACGTCTGGGGAGACTTCAGTCGGTGTTTCACCGCCAACTTCCAGTCCCTCTCCGACAAGCCGGCGCAGCCGTGGGACCTTAAATCTATCAAGCGCCGGGGGGACAAAACTCTCCGATCATACCTCAAGAGGTTTCAAACCATGAGGAATCGTATCCCCGATGTCACGGAGGCGGCCGTGATCGAGGACTTCTACCGAGGATCTAATGATTCGGTTTTCGTCCGAGCCATACTACAGAAGGCGCCGACCACCTCGGAGGAGCTGTTCCGGGAAGCCGACCTCTACATCACCGCCGACGAGCGAGCCCAGGATCTCATCGGAGGAGCGAAGCCCGCACCGGCAGCACCACGACGCGACACGAACCAGCAACCTGACAAGCGGTGGGAGAAGAGGCCACGCGAAGAGGTGCACGCCGCCGGACCACCTGCCTCTCGCGCTCGAGGAGGACCTCGTGGGGGCGAACGCACGCTGGACGACATCCTCGACGCCCAGTGCCCGTACCACAAGGACATGCGCCACACTCTTCGTAACTGCCGAGACTTCAAGCACTCCGTCGGACACGGCCGACCCTTCCAACCTCTACCTCCTCCTCCGCCGAGGGGAGGACCAGATGAACCACGACAACCCCATCGGCAGGAGGAGGGAGGAAGAGGAGGAGCTTTTCCGCGCGTTGACAGGGAGGTCAACGTCATCTTCGGCGGACACGGATCGCAGGAGAGCAGAAGACAGCAAAAGCTCAATGATCGCCAGATACTGGTGGCGACCATCGGCCCTCCCGCCCCATACCGATGGTCGGAGCACCCGATCACCTTCACTCGGGCGGATCAATGGCTCAACTTCGACCACCCGGGCAAGTACCCGCTTCTCGTCGATCCGGTGATCCGAGAGAGCCGGGTGAAAAAGGTGTTAGTGGACGGGGGGAGCAGCATCAACATCACCTTCCCCCGGACACTCCAAAGCTTGGGAGTTCATCTCAAAGAGCTCCACGAGTCGGACACTCCTTTCTTCGGCATCGTGCCGACGGAAGGGGAATACCCGCTGGGCCACATCTACATGCCGGTCACCTTTGGAACTCCGGAGAACTACAGAACCGAGTTCCTAAGGTTTGAGGTAGCAAACTTCGACTGCGGGTACAACGCCATCATCGGGAGGCCAGGATTGGCCAAGTTCATGGCCATTCCGCATTACACATACATGATACTGAAGATGCCAGGGCCACAAGGGATCATAACTGTGCGCGCCGACCTCCAAGGCGCCGCAGAATGTTTCCGAGTGGCTATTCAAGCAGCCCTCACCGCCAAGCCATCGACAGCTCCCTCCGCAATGGCGAACTCTAAGCCTGAGGAGGACCTCGCAATACCAGCAAATGAAGCTCAGACCGCGACCTCTATGCGGCCGACTGAAGAAACCAAGAGAATCAACCTGGGGTTCGCTGATGAGCGCAAGACGGCCATCATCAGCTCCAGTTTGGATGACAAATAGGAAAGCGCGCTCGTCCGGTTTCTGCAAGATAACCGAGATGTATTCGCATGGCAACCTGCGGATATGCCGGGAGTCCCGAGAGAACTGGTCGAGCACAAACTAAAGGTTTTTCCCCAGGCGAGGCCGATTCGACAGAAATTACGTCGTTTCACGCCTGATAAGAGGGAAGCCATTCGCGCCGAGTCAGCTCGCTTGGTCGCGGCTGGATTTATTAGAGAAGTATTACATCCTGAGTGGTTAGCCAATCCTGTTCTTGTACTCAAAAAGAATAAAGTGGACTGGCGCATGTGTGTTGATTATACTGATCTCAACAAACACTGTCCGAAGGATCCTTTCGGGCTCCCGAGGATAGATCAGGTGGTGGACTCCACCGCTGGATGTTCTATGCTGTCCTTCCTGGATTGTTATTCTGGATATCATCAGATTAGTCTGGCGAAGGAAGACGAAGAAAAAACGGCATTCATTACTCCGTTTGGCGCTTTCTGTTATACCTCCATGCCGTTTGGCCTCAAAAACGCTGGAGCGACTTACCAGAGAGCCATTCAAACATGCTTAGCCGATCACTGGGGCAAGCGTGTGGAGGCTTATGTAGATGATGTGGTGATCAAAACACAGGACTCAAAAGACTTCATCGAAGATTTGCAACTGGTTTTCAACAGCCTGAGGCGGTATAGATGGAAGCTTAATCCCGAGAAATGTGTTTTTGGGGTACCAGCCGGAAAGTTGCTCGGATTTATTGTCAGCCACCGAGGAATTGAGGCTAATCCGGATAAGATTGAAGCTATTATGAAGATGGAAGCACCTCGATCATAGAAGAAGGTTCAGCGACTTACTGGATGCATGGCAGCTTTAAGCAGATTTATATCCAGGCTGGGGGAAAAAGGTTTGCCGTTTTACAAGTTACTCAAGAAGGTGGATAAATTCCAGTGGACTTCAGAAGCGCAAGAAGCTCTGGATGCTCTGAAAAAATTCTTGACAACACCACCAGTACTGAAACCACCTCGGCGAGCTACCTCAACTCAACCAGCTGAAGATTTGCTATTGTACATCTCTTGCACGACTCACGTGGTAAGCACTGCGTTGGTAGTCGAGCGAGTAGAAGAAGGGCATGCCTACCCAATACAACATCCTGTCTACTTCATCAGTGAGGTCCTCGGCCCCTCGAAGAAAAAGTATCCTCAAGTTCAGAAATTATTGTATGCAGTACTTCTAACTGCCCGCAAGCTGCGTCACTACTTTGACGACCACAAAGTCATAGTAGTCACAAGTTTTCCAATAGGGGATATTCTTCACAACAAGGAAGCCATCGGTCGAATAGCCAAGTGGGCCTGTGAGCTGGGATCTCATGACATCGAGTTTCGGCCTCGCACTGCCATCAAAACCCAAGCACTGGTTGATTTCGTATCAGAGTGGACTGAACAACAAGTACCAGACAACCCGGAGACTGCGGAAGTATGGCGAATGTATTTTGATGGCTCACTCAAGCTGCAGGGAGCAGGAGCGGGGATTCTTTTCACTGCACCAGGAGGCGAACACCTCAAGTACGCCCTCCAGCTGCTATTCCCGGCCTCCAACAATGCAGCCGAGTATGAAGCCTTGATTCATGGATTGAACATTGCCATATCCTTGGGCGTCAAAAGATTAATGGTATATGGGGATTCTCTGGTAGTCATCAGCCAGATAAATAAGGAGTGGGATTGCTCAAACGATTCGATGGGAAGATACTGCACTGCCGTCCGAAAACTGGAGGATAAATTCGAGGGTCTAGAATTTCATCATGTGGAGAGAGATCGGAACGCGGCAGCCGATGTACTATCCAAGCTAGGGTCCAGTCGAGCTCAGGTCCCACCCGGGGTTTTTGTGCAAGAAATTCTGCAGCCAAGTATCTCATTGGGTCACATGGAAGAATGCAACATCATAGATCAACCCGAGTCAGATCTCGATGACTGGAGAAAGCCAATCATTAAGTACATAAGGAATGAAGAAGAACCAGATGATAAGAACTCGGCAGAGCGCATTGCAAGACAGTCAGCTCACTATACACTTATTGGGGAAACATTATACAGAAGGGGTGCATCAGGCGTCTTCATGAAGTGCATTCTCCCATCCACTGGAAAGCAACTCTTAGAAGAGGTCCACACTGGACAATGTGGGATACATGCAGCCTCCAGAACACTAGTTGGGAAGGTCTTCAGGTCAGGATTCTATTGGCCAACAGCAAAGAATGATGCAGCCGAGTTAGTTCAGAGGTGCGAAGCCTGCCAATACTTGTCAAAGCAACAACACTTGCCAGCACAGCAGCTGCAGACCATACCAGTGACCTGGCCTTTTGCATGCTGGGGGCTGGATATGATTGGACCTTTCAAAAAAGCTCAAGGGGGATATACTCATGTGTTGGTAGCAATTGACAAGTTCACTAAATGGATAGAATTCAAGCCCATTGCCTCCTTAACTTCTGCTAAGGCCGTGGAATTCATACAAGACATAATATTCAGATTCGGGATACCAAACAGCATTATAACTGACTTAGGATCCAATTTCACGAGCTCAGAATTCTTTGACTTCTGCGAGCAAAAAAGCATTCAGATCAAGTATGCATCTGTAGCCCATCCAAGAGCCAACGGGCAAGTTGAGCGAGCCAACGGGATGATATTGGATGCACTCAGGAAAAAGATTTTCGATAAGAACGAAAAATTCGCAGGAAAGTGGATAAGGGAATTACCCTATGTTGTTTGGAGCCTAAGAACCCAACCTAGCCGAGCTTTGCATGGAAACACTCCTTTCTTCATGGTCTATGGGTCGGAGGCAGTGCTGCCTGCTGATCTCAAGTTTGGGGCGCCAAGGCTGATTTTTGAAAGCATAGCAGAAGCTGAGACCACCAGGCTGGAGGACATAGACGTACTCGAGGAAGAACGGCTAAGCGCAGTAATCCAGTCAACAAGATACCAGCAGACTCTAAGGCGCTATCACGACAAGGCTGTGCGGCAACGATCTTTTTCAGTAGGGGAGCTCGTCCTTCGCCGAATTCTAACGGGAGAAGGACGACACAAGTTATCACCCTTATGGGAAGGACCCTTCATAGTTGCAGAAGCCACTCGGCCCGGATCATATCGCCTCACTCAGATGGATGGCACGGAAGTTGGGAACTCCTGGAACATAGAACACCTGAGAAAGTTTTATCCTTAGCCGTACCTCAAAACTGCTGGGATAACGATGATGTACTCTATAAAGTGGAAATATGTCATCAATAAAGAAAAGGTTTCAAGGATACTCAATTTATTTACGATTGACTTGCATTCTTACTTAACTCGGGGTGACCACTATGCCCTGCTAACGGAGCAATCGACTTAAGTCGGCAACGACTTAAGGCGGTGCGACATGCTCACGCTTACTTAACTCGGGGTGACCACTATGCCCTGCTAACGGAGCAATCGACTTAAGTCGGCAACGACTTAAGGCGGTGCGACATGCTCACGCTTACTTAACTCGGGGTGACCACTATGCCCTGCTAACGGAGCAATCGACTTAAGTTGGCAACGACTTAAGGCGGTGCGACATGCTCACGCTTACTTAACTCGGGGTGACCACTATGCCCTGCTAACGGAGCAATCGACTTAAGTCGGCAACGACTCAAGGCGGTGCGACATGCTCACGCTTACTTAACTCGGGGTGACCACTATGCCCTGCTAACGGAGCAATCGACCTAAGTCGGCAACAACTTAGGGCGATGTGACATGCTCACGCTTTACTTGACTCAGGGCGACCACTACGCCCAGCTAACGAAGTAATCAACTCCAGTTGGCGCCTACTTAAAGCCAATGCAACATGCTCTCGCCTATTTAATTCAGGGGATGAACTCCATATCCCACAGACAAAATTCATAGTCATCATGCGTCATAACTACCAAACTCATTAACTAACAAATTCTGATACAATGAGTGAATGACTATGTTATTCAAATAAACCGGTGTCCTCTAACAAATGTTCAATCATGCAAGCTGCACGCGAAATGTTTTCTCTATTTTGCAATGTCTTTTCCAGGAGCAGTCGACGAGGAAGGACGACTCGAGGAATCAGGGGCAGCGTTCACGTCAGCCCTTATATCTTCAGGAACGACTACGCCAGGCCTCCTCATCAGAATTCGTCCCGCTCGAATGGCTTTATCCATGGCCCTATCGCACTGGGCTCTCAGAGTATTGGAAGTCTCTTCAGCAACCTTGACAGCCAACTGGGCAGCCTCTAGATCCTGGGTGACGGATTTCTTGGAAGCACGCAGATTCTTGATGACAACGTCTTTAGCCGATATCAACTCCCGAAGGCGAATCACATCATCCAAGGACTCCTGCAGCTTATAGCGAAGATTGTTCAACTCCTCCATGGAAAAGCGATGACTCCTCTCCAGAATAGTCAACGAGTTGCTAGAATCTCGATACAACCTATCAAGGTTGTCACGAGAAGCGGCAAGGATGCGTTTTTCTTCCTGCAAGCACAAATCAGTTCCTTCAGAAAACCAGGCAAATAATAGGAGCACAGCAAGACAAAAGCACAGTTTCGTATTTCACCTTTTCAGAGTCGAGCTGAGCATGCAGGGAAGAACTCAACGCGTTGGCATCATCTAGGGCGGCAGAGACTTGACTCAGCTCAATCTGACCTTGAGAGTACTTTTCCTCAAGATCAGTGCATCGCTGAGACAATTCAGCCCGATCTTGAGAATGTTTCTCCTCAAGTAGTGTAATCTGTCGAGTCATTCCTAACGAAGGATAACCAAACAAAGCGAGGTCAGAAGGTAAAACAGTCCACAACAAGCACGAAGAAAAGAAAAAAAGGGCACTAACCAGCATTAGTCGCCTCCAACTCGGATACACGGCGATGAAGAGACACCGGATTCCAACACGAAAAGGATGAAGCTACTTCTGGGATAGGAGCACCATGCAATTTCAGCTGGCTGGTCATCCCATCCACCAAAACCTGACGAGAAGAGCAGATGAGCATAATGGCAAGAGTTCATGTAAAAGTTGAGCTAAGAAACAGCACAGTACCTGGAGGTTGGAGAAGAACGAAGGGATCCCCAAGTCAGAAGAAATCAGATGATAACCAGGCGCAAGGTCATCACCCGAAGCAGCATGCAATGGAACAGTGGGAATCAGTTCATCTCCTTCAACAGAGCCGGATACTCGATCAACGGGGACGCTGCCCTCCAAAGCGACGCCCCGGTCTGAAGTTTGGGCCACCACCATGCAGCCAGAGTGTGGAGGTGACCCAGCGTGAACGTCCATGGAAGTGCCGGAAGGAGACCCTGTTTGGGCACCCTCGGGGACTGGGCCATAGTTGGCACTGCCCACTTGAGCCGGATTATCCCCGGCAACACCCTCGGGGCTGGGCAGTAGCTCGCACTCTTCGCCCGGGCTAAGTCATCCCCGACGACACCCTCGGGGGCTGGACATGTGTCAACACCATCCTTGGGGTCCAAACTTTCAGCAGTAACCATCTCTAAGGTTGATGGGCCCTCGGCTACTTCCATGGAATCAGGACAATCCAAGCTAACATCCCGCCCCTCAAGATCGCGCTCTAAGGTTGATGAGGCACGGGATGACCTCAACCCAGCGTCCGGCACGGCATCACAAGCTTCTGTCACATCATCATCCACTGGCCCTGATAACAAATCCTCTGGGACCATATCCTCGAGAGTTTGATCAAAGTCGGCCAGGGATATGTTTTGCAGACCAACAAGAGCAGATAAAGCAGGAGAAGGAACCCCACTACTTTCCCCACTGGCGAGGAATTGCCGACTGTTCTTCCGAGTCAGAGGGACTTCATTCTCTTCCTCTTCGTCGTCTTCATCAGCAACACTGGCAACACACCCATTGGGATCAGCAACAGTCATATCACACCCATTGGGATCAGCATCAGCAAATTCAGGTGCAGGAACCTCCTCATCAGCAGGAACCGAGGGACCAGCACCCTGATCCAAACTAGACACTCGCCGAATACGTCTCTTCTTCTTTTTCTGCTCATCAACAGAAAGATCAGTCTGATTGGTTCGGCGGGGACGCCTCGAGCGAGCACGGACAGGTCTCTGAACATCCAAGATTATACCGACCTCTGGGAGAGGCGCCACTGCCAATGTCTCAGCAGGAGTAGCGTCAGAAGAATCTTCAGCCAACATGTCAAGCACGGCATTCATTTCAGCATCAGTAGGATCCAAAGGCACCTCGAAATGGATTTGTCGTTCATCATCAGGGATTTTCCCAAGTGAGGCAACCAAAGCACTAACCTCCTCATCAGAGGGCCACGTTCTAAGGCCCAAATTGCCATCAGTCGCAGGTGGGTTTGACACGAAACGAGTGAAGGCCTTAGCAGGAGGCAGATTCCAGGCTGAATACGCCACCGGAGCACCAACATTGGATACTTTGCCTCTGAGAATCATCTCCAGTCGGCTCACCAAATCAGCAGAAGGGATTCTTCTATTGGTAACTCGAGTTGGGTCGGCTAGCCCTTGATACAGATAAGCCGGGTAGACCCTATCTTTCAGCGGCTGAATGTTTTTGAAAACGAAGTCAGCAACTATAGCTTCAGCAGTTAAACCCCTCTCTTTCAATAGCCCAACTTCAGCTAGCAGCACACTGGCCTCAGCCACCTCCTCGTCTGTAGGAGACTCGGTCTAGCTCGGGGTGCGAACATCTGGCTGTCTTCCTGACCGGGGGGGGAGAGAATTTCCATAGTTATCAACTATAAACCATTCCAGGCGCCATCCCTTAATGCTGTCTTTAAGGGGGATCTCAAGATACTCAGTTTTCCGTCCCCGGCGCATCTCCAAGCTGGCACCACCAACCAACTGATGTTGTCCCCCGGCCATCCCAGGCCGACAATGATACAGGTGTTTCCACAATCCAAAATGCGGCAGCACGCCAAGAAAGGCCTCACATAAGTGGACGAAGATAGAAATTTGCAGAATTGAGTTAGGGTTCAGATGGGTTAAGTTGATGTGGTAGAAATCAAGAAGACCACGGAAAAAGGGAGAAATAGGAAGGCCAAGGCCGCGGAGAAGAAAGGGAGCGTAGACCACAGACTCGTGGGTATCCTCCGTCGGGACCGTAGTCCCGTGGCAAATCCGCCAAGAACAGAGTTCCCGTGGAGGAAGAACCCCGATGGCCACGAGGTGAAGGAGTTCGGTTTCAGAGATGATGGACATGTGGTTACCTGCGAAAGGCAACTGGCTGTTGGGATCAATTGGAGGAATCACCACAGCGGAAGAACTCGCGATTTTCCTCTTGGGAGCCATCTCGATTTCACCAGCGAGCAAATTGGAGGCAAGCGCAGAGAGGATTTGGAAGCAGGAATGCAAAAACTAGGGCGCGGAAAGCAAAGGCGGCTAAAAGTGCAACTCTTATGGGATATTCTCGGACCAGATACCGTTTCAAAAAGTGCCCAGTCATCACTCGGCAGTCATTTCCGAAATCCCAGCAGGCCACGTGGTCATTCGGCAGTTATTTCCCAAAAAACTGGTGGGCCCTCTCCTTACTCGGGTGTTAATCCTCAAAATAACTCGGCGTTGCCTCTAAAATGCCGACGTCACTATTCAGTCACTCGGCGTTGCCTCTAAAACGCCGATTTCGAGTTCAATCGTTCGGCATTACTACTAAAATGCCAACGTTGACCTTCAATCACTCGGCGTTGCCTCTAAAACGCTGATCTCGAGTGCAATAACTCGGCGTTGCCTCTAAAATGCCGACGTCACTATTCAGTCACTCGGCGTTGCCTCTAAAACGCTGATCTCGAGTTCAATCGTTCGGCATTACTTCTAAAATGCCAACGTTGACCTTCAATCACTCGGCGTTGCCTCTAAAACGCCGATCTCGAGTGCAATAACTCGGCGTTGCCTCTAAAACGCCGATCTCGAGTGCAATAACTCGGCGTTGCCTTTAGAATGCCGATGTCACTACTCAGTCACTCGGCGTTGCCTCTAAAACGTCGATCTTGAGCTCAATCGCTCGGCATTACTTCTAAAATGCCGACAACGACCCTTAATAACTCGGCGTTGCCTCTAAAACGCTGACCTTGAGTTCAATAACTCGGCGTTGCCTCTAAAACGCCGACGTCACTACTCAGTCACTCGGCGTACCTCTAAAACACTGATTTCTAGTTCAATCGTTTGGCATTACTTCTAAAATGCCAGCGTCGACCTTTAATTACTCGGCGTTGCCTCTAAAACGTTGATCTCGAGTTCAATCGTTCGGCATTACTTCTAAAATGCCAACGTTGACCTTCAATCACTTGGCATTACTTCTAATGTCGATACAGATTGCAATATTACTCGACGGCTACTTCTAGAAGCGTCAATATGATGATCAAGTTGTCTGTCTATTGTCTCAGGAGAATCGGATTCATAATCAAACAAAGCGAGTCATCAAGAGGAAATTAAATTCATTCTTCATTCAAGGGAAGTGGCAATACTTACAAATCAACTCATTATGAGTTGATACTTCCCTATTTCTACTACTATACTACTTTACA
Organism: Zea luxurians; assembly: GCA_029449295.1. Classification (NCBI taxonomy): domain Eukaryota; kingdom Viridiplantae; phylum Streptophyta; class Magnoliopsida; order Poales; family Poaceae; genus Zea; species Zea luxurians. Next base: position 34,475,832 of record JAOPSE010000016.1, on the reverse strand, counting down.
TTACTAATACTACTACATTATTTTACTATACTACTTCTAATCTATACTAATATTTAAAAACCAGTGGCATTCAGCCACTGGCCTTGTTGCCGCTCCTGCTGCCGCCGCCGCCGCTCCTGCCGCCGCTGCCACCCCTGCCGCCGCTGCTCTTGGTGCCGCCCCTGCCGCCGCTGCTTCTGGTGCCGCCCCTGCCGCCGCCGCTTCTGGTGCTGCCCCTGCTGCTGCCGTTGCCCCCGCCACTGCTGCTGCCGTCGTCGTCGTCGTCATCGTTGTCGTCGTCGTCGTCGTCGTCGTCCTCGCCCTCGCCGCCGCCGTCCGAGTCCTCCTCGTCCGAGGAGTACTCGGACTCATCCGAGCCCTCGAGCCCGGAGCGCTCGATGGCCCGGATGTACGACCAGACCTCCGCGGCTATCCCCTAGGAGTCGTCCGAGTCATCGGACGACGCCGGGGGAGAGACGGGGGCCGGGGACCTCTCGGACTCGGAGGAGAACTCCTCCTCCGAGTACTCCGAGTCGCCGAAGTCCTCCGATGGAGGAGTCGGCTCGCGCTTGCGTTTCTTTCCCATGGAGGCAAGCAGAAAAGAAGAGAAGGAAGCAGTAAGGAATAGCGAAGGGATGTGAAGAAACCAGAGGAACAACAGCGTTATTTATAGAAGAGAAAGGCAACCGCTCACCTCCAACCGCGGTCACTGAACAGTCGCTAAGCATTCAATATACACCTCCACCCATCCAAAGACACGTCAGGCGGCTGACGCCGTTTCATGCAGCACTACACCCATTGGGACTCCAGTCAACAGCGCAAAGGATATGATTACACTTGCCGTCCCATCACATTACAACTCAGAAGCAGCCGGTTAAAACACTCAGCGTACCAAGCCGTCCCTTGCCCACACCCATTGGGGGGGGGACGCCCAGGAATTGTCAGTATATTTTTCAAAATGGTCACATCTGTACAGAGCATGCAGTGAATGCCTCAAGACAAAAATGAGATACCAACAAGAGTTAAAGGGAAGCCAAGTATAGCCAGCAGAGTGCAAAATATGGTCGACAGACATGACTTGAAGACTAGACAGAGAACGTCCATCGAACGTCCAATCAGTTGCAGAGCAAATACACTATGCTACTTAGCAAGATATGGAATGATTGCAAATTCAGTTGCAAAAGACAAAACACATGCTGACCTCCGAAGCATAATATTGATGACATAGCACGGATGACATCATGCCAACTTTTTTATAAGCAGAAAGAGTAATCTTCAGCAAAAAGACACAAAAAGAAGACCTTCAAGCGAATTATCCTCAAAAAATCCACTTGAAGGTCGGGGGCTACACCCATTGGGTGCACCTTCGGTGCACCCCATGGATTGTCATTCTAAGCCAAGATAGCACCAATTTCTAAGGGCATGGGACAAGATTAAGAAGCCAATCCTCAACTGGAATAAAGGAACACAAATGGAAGTAATCTCTGATGAAGACCTTCGAGTAGATTATTTTCTAAAATCTACTCGAAGCTCGGGGGCTACACCCATTGGGTGCACCTCCGGTGCACCCAATAAAGTTCAGAATCCAACAAACAGGAATGCCGATCTCTAAGGCACAGGCACAAAGCTAGGTTCTGGTCAACAAGTGATCGAAGCAGGAGAGAACAGCAAGGAGTCATCTTTCTTCAAATCACCTACAAGCTGGACCTGGGATCTTTGGGTTGATTACCTCTAAATTAACCCAAAGATCGGGGGCTTGTGGGGGATAGATACCCCCCGGGTCCACTAAAAGAGTAAAGGACCTCACGAAAGGCCCAAGGGCCCAATAATTCGTAAGGTTATTCTTTCGTGGGCCTGGGGAAAGACAACCAGCAACGCGGAGCGACATGAGGCCGGATTGGTGCAAACCCGGACGGCCCATAGCGTCGAGCCATTGGCCGCAACAGAGATCCGACTTTCCCGCGTCGGGGCCTCCATGCAACGAAGTCACGTGAGGATAAGTCGGCGAGGGTTACGTAAAGGATAATCTCGAGAGGTTCACTATCTTTTAGCCATTTGTTGTTATCTTATCCATGTGTACTGCCCCACGGTCGAGTATATAAGGCCTAGGGGGCACCCCTTCAGAACGATCGACCCATTACTTAGCCACCCACATCAACTCTCTGTATTCTCGATCCAGAGAGCTCTTTTGTAACCATACCCACCAAGCATACTCATCAGGACGTAGGGTGTTACGCGTCACTAAGCGGCCCGAACCTGTAAATCTTGTCCACCGTCCCTCGTGCGATCGGCACGAACCATTCTGCTACAGTTGTTGACACCTTCCTACTCCTAAAACACCTTGAGGGGCAACCCCGGGTGTGCGGTCGGACCCTAAACACCGACAATTGGAGAGGATTTGATCTCTTTTGGTGTGTCTAGAATTGAATGCCTAGCTCTTGTAAGTGGTTGGAAGTTGGAAAACTTGGATGCAATGAATGGTGGGGTGGTTGGGGTATTTATAGCCCCAACCACCAAACTTGACCGTTGGCTGGAGGCTTCTGTTCGATGGCGCACCGGACAGTCCGGTGCACACCGGACAGTCCGGTGCCCCTGCCACGTCATCAATGCCGTTGGATTCTGACTGTTGGAGCTTCTGACTTCTGGGCCCGCCTGGATGTCCGGTGCACACCGGACAACAACTGTTCATTGTCCGGTGCGCCGGTATGGGCGCGCCTGACGTCTGCGCGCGCTGCGCGCGCATTAAATGCACCGCAGGTAGCCGTTGGCGCTGAAATAGCCGTTGCCCCGCTGGTACACCGGACAGTCCGGTGCACACCGGACATGTCCGGTGAATTATAGCGGAGCGGCTACCGCGCGAACCCGAGGCTGGCGAGTTCCGGAGACCGCGCTTCCTTGGAGCACCGGACACTGTCCGGTGTACACCGGACAGTCCGGTGAATTATAGCGCGCCGGCTTCCGAGAATTCCCGAGGGCGAAGAGTTTGAGTTGGAGTCCTCTGGGCGCACCGGACACTGTCCGGTGTACACCGGACAGTCCGGTGCCTTCAGCCAGAGGTGCCTTCGGTTGCTTCTTTGCTCCTTTGTTGAATCCAAAACTTGATCTTTTTATTGGCTAAGAGTGAACCTTTTGCACCTGTATAACTTATACACTAGAGCAAACTAGTTAGTCCAATATTTGTGTTGGGCAATTCAACCACCAAAATTATTCAGGAACTCGGTGTAAGCCTAATTCCCTTTCAAGTGGTTTCACTCCTTCGAGGTCTTAATGCCTTGCGTAATGCTTCGGCTGGTCTGGTGGTTCCCTCATGCGAACTGGCCGTAGCCCGGGTGCACGGTCGGGGCCCAAGTTCTCGGGCTGGTATGTTGACGCTGTCAACGGTTCGGCCGGAGCCGGGTTTGCGAGAGCAGCGCCCGAGCCTCCGCACAGGGCGAGAGGGCGATCAGGGACAGACTCGGCTTTTTTACATACGCCCCTACGTCGCCTTTCCGCAAGGAGGAGGGGGGAGAGCGCCATGTTACCCTCGATGGGCACCGAACATGGTGTCTCCGGTGAGCTGCAAGCGGGTAATCCGAGTGGACGTCCGTGCCCCGTTCGTTGGGGGTCGGCTAGGGGCCCAGAGGCACGCCCAAAAGTACCTGCGGGTGATCTGCCGGACCCGGTCCCCTGGCGACGGGGTCCGAGGGCTCGATGCCTCCCTCCGATGGGATTCCGTTACAAGATCGCTCCCGCTGGTCTCGGAAATGTCCTAGGGTACCTCGGGAGCGCAGCCCGAGCCTCGGTTATGTATCGAACGTACCCCTGGTCATCCCTCGCTCGGTGTCTGAGGCGACTGTGAACCCTTCAGGGGCCAGCCTTCGAACCCCTGATCAGTAATGGGCGCGGAGCCCGAGTAGCCTGAGGCGGCCGTGGAACCCTTCGGGGGGCCAGCCTTCGAACCTCTGACCAGTAGTGGGTGTAGGGCCCACGCGACCTGAGGCGACTGTTGAACCCTTCGGGGGGCCAGCCTTCGAACCCCTGATCAGTAAGGAGGCTCGGAGCCTAGTTCCTTCACGGGGAAGGATCCCTTTCGGGGTATCCCCCTTTCCCGGTCCCTGCCGCAAGAGATAGAGAAAGAGGAAAAAGGAAAAAGGATACGAAACCGAACGACGCGGCGTACCTTTTTTAGCGCGGTTGTTCCGGCGAAGGCGAAGCGTCGCCCGCTGCGCCTGCCAGAAGCGCCGCCTGTCCAGCCGCGGAGTTCATACGACGGGGCGAGTAGTTGGCGGGGCCGCCGTTGCGCGTGCGCGAGCCGTTCGAGGAACGGACCACGGGCGCGTTGTCTTCACGCCGTGAGAGGGGGTTCTCTTGCTGCCCTCGGATGGGACGTGAGCTTGGCTGACGACGTGTCCGCTGCTCCCGCGCGCCTGCCACCGTCATTACTGTCGGCCCACCTTTGGCCGCGTTGGCCGCCGCGCCAGGCTGGCGCTGCTGGGTCGCGCGCTGGGTCACCTCGAGTCGCGGTATTGGTTCCGCAATCGAGGAGGCGCGGTGGTGGCACAGGCGGTACAGTTGCTTGCATGCAGCATCCGGCGCGCCGGTCGCGCGACGCGTGGGCCTGGGCCTCCATGCTGGCGTGTCGGGAGTCGGAGAAGCGTGTCCACTTGGCGCGGTTGCATGCCGCCTGCATGGCTGCCCGCCCCTTTCGCCCGTTGGTCTGGGAAAAAGTGGAGGGTCACTTGTAACCGCTGGGCGGTTCCGTGCACCACGCGCGGCGGTTTGGCTTCTTCTGCTCGGAGCCGGTTTGCATGACATGCGGGACCCAGCCCCCGCGCCGCAGGGGAGGGCTTTGGAGCGTGTTGGAGAAGACTCAGCCCGTGACGGTTGGGGGTGCAAGAAGGGAGAGTCGCCTTTAAAAGGAGGGCGACCCCTTTCGTAAGGCGACTATGTCTTCTTGCTCCCTTATGCACCGCATCTTTCCACCTTTCAAGCCCCCGGATGGGGGAAACCGCCGTCTTTTCGCCCCATCATTGGAGGAACACAACTCTGTGGGAGTTGGTACCTTTCAGCCATCGTTCGGCTTCAAGGATTTTCATCATGCAGCCCGGCTGCACCCCTCCACCGGTGGTCACCCAGGATGGCGACCTCCGGCTTGATGGTGGGGGAAAGCGAGCCAGGCTGCGGCCTCTACCCCTCCCTCAGCCTCAAGGATTTTCATCACCAGGGCTGGGGAGGGGAGTGTGCCGAGTTGAGGTCGGCCCCCGCGTGGGCGGCGGCCCGCTCCTTCACTCAGTGATCGGGGGGAGGAGCGGTTGTCGTCCATGGCGCTGGCATCTGCAGCGTGCCTGGCTTTCAGACGCGAGTGGCTTCGGAGCCGCTCGCGGCGCCGGCGTCTGCCACGGCAGCTGGAAGAGGTTCTTCCGCCGGCGTGATAGCCAAGGCTGGCCATGGACCGATCTCCAACTCTACGGCCTTCTGCCCGTCCTTGCCTCTCGAGTTTAGGCATGGGTGGGGGCCTCCTGGCAGCAGCATCCGCCCTGAGGTCATCGCTGCTGCTGTTCGGCCCCCCGGGACAGAAGTCTTCATCGTCGCCGCTGCCGGGCGGGCGATGACAAGTCGTTCGTCGGTCTTCTGTTGCTCCGCAGGCCCACCCCTATCAAGTGGGGTTGTTCGTACCTACGGAGGGGAACCGGAGTTCCGTTTGTAATGGCACTTCGAATGCCAGGGTTTTTTGTTCATTGCGGCTGTCGAGGCCTGAACATATATGTAATTACGGCACGGAGCCGCGTCCTTTCCTCATTTTTGAGCACTAAGACTCGTCTGCTGATTATCTGAACCGCTTCACCAATCATGAGTCGCCCCGTGTCAAGGTGACGAGTGAGGTATCCGTTTCCCAGAGGCGTAGGAGTCCCTCGGCTCGGTCGGCCTTGCTGTCCGAGGTTCCTCTAGCTTAGTTAAAGAGACCCCTCGGCCGCTCTTCGACGAGCCGAGGCCAGGGGTAGCGATATCAGTATGAACAGAGGCGGAGTTGGCTCGAAAATGAAACCTAGTTGGCCGGAGCCTAGCCGGGTTGTCCGTTGGCAGGATCGACGTCGGAGTTGATCAGCCGAGGCTTCGGACCGGGCTGGCGCCCTCGGAAGATGGTTGGCCGAGGCCCCAGGGGTAACCGGCCGAGCCGCCTGCTCGGGCCGGATTCCCGGAGAAGTCCCTAGCAGCGATTGCCCGGGCGTGGTGATGACGTCGTCCTTCGGAGCGGAGACCCTCGGACCGCGTCGCTGTCCGAGGCTAGGTCGGGCCTCGCCGAAGTTGCCGTCGATGCCGAGGGTGTTGCTACCCCCTTCCAGTGTCAAGACCCGAGCCTGCAGGATCAGATTGTCTTGTAGCGTGTGCCTTGTGCGGCCGTCGAGGCCAGAACACACACCCTCGCTGCGTTGTAAAGCTGCGTCTCTTTTCCTCTTGTTTCGAGTATCTGGACTTTTTGTCGGTAACAGGGATGTTAGTGCGAGCGAGAGTTGCTTCTCGCGGAAGGTGATGAGTGAGGTATCCGTATCCCGGAGGCGTGGGAGTCCCTCGGCTCGGTCGGCCTTGCCGCTTACGCGTACTTTCACCCATCCATGAGGCCCTGTCACCGACTCGGTCGAGAAGGCTCGAAGGATCGCTTCGGCAGAAGGGCTTCCGAACGTAAAGACTTGTTCGATCCGCGGAGCCACTTTATCCGAACGCGAGTTACTTATCGCAGAAGGTGATGAGTGAGGTATCCGTATCCCGGAGGCGTAGGAGTCCCTCGGCTCGGTCAGCCTTGGCTACTTACGTGTACTCCATCATTTCCAGGACCCACTTTTCGAAGTAGTCAAAAAGCACGAAAGATATTCTGGTAAAAGAGATTTTTTTTTCGAGGAAAATTTTGACGCAGAGGGGGTTTTCCCCCCTTTTAGCCCCTGAGGGAGGGTCGGGCTTTGCCGAGGCAAGGCCGACCCTTCCTTGTTGACTAAACTTTGCGTGGGTGCGAGGTATATGAACAACTTGGAAACATCTTAAGGGTAGAAGCGACGTAGCTGTTGGATGTTCCAAGCGTTGCCGTAGACCTCGCCTTGACTGTTGGCCAGCTTGTACGTTCCAGGCTTCAGAACTTTGGCGATGACGAATGGCCCCTCCCAGGGGGGCGTGAGCTTGTGCCTCCCTCGGGCGTCTTGCCGCAGTCGAAGCACCAGGTCGCCCACCTGGAGGTCTCGGGGTCGGACCCCTCGGGCGTGGTAGCGTTGCAGGGACTGCTGATACCGCGCCGAGTGTAGTAAGGCCCTGTCCCGAGCCTCTTCCAGCTGGTCCAGCGAGTCTTCTCGGCTAGCTTGGTTGCTTTGATCGTCGTAGGCCCTCGTCCTTGGGGAGCCGTATTCCAGGTCAGTGGGCAAGACGGCCTCAGCCCCGTAGACCAGGAAGAACGGCGTGAAACCCTTGGCTCGGCTTGGCGTTGTCCTCAGGCTCCAGACCACCGAGGGGAGTTCCTTCATCCATCGCTTGCCGAACTTGTTGAGGTCGTTGTAAATCCGAGGCTTGAGCCCTTGTAGAATCATGCCGTTGGCACGCTCTACTTGCCCATTTGACATGGGATGAGCTACGGCAGCCCAGTCCACCCGGATGTGGTGATCCTCGCAAAAATCCAAGAATTTTCTGCCGGTGAACTGGGTGCCGTTGTCGGTGATGATGGAGTTTGGGACCCCGAAGCGATGGATGATGTTGGTGAAGAACGCCACCGCCTGCTCGGACCTGATGCTGTTCAGGGGTCGGACCTCGATCCACTTGGAGAATTTGTCGATGGCGACCAGCAGGTGCGTGTAGCCCCCAGGCGCCTTCTGTAGAGGGCCGACGAGGTCCAGACCCCACACAGCGAAGGGCCAGGTGATGGGTATCATCTGCAGAGCCTGAGCGGGCAGGTGGGTCTGCTTCGCATAGAATTGACACCCTTCGCAGGTGCGGACAATTCTAGTGGCGTCAGCCACCGCCGTCGGCCAGTAGAAGCCTTGCCGGAAAGCGTTCCCGACGAGGGCTCGAGGCGCTGCATGATGGCCGCAAGCCCCCGAGTGTATCTCTTGCAGGAGTTCCTGACCTTCGGTGATGGAGATGCATCGCTGGAGGATGCCCGAGGGGCTGCGGTGGTAGAGCTCCTTCTCATCGCCCAGCAAGACGAATGACTTGGCGCGTCGCGCTACCCGCCGAGCCTCGGCTTGGTCGAGGGGTAGCTCTCCTTGGCGGAGATATTGCAGGTACGGGGTCTGCCAATCTCGATCAGGCGTGACCCCGCTCCGCTCCTCCTCGATGCGCAGCGCCTCGCCCTCGGGGGCCGAGGGTACCTCGGGCTGAACCGAGGACGCCTCGGGCTGGGCCGAGGGTACCTCGGACTCGGGTGTGTCGTTGATCTTGACAGAGGGTTGGTGCAGATCCCGAGAGAAGACATCCGGGGGAACCGTCGTTCGCCCCGAGGCTATTTTTGCCAGCTCGTCCGCAGTCTCGTTGTAGCGTCGGGCGATGTGGTTAAGCTCGAGCCCGTAGAACTTGTCTTCCAGGCGCCGAACCTCATCGCAGTAGGCCTCCATCTTCGGGTCGCGGCAGTGGGAGTTCTTCGTGACTTGGTCGATGACGAGCTGTGAGTCGCCGCGAGCGTCGAGGCGTCGGACCCCTAGCTCGATGGCGATTCGCAATCCGTTGATCAGAGCTTCGTACTCAGCCACATTGTTGGACGCCGGGAAATGGAGGCGCAGCACGTAGCGTAGGTGTTTCCCGAGGGGCGAGACGAAGAGCAGGCCCGCGCCGGCTCCCGTCTTCATGAGCGACCCGTCGAAAAACATGGTCCAGAGCTCCGGTTGGATCGGAGCCGTCGGCAGCTGGGTGTCGACCCATTCGGCTACGAAGTCCGCCAATACCTGGGACTTGATGGCCTTCCGAGGGGCGAACGAGATTGTCTCGCCCATGATTTCCACCGCCCACTTTGCGATCCTGCCCGAGGCCTCTCGGCACTGGATGATCTCCCCCAGGGGGAAGGATGACACCACAGTTACCAGATGAGACTCGAAGTAATGTCGCAACTTTCGCCTCGTCAGGATCACTGCATACAGTAGCTTCTGAACTTGTGGGTAGAGGATCTTGGTTTCGGACAGCACCTCGCTGACGAAGTAAACTGGTCTCTGATCGGGCAATGCATGCCCCTCTTCTTGCCTTTCGACCACAATCGCGGCGCTAACCACCTGAGTGGTCGCGGCGACGTAGACCAAGAGGGCTTCTCCATCAGCTGGGGGTACCAAGATAGGCGCCTTGGTGAGGAGCGTCTTCAGGTTCCCGAGAGCTTCCTCGGCCTCAGGGGTCCAAGTGAAGCACTCGGCCTTCCTTAAGAGGCGGTACAGAGGCAGGCCACTTTCGCCGAGGCGTGAGATGAAACGACTCAAGGCCGCGAGACATCCCATGACCCTCTGTACACCTTTTAAGTCCTTGATGGGCCCCATGTTGGTGATGGCTGCGATCTTCTCCAGGTTGGCTTCGATGCCCCACTCAGAGACGATGAATCCCAGGAGCATGCCTCGAGGCACCCCGAAGACACACTTCTCGGGATTGAGCTTGACGTCCTTTGCCTTGAGACACCGGAATGTCACTTCAAGGTCGGAGAGGAGGTCGGAGGCTTTCCTTGTCTTGACTACGATGTCATCGACGTAGGCCTCGACTGTACGACCGATGTGTTCGCCGAACACATGGTTCATGCACCGCTGGTACGTCGCACCCGCGTTCCTCAAACCGAACAGCATGGTGACATAGCAGTACATGCCGAAGGGCGTGATGAAAGAAGTCGCGAGCTGGTCGGACTCTTTCATCTTGATTTGATGATACCCTGAGTAGGCATCGAGGAAAGACAGGGTTTCGCACCCAGCAGTGGAATCCACGATTTGATCGATGCGAGGTAGAGGGTAGGGAACCTTCGGACATGCTTTGTTGAGACCAGTGTAGTCTACACACATCCGCCATTTCCCCCCTTTCTTTCTCACAAGCACAGGGTTGGCAAGCCATTCGGGATGGAATACCTCTTTGATGAACCCTGCTGCCATTAGCTTGTGGATCTCCTCGCCTATCACTCTGCGCTTCTCCTCGTCGAATCGGCGCAGAGGCTGCCTGACCGGTCGGGCTCCGGCCCGAATATCCAGCGAGTGCTCGGCGACATCCCTCGGTATGCCGGGCATGTCCGAGGGACTCCACGCAAAGACGTCGGCGTTTGCGCGGAGAAAGTCGACGAGCACTGCTTCCTATTTGGGGTCGAGCCCGGAACCGATCCGGATCTGCTTGGAGGTGTCGCCACTGGGGTCGAGAGGGACGGCCTTAACCGTTTCCGCTGGCTCGAAGTTGCCGGCGTGTCGCTTCACGTCTGGCACCTCTCTGGAGAGGTTCTCCAGGTCGGCGATGAGGGCCTCGGACTCGGCGAGGGCCTCGGCGTACTCCATGCACTCCACGTCGCATTCGAACGCGTGTTTGTACGTGGGGCCGACGGTGATGACCCCGTTGGGGCCCGGCATCTTGAGCTTCAGGTAGGTGTAGTTGGGGATGGCCATGAAGTTCGCGTAGCATGGCCTCCCCAATACCGCGTGGTAGGTTCCTCGGAACCCGACCACCTCGAACGTCAAAATCTCCCTTCGGAAGTTGGAGGGCGTTCTGAAGCAGACAGGAAGGTCGAGCCGTCCGAGGGGCTGGACGCGCTTCCCAGGAATGATCCCGTGGAAGGGCGCAGCGCCTGCTCGGACGGAGGACAGATCGACACGCAGGAGCCTGAGGGTCTCAGCGTAGATGATGTTGAGGCAGCTGCCCCCATCCATCAGGACCTTGGCGAGCCTGACGTCGCCGATGATGGGGTCGACGACGAGCGGGTATTTCCCCGGGCTCGGCACGTGGTCGGGGTGGTCAGCTTGGTCGAAAGTGATGGGCTTGTCGGACCAGTCTAGGTAGACTGACGCCGCCACCTTCACCGAGCAGACCTCCCTACGCTCTCGCTTGCGATGCCGAGCCGAGGCATTCGCCGCATGCCCTCCGTAGATCATGAAGCAGTCGCGGACCTCGGGGAACTCTCCTGCTTGGTGATCTTCCTTTTTGTCGTCGTCGCGGGCCCTGCAACCCTCTGTGGGTGGCCCGGCCTTGTGGAAGTGGCGCCGAAGCATGACGCACTCCTCGAGGGTGTGCTTGACGGGCCCCTGATGGTAGGGGCACGACTCCTTGAGCATCTTGTCGAAGAGGTTAGCACCCCCGGGGGCTTCCGAGGGTTCTTGTACTCAGCGGCGGCGACAAGGTCCGCGTCGGCGGCGTCGCGTTTCGCTTGCGACTTCTTCTTGCCTTTCTTCTTGGCGCCGCGCGGAGTAGACGCCTCGGGAGCCTCTTCCGACGGGCGGCCCTGGGGCTGCTTGTCCTTTCGGAAGATGGCCTCGACCGCCTCCTGGCCAGAGGCGAACTTGGTGGCGATGTCCATCAGCTCGCTCGCACTGGTGGGGGTCTTGCGACCCAACTTGCTCACCAGGTCACGACAGGTGGTGCCGGCAAGGAACGCGCCGATGACATCGGAGTCGGTGATGTTGGGCAGCTCCGTGCGCTGCTTCGAGAATCGCCGGATGTAGTCCCGAAGAGACTCTCCCGGCTGTTGCCGGCAGCTTTGGAGGTCCCAGGAATTCCCGGGGCGCACGTACGTGCCCTGGAAATTGCCGGCGAAGGCTTGGACCAAATCATCCCAGTTGGAGATCTGCCCCGGAGGCAGGTGCTCCAACCAGGCGCGAGCAGTGTCGGAGAGGAACAGGGGAAGGTTATGGATGATGAGGTTGTCGTCGTTCGTTCCACCCAGTTGGCAGGCCAGGCGGTAGTCTGCGAGCCACAATTCCGGCCTCGTTTCCCCCGAGTACTTTGTGATGGTAGTCGGGGGTCGGAACCGGGCCGGAAACGGCGCCCGCCGGATGGCCCGGCTGAAGGCCTGCGGACCGGGTGGTTCGGGCGAGGGACTCTGATCCTCCCCGCTGTCGTAGCGTCCCCCACGCCTGGGGTGGTAGCCTCGGCGCACCCTTTCGTCGAGGCGGGCCCGACGGTCGCGACGATGGTGCTCGTTGCCGAGGTGGCCCGGGGCCGCAGGCGCGGTGTTGCGCGTGCGCCCGGTGTAGACCGAGGCTTCCTGCATGAATCGGGAAGTCGCGGCATGAGGTTCCGAGGGGTACCCCTGCCTTCGGGAGGCAGAGCTCTCGGCCCGCCGGGCCGCAGCGCCTTCCAGGAGATTCTTGAGCTCTCCCTGGATTCGCCGACCCTCGGTGGTTGATGGTTCTGGCATCGCGCGGAGGAGCATCGCTGCGGCTGCCAGGTTCTGACCGACCCCGCTGGATGCGGGTGGCGGCCTGTCCCTAACATCGTTGGCGACGCGGTGCTGGAAACCCTGGGGCAGGTGACGTATTTCTCCGGCCGGGGGTTGGCCCGCCCATACCTGCCCGACGTCCCGGCGGATCGACTCGAGCGCTCCTGCTCCCTCGTCGAGCCTGGCCTGCGCCCCGCGGACTTGCTCGAGCTGTGGGTCGTGACCCCCCGCCGGAACGGGGACCACAGCTAGCTCCCGCGGGATGTCGGCGCGAGGCACCGGCCTAGGGAGATCACCGCCCTCCGGCATGCCGAGATGGTTGCCTTCGGAGGGATCCCCTAGCTCGACGTGGAAACATTCGCGGCTTGGGCCGCAGACCTTGTCGTCAAGGCTGCGGCTGCCGTCGGAACAGTCGGAGAGGCAGTAGTCACATGCGGTCATAAAGTCCCGCATGGCACTGGGGTTGCCAAATCCAGAGAAATCCCAACAGACGCTGGGATCGTCATCTTCCTCGGACCCAGAGGGCCCATAGGTCGAGACGTCCGTCAATCGGTCCCAAGGTGACCGCATACGAAACCCCAGAGGGGTTGCACTCGCCTCAACGTGAGCGCCCGCCAAAGCGAGGTCGCTAGGCGGGTTGAGGCCGAGTCGAAATGACGTAGGATGGGAATCAGTCGGTACCTTTTGGTCGACGAGGAGCGACATAGTCACGTCGGGGACTGATTGCGCCGTCGTCTTGGGTACGAGGGCGACGTCTTGCAGGCCCTCCGCGAGCGTGCTGGCGTCGTCCACTTGCTCGGGATTGGCGTGTCGCGGGGGGACGGCGCTCGCCTTCGTCTCAAACGCGAGGTCGACGCCCGACGCGCCCTCCGTTGGGGCGTTGGGGACGTCGATTCGCTCGACAGCCGACGGAGCGCGGCCTCCCGCTCGGCCTTGGTTGCCCCGCCTCCTCCTCCGATGGCGGGGGAGAGGACGGGGTGAGCTCGAATGTTGTTCTTCCACCACGCGGGGAAGACGTCGTCGATTCCGCCGCCGGTGGGCGGGCTGTCGGCCGCCATTGTCGTCGTCGCGCGGCGGTGGAAGGAGTATCATGTCGTAGCTGCCGTCGAGAGACATGAACTCGAGACTCCCGAAATGGAGCACCGTCCCGGGTTGGAGAGGTCGTTGGAGACTGCCCATCTGGAGCTTGACGGGAAACTGCTCGTCAACACGCAGCAGCCCCCTACCTGGCGCGCCAACTGTTGGCGTTTCGGGACCGGGGGGTCCCTAAGCCAATGAGTGAGTGTGCCGCGTGCCCCAGCCCAGATGGGTCGAGCGCGTGGGCGAGCGCGAAGGGGGGAAAGCGAGGTGGCCGGAGACGGGCGTGAGAGAGGTGGAAATCCCGCGGCCTTCGTGTTCGTCCCGCGCCCAGGTCGGGTGCGCTTGCAGTAGGGGGTTACAAGCGTCCACGCGGGTGAGGGAAGCGAGCGGCCCCAAGAGAACGCCTGCCCCGTCCTCGTCCCCGCGCGGTCAACCTTTTTTAAGAAGGCCCTGGTCCTTCCTTTTATAGGCGTAAGGAGAGGATCCAGGTGTACAATGGGGGTGTAGCAGAGTGCTACGTGTCTAGCGGGGGAGAGCCAGCGCCCTAAGTACATGCCAATGTGGCAGCCGGAGAGATCTTGGCACCCAGCTGGTGTGGTGTCGTGGCTGTCGGAGGAGCAACGGAGCCTGGCGGAGGGACAGCTGTCGGAGCGGCTGGGTCCTTGCTGACATCCCCCTGCTTCCGTAAGGGAGCTGAGAGCCGCCGTCGTCACGGGGCTAGCGGGGCGCCATCATTGCCTTTCTGGCGGAGCTGGCCAGATGGGACACCGGTCTTGTTCTCTGCGGCCCGAGTCGGCTCGGGGTAGGGTGATGATGGCGCTTTCTGTTGACGTGGCGGGCTTGTGCCCTAGACCGGGCGACGTGGAGGCTCCTCCGAAGCCGAGGTCGAGTCTGTCTTTCATGGCCGAGGCCGAGCCCGAGCTCCTGGGTCGGGCGAGGCGGAGGCCGTTCGGCAGAGGCCAGGGCGGAGTCCGACCCCTGGGGTCGGGCGAAGCGGAGTTCGTCGTCTTCTGGGGCCTAGCCCGAGTCCGAGCCCTGGGTCGGGCGGAGCGGAGTTCGCCGTCTTCCGGGGCCTTAGCCTGAGTCTGAGCCCTGGGTCGGGCGGAGCGGAGTTCGCCGTCTTCCGGGGCCTTAGCCCGAGTCTGAGCCCTGGGTCGGGCGGAGCGGAGTTCGCCGTCTTCCGGGGCCTTAGCCTGAGTCCGAGCCCTGGGTCGGGCGGAGCAGAGTTCGCCGTCTTCTGGGGCCTTAGCCCGAGTCCGAGCCCTGGGTCGGGCGGAGCGGAGTTCGCCGTCTTCCGGGGCCTTAGCCCGAGTCCGAGCCCTGGGTCGGGCGGAGCTTCCTATGGCGCCTTTGGCAAGGCCTGGCTGCCTGTCAGTCTCACTCTGTCAACTGGCACTGTAGTCGGAATGGCGCAGGCGGCGCTGTCCTTCTGTCAGACCGGTCAGTGGAGCGGCGAAGTGACGGCGGTCACTTCGGCTCTGCCGGGGGGCGCGCGTTAGGATAAAGGTGTCAGGCTACCTTTGCGTTAAATGCTCCTGCAACTCGGTCGGTCGGCGCGGCGATTTAGTCAGGGTTGCTTCTTAGCGAAGGCAAGGCCTCGGGCGAGCCGGAGATGTGTCCGCCGTTAAAAGGGGGCCTCGGGCGAGACGGAAACCCCTCGGGGTCGGCTGCCCTTGCCCGAGGCTAGGCTCGGGCGAGGCGTGATCGAGTCGCTCGTATGGACTGATCCCTGACTTAATCGCACCCATCAGGCCTCTGCAGCTTTATGCTGATGGGGGTTACCAGCTGAGAATTAGGCGTCTTGAGGGTACCCCCTAATTATGGTCCCCGACAACGGTTTTCCAAGTTTCGAGTGACCTGCAGTTCAAATCTAAATTTTCCAAAGAAATTTAAATAAACGAACTAAATCTACTAACGATTGAAAACTCTGTTAAAATTGTCCACAAATGATACATGTAGGTCTACATAGTGTAGGAACATACCACAAAAATTTTGGGAGACAAAATAAAAAAAATAAAAATATACTTTGTCGAGTGTCTAGAGATGACACTCGGCAAAGCCTCCTTGGCCGAGTGCCTACTATGTGGCACTCGGCAAAGACTGACGGCCGTCAGCTTTGGGACGGCCGCTGACGGCCCTTTGCCGAGAGCCCCCTTTGCCGAGTGTTTGACACTTGACAAACTTGTCTTTGCCGAGTGCCGTCCTGTGTCGAATGTTCAGCACTCGATAAAGGGCTCTTTGCCGAGAGCCTAACTTTACCGAGTGCGGCACTCGGCAAAGCCTTATTTGCGGAGTGTCCGACAAAAAGCACTCGGCAAAGAATACAACACTCGGCAAAGCCTGCGATTCCGGTAGTGACCTACGTGTACGCTATTTCTCATTTTGCATGTAGAAGACGTGTGTCCTTATAATCACAAGTACGGAAGTCTATCTATCTAATTTTGTCCCTAAATAAATCAACCTTTTTTTTTTGGTTTAATGTACATCTTGTGCCTTTTTCGCAACAGAACCACAGCAGATAGGAACAACTCTACCGGCCTTGCGAGCTGACACTAAAGAAAAAAAGGAACACGTGGAATTAGACAAAAAAAAATGTTCCTTTTTAATTGTACAGATACTATGCCAATACATCTCCAACAAATTAAACTACTTATCTCACACCTAATACTAAAAATATGCAATACAAGATATTGTGATTCCTCCAATAGATTACTCATCCTATATGCGGCACGTGCCTAAAAACGTTTTAAGTGATTAAACACTCAAAACCCACCACCCTATCAACTATTCACTTTAAATGTGTTAGCATATAGCCTGTGCTATCGCTACGATCTCGGGGAGGGGAGAGGTCGACAACAGAGGTGACGACATAGTGATTGGGAGAGAGAGAGGGGGGGGAGGGATGATCCAAATAATATTGTCCATTAGATTTGAGTGAGTGATAGAGATGAGGTTATCCGGTAATTTGAAGCGTTGGTTTGGGTGACGAGTTAAGTCTGGGTACAATTTGTTTGGTACATTTAGTAGAGGTTATGAGCGTGAGAGTGATTTAGTTGGGTGGATTTTGTAAAGTTTAAACTGGTGGATTATATAGTGGTATGGATTGGTAATTTGTTAGGCAATGAGAAGAAAAAAAAGGTTACACCTTGTAACTTTTGCTGGCTCACCTTGCATGGCAGAGATATATATGCTACACTAGCTCAAGAAAACAAGGTCAGTGTTTGGTCTAATATAATGTATCGTTGGCTTGCTTGTACAATAGTGTCGGTAGTGGGTTCAGCCTGAGCAGATAGCAAGTTCGACGCAACAAGTGAGCTTGCCCAGATGGGAGAGCCAAGTTTAACTCTCTAAGTTTATTTATACCGTGTCAGTCAAGAGAATCAAACAGACTCTCTAAGAGTCTAAGTTGTTGTGCCCTATCCTAGCCAGAGGCTTTAGGCGCCATTCGTTTATATAGGATTGAGACCAGAAACTATTCTAACTAATCAATGTTAATATAAATAAACATACCAATCTAGCTGAAACGGTTTCAAAGGAACCATTCTAGAGTAAGCGAACGGGGTCGGCGGGGCCTTAAAGAGAAACTAGAACCCCCACCATACAAGTACTAGCCATCCTAAAAAATACTCCCTCCATCATAAAATAGATCAAGTCAAATTATTTCAAATTTAACTAAAAAGTATAGAAAAGAATATATCAATATTTAGTATGTAGTATAGAGTACTAGTTAACTTGTTTGAGATTTCATCAACCTGGAAGAAGGACCTTGACAAGGAAGAGAAAAAAATAATAATAATGATATATCTTTTCGATCTTTCATTGGTTCATGCAGAAGCCTTGAAATCGAAGTCATACTTCATACCGTCATACATACATCGGATGCGACGGTTAATGATCTTTTAACCTCCCGGAGGCGCGGTAATATAATAAATTTCACACACAACTAACGCTTAGTGAAGAACTGATGATGGAGACTCTTATATTTTAAAATAATACACTACGATTTGTGTACATGCATATATTTATTTAGTTATTGAGGCGGCGGCTTAGGTTTGTATATACTATACACTATATATATATATATATATATATATATATATATATATATATATATATATATATATATATATATATATATGGACCCACGTGGAGGAAAACGACTAATACAAGAGATAATAAAACTGATGTGCATCCCCCTCACGTACGGCTCTGTAGCTGAAGGAACCCTGCAGGAAAGCAAGCAGAGCAACAAGTGTCCAGTTCCTCGGTCCTTGGAGCTAAAAAACGAAAATGCCACAACAGGTCAAGGCACACGCATACAATAACAACATATACTATATGCATACAAGTACGTACGGACACTGTTGCTGCTCAATACCGTCAAATTAAACAAACAACACTTGGCAGACATGCTAGCTAGCTAGTGGAGTGTACTAGTTTGCATCCACTGATTATTATTCTGTGGTTTGCGCTATACTCCCTCCGGTGCAGTAAAAGAAGTCATCCTGCGCGTGACCGAGCGTGCACAAAAAGAAGTCATAGCGCGCGTGGGTCTGGGATTTGGACGTTGTTGCCCCTAGTAATTGCATAAAAAAAGATGCATTTAAGAGGAATCGAACTTGAGTCCTCCAGTCTAGAATGCCTTGGAGCTGCTACAGCAACCAATCAAGCCTGATTGTTTTAGTGACGTTAATGCACCCATATCCCTATTTAATAGGGGCAAACAGGGAAAACTCTATGATAATTAATCACTCCTTGGTATGCACAATCATGTCCTAAACGACTACCTTTATTGCACTGGAGGGAGTATATATGGACAAGATCGGCTATTAGTACTTGTTTAATCATTAATGACATAATTTATGGTTTGCTTTAACATGGGTCCTCCTAGCTCTCCACCTTCTCTTGCTCGGTCTCCTCCTCCATACGGTGGTGGACGGTAGTACTATGGACAAGATTAATTTATACGACAATTTGTATTTCCCAGATGCGACAATGATTAGGACCTAATTTTTGTGCTAGTTCAAGCTGATGTACAACTGTGTATTGTATGTACTAATCCGTAGTCTATTCTATGTGTTTCTATAATCCCTACAATGTAACATATATACCTTGTTGTAACACTTATTTCGTGGAACGTACTAACGGCTGAAAAAACACTATTGTCGTGCCAATTACAGTGGAACATAGTAGTATGATTGTCTACTCTACCACTATCATATCAGAAGGAAGAGGAGGGGACAAAACTTGATACAGTGACTCGATCGGCACTGAGCTTGACATCATATCATGACCTAGCTATGGCGCTGAGCCATGCATCTAAGAGCATCTCCAGTAACTCGTGACCTAGTTTTTTTTTATAAAAAAGGTCTAAATATAATTGTTTTTCAAAAACAAGAAAAAATATCTGATTGGTTCCTCTCCTGCTCCTCCCGGCGCGCATGAATCACGTGGACCCCCTTTATTTCCCCAGGCGCACTGTACGGCGATCCACGCGCATTAATGCAGGGCTGCAGGGCGGGGCCGGCCACGGCCATGATCGGCCCTCTCGGGTCTCGGCTAGCCTAGCTCGCTGACCGATACAGCTGCGGCTTGCTAGAACCCTAGGTGCGGTGCCCTGCAGACTGCTGACTCAGGAGTCGGAGTCGGAGTCGGAGTCGGAGTCGGACGCTGCAAGGTGCAAATCCGTCGTCGTCCGCGTCCAGGTCCAGGCCAGGCTGCTAGCAGAGGTAGGCTGGGCAACGATTCAGATCATGGCCGGGCCGGCCGGGCGGACTGCTGTGCGGCATGTGCCACATGCCTGCCTAGCAGGCCAGCAGGGTTCATATGATTGGCTGCTGTCTACTATTACTGCTGCTGCAGCCCGGCCGCGCACGGCACCCCGCCGGTAAAACGAAGGAAGCAAGAAATGCTGAAATGGCCGCAGATCCCCGCCGGCGAAAAACGAACGAACACCAGGATATATATGGATATCCCGCAGAAATGCTGAAAGGCCTAGGACATACGAAGGAGAAGGACCAAACAGTACGACGCGGTATGCAGCCCCCGCAAGGCCTGCTGCTAGTCCACGCACGCTACAAAGAGGGGGGAGAGGGAGAGAGAGCAAGGGGCGGGGCGGGGCGGGGCGAGGCGACTAGCTAGTACTAGTAGCCAGGGCGGCCTGGTGCGTGGTGGGGGAGTGGGACGGCAAGCCAAACGACGACGACGCGCGGCGGCATGGCGGCCGGCCACCACGGGCAGCCGCCGGACGGGGAGGAGGACGGGCGGCGGGCGGTCGTCGGTGGGGAGCAGGACCGCCTGCTGCCCATCGCCAACGTCGGCCGCATCATGAAGCAGGTCCTGCCGCCCAACGCCAAGATCTCCAAGGAGGCCAAGGAGACGATGCAGGAGTGCGTGTCCGAGTTCATCGGCTTCGTCACCGGCGAGGCCTCCGACAAGTGCCACAAGGAGAAGCGCAAGACCGTCAACGGCGACGACCTCTGCTGGGCCTTCGGCGCCCTGGGCTTCGACGACTACGTCGACCCCATGCGCGGCTACCTCCACAGGTACCGGGAGGTCGAGGGGGACCGCGCCGCCGCAGCCGCGTCGTCCTCCCGCGGCGGCGGAGACCACCACCCCGCGTCCGCGTCCACGTCCACGTCCACCTCGGCCCCCGCCGCCGCCACCGCACCCGGTCATTTCATGTTCGGCGCCGCCGCCATCGACCGCCCCGACAACAACACCTCATCCGCCAGGCCCTTTTGATCCAACTTCTACTTCGCCTGCTCTTTAATTTGCTTGTTATTCGTCAGATCAACAACAAAAGCTACGCGCTTATCTTATTAATTTTTACTACTACTGCTCATTTTTTGAGAGGTGAATCGTCATATCAAATCCAAATTACAAGCTATCTCTATCTATCTATCTATGTTCCACAGTTCCACACACATATATATAGCTTATTAGTGCTAGCTAGCCACAACAAAAGCTATGAGCATGCACCCAGTACTGTAGTAGCTAGCTAGAGGAGGTGGACTACTAGAGTTCTTGCTGCTACCGATTCATCTCTGGGGTACGTATCATCGGTGAATAAGGACTTGGGGTTGGGACGATGGTGGATGAAAACGAAGACCCTGCCGCCTACTATACCGCGCGCGGGTCGATGTAACTACTTCGATTGCTCGGCCCATCATCGATGAATTTGATTCGATTTTGATTTGTGAAGCTCCAATCGATTTGCACGAATATAACGTACGTAGTTGTTCGATTTCAGTTTTTTTTGGGTAGCCAGCGTTCTATAGGCTAAGCCTTTCAGGGTGAAATCGTTATTGATGTTCTTGCCGCTTATTATTCTCCCAAATTTTCTTTCTTTATAGAGTTCATCAATGGTTGCTTGGCTTCATTAGACAAGATTCCCACCAGCTGATTCTTTGTGAGAAACTAATTAACTAGACAGCGATAGAGTGCTGCCGGTTCATGCAAAACATCACCTGAAAACGATATGGTTGATTCTTACTTGCTAGTATTATATACACGATCCATGTGCATGATGTTAGTTGTTTTGCTTTGCTGTGTGACTGTGGTGTATTTGCTCGTGATAATTTTTTCAATGAGAAGCTGAGATCTTGTTTGCATCTTGGATTTTTTTTTGTATGTTTGAATTTCATTATTCTCCTTGTGTTCTAGGGAAGAGGCGTACTGTATCTTTTTTCCTATCTCCTCCATTTTTCTGTAAAAATGAATTGATTTCTATAAAATTTCTATATGATTTCTCTGAAATTTCAGCAATCCAGATGAGGACTAATCTGTGCGTATAGCAGGCTTGTGGTAGTTCTATTCATATCATCCGGTGGAGCAGTCTTTATAGTATTAAATGTTCATGGGACACGGAAATTGATGTTTCTTTAACCACTGACATCTTAAATGGCATGCATGCTCCATGAGGTCGTCAAGGCTCAAGGGTCCAGGCAGACTGACGGACTCTGCTGCCTCCCAATAATTCAGGCTCAGGCATAACACATGCATATACACTATAGAAGGGTGAACAATATGGAACAGCTAGCATACATGACAAACAGTATCGTTTACAACTATGGTATCTGTACCGGTCAATCTAGATTAAATTTAACCAAATTTATAGTAAATAGTAGTAATATTTAGATCTCTAAATAAATTTTACACAAACATGTTTTGTAACTAATCCAATGCATGGTACTTAATTTTTTGTATTCTGAATGTTTGTACTTTTTAATACAAATTTAGTCAAAGTTTAGTTTTTTAACTTCCCTGGATAGCGAGAATTATTGCATTCTTTGTGAATGGAAGAGTGCATATGCATATTGGACTAAAGTTTAGTTTAGCCCATCGTTAGATATATAATAGGTTAAACATGAACTGAATAAAAAATTGTTTTTCTAGAGAGTTCTACTCACCAGTTAGCCTCTATAAGTTTTTTGTTAAAACGTGACTAATTCATGTTTATGTCTTCTATTTGGCATCCAGAATTAATATGGACTAAAGTTTAGTTTAGTTTAGTTGATCCAAAACAGACCCTGATACTAGCATATATAGTAGCATATACCATAGTAGCATACCATAGCATACTCCACGCATGATGTGCATATGGTGCCCTGTAAAACCCCATCCAATCCTTAGACCAGCCACTAGTAGAAAAAGGCTTAAAGCCTACGGTGCGGTATATTTTTACAGGCGGATTCGGTTATCAACCGTCTGTGCTATTTTTAGTGGCGGTTTCTTAAGAAAACCGTCACTAGAAATTGTATTTCTAGAGACAGTTCCTTATGAAAACCGTCTATAGAAATTCATGATTTCTAGTAGCGGTTTTCTTAAGGAACCGCATATAGAAATCGACTTCTAGTGGCGGTTTTCTTAAGAAACCGCCACCAGAAATCATTTTTATCCTTAATTTTTTGAGTTTTTCAAACGACCTTGTATGATAAAATCACCAAAATTAAAGTTGTAGATCTCTAAAAGTTATAAAACTTTGTAGTTGACAAATTTTTTATTTGAAATCATTTTGGCTCTCAAAAATTGTATCTAAATTTGTTAAATTTAAAATTCAAATTTTGCAAACGACCTCGGATGAAAAAAGTGTCAAAATAAAAGCTGTAGAACTTAAAAAATTATTCAACTTTGTAGTTGACAACATTTTTATTTGAATTCGTTTACGTCTCAAACAAGCAATTTACACTCAGTTGGTTGTAATATGTGGGCAACAAAATTACAAACCAGACACAAAGCATGTCATAGGCGAGTGGTAGAGAAGGGTACCTAAGCGCGAGGGTGAGATCAGGTGTTCGATTCCTAGCAACCGTGTAGGGCACGAAAAATACCGCGACTTGCAACTTCGATGGACACGGACGGGTGTGGGTGGGCTGTGAGGCCTCCCCTAATATAAAATTTTTTTTGCTATTTTTAAAACCTGTTTTATGTTTCCTGGAAACGATTTTTACTGGCGGTTTATTACGCCGACCGCCAGTGAAAATCGATTTCTACTGACGGTCCTCAGTTACCCGCCTGTAAAAATGATGATTTCTACTTGCCCCTAGCACTGGCGATTACGAAAAACACCAATGTAAATTGGTTTACGACCGCCACTATATAACTTCTCTGTACTAGTGAGTCGTACTTACTTCTGACAGCTCTCTAGGTTTATATATCGTCCTCACAGACCAATACGAGCCTTTTGTGCGCTCGTTGTCTTCACTCATGTGCACCAAGAAAACTTCTCGGTCGGTCACCCATATCAAATTGCTCCAAGCCTAGCACACTTAACTTATAGGTTCTTTCAAGATATGCTTCCGAAAAAAATGTATCATGTTGATATGAGTACTCTATTAATTTTATTACGCCTTGTGCCAGGATATCACCATACCAGGGGTCAGGATATCACAATACATGCCCCTTAGAAGACCGACATCCCAGTCAACCTCAATCCAGGAACCTTCCATCTTAGCCACGTATGTGTGTCTAGTGTCGTCATATGCCATGTCATGTGAACACTCCAGACCCACATACGCCATGCGTCATATACCTAAACCCCCTAACCCACACACGTCCGTGAAAACGCGAGGGTCAGCTTTGATACTATATGTAACATCCCGTTCAATTCCTGGACCAGCGATACTTACTCCTGTCAGCTCTCTAAGTTTATATATCGTCCACACAGACCAACACGAGTTCTTTGTGCACCCTTTGTCCTTACTCATGCACACACGAGAAAACTTTCCGGTCGGTCACCCATCTCAAATTGCTTCAAGCCAAACACGCTTAACTTGAAATTTATTTCGAAAAGGCTTCCGAAAAAGAAGATGCATACAACTTGTTAATATGAGTATTATATTAATTTTATTAAGCCTTAGACCATAATATCACCATTTTAGCGGACATGATATCACATGCCCGCACCTGAAACCAAAAAAAGTGACAGACGAAGTTCTCGGGCTTTGACTACACTAAACGCTAGGTGGTGGACGACAAAGTCCTCCCCTTTTTTGAGTATGTATATCATATAGTAAACGCGACTGGATCGGTTTTGGCCATAATTCACTGTCAACAACGAAAAGGTTTTCGAGTTCAAGAACAACGAAAAGGTTAACTTATTTCTATATAAGTTAACTAGTATTTTTTTAGGAAATATCTAAAAATATTCTTTTTTTGCTTGTTGCATTTGGGATTTCGTCCATTATTTGATCTAGGCAATCAATTTTTTTTATAAATCTAACAATAATGGAACTATCAAGGCGAGGTACCCTTTCGATTTCCAAGGCCTTATATATTTCTTGGCACTTCCCAAAATAAGCAAAGCAATGTATGCAAAGTGACTGTGATCGAATTTATTGGTGTTATATATGATACCCAGTGGCGTCGATCAATTAATAACGTACTAAACTAGCTGTGGCCTTATGTATAATAACTAGGTGTATGACCGTGCGTTGCTATGGAGTCAACATATAATCATAAAATATATTAAGATTTAGAAACATTAATTATCGTTATACCTTCTTGTTAGTATATTTTAAAGGTTAAGAAGATTTACATACATTAAAAGATATATAGGTATGTGCCCGTGCTTTGCTATACAAATTAAAACCATCCAATACTAAGCCTGTATGGCTGTATATTGATACAACTTTGTTGCTTTCTCTGCATTTTCAATTTATGAAAATATTGGATGGTTTTAGCCATTTGGTCTACATACGAAATATACTCCTACCGTCTTATGTTCAGTTTCATATGTGGTACCGGGATAAGGACAATGCTTAAATAAAATAAGAGAAGCAGTTAAAATGATGATTATTCCTACAATTTACATTTTTGTCCTTTTATTAATATATATAGTTTGTCGTACACAATTTAGTTCCAGAAATGCAAGAAATAAAATATCTAAAAGAAAGCCCAAACACAGTGAATTCAGAGTACCCGCACACAAATTTTATTCAATATAATATTAGTGCAAAATTATTACATCAAAACGAACAACACATATCATCAACCTCAATATCTCACAAAGTGTTTGGCAACAATCAATACATAACTAAACCGAAACAAATAAAATTACATATATATATATATATATATATATATATATATATATAAGATTTGCAACGAATGATGCTTCTAATAAGGATTTAAATTTTATAACAAGACATAAGAGTAGTTTTGATAACTGACTGGGATGCTTTACCTCCTCTAGAGTTAATATCCTGAAACAAAACATAATGGTGTTAGGTTACAGTTTGCAGTCAACAATATGGTTGATATAACCAAGAGATCATGTATGTATAGTGCATGCATGAGGATCCTGTATAACCAAGAGATCATTAAGGAGTGAGTTTGAGGTCTGCAGATTTCACAATTCCATAATCAGCAGTAAAAAATCCATGAGATTGGAAATAATTCTCATCCATACTTACTACTTACCAGTGATAGTAGCAGAATTGTATTCATGAAACAAAAGTATGCTAAGCCAAGTACATATGGAGAATAGAGATCACATCTCAAAAACAAGAAGGTACAGGCATGCACATCCTCTCGGCCCCTATTCGCACCATTCGCCCAAGCACTCGCGTGTGGAACCCAAAGGCAAGCTTCTACCGCACAACCTGCCAATTTCTTGTACTGCTGCTTCTCCTTTCTACTCTACTACTATATCCTTCACTTCCTCCCTCTGCATTTCTCTCTTGCTACTACTCGTAAATGAATGCAAAGGAGATCCATGGACATGCTACTCGTGAAGAATGTGCATTTATGCAAACAAATATATTTGAAATTGATATTGCCGTTTGTATACAAATGTTTTATGCCTAAAATTTTGCAATACATCTCTGAAAAAAATTATTGCTCCAATTAATTCTAAACAAATTAAACATGGATTTACAAAGAAAATGTAGAAAGGTAAGCCAAAAAATACTTGCAAGAAAAAGCAGACTATTGGATTGAAAAGAATTCAATTACAAGGACAAAGAATGAATGAAGAGGGCAGCAACACAATACCTAAATGTTCCAAAATGGTCAGATATGAAGGGATCAAGGAATTCAAATCAAACTAAGAAATCAACTATAGTGTGAAATGCATATTCGGTTGCATGCTACTTTTTCGGAAAGGGAACATTACCATGATAGCTCAAATTAGGCTCCCTAAAAGGTTTATTCGGAAAGGGAACATTACCATGATAGCTCAAAGTTGAACTGCCTGTGTAACACTGTCAATGCTCACGCTCAAATGAGGTAAACCACGGGGGGAAATTATCTACCTTTGACATGATGGCACCTTGGTATACACCACCAATCCACAAGTTTAATTCACTCAACCAATCGCAGCTCAACAACCCTCCGACTTATCATCCTTGAGCACTTGGAACTACTACCTAATCCTAATATTCAAATAAATCATCATATCAAGACCACGTGCTGCCACATCTGTGGCAGCCATTATGGGGCTCTTGCCGCTCTTAAACTCTGCAAGAACATAGTCCCGTTCAGCTTGAGCTTTATCACCATGTATAGATAATGCTGGCCACCAATCCATTCTAAGCTGTCGGGTGATCTTATCGCAATCCTTTTTTGTTTGGAAGAATATCAAGATACGACTCCCATCCATTAGATCAGACAAGAGCTTACTGAGTCTGTGGGAAAGAGGTGAAAATCAACTCACACCGTGTCCATTTGTAATCAAAAGTAGCATAGTAAGTGAGCATAAAAGTTTTTAGTCAAAAGACCGTCAACCATACATACCTTGGATACTTCTCATGGTCTGAAATAACTTCAACAATTTGTTGTATGGAATGATTAGCTTTAAGTTCAGGTGAGCCTATGATTACCTACATTACAATATAAGCTAAAAGTTAAGAGAAGGGCTGTCAAAATCAATTCAATACAACATGGCAATAAAAGAACCAGAAAATAACAATAACAGCAGAGATCGTGCACCTTGTAAGGATTTTGTAGAAACTGTCTTGCTAAGGCTTCAACTTCTCTAGGCCATGTGGCACTCCAGTACAAGGTTTGCCTGTCTGGGCGGATCTAAGGATAGCAGAAGTGTTGGACAAGCATTAGAGCTAGGCAAGACAATAGATATTAGTAAGAATTCTGCATTTCTAAACAAAAATGTACATGTGCTACTATTTTCCGAATTTGGGGCTCAAACCCCATATCTAGCATCTGGTCCGCCTCATCCAACACAAGGTATGTCACTCTACGTAGGTTTGTGTGACCAGCTTCCATCATATCAATCAACCGCCCAGGAGTTGCAATGACAATTTCAACTCCTAAAAGTGCAAATGACAGAATGCATTGAGTTTAAAAGGCATTCATCTAAAAAGAATTAAAGTGGACAGATGTGTGCAGGTACCTCTTCTAAGGTCCCGTATTTGTGGACCCTTAGGTGCACCACCACAGACACATGTGCTTCTAGTTCATGAATATGATCCAAATTTTGTAGATTCTTCCTGTATTTGAACAGCTAGTTCTCTTGTGGGAGCGAGAATTAATACAATTGGGCCATCACCTTGTTCTACAGGAATTAGAATAACGAATAATATTAAAAGGGAAATGGACACAGTCAGAAAACATACAGAAAGCTCACGACAAGTTTATAGGAAACCAACCTAGCCGAAGCTGGGCACCAACATGAACCAACCTAGGTAACAGATAAGATAATGTTTTCCCTGAGCCTGTTTGAGCGATACCAATCAGGTCCCTACCCTTCAAAGTCATAGGCCAACCTTGAGATTGAATAGGTGTTGGCTCCACAAATCCAGATTTGGTAATAGCTTGCATGCAATAATCTGTCAAAAGAGTCATGAAACAGTAGTGTAAGAAATCACAGGTATTTCGTTATTTTCAACAGTTCCTATTCCGCGAGGACACTTTCCTGTTCCACGACCGCTTCTCCCTCCATCTCAAAATATAGACATATCAGGATTCAAACAAGACAGATTTCTTAGATTTTGGCCAACAATTACTCAAATGATACACATGCATGTATAAAAGTTGTATCAATAGAACAACATTCCACATGTAATTTAATGCAAATTGATTTTGAAGCAATTGATGATATACTGTAAGCGCCATTGATGATCAAAGAACATTTCTAAAGATTTCTCAAATCTTACTATATACCTTATAAAAAGAAATAGAGGGAGTACTAATTTCTTATTAGATTACTTGACGCAACGAGATGTGAGTTCATGGCATAGAAAACCATAGAATTTGGTTAAGACAAACTGGCAAAGAAAGTCATTAAATGCAGCTGACAAAAGAGTGCAGTATGCATACCCGATAGATGATGTGTCCAGCTCCTTCTTTGAAAGAGTTATAGTGATCATAGGGACATGTCTTGTTGTCTCAAGCCTGCAGAGAGATATAATCTTGAACTCCAAAATTACGGGTTCATGTGCAGTTATAGTTCTATCCTAGAATAAAAACAAGTCACTTACGAAAGTAGGCCTTCTTCCAATGGCTCCCACATATCAGTAATATCAGTAGATCCAGTGGTGGTATTCTGATGGAGGCCAACAATCCTCCTCTTCACAGTAATAACAGTAACAATTAGAATCAAGTGATAAGTAATATTAGCAAGCACCAGAGCCATAAGGAGTACCTTGATCAATTCCACAACCATGACAGTCTTATTGATAGCCCTCCCCATGGCCTTGAATACAACCTCATCAGAACCTTTGTCTTTAAAGTAAGAAATATTATGGTGCAACTTATCAGGCACACAACACAACAAAAGTATATTGCATAAAAGCAGTAGTATCTCATAAAGTGAGGCCATGTGAAGACATTCTGGACACTCTTGCACAGTTTGAAATTATAAAGCGCAAAAAACTGCTTGAACAAAAAGATATCACATACAAAAATGGCCAAGAATAAATATAAGTATCCAACAAATTTCACACAAATTCAGAAACAGAAGTTGCTATGATTAATGAGCACTGTGGTCCTAATTTTCGAAAGGAGACACACATGGACCATATGACAAAAATGGCAACATGTTGACAGTAATAGTATTGCCACATCTACTGCATAACAAAAAAATAGTAAGCCAAGTACCAAATCATGACTACTAAAACAGGAAGGTGATTAGACAGTTAAGACAATAACAGTATCATATATTCTGCCTTTTTCCCGTGGCGCATCGCATCACAGACATCATACACTTTTATTTGCCACCACATATCTCAGCGAATGTCTGGACGAAAATCTGGTTTTCTTTAGCATAACATACTTTGGGTTTTCATGGGCACATCAAAAAGCTCTTGCCATTTCCTATAATGTTGCAGAAGTTGCAAGTTGCAACAAAAACAATAGACAAAGCCTTTTAGTGCCATTGTGAAAAGCTACAGTTGAAACCCAAAAGAAGCCTTAAGGTTTTGTTTTACATTCGCTCATATTCAAGGCAGGCTAAATCTTTGGCTGCCTCTTCCCATGTCAACTTCAGCCTTCCACTGCCTCTCTTTCCATTACTACCCGGTCTTACTTCTCAGGATACCAAATACCCGACAAACCAACTGGCAATTACATTATAATAAATGGGATTACATGCCATAGGCAGTACACAAAAAACAATGTATTGTGTTCCTTAAATCATGACATAACTAATATAACAACTTTAAAGTTGGCAGTCAAGTCAACTTATATCAACATGAACTAACTAATTGTATCAACAACAAGGTTCGACCATTGCACAAGAACTGCTACAACACAAGAGAAATGGTAAACATAATGCAAACTCACCTGGATGAGGGTGGGCGCAGGATTTCCGTCACTGTAGGATGGTTGGAGCAGGATGGCAGCTGCGACCTTTTTAATGATGGTGGGTGCACGGTTTGGGGATTTGTGGTGGATGTCTCTGTTGGCAAGGCGATATCCAGATCGCGTCGCAGATAGTACACTTTCTAAATCGGCATCAGAGATCAAGCGCGAATGTTGGGGGGAATGGCAGGATGCCAAATCTGGGGCCCTGGTAGCCTGGCCGATGCATGTTCTATGTAGCGCGGAAGGGAAAACGAAGGGGGTTGATGGCTGGTCGGGCTAGGGGACGCAAGGGATCCTCCATAGCTGGCCACACCGCGACTACGCGGCTGGATGGCGAGGCGGAGGGGACGGCGAGGCGGGGGCATGGAGTTGGCATGGCGGCTCGTGAAGCTGTACAACTGTGACAATCCAGCCACACGCAGGAAAGAACACTAACATCGTAATTACAGAAGAGGCAATGGAGTAGCAGGAAAGAGATGAACTCACATTGGAGGGCGGACCGAGGCTCTCCGATTTGCTCCGTCGTCGCGTTGCTGTGCCACACGAGCACCAACCGTTAGCTCCTAACGACGGCGGGATCTAGGCTTGCGATGCCCCGGGACGTGACACATCGCACGGCTGAAGCAGCTTGCCGGCTGCCGCGTTTTGCCTCCGCCTGCCGTGCGCCCGTGACTGCGAGAGGTCGGCAGCTTTGCATGAGGAGGAGGAGGATGGGGGCACTGCACGTCGTCGGCGAGCCCAGGATCAGCTTCCGTCAGCAGCCTGCAGCAGTCATTGCGAAGAACGGCGGCCACGGCGCCGTCATCGAGGAGATCCACGGCCTGATCCGCGTCTATAAGGACGGACACGTGGAGCGGCTCCCGATGATCCCAGTCGTGCCCTGCACGTGGGCCGGCATGGCCCCGGACGCGCCAGGCGGCGTCGTCGCGAGGGGCGTGGTGGTCGACCCCGCCATGGGGGTGTGGGCACGGCTGTACGCGCCGACGGCGACGTTGGCGGGGGACGGAGCCAGGCGCCCCGTCGTGGTGTACTTCCACGGCAGGGGGTTCTGCGTCGGGTCCGCGGCCTGGACTGTCGGGACTTTCGTCGAACAGACTCCGGGCGTCCAGGCACCGGCCGGATCCGCCGTAGGACGCAGCGAGCGCGCGCACACTGGTGTGGACGTCGCTCCGTCCACGCACGGTCCTGCGTGGATGCAGACCGTGCTCGCGCCTTGCCCAAGGAGACGGCCACGAAGCCCGAGGCCGCACCTAGATGGGGTCGCGCCCATCGTACCGAGGCTGGGGCCGTGCCACCGCGCGCTCGTATGCCACGGCTGTGCCCTCGACAGGGCCGCCGCGCCCGCGTGCCTCTAGGGCAGCATTCGCGCCGCTAAGGGCCGTGCCCGCGCGTTGGAGGCCGCGCCTCGCTCTTGTCGGGGACGGGGGCCGCCGCGCCGGGGTCGGGCCACTGGCCACACGCCCGTGTCGTGACTGGGCGGCCGCGCTCGCGCCACCGGGGCTGAGCCCTGCGCTGGCCGAGGTCGCGCCGCGACAACACAAAGAAGTTCGCGCATACTCCGCTTGACCTCCCATGCACGGAGAAGTTTGCGCCTGCTCCTTCTGGATCTCAATGAACTCGAGGTCGGGTAGGACAGAGACGGCGCCATCGGGGAGGCCACCAAAGGGGTTGGGGCGTCCTCCTCCTTGACGAACGCGGCGACGGAGGCGGAGATTGGGTAGGATGGAGGCGGCGCCATTGGCACATCGAGAGAGACGAGGTGCTGCCGGTCACTCGCGCGTAGGGAGGCGGTGAAAGGGAAATGTGCCCTTAGGCCATTTCTAAGTATTTTGGTGATTGAGTGCCAACACAAGTGCTTTTATGTTAATCTATGCAAAATGGTGGACAAAGTGCAAATCATGTCAAAAGGTATGTTTCTAGACTTAGTACATTGTTTTATGGACTAATGTATTGTGTCTAAGTGCTGGAAACAGGAAAAATCGAGTTGGAAATGAGATGGCTCAGTTCAGCCAAAGTCAGCTTGGTCTGGGTGCACCGGACAGTGTCCGGTGCGCCAGGCTGGCTCTGACGAACAGGCTGCTCTCGGGACTTCGACGGCGGTGTACGGCTATAATTCACCGGACTGTCCGGTGGTGCACCGGACTGTCCGGTGAGCCGTTCACAGACGAACTCGTCGCTCTCGGGAAATGATTAACGGCGTACGGCTAAAATTCACCAGTCTGTCCGGTGGTGCACCGGACTGTCCGGTGAGTCAACGGTCAGCCGGGGCAACGGTCGGTCGAGGATTCCGCGCGTGACGCGTGGCCGAGCCAATGGTCACATTGGTGCACCGGACTGTCCGGTGTGCACCGAACAGTGTCCGGTGCGCCAACGGCTCTCAGACTCCAACGGTCGGCTTCGCCAAATAAGGAAGGATATCCACACCGGACAGTGTCCGGTGGTGCACCGGACTGTCCGGTGCGCCAGTCGACAGAAGGCAAGATCTGCCTTCCAGGAATGTTCTCAACGGCTCCTAGCTACCTTGGGGCTATAAAAGGGACCCCTAGGCGCATGGAGGAGTATACCAAGCATTCCTTGAGCACTCTTGATCACTCACACTCCATTCTTGCGCACTTGTTCGACATTCTAGTGATTTAAGCTCCGTTCTAGTGTGCTAGTCTTTTGAGCTTAAGTCTGGGTCTTGTGTGTGTGTGTATTTTGCTGTGATCTTAGTGTCTTGTGTGAGTTGCTAATCCCTCCCTTACTCCGTGCTTCTTTGTGAACTTCAAGTGTAAGGGCGAGAGGCTCCAAGTTGTGGAGATTCCTCGCGAACGGGATTAAGAAAAGCAAAGCAAAACACCGTGGTATTCAAGTGGGTCTTTGGACCACTTGAGAGGGGTTGATTGCAACCCTCGTCCGTTGGGACGCCACAACGTGGAGTAGGCAAGCGTTGGTCTTGGTCGAACCACGGGATAACCACTGTGCCATCTCTGTGATTGATATCTTTGTGGTTTTTGTGTTTTGTTGAGACTCCTCTCTAGCCACTTGGCGGTTATTGTGCTAACACTTAACCAAGTTTTTGTGGCTTAAGTTTCAAGTTTTACAGGATCACCTATTCACCCCCCCTCTAGGTGCTCTCAATTGGTATCGGAGTCGTTCTCTTCACAAAGGGACTAACCGCCCAAAGAGATGGATCCTAAGGGGAAGGGAATCGTGATCAACGATAAGGAGAAGGAGTCCTTCATCAACGAGCCGAAGGATGACAAGCCTACCGA
Source organism: Zea luxurians (assembly GCA_029449295.1). NCBI lineage: Eukaryota > Viridiplantae > Streptophyta > Magnoliopsida > Poales > Poaceae > Zea > Zea luxurians. Next base: position 34,442,925 of record JAOPSE010000016.1, on the reverse strand, counting down.
CTCGAGCTCGGGCCACAGACGCAAAGATGGGAAGAAGAAGAAGACGAGACGCATCAAGGAGATCATCTACTACGACGACAGCGATGAGTCTACTTCTTCCCAAAAGGACAACGACGACAACGACTACGATAAACGAAAGACGGTTAACTCAAACTTTTCTTTCGATTATTCGCGTATCCCGCATAGCTCAAATACACATTTGTTTTCCATTCCTCTTGGCAAACCTCCACACTTTGATGGGGAGGACTACGGATTTTGGAGTCACAAAATGCGTAGTCACTTGTTTTCTCTCCATCCAAGCATATGGGAGATTGTTGAGAATGGAATGAAGTTTGATAGCTCGGATACTCCTATATTTATTAATGAACAGATTCATAAAAATACACAAGCTACTACTATGTTGTTAGCCTCCTTGTGCAGGGACGAGTATCATAAAGTGAGCGGCTTGGACAATGCCAAGCAGATCTGGGACACCCTCAAGATCTCTCATGAGGGGAACGACGTCACCTTGCTCACCAAGATGGAGTTGGTGGAGGGCGAGCTTGGACGATTCGTGATGATAAGGGGCGAGGAGCCAACCCAAACATACAACCGGCTCAAGACCCTTATCAACAAAATAAGGAGCTACGGAAGCACGCGATGGACGGACCACGACGTCGTCCGCCTAATGCTAAGGTCCTTCACTGTACTTGATCCACACTTGGTGAACAATATTCGTGAAAATCCCAGGTACACCAAGATGTTGCCCGAAGAAGTCCTAGGGAAGTTCGTAAGCGGGCGAATGATGATCAAGGAGGCGAGATACGTGGACGACGCGTTGAACGGTCCAATCCATGAGCCTCAACCCATTGCTGTCAAGGCAGCAAGGAGCAAGGAGGCGCTACCTAGCAAGGTGGCGCAAGTTGAGGCGGCCGGGCTCAATGATGAAGAAATGGCCCTCATCATCAAGCGCTTCAAGACAGCGCTAAAAGGTCGCAAGGGACAGCCAAGCAAGACCAAGACAAAGGGGAAGCGCTCATGCTTCAAATGTGGTAAGATTGGTCATTTTATTGCTAACTGTCCCGATAATGAAAGTGACCAGGAAAAAGGGAGCAAGAGGGAAAAGAAGAAAAATTACAAGAAGGCCAAGGGCGAGGCACATCTCGGAAAGGAGTGGGATTCGGATTGCTCCTCCTCCGACTCCGACAATGAAGGACTCGCCGCCATTGCCTTCAACAAGTCATCCCTCTTCCCCAACGAGCGTCACACATGTCTCATGGCGAAGGAGAAGAAGGTATGTACTCGAGACAGTACTACTTATGATTCTTCTAGTGATGATGAGTCTAGCGATGAGGAAATAGATTACTCTAGTTTGTTCAAGGGATTGGATAGAAATAAATTTGATAAAATCAATGAATTGATTGATGCCTTGAATGAAAAGGATAGACTTTTAGAAAAGCAAGAGGATTTGTTGTATGAAGAACATGATAAATTTGTAGAGGCACAAAAATCTCATGCTTTAGAAGTAAAAGAAATAAAATGCTTTCTTATGAACTATCTACTTGCCATGAAACCATTTCTACTTTAAAAGGTGTAAATGATGATTTAATTGCTAAACTAGAAGTAGCAAGTAAATCTAACTCTTGTGTAGAACATGTTAGGATTTGCACTAGGTGTAAAGATTTTGATATTGATGCTTGTAGTGAACACCTAGTTTCAATTTCCAAATTAAATGATGAGTTGGCTAGTCTTAATGCCCAACTTAAGACTAGCAAAAGTGAATTTGACAAACTAAAATTTGCAAGGGATGCCTACACGATTGGTAGACACCCCTCAATTAAGGATGGTCTTGGCTTCAAGAGGGAAGCCAAGAACTTAACAAGCCATAAGGCTCCCATCTCCGCCAAGGAGAAAGGGAAGGCCCCTATGGCTAGTAGTGTGCAAAAGAATCATGCTTTTATGTACCATGATAGGAGACAATCTAGAAATGCTTATAGGAGTTGTAATGCTTATGATGCTTTTGATTCTCATGCCATGTTTGCTTCTAGTTCTTCCTATATGCATGATAGAAATATATCTAGGAGAAATGTTATTCATTATGTGCCTAGAAAGAATATTGTTCATGCTCCTAGGAAAGTAATGAATGAACCTTCTATAATTTATTATGCTTGCAATGCTTCCTTTGCTATTTGTAGAAAGAATAAGAAGGTGATTGCTAGGAAGTTAGGGGCAAGAAGCAAGGGAGATAAAACTTGCATTTGGGTCCCTAAGACAATTGTAACTAACCTTGTAGGACCCAACAAGAGTTGGGTACCTAAGACCCAAGCCTAAATTTGCCTTGCAGGTTTATGCATCCGGGAGTACAAGCTGGATTATCGACAGCGGATGCACAAACCACATGACGGGGGAAAAGAGGATGTTCTCTTCCTACGTCAAGAACAAGGATCCCCAAGATTCAATAATATTCGGTGATGGGAACCAAGGCAAGGTAAAAGGGCTAGGTAAAATTGCTATTTCATCCGAGCACTCTATTTCTAATGTGTTTCTGGTTGAGTCGCTTGGATATAATTTGTTATCTGTTAGTCAATTATGCAATATGGGATATAATTGTCTATTCACAAATATAGATGTGTCTGTCTTTAGAAGGTGTGATGGTTCACTAGCTTTTAAGGGTGTACTAGACGGCAAACTTTATTTGGTTGATTTTGCAAAAGAAGAGGCCGGTCTAGATGCATGCTTAATTGCTAAGACTTGCATGGGCTGGCTGTGGCATCGCCGCTTAGCACATGTTGGGATGAAGAACCTTCACAAACTTCTAAAGGGAGAACACGTGATAGGTCTAACTAACGTACATTTCGAAAAAGATAGACCTTGTGCAGCTTGTCAAGCAGGGAAACGGGTGGGAGGCTCTCATCACACCAAAAATGTGATGACCACATCAAGACCTTTGGAGATGCTTCATATGGACCTCTTCGGACCCGTCGCCTATCTAAGTATAGGAGGAAGTAAGTATGGTCTTGTTATAGTTGATGATTTTTCCCGCTTCACTTGGGTATTCTTTTTGCAGGATAAATCTGAAACCCAAGGGACCCTCAAGCGCTTCCTCAAGAGAGCTCAAAATGAGTTTGAGCTCAAAGTGAAGAAGATAAGGAGCGACAACGGGTCCGAGTTCAAGAACCTTCAAGTGGAGGAGTTCCTTGAGGAGGAAGGAATCAAGCACGAGTTCTCCGCTCCCTACACACCACAACAAAATGGTGTGGTAGAGAGGAAGAACAGGACACTCATCGATATGGCGAGGACTATGCTTGGAGAGTTCAAGACCCTCGAGCGCTTTTGGTCGGAAGCCGTGAACACGGCTTGCCATGCCATCAACCGGGTCTACCTTCACCGCCTCCTCAAGAAGACTTCGTATGAGCTGCTAACTGGTAACAAACCCAATGTGTCTTATTTTCGTGTATTTGGGAGCAAGTGTTATATTCTTGTGAAGAAAGGTAGAACTTCTAAATTTGCTCCCAAAGCTGTAGAAGGATTTTTATTAGGTTATGATTCAAATACAAAGGCGTATAGGGTCTTCAACAAATCATCGGGGTTGGTTGAAGTCTCTAGCGACGTTGTATTTGATGAGACTAATGGCTCTCCAAGAGAGCAAGTTGTTGATCTTGATGATGTAGATGAAGAAGACGTTCCAACGGCCGAAATGCGCACCATGGCGATTGGAGATGTGAGGCCACTGGAACAAAAGGAGCAAGATCAACCTTCTTCCTCAACTATGGTGCATACCCCAACCCAAGATGACGAACAGGTACCTCAAGTGGAGGCGCATAATCAAGGGGGAGCACAGGATGTTCAAAGTGAAGAGGAAGAAGCACCTCAGGCACCTCCAACCCAAGTTCGAGCAATGATTCAAAGGAATCATCCCGTCGACCAAATTTTGGGTGATATTAGCAAGGGAGTAACTACTCGTTCAAGATTAGTTAATTTTTGTGAGCATTACTCCTTTGTCTCTTCTATTGAGCCTTTCAGGGTAGAAGAGGCCTTGCTAGATCCGGACTGGGTGTTGGCCATGCAGGAGGAACTCAACAACTTCAAGCGCAATGAAGTTTGGACACTGGTGCCTCGTCCCAAGCAAAATGTTGTGGGAACCAAGTGGGTGTTCCGCAACAAACAGGACGAGCACGGGGTGGTGACGAGGAACAAGGCTCGACTTGTGGCAAAAGGTTATGCCCAAGTCGCAGGTTTGGACTTTGAGGAGACGTTTGCTCCTGTGGCTAGGCTAGAATTGAGAGCACCTAGAGGGGGGGTGAATAGGTGATCCTGTAAAAACTTCAAACTTAAGCCACAAAAACTTGTTATGTGTTAGCACGATTATTGCCAAGTGGCTAAGGTGAAGTCTCAACAAAACACAATACCACAAGAGATCAAGACAGAGGTGACACGGTGGTTTATCCCGTGGTTCGGCCAAGCCAATGCTTGCCTACTTCCACGTTGTGGCGTCCCAACGGACGAGGGTTGCAATCAACCCCTCTCAAGCGGTCCAAAGACCCACTTGAATACCACGGTGTTTTGTTGTTCCTTTCACTATCCCGTTTGCAAGGAATCTCCACAAATTGGAGTCTCTTGCCCTTACAAGTATATGATCACCAAGAAAGCACAGAGTAAGGGAGGGAAGCAACACACACAAATCCACAGAGAAACTCGCACACACACGGCCAAGAATCGAGCTCGAATGACTATCTCAAAGTTCTCACTAGAACGGAGCTCGATTCACTTAGAGTCTCAAACGAATGCGCAAAGAACAAGTGTGGATGATCAAGAATGCTTAAGAGTTGCTTGTGTGTCTCCTCCATGCGCCTAGGGACCCCTTTTATAGCCCCAAGGCAGCTAGGAGCCGTTGAGAGCAAATCCGGAAGGTCATCCTTGCCTTCTGTCGTCGGGGGCACCGGACAGTCCGGTGCACACCGGACACTGTCCGGTGCCCGATTTGTTTCCTTTTCTGGCGCTGCCGACCGTTGCAGGCCGGTGGGGATCTGCGAGCCGTTGGCGCACCGGACAGTCCGGTGCACACCGGACAGTCCGGTGCCGTCTTCCGACCGTTGGCTCGGCCACGTGTCCCGCGCGGATTGCGCGGCCGACCGTTGGCCCTGGCCGACCGTTGGCTCACCGGACAGTCCGGTGCACACCGGACAGTCCGGTGAATTTTAGCCGTACGCCGTCGGCGAATTCCCGAGAGCGGCCAATTCGAGCCGAGTCAGCCTGGCGCACCAGACACTGTCCGGTGCACACCGGACAGTCCGGTGCTCCAGACCGAGCTGAGACTTGGCTGTACACAGCCAAGTCTATCTCTCCCCTTTTCTCTTTTTCTTCTTTCTGTTTCTAACACTTAGACAAATATGTTAGTCCACAAAACCAATGTACTAAGGCTTAGAAACATACCTTTACTTCATGATTTGCACCTTGTTCATCCATGTACACAAATTCACAATTAAACACATGTGTTGGCACTCAATCACCAAAATACTTAGAAATGGCCTAAGGGCACATTTCCCTTTCAATCTCCCCCTTTTTGGTGATTTATGCCAACACAACATAAAGCAACTAGAACAAGTGCAAACTTACTTCAAATAAAATAAATTTAAGTTTTATTCAATTTTGGCATATATGGATCATCCTTTGCCACCACTTGGTTTGTTTTTGAAAATCGAACTCAAATCTCTATCTCTTAGTTAAACACACATGTTGAAGCATAAAGAGAGTCATTCCAAAAGAGATTGATCAAAGATTTCAAAAACTCCCCCTTTTTCCCATAATTGCTACTTCTCCCCACAAGAAGCCAAAAGAGACAATAAAAGGGTTTTGACAAACCAAAAACTCTACTCTAATATTTTCAAATTTCTCAAGTGGTAGCTGATCCATTTATTGCTTTGGCCTTTATTTTCTCCCCCTTTGGCATCAACCACCAAAACGGGATCAATTTTGGCCCTGTAACCCCATTGCCTCACCAAAATCTTCAATTAAGAGCAAATGGCAATAAGAGTTAATGAGATGGACTTGGAATAAGTTACCCCTCATCGGAGTGCAGTGGAAGTCTTTCATGGTCCAAGTCCACCTTTTCCCTTTCAATTCTCCTTTGAGACTAAAACAGGCAAACTCAAGCATATGGTTAGTCTCAAAGGGTCAAGTTGTAACACGTCTCCCCCTAAACATGTGCATCACTTTGCAACGGACTTGTGAGGTCCAGGGAGTGTTTGTACAACTTGAGCACCATAATAAGCAACAAAATGCAGAAAGAACATGATCAAGGGCATAAGTACATGTATGCTACAATTCAATCCAAGTTCCGCGAATCTAAGACATTTAGCTCACTACGCAGCCTGCAAAAGGTCTTCTCATCTAAAGGCTTGGTAAAGATATCGGCTAGCTGGTTCTCGGTGCTAACATAAAACACTTCGATATCTCCCTTTTGCTGGTGGTCTCTCAAAAAGTGATGCCGGATGTCAATGTGCTTTGTGCGGCTGTGCTCAACAGGATTTTCCGCTATTCGGATAGCACTCTCATTATCACATAGGAGTGGGACTTTGCTCAGATTGTAGCCAAAGTCCCTGAGGGTTTGCCTCATCCAAAGTAGTTGCGCGCAACACTGACCTGCGGCAACGTACTCGGCCTCAGCGGTGGATAGGGCAACGGAGGTTTGTTTCTTAGAATTCCATGACACCAGGGACCTTCCTAAGAATTGGCACGTCCCTGATGTACTCTTCCTATCGACCTTACATCCAGCATAGTCGGAATCTGAGTACCCAATCAAGTCAAAGTTAGACCCCTTTGGATACCAGATCCCGAAGCAAGGCGTAGCGACTAAATATCTAAGAATTCGCTTCACTGCCACTAAGTGACATTCCTTAGGATCGGATTGAAATCTAGCACACATGCATACGCTAAGCATAATATCCGGTCTACTAGCGCATAAATAAAGTAAAGACCCTATCATTGACCGGTATGCTTTTTGATCAACGGACTTACCTCCTTTGTTGAGGTCGGTGTGTCCGTCGGTTCCCATCGGCGTCTTTGCGGGCTTGGCGTCCTTCATCCCAAACCGCTTTAGCAAATCTTGCGTGTACTTCGTTTGGGAGATGAAGGTGCCGTCCTTGAGTTGCTTCACTTGGAACCCAAGGAAGTAGTTCAACTCGCCCATCATTGACATCTCGAATTTCTGCGTCATCACCCTGCTGAACTCTTCACAAGACTTTTGATTAATAGAACCAAATATTATGTCATCGACATAAATTTGGCATACAAACAAATCACCATCACATGTCTTTGTAAAAAGAGTTGGATCAGCTTTCCCAACCTTGAAAGCATTAGCAAGTAAGAAATCTCTAAGGCATTCATACCATGCTCTTGGGGCTTGCTTAAGTCCATAGAGCGCCTTAGAGAGCTTACACACGTGGTCGGGGTACCGCTCATCCTCGAAGCCAGGGGGTTGCTCCACGTACACCTCCTCCTTTATTGGCCCGTTGAGGAAAGCGCTCTTCACATCCATTTGGTACAACCTGAAAGAATGGTGAGCGGCATATGCTAGCAAGATACGAATGGACTCTAGCCTAGCCACAGGAGCAAAAGTCTCCTCAAAGTCCAAACCTGCGACTTGGGCATAACCTTTTGCCACAAGTCGAGCCTTGTTCCTCGTCACCACCCCGTGCTCGTCCTGTTTGTTGCGGAACACCCATTTGGTTCCCACAACATTTTGCTTTGGACGAGGCACCAGCGTCCAAACTTCATTGCGCTTGAAGTTGTTAAGTTCCTCCTGCATGGCCAACACCCAGTCCGGATCTAGCAAGGCCTCCTCTACCCTGAAAGGCTCAATAGAGGAGACAAAAGAGTAATGTTCACAAAAATTAACTAATCGAGATCGAGTAGTTACTCCCTTGCTAATGTCACCCAGAATTTGGTCGACGGGATGATCCCTTTGAATCATCGCTCGAACTTGGGTTGGAGGTGCCGGTTGCGCTTCTTCCTCCATCACGTGATCATCTTGTGCTCCCCCTTGATCACACGCCTCCTTTTGATGAACCTGTTCATCGTCTTGAGTTGGGGGATGCATCATCGTTGAGGAAGAAGGTTGATCTCGTTCATCTTGTTCCTGTGGCCGAACTTCTCCAATCGCCATGGTTCGTATAGCGGCCGTCGGAACATCTTCTTCATCTACATCATCACAATCAACAACTTGCTCTCTTGGAGAGCCATTAGTCTCATCAAATACAACGTCGCTAGAGACTTCAACCAAACCCGATGATTTGTTGAAGACCCTATACGCCTTTGTATTTGAATCATAACCTAATAAAAACCCTTCTACAGCTTTGGGAGCAAACTTAGAATTTCTACCCTTCTTCACTAGAATGTAGCACTTGCTCCCAAATACACGAAAGTACGATACATTGGGTTTGTTACCGGTTAGTAGCTCATATGACGTTTTCTTGAGGAGGCGGTGAAGGTAGACCCTGTTGATGGCGTGGCAAGCCGTGTTCACGGCTTCCGACCAAAAGCACTCGGGGGTCTTGAACTCTCCAAGCATCGTCCTCGCCATATCGATTAGCGTCCTGTTCTTCCTCTCTACCACACCATTTTGCTGTGGTGTGTAGGGAGCGGAGAACTCATGCTTGATCCCTTCCTCCTCAAGAAACTCCTCCACTTGTAGGTTCTTGAACTCGGACCCGTTGTCGTTCCTAATCTTCTTCACCTTGAGCTCAAACTCGTTTTGAGCTCTCCTGAGGAAGCGCTTGATGGTCCCTTGGGTTTCAGACTTATCCTGCAAAAAGAACACCCAAGTGAAGCGGGAAAAGTCATCAACAATAACTAAACCATACTTACTTCCTCCTATGCTTAGATAGGCGACGGGTCCGAAGAGGTCCATATGCAGCAGCTCTAGAGGTCTTGACGTGGTCATCACATTCTTGCTGTGATGTGCTCCTCCCACTTGTTTACCTGCCTGACAAGCTGCACAAGGTCTATCTTTTTCGAAATAAACATTTGTTAGACCTATCACGTGTTCTCCCTTTAGAAGCTTGTGGAGGTTCTTCATCCCCACATGTGCTAAGCGGCGATGCCACAGCCAGCCCATGCAAGTCTTAGCCATTAAGCATGCATCTAGACCGGCCTCTTCTTTTGCAAAGTCAACTAAGTAAAGCTTGCCGTCTAGTACACCCTTAAAAGCCAGTGAACCATCACATCTTCTAAAGACAGACACATCTATATTTGTAAATAAACAATTATATCCCATTTGACATAATTGACTAACAGATAGCAGATTATATCCAAGACTCTCCACTAAGAATACATTTGATATAGAATGCTCATTAGAAATTGCAATTTTACCTAACCCTTTTACCTTGCCTTGATTCCCATCACCGAATATAATTGAATCTTGGGAATCCTTATTTTTGACGTAGGAGGTGAACATCTTCTTCTCCCCCGTCATATGGTTTGTGCATCCGCTGTCGATAATCCAGCTTGAACCCCCGGATGCATAAACCTGCAAGGCAAATTTAGGCTTGGGTCTTAGGTACCCAACTCATGTTGGGTCCTGCAAGGTTAGCACAAATATCTTTAGGGACCCAAATGCAAGATTTATCTCCCTTGCATCTAGCCCCTAATTTCCTAGCAACTACCTTCTTACCCTTTCTACAAATAGCAAAGGGAGCATTACAAGCATAATAAATGGTAGAAGGTTCATTCACTACTTTCCTAGGAGCATGAATAACATTCTTTCTAGGTACATGAGCAATATCTCTCCTAGGCATATGTACAACATTTCTCCTACACATATCTCTACCATGCTTATAAGAAGAACTAGAAGCAAACATGGCATGAGAATCATAAACATGTGAATCAAAATGATTATAAGCATTTCTAGCATGTCTCCTATCATAATACATAAAAGCATGATTCTTTTTAGCATTACTAGCCATCGGGGCCTTCCCCTTCTCCTTGACGAAGATGGGAGCCTTATGGCTTGTTAAGTTCTTGGCTTCCCTCTTGAAGCCAAGCCCATCCTTAATTGAGGGATGTCTTCCAATTGTATAGGCATCCCTTGCAAATTTTATCTTTTCAACTTCACTCTTGCTAGTCTTAAGTTGAGCATTAAGACTAGCCACTTCATCTTTTAGTTTTGAAATTGAAACTAAGTGTTTGCTACAAGTGTTAACATCAAAATCCTTACACCTAGTGCAAATTGTAACATTTTCAACACAAGACTTAGATTTATTTGTTACTTCTAATTTAGCATTTAAATCATGGTTAACACTTTGTAAAGTAGCAATGGTTTCATGACAAGAAGATATTTCACTAGAAAGCACTTCATTTCTTTTCACTTCTAAAGCATATGATTTTTGTGCCTCTACAAACTTATCATGTTCATCATACAATAAATCCTCTTGCTTTTCTAAAAGCCTATCCTTTTCATTCAAAGCATCAATCAATTCATTTATTTTATCTATCTTAGATCTATCTAAGCCCTTGAACAAGCAAGAATAATCTATGTCATCATCATCACTAGACTCACTATCACTAGAAGAAGCATAAGTGGAGTCTTGAGTACTCACCTTCTTCTCTCTTGCCATAAGGCAAGTGAGACGCTCGTTGGGGAAGAGAGCCGATTTGTTGAAGGCAGTGGCGGCGAGTCCTTCGTTGTCGGAGTCGGAGGAGGAGCAATCCGAGTCCCACTCCTTTCCTAGATGCGCTTCGCCCCTTTGCCTTCTTGTATTGCTTCTTCTTCTCTCTTTTGTTCCCCTTTTCCTGGTCACTTTCATTATCGGGACAGTTAGCGATAAAATGACCAAGCTTACCGCACTTGAAGCATGAGCGCTTCCCCTTTGTCTTGGTCTTGCTTGGCTGCCCCTTGCGACCATTTAGCGCCGTCTTGAACCTTTTGATGATGAGAGCCATTTCTTCATCATTGAGTCCGGCCGCCTCAACTTGCGCCACCTTGCTAGGTAGCGACTCCTTGCTCCTCGTTGCCTTTAGAGCAATGGGTTGAGGCTCGTGGAGTGGTCCGTTCAACGCGTCGTCGACGTATCTTGCCTCCTTGATCATCATCCGTCCGCTCACGAACTTTCCAAGTACTTCCTCGGGCGTCATCATCGTGTACCTGGGATTCTCACGAATATTGTTCACGAGATGAGGATCAAGGACGGTAAAGGACCTGAGCATTAGGCGGACGACATCGTGATCCGTCCAACGCGTGCTTCCGTAGCTCCTTATTTTGTTGATAAGGGTCTTGAGCCGGTTGTACGTCTGAGTTGGCTCCTCTCCCCTTATCATGGCGAACCGTCCAAGCTCGCCCTCCACCAACTCCATCTTGGTGAGCATGGTGATGTCGTTCCCCTCGTGAGAGATCTTGAGGGTGTCCCATATCTGCTTGGCATTGTCCAAGCCGCTCACCTTATTGTACTCTTCCCTGCACAAAGATGCTAAGAGAACAGTAGTAGCCTGTGCATTTTTATGAATCTGTTCATTTATAAGCATAGGGCTATCCGAGCTATCGAATTTCATTCCGTTCTCCACAATCTCCCATATGCTAGGATGGAGAGAGAATAAGTGACTACGCATTTTGTGACTCCAAAATCCGTAGTCCTCTCCATCAAAGTGTGGGGGCTTGCCGAGTGGAATGGAGAGCAAATGTGAATGTGAACTTTGCGGAATACGCGAATAATCAAAAGAAAAGTTTGAGTTAACCGTCTTTTGTTTGTAGTCGTTGTGGTCCTCATCCTTTTGGGAAGAGGTAGACTCGTCGCTGTCGTAGTAGACGATCTCCTTGATGCGCCTTGTCTTCTTCTTCTTCCCTTCCTTCCGTCTTTGGCCCGAGCCGGAGTCGGTAGGCTTGTCGTCCTTCGGCTCGTTGACGAAGGTCTCCTTTTCTTTGTCGTTGATCACTATACCCTTCCCCTTAGGATCCATCTATTCGGGCGGTTAGTCCCTTTGTGAATAGAACGGTTCTGATACCAATTGAGAGCACCTAGAGGGGGGGTGAATAGGTGATCCTGTAAAAACTTCAAACTTAAGCCACAAAAACTTGTTATGTGTTAGCACGATTATTGCCAAGTGGCTAAGGTGAAGTCTCAACAAAACACAATACCACAAGAGATCAAGACAGAGGTGACACGGTGGTTTATCCCGTGGTTCGGCCAAGCCAATGCTTGCCTACTTCCACGTTGTGGCGTCCCAACGGACGAGGGTTGCAATCAACCCCTCTCAAGCGGTCCAAAGACCCACTTGAATACCACGGTGTTTTGTTGTTCCTTTCACTATCCCGTTTGCAAGGAATCTCCACAAATTGGAGTCTCTTGCCTTTACAAGTATATGATCACCAAGAAAGCACAGAGTAAGGGAGGGAAGCAACACACACAAATCCACAGAGAAACTCGCACACACACGGCCAAGAATCGAGCTCGAATGACTATCTCAAAGTTCTCACTAGAACGGAGCTCGATTCACTTAGAGTCTCAAACGAATGCGCAAAGAACAAGTGTGGATGATCAAGAATGCTTAAGAGTTGCTTGTGTGTCTCCTCCATGCGCCTAGGGACCCCTTTTATAGCCCCAAGGCAGCTAGGAGCCGTTGAGAGCAAATCCGGAAGGCCATCCTTGCCTTCTGTCGTCGGGGGCACCGGACAGTCCGGTGCACACCGGACACTGTCCGGTGCCCGATTTGTTTCCTTTTCTGGCGCTGCCGACCGTTGCAGGCCGGTGGGGATCTGCGAGCCGTTGGCGCACCGGACAGTCCGGTGCACACCGGACAGTCCGGTGCCGTCTTCCGACCGTTGGCTCGGCCACGTGTCCCGCGCGGATTGCGCGGCCGACCGTTGGCCCTGGCCGACCGTTGGCTCACCGGACAGTCCGGTGCACACCGGACAGTCCGGTGAATTTTAGCCGTACGCCGTCGGCGAATTCCCGAGAGCGGCCAGTTCGAGCCGAGTCAGCCTGGCGCACCAGACACTGTCCGGTGCACACCGGACAGTCCGGTGCTCCAGACCGAGCTGAGACTTGGCTGTACACAGCCAAGTCTATCTCTCCCCTTTTCTCTTTTTCTTCTTTCTGTTTCTAACACTTAGACAAATATGTTAGTCCACAAAACCAATGTACTAAGGCTTAGAAACATACCTTTACTTCATGATTTGCACCTTGTTCATCCATGTACACAAATTCACAATTAAACACATGTGTTGGCACTCAATCACCAAAATACTTAGAAATGGCCTAAGGGCACATTTCCCTTTCAAGAATCAATTCGTATTTTGCTAGCATATGCCGCTCACCATTCTTTCAGGTTGTACCAAATGGATGTGAAGAGCGCTTTCCTCAATGGGCCGATCAAGGAGGAGGTGTACGTGGAGCAACCCCCTGCCTTCGAGGATGAACGGTACCCCGACCACGTGTGTAAGCTCTCTAAGGCGCTCTATGGACTTAAGCAAGCCCCAAGAGCATGGTATGAATGCCTTAGAGACTTTTTAATATCTAATGCTTTCAAGGTTGGGGAAGCCGATCCAACTCTTTTCACTAAGACTTGCAATGGTGATCTTTTTGTGTGCCAAATTTATGTCGATGACATAATATTTGGTTCTACTAACCAAAAGTCTTGTCAAGAGTTTAGCAGGGTGATGACGCAGAAATTCGAGATGTCGATGATGGGCGAGTTGAACTACTTCCTTGGGTTCCAAGTGAAGCAACTCAAGGATGGCACCTTCATCTCTCAAACAAAGTACACGCAAGATTTGCTCAAGCGGTTCGGGATGAAGGACGCCAAGCCCGCAAAGACACCGATGTTAACCGACGGACACACCGACCTCAACAAAGGAGGTAAGTCCGTTGATCAAAAGGCATACCGGTCTATGATAGGGTCTTTACTTTATTTATGTGCTAGTAGACCGGATATTATGCTTAGCGTATGCATGTGTGCTAGATTTCAATTCGATCCAAGGGAGTGTCACTTAGTGGCTGTGAAGCGAATTCTTAGATATTTAGTCGCTACGCCTTGCTTCGGGATCTGGTATCCAAAGGGGTCTAACTTTGACTTGATTGGATACTCAGATTCCGACTATGCTGGATGTAAGGTCGATAGGAAGAGTACATCGGGGACTTGCCAATTCTTAGGAAGGTCCCTGGTGTCGTGGAACTCTAAGAAACAAACTTCCGTTGCCCTATCCACCGCTGAGGCCGAGTGTGTTGCCGCAGGACAGTGTTGCGCACAGCTACTTTGGATGAGGCAAACCCTTCGGGACTTTGGCTACAATCTGAGCAAAGTCCCACTCCTATGTGACAATGAGAGTGCTATCCGAATAGCGGAAAATCCTGTTGAGCACAGCCGCACAAAGCACATTGACATCCGGCATCACTTTTTGAGAGACCACCAGCAAAAGGGAGATATCGAAGTGTTTCATGTTAGCACCGAGAACCAGCTAGCCGATATCTTTACCAAGCCTTTAGATGAGAAGACCTTTTGCAGGCTGCGTAGTGAGCTAAATGTCCTAGATTCGTGGAACTTGGATTGATTTATAGCATACATGTGTTTATGCCTTTGATCATGTTCCTTATGCATTTTGTTGTTTATGTATGGTGCTCAAGTTGTACAATCACTCCCCGGACCTCACAAGTCCTCTTGCAAGTGATGCACATATTTAGGGGGAGATGTGCTACAACTTGACCCTTTGAGACTAACCGTGTGCTTGAGTTTGCTTGTTTAGTCTCAAAGGAAATTTGAACGGGAAAAGGTGGACTTGGACCATGAAAGACTTCCACTGCACTCCGATGAGAAGGTAACTTATTCCAAGTTCATCTCATGTACTCTTATTGCCTTTGTATTCTTATTTGAAGATCTTGGTGAGGCAATGGGGTTAAAGGGCCAAGATTGATCCCGTTTTGGTGCTTGATGCCAAAGGGGGAGAAAATAAAGGCCAAAGCAATAGATGGATCAGCTACCACTTGAGAAATTTTGAAAATAGTAGATTAGAGCTTTTGGTTTGTCAAAACTCTTTTATTGTCTCTTTTGTCAAAAGTTGGCCTCTTGTGGGGAGAAGTGTTGATTATGGGAAAAAGGGGGAGTTTTTGAAATCCTTGATCAATTTCCTTTGGAATACCTCTCTTTATGTCTCTACAAGTGAATTTGACTTAGAGATAGGAATTTGAGTTTGATTTGCAAAAACAAACCAAGTGGTGGCAAAGAGTGATCCATATATGCCAAATTTGATTCAAAACAACTTTTGGTTTTCATTTGCATTGATATTGCACTTGTTCTAGTCACTTTATGTGGTGTTGGCATAAATCACCAAAAAGGGGGAGATTGAAAGGGAAATGTGCCCTTGGGCCATTTCTAAGTATTTTGGTGATTGAGTGCCAACACAAGTGCTTTTGTGTTAATCTATGCAAAATGGTGGACAAAGTGCAAATCATGTCAAAAGGTATGTTTCTAGACTTAGTACATTGTTTTATGGACTAATGTATTGTGTCTAAGTGCTGGAAACAGGAAAAATCGAGTTGGAAATGAGATGGCTCTGTTCAGCCAAAGTCAGCTCGGTCTGGGTGCACCGGACTGTCCGGTGGTGCACCGGACAGTGTCCGGTGCGCCAGGCTGGCTCTGGCGAACAGGCTGCTCTCGGGACTTTGACGGCGGTGTACGGCTATAATTCACCGGACTGTCCGGTGGTGCACCGGACTGTCCGGTGAGCCGTTCACAGGCGAACTCGTCGCTCTCGGGAAATGATTAACGGCGTACGGCTAAAATTCACCAGTCTGTCTGGTGGTGCACCGGACTGTCCGGTGAGTCAACGGTCAGCCGGGGCAACGGTCGGCCGAGGATTCCGCGCATGACGCGTGGCCGAGCCAACGGTCACATTGGTGCACCGGACTGTCCGGTGTGCCAACGGCTCTCAGACTCCAACGGTCGGCTTCGCCAAATAAGGAAGGATATCCACACCGGACAGTGTCCGGTGGTGCACCGGACTGTCCGGTGCGCCAGTCGACAGAAGGCAAGATCTGCCTTCCAGGAATGTTCTCAACGGCTCCTAGCTGCCTTGGGGCTATAAAAGGGACCCCTAGGCGCATGGAGGAATATATCAAGCATTCCTTGAGCACTCTTGATCACTCACACTCCATTCTTGCGCACTTGTTCGACATTCTAGTGATTTAAGCTCCGTTCTAGTGTGCTAGTCTTTTGAGCTTAAGTCTGGGTCTTGTGTGTGTATTTTGCTGTGATCTTAGTGTCTTGTGTGAGTTGCTAATCCCTCCCTTACTCCTTATTCTTTGTGAACTTCAAGTGTAAGGGCGTGAGGCTCCAAGTTGTGGAGATTCCTCGCGAACGGGATTAAGAAAAGCAAAGCAAAACACCGTGGTATTCAAGTGGGTCTTTGGACCACTTGAGAGGGGTTGATTGCAACCCTCGTCCGTTGGGACGCCACAACGTGGAGTAGGCAAGCGTTGGTCTTGGTCGAACCACGGGATAACCACTGTGCCATCTCTGTGATTGATATCTTTGTGGTTTTTGTGTTTTGTTGAGACTCCTCTCTAGCCACTTGGCGGTTATTGTGCTAACACTTAACCAAGTTTTTGTGGCTTAAGTTTCAAGTTTTACAGGATCACCTATTCACCCCCCTCTAGGTGCTCTCAGGCGGCCGTTGCGGGCGTAGGGAGCGGCATGATGGCGGGTGTGCTGTAGTGGCGCCGGTCGGCGGGGTTCGCGGCGGGCGTGCGCGGCGGGCGCGTGATCCGCACGCGTAGGGTTTCGCGGCGGGATTCGTAGGGGCCTGCGCGGCGGGCGCGTGATCCGCGCGCGTACGGAGGGGAATCGTGGTTGGGGGAGGGGGGCGTGTGCATGATCCGCGGGTTAGAGAATCAGCGGGGGCAGTCTACACTGTAGACTTAATAGTTAGTAGAGATTATCGCAAACTGTTGTTACCATTTGCACAAATTTTAACAAGGTTACATGCATCCACAGACTAAGACTATTTCAAGAGAGCAAAAAAGTCTATTTGCAACTTCTTCCTTAAAAGTTAACTAGCTGAATGCCCGTGCGTTGCAACGGGAATATATAATACCAGTATACTATGATAACTTATATACAAAATGTGTGTTATATTATTATGAGAAAATGTTTCAAAATCAATTTGTGATCCTAGCCATATATAATTTTTGTTATTTTAATCTAGTTGTTTCACCACTACATTGCAACCATCAGTATCATGCAGACTTCGATATATGCCACGATTTGTATGGTCTCATAATTGGAGAGCACGTTCCACACATGCTGGAAGAAATTCCCTCGTACATCGTTAGTCATCAGACACGCACCACCATACGCTCTTGCTTAAACAAAAAGGTAAGTGTGTGTGTTTGCAAAGAGAATTAAAGGCAGGCCAGCACAAAAGCTACCCTGACGGTGGTGAGGATGACGAACTGGTCACTGTTGTCGATCCTCCTCTGCGTCACCTCCGGCACCAAGATGACGCCACAATCCTCGATATAGTAGTCGTCGAACGCGCGCGACATGACGAGTAACGATGACTCTTGGTTGGGCTGCCAAACAAAGTGCACCCCGGGCTCATCAGCGAGGTAGTACCCCTGGCCGTTGCACCATCGGATGCGCTACTCCACTACATACATCATGTTCGAGGACACTCACACAACATCAGCAATGTCCATCGTCCCAGCGCACAAGAATTCATGTCCGGTCAGTAGCGACTTACGTGGCAGGTTGGGCTTCAGGTGGACGATGAGCTGGACGGCGTGATGGCATCGTTATCGGATGCGCTTTCCAGAACAACCCAAGAGTTGTCGACGTTGGCGACAACCATGAGGCCCCCCTGCTTAACGATGGACAGCGCGGTGCAGCTGCTCCGGACCGCGTCCAAGCGGCGGCTTCGCGGGAGCTTGTCGTACACAGCGACGCATGCGACCACGTAAGACTGCTTCTAGAGGTCGAACTAACAGTCGCCAAGCTTCTTCTCGTCATCAATGAGCGACACCAACGCGAGTGCCTCCTGCTCATGGTGTTTGTTCGGGGTTTCAAGTAAGAAACATGGATTCATGTTTGGCGTTGGTTTATGAAAATGACTCGCAAGTCTGATCCATGGAAAAAAAATATTACGAAGAAAAAATGTCACACATGCAAAAAAGGGAATTTAAGTATAATACATTATTCAAACAAAAGAAATTGCATGCAAAGCTCTTCTTTAAATAATATTACCTCCATCCAAAAATATAATTCAAGAATCTCGATGATACTTATCTACTACTACGCATTGTGCAAGGGTAGCAAGTGAGCTTGGTGAGAGATATAGTAGATGTGTTTCCTGTCATGGATGTAGAGATAAACACACATGTGTGTAGCGGTAGCTACTCTTGGCCTTTGCTTAAGAGGTCACGGGTTCAAATCCCCTTAAGGACATGTGTGTTTTTTTTAAAAAAATTAGCTAGACGTGGGTTGTACGGGGGAATGGTAATGGGAATGGGTTTTGTGGGAAGGGGTAATGAGAAAGACAGAACAAAGAATGAGAATGAGAGAACATAGAATGATGACAGAACATGGGAATGACAGAACATAGGAATGAGAAACGCAGAACAAGGAATGAGAATGGTGGCAGAACAGGAATAGTGGCAGAACACGGAATGACAGACTACTCTTGCAGCCTTAATAAGTAGTAGAGATTTTATCATAGCTCACCCTTCTTCCACAATACTGTTTTGATACAATTGTATACCGTTCTCTCCTACGTACGATCAGATGTGGATGATCCAATGTCTAGGTACAACCAAATGCTCCCTTTGTCCACGAATATACTGATGTTTAAATTTTGTTGATAAATATGGTCATTTCCGAGGTAATGCCCGTCATTAATCTCTACTAACTATTAAGGGCTCAGCGTAGACTGCCCCCGCCCCCGCCCCCGCTCGCCCGACGTCCGGATTCCGCGCCTACGCGTGCAGGCTCGCTCGTGCACCCCCACCTACGCCCGCACGCGTGACCCGAGCTCCCTCCTCACCGCATGTTCACCCTAAACCCTCCTCCCTTCGTGCCGCGCCCGCCGCCGCCCCTCCACCGAAACCCCATGAGGAGGAGGCGACCGAGGTGAAGGTGGACTACCTCAACCTCCCAACCGACGCCTCGCTCAACGGAGCACCTGCTGGAGGTCCGTACCTGTGTCGTTGCATCGGCTCCCACCAGCTTTCGACCTCCTCCCCATCGCGCTCCCACTCGTGTCCTTCATCCTTGGCAACCGTGTCTCCGAGGACGATGCTGCCACCGGCCACCGCTGTGCCTGCCATCGTCCTCCCTTCACGCCCGCCACCACCATCGCCGCCTCCCCTCCACTGAAACCCCATGAGGAGGAGGCGACCGAGGTGAAGGTGGACTACCTCAACCTCCCGTTGGGAGCACCTTCAGACGACGCCTCGCTCAATGGAGCACCTGTCGTCGTGGAGGTCCGTACCTGTGCCGCTGCACCGGCTCCCACCCGCTTTCGACCTCCTCCCCCAAAACGCTCCCGCTCGCGTCCTTCATCCTTGGCAACCGCGTCTCCAGGGAAGACGCCGCCGCCAGCCATCGCTGAGCCTGCCATCGCCGCCCCATCCCCGTCCCCAGGGTTCTAGCCACGGGCCAACTTCGACTAGATCTACAGCTTCACTGCCACGAACGCAGTTGCTGCGCCGATCGTGACCGGGAAACATTCGCAAATACCTCCCGGTTGCGTAGGGCAACGTGCTTGCCTCCTTCTACGGCGGGCCCACTCCCCGTGGTGGTGCCTCCTTCTCTGGCTTTCATGTAAAAGATGGAGGCGATATCTCCTCCTCTCCCGCTATTATGGCGATGGTCGCATCCCCACCGCCTTCACCTCCTCTGTGCCCTCTCCTCCTGAAAGGGAATTAGGCTTACACCTAGTTCCTAAATAATTTTGGTGGTTGAATTGCCCAACACAAATATTGGACTAACTAGTTTGCTCTAGTGCATAAGTTATACAGGTGCAAAAGGTTCACATTTAGCCAATAAAAAGACCAAGTGTTGGATTCAACAAAGGAGCAGCAAGGCAACCGAGGGCACCTCTGGCTGGAGGCACCGGACTGTCCGGTGTGCACCGGACATGTCCGGTGCGGCCAGAGGACTTCGACTCAAACTCTTCGCCCTCGGGAATTCTCGGAAGCGGGCGCGCAATAATTCACCGGACTGTCCGGTGTGCACCGGACATGTCCGGTGCTCCAAGGAAACGCGGCCTCCGGAACTCGCCAGCCTCGGGTTCGCTCGGCAGCCGCTCCGCTAAAATTCACCGGACTGTCCGGTGTGCACCGGACTGTCCGGTGTGCCAGCGGAGCAACGGCTCTCTGCGGCGCCAACGGCTCCCTGCGGTGCATTAAATGCGCGCGCAGCGCGCGCAGACGTCAGGCTCGCCCATACCGGTGCACCGGACATCAAACAGTACATGTCCGGTGTGCACCGGACACCCAGGAGGGCCCAGAAGTCAGAAGCTCCAACGGTCAGAATCCAACGGCAATGGTGACGTGGCAGGGGCACCGGACTGTCCGGTGTGCACCGGACTGTCCGGTGCGCCATCGAACAGAGGAGTTCCAGCAACGGTCACTTTTGGTGGTTGGGGCTATAAATACCCCAACCACCCCACATTCATTGCCATCCAAGTTTTCCACTTCTCAACCTCTACAAGAGCTCTAGCATTCAATTCTAGACACACCAAATAGATCAAGTCCTCTCCAAATCCCACACAACTCCATAGTGACTAGAGAGAGTGATTTGCTTGTGTTCTTTCGAGCTCTTGCGCTTGGATCGCATTCTTTTCTTTCTCACTTGTTCTTGAGATCATCACTCAATTGTAACCAAGGCAAGAGGCACCAATTGTGTGGTGGCCCTTGCGGGGGAAGTTTTGTTCCCGGTTGATTGAGAAGAAGAGAAAGCTCACTCGATCCGTGGGATCGTTTGAGAGAGGGAAGGGTTGAAAAAGACCCGGCCTTTGTGGCCTCCTCAACGGGGAGTAGGTTTGCGAGAACCGAACCTCGGTAAAACAAATCCTCGTGTCACACTCTTATTTGCTTGCGATTTGTTTTGCGCCCTCTCTCGCGGACTCGTTTCTTTACTACTAACGCTAACCCGGCTTGTAGTTGTGATTATTTTTGTAAATTTCAGTTTCGCCCTATTCACCCCCCCTCTAGGCGACTATCAATTGGTATCAGAGCCCGGTACTTCATTAGAGCCTAACCGCTCGAAGTGATGTCGGGAGATCACACCAAGAGGGAGATGGAGACCGGCGATGACAAGCCCACTACAAGTCAAGGGAGCACTTCATCTTCATCGGAAGAGTCCCGCACCAAGAGAAGAGAGAAGAAGAAGAAATCCTCCAAGCGGAAGGAGAAAAGATCTTCCTCTTCTCACCACAAAGAGAAGAAGGAAAAATCTTCTTCTCACAAGCCGCATCGGAGTGGGGACAAGCACAAAAGGATGAGGAAGGTGGTCTACTACGAGACCGACACTTCATCGACATCTACCTCCGGCTCCGACGCGGCGTCCGTCACTTCTAAACGCCAAGAGCGTAAGAAGTATAGTAAGATCCCCCTACGCTACCCTCGCATTCCTAAACATACACCTTTACTTTCCGTCCCATTAGGCAAACCACCAACTTTTAATGGTGAAGATTATGCTATGTGGAGTAATTTGATGCGATTTCATCTAACCTCTCTCCACAAAAGATTATGGGATGTTGTTGAGTATGGTGTACAGGTACCATCCGTAGGGGATGAAGACTACGACACGGACGAAGTGGCCCAAATCGAGCACTTCAACTCCCAAGCCGCAACCATCCTTCTTGCCTCTCTAAGCAAGGAGGAATACAACAAAGTACAAGGGTTGAAGAACGCCAAGGAGATTTGGGACCTACTCAAGACGGCGCACGAGGGTGATGAACTCACCAAGATCACCAAGCGGGAAACGATCGAGGGGGAGCTCGGTCGCTTCCGTCTTCGCCAAGGGGAGGAGCCACAAGACATGTACAACCGGCTCAAGACCTTGGTGAACCAAGTGCGCAACCTCGGGAGCGCAAAATGGGATGACCACGAAGTGGTTAAGGTTATTCTAAGAGCCCTTATTTTCCTTAACCCCACACAAGTTCAATTAATTCGTGGCAATCCTAGATATACACAAATGACCCCCGAGGAAGTTATCGGGAATTTTGTGAGTTTTGAATGCATGATTAAGGGCTCCAAGAAGATCAACGAGCTTGATGAACCCTCCACATCCGAGGCGCAACCCGTGGCCTTCAAGGCAATGGAGGAGAAGAAGGAGGAGTCTACACCAAGTAGACAACCAATTGACGCCTCCAAGCTCGACAACGAGGAGATGGCCCTAATCATCAAAAGCTTCCGGCAAATCCTCAAGCAACGGAAAGGGAAAGATTACAAATCCCGTTCCAAGAAGGTTTGCTACAAGTGTGGTAAGCCCGGTCATTTTATTGCAAAATGTCCTATGTCTAGTGATAGTGACAGGGGCGACGACAAGAAGGGCAAGAGGAAGGAGAAGAAGAAATACTACAAGAAGAAGGGCGGCGATGCCCATGTTTGTCGGGAGTGGGACTCCGACGAAAGCTCAAGCGACTCCTCCGACGACGAGGACGCCGCCAACATCGCCGTCACCAAGGGCCTTCTCTTCCCCAACGTCGGCCACAAGTGTCTTATGGCCAAGGACGGCAAAAAGAAGGTAAAATCAAGGTCCTCCACTAAATATGAAACATCTAGTGATGAGGATAATGATAAAAATGAGGAAGATAATTTGCGTATTCTTTTTGCCAACCTTAACATGGAACAAAAAGAAAAATTAAATGAGCTAATTAGTGCCATCCATGAAAAGGATGATCTCTTGGACTCCCAAGAGGACTTCCTAATCAAGGAAAACAAGAAACATGTTAAGGTTAAAAATGCTTATGCTCTAGAAAGAGAAAAATGTGAAAAATTGTCTAGTGAGCTAAGTATTTGCCATGAGACTTTAAACAACCTTAGAAATGAAAATGCCAATTTAATTGCTAAGGTTGATTCTCATGTTTGCATTGATCCTAGAAATGATGATGTTGATTTGCTTGCTAGGATTGATGAATTGAATGCTTCCATTGCTAGCCTTAGAAATGAGAATGAGAAATTAATTGCTAAGGCTAAGGATTTTGATGTTTGCAATGCTACTATTTCCGACCTTAGAGCTAAAAATGATTTGTTGCATGCTAAGGTTGTTGAACTAAAATCTTGCAAACCCTCTACATCTAATGTTGAGCATATTTCCATTTGTACTAGATGTAGAGATATTAATGTTGATGCTATCCATGATCACCTAGCTTTAATTAAGAAACAAAATGATCACATAGCACAACTTAATGCTAAGATTAGAGAGCATGACTTAGAAAATGAAAAATTTAAACTTGCTAGAAGCATGCTCTATAATGGGAGACGCCCGGGCATTAAGGGCGGCATTGGCTTCCAAAGGGGAGACAATGTCAAAATTAATGCCCCTCCTAAGAACTTGTCTAACTTTGTTAAGGGCAAGGCTCCCATGTCTCAGGATAACGAGGGTTACATTTTGTACCCTGCCGGGTATCCTGAGAGTAAAATTAAGAAAATTCATTCTAGGAAGTCTCACTCTGGCCCTAATTATGCTTTTATGTATAAGGGTGAGACATCTAGATCTAGGCAACCAACCCATGCCAAGTTGCCTAGAAAGAAAACTACTAATGCATCAAATGATCATGTCATTTCATTTAAAACTTTTGATGCATCTTATGTTTTGACTAGCAAATCCGGCAAGATAGTTGCCAAAATTGTTGGGGGCAAACACAAGGGCTCCAAGACTTGTGTTTGGGTACCCAAAGTTCTCGTTTCTAATGCCAAAGGACCCAAAACCGTTTGGGTACCTAAAACAAAGAACTAAACTTGTTTTGTAGGTTTATGCATCCGGGGGCTCAAGTTGGATACTCGACAGCGGGTGCACAAACCATATGACAGGGGAGAAAAGGATGTTCTCCTCATATGAGAAAAACCAAGATCCCCAACGAGCTATCACATTCGGGGATGGAAATCAAGGTTTGGTCAAAGGTTTGGGTAAAATTGCTATATCTCCTGACCATACTATTTCCAATGTTTTTCTTGTAGATTCCTTAGATTACAATTTGCTTTCCGTATCCCAATTATGTCAAATGGGCTACAACTGTCTTTTTACTGATACAGGTGTTACTGTCTTTAGAAGGAGTGATGATTCAATAGCATTTAAGGGTGTGTTAGAGGGTCAGCTATACTTAGTAGATTTTGAAAGGGCTGAACTCGACACATGCTTAATTGCTAAGACTAACTTGGGTTGGCTCTGGCACCGTCGACTAGCCCATGTTGGAATGAAGAATCTTCACAAACTTCTAAAGGGAGAACACATTTTGGGACTAACCGATGTTCATTTTGAGAAAGACAGGATTTGTAGCGCTTGCCAAGCCGGGAAGCAAGTTGGTGTCCATCATCCACACAAAAACATCATGACTACCGACAGACCACTGGAGCTCCTACACATGGATTTGTTCGGCCCGATCGCTTACATAAGCATCGGCGGTAGTAAGTATTGTCTTGTAATTGTGGATGATTATTCTCGCTTCACTTGGGTATTCTTTTTGCAGGAAAAATCACAAACCCAAGAGACCTTAAAAGGATTCTTGAGACGAGCTCAAAATGAGTTCGGCTTAAGGATCAAGAAAATTAGAAGCGACAATGGGACGGAGTTCAAAAATTCCCAAATTGAAGACTTTCTTGAGGAGGAGGGCATCAAGCATGAGTTCTCTTCTCCCTACACTCCACAACAAAATGGTGTAGTGGAGAGGAAGAATCGAACTCTATTGGACATGGCAAGAACCATGCTTGATGAGTACAAGACACCGGATCGGTTTTGGGCCGAGGCGGTCAACACCGCCTGCTACGCCATCAACCGATTATATCTTCATCGAATCCTCAAGAAGACATCTTATGAACTCCTAACCGGTAAAAAGCCCAATATTTCATATTTTAGAGTTTTTGGTAGCAAATGTTTTATACTTGTTAAAAGAGGTAGAAAATCTAAATTTGCTCCTAAAACTGTAGAAGGCTTTTTACTAGGATATGACTCAAACACAAGGGCATATAGAGTCTTTAACAAGTCCTCAGGACTTGTTGAAGTTTCTTGTGACGTTGTGTTTGATGAGACTAACGGCTCTCAAGTAGAGCAAGTTGATCTTGATGATGTAGGTGAAGAACAGGCTCCATGCATAGCGCTAAGGAACATGTCCATCGGGGATGTGTGTCCTAAGGAATCCGAAGAGCCTCCAAATGCACAAGATCAACCATCCTCCTCCATGCAAGCATCTCCACCAACTCAAGTTGAGGATGAGGCTCAAGATGTTGAACAAGAAAATCAAGAAGATGAGCCACCTCAAAATGACGGCAACGATCAAGGGGGAGATTCAAATGATGAAGACAAGGAGGATGAACAACCAAGGCCGCCACACCCAAGAGTCCACCAAGCGATACAACGAGATCACCCCGTTGACACCATCCTCGGCGACATTCATAAGGGGGTAACTACTCGATCTCGTGTTGCACATTTTTGTGAGCATTACTCGTTTGTTTCCTCTATTGAGCCACATAGGGTAGAGGAAGCTCTTCAAGATTCGGATTGGGTGATGGCGATGCAAGAGGAGCTCAACAATTTCACAAGGAATGAGGTATGGCACTTAGTTCCACGTCCTAATCAAAATGTTGTAGGAACCAAGTGGGTCTTCCGCAACAAGCAAGACGAGCATGGTGTGGTGACTAGGAACAAAGCTCGACTCGTGGCCAAGGGGTATTCACAAGTCGAAGGTTTGGATTTTGGTGAAACCTATGCACCCGTAGCTAGGCTTGAGTCAATTCGCATATTATTAGCCTATGCTACTTACCATGGCTTCAAGCTCTATCAAATGGACGTAAAGAGTGCCTTCCTCAATGGACCAATCAAGGAGGAGGTCTATGTTGAGCAACCTCCCGGCTTTGAAGACAGTGAGTACCCTAACCATGTTTATAGGCTCTCTAAGGCGCTTTATGGGCTTAAGCAAGCCCCAAGAGCATGGTATGAATGCCTTAGAGATTTCCTTATTGCAAATGGCTTCAAAGTCGGCAAAGCCGATCCTACTTTATTCACTAAGATTCTTGATAATGATTTGTTTGTATGCCAAATTTATGTTGATGATATCATTTTTGGGTCTACTAACAAATCTACATGTGAAGAATTTAGTAGGATCATGACACAAAAATTCGAGATGTCAATGATGGGGGAATTGAAGTATTTTCTAGGATTCCAAGTCAAGCAACTCCAAGAGGGCACCTTCATCAGCCAAACCAAGTATACTCAAGACATTCTAAGCAAGTTTGGAATGAAGGATGCCAAGCCCATCAAGACACCCATGGGAACAAATGGGCATCTCGACCTCGACACGGGAGGTAAGTCCGTGGATCAAAAGGTATACCGGTCGATGATTGGATCATTGCTTTATTTATGTGCATCTCGACCGGACATTATGCTTTCCGTTTGCATGTGTGCAAGATTCCAAGCCGACCCTAAGGAATCACACCTTACGGCCGTGAAACGAATCTTGAGATATTTGGCTTTTACTCCTAAGTTTGGGCTTTGGTACCCTCGGGGATCCACATTTGATTTGATTGGTTATTCGGATGCCGATTGGGCGGGGTGTAGGATTAATAGGAAGAGCACATCGGGGACTTGCCAGTTCTTGGGAAGATCCTTGGTGTCATGGGCTTCAAAGAAGCAAAATTCGGTCGCTCTTTCTACCGCCGAAGCTGAGTATATTGCCGCAGGCCATTGTTGCGCGCAATTGCTTTGGATGAGGCAAACCCTGCGGGACTACGGTTACAAATTAACCAAAGTCCCTTTGCTATGTGACAATGAGAGTGCAATCAAAATGGCCGACAATCCCGTCGAGCACAGCCGCACTAAGCACATAGCCATTCGGTATCATTTTCTTCGGGATCACCAACAAAAGGGGGATATCGAGATTTCTTACATTAATACTAAAGATCAATTAGCCGATATCTTTACCAAGCCGCTTGATGAACAATCTTTTACCCGACTTAGGCATGAGCTCAATATTCTTGATTCAAGGAACTTCTTCTGCTAGTCTTGCACAAATAGCTCATAAATATACCTTTGATCATGTCTCTTTTATATATGCTATGACTAATATGTTTCCAAGTGTATTTCAAACAAGTCATAGGTATATTGAAAGGGAATTGGAGTCTTCGGCGAAGACAAAGGCTTCCACTCCGCTCCACTACTCATCCTTCGCCGTCGCTCCGCATCATCTCTCCAACTTTGGTATACTCTTCACTCATTCATTTCATGACCAAAGGGGGAGAAAAGGACTTAATTGGGCTCTAATGATTTCGTTTTTGGCGATTCATGCCAAAGGGGGAGAAAATATGAGCCCAAAGCAAAAGGACCGCACCACCACCAATTTTAAATTTGATGATTTTCAATGGTAAATTTCAAAATTGGTATCTCTTTGTGTTCTAAAGGGGGAGCAAGTAGTATTTTCGAAATTGATGGAAAACCCTCTTGAACACTAAGAGGAGACCTTATTTGAGGGGGAGTTTTGTTTAGTCAAAGGAAAAGCATTTGAAACAGGGGGAGAAAATTTCAAATCTTGAAAATGCTTTGCAAATCTTATTCATTTACCTTTGACTATCTTGCAAAAAAACTTTGAAAAGTATTTACAAAAGAATTTGCAAAAACAAAACTCTTGGTGCAAATGTGGTCCAATATGTGAAAAATAAAGAAAACAATCCATGCGCATCATATAAGTGTATATTGGCTCAATTCCAAGCAATCTTTGCACCTACATTATGTAAACTAGTTCAATTATGCACTTCTATATTTGCTTTGGTTTATGTTGGCATCAATCACCAAAAAGGGGGAGATTGAAAGGGAATTAGGCTTACACCTAGTTCCTAAATAATTTTGGTGGTTGAATTGCCCAACACAAATATTGGACTAACTAGTTTGCTCTAGTGCATAAGTTATACAGGTGCAAAAGGTTCACATTTAGCCAATAAAAAGACCAAGTGTTGGATTCAACAAAGGAGCAGCAAGGCAACCGAGGGCACCTCTGGCTGGAGGCACCGGACTGTCCGGTGTGCACCGGACATGTCCGGTGCGGCCAGAGGACTTCGACTCAAACTCTTCGCCCTCGGGAATTCTCGGAAGCGGGCGCGCAATAATTCACCGGACTGTCCGGTGTGCACCGGACATGTCCGGTGCTCCAAGGAAACGCGGCCTCCGGAACTCGCCAGCCTCGGGTTCGCTCGGCAGCCGCTCCGCTAAAATTCACCGGACTGTCCGGTGTGCACCGGACTGTCCGGTGTGCCAGCGGAGCAACGGCTCTCTGCGGCGCCAACGGCTCCCTGCGGTGCATTAAATGCGCGCGCAGCGCGCGCAGACGTCAGGCTCGCCCATACCGGTGCACCGGACATCAAACAGTACATGTCCGGTGTGCACCGGACACCCAGGAGGGCCCAGAAGTCAGAAGCTCCAACGGTCAGAATCCAACGGCAATGGTGACGTGGCAGGGGCACCGGACTGTCCGGTGTGCACCGGACTGTCCGGTGCGCCATCGAACAGAGGAGTTCCAGCAACGGTCACTTTTGGTGGTTGGGGCTATAAATACCCCAACCACCCCACATTCATTGCCATCCAAGTTTTCCACTTCTCAACCTCTACAAGAGCTCTAGCATTCAATTCTAGACACACCAAATAGATCAAGTCCTCTCCAAATCCCACACAACTCCATAGTGACTAGAGAGAGTGATTTGCTTGTGTTCTTTCGAGCTCTTGCGCTTGGATCGCATTCTTTTCTTTCTCACTTGTTCTTGAGATCATCACTCAATTGTAACCAAGGCAAGAGGCACCAATTGTGTGGTGGCCCTTGCGGGGGAAGTTTTGTTCCCGGTTGATTGAGAAGAAGAGAAAGCTCACTCGATCCGTGGGATCGTTTGAGAGAGGGAAGGGTTGAAAAAGACCCGGCCTTTGTGGCCTCCTCAACGGGGAGTAGGTTTGCGAGAACCGAACCTCGGTAAAACAAATCCTCGTGTCACACTCTTATTTGCTTGCGATTTGTTTTGCGCCCTCTCTCGCGGACTCGTTTCTTTACTACTAACGCTAACCCGGCTTGTAGTTGTGATTATTTTTGTAAATTTCAGTTTCGCCCTATTCACCCCCCCTCTAGGCGACTATCACCTCCACCCACTCATCCTTCGCATCATGCCTCCGTTCGAAGAGGTTTTGATCAAGCCATCTAGCGAGGATCCAGGCGGTGGCGGACTACGTGCGGATTTGGGGGTGTTGCCTGCCGCGGAGTCAAGGAGAGCTGCTACACCAGGGCTTCTACGTTGTCATCGTCAACAACCTCGACAACACCTCTGAGGTATTGCCTCGTCTGCGTTGATGAGCTCGTCAACCACCATTAGTGGAGGCCCAAACCCTAGCTGCCCCCCGTTCTAGTCTTGCCTAGGCCTAGTCGCGCTCGTGTTGGTGTGAGCTCTCTCCTCCTCCCGCGCGGCCACAGCAGCCCCAGCAGCCTGACCCCGACAGCCGTAGAAGGCAGCAACGTGATGTGAATGATTTCTGAATTTTGCCAGAGATATATCACTGCAGTAGAACGTGTTCGGTTATTTAGTGCCTAGATACTGCCATGCTTGCCTTGTTTTTTTGGGGTGGGGGAGGGGTGATATGATCCTAGAGTTCTAACTGAATTTTGACTCACTCAAATTATTCTTCCTATTGGCATACCCCACATGTTTTAAGTGTGCCTGAACTTGGAAAGGTTTCTGAAGAAACTGTTGCACTATGGTTGCTCTCACTGATTTGTTCTTGTCATGGAAGGAGTAAATACACTGTTATGGAGCTTAATGGCATTGACACAGTATTTGATAGACTTGCTAGCTCAATGGCGTTAATACAAATTAAAGCATGCCACCATCTTCCATGTTCAGTACTGAACGAAGATTGTGAAAACATTGTGCTTCTAAGACAATTGTACAGATAGACAACTGCCTCTGATTAAGACCAGGTATTACTACTTGGTGCAAGCATCTTCCATGCATTCAAATTTCATGGAAATGTTACTAGCCTATTGTAAGCTGGTTTGGAATATTTATTAAGACATGAATGTCTAGGGGGAGTTATACTAACTGTTTGTAATATCCTAATTACAGCTGCTACTACTACTACTATATAGCCTATTGTAGCAGTTGTGCTTCTTTTAGATGTCATAACTTGTTGCATTCTTAATTTGTTCCCACAAGTATGCGTTTTAGGTGAAGAAGACAACATTTATTTGAAGCTTACAGTTTTCCTTAAAAATACTCTTTTCATTTCCTAAAATTGAACCATCTCTTTTATTAAAACCCCATGGCGTTTTAGCCTCTCTCCAGTATTTAACCCATTCATAATCAGGATGATGAGTTAACTTGTGCTATGCACAAGCAACATAGGCCTAGAGTGATGCACAAGGATCTCAAACCAGAAAGATTCTTTTTGCAAACAAGAAAGAATCAGATACAATTAAGAACCAGGGGCAGAGTAAATTGCCTCACTTAAAATATAAAAGGCATGATTGTTACTAAATTTTTTGACAAAGAACATGTTGAAGTGGGTTAGTTGCATGTTAAGGACTTACAAAAAAACTTTATTTGAAGAATAACTGTTTTATGAATTGTTTCAGCTTGCCATGTCACGAATTTCATCGCTCATGGGTCATGGCTCTAGGTTACCTGGTCCAAATCATCGTTCAGGTAAAAGCGGCCTTCACACCACCAAACACTCTGAAATATTATCTAGGTGGAGACCTTTATTTTTCTTATTAGAGAGTAACATCTCATTGTTCACTGACACTTTATAATCTGGTGTCGAGTATGTGGAGGGAATCTCATTTTGCTTTCTAGGTGCAATTATTAGTGCCAGGTAGCTATCACGACTAAATGACTAAAGAATGTTTACAGTGTGTTATTGGTGAGTATTTTGTGGCAGAGCTTGAAGATACAGATGTGCTTAAAGATCTGTATTTTTGTGTCAAAAAGTGGAGCAATCCAATGCACCAGTCTCATGTGAGAACACAATATGACTGCTTCAAGAAAAAACCAAATATATCCAGCAAGAATTTTTATGCGTAACCAAAGTCTCATTTTGCTTTCTAGGTGCAATTATTAGTGCTAGGTAGCTACCATGATGCACTCACGACTAAATGAGTAAAGAATGTTTGCAGTGTGCTGCTGTTGAGTATTTTGTGGCAGAGCTTGAAGAGATAGTTGGGCTTAAAGATCTGTATTTTGGTGTCAAAAAGTGGAGCAATCCAATGCACTAGTCTCCTATGAGTTCAGAACGCGATATGACCACTTCAAGAAAAATCCAAATATATCAGGCAACAATTTTTATGCATAACCTTTCAAACCATGATTATTATCCTTTCATATTGCTCTGTTATTGTGAATAGTATATATACATAGTGTCAACATAAGATAATTTTGAATGATAACATAGACCATTAAATTGATTTCACAAAAATAAGGATATATAAGAAAATCAATGTTGTTATAAGTGTTAATTGCATCTCAAAGAAAACTGTTGGACTGATATATATTTGGATATATAAAGAAGTACTAATTAACTATCAATTATGTAACAACTTCAACTCCTCTGAGATGGATACTGGTCACATTTCACAACACACACTTTTCGTTAAATTGGTACATGATATTGTACCCTGCTTGAATATCCCATTGAATTTTATTTCTGTAATTCTTGCAGTGTGATCTATTTTACATTTTGATTATGTGGGGTAGACATCTCATGTCGCGATTAGATCACGTCCCATATCCCATATGAACAGTTAAGCCAATGAGTACACTATGGATTAGTATTCCATGTTTTGGTGGGATGATATTATAGTCTCTCAATCTTGTGATTGGCAATTATAGCTCCATAAGGTTGTGATTTTTATTGAATTAAGTTCTTGGAATTAGTAGTGCCAAGAGGTTTTGTTCATAATAATGTTGCCACTGACATGTTTTTTGTTTGTTCCGCCAGACTGATGAACTAGATACTTTTCTACATGACACAAGGTAATGCCTTTGTCGTCCTTACGAATGTAATTTCGAAGGTATTGTGTCGATCTAGCTATGAGCTACTTTCTTGTGTTGAACATGCGCAATGGTGGTAGGAGTACAGATAATGGAAATAAAACCCAAACTTTATGACATGAATACTCTAGAGAGACAATATCTCAAATTTAACTAAATTGATATAATTTGATGAAATATAAGTTATTCTAGCTTTCTTAGAGATAATTTGACATGAATACTTTGGAAATTTTCGGTTAAATTTTAGATATACAGAACCTTTAATGCATGATGCTCTCTGAACTGACGGCTTAACACCACATGGGATCTAATATATATGCATAATACTTTGCTTGCTAGAATGAGTTCAATGTATGTTCCCTGAATTTAAGATCTATGATCTGCAATTTTACTCATTGTCATCAATTTCTAAATGTCCCAGTATACATGTATATATTTATTTTCTAAAAAGACTGCTCACAAAGCCTAAATTTCTGGGACTTGTCGATGACTCGGTCTTATATTAATCTAATATTTAATGCATATTTTTTTGGAATAAAAGCTACACGTGTTATTTATTGACGTTTAGCTGAGGCTTTACAGACTACTGACATGACATCCAAAGTGATGCCACACAATTCAACTACGCTGGAGGAGATGGATCCTAAGCAGGAAAATAACAAGTTAGTAAAAGTATGGCAGTAGTATATAATAGCCTTTTCTCACAGTTATTTTGTAATTGTCACGTTGTCACATATATTCAAATTTTGAATGTCAATTGCCAACGTATTGAAGGATTTTGTCACTTCAGTTCAGTATTTCAATTTATAAGAAAGTTGAGGATCGAGTTACTCATCCTGTAGTTTTAGCACTGCCAGTTTAACCGGTACACACTATTTTTTACCATTTGATTTATTTTTGTAATCTACATGTATCTATATAGGGTCACAACTCACTATAAGCGAAAGAATTCAGCCAGCAACAGTCACAGATTCATGATTATGCAATTCAATTTCTTGAATATAACAATAGAACAGTTGATTCTCTTGTGTTTCCTGAAGCTCCACCAACTCTGGACAGGCTGAATGACTTTAGAGTCTTGAAAGTTCTTATCACCTCTCAGAAGTAAAAATTTGAAACATTTTGTGTTTCATGATTGATTTCCTTAACTTTCATGATTTACCCCAATGAGCACTCATGGAAACAGTTCATCTCGTTTGCCAAATAGTGACTTGCACAAATAGCTATGCAATCGTATTATGATATTTTCTTAATTTTCAGGAAAGTATCTTCTATACTGTAGCAACACTTGGTGTAGTGCTGGCATACATAGGGTCTCTGGAATCTCTTTTAACGTATCATAAGGTACATAGAAGCATTATGCACACTTCCCAAGATTTTAGTGATCCTAGTTTGGTTCCTCCTTTTAGCTTCACTTCCCTTACAGGACTTTGTTAAGGTGGCATGTTATGTTTGTGTAAAGATCTAGCAAATGAGATTAAGGCAGTTGACCTAAATCCTACTTTCCTCATTATCTACTCTTCAATTCATCTGAGGACTGATTAATATTTTCATGCTTACTTTGTTAACAGGATGTTGATGAGAAGCTCCTCTATGAAACATTCAGTGTATTTGGAGTGATTGTAACTAATCCTAAGGTGACCGTTGACATACAGTACCTTCTAGCTTCATGAATCTTGAAACATTTGGGCTCCTTGATTAGTTTTTTCACTGTTAATCGATGAATCTGCTGAGGTAAATAGGAGAGTTGATCCATTAGTGACATGGATTTTGAATAACTGATGTAAAATTAAAAATAACATTGTATTGTTTGTTGGCAAATAATTTATAAGATATTGAGGTCTCGTTTTCATATAATCGTTGACACTAACAATTATTGAATAATTTTTTGTGTCGTTCCAACGTATGGGCACTATCATAGACAAACATTAATGCATCATTCTTAATCTCTTTGCAAACATACCACATAGGCTTATCAATATTGCTAAAAAGATTAGATTAGTATATAGTTATCAATATATTTGCCTATTAATCAAAATTTTACATTGATTCTTTAGAAATAATTTATGTGATATTATAATGTTTGTTCAACGTCAGTTCTTTCTAAGTCGACGTATTTATAATAATATTACATATTTATATCGTCAATATAATATTAATGTTACGGTGATATTTTGCCATACGGATTTTGTATACCATAATGATATTTGTCGTTCGTATCTATGTTTCATGCTAATTTTTTATTACCGTGGCAACGCACGGGCACATATCTAGACGAATGGAATTTGATAGGGTGA
This sequence comes from Zea luxurians, assembly GCA_029449295.1. NCBI lineage: Eukaryota > Viridiplantae > Streptophyta > Magnoliopsida > Poales > Poaceae > Zea > Zea luxurians. The sequence continues at coordinate 34,408,433 of JAOPSE010000016.1, read as the reverse complement.
GTGGAGTACGTTTGTTTCATGTTCAAACATACATTTCAGTTACATAATATAAATTTGACGTTTTGTTCTCTTATGTCTTTGTGTGTAGGATGCAAAGATTCTTCGAAGGAACTTTGTAATTGATCTATTAAGTTACGAGGACAATTCATGCCGCTATGACATCCCTTCAAACATACAACAACGACTTATCAATATCGCTAAAAAAGATTAGATTAATGTACGGTTGTCGATATATTTGCCTGTTATTAAAAATTGTAAGACATCACAATTTTAATTGAGGTTGCATCATAAACAAGTTGATGTAGACCAATATGGTTTTTGTGTGGTTTACATGTTTTAAATATAAATATATGTGGGCAGCTAGCACATCTAAATGTCAAACAAATCCCTTTTGATCTTTGAGCTTACAAGTTTCTTCGATAAAAAAGTAATTTGATTACCAAGCAACTACTAACTTTATGTATGCCAGACCTCTGAACTGTTGTTTAAGTCTTGTGTGCATTGAGATATTAAGTTTATATAATTTGTATGCCTATATTCTACTATACCTGATTACATGTTCATGTCATACATCTTAGGACCTGGCAATCTATTTTGACCTGTATTGCTCTTCTTATTTATAGGCACATGATGTTTCGGCGATTTTGAATTTTAGTGAGAATTGTACACCAGAATTTTTGACGCCTTACCTGGATGAAATCGTGAATAAATTACTTGTTCTTTTTCAGGTACACAATTACTTGTGTTGAATTAGGTCTTAGGTTGCTTCAAATATATTTGTTATCATGGTTAATAAACAATGCTAATTACTCATGTTCATATTCTAGAATGGCAAGCAAATGGTGCACGGGGGAGCATTGACAGCTCTAGCGTTAGTAGCAGATTCATCGCAGGCGTTGTTCACTTGGAAGTTTTATGCATAGTGGATCTCTGTTATTGTGTATCATGGCCTCATGGGGTTGTCGTATTGTTGTAGCGCTTTCTAACTTACTCATAATAACAACTTTATATATCATTTATACTATTTTTTTTGTTTGTCTATCTGATCATAAGTTTGTAGCAATAACTTTTTTGTTTGTCCATTTACGTGGGATAGCAGGCTGCTGCGCTCTTGGGAGAGCAACCCGTCTACCACGCTGTACAGCGTTCCATTGGCTGCGGGGCCGCCATGCCCCCAGTGACGCTGCCCAGCAAGGAGGCTGGGTATTTGGAGATTATCGGCCAAGCATCATGGCTCCCGACGAAGCAGGGGCTGCGACCAGCGCGCTGGACGTTGCTGGGGACCACCTGATGCTGGCGACGGCTGCTGCCTGGGGGCAGCGGCAGAGCTCATGATCGTTGAGACCTTTGATACCAGATTGGTAGGAGCTGTGTTCCCTATGCTGACGATATATTTCTGTTGCAACGAACGGGCACCCACCTAGTTAATACATACGTTTACTTGTAGGCAGGCCACATGCTTAATACTGTTAGATTTCACATGATCTCTAGGAGTAGATCAGTGGGGTAATCTGTGTTCTATTGAGTAATTTTGGGTTCCTAATTTCTAGAACAAAACAACATTAGATTGTTACCGTCTGTTGGAAGCGCAGGCGTGTTGGAGGATGTAGATCCGTCCGCCGTTAGGTTCGTTGATGAAGGTCGGTGCAGCGAAGGTTGCGGCGGTGTCTTCCCGTCACTGGTTGCGCACCCTCTCTCAGATTGGTGTTAGGATTTGTCGGTGGGGAGTACGACTCTAGCGAACTGTGTCATCTGAGCCTATCTTGATGGAGATCAATCCAACAAATACGTGGCATATAAGGCCTATAATATTGCCACTGCTATATATATATATATATATATATATATATATATATATATATACAATCACGGCCCACATTTTTCAGGATATGGAACATATAGTAAACCGTGTCTAGAAATAATTTGATGCAATGCAGCTTCCGAACCAACCCTAAAAATGAGTCCAATTAGAGCTTGCATTGGCCGGCTGCTTTTATGGGAATATGAACAATTATTAATTACCCCTTTCTGTTAAATTTTTTATAAGATTCTGATGAATGCTTATATTTGATGACGAATATATATTGTGACACGTAATTTGATACATATCGTTCTCTGTCTCCAATTAAGGGTGGCTCTCGGAGGTTGGGGTGACCTTGTGTAGCGTGAGTGCGTCCGTGCATGACCATGAATGAAGGAGAAATTTGTCAAAATAGGTCGCTGTATGTTGCCGCTCTGTAAAATACACTGTGTCTAGGTGAACTCGTAAAAAAGGGTCGCTTAATCGAGCTCGTTCGTCAAAACAGGTTACGAGTAAATTTGAGGGGCCTGGCAAGTGGGACCGCGAAGCGTCGTGCCTACCCTTACGGCCTTCACGCACGTCGTCTCCTCAAATTCAATTCTGCCTCTCCTCTCCGTTCTCCTGTTTTGACAAATTCCTCTCCAGGCTGCCTCGCGGCATGTAGTCGTACACGAGCACCTTGAATTGCTACCTTGTTGTTGTGTCCGCGCTGTGCATGTCGCTGTCGTCAAAGATTACAACTTGCTGGAGGAGGTGAAGCAGGCCCACGTTTCCGCGCACAGGCTCATCGGCGGCTTCGGCCGCAACTACGGGGGACGGGGATCAGGCGGCGCCCAGCTGCCCAGATGGCTGTTCTACCTCAGCAAGGCGGCGCACCGCCGTGGCGTCAGGCTCTGCTTTCTCCCCAGGGGCATGGCCAGGAGAGAGTAGAACCGGTCGCAACACAATTACAGGTGCTTTGCCTTGTTGATTTAATTTTTACTTGCCATCGGTGTGAATTGGAGATGTTCAGCAGGCTTGCTCTGCAGTTGTTGAATGACATGGCATGCAGTTCCTTTCTCATTATTATTTGGAAGGATCTTGTTTTAGTTCAAGTATTTGGTGCCTCTAACAGTGTTATGAGAAAAGATGAGATGGAACTTTGATGATAAGCCCATAGAGCTGTCTAGTTACCATTCAGCTTAATATGCACTAGTTAGGTGATAACGATAATGTCTTGTTGGGGCTATGCTTCGTCGCGCCGAAGGTCTTGTAGGAAGAAGCAGATTTGGCTGAAGCTGTCCGCAGAAGATGACCGAAGGTCCCTCTTCATGAAGCTTCGGTATTACAAACCGACTTAAAGATAGAATGACCTTTTAGTCCATAAAGGTCTGAGTCGATGTTGTAAACTTTTATGAGGGGCATAATTGTAATTCTTCACAGGCTGTGTCCTGTGTCTATAAATAGATGAACAGTACCCCGTACTATTCACGCTGACTGGTACTCGCTCGTGCGTATTTTTGCCTTCTATCAAGCCGAAGGTACAAATGTAATTCAATATTGTTCTTATTCTTCCATGATTATATAATAAGGACATGTAATAGTGTTATGTGATCATTCATGTTATTCTCTCATGTTCCATATGCTTCTTCTTTTGTCAATATAAACTATGATGATGAAGGTATGTCCTTCATGACCTTCGTCTGAAGATCGTTATATCCTAAGGGAGATAATGCTTCGAAGGACGAAGGACATTAACCATTAACTTCTTTCTGTGTTGCCTTGTTCTTAATTCATAGTATTCGAGAACAAGTCTCCAACATTGGCGCCCACCTCCGGTGAACTCACTCCCACTTTTTTGAGCTGATGGCTTCGTTCAACGATCAAGCTGGAGCTGCTTCGGCTCCGAAGCTGCTACTCCCGATAACAGGCGGTTCATGTTCAGAGCCAGCCAACAAGAAGCAGAAGAAGGAAGCACAGAGAAGGGTACAGCATGTTGGGGTGCAAGGACCCTTCATCAAGTCGAGATGGTCTCACATTCCTATTACCTTCTCCCAAGAGGACCTTCAACTCAAGGATTACCCACACAACGATGCCATGGTTATCTCTTGTGTTATCAAAGGATTTCTGGTCCACAATGTCTTGGTTGATACAGGCAGTGCAGCTGATATCATATTTGCTAAGGCCTTCAGGCAAATGCAAGAGCCAGAAGATAAGATTCATGATGCTACGCACCCTCTCTGTGGCTTCGGAGGAAGACAGATTGTAGCACTGGGCAAGATCACCATGTCAGTGACCTTCGGGTTCATCAACAACACTAGAACTGAGCAAGTTGTGTTTGACATTGTTGACATGGAATACCCTTACAATGCAATTATTGGTCGTGGCACCCTCAATGCTTTCGAAGCAATTCTTCATCCTGCCTATCTTTGTATGAAGATACCTTCGGATCAAGGACCCATCGCTATTCATGGAAGTCAGGAAGCTGCCAGAAGGGCCGAAGGAAACTGGACTGACTCAAAAGCAATCCATAACATAGATGGAGCTGAAACTTGTGAACAGTACAAATTCAGAAGGGGGAAAGCAGCTTCAGCAGATCAGCCGAAGCCCATGCTCTTATGTGAGGACATAGCAGAGCAGAAGGTGTTGTTGGGCTCTCAATTATCCGAAGAGCAGGAGAAAACCTTGATAAGGTTTTTGTTCAACAACAAAGATGTTTTTGCATGGTCATCCAATGACCTCTGCGGAGTAAATAGGGATGTTATTGAACACTCGCTCAATGTTGACCCATCCTTCAGACCCAGAAAGCAGAGGCTTCGGAAAATGTCTGATGATAAGGCCGAAGGTGCTCGTAATGAAGTCAAAAGACTCCTCAGTGCAGGAGTTATCAGAGAAGTAAAGTACCCAGAATGGCTAGCTAACACTGTTATGGTAAAAAGGCCAATGGCAAGTGGCGAATGTGTATCGATTTTACAGATCTCAACAAGGCTTGTCCGAAGGACGAATTCCCATTGACAAGGATAGACTCTTTAGTCGATGCAGCAGCTTCTTCAGAGCTCATGAGTCTGCTAGACTGTTACTCAGGCTATCACCAAATCTGGATGAAGAAGGAAGATGAGCCGAAGACTAGCTTCATAACCCCAAGTGGCACATATTGCTATCTTCGGATGCCTGAGGGGCTCAAAAACGCTGGAGGAAGTTTTAGCAGAATGACTGCGAAGGTTCTCCAGTCTCAGATAGACAGAAATGTGCTAACTTATGTTGATGACATCATTGTAAAAAGCACGAAACAGGAAAATCATATTGCTGATTTGCATGAGACCTTCGCCAGTTTCAGACAAGCTAGCTTAAAGTTGAATCCAGAAAAATGTGTCTTCGGAGTAAAGAAGGGGAAATTTCTTGGATGCTTGGTTTCAACAAAGGGAATTGAAGCTAATCCAAGTAAAATTGAAGCTATACTTCGAATGGAGCCACCAACTACAAGAAAGGGGGCCCAAAGATTGACAGGGAGGCTGGCATCTCTCAATAGATTCATATCCAGATCAGCAGAAAGAAATTTACCATTCTTCGAAGTGCTGAAATCAGCCGAAGTCTTTCAATGGGGACCAAGCCAACAAAAAGCCTTTGAAGAACTGAAGCAATATTTGATAGATTTAACAACATTAACTCCACCAGCGCCAGGGGCTCCTTTGTTGTTATACGTGGCAGCTTCGCACTCAGCGGTAAGTGCAGCACTTGTCCAGGAGAAGCTTGATGGCCAAGTCAAGAAGCAGGTTCCAGTGTATTTTGTATCTGAAGTTCTTAGTGTATCAAAGAAAAACTATACAGAATTGGAGAAGATATTATATGCTGTTTTGATGGCATCCAGAAAGCTTCGGCATTATTTTCAAGCATACAATATTGTTGTTCCTTCTTCGCAGCCGTTGAAGGATATTATGAGAAATAGAGAAGCTACTGGACAGATTGGAAAATGGGCTGCAGAGCTCAATGAATTTTGCATTGATTATGTGCATAGATCCTCGATCCAGTCTCAAGCGTTGGCAGATTTCATTGCCGATTGGACGCCAGGGGCTCAGGATGAAGAAACAAATAAAGATGCCGATGTGTGGATAGTGTTTTGCGATGGGTCTTGGGGAACCTTCGGAGCAGGAGCAGCCGATGTGTTGGTCTCACCATCCAAAGTTAAAACTTGTTATGCGGCAAGACTCGATTTTAGCTGTACAAACAATATTACTGAGTACGAAGCCCTGCTTTTGGGCCTTCGGAAATTAAAAGCAATGGGAATCAGAAGGGCCATCCTTAAAACTGATTCCCAGGTTGTTTCGGGTCATATCGACAAGAGTTGCAAGGCTAAAGATCCGAAGCTTGAAAAATATCTAGACACGGTCCGAAGAATCGAAGCTTCCTTCGAAGGATTTTCTGTCAAAAATATCCCTCGAGGACAAAATGAGCATGCTGATTTGCTAGCTAAGTCAGCAGCACAGGGGTTGCCTTTACCTTCGGATGTGTTCTTCGAAACAATAAAGGCACCTTCAGTGGAACTCCTTGAAAGAGCAGTCCTCAATATATCTCCTGTTTATAGCGAAGATTGGAGAACTGAGATCATCTCTTACCTTCAGGGTAAATTCCTTTCAGATGACGAAGCTTATAACAGGAGGATAGAGGCAAGAGCTCGTCCATATGTCATGATAGAAGGGGAGTTGTATAAGCATGGAGTTTGCGCTCCGCTACTCAAGTGTTTATCTAGAACCGAAGGTATAGAGTTGATGAAAGAAATACATGCAGGCCTGTGTGGATCTCACATTGGATCTAGGCCGTTACTTGGAAAAGTTTTCCGCCAAGGGTTTTATTGGCCGAAGGCAGCTTCGGATGCAGCGGAATTAGTTCAAAAGTGCGAAGGCTGTCAGAAATGTGCAAGAGATCAAAAACAACCTTCGTCCTTAACACAGCTCATACAACCCATCTGGCCATTGCAAAGGTGGGGCCTTGACTTGTTAGGTCCATTACCGCCGGCCCAAGGGAACTTAAGATATGTTGTAGTGGTTGTGGAATATTTTTCTAAATGGATTGAGGCAAAGCCTTTAGCCACAATAACTTCGGCCACTGTCCAAAAGTTTTTCTGGCAGAATATTGTTTGTCGTTTCGGGGTGCCAAAGGCCATCACTGTAGATAATGGAACACAATTCGACTCCGAAGCTTTCAGAGATTTCTGTGATCAAATTGGTACGAAGATCCATTTTGCATCAGTCAGGCATCCGGAGTCAAATGGGCTCGTTGAAAGAGCCAATGGCATTATAATGACAGGAATAATGAAGTTAATCTTCAATCAACCCAAGGGAAAGTGGCCAGATCAGTTAACCAAAGTGGTGTGGAGCCACAATACAACAACATCAAGGTCTACAGGCTTTACTCCATTCAAGTTATTATTCGGTGACGAAGCAATAACTCCGGAAGAAGCTAAAACTGGATCAATAAGAGTAGTAGCTTCAGCAGAATCAGGTTCTGAAGATGCTTATTCTGTGGAAAAAGATGCTTTAGAAGGGATCAGGCTTCAAGCTGTGGAGAATATCAATAAATATCAAGCCGAAACAATCAAGTGGCGTGATAGAAAGGTTCGGCTGAAGAATATTGAGCCAGGACATTTGGTGCTTCGGAGAGTCGCTAACCCAGATACAGTGGGCAAGTTGCAGTTGAAATGGGAGGGACCTTTCTTAGTAGCATCTTCGTCAAGACCCGGTTCATACAGATTGAAGGATATGGACGGCAACGACATTCCTAGATCTTGGAATGCGGATGAGCTTCGGCGATATTATGTGTAACTTGATGTAATTTTTTATGTCTTTTCTTTTTCATGGCACCCTTTTCCTTTCTAAAGGGGGAGAAAGGTTTTTAATGGGGCCATCATATGTAATTTCCTTTTTTAGTTCTATAAGAGCAAAATCCCCCAAGGAATGTAAATGTAAAAGCTGAGAACGCACCATTGAGTGCCGAAAAGTAAAAAGCGAAGAAGCTTCAAAGTCGTTCCTAATGGAATGCAGAGCTTACAGCGAAAAGTCAACGCTGATTCCGTCGAAAGTAAAAGGCGAAGAAGCTCCAAAGTCGTTCCTAAGGGAATGCAGAGCTTACAGCGAAAAGTCAACACTGATTCCGCCGAAAGTAAAAGGCGAAGAAGCTCCAAAGTCGTTCCTAAGGGAATGCAGAGCTGATGTATGATTGTTTCTAAGGAAATGGCTTCGGATATGTGTTTGGACATTCATTCGCACATCACATTACATCATAGCATTTGCATTCATAAACATTCATTCAGGCATATGTAGGATAATCATCATCATGGCATAAGTGGTTGCTTCGGCGTAAGAGAAGAGCTTCTTCACGTACAAAAAGGAGAGCTTCGGAAGAAAGGGAAATGTTGTTTTCTATGCTTCGCTGTGTATGAAAAGAAGGGAAGGTGTTTTTTCGCCTTCGGCTCAAAAAAGATAATTTCGTCCACAACAAAGCACTTCCCGTACATTAATAGAAGGGTAAGAGCATAATACAAGGTATGAACAGAATTCATTAAAGACAAGTTTAGTTACATTTACACAAGTTATCTCAAAAGTTTCCTGAGTCTATCTACAGTCTACTCCTACTTAACCTTCGAGGGATTTTAGCTTCGGCGTCACTCTTTTTAATCATCGACTTCGGCTTCGTCATCCTACATGAATTAAGTTGTTGTAAGTCAAAATCGAGCTTGAAGGAAGAGGTAAGCACAAGGTATGATTTCTTACTGGTTCAAGATGACTCCGAGCTTCGTCTCCAGCCTTTTCTCGCCCACCTTTTGTCCATATCATCTTTACAAATCTGTTAGAAATGCTTCGGGCGAGGTCAGGAATATCATCTAAAATTGTTGGTGATAGAGTGAAATTGGGCCTATTGACAATTTTTCCATGATCACAGCCAGCTTTTAGGAAAGCAGCAGCAGTGCCCCGAGAAGCTACCCAGGCACAGAAGTCACCGTGCCCGGCTATAACTTCGTCAAGCTCATCAATTTCACCTTCAATATGTTCGAAGGTCTTTGGTAAATCTTCAGCTGACGGGGTGAATTTCTCACTGCTGGCTCCAACTGAGTGAAAAAAATTTCTTAGTCGTTGAATGCATTTGTTGCTAAATTCCAAACATTTTTCTTGAAGGTCCGCCAATAGTTTTCTCAAATCTGAATTTTGTTGAGCTTCGGCTTCAAGTTTTGCCTTAAGTTCTTGCTTTTCTTGTTCAAACTGCTTAGATTGGCAGAGAAGCTTCGTGTTCAGTTCTGTTATTTTTGCTTCGGCTTCCGCCAATAAACCTTCAGTTGCCTGGAGCTCAAAGTTTTTCTTTTCAATATCAGCTGATTGCTCCTTTATTTTGTTTTCTAAATTTTCAATTATAGCTTCCTGTTTCTTGTCTTCAAAATCTTGCTGCATTTTCAAGGCCTTGCTCAACAGCATACTCTGCACGAAAACAACCTTCGTTAGACATGTTTTCATTATTAAAAACAATAAAAGTCAAGGGAATAGTAGTTCACCTTGAAATTGGAATAAAATAAACTACCAACGATATGTTGTTGTCGGTAGCGGCTAATGTCCATTTCCAGCTTCGGAAAACCGATACTCTTTGATAGAGTACCGATGACCTTAGCTCCAGTTTGATCCCGGATGCAGTCCAATTTTTCATCGTCAATACCCCCGAAGAGGAGTGCTCCTGGTTTGTATCCGCAGGATTTGGCATACTCTTTAAGCTCTTCTATTTCGGTTTTTGACAATTCTTCTCCAACCAAATTTTGGAACGTGAAGGCTTCGTCCTCTGAAGCTTCGTCAGCAATTTCCTTTTCTTTCCCAGACACTGCGGCCATGGCCTCTTCGGCGGCAGCAGTAGCTTCTTCTGTGGCCATGTCTAGCAGTATTTTGTCGATGTGTTCAATTGTGCTTTCCAAGTTCAAACCTTCAGTTGAGGTAGCTTCGGCAGCCGCGACCTCCGAAGGTGTGATTTCAATATTTGTTATTTCTTCAGCCGCTGGTATCTTTTGAGCTGAAGCTCTCGGTGGTGTCTTGTCAATGACTTCTGTCACTGCGATGATTCTTTGTCTCTTTGTTTTAGTTGTTTTCTTCGTTTTTTCGGGCTCCTTTTCCTTCTGAAAAAACTTTGTCAGTTGAGGCCCCAATGGACTTAGCTTCGCAGGCAGGGATTCAGTCATTACCTTTAAAATCTCTTCCACGTCAGTGGCAGAGCGTGATGCGGGAGTCTCCTCTTCGTCAGATACTTTTTGCTTCGGAGATGATATTTTCTTCTTCTTCGGAATATTCTTCTTTTTTGGTGGTTCTTCCTCATCTTCATTTAAAGCTTCGGCTCCCCTTTTCCTTTTCCGACCTTCGGCACCTTTATTCAGATTTTCGTAGTCAGGGTATTCAAAACCCAAGGCGTCCAGCACTCGATTCAGTCTTCGCTTCGGACGGGTACCGAAGGCCGCGGTCATCAACTGATCTTCTTTTTTGGAGTAATTACCGAGTATTTCATTGCACATTATTTCAACTGTGTCCAGCCACTCTTGGCAAGGTTTTTTGAAGCATTTCTTAAATTTGTAATAGTAAGGTAACCGCACAAGTTCCCCTTCTTTCTTCTCCCCCTCTAGCTTCGGCATTTCCCATTCTTTTAAAGTAGGAAAAACTTTGAAGGCCAAGAACTCTTGAACCAGGTCCCTAGTACTGATATGCTCTGAAATAATTTTAAACTCAGCCAGTGCAGCCCAAGTGGAACCTTCTAATGACATTTGGCATCGCGGTCTTGTTTCTCCGAAGATCAATTCAAGAGGGCTTTGTACCAGCTTCTCCTTGTCGTCATCAACCTTGACATAGAACCATTCTGATTTCCAGCCTGCCGGCCATTTGCTTCGGTAGCTGATTACAGGAAACTTTGTAGTTTTCCGATAAGCAAAATTATAACAACCAAAATTGTCATGCAATCCATCTTTTCTAGCCTTCGTCTGATAGTGCAGTTCGTGAATTCGACAAAAACTGTCTGCAAACGGCTCCACCGCTTGGCTTCGGAGGGCCCAAATATAAACGCTAAGCCTAACGATGGCGTTAGGAGTTAACTGATGAAAGTAGATACCAAACCTCTTCAGTACCTCTGCAATAATCTCATGTAGGGGGAATCTTAATCCAGCCTTTAGAAAGCTCTTGAAAATGACAATTTCATCCTTCTCTGGCTTTGGGGTAGTCTCTTCTCCCCCGAAGCGTAATAGCTTCTTCTGATTCTCATTGAAAAAGCCCGACTTTACCATTTTGGAGAGATCAGCCTTCGAAACAGTAGACTTTCCGAAGTCCAAGTGGCTGGGCTTACTTGGCATGGCAATACGATAATCATCTTCGGGATCAGTTTCTTCAACGTTCTCTTCTTCTGCTTCGGCAGTTGCTTGTTCTGCTTCAACAGTGGGGATTCCTTCCGAAGTTACCAGTCCGGATCGTTGCATTGCTTCGGAGATGGGAATAGTCTCCGAGCCTTCAGCTTCGCCTCCTTCACGCTCAACCCTAGCGATAGAGCGCACTCTGGCCATTTAATTCTGAATTTGCGGGAACTAAAAACTTTTTCTTCCGAAGTTTTTTCTTCTGACGAAGCAGGCTTCAAGCTGGAGCTTCGTTTGATTCCGAGAGTCAAGCTTCGGCTATGGTTAAAAATTTTGGCAGCAAAACAGTGCAAATAGCAATGAATGTTGTGGTAACTTCACACCTACTTGTCTGTTTATATAGTGCTGCAGGTAAGAAGGCGAAACGCCAGGATTTTTACACCACGCGGACAGCCGCTTGCACTCGCTACGCGGTGGACCGCAGAGACCAAATAGTAACTCTACAAGGTGGGACTGCTACGTGCTCGGAAACTGAATCGTTTCTCGACAACGAGCTCAGGGAAGGTGTTTTTTGGACCTTCGGCTTCACGAAGCTTAAGAGACTTTTTTCACGGATCAAGCTCGTTACGAAAAACGATCTAGCGCCGCGAAAGGGGCTACTGTTGGGGCTATGCTTCGTCGCGCCGAATGTCTTGTAGGAAGAAGCAGATTTGGCTGAAGCTGTCCGCAGAAGATGACCGAAGGTCCCTCTTCATGAAGCTTCGGTATTACAAACCGACTTAAAGATAGAATGACCTTTTAGTCCATAAAGGTCTGAGTCGATGTTGTAAACTTTTATGAGGGGCATAATTGTAATTCTTCACAGGCTGTGTCCTGTGTCTATAAATAGATGAACAGTACCCCCGTACTATTCACGCTGACTGGTACTCGCTCGTGCGTATTTTTGCCTTCTATCAAGCCGAAGGTACAAATGTAATTCAATATTGTTCTTATTCTTCCATGATTATATAATAAGGACATGTAATAGTGTTATGTGATCATTCATGTTATTCTCTCATGTTCCATATGCTTCTTCTTTTGTCAATATAAACTATGATGATGAAGGTATGTCCTTCATGACCTTCGTCTGAAGATCGTTATATCCTAAGGGAGATAATGCTTCGAAGGACGAAGGGCATTAACCATTAACTTCTTTCTGTGTTGCCTTGTTCTTAATTCATAGTATTCGAGAACAAGTCTCCAACATGTCTCATTGTCTGTATCTAGTGCAAACTTATATTGATATATTCCACCCTTCTCAGGGCCTGTTTGGATCCATTAGCCGCTAATAGTTATCTAGCTAATAGGTCACTACTAACATTAGCTGCTATTAGCTAGTTTGGTCCAACTAGAGAAATAGTTGTTAGTTGTGTACTCAGCTAACAATTAACTAACCTGTTTGGATCCAAGGAGATAATTTTTAACAGCTAACTATTATCTCCATTGGATGCAAACAAGACCTCGGTCATTTTTTCCTACAACAAAAATATATCTCAGCGAGCCATGCCACTTGCATCACCTTTTCTTGCTTTGCTAGATTATGCCATACGAAAGCTGCTCTAGTCTGAATCTCTATGTGCAGGAAGGATTGCATATTCTGGACACTTGAGTGGAAATTCAATTCAACTGATGTTGTCCTAACTGATCATGGGTAAGTTTATGATAGTCCAATTTTCTCTATTGGAAAAACATCTTATTCCTGGCCCTTGGAAGGATCAGCTTACACAATATCGGAACACCAAATTACATGATCTGAAACTTTTCATTCAAAAGTGTGCCAAGGTATTGTAAACCAGGTTTTCATGAACACGGAATGCTTGAGCTAGCCAAGATCACCAATGGCTTCTCTCCAGGTACCGACCGTACGTCTCCATTGCAATGCCAAGACTTGGGGGGAAAACTTGTTTACAGATAAATCGAGCTGAGCGATCGATGATGGATTGGTTTGAATTGATTTTGTCGTGCAGATCGCCTTGTTGGGAAAGGCGGCGCCGGCCGGGTCTACAGGGGGTGTACCATAGGAGGCAAGGTGCAGCTCGGTGGAGCATGAGAACGCCATGTCCCTCGGGTTTTGCGTCGACGGCGGCAGCGACAGGCTGATGCTCGTGTACGACTACATGCCGCGAGGCAGCCTGGAGAGGAATTTGTCAAAACAGGAGAACGGAGAGGAGAGGTAGAATTGAATTTGAGGAGACGGCGTGCGTGAAGGCCGTAAGGGCATAACAGGCACGACGTTTCTCGGTCCCACCTGCCAGATCCCTCAAATTTACTCGTGACCTGTTTTGACGAACGAGGTCGATTAAGCAACCCTTCTTTACGAGTTTATCTAGACGCGGCAGAGCGGTAACCTACAACGACCTGTTTTGACAAATTTCTCAGAATGAAGCATGCTCATGGACATGGCCCGGGCAAGGCTGCCACTGCGGGTGACTTCGTGCGTCCTCCACCTTCCAGCTTGCTCGAGCCTGGGCGGCCTGCTCTAGCACCTCGACGTCGCTGATCCGGCCGGACGTGCGGTGGCGCTGGACACGCCATCATCGCCGCCATGCGAGGGCCGCACGGCTTGTCGGCAGATGTCGCGCGCCTAGGGCATCCACCAGCCAGCACCTCCCACCTCAGCTCCCCCTGCCGCTGCAAAAGAAGAAGGGCGCCCCATTGGCTGCTGTGTGCCTGCAAGCAAGCGGCCGCCATTAAACAACAAAAGGTGTTCAAGGAGTATTATTATTCTTCCTTGCAGCACAGATGCACACTAGTGTTCTCGATCGGCTCTCACCCTCTCGCATAAAGTAACGGGTTAGGGCATGTACAATGGGTGCCTTAAGTTGTGTCTTAAAGTGTGTCTAAGGGGTTGGATGTAAAAAAACTTAAAACACGTATCTTGACGAAGACATAGTGTCTTAGCTCCATGTTCGAGGCAGAAGACTAACTGATTGGTCACTTTAATTTATTGAATGCTCTGATTGGTATAATGAATATCGTAAGACATATGTTTTAGACATGACCACTGTATTATATTGTGTTTTAGTTGTATCTTATATTTGGAGTACCGTGCAGCAGTGTCTAGGTTGAACATGCCCTTATTATTCTTCCTGCCTTTTCACACGAAATTTATTGCACTGGTTTTGTCCAACCATCAGAACCGCCCAAAGCGCAGCCCCCAAAGCCACTCGACAAGCGCTAATATATGAAGACCAAATTAAACCTCCAGCCTCTAAGGAATGGCCCCTGGCAATTAACTTTATTGTGGGTTTCCTAACTTGCTATCCTTTTTGTGGGTTTAGATCCAACTTTACCTGTTGGGAGCACTTGAGTTTAATCTGACCCATCACAGGTTCTAGGACAGTGCGCAAACACACCTTCTGACCAATCCTGAGAGCAATCAGAAGACCCATTATTTGTGTTACAAAATATATTGTTCATGTGATCAAATCTCTGACAGTCTTTTTCCAAGGGACACACCCCTTGAGAACCACTGTATACACTTGTATATAAACTGTCCTGTCACTGCAATAAACAAGTGAAAACTGTCATTTGTCATTCCCTCTATCTTTCTCTCTCCACTGGTTTTGCCACTGAGATATAACACGTTATCAGCACTTTGCTCCTGGATCAGAGAAGAATTTGTCGCTCACAAGAAAAGGAGTGGGAGCGGTTTTGATTGCCCATAAACTGTAAGAATTATTGCGTTCTTCTTTTCGAAATAAGAGAAAGAAGAGGAATGGATTGCTCGCTGTTGAAGAAAATTGGAGGGATCGGCCTCTAGAATCAACAGGAAGGTATGGAACCTAGCATTCCTCTTCGTGTTCGTCGTTTGTGTGAAGAACTTTGTGGCGTCGATGACGTTGTCCGACAACGATCGACCTCACCAGCACGCACCTGCACGGGCGCGGCCGACCCCCGGGCACTGGCCATGGCGAAGCCCCAAGCGGGCGCAAGGCGCGCACTCGGTGGATCCCCAGTGCGGGCGCGACCTTGGCAAGGGGATGTGCGCGACCCCGACAAGGGCACGGGCGCGGCCCCGACGCGAGCCTCGGCTCGGCAGCGAGCACCGCCTCAGCGCGAGCGCTCTCTGGAAGCCAGGCGAGTGCGGGCACTGCCCGACCCCGGCAGGCGCGGGCGCGGCCAACGATGGTGTGGAAGCCGACCGACCGACCACTGCTCGGTCGCGGACGCCGGCATCGGCCCCCATCGGCTTGCCTTGGCCTCGGCTCGCTCGAACAGGGGCGACCGGGCACCCTCGGCGCACGCGCCTGCCACACGCCGGCGCGGGAGCGCCCGGCTCGTGGGCGTGGCTGGCCCCGGCGCGGGCACGGCTGGCCGCCGGCGCGGATCAGGCAACGGCGAGCCCCGGCGCGGGCGCGGCCGGCCTCAGCCTCGGCCCTGACAGAGGCAGGCAGGCCCCTCGGCGCGCGCGCTTGGCACACGGTGGCGCCCCCCACGCCGGCCGTGGTGGCTTGGTGCAGGCAGGGGCGGTCGAGCCCCTCGACGGCGGTAGCGCTCCCCCTAGCGGCGGCGGGATTAGCCCCTAGCGGCGGCGGCTACAGTAGCTGGGCGGTTAGGGTTTCAAAACCCTAACCGCCCCACTTATAATGGGCCTGTCGAGCGCATGGGCCGCCCCTGCATGTTGGCTGCACGCCTAGGCCACCTCGGCCTGGATGGCGCACCTGGGCCGCCCCGGCCTAGAGGCTGGCCGCGTGGGTCGCCTCGGCCTGGTGGCGCCTAAGCCGCCCTCATGGGACCAAATTGGTCCTAAAATGGCATGTTTACTATTTTAAATTCTGATTTTCAGTATAAGACTCTGTTGAGATGTAATTGTGATAGTTGTCTGTTTTTAGTATTAAAAATGCAGACTCGGTTGTGAATTATATTTGTTTTTACATTTATAATTCATATTTTTCAACTTGATTTTGTTTTCGCATTCTTTTATGTTTGCATGGAAAACATAACACATAATAAGTCGAAACTGAATGGTCTACATGCAAAATAAAATTACATTATTTTAGATTAAGAGCATAGGGAGATAGAGTCCTAAGCATTGGCTGCGCTAAATTCTTTTATAGAGTTTAGTAGCCTAGAGACCGTGCTTGAGGCAGCATTTGAAATGCCTATCTCTATGAGGTCTATATCTCTCGGGATGATTACCTATACGTGCTATCCAAAATAACAGGATATGGAGTTCTTGAATTTTACTTTGATAGTTAGTCGAGTATGGGTAGTGGAGACCTAAGCATTGGCTGCGGTTTGTTCATCCATGAACTTATCAGCCCAGAGACCGTGCTTTTAGGCAGCAAGTTTCTTGCCCACTACTAGGAGATCTACCTCATTAATTTGAGGATTATCTATACAATGCTCACTAATATTCAAAGTATTTATTCAACTGGAAGGTTTGGAACCTTCAGGCAAGCCAGACTGGACGTTGTGGTCATGCTGGCAACTCAAAGAGTTTTTTTAATTAAGTTCTACTTAATTAAATGAAGAATTCTTGCAAAATATGATGCATATATATTCAACTTGGGATTATTCAACACATGATGGAGATCTAATGTCACACCCGGTTTTTAGAAGGTAAACCGAATGCGAACCATGTACGTGCCAGGATCAGTTATTCACGTACACAGCAGTTACATAACATGGACATCATCACACAGTGCTCAAATAGTATTAGAAAGGGAAATAATAGTCGATTACATCATACGTCTGAGACGTCCATATAGTTCTTACAATAAATCAAAGTGCGGAAAAGAAACGTAGATAACACGGCCTTCACAGGCAGCCGACTGGGGGTTGCCGCTAACCCACGCCTAGAACTCGTCGTAGTCTTGGAACTCCTGGAAGTCTCCTTCCACAGCTTCATCTTCTCCTGAGCAGTGGTTGCAATGCTGACAACCTGGAGGGGGGGGGATTTGGTGTGTAGAGCAAGGGTGAGTACACATCAACATACTCAGCAAGTATCCTGTTTGGCTGTAGTGGACTAGCTTTATGTGGGGATAAGTCAAGCAGTTGCTTTTAGTTGGTCAGGTTATTACTTACTAGTAGAGGGCCAGGTTTTAATATTAACCCAAGTTATTAGCCCAATGTATCCTTTCCAAACGGAAAGAATACCACTTACCAATACCATAACCATAATCAGAACCATCAATCTCATTGCCACCTGTACCAAAGTATCACTGATCAAGTATCACTAATCTCTGGAGCTCCCTTGGCCGCTCATAACCGTGAGCACGGCTGATATATCAGTTTCATAACACTCTGCAGAGGTTGCGCACTTTACCCACAAGCCGTGATTCCCTCTTGCCTCGGGCTGATCAAACCCTTAAACACTACCAAGGTGAATAGGCAGGGTCTCACTACGTAGCCTTTACAAAGATTCCCTGGAGCTGTAGCCACCCGTTAGGTTTCCTAAATGTACCGCACTCCTCCCCAAGGGACAAATCAACCTTGGCAGAGCGAGCCGCATACACCGAGCCCCATTGACGGCACAACGGCTAAGCAAACTACACCCCGGTTCCTCTAATTATTCAGCTAAGGGCGTCCCATTCCACCCTCATGGTTGCACTGTTTTCCCGGGCGGTCATCCATTGAACAAGTCCTTACGGAGAGGCACTCGAGAAACCGCTCGAGTCCCCTTAAAGGTCACAAATATCATCGTAAATAAGAAGGGGAAAACAGCGTATCATAGATAATCACATCATGTTCATTGATTAGAGTTGAGCAATAGCATCAAACTAAGCAGTAATAATCCGACCCAAATAGGTAAACAAGGACATGGATAACAAAAGCTAGTCAATCCTTAGGTATAAATGTGTAATGCGGGAGGTGAATTAAAGAATGAATAGGACAGAGATGGGTCAAAGGACACTTGCCTCCACCAACCGACTGCTGCTCAGGGGCTTCTCCTGCGAATTCCTCGGGCTCTTCGACCGGATCGTTTTCTATGCGAGCGCAAACATACATACATCCACATATTTAATACAAAAGAACAGTACACCATACAAGGGAACAAGTAAAGCGAATATGCATCAAGTATGACATTTGACATCGCATTTGTTATGGTTAGAAAGAAACGGGAAAGGGTCTCGCAGGGGTTTAAAGTTTATGCACTAATGATTAGTTACAATTGATTCTTAACAAAAGAATTCTGTTATATATATACTAATGGGAACCTAATCATTTTTAGTTGATCAACATTGCACGGGATAAACAATTAACTACGTGAATCAATAGCATAACGGAATTTTAAATTAAACTTCCTATTTTCCATAGCATGAACAATGATTAGTCTACCTAAAATAAAGTAATTATGATCACAGAAAGTAAATAAAATAAAATAAAAAAAATAAAAAAAACAGAGGGGGGCGGTTGAACCGGCCCTAGGGCGGTTGAACCGGCCCTAGGCTGGGCGGCTGGGCGGCTGAGCTGGGCGGGCGCGCGGGGGAGGGCGGCCGAGCTGGGGGCCGGGGCGGCCGAGCTGGCGGCCGAGGCCAGCCGAGCTGGCGGCCAGGGGCCAGGCGGGCGGGGGGGGGGCGCGGCCGGGGGGGGCTGGCCGGGGGCGGCCGTGGCCGGGGGCGGCCGTGGCCGGCTGGGGCTGGGGCTGGCCGGGCGGCGCGGCCAGGGCCGGCACGGCCAGGGGCGGGGCTGGGGGCGGCCGGCGCGGCCAGGGGCGGCCGGGCCTTGGCCGGGCAGGGAGGGGGAGAGGAGGGGAGAGGGGAGGGAGGAGAGGGAGGAGAGAGGGGAGGGGCTCACCGGCGTCGGGGAACGACGACGAGGGGCGGCCGGCGGCAGGGGGCGGCGGCGGCCTAGGGCAGGGGCGTAGGGGCGGCGCTAGGGAGAGAGAGAGGGAAAATGAGAGGGAGAGGGAGAGGGTTAGGGGAAAAAGGGGAGGTGGGGGGGCGGCTGGGCCTCTTTGGGCCCAAGAGGGGGGCGCGCAGGGGCGGCTGGGCCGGCCGGGGTCGGCCCACGGCGCGGGAGAGAGAGAAAGAGAGAGAAAGAAAAAGAAAAGATTATTTCCCTGTTTTCGAAATCCGATCTTTCTAGATGAATGCGTTTGCACTTTCAAACAATCAAAAAATGCAAGGTTCGGCATGGTGCATCAAACAACACAAAGTATCTTTAGAGTTTTTTCTTACACGGGAAATCCAAACCGAATCCCGCTAACTTTGGAAAAGGTCAAGGTTTAGCGAGGGGAAAAAGAAAAGGAAAAGGTAACGCCCGAATTTTGGCGAGTAAAGAAAAGAAAAAATTCAACTGCAAAATTCGGGGCGTTACAAACCTATCCCCCTTAAAAGAATCTCGCCCTCGAGATTCAGGGCTGGCTAGCAAAGAGCTCTGGGTACTTGGCCATCAAATCATCTTCACGCTCCCAGGTTGCTTCTTCCTCAGAGTGGTGACTCCATCTGACTTTGCACATTCTGATGGTTTTCCTTCGGATGACTCTATCTGCAATCTCAAGAATCTGAGCTGGCTTCTCAACATAGGTCAAGTCCTCCTGGACCTCCAGACCTTCCACTGGCAACTGCTCTTCTGGCACACGCAAGCACTTCTTCAACTGAGACACATGGAAGACATCATGCACAGCTGACAAATTCTCTGGCAGACTGAGCTGATAGGCCACTTCTCCACGCTTTGAGAGGATTTGGTATGGACCAATGTAGCGGGGTGCTAGCTTGCCTTTAATTCCGAACCTTCTGACTCCTCTGATCGGTGACACTTTCAGATAGACAAAGTCTCCGACTTCAAAACTCAGCTCTCTTCTTCTTGTGTCTGCATAGCTTCGCTGCCTCGATTGCGCTATCTTCAGATTCTCTCGAACCATCTTGATGTTCTCTTCGGCTTCAAGCAAAATGTCTGGCCCAAACACTTGCTTCTCTCCAGGCTGATCCCATTGCAACGGAGTTCTACAACTCCTTCCATAAAGCGCTTGGAATGGTGACATCTTCAAACTGGCCTGGTAACTGTTGTTATAGGAAAACTCTGCATACGGCAATCGCTTATCCCATCCGGACTGATCTTGCAACGCACAGGCTCTCAACATGTCTTCAAGAATTTGATTGGTTCTTTCAGTCTGGCCATCTGTCTGCGGGTGATAAGCTGAACTGAAATTCAGATGCGTGCCCAAGGCTTCATGCAACTGCTGCCAGAAATGAGAGGTGAACTGCGTTCCTCTGTCTGACACTATCTTCTTTGGCACGCCATGAAGACAAACGATCCGAGACATATACAACTCTGCCAATACTGCACTGTTGTAGGTGGTCTTGACTGGTATGAAGTGGGCTGACTTGGTCAAACGGTCCACTACTACCCAAATAGAATCGTAGCCGGCTCGAGTGCGAGGCAATCCGACTATGAAATCCATACCGATTTCATCCCATTTCCACTGAGGGATCTGCAACGGTTGCAACAACCCAGCAGGTCTCTGGTGTTCGGCCTTGATTCGCCGACAACTATCGCACTTAGCCACATGCTCTGCGATTTCCCTCTTCATTCCATACCACCAGAATTTCTTCTTCAGATCCTGATACATCTTCTCACTACCAGGGTGAATCGAATAAGCTGTCTCATGAGCTTCCTTTAGAATCAACTCCCGAACAGACTGGACATTGGGAACACACAAGCGGTCTTTGAACCATACCACGCCTTCAGCATCTTCTCGAAAATCTTTGCCTCTGCCATCTAGAATCAGTCGCCGAATCTCACTGATCTTCTCATCATTCTTCTGCGCTTCTTTGATTTCTCGCTCCAAGGTAGGTTCCAATTCAACTGTGACTCCTCGCGAATTATTCAGAAATCCGAGACTCAACCTGTCAAACTCCTTGGCTAACTCATAAGGCATCGGACAAGCGACCATCAGATTGACTTGACTCTTTCTGCTCAAAGCATCTGCCACTACGTTTGCTTTGCCTGGATGGTAATGGATCTCCAACTCATAGTCTTTGATCAGCTCTAACCATCTTCGTTGCCTCATGTTCAGCTCTGTCTGAGTGAATATGCACTTCAGACTCTTGTGGTCTATGTAAACATCGCATTTCTGTCCATACAGATAGTGCCTCCATGTCTTCAGTGCGTGAACCACTGCTGCCAACTCTAGATCATGGATTGGGTAATTCTTCTCATGAACCTTCAGCTGTCGGGACGAGTAAGCCACAACTCTTCCCTCTTTCATCAACACGCATCCCAAACCTGTGTAACAAGCATCACAGTACACAGAGAAGGGCTTGTGCACATCGGGCAAGACTAGGACAGGCGCTGTTGTCAACTTCTCTTTCAGCGCTTCGAAGGCCTCCTGACATTTCTGTGTCCACTTGAACTCAACCTTGTTGCCTAGCAACGCTGTCATTGGTTTCGCAATCTTCGAAAACCCTTCAATGAATCGCCGATAATATCCAGCCATTCCAATGAAGCTCTTGATTCCTCGAGCATCCGTTGGCGCTTTCCAGTTCAGAATGTCTGCCACTTTCTTCGGATCCACAGCCAATCCTTCTTTGTTGATTATGTGACCCAAGAACAGGACTTCACTGATCCAGAACTCACACTTGCTCAACTTTGCATACAGCTGGTGCTCTCGCAATCTCTGCAATACCATCCTCAAATGATATGCATGCTCTTCTTCACTTTGAGAATAAATCAGAATGTCATCAATGAATACCACCACAAACTTATCGAGATAATCCATGAATACACTGTTCATCAAGTTCATAAAGAACGCTGGTGCATTGGTCAAACCAAAAGACATCACTGTGAACTCATACAAACCATACTTGGTAATGAATGCCGTCTTCGGAATGTCCGAAGGTCGGATCCTGAGCTGATGATAACCTGACCTCAGATCAATCTTGGAGAACACATTGGCTCCTCTCAACTGGTCAAACAGATCTTCTATTCTGGGCAAAGGATACTTATTCTTGATCGTGACTTCATTCAAAGCTCGGTAATCGATACACATCCTCTTGGTGCCATCTTTCTTCTCCACAAACAGGACAGGGGCGGCCCAAGGCGAGGTGCTTGGCCGGATGTAACCTTTCTCTGACAGCTCATCAATCTGCTTCTTAAGCTCAACCAACTCTGGTCCAGATATTCTGTAAGCTCTCTTAAAGATGGGGGCGGTTCCAGGAAGAAGCTCTATGGCAAACTCAACTTTCCGCTCTGGTGGCATACCCGGTAAGTCCTTTGGAAACACATCTGGGAATTCAGACACAACCTTGATACTCTCAATCGGGTCTGCTTCACTGCTATCGACAGCCATCTGATAACAACTTCCTCTCTTCGGCTCAGGCGGGACTAACTCGGTCACCACTTCCTCTCCTAGTGGGGACACCAACTTGATTGTCCTTTTATCACAACTGATAACTGCCTGATACTTATCTAGCCAATTCATCCCTAGGATGACATCTATTCCCTGAGTACCCATTACTATAAGGTTAGCGGGAAACGCTATCCCCCTTATTTCCACACTTATATTCAAACATATGCTATCAGCTCGAATTCTACCACCAGCTGAGTCAATTTGAATGGGAGTTGATATGGTAGTAATTGGAAGATTATGTGCTTCTACCCATGATGCAGTAATAAAAGAATGCGTTGCTCCAGTATCAAATAACACTTCTGCAATATGGGAGTCGACTGGGAACATACCTACTGTCATGTCGGGGGTCTCCTGAACTGCTTCGGCCTCCAAGTGATTCAATCTTCCATGATTATAGCGCTGCTGAGGGCGGTTACCTGCTCCAGACTGAGACGCATTCTGCTTTGCTGGGGCATTGGGGCCTGACTGCTGCTGGGCTGCTTTCTTCGGACATTGCATCACCCAATGGCCTTGCTCTCCACAGTGGAAACATGCTCTGTTTCCAACCTGAGCTGGTGCTGCCTGATTGCTCTGCTGGCTTGCTGGGGCAGGAAGACGAGGTGTCTGCTGATTCTGCCTCTGAAACTGGCCTCCTCCTGACTGATTGCTCTGACGGTTCTGGTACTGGTGCTGAGGATACTGCCTTTGGAACTGCTGATACTGCTGACGCTGCTGATGCTGCTGAGGTGGACACTGGTTCTGCCTGAACTGCTGAGGTTGATTGCCTGAGAAACGAGGGCGGCTGCTGCTTCCAGGCTGGGGCCCACTGATCTTGCGCTTACGATCTTCCATCTCCTTACGCTTCCTTTCTGTCATGATTGCTCTGTCAATCAAGTGCTGGAATGTCGGGAAGGTATGATTCATCAGCTGATACTGCAGAGGGTCAACCAAGCCTCTCAGAAAACGGTACTGTCGCTTGGCGTCGGTGTTGACATCTTCGGGAGCATAGCGGGACAACTGCAGAAACCTGTCTCGATACTCACTGACAGATGATGACCCTTACTTAAGGGCCAGGAACTCCTCCTTCTTCACTGTCATCAGACCTGCAGGCACATGGTACTGACGAAAGCTACCTCTGAACTCTTCCCAAGTGATGGTGTCGGGGTCGGCATGGGTGGCGAGGTAAGACTCCCACCATGATTGGGCTGCTCCTCTCAACAGACGGGGACCATACAAGACTTTCTCCCTGTCGTCACACTGAGCGGTATGCAACTCCCGCTCCACAGTGTGCAGCCAATCTTCAGCATCCATGGGGTCAGAAGAGTGAGCGAACGTTGGGGGATGACCTCTCATGAATTCAGCACGCTTATCTCTAGGCATCTGAGGCATCTGAGGCTGGGGTGGTGCTTGCTGCTGCTGCTGCTGAATGGCGGCCAGAGTCTGACCGATGGCCTGAACTGCCTGAGTCTGCATCAGAAACATCTGCTCGATCGACATCGGGGGCGGGGGCGGCAGCTGCTGCTGCTGGGGCACCTCATCCTGCGGAGCGGCTTGCTCCTGCTGAGCACGCCTTCCTCCTCTGCGCCTGTTCTCTGACATCTGCAGAACGCAACCACACATCAGAACTGATCTGGCAAATCTTGCAGCATAAGAAAAGAGTATAGAATTCTCCAACAGCACTGAACAGATGAGCATCTTCACTGATCTCCAACCCAGACCACGCAGCTTCTCAGATAAAGAGGAAAGTAGAATAAAGGTTTTCCCAACTATATAACTAACTCCATTAACATAATAGGTAAGCCAAAATGCAGGGGATACCCACACTCTGGTGACAATCATTACAAAGATCCAAACCAAACATAGTTCATCATGACAAACATAAATGCACAGGATATAGCAAACTACCCTGTCTAACTAAGACTAACTAAGACCGAGACTAACGCTAAGACTGAAGCTTCTATGTATATATATTTCGTATTAATTACAAGATCCAACTCTAACGAGCTATGGTTCTAGATTTATCTTGGTCTTGCAGTCGGGATTGCCATAAGACTGGAGTCCACGCCGAGGTGAGCGGTACGGGTGCTGAGTCCCAACGGGAGCGGGGGAACCATCATCCAAGTGACGACGTTCCGCGCGCTCAGCCCGCAGCAGGGCGATCTCAGCACGAGCCCTACTCAGCTCGTCTAATGCATGGTCCAGCTCCGTGTTTAGCACGGCGGCTAGGTTGACTGTGCTGCTCAACCTAGGATTGTCCTCACCAGCAGGTGAAACAATCACGCCTCCTGTGCTGCCAGATGGACGGCGGGGGTAATACTTCAGGTCGAGACCGTCAGCTACCCCACCGAGAACCGAGCAGTAGTGCGAAAGCGCACGCCGTGCAGCATCCTACATGGCTGCCTCAGCTGAGTCCCGCTCAGAGATAGAATAGTGCTCTGAGCAAGCCTCCGCGCCCTGGAGACTGTTCTCCGGACGGCGCACCAAGCAGGTCGCCTCCCAGCGGTCCGGGTAGACCCCGCGACTATGCTGGTAGACCACACAGCGATACTCGATGGACCAAGTACGCCGGTCAAGTGCCCGACGTAGCAGGGTGTCGAGCGCGTCGTGGAAGTGACACCCGCGAGCAGCGTCGCGAGTGATGGGTCGAGCAACCCATCCTTCTGGCTCATGGTCAGCAGGGAGGTCGGTGTTGTGGCTCAAGCTGTCGTCGCCACCTCCGTCGTCTGGGTCTCCTCCAGCAGCTACTCCAGAAGCTGGGACGCCCAGTGGTGGTGCAGGGGGCGCCTCCAGGGGAAGCACAGGAGAGCAGCTCCTCACAGACTCTATCTCCTGCTGGAGCGAGAAGGAAGAGCCCTGCTGCTCCTGACATCGACGTTCCTGCTCCTCATGCAGGCGGTGGTGCAGTCTCTCCAAGTGGCTGGACTGACCGGCCACGGGACGGCGAAGCGGACGCTCAGCAAAGCGAGAGGGTAAGAAGGGGATGACGGACTTTCGTGCAGTGTGTCTAAGTCGAGCCATCTACAAAGGACATCGCAAGCAAAAGGGTGAGAACAGAATTAATATGACCAGCAAGTAATGAATCATAAATAAATGAAGGATCAGAATAAAACATAATTTTCAGCAAGGTATAATGTATAGTAGAACATAGGTTTGGTCGGTATGACCAACTTTTGAAGGGATATCAAAGTCAAGGCAGGGACAGAGGTCTATAGTCCTTAGAACGACCATTCTACTCTAGGTTAGCGGTCCTACAGTCAGCACGGCTTTGATACCACTTATGTCACACCCGGTTTTTAGAAGGTAAACCGAATGCGAACCATGTACGTGCCAGGATCAGTTATTCACGTACACAGCAGTTACATAACATGGACATCATCACACAGTGCTCAAATAGTATTAGAAAGGGAAATAATAGTCGATTACATCATACGTCTGAGACGTCCATATAGTTCTTACAATAAATCAAAGTGCGGAAAAGAAACGTAGATAACACGGCCTTCACAGGCAGCCGACTGGGGGTTGCCGCTAACCCACGCCTAGAACTCGTCGTAGTCTTGGAACTCCTGGAAGTCTCCTTCCATAGCTTCATCTTCTCCTGAGCAGTGGTTGCAATGCTGACAACCTGGAGGGGGGGGATTTGGTGTGTAGAGCAAGGGTGAGTACACATCAACATACTCAGCAAGTATCCTGTTTGGCTGTAGTGGACTAGCTTTATGTGGGGATAAGTCAAGCAGTTGCTTTTAGTTGGTCAGGTTATTACTTACTAGTAGAGGGCCAGGTTTTAATATTAACCCAAGTTATTAGCCCAATGTATCCTTTCCAAACGGAAAGAATACCACTTACCAATACCATAACCATAATCAGAACCATCAATCTCATTGCCACCTGTACCAAAGTATCACTGATCAAGTATCACTAATCTCTGGAGCTCCCTTGGCCGCTCATAACCGTGAGCACGGCTGATATATCAGTTTCATAACACTCTGCAGAGGTTGCGCACTTTACCCACAAGCCGTGATTCCCTCTTGCCTCGGGCTGATCAAACCCTTAAACACTACCAAGGTGAATAGGCAGGGTCTCACTACGTAGCCTTTACAAAGATTCCCTGGAGCTGTAGCCACCCGTTAGGTTTCCTAAATGTACTGCACTCCTCCCCAAGGGACAAATCAACCTTGGCAGAGCGAGCCGCATACACCGAGCCCCATTGACGGCACAACGGCTAAGCAAACTACACCCCGGTTCCTCTAATTATTCAGCTAAGGGCGTCCCATTCCACCCTCATGGTTGCACTGTTTTCCCGGGCGGTCATCCATTGAACAAGTTCTTACGGAGAGGCACTCGAGAAACCGCTCGAGTCCCCTTAAAGGTCACAAATATCATCGTAAATAAGAAGGGGAAAACAGCGTATCATAGATAATCACATCATGTTCATTGATTAGAGTTGAGCAATAGCATCAAACTAAGCAGTAATAATCCGACCCAAATAGGTAAACAAGGACATGGATAACAAAAGCTAGTCAATCCTTAGGTATAAATGTGTAATGCGGGAGGTGAATTAAAGAATGAATAGGACAGAGATGGGTCAAAGGACACTTGCCTCCACCAACCGACTGCTGCTCAGGGGCTTCTCCTGCGAATTCCTCGGGCTCTTCGACCGGATCGTTTTCTATGCGAGCGCAAACATACATACATCCACATATTTAATACAAAAGAACAGTACACCATACAAGGGAACAAGTAAAGCGAATATGCATCAAGTATGACATTTGACATCGCATTTGTTATGGTTAGAAAGAAACGGGAAAGGGTCTCGCAGGGGTTTAAAGTTTATGCACTAATGATTAGTTACAATTGATTCTTAACAAAAGAATTCTGTTATATATATACTAATGGGAACCTAATCATTTTTAGTTGATCAACATTGCACGGGATAAACAATTAACTACGTGAATCAATAGCATAACGGAATTTTAAATTAAACTTCCTATTTTCCATAGCATGAACAATGATTAGTCTACCTAAAATAAAGTAATTATGATCACAGAAAGTAAATAAAATAAAATAAAAAAATAAAAAAAAACAGAGGGGGGGGCGGTTGAACCGGCCCTAGGGCGGTTGAACCGGCCCTAGGCTGGGCGGCTGAGCTGGGCGGGCGCGCGGGGGAGGGCGGCCGAGCTGGGGGCCGGGGCGGCCGAGCTGGCGGCCGAGGCCGGCCGAGGCCAGCCGAGCTGGCGGCCAGGGGCCAGGCGGGCGGGGGGGGGGGGGGCGCGGCCGGGGGGGGCTGGCCGGGGGCGGCCGTGGCCGGGGGCGGCCGTGGCCGGCTGGGGCTGGGGCTGGCCGGGCGGCGCGGCCAGGGCCGGCGCGGCCAGGGGCGAGGCTGGGGGCGGCCGGGCCTTGGCCGGGCAGGGAGGGGGAGAGGAGGGGAGAGGGGAGGGAGGAGAGGGAGGAGAGAGGGGAGGGGCTCACCGGCGTCGGGGAACGACGGCGAGGGGCGGCCGGCGGCAGGGGGCGGCGGCGACCTAGGGCAGGGGCGTAGGGGCGGCGCTAGGGAGAGAGAGAGGGAAAATGAGAGGGAGAGGGTTAGGGGAAAAAGGGGAGGTGGGGGGGGGGGCTGGGCCTCTTTGGGCCCAAGAGGGGGGCGCGCAGGGGCGGCTGGGCCGGCCGGGGTCGGCCCACGGCGCGGGAGAGAGAGAAAAAGAGGAGAGAGAAAGAGAGAGAAAGAAAAAGAAAAGATTATTTCCCTGTTTTCGAAATCCGATCTTTCTAGATGAATGCGTTTGCACTTTCAAACAATCAAAAAATGCAAGGTTCGGCATGGTGCATCAAACAACACAAAGTATCTTTAGAGTTTTTTCTTACACGGGAAATCCAAACCGAATCCCGCTAACTTTGGAAAAGGTCAAGGTTTAGCGAGGGGAAAAAGAAAAGGAAAAGGTAACGCCCGAATTTTGGCGAGTAAAGAAAAGAAAAAATTCAACTGCAAAATTCGGGGCGTTACATCTAAGCTTTGGTTGCAATAAGTTCTTGGAATTTATTTGCCTAGAGACCAAGCTTTTAGACAGCAAAATATAATTTGCCTATCAGTAAGAGGTCTACATCATATGATCATGATGATTACCTATATGTATTTTTCCCAAGTAGATATGTTGGAGATGTGATGTTGGTTATTCACCTTTATGGTGATTTCCATTTTATTTTTGAAATTTTGGTCAAGCACAGGGTAGTGGAGTCCTAAGCATTGGCTGCGGTATGTTCCTTGAATATATCAGCCCAGAGACCATGCTTTCAGGCAGCAAAAGTTTGCCCACTACTGAGAGATCTACTCCATTGTTTCATTACATGGAGTTTATCTATGTTGTGTCCACCAATTTTCAAAAATCTTTTGGTACAATGTATGTGATACCTATAATTCTCCAACATATGAAGATATGATATATTTTGCAGCATATTACAACATCAGAAAATGGTTAAGCCATTTGAAGGATAATAACTTAATATAGTTTGACGAACTCACCTAATTGGCTTAATTATCCTCAATGTTCATTGGATATGTTCATTTTATTTTTACATCATATGGGAATTCACCTCTTCGTTTTTAAGGAAACGAGATGCTCTCTTTCTCTTGCGGTTCTTATGAAAAGAACTTATGTGCTTTTGCGGCTTGATATGCAAGCGCAAAATGAATAGCAAAGAAAATCATAAGACTTATGGACTTATGAGTATGTGTCTACATTATGTTGTAGACTAACACTTTGTATTCAAATATTTTTGCTTGAAAGCAAATATATAAGCACATTAAAAAGGGAAGGGCAATGAGTATGCCAAACTCTTTTGTCATTACACTATACATGGTATAGTGTTGTATGCCTAAGCATCTAATCATGTATATGAAATCCCAATAGATGCATACTACTCATGAAATTAAAGCTAAGATATGAAGTGTACTTCAATCTTCCATCTGACATGATAACAGTGGTTAGTTGTGTAATTCATGATTTGGACTAATCATGTAACAACACTTCTTTTTCTAAGAG
Source organism: Zea luxurians (assembly GCA_029449295.1). Taxonomy (NCBI): domain Eukaryota; kingdom Viridiplantae; phylum Streptophyta; class Magnoliopsida; order Poales; family Poaceae; genus Zea; species Zea luxurians. The sequence goes on along the minus strand of JAOPSE010000016.1, from coordinate 34,378,944 downwards.
AAGACCACTTTGTTAGATGATTTGCTTTTGAGTAATATTTAAATGATGCATGAGATTTGGTATAATCTCATAATTGATGTTGTGATAGGTTCAACTCATGCGGTGTGAGTTGAACACACTCATGTGATTTGAGTGTAAAAACTCATATGAATTTGAGTTAAACAAACTCATCGATTGGAGTTGATCACTCATGTGATTTGAGTTGAACAAACTCATCGATTAGAGTTGAACCAACTCATCAAGGGAGTTGAAGACTCATTGATTTGAGTTGTGCAAACTTGTACATGGATTCTTCCAATTGTGGAAGAAACATGCAACGTGGAGAATTGTGCCACAAACTCTATAAGTGGGGAAACAAAATATTCTCATATTCCTTTGGAAAGAGGAAAGAATATTTTTGACAATCGCTTCGCGCGATATCATGATATGTTAATATCTAGTCCCCTTTTGGTAATAGAAGTATCAAGGATGTGTTGATATATCCTAATTTATCTTACCAAATTATAGAGATATCCATAAAATTACTATCATGTGGAAATACAAAGTGATAGTGATGGATATTGCATATGTTTCTCAGAAACATTTCTTATGGATTGTATTCTACATACATCCTCCCATACAAAGTGTTGCATATGTTATAACTTTTCAAGTGATGACACTTATCATGCTAGGTAAGATTGAATTGGTCATCCCACTGTTGGGATGAAATGAAAAGTTATGAACAATTCTATTGGTCATTTTTTCAATAAGATGGATACTTGATGGGTATCATCGAGAATGAGATTTTAAGTCCCTCTTGTCTTAAAATCTGATCTGAATTGGTTAAGTTCTTTGAATTATTTCAAAGGAACAAGTGTGGTCCATTACAGAGTTGTATGGACATTGAAGGCTTTATATGGTTATTTGGTGCATCTATATGATGACCTCAAGTGTGTCCTTCGGACAACACATGACCATTAAGTAATAATGTCTCAAGCTTGAGCACATTAGCCTCCACACTACTGAATTTACCAAATGTGCTTACAATGATGATTGTTTGTCTTGGTATTCAGAATGATATCCATAAAGGATATGATGAATCTGTGATAGATTCGAAAATTTCAGATCATTAATGATCATCAGTAATGAATTGTCATTTCCAGCCGGTTATGGTTGGAGTCAGGAAGTTTTACACGCTCCTGACCTGTGATTAACTGCATGTACTGAATGTACAAGTTCCCCTATGGTTTTTAGTACGTGGGAATCCGTGAAAGATTTCCCATGCGTACATTGGGTATGTTTTCCCAATCTCACCACCGCAGCGTACATGTATGGGCACACAAAAAGCTGGGGATCTATGTGAGAATTCATTCTACGTCGATCATTAAGTCTTAGAATCTCTTCATGAGAATCTATTTATGGCCCGTACGCTTGCTTGAATCATGAGCTTTTCCAGGCATTAGGGGGAGATTTCGAGTACCAAAATGAATGCCAGGAAATTATAATGAATGCAATAAGCATTCAGGCTCAGGATCACGTACTAAAACCGAACCTTTGGGTTTGAATGATTTGCAAGAAGTTGCAAATTGACTGCCATGTGCATTTACTATGAGGTGTCACTCAATTTAATCCTATGATGAAGTGCCAGAAAGAGTGGTTACATGGAAAACCACTTAACTCCCTATTGCAACGTTGTTGTAAATAAGAGGGGGGAGAAGTATGGTCACAAATTGGGATTAAGATGCTTACAAGCAGCTGAAGGCAAGACCTTCTGAGATAGTAAATGCAGACCATCTATTCGTTGGTAACCAACCTAGTGTTGGTGGACACCTAAAGGATATTGATTATCCTGTGAATGGAAGACATTCACAACCTAGCTCAGTGCGCACTGATGAGGCTAGGTTATCGGAAGCCCTTGATTCTCGTTTTGGGATTTCACGAGGAATCATAAGGGTACATAAAAAATGACTTTATGTCAACTAGAGAATTGTGTTATCTAAAAGCTACAAGTGTCGACACATACATCTCAGCAATTGTATATGCGCTCCAAGTGATCTAAAAGACTATGGCCATAGCAGAGCATGAGTATGCTCAAACTGGATCTTGTTGAGTGATACAATGTTGCAGAGATAACCTTGCTCACCGGAAAGAAGTGTTAACTTATTTTCACTTCAAGGTATCTTACTGTGGATACAAGTTTGTTTTCATGATTGGAAACAATGAGGTGGTGAGAAAGCATGGCTAGTAGCAACTGGGTTTATACGCAAACCCAAGCATTATTTTAAATGCTATAAATTCTCTTCTACCATGAGTAGTAAAATTCCGATACAATACAAAGGGCAATAAATCATCTATCTGTGCAGTTGATAGATGTAGTGACAACATATGCATATGTGGTCACTAGATTATGGTATATGTGGAGTATTGAAGGATTCCAAATACATAATCACCAATCACAAATTTGTAATGCTTGGAAAGTCTTTGTGACTTAGAGCATCCTGGTCAAATATGGTACATTCGACCTAGTGAATCCTTCTTTCTAAAAGGATACACAAAGTATGGTATGTTCAGTGTAAATATGTGCAGCATATTTTAAACATACATTACTTATCGACGGACTTCAAGATAGAGGATATGAATTGAAAGAGATTTCCAATTCAAAGTAAACTATCTTGAGTATCTTGGATACAAAGTTGTCTATATCCAACGTATATTGAAGAAATTCAATATAATGGAATCATAGTTATTTGATTCTTTCAGATCATGAGATGTGCTATTGTATCTTGCAAGAGCATCCGAACGGATATTGCTTTGCAATGATTTGCTAGCTAGCAGCACATGAGATCGATTTATGATCTCCAGGTGTACTCATGCTCTCCTTATGTTTGGATATATTAATCTTGGATATCTATAGAAGATCCCCCGGTACAAGATCAATGACATACTTCTGGTAAGTTGGACCTACTGTTTGACAAATGTCAATCAACAGAGATTAATGACCACTTACACTAATCATTCTATAGTACACTTCGTGGGATTGTACAGAATGATATACTACATACAGAGGGTATGCGGTGGTCATGATTTTATATCACTGACCTTATTATCTATGAAGATAATATACTTTGTGTTGTTTAGATGAAAAACAAGTTACGAACTAAGTCTCTACCTTACTCCACATTTTAAATGTGTTTGAGAGCAGGTATGGGATGACTTAGTAATTTGCGAAGATCAGGGGGAGTTTCCTCTTGATCGAAAGAACTTGTTTATACATCATGTTGTACTCTTTTCTTCGCATGAGTTTTTCTCTGCTTGGGTTTCTCATTCAAAGTTTTTAACGAGGCAACATCAACACAAGGCCTATGTCGTATCATCTATTTTTCCCGTAGAGGTTTTCGAAGATGATACATTATGGCATAGTTATTGTTGTATTTGAACTAGGTGATGAGTTTATCTCCCTAGAGTTCAAATGAATCAACAATAGAGTATGACTACTCTCCTTATTTCTCCCACTGGGTTTTAAGGATACTCAGCTGATATGTTGATTTCTCAGATTTTCTGGCAAGATTATCTTGGAGAAATATTAGCCTGAGTTATATATCTCATCATTTATTTTCCCCACGGGGGTTTTTGAGATGATGGCTATAGACATATTATTGTTCTTTGGGCTAAAGGTCCATTGGAGAACAACGTACCATGTTTCGATTGAATCACCGACAATTATCTATAAGGATAATTGAGCTTGTGTTGTTCAGATGGAAACAGGAAAATGGAAATATTAACATCTTGCAAACAAAGTCTTATGATAATCTTGCTGACCTATCCACAAAATCTCTACCATGCTCCACGTTTCAGAAATGTGTTAAAGAGGTTGGTATGAGAAGACTTAAGTGATTGCAAGAATCAGGGGGAGGAATTCTCCGTGATATTTGACCTGTTTTGTCCATCATATTACACTCTTTTCTTTGTATGAGTTTTGCCTTATTGAGGTTTTCTCATCCAAAGTTTTTAATGAGATAATATCAACTAAGCTATACGCTTCATCATTGATTTTCCCCATGGGGGGTTTTATGAATGATGATTATAAACATATTTTCTTTTGGAGTTCAATATGAGTTTTACTCATGATCCAAAAGCATTGTGTACTCCTTATTTTTCCCACAGGGTTTTTGAGGAGATAATATCTTGGAAGGCAGATTGCAGATGATCAAATGGACTTGGATTGATCAAGGGGGAGTGTTACAAAATATATTGTTCATGTGATCAAATCCCTGACAGTCTTTTCCCAAGGAACACACCCCTTGGGAACCACTGTATACACTTGTATATAAACTGTCCTGTCACTGTAATAAACAAGTGAAAACTGTTATTTGTCATTCCCTCTGTCTTTCTCTCTCCACTGGTTTTGCCACTGAGATATAACAATTTGCTCGGGATATTGATTTCTTTACCCAAAATGATGCCGCAAGCTAATTGGGAGTGTCCACGTGGAGATGGGGGGCAACCACCGGCGGGTACGCTGCGGGCGCGTTGTTTCTGCAGCGTCGGACTGGGCCCATGACGGCTGGGCCTGACCACCGTCTCTCCGTCATGGGCCTCTGAAGACACAGATAAACGCCAACGACCAGAGAAGCTGCTTCGAATCAGAGGCGTGAGCACTTTTGGGCCACACATAGCTGCTCGTTTCCTTCCTCACGCAAATACTCACTACCCTTGGGCCGGCCGTTGATGGTCTCCCGCGAGGTTAGTTGGAGAACTAACTGGGCCGACCCACTCAGAGGGTGAGGGTAAGGGTAAGGGTATTCCTGTCAATCTAGCAACACTCGAGCGAGTCCCCGGAAACCCTAACCCGCAAATCACATCACCCCCCTATATAAACGACTGTTACCTCCTGTTCTCCGCTGGGCCGCAATCCTACCCGTCCGCCGCACCGCAGCCACCCGAATCGTCAGGTTTGATTGTTCATCCATCGTCTGACGGGGTAGCTGCACGATGGTCCATTTACGGTCTCCAATCCATTCCCTGTTTTCTCTTTGGATTTTGATTTCGATTCTCACTTTTTCTCTCCTTTTGTCGCTTGATCTGGCTGACTGAAGGCTGTGATGACCAAAAACACCTACCTATTTTCTGACTCCTGACGATAGAAACCAATGGATCCTTCTGAGCCTTTATTAAGATCTCGCTTTTCTTTTTGATTAAGGTTCGCTTTTTTCTGGTTCGGTTGTCATCAGATTTTTTTTACCCCCCCCCCCCCCCCCCAAAAAATGCACGAAGGTAGGATTTGCCTTGTTGATGGGATGATAAGCCTTTGACAGAAACCTTCAGTGTTGACCCAAATATCAGACTACAATTATCTGATCGACTCCAAATTCTTACCTTTTTGCACTTGTTCGTAGTATTTATTTTGCTCTCAAAGCCGAACCTCGCCATTTGTTTTGTTTTTTTCAACCTTGTATGTGTTGTGTGTTGTCCGTGCACAATAAGCCGATGCTCTGGATGATGAACACAGGAAGGAAGCATGGTAGTGTGCACGGAGAAGGAGGAGGTCTGCATGTCTGCTCGCTTTGATGCCCTCGGGCTCTGATCTCGCGGGCCTGGATTCGACCTACACGCGCGCTACCTTAGATTCTCTTACGAACTCTGACGGGTTTTTTGAATGGATTTTAACGAGCAACGATTCAGGCAGCCCCTTTGTCCGATCCCAATGTCAATGGAGGTGTTGCGTTGCTCGGAGAAGAAATCTTTTGGTCTTCAGATCGGTTGAGGTGGGGAGGTCACCTCCCCCCGTTGAGGCTGGTCTAGTAAATCTTAAGAACATACCCTAACATAATCAATGTTGCTGAGCATTGTGAGCTGTTTTTTTGTTCGCTGGATCCTTTTCTGCTGGTTTTCGTTGTGGCTGAGGAAAGCTGTTGGGATTGAGATTTTGTGCCAATGGAACATGTCCTTCGTTCCAATTAAGCTAGAGTCTGTATCCATGTTTGGATTTAACCGTACTGATCACCAGAAACTGGTTGAACAGCCTATTATTAAGGAAGTCTATTACTAATGAGCTTTATTTAGCGCTTCGGTAAAGTAATGTGCTGATGGATGATACAACATTGTGCAAATCTTCTCCATGTAGAAAATATTGAAAGGCCAAAATGCATATATGGAAAAAGAATTTCAGTTGGCAACGGATAACCTAAGGATTACCGAGAAATCAAATATAAATTTGAGGAAATATGTCGTCCACACAACACAGTGGATATACACCTTAGCCCATATGAAACCAAAAAATTTAAACATTCGCATGTTGGTTTCTTGGACAACATTATTATCGTTTATCTCAAACTCAGAAGTAAAACAATTTCGCTCGGAAACCAATATACGTTCAAATCAAATGATATCAACATGGTAATAAAAAATGCTTATAGATTAGTATACTGTTAATCTTGTATTACTAAGGTGCAACTCTTCTAAATTCAGCTGCTTTTTCATTCTTCAGGCATCCAACTGAAATTTCTATGAACAAGAGTGAGGGAAGGAAGTTGCCCTTCACACCACCTTCCATTTATCATCAGTCAGTCACCAAAAAAGAAGAAAATGTAATGTCGGCAACAGAAGCAGAAAAGATATGAAAGAAAGAATGCTGGAGCTGAAGAGCAAAGAGAAACATGTATGGCCAAACTGAATGCAGCATCAGCAGAGTTACCGATTATATATGAAGAACAACCCAGATTAGGCAAACAACAAACTAGCATCTCCAATAGCTCCCATTCAGTACTCCTAGAACAATTTTTTTTTGGAGAATAGCATAAAAACACATGTTCAACGGATCCCCCAATATAATGTTTCCATTTTTTTGGTGCACCCAAAACTAGAGACTTGGCGCGAGATACGCACACCTCAATCAGTGTTGGAGATTTTCTAAGAACGAGTGACGATGATGATGGCTAGCATAACTATATCTCAGCAAACACTCTGCAACAAAAGTGCACACCTCCTGTCTTCACATCCGAAGGAACACAAACAACAATAGAAGCATGCAAGAAGAGCGGAAGAAACCGCCCCTAACAAATCTTACGGCTTACTAAAGTTTAGCACTATATGTTTAGTTGTACTTTAACATTAGATTTAAACATCAATGCTTAAAGGTGCTAAAAGTAAAGTACTAGCGTTAAACATTTATTAGCAGTTTATCACCTTCAAGGTGTGCTAAAGCAAGTTAAAAGTGGTCTAGGGTGAGGAAAATATATCTTCTGTTTTCCTTACCCCACTCTCTCTTTTCCCACCCCCATGTTAATTGGAGATATGAATGTGTTTCTATTTCAATATTTTAAGCTTTAGAACTTAGCATCGAAACACTATCTTAGCTCTCTATTTGTGTTAGTACGTATCTCATTAAAGTTTAGCATATGGGATCCAAACGTGCCCATAGAATATACGGCCTTTCAAACCCACCGAAGCCATAATTTGTCCTGACGGCCTGCACAGACTTGATTTTTGTTCTCGTTCAGCTTTCCATCATTTTCAATAACATCTAAACAAACTGCGATCATCTTTATATGTTCGGTAGCCCAACGACGAGTGAAAGGAATGGACAGGATGAACCTGCAGCGTATATGGATTTGTTTTTGGCTGCATGTGTATGTCAAGAGATTCCTGCGTGTGTGTATAATAATTAAGCAAAAAAGGCACCACCAGGCACCAGTCCACCAGCTCTTGCTTGTATTCTTCTGACACCCTCTCCATGAGCTCAGCGACGACAACGACGGAGGAGGAGGAGGAGAGCGGCAAGGGGCCGCCGCCGCAGCACCAGCACCACTTCGTGCTGGTGCACGGCGCCTGCCACGGCGCGTGGTGCTGGTACAAGGTGGCCACGCTCCTGGCCTCCGCGGGCCACCGCGTCACGGCGCTGGACATGGCGGGGTGCGGCGCCAGCCCCGTGCGCGGCGAGGACGTGGCGTCCTTCGAGGACTACAGCCGCCCGCTCCTGGACGCGGTGGGAGCGCTTCCGCCCGGGGAGCGAGCGGTCCTCGTCGGCCACAGCTTCGGCGGCCAGAGCCTCGCGCTGGCCATGGAGAGGTACCCTGAGCGAGTCGCCGTCGCGGTGTTCGTCTCGGCCGCCATGCCCGCCGCCGGCAAGCCCATGGCGCTCGTCTTGCAAGAGGTACGCCTCCGATCCGTGTTCCATTGTTCTTGCCCTTTCTTTATTTTTCACGCTTTCGTCTTTTGAATGAAGAATATAATAACCATGCCCTTTCTTCGTTGCTCGATCGAGCTGCTTAACCATTACTGTGCCAGTTTTCGCGAGAAATAGGGCCAGATTTCTACATGGACTGCATATACTGCTGTTCATTTGAGGGGATTTTCCCTTTATTTTCTTTATTGGAAAATATAAGAAATGAAATTAAAAAAAAAGGAGAAAAGGCCGGCCACTGGGCCGCTACCAGGCGCTCGGCCGAGCAGCCCAGCAGCGGCTGGCGCCGGTCAGCTGGCCCTGGGCGAGCTCGCCTTGGATGGACGGCTGGGATCAAAGGCAAGTGATGATCATGCCTTGCGGGGAGGAGAAGAAAGGGCAGAGAGAGGCTGCCCTAGGAGCAGCCGCCAAGGCTGTGTGGCGGCGGCGTTCAACGCCCAGCCGTATCCTACGGCTTGCTCGCACGGCCGGCCGGCTTCTCCACTGCTCCTCTGCAACCACCTGCTGCTCGCCCGGCTCCATAAGTATAGCATCTTGCCCTCTGTTCAGGCCAGCTCGCAGAGACGCAAGTTTCTCTGTTCTTCTTCCCCTCTCAGTTACAGTCGCGATTTGGAGCGATTTGTTCGTTCCTGGTGTTCTTGTGGTGATTCTTGCCAGTGGTGATTGGAAGTGGAAGAGAGTAGAGCTGCGTTGGTGGCTCTCTTGTGCCCTGTTGCTCGATCCGTGCACCTGTGTGGTGTTCGGTCTGTTCTGATTATTGTCCACCGTGGCCTGGTGCCTGGGCTCCCTGCTGCGCGGTGTTCGTCTTCTCGGGCTGGTGCCGTGGACGTCTCCCTCGGCTCCGGCAGCGGCTCTAGTATCTCCGTCAACCTCCCGCCGTGCAGGCCCGGACGTGGGCGGCGGAATTGGTTTTCTGGGACAGAACCTTGTGTTCGCTGAGCTGGTCTTCCCACGTAGATTTTCTACGTGCTGTGAGTTACCCATTATCTCACTTTATTTACTGTTTAATTTTGTGCAATCTGCTAGTATTATTTACTTGGGTGTGATTGCGCAATCTGTGGGCGGATTTGATTGCTCGATGATGATAGCGGTGTAGTGAGGCGACGTGACAGTCTGGGTTTTAGTGCATTGTTATTTTCAGCAGTAATATTATTTATGCCTAGTAATTTCTTTCACAATTGTGCAAACTGATTATTCAAGTTCATTATTGTTCCTTAATTCTGTGCACACTGTTTTGATCTTGATATTCATGCTTGATTTCTAGGCTCATAATATTTAATCTAAAACCCTGATTTGGTAAGATTGGACTGTCACGTTAGTCAAGGATCTTTGATCACCTATTAGCGTTGGAGGGCTGTTTATTACAGCAACCCGCTATTTTGAGAGCAACATTTTTAAGATAAACAATCATGTTTATTAGTTTAATCTGCCTTCTTCATCTGCAAGCCATGTTTAATTATAAAATGGATCTGAGTAGCTATTTTACATGTTTACATGTTCTAGAATTGCTACTGTTCATTGCTGCAATAATTACATATGGCATTTGTCTGAGTTATATGCTTGTTTTATTCGGAATTAGAATATTTAATTTATTTAAATATGAAGGAAGCATGTCACTTATTTCTCTAAATTTACAACAATCCAGAAAACCAATTCGTATAATGGCCTCCAGTTCTGATGTCATTAAGCCTGAAGCGTTCGACGGCGCAAGCTTTAAGCGCTGGCAGATTAAGACTCGCATGTGGCTCACTGACCTAAAATTATTTTGGGTAGTGACGTCGGCTGTTCCCCAGGCTGCATCAGATGATTCTGATGATGCAGTGAAGGCCGCCGCACTAGCGGAGAAAGCCAAGTGGGACGAAGCCAATGAGGCATGCTTGTCTCGTCTGCTGAACGTCTTGTCGAACCGCTTATTTGACGTGTACTCTGGTTTTACCTCCGCTAAGGGTCTATGGACTGAACTTGAGAACGAGTTCTCTGAAGTTGACAATGGCAATGAGTCATTCACAACGGAAAACTACCTTAACTATAAAATGGTTGAGGGAAGGTCTGTTATGGAGCAGCTACAGGAGATTCAACTCCTTATTAGGGACTTGGTCCAATATGGCTGCGTCCTACCAGACAGTTTTCAGGTGAATGCAATACTGGCAAAGCTCCCGCCTTCTTGGCGAGACTTTGTGACTTCACGCCGCCACATGAAGAAGCAAATGACTCTCACTGAGTTGTCAGCTGCGATTAATGTGGAAGAGCGTGCAAGGTCCAGTAACAAGCCATCCCAGCAACTCCAGGCTCACGTTGTTGAGAAGGGTGGAGATAGAAAATTCCAGAAGAAGAAGAAGAACTCTCCACAGAAGAATATGAACCAACCTAAGTCCAAAAAGATGAAGAAGAAAAAGGAGGACTTTATCTGCTACGTTTGTGGTGTCTCCGGGCATACAGCTCGGAGATGCAAACTTAGGAAGGGAAAAGGTCCTCCACCTCAGCGCAAAGAAGGGAACGTGGTGGTTAATTCCACCCCAGGGTATGCACCTCAGGCCTTTATGGCAAGTCCATCAGATGACTGGTGGATGGATTCCGGTGCTACTGTTCATATTTGTGCTGATAGATCCATGTTCTCTTCATTCCAGGGATACAACAGCGCACCAGTCTTGATGGGAAATGGTGTTCCGGCAGCAGTTCGAGGTACTGGACAGGTCTACCTGAAGTTAACTTCAGGAAAGACGCTCGTGTTGAAGGACGTACTCTATGTGCCATCGATGAGCCGGAACCTCATATCAGTGTCGCTGCTATGTCGACAGGGTCTCAAATTAGTGTTTGAGTCTAATAAAGTGGTCCTGTCTAAGTTTGGTACTTTTGTTGGAAAGTCATATGAGTCAGGCGGTTTGTTCCGTCTTTCTGTTTTGAACAATCATTCTTCTTACCATGTTAATGTGGTCTGTAATAACGATTCCATTAATAATATATGGCATTCCCGTTTGTGTCATGTGAATTTTGAGGCCATTAAGAGATTAAGTGACATGTCTTTAATTCCTGAATATAAACATGTTAAAGGTGTAAAATGTGGTATTTGTGTGCAAGCTAAGCAGCCTAGAAAACCGTTTCATACGGTTGAAGGCAGAAGTACCACTCCTTTAGAATTAATTCACTCAGATATCTGTGAGATGAATGGTATAATCACAAAAGGCGGTAAAAGATACTTTCTTACCTTGATAGATGATGCTACCAGGTTCTGTTATATTTACTTACTCAGAACTAAAGATGAGGCACTAGAACACTTTAAGATCTATAAGACTGAAGTTGAAAACCAGTTAGACAAGAAAATTAAAAGGCTCCGGTCTGATAGAGGAGGTGAATACCTTTCCAACCTTTTTGATGAGTACTGCAAAGAGTGTGGAATCATTCATGAAACCACTGCTCCATATTCACCTCAGTCAAATGGGGTAGCTGAAAGGAAGAACCGAACGGTGTGTGACTTAGCTAATGCTTTGTTGCAAAGTTCGGGGATGCCTGACATCTGGTGGGGCGAGGCAGTACTCACGGTGTGCTATGTCTTGAACAGGGTGCCGCCTCGCAACCGTGAGGCCACGCCCTATGAAGGATTTAAAGGAAGGAAGCCAGATCTTTCGCATCTTCGGACTTGGGGTTGCCTTGCAAAGGTGAATGTCCCGTTGCCGAAGAAGAGAAAGCTAGGCCCTAAGACCGTAGACTGTGTCTTCCTGGGTTATGCACATAACAGTGCAGCTTATAGATTTCTAGTGGTCCATTCCGAGACAAGCGAAATCGCTGTAAATGTAATAATGGAGTCTCGGGATGTGACATTCTTTGAGAGCATCTTCCCTATGCGGGATAAGGAAGTAGTAGCCCCAGATGGTCCATCTCGGACATATTCTCTGCCCTCGAGTGTCAATGACCAGACTCCAGATTTGGAGTTAAGGAGGAGTAAGAGACAAAGGACTGAAAAGTCTCTGGGTGATGATTATATTATTTATCTAGTGGATGAAGAACCACGCTCCCTCACAGAGGCATATACATCTCCGGATGCAGAGTACTGGAGGGAGGCTGTCCGTAGCGAGATGGATTCAATCATCTCGAACGGAACTTGGGAGATAACTGATCTCCCAGCTGGTTGCAAGCCTGTGGGCTGTAAATGGATCTTTAGGAGGAAGAGGAGACCTGATGGTACTATTGAAAAGTACAAGGCCCGTCTTGTGGCTAAGGGTTTTACTCAAAAGAAAGAGGAGGATTATTTTGATACTTATTCTCCGGTGGCTCGATTGCCCACAATCCGTGTGCTTATAGCGCTGGCAGCTGCGTATAAACTTCTTGTTCATCAAATGGACGTAAAGACAGCATTCCTAAATGGAGAGCTGGAAGAGGAAATTTATATGCAGCAACCAGAAGGATTTGTGGTTAAAGGTCAAGAGAGCAAAGTGTGTCGCTTGATTAAATCCTTATACGGTCTTAAGCAAGCTCCCAGACAATGGCATGAGAAGTTTAATAATACTCTGACCACTGCCGGGTTTTGTGTAAACGAAGCCGACAAGTGTGTGTATTATCGCTTCTCTGGGGGCAAAGGTGTCATCATGTGTTTATACGTCGATGACATATTGATATTTGGGACCGATTTGGAGGCTATCATGGAGACAAAAATATTCCTCTCCAAGAACTTTGATATGAAGGACTTGGGTGAAGCTGATGTTATACTGAACATCAAGCTGATAAAGGGTGAGGATGGGATTACTTTGTCACAATCCCATTATGTGGAAAAGGTCCTGACTCGCTTTGGACATATGGACTGTAAACCAGTCACCACGCCCTATGATCCATCCTACACGCTCAGTAAATATGAAGGCGAGCCTGTGAACCAGCTACTATATTCGCAGATCATCGGATCTCTCATGTACCTGAGCAGTGCAACTAGACCAGATATCTCATATGCAGTATGCAGACTGGCTCGTTATTCGGCTAGTCCAGGAGATAGACACTGGGTAGCGTTGTATAGAGTGCTTCGGTATTTGAAGGGAGCGATGAATCTTGGTATTAAATATACCGGATTTCCGTCAGTACTTGAAGGATTCAGTGATGCAAACTGGATCTCTGACTCGGATCAAATGAAGTCTACAAGTGGCTATGTGTTCACTTTAGCTGGTGGGGCCGTGTCATGGAGATCGTCTAAACAATCAGTGTCGACACGTTCCACCAAGGAGGCTGAATTAGTTGCACTTGATTCAGCAGCATTGGAGGCTGAATGGTTGAGAGACCTGTTGTCAGACCTTCCAATACTAGCAAAGCCGATACCGGCTGTCCTAGTATACTGTGACAACACTTCTGTGTTGCTAAAAGTGAACAGTAGAAAGGACAACAAAAAATCCTCGAGGCATATCAGAAGACGACTTGATTCATGTCGGCATGCTAGAGAGACGGGTGTAATAACCGTAGATTACATCAAGTCTGAAAGGAACCTTGCTGATCCTTTCACCAAAGGGCTGGCTCAAAAGCCAATCCAAGCAGCGTGCATGGGAATGGGACTCGTACCCTGTTAGCGGTTTCAACTGCGGATAACTGTCCTGTGTGACCGGAGATCCCGAGATCCAGGCTCCAGGAAACGAAGCACTGTGGAACCAAGAGCACAAAAGATAAAGAGTCTCATGAGCTGCTGTGCTCTGACTGTATGGCAGGTTGAGCGATATGCTCTTAATGAAGTCAATGCTATAAGCAGGGAAATTGTCCTACAGAATTTCCTTAACGATTTCACCTATATGAGCTGACTGTGGGGTCGCAGTCCAGGAGAGAATGGGGTTTTCTCTCTAGTGAGCTCATGAATAGATATTAAAGGGCATGACCGTAACGCCCTGCCCCGTAAGAGAAGCAGATAATCTGCCTAGTACTATGTGCCTTTTGTGCGAAGATTCTCACACTAGGGTTTGTGGATCAAGGCGTAGTCCTCCGCTTACTCGTGCAGGCTTGGAACACACTGGGATAGGCTTTGGTTCAAACCTAACAAGTACCTCTGCCGAAAAGTAGTATATAAACAGTACGGGAGCTCAATGACATTGATCAGAAAATAAGAGTGAAAATGGTGGGGATTGCTGTTCATTTGAGGGGATTTTCCCTTTATTTTCTTTATTGGAAAATATAAGAAATGAAATTAAAAAAAGGAGAAAAGGCCGGCCACTGGGCCGCTACCAGGCGCTCGGCCGAGCAGCCCAGCAGCGGCTGGCGCCGGTCAGCTGGCCCTGGGCGAGCTCGCCTTGGATGGACGGCTGGGATCAAAGGCAAGTGATGATCATGCCTTGCGGGGAGGAGAAGAAAGGGCAGAGGGAGGCTGCCCTAGGAGCAGCCGCCAAGGCTGTGTGGCGGCGGCGTTCAACGCCCAGCCGTATCCTACGGCTTGCTCGCACGGCCGGCCGGCTTCTCCGCTGCTCCTCTGCAACCACCTGCTGCTCGCCCGGCTCCATAAGTATAGCATCTTGCCCCCTGTTCAGGCCAGCTCGCAGAGACGCAAGTTTCTCTGTTCTTCTTCCCCTCTCAGTTACAGTCGCGATTTGGAGCGATTTGTTCGTTCCTGGTGTTCTTGTGGTGATTCTTGCCAGTGGTGATTGGAAGTGGAAGAGAGTAGAGCTGCGTTGGTGGCTCTCTTGTGCCCTGTTGCTCGATCCGTGCACCTGTGTGGTGTTCGGTCTGTTCTGATTATTGTCCACCGTGGCCTGGTGCCTAGGCTCCCTGCTGCGCGGTGTTCGTCTTCTCGGGCTGGTGCCGTGGACGTCTCCCTCGGCTCCGGCAGCGGCTCTAGTATCTCCGTCAACCTCCCGCCGTGCAGGCCCGGACGTGGGCGGCAGAATTGGTTTTCTGGGACAGAACCTTGTGTTCGCTGAGCTGGTCTTCCCACGTAGATTTTCTACGTGCTGTGAGTTACCCATTATCTCACTTTATTTACTGTTTAATTTTGTGCAATCTGCTAGTATTATTTACTTGGGTGTGATTGCGCAATCTGTGGGCGGATTTGATTGCTCGATGATGATAGCGGTGTAGTGAGGCGACGTGACAGTCTGGGTTTTAGTGCATTGTTATTTTCAGCAGTAATATTATTTATGCCTAGTAATTTCTTTCACAATTGTGCAAACTGATTATTCAAGTTCATTATTGTTCCTTAATTCTGTGCACACTGTTTTGATCTTGATATTCATGCTTGATTTCTAGGCTCATAATATTTAATCTAAAACCCTGATTTGGTAAGATTGGACTGTCACGTTAGTAAAGGATCTTTGATCACCTATTAGCGTTGGAGGGCTGTTTATTACAGCAACCCGCTATTTTGAGAGCAACATTTTTAAGATAAACAATCATGTTTATTAGTTTAATCTGCCTTCTTCATCTGCAAGCCATGTTTAATTATAAAATGGATCTGAGTAGCTATTTTACATGTTTACATGTTCTAGAATTGCTACTGTTCATTGCTGCAATAATTACATATGACATTTGTCTGAGTTATATGCTTATTTTATTCGGAATTAGAATTTTTGATTTATTTAAATATGAAGGAAGCATGTCACTTATTTCTCTAAATTTACAACATATACAGCACCGGCAGCGAACCTGAGCATCCGGTGGAGACACTTCTGCTAGGGCCAGAGTACTTGGCCAAGAGACTGTACCAGCTCAGCCCTCCTGAGGTCGGTTATATACTCCTCATAGGTGACTGACAAACAATGGCACAGCGACACAGCAGCTGGTTCCTGCAATACCTGACGGGTGCAGGTGCGATGCGTGCAGGACCTGACCTTGGCAATGGCGATGGTGAGGCCGTCTCGATGGTTCGAGGACGACGCGACGCTGAGGAGGGACGACGTGCTGACGGCGGACAGGTACGGCGCCGTGAGGCGGGTGTGCGTCGTCGCCGAGGACGACGCGTCGTGGTCGGCGGAGTTCCAGCGGCGCATGGCCTCGTGGAGCCCCGGCGCCGAGGTGAGGGGCCTGCGGGGAGCCGACCATATGCCCATGCTCTCCAAGCCAGCGGACCTCTCGGACCTGCTTGTTGAGGTAGCCAACAAGTACAGTTCCGATTTGGAGGACCCTGCCTGATCGTAGTAGGATCAGCGACGTATGGTTTCTGAATCCGGAAGATGTTCAAATCTTATTGCATCCACACCATCACCATGAAATTATTAAGATGTACAATCTGACTTTTTGATATGGTAGGGCTTCATTTTGAAACCCACAGGCTTCTAAATTCCATAATCAGTTAGGATAATGGAACTAGCTTCATTCTATACGTCAGAAGACTATTATGCCTCTTACTTTTCTCTATAGCAAAGAAAAATCTAAGAATGGAAACATTATACTGATTTTATTAATAATAAATGTTTATCTCAGTTTTTATAATCTATGGATCCAAACAGTCTCAGTTTCAAGCAGCCTAGCTTTTAAAAGTTAGGGCGTTAGAATTTCACAGGATCAATATAGTGATTTTACAGGATTTAGTTTAAAAACACAGAAAAAAAACTTAGGATTAAGGAAATCAACATTCAATCCAAAGGAGCCCATAACTTGCACGATGTGTATCGAAAAGATCAGAAATGACTGCCGCTCGACACGTGCATTTATCTGGTAATAATGTCATAAAACCTGACAAGACGTGATCATCCATAGCTCAAGTACCTACTGGATAAGAATATGCTGTCCCCCAGATTCAGCAAACCATCAGCCAGGTTTTTGCCAGCATAACACTTCAGAAAGCAATCTAACTGCCATCCAGGTCCGGCAACACCAACAAATGATGGATAAATTATGACTGCCATCAAGCATACGCCATCTGAGTGGCATACATTGTTACTCGTACTAGGTGTAGTAGTAATGAATTCAACCGGAAAAAAAAAATCGTGACACGATCCCAACAAAACTCCCGGCTGCTTTTGACTTCCGTCATGTGTGCTGTGTTACGATCACTATGTTAGTTTTACTCAACCTTGTTTGAGACGCCAACGAATACCCCAGACCACCACATTAGGCAATTGGGCAAAAGAATAAGAAACGATAAAAACAGCTATTTTCTATGTAAGGCTTTACATGTATGCAATCAGATCTCTAGGGATTGTATGCACTTCACGAATGACCTTATGGTCTCCATTCTCCATTGTCCAGGGTGTGCAAAAAGTTTTCGTCATGTTATCCTGACAGCTCCATGATCCAACAAGAACTTACTCAACTCCAGCCTTGCACCCTATCCTGCAAATAAGTATCAGGTTATATTCACTGCTTTGAACGTGAACTAGCATGCACACAACAACAACAACAAAAAAGCATAGAACTTCAGGTTTGAAGAGAAGGTAAGCCTCGGTGCATAGACATCTAGAAATGCAAATCTTCGGCGATCAACTCAGATTGCCAATTTGTGTAACCTCTAATGGTTTGCCAAAACCCATGAAAGGAGCTTACGAGCATGAATCATCCAGTTGATTTTAGCAGGTTCCCAAACCTCGTATGGACTGCAGGATCCAATGGAACTGCAACCTCTTCCAGACACAAGTGTACAACAGCATGCGGAAAGAAAACATACATTAACAGGAAAAAAAATGGGGGATAAAATATGGATTCTAACCAGTCTGAGATGTATTCATAAGCCACAAATGTCACAGCACCAGCAGGGGCCGATTTCACTAAAGAGGGGAAAAGGCCCTTATAAAGGCCTCCAAATCCCTCCTTTACGACAATCTCCTTTAAGGCATGGTACATGCCCTTGTATGTACTGCTCTCAATTGGAGCACCATACCTTGGATGTCGTTTTAGTCCTTCAATCTGCATTATGGCAGAGAAAACCTGATCAGCAATCTAAAGATAAATACAGCTAGAGTATAACAAAAGATATAAAATCTATTATGATCCATGACTCATTCTCAAGCAATTCATTGCCAAACTAAACGGGCATTTGTGCCTAAGAGGCACCAAGGTCAACTGATTCACCAATGAAGTGGTGTACCACTATACCATATACCACGTACTGCCATACTGGCAAGTGGCAACAAGCAAATACAATGATATGGTAACAAATGTCTTCAGTAAGTCAGCAGAAACATACTGACACAAAACAATGCCCAGTAAACAAAACAGACTACTATCATTAACTCAAAAAGGTGCAGATATTATATACAAATAATTTCACGTAGCGTGTGGAGCAACCAAAGGGAGTGGAGGTGGAGCTAAAGATACTTAGCCTTGAATAGGAATGTATGAAAAACAGATATCCACGTGCCTGAACCTTGACTTAGCTACTAATGGGTTTTAATTCTAGCCTAGCCCAACTTACTTGGGACTAAAAGGTTTTGTTGTTGTTATTGTTGTGACATAAATGACTTAAGGACAAAATCATAGTTTATAAGGCCATTATCAGAGGAAGTTTCATCAGAGTTTAATTCACATTTAATAGGCTGCCGCATACACATTTTTTATGATGTGGCAAGGTTTTAAAGAAGAAAGAGATGATGTGACTTCATATAGATGAAACTCTCGACTCACTTACCAACTTTAGATGAGTCATAGAATTAAAAAAAAAACTTGGCTGGGAAGAGAAAGACCGCTCTCCCAGTATTATATTAAGAAAAGACTGAAACATGGTCCTGGCCGAGAAAACCCCCGAATCCTGGCCCTCCACTAACAGGCCGATCAACTGTCCGCTCTGCAACGGCCCAGCTGGAGGGTGGCGCGCAGGATATGGATCCCTGAGAGCGAGAGGGACATAGCGAGGAGATTTTTTTAACCAAGCCCGAAATTCGTCCCCGAGGCGGATCGAACCCGGGACCTAGAGGTGCTACTCGAAAGCCATAACCATTACGCTAGAGGCCCTTTCGCAGATGAGTCATAGAATTAAATGTCTATGAAACAAAAGAATAAAATTATGCATTGAGAGTGATGGATTCATCCACGTTTCATTTCGTTCTACATACTTGAAAACTATGAAACTCTTCAGAATGACCTAACATATACACATTCGCACCATCCCACGAGCAATTTAAAAAGAAGCGGCCCAACTTCATCCTTCATTTTGTTCTACATACTTGAAAACTATGAAACTCTTCAGAATGACCTAACATATACACATTCGCACCGTCGCACGAGCAATTAAAAAAGAAGCGCCCAACTTCATCCTGCGTCAAGGTTGAAGTTGCAATGTTGGGCGTGTGACCAAGAGAGATCCAAATACTGGTGATGAGTTTGTCTAATGTAGAGGGTGCATGAAAAAGTTCTTGTTTTGTTTTAAGACAGAAAGAACTAGTTAAAATTTAGTAAAGAAACGGTATATCCCTGATTAATTTAGTAAAGAAAAGTTATATCCAGCAACTGCCTTTATGTAGTTACTTAGGAAATGTTAACTGGCCTGGTGGAGCATGGTGTGTTAGGAAACCCTTTATGTACATATTAGTAGAGTCCTTTATATAGCCCCATGGGTGCAATGTACATTATACAGTACGTGAGTGCATATAAAAAAAGGACTCTAGTAATGTATATATAAAGGACTTACTACTAAGTAGTTACAACAGACAGACAGCCACTGAATGAATAACCACAATGACTGCCTCAAAGCTATAGCTATGCAGATGCAGCATCAAGTTATTTGCCTATTTCTAAATACCACGAAGCAGAAATCAGTTGCTTTCGAGACAAGAAAATCACCTGGAACCTTTTCTTTACAACATCAAGTGGGTGGCATGCAGCCTTTGAAAATGTCCCAGCTGCAAACCCACAAAGAAATAGCTGGAAACTTGATACTGAATCATCCTCGCTTCCCAAGTTAAGATGTGAATATTTATATCTGTTCCATGTCTGTAGCAGAAAATACAGTCAGGAAGAGTAAACTTCACCAGCATTCATAAGTATTTCATATCCTTGGCAATCATGTATTCAACATAGAAGCAACTCTCTACTTATATAAGTATGCAATGTGCAAAAACTGTGAGTTTAATGTCATTACCATCATCGAACGTTTGAAAGTGTCGTATGAACCAAACTGCAAACCGGCATATGGTATGATTTCAACAAGAGTAGGCGATAGACCAGAATAAAGCCCTTGAACACCACGAGTTTTAATTATATCAATAAACGCAGACCTCATATTGGGGTAAACCTGCAGAGAAAGGTACAACTCTGTGAATCAGCAAACCCTTAACAAAGATTGCTGAAAACATTGTCACGAAATGGTAGAAGAAACCCTCAACAAAGAATTGCATGCATAATGGCATCTATTAATAAGAAGCAAACTAATACAGAACATTTTCACATATCTGCAGTGATGGGACAAAAATTCTTCCAGGAACTACATCAGTCTCAAAGTTAAAACATCAGGTTTTAAAGAATATGAGCAGTCCCAAAACCAAGCTAACAGAGTCATAACTAAAGGACAAGTTTATGATTTATTCTTGAGACAGGGCATAGGAAGTTCAATACTTCAATTTAAAGTCCAGCACCTTGTTTGACAAAGGGGATAGGAAATCAATAAGAGACTAGTTTAAGTAATTATGAAGATCAGTATATATCCGTTCATCTTCAGAGAAATAACCTTCCAATTACTACACTATCAGTTCGAAATACTGGTTGTTGGACCTGCAAATTTCCTGATTCCCTTCCTGTTGAAATCCCACAGACACACACTAGCAACAAAGTGACTTTAATCACAATGCCTCTAACCCTAAGGTCATCACCACTCCAATTAATTACACACAACTAAAATGCTACAAGTGTTCAATAACAGTTATGTAGACTAAAGGTAATATCAGACTTACCTTTGGTTCACCCTGAGATGCAAGAATAGTCCTCAGAAGGTCAAATGGATATGACCCTATAGTTGCTGTGCACCCTGCTAGAGCTCCACTTACATAAGATAAGTAAGGGCTCAAATCCAAATGATCCTCTGACAGAGAAAAGGACCAATAGATCAAATAAGGTTGTAGGTATGTATATACTCACAATAGTGCTTCAGTTTTGAACAATATGTGAAATGAGTTACATCAGCTAATCAGCTTTGAAGGTACCATATTAAAAAAGCATCAGTTATAAAGAGACAAGTTTGGGGAAATGTTCAAACCATTCAACTAACACCAAATTGTGTGCAACTGTGCACCACTGATCTGATCACCATCATTTAAGTTAAAAAAGGTTATGGTCATGGCACTGCCAACTATAATGAACACAACCACATCAAAACACTACTCCTATGGCAGTCAACAGTTTGATACATGAGCCAACAACTCCAAAGTTAGCTGTGTACTACAAAATCATCCATGATTTAATCATAAATAAAAAAAGACCATCAAAGATTCCAAAAGGTGGAATGTGGGACGATCCAAGAGAATGCCACTAGAGAACTGAAAAAAGTTTAAATGGAATTGTAAGTTTGTAGCTGCCATTTTGTCAGAGAAAACAAAAAATTGAAAATAGGATCCCTTAGAAAACCTAAATGAAAAAATGGCGCATTCATTGGAACTTAAGTCATGGGAGCAACACAATGCCAAAGGAGCACCATGGTTAAGCTTAAGTGTACTCTTTTTCTCTGTGGTGGCACACGTTCTGGCATTAGTGATATGATGCCCAAGTAGTAAGATTTAGCAAGTTTTGCACACAATGCAGTCACTAAAAGAAAGAAAACTATTGTGAGCCTTATCGTTAGGTTTGACCGTTTGAGTAACGACTGTTACAACTTACAAATAATACAGTATAAAGCAACAAATAACATTGTATGGGTGCCTTATGCAGACAAGGTACCTGTTCTAGATGAACCAGAAGCAAATGTTTTTAGTTTGTGTAGAACAGTGAATTGTATAGCTGTATATGGCATATACATAAACAGAGCCGGTACATTTCCTCTCCAAAATCCCTGAAATTTAACAATCTTGCATGGTAAGAACATTATGAAGATCAATATACTAACATGAGCAAGGCAAGAAACACCTCACTTAGTGCAGATCACAAGAAAGGCAAGAAACATAACAAAGACCGGACACAGAGCTATAGTGAGGCATAGTGCAACCGGTGACCTAGGCTATGCTTTGTCTCCTTGAGTAACACCTCACTTACTTTGCATGTGATATATTAACATTACATGCCATCTTCTTTAGAGGCATAAATGTGATATCATGGTTTTAGCATCATTTGAATGACACCACTAGTATAATGCTCGTGCGTTGCGACGGTACAACAATCAATTTGATGGTATAGTGTAACAATTGTATGACACCAGAGGGTCCAGTGGCAAGCTAGTATGGTAGACTCTCCCCATATAAAATAAATTTAAAATTAAAGTGGACCCTCCCCACAAAAAATAAAATTAAAGTGGACATATAGCCCACATACCGGATATTGAACTGCAGATACTGCACTTGATCTAAGCCAAAAGGCCGAAAAATGTATGAGTTGAAAAAGAGACATATCCCTTTTTTATAACTCACTCGGTCGCTCGTCGTCCTTCAGCTAGCGAGGTGGTACTAACCGGGAACGATGCGTGCGTGTGGCTTCGTGTTATGTTGGGCTTCGGTGTTTTCACATGGCCTATCTAAGAGCTAACGGCTTGTTTGTTAAGCGAAACGTGGGGAGAGAAAACTGATCTACTCAACGCGCTTCGCGCGTGGCGCACGACGCACAAAATTGATGCTTTAAAGGAGCAGAGATATGTATTATACAAGGTTATCTAGTCATCCAAATAATCACAATTATTCAGGCTTATCGGTGCAATGGCAGTCAGTTATGCACTACGATTAGTCAAAATTAGTCGAGCTCATCAGTGCCATGGCATCTAGGTTCGATTAGAATATTTGAAAACATTGATACTCTAAACCGAAATGTAAATAAGCATGACCCTGTTTTTACTGCCGCAACTTTGACAATTTGCTTGTTGAGAGCCAAGCAAGCTTCATTAGAGATATCGATATGTCCATGTCTAGATGAAATTCCACCAACAGTGTCTAAAAAAGTAGATGGGAAAAGACTGAAAGTTGTGGAAAATCCAAACACATTTCTGATCAAACAAAGATCAAATAGACATGAATTACTAGGAAAATCAGAATTCTTCCAGTTGCAGACTATAGGGCAGGACTCTACCCAGCAAGAAGACACAGTGCAAGTGCAAAAGCAATGCTGTTTAGTTTAGCCTACTATATAGAGACATGCAAGTGCAAGAGCAAGAGTATCTGTACTAGTCTGTTTCCCAATAGCTCAATATGGCATAAGGCCATAAGCCAATAAGTGTTCAAAGCAAGGAAGATACCGGTAAACCTTCCTCTCTGAGAATATCTTTGGTTGCTTGCAGAAGCCCAGTGTATTTGGAAGGTCCATACACATCCCTTCGAAGAATACCCCACGAGGTTGTGGGTTCTAACTGAACCTGCAGAGAACATTAAAGAAGCTTCTGTAACATCCAAAACGGATATGGCTTATAACAATAGAAGCACGATCCCAAATAAATTTTGGCATTTGATAAGCTCATTACATTGCCCTTCCCCTTACAGAAATCCCTGACCTTAGTTTCAGGAAACCAACAACATTTCCAACCATCCAAACTCAGTAGAACTCTCATCAACATTTCTGCCCAGACAAGCTAAAGGATAAAGGAAATAAGCTAAAACAGGCAACATCGTCCTAAGCCAATAACCCAATAGTCAACATGCCTAGCAGTCTCTTGACTTTAAATACTACCTATACCTAGTCCATTTCCGAATTGATCGAACCAAGTAGCTACCCCACGCTCAAACCACAAGTAAACACAGACAAACACAGACGCAGGCACTAATAGACCCTACAAACCGCGAATTCCTGCATATACGCAATGCAAGCGCGAATCAAACGAGCTACATGGCTACCTGTACACAAACACCGAACCTGCAGCCTCCTCCGAGAAACACCAACGCCCTCCCCCAGGTGATCCCAACCGAGCAATCTTAGGATGCCTAGCCCGCGAACAAACGGCGGCGTTGCCTCAGCGAGCAGCATCGCGACAGCCCGGCCGGAAAATGTGCCAGACGGGACGAGAAGATATGTTTGGTTTGGGGGGGAGGGGGTACCTGGAAGCGGATTTTGATGACGTCGAGGGGGGAAGTGACGGTGCGGGAGATGCCGCCGGAGATGGCGCCCGCGAGAGAGTCCACCAGCGCCCTCCGCATCTGCGACGGCTCCTCCCCGGAGCCCATCGGCGGCGGCGGCGAGGCGAGACGGGGTCACGGCTCACGTGGGCGAGAAAGTATGAGAGATATAATGGGGGGTGTGGTGGTTTGGCTCCTGGAAAAGAGGCGGTTTGTTTTCTCGTGCGGCCGGGGGCCGACGCGTCGAGCAGGGGCAGAGACGCAGCGCAACCGCTTTTTTGAGAGCCCTTTTTACGAGACGCGGGCGAGGGCACCGCCGACTTTTGTTTTGATGTTGCTGCCGTTGCCACGTTGGACACGAGGACCGGACGTCGACACTTCAACGAGGAGGGCCTCTCCTTTCGGCTTTCCGTTCTGTTGAAGTATACTCGTGCTCAGTGGTAGAGAGAGTAGAGAAAGACAAATACAAGAGACAGAATGACAGTTGTCTTTATTGCAGGGTTTCTTGCTTATATACAAGTGGATACAGAGTCTTCCAAGGAGTGTGTCCCTTGGGAGAAAAGTATCAGGGGAGGGGGTTGATCACATGTTATACATATTTTGTAACACTCCCCCTTGATCAATCCACATCAATTTGATCATCTGCAATCTGTCATCAAATTCTTGATCTCCTCAAAAACCCTGTGGGAAAAATAAGGAGTACACAATGTCTTTTGGATAATAAGAATAATCTCATATAGTCTCCAAAAGAAAATATGCTTGTAATCATCATATATAAAAACCCCTGTGGGGAAAATTAATGATGAAGCATATAGCTTTGTTGATATTACCTCGTTAAAAACTTTGAATGAGAAAACCTTAGCAAGGCAAAACTCATACAAAGAAAAGAGTGTAATATGATGGCACAATACAGGTTATATATCATGGAGAATTACTCCCCCTGAATCTTGCAAGCACTTAAGTCTTCTCATACCAATCTCCTCAACAGATTTCTGAAAATGTTGAGTATGGTAGAGATTTTGTGAATAGATCAGCAAGATTATCACAAGACTTTGTTTGCAAGATGGATAATTCAATTTAGGAGCAATATGCAGATTAATGTTGCTCCTGATATAACATGTTTCCATCTGAACAACACAAGCTCAATTATCCTTATAGATAATTGTCGGTGGTTTAATTGAACCATGGTATGCCATTGTTCTCCCATGGACCTCTAGCCCAAAGAACAATAATATGTCTATAGTCATCATCTCAAAAACCCCATTGGGGAAAATAAATGATGAGACATATAACTCAGGCTAATATTTCTTCAAGATAATCTAGTCAGAAAATCTGAGAAATCGACATATCAGCCGAGTCTCCTTAAAAACCCAACGGGAAAAATAAGGAGAGTAGTCATAATCTATTGTTGATCCATTTGAACTTTAGGGATATAAACTCATATCCTAATTCAAATACAACAATAACTATGTCATAATGTATCATCCTTGAAAACCTCTATGGGAAAAATAGATGATACGACATAGGCCTTGTGTTGATGTTGCCTCATTAAAAACTTTGAATGAGAAACCCAGACAGGGAAAAACTCATGCAAAGAAAAGAGCACAACATGATGTAGAAACAAGTTTTTCCGATCAAGAGAAAACTCCCCCTGATCTTTGCAAAACACTAAGTCATCTCATACCTACTCTCAAACACACTTAAAATGTGGAGTAAGGTAGAGACTTAGTTCATAACTTGTTTTTTATCTAAACAACACAAAGTAATATTATCTCCATAGATAATAAGGTCAATGATATAAAATCATGACCACCACATACCCTCAGTATGTAGTATATCATTCTGTACAATCCCACGAAGTGTGCTACAAAATGATTAGTGTAAGTGACCATTATTCTCTGTTGATTGACATTTATCAAACAGTAGGTCCAACTTACCAGAAGTATGTCATTGATCTTGTACCTGGGGATCTTCTATAGATATCCAAGATCAGTATATCCAAACATAAGGAGAGCATGAGTGCACCTCGAGATCATAACTCGATCTCATGTGCTGTTAGCTAGCAAATCATTGCAAAGCAATATCCGGCTGGATGCTCTTGCAAGATACAATAGCACATCTCATGATCGGAAAGAATCAAATAACAATAATTCTCTCATATTGAATTTCTTCAATATATGTTGGATATAGACAATTTTGTATCAAAGATACTCAAGGTAGTTTACTTTGAATTGAAAATCTCTTTCAATTCATATCTTCTATCTCGAACTCCGTCTATACACTACACGACGGTTCACTTACAGCGACCTACGGTTGGTTGCTAAAACGGCCTTCAGCGACCTACGGTTGGTCGCTAAAAACTTTTAGCGACCCATAAGGATGGTCGTTGTAAGTGCCGTCGCTAAAGGCTTTAGCGGCCGACATCTTTTTAGCGACCGACCGTCCGTTGCTAATATTGTATATTTAGCGACCAACCGTGGGTTACTGTACTATAGATTTAGCAACCAACCGTAAGTCGTCATATTATACATTTAGCAACCAACAGAAAGTCACCCTTTTACAGTTGTTATTAATAATAATATACATTTAATTAAGAACCACAAATCACAGATTTTTATACATAAATCATAGACATACACAGTTAATCAGTATACCACAGTCATAGATCCATCACATAAACACAAAAGCACCACAATTATATATTCACAAAAGCATCACAATTATAATACCATTCACAACTATATCATTTACAGATAGCTAGCTAGATCATTCACAAAAGCTCCATAGATGATCAGTCACAATAAGTTCTAGTTTACAATGAACAATTTAAAATTAAGCAACAATTTAATAGTATTGTCTCAGCAATTCATTGTACTCCCCAGTTTGCTGGCTTGAGCTCAAATTTCCATCAGCATCTGTTGTGAGCGTTTTAGCCTCTGAAACATGTGTCTCTTTGCCTAGATCAGTTTCCTAAAGAGGAGCATGCTCAACTGTCTGTCTGTCGTTAGAGGGCTGTTGTTGCTCAACTGTCTGTGTGTTGTCACAGTTGACATCTTCCTCTATAAATGAAATGAATTAGAAATATCATAGGAATGACTAAATCAATCATGTGTTTGTGATTACCATGCCTTATTTACATGGACACAAAGATACTACATAGTTCAAAAAATATAGCTCAAGCAGGAACACTCGCAATTTTTGCCAGTGTATTGTGTTGTTTTGGACTTTTCTATAAACATGATATAAAGTGAAAAAAAAATCCTAAAAAATCAACAATGTGTTTCTGATTCTCGTATCATAATAAAATCAACCAACATGTAGTTTCTAGTTAGATATCTTATCACAAGCAAGAATACTTTTGGACCTTATGTACACATTTAGGGAAGGTACATTGGATCCATCTAATAAGAAAGTAAAAACTATTAATCACAACGCCCATACTGATACTGGTACAATGAAATGAACTACATAGGTAACTTTGTTTAAATGAGATAGTTATTGAAACACGTTCCAAACAGTTGTTCCAGTTCCGAGCTCCACGTTGGGTGCCTTCTTTATTTTCTACAACCAAGAAACGAATCAGTTAAAAAATATGGCTCAAAGAGAGCAACAGTAATATCAGAGATCAGTATTACCGCTTCAAGTAAACTTTCGACTGAGAATCAGGTAAATCATAAATAAACAACCTAAATTACTACCTCAATATGGTTTATTAAATGCTGAACAACTTATTACATTCACTGAAGATAGGTACAAATGATGACCCTAAGAAATAGAGAACACATGCTTACCTTCGCGAGCTGCTGAACCTGGCCATATGCCCACAATACAAAGAGACCAAGAAGGGCAATTCCAAGGATGACGAGGAACACAGACTCAACACTGAAAAAGGTCAGGCACCTCGATGATGAGCTGAGGGTTGAAGGAGACGCGCGCGAGCGAAGGCAGGACCCCGCCGAGCGCGCCGGGGCGGAGGTAGACGAGCGAGTTGACGGCGAGCAGCGCGACCGTGACGGGCGGGCGGGAGGCCCCCGCGTGGCCGTACTCGATGATCACCTGCAGAGCCAGCAGGGGCAGCATCCCCCGCGATGCCTCCAGGCCGAAGCGGCGCCGCCGGGCGCTGCTCATGCCGGACTCCATCTCCAGAACGGCAGAACCGAAGCCGCGGCTGAACTACCGGCTTCCTATCGCCTTGCGGGGCCGGGGCTTGCGATAGCGGCAAGGGAAGCCAGATTGAGCATGGACCTGGGCGCGGTCGGTGCAGGCGCGTCGGGGGAGGGCGGCTCGGCCGCTGCTGCTCGGTCGGGGAGAGGAGCGAGGCGAGGGAAGGGAGGAGAGAGGTGAGGGGAGAGAGAATAGGGAAGGGAGAGATAGAGGCGGCAGCGGCTGGGAGAGAAGCCAGCGAGCGCGCGTTGCTAGGGTTAGGTAGATGGGCCCCTAGTGGGCCTTAAGGTTAGGGAGGGTTTTCTTTTTCTTCGAAATGTATTTTTAAATTACTCAAAAATTTATAAAAAATTTACCAAATAAATAATAAACATTTGAATAAATTATTACGAATGCAAATAAATAATAAATATTTGAATAAAAATTTATTACCCTATTTATCGTAATAACTAAATTCATTATTTTAGTTGATGACTTTTATAGTGTTACAACAATAATGTTTACTTGTTTTAATTAATTTTTAGTCACTAACATCTACATGTACGTTCAGGCTATAAGATTTGATAGTGATCCTTACTCTATAGCGACCCACCGCTAGTCCCCGACGACATCTATAGCGACCAACCATAAGTTGTTAAATTTCTAGACTTTTAGCGACCAACCGACCGTTGGTACAAAAGGATTTAGCGACTGACCGTCGGCCTCTAACCTTTAGCAACCAACAGTTGGTACCTAATAAGGGTCGCTAAAGATCAACCGTCGTGTAGTGATAAGTAATGTATGTTTATAAATATGCTGCACATATTTATACTAAACATATCATTCTTCGTGTATCCCTTCAGAAGGAAGGATTCACTAGGTCAAATGTACCATATTTGACCTGGATGCTCTAAGTCACAAAGACTTTCCAAGCATCGCAAATTTGTGACTGGTGATTATGTATTTGGAATCCTTCAAGACTCCACAAATACCATAATCCAGTGACCACATAAGCATATGTTGTCACTACATCTACCAACTGCAAAGGTAGATGATTTACTGCCCTTTGTATTGTATCGGAATTTTACTACTCACGGTAGAAGAGAATTTATAGCATTAAAATAATGCTTGGGTTTGCGTATAAACCCAGTTGCTACTAGCCATGCTTTCTCACCACCTCATTGTTTCCAAGTCCATGAAAACAAACTTGTATCCACAGTAAGATACCTTGAAGTGAAAATAAATTAACACTTCTTTCCGGTGAGCAAGGCTATCTCTGCAACATTGTATCACTCAACAAGATCCAATTTGAGCATACTCATGCTCTGCTATGGCCATAGTCTTTTGGATCACTTGGAGTGCATATACAATTACTGAGATGTATGTGTCGACACTTGTAGCTTTCAAATAACACAATTCTCCAATTGACATAAAGTCATTTTTATGTACCCTTATGATTCCTCGTGAAATCCCAAAACGAGAATCAAGGGCTTCCGATAACCTAGCCTCATTAGTGCGCACTGAGCTAGGTTGTGAATGTCTTCCATTCACAGGATAATCAATATCCTTTAGGTGTCCACCAACACCATGTTGGTTACCAACGAATAGATGGTCTGCATTTACTATCTCAGAAGGTCTAGCCTTCAACTGCTTGCAAGCATTTTAATCCCAATTTGTGACCATACTTCTCCCCCTCTTATTTACAACATCATTGTAATAGGGAGTTGAGTGGTGTTCCATTTAACCATTCTTTCTGGCACTTCCACGTAGGATTAATTTTAGTGACACATCATAGTAAATGCACATGGCAGTCAATTTGCAACTTCTTGCAAATCATTCGAACTCAAAGGTTCAGTTTTAGTACGTGATCCTGAGCCTGAATGCTTACTGCATTCATTATAATTTCCTGGCATTCTTTTTGGTACTCGAAATCTCCCCCTAATGCCTGGAAAAGCTCATGATTCAAGAAAGCGTACGGGCCATAAATAGATTCTCATGAAGAGATTCTAAGACTTAATGATCGACGGAGAATGAATTCTCACATAGATCCCCATCTTTCTGTGTGCCCATACATGTACGCTGCGGTGTTGAGATTGGGAAAACATACCCAATGTACGCATGGGAAATCTTTCACGGATTTCCACATACTAAAAACCATAGGGGAACATGTACATGCAGTACATGCAGTTAATCACAAGTCAGGAGCATGCAAAACTTCCTGACTCCAACCATAACTAGTTGGAAATGACAATTCATTACTGATGGTCATTAATGATCTGAAATTTTCGAATCTATCATAGATTTATCATTTCCTTTATGGATTTCATTCTGAATACCAAGACAAACAATCATCATTGTAAGCACATTTGGTAAATTCAATAGTGTGGAGGCTAATGTGCTCAAGCTTGAGACATTATTACTTAATGGTCATGTGTTGTCCGAAGGACACACTTGAGGTCATCATATAGATGCACCAAAGAACCATATAAAGCCTTCAATGTCCATACAATCTTTGTAATGGACCACACTCGTTCCTTTGAAACAATTCAAAGAACTTAACCAATTCAGGTCAGATTTTAAGATAAGAGGAACTCAAAATCTCATTCCCAATGATACTCATCAAGTATCCATCTTATGGGAAAAACATGACCAATAGAATTGTCCATAACTTTTCATTTCATCCCAATAATGGAATTACCAATTCAGTCTTACCTAGCCTGGTAAGTGTCATCACATGAAAAGTTATAACATATGCAACACTTTGTATGGGAGGATGTATGTAGAATACAGTCCATAAGAAATGTTTCTGAGAAACATATGCAATATCCATCACTATCACCTTGTGTTTCCACATGATAGTAATTTTATAGATATCTCTATAATTTGGTAAGATAAAATAGGATATATCAACACATCCTTGATACTTCCATTGCCAAAAGGGGACTAGATATTAACACAACATGATATCGCGCGAAGCGATTGTCAAAATATTCTTTCCTCTTTCCAAAGGAATACAAGAATATTTTGTTTCCCCACTTATAGAGTTTGTGGCACAATTCTCCACATTGCATGTTTCTTCCTCAATTGGAAGAATCCCTATACAAGTTTGCACAACTCAAATCAATGAGTCTTCAACTCCCTTGATGAGTTGGTTCAACTCTAATCGATGAGTTTGTTCAAATCAAATCACATGAGTGATCACTCCAATCGATGAGTTTGTTTAACTCAAATTCATATGAGTTTTTACACTCAAATCACATGAGTGTGTTCAACTCACACCACATGAGTTGAACCTATCACAACATCAATTATGAGATTATACCAAATCTCATGCATCATTTAAATATACTCAAAAGCAAATCATCTAACAAAGTGGTCTTCTCTTAGAAAAAAAAGTGTTGTTACATGATTAGTCCAAATCATGATTTACATAACTAACCACTATTATCATGTCAGATAAAAGATTGAAGTACACTTCATATCTTAGCTTTCATGAGTAGTATGCATCTATTAGGATTTCATATACATGATTAGATGCTTAGGCATACAACACTATACCACGTATAGTGTAATGACAAAAGAGTTTGTCATACTCATTGCCCTTTCCTTTTTAATGTGCTTGTATATTTGCTTTCAAGCAAAATATATGAATACAAAGTGTTAGTCTACAACATAATGTAAACACATACTCATAAGTCAACAAGTCTTATGATTTTCTTTGCTATTCATTTTGCGCTTGCACATCAAGCCGCAAAAGCACATAAGTTCTTTTCATAAGAACCATAAGAGAAAAAGAGCATCTCATTTCCTCAAAAACGAAGAGGTGAATTCCCATATGATGTAAAAATGAAATGAACATATCCAATGAACATTGAGGATAATTAAGCCCATTAGGCGAGTTCATCAAACTCTATTAAATTATTATCCTTCAAATGGCTTAACCATTTTTCTGATGTTGTAATATGCTGCAAAATATATCATATCTTCATATGTTGGAGAATTATAGGTATCACATACAGTATACCAAAAGATTTTTAAAAATTGGTGGACACAACGTAGATAATCTCCATGTAATGAAACAATGGAGTAGATCTCTCAGTAGTGGGCAAAAACTTTTGCTGCCTGAAAGCATGGTCTCTGGGCTGATATATTCAAGGAACATACCGCAGCCAATGCTTAGGACTCCACTACCCTGTGCTTGGCCAAAAATTTCAAAAATAAAATGGTAATCACCATAAAGGTGAATAACCAACATCACATCTCCAACATATCTACTTGGAAGAACACATAGGTAATCATCATAACCATATGATGTAGACCTCTTACTGATGGGCAAATAACCTTTTGCTGTCTAAAAGCTTGGTCTCAGGGCAAATAAATTCCAAGAACTTATTGCAGCCAAAGCCTAGATCTCCATCATGTGTTGAATAATCCCAAGTTCAAGATATATGCCATATTTTGCAAGAATTCATCGTTTAATTAAGTAGAACTTAATTAAAAGAATTCTTTTAGCAGTCAGCATGACTGCAGCGTCCAGCCTGGCTCCATAGCCTGCGACGCCTGCGTGGTCCGTGATCTTTTTGGATAGCACGTATAGGTAATCATCTCGAAAGATGTAGACCTCATAGTGATAGGCATTTCAAATGCGGCCTAAAGCACGGTCTCTGGGCTACTAAACTCTATAAAGAATTTAGCGCAGCCAGTGCTTAGGACTCCATCACCCTATGCTTTTACCCAAAAACTGCAACCTCATTTTGCATGTAGACCATTCAGTTTCGACTTATCAAAGTGCTATGTTTTTCATGTAAACATAAAAGAATGCAAAAACATAAGCAAGTCGAAAATATGTGAATTATAAATGTAAAATAAAAAATATATTTACTGACAATTCTGCATTTTTCAAATTAAAAGCAGATAAATATGTATAATTACATATAAAATCAGTAGTCTAAATATTTAAATTTAGATATTAAATACTGATTAATATCTCTACTACTATTAAGAGACTATCGTAGACGTCCACAGTGGTGGGTGGTGCACGGTTCTGCCGCGCGCGTCCGCGCCTCTCCCCACCCTGAAATCTCGCATCGCATCAATGGAAGGTCGTGCCCATGCATTGCGCCACCTCCTCATCAGCCGCGATGCCTTCTCCTGCCCCATGAATCTCGTCTGCCCCTGTCTCCGTGAATCTCGCCTCCCCTGCCCCTGCAAATCTCGTCGTCGCCATTATCTCAACCCATCCACCGCCTCCTCTCCAACAGCAAGCGCCGCCGCCGCCTCGCTGCGCGAGAGTGGGAGCAGAACCCAGCGCTAACGATGTACCTACCATCGCTAACGTGTCGGTCCATGGACCCCGTCGCCACCATGCACAGTAAGTACCAGTACCATCCCCGCAAGGTAGAGTTTAGCTGCAAGAGCACGCCCCTGCCCCTGCGACTCACCCCCTCCCCCACCCATGGCGGCGGTGAAAGACACCGGCGAAGATTTATTAGGGTTTGGGGTTTTTGCGGTTGACTCTGAATCCCGCCGTCGCTGCTCGTGCAGGAGGCCTCGAGCTCCCAGTCCGTGATCCAGCTGTGGGGAAATCAAATGGTGCCGTCGCCGCTGTGCTCCGCTTCTGAGAGCACCTAGAGGGGGGGTGAATAGGTGATCCTGTGAAAGTTAAACTTATAGTCACAAAAACTTGTTAAGTGTTAGCACAATGATCGCCAAGTGGCTAGAGAGGAGTCTCAATAAAACACAATACCACAAGAGATCAAACACAGAGATAACACAGTGGTTTATCCCGTGGTTCGGCCAAGACCAACGCTTGCCTACTCCACGTTGTGGCGTCCCAACGGACGAGGGTTGCAATCAACCCCTCTCAAGTGGTCCAAAGACCAACTTGAATACCACGGTGTTTTTCTTTGCCTTTCAATATCCCGTTTGCGAGGATTCTCCACAACTTGGAGCCTCTCGCCCTTACACTTGAGATTCACAAGAAATACGGAGTAAGGGAGGAAAGCAACACACACAAATCCACAGCAAAATGCGCACACACACGGCCAAGAATCGAGCTCAAGAGACTATCTCAAAGTTCTCACTAGAACGGAGCTCGAATCACTGAGAATGACAAATGAATGCACAAAGACTGAGTATGGATGATCAAGAATGCTCTAAGGTTGCTTCGTGTTGTCCTCCATGCGCCTAGGGTCCCTTTTATAGCCCCAAGGCAGCTAGGAGCCGTTGAGAGCAAATCAGGAAGGCCAATCTTGCCTTCTGTCATCGGGGGCACCGGACAGTCCGGTGCACACCGGACACTGTCCGGTGCCCGATTTCCTTCCTTAAATAGCGAAGCCGACCGTTGGCAGCCTGAGAGCCGTTGGCGCACCGGACATGTCCGGTGCACACCGGACAGTCCGGTGCCGTCTTCTAGCCGTTGGCCCGGCCACGTGTCCCGCGCAGATTGCGCGGCCGACCGTTGGCCCGGTCGACCGTTGGCTCACCGGACAGTCCGGTGCACACCGGACAGTCCGGTGAATTTTAGCCGTACGCCGTCGGCGAATTCCCGAGGGCGGCTACTTCACGCCGAGCCAGCCTGGCGCACCGGACACTGTCCGGTGCACCACCGGACAGTCCGGTGCACCCAGACTGGGCAGACTTTGGCTGCTCGAGCCATCTCTTCTCCAACTCGATTTTTTCTGTTTCCAGCACTTAGACACAATACATTAGTCAATAAAATAATGTACTAAGTCTGAGAAACATACCTTTATCCTTGATTTGTACTTTGTCCACCATTTTACAATTAGGCACCTGTGTTGGGCACTAAATCACCAAAATACTTAGAAATGGCCCAAGGGCACATTTCCCTTTCAATCTCCCCCTTTTTGGTGATTTATGCCAACACAACATAAAGCAAGTAGAACAAGTACAAAATCAAATCAAATAAGAACTCAAAATTGTTTTGATTCACTTTTGACATATATGGATCACTCTATGCCACCACTTGGTTTGTTTTTGCAAATCAAACTCAAATTTCTATCTCTAAGTCAAACACACATGTTAAGACATAAAGAGAGTCATTCTAAGAGAAATTGATTTAAGATTTCAAAAACTCCCCCTTTTTCCCATAATCAATACTTCTCCCGCAAGAAGCCAACTTTTGACAAGAGAGACAACAAAAGAGTTTTGACAAACCAAAAGCTCTATTCTACTATTTTCAAAATCTCTCAAGTGGTAGCTGATCCATTTATCGCTTTGGCCTTTGTTTTCTCCCCCTTTGGCATCAAACACCAAAACGGGATTAATCTTGGCTCTCTAATCCCATTGCCTCACCAAAATCTTCAATTAAGAGCAAATGGCAATAAGAGTTCATTAGATGAACTTGGAATAAGTTACCCTCTCATCGGAGTGCAGTGGAAGTCTTTCATGGTCCAAGTCCACCTTTTCCCTTTCAATTCTCCTTTGAGACTAAAACAAGCAAACTCAAGCATATGGTTAGTCTCAAAGGGTCAAGTTGTAACACATCTCCCCCTAAAACTGTGCATCATTTTGCCACGGACTTGTGAGGTCCAGGGAGTGTTTGTACAACTTGAGCACCACAATAAGCAACACAATGCAGAATAAACATGATCAAAGGCATAAACACATATATGCTACAATTCAATCCAAGTTCCGCGAATCTAAGATATTTAGCTCACTACGCAGCCTGCAAAAGGTCTTCTCATCTAGAGGCTTGGTAAAGATATCGGCTAGCTGGTTCTCGGTGCTAACATGAAACACTTCGATATCTCCCTTTTGCTGGTGGTCTCTCAAAAAGTGATGCCGGATGTCAATGTGCTTTGTGCGGCTGTGTTCAACAGGATTTTCCGCTATTCGGATAGCACTCTCATTGTCACATAGGAGTGGGACTTTGCTCAGATTGTAGCCAAAGTCCCTGAGGGTTTGCCTCATCCAGATTAGTTGCGCACAACACTGTCCTGCGGCAACGTACTCGGCCTCAGCGGTGGATAGGGCAACGGAGGTTTGTTTCTTAGAGTTCCATGACACCAGGGACCTTCCTAAGAATTGGCACGTCCCCGATGTACTCTTCCTATCGACCTTACATCCAGCATAGTCGGAATCTGAGTACCCAATCAAGTCAAAGTTAGACCCCTTTGGATACCAGATCCCGAAGCAAGGCGTAGCGACTAAATATCGAAGAATTCGCTTCACAGCCACTAAGTGACACTCCTTCGGATCAGATTGAAATCTAGCACACATGCACACGCTAAGCATAATATCCGGTCTACTAGCACATAAATAAAGCAAAGAACCTATCATGGACCGGTATGCTTTTTGATCAACGGATTTACCTCCTTTGTTGAGGTCGGTGTGTCCGTCGGTTCCCATCGGCGTCTTTGCGGGCTTGGCGTCCTTCATCCCAAACCTCTTTAGCAAATCTTGTGTGTACTTCGTTTGGGAGATGAAGGTGCCGTCCTTGAGTTGCTTCACTTGGAACCCAAGGAAGTAGGTCAACTCGCCCATCATCGACATCTCGAATTTCTGCGTCATCACCCTGCTAAACTCTTCACGAGACTTTTGGTTAGTAGAACCAAATATTATGTCGTCGACATAAATTTGGCACACAAAAAGATCACCATCGCAAGTCTTAGTAAAAAGAGTTGGATCGGCTTTCCCAACCTTGAAAGCATTAGCAATTAAAAAGTCTCTAAGGCATTCATACCATGCTCTTGGGGCTTGCTTAAGTCCATAGAGCGCCTTAGAGAGCTTACACACGTGGTCGGGGTACCGTTCATCCTCGAAGCCAGGTGGTTGCTCCACGTACACCTCCTCCTTGATTGGCCCATTGAGGAAAGCGCTCTTCACATCTATTTGGTACAACCTGAAAGAATGGTGAGCGGCATATGCTACCAAGATACGAATTGATTCTAGCCTAGCCACAGGAGCAAACGTCTCCTCAAAGTCCAAACCTGCGACTTGGGCATAACCTTTTGCCACAAGTCGAGCCTTGTTCCTCGTCACCACCCCGTGCTCGTCCTGTTTGTTGCGGAACACCCACTTGGTTCCCACAACATTTTGCTTGGGACGAGGCACCAGTGTCCAAACTTCATTGCGCTTGAAGTTGTTGAGTTCCTCCTGCATGGCCAATACCCAATCCGGATCTAGCAAGGCCTCCTCTACCCTGAAAGGCTCAATAGAAGAGACAAAGGAGTAATGCTCACAAAAATTAACTAATCGAGATCGAGTAGTTACTCCCTTGCTAATGTCACCCAAAATTTGGTCGACGGGATGATCCCTTTGAATCACCGCTCGAACTTGGGTTGGAGGTGCCGGTTGCGCTTCTTCCTCCATCACGTGATCATCTTGTGCTCCCCCTTGATCACACGCCTCCTTTTGATGAACCTGTTCATCGTCTTGAGTTGGGGGATGCACCGTTGTTGAGGAAGAAGGTTGATCTCGTTCATCTTGTTCC
Organism: Zea luxurians; assembly: GCA_029449295.1. NCBI lineage: Eukaryota > Viridiplantae > Streptophyta > Magnoliopsida > Poales > Poaceae > Zea > Zea luxurians. The sequence continues at coordinate 34,341,125 of JAOPSE010000016.1, read as the reverse complement.
TGTGGCCGCACTTCTCCAATCGCCATGGTTCGTATGGCGGCCGTCGGAACATCTTCTTCATCTACATCATCATAGTCAACAACTTGCTCTCTTGGAGAGCCATTAGTCTCATCAAATACAACGTCGCTAGAGACTTCAACCAAACCCGATGATTTGTTGAAGACTCTATACGCCTTTGTATTCGAGTCATAACCTAACAAAAACCCTTCTACAGCTTTGGGAGCAAATTTAGAATTTCTACCCTTCTTCACTAGAATGTAGCACCTGCTCCCAAATACACGAAAGTAAGATACATTGGGTTTGTTACCGGTTAGTAGCTCATACGACGTCTTCTTGAGGAGGCGGTGAAGGTAGACCCTGTTGATGGCGTGGCAAGCCGTGTTCACGGCTTCCGACCAAAAGCACTCGGGGGTCTTGAATTCTCCAAGCATAGTCCTTGCCATATCTATGAGTGTCCTGTTCTTCCTCTCTACCACACCATTTTGCTGAGGTGTGTAGGGAGCGGAGAACTCGTGCTTGATCCCTTCCTCCTCAAGAAACTCCTCCACTTGAAGGTTCTTGAATTCGGACCCGTTGTCGCTCCTTATCTTCTTCACCTTGAGCTCAAACTCATTTTGAGCTCTCCTTAGGAAGCGCTTGAGGGTCCCTTGGGTTTCAGACTTATCCTGCAAAAAGAACACCCAAGTGAAGCGGGAAAAGTCATCAACAATAACTAGACCATACTTACTTCCTCCTATGCTCAGATAGGCGACGGGTCCGAAGAGGTCCATATGTAGCAGCTCCAGGGGTCTTGATGTTGTCATCACATTCTTGGTGTGATGAGAGCCGCCCACCTGTTTCCCTGCTTGACAAGCTGCACAAGGTCTATCTTTTTCGAAATGAACATTGGTTAGACCTATCACGTGTTCTCCCTTTAGAAGCTTGTGGAGGTTCTTCATCCCCACATGTGCTAAGCGGCGATGCCACAACCAGCCCATGCAAGTCTTAGCCATTAAGCATGCATCTAGACCGGCCTCTTCTTTTGCAAAATCAACTAAGTAAAGTTTGCCGTCTAGTACACCCTTAAAAGCTAGTGAACCATCACATCTTCTAAAGACAGACACATCTACATTTGTAAATAAGCAGTTATATCCCATATTGCATAATTGACTAACAGATAGCAAATTATATCCAAGAGACTCTACTAAAAACACATTAGATATAGAGTGCTCATTTGAGATTGCAATTTTACCTAACCCTTTTACCTTGCCTTGATTCCCATCACCGAATATAATTGAATCTTGGGAATCCTTGTTTTTGACGTAGGAGGTGAACATTTTCTTCTCCCCCGTCATATGGTTTGTGCATCCGCTGTCAATTATCCAGCTTGAACCCCCGGATGCATAAACCTGCAAGGCAAAATTAGGCTTGGGTCTTAGGTACCCAACTCATGTTGGGTCCTACAAGGTTAGTGCAAATATCCTTAGGGACCCAAATGCAAGTTTTGTCTCCCTTGCATTTTGCCCCTAACTTCCTAGCAACTATTTTCCTATCCTTTCTACATATAGCAAAGGAAGCGTTTAAAGCATGATAAATTGTAGAAGGTTCATTCACTACTTTCCTAGGAGCATGAATAATATTCTTTCTAGGCACATGATGAATAGCATTTCTCCTAGACATATTTCTACCATGCATATAGGAAGAACTAGAAGCAAACATGGCATGAGAGTCAAAATCATCATAAGCATTATAACTCCTATAAGCATTTCTAGTTTGTCTCCTATCATGATACATAAAAGCATGGTTCCTTTTAGTACTACTAGCCATAGGAGCCTTCCCTTTCTCCTTGGCGGAGATAGGAGCCTTATGGCTTGTCAAGTTCTTGGCTTCCCTCTTGTAGCCAAGTCCATCCTTAATTGAGGGGTGTCTACCAATTGTGTAGGCATCCCTTGCAAATTTTAGCTTATCAAAATTACTCTTGCTAGTCTTAAGTTGAGCATTAAGACTAGCCACTTCATCATTTAGTTTTGAAATTGAAACTAAGTGTTCACTACAAGCATCAAAGTCAAAATCTTTACACCTATTACAAGTTTCAACAATTTCTACACAAGAATTAGATTTACTAGCTACTTCTAGTTTAGCACTTAAATCATCATTAACACTTCTTAAAGTAGCAATGGTTTCATGACAAGAAGATAATTCACTAGAGAGCATTTCATTCCTTTTAATTTCAAGTGCAAGAGATTTTTGTGCACTAACAAATTTATCATGCTCCTCATATAAAAGATCCTCTTGTTTCTCTAAGATTCTATCCTTTTCATTCAAGGTATCAATCAATTCATTAATCTTAGCTATCTTAGTTCTATCCAGTCCCTTGAATAAACTAGAATAGTCTATTTCATCCTCACTAGACTCATCATCACTAGAAGAATCATAAGTATTGGCATTATGAGTGATTACCTTCTTCTCCCTTGCCATGAGGCAAGTGTGATGCTCGTGGGGGAAGAGAGCCGATTTGTTGAAGGCAGTGGCGGCGAGTCCTTCGTCGTCGGAGTCGGACGAAGAGCAATCCGAGTCCCACTCCTTTCCAAGGTGTGCTTCGCCTTTAGCCTTCTTGTAAACCTTCTTGTTCTCTCTCTTCCCATTTTTCCCTTGCTCCTGGTCACTATCATTTTCGGGACAGTTAGCAATAAAATGACCAACCTTACCGCATTTGAAGCATGAGCGCTTCCCCTTTGTCTTGGTCTTGCTTGGCTGCCCCTTGCGACCATTTAGCGCCGTCTTGAATCTCTTGATGATGAGAGCCATCTCTTCATCATTGAGCCCGGCCGCCTCAACTTGCGCCACCTTGCTAGGTAGCGACTCCTTGCTCCTTGTTGCCTTGAGAGCAATGGGTTGAGGCTCGTGGATTGGACCGTTCAACGCGTCGTCGACGTATCTTGCCTCCTTGATCATCATCCGCCCGCTTACGAATTTTCCAAGTACTTCCTCGGGCGTCATCATCGTGTACCTGGGATTCTCACGAATATTGTTCACGAGATGAGGATCAAGAACGGTAAAGGACCTTAGCATTAGGCGGACGACGTCGTGGTCCGTCCATCACGTGCTTCCGTAGCTCCTTATTTTGTTGATAAGGGTCTTGAGCCGGTTGTACGTTTGAGTTGGCTCCTCTCCCCTTATCATGGCGAATCATCCAAGCTCGCCCTCCACCAACTCCATTTTGGTGAGCATGGTGATGTCATTCCCCTCGTGTGAGATCTTGAGGGTGTCCCATATTTGCTTGGCATTGTCCAAGCCGCTCACCTTGTTATACTCTTCCCTGCACAAAGATGCTAAGAGAACAGTAGTAGCTTGTGCATTTCTATGAATTTGTTCATTTATGTGCATGGAATTATCCGAGCTATCAAACTTCATTCCATTCTCTACAATCTCCCATATGCTTGGATGAAGAGAGAATAAGTGACTACGCATTTTGTGACTCCAAAATCCGTAGTCCTCCCCATCGAAGTGTGGAGGTTTGCCAAGAGGAATGGAAAGCAAATGCGAATTCGAACTATGTTGAATACGAGAGTAATCAAATGAAAAGTTCGAATTGACCGTATTTTTGTAGTCGTTGTCGTCGTCCTTTTGGGAAGAAGTAGATTCATCACTATCGTCGTAGTAGATGATCTCCTTGATGCGTCTCGTCTTCTTCTTCTTCCCTTCCTTCCGTCTATGGCCCGAGCCGGAGTCGGTAGGCTTGTCGTCCTTCGGCTCGTTGATGAAGGATTCCTTCTCTTTGTCGTTGATCACAATTCCCTTCCCCTTAGGATCCATCTCTTCGGGCGGTTAGTCCCTTTTGTGAAGAGAACGGCTCTGATACCAATTGAGAGCACCTAGGGGGGGGGGTGAATAGGTGATCCTGTGAAAGTTAAACTTATAGTCACAAAAACTTGTTAAGTGTTAGCACAATGATCGCCAAGTGGCTAGAGAGGAGTCTCAATAAAACACAATACCACAAGAGATCAAACACAGAGATAACACAGTGGTTTATCCCGTGGTTCGGCCAAGACCAACGCTTGCCTACTCCACGTTGTGGCGTCCCAACGGACGAGGGTTGCAATCAACCCCTCTCAAGTGGTCCAAAGACCAACTTGAATACCATGGTGTTTTTCTTTGCCTTTCAATATCCCGTTTGCGAGGATTCTCCACAACTTGGAGCCTCTCGCCCTTACACTTGAGATTCACAAGAAATACGGAGTAAGGGAGGAAAGCAACACACACAAATCCACAGCAAAATGCGCACACACACGGCCAAGAATCGAGCTCAAGAGACTATCTCAAAGTTCTCACTAGAACGGAGCTCGAATCACTGAGAATGACAAACGAATGCGCAAAGACTGAGTATGGATGATCAAGAATGCTCTAAGGTTGCTTCGTGTTGTCCTCCATGCGCCTAGGGGTCCCTTTTATAGCCCCAAGGCAGCTAGGAGCCGTTGAGAGCAAATCAGGAAGGCCAATCTTGCCTTCTGTCATCGGGGGCACCGGACAGTCCGGTGCACACCGGACACTGTCCGGTGCCCGATTTCCTTCCTTAAATAGCGAAGCCGACCGTTGGCAGCCTGAGAGCCGTTGGCGCACCGGACATGTCCGGTGCACACCGGACAGTCCGGTGCCGTCTTCTAGCCGTTGGCCCGGCCACGTGTCCCGCGCAGATTGCGCGGCCGACCGTTGGCCCGGTCGACCGTTGGCTCACCGGACAGTCCGGTGCACACCGGACAGTCCGGTGAATTTTAGCCGTACGCCGTCGGCGAATTCCCGAGAGCGGCTACTTCACGCCGAGCCAGCCTGGCGCACCGGACACTGTCCGGTGCACCACCGGACAGTCCGGTGCACCCAGACTGGGCAGACTTTGGCTGCTCGAGCCATCTCTTCTCCAACTCGATTTTTTCTGTTTCCAGCACTTAGACACAATACATTAGTCAATAAAACAATGTACTAAGTCTGAGAAACATACCTTTATCCTTGATTTGTACTTTGTCCACCATTTTACAATTAGGCACCTGTGTTGGGCACTAAATCACCAAAATACTTAGAAATGGCCCAAGGGCACATTTCCCTTTCAGCTTCCCCATGAGCGCTTCGAGCCCCAGGCCAGCCTCCCAGAGACGTCCGCTCGCCGTGGACGGTCGTCGTGGTCGCGGGCACCCGTGTGAGCGGAGCGGAGGCCCGCGCGTCGCTGGTGCTGGCCTTGGCCTCGCATGCGCTCTCCGCCTCGCAGCGCCGCTTCGCCGAGCTCGCCGATGAGGCCGCCAAGTACGCCTTCCCCTCCGACCGCTTCGAGCCCCACACCCTCGAGGAGGCCCTCATGTCCGGTCGGTAATAAATGAATGGCAGCAGCTTGTACCTCCAAATCGTAGAATCCTCAGGATTTTAGGCCACGATTTCTGAGTTAGATTCATGTACTTTTTTTGCAGTGCCTGATCTTGAGACAGTTCCGTTGCGCATACTGAAGCGTGAGGCAGAGTACGAGATCAGAGAAGTGGAGGTAATTGTTCTAATATGTGGTCGCTTTTCGACCATTGGTTAAAGAAATTTGTGCATGTGTGGAAATGGAACCCATTAGAATATGATAATACTATGAGGTTCACTGAATGATAGTGTCTTCTGTTGTGAACTCTCATCGGTCATACTTCGTTGCTGAAACGACGATGCCCGGAAGATCTGGGTTCGATTTCAATGGGTCATCTCAGTCGTTCAACGTGCTGGCATCATATTTATTCGGTAAGGTATTTGCCACGTTTCTACCATGGTCCAGACGTCCATTCCCTTGTTGTTTCATTAGATAGTCATGGTCTGATGTTAATTGACTTCATCATTGGCATTCTAGCTTCAGAATACTGCCTCTGAGCAAATGGAAATGACAACACCTGTTTTTACTCAGAAGGGTGAGTTAAACAGCCAATCAATGGACATGACCCCAGTGATAACAAAAAAGGTGCAGTTTGGCTTTCACTTGTGCCATTGTTTTGAGCTGCCCTTGTTTCGCCATTCAGGTTACTTCTTTATCTAGAAAGTTATGAAGTTTTACCTATCCTTTTTGTGCATTGTCACCTGCAGTCAGCTGGTACAAATAAATGGAAAATGTCATTTGTGATGCCAGCGAAGTATGGTTCCAATTTGCCTCGCCCAAAAGATCCTTTTGTGACTATCAAGGAGGTGCCCTGCAAAATAGTTGCCGTTGCAGCCTTTTCAGGTTCATAATATTTTACTTCTATCATACCCATTTCATAGCTGTATGTGATTAAGAAGCTATATATTCAGAATCAAGTACATAATTTATAGGTACAAAATTTTAAATCTTTTTTCAGTATTTGTAATGAAAAAACAGAAATACTCTGTATCAATTTTATGTGCCTTTTCTTCTGTTGATTACTCAAGATCATTTTTGCTGCAGAAATCATAATGATAGATAATTAATCTACTGAAACATTTGTATGGAGCGTACCATTTTTTATCACTAACCACATGCCTTTTGTTTTTAGTCAGGAAATAGTTTAGAACGATAGGAATTTTTGTGTTCCTTCCCAATTCAAAACACCAACACGATCCAAAGGCCATAGCAAATGTCAAAAGCTAACCCACAACTGAAGCATGATTCGAGTCATGTTATTTAGCCTTTTTATATTAAAAGGAAAAATGGAATGCATAGGCAATAACATCAGAGATATTTAAACTGACATTCTAGAGGTACACAGGCCAACAGGCAAAAAAATCTACACTTTATTACACACCTATTCGTTTCAACAGCAGGCTCGAGCCTCTTACAGAGCAATTAGGCAAGTCGGCTGAATGTAATCAGTAACTTCAGAAGCGATTGGTTGGGCACTGTTTAAAAGGAGATTCTTTTATTCTACCCCATTCCTGTAGTGGCCGGCCTTTGGCTGTTTCCAGTGCTCCTTCTCGAGTGTGAAGTGCCTGACCTCATGTGAGCTACCGCAAAGTGCATGCTTTAATTTTGCACGGTGGAGAACAAAAGTTGCGATTGCTTGTAGAAAAGAGGAAGGTACAGGTGCAGCTATATAAGCTCCAGGAAGCAGAGAGCCAGGCATCTCTACTTGAAAGCTGTTTGAAGAGTTTGTGCACAGTGGGTCTCCTACTTAGCTATTCTCCTGCTCTACTCTCTGGGAACCATGGCTGTAAGTTCTTTATCGGCTCCCTTGTCTTGTCTATTATTACCTTACATGCATCTAGAAGTATGTGTGCAATGTTTATATGGAGGCAAGCCTGAAAGTCCCTCCGTATGGACATAGCTAGGTTGTGGAGCTGAAGGTTGGAATGCACTGTGAGAGTAGGTTCTGGTGTCCCTGGCCCGGCCGGTCGTGGGAGATGAGCTCCTCGTCCGTGTTGATGAGTTATTAGTCTTGTCGGGATCTTATGAGTCTGATGGACGCATTTCGGATGGCTCTCGACGCGTGGGTCGACTGTGTGGAGGTGGATGTTATAAACTTGTCGGGATCTGTGTGGAGGTCCGTTGTAAACTTAGTAAGCTTGTTATAAAATTTCTCTGTTGTCCTTAACTATTTCATTTGCGCTTCACTGGGCAGTGGATGGATTGATGGATAGAAAACATGTGATAAATAAATGAACAAACCATATTAAGATATAATTTAGTTCCACGGCACATTGCATGTGTAGGTGTGCTGGCCGATATAGCAGAAGCCAAGTAGTTTTGATCATTTATTTTTTTGAATTGTATTTCCTTTTATTGGTTCAACATGATCAGCAATTGGCATGATTTATGGCATGGCATCTGCCACCTTTGTTATATTCCTGAATTCTGACACTGTTCTTGATTGATGTGTGCGACATGAATGATGGATCTTCCTAAGCTCCTGACTATCATTGTGTCACTCATTACCGTCTTTTGTATATCATTATGGGTGCATCGATAAGAAATGACAGGTTTCTAGACAGTGGGGCCCCGAGAATTTTTTTATCCTCATGACCTAACTTCTCCATCGCCATAGAATTAGTCATTTCAATCTTGAAAGTTAAATACCATTTCCTGTGCGAGGGTCGTGAGGCTGACCCAGATTGATGGGAGAAAAGGCATGGAATGAGCAGTGATGTGGATGCCACCAACCTGCAACCTGTGCTGCAGTCGACATTGTGGCGGGGACGGCCTCATCAACTTGTTATCTTAGCATCTATCCTGCTTTTGGAAGCCCCCCTGTGCACTGAACACTGCTCCATATTCCACTAATGGAGAGCCCAATCAACCTGCTGCCATTGCTCTGTTTGTTTGCTTGTTTGTCTTTTGCGCTTCTTTAATCTGTCTATATGTCGGTTGCTGCTGTAGCCTCAGCCTCTGACTGGTACCAAGAGCTCGTTGTCCTCGCTTCCCTAGCTTTAGCAGGATGTACTACTACTGACTTTAGGGACTGATCAGTCATCATCATCATGATGAAACCTGTAACACCCGGCTTTAAGGGACAAAGCCAGGTGCATCTCATACATGCGCCAAGAAGACAACATATACAATAACAGAGTGTATAGAGATAAATGTCACAATAACCAGAGTATTTATTACATAGCGGAAGTCTTATTACAAAATAAAAGATAAATATAACACGAACTAAGGATCGTCGGCGCCAATGTCAACTGAGAAACGCCACCTAGATCAGATCAAACTCCTCGATACTTGACTCCACTTGAAACCACCTGTTCTTCTCCTGTGGGGGGGTGTGAGACAGCAAGGGTGAGCTCACACATGCTCATCGCTCAACAAGTTGTGGGGAATAATGTGGCATGAACTCACCAAAGGTGGGAGATCATGAAGTGTAAGGCTGATCAACAATAGAGGTTAAAGCTGAGCATTGCTTTTAAGTAGTTGGTCAAATTTTATTAGCAATTACTAAGTGTAAGTGAATACCAAACCTTAATAAATAATAATAGAACAAAATTAATAACAAATCCCATGCAAATGCAAATGACAAATTGAGTTTAGGTTCCATAATTTAATCATCGGAGAGTCCTGAGCCGCTCATGACCGTGAGCTCGGCTAGTATACCAGTTTTACACTCTGCAGAGGTTGTACCCTTTACCCACAAGTCGTGTTTCCCATGTCGCCAGGGTTAGCTAGGCCCTTAGACACTACCAAGGTGAATGGCTAGGGATCCACTACGAGGCCTTTACAAAGTTCCACTAGCTTCCGAAAACCCGCTACAGTTTATAGGAAGTTCCAATGCAGGGTTCCTGGCTGACCGCCATCGCAGCAAAATCAACCAGGGACCTCCCTACACTGACCACTCCCCTACTGCCCTTGCCCCTTTCGGGTAAGGTAGTCTTCCACTAGCTTTCCTAATTAGTCAGCCAAGGGGTCCCATTCCTCCCTTGTGGTGGCACGTGGTTCTCAAGTTAAGCTCCATGTTCCAATTAACAATAACATAATGATCTTAACATGAACATAAATAGAATAACAAAATAACTGGAACATGGATATAATGAAATATTAACCCAAAAACCACGTAAAGCAATAGCATAACTACCCATATGATTCAGGGGTAAACAAGGAGAAATGGATAAACAGACTAGGGTGACCTATTGGGTCCCATCAAAATTAAGCCTATGCATGGTAAATGATTATAAAGAACATTATTGGGTAACATAAGTGAATCAAGGGCACAACTTGCCTGGCACTTGAGATTCCAGGTACCAACTTGCTTTACAGATGACACGTGTCCTCGCGCTAGTCGTAGCAATACAAACAGACATGGTATAGATAAAATTAACATTACACCAAACATAAGAATAAAACTATGTAATAATAATCTACACGTTGCTACGAGACTAACACAACTTGAACGGATCAAAACGGAATTAAAATGAAGAAGTTATGAATTTATTAAGTTTTAAGTGTTGGATAAAAGATTACTTAGGATATTAATTTTAATGTGATATTCATGTCAAAACAGAGGTACTATGTGATGAACAATAATATTATAGAATTATAGAAATTGGAATGATCTCATTTGGACTTAATATGAATTTTCTATGGATTTAACAATATTCTGGAATTGTTTTTATATAAAAATTTCAATTTCTAATTCAATTTCTCTGTTTTTCTTATTATCTGGACTGTGCCTCAAATACAGGAAACTGCAGGGTCTCTGGAGCAAAATTTCCTAAGACACAGAGCGCCTGGCGTTGGACTGCGGGTTGAATAGCTTAAAGTGGAGGGTCTCTTTAAGAAAATACCCGGGCCGAAGGGGTACCGAGGATGCCTGACCATCAGATTAGAATCTACGATCAGGATTATAACCCTACTGTGCGAATCGGAGGTGCACTAGCGGACGCACGATCTCCCATCTACGGCCGCGAATCGGTACTACTTCGCAGTCGTAGGATTACTAATCAACGGCCCACATCAGATCCACGGTTAGATCTAATCTAAGCCACCCATTTCATGATCAACGGCACAGGCGTGTTCTCCCCTAACTACGGTGAACCAGGCAGCAGCGCCACACCCCGACGACGACAACACGCCGGAGCGGCGTGTCCCTGCCCCTTTTCCCCATCTATTTCATATACGAAAGATGCTACACGAACGGGTAACAACGGCGAATCTGAAGAGGAGAATCACACTGGTGATCGTGCAGCACCACGGTCTGGCCACGATCGCACTGAGTTCCGCGGCAGCGCCACAAGTCCGGCGATAAATTCACGATCACGGGCGCTCAAATGAATATAATGTTCGGTGCTAAGCTATGAGGGGACAGAGGTGAAGGCGCAGAGGGAAATCTCACCCGAGGAAGGCAGTGCAAGACTCCGGTCCACGTGATGGCGCATTCTCCGCCATGGTTCCAGGAATCCGATGAGAAATCAACGGCGCTCCAGTTGATCTTGAGCTCGAAGCTTCCCCTGCGATACGGTGAGTCATCGCGGCAGTACCCAGGAGGGCGCCGTGCCGCCACACGCCAAGCTCCAGGCTTCCCCACTGGAATTCGAACGCCCGCTCGCTCTAGTTCACCCGCTACAAGCCATGGATCGCCTCGGAGTGAGTCGTTTGAGGTCTGGCCATCGCCTTGTCGGAACGATGAGGCGAGGAGGGGTCAGCTCAGGAGGGGGCGCCGCAATCCATGGATTTTATGGGGAAGGAGTCGGCCGGTGGAAGCGGATCACGCCCTGGTTTCTCGCGGCGGCTGAGAAGTCGGCCGTGTCTGTTAGCGCCGCGCGAGAAGACTAAAAGAGTCGGCTGGCAAGTGGAGCCCACCGTGCAGCGACCCACACGTGCCGTGGCGAGGCTAAGAAGTGGGTCCCTGATGTCAGCACGCGCAGTGGAGAGCGAGTCCAGCGGCTGGGGTTTGCCGCCGCAGTGGAGTTGGGGTACATGGGCCAAGATAGATTCAGCCCAATAGGTCTTATTCCCTTTCCTTTTTCTTTTACATTTTCTGTTCTGTTTTCTCTTTTTTTTTGAATTCCAATTTCACATTCAAATTTTTGTGGCAAGTTTGTTCTCAGATCAAATATGAAATTTTGAATATTCGAATATGGAATGAATCCATTGTTTATAAATTTATTATTTTTTTTGCATCGTTTAGTATATTTTTTTTCCTTCCTTTATACAATTTCCAATTTTCTAAGATTTGAATTAGGTTTTAATCCCTAATTCCCATTCTTAAAGTAACCCTATTAATATTATCATTATTATTAAATGCACAAACAATTAACTCCAGCATGATGCATGATATATTTTATAGGTGGTTGGCTAATCAATCATTTTAAAGATGGTTGTTCACATGTTTTAAGATATAGAGACATATCACATAAGAGGATTACTTTCTTTAATATGATTTAGAAACTTGGGTATTACAAATCCTACCCCCCTTAAAAAGAATCTCGTCCTCGAGATTTAGGAGGAACAAGGGAAAAGATGGGGAGAATCTATACGGAGTTCTTCTTCACTCTCCCAAGTAGCTTCATCTTCTCCATGATGGATACATTGTACTTTGCACATTTTTTTCACCTTATTTCTTGTAACTCGAGTCAATGTATCCAAAATCTTGATCGGGTACTCCGTGTAAGTCAAATCACCCTGAACACTTAGCTCTTCCATTGGTAACTGTTCCTCAGGGACACGGAGACACTTCTTAAGTTGAGACACATGGAATACATAATGCACATCAGATAGATTATCAGGTAGCTCGAGTTGATAGGCCATCTCTCCAACTCGCCTAAAAACTCAGAATGGTCCAATAAAGTGAGGGGACACTTTTCCTTTAACTTTAAATCTCCTCAATCCACGAAGTGGTGACACCATGGGGTACACATAATCACCTTTCTCAAATTCCAGTGGTCTTCTTCTATTATCAGCGTAGCTCTTTTGCCTGGTCTGAGCTACCCTCAATTCTTCCAAATTATACAGACTTGTTCTTCTGCCTCTTGAATAAGTTCAGGTCCAAAGAACTATCTTCCTCTAGTCTTATTCCAATATACCGGAGTCCTGCATTTCCTACCATATAGAGCCTCAAACGGTAACATCTTCAGACCGGCCTGGTAACTGGTATTATATGAGAACTCAACACAAGGTAGACTCTTGTCCCAACTACTACCATGCTGAAGGGCACAAGCTCTCAACATGTCCTCCAATACTTGATTAGTCCTTTCAGTCTGTCCATCAGTCTGAGAGTGATAGGCTGCACTAAATTTCAACTTCGTATCCATATTCTCATGAAAACTTTTCCAAAATCTGGAGGTAAACTGTGATCCTCTTATCCAAAATGATCTTCTTTGGTACTCCATGTAAACACACAATCCGAGTCATGGGCTTCCTTTAAAATAGTCTCACGAAGGCTTTCAATCTCGGGGACACATATCTTGTCCTTGAACCATATGGCACCTTGCTCATCTTCCGTAAATTCCGGAACTCGATCTTCAGTAATCAGATCCTTAATCTCTTGTATCTTAGCATCACCAATTTGTCCTTTGCGGATCTCTTGCTCCAAAGTAGGTTCCACATCAATAGTAACTCCTTCAGTATGAGCAACTATCCCAGGTTAAGTCTCCTGAAATCCTCAACAATCTCATCGGGTAGCTGGGCAACAACAGCTGAATGAACATGCTCCTTTCGACTCAAGGCATCTGCAACCAAATTTGCCTTGCCCGGGTGATAGTGAATCTCCAAATCATAATCCTTAATAAGCTCCAACCAACGGCGTTGCCTAAGATTGAGATCCTTCTGAGTGAATATATACTTCAAACTCTTATGGTCCATGCATACTTGACACTTGGTCCCCATGATATAATGTCTCCAAATCTTAAGCGCATGCACAACGGCTGACAGTTCTAAGTCATGAGTGGGGTAGTTCAATTCATGTTTCCGCAACTAATGAGACACGTAGGTGATCACATGTCCTTCTTGCATGAGCACACATCCCATGCCTTGGCCACATGCATCACAATAAATGTCAAATCCCTTCTATAGATCTAGCATAACCAACATTGGTGGCGACGTCAATCTCTTCTTTAATTGGTCAAAGCTGTCTTAGCACTTCTCGTCCCACTTAAATTCTTTTCCTTTCTCCAAAAGCGAAGTCATAGGCTTAGCAATCTTAGAAAATCCTTCAATAAATCTCCGATAATAGCCTGCTAATCCCAAGAAACTCCGAATCTTCGTGACTGTAGTGGGTACTCTCCACTCCATTATCTCCTTAACTTTAGCAGGATCCACTGCTATTCCTCCATTAGAAATAATATGACCAAGAAATGGCACCTCGCCAATCCAAAACTCGCACTTGCTGAACTTGGCATAGAGTTGGTTATCTTAAAGCTTCTGTAGTACCAATCACATATGTTCCTCATGATCACTATCACTCTTGGAATAAAAATGTCGTCCATGAAAACCACGATGAATCTGCCCAGATCATGCACCTTATTCTTCAGATCCATAAAATAGGTTGGTGCATTTGTTAATCCAAACGACATAACGATGAACTCATATAATCCATATCGAGTCGATAAATCCATCTTGGGAATATCCGATGGCCTAATCTTCATTTGATGATAACCCGATCGGAGATCAATTTTCGAGAATACCCTTGCACCTCTTATCCGATTAAATAAATCCTCAATACGAGGTAACGGATACTTGTTCTTCACATTAACATCATTAAGGGATCTATAATCCACACACATCCTTTGTGATCCATCATTCTTCTGTACAAACAGAACTGGCGCTCCCCAAGGTGAGGAACTCGAATGAATGTACCCAGCCTCTTGTAATTCCATTAATTGCTTCCTAAGTTCCTTTAGTTCTTCTACGGACATTCTGTATAGCCATTTAGAAATAGGAGCAGTCCCAGGTAAGAGATCCATGACAACTCAACTTCCCTATCTAGTGGCATCCCTGGTAACTCCTCTGGAAAGACATCCGTAAAAATCCCTAACTGCACGGATGTTGTCACCCACCAACTTCTCATCTACTAAAAATGCCGCTAGTCTGATGGTGGTAGTTACTGCAACTTCAACTTCAAATCTTTGTCCTTTGGAACTGGTGAGTTCTACGATTCCCTTAGCACAATGTATATACTGCCTTTGCCTTTCTTAACCATGACATACCAAGGATCAAATCTATACTGCTCTCTTCTAACAGTATAGGGGTAGCACATCTGGGTTAGGAATATAGGGTAAGAAAGGAAGAATTGTAGACAAGGCGAGTAATTACGAGAAATGTTATTGCGGGGGATTTATTAGCTAAGTAGATTAGTGTGTTATCCACTAAAGCTAATACATTACCTTATGGTGGTACATGCTAAGATGCCCAACTATAATGTTTCAATCAATCAAAGAAGCAAATCAAGCATTTATCATCAGAACAATCAACCAACATTTTTAAATAGAGAAAATAGTTTTAATTTTGTCTTAGGCTTCCTATCTCTTAAAAATATCATTAGGGGTAAGGATTCCAAGGTGTGAAATCCATCTTGTCTCAGAGTAGAAAAGATAAGAGAAATCAGAGTATGACAGCAAAAGGTGAGATAGGATCAAGATAAGATAAATATAAAATGAATTAGAGTAAGGTAAGTGTAGAATGAATCAGAATAAGGTAAGTAGGTAAGGGGTTGCCCATTTCTATCTAGGTTTCGTCCTACAGTCAACATTTCCTCTGATACCACTTCTGTAACACCCGGCTTTAAGGGACAAAGCCAGGTGCATCTCATACATGCGCCAAGAAGACAACATATACAATAACAGAGTGTATAGAGATAAATGTCACAATAATCAGAGTATTTATTACATAGCGGAAGTCTTATTACAAAATAAAAGATAAATATAACACGAACTAAGGATCGTCGGCGCCAATGTCAACTAAGAAACGCCACCTAGATCAGATCAAACTCCTCGATACTTGACTCCACTTGAAACCACCTGTTCTTCTCCTGTGGGGGGGTGTGAGACAGCAAGGGTGAGCTCACACATGCTCATCGCTCAACAAGTTGTGGGGAATAATGTGGCATGAACTCACCAAAGGTGGGAGATCATGAAGTGTAAGGCTGATCAACAATAGAGGTTAAAGCTGAGCATTGCTTTTAAGTAGTTGGTCAAATTTTATTAGCAATTACTAAGTGTAAGTGAATACCAAACCTTAATAAATAATAATAGAACAAAATTAATAACAAATCCCATGCAAATGCAAATGACAAATTGAGTTTAGGTTCCATAATTTAATCATCGGAGAGTCCTGAGCCGCTCATGACCGTGAGCTCGGCTAGTATACCAGTTTTACACTCTGCAGAGGTTGTACCCTTTACCCACAAGTCGTGTTTCCCATGTCGCCAGGGTTAGCTAGGCCCTTAGACACTACCAAGGTGAATGGCTAGGGATCCACTACGAGGCCTTTACAAAGTTCCACTAGCTTCCGAAAACCCGCTACAGTTTATAGGAAGTTCCAATGCAGGGTTCCTGGCTGACCGCCATCGCAGCAAAATCAACCATGGACCTCCCTACACTGACCACTCCCCTACTGCCCTTGCCCCTTTCGGGTAAGGTAGTCTTCCACTAGCTTTCCTAATTAGTCAGCCAAGGGGTCCCATTCCTCCCTTGTGGTGGCACGTGGTTCTCAAGTTAAGCTCCATGTTCCAATTAACAATAACATAATGATCTTAACATGAACATAAATAGAATAACAAAATAACTGGAACATGGATATAATGAAATATTAACCCAAAAACCACGTAAAGCAATAGCATAACTACCCATATGATTCAGGGGTAAACAAGGAGAAATGGATAAACAGACTAGGGTGACCTATTGGGTCCCATCAAAATTAAGCCTATGCATGGTAAATGATTATAAAGAACATTATTGGGTAACATAAGTGAATCAAGGGCACAACTTGCCTGGCACTTGAGATTCCAGGTACCAACTTGCTTTACAGATGACACGTGTCCTCGCGCTAGTCGTAGCAATACAAACAGACATGGTATAGATAAAATTAACATTACACCAAACATAAGAATAAAACTGTGTAATAATAATCTACACGTTGCTACGAGACTAACACAACTTGAACGGATCAAAACGGAATTAAAATGAAGAAGTTATGAATTTATTAAGTTTTAAGTGTTGGATAAAAGATTACTTAGGATATTAATTTTAATGTGATATTCATGTCAAAACAGAGGTACTATGTGATGAACAATAATATTATAGAATTATAGAAATTGGAATGATCTCATTTGGACTTAATATGAATTTTCTATGGATTTAACAATATTCTGGAATTGTTTTTATATAAAAATTTCAATTTCTAATTCAATTTCTCTGTTTTTCTTATTATCTGGACTGTGCCTCAAATACAGGAAACTGCAGGGTCTCTGGAGCAAAATTTCCTAAGACACAGAGCGCCTGGCGTTGGACTGCGGGTTGAATAGCTTAAAGTGGAGGGTCTCTTTAAGAAAATACCCGGGCCGAAGGGGTACCGAGGATGCCTGACCATCAGATTAGAATCTACGATCAGGATTATAACCCTACTGTGCGAATCGGAGGTGCACTAGCGGACGCACGATCTCCCATCTACAGCCGCGAATCGGTACTACTTCGCAGTCGTAGGATTACTAATCAACGGCCCACATCAGATCCACGGTTAGATCTAATCTAAGCCACCCATTTCATGATCAACGGCACAGACGTGTTCTCCCCTAACTACGGTGAACCAGGCAGCAGCGCCACACCCCGACGACGACAACACACCGGAGCGGCGTGTCCCTGCCCCTTTTCCCCATCTATTTCATATACGAAAGATGCTACACGAACGGGTAACAACGACGAATCTGAAGAGGAGAATCACACTGGTGATCGTGCAGCACCACGGTCTGGCCACGATCGCACTGAGTTCCGCGGCAGCGCCACAAGTCCGGCGATAAATTCACGATCACGGGCGCTCAAATGAATATAATGTTCGGTGCTAAGCTATGAGGGGACAGAGGTGAAGGCGCAGAGGGAAATCTCACCCGAGGAAGGCAGTGCAAGACTCCGGTCCACGTGATGGCGCATTCTCCGCCATGGTTCCAGGAATCCGATGAGAAATCAACGGCGCTCCGGTTGATCTTGAGCTCGAAGCTTCCCCTGCGATACGGTGAGTCATCGCGGCAGTACCCAGGAGGGCGCCGTGCCGCCACACGCCAAGCTCCAGGCTTCCCCACTGGAATTCGAACGCCCGCTCGCTCTAGTTCACCCGCTACAAGCCATGGATCGCCTCGGAGTGAGTCGTTTGAGGTCTGGCCATCGCCTTATCGAAACGATGAGGCGAGGAGGGGTCAGCTCAGGAGGGGGCGCCGCAATCCATGGATTTTATGGGGAAGGAGTCGGCCGGTGGAAGCGGATCACGCCCTGGTTTCTCGCGGCGGCTGAGAAGTCGGCCGTGTCTGTTAGCGCCGCGCGAGAAGACTAAAAGAGTCGGCTGGCAAGTGGAGCCCACCGTGCAGCGACCCACACGTGCCGTGGCGAGGCTAAGAAGTGGGTCCCTGATGTCAGCACGCGCAGTGGAGAGCGAGTCCAGCGGCTGGGGTTTGCCGCCGCAGTGGAGTTGGGGTACATGGGCCAAGATAGATTCAGCCCAATAGGTCTTATTCCCTTTCCTTTTTCTTTTACATTTTCTGTTCTGTTTTCTCTTTTTTTTTGAATTCCAATTTCACATTCAAATTTTTGTGGCAAGTTTGTTCTCAGATCAAATATGAAATTTTGAATATTCGAATATGGAATGAATCCATTGTTTATAAATTTATTATTTTTTTTGCATCGTTTAGTATATTTTTTTCCTTCCTTTATACAATTTCCAATTTTCTAAGATTTGAATTAGGTTTTAATCCCTAATTCCCATTCTTAAAGTAACCCTATTAATATTATCATTATTATTAAATGCACAAACAATTAACTCCAGCATGATGCATGATATATTTTATAGGTGGTTGGCTAATCAATCATTTTAAAGATGGTTGTTCACATGTTTTAAGATATAGAGACATATCACATAAGAGGATTACTTTCTTTAATATGATTTAGAAACTTGGGTATTACAAAACCTTATTATTCCATGGAATGCATGACCTAAGTCAGGTCCTTTTCTCATCTCACATGCTAGAATTTGTTCTTTCCGACTATCCGCAGGAAATAGGTTGATGGGCACCGTAAGTCTTCAGATCCTTTACGTCTGAATTTTCAGTTCCGCGATAAGATGGTAAAAAAAAGAAACCAGTGCTTCTTAGCGTGAACGCCTGTCAGTGCTCTAACCTCAGTCGTGATGTGGATGCTTGCACGCCGACGAGCCAACCGATTCTCCCGAAAGCATACGGTGGTGATAAGGAATGCCAAATTTCAGAGGTGATCCTCCGGGACCTGGCCAGCGGTGATTTGGTCTCACCACCACCACACACTAACACTTGTCCAAGAGGAGCCAAATAAAATAAAAAAGGTGAGGTATCAAAAGCAACGTCCACTGGGCAGTGGATGGATTGATGGATAGAAAACTAAAGGCTGCTTTGCTTTGGCCTGTGAGGTGAGGTTAGCAAGCACACGGTGAGCTGATGACAACACTTGTCCTGCCTTGGGTCTCAGTGGAGGTCAGTTCATGCACCCCCTATCTATTGTTGACGTACGTGCTGGGCCATTAACGGTTCATGGATCATGATGGTGTTCGGCTTTTGGCCGCAGTTTTGATGTGTCGATGCTGGGGAACAGTAAACTACTACTGTATGTCTGTGTGCGTGTGTTTGGGATGCTGAATTTTACTTGGTTTGTTTTGTAGGTACGGTATCTTGGTGATCGACCTCGACCTTGACACCAAGCATTTTCTTAAGCTTGCCTGAGGTTTGTGATAAGCTAGGTGGTGTATCGTCCTTTTCCCTATTCTATCATTACGGCTTGTTTTTGCTCCTAGCTCAGCTGGTGTCACTGAGGTATATATAATCAGATTTATTATGAAACATGTTTTCATAGTATATTTATTTGGTGTCACGTACAGAAGTTGATAATCTTTTCTACAAATCTGATCAAATTTGAAGTAGAGACTAACCGGTTTTTAACAGTCCAAATTCTTAAATTGGTAATATCTAAAAAGGTCGTCTGTGCAAGTTGAGATAAAGATTCGAAAAATTTGGGCCTTGGCCTAACAAATCTACACACGCAAGTGCGATCTGGGCAATGATATTGATTGGGCCCAACAAATCTATTGAGTCTCGGACGGGAGATCGTCAGATCATAAGCTCCTGCACTACAGTATTTTCCAACACATGCATTTTATTCATTCATTATATATTGATGATGATTGACAT
Source organism: Zea luxurians (assembly GCA_029449295.1). Classification (NCBI taxonomy): domain Eukaryota; kingdom Viridiplantae; phylum Streptophyta; class Magnoliopsida; order Poales; family Poaceae; genus Zea; species Zea luxurians. The sequence goes on along the minus strand of JAOPSE010000016.1, from coordinate 34,321,335 downwards.
GTATATCGATCAGGTAGCAGCACGGATGGATGCATGCATTTTGTACGTTTCAATATGGACAGCAGCACTTCCATGGGTCTATATTCGGTCATGTCATGCTCTATAGTGTGTTAGCCAATTTCATAGTAGATTACCAGCCAGCAACACCACTCACAAAGGTGACTGTGTGATTGATGCTTCCGGGGCAGTGACTATCTTCTCAAGATCATAGCTCTAGGTATGCTGTAAAATTCTATGGATTTTGTGCTTGTCCTACAACACTCTACGATAATCAAACACGAGAGAAAATTATACCATCTTTGTCCCAACTACAGTTCTCCTTAAACACTTGCTATATGTTGTATTTTAACTGTGTTATCAGATGGACTCGTGTTCTGACATGGGCTGGAATTTTTTTAACTATGACTGAAGCTACATCAGCCGTGAAGAGGGTGGGTAGCTGACTGAACAAGTGAGGAGGCCGTACAGCGTGATCCACTTTGATGAGGTAGAGAAGGCCCATGTCGCCATGTTCAACACTCTGCTCTAGGTCCTCAACGACGGCAGGCTGATGGATGGGCAAGACAGAACGGTGGACTTCAGGAACACCACAGTCATCATGACATCAAACCTTGGTGCTTAGCACCTCCTCACCGGGATGGTGGGCAAGAACTCCATGAAGGTTGCTCGTGATCTGGTCATGCAGGAGGTGCACATCGCAATAACATCCTCAATTGCACTCACTGACTATTATAACTGTCGTTCATCAAGTTATCAACTAAATGCATATGATTCTTCTGTTTTATAGGTTGTAAATGATCTTAATCCTTCATGTCATCACAGGAAAGAGGGTTGTAAGCTTCCACTGTCACGAGGACTCCTTGAACATCGCTGGGTATACAAACACTGGTGGTTACTAAGATAATTAGAGACAAGGGGGGCAGGTTGCTGTGCTTGCAAGTATCTATTGCAGATGTTGTTCATGCCTGATACTGATGCTCCTTTTTTCATATTGTTGTGTTTGGATGGTGTACCACCAGTGTTTTACAACAGTTTAGCCTTTGGAATTGCTACTGCTAAAACTTCGTTCCTCTGAGAAGATATTTTGTTTTTGCATTCCCAGCCGAGGGACAGCTAAGTACTTGTATTATTACGAAATCTTTTCTTAGTATAACACTTATTTATACAAAAGTTATCATGGTATTATATGTTTCCGTTGCAACGCACGGGCATTCACCTAGTAGTAATTATATATAAATATGAGATCACATGTCTGAAATTACAGAAAATATATAAAAAATAAAAATAGCAGGGCGCTCGTGGCCCATCTATGGCTGAAACCGGCCCATGAACCAGCATATAAAACCAACAGTTAGGGTTAAAACCTTAACCATCCATCACCCATGGATAGGGGCGGCCGCCGCTACCTCCGGCGGCGTGGACCCGGCCAGACGCTTACGCTTGGGCATGTGGCCCGGTGGCGCGTGCGCGACCCAGGCTTGGGCGCGTAGGCACGACGGCCGGCGCGGGCATCGGCCCCGACGCGTGGCCCAGCCCGGGCGCATCGGCTCCGGCCACGGCGCAGTTGGGCGGGACAGCCCCGCCGCGTGGCCCCAGTGACGCGGTTGCGCTGGCGCACATTCCAGCGGCGCGCGCGGGTGCGGCCGGATGCGGCCCCCCGGCGACAGCGCCCACGGTTGCGGCCCCCCGGTGGTGCGCGTGGCTAGCGCGTGCGGCGTCCCGGCCGCGGCGGCTGCAAGATCCCGACGGCGCGAGGCACAGCCCTCCGGCGTGCTTGCATGCGCACAGGGCGCAACCCCCACCGACGCGGGCGCGCGCAGGCGAGGACCCTCGGCCCCGACTGCGTGGGCGCGCCCCCCGGACTCCCTTGCATGAGTCCTGCACAGCGGCTCGTGCGGGCAGACGCCGGCGCGAGCGCTGACCTCCATCGTCGTCCAGGCACGATCGCGAACGCGTCAGTGCGCGAGGACGCTGCTCGGCAAGCCGTCGGTCCTGATGTCCCGTGCGACTCGTAGATTTGTCATTATCGCATCATCCAGGACATGGAAAACATACCTTTATTTTCTTGCGTGTTGCAAAGGCAATTAATGCACATCTCGTTCATCCAGGACCGGCGAAGGGCAACAGCAATTGTCTTGTTTGTTCTCGTTGCACATCGTTGCCGCCTTGACGGCTCTAAGGGCTTAGTCGCCTATTTTTCATCTTTTGAGATTCAACTGCTTGCGATTCAGTCGAAATCATGCGCACGGCGAACTTTTTCTTTTCTCTGTTGTCGCGAGCAAAAGTGCTGATAACGTGTTGAAGTATACTCGTGCTCAGTGGTAGAGAGAGTAGAGAAAGACAAATACAAGAGACAGAATGACAGTTGTCTTTATTGCAGGGTTTCTTGCTTATATACAAGTGGATACAGAGTCTTCCAAGGGGTGTGTCCCTTGGGAGAAAAGTATCAGGGGAGGGGGTTGATCACATGTTATACATATTTTGTAACACGTTCCACGTTCCGGCCTTTTAATTCTGGCCCTGCTACAGGAATCTGGTGTGCTTGCTTTTGGTCAAAATTGCTCCATCCTCTCTTGAGAAACATCACAACTCGTGCCAGTAGGAGAAAATTGTTGATTTGGGACTCCCAACAACACGCTTCGCAGTTTTGACGTCTAAATTGTCCGCTTCGTGAAAACAACACTCATAACATTTTTCTAATTGATTTCAATGTTATTTCATGTATTTTCTTATTTTCTGTTTCTTTCTTGTATTTGGAGGCTAAAAGGATAACCTTGCCCTTAAATAAAGTATTTTTACGTGCCAATGGAGCTCGCCTTGCTCCCGTGGTGGCCCCGAGCTGGCATTGCCAGCCGCCAATCCTTGTGGATTTTTGTTGGTTTGACTGTGGATTCTCATCGCTTGCTCAAATCATAAACTTGCACGGGTCTAAATACCCCTGATATGTAGGCCTGCTATGGTGCATGAGCGCGGCCTGACGGCTTTCGACTGTATCTGTCTCCGGCGATTGGCGGAGAGAGGCGACTCCAAGGACAGGCATAGGTGTCGGCGCGGACTGCAGTAATGGTTTTCGTCTGTATTCGTCTCTGGCGATTGTCAAAGAAAGGCGACTCCAAGGACAGGCATATGTGTCGGCGTGGACTTGAGGTAGCAGCAAAACGACTCGTGGACGAAGCCTCAACCATGATTTTCGCAGTGCTTAAATGCGATCCAGAGCGCTAATTGTTGCACGATCCGAGACGAAGGATGTTGTTCAGATGCGTAGGTAGAAGAGAAAACATGTGTAAGGGCAAGGTTATCCTTTCATACTCCAAATACAAGTGGAAATTAGGAAAAGAAAGAACATGAAATGACATAAAAGTCAATTAAAATAAGTTTTGAGTCCTAATTTTGCGAAACGAATCATTGGGATGGTAAAACCGTGAAGCGTGTTGTTTGTAGTCCCAAATACTATATCTCCAGCCATCCTTCGGGATGACCAGTAGCGGACCCAGAGCCCAACGACTCTGGACACCTGCCCATGCTGTCAAACTTGTGTCTCCATTACATCATGCTTTATTAGGAGCTCCAAAGCAAATGATCTAATTGAGTTAATGAGATTTGTCCAGGCTACGGTGAAGCGCTCTATCGGAGAGGGAATTCTCCGGCCGGGTGGCGGAGTGCACCCGCCCTAAATCCTAAGATGAGGAAGGGGCTTAAGCGTTTTGCCTCTCTTGCTAAACGATCATTAAGCACATGAACACGCGAGGATTTAGAGTGGTTCGGGCCGCCGAAGCATAATACCCTACTCCACTATGTGTTGGATTGTTGTGGAAGCTTGAGCTATGTGTAAGCCTGAATGACTTGCGTCTGAGTCCTATCACGTTGCATGCCTCCCCTTTTATAGTTCAAGGGGGCATGTACAAGGGTTCTGAGCCCCGACATGTAGGCCCAGGGACAAATTGGAAGGAAAGAACTACTGCTTGCTACTCCATGGTGATCTCCGAATGCCATAATATCCGTAGTGCACACAATATTGATATCTCGCGGTATCGTCCTCGGTAACGCGCGAGTCATGATGGATACGGTGCATGCGGCAGCACAGACGTATCGTCAGCCAACGGGAATAGACAGGCACGCCGCCTGCAGGATAGCCTGGTCGCCGCCTGTCAGCTGAGTAGACAGGACACATTAAATGCTGAAGGGGCACATCGGCTGTCAGCGGGATAGACAGGTGACGCGTCTTCTATGCAATAAATGCAGAGGCAGTGCGGCCCAGAAGCCTTACGTTAGGCTCCGCCCGCAGGCTTACGTCACGCGTGGTAGGCCATATGGCAGCATCGGGTTCCCATTTGGGTGGAGAGCAGTAGCGTTATGCGGACAGGTCCGCACCAGGCTGGGCCTGGACACGTGTCAGCACCGGACCCCTGCCTAAGCAAGGGTTGGGTACTCTCTGCCTCAGAGTCCCGGGGCCCGGCTGTGGGTAGTCCGGTCTTTACGTAGAGGGGTTCGGGACCCGTCCCGAAGGCCTGGGTCGCACTCGCGGGGGTCCTGAACCTTGCCCCGGGGGTCCGTTCTTCATGTATAGGGGTCCGACGCTTTTCGCATGGGGTCCGGACCCACTGTTGGCTTCTTGGAGTATGTCTCCTTTCCTGGCCACGTGGCGACCCCGGGGCCGTCCATGTGGCGGGGCAGAGAGTTGTTTGCCACGCAACTAGAGGTAGCTGCGTGGGTATATCGTCTTTATTCTGTAGCAAGGGGTGCCCCTGTTTCAGGGTACCGACACGCTCGATCTACTATTGGTGATGACATGCAATTTTTTAGCCATGGCCATGTGTTGACACCTTTTTGGAGGCGCCAATCACTTCAAAAGAACCAGCGGCGGTGCTCTCTGGTCAGACGCAGACGGTCCACGGCACAGGGCCGGACGGTCCGCGACCTAGCGCAGGAGCTAAGGTTCCCTGCCTGACGGCCGGACGGTCCGCGCCCTAGGGCCGGACGGTCCGCGCGTGGATCAAGCTCCCGGGAGGGACCCCGTCGGGGAGGAGAGATCCTAGGTGGTGTCTAGGCTCGGGTAGACCGACCTAGACTCCTCTAATCGACGTAGAGTCGAGGAGAGGCGGAAGATTTGGGGATCGAGAGGCTAAACTAGAACTAGACTAGAACTATTTCTAATTGTACAGGAAATAAATGCGAAATAGAAGTTGTATTGATTCGATTGATGATTACAAATCGGTCGCACTACAAGAAACTGGTTAAAGAACGTGGGTGAAAAATCGTCGAACTAAATGTAATAGGCCGTCGAACTTACCATAAGAACGTGGGTTTACCGACGAATATAGCCGACGGCGATTTTTGGACGAACTTAAAGAAGTAAGTTCGACGGCCCCCACGTTCTTAAGGTTAAGAACGTGGGTACCGTCGAACTTAACATTAAGAACGTGGGTACCGTCGAACTTAAGGTTAGGAACGTGGGTTTTTAAGTTCGACGGGGGCCGTCGAATTTTTTCCCATAAGTTCGACGGCACCCACGTTCTTACAGTTAAGTTCGACGGGGCCACGTGGCCGTCGAACTTATGGGTCCTGCGTGGGTCGGCGAGGGCTGCCCATTAAGTTCGACGGTACCCACGTTCTTAACCTTAAGAACGTGGGTACCTACGTTCTTAACCCTTTTCCAGAAAAAAAATAAAAAATACAGAAATGAAAAATTAGAAACACATAATATCACATGCAACACAGAATATCACATACAATACAGATTTCAAACACATTGATATATGTTCATATCACAAATTCACACAAGTCTAAATATATAAGTTCACAAATTCACATAAGCCCAAATACATAAGTTCACAAATTCACACAAGTTCACATCCATAGTTCACATTTTTAGTTCACAGTTCAAACATTAGCTCCATCGCTCTCGATCAGGACATCGGATTGTTGTTCGAAAGCTCATTCAAATTCCCAGACTTGGTGACTTGCTTAGCACTGTCCATTACATGTCGCAATGTAAGCTGAAAGGAAAAGCTAATTAGTTGGAATAAATGTTTAATAACTTTGTAACTAACTAAATGTACTAGTTTTGTAAACTGAAGTCCTAGCCTAAGGGGCTGGAAAAAATAACTAAAACATTTGGTCGGACTGAAGATTCAATAGTTGACAGGATGTACTAAACTAAATCAGCTTGCCATTTGTGTTTAGGAAAGAAATACTGAATCTTGCCTGAAATTTTTTGTCGTTCTCTTGAGCTCCTCAAATGTGAACGCTATCAAAGGGTTGCAAGCTGTATCATTTTCTCAGCGCCTCCACCTCTTTCGGGTTGGATTGTAGCTGGCAATCCTCCTTTTCAGTTCTCTCCGAGGGGCTCTAAATTTTCTGTCTCACTCCAATTCCTATCTGTCTCACTCCGCGCTAACATTGTCTATTTTCTGTTTCTTTCATTGCCTGCATCTGTGTGAAGGACATCCAAAAAATGCTCCCACACTGTTATGATTTATTATATGGGGCTTGTAAACCCATTCCTGAAATTCACGGGAGCGAATTGGCATTAGTAGGAAATGCTATTCAAATAGAATAACAGGAAAGTGTTACTAGCTGCCCTAGGAAATGAATACCATCAGCATATCTTCAGCTAAGTACTGACATGTGGCTATCCAGCTTGGAAACAATGTTGCAAATATTCCCAGACCCCCAGTAATTGTGCTAGAGCAACATGTAGACATATGTAGTAGCAATAGCAATAGCTCCTAAAGCATCTAATTCTAACTTCCTGAAAAAGAGTACCAGCGAATTCAGTACAATGTCTGCATCAAGTCTTAAGAGTACCAGCGAATTCCCAGACCCCCAGTAATCCTTGGCTGCGGTAAAACTTGACTGAAGACTGGATTCCTGCTGATGAATATTCCACAATGAATGCTTTTGCTGATAGGCGCCATAGTCCTATAGATCAAAACTTTTCTCAGGCACATGAACAAACTAAAAGGTATTCTATACAAAAAAACAAAAAGAGGACATTTGGTGGTGAGGTTGGCAATAGAAGGAAGCCAATAGTACTATAACACTGCACTGCAAAAAGGAGGGAAAATACAGCTAGACACTAACAGTCAAGGAAATTACCTTTTCTGCAGTAGAGAAACCTGTTTCTTTAGAACCTAAGTGGGGTTGGAAAGAAAACACATCATTATAAAATGCAGAATCTTCAGTTATCTTGGTAGCTGGTGGTATTGTCAACTTATCATTTGTAGCCGTCAAAAATGGCAACGTGCCAGTGGTTGGAGAAGGCTGTGCCTGAAATATATCACAACCAATTCAGCTAAGTCCGTATGGCAAATATTAAAGGGCGGGAACAAAGATGAATTTGTAAGTGTTGGTCCAAAATTAGCAGCTATAAAATCAAAACAGAATCCAAACTTGTAAGACACCAATCAGAGAACTATATTTCTAGTATAATAATATTTTGCATAGTAGACAACAATCAGTGTTGTGGTCACATGCATAAGTATACTGCAGGAAACTGTGTTCTATAGTTACATACTACATTTATGTTATAGCGAAGCAAGTAGAAGAGTGTGCTATAAGTTGTACATCGGAAAAATAACATGTAAATCTATATAATCAATTTCCATCTCTCATCCCATGAATTCGAGATAGTCTATTCCATTAGTAAGATTCCAATTCCTCAAAATGAAAAGAAACAAACGGGACCTTAAGGAAATATCACATACCATTTTATTGTAAAGAAAAACAGGAGAGAAAATGAAACTAAAAGTGCTGACATATATCTTAAACAGTTCAATATGATAAACACAAGACAATTAAATAGCACTTAGCAGCAACCCCTACCAATTGAAAATTCCATATACATGACACGAGCGGTACCAAGCTTCATTACTCCAAGAAAAAGGATTTCAGTCCACATTCTCATATCCGTCCCCATGCCAATGCAATACAGATCATCGTTCCATAGAAATAATGAAGGATTTCAGTCCACCGTGGGCATACATAGTTAACCTAAAGATTACCACTGAAAATTTTGAAGGAAGAAGTCAATTTCAGTACCAGTCGCCTAGAGATCCATGGATGGAGAGAGAGGTCATCGCTGCATCTGAAGCTACATCTGAACGTCATCACTGCTAGGGAATCAGAATTGGCTCCGGAGCGAGCTGACATCGGTGGCCAGGTTGGACCTCCACATTGCAGATCGACTCTGCCGCCAGGAACGTGGTCTCCAACCCAGACCATCTGCCATTGGGAGAAATGTGTGCTGCTAGACACCATATCCCGGCCAAATCTCCTATTGCCGCTTCCTGCCATGGCTCCATGAAGAAGAAGAGCGCACGAGGGTGGAAAGCAACACAGGAAACCACAGCGATGCGCGCGCGTGAGTGGATTGGGGAACCTTGGCTCGCACAAATTCTCGACGGCGTGCTGGAACTGGTACTCTCCCTCGTACACCTCCGCGGCGGCGGAGCGAGAGATCCCACAAGGCCCTAGATCGCCGCCTTGAGCTTGTACAGCGGGCCCTTCCTGCGCTTCCGCGCGTCGGCCTCAGCCGGGTCACCGTCGCCGTCGCCGGCCTCCTGCTTGAATGCGCGGCACCGCAGCAGGGACGGCCGGTGAGTAGGCGAGGAGGAGGAGGTAGATGGCCGATGATCCAGAGAGCGGTGGTGCGGTGGCGGCGCGACCTGCTGGTGAGAGAGAGAAGCGCGTGGGTGAGAATGAGACAGGTGAGAGAGAGAGAGAGAGCCGCACATGGCATTGGATTTAGGTTTTCATGATTAAGTTCGACGGTGTCCATATGCCCGACGAACTTAACTTAAGAACGTGGGTACCCACGTTCCTAACTCGTTAAGTTCGACGATTTTAGTCAGGGCCGACGAACTTAACTTAAAAACGTCGGTACCCATGTTCTTAACATAACCCATGAACTTAACTCAAGTAAGAACGTCGGTACCCACGTTCTTACTTTTACCCACGAACATTTATCAGTTTCTTGTAGTGGATCGTATACCTCTCTATTTATAGAGGAGGGGGGCTGGACCCTTTACAAACTAATTTCCGAGCGAATCCCGCGAATTTAGCTAACAACCGTAGCACAAAACTCGGAACCCTAATCTGTTCTGCGCACGCGCGGACCGTCCGGCCCACAGGCGCGGACCGTCCGCCCTTCTCCTTTTGGTGTCGAACATATGCCCCCCTGCCTTTTGGTGGAGCTGAGTGAACCAAAAGCATCTTAACACGATGTGATTACATCGGTTTTCTTAAGCATCTTGCCACATACTAGGATGATACTGCTTGAGGAAACGCCCATTCAAAGCCTTAGGCAAATCCTTGCCTTGCAATGTTTGTAGCAAATAGGCGTTACCAGACATTACCTGTTTTACTTTATAAGGACCCTCCCAGCTTGGCGACCATTTCCCAAACTTCCGGTCTTTATTCCTTAGAGGCAAGATGGTCTTCCACACCAGATCCCCTACTTGAAATGACTTTGCTTTGACCTTCTTGTTGTAGGCCCTGGCTACCATGATCTTGTCCTTCTCTATTGCTCCCAAAGCTATCACCCTCTTGTCGGTTACCTCATCAATATTATCCATCATTGAATCATAATAATCAGTGACGGTTAGATCATTTTGTCTGGCAAACCTGACAGCATTCAAACTTATTTCCACAGGCAACACTGCTTCCTGCCCATAGACAAGCTCAAAAGGAGATACTTTAGTAGCACTATGTTTAGATATTCTATGAGCCCATAAGGCTTCGGACAAAATCTGATGCCAATGCTTAGGATTATCGGATATCTTCTTTTTTATCAAATTAATCAATGTCCTATTACTAGACTCGGCCTGTCCATTGGCCTGAGCATAATATGGGGATGAATTAAGCAACTTAATCCTATATAATTCAGCAAATTCACGTACCTCTTTTGACATAAAATAAGTTCCTTGATCTGTAGTTAAGGTCTGGGGAATGCCGAATCTATGAATGATATGCTCAGTTATGAACTCAATTACCTCCTTGTGTGTCATGTTCTTCAGAGCAACGGCTTCAGTCCATTTGGTAAAGTAATCAGTGGCAACTAACACGAACCGATGCCCCTTTGATGATGAAGGATGGATTTCCCCAATAAAGTCTAATCCCCATCCTCTGAAAGGCCAAGGCTTGATGATAGGATGCAATTCGGCTGCAGGGACCAACTGCAGGTCGCCGAATTTTTGAGACACTTGGCAGCCCTTGTAGTACTTGAAACAATCAGCTATCATGTTAGGCCAATAAAAACCAGACCTTCGCAACAACCACTTCATCTTTGGAGCCGATTGATGGGTACCACAAATCCCTTCATGTACTTCGGCCATGGCTAATATAGCATCATCTGGGCCCAAGCACTTAAGCAGGACGTCGTTGACTGTTCGGCGATAAAGTTCATCACTCATCAAGACATACTTGAAAGCTGTACGCCGAATGTTTTTATCTGTCCTGACATTGGGGTTTCATAAATAATTAAGTATAGGTGTCCTCCAATCACTTGCATCAGCTTCATTATCAGCCGATTCAATTAAGAGAACATTTCTGGTATCCCCGGACGGTCCGGTGCCCCGACGCGGACGGTCCGTGACCTGGGGAATTGGCCCTACACCGGTTATCAGATTTTCGGTGTTGTGAAATCTCCCTCGCTTTATCCGATAACCTGATGCATCTTGTGCTAAATTGTTAGCTCTATGATTCTCACCTCTAGAAATATGCCAAATACTGAATTCGTCAAAAGAATGGATTATGCTCCAACATTTTTCAAGGTAACTATTCAGAGTACCATCAAAGCATTGATATTCTTCTAACACTTGTTGGACAACCAGCTGAGAATCACCCAATGCCTTCACATGTTTTACTCCCATACAATTTAAAAGTTCCAAGCCGAATAAGAGGGCATCATATTCAGCTTGATTATTAGTGCAATAAGTTTTCAATCGGCTAGAGAAGTCGAAGGAGACATCACTTGGTGAAACAAGTACGATGCCAATGCCTTGCCCTTCATTGCAAACCGATCCATCAAAATATAAAGTCCAAGGAGTAATAGTGAGGTATGTCATGTCTAGTTTATGAATATCATTAATCCGATGTTCTACAATAAAATCCGCTACGACCTGGCCTTTCATAGATTTCAATAGTTCATAGGCCAAGTCATATTCTATAAGCGCATAAGCCCACTTACCAATTCTACCACTCATAATTGGGTTATGCAACATGTATTTAATTACATCGGCTTGACCAGAAACAGTGCAATGACTAGACAACAAATAACATCTACACTTGGTGCATGCATAAAACAAGCATAAGCATAGCCTTTCAATAAAAGTGTACCTTGTTTCAGCATCCACCAACCTCCGACTTAGAGATGTCACCACATGCTCCTTTCCTTTAGTTTCTTGTGTCAGAACAGCCCCAATAACCTTGTCTTCAGCTGCAATGTATAATCTGAATGGTGCTCCTACTTGTGGTGCTTTTAACACGGGAGCCGAAGACAAGTATTTTTTAATGAGATCAAATGCTTCCTGCTGCTCTGCCCCCATGTGAATTCGGCATCATTCTTAAGCCGAAGGATAGGGGTGAAGGCATTAATCTTCCCGGCTAGGTTAGAAATAAACTTTCGCAAATAATTCACCTTACCGAGAAACTTCTGCACTTCGACCTTACAAGTCGGAGGTCCCACATTCCGAATAGACTTGATTCGGTCAGGGTCTATTTCTATACCATGTTCATGTATGACAAATCCTAAAAACTTACCAGCCGATACTCCAAAAGCACATTTACGTGGGTTTATTTTGAAACCATACTGACGCATTTTATCAAAAGGCTTTGTGCAAATCAGCTATATGAGAACTAAACTCAGCCGATTTGACTACAATATCATCAATGTAGACCTCCACAGTGTTTCCTAACAACTCATGGAAGATCAGATTCATAACCCTCTGATAAGTAGCACCAGCATTTTTAAGACCGAATGTCATGACAACTCATTCAAATAAACCAATGATGCCTGGTCATATAAAGGCCGTTTTAGACGCATCCTCTTCGGCCATGAAAATCTGGTTATATCCGGCATTACCATCAAGAAAGCTAATAATTCTATTTCCTGATGCATTATTGATTAATGTGTCGGCTATGGGCATGGGATATTCATCTTTAGGAGTTGCTCTATTTAAATTGTGAAAATCAATGCATACCCTAAGCTTACCTGACTCTTTCTTCTCCACCGGCACAATATTGGAGACCCACTCTGCGTATCTGCAAGGCCTAATAAAATTAGCTTCTAGTAGCCGGTGGATTTCGTCCTTGATTCATAGGAGAAGATCTGGACGAAATGTTCTAGCTTTCTGCTTGAAAGGTCTGAAACCAGACTTAATAGGCAGCCGATGTTCGACGATCTCTCGGCTTAGTCCAGGCATCTCAGTGTAATTCCAAGCAAAACAATCTGAATATTCCTTCAATAGACCGATCATCTCATTTCTAGGATCGGTCTCCAGGGCCTTGTTTACAAAAGTCGGCCTTGGAGTTTTACCATCTCCTATGTCAATCTCCTCCAAAGGATCGGCCGATGTAAACCCCTGTCCTAGTTTATCAAGATCTCTGAATTCCTCTATCATGTCCCCCACAGAGGAATCAGATGATTTTTGTGTGATGGCGGACTTTCCGGTCTCGGGGACCGGATCATCCGTAATACTGTCTTTTCGCTGCGGTAGATGTTCGGTCTTAAAGTCCGAACTGTTTTGTGAAAGACCAGACCATCCAGCTTTGAGAGCCGAACTGTCCGTGATCAACGACTCATGAACTTTGTGTGTATTCATCATTTAAACTTTATTTAGGATTTAGCCGATTCTCCATCGGCTCTAGCATTATAGGAATGAAATCTTTCTTATCTATACTTATGAATTGATAATCAGAAAAATCTACTCCTGTGAGACATGTAGCAGTCTCATAAGTCCAGAGTACAGGGGCATCGCCACAGCGATGCAGGCCGATACATCAGCATGTACTTGTTCTACATCATCGCCTACCCATTGTATTAGCATTTGATGTAATGTAGAAGGTGCACATTGATTGACATGAATCCAATCTCTGCCTAGAATTAAACTGTAATTTCCTTCTACATCAGCGACGAAGAATGCAGCAGCAAGGGTCTTAGTCCCGATGGTTAATTCAACGGACGTGACTCCCCTGGCTTTAATCGAACTATCCCCAACACCGCTGAGGGTCATCTTGGTCTTGACAAGTTCGTCATCTTGTTTACCTAATTTTCTGTATAATGAATAAGGCATTAGATTTACAGCCGCCCCTCCATCTACCAACATCTTAGCAATCGGTATTCCATCAATGTGACCGCGCACGAAGAGCGGCTTTAAATGATTTACTGATTCCTTTGGTTTAGTAAAGGCGACTTCTTTAGGACCTGAAAGGGAATTAGGCTTACACCTAGTCCCTAATTAATTTTGGTGGTTGAATTGCCCAACACAAATAATTGGACTAACTAGTTTGCTCTAGTGTATAAGTTATACAGGTGCCAAAGGTTCACACTTAGCCAATAAAAAGACCAAGTGTTGGGTTCAACAAAAGAGTAAAGGGACAACCGAAGGCACCTCTGGTCTGGCGCACCGGACTGTCCGGTGTGCCACCGGACATGTCCGGTGCACCAGAGGACTCCAACTCCAAACTCGCCACCTTCGGGAAATTCCAGAGGCGACTCCGCTATAATTCACCGGACTGTCCGGTGTACACCGGACATGTCCGGTGCTCCAAGGAAGGGTGGCCTCCGGAACTCGCCAGTCTCGGGAATTCATTTCAGCTACTCCGCTATAATTCACCGGACTGTCCGGTGTACACCGGACTGTCCGGTGTAACAGCGGGGCAACGGCTACTTCTGGCGCCAACGGCTACCTGCGACGCATTAAATGCACGCCAGCGCGCGCAGAGGTCAGGCCGCCCATGCTGGCACACCGGACACTCTACAGTACATGTCCGGTGTGCCACCGGACATCGAGGCGGGCCCAGAAGACAGAGCTCCAACGGTCGAATCCCAACGGCTTTGGTGACGTGGCTGTCGCACCGGACATGTCCGGTGTGCACCGGACTGTCCGGTGCGCCATCGAACAGACAGCTCCACCAAACGGCTAGTTTGGTGGTTGGGGCTATAAATACCCCCAACCACCCACCATTCATTGCATCCAAGTTTTCACACTTCCAACCATTTACAAGAGCTAGGCATTCAATTCTAGACACACTCAAGAGATCAAATCCTCTCCCAAATTCCACACAAAGCTTTAGTGACTAAGTGAGAGAGATTTTGAAAGGGAATTAGGCTTACACCTAGTCCCTAAATAATTTTGGTGGTTGAATTGCCCAACACAAACATTGGACTAACTAGTTTGCTCTAGTATATAAGTTATACAGGTGCAAAAGGTTCACACTCAGCCAATAAAAAGATCGAGTTTTGGATTCAACAAAGGAGCAAAGAGGCAACCGAAGGCACCTCTGGTCTGGAGGCACCGGACTGTCCGGTGTACACCGGACAGTGTCCGGTGCACCAGAGGACTCCAACTCGAACTCGCCACCTTCGGGAATTTCTCAGGCCGCTTCGCTATAATTCACCGGACTGTCCAGTGTACACCGGACAGTGTCCGGTGCTCCAAGGAAGCGCGGCCTCCGCAACTCGCCAGCCTCGGGATCGCGCAGCAGCCGCTCCGCTATAATTCACCGGACATGTCCGGTGTGCACCGGACTGTCCGGTGTAACCACGGAGCAACGGCTATTTCGGCGCCAACGGCTACCTGCGGTGCATTTAATGCGCGCTCTGCGCGCGCAGACGTCAGGCGCGCCCATGCTGGCACACCGGACAATGAACAGTTGATGTCCGGTGTGCACCGGACATCCAGGCGGGCTCAGAAGTCAGAAGCTCCAACGGTCAGAATCCAACGGCATTGATGACGTGGCGGGGGCACCGGACATGTCCGGTGTGCACCGGACTGTCCGGTGCACCATCGACAGACAGCCTCCACCAACGGTCAAGTTTGGTGGTTGGGGCTATAAATACCCCAACCACCCCACCATTCATTGCATCCAAGTTTTCCCACTTCCAACCAATATACAAGAGCTAGCATTCATTGCAAAGCACACCAAAAGAGATCAAATCCTCTCCCAACTCCACACAAAGCCCTAGTGACTAGAGAGAGTGATTTGTTGTGTTCATTTGAGCTCTTGCGCTTGGACCGCTTCTTTTTCTTTGGCATTCTTTCTTGTGATCAAACACTCACTTGTAATTGAGGCAAGAGACACCAATTGTGTGGTGGTCCTTGCGGGAAGTTTTGATTCCCAAGTGATTTGAGAAAGAGAAGCTCACTCGGTCCGAGGGACCGTTTGAGAGAGGGAAGGGTTGAAAGAGACCCGGCCTTTGTGGCCTCCTCAACGGGGAGTAGGTTTGAGAGAACCGAACCTCGGTAAAACAAATCCGCGTGTCTCACTTCATTATTCGCTTGCGATTTGTTTTGCGCCCTCTCTCGCGGACTTTATTATATTTCTAACGCTAACCCGGCTTGTAGTTGTGATTATTTTGTAATTTTCAGTTTCGCCCTATTCACCCCCCCTCTAGGCGACTTTCAGATTTGCTTGTGTTCTTTCGAGCTCTTGCGCTTGGATTGCTTTCTTCTTTCTTGATTCTTTCTTGCGATCAAACTCACTTGTAATTGAGGCAAGAGACACCAATCTTGTGGTGGTCCTTGTAGGAACTTTGTGTTCCAAGTGATTGAGAAGAGAAAGCTCACTCGGTCCGAGGGATCGTTTGAGAGAGGGTAAGGGTTGAAAGAGACCCGGCCTTTGTGGCCGCCTCAACGGGGAGTAGGTTTGCGAGAACCGAACCTCGGTAAAACAAATCTGCGTGTCACACTCCTTATTCGCTTGCAATTTGTTTTGCGCCCTCTCTTGCGGACTCGATTATATTTCTAACGCTAACCCGGCTTATAGTTGTGTTTATATTTGTAAATTTCAGTTTCGCCCTATTCACCCCCCCCTTTAGGCGACTTTTAGGACCAAACTCAAACTGGGCAACAACAGGTTCATCGTCGCCGATAATAGTACAATCGGTAGAAAATGTAATAACATTTACATCCATACCTGGGCGTTCTGGAGAAGCCTCGTAGTCGACCAAGTCTTCTCCCAGCAGGTCATCTTCTTCCATTGATGTTGGCGTGTCGTTGGAGGCTTCCTGGTGTGGTGCGGACGGTCCAGACTGAAAGTTCCCTTTGGCCCGGGAACAGGATCTGGATGTCGCCTAGAGGGGGGTGAATAGGCGAATAAAACTTAATACTTTAAAACTTAAATTTTTACTCTACTCGAAGACTTAGTACGCAGTGGAGTGAGAAGACTCTTCGAGTAGGTTGCAGTGGAATGGAAGATCCGGTCTCAAAATGTCCTGCACTTCAAATCAAGCTTATACCACAGATAAGTATTGAAGTGCAGATATAAAGGCGTGTATGACAGAGAGTCAGGATACAATACAGAACAGAGCACACAGACGCAAGGATTTATCCCGAGGTTCGACCAAGCCTGAAATGCTTGCCTAGTCCTCGTTGGAGTTAGCCACACCTGGGCTTGGAGTCTATTTCAACTCCTTCCTCCGTTTGCTCAGATCTGTCAGTATGACAGATAGAGCCTTTCACTATTGAGTGGGGTTACAACAGAACCGCGACTGCTTACAAACTTCTTGGCAGCACCCCGGCAGAGTAACGATACGCTCAAGACCTTGCTCTAGCTCTTAGCAGCACTACTCCTCTCTCTAAAGGCTTATAGTTGTGCCTTCTACACAAACTATAGAGTTACACACAAGAGGGAGAGCGAGAATTGATTCGAGTGAAGTCTATACTTGTTGGCTGCGCTTATACAATGCTTGAGGCGCCTAGGGGTCCCTTTTATAGGCACAAGGGGCCTAGGAGCCGTTGGAAGCAAACCAGGAAGGCAAATCTTGCCTTCTGTCGGGTGGCGCACCGGACAGTCCGGTGCACACCGGACACTGTCCGGTGCCCGATTTCTTTCCTTTTATGACGAAGCCGACCGTTGGCAGTCTTGGAGCCGTTGGCGCACCGGACATGTCCGGTGCACACCGGACAGTCCGGTGCCTCCATCTAGCCGTTGGCTTGGCCACGTGTCCCGCGCAGATCGCGCGGCCGACCGTTGGCCCGGCCGACGGTTGGCTCACCGGACAGTCCGGTGCACACCGGACAGTCCGGTGCACACCGGACAGTCCGGTGAATTATAGCCGTACGTCGTCGGTGAATTCCCGAGAGCGGCCAGTTCGCCAGAGTTCAGCCTGCACCACCGGACACTGTCCGGTGAACCACCGGACGGTCCGGTGTGCCAGACTGAGCTGCCTTGGCTGTACATAGCCAAGCCCTTTGCACCTCTCTTCTTTTCTTCTTCTTTCTGTTTCTAACACTTAGACAAGTATATTAGTCCACAAAACCAATGTACTAAGTATAGAAACATACCGTCTCTTAATCATTACATCTATAGCATTTCACATGCTTGAGCTTTGATGTTGGACTCATAAATCATCAAGTCGGCTTGACTTGATCTAGATTGATATCACTTGGCTCCAACATCCTGTAAAGGTCACATAGAACATCTCCAAACACAGGAACAACCCAAACTAAAGATTAAGGTGAACTTAGCTCTTTTGGGCTGCTTCCAGTTCTGGTTTTGACACTTGTTCTCCTTCTAGTGACCTTGATCTCCTTCTTAGAGCTTGATCTTGAGCCTTATGACTTACACCACATAACTGTAGCTGTTACCTCATTGGTTGTAAGCCACGTCCTTATGTAGTGATCCTTGATGTGCCGTAGCTGTTCTCAACTCGATCACCCTTGACTTTCAAGCCTTCTTCTTCACCCTTGGCTTTGGGTTCCTCAGCCTCCTTGACCTTCTCCCGTGCACTTGGTACCTCGAAGCTTTTCTTGCCTCCGTCCTTGGCTTGATCAGTTGTCTCTGAGCTACGCACCCGAGTCTCACTTTATGCAATGTCCATCTTACTTGTGATGTCCATTATGTATCCATAATCTAGTTCTTGGACCATCACATTTGTTCACTTGTGTTGAACCCTGTAGGTTTTACCTTAAGCACCTGTTCAACACTTAGTACACTTGTTAGTCCTTTAATTGAGTTGTCATCCAAACACCAAAACTCACAAGAGAGCTTTCAATCTCCCCCTTTTTGGTGATTGATGGCAACACAATTAAAGCTTAAATAAGAATAAGATTTGAAGCACAAATTTGAATTCTAAGATTATAGAATGCTCCCCCTAAACAAGTGCTTACTTCAAAAACCTAATTTTGACCTCAGACGCCAATTTGCACATACTTAGGAAAATCAAAACATTTCTACACCTTAGCACTTTTTAGGATGCATTGTGTCAAGAATCAAACCATGATGCTATAACACACAAATGCACATAATCAGAGTTAAACACCATTCAATTTAGTGGATATATCACAGGAATATCAACCTACCACTATTCACCATTAAGATACCAATTTAAACTAAGATACCAATTTAAAGCAATCTTAAAGCACCTTTAGTCTTAAAGCACCATTAACTACATGACAATCTATTACACTGTAGAAGCCAAATAATTCATCGCAGCGGAATCACTAGTCCATATGATGCAACACATATAATACTGCAAGAAGCATATGAATATCTCACTTGACAAAGCTCAAACTAACACATCACCCCTTAGGATAAGCTTTCCTCTCAGGTTGAGATAAGCTTTAATACACAAATTCTCCCCCTTTGACATCAAACACCAAAAACCATACTCAAGCAAGAACATAGGATGATGTCAAGGGACAGCAGGGTGTTAAGGAGGAAAAACGACTATCAAAACTCCCCCTTACTTATTGAACATATGCCCTATCAATATTTAGGTAAGATACATATATATGCAAAAAGATTAATACTTCCTTTTGTACCTTTACCATGTTGTAGTGTACTTCCCATCTTGAAAGTAGTTAATCTCTCGAGAGCTTCTCCACACTTGTGCCTGATTCTTTCTCCTAACTTTTTCTTGTTGCTAAGACACCAAACTTAGAACAAGTTATAGTATTGGGCACAATAAGAACCTTCTATTCTCATGATTATCAAAAGATGTCAATTGAAGCGGACTATTACGGCTACCAATTGAAAGATACCAATTTAAAGATACCAATTGCAAAGTTCATTTATTATCATGGCTCCATGATTGTCGGGGACCATAATTAGGGGTACCCTCAAGACGCCTAATTCTCAGCTGGTAACCCCCATCAGCATAAAGCTGCAGAGGCCTGATGGGTGCGATTAAGTCAGGGATCAGTCCATACGAGCGACTCGATCACGCCTCGCCCGAGCCTAGCCTCGGGCAAGGGCAGCCGACCCCGAGATGTTTCCGTCTCGCCCGAGGCCCCCTTTTAACGGCAGACGCATCTCCGGCTCGCCCGAGGCCTTGCCTTCGCTAAGAAGCAACCCTGACTAAATCGCCGCGCCGACCGACCGAGTCGTAGGGGCATTTAACGCAAAGGTAGACTGACACCTTTATCCTGACGCGCGCCCCCCGGCAGAGCCGAAGTGACCGCCGTCACTTCGCCGCTCCACTGACCGGTCTGACAGAAGGACAGCGCCGCCTGCGCCATTCCGACTGCAGTGCCACTTGATAGAGTGAGACTGACAGGCAGTTAGGCCTTGCCAAAGGCGCCATAGGAAGCTCCGCCCGACCGAGGGCTCGGACTCGGGCTAAGGCCCCGGAAGACGGCGAACTCCGCTCCGCCCGACCCAGGGCTCGGACTCGGGCTAAGGCCCCGGAAGACGGCGAACTCCGCTCCGCCCGACCCAGGGCTCGGACTCGGGCTAAGGCCCCGGAAGACGGCGAACTCCGCTCCGCCCGACCCAGGGCTCGGACTCGGGCTAAGGCCCCGGAAGACGACGAACTCCGCTCCGCCCGACCCAGGGCTCGGACTCGGGCTAGGCCCCAGAAGACGACGAACTCCGCTTCGCCCGACCCCAGGGGTCGGACTCCGCCCTGGCCTCTGCCGAACGACCTCCGCCTCGCCCGACCCAGGAGCTCGGGCTCGGGCTCGGCCATGCAGGACAGACTCGACCTCGGCTTCGGAGGAGCCTCCACGTCGCCCGACCTAGGACACAAGTCCGCCACGTCAACAGGAAGCGCCATCATCACCCTACCCCGAGCCGACTCGGGCCGCAGGGAACAAGACCGGCGTCCCATCTGGCTAGCTCCGCCAGATAGGCAATGATGGCGCCCCGCCAGACCCATGACGACGGCGGCTCTCAGCTCCCTTACGGAAGCAGGGGGACATCAGCAAGGGCCCAACCGCTCCGACAGCTGTCCCTCCGCCAGGCTCCGTTGCTCCTCCGACAGCCACGACACCACACCAGCTGGGTGCCAAGATCTCTCCGGCTGCCACATTGGCATGTACTTAGGGCGCTAGCTCACCCCCGCTAGACACGTAGCACCTTGCTACACCCCCATTGTACACCTGGATCCTCTCCTTACGCCTATAAAAGGAAGGACCAGGGCCTTCTTAGAGAAGGTTGGTCGCGCGGGGACGAGGACGGGGCAGGCGCTCTCTTGGGGCCGCTCGCTTCCCTCACCCGCGTGGACGCTTGTAACCCCCTACTGCAAGCGCACCCGACCTGGGCGCGGGTCGAACACGAAGGCCGCGGGATTCCCACCTCTCTCACGACTCGTCTCCGGCCACCTCGCTCCCCCCCCTTCGCGCTCGCCCACGCACTCGACCCATCTGGGCTGGGGCACGCGGCACACTCACTCGTCGGCTTAGGGACCCCCCGGTCTCGAAACGCCGACAATGATATTTAAGAATAAGCATCTATTATCACCAGATATTAGAGAGCATGAGCAATCTAAAAATATGCACTTACTCACAACTTGAGATACAAATTTCTTGACTTACAGAGGTACCCAAGTCCTGATTGCTCCATTTCTTGCTTATCTTCTCTTTTCCACCTAGAGACTATACAAGATTGCTCAAGAAACAGTTAGTCTCAAAAGACACAAGTTATGTGTGCTCCCCCTCAAGTTGTGCATCAAGTATTTGAATGACTTACACTTTGCACATTCTAGCTTCCTTAGAACTAGAGGGGATCACAACATACCTTGGTCAAGGCATATTCTCCCACTTTCATCACCCAAAGATGCCAATTTGAATATCAAATGAAACACCACTTAACACCAATTGAAGGCTAAATGAAAGGTTGACTAAATACAACAATGCACGCCTCAGTGGCACCTAAGCCAATTGAATACTCACAGGAAGTCTAACATTTACGCAACTTGGACATGCTTCATACTTAACTATCATTGCATATACCAATTGAAGATCAACACAATCATGTATATAAAGCGAAATATCTAAGCATGTCATAATTAAGAAGGTTTCTTAGGTGCACAAAAGAAACAACATTTTAAAGGCATAAACTGCCTAAGCCAAGATATTTCCAATTGAAAGACAAGAACATAGCTATGATCACAATGAATGGAATTTCAAGAATATTTAATGAAATTGCATAGCTCCATTTTCCATACCTTTGCCTTTATGAGGGAACTTGTTATCACCAATTCAGGGCTCCTTTTGCTCACGCACCTCATAGCTCAAAAGGGGCACGACATGGATTTGAAATTCACATAGTACTAAACTAGGGTAATCATGTGAACATGCACTAAACAAAATGTCGTATTTGCACATAGCATGACTTACAAAAAGTTACATGTTTATCCATATACACCTAGAGAGTTAATCATTGTGGATATAACAAATGAAAGAGCTACCCATGAATGATTCAAAAGATATATCCTATATAGCACCAGTCATGATTAAGCAAACATCATTACGATTCATTTAACACAGGCAATCATAAAGCATAACTACTCCAAAGACAGGTAGCACAACAAGCCAACTTAAGAGCAATACTAAATTGCAATTATGTACTTAAAATACACGGGTACCATCCTTTGGAGAGCAAGTTGTAAATTCTCATCAAAGTCCTTTACTTGATACACCAATAATGATTCAGGACCTATACACCTTATTTCACTTGAGATGAACATGGGATTAGTGTTTCACAATAATTCAACCTTGGGTCAATAAACACCAAAACAATTAATAGCTTAAGCATAGTGTTTTAGATAACCGTCTTAAGCTCTCCCATGGTCTCCAGTCCATCTCAAAGCACCTGCATGGTCTAGTTAGCACAGTTTGGTACCCATCTCGGGATGGGTCCATAATGATCATCTAAATGTGCCTTTGGTACCCAAATTGCCTTTGTGCTAGTTCTAGGTGATCTCGTTATAGATCTAGCACAAGTGTATGATATGGGTCTCCTACACGAATAAGATTGACACAAATTCACTTGCTTAGGAATCTTACCTTTATAACATACCTTTGATAGATGACCCTGCTCACCACACTTGTAGCAGAAGCATTGCTCACTCTGACATGATGCTTGTTGTTTGCCATTTTTCTTGGTGAGAGTCATCTTGGAGGATGCACGTCCTTGATTCTTCATGACCGGACATGAAGTGATCGTGTGGTCCTTATTGTTGTATCCAAAACAACTCCTTGTCCCTTCATTCTTGTCTTTGTACGGACAAGACGCGATGAGGTGGCCTAACTTCTTGCACTTGAAACACCTCCTTTTTCCTTTTCCCTTTTTGTACTTGAATGACATGGAGAGAAGGTCAGTGCAAACAACATGATTAATTGAATCTTTACTTTTTTCCAAGCTCATGTTGATTTCTTCATCTTTAGGAACATTTTTCTTATTGAGCTTGACACTTGCTACAGTTTTTCCTTTCTCAAGCTTCTTCACCACGCGCCCGTGGATATCTTGAGAGAGTTGAGCGATGTGTCTTCTCCTCAGTTGTCTTTGCTTCTTGTTCCCACAGAATTTCTTTTGTGACCCTAAAACTTGTTGCTCAATCAATGATTGGCTTTCTTTTGAGCAACAGGGGTTAGCACATGATGATATACAATTCAAATGCGCACACGTGCGAGAATGAGGTTCACATGAATTTAAGTTTGCAATTATAACCTCATGAGCAACATTAAGCATGATATGGTCATCAACTAATTTATTATGAGAATATGACAACATATCATACTTTTTACCTAGAGCACGTTTTTCTAAGTCCATTGTTTCTACTTGACTCTTAAGCATAGAATTTTCCGTTTTAAGTTGAGCAATATTAGATAATGCATCATGACTATTTCTTTGCTCAATTAAAACATATTCATACCTTTGGACCAAATTCCCATGAGAGTACTTTAGCTCCTCATGTTCTTTGGTCATCTTCTCCAGGCTGTCGTTGGTTTTGATGAGTGTTTCCTCTAGCCTGAGAAGCGTCTCGCCTTGTTCCTTGTTTCTTCTCAACAACTTAACCAAGAGAGCTTTGTCTGCTTTGTTGAGATGGTTGTAGAAACGGCAAATTTCCTCTTCTTCCACATCATCGGTCTCATTTTCCCTGTCATTAATGTCAGTGGAAGCCAAACAAGAAAATGTACCTTAAGGTGATGAAGATTCATCCTCGCTATCATCCTCATATTCCTCCTCATCATGGCTTTTGTCTCCACCGTCATTGTTAGCAATAAAACATTTATCACTAGTGGAGAACAAACCTGTCGACAAGGTGGATTCATCGTTTGGGTGCCATCGTTCTTGTTCTTCTCCCTTTGAATGGTTAGTATCACAAGTAATATAGGGAGTAGGAGCATCACAGTTTGCTACAAAATATTTTTCTTTAATCCTATTCCATAAATCATGAGCATCAACAAATAGATGACTATCACTACTCATGATGGCAAAATAGGCACCTCTAGATAGAGAATCAACTAAGATGTTGCATGCATGGTGATTTAGAGTTAGACATCTTAGTTTTTCATTGGAAGGATTTTTACTAATATTAGATGGAAAAATACTTCTACTAAAGATCTGTCTCAAATCAGGATCAACACTCATGAAAGCATTATAAATAGAGACAGACCAAGATTTGTAATTAGAACCATCGCCTAAGAGAAGTTCTACAGTTACCTCTTGTGACGACATCGTTATCTCCGGACGACTAAGCCCACACTGGAGAGGCCTAGCTCTGATACCAATTGAAAGTTCCCTTTGGCCCGGGAACAAGATCTGGATGTCGCCTAGAGGGGGGGTGAATAGGCGAATAAAACTTAATACTTTAAAACTTAAATTCTTACTCTACTCGAAGACTTAGTACACAGTGGAGTGAGAAGACTCTTCGAGTAGGTTGCTGTGGAATGGAAGATCCTGTCTCAAAATGTCCTGCACTTCAAATCAAGCTTATACCACAGATAAGTATTGAAGTGCAGATATAAAGGCGTGTAAGACAGAGAGTCAGGATACAATACAGAACAGAGCACACAGACGCAAGGATTTATCCCGAGGTTCGGCCAAGCCTGAAATGCTTGCCTAGTCCTCGTTGGAGTTAGCCACACCTGGGCTTGGAGTCTATTTCAACTCCTTCCTCCGTTTGCTCAGATCTGTCAGTATGACAGATAGAGCCTTTCACTATTGAGTGGGGTTACAACAGAACCGCGGCTGCTTACAAACTTCTTGGCAGCATCCCGGCAGAGTAACGATACGCTCAAGACCTTGCTCTAGCTCTTAGCAGCACTACTCCTCTCTCTAAAGGCTTATAGCTGTGCCTTCTACACAAACTATAGAGTTACACACAAGAGGGAGAGCGAGAATTGATTCGAGAGAAGTCTATACTTGTTGGCTGCGCTTATACAATGCTTGAGGCGCCTAGGGGTCCCTTTTATAGGCACAAGGGGCCTAGGAGCCGTTGGAAGCAAACCAGGAAGGCAAATCTTGCCTTCTGTCGGGTGGCGCACCGGACAGTCCGGTGCACACCGGACACTGTCCGGTGCCCGATTTCTTTCCTTTTATGACGAAGCCGACCGTTGGCAGTCTTGGAGCCGTTGGCGCACCGGACATGTCCGGTGCACACCGGACAGTCCGGTGCCTCCATCTAGCCGTTGGCTCGGCCACGTGTCCCGCGCAGATCGCGCGGCCGACCGTTGGCCCGGCCGACGGTTGGCTCACCGGACAGTCCGGTGCACACCGGACAGTCCGGTGAATTATAGCCGTACGTCGTCGGTGAATTCCCGAGAGCGGCCAGTTCGCCAGAGTTCAGCCTGGACCACCGGACACTGTCCGGTGCACCACCGGACAGTCCGGTGTGCCAGACTGAGCTGCCTTGGCTGTACATAGCCAAGCCCTTTGCACCTCTCTTCTTTTCTTCTTCTTTCTGTTTCTAACACTTAGACAAGTATATTAGTCCACAAAACCAATGTACTAAGTATAGAAACATACCGTCTCTTAATCATTACATCTATAGCATTTCACATGCTTGAGCTTTGATGTTGGACTCATAAATCATCAAGTCGGCTTGACTTGATCTAGATTGATATCACTTGGCTCCAACATCCTGTAAAGGTCACATAGAACATCTCCAAACACAGGAACAACCCAAACTAAAGATTAAGGTGAACTTAGCTCTTTTGGGCTGCTTCTAGTTCTGGTTTTGACACTTGTTCTCCTTCTAGTGACCTTGATCTCCTTCTTAGAGCTTGATCTTGAGCCTTATGACTTACACCACATAACTGTAGCTGTTACCTCATTGGTTGTAAGTCACGTCCTTATGTAGTGATCCTTGATGTGCCGTAGCTGTTCTCAACTCGATCACCCTTGACTTGCAAGCCTTCTTCTTCACCCTTGGCTTTGGGTTCCTCAGCCTCCTTGACCTTCTCCCGTGCACTTGGTACCTCGAAGCTTTTCTTGCCTCTGTCCTTGGCTTGATCAGTTGTCTCCGAGCTACGCACCCGAGTCTCACTTTATGCAATGTCCATCTTACTTGTGATGTCCATTATGTATCCATAATCCAGTTCTTGGACCATCACATTTGTTCACTTGTGTTGAACCCTGTAGGTTTTACCTTAAGCACATGTTCAACACTTAGTACACTTGTTAGTCCTTTAATTGAGTTGTCATGCAAACACCAAAACTCACAAGAGAGCTTTCACAGACTCCGGGGGCGGACGGTCCGCGCCTGGTGCAGATTGCCCAGTCTTGCTGGCGAGGCTACCTACCATACCTGCAGGGTGTTGTACAAGTGTTGTTTCATTTTCTATTTTTGTGGTCGTTTGTTTTTCCTCAACGACCTTTGGTCTCCATTTCTTTTGCGGTGGCGGGTACTGTGGATGTGTGTCATTGAATATCTTTTCCGCCTCCTTTTCCTGGCTCTCCTTTGCTCTTAGGCGCTGTAATTTCCGCTTTTGGGACCGTGTCAATCCCGCTGGGCACCATCGAGGCATGAAGTATTCTGGATCGGCTGTTTTGATGGTAGCCGTATCTTCTTTTTTGGTTGTGTTGGCCGATTCACCAAAAATCATCGGCCCTTTATTATCTTCCTGTATGACAACATCTGCAGTACCTATTTTGATGACGTCCTTCTTTGTTGTCCTTTCGATTGCTGCAGGTACATGCCCCCCTGCCGGATTGGTCGGCCTTGGAGGCCGAGTAGTCCGGCAATCCTGTTGGGTCTGTGCCTGGTGACCGGATTGAGCGGTGCTCAATCGATCTTGTACTGGTGGCGTCAGCCTGTCAAAACAGATGTTTGGGGTGCCCCCCAGGCGGGGTACTGTGGCATCCCAAATGGGTATGGTGGCATGCCCCACATTTGATTTGGGACATATGGTGGAGGTAAATATGTGTATGGATATGACATAGGTGGATAAGGGGGTGGAGGTGTCCATGTCGGTATGTTAGGTCTCAATTGTACAGTATGACCTTTCATTTCTTCCGATTGGTGGGGTGGTCCAATCGGCCTGACCTGACGTTGCTCATGAATGGGTGAGCGGGGTCGCTTTGCTGGCCGGTCACTATGGCCAGCCTTCTTTTTTACGTATTTAGACAATAATTGATCAAAAGTTGGGCTAGCTTTGACCAACCGACCAGCTGCCTTGAATGTATTTGTTTTCCACGTACCTATCTCTGGTCGTCGTGGTTTGAAAGTACGTGGCCGTTGTGAGTCTTGAGCACGGCCGGACCGTCCACTGGAGTTCTTCGGACCGTCCGGTAGGGTCCCGGACCGTCCGCGCCTATGTGCCAGACCGTCCGAGATGCGCAGCACGGGTTCCTGCATCTGTCTCCTTGTTTGCGCTTGCCCCCCCAGTGCTAGAGGCTGTGATTGTCACCTTCATGGTCTCCCCTCCATCGGGAGTCTTCTTGGCCACCACTTTCTTGCAATAAACTTTACGACCCTTATCGGCCTCTTTAGCATCGCCGATGATTGTCTCTTTGCCTTTGCCTTTATCGGCTGTGTTTGGCCGAACCAGGACTTTCTTGCCCTCGAAGTCGATCATGTTCATCGGAAAGGGCTCTGTATCTACCTGCATTTCCTAAAATTTCAATCGTCCCTCGTTAATGGCCGATTGAATCTGTCGACGGAATATATTACAATCATTAGTGGCATGAGAAAATGAGTTATGCCACTTGCAGTATGCCCGGCGTTTTAGCTCGTCGGCGGATGGAACAATGTGATCTATTTTAATGTTGCCATTTTTGAGTAATTCATCAAATATTTTATCACACTTACCAACATTAAACGTAAACTTAACCTCCTCTTGCCGTTTCTTTTGAACCGGCTGTAAGGAGGAACAAGCTGAAGATTTGGCCTGTTTTGGCCAAACCATTTCAGCAGCGTACACTTATGCTGATTCGTCATCTGAGCTACTTTGGTCGCATTCTACTATATATACGTTGTGACGAATTGTTTTGGCAGTTTCTTTGCTTCGACTTTCACAAGCCAAAACTCTCTGGTGTAACTGGGCTAGTGTAAAAAATTGGATGTCTTCTAATCTTTCTTTTAAATAATATCGTAGACCATTAAAGGCTAATTCTGCTAGCTGTTTTTCTGCTAAATGAATTTGGAAGCATCAGTTTCTTGTATCTCGGAATCTCCGGATGTAATCATTAACCAATTCATCTTTTGCCTGTCGCAATGACACTAAATCTACCAAATCTAACTCATAGTCATCGGAGAAAAAATGATCATGAAATTTTTGTTCTAGATCCCCCCATGATGAAATGGAATTAGGAGGTAGAGTGGCATACCATGCAAACACGGTTCCTGTTAGAGACAATGAAAATAAACGTACGTGAAATGCTTATATGTCGGCCAACTCTCCTAATTGTGCTAAGAACTGGCCTATATGTTCGCGCGTGTTTTTTCATTGGTCACCCGAAAATTTTGAAAATTCGGGTATCCTGGTTCCCTGGGGGTATGGGTGGTGATCAAATCGGCTGTCATAAGGTTTCCGATATGATTGCCCCCCAGGTACCATGCTTACTTCGAGTTTATCTCGGAACGCCCCAGCTATTTCTTCCCTCACTATATCAATAGCAGCCGGTGCGAGACCACCGGCTCTCTGGTCAAACATAGGTGGGTTGGCTGGATATTAGCATGTTGTCTTTCCCCCCATTGGTTTGAGCTACGTGGTGCATTGCCACTTGCCCTATATGGTTCATATGTTTGATTGTTCCTTTCCGGCCTTCTAGGTGGGTCCGGAAAGCTTTCTTGGGCTCTAGACCTCGAATTAATGGGTTGATGCATTGCATAGTGCGATGGGATGTGTTGCTGGGATGGGTGAGGATTCAGGTAACAATCTTCCTCAAAAAGGTCATGCGCGGACTGTCCGGACATTGGCCCGGACCGTCCGTGATTATATGTGGACCGTCCGTCGTTGTATGCGGACGGTCCGACTGGGTAGTTTAGATTTTGTGCCGCATGCGGTGGCTCGGACGCATATCTAGGTAACTCATTAAAAATAGGCCCGACTGTTGCTGGCCCGGACGGTCCGCGCTCACGTGCGGACGGTCCGAGCATGTGCAGATCGGCTGATTTGCTGCTGATTTGCGGTTGCTCAGGATATGTGTCCATCGGCATCCCATAAAGGGGTTGTGACTGGTCGTGACAACCTGTAGCCGATGTATTACGCGTGTTACCCCCTAACTCAACCTCGTGCGAAGGAAAATTTGCGATATTAGATTTATCAAATGCACGTACTAGTCTCTTAAAATCGCTTTGCATACCCCCTATGATGTTCTGCATTTGTTCACATTGCTCTTCTACATAATTTCTAAGAGATTGTAGCTCGTTGGTATTACTTACATTGGGGATATCTAGTGTTGGTTGGAGCGAAGCCGGATCCGTCGCCCGATGTCGGACGACCTTGTTGTTTCTGTCCACTTTGAAGTTGGCCAAGAATTTTGCTTTTGCCTCCTGGATCATACGCTCCTTGTGCTCCTCAAACTGGAGCTGTTCGTCAGCCGACAAGGTTTCCCAAGTCGGCTCTATGATGTTGCTTGGGGAAATATCAGAGCTATCCCTTGAACCGGCCATTGAGGGCCGATTTGATGCGTCTATATTTGTCTTCCCCAGCTGAGTCGCCAAAAAGTATGTTGACACCTTTTTGGAGGCACCAATCACTTCAAAAGAACCAGCGGCGGTGCTCTATGGTCAGGCGCGGACGGTCCGCGGCACAGGGCCGGACGGTCCGCGACCTGGCGCGAGGCGGCGGTGCTCTTTGGTCTGGCGCGGACGGTCCGCGGCACAGGGCCGGACGGTCCGTGACCTGGCGCAGGAGCTAAGGTTCCCTGCCTGACGGCCGGACGGTCCGCGCCCTAGGGCCGGACGGTCCGCGCGTGCGCAGGGGCGGCGGGAGATCGCCGGCGGCGCCTGGATCTCGCTCCCGGGAGGGACCCCGTCGGGGAGGAGAGATCCTAGGTGGTGTCTAGGCTCAGGTAGACCGACCTAGACTCCTCTAATCGACGTAGAGTCGAGGAGAGACGGAAGATTTGGGGATCGAGAGGCTAAACTAGAACTAGACTAGAACTACTCCTAATTGTACATGAAATAAATGCGAAATAGAAGTTGTATTGATTCGATTGATGATTACAAATCGGCCGTATACCTCTCTAGTTATAGAGGAGGGGGCTGGACCCTTTACAAACTAATTTCCGAGCGAATCCCGCGAATTTAGCTAACAACCGTAGCACAAAACTCGGAACCCTAATCTGTTCTGCGCACGCGCGGACCGTCCGGCCCACAGGCGCGGACCATCCGGACCGCGGACCGTCCGACCCAGGGCCGGACCATCCGCCCTTCTATTTTTGGTGTCGAACACCATGCCTTCGTGTTGTAGGAGGGAACAGAGATGATGTGATTGGACCATGAGTCCATGAGACTGTCCGCAAGGGACACCGCGCGCTTCCCCCTCCCCTTCCCCTGTAGCTTGCATGCCGGCTACAGGACACTCGCTAGCGCTGCAGCGGCTGCCTCTAGCAGGCGCGCTACGCGGCGGGACTCCTCTCTCTCCCGCCAGCTGCAGCGCGCGCGCGAGCTCCCCCTTGCACTGTTCGTGTGGGCCCGCTTTGAATTAATAGTAGTAAAAAAATTGATAGTAGATAAAAAGTAGGTATAGAAAATAATATTTTATATTGTAGTGGGGTATAGGGGAAGTATTTAGGGGGAACCGCTGCGGGAGATGAAAAAGTAGGGGATAAACTATTGATGATGTGACCCAGAAAAGTGATATAGGGGGAAAAATTTAGAGGGAACCGCTGCGGATAGCCTGACATCTTAAAGATCACATACCCATAGTAGGTGGCCGCCATGAACCTACAGTCTATAGAGCACGGCGGTGGTCTGAGAGGGTGTGGCTACTCATTGGCTCCCTCGTTGCGGTGTTGGATGCATGTGTGATTGAAGCCATGTGGCAAGTCGATGATGTAGTGCTTAAGTCTTAAGTTGAGGAGGTGTAGCCCTGCATCGTCGCTCTGGAAGTCGTGGTACAAGCCTACAGGCTTAACCAAAGAGACCAGAGTTGGGACACAATAGCATGTAATTGGACATCATGCCCCCACATTATGTAGATGTCTGATCTAATACTGATAATGTATGACTCCTTTTCAGAGCTTGAGCTTAGTTGAATATGTCTTTAGGGACAATGAATAACTTCTTTAGAACTGAATACCTTATGAAGAGGTCGATAAATAAGAATTTTGTTTTAGTTCGATATTTTTTTAAGAGTTAGAGCTTTGCAGATAGACCATTAATTTACCATAGTTGTTTGTAAGGTTGAGTCGTGTTTTTATAGAGACCGGTGTATATGAATTGTTTCCTCCAAGAATTTTAAGAGTACAATGTTCATTGGAAAGTGGAATGCGCATGGAAATATGGAACGCGAGGGAAGCCACACCAACGGACAAGCAGCGTCGTCGGCGGGTGGAAAGAAAGATCCGTCCGGCCTACCAGGCTACCACTCGGCGATCCGTTGCCTTCGTTTTTGCTTTAGCCCGCAAGAGAATCGATGACGCCACGGCTGAGATTCGCTGCGAACCACGCCAACGCCACGCGGTGTTGGTCAATACGCAGAAACCTCACTACTGGGGCCTGTTAAGTAACCCTAGTCAGGGTTATGTGGGCAAATACCGGCTTTGCCCCTGAGAGGTCTCACATCTCTATATAAAGAACCTGTACACCCCTTCATATTATACAGAGATCAGAAAGAGGCCAGAGGCCCAACCCTATATCCAGTGTCTCGTGTGTTTCCTCTGTCATGCTTATGGGAAGGGAGACGGGTTCTCTACATCTTCTTGCGCCTCTACTGCTGACGGGAGAGAAGAGAGCGGATCTGGTGATCCGTGGTAACGTAGTTCTCAACACGTTATCAGCACGCTCTACCTCGACGTTGCTGCTGGATCAGATCTGCATCAACTCTCCGTCAATCCGGCAGGTCTCCGGCCTAGCCAAACTGTCCTACGCGACAGGCTTCGATTCATCCTCTACGCAATCGAACGGTATGTTTACTGTTCATCGTGTGACCGTGTGGTTCGAGTTGCGCGCGTCGTCCCTGGAGTAGTGGCGGCGGCAGCTCTAACAGGCTTAGTCAGTTGGAGATGTGAGAAAAAAAGGGAAAAGCACCAATGCTTGTGGTCAGACGTGCGAAAAAAAGAGAGAGGAGTGCATGCGGCAAGTCAGTTAGAGACTTAGAGATGTGAGAATAAAAAAGAAAGGAGCCGCATGCGACCGCTTGCTGGCCGGATCCAGCCACATGCACGTTTAGAAAAAAAAAGTAGGTCCTGCAGATTCCCCGCATGGAAG
Organism: Zea luxurians; assembly: GCA_029449295.1. Lineage (NCBI taxonomy): Eukaryota > Viridiplantae > Streptophyta > Magnoliopsida > Poales > Poaceae > Zea > Zea luxurians. The sequence continues at coordinate 34,289,066 of JAOPSE010000016.1, read as the reverse complement.
GTGGAGTGGTTAAGAAAAAAAACTCTCATGTGCTCTCTGGTGCCAAATTTTTTTTTGTTAAGAATTTGTGGCTAAAAAACCGGCGCAATTGTCTTATTAAAGTTTTATGAGCTTCTTACAATATAAAGTATTGTACTACCTATATAAAAATTCCTGTTGAATTAATCAACTTTAACATAATTTAATTTATATACATGCTCTATATTATTTATTCTATTTATTTCCTGGTGCAAATAACAAGTAGAATAAAGCATGTTTTATGTTACAATTTGTATTTTAATTAATTATTTCCCGCAGTAAATAATTAGTAGAAAAATAGATGTTTAAATATGGAAAATGCTTTTTACACCTGATGTGTTATGCTCATGCAATAATTTTGGTGTCTATTTTTCTGCTTTTATTTCTCGTAGCAGATATTTAGCAGAAAATTATTAAAATGCATGTAAAGTCTATATTGTCCATACTTAAATCGCTCTAAATATTTGTATTGCGTTGAGCTTTCGGACTCACGTCGAGCGATTAAATTGTATAATGGGTACTCAGACACGCCGATCAGGCTGCGTTAGTAATCGACTGAGTTATGACATTAGCTGAATATTGACTGCGCCCTGGCAACACGACGCAATATTTGTGTCGTTCGAACTTAGCTGCGTCATGTGATTGCTATGTCGCACTCTCCATTAATCGGATCGCTCCTGTTGAGTCAGACCGCCATCGCTGAGTCGCGTATTTTTCGCATGCCCTGCAGGCACGGTTCGGCCGCCATGATCAGCGAGCCACAATTGCGCCTGTTGCGCACGTTGCGTGGATTTACCCTATACCCCGACTATCGAGCCACAATTGTGCATGTTGCGCTTGTTACGTAGGCTTATTCGTTGTCGTAGCCTTGATGGCCACACACATGTTGACGCCAGATACGTTGGAGCTTGTACTCGCGTGGAATGTGGTGGATTATTCGAGCCCCTGAAGTCACAACATAGCACAACCTTCGTAAACAATGTTGTTTAACTCTATATTTTATTTGATTGTATTGTGTGGCATCATATATTTATTTATATTGCCAAGTGGCCATAAAAACTATATCAAGCTCTATAGTGCTTGAATAATCTGGGAAATTAAATTGAAATACAACAGAACATGGATAAGTTAATTCTCTCCTCTCTCCTCATGCATAAAGTTTTACCCGAAGTAACCCGAAGATATATAATATAATGCATAAAAGCCTTTTCGGCATAAAAGACATCACAAATTGGGATTATATTAATAAGCAAAAAGACCTTACCAAATAATTTAAGATCAGAAATCTCAGTCATACATTGCTCAACCAGATGTTAGCACATTGCTCTCTTTGTCGCTGGATGACATGAAACAAACTATGAGATAAAAGGATATGTAACCGCTAGCAACACGATGTTGCGAGTATACCGAGAGGTTATTCTGAAAAAATTTCACTATGTTGGTGTGAAAACCATAGTGTGTTCCCGTCGAACCACTTTACTCGTTCTATCTAGAACCTCTATGCTTGTGTCGCATACATCTCTCGGAATTGTAAATACTTATAGTCACTGAATTGACTCGGGATAGTCCTTTGACAAGTTTGGTATACACTGTAAACTAAATGGTAAAGGTCGGTCCTGAATGGACACATACCTGGGGTTTATGTAGCCGAACTACACTGAATTCTACCCTTTGGCATGCTTACCATTATCTACCTCCGATCTACCAGAAGTGAGAAGAGTAGACAAATAACTATGAAATCCCACATCACCACAAAGCTTGTAGCTAAATTAGACATTAACATATTCTTGGTCCTCGGAGCCAGAAGAGCCATATGTCTTGACCACTAGACTACTAGTGATGATAATTTGTGATAGAAATATGAAGATCTTGTAGAGACCTGTTGTATCCTCTCTACTCCTGATGATTTCTTCGTACGAGAGCAGTACTATCTGTTGTTGAAGATGGATCCTAGGCGGATACCGGTCTTGTTTCGTTCTTGCCAAGCAGTTATCATCATTTGCTTCATCAAAAGCTAGTTATATGGTGATTTTCCCAGATAAAATGAATTCTTGTCCTTGTTTGTTCTATTCCAAAGCTTCTCTTTTTGCCGAACAACGAAGAGATCGAAATAATGCTTTATAGAACAAATTGGTATATATTATGAGGAGAAATGTTTGCCCTGCTGGCAGCATCACAAATAATTGACTATTGTTATTAGTTCTCTCTCAAAAGTATAATACCTAAAAATGTTGCATAAATCGATACCCAATTTCAGAGCAGTATGAGTAATTGGGTAAACCATGGGCAGTGATAAAAACGAGTTGGACTATACATCTCTGCATATAAAAATCTTTGCTTGGCAGCATTGGCCTGATGCCGTGCACTTCACTACCAATATAAACACACACATTTTTCCTATGTGCTTAAAAGCACAATGCAACCAATGAATGTCTTTGTGAGCGTTAGACCCTGATGGTCATTTTACTTGTTGATCTGAAGTCAACTACTAGCTCCAAACGACAAATGGTATGCATGAGCCCCTGAAGGATCCTTATGGATAAAATAGTGTTGTGCATATTAGTCTAAATCTTAATGATTGACTGTGCATTTGGTAATAATAACAATAAGTTGGCAGAATTGTAACCATGAAGCAACTTGTTGTTGCGTGTCTCGCTGGATGTTGAGACTAACCCTTCATGTTGAAGGATAAATATGTAGTATTCATGCCACTACATTAATGTCCAAAGCTCACTGCATAAAACCCCTATCTGTAATGTGCGTAAGATTTCCCAAATAAATCACCACAATAGCATACAATGGCCACAACTGGATGATTGTGGTTGGGGATTTTATCTGTATGATTTTAAGAACATCTCGGCATTAGGGGGAGGAATGCCCATATAGTGTAATGCCTCAATGTTCTATTAAACGCACAAAAGCCAAACTGAACCTGTCGTTCGGTGTGTACTCCTGTGTATATGGAGTTTGCCAGAATCGTTGAGGTTTAACCATATTGGTTTGAATGCTTCTACCTGATGTAGATGTGGATATACCCGGGATTAATATCATATCCACATTTGACTTATTGGCATTTGATCTATTCTCGGGGACGCCTGCGAATATGATCCATTAGCCTTAGTCGAAGCATATGTTATGATTGCAGATTCACGTGGTCTGTAATAACTCTCCTCCGATGAACTCGCCCTACTGGTGAGTTACCTCACGAAGAGGTTCATCATGATGATGAAATTCCTAGTAATGCGCGCAATATCATTGTGCTAGGAATATGGAACAATGAATCTTTTGTTTTTGGGAAATGACGAAGATCATTATTAAATGTGGGAGACAAATGTGTCGACACCTATCTTGCCTCTATAAATTGCAAAGGGATCCAAAACAAAGTCCTAGGCATGAGTGCTTTAAGCTCTCTTATCGGGTCATTGATAAATGCAATCGAGGCTGAACCAATAATCGCAAAATGAAAGTCACGAGCTTAAAGTTCGGACATTTATGGGCACTATTGAAATAATGTGTGGTGAATGCGATGGTTCAAGTGGTCTTGTGAGAGACCCATCCCACATATGTGTTGAATAAACACAGTTCCGCTATGTAATATATCTGGCAAATGGCATGAATTAAAATATGCAGTTAATAGGATTCTGAAGATCCGTCATGAGATCCTAGGAGGACTCATATCTTTGAATTATAAATATGCAACATATAAATCTTATACCGAATAATACATTCCTGATGAATGATCACTCTCCTATGTAGGGAGAATATCTCCTAGTTGAGACTATCGTTCCCAGATGGAACCTATCCAGAAGAAACAAAGTCTGTGTTGAACACCAAAGTTTGATAATCCCTATAAAGGGATAAAGACCCATACAGACCCGAAAAGGAATAAGATGAGGTACCAAAGGACTTGAAGTTCACCGAATAAGCACATGTGCATTCCATGAGTTTTACTCATGGTAATTTCTACCAGATGTGGAATTACGGTATCCTCTAAAGCCCTGATGGCAGAAACCTATAAGGTTTAGGTGTTACTGGCAAAATATCCCCATTGTGCCAGAATGACAGACTATAACGATGTATCTGATCGATGAAAAATCCCTGATGGATTACGATCCTTGATGGACTTTTGTTACACCATCATAGATGTTGCAATGGATGAACGCCTGGAGCGATGTGTCATATTTAGAATATGTACTATTGCAACTATATTATCTCCTAAGTCCTATTGAAGGACATGTTATTTGCTTTGCACAACTATGTATAAATTGTGGTGTAAGATAGAAAATGATAGCACCCCAACCTCATCCATTCTCGTTATTCCAGATGAACAATGAGACATATATCTTGAAGAATATGCTTGAGTTATGAGGGATAACGACTTTGACATATGTCATCGTCAGGGGGAGCGAATGCTTATATTGATCACAATCGTGAGGCAATAAATGTCATATTCTATGCCCTGAAGGCGTGAGCTTGATGATCAATATGTAAACCTTTATGGAACTTTCTATCAAATATATAGATCCAGTCGATCGAACACCATCAGTCAAAGTGGCTTATTTATATTGATACGTGCACTTACCTCGTATATCCTAGAAGTGAGTAGAGGTAAAGTTCCTGAAATAGTCCTTGCAAGGATATATAATTCGTTTGGTAAATCTTTATGTGCATATACTTCCAGAAGAAGATATTTTGCCTTATTGATGCGGTTTTGCAAGGATCAGGGGGAGCACATTTCTAAAGTTAGCCATTGTAGAAGATTCGATAGAATCTAGATTCCAGAGGATCGAAATCTGTCACGATGACAGTTGTTGTACTCTTTTTTCCTTGGTGAGTTTTCTTAAAGTTTCTCACATGAGGTTTTTAACGAGGCAACAAAGTGCAAATGCAATTTGTATCACCATGCACTCTTTCTCCACATTTTTCCCACTGGGTTTTTCGGAGTTTTAACGAGGCATGTGTTGGTCGCGGTATTCGCCCAAGGGGGAGTGTTAAGTAACCCTAGTCAGGGTTATGTGGGCAAATACCGGCTTTGCCCCTGAGAGGTCTCACATCTCTATATAAGGAACCTGTACACCCCTTCATATTATACAGAGATCAGAAAGAGGCCAGAGGCCCAACCCTATATCCAGTGTCTCGTGTGTTTCCTCTGTCGTGCTTATGGGAAGGGAGACGGATTCTCTATATCTTCTTGCGCCTCTACTGCTGACGGGAGGGAAGAGAGCGGATCTGGTGATCCGTGGTAACGTAGTTCTCAACAGGGCCTACACACAGCACCTAGACCGTGGCACTGGCACTGAGCGAGAAATGGTCCATTGCTTCCGCGCGTCATCTACGGGTGCGCTATACAGAAGATTCGGACTTTCGGAGGCAACTGCCATCCAACAATGCACCGAGCAACGCTACGCCCACTGACGTGTGAACCCAGCCATAGCCTGGGACCACGCGTCATACATGCCATACGAGCCGTCTCTTCCCCCTCCGCGTGTGAGCAAACCGACCTGCGTCACTCGCGCGTTCTGGAAGGACCTGCAACGCGCCAAGCGATTCACTGACAAACGGCCCCACTTGTATCTGGGCCTACCAGTCATGCAGCAGGTCGAGTCCGCGTCCAAGAAATGTCCGCATCCTCCTCCTCCGTTCCCCTTCTGGTATATATAACGACGAGCAAGAGAGCCTTGAGCCATCAAACAAAAAAAAATCTCAATTCTCAAAGTCGTCGATCCAGCGGTAGCACCGCACAGACCGATCGATCTCGGAGAGGAGGGAGAGAACCAACCAATTTCATCGCCGATCAAACAAGGAAAAAGATCCCGGCCATGGCCACGCGGTCGCTGGAGCTGACGCTGATCTCGGGCAAGGACCTCAAGGACGTGAACCTGATGTCCAGGATGGAGGTCTACGCCGTGGTGTCGCTCTCCGGCCACCCCCGGTCGCGGCAGCGGGTCCAGGCCGACCGCACCGGCGGCCGCAACCCGACCTGGAACGCCACGCTCCGCTTCGCCGTCCCGGCCACCGGCGCCGGCTCCCTCCACGTCCTCCTCCGCGCCGAGCGCGCCCTCGGCGACCGCGACGTCGGCGAGGTCCACATCCCGCTGTCCGAGCTCCTCTCCGGCGCCCCCGACGGCCCCGTCCCCGCCAAGTTCGTCGCCTACCAGGTGCGCAAGATCTCCTCCGGCAAGCCCCAGGGAGTCCTCAACCTGTCGTACAAGCTCGGCGAGGTCGCCAACGGCTACGCCTCCGCCGCCCAGTCCGCCTACGCCCAGCCTCCACCGACCGCCGCGTACCCGCCTCCTTCAGGCAAGGCCGACGCGTACGCGCCTCCCGCCGCGTACCCGCCTCCTTCAGGCAAGGCCGACGCGTACGCGCCCCCTGCCGCATACCCGTCGGCAGCCAAGGCCGACGCGTACCCACCTCCATACGGCGCCTACCCGCCCGCCGGCGGTAAGGCCGACGCTGCTTACCCGCCCTCATCCGGCTACCCACCCGCGGCAGGCAAGCCAGCCAAGGGGGGCGAACCGGTGACGGCCTACCCTTCGGCCGGTCCCAGCACGGCGGCGCCCTACGCTGCTCCTCCACCGCAGTACGGCGGCTACGGGTACCCGCCGCAGCAGGCCGCCGGGTACGGCTACCCGCCCCCGCCGCCGCAGCAGGCCGGGTACGGGTACGGCTACCCGCCGCCGCAGGCCGCCGGGTACGGGTACCAGCAGCAGGCCGTGAGGCCGCAGAAGAAGAAGAACAACTTCGGGATGGGGCTCGGGGCCGGGCTGCTCGGAGGCGCCGTCGGGGGCCTCCTGATCGGCGACATGATCTCGGACTCGTCGGCGTACGACTCCGGCTACGACGCCGGGTTCGACGACGGCGGCGGCTTCGATTTCTAGCGCGCTCCGGTGGCATGGGTGGTGACGTCATCAGAGACGGAGAGGTTCTCGTTTTGGATTTGACTTTTGTGATTTGTTTCCTTCTGTACGCAATCTATGTAATTTTCGGGACGAAACAATCAAAATTATGCATACATAAATGGTATTGATGCTGAAAGCGTGACATTATACTGTATGAATTGCACGCAGTTTTCTGTGTCAACTTTCGAAATTTTGTCAATCTGGCGATCGTTTAACCAGGCATCTCTTACTGAGGGACAGTGTTTGCATGAACTTGAAACGCGTAATTTTGGTGGCGGCGCGTGATAGCTATCGGAGTTTAAAGTCGTGCTGGGCTCTACTCCCACTGGCAAAATTTAAAAGTACTTCGCTTCAGCAAGCAATCGTCCGCCGCCGCTGGTGTAGAGAGAGCATCAGCAGACTAACATATATTCCTCGCCTCCTTTGGGGGGCTCCCATGGCCACGAGAAAAAGGATCGATGCTTGCTGATTGCAAGTTGCTATCGTAGTGGACCTAACATTTGACTGGTTGCCTTCTATTGTTCACGGGCGGAATCAAAGGTTATGATGCTGCGGTATTCGTTTACACCCGCTTCGGTTGCTTTTTTTAATCTACAGGAAAATCAGAGTCAAACAACAGGCATAATCTGCAGCAAGAATGGCTGTGAACTGAACGAACATTTATCCATCCTATACCCTCTGTTTAGGACAGAATACGCACCAAGTTGAAAACGAAGAATATAAAACATGCCTAGATTTATAATATGAACGAACCTGAGATATTGCAAGCAACAATTTCAGCGGCATGATACCCCAAGGATTCAGCTCAATTCCAAATCCAATGTAACCACAAAGTATGCTTTGCTTTTCTATCTTCTACTTCAACCATATGTGCATACATGCTGACGTGTTGGCGCAATTGCAACCACAGAGTTGCAGGAAAACCCATTTGTCAATATGCCTGCCTCCCCGCCACCAGCTCTGAGGCTGTGCGCAGCGGTTACCGCTGCCTCTCCCCCTCTCCTCGCATGCGGCGCGTAGGGGCATCCTACGGCCGCAGCGGTGCACCCTACAGCGCCCCCTACGCGTCGGTCCCCTTCTCTCTCCCCCCAGATCTAGCGTGTCACTGTTCATCACCCTAAACACTGTGCTGTGGGTCCACGAGTAATTGTTAGTAGATAAAAAATTGATAGTTAGTATAGAAAATGATATTTTATAGTGGTAGTGGGGTATAGGGGGAGTATTTAAGGGGAACCGCTGCGGGGATGAAAAAATAGGGGGGAAAATAGGGGGAAAAAGTGATATAGGGGAAAAAATTTAGAGATAACCGTTGCGGATAGCCTGACGCCACCTCCGTGGTCGCCCAAACGATTGGGGTGGTATCAATGGGACAATGCCGCTGAAATTCTTGCTTGCAATGTTTTCAATGTATTGAAATTCTTGGGGTATCATGGCGCCGAACTAGTTTGTATAATGCCGCTGAAATCATATACCCTCTATTTTTTATTTCATGACAAATTCGAGCAACACACAAATCCTCGTAGTCGTGTTTGTGCCCACTATAACAACAATAAAAAAAGAGGAGCTTTCAAACATTAATACCCTGTTTGATGTAGATATTGGAGCACAAAATTAGGATAATTAGCTTTCCTAAATTCCGTTGTTTGTTTACACGTGAAATTCATATTTGGAATCAGATGTCCAATTCCATATAATTGGACCACAACTAGAAACTCATTCTCTCAATACAAAGCACTATCCCTCGATTTTGCATGGAATTAGACCACACAATTTAAAACTCTAATTTATTGACATCCAAATAATAAGTTGAAATTACATCTTATTATAAATACCATGTCTGATTTAATATTTAACCCAATTCAATCAGAAGCGGGCCCAGACATTTAAGATTGGGTATTCAAAATTCAAAAGATTAAAGAATTTATGGTTCTAATGCTATTTTATGTAATACATTATTGATAAATTAGTGTTCTAACACTATAGATCACCAAAAATATGGGTATTCAATGAATACCCATGAATACCCCTGGGCCCGCCCATGAATTCAATTCCACGTCCTTCAATATCAACAACCCAATTTAATTCCATGTCCTTCAATATGGACATACAGACGACACATACTTGGTTAGATATTTTGTCGGCATTGTTGTGCGTCTCATCACATATACTTGGTCGACTTTCCTCTTTAGCGGATGCTTTCTCGTCGTAGTCATGTCGATTTTCTCGGTGGATGCTTTACCGCTGACATTTTTTGATCTTTTTTATGACAAATGCTTTGCTACTAGTGCCGTCGGAAGTTTGCATTCGGGGGCATTTGGTTTGTAATAGATTTTGAGAACCTGGATACTACACAAAATTCCATACAAATCCTATTATCAATTTATAGAGAGATTGCGAGATTCTAGAACATATCTAGTACCAAAAATTAAGAGGTGTTTGGCTAATTATTACTACATCCGTATTAAATTATAATTTGTTTGATTTTTTACCACGTTTGACTGTCTCTCGTCCTATTTTTTTGAAAAAGATAAAAAAATTAAAGCCATATTTAAAATACATTATATGCTAAACAATATCACAATAAAAATAAAAATAATTATGATTTTTTAATAAGCAAAGACAATCAAATTTGAGGTAAAATAGTCAAATAAATTATAAATTAGTATGAAGAGAGTAGATTTTAGAACGAGATTCTGAACGAGATTCTAAAAATGAGGCAACAAACAAACATGGCCTCTTGTATTCTCCGTATGGATGTCCTATTGTGGTGTGGAGTCCAAAGGTCCTTGTGCCTTTTCTCTTATTTTTTTGCTGTTTAATGTATTTTTTAGAACTGCTGTGGTAATTTTATAATTTCTTGCAAATATTTGTATATTTTAAAACCATACTCATTCTGAATGAAAAACGTGTCCCTCGTGATAGCTATGAAAAAATGCCCAAAAAGATCAGAATTCAGAAGCGAGCGCGTAGAACTAGAACATCCCTGAATCAGAAAATGTTTACGCCAACACAATCTGAGCCGGTCACGGCAACCCGTACGCCACGAAAGGTAGGCGCTGCCTTCCCCGCTTTGCGTCACCGAGCCGAGGACGACCAATGGCAACACCGTGAATAACCACGATCTCCAGCCCCATTTACCCTACCCCACCCTGACCTCTATCGCTACATCCCGCACCGCCCCCCAGCAGCCCCGTGACACGGCGCAACCCTACGTCCCTACCTACCTTACCGTTCTGCCCTCGCCTCGCCCATGGAGCCGCCCGCCTTCTCGCCGGCACCGCCAAACCCTAACCCAGTCCCCGACGATCGGCCGCTGCTGCAGCAGCAGCAGCAGCAGGTGGAAGAGGCGCCGGCGCCGGAGCCGGAGCGGGAGACGTCGCCGACGTCCCTGACCACCTCAATAGATCCTACCCCTTCCGGCGGCGAGGAGAGCGAGAGCGATGACTCCTCGTCAGTCTCGTCGGCGCCCTCCTCCGCCTCCGCTCCCGCGGCCGCGGCCGTGGCGCCCTTCCCCGCGGCCAAGGACCTCCTCCACATCTCCTTCAACCAGGACTACGGCTGCTTCGCGGCGGGCACCAAGTCGGGCTTCCGCATCTACAACTGCGACCCCTTCCGCGAGATCTTCCGCCGGGACCTCGCCGCCGAGGGCGGCGGCGCCGGGGGAGGGGGTATCGGCGTCGTCGAGATGCTGTTCCGCTGCAACATACTCGCGCTCGTCGGCGGCGGCGATAACCCCCACTACCCGCCCAACAAGGTGATGATCTGGGACGACCACCAGAGCCGGTGCATTGGGGAGCTCTCCTTCCGCTCCCCCGTCCGAGGCGTCCGCCTCCGGCGCGACCGCATCATCGTGGTGCTCGAGAACAAAATCTTCGTCTACAACTTTGCGGACCTTAAGCTCGTGCACCAGATCGAGACGGCGCCCAACCCCAAGGGCCTCTGCGCCGTGTCGCAGCAGCCCGGGTCAATCGTGCTTGTTTGCCCCGGTGCCCAGAAGGGGCAGGTTAGGGTGGAACACTATGGGGCAAGGAAGACCAAGTTTATCAATGCGCACACTTCCCGCATCTCGTGCTTCGCGCTGTCGCAGGATGGGAGGCTCATTGCAACTGCTAGCACCAAGGGAACACTTGTTAGAATCTACAATGCAGCTGAAGGCAATCTCTTGCAGGAAGTAAGCTTTCTTTCTCGCACTCTTAGTTATATCGGATGTATGCAAGTTCTGTTGAATGATGTTGCAGCTGATAAAAACTGATTTTGTCAAGTAAATTAGGGGAAAACATGCCCTTGAGCAACTTCTGAATGAGCGTTTGGAATAGCCGTGTATGCCACAATTCAATTGTTATGTTTTCATGAGGATTGTATAGTGCCAGACTGGCAGATCAAACGATTGCTTTCTTGTTGATCATTGAGTAGTAGCTGCAGTGTGCTATGTTAGTTTGAAATCCTCTGAGCAGCTGCTGGATAGGAAACTATAATAGTTCTATGCGATCACATGTTCTGATTTGTTAGCATCATATAGCACCAGTGCACATGGTTTCTTTTTGAAGTAGTGTGATTAAATACCAACTTTGTACTTCTAGTATAAGTGGATTTATATGTTCACTTTAGGCCTTTTGGCTAGCTCAGAGATCTGTGGGGTATTAGAGGCTGTCTAGTATAGATTCTTAGACAGCTTCAGGAGCTGTTTCAGCGCTTTTTACATTGGCAGCCCCCCCCCCCCCACACTGTTCGCTAATGCACAGGCCCATACCCTTATGCCCTGGTGCGAGCAGGCGAGGCCACTCCGGCGCGATGTTCAGGTGGAGAGCAGGCCACGCGGGCACGATGGCATGGAGGCCCTCGGCGCGTCTGTGGAGGAGGGGCATCGGTGATCGACAGAGCACGTGTGCGCCGGCAAGGAGAGCTCCGATGCAGCTAGGGATGAGAAAGGGTATGGACCATTGTTTTCAAGTCGGGTGACCAGCTGGTCGATCCAGAGGACCGACCAGACGCCTAATCGCGATTAGGGCGACGATTAGGATGACTAATCGGTCCTCTGTCTATTGACTAGAGCTGTAGAGCAGACAGAAGTCACGGAACAGAACACTGGTGCTGTGAATGTGATGGTAAGAACCAAGAATACAAGAACTAGAGACTGCAGACATACTGATAATAAGATAGAAAAGGGGGAGGAGGGGAGCTCATCTTGTCCGTCGTAAGTTGTCACTGGTGCTGGTCTGGAGCCGACGCTGGTGACCTGGAAACGCCGGAAGTGGGTGCGGAGCCAGTGCGGGTGGACTGCAGCACCCGCAGGTTACTGCACTGGATGGCCGCCGGTGACTGCACTGGACCCTAGCCGCCACGGGTTGGAGAGGGGCGCATACAGGGTTTGGTGAGGGGAGGCAAGCTGTTTATGTGGCTGTAGATGGACCGAAAAAACAATAAAGCCCAATAGTAAACCCTAGTCGCCGCTAAACTCTAGCCGCCAGTGGACGACCAGAAACCCTCTAATCGGACGCCTAATCGACGATCTGGACGCTTATTCGGACGATCTGGACAATCAGAAAGTCTGATCGAGTCGTCCCTCTAATCGGCCACTTTCAGGCGACCAGCCCGACTAATCGCGATTAGTCGGACGACTTGTAAACAGAGGTAGTGACAGTTGGCAGAGCTTCTTGCTGTGGCGGCGAAGAGAGAGTGGATAAGAAACGAAGAAAGACTTGCTTGTTTGTGGTTGAGAGGAGAGAGAAACCAGGGATAAGAAGATAAGAAATAAAAATAAAGGAAGATGAGGTGTGCAGGGCAAGCGCAAGGCTGTGTCAGTAGCAAGGTTTTAAAGTCGGCTAGTCGACTCTAGTCGCCTGAGCACCGATAAGGTGACTAATCACGATTAGTCGTTGATTTGCTCGATTAGTCGAGCCTAGTCGACTCCTAGTCGTCCTATAGTCGTCCACCTATAACAGGACCATGTGTGTGTGTGTGTATATATATATCAATATATATAGGTGTAGCAGGACTTTAGGACAACAGTACACTATAGCTGTAGCAGGACAATAGTATACTATATTGCAGATCAGCAAATCTATTAACAATATCACAATGTAACTGTACAAACATGTTTTCACTAAAAGTAAAATGTAAAGATCACTTACCTTGGATTGTACAACAACACACTGATTTCAACTCCAGGAATTATTAGAACGCCCAAATTTGTAGGCTGTCGTCAGTGACTACAACAGGAGGTCGGGACTTCAGGAGCATATGTAGAGGGCTGCCGGAGCACAGCAGGGCGGTAAGAGAGGAGGGCGGCGGTGCTGGAGAAGGGATGGCCGCGCTGGAGAAGGACGCACACGTGACTGTGCTGCGTATTGTGTACCGTATTGGTACAGGTAGGGCAAAACAGTATTTGTGTTGTACAGATGGTGGGCTGGCCCATGTAACAGAGACCGGATCAGTGGCCCAAAACAAGCATAACTAGTCGACCATTACCCCTAGTCGGACGACTAATCGCGATTAGTCGGACGACTTTAAAACCATGGTCAGTAGCATGGTGAGGATGAGGTGTTTCTTGTTGAAGAGAACTGTATCGTGGCATCTGGGGCTGTTTCACTATGGGTTGAACTATTTTAGAAAAAATGCATGTAAGTTGTTGGATGGCTACTGCAGAACTGTCAACTGTCTCATCCTTAACCCTCATGAGGGGCGTCCTTAGTGATACTTACAATAAAGGAGTGACCTGACTTCTACCTGTTTATGTATTATATCTAGATTTGAACAAAAGCTATAAACTTTTACTGTGAGGTGCTTCTGAGTTCTGATTCTGACTGATCTGGATCAAGTTTATTGCTTATGGATCTCTATGCGAGTATGCATATCTACTACCAACCTTTGTTTCTCATTGATATATTCGTTCTTTTAGGTTTGTTTCCCTCCTCAAGCTTTTGACAAGTGTATTATGTGACAAAGTCTTAACATTACAGTACCTTACTTTTTACTGAGGATACGGTTACTAATTGTGTCTGCTTTCTTCTGTTGTAGGTAAGGAGAGGCGCTGATAGAGCAGAAATATATAGCTTGGCTTTCTCGAATAATTTGCAGTATTTGGCTGTGTCCAGTGATAAAGGAACAATACATGTGTTCAATTTGAAGATAAATGTGGGATCGACTGCAAATGATAAACCTATACCTGCTCCAGATCCTGAAGTTTCGCATATAAGTCCCCCTTTTTCGTTCATTAAGGGTAAGTTCCTTATCTATCCATTCTAACGACATGAGTCAGGATACCAATGTCTGGGAGAAGTCCCCTTTTTGGTTTACTGTGAATGATTTTTTATAGGTTTGAAAAGTTTTGTTTCAAAATGTACAAACTTATTATTAGTTGTGGTTTGTCTTAAATGGTTCTCCTAGATTTACGCATTGTACTTTGGGAGTTAGTTTGTTGGACAATAAACCTTAGAAGTTTCAGTATATGTTGCATTTCTCATATTAATAAATTTTAAATCGTTACAAGGATACAATGTGTTTTCCTTGATCTCTTATTAGATTTGATTTTGCTCTTTATATTTTAGTATCATTTGTATACTCCTGTTTTCTTTGAAAAATCCATGTAGTTCGACAACATGTAAATTGTATATTTTGAATGTATTTCACACAGTGAATCTAAAAACCAAGGTTATTAAAATGATAAAACGTTGAAACGTTCATGGGTGAAGTTTTTGACTTTTAAACATTTAAACAAAGTTTAAACATAGTTTTAAACAACATAGGAAAATACCAATATATCATAATTTCAGACAATAGCATGAAGTTAAACACCAAAACAAAGAGGTTAGTGGCTTACCAAAACTTCACCCATGAGCCGGATTGGACCCAAAAGTAACTAACATACTGGGCCCAAAAGTAGCTAATGGTCTAAAACGCATGAAACACTTTGTTTTACAGTTTAGAACGCAAAAACGCCAAAATGTGGTTTCAACCTCTAATTAGTGTTTTGTAGTTTAAATGTGGTTTAAACGTAGTTTTAGTAACTGTCATGTACGGGCGCTCGTACGCGCAGATCGCCAGGAGCGCGGTCTGGGAGGGTGCGCAGATCCGCAGGAGCATATGGAAAGTAGTGGCTAGAAAGGGAAATAGGAAAAATGGAAAGTAGAAGGAAGGAAAGGAGGGATTGATTAGTGATTGATTAGTGTTACCATGTTTAAGCTTGCCTAAAATACAGCAGGCCGATGTCTATATGCGGCACAGGGAGACAGGAATAAAGGTAGCCAAGAAGTTGTTCTCTTCTCCACCTCTCTCTCTACCAACTAAGCCTATGGCTGTGGGGAATAACCACGCCGGAGAAGACGACGAACCGCGGCTACGACCTTCGTAGCCGAGGGCCCCCTGCTCTCGTGTGGCAAGTCCTCGTTCACTGGAGCGGCGAACCAGCTTCATCAGCCACATGGGAGGAGTTCGACGATTTCCGCGCCCGATTCCCAGCCTTCCAGCTCGAGGGCGAGCTGGTCTTCGACGAGGGGAGAGATGTCATGTACGGGCGCTCGTACGCCAGGCAATGTCGCGCCCGTGACAGGCGCCGCGCCCAGGAGCGCGATCTGGGAGGGCGCGCAGATCCGCAGGAGCATATGGAAAAGTAGTGGCTAGAAAGGGAAATAGGAAAATGGAAAGCAGAAGGAAGGAAAGGAGGGATTGATTAGTGTTACCATGTTTAAGCTTGCCTAAAATACAGCAGGCTGATGTCTTTATATGCGGCACAGGGAGACAGGAATAGGCAGCCAAGAAGTTATTCTCTTCTCCACCTCTCTCTCTACCAACTAAGCCTACGGCTGTGGGGAATAACCACGCTGGAGAAGACGACGAACCGCGGCTACGACCTTCGTAGCCGAGGGCCCCCTGCTCTAGACGCCCAGGCCCTTGACAATAACACTGCTAAAAACGTAAGGGGATGTTTGGTTCCCCTGAATAAAATTTAGTTTGTATCACCTCGGATCGAATGTTTGAATACCAAATACAAGTATCAAACATAGTCTAATTATAAAACATTACATAGATGAAGACTAAATGACGAGACAAATTTATTAAGACTAAGCAACCCATGATTACTGAATGTTCACTGTAGCATCACATGGGCGGATTATGAACTAATTAGGCTTAATAGACTCGTCTTACCGTTCAGTTCGTATCTGTGTAATTAGTTTTATAATTAGACTATATTTAATACTTCTAACTAGTATTCAAACATGTAACTAGTATTCTAACATGACGGGAGTCACGGGACTAAAATTTAGTCCCTTGGATTCAAACAGGAAATATTTTGTTGTTAACAAATTTATTTTCTTGATTGATTGTTAAATATAGAAACATTTGACTTGGCCAAATCTAATGCAACTTGCAAAACAATAGAGGGAGTATCTTGCTGGAAGCTTAGAATCAAACACCGTGTAGGCGACTATTCATTTTGGTCTCTGTTTTAATATATAATATATATATGGTAGTTACACCGGGATGAGACCATCTAAAATCGGGAGTGGTTCCTTGCTGTTTCTGATTGCCTTTTTTTTTAAAAAAAACAGGCTCGTTTTTACTTTTGTATTTTCCATCAATGGCAGGTGTGTTGCCGAAATATTTCCATTCTGAGTGGTCAGTAGCTCAGTTCAGGCTCCATGAGGGGGAGCAGTACATTGTTGCATTTGGACATGAGAAGAATACCGTGTCAGTTGTTGGTATGGATGGAAGGTGAGAACATGGAATCGAACATTGATTTTCATCAACAGCTATAAACACAGTAGTTGAAGATATATGTTTGAATCTAAATATTTCTTTTTTCCCCCAATGGTTTTGCAGCTTCTACAGATGTCAATTTGACCCAGTTAATGGAGGAGAAATGCTGCAGCTGGAGTGCTACAGTTTTCTAAAACCGTCAGATCAACCATAGCAACACACAATTATCATCTATCAATTGATGCCCTCCTCCCCGTACCAAGAACTGTACAGTATCTTTGTGCGCCCTCGTTGGCCGGAGGTCTAAGCTAAATATGATAATATTTTCTTTGTGTATATATATTTCTTGTTGGCTCTGGGTGATGTGTGTTCTGTCTGTGGAAGGGCTAAAACACCGATGCAGATGGACGTAATAGAACGTGTCGTTATTATTTATGAATGGATTGAATAAAATAGCCTAACAATGTTTCTCCAATGTTATTTTTGCCCTGTTTAGATCTCATCTGGTGAATAAATTAGCTGTCTGCTCGTACGGCAACTACTATGCTCTTTGATTGCGTTGTCTATCGGGTCAGGATGTCACGAGCACAATGACACAAGGAAGGTTAGGTTTTACAGTGTGCAATATTCTACACAAACATACAAGGTTATAAGCCTCAAGTGAGGAGCCGAAGGCTAAGACGATTGCTAGTTTGCTACTAGGTTGAAAGAGTCTCTTGTCTGGTGGTTAATTGTGTGAAAGTGAAAATGAATGCTGTTCTATTCCTACCACCACCTTTTAAACTCTAAAAGGATGTTAGTGTTACATGCATACTCTTAAAAAGATGTTAATGGATGCCCTCAAGTGTTCTGCAGGCTATGCCTTCGCTCGCCTTGTAATGTCGCCCATCTACTAATTTTACTATATACAGATATCAGTTGAGAACTTCCGTTGAATGAAAGGTATCAGCTGAGAACTAAACATCCAAATGATCATCATCCGAATTACACGAGGATCAGATGGATCAGTTTGCATGTCCACATGCTGAACATATCTACAGTAATGCTACCCAATGACCTGTGCTTGGTCTTATGGAGAAGAAAAGAGAAGAGAAGGAAGAAGAAGAACCGTACAGCATGAAAATCTCTCTACTAGAGGTAGCTCAGCTCAGCACGTCAGCAACGATTACCAAAAGAGATGTTCAAGTGTAATTCTACCTCCCTGCAAAAAAGCCGCTTTTAGTTGGCATCATCACCAAAATGAAATCTCAGCTCTACTCAGTATTGTGTACAGCTCATGGTGAGCTCTGGAAGGAAGACGACGACGACTAGGGCTAGCACTGCTGAACCATCGACCGTCAGCTCCATGCGCTTGCTGGTTTCTCTTTCACAACCATCGTTCTCTGTATGGCGGTTGCTTACTGAACCAGTGCGGGTATGAAGATCTCCCTCCGCACTTCTCCCGCAATTCACGACTCCGCGGGGACACTTTCCTCTCCTGCCTCCCTGCAAGCACCTTCACCTCGCTCTCATGCATGGCCTCAGAGCCTATGCATCAGTGCGTCGAATTCCAGTTCCAGTAGATGTTTGCTGAGCAGATCTTTGTTCTTCAGTCTGGTTCCTTCTCCAGTCACTGATCCTGTTTGATCCCGTTTGTGTGAGCCCCGTTTCAGGTTGTGGTGCTGAGAGTGTCCATGCACTGCCAAGGATGCAAGAAGAAGGTGAAGAGAGTGATCCAGAACATCAGTGGTACGCTCTGAATTGCGAACTTTATTGGAACAGGTCTTTCAGTTTACTAGCACGTAGCTTCGCATTGTCAAAGGCCTGGCCTGCACAAGTTCGTGATGCTTCAAAAAATTTATCGGTGAAGATTATATTTGCATCAGTGTCCAGTCTATCACAATTTTATCGGTGAGTACATGCGAAGCTACGTGCATCCTTGGCATTTGACAATGCGAAGCTACGTGCATCCTTGGCATCACAACCTGAAGCAGGGCTTACTTCTTTTTGCAGATGACTGGATTTTGACCACCTGTGCTAATTAACGAAACTGGATTCTGTCTTTAAAGAAAGAAAGAAAGGAAAAAACAAAGAAAGAAAGAAACTTGAGACTGAAACGCCGCTGCAGCAGCCTGCAGATCTGCTGCTGGGCAGATGAGACACACAAACTAGCAAAGGCTAGCCGTCTGTGGAGGTAGCAGGTGAGCTGGAGCATACATCCAAGTAAGATATGGTAGGAAACGGGACGTTGGCACGTGCTCTCGGCCCCCGACGTGCCAGAAACAGCCGGCGCAGCTGTGTGGCCTCATGTGCGGCGGCGCGCGCGCGGACAAGGCGCCTCCCCGTATATTAATGCCGCGCAGCAGGCGTCCCATGTTGCCATGTCGTCGTCACGGATCGAGATCATGATCCAGCGAGCGAGCGAGCCAGCACTTCACTTCCATTAGCAGTGAGTTTCGGGCTCGTTGGCCTTCTTTGCCGGGGCAGCTACCTAGCAGACGCATGGCACACGTCGACCGGCCACGGAGCCGCGCCGTGCTCGCGGTCGCCGTCGCCGCCGCGGCGCTCCTCCTTTTTGCCGCAGCGGGCGCCCCGCGTGCGGCCGGCCAGACGACGACGACAGCGGTGGTGGATCTGGACAGCTGGGCCGATCGCGGCGCGGCGTGCACGGGCGCGGTGGAGGCGTGCGGCGGCGGCGGCATCGGCGCCACGGCCAGGAGGGAGCTGGGTTCCGGCGGGTACATCAGCTACGACGCCATGAGCCGCGGGCGCGTGCCGTGCTCGTACCGCGGCGCGTCCTACTACAACTGCCGGCCGGGCGCGCCGGCCAACCCTTACTCCCGCGGCTGCTCCGCCATCACCCGCTGCAGAGGCTAGGGCAGCGAGCGATGATCATCCCCGTCCCCCCCCCGGCCATGCATATGCTCTGCTCTGGTGGTTTTGTGTTCTGTAGTTAGCTGGGCTTTTGAGAGGTTGGTTGTTGATCAGCTGACATAGAGCAAGCTGCATCTTTGCTCTATGATTTTGTAATTGGCATTGGAAAAAGGGAACATGTGTGGATCAAGAACTCCCTGGTCCATTATTATATTCGTGTGCATTGTCTTTCATGCTAATCGGTCTGCGAACGAAATTGTGAAATCTGTAAATGAGGAAAATGGAGTGAAAAATTGTTGCAGTAGGATGGTAAGTAAGAAGAGAGATTCGATTCATTCAGATGGAGCCTGATGAAGAGGTGAGTGGTCCTGAACTCCTGATCTTGTCCGGTTTTATTTGCTGGAATCCAATCAGTTAGCGCCTTTTCCCGGTTCAGATCAGTCATCTAAGATTGGAGACTGGAGACAGATTGAGGGGGTGTTTGGTTTCTAGAGACTAATTTTTAGTCTCAGCATTTTATTTTATTTTAGTCTTTAATTTACCAAATAGGGAAACTAAAATCTTTAGAGTCTAAAATAGTCAGGTGCACAACCACAAGGCGTGCTGCGTGCCTGCGGTTTCGTTTTGGGCCTCTAATCAGGTGGGGTCTTCGTTGCGTGTTGGGCTGAAAAAGGCGCCAAACCAAAGCCGTTCCTTCGCTTTGTACTAAACCAGCCCAACCCACGTGCAGTTGAAATAGCCTTTTTCAGCCCAGCTCATGTGTTCCACAAATGGGCTCAAATCATAGTCGTGGACGTGGGTTGGGCTAGTGGCGATGCCACGCTGTTGTTGCTGCTGTTTTGAATAGGAAAAGGGATGCCAGGGTGCCACGTTGTCCGCTAAACGCGGCAGCTAATCACAATTCACAAGCCTATAAAAAAGCTTCTTCGCTCGAGAATCTGCCTTGCATGTTAGTGCTACTCTTCTACCGACAGTGCGTGAAGCTCGTGCACCATTTATTCCTTGTGTAGAGAAAGCATGAACTACGGCACCATGCATTCAGTAACAATTTAATAAAGAAGCAGCTGGGTGTGCATCGGTCGTGAACCTCGTCAGCACCATACTATCACTGCTAATGAATAATTTTGCTAGACAATATATTTGAATCAAAAATAGGTACATACACTAACCTCAATCAAGATAACTAAGACTAGAGAACCATGGATCATTACCACTAGTCTGTAGTAGGGCTGGAAAATTAGCTCGAGGCTCGCGAGCCGGCTCGAGCTCGGAGCGGCTCGCGAGCCTCGAACGAGCCGAGCCGAGCCTCTTCTTCGAGCTCGTTTTTGCAGCGAGCCGAGCCGAGCTGGCTCGTTCCAGCTCGCGAGCCGGCTCGCGAGCCTTGCAAAAATGGTCAATTTATGGAATAATAATGAATATTAGATAATTTTATGGATAATAGCTCATTTTTTAGTCTTTGATGATGAATATATTACAAGTTATAATTTAATTTACTCATAATATAGAATGATGATTCTATATTTCAAATTTATATAATGTTAATTCACCAAATAATGCAACGAAAAGTACCAAAGTATGGCTCGCGAGCCGAGCCGAGCCGGCTCGCGAGCCAAGGTCGAGCCTCTTTCACCAGCTCGTGGAATGGACGAGCCGAGCCGAGCCGAGCTCGTTCAGGCACCGAGCCACACCGAGCCGAGCCGAGCCGAGCCGAGCTCGGCTCGTTTCCAGCCCTAGTCTGTAGTACAGTAAAAAAGCATGGATATACGTCCTCACATATGAACAATAGCAATATATTCACTTGTGCTTATATCAGTATTGTTGATCAACACCACCATCATCACCACCACCACAACAACATCGTCACTATGGTATGTACACGTGTGGGAAGGAAAAACTATGATACCGATTTGCTAACAACATGCACATAGTGAGAGAAAGGAACGTAACTAGAGATCGATAGAGAGAACACAACAACAATGATGTATCTTTTAGTTCTGGCATGCTAACCCCTTCCTATACACAAATTCTTGCTAGTGAACTTTTACTATAAAAGTTTATTAGCATTCTTATAAATCATGCATGGTTGCCTCTTGGTATATATGATTGTTGGAATATGATCCTAACTTCATCTTGTTCGCCTATATAAATAGGCCCCCCTTGCATATTGGACATCACACTATATAATAGATGAGAGTATATCTGGCGCACATGGAAGTTTAGTACACATGTTGCACATATTAAATCATCACCACTCATCTTAGATCTAACGTCTCTAGTTGTTTGGTATATTTTGCTAAGGACAACCTCCGACGTGGTGAGATGTAGTGGTGGAAAGTGTTATTTGTAAATTGCAATGATCAATTAGAGACGTTAGTGATGATTTAATATGTGCACCATGTGCACTAAGCTTTCATGTGCACCAGATATGACTTCATAATATATATGTTTTTCTGTATTAGGATAGTTTTTTTCTATATTAAACTTTGTGTCCCTTTTTTTCCATCTACGTTTTTAACAATTATCAATAATTTTTCACTTGCGCTAATAATGCCAATTATCTATGCAGCTGTACTAGTTGGGTCCACTCTGGATTTTCTTATGTCGATGGAATCATGAGAAGCCAGTATTTAGAAGTGTAATTTTTCCTAGACGGTAACACATGTGTTGTCAGTATAGGTGGAAATAGTCGTCGAAAACCTCTGTTTTTTTTTTCGCTAGGTACAAAGCACCAATACCTATAAGAACGTTACATACATGTACACGATCACCATGTGATCTAGAGGTGTAAGTTATGTATATAAAAACTTAAAAAGGTTTAACCTTGATTACGAATACCCACACGCCTCGCCTTATTCAAAAATCCAATCCTCTCGGGAGGCTTTTTTTTTTAACTGACTCAACTAGACACTCCACTGTCCTTGGATCTTTAAAGTTGGTAGCTCTGGCGCCGGTAACGTGGTACCCCAGGACACAAACACGGACAAAGCAGGGAGTGCAGCAGGAGAGCATTCTACTACAGCGCAGGTGTGCAGCATAAAGCGGCCGGCCGGATGCGCGCGACGATGCCGCCGCGGCCACGGCGCCGCGCTGCGCTGGCGGTGCTTCTTGTGGCCACCGTGTTCCTCGCCGCCGCGTCGTCGGCACCGGTGTACCACGACGACGACGGCGGCGAGTGGGCTGCGGACGCGGACTACGGTTACTACGGCAGCGTGGCGGCCTGCGCGGGCACAGCGGCGAGGGCGGAGTGCGCAGTAGTGGCGGACAGGACCAGGAGGGAGCTGGGCGGCGACGGCAACATCGGCTACGGCGCGCTGCAGAAGGACCAGACGCCGTGCTCGTACCGCGGGGCGTCCTACTACAACTGCCGCCCCGGCGGCAGCGCCAACCCCTACACCCGGGGCTGCACCGCCATGACCCAGTGCAGAGGCTAGCTTAGCCAGCGAGTGAGCGAGCGAGCTGTCAGCTGGGGACATGGCGAGGCCATGGCATGGCATGGGGGAGCTCCACCGCCTGCTTGTCCAGTCGTTCTTGCACCTTGCATTGTAGTTGTACTGACAAAGCCTCCTTTTTTTTCCATGTTCTTGTTTTTTTGTTGCTCCTAATTACGTTCCATAGTTGCCTCGAGATTCCCGCCCAGTTGAGTTGACAGAGTGAAAGATTCCTGTTCTCCTTGAGTTTTTTTTATGATCGGCATTGCCGCATTGGTAGGAGGAAAATCATGTCCTCCTCATTGGTTCCTCGGGTCCTCGCACCAAAAAAAAAAATCCTGATTGGCTCGTGCAAGAGACCTATCTTCTGTTTGAATTTCCTCCTGCAGCTTCGAGGTTCTAGGCCACAATTGTCAACACAACAAGGCCACGAGTCACTAAAAAAGGGGAACGGCAATTCAGCATGTTAATTATACTTTCTTGTGAAGTATGCGCCCTTAGTTCAACCTTTCTATGCTTTCTTTTTGTACGTGAACTCAGTGCTAGTAGCGGTCACACTCCGCAAAATTGCTGCAAAACTGCAATGATCAACATGATTTTCATTTTAAACAACCCAACAGCTGCTACAAGTCCAGACGGGCCCAAATCCAAAGTTGAAGGTTTCCCTATGTATTACTACATCCGTTCTCAAATATTTATCGTCCGCTAGTTCATTTTTAAACTAAAACGATGTCACCCGCTAGTTTATTTTTAAACTAAAAAAGCGAAGGGAGTGTTCTCTCCGTCCCAAAATATAATTCGTTTTAGACTAATTACACATTCATTAAATAATATATAAATGTAGTTTGCATGTATGCCTATATTTATTATCATTTAAATGAATGTAGACAGAAAAAAATGGGCTAGAAAAAATTATATTTTGAGACGGAGAGAGTATCAACCAACGAGCCACTATACAGTAATACACAATTCCAGAGAACGAATACATGACGGATTGAGTCCTTGCAGGTACCACCAATACAAACTGCCGTGGTGTCACCATCCTTGCAAGCAAGCAGTTGTTTTCTACAACTCAAGTTTAGACGAGCTGGACCACTGCAGCAATTCGCAGGGCACCACCCTGGAGAAGATCTGCAAGCTCATCAAACAGTATAGCAGTGCGCCAACCCCAGCCCTTTGGGGCTTTCGGCAGCAGCGTCCCAGCCTGCTTCAGGCATCCAAATACCATGACCTCCCTCTTTGATGGACAGATGAGCTAACAGCAGCAAACAAATTTGGCAAATTAGGCCAGACAAAGCACCTCAGTGAAACGACAAGTAAATGAAAAACAGATATAGTACCTGATAGCGAGCAGTGACCTTTTCCCGGGGGTCGATGTACAAGTGAGCCTGAAAAGTACATGTTTTATTATCACTT
Source organism: Zea luxurians (assembly GCA_029449295.1). Taxonomy (NCBI): domain Eukaryota; kingdom Viridiplantae; phylum Streptophyta; class Magnoliopsida; order Poales; family Poaceae; genus Zea; species Zea luxurians. The sequence goes on along the minus strand of JAOPSE010000016.1, from coordinate 34,264,753 downwards.
AAGCTGAACATAATGTTTTCTGACAAGGGTATTCAGCAAATCACTCACCTTCCTCAAGGGATCTAACAACTCAGCCTTGCGACGGTGGAGAAAAAGTCCTACATTGAAAGTTAAATCGGTACATGGCATATAGTAATATTTGAATGTTCTCGTCACAGCAAGAAGAAAGCATATGAGAACAGATAAAGAAAACAAAAGGAATACCAAGGGTGCGTCGCCCGTGAGGATCCTCATCATTGAATGCCTGGACACTCACCTGGACATGTGTATACCGATTACTTTGCTGGATTTTTGGCCATTATAAAGATGGATACATTAAGGAGTAAGGACAACAATGCTAACCTTCCATAGAGAGCCTGCATAAAACACTTCAGTCGAATGTTTCACATGACCATCAGCAAGCCTGTGCACATCATCGAACTCAACCCTGTGAGCAAAAGAATAAGCTGGTCAAGCCATGTCAGAAACAAGAAAGCAGTGTGCACAACAAATTCTAAACCATTACTATTATACCTAAATATGACAAAAAGAACAAAAACAAACAGCAGAACATTTCTTGGTTAGCTAGCCTTATATTTTTGTAAGAAATTTTATTTTATTTTCTTATTTCTGTCATGGCAGGTTATCAACAAGGTAACAACCCCAATTGGTATTCTAGAAGTAAACTATCCCCAGACATTTAAATGATTCATGAGATAACTAGGACGTTCTAGAAAATGGAAGAAATAACAAGTCAGATTTTCCCTGGAACACCGCCCAATGTAGTACTCATTGATGCCAGAAGTGTAGAAACAGAAAAGTAATCTTACCCAAAGCGGAAAGGAGGAAAATGGCTAAGAGGTGTTTTCATGTCTAATGATATAGTTGCATCCTCTGCAGTTTCCCAGTCATGCTCCTTTGACTCCTGCATCTGGACAGAACCACCGGGAGTGGAAACAGATGCAACACTGTGATATCTTGTCTGCATCCCTGTCTCAAATAGACTTTCAGCCTGTGGATGAGCAGCACTGTTTTCTTGGCTAAGGTTAACCAATGCAGTCAGACCATCTGCTGAAATATCTCCATTGCGGTCAATTCTAGGTTCTGATTCATCATTGGCAAATTGCTGGCCATTTCTTGAACCGAGCCCATAAGGGACACGTGAGAAGACGTAACGTGTAGGAGCCCAGGCTGCACCAGGCACATTTGAGTTCCCTCTCCCAATACCAGCAAGGCCATCAACTGCTCCTCTTACGTTAACACGGACAGGCCCAAGTACACCATTCCCATCGCCCTGGGCATCCGCAAGGTAGACATTACCTATGGTGCCGGAAACACTGCTCCGGTCATGTTCCTGCCTGTAGTGGTGTGTATGTGAGCTCACATATGCTTGCTTGCAAGCACAAGAATTATTCGTAAGGCAACAGTTCCTGCAAGTGTCAGCAACTATCGCTTGCACCCTGTGACACAGAAGCATCTACAATAACAAAGCATCAAGGTTTTATAAACACTCTTAAAAGGAACAAAGTACCACAAGGCAGGGAGTAGTTTAAAACTTTAAATACCTGTAGCCATAGACCATCATTGACAGCTTTGCAAGGGAATCCAAATTCTTCGAGTTGCTTTCGCACACTTAGCAGCGCATCAAAGGACATATTGCAGTAGAGAAGAGAACCCCTCTCAAATATATTCATAAAAGTGTTATATTCATCAGTAGATAGGCAAGAACTTCCTCTAATGCATCTAACTTGCCGCCGTCCTATAACCCTACCACCCCAAAGTGGTGCATTGGGTCTTCCCCACTCAGTAGGAAGAACACCACTACTAAAAGTTCTTGAGAAATAATTATTTGCAGTTTGCTCACTAGAAAGCCAGTTATTTTCATTAAATTGATATGAAGTGCTTTCTCCAGATGGTCCTCCAGTAGAACAATCATTCTCCATTCTCTTAGGAGCTTCACCATTCTAAATTTCAGAAAAACAGTAGTATTAATGTAGTTGACATGCTTCATGTTAAAAAATATTTATTTCATAAGACAAGGAAAATACATAGCATATTGAACAAAAGTAGAGATTGAGACATTGAGTGTCATCTCAGCTGTGCAGATATGATATTCCATGGAATTACCATATCTGAAATAGCAATAATGTTATGGGGAATTTCATTCCCCGAGTTATCATGCAACTTCAAGTTCTGCAGTTTAGAGTCCATTAACAGTTCCTCCCCAGATTCGTTCATTGGAGCCTTCCCCTTCCTCATGGATCGATCAGCACTTGGTAAGCTTGTTTCATTCCCACTAACTTGTATCTCACACGTAGTAACCTTTGCAAGTAGAGTAAACAATGCTAGTTCAAACCTTCAAGTACCAAGATAAGATGTTGTCACAAAAGGGCTTGTAGTGTCATTGAACAGACAAAAAAACACAAAGTGACAAAACTAACCTTTTCTCCTCGTTAGGTACCCACAATTCATCAGATGTAAGGAGGGCATGCAAAGTTTGTGAAGAAAGCTTTGGTAGAACCTTTCAAGAACAAAATAAAAAATAATATTGTGAATAACCAAAAGCCTCCGCTTATTCAAAACTTCAAATATAACATAGAATGTATATTAAACAACACATCCTCAGGTGTAAGTACTTATGTTGATGAAAATAAAAAAAAACTAAACATATTCATATAATTCAAGTATTGAACATAGAATAGTTTCTCAGCATTTTTTTCGTACACACCAAAGTACCTAACAGCCATACTATCCCCGTTCACAACAATAATCACCATGTACTTGATTCAAATACCGAAATAAATAGTCAACTAATTCATGCAGTGAAAGATATTGCTCAAATTAAGGCATAGGTGATAAGGTCTATTAATAAATGAGCTCTATCAATATCTAATACTACCTCCGTTCTCGAATATTTGTCGTCCGCTAGTTCATTTTGAACTAAGCCACGACAAATAAAAAAGAACGGATGGAGTATTCAATACAAAAGGAAACCTTTCAATTCACATGCAATCATAAATGAGCGATGTATGAGGTAACAGTAAACAATTCTAAAAACCAAGAAAGAAAATCTCTGAAAAGATTGCAGGGCATTTCAACCAACACAATTACACCATTTAATCAGATAAAGTCCTATAAATCATATGTACCTCTCGCAATTCCAGTGTGGCACTTTGACAAAGATAACCCCAGCAAGCACTCCTGACACGCTCTCCATGGCTACCATAATCTTGACTCTCAGCAAACAACTACTAGCAACAACAAAAAGTTGAAACCAACAAAAATGATCAAGGAGAATAAAGTGGATATTTTAGTGCTCAATAAATCTGATCTGACTCAACATAGTAGTATTGAACTTACCTGATATTGTAAAAAGTTCGATGTCCAAAGCTCAGAAATAATAAAATCTGTACATATCGTGCACAAGTCCTACAATTGAACATATCATATGTGAGACAAAATAATACAGCACGACGAGGCACAAAGGAAAATTATAAATAAATGATTAAAATGGGATAAGTAGACCTGAAGATCCAGAAATGATGCAGCTGCAAGAACCCGGAATGCATTGTTATCATTAAGCTTGGGGGCTTGCCCATAAAGATATGCAAGCGCAATTGCAATTGCCTCTGAATCAACATTGGCATCATCTATGTGCAAAACCACTGTGGGTGCTCCCGCCTCTCTCCAAGGACCATGTAGCATATTCCTTCCAGTCATTATTATACAGAAGTTGTTAATAATTTTACTTATTTTAATATACATGAAAATTCTACGTGGTAGTAGGGAACTGATGTAAGAAAACAGCAAAAGGTAAAAGTTTGGTTGAAGAAAGAGAACGACTTCTGTGCTGACAGACAAACACACAGAGAATGGCTTAGGCAATCAATGTTGGATACTTCTATCGTAATTATATACAAGTTTACATTTTTTTTGGCCAAGTGATAAGTAAGCAATGCATATCCATGGCAACTACAAGAGCAGAGAACCAAAGTCCAATTCAAGTACCAAGCAAAGATGCAAGGACCATAACCATTATGATTTCATTTTTCATGTGCCAAGCTATTGGTTGATGGCTATACCTACATCCACAAATTCTGACCTTGGAATCTCAACAGAAAATTTATGTAGTGGGTAGTTCCCGACTTTTATTAGATCAATTTTAGCTTCAGTCATGATTCGTGGCATACATGGAAATCTTTTTTTTTTCTCGAACGCGCAGGAGAACTGCACATCATTGTATTGAAAGAGAGAAAGGTCCGAAGTGGACCACAGTACAATGCCATAACAGGCAAAAAAAAAACGGGAAAAACAGACAAAACCTATTCTTATCTCCAACTTTCACAGCATTAGGCACTAGAAATAGCCCTGACCCTAGCAAAGGCAGCCAGGAGGCCAAGACTCTCAAGCTGCTTCGCACCAGCCATACACCAGCACTCCACCTCATCCATAAGAAGCCTCTGAATGGTGCTCAAGGAAGTGTTGACACCATCAAATAAAGTCATAGAGCAAACTAGACATCGAAGGATGCACTATGATATATAGAGTAAATGAAGATCTAACATATTCTGTAAGAGGGTAAGATCTTAATTGGCATGCTAATTGCATGCTGTAACAAAGAGACCAGAATCCTAATCACTTGGTAAGGTCATATTCTTACACTAAACATTTTAATAGGGATCAAAGCGCATGGAAATTTCGCAGGAGAGAGATGGAGACGTCTCAACCAAGACAAAAATGTCCATATAGAAATCCAATTAATAAGTACTATGAGAAGTTGCAGACGATCAGACCGCAGTAGGCACTTCAATCCCCAAGGAATCGAAGGCGGCGAGTGCGCCAAGGTTGAGCATTCTAAAGCTCACCTGAAATAGGCGCTGCGAGAGAGGATGAGGCGATGGAGGCGGTAGGTGGCGCCCGCGGCCTCCACGACGAGGTCGGAGAAGGCCCCCAACCCGAACCCCTCCGCCTGGACGTGGTCACAGAGCGCGGCGAGGTTGCAGTCTACCGGCCGGAGCTCGGCCGCCGCGACCGCCACGTCGTACGGCCGCGGACCCGCCGGGGCAGCGGGCAGGGGAACCGCCGGCGCGGCCCTCTCCTCCGCTGCCTGTGGGTGCGGTTGCGGCGGGGCGGCCATCGGGCCTCGGGCTACGGTTTTAGCAGAGGCGCGCGACACGCCGCGTCCGCGTGTCGGTGGAATGGGAGTGATGAGGCGGGGCAGAGTCGAGAGAGGCCAGAGAGTCGGGAGGTAGAAGAAAGGCGAAAAATGATGATTGCTCGGATTCAGGTAATGTACTGCGATCTACAGTTAGCCAACGCCCAACAGTGCGTTCCCTTCATATTAAAAGCATGGTTTTAAATGGCAAAAAAGAAAAACGATGAGAAAAACGCATCGTTCGTTGAACATTTGCAAAAGTACATCGAAAGAAAGTATCATACCACTCAGAACACTAGTCCACACTCCACAGCCGATGGACAAAATTGAAGTAAAGAAAGAAAGTGGACTTTCTTCCTAAAAAAAACATGTAGCCTTCATCTGCTTTGTGTGTGTGTGTGGGTGGGTGTGGGGGACTGTTTCTAGCATAATAAAAGGAAACTGTAAAGGAAGGTGTTCATCGAGTAAACAGTGCAGCTGCAAGCAGTGCAAAAACGTCTAGAGGTCCAGAAGACGACGACCGTCAGTGAGATTCAGATGCAGCGGGCGAGGAGGCCGCAAACGACCACGAGCCCGACAAGGAGCAGGCGGTCTGCGTGCGCTGAAGCGCCGCCCACCGTGACTGTGAGGCTGAGGACGTCTTCTCCCAGCGCCACCCCTGCCTCCGTCTGCTTCCGCTTCGTCTCCGCCACGACCTCGCCGCCGGGGCCGCTGATCCTGAACTCCGACTTGCGCGGCGCGCCGTCGATCCTGTAGACGACGTCCCCGCCGCCGACGCAGGCCGTCGCCACAGCCCCGCCAGCGCCACCGTTCTGCTCCTGCTGTCCTCCTTCCTTCTTCTTCTTCTTGAGGATCCGGTGGGGCGCCTTCCGGACGCTGAACCATTGCCTGGCGGAGCCCTCCTGCTCCAGGCCTGCCGCCGGCGCAGTGCCGGCGGAACCGTAAGAGTAGCCCGTCCATGTCTCGACCGCCGCGAAGCTCTGCAGGGAGGGAGAACGAGTGTTAGTGTTAGGCTGTTAGCTACGTTCGTCGTCAGAGAAGGACGGAAAACAATATGGCAATGCCGTCGCGCGTGCCGTGCATGCGTGCGTTCACCTTCTTGAGCAGCTTGAGCAGCGTCCTGCCGTCACTGTCCATGACGTACACCTCGCGGCTGCGGCTGCAGGCGTAGTTGTCGACGCGGTAGGCCACGCGGCCGTCCTCCCCGTAGACGGTGCACCCGTGCCCGCTCAGCACCAGCGACTTCATCCACACCGTGTACACCTGCTGCTGCTGCTGCTGCTTCTTCTTCCCGGCAGCCGGAGCCGGATCAGTAGCGGTGCGTGGGTGGAGGTGACCGGAGAGCGGCTGGATCCTACTGACTGCCATTGATTTCTTCTCAACTTGTGACGATCATTTGCTGGCTGGTGCATTCATTTATACATGGAGGTATACGCGCGCACCATGCCTGCATTTCGGATGTTATCTCTAAGATACGAATTATTATTAACTGGGTTCTCTGCTCGATCAGCTCTCTCCTCCCACAGTTTTCCTTTTAAGAAAAAGGTGGGTACACTCTTGTTCTGCATGCAATGTTCACGAGGTCAAATCCGAGCGAAAAAAAATTAAAAAAATGTTTAGTACCAGGGATCGGATACTGTGTACTAATACTCCAAATACTACTATATATCTCTCTTTTGGAAAGTGATGCTGCACTGCATCGACATTGTACTCTTCGTACACCATGGTGTGTGTCTCCCGTATTTCCTAGTGTTTTTCTGCTCCTCTACTTCTCCACATGTTTCTATTGGGGTTGCTGCTAAACGCGCGCGTTGTCACAACTCAGAACTCACAACGCGGATGTTTTTTTTTAAAAAAAAAATTTGTCTCCCCTGTTTAGCTTTATTCAATTGTATATATATATATAGGGTGATGGTAATGGGAGCCCTGAGCTTCCATTAGTATGGGAAGCCCCAGTCAGGTATATCTAAGCGCGCTCGATCTGGTTCTGGTTCTGGCTGGGGCGGATTGCAGCGTAAAACGTGAGCTAAAACAGCGTAAATGAATACGAAATTTAGCGTAAATCTTATATCTGTTTTGTAACAGCAAACGGGGCCTAAAATTACGGCGTAAAAATCGCATGCAGCCGATCGTGCGCGGGTTCTGGCTCGGGCGGATTCCAGCGTAAAACGTGAGCTAAAACAACGTAAATGAGTACGAAATTTAGCGTAAATCCTATATCTGTTTTGTAACAGCAAACAGAGCCCAAAATTATGGCGTAAAAATCGTGTGCACCCGATCGTGCGCGGGTTCTGGCTCGGGCGGATTTCGGCATAAAATGTGAACCAAAACAGCGTAAATGAGTATAAATTTTAGCGTAAATCATCGATTGATTTCGTAATGGCAAATGGGGACAAATTACGGCATAAAAATCGTGTGCGAGTTCTGGCTCGAGTGGATTTAAGCGTAAATCGTGAACCAAAACAGCGTAAATAAGTATAAATTTTGTTTGAAAATGTATAAATTACGATGGTCATAGAAGACACTTGTTTTTGTGCATAGTATGCCAAAATGTAAAGTACATCATACATGACCACAATAAATTCTGTATATGAATTAATCCTTTCAGTTGAGAAAGGTTTAGGAGTTCCTGAAGAGCTAAGATAAACAGATCGACTCCATTCCACTTAAAACTTCAAGCTCCTCTCCAACAACCTGTCACAACGAAAACACATATACAAGAAAAACACATACTTTATGAATTATTCCTTCCGAGAATGACATTTTAGCCCTTTTTAAAATACACCTACAAGAAATGAAAGCTCAATATTGGTGGCACTTACTAAATGAATCCCAAGAAGCTTTTGGTTTGCAAATGCAACACAACCTGTATTCAAAGTAAAAATAAATATTATTACAAAACTCAATTATTCAGAGAAAGAAACTCTCCGTAGTCATTACATTCGTATGCTCCACCAAGGTTTGCTTAACAAAGCATAGCTTAACCAATTGGTTACCGCTGACAGCTTTGGTGCATTGATTGGGTCAAAAACTGGTAATGTTGTTCTTTACCGGTGCCTTAATTTCCATGCATGAGTGTAAGTTTATAATTCTACCAGGTTCAAGGTTTTGCACCAAAACCAATACATCTAAATGTCAATAACCAGCCTACCCCTAGGCAGCATGGTTTGCTTGAAAAAAGACACTGTCAGTTTTTATAAAGAAAACAAATTTGGTACTGCCAAAAATAAACTATGACCTAATCGCCTGAGTTTCCTTACTATTTCTACATTCAAGTACATGACTTGTCAACGCAGTTTGCTTGAAGGAATACCAGATTTAGAACTTTTATTTTTCTAACCCAGTCACTTTTATCTACCTAAATCAGGCCAATTCTGAAGGCAAGTTTATTTGCACTGCTAGACAGAAGGACCCAATAGTTCCTTCCAGCAACATTCTTCAAGCAGCACATTTGTATTCTCCAATGCTGTCATAAACAAGACAGAAAGGAATTAATTCCAAGTATAAAGAAATGGGGAATTCCTTTTTTACGTAGGGTACATAAATGGATGGTGACATGTACGAGCGTTGAGAATTTGAAGTATGTTAATTAGAAAAGTGGTGCACATATGAAACAAACACCTCCATTAAACTGAAAAATCTAAAAGATATATTGATATTTGGCCTCAAATTGCATATATATACATTCGAAACTCAAGAGTTTGACTCAGGCAAAGAGAATCACTAATTATGTTTAACATATTAATATATTTTTTTCCACATGCAGCTCAAATATCTCTTGGCCTTCTCATTTCGAATCTGCAAAGACCGTAGACAACATTATGGATGTTTTCTCCACATGTGGAATCACAAAAATAAACAAATAAATGGGGCCTGAAGGAAATATTTCAGTGGCTTGCAATGGACTTTGTTGATAAAATGGTGCATTAATATTATATTCGCATAGATCCTTTGCTTAGGGACTGTTTGGATACACGCACTAATTGGGGCTGAAAAATAAAAATAGCTCAAATTACCTATGGTTGGATAGCTATTAACTCTTTTGTTGGGATGCACTAGAGCTATTTTTAGCTAGCTAGTAATTAGCTCTTGTACAAAAACAGGCCCAGAGTCTTGTTAGAAAACATTAGCTACTTTAATGATATAATAGGAGGTTTGGGCAACAGTGACACAGAAAAAAATTGAGATGTAGTACCCAAGATAAGGTCTCAGATGATAGAGTCCCAAGAAGATCTGTTATAATATCTAATTGGTGTACAACATTCTTCCCAGGAAATAGTGGCCTTCCAGTGAGAAGTTCAGCAAATATGCACCCAATGCTCCAAATATCAATTGCAGGAGTGTGCTGCATGAGAATAAAAACGTGTCAGAATTCAGATAGCTGTAACATAAGGCTTTTGGAACATAATCTTGTCTATACACCTCAGTTTTCAGCACAGGTTACTACAAGAAAATAAAGAATACATAATTGCAGGAGTATACTACAAGAATATTCACTACAAGGGAAATATGATGCACTACACAATTGACCACTTCATGCATTAGGAACTTCAATATGCACGTGCATACATAGTGCTCTAACAATATTAACTTTGATGTCATTCAAGAGAAGGAGACATTACTTTGGAGAAAAAGGAACCACATAGTTCAGGTGCCCGGTACAACCTTGTTGCCACATAATCCTTCAAACAGAAAAGCAGAAGCACATTAAAAACGAGAAAGTGGAACATGAATGCTTCCATAAAATGGCAAGCGTCTTACTGTCCAAAATATAGCTGAAGGGGCATCATTGAATGATGCACGGGCAAGTCCAAAGTCACATATTTTCAGTTTGCAGTCCGCGTTAGCCAGTATATTCTTGGGCTTTAGGTCACGATGGAATACATTAGCTGCACCAATATAGACCACCAACTAAAAATTGACTTTTCACTAAAGACGCGGTCAGCTAATTCAGTAGGAACACACGCGAGGACAAGACTTTTTCTCATTGAGCTAGTCGAATCCCTAACAGCAACAGGCAAAGGGAAACTCTGGAGGTGCAGGTGCAGATCAAGTCTACCTCATTGAAGCCGAACCGGTGCCCTGGTCAGCTGGTCAGATTATCCAAAACACAAGTGGGCAACTTAGAGAAGATTTCCCCACAGGATCAGTATAACGCGGACGATGCCAGCAATTGCCGAGATATATAGCTAATAACTGAAGTTTGACAGCGCAAGACGAGAGCACCATACTACTACTACTACAGATCCGAGCACGAGAGTAAGTTAGGGTTTGGGTGCTCAGTTTCGCACAGCGGTAAGGGAAGACAAGGGGGATGTACCTGATGATGCTCGTCGCCGGCGAAGGGCCCCAGGAAAACCTGGGCACCAAACGTGGGGTGGCAGCGCCGGTCGCCGAGTTGTCGCCAAGAGAGGAGAGAACGAACACTGGGGGTAATGGGAAGAAGAGGAAAGGTAGCCGCGGGCTCCCGGAGAACGCACGAGTCAAACTCTAGCGGCGGCGCCGCACCCTCGGAGACCAATATTCTGCTGTGAGATCCGGTAGCCGCGGCTGCATTGAGTTGGGTGGATCTGGATCTGGACAGGGTCGTGGTTTGGATCAGGGAGTGGCCGGCTCGGCGGCGGCGTGGGTGGAGGCAAAGCCTGATGAGGCGGTCGGTGCCAAGGTCGCCCACATCTGCATCCTTGCTCACGTCTCATGCAACCGCCGCCGTTAAAACCCTAGTTATCTCGCACACAGCAGCCGTCGGGAAGGTTGGATAGAGTGGACGGTTTTATACGATGATGTTATGACGAAATAAGCATAAACTTATGTACAACAAAGCGTAAAAGTTTTACTGACAATATTGGGTGACGAGTAAGCGGTCAAGGCTTTCTCCAACTAAAGAGAGCCCAGGGCTCCTAATACTATAACTATAACTATATATATATATATATATATATATATATATATATAGCAGGAGAGCATCTGCAGTTCAGACCTACAGTTTTCTAATCTGGAATTTGTGCGAGTTTTAGTGTGTCGATACCGTGCTTTTCGTCGTCCCAGATTGAACTGACCGGTGTCAGATTTCCTAGAAGATTTTGTGTGAAATCCCTAAAGCTATTGTCGTTTTAGTTTTGTGCTAAATTAAACTTCTGTAACTTATTTGACTAGGCTTATAGATATATATTGACATCTACAACACTAAATAAATGCACTATAATCGAGATATTATATATTCATGGTGAATTTGACAAAACATTTAATGTTACAGATATAGACATATAGGATATATGTACATTTTTCTATTGATTTCGTCGAACATGCTAGCGCATCCACAACAATAGCTTAATCAACCGAACCTGCTGCTAGTGAGGTGGAACCTTGGAAGATTCTAATCATCATACCGTTTGATTGGTTGTTGTACGAGTTTAATCACTGTCCGGCTGATTGGTTTCCTGACCGGCTTTGTGTCTAGACCCGTGGGATGCGTTGACCGTAGCTGCGTGTTTGATTGTTTACCTGCACGCACCGCCCGAGCCGGTATGCGTGGGTGCAGGCCAGGTCTAAAAAGCGCTCGTTCACCTGCATGCCCAGGGCGCGAGGAATCGGCCGTATCCCACGGGACATGATTGGGCGAGCTTGCATGCGCTCGCGCATGCATCCAATCATACGATGTATGTTCCCGCGCAACCCGGCTGAGGTGTGCCTTTTGCATGTCCGTGAGCCAGGGCGAGATGATACGCCAACCAAATGAACGTGGATCCACTAACGTAACTGCAGACGTAGCCCTATCACACACGGTGTTCATGCGTTAGTGTCTTCATCTAACGTTAGCGGATCTTGATCCCAACCAATCATAGGATGCTTTGGGACTCCGAGAATAGAGGGAATGCAAACACACGGATAATAAACACGAAATCACATAGAGTCTGATTGGTTGCCGATACATCAGACGTCTGACTTGTGCGGGACTGATCCAGAAAAGGTAATTTCCAGCTTCTGCACGCATGCAGGTTGAACATCGAAAAAAATCACTAAATTGCATGCGCACATGCAAGCTGGAGGGCGTGGGGTGCGACAACCAAACACTTCTCGCGGCTGGTCAATGCATGCGACGAGCCTGAGCAGGTAGGACGCCGCAGCCAATCAAGCGAATAAGTACCCAGAGAACTGCACTGGATACACATCCCTGCACTTCTGTTCTCCCCAAACGACCAAACGTGTTCAGATGTTTTGTTAAAACAAAAACGTCGGTCTGCCATTTCACTTTGTTTTCATTCGCCGGGAAGTTTGGAGGGGAGGAGCGTGCGATTCGGTCAACAAACAAATTGTTTTCAGCTACACATTATTCAGTACACCAACTCTCTCGGCTGCGGAAGTATATATGCTAATATATATACATATGCGTGGATGATACTGCACCGTTGCTTTCCATATGCCTTTGGAGCGAGCAAATGATTGGATCGGATGAACGAATGACCCTATTTTGCGAGTTTTCTATGGCATCACACCGATCAATAGGGTACCACTACTCACCACGCTGAGGTGCTGTTTAGTTCACATATTCGTAATATTCGTAACGTGAACGGTAATCGATAACGTTAAACCATGTTTATTTAAGTCAAATCATAATTAGATATCACATTAGAAACTGATATCATCTTATTTAAATTTGTTAGTAATCAAATATGAATCATTATCGTTACCATTTACATTATATTTCGTGAACTAAATACAACACTTGAATGTGCCGATAGTTTATGAGAAGCAAGGAGTAGCTCAGATGCTAATTCGCACGAGACTCCCAAATGCTATTCATGGCAGACAGGCCTTCAGTTGTTTAAACCGGTGACGTCTCTTGCGATAATCTCGTCGAGCTGGAAGCTAATAATTCAATATCTGACATTATCGCAATCGCAAGAGAAGTCCGAGACTGCCGCCGCTTCATCGCAAAAACTCACGCACAAGTGCATGCACTCTAGGCCACTTATTTATGATGTGTTTAGTTAGATGTATAAGAAGGAATGGAATAAAACGGTTATATTTTTTTATATTGGTCTCTTTGGAGACATTCGATAAATTGGAACGATACAAAAAAGATTAGTATGACCCCTGCGCAAGGATGACACGCACAAATCGAGAAATAGTCCAAATTTTTTCTCTTTCATTTTTTTATAGTGTTTGGATGAGAATCAAGTGCGACGAAATGAACAGTAGAGTAATTTTTTGTGGTGGCATAAATTTTCCAAAAAATTGAGTAGACGGTGTTATCTCCGACGACATCAAACCAAACACATCCTTAGAGAATATATACATTCTCATATATCAGGTAATGAAATCTGTAACACCTAATGGCTTATTTAGGAGAAGTGGATGGGAGTGCTAAAATCTCTTACTATTAAAAATTGAATACAAAGAGATCTTATAGGCCACTTTAAAAAACTCAAATCCTCTCTGTTCCCTCAATCCTCTTAGCATGTGTTTGGTTCAGTGTCAACGAAGGATGAGACGGAATCAACCCTGAGTTGATCCCGTCCCTTATTTTTTGATGGATAACCCCATCCACTATTTTTAAAAAATATTCCTTGACCCTGACTCTGGACCTCCAACCAAACATAGGTAAGTTAGAATGATCCCACATCATCCCTCTTCATCTTTCCTCATCCATCCAAACATTACTCGCAAACACTCCCTAAGCTATTAGTACTCGTGTTTCTAATGACGCTATTCGAACACACGTTCCTTTTTTAATTGGGTCTTTTTAATCTGGCCTCCGAAATATATATGGGCCGGGTGAGCATGCTCGTCAAGTCGTCATACTCAACATCGTTTTCGCTGCAGCGCTTGCATTGCTCCCAAAGAGCTCAGCGGCAGATCGAGCAACCAGCGCGCCCTCTCGACCCTCCCCATGGCCAAGATCCAGCCTCTGCCTGCAGTCTCGTCGCCGGCGCCGGCCTCCAACGCGGACGAGCCGTCGCAGGTGTACACGGTGTGGATGAAGTCGCTGGTGTTCAACGGCAGCGGCTGCACGGTGTTCGGCGCGGACGGCGGCGTGGCGTTCCGCGTCGACAACTACGGCTGCAGGGGCGGGCGCGAGGCCTTCCTCATGGACCGCGCCGGCAGGACGCTCGTCGGGATCCAGAGGAGGAGCTGTTTCGGGATGTTCAGTAGATGGGAAGCCTACCGGTACTCCGAATCCGAGTCCGACGGCCGCGAGGAGACGAGGACGCCGTGGTTCGCGGTGCGCAAGGCGCGGCGGGGCGGTAGAGCTGCCGTGACGGTGCATGGCAGCGGCGGGAGGAGCGGGGCGTACGCGATCGTCGGCGGGTACTCGCGCAAGCCGGGCTACAGAATCATCGGCAGCACTGACGGTGCTGCCGTGGCGGCGATCGCCAGGAAGCAGACGCCGGCCGGGGTGGTTCTGGGAGACGACGTTCTGATGCTGACGGTGGCGCCGGGGACGGACCGTCTCCTCGTGTTGGGCTTGGTCGTCATCTGTGGCCTCATGACCCGTCGCTTGTGATGGCCGATGGCGATGACTTCAGCACGGCCAAGCATGTGATTTCTTCATGCGTTTTTTCCCCACTTTTTGGTGGATGTATTTTTTCTGGATTCTACGGACGTACAACTGTATGCTGGCCATATATATTATCTATGAAACAGACTTCTTCTTTTTTTCAATTACAGACATTACTTGACTTTTCTCTTTGCTAGTTTTTTTGAACATCCTATCATTTGGTTATAATAAGTTTAGCATGAACAACCTCTTTAATTTCAGCATAATTCTTGTGTAGCTTTGCATGTCCGGAACTATGTACCAAGAATAATGTTATTGTACCTGTCCGTAAAATGACCGCACATCTCATCATTTAAGGACTCATTATTTTTATCCTTAATCAGATTTATAGAAGATATTAGCTTATCAACATTTGTATCTTCTAATATGTTTATAATTATATGAAAATACTTATTATGCTCCATAAATATTAATATTTTTATAACTTTTTGGTCAAATTTCAAGAACTTTGATCCTCGAAGAATATGATGTACAATTATTTTAGGACAGAATGATTTACCTGCATGTTATGGCATTGCATATATCATATATGCACTAATTGTTCATAAAACAAAATTGACATATGTGTTCTCATTGAAGTGATATGTTCAAACGTTAGACCACTTGCAAAATGTTGATGTTTTTTTCCTCTTGAACAACCTATGTTTAATGTGTAAGTAAATTCTTGTGCCAATTCGCAAATCCAGGAGCTACAGGTAGCAAAGATACCACTATACAAAAAACATACAATCTACAAAGTTTGACCTCAATGTAATCAAAGATAACATATATGACAAAATTACTGCTTCGGGGTGTAAACAAGCATGGAAGTAATTATTGAAATGACTTATGTTACGAATTTCGAATATGCTTTCCTAATGGCTCTTAGAATAGAGTTGACTTTCGTGTGTTTGTTTCAGGTGAACTGTTCAAACATTTGATCGTTTACAATATGTGAATGTTGTGTTTTTTGCTTGATTTTGTATTGGAGACCATCAATATAGCTCTCTTGTCTTGCTATCCTTTTATGGGGATATAGCTTTAGGGTTTCTTTGGAAGCAAAGGGATTGAATGGGATAAAACCCCCTTCTATTTAATTTTTAATAACAATGAGATTTTAGCTTCTTCAATGCCCTTCTCCCAAACACACCCTTAGAGTTTAGTACATCAAATGTTTGGTGAATTTTAATGTTAGTTTGTGCTTTTATGCAGTTGTACCATTTCTTTTTTAAAAAATGTATGTTCCTTATTAGGATTACACGGGTATATAAATTGATTAAGATCTTCAATTAAATATAAATATTGAAGTGACACAAGGCAAAGTCCATTTGGGCTATACTCATGTATATATAGTTGTACACGACAGGTAACAACATTGCAAAAATTAGGGGCATCGACTCTTTTCTACTACATGCAACCTTCTATTTTTAACATATATAACCACTACCGGAATCGCGTTCTTTGCCGAGTGTCTAAGACACTCGGCAAAGGCTATTTTACACTCGGCAAAGGCTTTGCCGAGTGTAACACTCGGCAAAGAACACTCGGCAAAGATTTCATCGGCAAAGGGTTCTTTGCCGAGTGCTTTTTTTCGGACACTCGGCAAAGACTTTGCCGAGTGTCAAAAAGCACTCGGCAAAGAAAAACACTCGGCAAATTAAGAATCGAAAAATTTAAAAAAAAAACAGCAAAACATTTTTTAAATTCTAGGAACAACTCTCCAACCCTACCATATTACCTTACCTGTTGCCCTATCATTTTTCACTATTATTTTGAATCAAACTTATATGTTTTGTAAATGGTGAGATTCGAACTCGCAACCTCTCTCTCGCGCATACCCTCCTATACCACTACACTACTACACCAATTATGTTTATATTATGTTTCCATTCCCCATGTACTATAACAAATCGAGAGTAATTTGATTATTTAAGGCACTAAATGAGTTCATTTGAAAATGTGACCAACTATAAAGTTGCATAACTTTTTGAGATCTAAAAGTTTTATTTTAATAGTTTCTACATCCGAGACCGTTTTTAAAATTTGAATTTTAAATTTTAAAACTTCACATGAAATTTTCAATGATAAGATGATTTCAATTCAAAAAATTGTCAACTACAAAGTTTCATTACATTTCAAGACCTACAACTTTTATTTTGGTGGTTTTTCCATCCGAGACAGTTTGAAAAATTCAAATTTCACAATTCAAATATAGTTTTGCATAACAAGATGATTTCAAACTAAAACATTGTCAACTACAAAGTTTCATAACTCTTCAATACCTACAACTTTCATGTTGGTGGTTTTTCCTTTCGAAGTCGTTTTCAAAATTCAAATTTTAAATTTTTTAAATTCAGACGTAGTTTTCGTTGACAATATGACTTCAAATGAAAAAGTTGTCAACTATAAACTTTTATAACTTCTCAAGATCTACAAAGTTTATTTTGGTTGTTTGATAATTTGTTTATCTCAGATGATGGTTCTAACAATATGCACAAATTCTATACGTCTCTCTCGTAGTTTCATAAACTACGAGAGAGATATAGGTTTTATGAACAAATTTATTTTTATTTTGTCATATGAAGAAATGTTCAATATATAAATTGTACATCATGATGAGTTATACAAATTTGTAGTTGAAAACTTTTTCATTTGAATTAATTTACTACTTTAAAATGTGAATTTTAAATTGTCTTTGCCTAGTGTTGGAGAAAAAACACTCGGCAAAGAGCTCTTTGCCGAGTGTTGTATTTGTGACACTCGGCAAAGAGCCCTTTGCCGAGTGTCAAAAAAAGACACTCGGCAAAGAAACTCTTTGCCGAGTGTCAAAAATAAAACACTCGGCAAAGAGCTTCTTCGCCGAGTGTTTTCTTTTACCGAGGGTTTTTTGCGTGGCACTCGGCAAAGAGCTCTTTGCCGAGTGCCCGAAATAAAACACTCGGTAAAGAATATGGCACTCGGCAAAGAGCCAAATTCCGGTAGTGAACATTCTATCTTTAAAATATATAATCTCCTATCTATAACATATATAACCTTCTATATCTCACACCCCTCAATCTATACGGTATAAAATTAAGGTTAGATTGCTACAAATCTTTCCAAATGATGGACCAAACAAAGGCTTAACCAAATGTGTCACCTCTTTCAAAGACTAGTGAAAGTCGCATAGAGGGGGGGTGAATAGGTCGAAACTGAAATTTACAAAGTTAATCACAACTACAAGCCGAGTTAGCGTTAGAAATATAAACGAGTCCGAGAGAGGGCGTAAAAACAAATCGCGAGTGAGTGAAGAAGTGAGACGCAAGGATTTGTTTTACCGAGGTTCGGTTCTCGCAAACCTACTCCCCGTTGAGGAGGCCACAAAGGCCGGGTCTATTTCAACCATTTCCCTCTCTCAAACGGTCCCTCGGACCGAGTGAGCTTCTCTTCTCAAATCAACCGGGAACAAAACTTCCCCGCAAGGACCACCACACAATTGGTGTCTCTTGCCTTTGTTACAATTGAGTTGTTCGCAAGAACGAATGAGAAAAAAAGAAGCAATCCAAGCCAAGAGCTCAAATGAACACAACAATCACTCTCTCTAATCACTAAAGCCTTGAGTGGAATTTGGAGAGGATTTGATCACTTGGGTGTGTCTAGAATTGAATGCTAGAGCTCTTGTAAATGGTTGGAAGGTGAAAAACTTGGATGACTTGAATGAGGGGTGGTTGGGGGTATTTATAGTCCCAACCACCAAACTAGCCGTTTGGTGAAGGCTGCTGTCGCATGGCGCACCGGACAGTCCGGTGTGCCACCGGACAGTGTCCAGTGCGCCAGCCACGTCACCCGGCCGTTAGGGTTCGACCGTTGGAGCTCTGACTGGTGGGGTCGCCTGGCTATCTGGTGGTGCACCGGACAGGTACTGTAGACTGTCCGGTGCGCCGTCTCGCGCGTGCCTGACTTCTGCGCGCTCTGTTGCGCATTAAATGCCTCTGCAGGTGACCGTTGGCGCTGATGTAGCCGTTGCTCCGCTGGCTCACCGGACAGTCCGGTGTGCACCGGACATGTCCGGTGAATTATAGCGGAGCGGATTCCCGAAGCTGGCGAGTTCAGAGTTGCTCTTCCATGGGGCACCGGACAGTCCGGTGAATTATAGCGAAGCGCCTCTGAGAATTCCCGAAGGTGTTGAGTTTAGCTTGAAGTCCCCTGGTGCACCGGACACTGTCCGGTGGCATACCGAACAGTCCGGTGTGCCAGATCAGGGCACACTTCGGTTATCCCTTGCTCTTTTTGTTGAACCCTTTTCTTGGTCTTTTTATTGGCTTTTTGTGAACCTTTGGCACCTGTATAACTTATAGACTAGAGCAAACTAGTTAGTCCAATTATTTGTGTTAGACAATTCAACCACCAAAATCAATTAGGAAATATGTGTAAGCCTAATTCCCTTTCAACTAGTTATAACATTCTATCTTTAACCATGAACCCTTAATTAGCTATAACTAGTCTTCGAAAGAGGTGACAATTTATTGGAAAAGATATTGGAGCCCTATCTATTCCCCACAAATAATCTCCATTTACCAAGTATCACCCCTCTTTTTCATTGGAAAGTTTTCCTAGGCACTCGATTCACAGCATAGGTTCTTGAGTTCTCCCGATTCATTTGCCTTCATATAATCAATTTATCATGCTGTTTATCCTAGATAATAATCATATATAATCACTTCCATTATAGAATTACTTCT
The DNA here is from genome assembly GCA_029449295.1 of Zea luxurians. Lineage (NCBI taxonomy): Eukaryota > Viridiplantae > Streptophyta > Magnoliopsida > Poales > Poaceae > Zea > Zea luxurians. The sequence goes on along the minus strand of JAOPSE010000016.1, from coordinate 34,245,357 downwards.
TCCCTTGTCAAAACAGGAGGAGGAGGAGGAGACTTTGACCCTAAAACGTGCAAAGCACACATGTACGGAGAACGGCACATACTGCACTTTATTACCATCCAATCATTAATGTTTATTTATTTAGAAATGTTGGTGCACCAATTTATTTATTTATTTATCCAATCCAGCTAGTTATATTTAACCTCAACTATCAACTCCTGTCTTGTGATATACTAGTACAACTACAATGTACTCCACATGTGTCTAATGGCTTGGGAGAAAACTAATATTCGAAAGTCTTCCAAGGCATGCATCACATTTGATCGAGAGCTTCTACAACTGCATCTTCAAATAATTTACACCCATTATTTATTTGTTTAGTACGGCTGGTAATATATAATCTGCACAAGGCTCGCCCTAACTTTTTGGCGGCTGCTGCTCTGCTCTCCATTGTTTATATTAGTCTGATGATGGCTCTTCTGCTCAATATATATGTTGTGTTCATTATCCTGTTTTGTCGTCCTTGCCATTGTTTCCAAGCCAGTCAACCAATTGGCTACTCCAAAAAAGCAGGACACAAGTGCATGCACTCTCCAGGAACGTAATGAGTTTGTTATGGGTGTGTCCGTCGCTGTAGATGACATCAGAGAAAAGGGCGCCAAAACAACACTATGAATCGGCCGCCACATCATTTCATGTAGGAGAAGCTGCCAAAGAAAGAATACATATAATCTGGCATTCAGGCCTACTAATTAGGCCGGCGTGCGTGACAGTGTCAGTGTTTATCCTTCAACTCAGCCATATATATATATATATATATATATATATATATATATATAGATGTAGTATTTAGAGCCCTGGGCTCTTTTTAACTACAGGAAGCCCCGACCACCCGCTCGGTTGACCAGGCGACCATCCGGTCCACCCACTATAATGTTTATGCTTAGTTATACACAAGTTTACGAGTTTACGCTCATGTACCATGGTATAAAACCAACCGCTCTACCTGGCCTTCCGCGCGATGGCTGAGACTAGGGTTTCAGTGGCGGCGGTTGCGCGACACGAGCGAGCACGGCGGACAAGCATACGAGATCCATGGCGATCGCCTCCCTGTCATCGTTCCAGAGGTGCCTTCCCTTCGTTTACCTCATTTTATTCCCTCCCCTCACCTTACCCCCTTTCCCGCACAAACCCTCGCCCGCGGCGGACAAGCGTCCCCACCTGTTGCACGTGATCCCTCCGGCGCACCGCCTCCTAGCCCAGATCTGTTCGCCCCTCGCCCTCTCCAGTCTCGGTGATTCGCAGACTCGGCCAGCTGCCTAGGCATCGGCCACCGGCATCCGGATCTCCTGCTCTGCTGTTCGCCACCTCGGGGGCTCTACGGCGTTGGCTCGACGCGCGCGGATAGCCTGCACGAGCGCGGCGGTCGCGAGCGCCTCGACGCTCCGATTCCTGAGGCAAGTCGCGGACGAGCAATCCTTGAAGAGCTCGAAAGCGTGGTCCGCTATGTCCCTGTCGAGCCTGAGTATGGAGGCGACGTCGACGATCTGGAGGTAGGCGCGGAGGCTGTCGACGGAGACCATGGGGCCAGCGGGGTCCGGGTTGGAGGCCGTGGTGGCGGAGTCGATGGCGAGCGCGCGCTCGAGCTCGGCGAGGTGTCCGGAGGAGGTGGAGGCGGAGCGGGCGAGGACGGGGTGGCGCTCGAGGGAGAAAGCCGAGAAGGCGGAGACGAAGCCCGCGGGGAGAAAGGGGTCCTCGTCATCTTCGTCGCCGGGGGAAGGAGATGGGGCGGGATCGATGGCTGTGGCGAGGTCGAGGGTGACAAGGGGGAGCGGATGGAGTGAGGGGAGGATGGGGAAGAAGGGGTGCGTGTGGAGGTGGCGCTCGAGGACGATTCGGGCGCAGGCGGAGCACTCGGAGACGGCACGCGAGAGCGGCGGCTGCGTCGTCGTGCACCGCGCCGGCCCCGACGCGCGGCAGTAGGGGCACTGCGACGACACGGTGGGCAAGCCGGATGGGGGATTGGGGACGGAGAGGCCTGGGCTTTGGGTTTGGTGGGCTCTCGAGGTTGGAGATGGGCAGAGACCCAGCCAGATATGATCCCAGTCAGAATCACATGACATCTGTGCTATAGGTAATCTGATCTTCTAACTCAAGTTTGCATTCAGTTTAGACTTTAGGTTATGTTAGTCATAACAAGCTTGAAAAGACATATTAACAAGGAAAGATCATATTAACAGTTCATGTTATGTTTGAAGATATGGACCTCAGTGGTTTTCTCCACATTAGGAAAGCTGGAAGAGCCTTTTGAACTCAGTTTTTTTGCTAACAGTGGTGTTATGGTGAAACCGAGTTTTGTGTGTATGTACCAACAGCTAAAATGTAAACACGACATTATCATAGCTGAGTACAGGAATAATGATCTCTTATATCTTATTGTAAAATCTGAAACAGTTCTCCTGTAGATGGTTAGCTTGCATTTTACGCTACAATTACCTCAGATCACTTCTTGTTGTATCTTACACCAATTTACGAAATTTCTTAATGCATTTTATGACAATCTCATGCGCTGAGAGATACATTCGGTCTACATTCGTTATTATGAAACAGATGGACGATTTACGCTAAAATTCATACTCATTTACGTTGTTTTGGTTCACGATTTACGCTTAAATCCGTCCGAGCCAGAACCTGCACACGACCGGTGGCGCGCGATTTTGGAGCCGTAAATTTGGGCTCCATTCACCATTACGAAACAGATATACGATTTATGGTAAAATTTGTACTAATTTACAATGTTTTGGTTCACGTTTTACGCTGAAATCCATTCGAGCCAGAACACGCGCTCAATCGGCAGCACACGATTTTCACGCCGTAATTCAGGCCTCATTTGCTGTTACGAAACAAGTATACGATTTACGCTAAATTGTGTACTCATTTACACTGTTTTAGCTCACGTTTTACGCTAAAATCTATTTGAGCCAAAACCCAAGCACGATCGGACGCACGCGATTATTACGCCGTAATTTTCGGGACCCATTTACAGTTTCGAAACAGATATACGATTTACGCTAAATTTCGTACTCATTTACGCTGTTTTGGTTCATGTTTTACGCTAAAATCTTTCTGAGTCAGAACCCAATCACGATGGGACGCGCGAGATTTTTACGCCGTAATTTTCGGGCCGCATTCGCAGTTTTAAAACAGATCTACGATTTACGCTAAAATTCGTAATCATTTACGCTGTTTTTGTTTACGTTTTACGTTAAAATCTGTGCGAGTCAGAACCCGTGCCCGATGGGACGCCCGCTGGTACGGGACGTGGCTATACCTGGCTGGGGCTTCCTGGTACTAATGGAAGCCCAGGGCTTCCATTACCTCGTATATATATATATATAGTATTTAGAGCCCTGGGCTCTCTCTAACTACAGGAAGCCCCGACCAGAAACCGACCAGGTGCTCTGACCGGCGCGCACGCTTTACTGGTTTACTGTAATACACTGTTACGTCAATTATAAATACGAGTTATGCTCCTTTTTGTTACCGTTTACGCTCTTTTGGTGTGCGCACGTCTCGCGGCATCCGGGCCCACGAAAAGATCGTGTTCCCGCAATCTGGGCAGTTTACGTATACCGGGCCCACGAATCAAGGAACTGAGCTTTCGTTTTCTCAGCTCAGCTCTCCCGTATTAATCGCTCCCGCCGAACCCTAGCCAAAATCCGCCGCCGTATGCTGCTTCTCCTCCGCGCCCGGCGAACCCTAGACTAACCGCCGCCGTCGCATTAAGATTCTCCCCCGCAGTTCCCCCGCCGTCGCATTCTCCTTCACCACCGCAGAGACCCGCCCTCGCCTTCTCCGCCGCACGCCCTCGCCTTCTCCGCCGCACACAGGCCGTGGCCTTGTTCTTCGTCTCCGGCAAGGGCCCCGGAATCGAGGAGGCGGTTGTGCCGCCCCTGCGTTCTCTTACTCGTCAGAGACCGAGACCTCGATCTTCTCCACCGCGGCGGCCGAACGCCGAGTCCCCTACCCCGTCGCGAGGTCCGTCCCCAACGTCGAGTCCCCAACGCATTTGACACAGCCCCGCGTCGCGTTGGGTTGTCCCCTGCACAGGTGTCTCGGATTCAGCCGCCCTGCAGGCCCATCCACATTCCGGTAAGCCATCAACCTTTAACTCTTACAATCTGAATCGTAGATAGAGTTCACATTATTATTTTGCCAATTGCTTGATTTATCAAATACCAATTCATTATAAATTTATAGTTAATTGGAGACACAAATGTATACTATGCAATCTATCACACCTTTATGCAGTTTACAATACTTTGTTTATGCTGATTTGTTGACAGAAGTATGATCCATACATCAATACATTATGCCATAAAACCTATTGCTGTTCAAATTGGGCCAGCTCACACGAAATAACCAGGTTATACATTAATTAGATGTCGCATATGAGCAGAATTTTTTTGATCAAGTTAGTCTCACAAGTTTATGCAATTTACAATATTGTGTTATGCTGATTTGTTGACAGAAGTATGATCCATACATCAATACATTATGCCATAAAACCTATTGCTGTTCAAATTGGGCCAGCTCAAACGAAATAACCAGGTTACACATTAATTGGATGTCGCATATGAGCAGATTTTTTTTTATCAAGGTAGTCTCACAAGTTTATGCAATTTACAATATTGTGATATGCTACTTTGTTGATACATTTATGCAATGTATGGTCAGGAGCTGATCTGAATTGAGTTTGTGCTTATCTTTTTTTTGATCCTTTACGTATTTTATGTATGTGTTGTTTCATTTGGCAGGAACATCAGTGATGAAGAACGTAGACCGACCACCTTCCAATCCAAAACGGATCATAATCCAGTCTACTCAGGAGTGCTTCAGCGTTGACATACCCCGTGCTCCGGCGGGGACTGTTAGACCCAAAACAAGGCATGCTGCTGATGAGGATGATGACTTTATGCCATTATCCAAGAAGCGTAACTTGGACGACAGCCCTGGGAAAGTTTTGAAGAAGGTAGTCACTAAGCGGAGGAAAGCAGTGCCCCCACCCCGACAGGTTAGATATTTATGTCTATGGCAATATATCATTTTTATGCGTGAAATCATGTTGTCTTGATGTCTGAGTTAAACATTGTGTTGCGATTATGCACATGTAAATATTTACAATATTCATTTTATATATTTTTCCCAGCAGAGGCTGAACGTCAGATGCAACCCCCAAGATGTGTTAGTAAGCATACAGATATTAAATGACAGACAGCAACAAGCAATTGCACGTAGGGGATTTTCTAGTATTCTTGATATGAGACTGGACGCACTCGGCAGCAGATCACACTTAGCTTGGCTGATGGAAAAGCTCGACCACAATGACATGACAATTCGAGCTGGCCCTGGAAAGGAGCTGAAAATTACAAAGGATACGGTGCACCTAATTTTGGGTTTACCGAATGCTGGGGGAGGAACTGCATTGGGCATCGATGAAGCTGTTGTTGCCAACAATTTGAGAGCTGAACTTGGTCTATCGAAAGAAGATTTTGGGGTTACAGCTCTACAAGATCGTTTGAGGAAAGGTTCTGACGATGATTTAAGCATCAGATGCTTTTTCTTGATATTGTTCAATAGGTTGTTGTTCCCTACTGCCAGCTGGGGAATAATGAACCATGAAGTTCTTTTAACCGAGCAGATGGATCGTTTCCACCAGATTGACTGGTGCCAGCTTATTTTCAATGATTTATGCCAAGCTGCCAAGAAGTGGCATAATAGGAGCGTTACGAACGTTTCTACAACCATCTATGGATGTTCCATCGTTATTCTTGTAAGCATATCCTTTTTTTGTCTGTTACATGTACCCATAATCTTGTATGCAAAATCCACATACACGTAGTTTATGCTTTTGTTATGTCTTATAATGACTCGTGTTATGCCTTTTGCAGCTGTATTATTTGGATCATTTGCATGACTCAGCGGCACCCCAGAACAAACGTGGAACACCACGAATCAAATACTTTGATAGGAATATTATTCAAGCCCTGACAAGAGCTGACAAGGGCAAGATACGCGAAGGAGAAGAAGCATTTGGACATTGCTCGGTATTTTTTTTATGTGTCAATCACTTGTTTACATGCATATGATAATGTTCACATACCTTTATGCCCGTTTGTAAGCATATTTGTGATGATGTTTTGCATTTTCCATTAAACATATGAATCTCATTTATCAATTTAATATGTTTGTATAAGTTTTACTCCATCTTTCACACATTTTTTTAGTTCCGAAGCTCCTCAGAGACCTGCTACACAGATGTACCACCCGTTCATGCACAATTCAAGGCATGATTCTATTTATATATTTGTTTGTCATAGAATTTCAACATAATATTCAGTGATATGCTATACATTTACTTAATAATTTTCAATTTACAACAGCATAAGACCAGGACCAACACTTTTGATGTTCCTCGTCCTGACCCATCTGGACAGCACTCAATTCACATCGAACTCCCGCTCATCAGGGATTTGATATCAAGCAAGCTGAATCAGCTTCCATCCCGCCACCGCATGGGTTTCATAGAGAAGCTGTCACATTTTGATGCGGAGGTTGGTAAGGCGTGTTCAGTTATTAAACAGACTCTACAGCAGATTGTTGAGAAACAATTCAATCTATCCGATGTTTTTGGCGAGTTAATTGACGAGGTCCTCCGTGCCGAGGCGGGTGACAACGAAGATGCTTATGATGTGCAGAAAACCACATCAAAATCAGATGATATTCTTCCCCAGACAGCTGGTTAGTCTGTTTAATGTATTTACGTCAATATAAAAAAGTTATGCAATCATTTATCGATATGGTTTTGATGCCATTATTTTTAACAATGTTTTATTTGTTTACATGACACGTACAGAAGGATGTACGTGTCCGGCCCCCCAACTGTACCCGATATGTCTACTCCAGTTTCTCAGCTGGATACGCAGTTTACAGACACACAGGTACATGAATTACTGTTAAGGCAACAGCATATTCGTGTACTATTAGAAAGTTGTCCCGATGAAGCTGATATTGATCCACTGCTTCATACAAATATAACGAAACAGAACAAAACACCTACAACCTCAGTGGTAATGTTTTTATTATTAATTGTATTTTTTCATTCTAGGGTTGTATTAATCGTTTTATGTAAATATAACCATTACAATTCTTTCAGGGTAAACATGGTGACGGTGGCAAGAACATGCCGACCAATACAAACGTCACCTCTAAAGCAACACCACATATGGATCCTGACGCGCCGATATTTGATGCGACTCCGCAAATCAAGGTATGTCTAAACCCCCTCGTGGTTTTTCTATATTCTCATTAGCAGTTTACTAAATTTGTAATCCATTTATACCATCATTGTTAGTCTACTGGCGGCGTACAACAAGTGGCAGAAACAGACTTGCCTGACAGTGGTCCATGCTTTGATCAGACTCCATCTGAACATGTCAGCTCAGTAATTGTCATTTTCTTTGTACTGTTCAACTGTTCACAGATTTTGTACAGCCATGCTTCACAGTCTAAATAGGTTATGCATCTTACAAATCAGTGTTATGCCCATTTACATATACATATATGTTGTGTAGATGTGCATGCAGTTTTTACATAACTGCTAGCTGCCTATGATAAATTACACATTCATTTATGCAGTTTGCAAGAATATTTCTTTCTCTTGATATGTATCAGTAATGTCAGTTCATTAATTTTATGCCGGTTTATGACACTTCATTCCACCTACGCATATTCCACTTTATGTCAGCTCAGTAATTTTCATTTTCTTTATAGTTGTCAAAATTGTTTACAGAGTTTTATGTATATTTTCATATATATTTTTAGGTTTCTGTTGAAACCGATCCAGCTACAAACACTCCACAGGTTGGCCAGGATTTTCTTGATTTGCAGATGCAAACTGTGTTAGCTCTACGCGAATATTTGTGTGGTCTGCAATCTGACACCGGCAGGTATGAAGTTCATACTAAATCAAAATCTGTTTATATGCTGGTAGTTTTACGCGACCTATCTGATTGATATAAAAATTTCACCAGGACCATAATAGATTATGGTGAATATTCAGCGACATGTTATGACATACATGAATCTTTTGCTGATGGGAAGTGTCTCGACAATGGATTCATGCAGTGTTTCATCCAATGTGTTATTGATGATGCAAAAAATCAGAAGACTTCCATGAGTTCGAACAGTTTGGTTCTTGATGTTAATGTTGGGGTAAACTATTGTAACTTACATACACCATTTTCATATACAAATTAGATCAACCCAAGTACACTCACTCCATTTATATTGTTTATTGCAGTCAATACTCAACTTTGAGGAACAGGAACGACACAGTCGCAACCCTCAACCTTTTGATGAATCTGTACTCCACACACTTCTAGACAATTCATTGCCTGAGACAGATGATTTGGACCAACGCAAAGCAGTAACAATCGTATTTCATAATCCAAACACAATTCCTTTTAAATGGAACATATCACATTGTTATGCTTTTGTAAGTTACCCTATTAATTTTATGCTTTTTTTACACGGTCAGATCATGGTCCCCATGGTAAGCAGGGGGCATTGGACATTGTATGTTGTCAACAAGGTCAAGAAGTGCATTCATATTTTAGATTCCAACCCATATGGACCAACACTTGGTGGAACTACATGGAAGGACTATCATTTTGCACATTTGGGCTCAAGTGGCAGAAAGTTAGCATGGGCTAAGGTTATTATGAGCAGATTAAACAAAGCAATACAACATGTGCGGCCCAGTACATGCTTTCCCAAGTTTGGTAACTTCACAATTGACTTGTGCCAAAATTGTCCTACCATGGCAGCTGGATCAAATGACTGTGGGTTTTATGTCATGGGTTACATTCTATTTTATCAATGCGACGAAGGATCTTTGCGGTCAGACATAGAAGCAGTACGTACAAATTTATCATTTAATTCTATAGTTGGCCCATGGCAACTCATGGAACAGAGGTATAACTAACTCAGTGTTTTTGTATTGCAGGGCAACACCAGTCAGATACGGTCTCTTGCGCTACATTACATCACATTCCACCCGAAGAACAAAGCATTATCGCTGCTCCAAGACATCCAAAGATTCAAGGCCTAAAGGATGTAGTTTAGTTTGGTCATGTAATATATTTTGTATACAATGGTTCCCTAAACTTCAGATCAGTCATGTGTGTATATTATGGCCAAAGTCCGTAGACGTTTCTTAGTTTAAGTCAATGACAACTTTGGGGATCAGCTAACTTCTAAACTGGAATGGTTGTACCAAACTGTGTTTGAAAGTAATGTGTGTTTCTTGCATTTGATTCTGCCAGGTTCCTGTACAATATTGTTATGTCAATAACCTCGAAGTATGCATGTTTCTTGTCCGAAGTTTACGATATAATTATTGACAGTCTTATGCATGTTTGTCCATACACTTATGATACAATAGTCATCATTATATGCCAATACATTATTATATACATTATCAGAGTTATATACTGCAAACAGGGTCATTTTTTTGTACAGTCATGGTTCACAGGCTAACCATCTTATGCATTACACAACGCAGAATTATGCATTTTTTCGCATACATGTATGCTAAGTATATGTACAGTCAGTTTGCTGCATAACTGTTAAAGCTTATGACCAATTACACAGACGTTTATGCCAGTTTTCAAGTATATTTATGATACTTTCTGGAAGTTGTCAAATGAACACAGGAATCACATTTACACAAGGAAATATTTGTATCTTATGGTCTTCTACTCTCTACCAGATGAATCATCATCTCCGACATCCACCGTTCGTTTTTTCGACGTTGATGTCTCATTCCATTGCGGGGCTGCAGCTATGATTTTGTTCCTTGAACCAGGAGGCCATCCTCGCTTACGTCCAGATAGGTTAGCCAATCGAACCCTATTATCCTCGACAGTTAAACACGTACGACTGTTGTGACCATCAGCTCTGCCACATTTCTGGCATTTCCTGTTCATCTTCTTAGCTCCTTTCGCACCCAATTTTAAAACTTGTTGCTCACTACTTTTGATTGTTCTTCCCTTAGGCTTGGCCTTATCTGGTCTTGCTAAGTTTACACCTTCAATATGAAATTCCAGTTTCTACAAAACAAAGATATCAAGTCAGATTTTACATTCACGTATGTCATCATATATTGTAGCAATGTTTTCACCTTTCTAGCTTCCACATCCATAGAACTACTCTCAACCAGCCGAATGTCAGTGTTATGTTCCAATGTTAATATCTGCATATTACACTGATCATCCTTAGTATTGCATTCAGTAGTATTAGAGCCCATTAAAATTTCCTGTGAAATAAAACAAAGTCCAGTGAAGACTCAAATCTTATAGAGCAGTATATGTAATACATTATAAAGATTTGTTCCATACCTCGTTCCCATCATGTAATTTGCGTAAGTTGTCTATAGCCATTTCTTCTGTTTCATACGCTTCGACCTATATCATCATTACAATCATGGATCATTATCGACAAGTAATTATGCAAAATTCATAACATCACGAGGTGCGTACCTGGATGTCATCGCAAACACTTGTGCCACAACTCTCACCAGTACCTATATCAGGCTCCACACGCGTCAATAACCCTAATAATTCGTCCATCATCTCTAGGGCTTTATCATTCCCAGCTTTAGACAGACTCGCATGGTGTACTACTTTCATTGCTTTTTTAAGCAACATCTTCTGTCTATATGATCTAGTTTCTCCATCTTTTCCTTTCAAATTCCTATCGTCTCTTGAAAAAGCCACATCTTGATGCGCGGAGTATGTGTATCGTTGCAAAATATACTCACTCGGGATCCTTTCAATTTGTAGATGCATGAAAGCGCGTACAAGATGAACACAAAATAGACCTATAATTGATTAAACATACATTATGTCATATATTAATCGTAAACTGCTATGTATTCGTAATAATTTATAGTTTTATATAGCAAAAAATCGTTTAGTATAATATACCTGTATGCTCCCAATGCTTGCACTCACATGAATACTTTCCGGCATCCACATCAGCCCTTATCTTGAATTGGTGTTGACCCCAAACAATTTTATTTGATCTTGTAGTATGTTTCACCACCCAATCATGTTCATCACCCTCTGTATCACGGTCTATTCGGTATGCAGTTGCATATTTTACTGTCTCCTGAAACCTTGTCATCACAGCTCTAGTGTATGCCCTTGCAACTCTTATTTCAAACATATACAATGTAGTTGTATCCTTTTGACCCTGCAAATTACACAATATAGTATTAATACTGTTTTGTTTTTAATAGCATAAAACATATGTTTATAAATTTTTTTCACTTACCATGCATCCTAGTGCCTCTTTGGCCTCTTTCATCTTCCTACTATGCAGGAGATTCATCATCTGCTTTGCAAATTGATGAAGCGGTGTGTTTGCATCCACGTGGGCACTCTTCACCAACTTGTTCATGCTCTCGCTTCGTTGTGTAGAGACCATAAGACCACAATAGTCTCCTTTGAAAAATGCAGGTACCCAATCTTTGCGTATTTCATATAATCTGGCAAGGGTGTTGTTCTCGTGTAGTTGGAAATCATCAAGCATCATTTGCCAGGCAGCCTCGAACTCCATTTCATTCAATGGATGATGTATTATAGATTGGAACCTTGTTTTGAAATCCATGTCCTCAAATCTTGCATATAATTCATTCAAGTGGGGCATATACCTGTTTTGCACATGCCACAAACACAATCGATGTATTGTGTTTGGGAATACTCTGCCAAGTGCAATTGGCATGGCAGGGTCTTGATCTGAAATATATAAATTTACATAACATCATGCAAGGCAATATGATATCATATAGTACGTGCCATAATAATTACGAGCCATTTTATTGCAACATACCTGTCAGCATCACTCGTGGTCCGTCACATCCCATGCATGTTTTGAACGTATTGAAGACCCACTCGAATGTATCAACTGTCTCGTCTCCTAGTAAAGCAAACCCAAATATTGTGCATTGTAGGTGGTGGTTCGAGCCAACAAACATGCCTAATGGCTTATCATACATATTAGTCTTATGTGTAGTATCAAATGTAACTGCATCACCAAAATCAATGTACTCGGCTTGCTGGCTAGCATGGGACCAAAATATGCTTAAAATTTTCCCTTCTTTGTCCAGTTGAAAGTCTGAAAAAAACTGTGGATTATCTTTCTTGCATAATGAAAAAAAAGATAACAGCTTTGACACATCATTTGCATTTCTCTCCCTTTGCCATGCTTTTTTCCTGTCAAAAAATGTAATGATTATGCACTATATCTAACTCAACACATTACGATTGTTTATGTAATATAAAATACAATTATTGTCAATGCATAATACACTTACAGATTACTCATGTCCTGCACGGTTATTGGAACGTTTTCTGGGCCACCATGCATTTCTGTAACAAAATCCATAATGCAATGTGGTGGAATCCTGCTTTCTTGCATCTCTCTAAGGAACTCCATATATTCACGATCATGTGTTTTGTTGCATTGCAATTGCCCTTTTTCTGTATCTTTCTTCAAAAATTCATGATTATGCTCATAGTTTACCAGATCAATCCGAACAGAAATAACATTCTCTTTAGCATCATCGTAGATTTTTTTAAGTTTCATCCCAGCCTTGCACTGTGTTCGTTTCGAACATGTGTTACGTATCCTTGGATTTCCAGCTACCCTTTCAGCATTCTTTCCTTCCATTGAACAGTTCAACCATTTACTATTCTTCCGCTCCCTATATTTCTTCAACGGAAATCCTACCTCGTATGCATATTGACTATAAAAATTATACGCCTCATCCACGTTACTAAATGTCATACCGACTTTAGGTATCAATCTTATATCAATATTGTCCGGCTGCGCACAGAAATTTAACATTTACGATTCAATAGCGACTAAATTTAACGTAATACGGGAGAACTTACGTGGCTTTGAAGAATATGAGGTGTGTCCTGCTCATGTGGCCCAATATGTCTCATGGGGATGTGCTTCTCTGCGCCAACCACGTCTGCTGTTTTTGCGTGCTCTTCGATATGTCCAGGTGCCCTCAATGCCGCCGGAGGAGTAACAGATTCACCCTCTGTGTATGGGGCGATTGCAGACAAAACAGGTTGCATGTCCATGGAAACTGACGTACCTGCTGGCTTATGCACAGGTGTTACATGCAGGATGTCTTCGCCAGCGCCGGTGGTGGACATATTCTTCGCCGGCCGGACCTCTCAATTCCGCCGCCGCTAACCGCCGCCAATAACTCAGATGGACGAGCGAACGTGGACGCGGCTGTAAAGTTGTATTAGTTTCCTGCCGTAACCGCGCCTTTATTTTCGCGCACGTCTTGCCTTATCCCAAAACCTGCCGTGAACGTTTGCATGGTTTACGCCATCATGTATCACAACGTTATGCAGTCGTAAACGTCTAGCACATGCAGATATTCGTGCGCGCGATTCCTGGCATGCAAAGATTCCATTTATGCATGAGTTATGCACATTTGTACACAAATTTATGCTTGCGTAATTGCATGTCGCGTGTAAGGCGGGATACGTGGTTATCCTTTGCATAAATGGCGCAGGCTGGCGTCCAGTGGACCTAACGCGACCCGTTCGGTCTCCCTGGCTGGGGCTTCGCCCACTAACGGAAGCCCAGGGCTTCCATTACCTCTATATATATATATATATATATATATATATATATATATATATATATATATAGATATAGTATTTAGAGCCCTGGGCTCTATTTAACTACAGGAAGCCCTGACCAGGTGTGCAGACCGCACCGAAGCCCTGGGCTTATTGTACCTACCTGTGCTTACGCTAAATTATAATACGAGTTATGCTGATGTGTGTATCAGTTTATGCAAATATAGTCTGCGCATATTACGTGAATCGGGCCCACGCCGTCACTATAAAAACACCCCCACGCCGCCAGAGATTAGGTTTTAGCGGCGGCGGCGGTTCCCTCGGGCGTGCGAGGAGACGCCCGTGAGCAGGAGAGCCCCGGCCGCCGCGGCGCTCTCCAGCCGGCGGATTGGCGGTCGTGGAGGGGGCGCGAGGAGGAGCCTCAGCGTCCGCGGCGGTACAGCTTCAGGAGGCACCGGTCGGGCGCAGCGGAGTGGGCGGCGGTGGTGCTGTTCATGGTGCTTGCGGTTGTGGTGCTGCTGGGCGCCGTGGCCGTCCTCGTGGTGCCGCTGGCGTACGTGGCGCGCGCGCAGGGCGCCCCGCTGGGCGACGCCGGCAGCGCCGCCATGGAGGCCGCGCTCCACGACGGCGTGGTGCCGTTCCAGGTGGATGGGGAGGCCCGGACGCGATGGAAGGTCGCGGGGATCATCGGCGTCGACCAGTGGACGCGCCTGGCGTGCCAGCTCCTCTTCTTCTGGCCCAACGGCACCGTACTCCCCTTCAGATGCATCTCCAAGTCCAAGTTCTTGTTCTTCTGACCGCCGTGCCCTCTGTATTGTCTAGTGGCTACTCTTCTGACCTCAATTCCATGGCCGAGCGTGAGCGTGACGGATCAAGATTTAGGAACAGCAAATGGCTTCATCGTTTTCTTTCTTGTCTTGGATTCGTTCAGTTATTAATTCACCCCCATGTCGCATGTATAGGTCGGCAAAAAAAGATTTTGTCTTGGGTTCTTTCTTATTGCATTTTACGCTTCCACTAAAAAGCAAGTTCCACATTCGTTGTTTTAAAACAGATCATTGATTTACGCTAAAATTCGTATCCATTTACGCTGTTTCGGATCACGTCTTACGCTTAAATCCACCTGACCTAGAACCCGAGCACGATCGGAGCACGATTTTGACGTCGTAATTTAGGCCACATTCGTTGTTACGAAATAGATTGATGATGTACGATAAAATTTGTACCCATTTACGCTGTTTGGTTCACGTTTTACGCTAAAATTTGACCAAGCCAAAATCCGTGCACGATCGAACGTGATCAATCTACGCTGTTTTAGCTAATATAGGATTTACGCTAAATTTCGTATTCATTTACGATGTTTTAGCTCATGTTTTACGCCGGAATCTGCCCTAGCCAGAACCCGCGCACGATTGGGTGCACGCGATTTTCACGCCGTAATTTTGGGCTTCGTTTGCTGTTACAAAACAGATATATGATTTACGCTAAATTTCATACTCATTTACGATGTTTTAGCTCACGTTTTACGCTGGAATCCGCCCGAGCAGAACCCGCGAACTGCGGCTGTAAATTAAAATTTATTTCCTTCTACTAATGCTCCTCGAACCGTAACTGTCCCTTTATTTACGCGATTATGCAGCACGTATTTCCTTATATCAAACTGGTCAAGATTTATATAATGCATGGTTTATGCTATCATGTTACACATCGTTATGCAGTCGTAAACGGTGTGCACATGGTAATATTCGTTTCCGTGAGTCAAGGTACAAAATATCCCTTCTATGCATGATTTATGCACATTACTACATATATTTATGTGTGCGTATTTGTTTTCTCCCGTAACTGCGCCTTTATTTACGCGCACGAAGAGCACGTCTTTCCTTATCTCAAAACCGGTGGGAGATTTTAAATGTTTGCATGGTTTACGCTATCATGTATCACAGCGTTATGCAGTCGTAACCGGCAAGCACATGCAAATATTCGTTCCCGTGATTCGTGGCATAAAAGATTCCATTTATGCATGAGTTATGCACATTTGTACATATATTTATGCGTGCGTATATCGCATGTCGCGTCTCAGCCGGGATACGTGGCTATCCTATGCATGGCTGACGCAAGCTGACGTCCAGTGGGCTGAACGTGACCTGATCGGCCTCCTGGCTGGGGCTTCGCCCACTAACGGAAGCCCAGGGCTTCCATTACCTCTTCCCTATATATATATATATATATATATATATATATATATATATATATATATATATATATAGGGACGAACTAATGGAAGCCTAGGGCTTCCATTAGTACGGGAAGCCCCAGCCAGGTATACCTACGTGCAGGTAGGCGTGCATCCGATCGTGCACGGTTCTGGCTCAGGCAGATTTTAGCGTAAATCGTGAACCAAACCAGCATAAATTAGTACGAATTTTAGCGTAAATCGTAGATCCGTTTCATAACGACGAATGGGCCCAACCATTACGGCGTAAAAATCGCGCGCTTCTGATCGTGCGCGGGTTCTGGATCGAGCGAATTTTTGCGTAAAACGTGAACCAAAACAGCGTAAATGGGTATGAATTTTAGCATAAATCATGGATCTATTTCGTAACGACGAATGAGACCCAAAAATTACGGCGTAAAAATCGCGCGCGTCCGATCGTGCGCAGGTTCTGGCTCGGACAAATTTTTTGCGTAAAACGTGAACCAAAACAACGTAAATATGTACAAATTTTAGCGTAAATCATGGATCTGTTTCATAACGACGAATGTGGCCCAAAAATTACGTCGTAAAAATCGCACGTGTCCAATCATGCGCGGGTTATGGCTCGGGCGGATTTTTGCGTAAAATATAATCCAAAATAGCGTAAATGGGTGTGAATTTTAGCATATATCGTTGATCTGTTTCGTAACGAATTACAGAGTTTAAATCGCGCATGTTTAGCGTTAGTTTCCGTGCATGTCGCATAGAAGTTTTTGAACGTAAAACACATCGACAATACCATTTATTATGTAACAACCAAAAGGCAACACATGGTTCAGATCTCAAAAATAAGAAATCTGTCATTTCATATCCGTGAACCCATAAATGATATACAAAATACGATAATGAGCGACACAATGATGGTCAGGATGTTAAAAAGATCCATCATTCATGTCGCACATAAATATAACAAAGATGGCAGATGCCATGCCATAAATCATGTCAATATATGTGCATGCTGAACCAATAACAGAAAACACAATTGAAAAAACAAAATCATCAGAACACTTGGCTTCTGCTATAAAAATACTTCTTATGCTTCTTTGTAGCCTATACATAGTTCCTCCATATGCTTTTATGATTCCTGAAAGAAATAGGATAAGTGAGATGAAAATGAAAGAATACAGTCCAAAACTTTAGTAACTTACTTCTTTATCCTCTAACATTTCTTTAGAACAATTATTATACATTTCTAGTACCACAATCGAGCCATACAAAAATGTTAAAGCCCAATGTTTTCCTGTATACCCCATGAAAAGGAAGAACACGATGCCAAATAAGCGCACACACACAATGGATAGAAACTTGACTGAGTTCAGCTACATGCATCTCCATGGATACCATCAATTCCATTTCTGCTATAAATTGCAAAGTAAGTATCAAATGCCACACTAGGAAATACATAGAGGAAATGAAAGTGCATAGTAGCTGCTCAAGTATATAATAAACCATTATGTTGCTAGCATTTCAGACAGAAGATAAAAGAAAATATCTAATACCATGATAATGCAAACCATTACAATATGTTATATAATGCATGATGAGCAACGAAGAAGACTATTCCAGCTAGAACACAAGCTTCAATTGCTTGTGGATAGATGATGCCAACAACATAAATCATATATAACAAGTGTTTGTTAACCAACAAAGTTGCATATCACCCATTCGCAGGTATCGGTTCTCAATCAAAATCAAATCAAATTTCTTACACAACATAATCTAAAGGATGTCATCCCACAACACCATCCAGCACCCACAAAACCCCCATACCCATTCAACAAAGAATTAGGATTAGCAAATTTACCACTTCAGATAGCAAGAAAAATCTTAGCGCACATTCTTAGTTAGTTCTTACTGTTGTTAATAAGGGCCATCAGGTGGAGGTAATGAATGGTCAATTGATCATAAAGCAACACACTATACAAACCTGATTAAGTTCTAATAAATAGATCGTAAAAACTTGATGGCTTGATATACTATTAAAATTAGAATAGGTAAGCGTAAATATTTCATTATGTCCTGGTTACTGAATTAACTTTGACACCCAATTTATATATGTAATGAAATAAAACTAATGATAAAACCTTTTCATCAGAATTGTAGGTCCTCCCTTCTTAAATTATCACTGATGGACTCCTTACATAGTTGATCAGGTCATAAATTTTGCTTATTGTAGAGCATTCATGACTGGATCAAAAACAAAACACAAAGTGTACATGTAGATAACCCTAATTTGTCTAATTTGTGAGACATAAAGCTTACTGGACATATGCTACAGTAAATAATGTAGAAGAAATAGAATGTCAAGACAAAATATGGTTCAGCAGCAATCCTAGTCTTGTACCGAGATTTCGGCTTATTTTCAAAGGAGATATGAGATTTACAAGCACAACTAAAGGTAAGATTTATTCAAAAAATATGTTTGTTTTTATCTAGTATACAACTAGAAACACAAATAAGTCTAGTATGCAACTAGAAGACAGATAATGAAATAAATAAGTAGTGTTCCGTGAACATCTTTTTTGCCATGGTTTGTAATTGGTTGCAAATTACAGGACTACATACGATTGAAACTCGAGCTAAGCTTTGACAGATAAAATACCAGCAACTAACAGGGTAGAGGTAAAAAGAACTTTTGGAGTATAAAAAATACTACAAGCTAGCGGCAACAAAAAATGGGTTACTAACATCTCTGTAACACTTGCTACATAGGTGTTAGTTAGCCATACAAATTTCTAAAATTCTAAAAATAAATGTAAAATCTAGCAATTAAAATAAGAGGAACTCTACATCTGCTAACAAAGGAAACAATAATGCCCATTCGCACCACCAAATGTAACACCAACATGATTACCCATAACCTCCAATACCATCAACCAAATGACAGTTATTTGAAATTACTAAAAATTAGATTCAGTCAGATGCATATGCGACAATAAATAATGCAGAAAAAATAGAAATTAAAGTCAAGAAAAAATATGGTTCAGCGGCATATTATGCAGGTAGTCTCCAAATTTAAAACAAAGCGAGAATCCATGAACCGAAAGGATAGAGAAGCAGGAATCCAACCAGAAACCTGTTCTCTGTCCCCTGCTCTCCTTGGGTGGGTCTACCGCTAGTATGATATAGACATAAAGAAGCAGAAACAACTTTGTATCGGCCTAGTCAAAGCTTGTAGGTTTGTAGCTACCAAAGATGTGGTATCAGATCAAAACTCCTTCAGTAATGACAACAAGATCGACAAACCAAACATACAAGATTAAAACATAGTGGTAGTTCTGCAAAATACCTCTGAGACCCAATTTTAATCACACAACACAGCTGAAACAAAATAGCTCCAGACTGAGCAAACCACAAAGGTTATGTTCAAGAGATGGACACCTGCAGCTGAGAGCAGTAGCTCCAAACCTATCGGAAGTTTTTTTATCTTCACAGGGGGCTACATAGCACAAGGAGTTGCTGGATCTGCTCAACGGAGGGAACGAAATATCTGCTCGCACAAGGTGTCAGTAATCACATATTGTTTGTTTCACATATTATCCAGGATACTAAGTATTCTTAAAAAATATTGAACAATCAACCTAGTTTCCTCTCTGAAGTTCTGTGATCCCAATCTATAATTCATTGATTTCTCCTTTTCCAGCAGACAACATCACTGGCTATCTATGTAATGGTGCTTACTCACATTACCCAAGCCCATAATAACTAATGACTTTGATTACTTTAGATAAAAGGAGTGGCAAACTTACGTTAATGATTTCCCATGAAATACAATTGGTGGAGCTATGGCAGCAATTATGCAAAAACAAATGTGTATCTGCACCATTCTTCAGCGCCTCTTCCCTCCTCTTGATATCCTACAGCCACAAAACAGAAGGCATGAGAACACCACCGATCAAGCACAACCACCTAAAAGTTCGTTAATGAACTGAAGGATCATAAGCAACTGATGGTAAAAACTATGAGTACGTGGCATAAAAACATACATTATAAGAATAAAAGATTCTAAACATTGTGAAAGCTCAATTATAAAAAACATTCTAAACATATTGTATGTCAAATAGTAGTGGAGCAGTGAAGCTTCATCATATAAGCCCCATGCGTATAAAAAGATTCCAAACATTGTGATTTGTGAAAGCCGAACTATGCTAAACAACCAAGTTCATCAAGGCTTGTCTAAACAGATCTCAAATATATGTGAAAATCAACTTCACCCAAACAAATTTTACTTATGAAAATGAACACAATATTCCGGAATATTACACAGTCCTTTCAAGGCATTAGTACGTAGCCCCAACAAATGCAATTAGGCATTAATTTAAGGGAAACTTGACGGCCAGTAAATCACATGAATATTTTGTACAGTACAACCACCTAATCTCTTACCCATCATTAAAATAGTAGTAGCTATATTATGAAATGAAAACACCTGAGCAAATGCCTGAAACTCTCAGCTGATGATGCGTCGAGAGGTGGCGGATGGAGAAGACGCCCTGTGCTTGCTAGATCCAGCTACCGCTGCCCGCTGTCCTTCTCCTTGCCTTCCGCTGTAGCCGCCGGAGAAGTGGGCAGTGGAGGCCTGGCGGGGAGGCGGGGCAGCGCGCGGCAGCTGAAGACGGTGGGGAAAGGGCGGTCGGCTGCTCGGGCAGCGCTCGCCCATGGCAGCCATAGGGGCAGTGGAGGATGGGCGGGGTGGCAGAGCGGCACGAGGTGGCTGGGAGGCACGGCCGGCAGTGGGGGCCGAGTGGTGCACGGAGACGACGACGAGAGGTGGGGGCGATGGCGACTGTGGATCTGGATGGACCAGAGCGAGCGGTTTAGGTTTTTGCGTTGTTGATGGGGATAGGGGTGGTGGTGGACAGAAAATTGCTATTTTGCCACTCTCAATTTTGGATGTCTGTTATTTTGCCACCCTGTGTCTATGACTGATGGGACCATCTGTGTCTATGATTTGTGGGTCCGATGGCATACTAGTGAAGCCCACAAATGATAATGGCAAAATTGCCAATGGCTCGGTGGTGGATGGTGGATTCGTGGGCCGTGCGGGGGTTCGGTTGTATAGAATTGGTGTGGCTGGATCAGAGGTTGACCACATGGAAAGTGGGCCTAAGCCGCTTTTTCTGGAATGAGGGCTCGCGGCTGTTACTCTGTTTACGCTAAAGTGAGTTTCCGTTTACGCTAAATCAGTTCGCTTGCATAAAAAGTGATCGGACGTGGGCTTAAATGGATTTGCAGATTTGATGGTTAGGGCTCTCCACAGTTATATAGAGCCCAGGGCTCTGAATATATAGGCTTAGTAATCGATTCTAGGCACCATAGAATCTAACAGTTATCCCAACAGAATAATATATATTGTTTCAAATAGCTAAAATATTTTTTCATGCTTGGATCATATGGTTCGCTAAGACACTACACAAGCAGATTAATTTTGTTAGCAGAACTACTGAGTTTCATACACCAAGAAATTTGACCCAAAAGGTTAAGTTTTGACTCCGAATGTAGGGTTGTGAGGTTGTCCATGACTCATCAGCAACAGCAACTCAGCATTATCATTCCTGCAATGCACATGTCCATAATCTATGTCTAGCTTAATTACAAACACTACATGCATGCTATAATACTCGGTGTTAGATATGTGAATACGTCACATGGGTTAACTTTAAGATTTATTATTAGGTGGCCCTGGCTCTCTTATGCAATGTTCACAAGGTTTAATTCAAGCAAAATTTGTTTAAGTAGGCGAGTAGCTCATCACATCAGGGATCAGACGACCGTAGCAGGTATTCCCTTTGTTTATCTTAGCTTACGGAAGTCCAGTGATGGTGTTGTATTATACGACATCTGCTATCTATAAAAAACTCTTCACTTTCTCCACGTGTTTTTTTTTCTTGTTGTTGAGGTGCATTACTCAAATTAATGGTGGCAGTATTACAATGTGCTAGAATCATTATCTTTTTTTTGGCAACTTGGCTTTATAGTAAGAGAACATATAGTCATAGCTCAGTCTTCAGAGGGAAGTATATCCCACAATAGACGATGTACTCGTCTGCTCTATATATGCCTTGTCCAGCTGCTTGGCATGCATCCGTGCATTTTTCTTCTATTATTTTTAAAAAGTGCATTTGTCTAACATAGCCATACAGTTTACACTACCGGAATCAGCTTCTTTGCCGTGTGTCTCAGACACACGGCAAAGGCAAATTTACACTCGGCAAATGCTTTGCCGAGTGTTACACTCGGCAAAGAACGATCGGTAAACTGTACATCGGCAACAGCCTCTTTGCCGAGTACTATTTGTCGGGCACTCGGCAAATAAAAGTCACCGTCACGGTGCCAAGTAACGATGACGGATCCTTTGCCGAGTGCCGTCTGTGGCACTCGGCAAAGAGGTCAATGTTGCCGAGTGTTTGCTCGAGTGGCCCTCGGCAAAGACTGACCCAGTGGGCCCCACTGCCAGTCCCTGTGCCGAGATCTCTAGTAGGCACTCGGCAAAGGAGCTTCTTTGCCGAGTGTCTGTTGGACAGGCACTCGGCAAAGAACCCTCCAGTGGGCCCCTTTGCCAGTCTCTTTGCCGAGTGCCTTGGCAATGGCACTCGGCAAAGATGTCTTTGCCGGTTCCCAGGTTTCCTTCTTTGCCGAGTGCCATTGTCAGCACTCGGCAAAGATGGCTTTACCGGTTCCCAGGTTGTCTTCTTTGCCGAGTGCCATGGTCATAGCACTCGGCAAAGCGCCCCTTTGCCGAGTGTTACACTCGGCAAAGTGACCAGAATGTCCCTTTTTTATTTGCTTTTGTTGTTCCATCCAAACAAACAAAAGATATATATGATTCACATCACATTATATATCAATCACATCACAGAATGAACACATTTATCATCAACACCATATATATCACAAAGTCTCACTAAAGTCTCACAAATATAAGTAAGGATCATCACAAAACAGATATAAGTCTGCGTCATCACTAACATCACCAAGTATCTCACAAGATAAAGTTTAACTAACATCACCAACACTCATAAAGGTAAGTCTGGATCATCACAAAACAGATCATCAACGAGGTGGGTGTTGGGGGCCTTCGTCCTCCGAAGGTCCTCAAAAACAAGATTTGACAATGTTTTCCAAGTGAATTATATGAACAGGTATTTTCGGACTCAGATTATGAACATGGGGTACGGACAGGACGAAGCTTAAGCCAGACGAAAGGGGGTTGAGATGAAGGACGGGCTGGTTACCATGCTGTACGAAGGATGGTGCGCAGCCGAAGCTATGCGCAGGAAAGCTTCGTCGCGATAGCAGAACGGGGAACCGACCTAAAGATGAAAAGACTACTTAGGCCTTGACAGATTCCCATAGGTCATTAGCAAATGTAATGGGCATGAATGTAATTTTACATGGGCTGCGTCCCATGCCTATAAATAGATGAACAGTACTCCCGTACTGTTCACGCTGACCTGGCATTTGCTTTTGCGTCATCCTTGTACTTTTGTCTTCCTGCAATCCGAAGGTACACTTGTAATTTGAAGTCATTTCTATTGTTATATGATAATAAAATAGAAATGACGTTGTGATGAAATTTAAATGTTTATATTACTTTTTATGTTGCGTGTAAGTCCTTCGTCATAGCTTATTGTGCTTACGAAGATATATTGTTTGTGACCTTCGTTCGGAGCACATTATATCCCGAAGGGAAATAATGTTTCAAAGGACGAAGGACCTTATCATTTAACACTTTTTATGTTGCCTTGTTCTTAATCCGAAGCATTTGAGAACAAGTCACCAACATTGGCGCCCACCTCCGGTGAACTCACTTCCACTTTGAGTTTTTTGAACACCTTCGGAAGCCATAGACCCTCGCTATGGCGCCGAAGAAAGCTTCAGCGACTGGAGCTGCAGCCCTGCAACCGCTGGACCCCAACCAGGAGACTCTCTCTCTTCGGGAAGCCCGAAACCAGAAGAGGAAGGCTGTCAGCCCAACGCCTCAAGAGGATGAGCTAGATCAAGAGATCAGAGATATGGAGATGCTTCATCAACAGGTGCAGAGGAAGAAGGAAAAGATGGCCAGGCTAGCTGAGCTGCAAAGGCAGATAGACGAAGCTTCTGAAGAAGTTCGCCATCTTACTCACGATGAGCAGAACAGAAGGCCTCAACAAAAAGACCTTCATCAGGAGGGCTTCTTCAACGAAGATGACTGGTATGACAATTTCCATCATGGAAATTTTGTTTTCGATGATGCTTCTCCCCTGTCCGCTGAGCTGCATGCTACACCTTGGCCTCCGTCCTACAAGCCGCCCCAGCTTCCCATGTTCGATGGCCATTCAGACCCGAAGCAGTTTTTGATGAGCTACGAAGCAACAGTATCTTCGTATGGTGGCAATGCTGCAGTCATGGCAAAGTCTTTTGTTATGGCTGTCAGGAATGTTGCTCAGACCTGGTATTCCTCCCTTCGACCAGGAACGATCACTTCATGGCAAAAGCTGAAGGACATGTTGTTAACCAGCTTTCAAGGGTTTCAGACGAAGCCGGTCACTGCTCAAGCCTTGTTCCAGTGCACTCAGGATCATGAAGAATACCTTCAGGCGTATGTCAGAAGGTTCTTGCGTTTGAGGGCGCAGGCACCAACGGTGCCCAACGAAATTGTCATTGAAGCCATGATCAAGGGACTTCGGCCTGGACCTTCAGCTCAATACTTTGCTAGGAAGCCTCCTCAAACTTTGGAGAAGCTGCTCCAGAAGATAGACGAGTATATTCGTGCCGACAACGATTTTCGCCAAAGAAGGGAGGAGGCTTTCAGGTTTTCTGAAATGACCAGGGGCTTCGGAGGAAGATTTTATCCGAGGCATGTCAGGTCTATCCACAATACTCAAAGTGATGATAAGGGAAGTCAGCAGCACAGGCCGCAGTGCTCCTCACAGGCTTCGGGGCAACAGCAAAGTTTCTTCCGGCCACCAGCTCCAAGAGGCAGAGGCGCCAGGGGCTTCGGCGGAAGATTTGGAGATCAACCAAGGAAAATGTTTTGCTTGTTCTGTGGAGAAAACAAGGGCCATACCACTAGGATGTGCCATGTTACGATCCAGAAGCAAAAGGAGATAGCCGAAGCTGCAGCACAACAAGTTCAGCCGAAGCAGGTCATGCATACTGCTTCATACCATCCGCCTTACATCCCAGAATACGTGGGCAACCACCCTGCAGTTTCTGTAGCTTCGGCGAGTCAACCTCAAGCTTCATGGCAACAGCCTCCGCCTCCACCACCGCTGCAACAAGGCCAACAGCCGGAAGGGAGCCAATGTGTTCCACACCAAAGGGATCTCAGAGAACAATCTGAAGCTCGCACAGTCAATAGCACTGTGCCAGAGTCGAAGCACATTTATTGACAAATATCCTACCTTGATAGCAGTCTTTTCCATTTAGTTTTATTTTCTGTGTAATAAAGAACATTTTTCAGTTTTCATGTAATAGTTTCGTTGTTGGCCACGAGGAAAACCTATTTTCTCCACAGGCTTAAGTTGCTGAAGCTTAAAAATTTGCGATAACAAGGAGGACCTTCGAATTATTAAAAATCCTTTGAAGCAACAAAAGTCGTTCTAAGGAACGCAGAGTAAGTTGCTGAAGTCACAAAAAGCCGTTCCAAAGGGAGCGCAGTGTAAGTTTTCTGCTCCAAAGCCGTTCCTAAGGGAATGCAGAGCATACAGCGAAAAGTCAACGCTGATTCCGCCGAAAGTAAAAGGCGAAGAAGCTCCAAAGACGTTCCTAAGGGAATGCAGAGCTTACAGCGAAAAGTCAACGCTGGTACCGCCTAAGTAAAAGGCGAAGAAGCTCCAAAGACGTTCCTAAGGGAATGCAGAGCTTACAGCGAAAAGTCAGCGCTGATACAAAAAGATTGTGTGTTTTACGGGGATATGTGTGTATCTTCGGAATCAATCTCATCTACATAACATAACATCATCACATCATTTTGCATAGCATAAGCATCATACATCATATTGCATATGGCAAAAGAAGGGAACACAGTATCAACCTTCGGAAGGATGCTTTGAGAAAGTAAAAATCTTCGGAATATAGCTTCAGAGAATGTTTTCACGAAGTTTGGATATTTTTCATCAGAGCGCTATGGATTTTGTGATGCATAAAAGTTTTTCTATCTTCACGAAGCATGAAAAGAAGGGAAGGTGTTTTTTCGCCGAAGGCTCAAAAACGGTACGTATGTAAAGTTTCATGCATCGTAAAGAATTGAATAATGAAAAGAAACTTGTATATTACATTCAAATGTACAAAATATTACATAGATCACATTTCAAATGTTTTTTCTAATAACATCTAGTCTTCTCTTAGTACTACTTCGGCAGCCTCATTTAGAAGTTGTTCAACAACTTTATCCATGATAGCTTCGGCCATTTGTTTAATTTCGTCATCCCCTTTCGTGTGAGGGTCAGCAGACGATCCAGCAGGTTCTGAGGGAAGAGAATATGTCTACATTACTATCACAGACCGCGAACAAAGTTTGAAATTAAAAATTACAACACAATAAGAACGACTAATTAATACCTATTTGCCCTTCGGGCTCTGTACTTTTTTCGGCAACTTCTGTCACTTTCCTAGCATCATGGATGCCTTTTTCACTCTTTTGAATAATTTCTTGCGCCATTTCTCGGCCGCCGTTGTCCCAGATATCAGTAAAGAATTTTCCGCCAACCATGCTTGCTTCGGCCGAGGGGTCTTTGATGTCTTCGGAGGACAAGGCAGCTTCGGACTGAGCTAAGGATTTTACATGCTCACAACCTTTCCTCTCCAAAACAGTAGCAACTCCTCTAGCGCCCGAAAAAGCGCAGATGTCACCGCGGTGCTTCGTGACTGATCCATTCCAGTGGACCTTCGGGATTGCCTCTTGAGAAATTCTCTTCACTAGAGAATGCGCCAACGCCGGCGAAGCTGGATTTTATCTTTTTGACGCATTCTATAGATTTAACGTAGCATTTTCTCTGGGATGCACGAAGCTCCTTAACACTTATCTCTAAATGATTGGCCAGTTGATCGCTAAGCTCTCGTTTTGTTTCTTCAAGCATACGTTCCTCTTTAGCTCTAGCTAGCTGTTTCTGAAGATCTTTAATCTCACGTTTTTGGGCTTCGGCCTGGACCTTTGAGGCAGCTTCGTCCTTTTTTACCTTGTCTACCAATGTAAGCAGAATCTTATCCTTTTCCAGAGCTTCGTTTCTCAGTTTAATAACTTCTGACCGTAGGTTGTTGAACGCAATTTCATAGCTCTCATCTTCGGCATTCTTTTGTGCTCTCAATGCGTTGCTTAGGATTAAACCCTACATGTAAAAAAAGTTGGTATAAGAATAAAAGAATGAGTTACGAATTATAAAATTTCCAAGCGCCCAATTCCCATACCTTTAGGCTATTATACGCAAGACTATCCGCGAGATCCTCCTTCGTCATAGCGCATAGTCCAGCTTCAAGCTTCGGAAACCCCATACTCCTAGCCATCTCCCGGCAGACAGATAATTCTTTGTTGTCAGGGAGACAGTATAGGAAGTCATCTTCGTTTGTCCCATTGAACACTAGTGCCCCCTTCGGATATTTTAATTCTTTGGCATAGTGGTTGGCTTCATAAATCTCTTCTTCAGATAATTTTTTCCCCGAAGCATGTCGCACAATGTAATCGCATATGGTGGAAGAAGCTTCGGGGGCAGCAGTGTCAATTTCTTCAACCAAAATTGGCTCTGGCATTTTTATTTTTTCTTCGGTTTCCAAAGGTTGTTCCTTGGTGGGCTCTGAAGTCCCAGCTTCAACTTCAAGTTGTTGCTTCGAAGCTTCAGCAATTAAAGCTTCAGTAGACACTTCAGAAAGTTCAACAGTCTTCTTTGGAGTTGTGCTTGAAGACTTAATTGTCTCCAAAACATCTAGCACGTTCACCATTCTTTTTCTTTTCGGGGTTACCGATGGACCCTTTTGATTTTTTATTGTTTCAACACTTGCTGAAGGACTCAAGATTTCTAATATTTTTGGTCCTTCAATTTTTGGTTTTTCTACTTTCTCTGCTGAAGGCACTTCAGTTTTTTCTTCGATCTTCGGCACCGGAGCTGGCTCTGTACTTTCAGTGGCCAAGGAGACTTTACCGATAAATTCAGGCACTGTGGCCGGCTCAATAAAACGTGCCCGGTGGGTGAGCACCTTCATCTTTTTTCTTTGCGGCGCTGGCTCACTAGAAGCACTTGTGGCAACTTCTGTTGCAGGAGAAGTATTTTTTCTTTTGCGGCCCGGCACCGGATAATGGTAGTCAGGGTAGACAAACCCGATTGCATCAAATACCCGGTTGAGCCTTTTCTTCTTTCGGCCTCCGAAGGCTGCCGATAATGCAGTGTTCTCGGCCTTCGAATATACCCCAAGCAGTTCGTCACTTAATGTTTCAATGCTTTTTAACCAGTCGTCATCAGGTTCAACAAACTTATCCCCGTATTTGAATGTGTATTTCAGTCTGACCAGTCCGCCTTCGTCAGACTCTTTGATGGTCTCCTTCGGCATTTCCCACTTTCCTGCAAGTGGCCACACCCTGAAGGCAATATGCTCTTGGACCAAGTCCCTTGTCCCGATAAAAGGGCAGACTACGCCGAAGGCTCTTTGGCATTCTTCGGCCGCTTCATCCATTTCAACCTTCGGTTTTCGGAGTCCGAAGCACTGCCAGATAGGACGCATAATGATACTTTTAACATCTTCCTGCGCTGTCAAGTCATTCTTTACATAGAACCATTCTGTCATCCAGGCACCGGGCCACCTCTTCCGAAAGGTTGGCACGGGGCAGCTTGACCCGGAGCGGGCACCGAAGCTGTAGCAACCAAAGTTGTTGTGATATTGTTCTTTCCCCTAGGGCTTCGTCTCATATAACAACTCATGAATTTTGCAAAAGCTTTTAGCATTTGGTTCTAAGCCTTGGCTTCACACAGCCCAGACAAAGATCCCCATTCTTATGATAGCTTCGGGAGTAATTTGATGAAGGTAGACTTGAAATGTCTTCAGGACTTCGACAACAAAGCTGCTTAGGGGGAATCGAAGCCCAGCCTTGAGAAAGCTTCGGAAGATCACGACCTCATCTTCTTCGGGGGTGGGAGAAGTTTTTTCTCCAGCATCAGCCCTCACAATAGATATATCTCGAAAATATCTCCCTCTCATATTGTCAATATGACTCTGCTTAATAGTGGTTTTCCCAAAAACTGAGTGACTTGGCCGCCATGGTCGATCTTCGGACTCTCCCCCACCGCTTTCTACATCATAACTGTCGCTGTCACCAGTATCTTCAGACAAACCTTCCAGAATCTCCTTGGTGATTTTTTCCGTATTGGTCTTCGCCATCAAGTTCTTCTCTTCGTCGAGGCTCAGCTTCATCTCAGCAGCGACCTTCTTATCTTCAGACATCTTCGGAAACACTAAAAAACTGTTTTCAAAGCCGAAGCTTCAAAACCAAAAGATCAGCAAATCTTAGTGCGCAAGAGCTAAAAATTTAGTGAGCGGAAGCAGATGGCAAGTGAGCGTACCAAATGAGTTTGCGGTATGATCTTATTTATACGCCCAGTGCGTTGAAAATTGAAAGACCCCGCTTGTCAGTGAATGTTGCTATTCTAGCAAAGGGAAGGTGTTTTTTCGGACCTTCGGCTCAAGGCCTTCGTCCATATCGCAATCTGAATTTATCATTAACAAATTAATATTGCGAGGGGCTACTGTTGGGGGCCTTCGTCCTCCGAAGGTCCTCAAAAACAAGATTTGACAATGTTTTCCAAGTGAATTATATGAACAGGTATTTTCGGACTCAGATTATGAACATGGGGTACGAACAGGACGAAGCTTAAGCCAGACGAAAGGGGGTTGAGATGAAGGACGGGCTGGTTACCATGCTGTACGAAGGATGGTGCACAGCCGAAGCTATGCGCAGGAAAGCTTCGTCGCGATAGCAGAACGGGGAACCGACCTAAAGATGAAAAGACTACTTAGGCCTTGACAGATTCCCATAGGTCATTAGCAAATGTAATGGGCATGAATGTAATTTTACATGGGCTGCGTCCCACGCCTATAAATAGATGAACAGTACTCCCGTACTGTTCACGCTGACCTGGCATTTGCTTTTGCGTCATCCTTGTACTTTTGTCTTCCTGCAATCCGAAGGTACACTTGTAATTTGAAGTCATTTCTATTGTTATATGATAATAAAATAGAAATGACGTTGTGATGAAATTTAAATGTTTATATTACTTTTTATGTTGCGTGTAAGTCCTTCGTCATAGCTTATTGTGCTTACGAAGATATATTGTTTGTGACCTTCGTCCGGAGCACATTATATCCCGAAGGGAAATAATGTTTCAAAGGACGAAGGACCTTATCATTTAACACTTTTTATGTTGCCTTGTTCTTAATCCAAAGCATTTGAGAACAAGTCACCAACAGTGGGCATCTGGACTGGTTCGGCGAAGGGCTGGACGAAGCATGAGGGTTGTTCGACGCCGCCGATTGACCCTGCACAGAGAAGAGATTGTATGTGTGAGAACATATGAATAAATATCATGCAGTACTAAAATTTTGATACTCACAGGAGTAGTGAACTCTGTAGGGTCAACTGCAGGGAACAACGGAGGTGGTGGAGCATGACCCTGTGCGGCGCCAAGGCTCTGCATGTACGAGAACATCTCCGCCATCCTCTTCTCCAGCTCCTCACGTTGCCTCCTCTCATCATCTAGCTGAGTCTGTAATATTTCGCCCTAATGTTACGATAATGCAAAGAGAAGATATATAAAAATCAATGAACGACGAATAGATAAGGAATAACCTGGAGTTGCTGGATACGATGCTGTGAGGTGTCCTGCCGAGGTCGTATGGCTGGGCTCGCGCTCGTGCTCCTTGCTCGCACCTGAGAGAGAGTGGGAGTGGAGGACGAGTCGATTGCCCCGTCGGCAATCCAGTACCGCCCATGCCTCTTGCCTCCTCCGACCCTCATGAGGACATCTCCGTCGATGTCCTCGGTCCTCGGATCGTAATCTGGCCCATGGACCTCCTTGGCCATGGCGGTGTACTCACTGAGTCGGCTGTGGATGGCGGGGTTGGTGTACGCCTCGGGCCCGTCATCCGGGTTGTAGGTGACGTCGGACGTCGCCTTCCCCTTGTGGGCCATGGCATATGCCGAGAACGTGGAGCAAGGCGCGCCACCATGTGCCGCCGACTGCGAGAAAACCAACGATATGGTTAGAAATCATGTCTAATCGAAAGTTATATACCTAAATAAAAAAGAGCGCGTACCCATGCTTCCGCGTATTTGCCCAGGCTACGGCTGCCTTGATGGTGGGAGGGACCTTGCATCAGCAAACGCCGTTCCCGGCTAGCGTTGTGCGCCTCGTCCCACTCAGCCGAGCACCACCTCTGCACCATCTTCTCCCAGCACTCAGGATGCGCGGCGCACCAATGAGGAATCATCTAAAAAAATATAAGTACACCGCATATCAGAAGATAAGAATAAGCATATTTAGTACCAATAATAAAGTTTTGTATTTACCTGCAAGTACTGGTCCGCAGTCAATGACATGGTTCAGGCGTCCTTCTTGTTCACCTTCTCCCCAAGGACGGAGCCGTGGTAAGTGACGATGGCCTGGATGCGCGCCTCGTAGTGCATGTCCACGACGAGCTTCTTACAGCACGTCGTAGACACCACATCCGCCCTGGCCTCGTATCCAGCATCGCACCTGAAGAAATCCTACATACAAAGACGATGTATCCATACATTATTTCAAGAATATGCAACAAATGCGACTTATTAAACAATATAGTGCGAGGAAGACTTACCCACAGCTCTTGCTTGACCCGCTCCGCCTTGTTGTTGAATTGTCTGCCGTCCCGATCTACTGCATCGGGGGCGACGGCGTAGTGGTCGAAGGTGTATGCTGGGCTCGTCACTCCGGCATACTCGACAAGTCCAGGGAAGTGTTCCCGGCATAGAAGGCCGAGGATGCCATTGGGGTTGCGGCCGTGACCCCCTGCAGTCTCCAAAACCATCCAAGACCTGTCGAAGTGATTAAGATGAAGTATTAGTTTCTATTATTAATTTGAACATATAATATGAAAAAGCAGCAACAACATCTAAAGTTACCTACCTCTCTCCATCGGGTCGTATTAGAGGACGTCTGTCACGAAGTATGGGTCGCTTAGGTAGGCTCGCGGGACCTCGCAGGTAGATACTCCTCGAACCTGAGGAGCCAGAACCTAAGACGTCCTGCTGAGCGGCGGCGTCGTCGTCGTCGTCCTGCTGCGCCGCATCGTTGTCGTCCTGCTGTGCCGCATCGACAGCGGCTTGCTGCTCCACCTGCTGCTGTACGGCGTCGTCCTGCTGCGCCTCCTCCTCCGTCCTACGGGTGCTCCTCCTCCCCCTCCCCCTCCCCCTCCTCGTCCTCGTCCCACCGCCCACCATCTTTGTCCAACAACCTGCAATTAAGAGTAAACAATTAAGCACAGATAAAAAAATATGTATTTAGAAACATATGCAAAATAAATGAAATATAGCATTACATCGATTAAAAATAATCTTCATATGTGTCCGGGTTAGCCGGATCATAAGTGTCATCATCACTATCAACCATTTCATAGTCAACATCATCTGAAGGCGCAATTTCGTCATTGGCATTGCCTTCAAGTATTTCTAAGTCATTCTCATTTTGCACCTCATCATCCTCGTCATCAACAACCATTTCAATATCTACTTCCATTCCGATCGCTTCGGTTAAGTCTATCTCAAATTGCCCTTCGAGC
The DNA here is from genome assembly GCA_029449295.1 of Zea luxurians. Lineage (NCBI taxonomy): Eukaryota > Viridiplantae > Streptophyta > Magnoliopsida > Poales > Poaceae > Zea > Zea luxurians. Next base: position 34,212,609 of record JAOPSE010000016.1, on the reverse strand, counting down.
CCATCTTCTTGGAAGAACTCTCCGTCATATGTGTCCGGGTCTAAGTTATAATCTTCATCGTTTGGAACAGGTAATTTAGCGTGCGGTGATACCTTATACACAACATCCCAACCCTTAAGATGTTGTTTCGTTTGGCACACATATGGAAGATAATACACTTGTGTGGCCTGTTGGGCCACAATATAGACATCGTCTCCTGTTAAGGTGGAATCCTGTCGAATTTCGACTATCCCAAGATTAGAATGTGTCCGTCTCGTAACTTCAGGGTCAAACCAATGACATTTGAATATCACTAGAGTAAGAGGTTTGGAACCATAAAAATTGAGTTCATATATTTCTTCAATTCTTCCATAATACTCGACCTCGTCAAGCCCGGGCGTAAAGACTCCAGAACACGTGGTTTTTCGATTGGGCCGACTTTGGTCGTAGCTTGTTGTGCGAAAACGGTATCCATTGACGTCATACCCAGAAAATTTCCTGACCCTATAGGCAAAGCCATTGGCTACTTGTCTCAACTCGGCACTCATAGACGGCTCTCTTTGGCCCTGCAAGTTCAAACACGCTAGATTGTTATATTATTCGCACGTAAGAGCAACTTGGAATAACAAACTAAGCACGTACCTTATGTTTAAACCAGGAAATGAAATCGGGCAATCCATTTCCCGCACCCTTTCTAAGAAGGGTATCATATTCCTGTGGAGTTGGGTCCCTTGATCGACGCCAGAATTCATGAAGAAATTGCTCCATGTATGGCGTCACCTCTTCAAGGTTGGTCAATACATATAGCATGATATGGCGCCACTCTTCATGTCTCAGGGTCTTGGTGGTCGAACCACTCGCGCTTCCGAGTTGCCCTCGAAAAATGCTGAGGTTCGATTCATTGCCGCCATCATTGTAACGAGGGGGTGGATTATGCACGCTCGGCAGTTTGTCACCATAGTAAGTTGTTGTGAAGTTTGACACCTCCTCCAGTATGTATGCCTCTGCAATGGAAGCCTCGATTTTGCATTTATTTCTACATTTCTTTCGGATACTCTTTAGACATCTCTCGATTGGATAGCACCAACGTCCCTGCACGGGCCCCCCCATTCGTGCCTCATACGGGAGATGAATAATCAAATGCTGCATCGGATTGAAGAAGCCGGGTGGAAAGATCTTCTCCAGCTTACACAGTAACACGGGTGCCATCCTTTCCAAGTCTGCAATCATGGTCCGAGCTAACTCTTTTGCACAAAGCTGGCGGAAGAAATAGCTCAACTCTGCAAGCGCTAGCCAGACATGCTCAGGGACATAGCCTCGAACCATCGCCGGAAGAATTCGTTCAATCCATATGTGGAAGTCATGACTCTTCATCCCTAAGACTCGCAGAGTAGATAAGTTCACCCCCTACTAAGGTTAGCTGCATACCCATCAGGGAACATTAACATCTTGATCCACTGTAGTACTTCCTTCCTCTGGGCCCTGCTCAGGACGAAATCGGCCTTAGGCCTTCTCCATGTCTTACCACCACTAGGCGGCTTCATCTCTTGGTTTGGTCTATCACATAACTCTGCCAGATCCACTCTTGCCTTTACGTTATCCTTTGACTTATCAGGAATCTCCATAATTGTTGCCCAATGGCATCAAAGGCGTCTCGACTCATGCTATACTGCGACTTGAACGCCATTATACGCCCAATGGCATCCAGTTGAGAAACCTTTGTCTTGTCGTGAAGGGGTTTCTGTGCCGCGTCAAACATGTTGTAGAATGCCTTTGCGGTCGCCTCTGGCTCGTCCTCCGTACGTCCTTCGGCGAACTGTGCCTCGTGATAGTCGTTCAACATGTCTGCTACCCCGGCATCAGCATCGTAATCCTCGACGCGTTGTCTCACCACCTCCTCTCTCGTGCGATGCGCTTCACCATGGAAGATCCACCGAGTATAGTCCGGCGTAAATCCATTCTTCCAAATATGTTCTACCATGGCCTTCTTTGGTTTTCTTTTCCGGTTGTCACATTTGCTGCACGGACAAGGGACTAGGCTAGCTCCTTTAGCAGCTTCGCCATATGCCCGTTCCACGAAAGCATCGGTCTTCCTAATCCATTCTGGGGTGACATCATTACGTCGAACGCGGCCCGTGTACATCCACTCACGGTCCTCCATCCTCTAACATATATAACCGAGTATAGTTTAATATAGACATGTAATGCATGTACACTACGTTCCTACCTTCTAATAGGTGAGGATAGGTCCTAATCCCACCCGCGGTTGCGTAGATGGAGTTAGTTTCCATGCTCTACTCCGATCCGAGATAGAATTTCGGCAGCACCTCCCCGCTGTTCTCCGGATACACGTCCTGGCAGGGAGAGTGTACTGTCCGGAGAACAACAGGGAGGTGACGTCGAAACTCTTTCTCGGACCGGAGTAGAGCATAGAAACTAACACCATCTACGCAACCGCGGGCTGTCCAAAAAACGTGGACAATTCGAAACTGATACATTTGTAGATATGCAAAGATCTGCATATCTACACCGTATCTCTTTCGAACGGGAGACGCCTAACTGGGTTACGTGATCTACGACCATGATGCGGAAATAGAGGTTATACCTAGGGTGGCGGTGGAGTCAGGCTAGTGGGGCTGTGGCGGGTCGGTGCAGTGGCGACGCGACGCGGTGCAGGCAGACCCGCAACGGCTAGGAAGACCTCTGCAAAAAATACATGCCTGTCAACAAAAAATTCACATCACCGGCACTCGATTCCAAGTCTGACTTTTACAAATTAAATTACAAATGTAAGCATGTAACCTACAAAAGCATCAATGAGATAGAAATGATGTAGACCCACATCGAGGACGACGATTTTAATCGAGGTATCGAGAAGCTCATGGTTTTTCCTAATCTACTGCGGTGGGCGCGATAGAGAGGAGACAGCGAGAGCAGAGAAAGGAGGAGGAAGAAAGCCGCGGGCGAGTATATGAATCTATCATGGGACCCACCTAGTGGGACCACCACCCCTAGGCACCATGCTCAGCGGACCTCTCTTGGCCCCAACCAGGGAAGAGACTTTATACTGGGTAACTCGATATTGAGGCACCCAAAGGAAATGCCACACCACTAAGTCTCAAAGAACCACTAAGAGACCTGACATCCAGTGAGCCCTATTTTGCTATAAGAACTAGTGTCCATAGTGCCCTAGATGAAGAGACCTGACATCCAGTGAGCCCTATTTTGCTATAAGAACTAGTGTCCATAGTGCCCTAGATGTCCTAGGCTTAGATAATCAAAGTCCTTGAGGCCCCTTTCCCCCTAGGATATTTATGAGCAGCTCAAGCCCCTAGGACCCTTAAGTTTCCTAAGATGATCATGAGTCTAAGTCCCCATGGCCTCTTGGGACATAGAGCGCTGCGAAGAGTACAAGTTCTTAGGGCAATGCCCCCAAGAGCACTCGGTGACACTTAGACGTTAGGGGCTCTTTGCTAGCCTCGAGGTCCTTAAAGTCCTTGGCCTAACATTATAAGATCATCTAAGCCTCTAACTATTCAGGGCCTGAAAAGCACTTGTAGGAATAAGGAGCTTAATTAACAAGTCTAAGTGTAATCTTATATTGAGACAAAAGGATGTGATGGGACCCACCAAGGGCAATGCGACCCCGAGTTTGAGGCCCCACATCTCAAAGACCTAATGACAAGTCCATAACATTAGCTTATCAGATAATTCTTAGATACAACACATGAAATGTGTAAGATTTAGCATTTTAGGACTAACAAGCATGTTGTTGCCATGACTTAGGCTACAGGGTACTCGACGCCACTATTCAGTATGTGCATCAATCCTATAGCCAAACATGCACAAACAATGTGTACCATGAAGTATTATCAAATACAAAAGGATACACTGACTATCAACTAGATCATACTAAATGGCATGGGCCCTAGCGCATGTAGATGTGACATGTCATACCAAATAGCATGTAGGTGTGAATAGCCAAAAAAATTCTTCTACAAATTTGACAACACTAAATCAAGCGGTTAATACACTCACTAGGGCGTGGGCGGACGGGCGGGCGCCGGCGAGGGCGCGGGCGCCGGCGAGGGCGGCCGCGGCGGGCGCTGGCGTGGGCGGACGCGGCCGGCGACGGCACGGCGGGCGGCGAGCCGGCGATGGCGCGGAGCGGCGGCGGGCGCGCAGGGAGGCGACAGTAGAGAATTAGAGAGGAGACAGCGAGAGCAGAGAAAGGAGGAGGAAGAAAGCCGCGGGCGAGTATATTCGCCTTCTTTGCCGAGTGCCCGTGATCTGGCACTCGGCAAAGTTTTTTTTAATTTTTAAAATAAACTTTGCCGAGTGCCAGATCGGTGGCACTCGGCAAAGAAGTCTTTGCCGAGTGCCAGATCGGTGGACACTCGGCAAAGTACATTTTTATTTTTTTAAAATAAACTTTGCCGAGTGCCAGATCGGTGGCACTCGGCAAAGGATCCTTTGCCGAGTGTCTATCATCTGACACTCGGCAAAGATTAACTTACACATCTTTGCCGAGTGCCACCCTGGGGGCACTCGGCAAAGAAGTCTTTGCCGAGTGTCTTCTTTGGACACTCGGCAAAGTACATTTTTATTTTTTTTATTTTGTCAACCAAAATTTTTGTGGTATGTTCCTACACTATATAGACCTACATGTACTATTTTGGGACAATTATAACAGTGTTTTCTATAGCTAGTACATTTAGTTTGTTTATTTGAATTTCTTCGGAAATTTCAGATTTGAACTGCAGGTCACTTGAAACTTGGAAAACCGTGCATGCAAAAATAATATCCATGCTACATAGCACAAGTTACGACCGATTTCAGGAGCGGACCGGAAACTTCGAGCACCATGCTCACTCAACATGGCCGTAAACTTGCCATACAGCTGTTTAAAAAATTTATAAAACACAAACAAACTTAGAAAATCGTGAAACTTGTCCACCTGTCCTGATATCATATGTAGAGTCTGTGATAAAAAATTTAGAATGTTTGGAAAAAGTTGTGAGACACTATGTGTAGAAACCTAAGAGAACCACACGTGAAATCATAGAGTTTCAATGTGGATCTCTTAGGTTTGTACACATAGTGCGTTACAGCTTTCTCGAAACTTTTTCAAATTTTTATCACAGCCTCTACATATGATATCATGACACGTGGACAGGGTTCATGATTTTCTGACTTTGTTTCTGTTTTATACAATTTTTAAACACCTGGATGGCAAGTTTACGGTCATGTTGAGTGAGCATGGTGCTCGAAGTTTCCGGTTCGCTCCTGAAATCGGTCGTAACTTGTGCTATGTAGCATGGATATCATTTTTGCATTCACGGTTTTCCAAGTTTCGAGTGACCTGCGGTTCAAATCTGAATTTTCCGAAGAAATTCAAATAAACAAACTAAATGTACTAGCTATAGAAAAAACTGTTATAATTGTCCCAAAATGGTACATATAGGTCTACATAGTGTAGAAACATACCACAAAAATTTTGGTGACCAAAATAAAAAAAATAAAAATATGCTTTGCCGAGTGTCTACAGAGGACACTCGGCAAAAACTATGTTTGCCGAGTGCCAGATATTTGACACTCGGCAAAGACTGACGGCCGTCAGTTGTAGACGGCCGCTAACGGCCCTTTGCCGAGAGCCATGTTTGCCGAGTGCTGGGCTGTGCTGAGTGTCCTACCCTCGGTAAACTAGCTCTTTACCGAGCGCAGGACGTTGCCGAGTGCGGCACTCGGCAAAGCCTGCTTTGCCGAGTGCCCGATAAAAAGCACTCGGCAAAGCCACCGGCACTCGGCAAAGGCGCGAATTCCGGTAGTGTTAGTACAGCAGAATTGTTCGAATCACGTGACTCGATAATGCTTTGCAAGTTAAGCTTTTGAAAAAGACATCAGTTCGTACATCTGCCAATATTATTATTTTCCTTTTTCTTTTCTATTCCAGCATTCTTCCTGGCTCTAGATTATTTCAAAATAGGCTACAGTTCACTTGAAATAGTCCATTGAAACATTTCCAGTTGTCCAATAATTGACTCAGTTGCAATTCAAGTCCATATTAGTACACCCAGATAGTGAAGCTTATTTCCTTGGGATAAATATCACTGCTGTGTTCAAACATTTTTTTAAACGAGATTGAGTTTGGGTTGGACAATAATGGTAATGCACAGAATCGTATCATATATATATCCTGCTGCGGGTGGCAACTGGCATGAATACATCAATCAGCGGCGCGACTGTTCCGGCTCGTTTCTTGTACGCGATTTTCTGACAACCTTTCTATGAGAATCTAAATTCCTCGAAAATCTGGCTGCAAAAGAATCTAAATATTATGGGGTTTATGTACGAAAGAAGATAAATGAGTTTGTAGGGTTTATAATCTAGAAAACGATGAATTTCGTCACAGCAGATTCTACATTTATGTTGATTTAGACGATTTTTTGCCAAGTGATTCTCATAAAGTCTATACTACTAATTAAGAACGCAAGGGGTAGGCTGCCCTATTCCTGGTTCTGCCATTCCCATTCCCAACTCTGTTTTCATTCCCAACTGTGTCCCACGACCCCCATTTCCAACTCCTGTGTGTTTGCATTCCCATTCCGCGCATGTGATCCGTTTCTCATTCCCAAGCGTCCCACGCATGTGACCCGTTTCCCATTCCCAAGCGTCCCGCGCACCGCGACCAAATTTTTACCAAAAAAAGCTAGCAGCGTGGGTTAAAGCTCACAGCCAACCAAGACTACACATGTTGTGGTGCGCACTAGACCTTATAAACAAGTGTGTGCACAGTTCAGTGAACAATGTGGTACTATTTTTAGATTGCCAACACGGATTACACTTTTCCTGGGAGGCCCATCTGCTTGTGGCCCAGAGCAGCCCACCCCAGCGCGCCGTCCTCCTCCACAGGACCACCCCGCGCGCCGTCCTCCTCCGCTCCACCCTAGCGCGCCGTCAATGCTAGGGCGGCCCACCCCCGCGCGCCATCCTCCTCCACAGCCCACCCCGCACGCCGTCCACCTCCGCTCCACCCTGGCACGCCATCGTCGCTAGGGCGCCCCACCCCCGCGCGCCACGAGGCCCATCCCCGCGCGCCATCATCGCCAGGGCTCCCCACCCTCGTGCGCCACGATCTCCATTGCTGCACCAGCTGCAATCCCCCACGATCTCCCTCTGAACTGCTCCACTCCCTCCACTTCGATGAGGATAAATGTGGGCGCGACGTCTCCATGCTCTTCTTTCCCTTCTTCCTGCCACGCTTGCTCTCGCCGTCCTCCTTGCCGGCAGACTTGCCCGCGGGGACCCGCTTCTCCGCCTTGGGCTTCTTCCCGGCGGTCGTCTTCTCCGCCGCGGGCTTCTCCTCAGAAGAACCATCAAGTAAGTTGTATAGTGCACTGATAAACCTGCACTAAAATACCTTGAATATTGATCTGGAGAATTTATGTGCCTTGAAGCTTTCCAGTTATTGTTTGATGTGGAACAGTTTGTCTTAGCTGACAATATTCTCTCATATAAAAGATCTGCAATCAATAAAGGTTAGCCAATGAGACCACATAAGCACAAACTTATATAGAGGTTATTGAAGAAAAAGAAACTAACTTGATGTAGCCTGAACAGAACATAAAATGAGTCATTTCCATTAAATCTGCTGGTAGAACCTTCATTTTGTTTAGAAGTTCCATCTACAGCTTCATCTGAGCAAACACAGAAGTGTTCCTCTTTCATTTCACCATTAGGAGATAATTCACCCTTTTCTGTTTCAGGCCTTAAATTGTTGTGGGACACCGAATATGCACTAAATGGATGTACACCCAATCCATACAAAGATGTCATCTTGTCATGTTTTATTCTCTGTTGAAATGATAATGATTATTAATAAAAAAATTGGGTTTCTTCAATGTTTTTAAAGCATATAGAAAAGATGTGGAACCCTGAATCCTATCACTTATGTATCTAATTTTGATGCTTTCACCACATATGATTGGATTGAACAACAAAAACGAATGGTAGGAATAACACGTGCATCAGCAACAGTCATGAAGAGAAAATAGATCCAGTTTATGCAAGACCCTACCTTCATAGACGGAATTGTTTCATTCCTACCCATAAATTCAGCCACAGACTCAGCACGAGCACTTTTAGAGCCATTACCACCTATCAAGTAAGATTAAACCACTGAGAACTGAGTACTTAAACAACAACCAATTAAGCTATGAGACAACATAAGGTAACTACAAAGGGTGTACCCTTTGCTGCAGCATTATTTATTTTCCCGCTACATGCCAATTATATTATTTTGTGAGTCCAAAGTCTAAACCGTATAGTTCGTGAATGAATCTGTAAGTAAATTCTTCGTGACGGTCTTTGGGTGGTGGTGGTGGTGGTCGTCGTCGCAGTGCGTGCATCGATCTGCATCTGCAATACTGTCCAAGTGATTAACTTATTATGCATTTGCTTTTTCAGACTAAGCATTTTATCTCCAGCTTGATGGTCACTGCTGGCTGACTGGTTGCAAACTGTTGGGTGCTCCAAGGTAATATAGTTTCTGCTTGTGGAATTCGTTTTTATCATGTATATTGATTTGTGCTAATGTCAAACTCTCCCTATAACAATTTGATGTTAATGTTTTCTAACTACGTGTGAAACAGGATAAAGTAATTAAGTATATGCATGTGTTAATATATGCTAATGTCAAACACTCCCTATAACAATTTTATGTTTATGTTTTCTGAAGTCATTTTATGTTTATGTTTTCTAAAGTCAATATAATCATGGTGACACACGACCATGATAAAGTAATTAGGTATATGCATGTGTAAATATATGCTAATGTCAAACGCTTCCTATAACAATTTGTTGTGTATGTTTCCACACTAAGTGTGGAACAGGATAAAGTAATATTAAGTATAAGTATGTGTTGCAAATTAGATTTGCCATAGTGCTTTAAAATATTCTATTAATTAGATTTCCAAAACATCTCTACTGTCTCACCTCTTGCTGCTCACCACCAAGGCGGTTATACTTCTTGTTGTGACTATGCATAAAACCTTCCCTACCAAAATGTCAAATTCATACCTTTTGCTCTTTTCTCCATACTTTTCTACTTAATATTAGTGCTTTAGCCTCAACAGACCCTTTACACTCTTTAATCATCAAGATATTAATATTAGTGCTTTAGCCTCAACAGACCCTTTACACTCTTTAATCATCAAGATATACCAGATCAGGCACTCGCTTGTTCAGAAGAATCTTCTCCTCATTTGAGAACAACTTATGACGGCCTGAAGTATAAAAGAAAATGTCACTATGCATTATAAAAATAAATATAAGAATGATGCAAGGTGAAGAACAAAGTTGCTCTAAACTAAATTGTTATTTCAACCAATTGGCCAAACAGCAATCAGTGCATTCTTTCATAAAAGTAACATTGTCCAAGTTCTGGGTCCTGGACCACTGTACCATTGCAGCAGAACTCTTTCTTGAGATCTTTGAGGATCTTGCTGTAGCTGAACTCCTTCTTCAATCCCTGGACGGTAGTCAGGCTCTTGCGACCATTACGCTGCTGGATGCGCACGTGAACGTAGTCCTTTGACCCTGCTGCCGCACTAGAGTCCCCAGCATTGGCCTCAGCGAAGGGATCTGTATGTACGTGTGAACGCAAATTAGTTAGAATGAACCACACATGTTCCAGGCATCGCACGACAACTGAACTAGAAGAAAACAAGTTCAACTAGCGTACCGAAGGCACTTGGGATCTAAATGTCGAGATTAGACATGAAAACTTGATTGGTGAGAGTGGCAAGCTACACCAAGAGCTGTACAAAGGAACGATATAGATAATTAGAACATTCAGTGTAGACAAAGGAAACCATATCACAGACCCAAACATCTATAAAATATAGGATAAGTTTCTCCTGAAGTCAGAGGGGTGCACACCATACAACAATATTATTATTGAGTCAGAGTCAGAGGGGTGCACACCATGACACAATAGAGAGTAGAGGACACAACACAACTGATGCCATTCTTCCATAAGAATCTAGGAGCAATTTTTACTGAGCTAAGAAATCTAGACTATATGATATAGCTTTTCCCAAGACTGATGAGATGTTGTACTGTGTCAAAGAATTCAGGCACAAGCCCCACCATGTGATCATCTCTATATTCACGTCTCAATGGCCTTTTATCATTGTTACGGGACCATTGTAATTTACCTCATTATTCCTCCCAGCACCTATTTATTCTTACAGTCCAGATAACTTCCAATTAAGTGGTCCAAATCTTAAATGAAGGCATCTCAATTCTAGACAGGATGTTAGGGAAATAATGATGAGGTCCACATTCGAAACAAGGAGTTATGATCAAATCAACCACCCAACATCCAAAATAGGAATTGAGCTGACTAGATGCATCACGTGCTATTTAACGAGCATCAATTCGTTTTTTTATACTATTGTATTGTAAAATCTAAACACATAAAGGTTAGCCAATGAGACCACATAAGCACAAACTTATATAGAGGTTATTGAAGAAAAAGAAACTAACTTGATGTAGCCTGAACAGAACATAAAATGAGTCATTTCCATTAAATCTGCTGGTAGAACCTTCATTTTGTTTAGAAGTTCCATCTACAGCTTCATCTGAGCAAACACAGAAGTGTTCCTCTTTCATTTCACCATTAGGAGATAATTCACCCTCTTCTGTTTCAGGCCTTAAATTGTTGTGGGACACCGAATATGCACTAAATGGATGTACACCCAATCCATACAAAGATGTCATCCTGTCATGTTTTATTCTCTGTTGAAATGATAATGATTATTAATAAAAAAATTGGGTTTCTTCAATGTTTTTAAAGCATATAGAAAAGATGTGGAACCCTGAATCCTATCACTTATGTATCTAATTTTGATGCTTTCACCACATATGATTGGATTGAACAACAAAAACGAATGGTAGGAATAACACATGCATCAGCAACAGTCATGAAGAGAAAATAGATCCAGTTTATGCAAGACCCTACCTTCATAGACGGAATTGTTTCATTCCTACCCATAAATTCAGCCACAGACTCAGCACAAGCACTTTTAGAGCCATTACCACCTATCAGGTAAGATTAAACCACTGAGAACTGAGTACTTAAACAACAGCCAATTAAGCTATGAGACAACATAAGGTAACTACAAAGGGTGTACCCTTTGCTGCAGCATTATTTATTTTCCCGCTACATGCCAATTATATTATTTTGTGAGTCCAAAGTCTAAACCGTATAGTTCGTGAATGAATCTGTAAGTAAATTCTTCGTGACGGTCTTTGGGTGGTGGTGGTGGTCGTCGTCGCAGTGCGTGCATCGATCTGCATCTGCAATACTGTCCAAGTGATTAACTTATTATGCATTTGCTTTTTCAGACTAAGCATTTTATCTCCAGCTTGATGGTCACTGCTGGCTGACTGGTTGCAAACTGTTGGGTGCTCCAAGGTAATATAGTTTCTGCTTGTGGAATTCGTTTTTATCATGTATATTGATTTGTGCTAATGTCAAACTCTCCCTATAACAATTTGATGTTAATGTTTTCTAACTACGTGTGAAACAGGATAAAGTAATTTTATGCACTCCCTATAACAATTTTATGTTTATGTTTTCTGAAGTCATTTTATGTTTATGTTTTCTAAAGTCAATATAATCATGGTGACACACGACCATGATAAAGTAATTAGGTATATGCATGTGTAAATATATGCTAATGTCAAACGCTTCCTATAACAATTTGTTGTGTATGTTTCCACACTAAGTGTGGAACAGGATAAAGTAATATTAAGTATAAGTATGTGTTGCAAATTAGATTTGCCATAGTGCTTTAAAATATTCTGTTAATTAGATTTCCAAAACATCTCTACTATCTCACCTCTTGCTGCTCACCACCAAGGCAGTTATACTTCTTGTTGTGACTATGCATAAAACCTTCCCTACCAAAATGTCAAATTCATACCTTTTGCTCTTTTCTCCATACTTTTCTACTTAATATTAGTGCTTTAGCCTCAACAGACCCTTTACACTCTTTAATCATCAAGATATTAATATTAGTGCTTTAGCCTCAACAGATCCTTTACACTCTTTAATCATCAAGATATACCAGATCAGGCACTCGCTTGTTCAGAAGAATCTTCTCCTCATTTGAGAACAACTTATGACGGCCTGAAGTATAAAAGAAAATGTCACTATGCATTATAAAAATAAATATAAGAATGATGCAAGGTGAAGAACAAAGTTGCTCTAAACTAAATTGTTATTTCAACCAATTGGCCAAACAGCAATCAGTGCATTCTTTCATAAAAGTAACATTGTCCAAGTTCTGGGTCCTGGACCACTGTACCATTGCAGCAGAACTCTTTCTTGAGATCTTTGAGGATCTTGCTGTAGCTGAACTCCTTCTTCAATCCCTGGACGGTAGTCAGGCTCTTGCGACCATTACGCTGCTGGATGCGCACGTGAACGTAGTCCTTTGACCCTGCTGCCGCACCAGAGTCCCCAGCATTGGCCTCAGCGAAGGGATCTGTATGTACGTGTGAACGCAGATTAGTTAGAATGAACCGCACGTGTTCCAGGCATCGCACGACAACTGAACTAGAAGAAAACAAGTTCAACTAGCGTACCGAAGGCAGTTGGGATCTAAATGTCGAGATGAGACATGAAAACTTGATTGGTGAGAGTGGCAAGCTACACCAAGAGCTGTACAAAGGAACGATATAGATAATTAGAACATTCAGTGTAGACAAAGGAAACCATATCACAGACCCAAACATCTATAAAATATAGGATAAGTTTCTCCTGAAGTCAGAGGGGTGCACACCATACAACAATATTATTATTGAGTCAAAGTCAGAGGGGTGCACACCATGACACAATAGAGAGTAGAGGGCACAACACAACTGATGCCATTCTTCCATAAGAATCTAGGAGCAATTTTTACTGAGCTAAGAAATCTAGACTATATGATATAGCTTTTCCCAAGACTGATGAGATGTTGTACTGTGTCAAAGAATTCAGGCACAAGCCCCACCATGTGATCATCTCTATATTCAGGTCTCAATGGCCTTTTATCATTGTTACGGGACCATTGTAATTTACCTCATTATTGCTCCCAGCACCTATTTATTCCTACAGTCCAGATAACTTCCAATTAAGTGGTCCAAATCTTAAATGAAGGCATCTCAATTCTAGACAGGATGTTAGGGAAATAATGATGAGGTCCACATTCGAAACAAGGAGTTATGATCAAATCAACCACCCAACATCCAAAATAGGAATTGAGCTGACTAGATGCATCACGTGCTATTTAACGAGCATCAATTCGTTTTTTTTATACTATTGTATTGTAAAATCTAAACACATAAAGGTTAGCCAATGAGACCACATAAGCACAAACTTATATAGAGGTTATTGAAGAAAAAGAAACTAACTTGATGTAGCCTGAACAGAACATAAAATGAGTCATTTCCATTAAATCTGCTGGTAGAACCTTCATTTTGTTTAGAAGTTCCATCTACAGCTTCATCTGAGCAAACACAGAAGTGTTCCTCTTTCATTTCACCATTAGGAGATAATTCACCCTCTTCTGTTTCAGGCCTTAAATTGTTGTGGGACACCGAATATGCACTAAATGGATGTACACCCAATCCATACAAAGATGTCATCCTGTCATGTTTTATTCTCCATTGAAATGATAATGATTATTAATAAAAAAAATTGGGTTTCTTCAATGTTTTTAAAGCATATAGAAAAGATGTGGAATCCTGAATCCTATCACTTATGTATCTAATTTTGATGCTTTCACCACATATGATTGGATTGAACAACAAAAACGAATGGTAGGAATAACACGTGCATCAGCAACAGTCATGAAGAGAAAATAGATCCAGTTTATGCAAGACCCTACCTTCATAGACGGAATTGTTTCATTCCTACCCATAAATTCAGCCAGAGACTCAGCACGAGCACTTTTAGAGCCATTACCACCTATCAGGTAAGATTAAACCACTGAGAACTGAGTACTTAAACAACAGCCAATTAAGCTATGAGACATCATAAGGTAACTACAAAGGGTGTACCCTTTGCTGCAGCATTATTTGTTTTCCCACTACATGCCAATTATATTATTTTGTGAGTCCAAAGTCTAAACCGTATAGTTCGTGAATGAATCTGTAAGTAAATCCTTCGTGATGGTCTTTGGGTGGTGGTGGTCGTCGTCGCAGTGCGTGCATCGATCTGCATCTGCAATACTGTCCAAGTGATTAACTTATTATGCATTTGCTTTTTCAGACTAAGCATTTTATCTCCAGCTTGATGGTCACTGCTGGCTGACTGGTTGCAAACTGTTGGGTGCTCCAAGGTAATATAGTTTCTGCTTGTGGAATTCGTTTTTATCATGTATATTGATTTGTGCTAATGTCAAACTCTCCCTATAACAATTTGATGTTAATGTTTTCTAACTACGTGTGAAACAGGATAAAGTAATTAAGTATATGCATGTGTTAATATATGCTAATGTCAAACACTCCCTATAACAATTTTATGTTTATGTTTTCTGAAGTCATTTTATGTTTATGTTTTCTGAAGTCAATATAATCATGGTGACACACGACCATGATAAAGTAATTAGGTATATGCATGTGTAAATATATGCTAATGTCAAACGCTTCCTATAACAATTTGTTGTGTATGTTTCCACACTAAGTGTGGAACAGGATAAAGTAATATTAAGTATAAGTATGTGTTGCAAATTAGATTTGCCATAGTGCTTTAAAATATTCTGTTAATTAGATTTCCAAAACATCTCTACTATCTCACCTCTTGCTGCTCACCACCAAGGCGATTATACTTCTTGTTGTGACTATGCATAAAACCTTCCCTACCAAAATGTCAAATTCATACCTTTTGCTCTTTTCTCCATACTTTTCTACTTAATATTAGTGCTTTAGCCTCAACAAACCCTTTACACTCTTTAATCATCAAGATATTAATATTAGTGCTTTAGCCTCAACAGACCCTTTACACTCTTTAATCATCAAGGTATACCAGATCAGGCACTCGCTTGTTCAGAAGAATCTTCTCCTCATTTGAGAACAACTTATGACGGCCTGAAGTATAAAAGAAAATGTCACTATGCATTATAAAAATAAATATAAGAATGATGCAAGGTGAAGAACAAAGTTGCTCTAAACTAAATTGTTATTTCAACCAATTGGCCAAACAGCAATCAGTGCATTCTTTCATAAAAGTAACATTGTCCAAGTTCTGGGTCCTGGACCACTGTACCATTGCAGCAGAACTCTTTCTTGAGATCTTTGAGGATCTTGCTGTAGCTGAACTCCTTCTTCAATCCCTGGACGGTAGTCAGGCTCTGCGACCATTACGCTTCTGGATGCGCACGTGAACGTAGTCCTTTGACCCTGCTGCCGCACCAGAGTCCCCAGCATTGGCCTCAGCGAAGGGATCTGTATGTACGTGTGAACGCAGATTAGTTAGAATGAACTGCACGTGTTCCAGGCATCGCACGACAACTGAACTAGAATAAAACAAGTTCAACTAGCGTACCGAAGGCAGTTGGGATCTAAATGTCGAGATCAGACATGAAAACTTGATTGGTGAGAGTGGCAAGCTACACCAAGAGCTGTACAAAGGAACGATATAGATAATTAGAACATTCAGTGTAGACAAAGGAAACCATATCACAGACCCAAACATCTATAAAATATAGGATAAGTTTCTCCTGAAGTTAGAGGGGTGCACACCATACAACAATATTATTATTGAGTCAGAGTCAGAGAGGTGCACACCATGACACAATAGAGAGTAGAGGACACAACACAACTGATGCCATTCTTCCATAAGAATCTAGGAGCAATTTTTACTGAGCTAAGAAATCTAGACTATATGATATAGCTTTTCCCAAGACTGATGAGATGTTGTACTGTGTCAAAGAATTCAGGCACAAGCCCCACCATGTGATCATCTCTATATTCAGGTCTCAATGGCCTTTTATCATTGTTACGGGACCATTGTAATTTACCTCATTATTCCTCCCAGCACCTATTTATTCCTACAGTCCAGATAACTTCCAATTAAGTGGTCCGAATCTTAAATGAAGGCATCTCAATTCTAGACAGGATGTCAGGGAAATAATGATGAGGTCCACATTCGAAACAAGGAGTTATGATCAAATCAACCACCCAACATCCAAAACAGGAATTGAGCTGACTAGATGCATCACGTGCTATTTAACGAGCATCAATTCGTTTTTTTATACTATTGTATTGTAAAATCTAAACACATAAATGCTGTAATGGCTGTCCTTGGCTCGCACAGTCTCACTGTTCAGGTGGGGTAAATCTCCAAAACAAAAATGTAGTCACTATCCTAACAAAAATGTAGTCAATGAAGCAATTCTTATGTATGTAAAAATACAACTCCAGAAGTCAGAACTCACCCTTAGGACTCTTGCTATCCTCCATTTCATCCTGAACATATTCCCTACTTATAAAAAACTCATCAATGTCGTCAAGGGTGGTGGAAGATCGACGACGGCGTCATGCCGTCGTCCCGCGCCAGCGCGCCGTGATCTGATGCCGTGCTGCGTCCAGGCTCGAGAGGAGGATTGGCCGGTGTAACCGACCGTTCATGCCTGGGCCGGATATTTGGACCACGCAGACACGTAGTACGTGTGTCTTTCTACATGGGCAACTGAAGTATACTTCACACATAGTTTACTAGGTGGTCATAACTAACATAAGAAAGTCAGTGCAGAGTAGCATTGCTACAATATCTTATATATGTAACAATGCTCTTCAGCATTTTGCTAAATTCTTGTAGTCCAATTCTGTTCTAATTTGTATGATAACAAAAAACAATGTAGTTTAACTGCAAACAATAAATAACGGTCAAGTTAAATCAACATAAGACATGTGCAATTTTTACAATAAAAAGCTTACATGTGTTACACTACTATTGTTTTTCTGTTATCTCATCTAATCCTTTTCATGATATTTTGTATCTTTGCAATGATGTCATGATCGAACCTACAAGATCAATGACATCAGTTACACTTAACCAAAATAGGACAGTTGCAGACTTGTGTCCCTTTCCTCCGTAAGTACATGGTTCACTTGTCACATCTATCTATTATATATTGATGAAGAATCTAAGATAAAGTTCGTGTTTTATGTAGTTTTGTGCTATTTGACGATATTCAAGATTTTAATAACTTACCACAAGTAAAGAGTGTCTTTGCGAGGGTAGTTGTTAAGTTTCCTAGGCATCGTAATAGTCAACACTTCATCCTACAGGACATCACTGTGAGTCACTTCATCAAGCTTTAAAATAGAGTCAATATAATCATGTTATTATATCATAGACTTTTTTGACTTATACGACATGTATTCTCAAAAAAATATCTAGGGAGCCAAAATCGAAGCAATTTCAAACGGCAATAATGTCGAACGGTTCGACGTCTTACTCAAACAAGGATACACATATACATTGTATAAAGTGGCATTCTGTTTAAACTGGGCGGAGGTTCAATTTCGGAATATTGCGCATGGGCTAGAGTTGGGATTGATAACACATACTATTGTGGAGCCATTCACTAAACCAATTCAATTTCCTCCATTTCCAAAATATCTTATGCCATTTCATGATGTTTACCAACAACCGCATAAGACGTTCGTAGGTAATCACCCTTCCCTCCATATGGTATATAACTTAACATCTTAAGTTTGCAAATTATTCAAAGGTAACTAATCACATGTGAATGGCTCAGACATTATTGGCATAGTTGTTCATTTGGAGCCATTAAAGTATATCGGTGGAAGGCCATACAGAGAGGCTGTACTAATGGATTCCAGGTCATATTAATTCATAGTTACACATTAATTCACAGTTACATTCTTTTTAAAACATTAAACATTTGTTAGGTTTTAATCAAACAATTATTATGTGTTTTATAGGTGGAATCTAATTGTCATGGGGGTATGGACCGATCTCCTGCAGAGAAATGCTCTACGATGGGCATTAGCTAAAGTTGACAAGAATATAATTATTGCAACAATGATGCGTCGTAACAATAAATACAGTAATTTCTCCTATACCTAGCATCTTTCAACATATATTCAATTTTCATGTTTATTATTAATTCTATACTATAAATAACAATAGGATGTTTGGAAACTTCGGACTATAGCACCATTCATTTCAACCCAGATCATCACACTACACACCGGCTGCAGAGTGAGTGGTTTTTTCAATATATTGTTAAAAACATTTAAAATTATGATGATTTAAAATAATCATGTTTTTACAAATCATGTTCTAAATTGCAGCCATTCGACACTCGTTGATTCAAAATCCAAGGAGTCGTGCCATCAATAATTTTCTGGGGAACAGACAAGCACAATTGACAACTATGATACCAGATTGAGACGTGTTTTAGCTTATTATAGTAGATATACTTTATTAATTATATGTAGTAGAACACTTAGTAACAATGATTTGGTCTCTATTTGTATTGGTCATGTGTCCAGTCTTAATGGTGATAGCTTTGTACAAAACTATGTGACTTATCTGTGAGCTAATAAAGAGGTTCATCACCGTGTTTTCTTACCAATGTTCTTACCAACTACTCCCTTTGCGGTGGTGTGTTCTACTGTGCAAAAAGAGAGGTATTGAGGAAGCCTATAACCATGCTGTCGGGGACCATAATTAGGGGTACCATCAAGACGCCTAATTCTCAGCTGGTAACCCCCATCAGCATAAAGCTGCAGAGGCCTGATGGGTTTGATTAAGTCAGGGATCAGTCCATACGAGCGACTTGATCACGCCACGCCCGAGCCTATCCTCGGGCGAGGGCAGCCGACCTTGAGATGACTCCGTCTCGCCTGAGGTCTCCTCTTTCACGACAGACGCATCACCGGCTCGCCCGAGGCCCCGCCTTCGATAAGAAGTAACCCTGACTAAATCACCGCGCCAACCGACCAAATCCCTGGGGCCTTCAACGCAAAAGGTAAGACTGACGGGTAGCCAGGCTTGGCCAAAAGCGCCAGAGGAAACTCCGCCTCGCCCGACCCAGGGCTCGGACTCGGGCTAAGGCCCCGGAAGACGGCGAACTCCGCTCCGCCCGACCTAGGGCTCGGACTCGGGCTAAGGCCCCGGAAGACGGCGTACTCGGGCTAAGGCCCCGGAAGATGGCGAACTCCGCTCCGCCCGACCCAGGGCTCGGACTCGGGCTAAGGCCTCGGAAGACGACGACCTCCGCCTCGCCCGACCCAGGGCTCGGACTCCGCCTCGGCCCCTACCGAACGATCTCCGCCTCGCCCGACCCAGGGCTCGGACTCTGTCTCTGTCTTGCAGGACGGACTCGACCTCGGCTTTGGAGGAGCCTCCACGACGCCCGACCTAGGACACGAGACCGCCACGTCAACAGGAGGCGTCATCATCACCCTGCCCTGAGCCGACTTGGGTCGCAGAGAACAAGACCGGTGTCCCATCTGGTCAGCACCGCCAGATAGGCAATGATGGCGCCCCGCTAGACCATGACGACGGCGACTCTTAGCTCCCTTACGAAAGCAGGGAGACGTCAGCAAAGAGCACAGCTGTTCCAACAGCTGTCCCTCCGTCAAGCTCCATTGCTTCTCCAACGGCCACGACGCCACACCAACAGGGTGCCAAGATCTCTCCGGCTGCCACCTTGGCATGTACTTAGGGCCCTAGCTCTCCCTTGCTAGACACGTAGCACCTTGCTACACCCCCATTTTGTACACCTGGCTCCTCTCCTTACGCTTATAAAAGGAAGGACCAGGGCCTTCTTAGAGAAGGTTGGCCTCACGGGAACGAGGGCAGGGGCAGGCGCTCTCTTGAGGCCGCTCGCTCCCCTCACCCGTGCAGACGCTTGTAACCCCCTACTGCAAGCGCACCCGACCTGGGCGCGGGACGAACACGAAGGTCGCGGGAACCTCCGTCTCTCTCTCTCTCTCTCTCTCTCGACCCGGCTCCGGCCACCGACCTCGCTCTCTCTTCCCCCCTTCGCGCTTGCCCACGCGCTCGACCCATCTGGGCTGAGGCACGCAGCACTCTCACTCGTCGGCTCGGGGACCCCCCGGTCTCGAAACGCCGACAGTTGGCGCGCCAGGTAGGGGCACGCTGCGTGTTGACGAGCAGTTCCCCGTCAAGCTCCAGATGGGCAGTCTCCAACGACCTCTTCAACCCGGGACGGTGCTCCGTTTCGGGAGCCTCGAGTTCATGTCTCTCGACAGCAGCTACGACATGATACTCCTTCCACCGCCGCGCGACAGCGACAATGATGGCGGACAGCCCGCCCGCCGGCGGCGGAATCGACGACGCCTTTCCCGCGTGGGGGAAGGACAACTTCCGAGCTCGCCCCATCCTCTCCCTCGCCGTCGGAGGAGGAGGAGGCGGGGCAACCAGGGCCGAGCGGGAGGCTGCGCTCCGACGGCTGTCGAGCAAATCGACATTCCCGGCGCCCCGACGGAGGACACGCCAAGCGTCGCCCTCGTGTTCGAGGCAAAGGCGAGCAGCATCCCCCCGCAACACATCGACCCCGAGCAGGCGGACGACGCCGGCGCGCTCACGAAGGGCCTGCAGGACGTCGCCCTCGTACCCAAGACGACGGCGCGATCAGCCCCCGACATGACTTCGTCGCTCCTCGTCGACAAAAAGGTACCGACTGCTCCCCATCTTTCGTCATTTCGACTCGACCTTAGCCCGCCTGGCGACCTCGCTTTGGCGGGCGCTCACATTGAGGCGAGTGCAACCTCTCTGGGGTTTCGTGTGCGGTCGCCTTGGGACCGATTGACGGGTGTCTCGACCTACGGACCCTCTGGGTCCGAGGACGATGACGACCCCAGCATCTGCTGGGATCCCTCCGGATCTGGCAACCCTAGTGCCATGCGGGACTTCATGACCGCATGTGACTACTGCCTCTCCGACTGTTCTGACGGCAGCCGCAGCCTTGGCGACAAGGACTGCGGCCCGAGCCGCGAATGTTTCCACATCGAGCTAGGGGATCTCTCCGGAGGCGGCTGTCTCGGCATGCCGGAGGATGGTGATCTCCCTAGGCCAGCGCCTCGCGCCGACATCCCGCGGGAGCTAGCTGTGGTCCCCGTTCCGGCGGGAGGTCACGACCCACAGCTCGAGCAAGTCCGCGGGGCGCAGGCCGGGCTCGATGAGGGAGCGGGAGCGCTCGAGGCAATCTGCCAGAACATCGGGCAGGTATGGGCGGGCCAGCCCCCGGCCGGAGAAATACGTCACTTGCCCCAGGGTCTCCAACACCGCATCACCAACGATGCCAGGGCCAGACTGCCTCCCGCATCCGGCGGAACCGGTCAGGACCTGGCAGCGGCAGCGATGCTCCTCCGCGCGATGCCGGAGTCATCAACCACCGAGGGTCGGCGAATCCAGGGAGAACTCAAGCATCTCCTGGAAGGCGCTGCGGCCCGACGGGCCGAAAGCTCCGCCTCCCGAAGGCAGGGGTACCCCTCGGAACCTCGTGCCGCGACTTCCCGACTCACGCGGGAAGCCTCGGTCTTCACCGGGCGCACGCGCAACACCGCGCCTGCGGCCCCGGGCCACCTCGGCGACGAGCACCCTCATCGCGATCGTCGGGCGCGCCTCGACGAAAGGGTGCGCCGAGGCTACCACCCCAGGCGTGGGGGACGCTACGACAGCGGGGAGGATCGGAGTCCCTCGCCCGAACCACCCGGTCCGCAAGTCTTTAGCCGAGCCATTCGGCGGGCGCCGTTTCCGCCCCGATTCCGACCCCCGACTACTATCACGAAGTACTCGGGGGAAACGAGACCGGAATTGTGGCTTGCGGACTACCGCCTGGCCTGTCAACTGGGTGGGACGGACGATGACAACCTCATCATCCGAAACCTCCCCCTGTTCCTCTCCGATACCGCTCGTGCTTGGTTGGAGCACCTGCCTCCGGGGCAGATTTCCAACTGGGAAGATCTGGTTCAGGCTTTCGCCGGCAACTTCCAGGGCACGTACATGCGCCCCGGGAATTCCTGGGACCTCCGAAGCTGTCGGCAACTGCCGGGAGAGTCTCTTCGGGACTACATCCGGCGGTTCTCGAAGCAGCGCACCGAGCTGCCCAACGTCACCGACTCCGATGTCATCGGCGCGTTCCTCGCCGGCACCACCTGCCGCGACCTGGTGAGCAAGTTGGGTCGCAAGACCCCCACCAGGGCGAGCGAGCTGATGGACATCGCCACCAAGTTCGCCTCCGGCCAGGAGGCGGTAGAGGCCATCTTCCGAAAGGACAAGCAGCCCCAGGGCCGCCCGTCGGAAGATGCTCCCGAGGCGTCTACTCCGCGCGGCGCCAAGAAGAAAGGCAGGAGGAAGTCGCAAGCGAAGCGCGACGTTCCCGATGCAGACCTTGTCGCCGCTGCCGAGCACAAGAACCCTCGGAAGCCCCCCGGAGGCGCCAACCTCTTCGACAAGGCTCTCAAGGAGGCGTGCCCCTACCATCAGGGGCCCGTCAAGCACACCCTCGAAGAATGCGTCATGCTTCGGCGCCACTTCCATCGGGCCGGGCCACCCGCAGAGGGTGGCAAGGCCCGCGACGACGACAAAAGGGAGGATCGCCAAGCAGGAGAGTTCCCAGAGGTCCGCGACTGCTTCATGATCTACGGAGGGCATGCGGCGAATGCCTCGGCTCGGCATCGTAAGCAAGAGCGTCGGGAGGTCTGTTCGGTGAAGGTGGCGGCACCAGTCCATCTAGACTGGTCCGACAAGCCCATCACCTTCGACCGGGACGACCACCCCGACCACGTGCCGAGCCCGGGGAAGTACCCGCTCGTCGTCGACCCCGTCATCGGCGACGTCAGGCTCACCAAGGTCCTGATGGATGGAGGCAGCTGCCTCAACATCATCTACGCTGAGACCCTCAGGCTCCTGCGCGTCGACCTATCGTCCGTCCGAGCAGGCGCTGCGCCCTTTCACGGGATCATCCCCGGGAAGCGCGTCCAGCCCCTCGGACAGCTCGACCTCCCTGTCTGCTTCGGAACACCCTCCAACTTCCGAAGGGAGACTTTGACGTTCGAGGTGGTCGGGTTCCGAGGAACCTACCACGCAGTGTTGGGAAGGCCATGCTACGCGAAGTTCATGGCCATCCCCAACTACACCTACCTGAAGCTCAAGATGCCGGGCCCCAACGGGGTCATCACCGTCGGCCCCACGTACAAACACGCATTCGAATGCGATGTGGAGTGCGTGGAGTACGCCGAGGCCCTCGCCGAGTCCAAGGCCCTCATTGCCGACCTCGAAAGCCTCTCCCGAGAGGTGCCGGACGTGAAGCGACACGCCGGCAACTTCGAGCCAGCAGAGGCGGTTAAGGCCGTCCCTCTCGACCCCAGTGGCGACGCCTCCAAGTAGGTCCGGATCAATTCTGGGCTCGGCCCCAAATAAGAAGCAGTATTCGTCGACTTTCCCCGCGCAAACGTCGACACTTTTGCGTGGGGTCCCTCGGGCATGCCCGGCATACCGAGGGAGGTCACCGAGCGCTCGCCGATATCCAAGAAGGAGCCCGACCCGCCAGACGACCTCTGCGCGAACGACGCCCGGGGGCTGCGCCCTTTCCCCACTCACGCATGAGAACCAGTCATCAAGGAAGGGTCGGCCTCGCCCTGGCAGAGCCCGACCCTCCCTCGGGGGCTAAAAAGGGGGAACCCCTCTCGTCGAGTTTGGACGTACCGTTCCGCGTCAGAAAAACTCTTTTTTCGGACAAGAAGGGTTTTTTGCGTTCTCCCGGATGCGTCAGAAGCAGGGTCCTGAGGAGCGAACTTGGGTACGAGTAAATGGCGAGACCGACTGGGCTGGGGAACACCTATGCCCCCGGGCTAGGGACACCTCACTCGTCGCCTGCCACGAAAAAGGACCCAGCTCGGGAAATCACCCTGTTGTCGACACTACGGGCCAGGCGCGAAAATCGAAACGAAAAGAAGCATGACTTCACGGAAGAAAAGTAAAATGTCTAGGCCTCGATGGCCGCGGCAGATCACACACCCAACAGAAATTGTCCCAACAAAAATCAGGCGTCGCCTCGGGCAGGGGCCGCGCCCTCAACTCCACCCCCGCCGTCGGTAAGGTCCACCTCCGCTTCCGGCAGCGGCGCGGGAGGAAGAATCTCCGCTTCGAAGGCGGTCGCCAGCGCCGCGCTCGGACCCGCAGCGACCGCGTCGAGCCGCTGAACCTCCGCCAGGGCCGCCTCGTCTTCGTCAGGCAGGCAATACCCCTCGCTGACCCGCTCCAAGTCCACGACGTAGTGGGAAGCGAGCACGGCGAAGGCCCGCCTGACGCCGTGGTGCAGCGCCTCGTGGACTTTACCGCGCGCATAATCACCTAGGGCTTGAAGACGGCTTTGGGGAGAGCTCCCTGAAGGGACGTCGCCGGGACCGAGTTTCCGATAGACCTCCGAGACGGCCTCGGACATGGCCGCGAGATCGGCCTCCCTTTGCTCAGCAGCCCCGTCGAGCGCCTCGGCAAGCGCCTTGGCAGACTCGTCGAGGGCAGACTCGAGCTCTGCGAACGACCAGAAGAAAGGCCTCAAACCCAAGCGGAAGAAACGGACAAGATCGAGAACCGAGGACGGTCGAGCCATACCTCTGGTTCGGACGCGCTGCTCCGAGGCTGCGACTTGGGCTGCGGCCAGATCGGCCGCAAGGATCCTGGCCCGGCTCTCGGCCTCGGCAGCTTGGCCCCGAGTTTGGTCCCGCTCCTCGGCAACCTGGGCGAGCTCCGACCGCCGCTGAAGCACCTCCGTGCGCGCCGCCGCCGCCTCGGCCTTCAGGTCAGCACAGAGCAGCTGGAGGTCCGCTATCTTAGCGTCTTGCTGAGAAAGGCGCGCGGTAGCCCCGGCGAGCGAGGACCTCAGGGACCGCAGCGAGCCCCAGACGACGGCCTCGCGTCGAATGAACGACGACTTGGCAGCGCTCCGGTCCGTCAGGTCCTGGAAAGGAAAACAAGATATCACGACGAACGCCTCACTCACAGAGGCAAGAAGGTATGCCTGAAACCATTACCTGAAGGATTTTGGGGACGTCCCCGCAGAGAACCTCCAGCGACGATCGGAGCAACCCCACTGTCGCCTCCGCACGCTTGCGGAGCTCGTCCCAGGACTGGTCCTCCTCTTCGTCGTCAAGAACGAAGATAGGGCCCGAAGCCTCACGGGTCCGGAATCGGAGCAACTGGCCCTGGGCCTCGGGGCTCTGCCCCACAGCGACAAGGCTGCCGCCCGCCCGGAAGCACTGTGCGTCCGCGCCCACCTCTTCCGAGGCTCCGGGCGCCGACGCTGCGGCCATCTCGACGTCGGCGGCAACTGTACGCTCTCCGACTGGGGCGGTGTCAACTGCGGCAGCGGCAGACGCCGGCATGGCCGACATGGCAGGTGAGCTCGGGACCGCATCGGCGCCGGCCGCCTCCCCGATCACGATGGCCACCTCGGCAGAGGAGCCCGCCTCGGGGACCTGCTCCCCCGGAACATGCGACGCCTGAGCCCCGTGCGGCGGGGCGCCCTGCGAAAGGGTCGGCCGAGCGGCAGGGCCCGAGGTGGCGCCAGCCGCCTGGACCAACGTCGTCTTGAGGGCCTTCCGAGGCGCCAGGTCGGTAGGGCCATGGCTCCGCTTGCTGGAGAAAACAAGAAAGGGAAAATCACGACCCAGACATATGAATGAAGCGCCGGACGAAGACATTCTAAGGTACTCACCCGCTCCGGATCATGATCCACGGTGTCTGGGGGGAGGTCTCTTGGCTCCCGCTTCCTGGAACCACCCCCGAGGTCCGCCTCACCAACAGCCCCGGCGCCGCCCTCGCCTCGGACGCCCCTGAGGCCCGGGAGGCGGACTGCCCAGGCGCCGCCATGGCAACCTGAGGACCGCTCCCCCATGCCGCCGGCGCGGGCGATGGTTCCCGAGGAACAAAACCCTCGGCCCGGCTCCCTGTAGTCGCGTCAGCTCCTCCAGCCGAGGGGTCAAGAACCCTCTCGGGTTGCCCCGCCCCTCAGGACGGAGATCCGGCGCCTCGGCTCCAGGGACCGACGACGTAGGCCCGCTCGGGGGCTGACTCGACGGCTCCCGACCGCGCCCCAAGCCGGGGCTGAGGCCGAGACGGGCGGCCATGTCGTCCTCCTCCTCTTCGTCGTCGTCGTCATCGTCATCGTCGGACGTCTCCGGCGACAGCTCCCTGGGAAGTCCTTCCCTCTCCTGCTGGCGACGGCGTTTCTCCAGGGCGTCCCGAGCCCGCCTCCGCCTGCGGGCCCGGGCCTTCTCCGCATCCTTTTTCTTCTTCTCCTCCTCCGCGGCGACTCGTCGCGCCGCCCGACCCACCGCGTCCTCCGGGACCCGCGGTAGGGAGGGTTTGTGCCGCCCCACCTCCTAAAAAGGGGGGAGAAAGAAACCCGATTGTGAGAATCAGAAGCAACCCGGTATGCGAAGAAGGAAGGAACGAACACTCACCAGAGCGACGCACCCCTGGTCGGGGCGCATTCGAGGCTGAGAGAAGGCGTGGGGGTCCTGCTTCCCCATCGCGGCCGACACCCGCCGGTGGAGGGCATCGTGGGGAAGAGGATCAGGGGACATCCGTGACCCCTCCCAGTCGGCCTCCTGGGTCATCTCCCAAAGCGACAGCCGCCGCTCCGCCAGGGGAAGCACCCTCCGGCGGTGGATGGCGGCAACCACTCCCGCGACGGTGAGCCCCTCCTCCCGCAATGCCTTCAGGGCCTGGAGAAGAGGTTCGAGGTTCTTTTGCCTCTCGTGTGGAGTCCCGTGGCGCCAGGCGTCGGGAACGGCGGTGACAATCCGCTGAGAGAACGGCGGGAGCGACCCTCCGTCATTCCGGAGGTAGAACCACCGGCGCTGCCAACCCTTGTTCGAGGATGAGAGGACGGCAGGGATATACTGCAACGACCGTGACTGCCTCAGCAAGAGGGTGCAGCCGCCTGCCCGCACCGCCGCACGGACCTTCCTCTCCCCCGTCGACGAAGCAAAAAGCTCGGCAAAAAAGAGGTGAGTCCACAAATCCCAATGGGGGGCGATCCCCAGATACCCCTCGCACACCGCTACAAAGATAGCGGCCTGCGCGACGGAGTTGGGGGAGAGGTTGTGCAGTTCCACCCCGTAGTGGAACAGGAGGGCCCGCATGAAGCGGCTCGACGGCACACCAAATCCCCGCTCATGGAAGGAGATGAAGCTCACTACATACCCCGGCGGAGGGGATGGAGCGACTCCGCCCGCGGGAGGAATCCATTCCGGCCGCTCCTTATCGGTAAGGGGGCGGAGCAAACCCTCGTCGACAAGGTCCTCCAGATCACCCGCCGTCACCGTGGAGAAAGGCCACGGGTCGCGCGGCGAGATGATGGTCACCCGGTCGGCCATCGCCAAGGCAGAGAGGTTGGCGGCGTGAAGGACAGGGAAGGGCGGTTTTCCTTTCCTGACTAGATCTCTCAGGCTGCAAAAAACCTGAGAGGGAGGCGAGAAGTGGAGTCGAGAACCGTCACCGGACCCTCTCCGGGGTACATAAAGACCAAGGTCAAGACGGTTCCAACGTACCGCCCGAACCGGACGCGGGGTTCAAAAAACGCGAAGCGAAACAGCCGTTCCTCGAACGGCTCGCGCACGCAACGGCAGCCTCACCGACCGCTTACCCCGGCGCATTAACTCCGTGGCTAGACAGGTGACGTTTCTGGCAGGGGAAGCTAGCGACGCTTCGCCTTCGCCAAAACAACCACGCCGAAAAAGGTACGCCACGACGTTCAATTTCGAACCCCTTTTTCCCTTTTCCTTCTTTCTCTATCTCTTGCAACAGGGACCGAGAAGGGGGATAACCCCAAAGGGATCCTTCCCCGTGAAGGAACTAGGCTCCGAGCCCCCCTACTGATCAGAGGTTCGAAGGCTGGCCCCCCGAAGGGTTCGACAGCCGCCTCAGATCGTGTGGGCCCGACACCCACTACTGGTCAGGGGTTCGAAGGTCGGCCCCCGAAAGGTTCCACGACCGCCTCAGGCTACTCGGGCTCCGCGCCCCTTACTGATCAGGGGTTCGAAGGCTGGCCTGTCGAAGGGTTCACAGTCGCCCCAGACGCCGAGCGAGGGATGACCAGGGGTACGTTCGATACATAACCAAGGCTCGGGCTGCGCTCCCGAGGTACCCTAGGACATTTCCGAGACCAGTGGGAACGACTCTGTAACGGAATCCCATCGGAGGGAGGCAACGAGCCCTCGGACCCCGTCGCTAGGGGACCGGGTCCGGCAGATCACCCGCAGGTACTTTTGGGCGTGCCTCCGGGCCCCTAGCCGACCCCCAACGAACGGGGCACGGACGTCCACTCGGATTACCCGATTGCAGCTCACCGGAGACACCATGTTCGGTGCCCACCGAGGGTAACATGGCGCACTCCCCCCCTCCTCCTTGCGGAAAGGCGACGTAGGGGCGTATATAAAAAGGCCGAGTCTGTCCCTGACCGTCCTCTCGCTCCGTGCGGAGGCTCGGGGGCTGCTCTCGCAAACCCGGCTCCGGCCGAACCGTTGACAGCGTCAACATACCAGCCCGAGAACTTGGGCCCCGACAGTGCACCTGGGCTACGCCCTGCTCGCATGAGGGAACCGCCAGACCAGCCGAGGCATTGCGCAAGGCATTAAGACCTCGGAGGAGTGAAACCACTCCTCCGAGGCCTCGGGGGCTACACCCGGCGGGTGCGCTCGCGCGCACCCACCGGAACCAAGTACCACCGAGAAAGGCTGGTCCCCTTGCAAAAAAGTGCGACGCAAGCCTCCAAGCGAGTGTTAACACTCTCTTCGAGGCTCGGGGGCTACTGTCGGGGACCATAATTAGGGGTACCCTCAAGACGCCTAATTCTCAGCTGGTAACCCCCATCAGCATAAAGCTGCAGAGGCCTGATGGGTTTGATTAAGTCAGGGATCAGTCCATACGAGCGACTTGATCACGCCACGCCCGAGCCTAGCCTCGGGCGAGGGCAGCCGACCTTGAGATGACTCCGTCTCGCCTGAGGTCTCCTCTTTCACGGCAGACGCATCACCGGCTCGCCCGAGGCCCCGCCTTCAATAAGAAGTAACCCTGACTAAATCACCGCGCCAACCGACCAAATCCCTGGGGCCTTCAACGCAAAAGGTAAGACTGACGGGTAGCCAGGCTTGGCCAAAAGCGCCAG
Source organism: Zea luxurians (assembly GCA_029449295.1). NCBI lineage: Eukaryota > Viridiplantae > Streptophyta > Magnoliopsida > Poales > Poaceae > Zea > Zea luxurians. The sequence continues at coordinate 34,183,399 of JAOPSE010000016.1, read as the reverse complement.
AGGAAACTCCGCCTCGCCCGACCCAGGGCTCGGACTCGGGCTAAGGCCCCGGAAGACGGCGAACTCCGCTCCGCCCGACCCAGGGCTCGGACTCGGGCTAAGGCCCCGGAAGACGGCGAACTCCGCTCCGCCCGACCCAGGGCTCGGACTTGGGCTAAGGCCCCGGAAGACGGCGTACTCGGGCTAAGGCCTCGGAAGATGGCGAACTCCGCTCCGCCCGACCCAGGGCTCGGACTCGGGCTAAGGCCTCGGAAGACGACGACCTCCGCCTCGCCCGACCCAGGGCTCGGACTCCGCCTCGGCCCCTGCCGAACGATCTCCGCCTCGCCCGACCCAGGGCTCGGACTCTGTCTCTGTCTTGCAGGACGGACTCGACCTCGGCTTCGGAGGAGCCTCCACGACGCCCGACCTAGGACACGAGACCGCCACGTCAACAGGAGGCGTCATCATCACCCTGCCCTGAGCCGACTTGGGTCGCAGAGAACAAGACCGGTGTCCCATCTGGCCAGCACCGCCAGATAGGCAATGATGGCGCCCCGCTAGACCATGACGACGGCGACTCTCAGCTCCCTTACGAAAGCAGGGAGACGTCAGCAAAGAGCACAGCTGTTCCAACAGCTGTCCCTCCGTCAAGCTCCATTGCTTCTCCAACGGCCACGACGCCACACCAACAGGGTGCCAAGATCTCTCCGGCTGCCACCTTGGCATGTACTTAGGGCCCTAGCTCTCCCTTGCTAGACATGTAGCACCTTGCTACACCCCCATTTTGTACACCTGGCTCCTCTCCTTACGCTTATAAAAGGAAGGACCAGGGCCTTCTTAGAGAAGGTTGGCCTCACGGGAACGAGGGCAGGGGCAGGCGCTCTCTTGAGGCCGCTCGCTCCCCTCACCCGTGCGGACGCTTGTAACCCCCTACTGCAAGCGCACCCGACCTGGGCGCGGGACGAACACGAAGGTCGCGGGAACCTCCGTCTCTCTCTCTCTCTCTCTCTCTCTCGACCCGGCTCCGGCCACCGACCTCGCTCTCTCTTCCCCCCTTCGCGCTCGCCCACGCGCTCGACCCATCTGGGCTGGGGCACGCAGCACTCTCACTCGTCGGCTCGGGGACCCCCCGGTCTCGAAACGCCGACACATGCCTTCTAAAAGAAGTACATCAACCTGAGATGCTTTTAGTGAATCTTTTGTTCGGTCTGTTTTTTAATATGCATATATACCTAAGAAATTGTAAGCATCATTTTTCTGTCCTAGATCAATATAAAATAATCATATACGTCAGATTCTATATGCATGAAAAATGCTACATCAGCTACTCCTTGTTGCTTTGGATTACATACAGGTATACAACTGTCATATTTGTAATTTTAATGTATGAAAGACGTGCATTTAATAAAACATATGCAACAACTCAGTATATAGATGAGAAATGACACAAATGAGCCTGACAATTTCATCATAACAGTATACCCTAAAGTTTTAGTCATCTGCAATTTCCATAGTGCTTCTTAATATGGTTTTAAATACAAAAAATGAGAATCAGAATATTTACCCGAAGGTAGTAGACAACAAGCAGACTACCATTTGGTTTCATGGGCATTTCATGAGCAGAGTCAAAGAGGGACTTGTGAAGATGTTTCTCCTCCGAATCCCAGGGCAGATCAATCATTTTATCAACTAAATTCCTTTTAATGCAGATAGCCAAAATTCGGTCACCATCATCTCAACATGATAAACCCAAGCGTTTTTTAATGCATCCTCAGCATGTGTCATTTTTGCTGAGTGTTGCTCTTTCACCTTAGAGCAGTAGCTCCTATGATACATAAACGCTTCTGTTAGGAGGCGACATTCAATTCTGACACGAACCACAGTCACTGCCTCACTAAGAGATGAAATGCCATCTTTTTTAAAGTTTTCTGTAGCAGAGAAGCTTCCATGCCCTGTGCACTTTAGCACAAGAAGTGCCATATCATATTTTTGTCGTTCCAGCAGAACTTGTGCTATCTTTGGATGTGTTTCCTTGCTAGAGATTTTGGGAAGATGAGAGTACGCCTCCTGCAAAGGAAGCAGGGTTGCATCACAAACATAAGATAATGAAGACAAAATCCATGAAACTCAATTAAAATGGCACTGCATACATATACAGACGAGATTCAAATCTGAAGTCAATGGTACCATGAACAAAAAAAACAAATCATTGTTACATAGCAGTACGTAACACAAACTATAACACGATTCCAATAACAAAACACTACAATGCAAATGTGTTCAGGTAAGTGCAGGCAGCCAACAAAAAGAATGTCTGCAATTCAAAGAAAAAGTAAACACATCACGCCTGTGATCCTTGCAATTGCTATGCTCATTAAGTACTGTGAATTTTTAAGAGAATTATTTGAAAATCATAGCATGCTGGAGGGTTTTTGCATGCCCAAACCCCAAAACCCATCCTGTAACCTCGCAGAGGGCACGAAATCTGCGGTGACAGGTACACGAACACTGTCAAAGAGTCCTCGAGAGGGAGATGAAGTGGAGGGCAGAGGAAGAAAGCGAGGAGAGGTGGAAGGAGAAAAATAAGTCTGCCGTCAGAAATGATCTTGGCAATCCAAGGTGACGGACCTGATGTCCAGAACGTGCGTCCTCCTGGACATAAAATAATTAAGATAAGTGTATGGAAATAGGGAATTCAGGGGCACAGACAGGCTCATTCTGTGCTATCCTAAGATAGCAATTGAGTTTCACAACCTCTATAGGAACTGAATGCTTATTAGTGCTGCTTAAATGAGGCTATGTTTGTTTCCCTTCTATATTATATATAAGCTAGATTATGGTTAGAAGAGTAAAATATCACTTTGTCAATGACTTCTTTCTTCACAACTTCTTACTTTTAGTAGCATCATAATTTAGTGACATTGGATTCATGTTACAAATGGGTGACATGCTGGAAACAGTAGCAACCTTGTTATACTGTTTTGGTTTTTGCGTGGTGTAGTACTAAACTCTTAGGTTCTGAGTTGAATTCCCGGTGTAAACAAAATTTCAGACCTCAGTTAAAAAATCTCCTTGTTGTGCTTCATCCACTCTTGTGTTACGGAAACTATATGTGGGCTACCTTCCGTCCTGGGGGATGTTGCATAGTGGGCAGAGCTGACCCTTTATTAGTTAATGCCATTAGGGATAGCTTATTAATAATGATCCTTACCTTCTGAGTTATCTCAAAGGCAATGTCAAGAGTGTTCTGGTAAGCCTCTTCTGCTGGAACACAGTAGTTTGCTAACCCTGAAACACAAACACACATTTATGATTTGTTGCTGTAAGTATTAAGTAGGTAAAAACAGGTAACAACTAACAAGGCTAGCATTACCCATCGTTACAGCTTCAGCTGCACCACATCTGCGGCCATTGAATATCAGTTCCTTTGCTCTGGACCTCCCTATGATCCTAGGAAGGCATTGCGTACCTCCAGCTCTGTATAGTGCAGCAGACGGAAGCAAATTACTCTGGTAGTTTTGGTTAGGTTCTGTGTACCTTTTAATTTAAGTACATCAAAAAATGCATGTACAATTTCCATAGTCAAAGCATGCAGTAGGAAAGTTCTATCATGACAAAGAAAACCAATGTCAATTTTGATTCTAGAAAAGTAAACACATCATGTAAAGTTCTGCTAACTGGTTTCACCTTTTCAGCATCAACAAATTAAATCGACTATTTGAAAGGTAATTAAAGTTGATGTAGATGTTTACTTCTACAAGTTCCTTATGCTTGAGTCTTTGTTTCAAACTTTTGCTAGCCACGTCAGATTATTTTCTGTGAAATCACGTCCAGTTACAGCTAGATTTATCACGTCACAATTGAAGATGAAAATTGCACCAGTCTGGGGACTCCCTATGTATTTCTGTTTTTCAGGCTATTTTGTTCTAGAGCATCTTGACATTTTCTTAAAAAATTCGTATATAAAACTAAAAAAGAAAAACACAGGGTGGCTTGTGTAGGTTATATATTTCCATACCCAGGTATAATAGCAAGGCTTGTTTCTGGCAGTCCAAGTTCAACATTTTCTCCGGCACAGATTGAAATAACAGTCTTAAAGTATAATCAGTGCAGTTAAAGTATAATCTTAAAAATACAAGATGATACAAGACTCCTCATAGGAATGGAAAAGGGCTATGCTGACTTATTAAACAGCAGTCAGTACTTATTTTCTTTCATCCAAATTACTCAAGGATCATATAATCTAAAGAACTTTGAAAGGATTCAAATATGTGTAGCCAGTAATAAGGTATCTGGCAGATCATCGGTCCGGCGGAGCGGAGAGCAGCGCGTAATGCGACGGCCAAACCGCTGCCAACGATGTGATTTAGATACATTTTCTGGCTGTCGTCCTGAAGGGGCAACGGCTGAAACAAAACAAATCTCGCAGAAAAACGGTGAACACAAATAGTAGTATAGACTACAGAACACTACTTTCGATCGATTAGCTCGTTTCCTCCTCGCTGAAGAACTGTGCGATCGAGTGTACTGTAGCAGCCGATTTTTTGTCAATCTGTGCCTGTATTCTGGTGATCTAGTCACTCATTCTCTGCTCTGTTGGTCGACTTTTCAGCCCTGCTCTGTTGTTGTCCGTCGTGCATTGATTTGGATCCGCAGCTCCAGCTATATACTTACAATAAAGCAACAATTTTAGAGATGAATTTCAATTGACTTCCATTTAGCTCGATAGGACTTTCCCTATCTCTACAAATCATTGCTATTCGATTAGAAATTGAGCGTATATTATCCTCTGTTGAAGTCTGATAAGATTACTCATCCTTTGTATACAGGTTTTCTGACTGATTGGAAGACGTAGATGGATCCGTTTCAAAATAATGATGTTCATTATCCATTAAGAGAATTGTCTAGCAACACTGTTGAAGGTATATCTACTAATAAAATGGCTTATTTGACATTTCAACAATGTTTAAAATTGAATAAATTTGATGGTTTAGGAGAATGTGTTGATGCAAGTCAACGTAAGAGGGAAAGAGAAAGAGCACGATATGCCGCGATGAGTGTTGAAAAAAAATGAATTGAAGAAGCGTCGTGAGTCACGTAAAAAAGAAAACCTTATGCAGCATGAGTATTCAGAAGGTATATTAACTATTCCTGTGCATCAGTTATTTTAAGAGTAACGTTGTTACTTTTCTTATGAGTTGTTTGGTTGTTTTATAGATTGCAATATCCCTATAAACAAGAATAACTCTCATCAAAGCACCAATATTGAGGACATAAATTCCATACATTTGTTAGGTGCTGGTTGAAATTATATTCTAAGTTTAGATTTTAGATTAGAAGAAGTTTTATACTATACCGTGTGATAGCACTCTAGGTAATTATGTTTCTCTGTCATGTTCTTTGCCTATACCGTGTTATAACACTCTAGGTATTGGGCACCATTAGTTGGTATATATATATATATATATATATATATATATATATATATATATATATATATATATATATATATATATATATATATATATATAAAAGCCCCTAAGACCTTTTCTACTTTCAACTTTAAGGCACATCGGGTCTAACGTGTCATCAACATGCTTCCAATCCAAGTTCAGAAGTTTTAGATGCAAGGGAACGTAAGAGAATCCGAGAAAGAACTCGATTTGCAACTCAAACAACGGAACAAAGGGCATTGCGTAATAGGGAACCATGTAATAAGAAGGCAAGGAAAGACTATAGAATAAGACAACGAGGAATGCTAAACCAGGACTCAATCGCCATTGAGAACCCAAAGTTTACCCCAGAGCTTCAGTGGAGTCCAGCGAATTCTCAAGCGCCTCATGGGTCTCTGTCTTGCTCCAAGGACATGGTCATCTCTGAGTTGAGCGCAATACCTTTTGTTCCTGCTCCGTCGCAGCCTAAGGATGTTGAGGAAGACAAAATAACACAGTCTCCTAGACGAAAATGACATAAGCGTCATGTATCGTCTGGTGAAAAACAGAACCTGGTATCTCGTCAAAACTAGAAATTTCAATCTACAATTGGAGGAAACTTTGCTACTGCAACTAGGGATCGTGAAATGGATACCAATGAGAACAATGAAATTGATCATCCGACTGCTTCTGAGATTGATAATAATGTGTAAGGAAAATGGACCCCGGGCCATTTGGCTAATTGAGTTTTGGTGTTTGATGAACAACACAATCCGTGAACTAATAAGTTTTCTAGTGTTTGTGTTTTGTAGTTCACAGGATGCGAAGAGAATTGGACCAAGGCAATGAGGATGCAACACCTCAAAAGAAGACATAAAAAGATGCATAGGAGTCCAATACTCAAGAACAAAGAAGCCCGAAGAAATCAGCGAAGAAATCCAAGATAAGGGCTGTCAGCCAGCGCCTGGTGGTGCACCGGACATTGGTGTCCGGTGTGCACCGGACTGTCCGGTGAGGCACCGGACAGTCTGCGCAGAGAGGCCGCAGTCAGGCGCTCTCTGGCTGTAGCACCGGACTGTCCGGTGTGCCAACGGGCAGACGGCAACGGTCGGATCCAACGGTCGACTGCTACAGGCGCCAACGGTCGGCTGACGTGGCGTGCACCGGACATCTACTGTGCAGTGTCCGGTGGTGCACCGGACTGTCCGGTGCACCCGACAACAGAAAGCTGCTGCTTTCTGTCCAACGGCTAGTTTGGGGTGTGGAGGCTATAAATACCACCCCAACCGGCCATTCTCAAGTGTGAGAGCCCAAGCAACATACCAATACACATAGTGCATATTTCCAAGTGCTCAAACACCCAAGTGCTTAATAGAATCACTCGGTGATTAGCGTAGGTGCTTTGCGAAGTGCTTAGGTTAGTTAGACCGCTTTAGCGCTTGCTCTAGGTGAATCCTAGTTAGTTGAGTGAGTTTAGATAATCCTCACAACCCCTCGGCTCTTGCGTGAGTCGTTGTAATTGTACCGAGTGGGGCGAGAGTCTTGCGAGACCGTGACAACCGCGTTTGTGTTACGGCCGCCACCGTGTACCGGAGGGAACGAGGCCCGCGGTGTTTCGGCCGGAAGCTCGATAGTGGAGACGGCGGGGAGCGTCCGAGAGGAGCCGGAAGCGGAGCACCACTTGCGCGTGGAGAAGGCCCGCGACTCTCTACGGAGTTACTCGACCGTGGTGCTTGGCCCTCGCGTGGGCTTCCCTTTGCGTAGGGGCACCAACGAGGATTAGTCGGGACCTTGCGTGGTTCCGGATACCTCGGTAAAAATACCGGCGTCATCCACGAGAGTTTGCTTCTCTACTTGGCTCTTTACATTCCGCATTTATATTAAGCATTTAAGTTTCAATCTTGTAGTCATACTTATTTAGTATAGATTGAAACTTAGCCTTTGCGGTAGAGATAGCAACACTTAGACAAAACCTAGTTTGCACATTCTAGTTTTGATTATTTGCATAGGTTTTGCTCTAGGGATTTAATTGTGGCCTAGTTTAGTAAAAGTTTTAGAAGTCCTAATTCACCCCCCCCCCTCTTAGGCGTCACTCGTTTCCTACAATTGGTATCAGAGGCCGGTTTGGCTCATTTGAATCGCTTTAGCTTCACCGCTAAAAGAGCCGACGCTTTTTAGAGGAAGGGATGGATACCCATAGGCCACCACATTTCGACGGCACTAACTTCCCATATTATAGTGCTAGAATGGCTTGTTACCTAGAGGCCGTTGATCTAGGTGTTTGGAGAGTCACTCGTGACGGGATGAAACCCCTCAAGAATCCCGAGAAACCCACCACGAGTGAGGAAAAAGAAATCCATTTAAATGCTAGAGCCAAAAATTGCTTGTATGAATCTCTTAGCATGGATATTTTTAATCAAGTATTTACCTTCAAAACTGCTAATGAGATTTGGCTAAAATTGCATGAGCTCCATGACGGCACATCCAATGTCCGTGAGCAAAAACATTGCCTAGTCTTAAATGAGTATAATTCTTTTGCTATGAAAGATGATGAGCTTGTTAGAGACATGTATTCTCGTTTGAATCTAATAATCAATGAGCTCAACTCTATTGGCATTAATAAGCTAGGTGATGCGGACATTGTGAGGAAGATTATCTCCCTGCTACCACAACAAAGATATGGGAGCATCGTCACCATCCTTCACAACATGGAGGACTTGAGCAACATGACGCCGACCATTGTGATTGGGAAAATTGCGGCTTTTGAGATGTCGCGAAAAATGAGTCGGGGAGAGGAGCCAACTTCCTCAAGACCATATGCTTTTGCATGTGATGAAAGGAAGGGCAAAAAGAAGGCTCCCACTCCAAGTTCCTCAAGTGAAGAAGAGGAAGAAGAAGAAAGTGATGATGATGAAGATAATCAACCATGCACATCATCCTCCGAGGACGAAGAAACAATCCGACGCGTCGGAAAGGTAATGAGGATGATCCGCAAGATTAATCTAATGGGTGTGCCCCTGCAGGTCGAGGATCTTCTCTTTAACATTGACAGGAAAAAGCAAAGGAAGAGAGGATGTTTCGCATGTGGGGAGAAGGGCCACTTCAGGGACAACTGTCCAAATATGGCCAAACCCAAAAAGGAGAGGAGCAAAGGCAAGGCGCTAACAAGTGTTAGAACTTGGGATGATTCTTCAAGTGAAGATGAACCTCCAAGGACGCGCAGCCACCGGTCCTCATCACGCTCATCACGGTCATCACACAAATGCCTTATGGCAAGAGGTAACAAAAGCATTCCATCCTCTAGTGATGAAAGTAGTAGTGATGATGAAGGTGAGGGAAAGCCCTATGTAGATGAGCTTGCGGAAGCCGTAGAATTTTTCCAGGATGTTTGCACTAAGCAAAAAGCTCAACTTAAAACTTTGAAAAATAAGTTGATTAGCTCCCAAAATGATTATAAAGGTTTGCTAGAAAAATTTGAAACTTTTGCAAACTTAAATAGTGAGCTGTCAACTAAAATTGAGCTATTAGAATCTAGTGCTCCATCCACTGCTACCGATGATAGCCTTATTAAAAAGAATGAAAAACTTAAGGCTAAGTTAGCTAGCTCCCAAGAAGCTATTGAAAATTTGCTAGAGAAAATGGAAATTCTTAGCATACACAATAATGAGCTAACTACTAAGCTAGAAAACATTGGTAGCACCCCAACAGCATCTTTAGTTGAAATACCTGAAATAATTATGAAAGATGCTTCTACTTCTTGCTTTGACTTAATTGACGATTCTAACCCCTGCAACCAAGTCGTTGTTGAGAATATTGTTGTAGAGACATGTTCGGATGAGGTTGCAAAGGAAAATGAACAATTAAAGCAAGAAGTGGCTCGCCTTGGCAAGGCTTTGTATGACAAGAAAGGCAAAGCCAAACAAATCCGACCTCCACAGGATAACACCACTGCGGGAGTGAACAAGCCTGTAGAGGGAGAAATTGTGATTTGTAGGCTATGCCACATTGAAGGCCACAAGTCTTTCCAATGCAAGGCGATGACCGGGGATAAACTAAGGCAAAAGCTCAAGCAAAAACCATCAAGCAAAATCTCCAACACCTACATCAAAAGGTGAACAAAAAGGATGCTACACCATATTTGATCAAGAAGAAAAAGAACGGAAAGGTGATAGCAATCAAGGCCAACAAGCAAGCCAACAAAGGAAAGGAGGCCAAACGCATCTGGGTGCCAAAGGAGATAATCTCAACCATGAAAAGCACCAAGAAGGTTTGGATCCCGAAAGGGAAGTGAGTGGACCGAAGGTCCTCGGGAAATTTGGAGACTTGGCAAAGTTGGGATGTATATCATGGGATACATCATGTTGGATCAAGTTTATTGCCAAGTGGGTTAGTGAAAACTTTGGACCCAAATTTCCCACCCATGACTGAGGTAACTAGTTTTATTATATTTCTCGTTTTTAGATATGCGTATCTATTTATCTTTTATCTAGTTTACCTTCCTTGCCTAGTATTACATTTGTCATGTACTTTTGATTAAGATCATGCATACTAGGTAAATCATATGGTAGGATTGGTTGTATTTAAATTCATATACTTAAGCAAACCTACATGGCTTAAAATGTTTATTTAAGCATGACACATAGTTTCTATATCACTCCATAGTAAATGATGCATCAATTAAAAATTTTGATTTCTACAAGTTGTATCATTTAACTTATATGTGCCAAAGTTTGGATTATGGATAATTTGCCCCTCTTGATATCAAATCATGGTGCATGTCTCCTACAAGTATTCAAAACTTGTATGCACACCTTTAGGGGGAGGTTACTCTATAATCTAATACTTTGAGACTAACACCTTTTCAAGTCTATTTCATGTGATAGTCTCATTGTAAGGAAAATGAAGTCCCCGGAGAAAGACAACAATCTTCCACTGCAAAATCTCCAAGAACTCTCATGTCTCTCAAGCTCACCATTGACTTTCAATTGGTATCTTTTGAGATTACATTTAGTATCATTTACATGTCTTCTCCAATATTTGATTAGACTATATTTCATAGCATATGCTTCCATGTTGCTATAAATGCATAAGTAGTTAACTCATATTCTGTTACCTATGCATAAGGGAAGTTAGTCTTTTCAAATCATGTCTTGCACCTCTAATTTTCACATGTTTTTCCTAAGTAGAGGATCTCTGTCAGGGGGAGTATTTCTTCATCTCTAAAGGGGGAGAAAAACTCTTTCTAAAGGAGAATACTCATTTAGGGGGAGTAATCTTTTGAGGACTCCTACAAGTGGTATCATTCATGGCTTAATTTAATATTCTTCTAGTGATATCATTTGATACAATTCTTGTTGAGGGCAAGCTTCTATTTACTTCCTACATGCGTTTAATGTCTTCCTTTTCGGTGGTTGATGCCAAAGGGGGAGAAGTTTAGGGACCAAAGAAATGAAAACTATATCAAACACCAAACACCACCAATTTAAAATTTTATATCTACAAATGGCTTTTTAAGTGGTTTTGGTTATTTGGTCCAAAAATAGGAAGTAAGTGATTTATGGAGTTAGGAGGAGGCTTAAGTCCATAATATCACATTGTGGGGACAATCATGCATCTTAGCAAGTAGATTGCACTTTTTCATTCAAATACTTGTATTATTTACTTGCTTTGGTTGTGTTGTCATCAATCACCAAAAAGGGGGAGATTGTAAGGAAAATGGACCCCGGGCCATTTGGCTAATTGAGTTTTGGTGTTTGATGAACAACACAATCCGTGAACTAATAAGTTTTCTAGTGTTTGTGTTTTGTAGTTCACAGGATGCGAAGAGAATTGGACCAAGGCAATGAGGATGCAACACCTCAAAAGAAGACATAAAAAGATGCATAGGAGTCCAATACTCAAGAACAAAGAAGCCCGAAGAAATCAGCAAAGAAATCCAAGATAAGGGCTGTCAGCCAGCGCCTGGTGGTGCACCGGACATTGGTGTCCGGTGTGCACCGGACTGTCTGCGCAGAGAGGCCGCAGTCAGGCGCTCTCTAGCTGTAGCACCGGACTGTCCGGTGTGCACCGGACTGTCCGGTGTGCCAACGGGCAGACGGCAACGGTCGGATCCAACGGTCGACTGCTACAGGCGCCAACGGTCGACTGACGTGGCGTGCACCGGACATCTACTGTGCAGTGTCCGGTGGTGCACCGGACTGTCCGGTGCACCCGACAACAGAAAGCTGCTGCTTTCTGTCCAACGGCTAGTTTGGGGTGTGGAGGCTATAAATACCACCCCAACCGGCCATTCTCAAGTGTGAGAGCCCAAGCAACATACCAATACACATAGTGCATATTTCCAAGTGCTCAAACACCCAAGTGCTTAATAGAATCACTCGGTGATTAGCGTAGGTGCTTTGCGAAGTGCTTAGGTTAGTTAGACCGCTTTAGCGCTTGCTCTAGGTGAATCCTAGTTAGTTGAGTGAGTTTAGATAATCCTCACAACCCCTCGGCTCTTGCGTGAGTCGTTGTAATTGTACCGAGTGGGGCGAGAGTCTTGCGAGACCGTGACAACCGCGTTTGTGTTACGGCCGCCACCGTGTACCGGAGGGAACGAGGCCCGCGGCGTTTCGGCCGGAAGCTCGATAGTGGAGACGGCGGGGAGCGTCCGAGAGGAGCCGGAAGCGGAGCACCACTTGCGCGTGGAGAAGGCCCGCGGCTCTCTACGGAGTTACTCGACCGTGGTGCTTGGCCCTCGCGTGGGCTTCCCTTTGCGTAGGGGCACCAACGAGGATTAGTCGGGACCTTGCGTGGTTCCGGATACCTCGGTAAAAATACCAGCGTCATCCACGAGAGTTTGCTTCTCTACTTGGCTCTTTACATTCCGCATTTATATTAAGCATTTAAGTTTCAATCTTGTAGTCATACTTATTTAGTATAGATTGAAACTTAGCCTTTGCGGTAGAGATAGCAACACTTAGACAAAACCTAGTTTGCACATTCTAGTTTTGATTATTTGCATAGGTTTTGCTCTAGGGATTTAATTGTGGCCTAGTTTAGTAAAAGTTTTAGAAGTCCTAATTCACCCCCCTCTTAGGCGTCACTCGTTTCCTACATAATGGTTATTACTAATCCATCTTTAATTCATCTAACACATCAATTATAGTGGCCAGCTAACTTAACACAACTTTCCATCAATAGAATGTACCGGTCCATGTCCAGTCACTACTACAAAGACTGACAAAATGACTGAAGGAGCAGACGTTGGGATGCAACACCAGACAACCCTAAATGTCACCACCAATGGTAATTCCAAACTCAATTCCACCATTAGTTCCCTAATTATTCTTAGTGGTTAAAACCATGTGAATGAATATATGACGATGAAGGTGTGCTATTTATAGATAATCATGACGAGGATGTACTTTTTGAAGCTGATGATGACGAAGAAGAGGGATACCTGTTCGCTTATCAAGGTTCTTGCGTAATGTTTTTAATAGTATTGGATATATGATTTTAAAGTTTCTAAAGCTATACATCTTACCTGTTGCTTTTTAAAAACAAATTTAGATGGTGAATCCGGTGAGGATATCAATATTGATGATACCCAAGATGCCTTTGCTGTAACCCCTGACGTACCTGATCCGTATGACAAGGTGTATAGTAACATACCTAAAGAAACACATTTGCTAAACGCTGTTGCTGACTGTGACTACTGTAAAGCGAAGAGGTTTCAATATGAACCACCTGGATTTTGTTGTCGTAATGGACAGATTGATCTAGCTCCATTCGAGACACCGTCCCAGCTTAGGAGGTTGTGGGAGTGTGCAGATGCTGATGCGAGGCACTTCCGTGATAACATTCGATTTTTTAACGACCATTTCTCATTCACTTCTCTGTATTGTTGCCTTGATAGTATGATTACAAACATGGATTGTGGTATCTACACGTTCCGTGCACATGGCATGATGTACCACAACTTAAGGTCGTTCGGTAGGGAAGTTGGGGCGGAACATAAACACCTTGAACTTTACCTCTATGATGATGATCCCAGTGTCGAGCATAGATATCGTAAATGTCGTCAAGAGCAACTTGAGAAAGACAAGGCGGTTATTAAACAGTTGGTTGAAATACTTAAGGGAAACCCATACTCTGAGCACCTTAGGAGTATGGGGCACGTTGATAACATTGAAGACTACCATATCGCCTTAAACCTTGACCAAACATTGAACCAGAAGTTATATAATGTACCCATCACTTCGGAGGTCGCTGCAGTTTGGATTGAGGGGAGTGAACGTCGAGGTCAATTCAGTAATAGTGTTATGCTGCATGGGAAGGATAGGTCAAGCCACGACATCCGTTCATATCATGGATGCTATGATGCACTATCATATCCATTGTTCTTCCCTAAAGGTGAACTTGGATGGCATGCCAATATTCCTAAGTCCAATGTTTCCATGGACGAAGTAGACGCGTACCGCGATCAACATAGGAGAAGTGATGCAAACAATGATGATATAGGTTAGTTATTTCTTTGTGATTCTTATATAATCCTTTGTTAAATATGTTTTTAGCAACAATAATTAATAAACCTTGCGGTTGCAGAACGACCTAGCCATCTATGCGTGTCTATACGTGACTATTACTGCTACAGATTCCAAATTCGTCCAAGTATATTCAATCCAATACTTCATGGGAAGCGGCTTTTCCAACAGTTCGCGGTTGACACCTACATCAAGATTGAGAGCTCTCGTTTGGATTTCATACGTAAAAATCAAGACAGATTAAGGGCGGATCTATACAAGGGTTTGGTAGATAGCTTGCATGAAGGCGAGAACAGAGCAGACAAAATTGGAAAGCGAACCGTGCTGTCTACATCATTTATCGGTGGTCCTCGTGACATGAGACGCCGGTATATGGATGCTATGGCCCTTGTGCGGAAGTTTGGGAAGCCAGACATATTCCTCACTATGACGTGCAACCCCAATTGGGATGAAATAACGAGAGAGCTTCTCCCTATGCAGTCACCACAGGATCGTCCGGACCTTGTTGTTCGCATATTCCGTGCAAAACTAGAGGAACTGAAGAAGAGATTTACTAAGCATGATATTCTTTGAAAAATCCGGGCTTATGTCTATGTCGTGGAGTTCCAGAAGCGAGGTTTGCCTCATGTCCATTTCCTACTCATCATGCAGAGAAAGTACAAGCTAACTTGCCCCGATCAGTATGATCTCCTTATCTCCGCTGAGATCCCTGACAAGAAGAAGTACCCTGAACTATACAAGATGGTTATCAAGCATATGATGCATGGACCGTGCGGATTGCTAAATCCTAAATGTCCATGCACTAAGGGTCGTGCTTCATGCAAAAACCATTATCCTAGATCTTTTAGCAATGCAACGTCTCAAGGAAAGGATTCATATCCTATTTATAGGCGTCGTGATGATGGGCGTAAGGAAACGGTTCGAGGTTGTGAATTGGACAACAGATGGGTCGTCCCTTATAACCCATACCTCCTCTGGCTCTTCAACTGTCACATCAATGTTGAGGCGTGCGGGAGCATCAAGGCTGTCAAATACTTGTTCAAATACATATACAAAGGCCACGATCGTGCGCCTGTGGCTGTGACAGATGCAAACAAGGCTGATGGTGACGTTGATGAGATCAAGCAGTATAGAGATGCTAGGTGGGTGACCCCTCCAGAAGCCCTTTGGAGGATATTCAGCTTTGATCTAAGTCAAAACTCTCCACCAGTGATGCAACTGCAGCTCCATCTTGAAAACATGCATATGGTGTCATTTCACGAGCATGCTAAAGTAAATCATGTTGTCCAACGTCTAGGTGCCGATAGGTCAATGCTTATGGCATATTTTGAGGCAAATAGGCTACACGAGGAGGCTCGGGGCATCCTTTATCGTGATTTTCCTGAGTGGTACACTTTGCAGCAAGGCAAAGTGTGGCAAAGGAGGAAACGAAACATGGGTGGACAGGTTGGTAGAATAGTCTCTGCTCATCCAGCTGAGGGGGAGTGCTTTTATCTTCGACTTCTCTTAAACCATGTGACGGGTGCTACCTCCTATGAGGATCTAAGGACAGTAGATGGTGACACACTACCATCTTTTCGTGAGGCAGCACAAAGGAGGGGACTGCTTGAAGCAGACGACACAATAGATGAGTGTCTCAACGAAGCCGCTATTTACCAAATGCCGTCAGCACTACGAAGGTTGTTTGCAACAATACTGGTATACTGCGAGCCGAACGATGTGGCAGAATTATGGCAGAGACACCTTGATTCAATGTCAGAGGACTATCACCGTAGTACTCAAAGCAAAACCCATGTGCAACAGATGGTCTTGATTGACATTAGAAACATTTTGCAGTCAATGGGTAAAGACATAAAGACATTCCCTCTCCCTGCTATCATCGACAAATATGACGATTCACATGGTACTGATAGAGAGATTTACGAGGAGGAAAGTATCGAGCCGACAACAGAAGATGTTGCTATGAAAGAAACCCTAAATGAGGAGCAGAGGTCTGCCTATGATAAGATCCTATCTGTCGTTGACACCAATAACGGTGGAGTGTTCTTTGTGGATGGGCTTGGTGGGACTGGCAAGACCTATCTGTATAAGGCACTGCTTGCGGCACTATGCAGTCAGGACAAGATTGCAGTTGCAACAGCTACATCTGGTGTTGCGGCTTCCATATTGCCTGGGGGAGGACTGCCCATTCACGCTTCAAGATACCACTTACTATTGATGATGGTGTTGTATGTAGCTTCACGAAACAAAGCGGGACAACAAAGTTGCTACAAAAAGCATCGCTCATTATCTGGGACGAGGCATCGATGACTAAGAGACAAGCAATTGAGGCGCTAAACAATAGCATGCGTGATATAATGGGACGACCTGAGCTGCCCTTTGGTGGGAGGACTGTTGTGTTCGGGGGTGATTTCAGACAAGTACTCCCTGTTGTACGCAAGGGGTCAAGGGCTCAGATAGTTGCTGCCTCTCTACGGAGTTCTTACCTCTGGGAATCCATGTGCCACCTAAAGCTTGTTCAAAACATGAGGGCACAGAGCGACCCATGGTTTGCAGAATATTTGTTGCGCGTCGGTGGTGGAACTGAGGAAGCGAACAACGATGGTGATGTTCGTCTTCCAGATGAGGTATGTGTGCCATATACTAGTAATGATCGCGACCTTGATAGACTGATAGATGACATTTACCCCAATCTAAATGAAAACATGTCTAACACAAGCTACATCACTTCAAGAGCAATATTGTCTACACGGAATGACTGGGTGGATATGATAAATATGAGGATGATCGATCGTTTCCAAGGGGAGCAGATGATGTACCATAGTTTTGACACCGCGGTGGATGATCCTAATAACTATTACTCATTGGAGTTTCTAAACACGCTGACTCCTAATGGACTACCCCCACACGTTCTGAAGCTCAAAGTTGGATGCCCAATCATGTTGCTTAGGAATATAGACCCTGCTAATGGACTTTGCAATGGCACGAGGTTGGTGGTTCGTGGTTTCCAAAAAAACAGTATTGATGCTGAAATTGTCCTTGGCCAACATGCTGGAATGCGAATTTTCTTGCCTCGTATACCCCTGTGCCCCTCTGATGATGAGATGTTCCCTTTCCAGTTTAAAAGGAAGCAGTTTCCGATAAGACTAAGTTTTGCCATGACAGTTAACAAGGCCCAGGGCCAGACGATTCCTAATGTTGGTGTGTACTACCGGAACCAGTGTTCTCTCATGGTCAACTTTATGTTGCTCTATCAAGGGCCACCGCTCGATCAAAAGTGAAGATACTTGCCATTCCAGTCCACGATGAGAAGAAGAAGAAGGGGGTTGAAAGGAACTCAGCGATAAATGGCGCAACATACACAAAGAATATCGTTTATAAGGAGGTCCTTACGCCGTAACTGACATTGTTGAATGAATGGCAATTAACAACTTGTAATGCACTTAATTATTTTGGTTTTTAGGTGAAGATGTATTTTTTCCTTTTATTTCTCTATTTTGGCTCCTTTTTAGCTTCCTATTGTTTAGTGGTCATTTGGTTGATACAACAAAGAAAGTAGATGAGCATTGAATAGATGTTATTGAATAGACACATTTGAATTTGAAAATGCACATTTGAATTTGAAATGATCTGACAAGCAAGTTGTGATTTCCATCTATCTTAATGATCACCTAAATAACATATTATAAAACTCAGACTGAATTACATCTTCCTTTTCTCTCCAGTTTCCAGGTGTAACCTTGAGCTATTGTTACGGTTGGGAACATTTATAGGCGCTCGTAACAGGGGTTAATTAGGCAAAAGGAGGGGTATTTGGGATCAATCAGGAAGGTCTGGTTCAGCAATAAACAAGCAATTACAGCCAATCCCATTTTCACCTCCTTCCTAATCATGCTGCTGCTAGCAGGATCAAAACCTTTTTCTATAAGCATATGTGTAGCCTTTGAGGATCTGCTATTGAGCATAGCCTCATATGTCATGAACATTAAGAACTCAAGAAACATGCATCTTCCTATGTCCTCGTTGTTAGCCTGGGGGTCATCCTCCATTTCCCTTTGTGCCTAGTCAATTATATTTCTTGTAGCACCATCAAAAACAAAAGAATCTTCTCTGAGCTTCTCAGCCCACATGAGGGCTCTATTCCCAAATCCTTGCTTGCAGAAATGAGAAAGGAAAACGTTGAGTGTGATAGTGTTTGGCTTAAAAGCCATTTTAATAAGCCTGCCAGTAAGTATCATAGCTCGATCAAGAACATCACTGCAAATGCCATCCATTAATGTGTTGTACGTAACAGAATTTGGAGAACAATCCACAGCAACAAGCTCATCTAGCAGCTTCCCTGCTTGGTTCAACATATGGTTCCTGCAGAGGCTATGCATCCAAATATTATATGTGAAAATATCTGGTTCACAACCAGCTACAAGCATCTTATTCATGAAATTCATGGCACTGTTCATATCCTGAGCCCTACAATATGCATTGATTATTGTATTATATGTCACTGTGTCTGGGGTTAGACCATTACTGCACATATCCAATAAAAGGTTGTCCACCATCTTCAGCTTTCCTTCTCTGCACAAACCGTCGATTAGAATGTTGCTTGTGTAAATGTCAGGAACAAGTCCACTCTGCCTCATATTCTGCTCTAACTTAAAGGCTTCAGTCATATTGCCTGCCTTACAAAATGCAGATATGATGGAGTTGTAAGTAATATTGTTTGGTACAATTCCTCTGCTCGTCATCTCAGCAAATGTCTGATAAGCCTCATTCACGTAATCTAATCTCCTTAGGCCATTAATATATGCTGAGAAGGCAATAAAATCAGTCTGCAAACCAATTTTGCCCATATCATCCCAGCATTTCAGTGCGCCAACTGCATTACCGTCTCTGAAGTATGCATCCAAGCAGATAGTAAATGATGTACTTAGACAATATCCTTTGCTAACCATGTGCTCTAAAAGAAGTTGTGCCTCATCAAGTCTTACTTGATTGCAGAGCCCCATTATCAAGTAATTAAAAGTAGACGAGGATGGTGCCAGTCCTAACTTGTTCATAATTCTATACAGTTCAGAAGCTTCTTCGTGGAGTCCCTCCTTACTATAAGCAGCGATCAATGCATTAAATCCAGTAACACGCAATGGAACACCCTGCTCAATAGCACCAAGCAGAAGCTCCCAGGCATCATCCAATCGATGATCCCAACAAAGCCTACAGACCAACATATCCAACCCATCAGCCGACATATGTGAACTAAACATGTCATGGTCATGGACTAACTGGGCAGCATACCCGAACTTGTGAGCTCTAGCAGCAATAATGTTGAAGGTGCAGGAGTCTGGCACTAATCCCCTCGCTTGCATCTCCCTATAGGCTGCACTGGCCTGATCCATCTGTCCACTCTTTGCATATCCATCAATCAAAACATTGAACGTGATTGTATTTACTTGGATCCCCACCTAGGCCATTTGATCGAACAGCCTCCTTGCTTCTGGCATCCTCCCCTCATAGCATTTTTATAAGGAGCAATGTTGTATCTTTGCAATAATGCCATGATATACATCCTATAAGATCAATGGCATCGGGTATACTTAATCAAAATAGGATGGTGGCAGGCCTATGTCCCTTTCCTCCGTAAGTTTATACAAGTTCACTTGTCACATCTATATGAATGAAGAACTTAAGCTAAAGTTCATGTTTTATTTAGTTTCGTGCTATTTGACGATGTACTTTATATACTTAAAATACTTTTGTCAATAAAATTATGTTTGACACTTTCAATCTGATGGGTACAGACCAAATCACAATGGATATAGTGGTGGAGGAAGGAAATGTTGATGTTGGCAATATTGCCGAACCATCGTATGAGGTTGTGGCTAGAAGTGGTTGTTCAGCACAATTGTCAACTAATGACACTGATGAACATGAACTGGGTAAGTGCTATTATCAATTACAAAAAAACTAAGGTCTGCATAATAAATATTTGTTTGACCCTTAATTCTTCTCTTGTGCATCATAGCTATAGAGAGCGAGGATAGTAAGGTCAGTGTTGGTAATGCTGCAAAACAATCACACGATGTTGTGGGAGTAGGCATTAACTGTATTTTCAATCATGCTAAAGTGTCAACTGAAGCCGATCTTGGACCACAACCGGGTAGGCTCTCTTATCTACACTCCTAAATGTAAATATTGTCTTATGAGTACTCCTAAAAATGCTTTTGTCAAGAGACTTATGTTTCATGCACTCCTCATATAGATGTGATACACCTGACATCTTTGGATGTTCCAAATGAATCAAGTCAAATAAGTTCTGATGCGGATATGGTAGAGCAGAACAAACAAGATGCTTTGGACACACTTATTAGAATATCACAACATAAAAAACCAAAGAAATTGAATGTAGCTCGAGTTGTCTCTGAAGGTAATTTTTTGTTCTTGCCTTATTGCATCTTATTGGTTTTCGCATATATCATTTGCTTATTAAGTATAATAGTTTTCATTGTATAGATTATAAGTGCACCCTAGAAGATGTTAAGCTTATTGAATACATTAAAACATTACCGGGGAAACAAGTTGTGGTGAACATCGATAGCGCATGGTTAAATAGAGACGATATGGAATGTCTTTTTCATGGTGACATCCAATTGTCTGGCGAAGTAAGTACATCTGTATGTCCATATTATATACAGTAATAAAGTATATATATTTATAATTATCATATTATACAGTATGGTATACATATTTAAAGCTAGCATGTATATTTGATCTGCTAATTGTATTCTTTTGGTGTACAGGCCCTCAGTGCATATATACACTGTATTAGGGATGAAGAGCATTACTTCATAGAGAAGGTGGAAAGGTCTTCTTGGAGAACACATTCATTTCCAGTCTGCTTAAGCGTGATGGCGACCCTAAGGTGCTCTTAAATTGTAAGGAAGACCCAATTGAAAAAAGGGTGGACAACTATTTACAGTCTGACATGGTTGACCTAAAACTCATCTCATTTTTAATATATGTAATATGTAATATATTGGTGCACAATACTTACAAATTAATGTTAATGTATGTTCTATGAAGGTGTTCCTTCCAATGAATATAGAAAATTTTCACTGGTACCTGGCAGTTCTGAATGCAAAAAAAAGTGAGGTACATGTACTCGATTCTATGGGACAACAAATAACGGATCGCCGAGACCTTTATACTACAGTGAGTAATCATTTCTTTTATATTATGATTATTTCATCATTACATTATTTGTTATCTATAAATCTTGATATGTTTTATATATACACATAGTTAAAAGGTCTAAAAAGACAGATTAAACTTGCAGCAAAACATAAAGAGCTTTACTAAGGCAAGTGGTCGAATCTTGATGTTGCATCATGGCCAGTTATAGAGAAGATCACAACACAAATGCAAACCGATGGGTAAAATTCATGTGACCACAACTCTACAAAATTGGTTGTATTTATTTTCATATAAATACATAGAAACTCACCCGATCTGTTAAATTTCATATTAGGGTATCTTGCGGGCTATGGATGATAAACTATATGGAATACTGGATAGGATCCTCCCTATCTGATAACGTAACTCAGGTAGAGGACGTATATTTATTTATAGGAACAATGTTTCTTTTGTTCTAATTTATATACTTGCAGGATGATATAACAATGTTTAGGTTTAAGCTACCTGCAATATTATGGGACTCGAGATTAAACACAAAGAAAAGACATCAAAATCTTGATCACAATGTGGATGAAGATGGAGAGAGTTCAAGTGATGTTCAAATAATCGATACTCCATGTGAGTTATCTAAATCGTCAAATACATCACATCAGATTGAACCATATATATCTCCATATGTTCTGCCTGCTAAAGTAACATCAACAAACACGCAAGAACTGATGTTTGTATTATGCACACATATCATGGGGATAGACAACGCCAAATATTTAAAGTAAGTTAATTCTCATTTAATATAGTATATGCATGGTAAATATTCAACACATATGTTCTTGCTTTAACTATAAAAACAATTGTTCATTTAATAGGAAACATTGGATTCAGAGCACTAAACCTTATCCAATTTCTTTAAGTCTTCAAAAACTTAAAGATATATTGGATGTAAATAAGCCGATGGATACAGATTGTTTTAACATGGCTGTTCGGATGATCGCATGCAATGATGCCTTATTCTTGTTGGAAGACAAATACCACTACATGGATCTACAGTTCTGTGTAAGTTGAAGTAATTAGTCTTTATTCATATAAGTGTGTTCATTATATCATTATTTTACTAACAAAAAGTAGTCCATAACTAAATTTGGTCGAGACCCTCGCCTTCGTGCAAAGCCAGATATCAACATGTTGGCAAAATTATTAGAATGTTGGCCTGACATGGAGTACGATGTTTCAGATTGCAAACAAGTAAGCTATACTCTTCATCATTTTTGTAATCTTGTTTTTTCTCTTACTTGAACTGTTTTTTTAACTTGCAGATTCTATTGCCCTTTTCTTTCATGGGTCACTTCACCTTATATGTACTTAACATGGACACTAGAAGCATCTATATAATGGACTCCATGCCTATACCATCATGGTTTAAGGGTGATCATCCTAGCATGCATTATATCCATAATATACATTATATTGCCAATAATATGAATGCTGCCATGGAATTGGCCAATCCTACATGGAAAGACGATATTTATATGTGGCGTCGAATAATACCAACATGGGTTCCAAGAACATTAAACTGGTAATTTTTTTAACCCGAACAACTTATTAATTTTGTCTACATATATGTAACAACGTATTATTTTAATTTATAGGGATTTATCTGGCTTTCTTGTTATCAACTTTATGCACGATTGGAATGGTATAAGGTTACCCTGCATTTGCACTGTGAGTACCCTATTTGTTCTAATACTTTGTCAATATTGTTCTTCTATAATTGATTATTAATCGTGTTCTATGATATGTAATAATGAATGTGCAGAATGGGAATGACCTGAGGACCAAATTCTTAGTAGAATTATTGAAGTACAAGGACAATGAATCCAAAGACAATATTCCAGAAGAAATACAAGAAATTATTAGGCACATCAGATAGATATGATTTTATTTGTAATGATACTCAACTTATTATCCTAATTAATTTTATTGCCTTTTAGGTTCGTAGTATCGTTAGGAACATTTGCCAACATATATTTTAGTTATATGTTGCAAATATGAAGACAGTTCAAATTTCTGTACTTTCAAAGATGCATTGGTGTTTTAGAAGCTTCAGCTTATCCTACTGTAGTATTGTGCTTAAAAGACTCCTATGGTTTCCATCTTTTTATTGGAAACGAAGTACCATACTATTGTACTGTACAGTGACTTACAGGTATGCAGGGATAGGGCTCATCACACCTTCTAGCTTCGTGAGTCAAATGATTTTATAATTATTTCCTTTCTATGCTTGTGTTCTTATTTTGTGCTAAGCTGAACAGTGCTTGGTTGTAGTGAGCACAAAGCGATCTTTCTAGCTTACTCGAGGTAGCAGGCAACTGGCGACTGGTGAAACCACAGACTGGTGCCACCAAAGTGGAAGAAATACACTCAAAGAACCATCCTGTCAGTCTCCTTGTCATAGAGCATTCACCTTTTCTTGCAGGTAACTTGGGCTCGACTTACTGACACGAGCAATAGTCTGATAACACTACAAGACACCGATGTGCAATGGTCGCCGCTCTCTTTGGGATTATGCAGAGGTCAGAGAAACAAATAGCTATATTTTTCAAAGAAAAGAAAAAAAATAAGAACAGGTATCCTACTGTTTCCATTCTCTTATTATGATTTATGATGTTAGGAACAACTAGATAGTGTTGCCGGCAAAGCACCAATACTATCACCAAATATTATTGCCCAATTTACTATAAGAACACAAAATCTTATTCTTGTAATTTCCTAAATCCTAACGAATAGGAAAAGAGGGCCACCCAACTTACAAAGTCTTTTTTGTTTGCATAGGATTATCTGTAATTCTGAATGAAAATTTGTGTGGCACCGTTGAACAACTAAAGCTAAGCAGGGAATGCCTTGCCTGCTCCTTCTCTGTTACAAGCCTACAAGGTAACATAGTTCTACTTTGCACGTTTACCAGATTGTGGATCTCTGTAGTAATGCCATATTTCTTTTCTAACATTATGCTGAAAACCAGGTAGCAAAGGCTCCCGGTGGCAATGGCGGAGTATATGCTGGTAATCTCTAAATTGTGATGCGGTAAATTATAAATGTATGCTATTAATGTTAGTCATGACTTTCTGCTTGTTTTTTTCTTTGGTTGTAAGAAGGCTTATCTTCTTATCGATTTCTCTGACCATCTCCAAATAAGTGTGTGGGTATACCAACTCTTTGACCCTCTATCTAATATATGACTTAATGAAGGGACTCATTTGGATTTTCTTTCAGCTACGTCCTAGGTGCTGTTTTTCTTCAGCTCTGCCAAGTTTTGCAACTTGTAGAACATCCAGTTGTTCAGTAACTTGTAGATCCCAGTCTTTTCATCCATCGTTTTACAAAACGTAAGCTGATGACATATATGTTGCATTGTATATTTCATCTGTTGGATCTGCTAAATGTAATGTGTGCTGCGAAGGGTTGAGGTATCCACCAATATTTATATGTTGCAACTAACAAGATCCTTATGTGAGGATTGGCTAGAATTATTTCTCCTATCTATGTATATGGGTTTGATTATTTGAAGTTTTTACAGTATATGTTGGTTTTGTTTTTAGTTTTGCTGGGAAGAAGAAATAATGATGTCTCGGACACAGCTTTACGCATTGTAGCTAGCATGAAGAGAGATTGGATGCAGGCAGGTGTTTCCTCTTTCTTTTGTCCTTCATAATTTTTCTTTGACAAGGCTGTGATTGGCTTTACTGCCCTGCTCTATGTTCCAGACTGGGAGGAAGCCAAGCGGATTATGTGGTGCAGCATTATACATTGTTGCACTCTCTCATGGGTGTAATTACACCAAGGCAGATATTGTAAGTCCAGATGCTCATGGGATATCTCGAACTTATTCAACAAATCGATATTATGTATATTCTCTTTTGTCGACCTATGACCTTCTGTTTTATACTTTAGTGATGGCATTGTCGGCGTTTCGAGACCGGGGGGTCCCTCAGGCTGACGAGTGAGTGCCGCGTGTCCCAGCCCAGATGGGTCGAGCGCGTGGGCGAGCGCGAAGGGGGGAAAGGAGCGAGGCGGCCGGAGACCGGCGCGAGAGAGGTGGGAATCCCGCGGCCTTCGTGTTCGTCCCGTGCCCAGGTCGGGTGCGCTTGCAGTAGGGGGTTACAAGCGTCCACGCGGGTGAGGGAAGCGAGCGGCCCCAAGAGAGCGCCTGTCCCGTCCTCGTCCCGCGCGGCCAACCCCCTCTAAGAGGGCCCTGGTCCTTCCTTTTATAGACGCAAGGAGAGGATCCAGGTGTACAATGGGGATGTAGCAGAGTGCTACGTGTCTAGCGAGGGAGAGCTAGTGCCCTGAGTACATGCCAATGTGGCAGCCGGAGAGATCTTGGAACCCAACTAGTGTGATGTCGTGGCCGTCGGAGGAGCGGCGGAGCCTGGCGGAGGGACAGCTGTCGGAGCGGTTGTGTCCTTGCTGACGTCCTCCTGCTTCCGTAAGAGAGCTGAGAGCCGCCGTCGTCACAGGGCATGCGGGGTGCCATCATTGCCTATCTGGTGGAGACAGCCAGATGGGACACCGGTCTTGTTCTCTGCAGCCCGAGTCAGCTCGGGGTAGGGTGATGATGGTGCTTCCTGTTGACGTGGCTGGCCTGCGCCCTAGGTTGGGCGACGTGGAGGCTCCTCCGAAGCTGAAGTTGAGTCTGTCTTCCATGGCCGAGGCCGAGTCTGAGCCCCTGGGTCGGGCGAGGCGGAGGTCGTCGGCAGAGGCCAGGGCGGTGTCCGAGCCCTGGGGTCGGGCGAAGCGGAGTTCGTCGTCTTCCGGGTCTTAGCCCGAGTCCGAGCCCTAGGTCGGGCGGAGCGGAGTTCGCCGTCTTCCGGGTCTTAGCCCGAGTCCGAGCCCTGGGTCGGGCGGAGCGGAGTTCGCCGTCTTCCGGGGCTGAGCCCGAGTCCGAGCCCTGGGTTGGGCGGAGCGGAGTTCGCCGTCTTCCGGGTCTTAGCCCGAGTCCGAGCCCTGGGTCGGGCGGAGCGGAGTTCGCCGTCTTCCGGGGCTGAGCCCGAGTCCGAGCCCTGGGTCGGGCGGAGCGGAGTTCGCCGTCTTCCGGGTCTTAGCCCGAGTCCGAGCCCTGGGTCGGGCGGAGCGGAGTTCACCGTCTTCCGGGGCTGAGCCCGAGTCCGAGCCCTGGGTCGGGCGGAGCGGAGTTCGCCGTCTTCCGGGGCTGAGCCCGAGTCCGAGCCCTGGGTCGGGCGGAGCTTCCTATGGTGCCTTTGGCAGGGCCTGGCTTCCTGTCAGCATCACTCTGTCAAGTGGCGCTGCAGTCGGAGTGGCGCAGGCGGCACTGTCCTTCTGTCAGACCGGTCAGTGGAGCGGCAAAGTGACGGCGGTCACTTCGGCTCTGCCAGAGGGCGCGTGTCAGGATAAAGGTGTCAGGCCACCTTTGCGTTAAATGCTCCTGTGATTTGGTCGATCGGTGCGGCGATTTAGTCAGGGCTGCTTCTTAGCGAAGGCAGGGCCTCGGGCGAGCCGAAGATGTGTCCGCCGTTGGAGGGGGGCCTCGGGCGAGACGGAAATCCTCCGGGGTCGGCTGCCCTTGTCCGAGGCTAGGCTCGGGCGAGGCGTGATCGAGTCGCTCGAGTGGACTGATCCCTGACTTAATCGCACCCATCAGGCCTTTGCAGCTTTATGCTGATGGGGGTTACCAGCTGAGAATTAGGAGTCTTGAGGGTACCCCTAATTATGGTCCCCGACAGTAGCCCCCGAGCCTCGAAGGGAGTGTTTTGTAATACCCAAATTTGTAAACCATGGTAATGGAGATAATTCTCCTATTGCTTTGCTTCAATTTAACTAAGCATGAGAACAACCACATCTAAAGGGGTTAAAATGACTAATGTCAACTTGTGCATCATATTGGAGTTTTATTTGTTGTGCATTTTAATACAATAGTAAGAAAATGAATAAAAATATAATAGTGATAATGAGGTGAAGAATTAAAGGAAATGGGGGGAAAAGAAAAAGGAGAGTATATAATTCTAGAAATTGGAAAGGAGAAGAAATAAAATATTTTGCGGATAAAAATAAATATATAAAAGCAAATACTAATCTTACACTGGATAAATGAAGTTGAACATTTGGCCAATGGTGAAATTTATAACAAGATCCATATTCAAATTTGAAATTTGAAAAAAAAATAAAAAGAGTAAAACAAAACAGAAAAAGGAAAAAGAGAAAACCCTGGTATTGGGCCGCTCCCCTCCAATTCGGCCCATTCCACCTTCACTCTCGCGCCAGCCCAACCCGCCGTCCCCGCTCACGCCGACACCTGGGCCCCGCGCCGTCAGCCACTTGGGTGTGCTCGGGACCTGCCAGTGGGACACGGATGTCAGCCCAACTCTCGCGCCAGCCTTTTTCGTCGCTCACTTGCGTGTGGGCCCCTCTGATCAGTCCTTCAGTCCGCGCGCCTGAGCTGGTTTTGAAGCTGACGTGTGGGCCCGCGTCGTCAGTCGTATCCTCTCCGCGGACTCGCGCGTGAACAGAAACGCACAGAAATCGCGCGGGCTCGGCCAACGGATCCACGACCGTTACACCACCTCCGGCCGAGATCTTCGCTGGGCGACCTATAAAGCCCGGCCTCCTCCGCCCGTCCAAAGGCATCATGCTAAGCCAGTGATCCTTACAGACAAAGAAGCCGTCGTCGTGGGAGGACAGAGAGAGAGAAAGAACGTGGGATGCCGCCGCTCGGACGTTTCACTGGCGTCGCGGTCTCGAGCTTGGCATGTGGGCGGACGGGTCACTTGGACCTCCCGCAACGGATCAGGGCCATCCCGTGTGGAGTCATCGGTCTGGTGTTGAAGAAATCGCTCGCCGGAGCTTGGTGACCGCCGCTCATCGTGGCCGGGGCCTTCGGCGTTACATCAAAGGGTATGTACCGGTTCATCGCGTTCATATAGTATAAAGCATCGTGTAGAACTCTTCGAATCCGATCTTGGCGCGTTGTGCCGGAGTTTGGGGAGGTATAGCCATGGCGCCGCCGCGCTTTCCCTGTGCGCCGCCGTCGGCGCGGTCGGATGGGAGAAGATTACCTCGGGGCCGTCCGATCTGGTACGAACGGCGTAGATTAGAACGTTGCGTACCCCTTCGCGCCGAGGGATCTAGACGGTTGGATCGTGATCTGGCGGCTGGAGTTGTCCGCGAGTTTGAGGAGGGTCGGGTTTAATCCATACCGTCGATGCTTGATCTGATGGCGGGGAGTGGATACCGGTTCATAACCCGCGCCATCTAATCGTGGCCCTTGATCTTAGATCGTGCGGCCTACTGTTGCCAATACCCCTTCGCCCTGGCAATATTTTAAAAGAGCCCCTCGGTTAGTTAGGAATTAACCCGCAGTCCACCGCGGGGTAAGACTGAGTCTGGGAATTCTTTGCGCCGAGGCCCCTGGCCTTTTTGGAATTTGAGGCCCAGTCCAGAGAGTTATAAAATCAGGAAAATGAATTAGAAAATGAGTTTTTAATATAAAAACAATTCATAGAATTTGTTTAAATCATAGAAAATGCATATGAACTCCAAATTGGACCATTCCACTTCCTATAATTTTGTAATATTATTGTTTATCAATTAGTGCCACTGGTTTTACATAAAAGTCACATTAAAATTGTTATTTTAATTAATCTTGTACTAAGCACATAGAATCTTTGGAAATCCATAACTTAAAATCTATAACTCCAAAATTAATAATTCTTTTTCCTGTGATCTTATTTTAACATGTAGATTATTAATATGTATTTTGCATATATGTTTGGTGTAATGTTAATTTTGCCTATACCATGTATGTTTGAATTGCTACGACTAGCAGTGAGGTCACGAGTCACCTGAAGATCATCCTGGTACCTGGATTCTCAAGGCCCAGGCAAGTTGTGCCCTTGATCACTTCTTTTCACCTACTCATGTTCTAATTAATCATAATGATCTGCATAGGTTAATTTTGATGGGACCCAATAGGTTACCCTAGTTTGTCTATCTTTATACCTTGTTTACCACTGAACTTTCTGGGTAGTACTTGCTAGTGCTATATATGGTTTTGGGTATGAAGATTACACTATTCATGATTATACTTTTGTTGTCAGTTGTTATTTATGGTTCATGTTAAGATCATTATGTTAATTGGAACATGGAGAACCACCCGGGAAAACAGTGCTACCACAAGGGTGGAATGGGACGCCCTTGGCTGATTAATTAGGAAAGCTAGTGGAAGACTACCTTACCCGAAAGGGGCAAGGGCAGTAGGGGAGAGGTCAGTGTAGGGAGGCCCTCGGGAGGATTTTGCTGTGATGGCGGTCCTGCAAGGGATTCCTGCACTGGATCTTCCTATAAACTGTAGCGGGTTTTCGGAAGCTAGTGGAACTTTGTAAAGGCCTCGTAGTGTTACCCTGCCTCACTTCCCTGGTAGAGGTGTATGGGATTCATGACCCCTTGGCAGATGGGTAACACGACTTGTGGGTAAAGATGCGCAACCTCTGCAGAGTGTAAAACTGGTATACTAGCCGTGCTCACGGTCAAGAGCAGCTCGGACACTCACATGATTAATTTATGGAACTAAATTCAATTTGTCATATGCATTGCATCGCGGGTGAAGATGATACTTTTGTTCTACTATTTAATTGGGCTGGTATTTACTTATACTTAGTAACTGCTAATAAAATTTTGACCAACTTTAAAAGCAATGCTCAGCTCTAACCATCTTCTTTGGTAAGCCTTACACTTCACGTGAGCTCCCACCTTTGGCGAGTTCATGCACATTATTCCCCACAACTTGTTGAGCGATGAACGTATGTGAGCTCACTCTTGCTGTCTCACATACACCACAGGTCAAGGCCAGGTACTGCAGGATGATGCTCATGGAGGATGCTGCGATGAGTTCGTGAGAGGTCTAGGTCGTCGTCTCCCAGTCAACTTTGGGGTTGCTGGACCGTTGTCTCCTTATAATGTAATTATTTATTTTGTATAGAACTCCTGTTATATATAAAGATGTGACATTCGATCCTGTGCCACTATACATCATATGTTTGAGACTTGGTCCCAGCATACCTGGTGTTTATGTTAACCCCGGGTTTTGGACCCCTAAAATCCGGGTGTTACAGAAGTGGTATCAGAGGAATGTTGACTGTAGGACGAAACCTAGATAGAAATGGACACAACCATTACCTACTTACCTTACTCTGATTCTTCTCTAAAACTTTCCTTAATCTTTTCTCATCTATTTCCGCTTCACTCTGATTATTCTTATCTTTTCTTTCTAAAAGACAAATGTGGATTTCACACTTTGAAATCCTGTGCCTAAAATGACTTTTAGGAATAGGAGACCCAATCCTAGGAACAAAAACAAAACTATTTTTATAGGTGTCTATGTACTTGAATGTTTGTTCTTATGATACTTGCCTGTTTTGGATCTTTGATTGAGTGTGATGAGTTGTGGAATAATGTCCACAATCGCATCTGCATACACACATAGGTATAAAAATATATTTATAAAATAACTAGACAACCTAGATTGTCCCCATTGGAACATATCTAGCTTAAGAGAATTATCTTATCCTAAAAGATCTCATTCTAACCAATTCATCTTATCTTAAAAGATTCTTCCTTATCTTAATAGATCCATCTCATCTTAAAAGATACTTATCTTATCTTGAAAAGATTTTATCCTTATAGATCTAACTGGCCTCAGAAGATTCTATCTTATCTTTATGGATTCATCTTGTCCTAATAAGCATATTTACCCCACCCTAGTAACAACCAAGATCTAATCCAAAGTAATTAGATATTATCTAGTCTAAACCTAATCCAGATTCTATCTGATCTAAATATGACCCAATTTAAAGTGAGTTATTAACAAGTTAGTTAAGTTGGTGATATAGGTTAGACACTGTCTCTACAAATATATCTTAACCTAAATTAATGTCTTATACCAACTCATCCTTGAACAATGGCCTACCTATATCATATAATACTATCTTAAAAGTTTCTACCATATCCTAATAATATTTATTCTACCCTGGTAGACCTAGCTAATCTTAACTAGTTTAATCTAGTCATACCAACCTAATCTGGATTCTATCTAATCCAATATGATCTAAGCTAGATTAAGTTACTTAATGCTGATACAAAGGATAAGGCTATACTCCAAAATTCACTTAAGCCTAAATTGATGACCTAGATCAACTCGGCCATACCCAACAACTTGACCTAAATAACAAGTCACATAACTTACCCAATCAATAGGGTCTTAATGGATTGCATAATTTATCAACCACCACCTGACATCAAATCAGATTTTGACCTACATAATAGGTTACATGACCTATCCAACCAATCTAGAGGCAAACAACCAAACCAAATTTTGACCAATCTCATTTAACTCCTAAGCCACCCACTAAACTAGCTGCTCTACCTACTTGTCACCCACAAAATCTAAGTCCCTAACTCTGGTGGCAACCCCAAGAATGAAGACACCAAGGTCTGAAAAGAACAGCTCAACCTCGACAAGGAAGGAGATAAGTCAAATCCAACTCCAAGAGGAATCAAGATCCACAGTTCAAGATGAAATCTTTCCTTATTATACTCTACCTTGCCACCAACTATACTTGCCATAACCGTGCCTCATCTAACATAATAGATGGCTAGACTTACTATATTATCCTAATCATCTTTCAACTAGTATCTAAGAAGCTTGGAACAAAACTTTTGGTTCCTAAACATAAACCATAAGGGAAACTAAAACCAAACTTATTGCATCCCTTTTCTTACAAATCTCGAGGACGAGATTATTTTTTAAGGGGGGTAGGATTTGTAATACCCAAATTTGTAAACCATGGTAATGGAGATAATTCTCCTATTGCTTTGCTTCAATTTAACTAAGCATGAGAACAACCACATCTAAAGGGGTTAAAATGACTAATGTCAACTTGTGCATCATATTGGAGTTTTATTTGTTGTGCATTTTAATACAATAGTAAGAAAATGAATAAAAATATAATAGTGATAATGAGGTGAAGAATTAAAGGAAATGGGGGGAAAAGAAAAAGGAGAGTATATAATTCTAGAAATTGGAAAGGAGAAGAAATAAAATATTTTGCGGATAAAAATAAATATATAAAAGCAAATACTAATCTTACACTGGATAAATGAAGTTGAACATTTGGCCAATGGTGAAATTTATAACAAGATCCATATTCAAATTTGAAATTTGAAAAAAAAATAAAAAGAGTAAAACAAAACAGAAAAAGGAAAAAGAGAAAACCCTGGTATTGGGCCGCTCCCCTCCAATTCGGCCCATTCCACCTTCACTCTCGCGCCAGCCCAACCCGCCGTCCCCGCTCACGCCGACACCTGGGCCCCGCGCCGTCAGCCACTTGGGTGTGCTCGGGACCTGCCAGTGGGACACGGATGTCAGCCCAACTCTCGCGCCAGCCTTTTTCGTCGCTCACTTGCGTGTGGGCCCCTCTGATCAGTCCTTCAGTCCGCGCGCCTGAGCTGGTTTTGAAGCTGACGTGTGGGCCCGCGTCGTCAGTCGTATCCTCTCCGCGGACTCGCGCGTGAACAGAAACGCACAGAAATCGCGCGGGCTCGGCCAACGGATCCACGACCGTTACACCACCTCCGGCCGAGATCTTCGCTGGGCGACCTATAAAGCCCGGCCTCCTCCGCCCGTCCAAAGGCATCATGCTAAGCCAGTGATCCTTACAGACAAAGAAGCCGTCGTCGTGGGAGGACAGAGAGAGAGAAAGAACGTGGGATGCCGCCGCTCGGACGTTTCACTGGCGTCGCGGTCTCGAGCTTGGCATGTGGGCGGACGGGTCACTTGGACCTCCCGCAACGGATCAGGGCCATCCCGTGTGGAGTCATCGGTCTGGTGTTGAAGAAATCGCTCGCCGGAGCTTGGTGACCGCCGCTCATCGTGGCCGGGGCCTTCGGCGTTACATCAAAGGGTATGTACCGGTTCATCGCGTTCATATAGTATAAAGCATCGTGTAGAACTCTTCGAATCCGATCTTGGCGCGTTGTGCCGGAGTTTGGGGAGGTATAGCCATGGCGCCGCCGCGCTTTCCCTGTGCGCCGCCGTCGGCGCGGTCGGATGGGAGAAGATTACCTCGGGGCCGTCCGATCTGGTACGAACGGCGTAGATTAGAACGTTGCGTACCCCTTCGCGCCGAGGGATCTAGACGGTTGGATCGTGATCTGGCGGCTGGAGTTGTCCGCGAGTTTGAGGAGGGTCGGGTTTAATCCATACCGTCGATGCTTGATCTGATGGCGGGGAGTGGATACCGGTTCATAACCCGCGCCATCTAATCGTGGCCCTTGATCTTAGATCGTGCGGCCTACTGTTGCCAATACCCCTTCGCCCTGGCAATATTTTAAAAGAGCCCCTCGGTTAGTTAGGAATTAACCCGCAGTCCACCGCGGGGTAAGACTGAGTCTGGGAATTCTTTGCGCCGAGGCCCCTGGCCTTTTTGGAATTTGAGGCCCAGTCCAGAGAGTTATAAAATCAGGAAAATGAATTAGAAAATGAGTTTTTAATATAAAAACAATTCATAGAATTTGTTTAAATCATAGAAAATGCATATGAACTCCAAATTGGACCATTCCACTTCCTATAATTTTGTAATATTATTGTTTATCAATTAGTGCCACTGGTTTTACATAAAAGTCACATTAAAATTGTTATTTTAATTAATCTTGTACTAAGCACATAGAATCTTTGGAAATCCATAACTTAAAATCTATAACTCCAAAATTAATAATTCTTTTTCCTGTGATCTTATTTTAACATGTAGATTATTAATATGTATTTTGCATATATGTTTGGTGTAATGTTAATTTTGCCTATACCATGTATGTTTGAATTGCTACGACTAGCAGTGAGGTCACGAGTCACCTGAAGATCATCCTGGTACCTGGATTCTCAAGGCCCAGGCAAGTTGTGCCCTTGATCACTTCTTTTCACCTACTCATGTTCTAATTAATCATAATGATCTGCATAGGTTAATTTTGATGGGACCCAATAGGTTACCCTAGTTTGTCTATCTTTATACCTTGTTTACCACTGAACTTTCTGGGTAGTACTTGCTAGTGCTATATATGGTTTTGGGTATGAAGATTACACTATTCATGATTATACTTTTGTTGTCAGTTGTTATTTATGGTTCATGTTAAGATCATTATGTTAATTGGAACATGGAGAACCACCCGGGAAAACAGTGCTACCACAAGGGTGGAATGGGACGCCCTTGGCTGATTAATTAGGAAAGCTAGTGGAAGACTACCTTACCCGAAAGGGGCAAGGGCAGTAGGGGAGAGGTCAGTGTAGGGAGGCCCTCGGGAGGATTTTGCTGCGATGGCGGTCCTGCAAGGGATTCCTGCACTGGATCTTCCTATAAACTGTAGCGGGTTTTCGGAAGCTAGTGGAACTTTGTAAAGGCCTCGTAGTGTTACCCTGCCTCACTTCCCTGGTAGAGGTGTATGGGATTCATGACCCCTTGGCAGATGGGTAACACGACTTGTGGGTAAAGATGCGCAACCTCTGCAGAGTGTAAAACTGGTATACTAGCCGTGCTCACGGTCAAGAGCAGCTCGGACACTCACATGATTAATTTATGGAACTAAATTCAATTTGTCATATGCATTGCATCGCGGGTGAAGATGATACTTTTGTTCTACTATTTAATTGGGCTGGTATTTACTTATACTTAGTAACTGCTAATAAAATTTTGACCAACTTTAAAAGCAATGCTCAGCTCTAACCATCTTCTTTGGTAAGCCTTACACTTCACGTGAGCTCCCACCTTTGGCGAGTTCATGCACATTATTCCCCACAACTTGTTGAGCGATGAACGTATGTGAGCTCACTCTTGCTGTCTCACATACACCACAGGTCAAGGCCAGGTACTGCAGGATGATGCTCATGGAGGATGCTGCGATGAGTTCGTGAGAGGTCTAGGTCGTCGTCTCCCAGTCAACTTTGGGGTTGCTGGACCGTTGTCTCCTTATAATGTAATTATTTATTTTGTATAGAACTCCTGTTATATATAAAGATGTGACGTTCGATCCTGTGCCACTATACATCATATGTTTGAGACTTGGTCCCAGCATACCTGGTGTTTATGTTAACCCCGGGTTTTGGACCCCTAAAATCCGGGTGTTACATGTTTGCACTCGCTTGGAGGCTTTCGTCGCACTTTTTTGCAAGGGGACCAGCCTCGCGCGCACCCGCCGGGTGTAGCCCCCGAGGCCTCGGAGGAGTGGTTTCACTCCTTCGAGGTCTTAATGCCTTGCGTAACGCTTCGGCTGGTCTGGTTGTTCCCTCATGCGAGCTCGCCGTAGCCCGGGTGTACGGTCGGGGCCCAAGTTCTCGGGCTGGTATGTTGACGCTGTCAACGGTTTGGCCGGAGCCGGGTTTGCGAGAGCAGCCCCCGAGCCTCTGCACAGGGCAAGAGGGCGATCAGGGACAGACTCGGCTTTTTTACATACGCCCCTGCGTCGCCTTTCCGCAAGGAGGAGGGGGGGAGAGCGCCATGTTACCCTCGATGGGCGCCGAACATGGTGTCTCCGGTGAGCTGCAAGCGGGTAATCCGAGTGGACGTCCGTGCCCCATTCGTTAGGGGTCGGCTAGGGGCCCAGAGGCACGCCCAAAAGTACCTGCGGGTGATCTGCCGGACCCGGTCCCCTGGCGACGGGGTCCGAGGGCTCGATGCCTCCCTCCGATGGGATTCCGTTACAAGATCGCTCCCGCTGGTCTCGGAAATGTCCTAGGGTACCTCGGG
Organism: Zea luxurians; assembly: GCA_029449295.1. Lineage (NCBI taxonomy): Eukaryota > Viridiplantae > Streptophyta > Magnoliopsida > Poales > Poaceae > Zea > Zea luxurians. Next base: position 34,147,474 of record JAOPSE010000016.1, on the reverse strand, counting down.
AGCGCAGCCCGAGCCTTGGTTATGTATCGAACGTACCCCTGGTCATCCCTCGCTCGGCATCTGAGGCGGCTGTGAACCCTTCGGGGGCCAGCCTTCGAACCCCTGATCAGTAATGGGCGTGGAGCCCGAGTAGCCTGAGGCGGCCGTGGAACCCTTCGGGGGGCCGGCCTTCGAACCTCTGACCAGTAGTGGGTGTAGGGCCCACGCGATCTGAGGCGGCTGTTGAACCCTTCGGGGGGCCAGCCTTCGAACCTCTGATCAGTAAGGAGGCTCGGAGCCTGGTTCCTTCACGGGGAAGGATCCCTTTCGGGGTATCCCCCTTTCCCGGTCCCTGTCGCAAGAGATAGAGAAAGAGGAAAAGGGGAAAAGGATACGAAACCGAACGACGTGGCGTACCTTTTTTGGCGCGGTTGTTTCGGCAAAGGCGAAGCGTCGCCCGCTGCTCCTGCCAGAAACGCCGCCTGTCCAGCCGCGGAGTTAATGCGATGGGGCGAGTAGTTGGCGGGGCGGCTGTTGCGTGTGTGCGAGCCGTTCGAGGAACGGATCACGGGCACGTTGTCTTCACGCTGTGAAAGGGGGTTCTCTTGCTGCCCCCAGATGGGACGTGAGCTTGGCTGACGACGTGACCGCTGCTCCCGCGCGCCTGCCACCGTCATTACTACCGGCCCACTTTTGGCCGCGTTGACCGCCGCGTCAGGCTGGCGCTGCTGGGTCGCGCGCTGGGTCGCCTCGAGTCGCGGTATTGGTTCCGCAATCGAGGAGGCGCAGTGGTGGCGCAAGTGGCGGTGCAGTTGCTTGCATGCAGCATCCGGCGCGCCGGTTGCGAGACGCGTGGGCCTGGGCCTCCATGCTGGCGTGTCGGGAGTCGGAGAAGCGCGTCCACTTGGCGCGGTTGCATGCCGCCTGCATGGCTGCCCGCCCCTTTCGCCCGTTGGTCTGGGCGAAAGTGGAGGGTCACTTGTAACCGCTGGGCGGTTGCGTGCACCACGCGTGGCGGTTTGGCTTCTTCTGCTCGGAGTCGGTCTGCATGACATGCGGGACCCAGCCCCCGCGCCGCAGGGGAGGGCTTTGGAGCGTGTGTTGGAGAAGACTCAGCCCGTGACGGTTGGGGGTGCAAGCAGGGAGAGTTGCCTTTAAAAGGAGGGTGACCCCTTTCGAAAGGTGATCGTGTCTTCTCGCTCCCTTATGCACCGCGTCTTTCCACCTTCCAAGCCCCCGGATGGGGGATACCCGCCGTCTTTTTGCCTCGTCGTTGGAGGGACGCAACTCCGTGGGAGTTGGTACCTTTCAGCCATCGTTCGGCTTCAAGGATTTTCATCACTCAGCCCGGTTGCTCCTCTCCGCTGGTGGTCACCCAAGACGGTGACCTCCAGCTCCTGGATGGGGAGAGGCAAACCGGGTTGTGATCCCGATCCCGCCCTCAGTGTTGAGGGAGTTCATCATCCTCGCTGGGGCGGGGAGCGAGGCGAGCCAGGGCTCCACCTCCTGCGCGGGTCGGCGGACCACCTCTTCTTCCAGCTTCTGGTGGTGGCAATCGCCCTCTAGCCCTACGGCGGAGACGTCCTCCAGCCATGTCGGGGAAGGCGAACTGTTGCCGCCCAGCTAGGATGCAACATTCCGCCCTCTCCCTCGCATTCGTGGCGAGGACGGCAGCGAGGGTCTGCCGGTGTGCTTGGGGGCGACCCGCGTTTTGCTGGTGATTCGCCCAGAGCTTGTCGCTCCACAGGCTTCCCCGGCGTGGAGGTTGTCCATACCCGCGGAGACGGAACCGGAGTTCCGTTTGAAATGGCACTCCGAATGCCAGTGTTTTTGTTCATTTCGGCTTTCGGGGCCTGAACATGTATGTAATTTCGGCACGGAGCCGTGTTTTTTCCTCATTTTTGAGCGCTAAGACTCGTCTGTTGATTATCTAAACCGCTTCACCAAGCATGAGTCGCCCCGTGTCAAGGTGACGAGTGAGGTATCCGTATCCCGGAGGCGTAGGAGTCCCTCGGCTCGGTCGGCCTTGCTGTCCGAGGCTCCTCTAGCTTAGTTAAAGGGACCCCTCGGCCGCTCTTCGATGAGCCGAGGCCAGGGGTAGCGATATCAGTATGAACAGAGGCGGAGTCGGCTCAAGAATGAAACCTGGTTGGCCGGAGCCTAGCCGGGTTGTCCGTTGGCGGGACCGACGTCGGAGTTGATCAGCCGAGGCCTCAGGTCGGGCTAGCGCCCTTGGGAGATGGTCGGCCGAGGCCCCAGGGGCAACCGGCCGAGCCGCCTGCTGGGGCCTGATTCCCGGAGAAGTCCCTGGCAGCGATTGCCCGGGCGTGGTGATGACGTCGTCCTTCGGAGCGGAGACCCTCGGACCGCGTCGCCGTCCGAGGCTAGGTTGGGCCTCGCCGAAGGTGTCGTCGATGCCGAGGGTGTTGCTGCCCCCTTCCAGCGTCAAGACCCAAGCCTGCAGGGTCAGAGTGTCTTGTAGCGTGTGCCTTCTGCAGCCGCCGAGGCCAGAATGCACGCCCTCGCTGTGTTGTAAAGCTGCGTCTCCTTTCCTCTTGTTTCGAGTATCTGGACTTTTTGTCAGTAACAGGGATGTTTGTGTGAGTGGGAGTTGCTTCTCGCGGAAGGTGATGAGTGAGGTATCCGTATCCCGGAGGCGTGGGAGTCCCTCGGCTCAGTCGGCCTTGCCGCTTACGCGTACTTTCACCCATCCATGAGGCCCTGCCACCGACTCAGTCGAGAAGGCTCGAAGGGTTGCTTCGGCAGAAGAACTTCCGAACATGAAGACTTGTTCGGTCCACAGAATCACTTTATCCGAACGCGAGTTACTTATCGCAGAAGGTGATGAGTGAGGTATCCGTATCCCGGAGGCGTAGGAGTCCCTCGGCTCGGTCAGCCTTGGCTGCTTACATGTACTCCGTCGTTTTCAGGATCCACTTTTCGAAGTAGTCAAAAAGCACGAAAGATATTCTGGCAGAAGAGACCTTTTTCGAGGAAAATTTCGACGCAGAGGGGGTTCCCCCCCTTTTAGCCCCCGAGGGAGGGTCGGGCTTTGCCGAGGCGAGGCCGACCCTTCCTTGATGACTAAACTTTGCGCGGGTGCGAGGTATATGAACGACTTGAAAACATCTTAAGGGTAGAAGCGACGTAGCTGTTGGATGTTCCAAGCGTTGACGTAGACCTCGCCTTGACTGTTGGCCAGCTTGTACGTTCCGGGCTTCAGAACTTTGGCGATGATGAATGGCCCCTCCCAGGGGGGCGTGAGCTTGTGCCTCCCTCGGGCGTCTTGCCGCAGCCGAAGCACCAGGTCGCCCACCTGGAGGTCTCGGGGTCGGACCCCTCGGGCGTGGTAGCGCCGCAGGGACTGCTGATACCGCGCCGAGTGTAGTAAGGCCTTGTCCCGAGCCTCTTCCAGCTGGTCCAGTGAGTCTTCTCGGCTAGCTTGGTTGCTTTGATCCTCGTAGGCCCTCGTCCTCGGGGAGCCGTATTCCAGGTCAGTGGGCAAGACGGCCTCGGCCCCGTAGACCAGGAAGAACGGCGTGAAACCCGTGGCCCGGCTTGGCGTCGTCCTCAGGCTCCAGATCACCGAGGGGAGTTCCTTCATCCATCGCTTGCCGAACTTGCTGAGGTCGTTGTAAATCCGAGGCTTGAGCCCTTGTAGAATCATGCCGTTGGCACGCTCTACTTGCCCGTTCGACATGGGATGAGCTACGGCGGCCCAGTCCACCCGGATGTGGTGATCCTCGCAGAAGTCCAAGAATTTTCTGCCGGTGAACTGGGTGCCGTTGTCGGTGATGATGGAGTTCGGGACCCCGAAGCGATGGATGATGTTGGTGAAGAACGTCACCGCCTGCTCGGACCTGATGCTGTTCAGAGGTCGGACCTCGACCCACTTGGAGAATTTGTCGATGGCGACCAGCAGGTGCGTGTAGCCCCCGGGCGCCTTCTGCAAAGGGCCGACGAGGTCCAGACCCCACACAGCGAAGGGCCACGTGATGGGTATCGTCTGCAGAGCCTGAGCGGGCAAGTGGGTCTTCTTCGCATAGAATTGACACCCTTCGCAGGTGCGGACAATTCTAGTGGCGTCAGCCACCACCGTTGGCCAGTAGAAGCCTTGCCGGAAAGCATTCCCGACGAGGGCTCGGGGCGCTGCGTGATGGCCGCAAGCCCCCGAGTGTATCTCTTGCAGGAGTTCCTGACCTTCGGCGATGGAGATGCATCGCTGGAGGATGCCCGAGGGGCTGCGGTGGTAGAGCTCCTTCTCATCGCCCAGCAGGACGAACGACTTGGCGCGTCGCGCTATCCACCGAGCCTTGGCTCGGTCGAGGGGTAGCTCTCCTTGGCGGAGATATTGCAGGTACAGGGTCTGCCAATTTCGATCAGGCGTGGCCCCGCTTCGCTCCTCCTCGATGCGCAATGCCTCGCCCTTGGAGACCGAGGGTACCTCGGGTTGAGCTGAGGGTGCCTCGGGCCGTGCCGAGGGTACCTCGGGCTGGACTGAGGGCGCCTCGGGCTGGTCCGAGGGCGCCTCGGGCTCGGGAGGGTCGTCGATCTGGACGGAGGGCTGATGCAGATCCAGGGAGAAGACGTCCGGGGGAACAGTTGTTCGCCCCGAGGCTATTTTTGCCAGCTCGTCCGCAGTCTCGTTGTAGCGCCGAGCGATGTGGTTAAACTCGAGCCCGTAGAACTTGTCTTCCAGGCGCCGAACCTCATCGCATTAGGCCTCCATCTTCGGGTCGCGGCAGTGGGAGTTCTTCATGACTTGGTCAATGACGAGCTGCGAGTCGCCGCGAGCGTCGAGGCGTCGGACCCCTAGCTCGATGGCGATTCGCAATCTGTTGATCAGAGCTTCGTACTCAGCCACATTGTTGGACGCCGGAAAATGGAGGCATAGCACATAGCGTAGGTGTTTCCTGAGGGGTGAGACGAAGAGTAGGCCCGCGCCGGCTCCCGTCTTCATCAACGACCCGTCGAAAAACATGGTCCAGAGCTCCGGTTGGATCGGAGCCGTCGGTAGCTGGGTGTCGACCCATTCGGCTACGAAGTCCGCCAAGACCTGGGACTTGATGGCCTTCCGAGGCGTGAACGAGATGGTCTCGCCCATGATTTCCACCGCCCACTTCGCAATCCTGCCCGAGGCCTCTCGGCACTAGATGATCTCCCCTAGGGGGAAGGATGACACCACAGTTACCGGGTGAGACTCGAAGTAGTGTCGCAACTTCCGCCTCGTCAGGATCACTGCATACAGCAGCTTCTGAACTTGTGGGTAGCGGATCTTGGTTTCGGATAGTACCTCGCTGACGAAGTAAACCGGCCTCTGGACGGGAAATGCATGCCCCTCTTCTTGCCTCTCGACCACAATCGCAGCGCTAACCACCTGAGTGGTCGCGGCGACGTAGACCAAGAGGGCTTCTCCATCAGCCGGGGGCACCAAGATAGGCGCCTTGGTGAGGAGCGCCTTCAGGTCCCCGAGAGCTTCCTCGGCCTCAGGGGTCCAAGTGAAGCACTCGGCCTTCCTTAAGAGGCGGTACAGAGGCAGGCCTCTTTCGTCGAGGCGCGAGATGAAGCGGCTCAGGGCCGCGAGACATCCCATGACCCTCTGTACACCTTTTAAGTCCTTGATGGGCCCCATGCTGGTGATGGCTGCGATCTTCTCCGGGTTGGCTTCGATGCCCCGCTCGGAGACGATGAACCCCAAGAGCATGCCCCGGGGCACCCCGAAGACACACTTCTCGAGATTGAGCTTGACGCCTTTTGCCTTGAGACACCGGAATGTCACTTCAAGGTCGGAGAGGAGGTCGGAAGCTTTCCTTGTCTTGACTACGATGTCATCGACGTAGGCCTCGACCGTGCGACCGATGTGTTCGCCGAACACATGGTTCATGCACCGCTGGTACGTCGCACCCGCATTCCTCAAACCGAACGGCATGGTGACATAGCAGTACATGCCGAAGGGCGTGATGAAAGAAGTCGCGAGCTGGTCGGACTCTTTCATCCTGATTTGATGATACCCTGAGTAGGCATCGAGGAAAGACAGGGTTTCGCACCCAGCAGTGGAATCCACGATTTGATCGATGCGAGGCAGAGGGTAGGGAACCTTCGGACATGCTTTGTTGAGACCAGTGTAGTCTACACACATCCGCCATTTCCCCCCTTTCTTTCTCACAAGCACAGGGTTGGCGAGCCACTCGGGATGGAATACCTCTTTGATGAACCCGGCTGCCATTAGCTTGTGGATCTCCTCGCCTATCGCTCTGCGCTTCTCCTCGTCGAATCGGCGCAGAGGCTGCTTGACTGGTCGGGCTCCGGCCCGAATATCCAGCGAGTGCTCGGCGACATCCCTCGGTATGCCGGACATGTCCGAGGGACTCCACGCGAAGACGTCGGTGTTCGCGTGGAGAAAGTCGATGAGCACTGCTTCCTATTTGGGCTCGAGCCCGGAACCAATCCGGATCTGCTTGGAGGCGTCGCCACTGGAGTCAAGGGGGACGGTCTTAGCCGTCTCCACTGGCTCGAAGTTGCTGGCATGACGCTTCACGTCTGGCACCTCTTTGGAGAGGCTCTCCAGGTCGGCGATGAGGGCCTCGGACTCGGCGAGGGTCTCGGCGTACTCCACGCACTCCACGTCGCATTCGAACGCGTGTTTGTACGTGGGGCCGACGGTGATGACCCCGTTGGGGCCCGGCATCTTGAGCTTCAGGTAGGTGTAGTTGGGGACGGCCATGAACTTCGCGTAGCATGGCCTCTCCAGCACCGCGTGGTAGGTTCCTCGGAACCCGACCACCTCGAACGTCAGAATCTCCCTTCGGAAGTTGGAGGGTGTTCTGAAACAGACAGGGAGGTCGAGTCGTCCGAGGGGCTGGACGCGCTTCCCGGGAATGATCCCGTGGAAGGGCGCAGCGCCTGCTCGGACGGAGGACAGATCGACGCGCAGGAGCCCGAGGGTCTCGGCGTAGATGATGTTGAGGCTGCTGCCCCCGTCCATAAGGACCTTGGTGAGCCTGACGTCACCGATGACAGGGTCGACGACGAGCGGGTATTTCCCCGGGCTCGGCACGTGGTCGGGGTGATCAGCTTGGTCGAAGGTGATGGGCTTGTCGGACCAGTCTAGGTAGGCTGGCGCCGCCACCTTCACCGAGCAGACCTCCCGGCGCTCTTGCTTGCGATGCCGAGCCAAGGCATTCTCCGCGTGCCCGCCGTAGATCATGAAGCAGTCGCGGACCTCGGGGAACTCTCCTGCTTGGTGATCTTCCTTCTTGCCATCGTCGCAGGCCCTGCCACCCTCCGCGGGTGGCCCGGCCCTGTGGAAGTGGCGCCGAAGCATGACGCACTCCTCAAGGGTGTGCTTGACGGGCCCCTGATGATAGGGGCACGGCTCCTTGAGCATCTTGTCAAAGAGGTTGGCACCTCCGGGGGGCTTCCGAGGGTTCTTGTATTCGGCGGCGGCGACAAGGTCCGCGTCGGCGGCGTCGCGTTTTGCTTGCGACTTCTTCTTGCCTTTCTTCTTGGCGCCGCACGGAGTAGACGCCTCGGGAGCATCTTCCGACGGGCGGCCCTGGGGCTGCTTGTCCTTTCGGAAGATAGCCTCGACCGCCTCCTGGCCAGAGGCAAACTTGGTGGCGATGTCCATCAGCTCGCTCGCCCTGGTGGGGGTCTTGCGACCCAACTTGCTCACCAGGTCGCAGCAGGTGGTGCCGGCAAGGAACACGCCGATGACATCTGAGTCGGTGATGTTGGGCAGCTCGGTGCGTTGCTTCGAGAATCGCCGGATGTAGTCCCGAAGAGACTCTCCCGGCTGCTGTCGGCAGCTTCGGAGGTCCTAGGAATTCCCAGGGCGCACATACGCGCCCTGGAAATTTCCGGCGAAGGCTTGGACCAGGTCATCCTAGTTGGAGATCTGCCCCGGAGGCAGGTGCTCCAACCAGGCGCGAGCGGTGTCGGAGAGGAACAGGGGGAGGTTGCGGATGATGAGGTTGTCGTCGTCTGTTCCACCCAGTTGGCAGGCCAGGCGGTAGTCCGCGAGCCACAATTCCGGCCTCGTTTCCCCCGAGTACTTTATGATAGTAGTCGGGGGTCGGAACCGGGTCGGGAACGGTGCCCGCCGGATGGCCCGGCTGAAGGCCTGCGGACCAGGTGGTTCGGGCGAGGGACTCCGATCCTCCCCGCTGTCGTAGCGTCCCCCACGCCTGGGGTGGTAGCCTCGGCGCACCCTCTCGTCGAGGTGGGCTCGATGGTCGCGGTGATGGCGCTCGTTGCCGAGGTGGCCCGGGGCCGCGGGCGCGGTGTTGCGCGTGCGCCCGGTGTTGACCGAGGCTTCCCGCATGAATCGGGAGGTCGCGGCATGAGGTTCTGAGGGGTATCCTTGCCTTCGGGAGGCAGTGCTCTCGGCCCGTCGGACCGCGGCGCCTTCCAGGAGATTTTTGAGTTCTCCCTGGATTCGCCGACCCTCAGTGGTGGATGGCTCCGGCATCGCGCGGAGAAGCATCGCTGCTGTGGCCAGGTTCTGACCCACCCCACTGGATGCAGGTGGTGGCCTGACCCTGACAACATCGGCGACGCGGTGCTGGAGACCCTGGGGCAGGTGACGTATTTCTCCGGCCGGGGGTTGGCGCGCCCATGCCTGCCCGACGTCCCGGCGGATCGGCTCAAGCGCTCCTGCTCCCTCGTCGATCCTGGCCTGCGCCCCGCGGACTTGCTCAAGCTGTGGGTCGTAACCCCCCGCCGGAACGGGGACCACAGCTAGCTCCCGCGGGATGTCAGCGCGAGGCACCGGCCCAGGGGGAGCACCGTCCTCCGGCATGCCGAGATGGTTGCCTTGGGAGGGACCCCCAGATCGACGTGGAAACATTCGCGGCTTGGGCCGCAGTCCTCGTCGTCGAGGCTGCGGCTACCGTCGGAACAGTCGGAGAGGCAGTAGTCACATGCGGTCATGAAGTTCCGCATGGCACTGGGGTTGCCAAATCTAGAGAAATCCCAACAGATGTTGGGGTCGTCATCTTCCTCAGACCCAGAGGGCCCGTAGGTCGAGACGTCCGTCAGCCGGTCCCAAGGCGACCGCAAGCGAAACCCCAGAGGGTTTGTACTCGCCTCTACAAGGGCGCCCGCCAAAGCAAGATTGCTAGGCAGGTTGAGGCTGAGTACAAATGACGTAGGATGGGAATCGGTTGGTACCTTTTGGTCGTCGAGCGGCGATGAAGTCACATCGAGGACTGACCGCATCGTCGCCTCCGGTACGAGGGCGACGTCCTGCAAGCTTTTCGCAAGCGCGCTGGCGTCGTCCGCTTGCTCAGGATTGGCGTGTCGCGGGGAGACGGCGCTCGCCTTCGTCTCAAACGCGAGGTCGACGCCCAACGCGCCCCCCGTTGGGGTGCTAGGGACGTCAACTCGCTCGACAGCCGACGAGGCGCGGCCTCCTGCTTGGCCTTGGTTGCCCCGCCTCCTCCTCCGTTGGCGGGGGAGAGGACGGGGCGAGCTCGAATGTTGTTCTTCCGCCACGCGGGGAAGACGTCGTCGATTCCGCCGCCGGCGGGTGGGCTGTCGGCCGCCATTGTCGTTGTCGCGCGGCGGGGGAAGGAGTATCATGTCGTAGCTGCCGTTGAGGGACATGAACTCAAGACTCCCGAAACGGAGCACCGTCCCGGGTTGGAGAGGTTGTTGGAGACTGCCCATCTGGAGCTTGACGGGAAGCTGCTCGTCAACACGCAGCAGGCCCCTACCTGGCGCGCCAACTGTCGGCGTTTCGAGACCGGGGGGTCCCTCAGGCCGACGAGTGAGTGCCGCGTGTCCCAGCCCAGATGGGTCGAGCGCGTGGGCGAGCGCGAAGGGGGGAAAGGAGCGAGGCGGCCGGAGACCGGCGCGAGAGAGGTGGGAATCCCGCGGCCTTCGTGTTCGTCCCGCGCCCAGGTCGGGTGCGCTTGCAGTAGGGGGTTACAAGCGTCCACGCGAGTGAGGGAAGCGAGCGGCCCCAAGAGAGCGCCTGTCCCGTCCTCGTCCCGCGCGGCCAACCCCCTCTAAGAGGGCCCTGGTCCTTCCTTTTATAGACGCAAGGAGAGGATCCAGGTGTACAATGGGGATGTAGCAGAGTGCTACGTGTCTAGCGAGGGAGAGCTAGTGCCCTGAGTACATGCCAATGTGGCAGCCGGAGAGATCTTGGAACCCAACTAGTGTGATGTCGTGGCCGTCGGAGGAGCGGCGGAGCCTGGCGGAGGGACAGCTGTCGGAGCGGTTGTGTCCTTGCTGACGTCCTCCTGCTTCCGTAAGAGAGCTGAGAGCCGTCGTCGTCACAGGGCATGCGAGGCGCCATCATTGCCTATCTGGTGGAGACAGCCAGATGGGACACCGGTCTTGTTCTCTGCGGCCCGAGTCAGCTCGGGGTAGGGTGATGATGGTGCTTCCTGTTGACGTGGCTGGCCTGCGCCCTAGGTTGGGCGACGTGGAGGCTCCTCCGAAGCCGAAGTCGAGTGTGTCTTCCATGGCCGAGGCCGAGTCCGAGCCCCTGGGTCGGGCGAGGCGGAGGTCGTCGGCAGAGGCCAGGGCGGTGTCCGAGCCCTGGGGTCGGGCGAAGCGGAGTTCGTCGTCTTCCGGGTCTTAGCCCGAGTTCGAGCCCTGGGTCGGGCGGAGTGGAGTTCGCCGTCTTCCGGGGCTGAGCCCGAGTCCGAGCCCTGGGTCGGGCGGAGCGGAGTTCGCCGTCTTCCGGGTCTTAGCCCGAGTCTGAGCCCTGGGTCGGGCGGAGCGGAGTTCGCCGTCTTCCGGGGCTGAGCCCGAGTCCGAGCCCTAGGTCGGGCGGAGCGGAGTTCGCCGTCTTCCGGGGCTGAGCCTGAGTCCGAACCCTGGGTCGGGCGGAGCTTCCTATGGTGCCTTTGGCAGGGCCTGGCTTCCTGTCAGCATCACTCTGTCAAGTGGCGCTGCAGTCGGAGTGGCGCAGGCGGCGCTGTCCTTCTGTTAGACCGGTCAGTGGAGCGGCAAAGTGACGGCGGTCACTTCGGCTCTGCCGGAGGGCGCGCGTCAGGATAAAGTTGTCAGGCCACCTTTGCGTTAAATGCTCCTGCGATTTGGTCGGTCGGTGCGGCGATTTAGTCAGGGCTGCTTCTTAGCGAAGGCAGGGCCTCGGGCGAGCCGAAGATGTGTCCGCCGTTGGAGGGGGGCCTCGGACGAGACGGAAATCCTCCGGGGTCGGCTGCCCTTGTCCGAGGCTAGGCTCGGGCAAGGCGTGATCGAGTCGCTCGAGTGGACTGATCCCTGACTTAATCGCACCCATCAGGCCTTTGCAGCTTTATGCTGATGGGGGTTACCAGCTGAGAATTAGGAGTCTTGAGGGTACCCCTAATTATGGTCCCCGACAGGCATCAACTATGTTTTACATTTGTAGGTCTCTGTTGTGCATGTGTGTGAGGCCACTCTAACGAAGCGATTGATAGAGTTCAAAAATACAGATTCTGGCAGCTTAACAGTATGTTTCTTAACTCTGATCATGTGTAGTACACTAATAAACAAGTACCAACCTTAGGATTTAGGAGGTGATAATAATGTGTGCCTTATGAAGAATATCTTGCTTCTATTGTCATTCTTAATGTATGTTATCATCAGTGCATTTTTAAACAGTTCTCTTAAGATGTGAACATGCCTATATCTTCATGCCCCTTTGTTAGATTGAAGAATTTCTGGCAATAGCTGATGAATCTAATGAAGAGCCTGTTTCAAAACATTTGCCCAAGTCTGGAGAAATTCTCTGCAAACACAAGGAACTTGAAGAGCTCTTGAAGAGCTAAGCTGGGAGACACTGGAACTTCTTGTGGTACCTCATATATTCAGGTAAGCAAAATTTTATTATCTCCCCATAACTCGCTTCGCAGTATGCATTTATATTTAAATTTAGGCACACGAATTCTAGAAAATCCCTAATTTCATAAAAAGTTTGGTAAATGTACACATCAATTGATAGTTATCCCTTTTGTTTCTTTCACCAAACATTTCTGATTTACAGGTGGAAGTCATAGCTCCTGCTGTAATAGGTACAACCAATGTGTTAAAAGCTTGCTATGAAGCAAAAGTTAAGCGAGTTGTGGTGGTGTCTTCATGTGGAGCTGTGTATGCTAATCCTATTTATCCAAAGGGTAAGGTGTTTGATGAAGACTGCTGGTCAGATGAGGATTACTGCAGGAAGGAGGTGATACAGTTTTCCTTCAGTAAAGCAATGGTGTTGCTTGACTTGGTGGTTTATGTTTGTTCATCATAAACTTCCTGGTATAGCTTTCCTAAATAAGTACTATATACTATCCTGCAGGATTGGTATTTAGTTTCCAAAACACTGTCGGAATGAGAGGCTCTTGCTTTTGCAGCAAAAATAGGGCTGGACGTTGTAACTGTTTGTCCGTCATTAGTATTTGGACCTCGGGGTCGACGTCGTGTTCCCGCGGATCAACCTCGACAGCCTCGTGCCACCTGCGCCGGCGCCGGCACCGGCCAAGCGGGAGCCGGACGCGGCGCTGCCCGCGGCGAGCCTCACGGTGGAGGAGGCGCGCAAGGTGCTACGAGCCACGCAGATGGAGGCAGCGCGCGGAATCGGGAGTCCGGCGCCGGCACCGTGACGTACGCCGACTTCCTACGCCTCTGCTGCGACGCCGCGGCCCGGACGTGGGCCCCTCCGTCGCGCGCGCGCTCGACGAGTCCGGATCCGTCATCGTGCTCGGAAAGACCGTCTTCCTCAGGCCCGACATGGTACGATTCTCGCCCCCCGTCTCCTTATCTATATACTACTGCATCCTGACGGCCATACTAGCGAGAATAATGATAGCACAACTGTAGATAGCATGCAAGCAAGGCAACCCAACACTGTGGTGATGGAAAAGTTGATTGGGTATAGAAATGGCATTGTTTCTGAGAAACCGATGGTGCAGAACAATCTTAACCAAGGGGTGGCAGAAAAGTTGACTAGGGATAGAAATGACATTGTTCCTGAGAAATAGGTGGTGCAGAGCAATCTTAACCAATGTAATAATGAAGATATCCCACTTTCTGGAACAGAAATTGAGATGGTAGGTTGTGATAGTGAGTGTATTCACTTCAAAATGTGAAAATAGAAAATGAACTTTTGAATCCATGCCTTAGCTTTACTAATCTCCTTTCCATTTTTTTCATGTGCAATCTAAAGGAGTCTTACGAACAAGAATCATCTGACAGCAGTGATGAAGAGTGGTCCACACTTAGCACACCACGAAAAACAAAATTACAAGGCAACGAAAAAGTATCACTTACTGAATCAATATGTTCTGCAAAGCGGTGTTCTAGAAGAGCGCCAGCTAGGGAGCAGAATAATGAACATACTCAGAGTGAGCAGCTTCATGGTTCTGCAAGTGAGCAGCAAGCTAGAGAGCAACTTCATGGTTCTGTAAGTAAACAGCAAACTGAAGTTCTTCGCTCCAATGTCAGCAGTGGCGATGCCTCAAAATGTCATTTTGGCCCTATAGTTACTCAGGTATATAGATATAACTATTGTCCAATTTTTCTTGGAATCACTTTGTGCTAACAAATCAGTCCAATTAATTGTAGTCTGATATAGATTATAGTATTGACACTGCATTTTTTTTGCAGAAGCTGAAGGAACATTTTGAAAAAGATCCATATCCTTGCCATGCAACAAAAGAGGGTCTGGCACAAGAGCTAGGACTGACATTTAATCAGGTATTACTGCTTACCTAACAATTTTGTTCTACATTATCATTGGGTTGTTATTGTTCCCTCGTCTTAATATATTTTCTTCTAACATATCAGTAAGTGGTTCTCTGCCACCCGTCATTATTCAAGAGTTGTTGTTGCCAAGAACCAAAAATACCCAGGAGAAAATACTACTGAGAATAATAGTAGCGCAATCTTTGATGGTATACAAGTAATAGAACCCAATTTTGGTTTGATAGATAAACCAGATGCAGATACAAATGACATGATTTCTGAAAAGTTGATGGTACAAATTAATCTTAACGAAGGCATTGAAGAGGATATCCCACCGAGCCAATATACTACCAGGTGTGAAGAGAAATTAACTATGACTCAAGCTGACATCTCAAGGGAAGCTGGACCTCCAGGTTATGATCCTGGAGAAAACTTTCTTCAGGTCAGTTCAAGGATTACTAGCTGTGAGCAGAGTGTGATAATGGCTCCTAGCGCTATCGCAAGAGGAGTTCGTCCACCAGGATATACGCCTGGAGAACACCAGGGCAATGGGGCTCCATGGAATACAAGCTATGAGCGAAGACCGTTTACGAGTCCTGCGACTAGCTCAAGAGAAGTCAGACCTCCAGGATATGGGCCTGAAGAAAACCAAGGCAGTGGCATTTCCTGTAATACAAGCAGAGAGCAAATATTGTTTATGAGCCCTACAATCATCTCGAGAGAACTTGGTCCACCAGGATATTTGCCCAGAGAAAACCAGCGCAGTGACACTTCATGGAATACAAGCTGCGAGTCGGGACTATTTATGAGTCCTGCGACCACCTCAATAGAACATGGTCCACCAGGATATGGGCCTGGAGAAAACCAGGAGAATGACAGTACAAGCTGCGAGTTGAGAATGTTTACAAGTTCTACAACCGAGAAGTTGGCCCACCAGGATACCAGCAGGGAGTGTTTATGAGTCCTAAAACCATCTCAAGAGAAGTCTGTCCTCCAGGATTTGGGTCTGGAGAGAACTAGGGCAATGACACTACATGGTACATGAGCAGCAAATAGAGCGCGTTTACAAGTCTTACAACCATCTCGAGAGAAGTCGGTCCGCCAGGGTATGGATAGGAAGATCAGGGCAATGGTGGTTCTTGGAACACGAGTTGTGAGCAGGGAGTGTTTACGAGTCCTACTACAAACATCTCAAGATAAGTCGGTCCGCTAGGATACGGGCCCGAGGAAAGTCAGGGCAATACCACCTCGTGGATTTCGACCTGCCAGCAGAGAATGCTTGCAGGAATCCAGAGAACTGGTGGCTCAAGGAGTATGGACTTGGAAGCCTTTCCACCGGGATACAGACCTGGTGGTGCTTCATGCATGTGCATCGTTATAAAATCAAATACAGTTTTGTGGCGCAGTTTATCATGGTTGGGCCATTTCTGAATATGCAAACTTTATAAACTGGGTGATAGATTCTTTTCCTTGTGCAAACATTAACATTTGGGATGTTTTCATTATGAGGTTGACAGGCTGTTCAACTTTATCATGTGCTTAGTGAGTTTTGCACTATTTTATCTCTTGGTGCAAATCTATATCTTAAACAAATGGCAGTTGAAAGCA
Organism: Zea luxurians; assembly: GCA_029449295.1. Taxonomy (NCBI): domain Eukaryota; kingdom Viridiplantae; phylum Streptophyta; class Magnoliopsida; order Poales; family Poaceae; genus Zea; species Zea luxurians. The sequence continues at coordinate 34,132,219 of JAOPSE010000016.1, read as the reverse complement.
TTTGAATACATTTCATTATTTGTACCTGTCCAGGTTGCTCAAAGAAACAGTTTGGACATTGATGTGGACCTAGCCCTTGGATTCGCCGCACACTATGGGAAGATCGAAACCATGGGATGCTTGGTTGAAGAAGGTAATGCTATTGGCTTTCTTGGCCCTTTGATGCGTGCTGCTGAACGTGGGTGCCTCCAATGCGGCTGACAATGCCACTGCTCGAGAGAAATCAGGAAATGCAGAGGCGAATGGGAAGGATGGGCATTCGAATGAGGAAGACCTCCTGAAGTATAGGCCAAACCCAGATATGATGGACACATACTGGTCGTGATGGTCTGGTGATGCTTTTCACTTCCTTAATGATTCTATACACTTGTTACATCGCTAAACAGATGCCAGATGCTTCCTTTTGTGCATTCACAAACACCGTACATGAACATTACTTTGTGAAATGACTACAATAATTAATAACTTGTCCGCACTTGCAATATTGGAACATATCAGTTGGTTTAGCACAAATATCAATAAGTTCTCATATTTGTGTTCGTTCAACTTCTCATCCACCAATCACCAATGTGGTACACTTGCTACTGTGGCCACTTGAATATGCCAGTTCACTGAACAACCTTCGGTCAATAGGAGTGCTTGCTCGTGTGTACTTGAACATGCAATTTCTGGCGCATTCTTCTGTAAGTATTTAGTAATACATGAGAGTAGCAAAGAGTTTAACCTCTAAGATGTCTTCAGATATGAAAAATGAGTAAAATGGTTATCTATTATTATCCATCTAAAGAATACATGTAATACATGTAAGTGTATGTACTCATCATACTAAGGCTCATGGTATTAGTAGTTGTTGATAGGATAACACTCATTTTAGCTTTTACTAATTGTCGTCAAAACACTGCTGCAGTTAACGAAGCGGAGCACCTGAACTAGCAGTCACGTCTGCAATATACACACCAGCAAAACACTCCTGTAACACTAAACAGTTCATGCATATCCTTGACTGAAGATGATGTTGCAAAGGTTTCAGACATCAGCTTTGGCGTTGACAAGAAACAAGATGACGAGTACAATGCTCCTGATGAGTACAACGCAGTGTATAAGTTTGCTTTGTACTGCTTGAGACCATCTCTGGAAGGCGTTCATATTTTGACGACGATGTGCTCCTATATTTTCCTTTCTGAATACCAAATTCTTTAATGTGTCCTCTTGTGTGAAATCAAGTTCCTAATTTAGCTAGAGCAATACTTGAAAAGAGGAATCACAATTAGTTGTTTTTCATGTGATTGTATAACAATTTCTCGTAAATGAATATAATGCTGACTAATTTACTGTTTGTGTGAATAGGTGTTGGCAAAATCTTCTAAGATGGTTCCTGACTAATTTATATGTTCCCGTTGCAACGCACAGGCACTGACCTAGTAACTTTAGAAGTGAAACGTTTGCATGTCAGAAACCAATTTTAACAACTAGAATCCGATTTTAAGCTGAGATAGGAAGAAGTTGCAATTTTTGGGGGTCTATGCAATCGGCCCCACTTACTCTGGACCACATTGTACGGGCCTGGGAGCCAGCACTGTTTCCTGATGCCAGAATGCCTTCCTCGATGCATCAAATTGCTCAGAATGGGAGCCCAGATTGGCCGATTGGGGCATGCAATGCATGGACACACACCATCTATCTAGAACGAACGTCGTCGAGGTCAGGCATTATGGTTGAGGGTCAGTTAGGGTGCGTTTGGTCAAAGAGTGGGGAATAATAGAATGACTCCATTCCAATTTTCTGGATGTTTGGTTTTCAATAAAATAAAAAACGGAGCGACTCCTAGATCTCCATATGAAAATTTACTATAAGTAGTTGGAACGCTCCCGCTCCATAAAAATGATCGGATGCGAGCACTCTCCCGAACATGAGCGCTCTCCTTCCTCTCCTCCCCTCTACTCACATATGGCTCTCGAACCAAACAAAGAATAAAGCTGTTCCGCTCTATTTTACTCTTCAACCAAACAAAAAATATAACGACTCTGTTCTTTTTGCCAAACACGGAATAGAACGGGTCCATTCTCAAATACTTGAATAGAGTCAATCTATTCTATTTGACTCTCCAACCAAACGCATCCTTAATGATACGATCAACCCCACGTCTGACTGTCGACCGTCGTATAGTATAGCTAGTATATGTAAGAGCATCTCCAAGAGACTTTTCATTTTTTGCTCTCTATTTGACTATCTATTTACGTTTTCATAAAGATCACACTCTATATATAACATCTCAGTCTAACAGACTATCTATCTAGTTTGACTAGTCATGTGGCTAGCCAAATTTAGCTAGTGAGAGAGCCAATTTAGAGAGTCAGATAGCTAGTCTGTTGGAGATTTATTTTGCTATTGAGTAGCCAAAATTTGGCTTAGCGAGTTATTTAGCTAATCTCTTGGAGATGCTCTAATACACTAGATCTATCACCTATCAGACCTACTGTGGCACTAATTCTTAGATCATCAGTGGATAAAAACTCCAGCTATACACTTGGTAAACGTGATCCTTAAATATATTAGTTGTTCATAGCTGACTTGTAACAAACTAATTATTGTTATATATATAACACTAATATATACTTATATATCATATCGCATGACGCGTTAGGCGAGTACGAGAAGTACCAAAACTATTTTTTTAATCTATGTCTCCGAAAGTGGAAAACTAATAAACATGTACAAACGCATATAAATAAACACATACGGGGCACCGAGTCTCTTGCGTACCATTGTAGCTCATCGATCTTCAGTTCTTCACCATACGCATGCTTCGAGAGCAAGATAGCTGCTAGCTACCATCTACCAACGGGTCATCGGAGGTGGAGCAAGCAGTGGCCAGCTGCTCCTCCACGCCGCCGTCCACAATGGCAAAGATCAAGCCATGGCCTGCAGGTCTGTCGCCCGACGATGACTCAGAGCGTGAGCGGGGGCAGGCAGCAGCATCGTACACGGTGTGGATGAAGTCGCTGGTGTTCAACGGCAACGGCTGCACCGTGTACGGCGCCGACGGCCGCGTCGCCTACCGCGTCGACAACTACGGCTGCCGCGGCGGCAGGGAGGTGTTCTTCATGGACCGCGCCGGCAGCAGCCTCGTCAGGATCCAAAGAAAGGTATTTAGGTGCAGTGCATACACATCAAAATAAGAAGAAAAAAAGAGAGACCGAGATCGTTATATTGTCTCCGAGAATCGCCATCGAAACCTATCTATGCTCTCTGATGCATGCCGGCATTGTTATGCTTATGCATGCAGAGCTTTTGCGTGTTTAGGAGATGGGAAGCTTGCCGGTGCTTAGACGACGGGGAAGAGGCGAGGCCGTGGTTCAGAGTGCACAAGACATGGAAGCATGGCTGCGGCGCCGGCGCCGCCGCCGCCGTCGTGACGATGCACGGCGGCGGGAGGACGTACAAGATCGAGGGGAGCTCGCGCAAATCGGACTACAGGATCCGCGGCGCGGACGGCGCGATCATGGCGGCCGTCGGACGGAAGCGGACGGCGTCCGGGGTTGTGCTGGGAGACGATGTTCTAACGCTGACGGTTGGGTCGGGGACGGACCATTTGCTCGCCCTGAGCTTGGTGGTCGTGTGTGGCATTATGAACCGCCGCTTGTGATATGGGTGGGAAGGAACGGCCAACCAAGAACGGAATTGTTTCTTCAATTCTTCTGTAAATCAATACAGAAATAGTTTCTTTCATATGACTGGTAAGAAGTTGGCAACTCTTGACGAGAGGAACAATTGGTGACTCTCTTGGCGAGCTAGCTAGAGTTTGTTCGGGGAGAGGGGGGAGCAGTTTGGAACTTGTTTCCCACTACTCTTCCATCTAACAACATTTGTTTCGGTTGTTTTAGAAGCGTTATTGATACTAGAGAATAGGGCTGGTCCGCTGGTGTCGAACAACATTTATTCCGGTCATTTTAAAACCGTTATAGATATAGAAGAATATGGCTTCCGTCGAACAATATTTGTTCCGGTTGTTTTAAACCCGATATTTATACAGGGAGAATGAGGCTTTCGTCCAACAACCTTTATTATATTGATATACTAGCTTCAATATCAGTTAAAAACATCTAGCACGTACAAAGGATATTAGTACCGGTTGAAGCAAACAACCGATATTAGTATTAAGTTATTTAGTACCGGCTCAAGACAAAAAAATGATATGTAATTATTCAGTACCTTTTTTTGACAGAACCGTTATTGAAGATTATTGTTGAGTTCGCGTGATACTGTGGAATTTAGTGCCGTTATGAACATGAACCGGTACTAATATAAAACATCTTCCTCTTCCGCCCCTTCAGTGGGTCCAGTCACACAGAGTCTCGGTTAGTCCGGGTCTTATAAAACCTCTTCCTTAGTGACAGACTCACACCAATTACTTCCTCTACATCTTCCCCTCCGATCCTAATCTCCTCTCCTCTTCCCTGTCGCCTCAACAGACTTAGTGGATGCCCTAGGTGCATGCCTCAATGCACAGACCCTAGAGGAGCGGCTCGCAACGGCGATGCGCATGGATCGCCGCCACCTCGAGCTTCAGTGCCAATCAAGTCTCGATCGCGTCATCATACGCATGTTTTTCCATCGTGCCTGCAAAGTCCTCTTGAATCCCCGTCAACGTTTCGCCACCGCCGCTCTTCTACTCACCATGTGGTGGGCTCCTCGGTCCCAATTGCATGCAAGGTCTTCTCCGTGCTCGTCCTCGCCGAGGCCACCATTCAATATTACATCGTCGGGCTTGTGGAGACCGCGATGCCGGTCATCATCATCCCCAACAATGAAGATGAGGAGATCGATTATACGAGACTAATGGACGAGGAGTAGAAAAGTAGACATTACTATGTATTACATATTGTGTAAGAACTTAGTATGATGTTATATATGTTCTAATCTTGTGGATCTGATCCCCAATCAAACCAAGGGCGATTTTCACCCGTGCGTACTGAAAGGGAATTAGGCTTATACCTTTTTCCTAATTGATTTTGGTGATTGAAATGCCCAACACAAATAATTGGACTAACTAGTTTGCTCTAGTCTATAAGTTATACAGGTGCCAAAGGTTCATAATAAGCCAATAAAAAGACCAAGAAAAGGGTTCATCAAAGAGAGCAAGGGATAACCGAAGTATGCCCTGGTCTGACGCACCGGACTGTCCGGTGTGTCACCGGACAGTGTCCGGTGCACCAGGGGACTCCAAGCTGAACTCTCCACCTTCGGGAATTCTTAGAGGCGCTTCGCTATAATTCATCGGATTGTCCGGTGCGGTGCTCCAGGGGAGAGCGATTCTGAACTCGCCAGCTTCGGGAATCCGCTCCGCTATAATTCACCGGACATGTATGGTGCACACCGGACTGTCCGGTGAGCCAGCGGAGCAACGACTACTTCGCGCGCAACAGTTGACTGCAACGCATTAAATGCGCGCCAGCGCGCGCAGAGGACAGAGCACGCGCAGGTGGCACACCGGACAGTCTACAGGACTTGTCCGGTGCACCACCGGACAGCCAGGCGGGCCCACAAGTCAGAGCTCCAACGATCGGAACCCAACGGCCAGGTGACGTGGATGGCGCACCGGACTGTCCGGTGCGCCATGCGACAGCTGCCTCCACCAAACGACTAGTTTGGTGGTTGGGGCTATAAATACCCCAACCACCCCACATTCAAGTGATCCAAGTTTTCCCACTTCAACTACTTACAAGAGCTCTAGCATTCAATTCTAGACACACCCAAGTGATCAAATCCTCTCCCAATTCCACACAAAGCTTTAGTGATTAGTGAGAGAGATTTGCTTGTGTTCTTTCAAGCTCTTGCGCTTGGATTGCTTCTTTCTTTCGTTCTTACTTGCGATCAACTCAATTGTAACCGAGGCAAGAGACACCAATTGTGTGGTGGTCCTTGCGGGGAAGTTTTGTTCCCGTTTGATTGAGAAGAAGAAGCTCACTCGGTCCGAGGGACCGTTTGAGAGAGGGAAAGGGTTGAAAGAGACCCGGTCTTTGTGACCACCTCAACGGGGAGTAGGTTTGCGAAAACCGAACCTCGGTAAAACAAATCCGCGTGTCACACTCTTTATTCGCTTGTGATTTGTTTTGCACCCTCTCTCTCGGGCTCGATTATATTTCTAACGCTAACCCGGCTTGTAGTTGTGATTAAGTTTGTAAATTTCAGATTCGCCCTATTCACCCCCCCTCTAGGCGACTTTCAATTGGTATCAAAGTCCGGTGCTTCATTAGAGCCTAACCGCTCGAAGTGATGTCGGGAGATCTTGCCAAGAAGGAGATGGAGACCGGTGATAAGCCCACTACAAGCCACGGGAAGGCTTCATCGGAAGAGTCCCGTAACAAAGGGAAGGGGAAGGAGAAGAAACCCTCTTCCCACAAGTCGCATCGGAGTGGGGACAAGAAAAAGAAGATGAGGAAGGTGGTCTACTACGAGACCGACACCTCATCGCCATCTACCTCCGGCTCCGACGCGTCGTCCGTCACTTCTAAGCGCCATGAGCGCAAGAAGTTTAGTAAGATCCCCTTACGCTATCCTCGCATTTCTAAACATACGCCTTTACTTTCCGTCCCATTAGGCAAACCACCAACGTTTGATGGTGAATATTATGCTAGGTGGAGTGATTTAATGCGATTTCATCTAACCTCACTCCACAAAAGTATATGGGATGTCGTTGAGTTTGGTGTACAGGTACCATCCGTAGGGGATGAAGATTATGATGAGGACGAAGTAGCCCAAATCGAGCACTTCAACTCCCAAGCCACAACTATACTCCTCGCCTCTCTAAGTATAGAGGAGTACAACAAGGTGCAAGGATTAAAGAGCGCCAAGGAAGTTTGGGACGTGCTCAAGACCGCGCACGAGGGAGATGAGCTAACCAAGATCACCAAGCGGGAGACGATCGAGGGGGAGCTCGGTCGCTTCCGTCTTCGCCAAGGGGAGGAGCCACAAGACATGTACAACCGGCTCAAAACCTTGGTGAATCAAGTGCGCAACCTTGGGAGCAAAAAATGGGATGACCACGAAATGGTTAAGGTTATTCTAAGATCACTTATTTTCCTTAACCCTACTCAAGTCCAATTAATTCGTGGCAATCCTAGATATACACTAATGACTCCCGAGAAAGTAATCGGGAATTTTGTGAGCTTTGAGTTCATGATCAAAGGCTCAAAGAAGATCAACGAGCTTGACGGTCCCTCCATGTCCGAAGCACAACCAGTCGCATTTAAGGCGACGGAGGAGAAGAAGGAGGAGTCTACATCGAGTAGAACACCCATCGACGCCTCCAAGCTCGACAACGAGGAAATGGCGCTCGTCATCAAGAGCTTCCGCCAAATCCTCAAGCAAAGGAGGGGGAAAGATTACAAGCCCCGCTCCAAGAAGGTTTGCTACAAGTGTGGTAAGCCCGGTCACTTTATAGCAAAATGTCCTATTTCTAGTGACAGTGACAGGGGCGACGATAAGAAGAGGAGAAGAAAGGAAAAGAAGTACTACAAGAAGAAGGGCGGCGACGCCCATGTTTGCCGGGAGTGGGACTCCGACGAGAGCTCCACCGACTCCTCCTCCGACGAGGATGCCACAAACATCACCGTCACCAAGGGACTTCTCTTCCCCAACGTCGGCCACAAGTGCCTCATGGCAAAGGACGACAAAAGGAAGAAGGTAAAATCAAGATCCTCCACCAAATATGAAACCTCTAGTGATGAGGATAATGCTAGTAATGAGGAGGATAACTTGCGCATTCTTTTTGCCAACGTAAACATGCAACAAAAAGAAAAATTAAATGAATTGCTTAGTGCTATTTATGAGAAGGATGATCTCTTGGACACCCAAGAGGACTTCCTTATTAAAGAAAACAAGAAGCATGTTAAAATAAAAAATGCTTACGCTCTAGAAGTAGAGAAATGTGAAAAACTTTCTAGTGAGCTAAGCACTTGCCATGAGACCATTGACAACCTTAGAAATGAGAATGCTAGTTTAATTGCTAAGGTTGATTCAAATGCTTGTAATGTTTCAATTCCAAATCTTAGAAATGATAATAATGATTTACTTGCTAAGATTAAAGAATTAAACATTTCTCTTGCTAGCCTTAGGATTGAGAATGAAAAATTGCTTGTTAAGGCTAAAGAACTAGATGTTTGCAATGTTACAATTTCCAATCTTAGAGATAAAAATGATATATTGCGTGCTAAGATTGTTGAACTTAATTCTTGCAAACCCTCTACATCTATCGTTGAACATACTACTATTTGCACTAGATGTAGAGATGTTAACATTGATGCTATTCATGATCACATGGCTTTAATTAAACAACAAAATGATCATATAGCAAAATTAGATGCTAAAATTGCCGAGCATGACTTAAAAAATGAGAAATTTAAATTTGCTAGAAGCATGCTCTATAATGGGAGACGCCCTGGCATTAAGGATGGCATTGGTTTCCAACAGGGAGGCAATGTCAAGCTTAATGCCCCTCCTAAGAAATTGTCCAACTTTGTTAAGGGCAAGGCTCCCATGCCTTAGGATAATGAGGGTTACATTTTATACCCTGCCGGTTATCCCGAGAGCAAAATTAGGAGAATTCACTCTAGGAAGTCTCACTCTGGCCCTAACCATGCTTTCATGTATAAGGGTGAGACATCTAGTTCTAGGCAATCAACCCATGCTAAATTGCCTAAAAAGAAAACTCCTAGTGCATCAAATGAACATAGCATTTCATTTAAAACTTTTGATGCATCTTATGTTTTAACTAACAAATCCGGCAAGGTAGTTGCCAAGTATGTTGGGGGCAAGCACAAGGGGTCAAAGACTTGTGTTTGGATACCCAAAGTTCTTGTGTCTAATGCCAAAGGACCCAAAACCATTTGGGTACCTAAAGTCAAGAACTAAACTTGTTTTGTAGGTTTATGCATCCGGGGGCTCAAGCTGGGTAATCGACAGCTGGCGCACAAACCACATGACAGGGGAGAAGAAGATGTTCTCCTCCTACGAGAAAAACCAAGATTCCCAACGAGCTATCACATTCGGGGATGGAAATCAAGGTTTGGTCAAAGGATTGGGTAAAATTGCTATATCTCCTGACCATTCTATTTCCAATGTTTTTCTTGTAGATTCATTAGATTACAATTTGCTTTCCGTTTCTCAATTATGTAAAATGGGCTACAACTGTCTATTTACTGATGTAGGTGTCACTGTCTTTAGAAGAAGTGATGATTCAATGGCATTTAAGGGAGTGTTAGAGGGTCAGCTATACTTAGTAAATTTTGATAGAGCTGAACTCGACACTTGCTTAATTGCTAAGACGAACATGGGCTGGCTCTGGCATCGCCGACTAGCACATGTTGGGATGAAGAATATTCATAAGCTTCTAAAGGGAGAGCACATTTTAGGATTAACAAATGTTCATTTTGAGAAAGACAGGATTTGTAGCGCATGCCAAGCAGGGAAGCAAGTTGGTGCTCATCATCCACACAAGAACATCATGACGACTCACAAGCCACTGAAGCTCCTACACATGGATCTATTCAGCCCGATAGCTTACATAAGCATCGGCGGGAGTAAGTATTGTCTAGTTATTGTGGATGATTATTCTCGCTTCACTTGGGTGTTCTTTTTGCAGGAAAAATCTCATACCCAAGAGACCTTAAAGGGATTCTTGAGACGGGCTCAAAATGAGTTTGGCTTAAGGATCAAGAAAATTAGAAGCGACAATGGGACGGAGTTCAAGAATTCACAAATTGAGGGCTTCCTTGAGGAGGAGGGCATCAAGCATGAGTTCTCTTCTCCCTACACGCCACAACAAAATGGTGTAGTGGAGAGGAAGAATAGAACTCTATTGGACATGGCAAGAACCATGCTTGATGAGTACAAGACTTCGGATCGGTTTTGGACCGAGGCAGTCAACACCGCCTGCTACGCCATCAACCGGTTATATCTACACCGAATCCTCAAGAAGACATCATATGAACTCCTAACGGTAAAAAGCCCAATATTTCATATTTTAGAGTCTTTGGTAGCAAATGCTTTATTCTTGTTAAAAGAGGTAGAAAATCTAAATTTGCTCCTAAGACTGTAGAAGGCTTTTTACTAGGATATGATTCAAACACAAAAGCATATAGAGTCTTTAACAAGTCCTCTGGACAAGTTGAAGTTTCTTGTGACGTTATGTTTGATGAGACTAACGGCTCTCAAGTAGAGCAAGTTGATCTTGATGAGATAGGTGATGAAGAGGCTCCGTGCATCGCGCTAAGGAACATGTCCATTGGGGATGTGTGTCCTAAGGAATCCGAAGAGCCTCCAAATGCACAAGATCAACCATCCTCCTCCATGCAAGCATCTCCACCAACTCAAAATGAGGATGAGGCTCAAGTTGATAAAGATCAAAGAGATGAGCCACCTCAAGATGACAGCAATGATCAAGGGGAGATGCAAATGATCAAGACAAGGAGGATGATGAACCAAGACCGCCACACCCAAGAGTCCACCAAGCAATCCAACGAGATCACCCCGTCGACACCATCCTCGGCGACATTCATAAGGGGGTAACTACTAGATCTCGTGTTGCACATTTTTGTGAGCATTACTCTTTTGTTTCCTCTATTGAGCCACACAGGGTAGAGGAAGCACTTCAAGATTCAGATTGGGTGGTGGCGATGCAAGAGGAGCTCAACAACTTCACTAGGAACGAGATATGGCATTTGGTTCCACGTCCTAATCAAAATGTTGTAGGAACCAAGTCGATCTTCCGCAACAAGCAAGACGAGCATGGTGTGGTGACAAGGAACAAAGCTCGACTTGTGGCCAAAGGATATTCCCAAGTCGAAGGTTTGGATTTCGGTGAAACCTATGCACCCGTAGCTAGGCTTGAGTCAATTCGTATATTATTGGCCTATGCTACTTACCATGGCTTCAAGCTTTATCAAATGGACGTGAAGAGTGCCTTCCTCAATGGACCAATCAAGGAAGAGGTCTATGTTGAGCAACCTCCCGGTTTTGAAGATAGTGAGTACCCTAACCATGTCTATAAACTCTCTAAGGCGCTTTATGGGCTCAAGCAAGCCCAAGAGCATGGTATGAATGCCTTAGAGATTTTCTTATCACTAATGGCTTCAAAGTCGGAAAGGCCGATCCTACACTCTTTACCAAAACACTTGAAAATGATTTGTTTGTATGCCAAATTTATGTTGACGATATTATATTTGGGTCTACTAACGAATCTACATGTGAAGAGTTTAGTAGGATCATGACACAAAAATTCGAGATGTCTATGATGGGGGAGTTGAAATACTTCTTATCACTAATGGTTTCAAGTGAAGCAACTCCAAGAGGGCACCTTCATTAGCCAAACGAAGTATACTCAAGATATTTTAAGCAAGTTTGGGATGAAGGATGCCAAACCCATAAAGACACCCATGGGAACCAATGGGCATCTCGACCTCGACACGGAAGGTAAATCCGTCGATCAAAAGGTATACCGGTCGATGATAGGCTCTTTACTCTACTTATGTGCATCTCGACCGGATATTATGCTTTCCGTATGCATGTGTGCAAGATTCCAAGCCGACCCTAAGGAAGCTCACCTTACGGTCGTAAAACGAATCTTGAGATATTTAGTTTATACTCCTAAGTTTGGGCTTTGGTATCCTAGGGGATCCACTTTTGATTTAATTGGTTATTCGGATGCCGATTGGGCGGGGTGTAAAATCAATAGAAAGAGCACATCGGGGACTTGCCAGTTCTTGGGAAGATCCTTGGTGTCTTGGGCTTCAAAGAAGCAAAATTCCGTAGCTCTTTCTACTGCCGAAGCCGAGTACATTGCCGCAAGACATTGTTGCGCGCAATTGCTTTGGATGAGGCAAACCCTTAGGGACTATGGTTACAAATTAACCAAAGTTCCTCTTCTATGTGATAATGAGAGTGCAATCCGCATGGTGGATAATCCCGTTGAACATAGCCGCACTAAACACATAGCCATTCGATATCATTTTCTAAGGGATCACCAACAAAAGGGAGATATCGAGATTGCATACATTAACACTAAAGATCAATTAGCCGATATCTTTACCAAGCCACTTGATGAACAAACTTTTAACAAACTTAGGCATGAGCTAAATATTCTTGATTCTAGGAATTTCTTTTGATGTCTTGCACACTTAGCTCATAAGTATTCCTTTGATCATGTCTCTTTTATATATGCTATGACTAATATGTTTTCAAGTATATTTCAAACCAAGTCATAGGTATATTGAAAGAGAATTGGAGTCTTCGGCGAAGACAAAGGCTTCCACTCCGTAACTCATTCTTCGTCGTCGCTCCGAGCAACTCCCCGTCTTTGGTATAATCTTCACTCATGTTTTATTTGCCAAAGGGGAGAAAGTAGTTACGAAGGGCTTATATTTCACTCAAAGTATCCGTTTTTGGCGATTCATGCCAAAGGGGGAGAAAGTGTAAGCCCAAAGCAAAAGGACCGCACCACCACCTAATTTTAAAAACTAATGATTTTTCAATTAGTAAATTTCAAATTGGTATCTTATTATGTTCAAAAGGGGGAGAGAGTAGCATTTTCAAAATTGATATCTTAAAACCCTCTTGAACACTAAGAGGAGAATTTCATTGAGGGGGAGTTTTGTTTTAGTCAAAGGAAAAGCATTTGAAACAGGGGGAGAAAATTTCAAACCTTGAAAATGCTTCGCAAAATCTTATTCATTTACCTTTGACTATTTGCAAAAGAACTTTGAAAAGGATTTACAAAAGAATTTGCAAAAACAAAACAAGTGGTTCAAGCGTGGTCCAAAATATCAAAAATAAAGAAACAATCCATGCATATCTTATAAGTATTTATATTTGCTCAATTCCAAGCAACCTTTGCACTTACATTATGCAAACTAGTTCAATTATGCATATCTCTACTTGCTTTGGTTTGTGTTGGCATCAATCACCAAAAAGGGGGAGATTGAAAGGGAATTAGGCTTACACCTTTTTCCTAATTGATTTTGGTGGTTGAAATGCCCAACACAAATAATTGGACTAACTAGTTTGCTCTAGTCTATAAGTTATACAAGTGCCAAAGGTTCACAATAAGCCAATAAAAAGACCAAGAAAAGGGTTCATCAAAGAGAGCAAGGGATAACCGAAGTGTGCCCTGGTCTGGCGCACCGGACTGTCCGGTGTGCCACCGGACAGTGTCCGGTGCACCACTGGACAGTGTCCGGTGCACCAGGGGACTCCAAGCTGAACTCTTCACCTTCGGGAATTCTCAGAGGCGCTTCGCTATAATTCACCGGACTATCCGGTGCACCACCGGACAGTGTTCGGTGGTCCAGGGGAGAGCGACTCTGAACTCGCCAGCTTCGGGAATCCGCTCCGCTATAATTCACCGGACATGTTCGGTGCACACCGGACTGTCCGGTGAGCCAGCGGAGCAACGACTACTTCGCGCGCAACGGTCGACTGCAACGCATTAAATGCGCGCCAGCGCGCGCAGAGGACAGAGCATGCGCGGGTGGCTGAAAGCACCTAGAGGGGGGGTGAATAGGTGATCCTGGGAAACTTTAAACTTAAGCCACAAAAACTTGATTAAGTGTTAGCACAAATAATGCCAAGTGGCTAGTGAGGAGTCTCAACAAAACACAATAACCACAAGAGATCAATCACAGAGATGGCACAGTGGTTTATCCCGTGGTTCGGCCAAGACCAACGCTTGCCTACTCCACGTTGTGGCATCCCAATGGACGAGGGTTGCAATCAACCCCTCTCAAGCAGTCCAAAGACCCACTTGAATACCACGGTGTTTAGTTTGCTTTACTATATCCCGTTTGCGAGGAATCTCCACAATTTGGAGCCTCTCGCCCTTACACTTTAGATGATCACAAAGAAGCACGGAGTAAGGGAGGGATAAGCAACACACTCAAGACAAGAAATCACAGCAACACCACGCACACAAGTCGCAACAAGAGCTCACAACACAACTCAATGAGTTCACAACTCAACTAGAGCTCTAATTGCTATCGCAAAGAATCAAAGGCGCGAAATCGATGTCTTAGTGCTTAGGAATGCTTAGAGAATGCTTGGTTATCTTCTCCATGCGCCAAGGGGTCCCTTTTATAGCCCCAAGGCAGCTAGGAGCCGTTGAGAGCATTGTTGGAAGGCAAATCTTGCCTTCTGTCGTCTGGCGCACCGGACAGTCCGGTGCACCACCGGACACTGTCCGGTGCGGATCTCTTTCCTTCTTTGGCGAAGTCGACCGTTGGTACTTGGGAGCCGTTGGCGCACCGGACACTGTCCGGTGCACACCGGACAGTCCGGTGCCCCATTCCGACCGTTGACTCGGCCACGTGTCTCGCGCGGATCGCGCGGCCGACCGTTGGCCCGGCCGACCGTTGGCTCACCGGACAGTCCGGTGCACCACCGGACAGTCCGGTGAATTTTAGCCGTACACCGTTAATCAACTCCCGAGAGCGACGAGTTCGCTAGAGCCAGTCTGGCACACCGGACACTGTCCGGTGCACCACCGGACAGTCCGGTGCACCCAGACTGCGCTGATCTTGGCTGAATTTAGCCATCTCTCCTCCAATTCGATTTTTCCTGTTTCCAGCACTTAGACACAATACATTAGTCCATAAAACAATGTACTAAGTCTAGAAACATACCTTTTGACATGATTTGCACTTCGTCCACCACTTTACATAGATTAACACAAAAGCCCTTGTGTTGGCACTCAATCACCAAAATACTTAGAAATGGCCCAAGGGCACATTTCCCTTTCAATCTCCCCCTTTTTGGTGATTTATGCCAACACAACATAAAGCAACTAGAACAAGTGCAATATCAATGCAAATGAAGACTCAAGGTAGTTTTGAATCATATTTGGCATATATGGATCACTCTTTGCCACCACTTGGTTTGTTTTTGCAAATCAAACTCAAATTTCTATTTCTAAGTCAAACACACATATTAAGACATAAAGAGAGTCATTCCAAGAGAAATTGATTCAAGATTTCAAAAACTCCCCTTTTTCCCATAATCAACACTTCTCCCCACAAGAAACCAACTTTTGACAATAAAAGAGTTTTGACAAACCAAAAGCTTTATTTTCTACTATTTTCAAAAACTCTCAAGTGGTAGCTGATCCATTTATTGCTTTGGCCTTTATTTTCTCCCCCTTTGGCATCAAGCACCAAAACGGGATCAATCTTGGCCCTAGAACCCCATTGCCTCATCAAAATCTTCAATAAGAATGCAAAGGCAATAAGAGTACGTGAGATGAACTTGGAATAAGTTACCCTCTCATCGGAGTGCAGTGGAAGTCTTTCATGGTCCAAGTCCATCTTTTCCCTTTCAAACCTCCTTTGAGACTAAACAAGCAAACTCAAGCATATGGTTAGTCTCAAAGGGTCAAGTTGTAACACATCTCCCCCTAAATTTGTGCATCACTTGCAAAGGACTTGTGAGGTCCGGGGAGTGTTTGTACAACTTGAGCACTACAAGTAAGCAACAAAATGCATAAGGAACATGATCAAAGGCATAAACACATGTATGCTATAAATCAATCCAAGTTTCGCGAATCTAGGACATTTAGCTCACTACGCAACCTGCAAAAGGTCTTCTCATCTAAAGGCTTGGTAAAGATATCGGCTAGCTGGTTCTCGGTGCTAACATGAAACACTTCGATATCTCCCTTTTGCTGGTGGTCTCTCAGAAAGTGATGCCAGATGTCAATGTGCTTTGTGCGGCTGTGCTCAACAGGATTTTCCGCTATTCGGATAGCACTCTCATTATCACATAGGAGTGGGACTTTGCTCAGATTATAGCCAAAGTCCCGGAGGGTTTGCCTCATCCAAAGTAGTTGCGCGCAACACTGTCCTGCGGCAACGTACTCGGCCTCAGCGGTGGATAGGGCAACGGAGGTTTGTTTCTTAGAATTCCATGACACCAGGGACCTTCCTAAGAATTGGCACGTCCCCGATGTACTCTTCCTATCGACCTTACATCCAGCATAGTCGGAATCTGAATATCCAATCAAGTCAAACTTAGACCCCTTTGGATACCAGATCCCGAAGCAAGGCGTAGTGACTAAATATCTAAGAATTCGCTTCACAGCCACTAAGTGACATTCCCTAGGATCGGATTGAAATCTAGCACACATGCATACGCTAAGCATAATATCCGGTCTACTTGCACACAAATAAAGTAAAGACCCTATCATAGACTGGTATGCCTTTTGATCAACAGACTTACCTCCTTTGTTGATGTCGGTGTGTCCGTTGGTTCCCATCGGAGTCTTTGCAGGCTTGGCATCCTTCATCCCAAACCACTTTAGCAAGTCTTGCGTGTACTTCGTTTGGGAGATGAAGGTGCCGTCCTTGAGTTTCTTCACTTGGAACCCAAGGAAGTATTTCAACTCGCCCATCATCGACATCTCGAATTTCTGCGTCATCACCCTGCTAAACTCTTAACAAGACTTTTGGTTAGTAGAACCAAATATTATGTCATCGACATAAATTTGGCACACAAACAAATCACCATCACATGTCTTGGTAAAAAAGTTGGATCGGCTTTCCCAACCTTGAAAGCATTAGCAATTAAAAAGTCTCTAAGGCATTCATACCATGCTCTTGGGGCTTGCTTAAGTCCATAGAGCGCCTTAGAGAGCTTACACACGTGGTCGGGGTACCGTTCATCCTCGAAGCCAGGGGGTTGCTCCACGTACACCTCCTCCTTGATTGGCCCGTTGAGGAAAGCGCTCTTCACATCCATTTGGAACAACCTGAAAGAATGGTGAGCGGCATATGCTAGCAAGATACGAATGGACTCTAGCCTAGCCACAGGAGCAAAAGTCTCCTCAAAGTCCAAACCTGCGACTTGGGCATAACCTTTTGCCACAAGTCGAGCCTTGTTCCTCGTCACCACCCCGTGCTCGTCCTGTTTGTTGCGGAACACCCACTTGGTTCCCACAACGTTTTGCTTGGGACGAGGCACCAGTGTCCAAACTTCATTGCGCTTGAAGTTGTTGAGCTCCTCTTGCATGGCCAACACCCAGTCCGAATCTAGCAAGGCCTCTTCTACCCTGAAAGGCTCAATAGAAGAGACAAAGGAGTAATGCTCACAAAAATTAACCAATCGAGATCGAGTAGTTACTCCCTTGCTAATATCACCCAGAATTTGGTCGACGGGATGATCCCTTTGAATCATCGCTCGAACTTGGGTTGGAGGTGCCGGTTGCGCTTCTTCCTCCATCACATGATCATCTTGTGCTCCCCCTGATCACACGCCTCCTTTTGATGAACCTGTTCATCATCTTGAGTTGGAGGATGCACCATAGTTGAGGAGGAAGGTTGATCTTGCTCATGTTGTTCCTGTGGCCGCACATCTCCAATCGGCATGGTGCGTATTGCGGCCGTTGGAACGTCTTCTTCATCTACATCATCAAGATCAACAACTTGCTCTCTTGGAGAGCCATTAGTTTCATCAAATACAACATCGCTAGAGACTTCAACCAAACCCGATGATTTGTTGAAGACTCTATACGCCTTTGTATTTGAGTCATAACCTAACAAAAACCCTTCTACAGCTTTGGGAGCAAACTTAGAATTTCTACCCTTCTTCACTAGAATGTAGCATTTGCTCCCAAATACACGAAAGTAAGATACATTGGGTTTGTTACCGGTTAGAAGCTCATATGACGTCTTCTTGAGGAGACGATGAAGGTATACCCTGTTGATGGCGTGGCAAGCCGTGTTCACGGCTTCTTACCAAAAGCACTCGGGGGTCTTGAACTCTCCAAGCATCGTCCTCGCCATATCGATGAGCGTCCTGTTCTTCCTCTCTACCACACCATTTTGTTGTGGTGTGTAGGGAGCGGAGAACTCGTGCTTGATCCCTTCCTCCTCAAGAAACTCCTCCACTTGAAGGTTCTTGAACTCGGACCCGTTGTCGCTTCTTATCTTCTTCACTTTGAGCTCAAACTCATTTTGAGCTCTCCTTAGGAAGCGCTTGAGGGTCCCCTGGGTTTCAGACTTATCCTGCAAAAAAGAATACCCAAGTGAAGCGGGAAAAGTCATCAACAATAACTAGACCATACTTACTTCCTCCTATGCTTAGATAGGCGACGGGTCCGAAGAGGTCCATATGTAGCAGCTCCAGGGGTCTTGATGTGGTCATCACATTCTTGCTGTGATGCGCTCCTCCCACTTGTTTACCTGCTTGACAAGCTGCACAAGGTCTATCTTTTTCGAATTGCACGTTAGTCAAACCTATCACGTGTTCTCCTTTTAGAAGCTTATGAAGGTTCTTCATCCCTACATGTGCTAAGCGGCGATGCCACAGCCAGCCCATGCTAGTCTTAGCTATTAAGCATGCATCTAGACCGGCCTCCTCTTTTGCAAAATCAACTAAATAAAGTTTGTCGTCTAATACACCCTTAAAAGCTAATGAACCATCACTTCTTCTAAAGACAGACACATCTACATTTGTAAATAGACAATTATATCCCATATTACATAATTGACTAACAGATAGCAAATTATATCCAAGGGACTCAACTAAAAACACATTAGAGATAGAGTGCTCATTTGAAATTGCAATCTTGCCTAAGCCTTTCACCTTGCCTTGGTTCCCATCACCAAATATGATTGAATCTTGGGATTCCTTGTTTTTGACGTAGGAGGTGAACATCTTCTTCTCCCCCGTCATATGGTTTGTGCATCCGCTGTCGATAATCCAGCTTGAACCCCCGGATGCATAAACCTGCAAGGCAAATTTAGGCTTGGGACTTAGGTACCCAACTCTTGTTGGGTCCTACAAGGTTAGTCACAATTGTCTTAGGGACCCAAATGCAAGTTTTATCACCCTTGCATTTTGCCCCTAATTTCCTAGCAACTATCTTCCTATCCTTTCTACAAATAGCAAAGGAAGCATTTAAAGCATGATATATTGTAGAAGGACCATCCATAACTTTCCTAGAAACATGAACAATATTCTTTCTAGGCACATGATGAACATATCTGCTAGACATATCTCTATCATGCATATAAGAAGAACTAGAAGCAAACATGGCATGTGAATCATAAGCATGTGAATCATAACTTCTATAGTCATTTCTAGCATGTCTCCTATTATGATACATAAAAGCATGGTTCTTTTTAGTACTACTTGCCATAAGAGCCTTCCCTTTCTCCTTGGCGGGGATGGGAACCTTATGACTTGTTAAGTTCTTGGCTTCCCTCTTGAAGCCAAGTCCATCCTTAATTGAGGGGTGTCTACCAATCGTGTAGGCATCTCTCACAAATTTTAGCTTATCAAATTCGCTCTTGCTAGTCTTAAGTTGAGCATTAAGACTTGCCAATTCATCATTAAGTTTGGAAATTGAAACTAGGTGTTTACTACAAGCATCAATGTCAAAATCTTTACACCTAATACAAGATGCAACAATTTCTACACAAGATGTTGATTTACTAGCTATTTCTAACTTAGCATTCAAATCATCATTAATGCTCCTTAAGTTAGAAATTGTCTCATGGCAAGAAGATAATTCACAAGAAAGCATTTCATTTCTTTTAACTTCTAGAGCGTGAGATTTTTGTGCTTCTACAAATTTGTCATGTTCTTCATACAACAAATCCTCTTGCTTTTCTAAAAGCCTATTCTTATCATTCAAGGCATCAATCAATTCATTAATTTTATCTACCTTGGTTCTGACTAGGCCCTTAAATAAACATGAATAATCTATTTCATCCTCATCACTAGATTCGTCCTCACTTGAAGAAGCATAAGTAGAGTTTTGAGTACATACCTTCTTCTCCCTTGCCATAAGGCATGTGTGACGCTCGTTGGGGAAGAAGGATGACTTGTTGAAGGCGGTGGCAGCGAGTCCTTCATTGTCGGAGTCGGAAGAGGAGCAATCCGAATCCCACTCCTTGCCTAGATGCGTGTCACACCCGGTTTTAGAAGGTAAACCGAATGCGAACCATGTACGTGCCAGGATCAGTTATTCACGTACACAGTAGTTACATAACATGGACATCATCACACAGTGCTCAAAATGGTATTAAAAGGGGAAATAATAGTCGATTACATCATACGTCTGAGACGTCCATATAGTTCTTACAATAAATCAAAGTGCGGAAAAGAAACGTAGATAACACGGCCTTCACAGGCAGCCGACTGGGGGTTGCCACTAACCCACGCCTAGAACTCGTCGTAGTCTTGGAACTCCTGGAAGTCTCCTTCCACAGCTTCATCTTCTCCTGAGCAGTGGTTGCAATGCTGACAACCTGGGGGGGGTTTGGTGTGTAGAGCAAGGGTGAGTACACATCAACATACTCAGCAAGTATCCTGTTTGGCTGTAGTGGACTAGCTTTATGTGGGGATAAGTCAAGCAGTTGCTTTTAGTTGGTCAGGTTATTACTTACTAGTAGAGAGCCAGGTTTTAACATTAACCCAGGTTATTAGCCCAATGTATCCTTTCCAAACGGAAAGAATACCACTTACCATTACCATAATCATAATCAGAACCATCAATCTCATTGCCACCTGTACCAAAATGTCTCTGATCAAGTATCACTAATCTCTGGAGCTCCCTTGGCCGCTCATAACCGTGAGCACGGCTGATATATCAGTTTCATAACACTCTGTAGAGGTTGTGCACTTTACCCATAAGCCGTGATTCCCTCTCTAGCCCGGGCTTGCAAGACCCTTATTCACTCCCAAGGTGAATGGCTAGGGATTCACTACGAAGCCTTTACAAAGATTCCCCGGGGCTGTAGCCACCCATTAGGTTTCCTAAATGTACCGCACTCCTCCCCAAGGGACAAATCAACCTTGGCAGAGCGAGCCGCATACACCGAGCCCCATTGACGGCACGACGGCTAAGCGATCTACACCCCGGTTCCTCCAATTATTCAGCTAAGGGCGTCCCATTCCACCCTCATGGTTGCACTGTTTTCCCGGGCGGTCATCCATTGAACAGGTCCTTACGGAGAGGCACTCGAGAAACCGCTCGAGTCCCCTTGAAGGTCACAAATATAATCATAAATAAGAAGGGAAAACAGCGTATCATAGATAATCACATCATGTTCATTGATTAGAGTTGAGCAATAGCATCAAACTAAGCAGTAATAATCCGACCCAAATAGGTAAACAAGGACATGGATAACAAAAGCTAGTCAATCCTTAGGTATAAATGTGTAATGCGGGAGGTGAATTAAAGAATGAATAGGACAGAGATAGGTCAAAGGACACTTGCCTCCACCAACTGACTGCTGCTCAGGGGCTTCTCCTGCGAATTCCTCGGGCTCTTCGACCGGATCGTTCTCTATGCGATTGCAAGCATACATACATCCACATATTTAATACAAAAGAACAGTACACCATACAAGGGAACAAATAAAGTGAATATGCATCAAGTATGACATTCGATATCGCATTCATTATGGTTAGAAAGAAACGGGAAAAGGGTCTCGCGGGGGGGGGGGGGTTAAAGCTTATGCACTAACGATTAGTTACAATTGGTTCTTAACAAAAGAATTCTGTTATATGCACTAATGGAAACTTAGTCATTTTTAGTTGATCAACATTGAACGAGATAAACAATTAACTATATATGAAATAACTAGCGTAACGAAATTCTAAATCAAGTTTCCTATTTCAATAACATGAACAATGATTAGTCTGCCTAAAATAAAATAACTATGATAACAGAAAGTAAAATAAAGTAAAATAAATAAAATAAAAAAAATAAAAAGGGGGGGGGGGGCGGTTGAACCGGCCAGGGGGCGGTTGAACCGGCCTGGGGCAGGGGCGGCTGGCTGGGCGCGAGCGCGCAGGGGGCGGCCGAGCTGGGCGGCCACAGGGGCGGCCGAACCGGCAGGGGCGCGGGGGCGGTGGCGGCCGAGCCGGCCAAGGGCGGCCGAGCTGGGCTGGGGCGGCCGGGCTGGCCAGGGCGGCCGAGCCGGCCATGGAGGCGGTCGAGCTGGCCAGGGCGGCTGGGCGGTTGGGCTGGGGAGGGAGAGGAGGGGAGAGGGGAGAGGAGAGGAGAGGGGGAGGGCTCACCGGGGACGGGGATGGGCGGCCGAGCTGCAGGGGGCGGCCGAGCTGCAGGGGGCGGCGGCCGAGCTGCAGGGGCGGGGCTAGGGCAGGGGGCGGCGGCGGCTAGGGTGGGGAGAGGGAGAATGGGAGGGAGAGAGAGGGAGTTGGGGGGAAAAGGGGAGGGGCGGCTGGGCCGCTTGGGCCCAGAGGGGGCGCGCGGGGGGCGGCTGGGCCGGCTGGGGGCGGCTAGGCCGGCCAGGAGCAGCCCACGGCGCGGGAGAGAGAAAAGGGAGGAGAGAGAGAAAGAAAAAGAAGAAGAAAGAAAAGGTTTCTTCTCATTTTCGAAATCCGATCTTCCTAGATGAATGCACTTACACTTTCAAACAATCAAAGAATGCATAGTTCGGCATGGTGCATCAAACAACATAAAACAATTTAGGGTTTTTCTTTACACGAGAATTCCAAACCGAATCTCGCTAACTTTGGAAAAGATCAAGGTCTAGCGAGGGGAAAAAGAAAAAGAAAATGTAACGCCCGAATTTGGCGAGTGAAGAAAAGAAAAAAAATTCAACTGCAAAATTCGGGGCGTTACAAACCTATCCCCCTTAAAAGAATCTCGCTCTCGAGATTCAGGGCTGGCTAGCAAAGAGCTCTGGGTACTTAGCCATTAGATCATCTTCACGCTCCCAGGTTGCTTCTTCCTCAGAGTGGTGATTCCATCTGACTTTGCACATTCTGGTGGTCTTCCTTCGGGTGACTCTATCTGCAATCTCAAGGATCTGAGCTGGCTTCTCAACATAGGTCAAGTCCTCTTGGACTTCAAGACCTTCCACTGGCAACTGCTCTTCTGGCACACGCAAACACTTCTTCAACTGAGACACATGAAAGACATCATGCATAGCAGACAAATTCTCTGGCAGGCTGAGCTGATAAGCCACTTCTCCATGCTTTGAGAGAATTTGATACGGACCAATGTAGCGGGGTGCTAGCTTGCCTTTCACTCCGAATCTTCTGACTCCTCTGATCGGTGACACTTTCAGATAGACAAAGTCTCCGACTTCGAAACTCAGCTCTCTTCTTCTTGTGTCTGCATAGCTTCGCTGCCTCGATTGCGCTATCTTCAGATTCTCTCGGACCATCTTGATGTTCTCTTCGGCTTCAAGCAGAATGTCTGGCCCAAACACTTGCTTCTCTCCAGGCTGATCCCATTGCAATGGCGTTCTACAACTCCTTCCATAAAGCGCCTGAAACGGTGACATCTTCAAACTGGCCTGGTAACTGTTGTTATAGGAAAACTCTGCATAGGGCAATCGCTTATCCCATCCGGACTGATCTTGCAACGCACAGGCTCTCAACATGTCTTCGAGAATTTGATTGGTCCTTTCGGTCTGGCCATCTGTCTGCGGGTGATAAGCTGAACTGAAATTCAGATGTGTGCCCAAGGCTTCATGCAACTGCTGCCAGAAATGAGAGGTGAACTGCGTTCCTCTGTCTGACACTATCTTCTTTGGCACACCATGAAGACAAATGATCCGAGACATGTACAACTCTGCCAATACTGCACTGTTGTAGCTGGTCTTGATAGGTATGAAGTGGGCTGACTTGGTCAAACGGTCCACTACTACCCAAATAGAATCGTAGCCGGCTCGAGTGCGAGGCAATCCGACTATGAAATCCATACCGATTTCATCCCATTTCCACTGAGGGATCTGCAACGGTTGCAACAATCCAGCAGGTCTCTGGTGTTCTGCCTTAATTCTTCGGCAACTATCGCACATAGCCACGTGCTCTGCGATTTCCCTCTTCATTCCGTACCACCAGAATTTCTTCTTCAGATCCTGATACATCTTCTCACTGCCAGGGTGAATCGAATAAGCTGTCTCATGAGCTTCCTTGAGAATCAACTCCCGAATAGACTGGACATTGGGAACACACAAGCGGTCTTTGAACCATACCACGCCTTCTGCATCTTCTCGAAAATCTTTGCCTCTGCCATCTAGAATCAGTCGCCGAATCTCACTGATCTTTTCATCATTCTTCTGCGCTTCTTTGATTTCGCGCTCCAAGGTAGGTTCCAATTCAACTGTGACTCCTCGCGAATTGTTCAGAAATCCGAGACTCAACCTGTCGAACTCCTTGGCCAACTCATAAGGCATCGGACGAGCGACCATCAGATTGACTTGACTCTTCCTGCTCAAAGCATCTGCCACTACGTTTGCTTTGCCTGGATGGTAATGAATCTCCAACTCATAATCTTTGATCAATTCTAACCATCTTCGTTGCCTCATGTTCAATTCTGACTGAGTGAATATGTACTTCAGACTCTTGTGATCTGTGTAAACATCGCATTTCTGTCCATACAAATAGTGCCTCCATGTCTTCAGTGCGTGAACCACTGCTGCCAACTCTAGGTCATGGATTGGGTAATTCTTCTCATGAACCTTCAACTGTCGGGACGAGTAAGCCACAACTCTTCCCTCTTGCATCAACACACATCCCAAACCAGTGTAACAAGCATCACAATACACCGAGAAGGGCCTGTGCACATCAGGCAAGACTAAGACAGGCGCTGTTGTCAACTTCTCTTTCAGCGCTTCAAAGGCCTCTTGACATTTCTGGGTCCACTTGAACTCAACCTTGTTGCCTAGCAACGCTGTCATTGGTTTCGCAATCTTCGAAAACCCTTCAATGAATCGCCGATAATATCCGGCCATTCCAATGAAGCTCTTGATTCCTCGAGCATCCGTTGGCGCTTTCCAGTTCAGAATGTCTGCCACTTTCTTCGGATCCACAGCCAATCCTTCCTTGTTGATTATGTGACCCAAGAACAGGACTTCACTGATCCAGAACTCACACTTGCTCAACTTTGCATACAACTGGTGCTCTCGCAATCTCTGCAATACCATCCTCAAATGATCTGCATGCTCTTCTTCACTTTGAGAATAAATCAGAATGTCATCAATGAATACCACCACAAACTTATCGAGATAATCCATGAATACACTGTTCATCAAGTTCATGAAGAACGCTGGTGCATTGGTCAAACCAAAAGACATCACTGTGAACTCATACAAACCATACTTGGTAATGAATGCCATCTTCGGAATGTCCGAAGGTCGGATCCTGAGCTGATGATAACCTGACCTCAGATCAATCTTGGAGAACACACTGGCTCCTCTCAACTGGTCGAACAGATCTTCTATTCTGGGCAAAGGGTACTTATTCTTGATCGTGACTTCATTCAAAGCTCGATAATCGATACACATCCTCTTGGTGCCATCTTTCTTTTCCACAAACAAGACAGGGGCGGCCCAAGGCGAGGTGCTTGGCCGGATGTAACCTTTCTCTGACAGCTCATCAATCTGCTTCTTAAGCTCAACCAACTCTGGTCCGGATATTCTGTAAGCTCTCTTAAAGATGGGGGCGGTTCCAGGAAGAAGCTCTATGGCAAACTCAACTTTCCGCTCTGGTGGCATACCCGGTAAATCCTTTGGAAACACATCTGGGAATTCAGACACAACCTTGATACTCTCAATTGGGTCTGCTTCACTGCTATCGACAGCCATCTGATAACAACTTCCTTTCTTTGGCTCAGGCGGGACTAACTCGGTCACCACTTCCTCTCCTAGTGGGGACACCAACTTGATTGTCCTTTTATCACAACTGATAACTGCCTGATACTTATCTAGCCAATTCATCCCTAGGATGACATCTATTCCCTGAGTACCCATTACTATAAGGTTAGCGGGAAACGCTATCCCCCTTATTTCCACACTTACATTCAAACAAATGCTATCGGCTCGAATTCTACCACCGGCTGAGTCAATTTGAATGGGGGTTGACATAGTAGTAATTGGAAGATTATGTGCTTCTACCCATGATGCAGTAATAAAAGAATGTGTTGCTCCAGTATCAAATAACACTTCTGCAATATGGGAGTCGACTGGGAACATACCTACTATCATGCCGGGAGTCTCCTGAACTGCTTCAGCCTCCAAGTGATTCAATCTTCCATGATTATAGCGCTGCTGAGGGCGGTTGCCTGATCCAGGCTGGGACACATTCTGCTTTGCTGGGGCATTGGGGCCTGACTGCTGCTGGGCTGCCTTCTTCGGACATTGCATCACCCAGTGGCCTTGCTCTCCACAGTGGAAACATGCCCTGTTTCCAACCTGAGCTGGTGCTGCCTGACTGCTCTGCTGAGTTGCGGGGGCAGGAAGACGAGGTGTCTGCTGATTCTGCCTCTGAAGCTGACCTCCTCCTGACTGATTGCTCTGACGATTCTGGTACTGATGCTGAGGATACTGCCTTTGGAACTGCTGATACTGCTGACGCTGCTGATGCTGCTGAGGTGGACGCTGGTTCTGCCTGAACTGCTGAGGTTGATTGCCTGAAAAACGAGGACGACTGCTGCTTCCAGGCTGGGGTTCACTGATCTTGCGCTTGCGATCCTCCATCTCCTTACGCTTCCTTTCTGTCATGATTGCTCTGTCAATCAGGTGCTGGAATGTCGGGAAGGTATGATTCATCAGTTGGTACTGAAGAGGGTCAACCAAGCCTCTCAGAAAACGGTACTGTCGCTTGGCGTCAGTGTTGACATCTTCGGGAGCATAGCGGGACAACTGCAGAAACCTGTCCCGGTACTCACTGACTGACATCGGTCCTTGCTTGAGGGCTAGGAATTCCTCCTTCTTCACTGTCATCAGACCTGCGGGAACATGGTACTGACGAAAGCTACCTCTGAATTCTTCCCAGGTGATGGTGTCGGGGTCGGCATGGGTGGCGAGGTAAGACTCCCACCATGATTGGGCTGCTCCTCTCAACAGACGGGGACCATACAAGACTTTCTCCCTGTCGTCACACTGAGCGGTATGCAACTCCCGCTCCACAGTGCGCAGCCAATCTTCAGCATCCATGGGGTCAGAAGAGTGAGCGAACGTTGGGGGATGACCTCTCATGAATTCAGCACGCTTGTCTCTGGGCATCTGAGGCATCTGAGGCTGGGGTGGAGCCTGCTACTGTTGTTGTTGCTGCTGCTGCTGCTGAATGGCGGCCAGAGTCTGACCGATGGCTTGAACCGCTTGAGTCTGCATCAGAAACATCTGCTCGATCGACATCGGGGGCGGGGGCGGTAGCTGCTGTTGCTGGGGCGCCTCATCCTGCGGAGCGGCTTGCTCCTGCTGAGCACGCCTTCCTCCTCTGCGCCTGTTCTCTGACATCTGCAGAACGCAACCACACATCAGAACTGATCTGGCAAATCTTGCAGCATAAGAAAAGAGTATAGAATTCTCCAACAGCACTGAACAGATGAGCATCTTCACTGATCTCCAACACAGACCACACAGCTTCTCAGATAGAGAGGAAAGTGGAATAAAGGTTTCCCAACTATATAACTAACTCCATTAACATAATATGTAAACCAAAATGCAGGGGATACCCACACTCTAGTGACAATCATTACAAAGATCCAAACCAAACATAGTTCATCATGACAAACATAAATGCACAGGATATAGCAAACTACCCTGTCTAACTAAGACCAACTAAGACCGAGACTAACGCTAAGACTGAAGCTTCTATGTATATATATTTCGTATTAATTACAAGATCCAACTCTAACGAGCTATGGTTCTAGATTTATCTTGGTCTTGCAGTCGGGATTGCCATAAGACTGGCGTCCACGCCGAGGTGAGCGATACGGGTGCTGAGTCCCAACGGGAGCGGGGGAACCATCATCCAGGTGACGACGTTCCGCGCGCTCAGCCCGCAGCAGGGCGATCTCAGCACGAGCCCTACTCAGCTCGTCTAGTGCATGGTCCAGCTCCGTGTTTAGCACGGCGGCTAGGTTGACTGTGCTGCTCAACCTAGGATTGTCCTCACCAGCAGGTGAAACAATCACGCCTCCTGTGCTGCCAGATGGACGGCTAGGGTAATACTTCAGGTCGAGACCGTCAGCTACCCCACCGAGAACCGAGCAGTAGTGCGAAAGCGCACGCCGTGCAGCATCCTGCATGGCTGCCTCAGCTGAGTCCCGCTCAGAGATAGAATAGTGCTCTGAGCAAGCCTCCGCGCCCTGGAGACTGTTCTCCGGACGACGCACCAAGCAGGTCGCCTCCCAGCGGTCCGGGTAGACCCCGCGACTATGCTGGTAGACCACACAGCGATACTCGATGGACCAAGTACGCCGGTCAAGTGCCCGACGTAGCAGGGTGTCGAGCGCGTCGTGGAAGTGACACCCGCGAGCAGCGTCGCGAGTGATGGGTCGAGCAACCCATCCTTCCGGCTCATGGTCAGCAGAGAAGTCGATGTCGTGGCTCAAGCTGTCGTCGCCATCTCCGTTGTCTGGGTCTCCTCCAGCAGCTACTCTAGAAGCTGGGGCGCCCAGTGGTGGTGCAGGGGGTGCCTCCAGGGGAAGCACAGGAGAGAAGCTCCTCACAGACTCTATCTCCTGCTAGAGCGAGAAGGAAGAGCCCTGCTGCTCCTGTCGTCGACGTTCCTGCTCCTCATGCAGGCGGTGGTGCAGTCTCTCCAAGTGGCTGGACTGTCCGGCCACGGGACGGCGAAGCGGACGCTCAGCAAGGCGGGAGGGTAAGAAGGGGATGACGGACTTTCGTGCAGTGTGTCTAAGTCGAGCCATCTACAAAAGACATCGCAAGCAAAAGGGTAAGAACAGAATTAATATGACCAGCAAGTAATGAATCATAAATAAATGAAGGATCAGAATAAAACATAATTTTCAGCAAGGTATAATATATAGTAGAACATAGGTTCGGTCGGTATGACCAACTTTTGAAGGGATATCAAAGTCAAGGCAGTGACAGAGGTCTATAATCCTTAGAACGACCATTCTACTCTAGGTTAGCGGTCCTACAGTCAGCACGGCTTTGATACCAGCTTATGTCACACCCGGTTTTATAAGGTAAACCGAATGCGAACCATGTACGTGCCAGGATATTCACGTACACAGTAGTTACATAACATGGACATCATCACACAGTGCTCAAAATGGTATTAAAAGGGGAAATAATAGTCGATTACATCATACGTCTGAGACGTCCATATAGTTCTTACAATAAATCAAAGTGCGGAAAAGAAACGTAGATAACACGGCCTTCACAGGCAGCCGACTGGGGGTTGCCGCTAACCCACGCCTAGAACTCGTCGTAGTCTTGGAACTCCTGGAAGTCTCCTTCCACAGCTTCATCTTCTCCTGAGCAGTGGTTGCAATGCTGACAACCTGGGGGGGTTTGGTGTGTAGAGCAAGGGTGAGTACACATCAACATACTCAGCAAGTATCCTGTTTGGCTGTAGTGGACTAGCTTTATGTGGGGATAAGTCAAGCAGTTGCTTTTAGTTGGTCAGGTTATTACTTACTAGTAGAGAGCTAGGTTTTAACATTAACCCAGGTTATTAGCCCAATGTATCCTTTCCAAACGGAAAGAATACCACTTACCATTACCATAATCATAATCAGAACCATCAATCTCATTGCCACCTGTACCAAAATGTCTCTGATCAAGTATCACTAATCTCTGGAGCTCCCTTGGCCGCTCATAACCGTGAGCACGGCTGATATATCAGTTTCATAACACTCTGCAGAGGTTGTGCACTTTACCCATAAGCCGTGATTCCCTCTCTAGCCCGGGCTTGCAAGACCCTTATTCACTCCCAAGGTGAATGGCTAGGGATTCACTACGAAGCCTTTACAAAGATTCCCCGGGGCTGTAGCCACCCGTTAGGTTTCCTAAATGTACCGCACTCCTCCCCAAGGGACAAATCAACCTTGGCAGAGCGAGCCGCATACACCGAGCCCCATTGACGGCACGACGGCTAAGCGATCTACACCCCGGTTCCTCCAATTATTCAGCTAAGGGCGTCCCATTCCACCCTCATGGTTGCACTGTTTTCCCGGGCGGTCATCCATTGAACAGGTCCTTACGGAGAGGCACTCGAGAAACCGCTCGAGTCCCCTTGAAGGTCACAAATATAATCATAAATAAGAAGGGAAAACAGCGTATCATAGATAATCACATCATGTTCATTGATTAGAGTTGAGCAATAGCATCAAACTAAGCAGTAATAATCCGACCCAAATAGGTAAACAAGGACATGGATAACAAAAGCTAGTCAATCCTTAGGTATAAATGTGTAATGCGGGAGGTGAATTAAAGAATGAATAGGACAGAGATAGGTCAAAGGACACTTGCCTCCACCAACCGACTGCTGCTCAGGGGCTTCTCCTGCGAATTCCTCGGGCTCTTCGACCGGATCGTTCTCTATGCGATTGCAAGCATACATACATCCACATATTTAATACAAAAGAACAGTACACCATACAAGGGAACAAATAAAGTGAATATGCATCAAGTATGACATTCGATATCGCATTCATTATGGTTACAAAGAAACGGGAAAAGGGTCTCGCGGGGGGGGGTTAAAGCTTATGCACTAACGATTAGTTACAATTGGTTCTTAACAAAAGAATTCTGTTATATGCACTAATGGAAACTTAGTCATTTTTAGTTGATCAACATTGAACGAGATAAACAATTAACTATATATGAAATAACTAGCGTAACGAAATTCTAAATCAAGTTTCCTATTTCAATAACATGAACAATGATTAGTCTGCCTAAAATAAAATAACTATGATAACAGAAAGTAAAATAAAGTAAAATAAAAAAAATAAAAAAGGGGGGGCGGTTGAACCGGCCAGGGGGCGGTTGAACCGGCCTGGGGCAGGGGCGGCTGGCTGGGCGCGGGCGCGCAGGGGGCGGCCGAGCTGGGCGGCCACAGGGGCGGCCGAACCGGCAGGGGCGCGGGGGCGGTGGCGGCCGAGCCGGCCAAGGGCGGCCGAGCTGGGCTCGGGCGGCCGGGCTGGCCAGGGCGGCCGAGCCGGGGGCGCGCAGGGGCGGCGGCGGCCGAGCCGGCCATGGAGGCGGCCGAGCTGGCCAGGGCGGCTGGGCGGTTGGGCTGGGGAGGGAGAGGAGGGGAGAGGGGAGAGGAGAGGAGAGGGGGAGGGCTCACCGGGGACGGGGATGGGCGGCCGAGCTGCAGGGGGCGGCGGCCGAGCTGCAGGGGCGGGGCTAGGGCAGGGGGCGGCGGCGGCTAGGGTGGGGAGAGGGAGAATGGGAGGGAGAGAGAGGGAGTTGGGGGCAAAAGGGGAGGGGCGGCTGGGCCGCTTGGGCCCAGAGGGGGCACGCGGGGGGCGGCTGGGCCGGCTGGGGGCGGCTAGGCCGGCCAGGAGCAGCCCACGGCGCGGGAGAGAGAAAAGGGAGGAGAGAGAGAAAGAAAAAGAAGAAGAAAGAAAAGGTTTCTTCTCATTTTCGAAATCCGATCTTCCTAGATGAATGCACTTACACTTTCAAACAATCAAAGAATGCATAGTTCGGCATGGTGCATCAAACAACATAAAACAATTTAGGGTTTTTCTTTACACGAGAATTCCAAACCGAATCTCGCTAACTTTGGAAAAGATCAAGGTCTAGCGAGGGGAAAAAGAAAAAGAAAATGTAACGCCCGAATTTGGCGAGTGAAGAAAAGAAAAAAAATTCAACTGCAAAATTCGGGGCGTTACAATGCGCCTCGCCCTTTGCCTTCTTATAGTTCTTCTTCTTCTCCCTCTTGTTCCCTTGATCCTGATCACTATCATTGTCGGGACAGTTAGCAATAAAATGACCAAGCTTACCACATTTGAAGCATGAGCGCTTCCCCTTTGTCTTGGTCTTGCTTGGCTGCCCCTTGCGACCTTTTAGCACCGTCTTGAATCTCTTGATGATGAGAGCCATCTCTTCATCATTAAATCCGGCCGCCTCAATTTGTGCCACCTTGCTAGGTAGCGTCTCCTTGCTTCTTGTTGCCTTGAGAGCAAGAGGTTGAGGCTCATTGATTGGACCATTCAATGCGTCGTCCACGTATCTTGCTTCCTTGATCATCATTCGCCCGCTCATGAACTTTCCAAGTATCTCCTCGGGCGTCATCTTGGTGTACCTAGGATTCTCACGAATATTGTTTACAAGATGAGGATCAAGGACAGTAAAAGACCTTAGCATTACGCGGACGATGTCGTGGTCCGTCCATCGCGTGCTACCATAGCTTCTTATCTTGTTGACAAGGGTCTTGAGCCGGTTGTACGTTTGGGTTGGCTCTTCTCCCCTTATCATAGCGAATCTCCCGAGTTCGCCCTCCACCAACTCCATCTTGGTGAGCATTGTGACGTCATTCCCCTCATGAGAGATCTTGAGGGTGTCCCAAATTTGCTTGGCGTTATCCAAGCCGCTCACTTTGTGGTATTCATCCCTGCACAATGAAGCTAGAAGAACAGTAGTAGCTTGTGCATTTTTATGAATTTGCTCATTAATGAACATGGGACTATCCGTACTATCAAAGTGCATTCCACTCTCTACAATCTCCCATATACTAGGATGGAGAGAGAACAAGTGACTACGCATTTTGTGACTCCAAAATCCGTAGTCCTCTCCATCAAAATGAGGAGGTTTACCAAGTGGAATAGATAATAAATGAGCATTTGTACTTTGAGGAATACGAGAGTAATCAAAAGAAAAGTTCGAATTGACCGTTTTCTTTTTCTCGTAGTTGTCGTCGTCGTCCTTTTGGGAAGAGGAAGATTCGTCGCTGTCGTAGTAGAGGATCTCCTTGATGCGCCTTGTCTTCTTCTTCTTCCCGTCTTTGCGCTTGTGGCCCAAGCCCGAGTCGGTAGGCTTGTCATCCTTCGGCTCGTTGAAGATAGACTCCTTCTCGTTGTTGTTGACCACCATCCCCTTTCCCTTAGGATCCATCTCTTCGGGCGATTAGTCCCTTCTTGAAGAGAACGACTCTGATACCAATTGAAAGCACCTGGAGGGGGGTGAATAGGTGATCCTGGGAAACTTTAAACTTAAGCCACAAAAACTTGATTAAGTGTTAGCACAAATAATGCCAAGTGGCTAGTGAGGAGTCTCAACAAAACACAATAACCACAAGAGATCAATCATAGAGATGGCACAGTGGTTTATCCCGTGGTTCGGCCAAGACCAACGCTTGCCTACTCCACGTTGTGGCGTTCCAATGGACGAGGGTTGCAATCAACCCCTCTCAAGCGGTCCAAAGACCC
The DNA here is from genome assembly GCA_029449295.1 of Zea luxurians. Classification (NCBI taxonomy): domain Eukaryota; kingdom Viridiplantae; phylum Streptophyta; class Magnoliopsida; order Poales; family Poaceae; genus Zea; species Zea luxurians. The sequence continues at coordinate 34,099,059 of JAOPSE010000016.1, read as the reverse complement.
ACTTGAATACCACGGTGTTTAGTTTGCTTTACTATATCCCGTTTGCGAGGAATCTCCACAATTTGGAGCCTCTCGCCCTTACACTTTAGATGATCACAAAGAAGCACGGAGTAAGGGAGGGATAAGCAACACACTCAAGACAAGAAATCACAGCAACACCACGCACACAAGTCGCAACAAGAGCTCACAACACAACTCAATGAGTTCACAACTCAACTAGAGCTCTAATTGCTATCGCAAAGAATCAAAGGCGTGGAATCGATGTCTTAGTGCTTAGGAATGCTTAGAGAATGCTTGGTTATCTTCTCCATGCGCCAAGGGGTCCCTTTTATAGCCCCAAGGCAGCTAGGAGCCGTTGAGAGCATTGTTGGAATGCAAATCTTGCCTTCTGTCGTCTGGCGCACCGGACAGTCCGGTGCACCACCGGACACTGTCCGGTGCGGATCTCTTTCCTTCTTTGGCGAAGCCGACCGTTGGTACTTGGGAGCCGTTGGCGCACCGGACACTGTCCGGTGCACACCGGACAGTCCGGTGCCCCATTCCGACCGTTGACTCGGCCACGTGTCTCGCGCGGATCGCGCAGCCGACCGTTGGCCTAGCCGACCGTTGGCTCACCGGACAGTCCGGTGCACCACCGGACAGTCCGGTGAATTTTAGCCGTACGCCGTTAATCAACTCCCGAGAGCGACGAGTTCGCCAGAGCCAGTCTGGCACACCGGACACTGTCCGGTGCACCACCGGACAGTCCGGTGCACCCAGACTGCGCTGATCTTGGCTGAATTTAGCCATCTCTCCTCCAATTCGATTTTTCCTGTTTCCAGCACTTAGACACAATACATTAGTCCATAAAACAATGTACTAAGTCTAGAAACATACCTTTTGACATGATTTGCACTTCGTCCACCACTTTGCATAGATTAACACAAAAGCCCTTGTGTTGGCACTCAATCACCAAAATACTTAGAAATGGCCCAAGGGCACATTTCCCTTTCAGTGGCACACCGGACAGTCTACAGGACTTGTCCGGTGCACCACCGGCAGCCAAACGGGCCCACAAGTCAGAGCTCCAACGGTCGAAACCCAACGGCCAGGTGACGTGGATGGCGCACCGGACACTGTCCGGCGCCATGCGACAGCTGCCTCCACCAAATGGCTAGTTTGGTGGTTAGGGCTATAAATACCCCAACCACCCCACATTCAACTGATCCAAGTTTTCCCACTTCAACTACTTACAAGAGCTCTAGCATTCAATTCTAGACACACCCAAGTGATCAAATCCTCTCCCAATTCCACACAAAGCTTTAGTGATTAGTGAGAGAGATTTGCTTGTGTTCTTTCGAGCTCTTGCGCTTGGATTGCTTCTTTCTTTTATTCTTACTTGCGATCAACTCAATTGTAACCGAGGCAAGAGACACCAATTGTGTGGTGGTGCTTGCGGGGAAGTTTTGTTCCCGTTTGATTGAGAAGAAGAAGCTCACTCGGTCCGAGGGACCGTTTGAGAGAGGGAAAGGGTTGAAAGAGACCCGGTCTTTGTGACCACCTCAACGGGGAGTAGGTTTGCGAAAACCGAACCTCGGTAAAACAAATCCGCGTGTCACACTCTTTATTCGCTTGTGATTTGTTTTGCACCCTCTCTCTCGGACTCGATTATATTTCTAACGCTAACTCGACTTGTAGTTGTGATTAAGTTTGTAAATTTCAGATTCGCCCTATTCACCCCCCCTCTAGGTGACTTTCACGTACGCTGTAGTCCGACGTCTAAAGTCGATGTTGCTTCTTGTTGTATACAGACTGTCCGACCTTTATAGGCGGACTGTCTGCATCTATTCTGGATTTTCTGGCCTTTGTGCTCGGACTGTCTGGTGTACGTAGGACAGGTGACTTGATCGGGTATCAAACCGTGCTTGCCTCCTGGCTCCTCCAGTCTTATTAAGCTTTTTCTTGTCCAGAGCCTTTCGAGTAATAATTCCGCATGATATATTTGGCATGCGGGGGTCACCAATGATAATGTTTTTGTCTTGGCCTTTATCGACCGCACACGACCAAATCAAGACTCTCTTGTCCATCGGCTCTAATGTATTGAAAGGGAGAGGTTGTCTGTCAATCCGCCTTTCTTAAAATCTCAATCGTCCTTCATTTACAGTCGACAGAAGATCCTAGGATCGTCTTGGGATTGAGAAAGCCACACAACACGTCTTTAGACGACATAGAGTTGAATAAAGGCGATGATATAGGGTGAGAAGCTACAACTAAGTCTATGCTACACCTACTCTTAAGGCATAAACGATAGATAAGGTAAATAGATTAGTTTGATTGATGTGTGTTCGATGTTCTCAATCGGCCGCAACTCTTACATTTATAGAAGATCCAACATATTTTCATGAATATGTTAGGGTTTAGGGTTTACAACATGTATGGAACGGTAAATGCTAGTAAACTAGACAGTCTTATCCGCAACATCTTCTAGAATAGTTACAATAAGTTTGCACAAGTTAAACTATTACAACATGTGTGGAATGAGATATCCACTGTCGATCGAGATTACACCAACAAACATGTTTCCAGATGCAAAGTACATGAGCACGTAATTAGAGATGACATTTTGTTCCGTAAACTCAAAACCCGATAGGTACTCGACCTCACAGGTGTGGGTATGGGTGAAGATTTTTGACCCGCGGGTGCACCCGCATACGACCCTAAGTTTTGTGGGCGCAAGTTTCTATTTCAACTCGCGGATGACCCACACCCGACTTGATATTTGGTTCATTCTTTATTTAAGCAAAATAATTAAGTTATCACAATAATTATTTTTGAATAAGTAACTTGGCTAACAATTCATGAAATGATTTATTGCTGCTCAACGTGAGAAGGCTTAAAATTCATAAATATAACTTAATTATTGTTGTTACTTAATTACTTATAGCTAAATTATTATTTAAAATGCATTGAGTAAAAACCCAAGAGTGACCTGTAACTCAACGAGTTTAGATTGACTTTACGGGTGTGATCATGGATATGTTTTTGCTCCATGCGACTCAACCCGACACATTTTCATTCCTACATGTCATTCATCAATGGAAGGTTCTCTTGAGGGTAAGGCCAGGAAAATTTGAGTGCAAATCTAGAGTAGTAGAAAGATTAATAACATTGTAATCTTGCATTAACTTACATTGTAATGAATATATAAAGAAACATATATATTTTATTTGAATAACATCGTTTTTGTGGTTTTTATATAAAATATTTTATGATATGTTTATATTTAATCTTCTCCAACGCTTCACCCTTGAGGAATATTATGACTAAAAATACATATTTGTTGTATCATAGTAGCACATAAATATAATTTTAATAGCTTTAATTTAGAGAAACTTCGTTCACCCAAGTAGATAAATGCTAGGTGTTGGGGACTTGTTCTCAAATGCTATGAATTAAGAACAAGGCAACATAAAATGTTAAATATTAATGCCCTTCGTCCGCTGAAGCATTATTTCCCCGAGGATTTAATGAACTTCGGACGAAGACCATGAGTAGAATATCACGAAGGTCACACCTTCGTGATCAGAATTACAAAATAATATGAAATAAAATATAAAACATGAAACATTAGAGAAATATGTACCAAAAATAGATAACATTATTCATATATTTTATTACATGAACCTAAATAACAAAACATAATGTTTAGGTACATTTATACCTTCGCCTTGGCAGAAAGTAATAATTCCCGAGCAATGCGTTTGCAATTACAAGACTGCGTGAAGAGTAAAGTAATACTGTTCACTATTTATAGGCACAGGACACAGCCTGTAAGGAATTACAATCATACCCCTTATAAAAGTTTACAACAATGACTCAGACCCTTATGGACTAAAACGTCATTCCATCTTTAAGTCGGTTCGATCCTTCATCTTCGGATACGCTATAACACCGAAGCTTCATGAGTGGTAGCTTCGGCATCACGTATAAGCAGCTTTTGCCGAAGTTGTTTCTTCCTGCAGGACCTTCGGCGACGAAGCATGGTCCCAACAGTAGCCTCTTCGCGGTGCAAGATCGTTTTTCGTAACGAGCTTGATCCGTGAAAAAAGTCTCTTAGGCTTCGGGAAGCCGAAGGTCCGAAAAACACCTTCCCTGAGCTCGTTGCCGAGAAACGATACAGTTTTCGAGCGCGGAGCGGTCCCACCATGCAGGTTCACTTTCTCGGTTTTTGCGGCCCACCGTTCAGTGGGTGCGAGCGACTGTTTGTCCGGTGTAAAAATCTTGACGATTCACCTTCTTACCTGCAGCACTATATAAACAGACAGGTAGGTGTGAAGTTACCACAACATTCATTGCTATTGCACTATTTTGCTGCCAAAAATTTAACCACAGCCGAAGCTTGACTTTTGCATTCAAACGAAGCTCCAGTTTGGATTCTGCTTCGTCACGAGAAGAGCTTTGGAAAAAAGGTTATTAATTTCCAAGGAATTTTCAAGAAATTTAAAATCAAATGGCTAGAGTACGCTCCACTGCTAGGGTTGAGTGTGATGGAGATGAGACCGAAGCCACTGAACCTGTTCCGATTTCCGAAGCAATGAGGCGTTCTGGGCTGGATTCATCAGAGGACACACCTGCTGCCGAAGCAACACAAGCTGATGTTGAAGAAGTTGGTTCCGAAGATGAGTACAGCTGCGGGATGCCAAGTAAACCTAGTCATCTAGACTTTGGAAAGTCCACCATTTCTGAAGCTGATCCTCCTAAAATGGTGAAGATGGGTTATTTTAGTGAGGCCAAGAAGGAATTAATTCGTTTTGGTGGAGAGGAAACTATCCCAAAGCCAGGAAAGGACGAGGTAGTAGTCTTCAAAAGTTTTCTTAAAGCTGGTCTAAGGTTCCCCCTAAACAAGATGATTGCTATTGTACTGAAGAAGTTTGGGATTTACCTTCATCAGCTGACCCCTAATGCTATTGTTAGGTTAAGTGTTTATATTTGGGCCCTTCATAGCCAGGGAGTGGAACCGTTCGGTGAAGGTTTCTGCCGAGTTCATGAACTACACTATCAGACTAAAGCCAGAGGAGATGGTCTGCATGAGAATTTTGGCTGTTACAACTTCGCTTATCGTAAAACTTCGAAGTTTCCAGTAATAAGCTACCGAAGCAAATGGCCAGCCGGATGGAAGTCTGAATGGTTTTATGTTAAAGTTGATGAAGATGAAGATAAACTGGTCCAGAGCCCGCTAGAATTAACCATTGGAGAGACGAGGCCCCGATGCAACATGATAATGGGGAGCCTGAGTCAGACTGCTTTGGCTGAATTTCGAGTGATTTCAGATCATATTGGCACTAGAGACCTAGTACAGGAATTTTTGGCTTTTAAGGTGTTCCCAACATTGAGGGAGTGGGAGATGCTGAAGCTAGAAGGAGAAAAGAAGAAGGGGGAACTTGTTCGATTGCCTTATCACTACAAGTTTAAGAAACATTTTAAAGCACCCTGCCAAGAGTGGTTGACCACCATTGAAATTATGTGCAACGAGATCCTCGGCAATTACTCTAAGAAAGAAGATCAATTAATGACTGCAGCCTTCGGCACACGTCCGAAACGAAGATTGAATCGTGTGCTGGATGCCTTGAATTTTGATTACCCTGATTATGAGCAACTGGGTGGAGATGCCGAAGGCCCGAAGAGAAAGAGGATTGCCAGCGCCCTTGACAAAGAAGGCACCAAATTGGCTAAAAAGGACAAGAAAATTTCTGAAAAACTGAGCCCTGAGCTGAAGATAGCTGCTCCGAAGAAAAGGAAAGTTGCATCCCCAAAACCAAAGACGTCGGCCCGAGAGGAGGAAGCTCCTGCAACACCTTCTGCTGCAGAAGTGGAAGAGATTCTGAAGGTAATGACTGAACCTTTGCCTACCAGGCTAAGTCCGCTGGCGCCAGAACTGACGAAGTTTTTTCAGAAGGACAAAGAAACTTCGGCAACAAAAAGTCCCGCAAAGCCAAAAAACGAAGAATTATCCAAGTGGCCGATGTCATTCATCAGACACCGCCACCGACATCGGCGTCAAAAATTGTCACTGCCGAAACCACAGCCACCGGAGCCGAAACCACCGGAGCCGAAGCCACCGGAGCCGAAGCTACCAGAGCCGAAGCCACCGGAGCCGAAGCTACCAGAGCAACCACTGAAGCCGAAGCCACCGGAGCCGAAACTGGGATCACCGAAGATCCTAATCTAGAAACCACACTTGGTGATATTGACAATATACTTCTGAGAATGGCTGAAGAGGAAGCTGCTGTGGTTGCGGTGAACACGACAACTGAAAAAGGAAAAGAGCAGATTGAAGACACTTTGGAAGAAGAAAATTTTAATTTTCAAGATATACTTGGACAAGAGTTAACAGACGCTGAAAAAGAAGAGCTAAAGAAATATGCTATATCCTGCGGATACAAACCAGAGTCTCTGCTATTTGGTGGAGTGAATGAAGGGAAGCTAAGATGCCTTCGGAATCGAACCGAGGCCAAGGTTGTTAGGACTTTCTCAAAAAGCGTTGGCCTGCCGAAGATAGAGGCGGACCTCTGCAGGTACCAGCGACAACATATTGCCGGTAGCTTGCTCTATGCTAATTTCAAGGTAAAAACTTGACTTTATATTGTTTTCTGAATTAATATGTTTTCTAACGAAGGTTGTTTTGGCAGAGTATACTACTAAGTAAAGTGCTGAGAATGCAACAAGATCTTGAAGAGGAGAAAAACAAAGCTACCATCAAAGATCTAGAAAACAAAATCGAAAATTACGAAGTTGCTCTGAAGAAAAAGGACTTCGTTATTCAAGACCTTGAAATCAAAGTTAAAGATCACGAAGCTGCCTTGGAAAAGAAAGACTTCGTCATTCATTCTATGGAAGGTTCACTGGCTGAAGCCCAAGCCGAAAATGACAAATTAAACAATGAATTACTTAAAAAATCAGAAAAATCTGAGCAGAAAAAGAAGAATCTGGAAACAAGTCTCAAGACCGAAATCGAGAAGAATTCAAATTTGCAAAAATTATTGAAGGAGCTTCAGGATAAATGCTTAGATTTCGGCAGCCGATGTGTGCAGCGGCTGAAGGATGTGTTTCACTCAATTGGAGCCAGCTCTGATAAGTTTACACCTTTAGCTGAAAACCTGCCAAGCACCTTGGAATACATTGAAGGCGAAGTTGATGCACTTGACGAAGTTATCGCTAGGCATGCTGATTTCTGCGCCCTGCTAGCTTCTCGAGGCACGACTACCGCTTTCCTGAAGGCTGGCTGCACGCACGGGAAAATTGTAAATAGGCCAAACTTCAGTTTGTCACCGGCAGATTTGGTTGACATCCCAAGCCTAGCCCGAAGCATAGGAAACAGGTTTATGACCCAGATTTGGATAAACGGCGGGCGAAAAATGGCTGGTGACGAAGCTCGGAGCCACCTTAAGCCAGTAAGAAACTTATACTTGTTACTTTTACCTTCTCCTTGAATTCTGCACCTTTCTCATTCTGTTTTAATATGTACAGGATGATGAAGCTGAAGAATGACGAGCTGAAGCTTAATAGATGCTGCAAAAGACTTTTCTGCAAAAAATTCTAGAGATTTTTGTAATATAATTGTAAAGAAACTTATGTAAATTTGTGCATACCTTGTAATATATTTCCCCTTTATCCGTGTACGATCTGCTTTGCTGTGGATGAAATTTTATTTTTGAGCCGAAGGCGAAAAACACCTTCCCTTCTTTTTGTACACAACGAAGCATGGAAATTTCTTCTTTTTCCAAAGCTTTATTCTCATAGCCGAAGCATCTGCCTTTTTGTATGATATGATGATAATGATCCTATGTATGTCTAAATGAATGTTTATGAATGCAAATGTCATGATGTAATGTATCGTGCAAATGAATGTCCGAATATATATTCGAAGCCATAATCATAACCTTCATTCCCTTAGAAATGACTCAGATCTTTTTGCCGCTTATTTTTCGGCTTCACCGTTTATTTTTCGGTGTATCAGCGCTGACTTTTCGCTGTAAGCCTCCCTTAGGAGCTTCTTCGCCTTTTACTTCGGCGGAATCAGCGTTTATTTTTCGCTGCAAGCCTCCCTTAGGAGCTTCTTCGCCTTTTACTTTCGGCGGAATCAGCGTTTATTTTTCGCTGCAAGCTCTGCATTCCCTTAGGAACGACTTTTGAGCTTCTCCCTGTTTTCTTTTCTTTTTCCTTTGCACTCGATGGTGCGTTCTTAGCTTTTACATTTACATCTTTGGGGGATATCGCTCTTATAGAATTGAAATATGCAAAAGAAAAATTACATGTTGTGGCCCCATTAAAAACCTTTCTCCCCCTTTGGAAAGGAAAAGGGTACCACAAAAAAGAATAGAAAAAATTACATCACACTAAACATAATATCGCCGAAGCTCATCCGCATTCCATGACCTAGGAATGTCGTTGCCGTCCATATCCTTCAATCTGTAGGAACCGGGTCTTGACGAAGATACTACCAGAAAAGGTCCTTCCCACTTCAGCTGTAACTTGCCTACTGTCTCTGGGTTGGCTACTCTTCGAAGCACCAAATGTTCTGGCTTAATATTCTTTAGCCGAACCTTTCTATCATGCTATTTTATTGTTTCAGCTTGGTATTTATTGATGTTTTCCACAGCTTGAAGTCTGATCCCTTCTATGGCATCTTTTTCCACAGAGTAATCAGCTTCTGCTTCGTCTTCTGCCGAAGCTACTATTCTTATTGATCCTGTTTTGGCTTCTTCCGGAGTTATTGTTTCGTCACCAAACAATAATTTGAATGGTGTAAAACCTGTTGATCTTGATATTGTTGTGTTGTGGCTCCACACCACTTTGATTAATTCGTCTGGCCACTTTCCCCTGTGCTGGTTGAAGATTAACTTTATTATTCCTGTCATTATGATGCCATTAGCCCTTTCAACAAGTCCATTTGATTCTGGATGCCGAACTGATGCAAAATGGATCTTCGTGCCAACTTGATCACAAAATTCTCTGAAAGCTTCGGAATCAAACTGCGTCCCATTATCCACAGTAATAGCCTTCGACACTCCAAAGCGACAAACAATATTTTGCCAGAAAAACTTTTGAATAGTGATCGAAGTTATTGTGGCTAAAGGCTTTGCCTCAATCCATTTGGAAAAATATTCCACTGCCACTACAACATATCTTAAGTTCCCTTGTGCCGGTGGTAATGGACCTAACAAATCAAGACCCCACCTTTGCAATGGCCAAGTGGGTTGTATTAACTGGGTTAAAGACGAAGGTTGTTTTTTATCTCTTGCACATTTCTGACAACCTTCGCACTTTTGGACTAATTCCGCTGCATTCGAAGCTGCCTTTGGCCAATAAAATCCTTGGCGAAAAACTTTTCCCAGCAAAGGCCTAGATCCAATATGAGATCCACACAGGCCTGCGTGTATTTCCTTCATCAATTCTATACCTTCGGCTCTGGATAAACATTTGAGTAATGGAGAACAGACCCCACGCTTGTATAGCTCCCCTTCTATTATAACATATGGTCGAGCTCTTGCCTCTATCCTCTTATTATAAGCTTCGTCATCTGAAAGAAAGTTACCTTGAAGGAAAGAGATGATCTCAGTTCTCCAGTCTTCACTATAGACAGGAGATATATTGAGGACTGCTCTTTCAAGAAGCTCAACCGATGGTGCTTTTATTGTTTCGAAAATACTTCCGAAGGTAAAGGCAGCCCCTGTGCTGCTGACTTAGCTAACAAATCAGCATGTTCATTTTCTCCTCGAGGAATATTTTTGACAGAAAACCCCTTAAAGGAAGCCTCAATCCTTTGGACCGTGTCTAAATATTTTTCAAGCTTCGGATCTCTTGCTTTATAACTCTTGTCAATGTGACCAGAAATAACTTGGGAATCAGAACCGCCCTTCTAATTCCCATTGCCTTTAATTTCCGAAGACCCAAGAGCAAAGCTTCATACTCAGCAATGTTATTTGTGCAATGTCATACATAGCAAGTTTTAACTTTGGAAGGTGCGACCAACACAGCAGCTGCTCCTGCTCCGAAGGTTCCCCAATAACCATCGCAAAATACTGTCCAAACTTCTGCGTCTTTACTCGCTTCTTCTTCCTGAGCCCCTGGCGTCCAGTCAGCAATAAAGTCTGCTAACGCTTGGGATTTAATCTAAGATCTATGCACATAATCAATGCAGAACTCATTGAGTTCCGCAGCCCATTTTCCAACTCTTCCAGTAGCTTCTCTGTTTCTCATAATATCCTTCAATGGTTGTGAAGAAGGGACAATTATATTGTATGCTTGAAAGTAGTGCCGAAGCTTCCTGGAAGCCATCAAAACAGCATACAACACCTTCTCCAATTCTGTATAATTTTTCTTTGATAAACTAAGGACTTTAGAGACGAAGTATATTGGGGCTTGCTTTTTGACTTGCCCTTCAAGCTTCTCTTGGACAAGTGCCGCACTTACCGCTGAGTGCGAAGCTGCCACATATAACAACAGAGGAGCCCCTGGCGTTGGTGGAGTTAACGTCGTTAGGTCTATCAAATATTGCTTCAGCTCTTCGAAGGCTCTCTGCTGAACTGGTCCCCACTGAAAAACTTCGGCTGACTTTAGCACTTCGAAGAATGGTAAATTTCTCTTTGCTGATCTAGATATAAATCTGTTGAGAGATGCTAGTCTTCCTGTCAATCGTTGAGCCCCCTTCTTTGTGCTTGGTGGTTCCATTCGAAGGATAGCTTTGATTTTTTTGGATTAGCCTCGATCCCCTTTGTTGAAACTAGGCAACCAAGGAATTTCCCCTTCTTTACTCCGAAGACACACTTTTCTGGATTCAGCTTTAGACCGGTCTGTCTAAAATTAGCGAAGGTTTCCTGCAGATAAGCAATGTGATTTTCTTGCTTCGTGCTCTTTACAATGATGTCATCAACATAAGTTAGCACATTTCTGCCTATATGAGAATGGAGAACCTTCGCTGTCATTCTGCTGAAGCTTCCTCCAGCATTCTTGAGCCCCTCAGGCATCCGAAGATAACAATATGTTCCACTGGGGGTTATGAAGCTGGTTTTTAGCTCATCCTCCTTCTTCATCCAAATTTGATGATAGCCTGAATAACAATCCAGCAGACTCATAAGCTCTGATGAAGCTGCTGCATCAACTAGGAAATCTATCCTTGGCAATGGAAATTCATCCTTCGGACAGGCCTTGTTGAGATCAGTAAAATCAATACACATCCTCCATTTGTCGTTGGCCTTTTTTACCATAACAGTGTTAGCCAGCCATTCTGGGTATTTTACTTCTCTGATGACTTCGGTGCTGAGGAGTCTTTTTACTTTATTCCGAGCACCTTAGGCCTTGTCATCAGACATCTTCCGAAGCCTCTGCTTTCTAGGTCTAAAGGATGGATCAACATTGAGCGAGTGTTCAATAACATCCCTGTTGACTCCGCAAAGATCATTAGCTGACCATGCAAAAACATCTTTGTTGTTGAACAGAAACCTTATCAAGGTTTTCTCCTGTTCTTCGGACAGTTGAGATCCCAATAGCACCTTCTGCTCTGCTACGTCATCGCATAAAAGCATGGGCTTCGGCTGATCGGCCGAAGCAGCTTTCTCCCTTCTGAACTTGTATTGCTCACAAGCTTCAGCTCCATCTATGTTATGGATTGCTTTTGAGTCTGTCCAGTTTCCTTCGGCCCTTCTGGCAGCTTCCTGACTTCCATGAATAGCAATGGGCCCTTGGTCCGAAGGTATCTTCATGCAAAGATATGCTGGATGAAGAATTGCTTCGAAGGCATTGAGAGTACCACGACCAATGATTGCATTGTAAGGGTATTCCATGTCAATAATATCAAACACAACTTGTTCAGTCCTTGTGTTGTTAATAAATCCGAAGGTTACTGACATTGTGATTTTGCCAAGTGCTACAATCTGCCTTCCTCCGAAGCCACAAAGGGGATGTGTGGCATCATGGATCTTGTCTTCAGGCTCTTGCATCTGTCTGAAGGCTTTGGCAAATATGATATCAGTCGCACTGCCTGTATCAACCAAAACATTGTGGACCAGAAATCCTTTGATCACACAAGAGATAACCATAGCATCATTGTGCGGGTAATCCTTGAGCTGAAGATCCTCTTGAGAGAAGGTAATTGGGATGTGAGACCATCTTGACTTGATGAAGGGTCCTTGTACCCCTACGTGTTGTACTCTTCTCTGTGCCTCCTTCTTCTGTTTCTTGTTGGCCGGCTCTAAGCATGATCCGCCTGTTATCGGGAGAATCAGCTTCGGAGCCGAAGCAGTTCCAGCTTGGTTCTTGAACGAAGCCATCAGCTCAAAAAGTGGAAGTGAGTTCACCGGAGGTGGGCGCCAATGTTGGGGACTTGTTCTCAAATGCTATGAATTAAGAACAAGGCAACATAAAATGTTAAATATTAATGCTCTTCGTCCGCTGAAGCATTATTTCCCCGAGGATTTAATGAACTTCGGACGAAGACCATGAGTAGAATATCACGAAGGTCACACCTTCGTGATCAGAATTACAAAATATTATGAAATAAAATATAAAACATGAAACATTAGAGAAAGATGTACCAAAAATAGATAACATTATTCATATATTTTATTACATGAACCTAAATAACAAAACATAATGTTTAGGTACATTTATACCTTCACCTTGGCAGAAAGTAATAATTCCCGAGCAATGCGTTTGCAATTACAAGATTGCGTAAACAGTAAAGGAATACTGTTCACTATTTATAGGCATAGGACACAGCCTGTAAGGAATTACAATCATACCCCTTATAAAAGTTTACAACAATGTCTCAGACCCTTATAGACTAAAAGGTCATTCCATCTTTAAGTCGGTTCGATCCTTCATCTTCGGATACGCTATAACACCGAAGCTTCATGAGTGGTAGCTTCGGCATCACGTATAAGCAGCTTTTGCCGAAGCTGTTTCTTCCTGCAGAACCTTCGGCGACGAAGCATGGTCCCAACACTAGGATCATACAAAGATTCATTCTTTGATGCGGCACTCAGCAGTTCCGCTTCAGAGCAGCGACAGGACAGAGAGGAAGATATATGTTGCATATTAATATGTGTTGTAGAAGATTATAAAACTAGAATAGATCTCTTTTAATCTTAATGCGGCTATTTGGCATCTAATTACAAAACATTGTCAAAGAGCATGTTGCAAACATATCTTGCATTTCTCAAGATGTTTTTTTGTCATCTTATAACGACTTAGTCAATTTTGTGTTCACATTAATTTTAGGGTTTTTGCTAAGCGGTTCTTACAAAATTAGACTAAGCTTAATGTTTGAGCGTTCGTAACAACTTTTGTGAGCTGGAGTAGTCCTTATCCAATCAACACTCGGGCACTGGGCTCCATCCTCCCACTGCCACCGGGCCCAATAGGTGGTGCTTCAGGCTGGACCCACCCCTGATATTTTTCCGGTGACTCTCTTCCTCTGCACCTGGGTCCCACCACTTTTCCCTCCCCTACCTTTCTTCCTTCTTCCCCAAGACCGCGAGTAAAAATTTCGCTTAAAATTCGATTCCACGAAGCAGCAATCGCAAGTTCGAAGCTCTAAAATAATCTCTTCCCGACGTCTCTGGAAGGTCAGCATCTGAACCCAGGTAGCCTCCAGCGCTGGAGACGTGCCGTACTCAAACCCTAGCCACCAATGGCAGCCGGCGGCGGGGCTCCGTGGGCGGAGCGCGCGCGGGTGGTGGGGACGCAGATCCGCAACAGGTTCCGCGTGGCGCCCGTGGACCACCGGTCGCTGTGGCTGCGGGCGGACGGTCGTGTCGCCACTGAGGCGGTCCGGCGGTGGTCGGATCGCGTTCGGGCCCTGCTGCAGAGGGGCCGGAGCGCGGATCGGAACTCCACATCGACGGAGACATCACCTGAGGCGGTGGCAAAGCCTTCGTCCAGCGTTTTGAGATTCTACAGAAAGAGAGGTATAGATAAGTGTGTGTGTGTGTGTGTTTTGCACCAGTTTGATTCTAATGTGGTCGCTGCGCGTAAATGTTTACAGCTTCGATAAACATTTACTATCAGTTTTGACTATTGGAACTGCAACTACACGTATGGAATAATTGATACTTTTTACCACTTAGATCTTGCTTCCATCTGTGCTTGTGGGTCCATTTGTATCTATGATTTGTGTTCCTGATGACAAATTTCCAAAGCCCACTTATAATAATGGCAAAATAGCAAATCTCTCACTATGTAAATTCTGGTTGCTACAACTGTTTTTAGTTTTGATTATGATCTCATGATAAAAATAAAAGGATATCCTACTGACGAGTTATTTGTTATTTATCAGTGGGCAAAGAAGTTAATGGGATTGAAGACTCTGTTATTTTCCGTTCGCTTCAAGCATTGGCTGTTCCTCTTATTGGCAATGCATGCTATGTTTTTATGCATGGTCTTAACTCAGTTCAGGTATCCTAGCTAAAAAGAGAACACTTGATTACTCTGTCCTACTCGTGTCGTTTTCTCTAAACTCTGAGGATGTGCAGGTTTATGGTGTAGAGAAGCTTCATCAGGCATTACATGGGAGACCTAAAGGCAAGGCTCTTCTAACGGTAAATGGAATATCTTTGTTGCAACACATTACTCTTATGCGCATCATTGTGATGTAGGCATGCAGCTACTAAATCTAAAGATCTTCAGCTATGCTTCTAGTCATGTATTGTTTTATATTTGTAATTTTCATTTTCAGGTCAGCAATCATGTGGCAGCGATGGATGACCCTTTCGTAATTGCCTCCCTTCTCCCACCATCTGTTATGCTGGAAGCACAAAAGCTGAGATGGACACTGTGTGCCACTGATCGGTGCTTTACAAATCCAGTTTTGTCTACATTCTTCAGGTCTGTTAAGGTGTTACCTGTTTCTCGTGGTGATGGCATCTACCAAAAGGTATCCATCTTATGAAAACATCAGTATGGCCTAAATTTTTTAATGTTGATGAACCGATTTATCCGCGCGATTCATATTGTGAAAGCATCACTATTTAATTTAGTGAGTGCTGTCATCTTGGGAGTTGCAAAGGACAGAGGTACTCTTATTGTCCTTCGCTATACTTCTGGTGAATAATGGGGGCAATACATAAGGAAATTGAACACCAGGCTTCACAATATTTTGAATGGGGAAGTTGCAACCGGAGGTGTGCTATTCTTTAAGCAATTAGCAGATGTGGATTTGAGAATCATTCTTATAGAATTGCTTGGTTTAACTTTAATGTAAGAAATTAGATGACAAACATAACAAAGTCTCTGGTAGTTAAAGCACTATAGTGAGTCCTAAGGTATTTATATATTGGTATTCCTTGCTGCATGGGTTTACAGACTTCCTTTTGCCCTCTTCTCAGATATACAATGTTAATGCCTTCATGCCTTGAATATCATAAGTCATCCTTTCCAAACTAAATCATGAATATGATCGATTACATTTGCACTATTGAATGAAATGCATCACCAGATCCACTCTTCACTTGTACCATTTTGTTTTCTTTGTTCAGGGAATGGACATGGCACTTTCAAAGCTTAACAGTGGTGGATGGGTTCATATATTCCCTGAAGGAAGCCGTTCAAGGGATGGAGGGAAAACCATTGCTCCTGCCAAGAGAGGTGTTGGAAGGTTAGAAAATCATTTCCCTCCTATACCTAGCACTATCTGTTTGCTTCTGTCTGCATAGCAAAAAATCTGCACCCTGCTTATGCATATACATCATAGACTTGTTTAAAGGTTCTTACTTATTGGTCAGTTGAGTTTTACTGAGTTTGGTTGCCTCTTGTTTTACCAGATTGGTAATGGATGCTGACAGCCTTCCAGTTGTAATACCCTTTGTCCATACTGGGATGCAGGATATAATGCCTGTTGGAAAACGAATCCCCAGAGCAGGAAAAAGGGTGTGTGCTCCTAACCCGCACAACTCATCAACTGCTGTCATAAAATATTTGCTAAAATTATTTTATTTGATTTTCTAGGTGATTGTGGTCGTGGGTGACCCAATCAACTTTGATGACCTGCTCATCGACAACTGTGGTGACACCCAAGATATCCCTAGAGGGATCTTGTACGACAAAGTGACACAGAGAATTGGGCAGCGATTGCAGGAACTCAAGGTCGAAGTCGACAGACTGGCTGCAGAGCAGGAACCTGAACTCCAAAACGGCAACGTGGGTGATGATGGATACCGGCTGTGGCAGCAGGTCGATTGGGAAGGATTTGGGATAGGGAGTTCCATGTTGCCATCAGAACCTTCAGCTGCTGCGCAAGTGCCATCAAGGGAAGCCGAGCCTGAACCGCACCTGGAAGTGGAGCAAAGCGTGTCTCCAGCCCCAAGTGCAGTGACCTCTTACGATGTTGCTGTTCCACACTGGTTCCAGCGCCATGCGGACCCTTCTGAGCTCATGGGGTTCGCTTCCCGTGGCCTGATCAAGCATGGCAAGTTCTTGGAGGAAGGCTACAGGGAATTCCAACAGTCGGCTACTACTCTGCACACATGGTGGGTTTCTCGTGCCAACAATGCTGCACACCGATGGAGCACTGCTTAGGCTTCCCGTGGCGCGCTCCCTCCGTCGGCTTTAGTGGCTACAGTAGCGACAAAACGGTGCATCGCATCACTCTACTAGCTCCTCTACCATACACATAACAAGGGCAAAGCAGCGCAGTGCGCTAGATTGAGGGGCACTGTTCCACCCCTTCCCTGCGTGCTACAGTGCGCGTAAGAGTTTGATAGTTGGAAAAAAATGATATTGGATGAAAAATAGATATAGAAAATGATATTTTATAGTTGTTGTGGGTATATGAAAGAATTTAGAGGGAACTATTGCGGGAGATGAAAAAATAGTGGATGGAATATTAATGATGTGATGTAAAAAATAATATAGAAGGAACCGCTGTGGATAGTCTTACTGTCTACAGCGGTTACCTCTAAATTTTTTCTCTTATATCACTTTTTTGCGTCACATCATCAATATTTCATCCCATACTTTTTTTATCTCCCGCAGCGGTTCCTCTATATTACCCCATATACCCTCACTATAACTATAAAATATCATTATCTAACCCTATTCATCTTTTATTACTATTTTTAATTATTAAATAGGAGAGCACTGTGCAAGGAGTGCTACAGTGCTTCCCTTGATCCGGTGGACGGGCGCTGTCTCCCCTTGCGCTGCAGCGCGTAGCATAGAGGGCCATTTGGAGGCAGCCGCTGCCCACGTAGAGACCCCTACGCATACATAGTGCAAGGGGAGGGGGCATTTGGAGGTAGCCTTAGACTGTGTTCAGCGGTTCCCCCTAAATTTCTCCCCCTATATCTCACTCACGTGCCACGTCAGCGTTCTCCTCCTATATCTCCACGCTCTACAGCGGATCTCCCTATATCAAACCTCTATACCCCACCACACCAATATTATATACATTTATCTTCAACTAACTCAACTACCTTCCAATTTTTATTTTATTTTTATTTGCTCTATGAACAGTGCGCGGCCGCAACTTAGTACACATTTTTGCTTAATTAATATTTTGAGCTTAGACATCATTATTACTTTACAGTTTCCCCAAAATCTTCCATTTTGAATACGTTGTCGACCAAAACGAAATTTGAAATAATAAGAAATTCGCAATCTTCTGTTACACGACACGAGTGGCTTCCACCACACGACTGGCTTCGACGAGTCGACGACACGCCACGACCTCCTGGCTTCCTTGACACGTTCAAGCCATCTATAAAAAGGTACCCTGCGTTCATGGTATACTTATCTCCACACTTCTCTTTTTTATACCAGCAGGCATTCCATCTATTGTACCTAGTACCTACTGTTCTTTGAGCTCGTCATGGAGTCACTCAAAAGGCTAGTGTTGTCTTCGTCATCCGATGATTTAGACGAAGAGATCGATAACTTGTTGCTTTGTCAACATGTTGAGCAACTTGGTATAGGAGGCTCGAGCACGCGGCGTAGGCGCTCTTCATTGCCTCGCCGAGTTATTGAAAGGGAAATGTGCCCTTGGGCCATTTCTAAGTATTTTGGTGATTGAGTGCCAACACAAGTGCTTAAATGTGAATTTATACTCATGGATGGACAAAGTGCAAATCAAGAGTAAAGGTATGTTTCTAGGCCTTAGTACATTGGTTTTGTGTACTAATATACTTGTCCAAGTGTTAGAAACAGAAAGAAGAAGAAAAGAAAAGAGGAGAAAAAGACTTGGCTGAGTGCAGCCAAGACTCAGCTCGGTCTGGCACACCGGACTGTCCGGTGGTGCACCGGACAGTGTCCGGTGCGCCAGGCTGGCTCGGCGTGAAGTAGCCGCTCTCGGGAATTCGCCGACGGCGTACGGCTAAAATTCACCGGACTGTCCGGTGTGCATCGGACTGTCCGGTGAGCCAACGGTCGGCCGCGCAATCTGCGCGGGACACGTGGCCGAGCCAACGGCTAGAAGACGGCACCGGACTGTCCGGTGTGCACCGGACATGTCCGGTGCGCCAACGGCTCTCAGGCCGCCAACGGTCGGCTTCGCTATTTAAGGAAGGAAATCGGTCACCGGACAGTGTCCGGTGTGCACCGGACTGTCCGGTGCACCCGACGACAGAAGGCAAGGATGGCCTTCTAGATTTGCTCTCAACGGCTCCTAGCTGCCTTGGGGCTATAAAAGGGACCCCTAGGCGCATGGAGGAGATAACCAAGCAACCTTAGAGCATTCTTGATCATCCACACTCAGTCTTTGCGCATTTGTTTGTCATTCTCAGTGATTTGAGCTCCGTTCTAGTGAGAACTTTGAGATAGTCTTTTGAGCTCGATTCTTGGCCGTGTGTGTGCGCATTTTGCTGTGGATTTGTGTGTGTTGCTTCCCTCCCTTACTCTGTGCTTCTTTGTGATCATATACTTGTAAGGGCAAGAGACTCCAATTTGTGGAGATTCCTTGCAAACGGGATAAAGAAAAGAAAGCAAAACAGTGTGGTATTCAAGTGGATCTTTGGACCGCTTGAGAGGGGTTGATTGCAACCCTCGTCCGTTGGGACGCCACAACGTGGAGTAGGCAAGCGTTGGTCTTGGCCGAACCACGGGATAAACCACTGTGCCATCTCTGTGATTGATCTTCTGTGGTTATTGTGTTTTGTTGAGACTCCTCTCTAGCCACTTGGCATTATCTGTGCTAACACTTAACCAAGTTTTGTGGCTTAAGTTTGAAGTTTTACAGGATCACCTATTCACCCCCCCTCTAGGTGCTCTCAATTGGTATCGGAGCCGTTCTCTTCAAGAAGGGACTAATCGCCCGAAGAGATGGATCCTAAGGGAAAGGGGATGGTGGTCAACAACGAAAAGGAGTCTTTCGTCAACGAGCCAAAGGATGACAAGCCCACTGACTCCGGCTCGGGCTACAAGTGGAAGGAAGGGAAGAAGAAGAAGACAAAGCGCATCAAGGAGATCATATACTACGACGATAGTGATGAGTCTACTTCTTCCCAAAAGGACGACGACAACGACTACAAAAAGACGGTCAATTCAAACTTTTCATTTGATTATTCTCGTATTCAACATAGTTCGAATTCGCATTTGCTTTCCATTCCTCTTGGCAAACCTCCACACTTCGATGGGGAGGACTACGGATTTTGGAGTCACAAAATGCGTAGTCACTTATTCTCTCTCCATCCAAGCATTTGGGAGATTGTAGAGAATGGAATGAAGTTTGATAGCTCGGATAACTCTATGATCATAAATGAACAAATCCATAGAAATGCACAAGCTACTACTGTTCTCTTAGCGTCCTTGTGCAGGGAAGAGTACAACAAGGTGAGCGGCTTGGACAATGCCAAGCAAATATGGGACACCCTCAAGATCTCTCACGAGGGGAATGACATCACCATGCTCACCAAAATGGAGTTGGTGGAGGGCGAGCTTGGACGATTCACCATGATAAGGGGAGAGGAGCCAACCCAAACGTACAACCGGCTCAAGACCCTCATCAACAAAATAAGGAGCTACGGAAGCACGCGATGGACGGACCACGACGTCGTCCGCCTAATGCTAAGGTCCTTTACCATTCTTGATCCTCATCTCGTGAACAATATTCGTGAGAATCCCAGGTACACGATGATGACGCCCGAGGAGGTACTCGGAAAATTCGTAAGCGGGCGGATGATGATCAAGGAGGCGAGATATGTCGACGACGCATTGAACGGTTCACTCCACGAGCCTCAACCCATTGCTCTCAAGGCAACAAGGAGCAAGGAGCCGATACCCAGCAAGGTGGCGCAAGTTGAGGCGACCGGGCTCAATGATGAAGAGATGGCTCTCATCATCAAAAGATTCAAGATGGCGCTAAATGGTCGCAAGGGGCAACCAAGGAAGACCAAGACAAAGGGGAAGCGCTCATGCTTCAAATGTGGTAAGGTTGGTCATTTTATTGCTAACTGTCCCGAAAATGATAGTGACCAGGAGCAAGGGAAAAATGGGAAGAAAGAGAACAAGAAGGTTTACAAGAAGGCCAAAGGCGAAGCACACCTTGGAAAGGAGTGGGATTCGGATTGCTCTTCGTCCGACTCCGACGACGAAGGACTCGCCGCCACTGCCTTCAACAAATCGGCCCTCTTCCCAAACGAGCATCACACTTGCCTGATGGCAAGGGAGAAGAAGGTAATCAATCATAATGCTAATACTTATGATTCTTCTAGTGATGATGAGTCTAGTGAAGATGAAATAGATTACTCTAGTTTATTCAAGGGATTGGATAGAACTAAGATAGCCAAGATTAATGAATTGATTGATGCCTTGAATGAAAAGGATAGAATCTTAGAGAAACAAGAAGATCTTTTATATGAAGAGCATGATAAATTTGTTAGTGCACAAAATTCACTTGCTCTAGAAGTTAAAAGAAATGGAATGCTTTCTTGTGAACTTTCTACTTGTAATGAAACCATTTCTTCTTTAAAAGGTGAAATTAATGATTTAAATGCTAAGCTAGAAGTAGCAAGTAAATCTAACTCTTGTGTTGAACATGTTGAAATTTGCACTAAGTGTAAGGATGTTGATATTAATGCTTGTTGTGAACACTTAGTTTCAATTTCAAAACTAAATGATGAAGTGGCTAGTCTTAGTGCCCAACTTAAGACTAGCAAGAATGAATTTGATAAGCTGAAATTTGCAAGGGATGCCTACACGATTGGTAGACACCCCTCAATTAAGGATGGACTTGGCTACAAGAGGGAAGCCAAGGACTTGACAAGCCATAAGGCTCCTATCTCCGCCAAGGAGAAAGGGAAGGCTCCTATGGTTAGTAGTACTAAAAAGAACCATGCTTTTATTTATCATGATAGGAGACAAACTAGAAATGCTTATAGGAGCTATAATGCTTATGATGATTTTGACTCTCATGCCATGTTTGCTTCTAGTTCTTCCTATATGCATGGTAGAAATATGTCTAGGAGAAATGCTATTCATCATGTGCCTAGAAAAAATATTATTCATGCTCCTAGGAAACTAGTGAATGAACCTTCTACAATTTATTGTGCGTTAAATGCTTCCTTTGCTATTTGTAGAAAGGATAGGAAAATAATTGCTAGGAAGTTAGGGGCAAAATGCAAGGGAGACAAAACTTGCATTTGGGTCCCTAAGGATATTTGCACTAACCTTATAGGACCCAACATGAGTTGGGTACCTAAGACCCAAGCCTAAATTTGCCTTGCAGGTTTATGCATCCGGGGGTTCAAGCTGGATTATCGACAGCGGATGCACAAACCATATGACGGGGGAGAAGAAAATGTTCACCTCCTACGTCAAAAATAAGGATTCCCAAGATCCAATTATATTCGGTGATGGGAATCAAGGCAAGGTAAAAGGGTTAGGTAAAATTGCAATTTCTAATGAGCACTCAATCTCCAATGTGTTTTTAGTTGAGTCTCTTGGTTACAATTTGCTATCTGTTAGTCAATTATGCAATATGGGATATAACTGCTTATTTACAAATGTAGACGTGTCTGTCTTTAGAAGATGTGATGGTTCACTAGCTTTTAAGGGTGTACTAGACGGCAAACTTTACTTAGTTGATTTTGCAAAAGAAGAGGCCGGTCTAGATGCATGCTTAATGGCTAAGACTTGCATGGGCTGGTTGTGGCATCGCCGCTTAGCACATGTGGGGATGAAGAATCTCCACAAGCTTCTAAAGGGAGAACACGTGATAGGTCTAACCAATGTTTATTTTGAAAAAGATAGACCTTGTGCAGCTTGTCAAGCAGGTAAACAAGTGGGAGGAGCACATCACAGCAAGAATGTGATGACCACGTCAAGACCTCTGGAGCTGCTGCATATGGACCTCTTCGGACCCGTCGCCTATCTAAGCATAGGAGGAAGTAAGTATGGTCTAGTTATTGTTGATGACTTTTCCCGCTTCACTTAGGTGTTCTTTTTGCAGGATAAGTCTGAAACCCAAGGGACCCTCAAGCGCTTCCTAAGGAGAGCTCAAAATGAGTTTGAGCTCAAGGTGAAAAAGATAAGGAGCGACAACGGGTCCGAATTCAAGAACCTTCAAGTGGAGGAGTTTCTTGAGGAGGAGGGGATCAAGCACAAGTTCTCCACTCCCTACACACCACAGCAAAATGGTGTGGTAGAGAGGAAGAACAGGACGCTAATCGATATGGCGAGGACGATGCTTGGAGAGTTCAAGACCCCCGAGTGCTTTTGGTCGGAAGCTGTGAACACGGCTTGCCACGCCATCAACAGGGTCTACCTTCATCGACTCCTCAAGAAGACTTCGTATGAGCTACTAACCGGTAACAAACCCAATGTATCGTACTTTCGTGTTTTTGGGAGCAAATGCTACATTCTAGTGAAGAAGGGTAGAAATTCTAAGTTTGCTCCCAAAGCTGTAGAAGGGTTTTTATTAGGTTATGATTCAAATACAAAGGCGTATAGGGTCTTCAACAAATCATCGGGTTTGGTTGAAGTCTCTAGCGACGTTGTATTTGATGAGACTAATGGCTCTCCAAGAGAGCAAGTTGTGGATTGTGATGATGTAGATGAAGAAGATGTTCCGACGGCCGCTATACGAACCATGGCGATTGGAGAAGTGCGGCCACAGGAACAAGATGAACGAGATCAACCTTCTTCCTCAACAACGGTGCATCCCCCAACTCAAGACGATGAACAGGTTCATCAAAAGGAGGCGTGTGATCAAGGGGGAGCACAAGATGATCACGTGATGGAGGAAGAAGCGCAACCGGCACCTCCAACCCAAGTTCGAGCGGTGATTCAAAGGGATCATCCCGTCGACCAAATTTTGGGTGACATTAGCAAGGGAGTAACTACTTGATCTCGATTAGTTAATTTTTGTGAGCATTACTCCTTTGTCTCTTCTATTGAGCCTTTCAGGGTAGAGGAGGCCTTGCTAGATCCGGATTGGATATTGGCCATGCAGGAGGAACTCAACAACTTCAAGCGCAATGAAGTTTGGACACTGGTGCCTCGCCCCAAGCAAAATGTTGTGGGAACCAAGTGGGTGTTCCGCAACAAACAGGACGAGCACGGGGTGGTGACGAGGAACAAGGCTCGACTTGTGGCAAAAGGTTATGCCCAAGTCGCAGGTTTGGACTTTGAGGAGACTTTTGCTCCTGTGGCTAGGCTAGAATCAATTCGTATCTTGCTAGCATATGCCGCTCACCATTCTTTCAGGTTGTTCCAAATGGATGTGAAGAGCGCTTTCCTCAACGGGCCAATCAAGGAGGAGGTGTACGTGGAGCAACCCCCTGGCTTCGAGGATGAACGGTACCCCGACCACGTGTGTAAGCTCTCTAAGGCGCTCTATGGACTTAAGCAAGCCCCAAGAGCATGGTATGAATGCCTTAGAGACTTTTTAATTGCTAATGCTTTCAAGGTTGGGAAAGCCGATCCAACTCTTTTTACAAAGACATGTGATGGTGATTTGTTTGTATGCCAAATTTATGTCGATGACATAATATTTGGTTCTACTAACCAAAAGTCTTGTGAAGAGTTTAGCAGGGTAATGACGCAGAAATTCGAGATGTCGATGATGGGCGAGTTGAACTACTTCCTTGGGTTCCAAGTGAAGCAACTCAAGGACGACACCTTCATCTCCCAAACGAAGTACACGCAAGATCTGCTAAAGAGGTTTGGGATGAAGGACGCCAAGCCCGCAAAGACGCCGATGGGAACCGACGGACACACCGACCTCAACAAAGGAGGTAAGTCCGTTGATCAAAAAGCATACCGGTCCATGATAGGTTCTTTGCTTTATTTATGTGCTAGTAGACCGGATATTATGCTTAGCGTATGCATGTGTGCTAGATTTCAATCCGATCCGAAGGAGTGTCACTTAGTGGCTGTGAAGCGAATTCTTCGATATTTAGTCGCTACACCTTGCTTCGGGATCTGGTATCCAAAGGGGTCTAACTTTGACTTGATTGGGTACTCAGATTCCGACTATGCTGGATGTAAGGTCGATAGGAAGAGTACATCAGGGACGTGCCAATTCTTAGGAAGGTCCCTGGTGTCGTGGAACTCTAAGAAACAAACCTCCGTTGCCCTATCCATCGCTGAGGCCGAGTATGTTGCCGCAGGACAGTGTTGCGCGCAACTACTTTGGATGAGGCAAATCCTCCAGGACTTTGGCTACAATCTGAGCAAAGTCCCACTCCTATGTGACAATGAGAGTGCTATCCGAATAGCGGAAAATCCTGTTGAGCACAGCCGCACAAAGCACATTGACATCCGGCATCACTTTTTGAGAGACCACCAGCAAAAGGGGGATATCGAAGTGTTTCATGTTAGCACCGAGAACCAGCTAGCCGATATCTTTACCAAGCCTCTAGATGAGAAGACCTTTTGCAGGCTGCGTAGTGAGCTCAATATCTTAGATTCGCGGAACTTGGATTGAAATGTAGCATACATGTGTTTATGCCCTTTGATCATGTTCATTCTGCATTTTGTTGCTTATTGTGGTGCTCAAGTTGTACAAACACTCCCTGGACCTCACAAGTCCGTGGCAAAATGATGCACAGTTTTAGGGGGAGATGTGTTACAACTTGACCCTTTGAGACTAACCATATGCTTGAGTTTGCTTGTTTTAGTCTCAAAGGAGAATTGAAAGGGAAAAGGTGAACTTGGACCATGAAAGACTTCCACTGCACTCCGATGAGAGGGTAACTTATTCCAAGTTCATCTCATGAACTCTTATTGCCATTTGCTCTTAATTGAAGATTTTGGTGAGGCAATGGGGTTATAGTGCCAAGTTTAATCCCGTTTTGGTTTTTGATGCCAAAGGGGGAGAAAATAAAGGCCAAAGCGATAAATGGATCAGCTACCACTTGAGAGATTTTGAAAATAGTAGAATAGAGCTTTTGGTTTGTCAAAACTCTTTTGTTGTCTCTCTTATCAAAAGTTGGCTTCTTGTGGGGAGAAGTATTGATTATGGGAAAAAGGGGGAGTTTTTGAAATCTTTGATCAATCTCCTTTGGAATGACTCTCTTTATGTTTCAACATGTGTGTTTGACTTAGAGATAGAGATTTGAGTTTAATTTGCAAAAACAAACCAAGTGGTGGCATAGAGTGATCCATATATGTCAAAATTGAATCAAAATAATTTGAGTTCTTATTTAAAGTGTTTTTGTACTTGTTCTACTTGCCTTATGTTGTGTTGGCATAAATCACCAAAAAGGGGGAGATTGAAAGGGAAATGTTCCCTTGGGCCATTTCTAAGTATTTTGGTGATTGAGTGCCAACACAAGTGCTTAAATGTGAATTTATACTCATGGATGGACAAAGTGCAAATCAAGAGTAAAGGTATGTTTCTAGGCCTTAGTACATTGGTTTTGTGTACTAATATACTTGTCCAAGTGTTAGAAACAGAAAGAAGAAGAAAAGAAAAGAGGAGAAAAAGACTTGGCTGAGTGCAGCCAAGACTCAGCTCGGTCTGGCACACCGGACTGTCCGGTGGTGCACCGGACAGTGTCCGGTGCGCCAGGCTGGCTCGGCGTGAAGTAGCCGCTCTCGGGAATTCGCCGACGGCGTACGGCTAAAATTCACCGGACTGTCCGGTGTGCACCGGACTGTCCGGTGAGCCAACGGTCGGCCGCGCAATCTGCGCGGGACACGTGGCCGAGCCAACGGCTAGAAGACGGCACCGGACTGTCCGGTGTGCACCGGACATGTCCGGTGCGCCAACGGCTCTCAGACCGCCAACGGTCGGCTTCGCTATTTAAGGAAGGAAATCGGTCACCGGACAGTGTCCGGTGTGCACCGGACTGTCCGGTGCACCCGACGACAGAAGGCAAGGATGGCCTTCCAGATTTGCTCTCAACGGCTCCTAGCTGCCTTGGGGCTATAAAAGGGACCCCTAGGCGCATGGAGGAGATAACCAAGCAACCTTAGAGCATTCTTGATCATCCACACTCAGTCTTTGCGCATTCGTTTGTCATTCTCAGTGATTCGAGCTCCGTTCTAGTGAGAACTTTGAGATAGTCTTTTGAGCTCGATTCTTGGCCGTGTGTGTGCGCATTTTGCTGTGGATTTGTGTGTGTTGCTTCCCTCCCTTACTCTGTGCTTCTTTGTGATCATATACTTGTAAGGGCAAGAGACTCCAATTTGTGGCGATTCCTTGCAAACGGGATAAAGAAAAGAAAGCAAAACACTGTGGTATTCAAGTGGGTCTTTGGACCGCTTGAGAGGGGTTGATTGCAACCCTCGTCCGTTGGGACGCCACAACGTGGAGTAGGCAAGCGTTGGTCTTGGTCGAACCACGGGATAAACCACTGTGCCATCTCTGTGATTGATCTTCTGTGGTTATTGTGTTTTGTTGAGACTCCTCTCTAGCCACTTGACATTATCTGTGCTAACACTTAACCAAGTTTTGTGGCTTAAGTTTGAAGTTTTACAGGATCACCTATTCACCCCCCCTCTAGGTGCTCTCAGTTATCTATAGGGACCACGCTGCTGGAGAAAATCTCATCAAGCACCACTACTTCGGACCTAATCCAGTCTATCCAGCACATGTTTTTCGTCGAAGGTATATTTCGTAAGTAATGCTTTGACTATGCTTTCGAGGTTCGTTTTGTTCTTATTTGCTTTGCTTTGGTTTTCAGGTTTCGGATGCATCGTCCTTTGTTCCTACGTATCCTTCGGGCCGTTCAGCGAGAAGACAATTTTTTCACTATTCGATGTGATGCAACTGGTTTAGCGGGGCTCGGTCCATTGCAAAAAGTATGTGCTGCTTTGCGTATCCTAGCTTACGGGTTACCAACCGATGCGGTCGATGAGTACATACAGATTGGCCAGACTACGGCTAGGGACTGTCTGATCTGTTTCTGTCGCGCAATCATATCCTGCTTTAGCGAACGATACCTCTGTATTCCTAACCACGAAGACATCACTCGCATACTTAGTGTAAACGCCGACAAGGGGTTTCCGGGCACGCTAGACTTCATCAATTGTATGCATTGGGAATGGCGCAACTGTCCTACTGCATGGCAGGGACAGTTTTGTGGGCGCAATTCGAGGCCAACAATGATACTAGAGGCAGTCGCTGGGTATGACCTGTGGATTTGGTATGCCTTTTTCAGAATGCCTGGTACTAATAATGATCTGAACGTGCTGCATCGCTCACCTGTGTTTGATCCGTTACGTAATGGTACCATGCCACCAGTGCACTTCACTATTAATGGTACCACGTACAAATTCGGATACTACTTAGCGGATGGCATATATCCAAATTGGCCAACCTTTATTAAAGCAATTCGTCACACATTTGAGGAAAAAAGGTTGACTTCACAACCAAGCAAGAGAGTTGTCGAAAAGATATAGAGCGAGCATTTGGAGTATTGTAGGCGAGGTGGGCAGTTCTTCGTGGCCCAGCTTATGGTTGGGATCGCAATCACCTTGCAGAGATGATGACTGCTTGCATTATTATGCACAACATGATTATCGAGGATGAAGGAGATGGTGCAGGAAATGTGGATTTCATTGGCCCCACTGGTCCCCCTGAAGTATGTAATAATATTCCTGAGGTCCGAAATGAGTGGCTTAACAATCATATCCGCTCTGAGTTACCGAACGATCCCGAGCTGGACATCACTTCTCAAGCCACCTACTTGTCTTTGCAACACAACCTGATCGAACACCTGTGGGCATGCTGAGGGTCCATGGGTTGAAGGGCTTTCTCGAATTTAAGTTATAAAGTTATAGACCTATGAAGTCCTGCTTATGTGTGTTGTACTTTTTAGTTAACTATTTGTTTAGTACTAGTTATGCAAGTGTTGGGCATGTATGAAGGTCTAGAGTAATGTAGTCATGGTTAGTAGATCATGTAATCAATCTGCTAGAAATAAAGTGCGCGAGTTTGCAATCGGCGACATCGTGAATTAACCTTATTTTTCAATCAATAAAGTGCACGAACAAATGTTCAGCAAGCAAGCTAATGTTCACAAACAATGAAGCAACTGTTCAAAAAACTGCAAATGACCGTTGTCCGAACAAAACCGACCACATTACGACGACACTAGGATGACAACAAATGTTTTAACACTACAAGTCTTCAGATAGGATTGTTGATGAAGTAGTCGACTAAACCTTTTCTCTTCGCGATGTAGGCAGGTCTCACATCCTCTGGTAATACATCCATATCCATTGCTAGTAGTTCCTTCAGCTCTGCGTCCTTTCGGATTCTGTCTTCAATCATCATTTTGGTTTGCTGCATTTCTATTTCCTTGGATTGGACCTCCAACTTTTTCAGTTCAACTTCCTTCAACAACTCAATATTCTGCTGTTTCTTATCTGACTTTTCTTCACTTTGCTTCAATCGTGCTATTTGGATGTCATGAATTCTTGAAAGGTAGTCAGTAGACTGGGAGGAACTGGACATTGCCTTCTTCCTTGATGCTTTCGTGGAATCCCGACCCAATGGCCTTTTACCTTTTAAACCTGGTTCGTCATTGTCCATATCATTAACTGAACCTGAAGCTGTAGCACTACCAATAGGCTCCATCCCCGCATTGCCTCTACAGGTGCTTCCTTGAACCATGGATTCCCATTTCAGTTCATTTTTCAGGCGCGTCCAACAATGCATGAAAGGAAAAAGGTTTTTTGTGTGCGGTAGCATATAGAGTTGTAGCTTTGGAAGTCTACAAATGAATTGGAAAACATGTGAGTTCATGAATAAACTTTAGTACACATGAAACCATATGTATTACAAAGCCAGTTATTTTACCTTGTCGTTGTCTGTTAGGCCACTCTAATTTTCCCTTAGGACTCTTGCGTAGAACCCAGCATATTTGCTTGTTTCAGCCCTTATTTTGTCTCATCTGCTGCTCAATGCCCTATTTAGTCTCATTGGAAACTCCCCTCTAAGTTCGTTGTACCTTTTCTCAATTCTAGCCCATAGACCCTCCTTCCTCTGCCCTGTGCTAATTACTGGGTCACTACTTATCTCTAGCCAAGTTTTGCAAAGCAAAATGTCCTCATCAGGTTTGAAGTTCTGTTCCTTTGTCCTCCTACCTGTCCCAGGTGTGTCCGAAGGTTTGGTAGGGTTGTTTACTTCCTAGACACTGTGCTCTGCTTTTGATTCCAAATTGATAGGGTCAGTCGTGTTTGTCACTGGGTATAAACATGGAGAAATGGACTAGGTGCTTGTGGGGGACAGATATCCCCCGGGTCCACTGGAAGGATAAAAGACCTCACGAAAGGCCCAAGGGTCCAATAAGTCGTAAGGTCATCCCTTCGTGGGTCTGGGGAGGAACGACCAGTGAAGCAGATCGACATAAGGCTGGGTCGGAACAAGCTCAGACGGCCCAATGATCTCGAGCGATTAATCACAACAGAGACCCGATCTTCCCGCGCTGGAGGCCCGTACAACGAACCGAGCGAAGATGGGTCGGCGGAACCATAGGAAGATAGACTCGGTTGGTTTACTATTTCTTAGGTGCACGCGATTATCATATCTGCATGTATTGTCCCACGGTCGAGTATATAAGGCCTAGGGGGCACCCCTTCAAAAAGGATCGAACCCACCACTTAGCCATCCACCCTAGCTTCATACGCATTAGAGAATCACCTTGTAACTCACCATATACAACACTCTCTCCAGGATGTAGGGTGTTACACACTTCAAAGCGGCCCGAACCTGTAAATCATTGTGTGCCGTCTCTCGTGCAACTAGCACGAACCATTGAACTACAGTTGACAACACCGTCCTACTCCTAAAAGCACCTTGAGGAGCAACCCCGGGTGTGCGGTCGGACCCAAAACGCCGACAGCTGTGACCACTATGCCCTGCTAACGGAGCAATCAGCTTAAGTCGGCGACGACTTAAGGCGGTGCAACATGCTCGCGCTTACTTAACTCAGGGTGACCACTATGCCCTACTAACGGAGCAATCGGCTTAAGTCGGCGACGACTTAAGGCGGTGCAACATGCTCACGCTTACTTAACTCAGGGTGACCACTATGCCCTGCTAATGGAGCAATCGGCTTAAGTCGGCGACGACTTAAGGTGGTGCAACATGCTCACGCTTACTTAACTCAGGGTGACCACTATGCCCTGCTAATGGAGCAATCGACTTAAGTCGGCGACGACTTAAGGCGGTGCAACATGCTCACGCTTACTTAACTCAGGGTGACCACTATGCCCTGCTAACGGAGCAATCGGCTTAAGTCGGCGACGACTTAAGGCGGTGCAACATGCTCGCACTTACTTAACTCATGGTGACCACTATGCCCTGCTAATGGAGCAATCGGCTTAAGTCAGCAACGACTTCAGGCGGTGCAACATGCTCACGCTTACTTAACTCAGGGTGACCACTACGCCCTGCTGACGGAGCAATCGGCTTAAGTCAGCGATGACTTAAAACGGTGCAACATGCTCACGCTTGCTTAACTCGGGGTGGCCACTAGACCACACTAATGGAGCGATTGGTTCGAGCTAATACTAACTTGAATTGGCGCAACACACTCAGCGCGTACACGGTTACTCATCTAGGGGCGGCCTCTATGTCCCATGAAGAAGTCTCAAAACCATTACGCTACATTTTACCTCTACAAATGTAGATACTGTTGAATTCTAAAACAATAGGAGAACAATAGTAGCATTCAGTACTAAAAGGTGTCCTCTAACAAAACATCCGAGCACATTGACCATGCGCTCGAAGCGTGCAATGTTTTTCTATTTTGCGACATTCTTCTCAGGAGCAACTGACGAAGAAGGACGACTCGAGGAATCGGGAGCAGCGTTCACATCCGCCACTATGTCGTCTGGGACAATCACACCAGGTCTCCTCATCAGAATCCGCCCCGCGCGAATAGCTTTATCCATAGCTTTATCGCGCTGGACCCTCAAAGTAGCGGAAGTCTCTTCAGCAACCTTGACAGCCAACTGAGCGGTCTCTAGCTCCTGGGCGACAGATTTCTTGGAAACACGCAGATTCTTGATGACAACATCTTTGGCCGATATCAACTCCCTGAGGCGAATCACATCATCCAAGGATTCCTGCAGCTTATAACGAAGATTGTCTAACTCCTCCCTGGTAAAGCGATGACTCCTCTCCAAGATGGTCAGCGAGCTGCTGGAATCACGATATAGCCTGTCAAGATTGTCACGAGAAGTAACAAGGACACGTTTTTCTTCCTGCAAGCAAGAATTAGCTTTTTCAAACATCAAGCAAGCAATAAAAGCATAGCAAAACAAAACCTGGATTCATAGGTCACCTTCTCAGAGTCAAGCTGAGCGCGGAAAGTAGAGTTCAGCGTGTTGGCGTCATTCAGGGAAGTAGAGACCTGGGCCAGTTCCGTCTGACTTTGGGAATACTTTTCCTCAAGATCAGAACACCGCCGGACCAGTTCAAGAGCAGAATACTGTCGAATCATATCTAGCGAGAAGCAGTCAAGCAAAGGTGTTAAAATAAGAAGCAATTTGATAAGGTAGCCAGAAGGAAGCAAAAGAGCACTGACCAGCATTCGAAGCCTCTAAGTCAGAAACACGCCGCTGAAGCAGCACCGGATTCCAATGTGCCAGAGATAAAGCTCCTTCCGGGACGGAAGCACCCTGCAACCTCAGCCGACTAGACATCTCATCGACCAACGTCTGGCATTAAAAAGCAGACGAGCATGAGAATAATTACCTGCTTGGGTAAAAGTCGGACCAGAAGAAACCAAAATACCTGGAAGTTGGAGAAAAAAGAAGCGACTCCCAAATCATGAGAGATCAACTGATGGCTCGGCAAAGGATCACCACTCGGAGCAACTCGCAACGATTCAGCAGGGACCAATTCAGTGACATCGGCAGAACCCAAAACCTTGTCATCAGGTACGCTGGCCTCTAAAGCGACATCCTGACCAAAGGTTTGGGCTGTTACCACGCAACCAGAGTGTGGAGGAGAGGACCCTACGTGAACATCCATGGAGGTGCAAGAGGGAGAACCCGCTCGAACACCCTCGGGGGCTGGATCATAGCTTGCACTACCCATCCGAGCCGGATCATCTCCGGCAGCACCCTCGGGGGCTGGGAAGTAGCTGGCACTGTCCATTTGAGCTGGGTCATCTCCGGCAGCACCCTCGGGGCTAGGTAAAGGCTAGCACCGTCATTGTGGGCTGAGTTCTCTACAACAGCCGCTTCTAAGGCTAAAGGTCCATCGATCACTTCTATGGGAGCAGGGGAATCCAAACCAGCCTCCTGACCCTCAAGACCGCGCTCCAAGGTCGATGAGGCGCGGGACGCTGCCCGGGAGGACCCCAACCCGACGTCGAGCACATCAACACAAACATCCATGGCGCCACCATCTGCCGGTTCTGATAGCAGATCTTCTGGAATCATGTCCTCAAGAGTCTGATCAAAGTTAGCCAGAGATAATTCTTGCAGTCCAATGAGGGCAGATAAGGCTGGAGAAGGAACACCGCTACTTTCCCCATTGGCAGTGTAACGACAGCTGTTTTTCTAAATCAGGGGGATTTCGTCTTCTTCTTCACCGTTATCATCAGCAAGACGGACAGTACACCCATTGGGTTCAGCGTCAGACGGGCTACACCCATTGGGATCAGCTTCAGTGAATTCAGGCACTGGCAGTTCCTCAGCAACAGGAGCAGAAGGACCGGCACCTTGATCCAAGCTAGACACCTGACGAAGGCGTCTCTTCTTCTTTTTCTCCCCCTCAGCAGGAAAAGAGGCTTGGTCAACTCGGCGAGAACGTTTTGGACGAACATTGATAGGCTTCTGAGCGTCCAAGGCTTTGTCAGCTTCAGGGATGGGCACCACCGCCAATGTTTCAGTAGGAGCGGCATCAGAAGAATCCCCAGCCAACATATCCAGCATGGCACCTATCTCGGCATCACTAGGATCCAAAGGCACTTCAAAGTGGACCTGCCGTTCATCATCAGGAATTTCTCCAAGCAAAGCAACCAAAGCACTAACTTCTTCGGCAGAGGGTCGCACTCTAAGGCCCGAACCGCCATCAGCAGAAGGAGGACTTGACATGAAATAAGTAAAGGCTTTGGAAGGAGACAGGTTCCAGGCCGAGTACGCAACAGGGGTGCCAACGTTTGATACCTTGCCTCTAAGTATCATTTCAAGCTGGTTCACCAAGTCCACAGCAGGAATTCTTCTATTGGTGACCCGGGTTGAGTCAGCTAGACCTCGATACAGATAGGCCGGGTATGCCTTGTCCTTCAGTGGCTGAATATTCTTGAAGACAAAGTCAGCAACCACAGCCTCGGCAGTCAGACCCCTCTCTTTCAGCAATCCAACTTCAGCTAGCAGAGCCCCTGCTTTAGCCACCTCTTGGTCTGTGGGGGACTCGGTCCAACTCGGAGTACGAACATCCGGTTGTCTCCCTGACCGTGGTGGGAGGGAATTCCCGTGATTCTCCACGATAAACCACTCTAAGCGCCATCCTTTGATGCTGTCTTTGAGTGGGATGTCAAGGTAGTCGGTTTTCCTCCCATGACGCATCTCCAAGCTCGTGCCTCCTACCAGTTGGTGCTGACCTCCGGCCATCCTAGGGCGACAGTGATACAAATATTTCCACAGGCCAAAATGCGACAGAACGCCAATAAAAGCCTCACATAAATGAACAAAGATGGAGATTTGCAGAATGGAATTGGGATTCAAATGGATCAGATTCAAGCGATAGAAATCAAGTAAACCACGGAAAAAGGGAGAAATAGGAAGAGCAAGGCCGCGGAGGAGGAATGGAACATAAATAACAGATTCATGGGTGTCTTCTGTTGGAACAGTGACCCCACAGCAGATCCGCCAGGAACAGAGTTCTTTCGGAGGAAGAACTCCGATGGAGACAAGATGGAGAAGGTCAGACTCAGAAACAACAGACGTATGGTTACCTGCGAAAGACAACTGACTGTTGGGATCGATGGGGGGAATGACAGCAGCGGACGAACTCGAAGCTTTCCTCGCTTAGGCGCCATCTTAACCTCGCCGGCGAGCAGAGTGGAAGCAGAATTGCAAATCGGCAGAGAGGATCTGGAAGCAGGAAAGCAAGAACTAGGACACGGAATGTGGAGACGCGGAACAGTACAGTACATATAGGGTTTTCCCAGGCCAGATGTCATTTCCAAAAAAGTGCCCAGTCATCACCCAGCGGTTATTTCTAAAAACGCTGGCGTGCCACATCATCACCCAGCGGTTATTTCTAAAAAAGCCGGCATGCCATGTCATCACACGGCCGTTGACTCCAAAACGGCCAACACGGCCCAAATTGACTCAGCCGTGGCTTCTAAAAACACTGACTTAACTCGGCTGTTACTTCTAAAATGCCGACGTCGCCGTCAGTCACTCGGCCGTTACTTCTAAAACGCCGACGTTGCCATCAGTCACTCGGTCGTTGCCTCTAAAACGCCGATGCTGCCGTTAGTCGCTCGGCTGTTACCACTATAACGCCGACGCCACCATCAGTCACTCGACATTTGCCTCTAAAACGCCGACGCTGCCATCAGTCACTCGGCCGTTGCCTCTAAAACGCCGACGCTGCCGTCAGTCACTCGGTCGTTGCCTCTAAAACGCCGACGCTACCGTCAGTTACTCGGTTGTTACTTCTGTAATGTCGGTTTCAACAGTAACCACTCGACCGTTAATTCTAAAAACACCAACGTGGTCCCGCCATCATTCGGACACTATTTCAGAAGCGCTAATGTCGTCGATAATAACTCGGCCACTGTTTCTAAGACACCATCGTCGCAGGAAGCAAAGAAATTAACACAGGGAGAGACTATATCATTCTTCATGAAAGGGAAGTTACAGAACTTGCAAATCAACTCGTTATGAGTTGATACTTCCCTACTACTACTACTACTACATTACATTACACTATTCTATACTACTACTACTACGTTATTTCACTAATACTATTTCTACTACTAATCTATACTAATATCTAAAAACCAGTGGCATTTAGCCACTGGCCTGGTTGCTGCCCCTGCTGCTGCCCTTGCCGCCGCTGTGGCCGCCCTCGCCGCTGCCGTTGCCGCCCTCGCTGCTGCCGTCGCCGCCTTTGCCGCTGCCGTCGCCGCCGTCGCCGTCGCCTCCGTCGTCGTCGCCTCCGTCGTCGTCGCTGTCTCCGCCATCGCCATCGCTGCCCTCCTCGGACGAGTCCGAGGAGTCCTCCTCATCCGAGGAGTACTCCGACTCATCCGAGCCCTCGAGCCCGGCGCGCTCGACGGCCCGGATGTAGGTCCAGACCTCCGCGGCAATCCCCTGGGAGTCGTCTGAATCATCAGACGACGCTGGGGGAGAGGCGGGGGCCGGAGACCCCTCAGAATCGGAGGAGAACTCCTCCTCCGAGTACTCCGAGTCGCTGAAGTCCTCCGAGGGAGGAGTCGGCTCACGTTTGCGCTTATCACCAAAGCGAGGCGAGGAACTGCTACCCTTCTTACTGTTGCCCATGGTGGAAAGGAAGGAGGAAGAAGAGAGCAAGCAGCAGAGAGCAGTAAGAGATGTGAAAATGCCGGGGAAGCAAGAACACTATTTATAGAAGAAGGAGGCAACCGCTCACCTCCTACCACGGCTACTGAACAGTCGCAAAAATTCAATATGCAATTCAAACCGAAGACACGCCAGGCGGCTGACGCCGTTTCACGCAACACAACACCCATTGGGACTCCAGTCAACTGCGCGGGCGATATGATTACACCCGCGGTCACATCAAGTTACTACTCAGAGACAGTTTGCTAAAACACTCAATGTACCAAGCCGTCCCTTGCCTACACCCATTGGGGGGGACGCCCGGAAAATACCAGTATATTTTTCAAAACTGTCACATCCGTGCAGCACGTGCAATGAATACTTCAAGACAAAAGTGAGATATCAACAACGATCAAAGGAAAGCCAAATATAGCCAACAAGGTACAAGTCTAATTGGCAGAAGCATTGAAGCAAGAAGCGATAACAAAGACTAGCCAAGGGTCACCTGTCAAACGTCCAATCAGTCACAGATCAAATAAATTGCACCGCCCAGCAAGATATGAGCAGATCACGAACCCGGCCTCAAAGACAAAATATACGCTGATCTCTAAAGCATAATATCAATAACATAGTGCTGACCTCCAAGGCATCCGGCAAAAAGGGAAGAAGATCACTATAAAAAAGGCATGAAATGAAGATCTTCGAGTGAATTATTTTCAAAAATCCACTCGAAGCTCGGGGGCTACACCCATTGGGTGCACCTTCGGCGCACCCAATGAATCATTATCTCGGATCAAGACAATGCTGACCTCTAAAGCATAGGGTAAGATCAATGCAAGGTTAACCTCCGACAAAATACAAGTGGAAGATGAAGGTGACTTCTGATAATACTCAAAGTAAAGACCTTCGAGTGGATTATTTTCAAAAATCCACTCGAAGCTCGGGGGCTACACCCATTGGGTGCACCTTTGGTGCACCCAATGAAGTTCGAAGTCCTGCAGTACGAAATGCTGACCTCAGAATCAAAAGTCTAAGACAGGACACCAACTTTCAAGAGATAAAAGCAGAAGGAGACAGTAAGAAATCATTTTTACCAGATTACCCAGAAAGTACTTCCTGTTACAAACAAAGACCGCAAGCTGGACTTAGGATCTCTGGGCCGATTATTTCAAAATCAACCCAAAGATCGGGGGCTTGTGGGGGACAGATATCCCCCGGGTCCACTGGAAGGATAAAAGACCTCACGAAAGGCCCAAGGGTCCAATAAGTCGTAAGGTCATCCCTTCGTGGGCCTGGGGAGGAACGACCAGTGAAGCAGATCGACATAAGGCTGGGTCGGAACAAGCTCAGACGGCCCAATGATCTCGAGCGAGTAATCACAACAGAGACCCGATCTTCCCGCGCTGGAGGCCCGTACAACGAACCGAGCGAAGATGGGTCGGCGGAACCATAGGAAGATAGACTCGGTCGGTTTACTATTTCTTAGGTGCACGCGATTATCATATCTGCATGTATTGCCCCACGGTCGAGTATATAAGGCCTAGGGGGCACCCCTTCAAAAAGGATCGAACCCACCACTTAGCCATCCACCCCAGCTTCATACGCATTAGAGAATCACCTTGTAACTCACCATATACAACACTCTCTCCAGGACATAGGGTGTTACGCACTTCAAAGCGGCCCGAACCTGTAAATCATTGTCTGTCGTCTCTCGTGCAACTAGCACAAACCATTGAACTACAGTTGACAACACCGTCCTACTCCTAAAAGCACCTTGAGAGGCAACCCCGGGTGTGCGGTCGGACCCAAAACGCCGACAGTGCTACCATCTGGCCTTGACCCAAGGATGTTTGTGGGGCAGGAGCACCTGGATTCATCATAGAAAAATATGTGTTCCATGGATTGCGAAAGGGAAAAGAAGATGTGTCATTAGGTCCCTAGGGCCAGGTAGGATTGCTCATGTGGCTTGAACTACCACTCATAGTAGCAGGATGGGTTTGGTCTAATCCTTGGCCCTGCCAGAACTGAGGATCCCACATGGGAGGTGGCAAAATGTGGTTGCCTGAACTGGGGCCGGCACCAAGAGGTCGAATATGTGAGTTTTGGTTGTTCTCAGCCATTCTGGGAATGAAATACAGGAATCAATGAATTGCAAAAACAGAAAACACACATTTACTAAAAGATAGCAATGTTCATGCATTCCAGAAAAGGTTCCTACAAAAGGAACATTAACATACATCCCACACCACATGTCCTACATCGGCAACCCATGCATCACAGACATCACATATAAGTGTTTCTTTATTTGGATGCATTACTAGCACTAAGACTCTAGTAGAGGTTCCAAATGCTATACCTAGTGGACCTGTCAGAGTCGTACGAGTCATTGTCACTGGCCTCATACAATTCTGGTGAGGAAGGGGGGTGAAAGGATTTTGGGCCACTGGGTTCACTTGGTCCAATACTTTTAATTCTTCCCCCATCCTCTCCTTCTCTCGGTCTGACCTTGCTTTGCTCTCTAGTGCATCCTGCTCCATGAGGTCTACCTCCTTTTGGATTGCAAGGAGAGCATTGAGAAGGTAATGCTCGTCACCCAAATGCATGAAAGCCTCTTCTAAAAAGCTTCTAATATTGAATGCACCAGTTTCCACTGAGGGTGCAAGACTGAGGACCAAGTTTTGCAGCACTTTGGCATCATGGCTGCTCATCTTGAATCCTATCCTCAGGCAATATCTCCTTGGCTAGACAAGGTGCATACATGAAAAAATTAGGCCCACTATTGTTACTAATTCGTGAAATGTAAGTGGTCATGCTAGCTAGCATAGTACAGAAGTGTGGGTAACAGGTATAAAATGTTGGGCCAAAATTGTTCATGTGGAAGAAGAACGCAAAAATAATGATACACATTATATAAACACTATAACCGTTGGTAGGCAAATATGTTGCTTACATATAGCAAACTAGAATTACACTACAAACATGAAAGCACAGACAACATCGATGGAAACTAGACTTATGAAATTGATTACAAACAATGAAGAAAAGCGAAAAAGGAAATAGAACCTCAATTACTTGAAGTGGACGTCAAATAATCAACTAAAGTTTTGAAGCTGCATAATAAGTAAAGTTGTTCTTTAGTTGCATGCAATGGTTACTCTTGTAAGCAAACACTACTGCAAATTGTAGGTTCAGTTATTGAAAATGATACACAGACCTACACTACCGGCCAACATGGTAAAGGAACCTATAGATCCGTAGAGTTATCAGAAATCCAATCAAATTTGGGATGAAATCGACCAACACATTGGCCCAACCTCAGATCCGAGTACCATGGTTCGGACAAACCTTATTAGACGAAGGCAAACCCTAAATATGAAACCAGTTGAAGAACGCCCTGATCTAGTGTAAATCTAAGCGACGTATATTTGGGCAAGGGATTTAATCAGAGGTCCAAACAATGGAGAAGACACGAATCGTACCTTGGAGCTTGCAGATCGAAGGAAGCAGATCGGGTAACGGTAGCTTGCAGATCAAAAAAATAGTGGATGATAAATGTGTATGGAAATTGATATTTTATTGTAGTAGTGAGTATAGAGAGAGGATTTAGGGGTATCCCTACAAAAGGGAGAAAAGTGGAGGATAAAATCTGGATGATGTGACATAAAAGTAAGATATATAAGGTCAAATTTAGGGGTAGACGTTATAGATAGCCTAACTGAGGCCACTCCCTCTCTTTATACATAAGTTGTAGGAGACCTCGAGGTTTGATACATTACTGAAAATGCACCGCAACACAGATAACTCTTTTCAAAAGTTTAAACTTTTGTGACTGTTCATTTTTTTTTCTCGAGAGAGAACTTTTTTCTATAAGAGGAACGGAGGTCCGATAAGTTTTTCATTGAGCGGATCTTTCGCCATTGTATTTTTGTCTTCAATTTTTCAGCGGTTCAGCCACGCTAGACATGAATTCAAATAGATCAAAAACTGCAGAACTCATGGGCCATAACTCAATCATGTACTTTTGCACGTGTTTCCTTGTGTGTTTAAAATCGTTTTTTTAAATCAGAATTTATGGCAACGGTAGAAAGACAGCAGCAGCGTCACAACGTTCACCGAGTTTGACAGCTTGTTCGGCTGCCATTTTCATCCAGCTGCAGCTGCAAACAAACACTGTTCCTACAGCAGCAAGCAGCAGGCGGCTGCAGCAGCTGCCACTGTAGAAACTAGCAGCCGAACAGGGCCTGAAACATTTATAGCCGTTAGACACAGCCGCCCATTAATTCCCCACCCTCGGCGTTTAAAATTTGCAACTCTGCTGCATCTTCTTCCATTCCCCACTCCAGTCTCCAGTCTCCACTAGCATCAGTCGCCGCCGCCTATCCTCGAGCGCCATTTCCATCAACAGCATCCGCCTCTGGGAAGCCAGCGACAGCAACTCATGGCACTCCGCGCGCTCGACAACACGATGCCCGCCGCCGTCGAGGAGCGGCCCAAGAAGGTGGCTAAGGTGGGCGTCCCCGCCGCCGCCGCCAAGGCCGCCGCCTCCCCCGGGAGTGGCGGCAAGAAGAAGAAGGGGAACGACGAGAACTCGGCGCCAAGGGCCACGGCCGCGGCGGCGGAGCAGGCGGTGGAGTACATCTCGTCGGAGGAGCTGGAGGCGGCGGCCAGCCCTAAGGCCAAGGCAGCGGTGCTGGTCGCGGACCTGGACTCCAAGGACTGGGTCAGGACCTGCGAGGCGCTCAACGACGCGCGCCGCCTCGCGATTCACCACCCCGCGCTGCTGAACCCGATCCTGTGAGTTTGGTTTGGTGCTGTTACATCTCGTCCGATTTTCAGCGAGTTGCCCGGTTTCATTCGCGTGGCTGATCCGTCCGTCGGCAGGGAGAAGGTGGTGCTGGCGGTCGTGAAGACGATGAAGAGCCCCCGCAGCGCGGTGCTCAAGACGTCCATCATGGCCTGCGCCGACATCTTCAGCTCCTTCGGCAACCTGCTCGCCTCCGTCTCCGACGACGCCTTCGACAAGCTGGTACGTGCCGTGTCGCGCTCGCGCTAGCGCTCCTCAGGGGACAGTTACGCAGATCCCGAGCTCGCAGCTGCTGAGTCGGTCTCGTCTCCGTTCTCGCAGCTGCTCCAGCTCCTGCTGAAGGCGTCCCAGGACAAGCGGTTCGTGTGCGAGGAGGCCGAGAAGGCGACGCGCGCGATGGCGGCGTCGATGCCGCCGCTGCCGCTGCTGAAGAAGCTCAAGGCGTACGTCCACCACGCCAACCTCAGGGTCAGGGCTAAGGCCGCCGTCGCCATCTCCCACTGCGCCGCCCGGATGGTACGGCACGCCACGCCACGCCACGCCACGCCCAGGAAGGCATCAGTCTGCCCATTTCAGGCTCTCAGATTCTCCTTTGTTGCTGGCGCGCAGGACATCGGCGCGATGAAGGAGTTCGGGATGTCGGCGCTGCTGCAGCTGGCGGCGGAGCTGCTGAACGACCGGCTGCCGGAGGCGAGGGAGGCCGCCCGCGGCGTGGTGGCGTCGACGCACGCGGCCTTCGCCAAGGAGGCCGCCGCGAGCGGCCAGGAGGACGACGCGGCCGCGTCCTGGGAGAGCCTCTGCGCGCTCAGCCTCCCACCCATCTCCGCGCAGGCTGTCGCCAAGATCGCTGCCGCCGCCGCCTCCTCGCAGTAGCCACGGCACGCGTGCGGACGTGCGCGCCACTGGCGTTGTTTTTGGGGGGTCGTCTGGTTCGGTTCAGAAGCAACGCTCGTGAGTTCAGTCTTCAGACAGAGGCACAGAGCTCGTTTGTCGCCGCCGCCGAGTCTGTCTGTTTGTTCTTTCTACTCCATGCTATCTCGCATGGTCAGTGTTCTGTTTATGGCTTCGTCAAGTAATAACATATCAATTAACATAGTTTACTAGTGTGTTGGGTGTGAACAACATATCAAGCAAAATCTTTTTTTTTAACATAGTTTACTCCATGCTATCTCACATGTAGCACCCCGGTACAGAGATGAACAATTGCGAAAAAAATCATGTTCAGATGGGCAACCGATCTCTCAAGGGAACCGAACAAACGCAAAGCTGTCGCACCCATCGGAAAACGACGTCATACCGCCTGTCGCTGCCGCCCAGTGGAGTGGGGCTCAATCATTCGCAGCAACATTCCTAGTCGTATGCGAGCAGCGAATTGCTTCAAGGAATCGGAATCCTCTCTCTCATTCACTCACTCTCTTATCCATACGCCCCCGCGCCCCCCCCGTCTGCGTCGCGTAGGGTTTTGGCAACTTGCACGTACCATGGACGACGGGAGCAGCAACAAGGTGGTTGAGGACGTCGCGGAGGAGGACCCCGGCCGCCGCGGCGGTCCATGGAGGACGGATGAGGCCGACGCCAACGAGAAGGCGCCTCGCCCGAGCAGGCGGGTCGCTTCCCTCGACGTCTTCCGCGGCCTCACCGTCGCGGTAAGTAGTAGTAGTAGTAGTTCACAATTGCAAGAGCCAGGGGATTGAGCGGTGTGTGTGTGTTGGGGGCCGGGGGGCGGATACAGATCCAAAACTGTCAATTCGTAATGGAAATTCGTGTGCCTGAATGCTTGAGCAAAATTCGAGATCGAGAGAGAGCAGGGGCGTGGCGAGTCGTCCGCACTAGCCAGCTCCCAACAGTACGTATTTCAGTGCCGTTCGCGTTCATATGCAGCTGATGATACTGGTGGACGGCGCCGGCGGCGAGTGGCCGGTCATCGGGCACGCGCCGTGGAACGGCTGCAACCTCGCGGACTTCGTGATGCCCTTCTTCCTCTTCATCGTCGGCATGGCCGTTCCCCTGGCCCTCAAGGTCCGTCGTCGTCTCGTCGGTCGTCCATCCGTCGTTCATGCCATGCATGCTCACGTACGCCATGGGTCAAGTCTGAACACAACGCTAGCTGCTTTGCTGATCATCCCTGCTTCGCCTTGTATGTATTCGTCTCGGTTCTTGGACGACACGTGTGTGCAGAGGATCCCGGACCGTGGCCGAGCCGTGAGGAGAGTGGCCGTGAGGACGCTGAAGCTGCTCTTCTGGGGCATCCTGTTGCAAGGTTACATACTCTGTTAGACACCGGCCCGCCCTTCGATTTTGGCAAGTCTCTACTCTTCTACCTCGTGCTCGTGCGGCAAAGCTGATTAGCGATTTGGGAAGTGGAATGAATGTGTCCAGGCGGTTACTCCCACGCTCCGGACGAACTGGCGTATGGAGTCGACATGAGGCACGTGAGATGGGGCGGAATCCTCCAGAGGATCGCTCTTGCGTACCTGGTGGTTGCGGTTCTAGAGATGGTGACGAAAGACGCCGCCAGCAAGGTTCATCAGGACCAGCCGCCAGGTTCTTCAGGCCGCTTCTCCCGTGTATTCAGAATGTATCTCTCCCAGTGGTACGCAACGCAAGAAAGGCTCGGGTTTTTTGCTTTCCAGTTTCGCAAAGGTTCCTTCCATTCCATTCCATTCCATCTCGACAACGCATTGCATCTATCTATATGTATAAAAGGATCGTCGCGTGCTGCATTCTGGTGGTCTACCTGTCCCTTGCCTACGGGGTCTACGTTCCTGACTGGGAGTTCAGAGTGCGAAACGCTGACAGCCCAGACTACGGCAAAGTTCTAACGGTATGTTCTTCCTCCTCCAGCCTTCCTGACTGAGGGCTAGCTCGATCTCGTCTGCGACTCATCTTGCAGTGCTCCTCCCTAATGCCTACAGGTGAGGTGTGGTACGAGGGGGGCGTTGGACCCTCCCTGCAACGCCGTAGGCTACATCGACCGCAGAGTCCTCGGCATCAACCACATGTACCAGAAGCCGGCATGGAGAAGGCACAGGGTCCGTGTTCTCTCTGACAGGACAGGACATGGCTTTGCTGCTCGTGCTCTTACTGTTACTTTCTTTCAGTGCTTAGTTCAGTACCGTCTGTGTGTGTGACTGTGTGTGCAGGCCTGCACTGATGACTCCCCACACGAGGGGCCTTTCAGAGAGGATGCCCCAGCGTGGTGTGTCGCGCCATTCGAGCCTGAAGGGATACTGAGGTAATTAAATGAATCTGCTGCCCCCTGTATCTGTATGCATTGGCCTGCTGAGGTGGGGTTGGTTCCTCATGCACTGATTCAGGCTGCTAACAGCATTGCTTCTGTAGCTCACTCTCTGCTGTGCTGAGTACGGTCGTCGGTGTTCACTACGGGCATGTGCTTGTCCACATGAAGGTGATGCTAGCTGCTATTTACCTCTCTCACTTTGAGCTCTATTATGCCATGTCACTTTATTAAGCTCTACTATTACACTGACGTAGTTGCACATGCATGTGTTGCTGTTTCTGAAATTCCAGAGCCATACGGACAGGCTTAGGCAGTGGGTTACCATGGCCGTAGCTCTTCTCGTTCTCGGAATCGTTCTGCACTTCTCACATGGTATAAATAGATGCAAAAAAAAGCATCTCAAGAAGTGTTTATCGTCTTCCGTCTGAAATTCCGCTTGACAAGCAAGCTGGTTTACATTTACACGTCGTCGTCTCCTTCCTCGCAGCGATCCCGCTCAACAAGCAGCTCTACACGTTCAGCTACATCTGCGTCACTGCCGGCGCCGCTGGGGTCGTCTTCTCAGCGCTCTACTTCTTGGTAGACGATGCCGTGTCTCCTCCTCCACGACTCCGCACGTGTGTCTGGACAAGGCTCAAGGCTGTCTGTGCATGCCTGCTTGCGTGTCGCAGGTCGACGTCGTGATGAGCCTGCGCTACGCCTTCGCGCCGCTGCGGTGGGTCGGCATGAACGCGATGCTGGTGTACGTGATGGCCGCGGAAGGCGTCTTCGAGGGCTTCCTCAACGGGTGGTACTACGAGAGCACCAACAACACTCTGGTAAACGGAACGGAAGCTACCGTGTGCTGACTTCTTCGGTTGAGTTTGAGTCGGCGAGACGAGACCATGCAGCAGCTATAATATAAATAATAACACATC
Organism: Zea luxurians; assembly: GCA_029449295.1. Lineage (NCBI taxonomy): Eukaryota > Viridiplantae > Streptophyta > Magnoliopsida > Poales > Poaceae > Zea > Zea luxurians. The sequence continues at coordinate 34,054,190 of JAOPSE010000016.1, read as the reverse complement.
TACTGGAAGTTTGGTGCAGGTTTACTGGGTGAGGAAGCACGTGTTCGTCAAGGTGTGGCACTCCACCAGGGTGGGCATCCTCCTCTACGTCCTCTTCGCGCAGATCCTCTTCTGGGCGCTCGTCTCCGGCGTCCTCCACCGCGCTCGCCTCTACTGGAAGCTCTAGCGAGCGAACTGTGGCATGCTTTTGTCTTTTCAATTGCACATGATACACACGACACCTCAAAGTAACTCGAACCACAAGTTAGTTTGAAGAACTCAATTCAAATCACGGGCAAAATGGAATTCGGCGAGCGGATCGGATTCATTATTATCCGTGCGTGTGGAGCCGTCGGCACGTACGTACAGCTAGTACAGTACAGGTACTCAGTGTAGCATGCATAGCGCGAAGGCCTAGGCAGCAATGGTGCGGCCACCGTCGGCGCAGATGACCTGCCCGGTGATGTAGGACGAGGCGGGCATGCAGAGGAAGGCGACGAGGGACGCGATCTCCTCGGTCTCGCCGAATCGGCGCAACGGCACCCGCGCCAGCTCCGCCTCCATCATCCTCAGCGACGTCTCCGGGTCCAGCTCCAGCACGACGCCGCTGAACATGTCCGTCTGGACGCCGCCCGGCGCGACGCAGTTGACGCGCACGCCGTCGCCGGCCCACTCGGCGGCCAGGCTGCGCGTGAGCTGGTTCAGCCCGCCCTTGGTCGCCGAGTACGCCGCCAGCGCCGGGTACGCGACGAGCCCCGCGATGGAGGACACGTTCACCACCGCGGCGCCGGCCCCCGCGACCGCCCCCGCGGCGAGGAGCAGCGGGTGCGCCAGCTGCGCGAGGTGGAAGCAGGACTCGAGGTTGGTGGCCATGAGGCGCGCGTAGTCGCCGGCCGCCGTCTCCGTGGCCGCGCGGAACATGCTCTGCCCGGCGTTGTTGACGAGGATGTCCAGCCTGGGCCCCAGCTCCGCCCGCGCCGCCGCCACCAGCGCCTCCCGGTCGCCCCGCGCCGACACGTCGCACACGGACGCCGTGACGCGGCCCGGCAGGCGGGCGTCCGCGGCCCACGCGCGCAGGCACTCGTCCAGGTCGGCCGCGGTGCGGGCGCACGTGTGCACGCGCACCCCGAACCCCGCGAGCTCCTCCACGATCGCGCGCCTACTCGTGTCATGTTCATGTGTCGCTCAGGATTCAGTAAGCATAAGCAGCCCAGCGAGAATGCGTACGGCCTACCCGATCCCCTTGCTTCCTCCGGTGACGAGCGCCGTCTTACCGGCGAGGCTCCACCGTTCCTCCCTGATCCGGCTGCCCGCCGCCGCCATGGAGGTAGCTCGCTCTCGATCGCGCACGATCTGTCGCCCATTGTAGTCGCAGTCGAGGAATATATATACTACTGTACTAGACTAGCAAGTTCGTGAACGCCCGGCACTGTGCAGTGGATTCTCCATCACAGGATGAACAGAGATGCCTGGTACCTTCGCCTTGTCTTAACGTGCCTTGTGAGTATCTACGGGGTGCAAATAAACCGCACGGTGGCGTGTCTTCCAACTCCAACTGCAAATCACACAGCCGGCATGGACCGTGAATGCAGCCGTCCGGCCGGCACCTCTGTTGCGTTGCGGTAAGACGGCCTCTAAACGATACCCCGAGAGGCTCCCCACGCTAAATTCACGGTATGTTTGGCAACAAAGGAAAATGAAGGGGATTATAGTGATTAAAACCTCATTATTATTTAATTTTGAATAGCAAAAGTTTTTTAGCTCTTCCATTTACATCCATTCTCCTGGCTCCCAAATAAGCCTTGTGTTCACATCCTTCACAAGTCTCCTCTCGTCTCCACAGGTGGGAGAAATCCCCCTCACCCACAGGAGAGCTCTAATCTCCTCTCGTTTTTGTTAATTGGTGCTTTTAACTGCAAAATTAATCTATTTCTAGTATAATTAACTAATAAAAATGTGTATTAAGACTCATTACCCGCTCATTCTCGAGAACGAGAAACCGACAAAAACCGCCCAAAAACCGCTAATCCCCAACAGTTTGTAATTTTAAATTTTAAAAACGGTTTTCGATGTTCTCGAGCAGTTTTTGGTAGAAAACGAATTCGACTTTGGATTAACGGGTGATCACTTGATCTCACTCAGAGATGCACAAGCGAAGGCTTAACACTTGCTAGGTTATGTGTATGCACTTGTGGAGGCTTGTTTGCTGTTGGAACTTGCTCTCCTGAGCGAGTTGATCCAACAGGGGAGTAAAAGTGGTGTAAACGGGGCTACAACACGAGATGACAATAGCTCTGTTAACCTAGCCCCTCACGGGCACTGTGCGGGGGTATTTATAGGTGACTGAGTGCCCAGTGTCGAGGATTAAGGACGCATGTGCCCTCAGGAGCCTAGGTCCTCCCGGAATATTCCCATTAAAGCAGGGTTACAGACTGTAATAATGGAAGAAACTTTACAATTTAGGCCCGTAATGCGCGACAACGGCGCGGGGCCTGTTATGACGGGCCGGATTGTACATGGGCTCTCACGCTGGACGACCCCGCGGGAAGGAGCAGCCTCGCCATGGGTCTTCGTCCTTTAGTTGCATCGGACGAAGGGTGCTGTCCGTCAGTCGTCGTCTCCGTTGGTGCAGCGAAGACTGGCGAAGACTTCGAGCGAAAGGTAGCGTCTACGCCTTCGCCCCAACATTTGCCCTCCGAGGGACCAGTTCGACCAAGTCATCTGGTGCCGAAGACGTCGCTAGATGGTGGAGACGCTGCCCTCGCTCGAAGTGGTTCCTCGGGGGTTTTTGACATGACCGTTGATTGACGCCGCACTGTTTGATTGCGGGTTTACCGAAGCGCCGCGCTCTGTGTATAAAAGGGGGCGGGAGACGACGCCTTTTGAACTTTGTCCCTCCGCGCGCCGTGAAAACCCTAACCTCCTTTTCAAACCGCTCGCTTGCTCGTCTGCCCTTCTTGCTCCTGCTCGCCGGAGATCTGGCCCGTGTGAAGCAGACCACCCGCCGCCGCCGACGGTACATAGCCATGCCGTCCTCTTCCTCTTCTGCTGCTGATACACCGCCGGCCGGCGAATCGTCCGAGGAGACGCTGAGCAATGTGGCGGCGAAGGAGTTGCGTCCCGGCGACACAGTGGAATTCAGCGTGTCGCGGATGTCCTCGGTCCGCGTGCATGACATGCAACAGCTTGGTTATTTTGGCGGTGGAGTGGCGCGTGTGCCGGGGGCAGAGGAGATCCCCGAGCCGGAAGGCGAGTTGGTCGTCTTCGAGGCTTTTTTCACCGCTGGCCTTCGTCTGCCCGCGCATCGATTTGTGGGAGAAGTCCTGCGCAGATTCGAAGTCCAAATCCACCAATTGACGCCGAATGCCGTGGTGGCCCTGGCAAAGTATGTCTAGGCGATGACTTCGTACGGCGGGCAGCCATCAGTCGAAGTCTTCGCGAAGCACTATTGTCTGCATTGGCAGAAGAGGAAAATTGGAGATAAGATTGCTCAATTTGGATCTTGCACATTTACGCCGAAGACCGGCAAGACTTCGATGGAAGTCGTGGAGTTGGTTCCCTGCGCCCGCAATAAGTGGGGCAACTGGTGGGAGTTTTGATTCTATGTTGCCGAAGGCACAGTCGAAGGCCAACCAGGGCTTCCCGTGGCCGTTATGTGCTCGCATTATTACGCGGCGTATCCGCAGTTTGAGGTAGCGGAGGATGATGAAGATGAGGGGGCCCTTCGGTGCGCGGCCCGCATGAGCAGCGGGCGCTACCTCGTTGAGGAATTTGTGGGATATGGGGTATTGTAAGGAAAATGGACCCTGGGCCATTTAGCTTAATAGATTTTGGTGTTTGATGATCAACATAACCTATGGACTAATGTATTTCCCAAGTGTTTGTGTGTTGTAGTTCACAGGATGCGAAGTGGATTGGACTAAGGCTCTGAGGATGCAACACCTCAAAGAAGACATTATAAGACCCATATAATACATTACAAAGTCATATTGAAGACACTTTGTACATGCTAAGAGTCCAACACATCAAGAAGTAGAAGTGAGATACAAAGCTACAAAACAAAAGTGAAGTTGACAAAATTGAGAGGAAGGGCTGACTGAATTGGAAGTGTTTCACAAAATCAAATCTACTCAAACTGACATGGCTTCAACTCTGAGATGTAGACAATTTTATAAGCTTTCCAAAAAGTCCAAGATCATCAAAATCGAAGTTCGGAGCTAAAAGTTATGCCCACAATACGAAGTCAGAATTGCTGAAAAAACTGCAGCTGTATATGGGATGTCCAGTGCACACCGGACTGTCCGGTGTGCCAAATTTGCTCAAACTGGTATGGCTTCAACTCTGGGATGTAGAGAATTTCATAAGCTTTCCAAAAAGTACAAGATCATCAAAATCGGAGTTCGGAGCTAAAAGTTATGGCCAAAATACGACAAGAGAACATGGGCTGTCCGGTGCACACCGGACCGTCCGGTGCGCCATGTCCGATGCGCCATCTTCGGAAGCTCCAACGGCTACTTTTAACGGCTAGTACACGTGGCATGTCTGGTGCACCACCGGACAGTCCGATGCACCTGTCCGGTGCGCCACAGAAAGCTGCAGAACTGCTTTCCAACGGCTATATTTGAGTTGGGGCCTATATATACTTCATCCAACCGGCCATTTGGAGGTGTGGGAGCCCAAGCAACATACCAAGGCATATAGTGCACATTTCCAAGAGCTCAAACACCCAAGTGCTTAATAGAATCACTTGGTGATTAGCGTAGGTGCTTTGCGAAGTGCTTAGGTTAGTTAGACCGCTTTAGCGCTTGCTCTAGGTGAACCCTAGTTAGTTGAGTGAGTTTTGCAAAACCACACAACCCCTCGGCTCTTGCGCGAGCCGTTGTAATTGTACCGAGTGGGGCGAGAGTCTTGCAAGACCGTGACAACCGCGTTTGTGTCACGGCCGCCACCGTGTACCGGAGGGAACGAGGCCCGCGGCGTTTCGGCCGGAAGCTCGATAGTGGAGACGGCGGGGAGCGTCCGAGAGGAGCCGGAAGCGGAGCACCACTTGCGCGTGGAGAAGGCCCGCGGCTCTCTACGGAGTTACTCGACCGTGGTGCTTGGCCCTCGCGTGGGCTTCCCTTTGCGTAGGGGCACCAACGAGGATTAGTCGGGACCTTGCGCGGTTCCGGATACCTCGGTAAAAATACCGGCGTCATCCACGTGAGTTTGCTTCTCTACTTTGCTCTTTAAGTTTCCGCATTTATATTAAGCATTTAAGTTTCAATCTTGTATTCATACTTATTTAGTGTAGATTAAAACTTAGCCTTTGCGGTAGAGATAGCAACACTTAGACAAAACCTAGTTTGCACATTCTAGTTTGATTACTTGCATAGGTTTTGCTCTAGGGATTTAATTGTGGCCTAGTTTAGTAAAAGTTTTATAAGTCCTAATTCACCCCCCCTCTTAGGCGTCACCCGTTTCCTACAAGTGGTATCAAAGCCAGGTTTGGCTCATTTGAAACGTTTTTAGCTTCACCGCTAAAAGAGCCGACACTTTTTAGAGGAAGGGATGGATACCCATAGGCCACCACATTTCGACGGCACTAACTTCCCATATTATAGTGCTAGAATGGCTTATTACCTAGAGGCCGTTGATCTAGGTGTTTGGAGAGTCACTCGTGACGGGATGAAACCCCTCAAGAATCCCGAGAAACCCACCACGAGTGAGGAAAGAAATTCATTTAAATGCTAGAGCCAAAAATTGCTTGTATGAATCTCTTAGCATAGATATTTTTAATCAAGTATTTACCTTGAAAACTGCAAATGAGATTTGGCTAAAATTGCATGAGCTCCATGACGGCACATCCAATGTCATGTGATCGCTATGTCGCGCTCTCTATTAATCGGATCGCTCCTGTTGAGTCAGACCGTCATTGCTGAGTCGCGTATTTTTCGTATGCCCTGTAGGCACTGTCCGTCAGCCGTGATCATCGAGCCACAATTGCACCTATTATATACGTTGCGTGGACTTATCGTGTACCCCAATTACCGAGCCATAATTATGCCTGTTGTGCTTATTACGAAGGCTTGCTGTGTTGTCGTAGCCCTGATGGCCGCACACACGTTGACGCCAGATACGCTAGAGCTTGTACTCGAGTGGATTGTGGTGGGTTGTTCAAGGTCCTGAAATCACATTATGCGCAACCTTTATAAACAATTTTGTTTGGCCCTATATTTTATTTGACTGTGTTGTGTGGCATTATATAAATATATCGCCAAGTGGCCATAACAACTATATCAAGCTCTATGATGCTTGGAAATCTGGGAAATTAAATTGAATTACAATAAAACACAGATAAGTTAATTTTTTGCTCTCTCTCCTCATGCATAAAGTTTTTACCTGAAGTAACCCAAAGGAATATAATATAATTCATGAAAACCTTTTTGGTATCGAAGACATCACAAATTGGGATTTTATTAGTAAGCAATAAGACCTTACCAAATGATTTAAGGCTATAAATCTCAGTTATACATTGCTCAACCAGATGTTGACACATTGCTCTCTTTGTCGTTGAACGACATGAAGCGAACTTTGAGATAAATAGCTAGTACCCTAGCAACACGAAGTTGCGAGTACATCGAAAGGTTACTGTGAGAAATTTTTCACTATGTTGGTGTGAAAAAAAATATTGTGTGTTCCCGTCGAACCACTTTACTTGTCCTGTCTAGGACCTCTATGCTTGTGTTGCATACATCTCTCAGAATTGTAAATACTTATAGTCGCTGCATTGACTCGGGATAGTCCTTTGACAAGTCTGATATACACTGTAAGCTAAATGGTAAAGGTTGGTCCTAAATGGACAAATATCTTGGGTTTATGTAGCTGAACTACATTGAATTCTACCCTTGGACATGCTTACCAGAAGTAAGAAGAGTAGACAAATAACTATGAAATCTCACTCACCATAGAGCTTGAAGCTAAATTAGACGTTAACATGTCCTTGGTCCTCGGAGCCAGAAGAGCCATATGTCTTGACCACTAGACTACTAGTGATGATAATTTGTGATAAAAATATGAAGATCTTGTAGAGACCTGTTGTAACCTCTTTACTCCTGATGATTTCTTCGTATGAGAGCAGTACTATCTGTTGTTGAAGACGGATCCTAGGCGGATGTCAGTCTTGTTTCATTCTTGCCAAGCAGTTATCATCATTTGTTTCATGAAAAGCTAGTTATATGGTGATTTTTCCTAGATAAAAATGAATTCTTGGCCTTATCTGTTCTATTCCAAAGCTTCTTTTTTTGCTGAACAATGAAGAGATCAAAATAATGCTTTATAGAACAAGTTGGTATATAATACGAGGAGAAAAGTTTGCCCCGTTGGCATCTTATATCACAAATAATTAACTATTGTTATAAGTTCTCTCTCAAAATTATTATACCTAAAAATGTTGCGTTAATCAATACCCAATTTCGGAGCGGTATGAGTAATTGGGTAAACCATGGACAGTATAAAAATGAGCTAGACTATACATCTCTGCATATAAAAATCTTTGCTTGGCAGCATTGGCCTGATGCCGTGCATTTTTTACCAATATAAACACTCACATTTTTCCTATGTGCCTCAGAGCACAATGCAACCAGTGAATGTCCTTGTGAGCGCTAGACCCTGATGGTCATTTTACTTGTTGATCTGAAGTCAACTACTAGCTCCAAACGATGAATGGTATGCATGAGCCCCTGAAGGACCCTTCTAGATAACATAGTGTTGCGCATATCAGTCTAAATCTTAATGATTGACTGTGTATTTGGTAATAAAAAATAAGTTTGTAGAATTGTAACCATGAAGCAACTTGTTGTTGCGTGTCTTGCTGGAAGTTGAGACTAATCCTTCACGATGAAGGACAAATATGTAGTATTCATGCCACTACATTAATCTACGTCCAAAGCTCACTGCATAAAACCCCTATCTATAATGTGCGTAAGATTTCCCAAATAAATCACCACAATAGCATACATTGGCCACAACTGGATGATTGTGGTTGGGGATTTTATATGTATGCTTTTAAAACATCTCGGCATTAGGGGGAGGAATGCCCATATAGTGTAATGCCTCAATATTCTATAAAACGCACAAAAGCCAAACTGAACCTGTCGTTCGGAGTGTACTCCTGTATATATGGAGTTTGCCAGAAATCGTTGAGGAGTAACCATATTGGTTTGAATGCTTCAACCTGATGTAGATGTGGATATACCCGGGATTAATATCATATCTACATTTGACTTATTGGCATTTGATCTATTCTTGGGGACACTTGTGAATATGATCCATCAGCCTTAGTCAAAGCATATGTTCTGATTGCAGATTCACGTGGTCTGTAATAACTCTCCTCTGATGAACTCGCCCTGCTGATGATTTGCCTCACGAAGAGGTTCATCTTGATGATGAAATTCCTAGCAATGCGCGCAATATCATTGTGCTGGGAATACGGAACAATGAATCTTTCGTTTTGGGAAATAACGGAGATCATTATTAAATGTGGGAGACAAATATGTCGACACCTATATTGCCTCTCTAGATTGCAAAAGGATCCAAAACAAAGTCCTAGGCATGAGTGCTTTAAGCTCTCTTATCGGGTCATTGATAAATGCAATCGAGGCTGAACCAAGAATCGCAAAATGAAAGCTGCGACCTTGAAGTTCGGACATTTATGGGCACTATTGAAATAATGTGTGGTGAATGCGATGGTTCAAGTGGTCTTGTGAGAGACCCATCCCACGTATGTGTTGAATAAACACAGTTCCGCTATGTAATATATCTAGCAAATGGCATGAATTATAATATGCAGTTAATAGGATTCTGAAGATCCGTCATGAGATCCTAGGAGGACTCATATCTTTGAATTATAAATATGCAACATATAAATCTCGTACCGAATAATACATTCCTGACGAATGAACACTCTCATATATATAGAGAATATCTCCTAGATGAGATTATAGTTCCTTGATGGAACCTTTCTAGAAGAAATAAAGTCTGTGTTAAACACCAAAGTTTGATAATCCCTATAAAGGGATAAAGACCCATACAGACCCGAAAAGGAATAAGATGAGGTACCAAAGGACTTGAAGTTCACCGAATAAGCACATGTGCATTCCACGATCTTTACTCATGGTATTTTCCACTAGATGTGGAATTATGGTATCCTCTAAAGCCACGATGGCAGAAACCTATAAGGTTTAGGTGTTACTGGCAAAATATTCTCATTGTGCCAGAATGACAGACTATAACGATATATTTGATCGATGAAAAATCCCTGATGGATTACGATCTTTGATGGACTTTTGGTACACCATCATAGATGTTGTAAAGGATGAACGCGTGGAGCGATGTGCCATATTTAGAATATGTACTATTGCAACTATATTATCCCCTAAGTCCTTTTGAAGGACATGTTATTTGCTTTGCACAACTATGTATAAATTATGGTGTAAGATAGAAAATGATAGCACCCCAACCTCATCCATTCTCATTATTCCAGATGAACAATGAGACATATATCTTGAAGAATATGCTTGAGTTATGAGGGATAACGACTTTGACAGATGTCATCGTCAGGGGGAGCGAATGCTTATATTGATCACAATCGTGAGACAATAAATGTCATATTCTATGCCCTGAAGGTGTGAGCTTGATGATCAATATGTGAACCTTTATGGAATTTTCTATCAAATAAATAGATCCAGTCGATCGAACACCATCAGTCAAAGTGGCTTATTTATGTTGATACGTGCACTTACCTCGTATATCCTAGAAGTGAGTAGAGGTAAAGTTTCTAAAATAGTCCTTGCAAGAATAGGCAATCCATTTGTTAAATCTTTATGTGCATATACTTTTAGAAGAAGATGTTTTGCCTTATTGATACGGTTTTGCAAGGATCAGGGGGAGCACATTTCTAAAGTTAGCCCTTGTAGAAGGTTCGATAGAATCTAGATCCTAGAGGATCGAAATTTGTCCCGATGACAACTGTTGTACTCTTTTTCCCTTGGTGAGTTTTCTTGAAGTTTCTCACATGAGGTTTTTAACGATGCAACAAAGTGCAAATGCAATTTATATCACCATGCACTCTTTCTCCACATTTTTTCCACTGGGTTTTTCGGAGTTTTAACGAGGCATGTGTTGGTCGCGGTATTCGCCCAAGGGGGAGTGTTAAGTAACCCTAGTTAGGGTTATGTGGGCAAATAACTGCTTTGCCCCTGAGGGGTCTCACATCTCTATATAAGGAACTTGTACACCACCTCATAATAAAGAGAAGAAAAAGAGGCTAGAGGCCCAACCCTATATCCAGTGTCTCGTGTGTTTCCTCTGTCGTGCTTATGGGAAGGGAGACGAGTTCTCTACATCTTCTTGCGCCTCTACTGCTGACGGGAGGGAAGGGAGCAGATATGTTGATCCGTGGTAACGTAGTTCTCAATACTTAGAAGTGCAACACAGATGCATGGTGCCTTGGATTTGGATATGAAAGGATTCCTTTGCACTTGCATGCATGGTGTGCATGCACGCAATTGTTGGGGTGTACCGTACGAGAGCACAACGTATGCATTGTTATTGGTCGCAGCATAATGTACAGTCCGAATACTTTCCTATCATTATACCTAATATTTGGTTATATAAATATAGTAACAGAACAACGAGAAGCAGCCACGATGCCACTACTCAGAAGGCAAGCCTCGCTCGATCAAGTAGCTGCGACGGCGGGCGGCGGTGGCCGCAGCGGCACGGCCCTGGCCTTGAGCGGCCGCTTCATGACGACGGTGAACTCGAGCTTCTCAGTGAGGTCCACCTCCTCGCCGTCGGCCTGGCGCCAGTCGAACTCCCTCACGAGGTTGGCCACGAAGTACTCGAGGTGCAGCAGCGCCAGCGCCATGCCGGGGCAGACCCGGCGCCCGGCGCCGAACGGCATCATCTTGATCTCCTTGCTGCCGGTGAGGTCCACGTCGTCCCCCTCGCCGCCGGGCAGGAACCGCTCCGGCCGGAACTCCGCGGGGGCCCTCCACACCTCCTCGTCCATCCCGATGTCCCCCACCGCGAAGTTGACGGGCGCGCCGGCGGGCACGCGGTACCCGTCCAGCGTCGTGTCCTCGTGCACGGCGTGCGGGAGCACGTAGTGGCCCGGCGGGTGGCGCCGGAGCGCCTCCAGCACCACGGCCTTGAGGTACGGCATCGCCTGCAGCTCCTCCTCCAGTACCTCGCCGTCGGCGCCGGCGCCGGCGCCGGCGCTGGACACCTCGTCCCGGAGCCGGTCCTGCATCGCCGGGTTCTTCACCAGGTTCGCCAGGATCCACTGCAGCGCGGTGGCCGTCGTGTCGGTGCCGGCGCTGAGGAACTCGGAGCAGAGGCTCACGATCTCGCCGTCCGTCAGCGGCCTCCCGCCGTCCTCGGGAATGGTCAGCTTCACCAGGGAGTCGACGTAGCTGTCCCCGTCGCCGCCGGCCTCCCGCCTGGCCCGTATCATTGGGACGAAGAGCTCCTCCTGCCGACGCCGCAGCGAGACGAGCTTCTCCCAGCGTCGGCGGAACACGAGCTTGGTCACCCACGGGAGGAAGGAGAAGACCTGGAAGCTGAGGAAGCTGCCGAGGAGCTCCCGCTGCGTGGCCTCGATGTCCCGGACGCGCGCGTCGTCCCCGAGGCGGTCGCCACCGAAGCACATGTGGACGAGGAGGCAGAACATGGCGTACTGGAACGGCTCCATGACGGCGACGGGAGCCTCCCCGTGGCGGCCGTCGGCGCGGACGCGGCGGGCGAGGACGCCGAGCACCCACCGGCGCGCGGGGGAGAAGGCCCGGAGCCGCGCCGGGTTGAGCACCCCGGAGGCGAGGTTCCGGCGCAGCGCCCGCCACGTGGCGCCGTAGGGGGAGGAGCTGACGTTGCGGCCGCCGCTGGTGAGCACGGCGCTGGAGGCCGTGGAGGGCGGGCGGGAGGCGAACGCGGCGCCGCGCTGCACGAGCGCGCGGTGCGCCGCGCCGCGGTCGGCCACGAAGATGCCCGGGCGCGCCCGCCCCAGCGGCGCGAACGTGAAGACCTTGCCGTGGTCCCGCGCGATGCGGCGGAGGACGGGCTCGATGTCGAAGTCGCGGCGCGCGAGGAAGAGCAGCGGGCCCAGCACCGGCAGCGGCGTCGGGCCCGGGGGCAGGGGAGGGAGCTGGGAGGAGGAGTCGGCATGCCGGGCCTTCTTGCCTGGTGTGCGCGCCCGCAGAATGAGCGAGCAGAGGAGGCAGAGGAGAGTGGTGAGGGAGTAGAAGAGCCAGTCCTCCATGGCCGGGCGTGGGGAGGGGGGTGTCCGGGGTTCGTCGTCCTCAACTCAGCTCGGCTCGGCGCCCCCTCGTCGGAGATAATTACGGGGAGGGTATTTATTGCGGCCAGAGATTACGTTACGTGGGAATGTTTGAGCCGGTGGGAAGTGGGTGGCTGGGAATGGAAGCAAGCAGATGATATTTTCCGCCGGCCGGTGGTGAGTGTTGAAGACATGGGCCTGGGCCGCTGGGGTAATTTATTAACAGCAGGAGACGTGGTTGTCCCTGTCACTGGCCAGGTTGATTATTTGGTGCTAACTAGGAGCGGGTTTGTTTTCTCCGTAGCGACAAAGTTACACGGATGGATGACCACGGCATGCGCTAACGACTATATTCAGCTAAGTATACTATATTCCGAGCAACGATCTTTACCATAAACTAAAATTTATTTTAATAAAAAAATAAGCAAATAATATGATACAATATTGTCGGGACCATAATTAGGGGTACCCTCAGGACGCATAATTCTCAGCTGGTAACCCCCATCAGCATAAAGCTGCAGAGGCCTGATGGGTGCGATTAAGTCAGGGATCAGTCCATACGAGCGACTTGATCACGCCTCGCCCGAGCCTAGCCTCGGGCAAAGGCAGCCGACCCTGAGGTGTTTTCCGTCTCGCCCGAGGCCCCCCTTTTTTTTACGGCAGACGCACCTCCGGCTCGCCCGAGGCCTTGCCTTCGATAAGAAGCAACCCTGACTAAATCGCCGCGCCGACCGACCAAGTCACAGGGGCATTTAACGCAAAGAGTGAGACCGACGGGCAGCCAGGCCTTGCCAAAGGCGCCATAGGAAGCTCCACCCGACCCAGGGCTCGGACTCGGGCTAAGACCCCGGAAGACGGCGAACTCCGCTCCGCCCGACCCAGGGCTCGGACTCGGGCTAAGGCCCCGGAAGACGGCGAACTCCGCTCCGCCCGACCCAGGGCTCGGACTCGGGCTAAGGCCCCGGAAGACGGCGAACTCCGCTCCGCCCGACCCAGGGCTCGGACTCGGGCTAAGGCCCCGGAAGACGACGAACTCCGCTCCGCCCGACCCAGGGCTCGGACTCCGCCCTGGCCTCTGCCGAACGACCTCCGCCTCGCCCGACCCAGGAGCTCGGGCTCGGCCTCGGCCATGGAAGACAGACTCGACCTCGGCCTCGGAGGAGCCCCCACGTCGCCCGACCTAGGGCACAAGTCCGCCACGTCAACAGGAAGCGCCATCATCACCCTACCCCGAGCCGACTTGGGCCGCAGAGAACAAGACCGACGTCCCATCTGGCTAGCTCCGCCAGATAGGCAATGATGGCGCCCCGCTAGACCATGACGACGGCGGCTCTCAGCACCCTTACGGAAGCAGGGGGACGTCAGCGAGAGCCCAACTATTCCGACAGCTGTCCCTCCACCAGGCTCCGTTACTCCTCCGACAACCACGACACCACACCAGCTGGGTGCCAAGTTCTCTCCGGCTGCCACATTGGCATGTACCCAGGGCGCTAGCTCTCCCCCGCTAGACACGTAGCACTCTGCTGCATCCCCATTGTACGCCTGGATCCTCTCCTTGCGCCTATAAAAGGAAGGACCAGGGCCTTCTTAAGGAAGGTTGGCCCCCGCGGGAACGAGGGCAGGGGCAGGCGCTCTCTTGGGGCCGCTCGCTCCCCTCACCCGCGTGGACGCTTGTAACCCCCTACTGCAAGCGCACCCGACCTGGGCGCGGGACGAACACGAAGGCCGCGGGATCTCCGCCTCCCTCACGACCCGGCTCCGGCCACCTCGCTCTCCCCCCCCCCCCCTTCGCGCTCGCCCACGCGCTCGACCCATCTAGGCTGGGGCACGCGGCACACTCACTCGTCGGCTTAGGGACCCCCCGGTCTCGAAACGCCGACAGTTGGCGCGCCAGGTAGGGGCCTGCTGCGTGTTGACGAGCAGTTTCCCGTCAAGCTCCAGATGGGCAGTCTCCAACGACCTCTCCAACCCGGGACGGTGCTCCGTTTCGGGAGCCTCGAGTTCATATCTTTCGACGGCAGCTACGACATGATACTCCTTCCACCGCCGCGCGACGACGACAATGGTGGCCGACAGCCCGCCCGCCGGCGGCAGAATCGACGACGTCTTCCCCGCGTGGGGGAAGAACAACATTCGAGCTCGCCTCATCCTCTCCCTCGCCATCGGAGGAGGAGGCGGGGCAACCAGGGCCGAGCGGGAGGCTGCGCTCCGTCGGCTGTCGAGCAAATCGACATCCCCAGCGCCCCAACGGAGGACGCGTCGGGCGTCACCCTCGCGTTTGAGGCGAAGGCGAGCGCCGTCCCCCCGCAACACGCCAACCCCGAGCAAGTGGACGACGCCAGCGCGCTCACGGAGGGCCTGCAGGACGTCGCCCTCGTACCCAGGACGACGGCGCGGTCAGTCCCCGATGTAACTTCATCGCTCCTCGTCGACCAAAAGGTACCGACTGACCCCCATCCTTCGTCATTTCGACTCTACCTCAACCCGCCTAGCGACCTCGCTCTGGCGGGCGCTCACGTTGAGGCGAGTGCAACCCCTTTTGGGTTTCGTGTGCGGTCGCCTTGGGACCGATTGACGGGCGTTTCGACCTACGGGCCCTCTGGGTCCGAGGAAGATGACGACCCCAGCATCTGCTGGGATTTCTCCGGATCTGGCAACCCCAGTGCCATGCGGGACTTCATGACCGCATGCAACTACTGCCTCTCCGACTGTTCCGACGGCAGCCGCAGCCTTGACGACAAGGACTGCGGCCCGAGCCGCGAATGTCTCCACGTCGAGCTAGGGGATCCCTCCGGAGGCAGCCGTCTCGGCATGCCGGAGGATGGTGATCTCCCTAGGCCAGCGCCTCGCGCCGACATCCCGCGGGAGCTAGCTGTGGTCCCCGTTCCGGCGGGGGGTCACGACCCACAGCTCGAGCAAGTCCGCGGGGCGCAGGCCGGGCTCGACGAGGGGGCAGGAGCGCTCGAGTTGATCCGCCGGGACGTCGGGCAGGTATGGGCGGGCCAGCCCCCGGCCGGAGAAATACGTCACCCGCCCCAGGGTCTCCAGCACCGCATCGCCAACGATGCCAGGGACAGGCCGCCACCCGCATCCGGCGGGACCGGTCAGGACCTGGCAGCCGCAGCGATCCTCCTCCGCGCGATGCCGGAGTCATCAACCACCGAGGGTCGGCGAATCCAGGGAGAGCTCAAGCATCTCCTGGAAGGCGCTGCGGCCCGGCGGGCCGAGAGCTCTGCCTCCCGAAGGCAGGGGTACCCCTCGGAACCTCGTGCCGCGACTTCCCGACTCATGCGGGAAGCCTCGGTCTACACCGGGCGCACGCGCAACACCGCGCCTGCGGTTCCGGGCCACCTCGGCGACGAGCACCCTCATCGCGATCGTCGGGCCCGCCTCGACGAAAGGGTGCGCCGAGGCTATCACCCCAGGCGTGGGGGACGCTACGACAGCGGGGAGGATCGGAGTCCCTCGCCCGAACCACCCGGTCCGCAGGTCTTCAGCCGGGCCATTCGGCGGGCGCCGTTTCCGACCCGATTCCGACCCCCGACTACTATCACAAGGTACTCTGGGGAAACAAGACCGGAATTGTGGCTCGCGGACTACCGCCTGACCTGTCAACTGGGTGGAACGGACGACGACAACCTCATCATCCGCAACCTCCCCCTGTTCCTCTCTGACACTGCTCGCGCTTGGTTGGAGCACCTGCCTCCGGGGCAGATTTCCAACTAGGAGGATTTGGTCCAAGCTTCCGCCGGCAACTTCCAGGGCACGTACGTGCGCCCCGGGAATTCCTGGGACCTCCGAAGCTGCCGGCAACAGCCGGGAGAGTCTCTTCGGGACTACATCCGGCGGTTCTCAAAGCAGCGCACCGAACTGCCCAACATCACCGACTCCGATGTCATCGGCGTGTTCCTTGCCGGCACCACCTGCCGTGACCTGGTGAGCAAGTTGGGTCGCAAGACCCCCACCAGGGCGAGCGAGCTGATGGACATCGCCACCAAGTTCGCCTCCGGCCAGGAGGCGGTTGAGGCCATCTTCCGAAAGGACAAGCAGCCCCAGGGCCGCCCGTCGGAAGATGCTCCCGAGGCGTCTACTCCGCTCGGCGCCAAGAAGAAAGGCAGGAGGAAGTCGCAAGCAAAACGCGACGCCGCCAGCACAGACCTTGTCGCCGCCGCCGAGTACAAGAACCCTCGAAAGCCCCCCGGAGGTGCCAACCTCTTCGACAAGATGCTCAAGGAGACGTGCCCTTACCATCAGGGGCCCATCAAGCACACCCTCGAGGAGTGCGTCATGCTTCGGCGCCACTTCCACAAGGTCGGGCCACCCGCAGAGGGTGGCAGAGCCCGCGAAGGCGACAAAAAGGAAGATCACCAGGCAGGAGAATTCCCCGAGGTCCGCGACTGCTTCATGATCTGCGGAGGGCATGCGGCGAATGTCTCGGCTCGGCATCGCAAGCAAGAGCGTCGGGAGGTCTGCTCGGTGAAGGTGGCGGCACCAGTCTACCTAGACTGGTCCGACAAGCCCATCACCTTCGACCAAGATGACCACCCCGACCACGTGCCGAGCCCGGGGAAGTACCCGCTCGTCGTCGATCCCATCGTCGGCGACGTCAGGCTCACCAAGGTCCTGATGGATGGGGGCAGCTGCCTCAATATCATCTACGCCGAGACCCTCAGGCTCCTGCGCGTCGATCTGTCCTCCGTCCGAGCAGGCGCTGCGCCCTTCCATGGGATCATTCCTGGGAAGCGCGTCCAGCCCCTCGGACAGCTCGACCTTCCCGTCTGCTTCGGAACACCCTCCAACTTCCGAAGGGAGACTTTGACGTTCGAGGTGGTCGGGTTCCAAGGAACCTACCACGCAGTATTGGGGAGGCCATGCTACGCGAAGTTCATGGCCATACCCAACTACACCTACCTGAAGCTCAAGATGCCGGGCCCCAACGGGGTCATCACCGTCGGCCCCACGTACAAACACGCGTTCGAATGCGATGTGGAGTGCGTGGAGTACGCCGAGGCCCTCGCCGAGTCCGAGGCCCTCATCGCCGACCTGGAAAACCTCTCCCGAGAGGTGCCGGACGTGAAGCGACACGCCGGCAACTTCGAGCCAGCGGAGACGGTTAAGGTCGTCCCTCTCAACCCCGGTGGTGACGCCTCCAAGCAGATCCGGATCGGTTCCGGGCTCGACCCCAAATAGGAAGCAGTGCTCGTTGACTTTCTCCGCGCAAACGCCGACGTCTTTGCGTGGAGTCCCTCGGACATGCCCGGCATACCGAGGGATGTCGCCGAGCACTCGCTGGATATTCGGGCCGGAGCCCGACCGGTCAGACAGCCTCTGCGCCGATTCGACGAGGAAAGGCGCAGGGTGATAGGCGAGGAGATCCACAAGCTGATGGCAGCAGGGTTCATCAAAGAGGTATTCCATCCCGAATGGCTTGCCAACCCTGTGCTTGTGAGGAAGAAAGGGGGGAAATGGCGGATGTGTGTAGACTACACTGGTCTCAACAAAGCATGTCCGAAGGTTCCCTACCCTCTACCTCGCATCGATCAAATCGTGGATTCCGCTGCTGGGTGCGAAACCCTGTCTTTCCTCGATGCCTACTCAGGGTATCATCAAATCAAGATGAAAGAGTCCGACCAGCTCGCGACTTCTTTCATCACGCCCTTCGGCATGTACTGTTATGTCACCATGCCGTTCGGTTCGAGGAACGCGGGTGCAACGTACCAGCGGTGCATGAACCATGTGTTCGGCGAACACATCGGTCGCACGGTCGAGGCCTACGTCGATGACATCGTAGTCAAGACAAGGAAAGCCTCGGACCTTCTCTCCGACCTTGAAGTGACATTCCGGTGTCTCAAGGTGAAGGGCGTCAAGCTCAATCCCGAGAAGTGTGTCTTCGGGGTGCCCCGAGGCATGCTCCTGGGATTCATCGTCTCCGAGCGGGGCATCGAAGCCAACCCGGAGAAGATCACAGCCATCACCAGCATGGGGCCCATCAAGGACTTGAAAGGCGTACAGAGGGTCATGGGATGTCTCGCGGCCTTGAGCCGTTTCATCTCGCGCCTCAGCGAAAGAGGCCTGCCCCTGTACCGTCTCTTAAGGAAGGCCGAGTGCTTCACTTGGACTCCCGAGGCCGAGGAAGCTCTCGGGAACCTGAAGGCGCTCCTCACCCAGGCGCCCGTCTTGGTACCCCCAGCTGATGGAGAAGCCCTCTTGGTCTACGTCGCCGCTACCACTCAGGTGGTTAGCGCCGCGATCGTGGTCGAAAGGCAAGAAGAGGGGCATGCATTGCCCATTCAGAGGCCAGTCTACTTCGTCAGCGAGGTGCTGTCCGAAACCAAGATCCGCTACCCACAAGTCCAGAAGCTGCTGTATGCAGTGATCCTGACGAGGCGAAAGCTGCGACATTACTTCGAGTCTCATCCGGTGACTGTGGTGTCATCCTTCCCCCTGGGGGAGATCATCCAGTGCCGAGAGGCCTCGGGACGGATCGCAAAGTGGGCGGTGGAAATCATGGGCGAGACAATCTCGTTCGCCCCTCGGAAGGCCATCAAGTCCCAGGTACTGGCGGACTTCGTAGCCGAATGGGTCGACACCCAGTTGCCGACAGCTCCGATCCAACCGGAGCTCTGGACCATGTTTTTCGACGGGTCGCTGATGAAGACGGGAGCCGGCGCAGGCCTGCTCTTCGTCTCGCCCCTCGAGAAACACCTGCGCTACGTGCTACGCCTCCATTTCCCAGCGTCCAACAATGTGGCTGAGTACGAAGCTTTGATCAACGGATTGCGAATCGCCATCGAGCTAGGGGTCCGACGCCTCGACGCTCGCGGCGACTCGCAGCTCGTCATCGACCAAGTCATGAAGAACTCCCACTGCCGCGACCCGAAGATGGAGGCCTACTGTGATGAGGTTCGACGCCTGGAAGACAAGTTCTACGGGCTCGAGCTTAACCACATCGCCCGGCGCTACAACGAGACTGCGGACGAGCTGGCAAAGATAGCCTCAGGGCGAACGACGGTTCCCCCGGACGTCTTCTCCCGGGATCTGCACCAACCCTCCGTCAAGATCAGCGACATGCCCGAGCCCGAGGCGCCCTCGGCCCCGTCCGAGGTGACCTCGGCCCAGCCCGAGCCATCCTCGGTTCAGCCCGAGGAATCCTCGGCCCCCGAGGGTGAGGCACTGCGCATCGAGGAGGAGCGGAGCGGGGTCACGCCTGATCGAGATTGGCAGACCCCGTACCTGCAATATCTCCGCCAAGGAGAGCTACCCCTCGACCGAGCCGAGGCTCGGCGGGTAGCGCGACGCGCCAAATCATTCGTCTTGCTGGGCGATGAGAAGGAGCTCTACCACCGCAGCCCCTCGGGTATCCTCCAGCGATGCATCTCCATCGCCGAAGGTCAGGAACTCCTGCAGGAGATACACTCGGGGGCTTGCGGCCATCATGCAGCGCCTCGAGCCCTCGTCGGGAACGCTTTCCGGCAAGGCTTCTACTGGCCGACGGCGGTGGCTGACGCCACTAGAATTGTCCGCACCTGCGAAGGGTGCCAATTCTATGCGAAGCAGACCCACCTGCCCGCTCAGGCTCTTCAGACGATACCCATCACCTGGCCCTTCGCTGTGTGGGGTCTGGACCTCGTCGGCCCTCTGCAGAAGGCGCCCGGGGGCTACACGCACCTGCTGGTCGCCATCGACAAATTCTCCAAGTGGATCGAGGTCCGACCCCTGAACAGCATCAGGTCCGAGCAGGCGGTGGCGTTCTTCACCAACATCATCCATTGCTTCGGGGTCCCGAACTCCATCATCACCGACAACGGCACCCAGTTCACCGGCAAAAAATTCTTGGATTTTTGCGAGGATCACAACATCCGGGTGGACTGGGCTGCCGTAGCTCATCCCATGTCAAATGGGCAAGTAGAGCGTGCCAACGGCATGATTCTACAAGGGCTCAAGCCTCGGATTTACAATGACCTCAACAAGTTCGGCAAGCGATGGATGAAGGAACTCCCCTCGGTGGTCTGGAGCCTGAGGACGACGCCGAGCAGAGCCACGGGTTTCACGCCGTTCTTCCTGGTCTACGGGGCCGAGGCCGTCTTGCCCACGGACCTGGAATACGGCTCCCCGAGGACGAGAGCCTACGACGATCAAAGCAACCAAGCTAGCCGAGAAGACTCGCTGGACCAGCTGGAAGAGGCTCGGGACAGGGCCTTACTACACTCAGCGCGGTATCAGCAGTCCCTGCGACGCTACCACGCCCGAGGGGTCCGACCCCGAGACCTCCAGGTGGGCGACCTGGTGCTTCGGCTGCGGCAAGACGCCCGAGGGAGGCACAAGCTCACGCCCCCCTGGGAGGGGCCATTCGTCATCGCCAAAGTTCTGAAGCCCGGAACGTACAAGCTGGCCAACAATCAAGGCGAGGTCTACGGCAACGCTTGGAACATCCAATAGCTACGTCGCTTCTACCCTTAATATGTTTCCAAGTTGTTCATATACCTCGCACCCACGCAAAGTTTAGTCAACAAGGAAGGGTCGGCCTCGCCTCGGCAAAGCCCGACCCTCCCTCGGGGGCTAAAAGGGGGAAAACCCCCTCTGCGTCAAAATTTTCCTCGAAAAAAATCTCTTTTACCAGAATATCTTTCGTGCTTTTTGACTACTTCGAAAAGTGGGTCCTGGAAACGACGGGGTACACGTAAGCAGTCAAGGCTGACCGAGCCGAGGGACTCCTACGCCTCCGGGATACGGATACCTCACTCATCACCTTCTGCGATAAGTAACTCGCGTTCGGATAAGGTGACTCCGCGGATCGAACAAGTCTTTACGTTCGGAAGCCCTTCTGTCGAAGAAATTCTTCAAGTCTTCTCGACCGAGTCGGTGATAGGGCCTCATGGACGAGTGAAAGTGCGCGTAAGCGGCAAGGCCGACCGAGCCGAGGGACTCCCACGCCTCCGGGATACGGATACCTCACTCCTCACCTTCCGCGAGAAGCAACTTTCGCTCGCGCAAACATCCCTGTTACCGACAAAAAGTCCAGATACTCGAAACAAGAGGAAAAGAGACGCAGCTTTACAACGCAGCAAGGGTGTGTGTTCTGGCCTCGACGGCCGCACAAAGCACACACTACAAGATAATCTGATCCTGCAGGCTCGGGTCTTGACGCTGGAAGGGGGCAGCAACACCCTCGGCATCGACGGCACCTTCGGCGAGGCCCGACCTAGCCTCGGACGGCAACGCGGTCCGAGGGTCTCCGCTCCGAAGGACGACGTCATCACCACGCCCGGGCAATCGCTGTCAGGGACTTCTCCAGGAATCCGGCCCGAGCAGGCGGCTCGGCCGGCCACCTCCGGGGCCTCGGCCAACCACCTTCCAGGGGCGCCGGCCCGGTCCGAAGCCTCGGCTGATCAACTCCAGCGTCGATCCTGCCAACGGACAACCCGGCTAGGCTCCGGCCAACCAGGTTTCATTTTCGAGCCAACTCCGCCTCTGCTCATGCTGATATCGCTACCCCTGGCCTTGACTCGTCGAAGAGCGGTCGAGGGGTCTCTTTAACTAAGCTAGAGGAGCCTCGGACAGCAGGGCCGACCGAGCCGAGGGACTCCTACGCCTCCGGGATACGGATACCTCACTCGTCACCTTGACACGGGGCGACTCATGCTTGGTGAAGCGGTTCAGATAATCAGCAGACGAGTCTTAGCGCTCGAAAAATGAGGAAGAAACACGGCTCCGTGCCGACGTTACATACATGTTCGGGCCCCGAAAGCCGACATGAACAAAAAACCCGGCACTCGAAGTGCCATTACAAACGGAACTCTGGTTCCCCCTCCGCAGGAACGAGCAACCCCACTCGACAGGGGCGGGCCTGCGGGGCTGCAGAAGACTGACGGGCGGCTCGCCGCCGCCCGCTCTGGCCACGACGACGACGGCCCCCACTCCGGATGGCCGAACTACAGCAGCGCAGGCCTCAGGGTAGGCGCCGCTGCAGTCTTGCCCCCGCCCACGCCGACGCTCGAGGGGCGAGGACAAGTACAAAGAGCCGGAGGCCCGAAGCACGGATGGTGGCGGTAATCCCGTCGGCGACGGGGACTTCTCGGGCCGCCTCCGCCTCGGCACCAACGACAGGAGCCATCAGCCTACCGGCAGATCCCCACTCAAGTCCTCCCAGATGAGCGGGGCACCGGCCTCCGCGTAAAGGCGCCGCCCCGGTGCAAAGGCAGGACCACCCCAGAACACGAACGCCGCCCTAGCAGCGCGCGGCGTCTAGGGTGGTCCTCCCGTGTAAACGGCGCGGCAGCCGCCCCCCGACAGAAGGGGCCGCCGAGAGCCAAGCCAGCGGACCCGACACGCTGGAGGTGACGACGCCCGCCGTCGATCCACCCCACGTTGTCGAAGTCCGGGCCGCCCGCAGGGCCAGTGAGCGCCCTCTCCCTCGAATGTTGCGGGAGAGGATGACCCACGAACCCATGCGGGAGGTAGAGCGCCGGCTCAGTCCGGCACCCACCCCAGCGAGGATGATGAACATCCTTGAAGCTGAGGGTGGGACCAAGATCGCAGCCCGGTTTGCTCCTCCCCACCCAGAAGCTGGTGGTCACCATCTCGGGTGACCCCCAGCGGAGGGGAGCAACCGGGCTGCCTGATGAAAATCCTTGAAGCCGAACGATGGCTGAAAGGTACCAACTCCCACGGAGTTGCGTTCCTCCAACGATGAGGCGAAAAGACGGCGGATATCCCCCATCCGGGGGCTTGGAAGGTGGAAAGACACAATGCATAAGGGAGGAAGAAGACATGGTCGCCTTACGAAAGGGGTCGCCCTCCTTTTAAAGGCGACTCTCCCTGCTTACGCCCCCAACGGTCACGGGCTGAGTCTTCTCCAACACACCTCCAAAGCCCTCCCCTGCGGCGCGGGGGCTGGGTCCCGCATGTCATGCAGACTGGCTCCGAGCAGAAGAAGCCAAACCGCCGCGCGCGGCGCACGCAACCACCCAGCGGTTACTAGTGACCCTCCACTTTTGCCCAGGCCAACGGGCGAAAGGGGCAGGCAGCCATGCAGGCGGCATGCAACCCCGCCAAGTGGCCGCGCCTCTCCGACTCCTAACCTGCCAGCACGGAGGCCCAAACCCACGCGTCGCGCGACCGGCGCGCCGGATGCTGCATGCAAGCAACTGTACCACTTGCGCCACCACCGCACCTCCTCGATTGCGGAACCGATACCGCGACCCGAGGCGACCCAGCGCGTGACCCAGCAGCGCCAGCCTGATGCAGCGGTCAAACACGGTCAAAAGTGGGCCGGCAGTAATGACGGTGGCAGGCGCGCGGGAGCAGCGGTCACGCCGTTGGCCAAGCTCACGTTCCATCCGGAGGCAGCGAGAGAACCCCCTCTCACGGCGTGAAGACGACGCGCCCGCGACCCGTCCCTCGAACGGCTCGCGCACGCGCAACGGCAGCCTCGCCAACTACTCGCCCCGTCGCATTAACTCCGCGGCTGAACAGGCGGCGCTTCTGGCAGGAGCAGCTGGCGACGCTTCGCCTTCGCCAAAACGACCACACCAAAAAAGGTACGCCGCGTCGTTCAATTTCGTATCCTTTTTTCCCTTTTTCCTCTTTCTCTATCTCTTGCAACAGGGACCGGGAAAGGGGATACCCCCAAAGGGATCCTTCCCCGTGAAGGAACTAGGCTCCGAGCCTCCTTACTGATCAGGGGTTCGAAGGCTGGCCCCCCTGAAGGGTTCAACAGCCGCCTCAGATCGCGTGGGCCCGACACCCACTACTGGTCAGAGGTTCGAAGGTCGGCCTCCCGAAAGGTTCCACGGCCGCCTCAGGCTACTCGGGCTCCGCGCCCATTACTGATCAGGGGTTCGAAGGCTGGCCCCCCGAAGGGTTCACAGTCGCCTCAGACACCGAGCGAGGGATGACCAGGGGTACGTTCGATACATAACCGAGGCTCGGGCTGCGCTCCCGAGGTACCCTAGGACATTTCCGAGACCAGCGGGAACGATCCTGTAACGGAATCCCATCGGAGGGAGGCAACGAGCCCTCGGACCCCGTCGCCAGGGGACCGGGTCCGGCAGATCACCCGCAGGTACTTTTGGGTGTGCCTCCGGGCCCCTAGCCGACCCCCAACGAACGGGGCACGGACGTCCACTCGGATTACCCGCTTGCAGCTCACCGGAGACACCATGTTCGGTGCCCATCGAGGGTAACATGGCGCTCTCCCCCCCTCCTCCTTGCGGAAAGGCGACGTAGGGGCGTATGTAAAAAAGCCGAGTCTGTCCCTGATCGCCCTCTCGCCCTGTGCGGAGGCTCGGGGGCTGCTCTCGCAAACCCGGCTCCGGCCAAACCGTTGACAGCGTCAACATACCAGCCCGAGAACTTGGGCCCCGACAGAGCACCCGGGCTACGGCCTGTTCGCATGAGGGAACCACCAGACCAGCCGAAGCATTACGCAAGGCATTAAGACCTCGAAGGAATGAAACCACTCCTCTGAGGCCTCGGGGGCTACACCCGGCGGGTGCGCTCGCGCGCACCCACCGGAACAAAATGCAACCGAGAAAGGCTGGTCCCCTTGCAAAAAAGTGCGACGAAAGCCTCCAAGCGAGTGCTAACACTCCCTTCGAGGCTCGGGGGCTACTGTCGGGGACCATAATTAGGGGTACCCTCAAGACGCCTAATTCTCAGCTGGTAACCCCCATCAGCATAAAGCTGCAGAGGCCTGATGGGTGCGATTAAGTCAGGGATCAGTCCATACGAGCGACTTGATCACGCCGCGCCCGAGCCTAGCCTCGGGCAAAGGCAGCCGACCCTGAGGTGTTTTCCGTCTCGCCCGAGGCCCCCCTTTTTTTTACGGCAGACGCACCTCCGGCTCGCCCGAGGCCTTGCCTTCGATAAGAAGCAACCCTGACTAAATCGCCGCGCCGACCGACCAAGTCACAGGGGCATTTAACGCAAAGAGTGAGACCGACGGGCAGCCAGGCCTTGCCAAAGGCGCCATAGGAAGCTCCGCCCGACCCAGGGCTCGGACTCGGGCTAAGACCCCGGAAGACGGCGAACTCCGCTCCGCCCGACCCAGGGCTCGGACTCGGGCTAAGGCCCCGGAAGACGGCGAACTCCGCTCCGCCCGACCCAGGGCTCGGACTCGGGCTAAGACCCCGGAAGACGGCGAACTCCGCTCCGCCCGACCCAGGGCTTGGACTCGGGCTAAGGCCCCGGAAGACGGCGAACTCCGCTCCGCCCGACCCAGGGCTCGGACTCGGGCTAAGGCCCCGGAAGACGGCGAACTCCGCTCCGCCCGACCCAGGGCTCAGACTCGGGCTAAGGCCCCGGAAGACGACGAACTCCGCTCCGCCCAACCCAGGGCTCGGACTCCGCCCTGACCTCTGCCGAACGACCTCCGCCTCGCCCGACCCAGGAGCTCGGGCTCGGCCTCGGCCATGGAAGACAGACTCGACCTCGGCCTCGGAGGAGCCCCCACGTCGCCCGACCTAGGGCACAAGTCCGCCACGTCAACAGGAAGCGCCATCATCACCCTACCCCGAGCCGACTTGGGCCACAGAGAACAAGACCGACGTCCCATCTGGCTAGCTCCGCCAGATAGGCAATGATGGCGCCCCGCTAGACCATGACGACGACGGCTCTCAGCACCCTTACGGAAGCAGGGGGACGTCAGCGAGAGCCCAACTATTCCGACAGCTGTCCCTCCACCAGGCTCCGTTACTCCTCCGACAGCCACGACACCACACCAGCTAGGTGCCAAGTTCTCTCCGGCTGCCACATTGGCATGTACCCAGGGCGCTAGCTCTCCCCCGCTAGACACGTAGCACTCTGCTGCATCCCCATTGTATGCCTGGATCCTCTCCTTGCGCCTATAAAAGGAAGGACCAGGGCCTTCTTAAGGAAGGTTGGCCCCCGCGGGAACGAGGGCAGGGGCAGGCGCTCTCTTGGGGCCGCTCGCTCCCCTCACCCGCGTGGACGCTTGTAACCCCCTACTGCAAGCGCACCCGACCTGGGCGTGGGACGAACACGAAGGCCGCGGGATCTCCGCCTCCCTCACGACTCGGCTCCGGCCACCTCGCTCTCCCCCCTTCGCGCTCGCCCACGCGCTCGACCCATCTGGGCTGGGGCACGCGGCACACTCACTCGTCGGCTTAGGGACCCCCCGGTCTCGAAACGCCGACAAATATGTATTGAAAAGAAGCTAGAAATCTCTACTACTTATTAATACTACTAGGTATGTGCGCGTGCGTTGCGACGACGTATAAATTATTCGATAAATATTAGTGCTCAACGATTACATGAAAACAGACAACATATATATCATCAACTCCATATCTCACAAATTAACACTAATGACATGAAATTTGTGTGCAATTCAAATAGTGATAAAATACATTGATATGCAAAAATATTATATGTTATTCTATACTTTTATTAGCATCGCCAAAAGTGGACGTTTACATATCTTAAAAGATATATAAGATTGTACATGTGCTTTGTCATTGATAAAAAATGAACAATGATAAATATGTAGCGAAAATTAATCAACATTTATTCCATAGAAGGATAGTATATTATATAAGTCTCGTGAGCGTCACAGATAATGGTATCGTAGAAATCAGGAAACAAAACGATAAAGGGTACTTGAATAGCATACCCTAATTATTCATGTCCATTAGCAATTACCATGTACTTAGCATTGCCAGATTTTATGAACGTTATGAGGACTGGATAGATATTTTCAAAAGCGGTGTCTCATCTCTCACCTGGAAAGAGAAAATATTGGATATACTCTAACGCGATAAAAAAAACTAAGATGTACTCTAATGATAATGGACTCAAGAAAAGGCTGTTAACATTAGCTCTTGTCAAAACAATCTTGTCGAAAACAAAAATCAGCAGAACGATTTTTGGCTGCTTTATTCGATAGATCAAGCCAGGGAAGAGCTTTGCTTCATATTGGGAAGTGAAAGGTCAAGCAAAATGTGAGAACAGTAGCAGGAAAAATCAACAAGGTTGCTGAGAGAATTATGTTAAAAAAGATGAGGAATGCAACTTACACTTAAATCAATTCACAATTAAAAGAAAGATAGGTCAGGAATTTGTGTAGCAGCCTGATAGATGAATTAGGGAAAACAGTGAAACCCTTAAATCAATTCAGAAAAGTGTGAAGTTAGACATAGTTGACTCACAATTAAAATAAAGGGAGATCACGGATTTGTGTAGCAGACTAATAGATGAATTGAGAAAAAATGATGACACTCTTAAATCAATTCATAAAAGTGTGAGGTATACAACTGTGTCGCAACACATTTTCTTCCTGATTCAACAAATTAACGCGACTAAGAATGGCATTAGATGGGAGTGCTTTACCACATACACAGAAGTTCAGGATAGAGACACCGAACTGAAACAACATATTGTATAGAAGTATGGACTAATAAGACAAAGGATAGGGCTAAGGGGATTGGATCACCTTGAATAGGGTAATCTTTGTGATTTGACAGGAACGGCAACACGTTGAACATATTAACCTAGTATATAGGACATAGTTTGAACCATAAAAAATTTTGGATAAGTCTACAGTTTCATATAAATGTTGTGATCTGACAGGAACTACAGTTTCATATAAAGGGAAACCATGAATTTTAAGGTCAGGTATGAAAGTCGCCTAGAGGGGGGGTGAATAGGGCGAAACTGAAAATCTCAAAAATAATCACAACTACAAGCCGTGTTAGCGTTAGAAATATAATAGAGTCAGCGAGAGAGGACGCAAAACAAATCGCAAGCGAATAATGAAGTGAGACACGCGGATTTGTTTTACCGAGGTTCGGTTCTCTCAAACCTACTCCCCGTTGAGGAGGCCACAAAGGCCGGGTCTCTTTCAACCCTTCCCTCTCTCAAACGGTCCCTCAGACCGAGTGAGCTTCTCTTTCTCAAATCACTTGGGAATCAAACTTCCCGCAAGGACCACCACACAATTGGTGTCTCTTGCCTCAATTACAAGTGAGTGTTTGATCACAAGAAAGAATGCCAAAGAAAAAGAAGCGATCCAAGCGCAAGAGCTCAAATGAACACTACAAATCACTCTCTCTAGTCACTAGGTGTAACACCCGGATTTTAGGGGTCCAAAACCCAGGCGTAAACATAATCACCAGGTGTGCTGGGACCAAGTCTCACACATATGATGAATCATGGCACAGGATCGAATGTCACATCTTTACTACATAACAGGAATTCTGTACAAAATAAATAATTACATTATAAGGAGACAACGGTCCAGCAACCCAAAGTTGACTGGGAGACGACGACCTAGACCTCTCACGAACTCATCGCAGCATCCTCCAAGCGCCTCATCCTGTGGTACCTGTTCTTGACCTGTGGGGGGGTGTGAGACAGCAAGAGTGAGCTCACATACGTTCATCGCTCAACAAGTTGTGGGGAATAATGTGCATGAACTCGCCAAAGGTGGGAGCTCACGTGAAGTGTAAGGCTTACCAAAGAAGATGGTTAGAGCTGAGCATTGCTTTTAAAGTTGGTCAGAATTTTATTAGCAGTTACTAAGTATAAGTAAATACCAACCCAGTTAAATAGTAGAACAAAAGTAACAACTTCACCTGCGATGCAATGCATATGACAAATTGAGTTTAAGTTTCATAATTTAATCATGTGAGGGTCCGAGCTGCTCATGACCGTGAGCACGGCTAGTATACCAGTTTTACACTCTGCAGAGGTTGCGCATCTTTACCCACAAGTCGTGTATCCCATGTCGCCAGGGTTTGCAAGGCCCTTAGACACTACCGAGGTGAATGGCTAGGGATCCACTACGAGGCCTTTACAAAGTTCCACTAGCTTCCGAAAACCCGCTACAGTTTATAGGAAGTTCCAATGCAGGAATCCCTTGCAGGACCGCCATCGCAGCAAAATCCTCCCGAGGGCCTCCCTACACTGACCACTCCCCTACTGCCCTTGCCCCTTTCGGGTAAGGTAGTCTTCCACTAGCTTTCCTAATTAATCAGCCAAGGGCGTCCCATTAAACCCTTGTGGTAGCACTGTTTTCCCGGGTGGTTCTCCATGTTTCAATTAACATAATGATCTTATCATGAACAGTAATAATAAACATATTATAAAAGTGTGATCATGAATAATATACCTTCATACCCAAAACCACATAAAGCACTAGCAAGTACTACCCAAAAAGTTCAGTGGTAAACAAGGTATAATGATAGACAAACTAGGGTAACCTATTGGGTCCCATCAAAATTAACCTATGCAGATCATTATGATTAATTAGAACATGAGTGGGTAAAAAGAAGTGATCAAGGGCACAACTTGCCTGGGTCTTGAGAATCCAGGTACCAACTTGCTCTTCAGATGACACGTGACCTCGCTCTAGTCGTAGCAATACAAACAAACATTGTATAGGCAAAATTAACATTACACCAAACATAAGTACAAATATAGATATTAATAATCTACATATTAAAATAAGATCACAGGAACAAGAATTATTAATTTTAGAGTTATAGATTTTAAGTTATGAATTTCTGAAGTTATCAAGCACCTAGAATAGATTAATTCAAATGAACAATTTTGCTTCAAGTTTCATGGCTAAACAGTGTTACTAGTTGAGAGACAATATTAAAATAAAATTATTGCAACTGGAATGGCTCAATTTGGAGTTACAATGAATTTAATATGAATTTCACGAGTTTCTGGCATTTATTTTCACATTAAAAATCATTTTCTATTTACTTTTACTGGATTTTCTAATTCTCTGGACTGGGCACACAAAACCAGAGAAGCTCAGGGTTTAATCTATAAGATTTCCTAGACTCAGAATTCACCCGCGTGGACGGCGGGTTCATTCGAGAAAAGGACATGGTCTCTTTAGCAAAAGCGACGGGACGAAGGGGTATCGGCCAAGCACGGCCGTTGGATTAGATTCTGAAGGTCACGATTTGATCGTGCCCTAACAGCAGTCACACGCTAGGGTTACCGTTGGATCCAAATCCGATGAACTGGATTGCCCCGAGCCCGAATTCCCTTACAGCCCTACGATCGCCCCAACGGCACAGATTTAAAGCGCGAAGGACACGTGATCCGATCACGGTCGTTCCCTGGCCATCCAACGGCCAGCACATCCCTAACCCCTCATGGCTGTCCACTCAGGGATCGACGGTGGAGGAGTCATCTTCTCCAAGGCGCCAATCGCGACCCGCGCGCGCACGGGAGACGTAGCACCGCCAGCGGGGTGCCCTCAAATGCACACAAACGCGCTCCTACGCCACCTCGTCTATGCTAAATCAAGCCAAAGGTGATGCCGCGCCCAACTACGTCGAGCAATACGCCGACCCGACCTTGGGCTAGGCGAGCTACGCCATGACGGAAAGGTAGGGCGAGAACGTGGGGGTTTCCTTACCGAAAGGTCCACGCGCCGCAAGCTCGCGTCTGAGGATCGCTCGAACACCGCCCGCGGTTCTCTATGTAGTCAGCGAAGGGGCCCCGGCTTTCTCTCGGTCCCGATTGACCGCGCATGACAATGGGGGCACAGGCGCATGCGATTTATACCCCGATGGTGAAGTCCGAGCCAGGGAAAGGAGATGCGGTTGGGTGAGATAGCCGCGAGAAAACAGGTGCGCACGCCCGCAAGAATCGTGCACAGGTTGGTGCGTTCCCCCCCCCCGGTGAGTTCGGCGGCAGGCGCGGCGAGAGATCGGCGAAACCGGTTGGGAAGACGCTACTGATGACCGGGCCCCACACACGAGCGATACAGGGATACGCGAGGGCGGATTACCCAGGCTGACGAGTGGGCCCGAGTGCGCAGAGGCTAGACTACGGGTGAGTCGCTGGACCGCGAGCGAGGGTTGGGATAGTGGGCCGAAATCGGTTTCCCGGCCCAGGCGGCGTTTTTAATCTTTTTCTTTTTTTTCCCTTTTCTTTTCCTATTTCTTATTCCTTCCTTTCCCTTTTCTACTTTGTTGACTAAAATTTTGAATTCGAATTTTTAAATGTGAACTTGCACTCGTTTTAAATGTTCTAGTTAGAACATACTAATTTGGAATGAGTTTATATATTTATAAATTTTATCTTGTCTTTTATGGTATTTCTCTCTTAAATTCCAAATCCAAATTTAACTCCCAATTTGAATTTAAATTTGGTGGTAAATTTATCCTGAGATGTGTTGCACAATTATTGTACTAGTTTTGAAAATATTATTCTGTATATACTTTATGTGAGTTTTATATTCCTTATCTCTTTCTTTTCTTATTTCTTTCTCTAAAAAAATATATTTTAAATATGGGACAAGAAGTAAAGGTTACTTCATAATTAACTATTCATGTGAATAAATACTTAAGCTGCATCACTTAATGATATAATCATTACCTGATCGGATAGAAAACTTTTCTATTACTTCTTTCCTAATATAGTTCTTGGTTCCAAAGTTTTCAGTTTTCGAGTCTCAGTACTCAAGTTTAATTCAAGATTCCTGAATTTGCTATTTTATCTCTTCATATATTTATTTTTATTATTTTTTTTACCAAATTTTGGGCTTTACAAATCCTACCCCCCTTAAAAATAATCTCGTCCTCGAGATTAGTAAGAAAGGGATGCAACCAGTTTGGTTTATGAATCAAAAGTTTTGTTTCAAGTTTTTTTTATACTCGCTAGTAGATGGTTTGGAAAATATGGATATATATGTCTGGCCATCTGTTATGTTAGATGAGGTACGATTATGGCAAGTATAGGTTGTGGCAAGGAAGTGTATAATAAGGAAAGACTTCATCCTGATCTGTGGATCTTGATTCTACTGGCGATTCAACTTGATCTTTGAAGTCTTGAGTTGATGCTTATCCTCCTTTGACATGGTGGGTCTTCTTTGGCCTTTATTCTTGGGGTTGTCATCCGAGTTAAGGACATATGGCTAAGGATATATAGTTAGGATAGCCGGGGTACACGAGGTAGGTAGGTTTTAACAGAGTTTTGCTTTTGGAGTAGATGAGCTAGGCAACCTGTAATGTAGGTTAGGTCATTGTTCACGGATGAGTTGGTGGAAGACATTAATTTAGGTTAAGATATGTTTGTAGAGATAGTGTCTAACCTATATCACCAAATTATCTGACCTGTTAATAACACACTTTAGATTGGGTCATATTTAGATTAGATAGAATCTGGATTAGGTTGGATATAACTAGATTAGACTAGATAATATCTAATTACTTTGGATTAGATCATGGTTGTTACTAGGGTGGGGTAAATATGCTTATTAGGACAAGATGAACCCATAAGGATAAGGTAGAATCTTTTGAGGTTAGTTAGATCTATTAGGATAAGATAGAATCTTTTCAAGACAAGATGAATCTATTAAAGTAATAGAGTATCTTTTAAGATAAGATGGATCTATTAAGTTAAATATATTTTAATTAGGATACGTTTAGGATCTTTTGAGATGAGATGGATCTATGAGTGTAGGATAGAATCTTTTTAGATGAGATGGATATTGTTAGGCTAGATACTTTAATGAAGGATAATTTAGTTTGTCTAGTTATTTTACAAATGCTATCCTTTATGCCTAGTTGTATATGCAGATGTAGTTGTGGACATTAATCCACAACCCATCACACTCAATCAAAAATCCAAATCAGACAAATATCATAAGAACAAACATTCAAGTGCATAGATAACCATAAAAATAGTTTTGTTTCTGTTCCTAAGATTAGGTCTCTTATTCCTAAAGGTCACTTTAGGCACAGGATTTCAAAGTGTGAAATCCACATTTGTCTTTTAGAAAGAAAAGATAAGAATAATCAGAGTAAAGCGGAAATAGACGAGAAAAGATTAAGGTGAGTTTAGAAAAGAATCAGAGTAAGGTAAGTAAAGAATGGTTGTCTAGTTCTATCTAGGTTTCGTCCTACAGTCAACATTCCTCTGATACCACTTCTGTAACACCCGGATTTTAGGGGTCCAAAACCCGGGCGTAAACATAATCACCAGGTGTGCTGAGACCAAGTCTCACACATATGATGAATCATGGCACAGGATCGAATGTCACATCTTTACTACATAACAGGAATTCTGTACAAAATAAATAATTACATTATAAGGAGACAACGGTCCAGCAACCCAAAGTTGACTGGGAGACGACGACCTAGACCTCTCACGAACTCATCGCAGCATCCTCCAAGCGCCTCATCCTGTGGTACCTGTTCTTGACCTGTGGGGGGGTGTGAGACAACAAGAGTGAGCTCACATACGTTCATCGCTCAACAAGTTGTGGGGAATAATGTGCATGAACTCGCCAAAGGTGGGAGCTCACGTGAAGTGTAAGGCTTACCAAAGAAGATGGTTAGAGCTGAGCATTGCTTTTAAAGTTGGTCAGAATTTTATTAGCAGTTACTAAGTATAAGTAAATACCAACCCAGTTAAATAGTAGAACAAAAGTAACAACTTCACCTGCGATGCAATGCATATGACAAATTGAGTTTAAGTTTCATAATTTAATCATGTGAGGGTCCGAGCTGCTCATGACCGTGAGCACGGCTAGTATACCAGTTTTACACTCTGCAGAGGTTGCGCATCTTTACCCACAAGTCGTGTATCCCATGTCGCCAGGGTTTGCAAGGCCCTTAGACACTACCGAGGTGAATGGCTAGGGATCCACTACGAGGCCTTTACAAAGTTCCACTAGCTTCCGAAAACCCGCTACAGTTTATAGGAAGTTCCAATGCAGGAATCCCTTGCAGGACCGCCATCGCAGCAAAATCCTCCCGAGGGCCTCCCTACACTGACCACTCCCCTACTGCCCTTGCCCCTTTCGGGTAAGGTAGTCTTCCACTAGCTTTCCTAATTAATCAGCCAAGGGCGTCCCATTAAACCCTTGTGGTAGCACTGTTTTCCCGGGTGATTCTCCATGTTCCAATTAACATAATGATCTTATCATGAACAGTAATAATAAACATATTATAAAAGTGTGATCATGAATAATATACCTTCATACCCAAAACCACATAAAGCACTAGCAAGTACTACCCAAAAAGTTCAGTGGTAAACAAGGTATAAAGATAGACAAACTAGGGTAACCTATTGGGTCCCATCAAAATTAACCTATGCAGATCATTATGATTAATTAGAACATGAGTGGGTAAAAAGAAGTGATCAAGGGCACAACTTGCCTGGGTCTTGAGAATCCAGGTACTAACTTGCTCTTCAGATGACACGTGACCTCGCTCTAGTCGTAGCAATACAAACAAACATTGTATAGGCAAAATTAACATTACACCAAACATAAGTACAAATATAGATATTAATAATCTACATATTAAAATAAGATCACAGGAACAAGAATTATTAATTTTAGAGTTATAGATTTTAAGTTATGAATTTCTGAAGTTATCAAGCACCTAGAATAGATTAATTCAAATGAACAATTTTGCTTCAAGTTTCATGGCTAAACAGTGTTACTAGTTGAGAGACAATATTAAAATAAAATTATTGCAACTGGAATGGCTCAATTTGGAGTTACAATGAATTTAATATGAATTTCACAAGTTTCTGGCATTTATTTTCACATTAAAAATCATTTTCTATTTACTTTTACTGGATTTTCTAATTCTCTGGACTGGGCACACAAAACCAGAGAAGCTCAGGGTTTAATCTATAAGATTTCCTAGACTCAGAATTCACCCGCGTGGACGGCGGGTTCATTCGAGAAAAGGACAGGGTCTCTTTAGCAAAAGCGACGGGACGAAGGGGTATCGGCCAAGCACGGCCGTTGGATTAGATTCTGAAGGTCACGATTTGATCGTGCCCTAACAGCAGTCACACGCTAGGGTTACCGTTGGTTCCAAATCCGATGAACTGGATTGCCCCGAGCCCGAATTCCCTTACAGCCCTACGATCGCCCCAACGGCACAGATTTAAAGCGCGAAGGACACGTGATCCGATCACGGTCGTTCCCTGGCCATCCAACGGCCAGCACATCCCTAACCCCTCATGGCTGTCCACTCAGGGATCGACGGTGGAGGAGTCATCTTCTCCAAGGCGCCAATCGCGACCCGCGCGCGCACGGGAGACGTAGCACCGCCAGCGGGGTGCCCTCAAATGCACACAAACGCGCTCCTACGCCACCTCGTCTATGCTAAATCAAGCCAAAGGTGATGCCGCGCCCAACTACGTCGAGCAATACGCCGACCCGACCTTGGGCTAGGCGAGCTACGCCATGACGGAAAGGTAGGGCGAGAACGTGGGGGTTTCCTTACCGAAAGGTCCACGCGCCGCAAGCTCGTGTCTGAGGATCGCTCGAACACCGCCCGCGGTTCTCTATGTAGTCGGCGAAGGGGCCCCGGCTTTCTCTCGGTCCCGATTGACCGCGCATGACAATGGGGGCACAGGCGCATGCGATTTATACCCCGATGGTGAAGTCCGAGCCAGGGAAAGGAGATGCGGTTGGGTGAGATAGCCGCGAGAAAACAGGTGCGCACGCCCGCAAGAATCGTGCACAGGTTGGTGCGTTCCCCCCCCCCCCCGATGAGTTCGGCGGCAGGCGCGGCGAGAGATCGGCGAAACCGGTTGGGAAGACGCTACTGATGACCGGGCCCCACACACGAGCGATACAGGGATACGCGAGGGCGGATTACCCAGGCTGACGAGTGGGCCCGAGTGCGCAGAGGCTAGACTACGGGTGAGTCGCTGGACCGCGAGCGAGGGTTGGGATAGTGGGCTGAAATCGGTTTCCCGGCCCAGGCGGCGTTTTTAATCTTTTTCTTTTTTTTCCTTTTCTTTTCCTATTTCTTATTCCTTCCTTTCCCTTTTCTACTTTGTTGACTAAAATTTTGAATTCGAATTTTTAAATGTGAACTTGCACTCGTTTTAAATGTTCTAGTTAGAACATACTAATTTGGAATGAGTTTATATATTTATAAATTTTATCTTGTCTTTTATGGTATTTCTCTCTTAAATTCCAAATCCAAATTTAACTCCCAATTTGAATTTAAATTTGGTGGTAAATTTATCCTGAGATGTGTTGCACAATTATTGTACTAGTTTTGAAAATATTATTCTGTATATACTTTATGTGAGTTTTATATTCCTTATCTCTTTCTTTTCTTATTTCTTTCTCTAAAAAAATATATTTTAAATATGGGACAAGAAGTAAAGGTTACTTCATAATTAACTATTCATGTGAATAAATACTTAAGCTGCATCACTTAATGATATAATCATTACCTGATCGAATAGAAAACTTTTCTATTACTTCTTTCCTAATATAGTTCTTGGTTCCAAAGTTTTCAGTTTTCGAGTCTCAGTACTCAAGTTTAATTCGAGATTCCTGAATTTGCTATTTTATCTCTTCATATATTTATTTTTATTATTTTTTTTACCAAATTTTGGGCTTTACACTAGGGCTTTGTGTGGAGTTGGGAGAGGATTTGATCTCTTTTGGTGTGCTTTGCAATGAATGCTAGCTCTTGTATA
Source organism: Zea luxurians (assembly GCA_029449295.1). Lineage (NCBI taxonomy): Eukaryota > Viridiplantae > Streptophyta > Magnoliopsida > Poales > Poaceae > Zea > Zea luxurians. Next base: position 34,017,445 of record JAOPSE010000016.1, on the reverse strand, counting down.
GTAGTTGAAAGCTGAAAAACTTGGATGCAATGAATGGTGGGGTGGTTGGGGTATTTATAGCCCCAACCACCAAAAGTGGCCGTTGGGAGGCTGTCTGTTCGATGGCGCACCGGACAGTCCGGTGCACACCGGACATGTCCGGTGCCCCCGCCACGTCATCAATGCCGTTGGATTCTGACCGTTGGAGCTTCTGACTTCTGGGCCCGCCTGGATGTCCGGTGCACACCGGACATCTCCTGTTCATTGTCCGGTGCGCCAGTATGGGCGCGCCTGACTTCTGCGCGCGCAGAGCGCGCATTGAATGCGCCGCAGGTAGCCGTTGGCGCCGAAATAGCCGTTGCTCCGTGGTTATACCGGACAGTCCGGTGCACACCGGACATGTCCGGTGAATTATAGCGGAGCGGCTGCTGCGCGATCCCGAGGCTGGCGAGTTGCGGAGGCCGCGCTTCCTTGGAGCACCGGACACTGTCCGGTGTACACCGGACAGTCCGGTGAATTATAGCGGAGCGGCTTGAGAAATTCCCGAAGGTGGCGAGTTCGAGTTGGAGTCCTCTGGTGCACCGGACACTGTCCGGTGGCGCACCGGACACTGTCCGGTGTACACCGGACAGTCCGGTGCCTCCAGACCAGAGGTGCCTTCGGTTGCCTCTTTGCTCCTTTGTTGAATCCAAAACTTGATCTTTTTATTGGCTGAGTGTGAACCTTTTGCACCTGTATAACTTATACTAGAGCAAACTAGTTAGTCCAATATTTGTGTTGGGCAATTCAACCACCAAAATTATTTAGGGACTAGGTGTAAGCCTAATTCCCTTTCAATCTCCCCCTTTTTGGTGATTGATGCCAACACAAACCAAAGCAAATATTGAAGTGCATAATTGAACTAGTTTGCATAATGTAAGTGCAAAGGTTGCTTGGAATTGAGCCAATATAAATGCTTACATGATGCGCATGGATTGTTTTCTTTGTTTTTGACATATTGGACCATATCTGCACCACAAGTTTTGTTTTTGCAAACTCTTTTGTAAATTCTTTTCAAAGTCCTTTTGCAAGATAGTCAAAGGTAAATGAATAAGATTTTGCAAAGCATTTTCAAGTTTTGAAATTTTCTTCCTTTGTTCCAAATGCTTTTCCTTTGACTAAACAAAACTCCCCCTCAAATAAAGTCTCCTCTTAGTGTTCAAGAGGGTTTTAAGACATCAATTTTGAAAATACTACTTGCTCCCCCTTTAGAGCACAAAGAGATACCAATTTTGAAATTTTTCATCCGATTGACAAACATTAGTTTTAAAATTAGGGTGGTGGTGCGGTCCTTTTGCTTTGGACTCATATTTTCTCCCCCTTTGGCATGAATCGCCAAAAACGGAATTATTAGAGCCCTAGGAAGTACTTTTTCCTCCTTTGGTCATAAAATAAATGAGTGAAGATTATACCAACGTTGGAGAGCGATGCGGAGCGACGGCGAAGGATGAGTAGTAGAGCGGAGTGGAAGCCTTTGTCTTCGCCGAAGACTCCAATTCCCTTTCAATATACCTATGACTTGGTTTGGAATACACTTGAAAACACATTAGTCATAGCATAAAAAAGAGACATGATCAAAGGTATTCTTATGAGCTATGTGTGCAAGTTTAGCAAAAGAAATTCCTAGAATCAAGAATATTAAGCTCATGCCTAAGTCTGGTAAAAGATTGTTCATCAAGTGGCTTGGTAAAGATATCGGCTAATTGATCTTTAGTGTTAATGTATGAAATCTTGATATCCCCCTTTTGTTGGTGATCCCGAAGAAAATGATACCGAATGGCTATGTGTTTAGTGCGGCTATGCTCAACGGGATTATCCGCCATGCGGATTGCACTCTCATTATCACATAGAAGAGGAACTTTGGTTAATTTGTAACCGTAGTCCCGCAGGGTTTGCCTCATCCAAAGCAATTGCGCGCAACAATGGCCTGCGGCAATATACTCGGCTTCGGCGGTAGAAAGAGCGACCGAATTTTGCTTCTTTGAAGCCCATGACACCAAGGATCTTCCCAAGAACTGGCAAGTCCCCGATGTGCTCTTCCTATTAATCTTACACCCCGCCCAATCGGCATCCGAATAACCAATCAAATCAAAAGTGGATCCCTGAGGGTACCAAAGCTCAAACTTAGGAGTATACGCCAAATATCTCAAGATTCGTTTTACGGCCGTAAGGTGTGATTCCTTAGGGTCGGCTTGGAATCTTGCACACATGCATACGGAAAGCATAATGTCCAATAGAGTTCGATTCTTCCTCTCCACTACACCATTTTGTTGTGGAGTGTAGGGAGAAGAGAACTCATGCTTGATGCCCTCCTCCTCAAGGAAGCCTTCAATTTGAGAGTTCTTGAACTCCGTCCCATTGTCGCTTCTAATTTTCTTGATCCTTAAGCTGAACTCATTTTGAGCCCGTCTCAAGAATCCCTTTAAGGTCTCTTGGGTATGAGATTTGTCCTGCAAAAAGAACACCCAAGTGAAGCGAGAATAATCATCCACAATAACTAGACAGTACTTACTCCCGCCGATGCTTATGTAAGTGATCGGGCCGAATAGGTCCATGTGTAGGAGCTCCAGTGGCCTGTCACTAGTCATGATGTTCTTGTGTGGATGATGAGTGCCAACTTGCTTCCCGGCTTGGCATGCGCTACAAATCCTGTCTTTCTCAAAATGAACGTTGGTTAGTCCTAAAATGTGTTCTCCCTTTAGAAGCTTGTGAAGATTCTTCATTCCAACATGGGCTAGTCGGCGGTGCCAGAGCCAACCCAAGTTAGTCTTAGCAATCAAGCAAGTGTCGAGTTCAGCTCTATCAAAATCTACCAAGTATAGCTGACCCTCTAACACTCCCTTAAATGCTATTGAATCATCACTTCTTCTAAAGACAGTAACACCTATATCAGTAAATAGACAGTTGTAGCCCATTTGACATAATTGGGATACGGAAAGCAAATTGTAATATAAAGAATCAACAAGAAAAACATTGGAAATAGTATGGTCAGGTGATATAGCAATTTTACCCAATCCTTTGACCAAACCTTGATTTCCATCCCCGAATGTGATAGCTCGTTGGGGATCTTGGTTTTTCTCATATGAGGAGAACATCTTTTTCTCCCCTGTCATGTGGTTTGTGCACCCGTTGTCGAGTATCCAACTTGAACCCCCGGATGCATAAACCTACAAAACAATTTTAGTTCTTGACTTTAGGTACCCAAACGGTTTTGGGTCCTTTAGCATTAGAAACAAGAACTTTGGGTACCCAAACACAAGTCTTTGATCCCTTGTGTTTGCCCCCAACAAATTTAGCAACTACCTTGCCGGATTTGCTAGTAAGCACATAAGAAGCATCAAAAGTTTTAAATGAAATAGCATGATCATTTGATGCATTAGGAGTTTTCTTTCTAGGCAACTTGGCACAGGTTGGTTGCCTAGAACTAGATGTCTCACCCTTATACATAAAAGCATGATTAGGGCCAGAGTGAGACTTCCTAGAATGAATTTTCCTAATTTTGCTCTCAGGATAACCGGCAGGATATAAAATGTAACCCTCGTTATCTTGAGGCATGTGAGCCATGCCCTTAACAAAGTTAGAAAAGTTCTTAGGAGGGGCATTAAGTTTGACATTGTCTCCCCTTTGGTAGCCAATGCCATCCTTGATGCCAGGGCGTCTCCCATTATAAAGCATACTTCTAGCAAATTTAAACTTTTCATTTTCTAAGTTATGCTCGGCAATTTTTGCATCTAATAATGCTATATGATCATTTTGTTGTTTAATTAAAGCCATGTGATCATGAATAGCATTGATATCAACATCTCTACATCTAGTACAAATAGAAACAGGCTCAACATTAGATGTAGAGGGTTTGCAAGATTTTAGTTCTACAACCTTAGCATGTAACATATCATTCTTAGTTTTAAGGTCGGAAATAATAGTATTGCAAACATCAAAATTTTTAGCCTTAGCAATCAAATTTTCATTTTCTACTCTAAGGCTAGCAAGAGACTCATTCAATTCCTTAATCTTAGCAAGCAAATCATCATTATTATTTCTAAGACTGGGAATTGAATCAATACAAACATGAGAATCAACCTTAGCAATTAATCTAGTATTTTCATTTCTAAGGTTGTTAATGGTCTCATGGCAAGTGCTTAGCTCACTAGACAATTTTTCACATTTTTCTACCTCTAGAGCATAAGCGTTTTTAACCTTAACATGTTTCTTGTTTTCCTTGATTAGGAAATCCTCTTGGGAGTCCAAGAGATCATCCTTTTCATGGATAGCACTAATTAGCTCATTTAATTTTTCTTTTTGTTCCATGTTAAGGTTGGCAAAAAGGTTATGCAAATTGTCTTCCTCACCACTAGCATTATCATCACTAGAAGATTCATATTTAGTGGAGGATTTAGATTTAACCTTCTTCCTTTTGTCGTCCTTTGCCATGAGGCACTTGTGGCCGACATTTGGGAAGAGGAGTCCCTTGGTGACGGCGATGTTGGCGGCGTCCCCGTCGGAGGAGGACTCGGTGGAGCTCTCGTCGGAGTCCCATTCCCGGCAAACATGGGCATCGCCGCCCTTCTTCTTGTAGTACTTCTTCTTTTCTCTCCTCTTTCCCTTCTTGTCGTCGCCCCTGTCACTGTCACTAGACATAGGACATTTTGCAATAAAATGACCGGGCTTACCACATTTGTAGCAAACCTTCTTGGAACGGGATTTGTAATCCTTCCCCTTCCGTTGCTTGAGGATTTGCCGAAAGCTTTTGATGATTAAGGCCATCTCCTCATTGTTGAGCTTGGAGGCGTCAATTGGTTGTCTACTTGGTGTAGACTCCTCCTTCTTCTCCTCCGTTGCCTTGAAGGCCACCGGTTGCGCCTCGGATGTGGAAGGTTCGTCAAGCTCGTTGATCTTCTTTGAGCCCTTAATCATGCATTCAAAGCTCACAAAATTCCCGATAACTTCCTCGGGGGTCATTAGTGGATATCTAGGATTACCACGAATTAATTGAACTTGAGTGGGGTTAAGGAAAATAAGAGCTCTTAAAATAACCTTAACCACTTCGTGGTCATCCCACTTTTTGCTCCCGAGGTTGCGCACTTGGTTCACCAAGGTCTTGAGCCGATTGTACATATCTTGTGGCTCCTCCCCTTGGCGAAGACGGAAGCGACCGAGCTCCCCCTCGATCGTTTCCCGCTTGGTGATCTTGGTGAGTTCATCACCCTCGTGCGCGGTCTTGAGTAGGTCCCAAATCTCCTTTGCATTCTTCAACCCTTGCACTTTGTTGTATTCCTCCTTGCTTAAAGAGGCGAGGAGTATGGTTGTGGCTTGGGAGTTGAAGTGCTCGATTTGGGCCACTTCGTCCGTATCATAATCCTCATCCCCTACAGAAGGTACCTGTGCTCCAAACTCAACAACATTCCATATACTTTTGTGGAGTGAGGTTAGATGAAATTTCATTAAATCACTCCACCTAGCATAATCTTCGCCATCAAAAGTTGGCGGTTTGCCTAATGGAACGGAAAGTAATGGAGTATGTCTAGATGTACGGGAATAGTGTAAGGGGATCTTACTAAACTTCTTGCGCTCTTGGCGCTTAGAAGTTACGGACGGTGTATCGGAGTCGGAGGTGGATGTTGATGAAGTGTCGGTCTCGTAGTAGACCACCTTCCTCATCCTCTTGTGCTTGTCGCCTTTCCGATGCGACTTGTGAGAAGAAGATTTTTCCTTCTTCTCTTTATGGTGAGAAGAGGAAGATCTTTTCTCCTTCCGTTTGGAGGGGTCCTTCTTCTTCTCCCTCCTCTTGGTGCGGGACTCTTCCGATGAAGTGCTCCCTTGGCTTGTAGTGGGCTTGTCGCCGGTCTCCATCTCCCTCTTGGTGTGATCTCCCGACATCACTTCGAGCGGGTTAGGCTCTAATGAAGCACCGGGCTCTGATACCAATTGAAAGTCGCCTAGAGGGGGGGGGGGGGTGAATAGGGCAAAACTGAAAATCTCAAAAATAATCACAACTACAAGCCGTGTTAGCGTTAGAAATATAATAGAGTCAGCGAGAGAGGGCGCAAAACAAATCGCAAGCGAATAATGAAGTGAGACACGCGGATTTGTTTTACCGAGGTTCGGTTCTCTCAAACCTACTCCCCGTTGAGGAGGCCACAAAGGCCGGGTCTCTTTCAACCCTTCCCTCTCTCAAACGGTCCCTCAGACCGAGTGAGCTTCTCTTTCTCAAATCACTTGGGAATCAAACTTCCCGCAAGGACCACCACACAATTGGTGTCTCTTGCCTCAATTACAAGTGAGTGTTTGATCACAAGAAAGAATGCCAAAGAAAAAGAAGCGATCCAAGCGCAAGAGCTCAAATGAACACTACAAATCACTCTCTCTAGTCACTAGGGCTTTGTGTGGAGTTGGGAGAGGATTTGATCTCTTTTGGTGTGCTTTGCAATGAATGCTAGCTCTTGTATAGTAGTTGAAAGCTGAAAAACTTGGATGCAATGAATGGTGGGGTGGTTGGGGTATTTATAGCCCCAACCACCAAAAGTGGCCGTTGGGAGGCTGTCTGTTCGATGGCGCACCGGACAGTCCGGTGCACACCGGACATGTCCGGTGCCCCCGCCACGTCATCAATGCCGTTGGATTCTGACCGTTGGAGCTTCTGACTTCTGGGCCTGCCTGGATGTCCGGTGCACACCGGACATCTCCTGTTCATTGTCCGGTGCGCCAGTATGGGCGCGCCTGACTTCTGCGCGCGCAGAGCGCGCATTGAATGCGCCGTAGGTAGCCGTTGGCGCCGAAATAGCCGTTGCTCCGTGGTTATACCGGACAGTCCGGTGCACACCGGACATGTCCGGTGAATTATAGCGGAGCGGCTGCTGCGCGATCCCGAGGCTGGCGAGTTGCGGAGGCCGCGCTTCCTTGGAGCACCGGACACTGTCCGGTGTACACCGGACAGTCCGGTGAATTATAGCGGAGCGGCTTGAGAAATTCCCGAAGGTGGCGAGTTCGAGTTGGAGTCCTCTGGTGCACCGGACACTGTCCGGTGGCGCACCGGACACTGTCCGGTGTACACCGGACAGTCCGGTGCCTCCAGACCAGAGGTGCCTTCGGTTGCCTCTTTGCTCCTTTGTTGAATCCAAAACTTGATCTTTTTATTGGCTGAGTGTGAACCTTTTGCACCTGTATAACTTATACTAGAGCAAACTAGTTAGTCCAATATTTGTGTTGGGCAATTCAACCACCAAAATTATTTAGGGACTAGGTGTAAGCCTAATTCCCTTTCAAGGTAGATATATTTTTAGACAAAACTTTGGACACCATACTGCATATCATATTAGTGTTTGTGAAGAGAGGTGTGGTTTCATATTTAAGTGACTGATGTTTTAAAAAATAAAAAATCTGACAAGTGCTAAAATAGCTCATGTGGTACACTTAATATACAAAATGTCATGCAGGACATATTGCCCACAAATATTGATTCAACTACAACTAAAACTCTATTTATTTACGGAAAGGGTGCACGAATGATAAAGCTATAATCAATTAGAGAAAAGGAAACATATATAAAACTTAGACACACAAACCTGAAATTGCCAAATGAACAGCCACACGAGTAGTTCTCTATTTTGTAAACCAAGTCTGTTTGTGTTTCAGAGAGGTGTGGTGTTCATATTTGAGTGCTCAGAGAGTTGTCTTCCATCCTATACTCGAGCATCGCAAGATTTGGGCGGGGCTGGCGCGTAGAATGGGAAGTACTCGAGCATCGCAAGATCCGGGCGGGGTTGGCGCGTAGAATGGGAAGAATGAGATGGTGGGGTGGTCCTACACTTGCGATGGGATGCGGGCCGATGGTGGTCCTGTGCACTGGATAGCGACGAGGGGATTGGGTTGTGATTCCTTCCATGGCGACGAGGCATGGATTGTGTTTGGGATGCGGAGGATATGGGCGGGGCATCCGCGGTGCATGGGAAGAACGATTGGGTAGGGTGGTCCTACGTGCGCGGGTCGTCGGCGATGGGATTCCTGCGCGCTGGATTGCTGCGAGGCGTGGATAGCGGCGAGGGGATGTGTTTCCTTGTGTGGCAGTGACATGATTTTTCCTTCCATGGCCGATTGCGGCTAGGACCATGCAGATGCGGGGATAGTGGGGAGGGCGCACACGGGGAAGAAGGGAGACAATATCATGTGGGTCGTATGCGTCGTGAGGAGGCAGAACTATAGGTGTACATTCGGGCCGCCCGACCCGGCCCAGCCCAAGCCCGAAAAGGCCCGTATTGTTTGAATTTTGGGCCGGCCCAGCCCGTTTGAAATTTGGGCCGTGCCGGCCCACGTGCCTAGCCCTCGACCCACGGCCCGACCCGTAATTGCTTAAACGTGCCGGGCTCATTTCGGACGGCCCGAAATTCACATTAGGGCCCGAAATTCAATTTTTGGCCCGAAATTCAAAACAAATTTAATAAACCAAATAAAAGATAAGACAAATAAATTTGACCAAAAGCAAACTTAATATTTGTATTAAGTTACCAGAGCTATGCAATGACTACATCGTTTACAAATCATTTTGTTAGAAATAAAAAGAGTATAATCAGCTCTATATAAAGTTCGTAAGTTGAGTTCATTATCTAATATTCAAAACAAAAATAAAATTACATCACATACTCTAATTCAAAGCTACAAAAAACATCTAACTAACATTATCTCTAGCTTTGTGTTCTTTATCAAGTACATGAAAGTGTGGAATGAAGTGTGATTTTAATAAATATATGGGCCATTTCGTGCCTCTATATGGGCTATTTCGTGCCTGTCTTAAACGGGTCGTGCTCGTGCTCGTGCTCGTGTCCGCCCATGGGCCGCGACCTCGGCCCGAACCCGACCTGATATATTGAGCCGTACCGGCCCGACACTAAAATATTTCGGACCATGCCGGGGCCGTGTTTTTTTCCGTGCTTCGGGCCGACCCATCAGGCCCGGCTCAAATGTACACCTATAGGCAGAACCGTGCACCGCGATCTACGTTAGGTTCTTATATAGTAGTAGAGATAAGGCTAGCATGCCTCTCCTGGTTCTGTCTCTCTTGGTTCTGCCTCTACTGTCTCCGACGGGGTGGCTCCCCGTGTGTCAAGTGTGTCTTCCCCACGTCCTAATCACAAGACCACTTGAGAGTCGAGAGAACCACCTCCTGACTGCTACTGCCGCTACCTCCCCTCTCTGCTTGCCTTCGCTCCCCTCTTCTCCTTCGTCTAGGGTTTGCCGCCGCCGTCCGATCCGAGGTAGATGTCACCCACAACAGCCATGGCGCTGCTGTCTCAGGCCCCGTCTAACTCAGGTATGTGCCCTCCTCGTCTCCCTCCTCTCCTTCCTGTCGGACCACCTGCTCCACGACCACCTCGTCACCGTCATTTCCGCCTTTGCCTCCGCCCTCACCGCGCCCATCTCCAGGGACCATGAGGGCCTGCACCTCGCTGCCTCGTCGACGTGCTCCTCGTCACCGCTAACCGCCCCAACCACATGTTCGACTATGCCGCGCGCGCTCTCTTGCGACGCCCTGCGCGCCCTCGATGCCGCGCTACCGGGTCTCCTTGCCGAGGTCCTCGGGCACCTCTCCGCGCTCGCCGGCCAGGCAATCCTACCTCCTCTTGCTCGCCTCCGGCGCACGCCACGCCGTGTGCCTCAGGAGGCTCTCCTTAGCGTTTCCATCCTGGTGGACTGGTGGTAGCAGGCCCGCCCATCCCCTTCATCATACCTCCTCACCTGCTCTTGCCTCCTGGCGCGTCCATGGCGCCACCATCGAAACGTCAGAGACATAAGGAAGCTGCTCGCTCTGCTTCTGGACCGTTCATAGGTGCTCACACCTACAGCGGCCATGGAGATGATGGCCATTCTTGCCAAGGTCGCGTCGGCTATGCTCCAGTGGGCGTCGGCGGTTGCAGCGCACATTCAAGTGCACTTCGGGGGGATGCTGCATTCGTCCAATGCCATGCTGCTACACTCGCTACTCACTCCTTTGCTCCAGTTCCCAGATGCCTTCGGAGCTGAGGATGAGCGCCCGTGAGGTGCACCGTCAACTCGCAGTGCCATTGTTGGCTTTGCATTGGCTACTCGCTGGCAGTTTCAGAAATCTGGTGTCTGGTCTCACCCATTGGTTTTACCCTGTCGTGTTTGATCCCCTTGGGCTCAAGGGCAAGAAGTTGGATTGTCTACCTTATGTTGCTACTGGTGTTGATGGGGAGAAGGTTGCAGTAGCAGGCAGAGCAAGTGAGCAATTGATTAGGCTCAAAATACAGAAAATCCATATTGGAAATCTACTGCCTACGACCACCATATTCCATTGTCGCCGTGATCTAGCGAGCCTGTACGGCTGGATGAGCCAGAGCCATGACGCAAAACCTGATGGAATCACGTGAAGACGCTCGTGAGGGATCGCCACCAAATAGGCACTAGCGACAACTGTGAGAATCTGATACCAATTTTTATATCTCGTGTGATAGCCGGGATATTACGGACCATGATAGAAGAACTCAGAACAAGGTTTGGGAAGAATGGCATGAAAAAAAAAATGAACCAGATGAAAAGATAGAAGTGTTCGGAAGTAGTTTTCTGTTATTTTCGTGGTGTCCAACTAGGTTGTCCGCTTTAAATTAAAGCTAGTTGTTTGAACTGCCGCAACTGTAATATATAGAGACAAAAACATTGTATAAACATTAGAAATCGGTACAGATTAAAGCCAGACGAACAGACTAATGACGCTCAATATATCCTCACGCCCTTGATTGGCCTCCAACTTTACGACACACGTCATCATACCGCCAAAACATTGTCATTTATCCTCAATACTGACATATGTCGGCCTTCGTATCCAGTTGCAGCCATCCTAACTATTGTCGTGCCGACCTTCCTAGGGTGAAAAGTCAAGTAATCTCTGTTAGCAGTTTTGCACGTTGCAAAGGTTTTCGTGATGGATTAGTACTAGCTGTTATGCGCTTCGACAGTCTCTATCCCTATCGCTCGTGTGGGTTCGAACAAAATCCAAAAAAAGAAGTCCACATGATCAAGTTAGGTAATTTAGCTGGTCCAGTGGGCGGCCCATTTCCTGAGGGGTTTATTGGGCCTCAGCCTTTTACTGTTTTAATGTACCGTTAGTTCCAGTTTGAACGCTCGTAAAAATTTTTAGTTCCAAAAAGATTACCCAAATTTACGTTTAGCTATTCTCTAAAATAGATTTTATAAAAAAAGGAATAGATTAGTCCAAGTGTCCAACAAACTCTATAAATTCAGAGCTTTATATAGAGAGACTATCTAAAAATAGAGAGCGAAGATGTATGAACTGAGAGCCACTAAATTTGAAGAATCATATATAGTCTATTGAAGATGTTTTTCTTCTAACAATTGTCAATTTTATCTTTACAAAATAATTTGGTTAGTCTCTTGGAGTTGCTCTAATCTAACGTAGCACCAATTCGTGTGCTTCTTTGACTCAGTTGTTTTCCCTTCCTACTTCTCTTAATGAAACACATGCGTTACACCTTCTCAAAAAAATAGAATTCCCAGTCTTTCGTTGATCATTGATCACAGTGAGCGGGTTCCCTGTGTCCTACTGGTCACATGGCTGATCATCTGGAAGCAGGGGAGTCTTGAGTTCTTTGTCTCTAGCAAATGCCTTGGTAGCTTGTGTAATCGTGTTGTATTGAAAAACAAGAACATACTTCTCATTCTAATACTACCTTCATTCTTAAATATTTGTCGTCGGTTAGTTTATTTTTAACTAAACGGCGGCAAATAAAAAAACGGAAGGAGTATTTTTTTTCGTCTGAAAACCAGTCTAATACATAGATATACATCTCCTGCATATGTTATCAAACCAAAAAAAAAAAAATCAATGGTGGCAATGCTTTACAGATTTCTCTTTAAGAGCAACATTTACTACTTGAACTTCCGTTCCTCCAAACCATGGAATCTTGGCACGACATGTATGAGACTTTTGTTGCCTTTGAAGAAAGTTTAAAGGCAACATAATGATCTGAATTCCCGATTCTGTATGATATTGACTTGACATATAGAAGAGCAGCTCCTGCGGGAATCCGCCCGATAAAAATTCGTACAAGACGCTTTGAAAAAGACCAGTGTTTTAATCCTGTAGGCGTGGCAATAAGAAAGCATCATGATTTTTCAAACTTCTCTGTATATATCTGGATCATCTTCTTATCAGTGTGTCACCATTCACCCACGCCATGAGATTATTTATGCTGCAGCTGCTAGTGGAATTCTCAAGGAAAGGATGCGTCTTTATTGTCTTTTATACAAGTGGGCTCACATTCCTCGCTTCGCTTTGTTCTTTCCCCTTGTGCAAAGCGATTCCATTTCGTTTCCGCTTTGAGATGGGATTGGGAATGGGATCGCTCCTGTCCTTGCGTCGCGCCACGTGGCGATTCCACGCGCGTTAGAAGGTGGTGGCAGTAGAAGGGGCAGATCATATGAGCTGTGGTTGACTCTTTCTTGACCACATGCCCTTTGTGTAGCTCATTAACTGGACATTCTGATGCTCTATCATTTTGTAGATACAATACCAGTATAAATTTCTCTTTTTTCTAAAAAAAAAATGCATGCCATACTATGAGTACGTCTATCTTCAGCAGACTCTTTATCTTACCTCTTATTTGAAAAATCACTCTTCAAACCGTGTAATCTACATTGTAAAACGGTATTTTCTATGCACATTTGCACGGCTTGTTGAAGATGACCTAAGTCTATTGTACCGCCATTTCGAAAAAATAGTGGTAGATCAGACTTTTTTTTATTTCTATTGTTTTATCTCTACTATATTAAATCACCAGTTCCAACGTTCTTCCGCGTCAATATTTTTCAAAAAAAAACCCCTGCATTTATTTAGGAATCAACCTGCACTCCTATAATCTCTTCTCTGCTACTATAATAGAAGAATTTATGTAAAAAATAAGATAAAATTATCTATAAGTGAGTGTTTGAACCTTGGTTGTTGGCTCCATATTCACATTTCACACCCACCTAATCAATAGAAAAAATATATATTGTGTGCTATTAAAAACAAAAGATTTATTCTATATCCTACATATAAAAATCGTAGCAATCCATGGGACGTGTCAATAGTGTTGGTTATATGTAATATTTATTATTACATGCACTGCACAGTCGAGGCAAAGTCGATCGTGCGTGTGACGTTGTAACATGGAAAACAGCAGTATTTCCGCATTGCTAACGCGCTACATCCGCAACCAGTGTTCCTGCAGGATGTATCGTTTCGGAAGCGCGCGACGAGACGGGTAGCGGCCGGTTCAACGGTGACGGGGACCAGTTGCTAGCTAGCTAGCTTGGGTGATCCAAGTCGGCTATCCTATTCCTACCCTGGCAAGGCCACGCACGTTCTCAAGTGATGGCACTCGCTTTTATTTATCACCAAAGGAGATCGCGGGTGACGATGCGATCGTAGCACGGCGGCAGTTAGGTCCGGAGGATAGCGTCAACCATGTAGTACCAGCCTAATATACCGCAATTAATTAAATTGCAAAAGAAAAAAAAAACCAAAACAAAAGGAGGAAAATGGGGGTCCGACAGCGACAGGAATCCGGGGGACAGGGAGCGCGGTGCATGCATCAGAACAGCGAGTGGGACGGACAAGCACAAACACAATCACCAAACACAAGGTCGCCGCCTTTAATTTCTTTGTTCTTTTTTTTTGGCAGCCTTTTGGATCTGGAGCTGGAGTCATCAGCGACAAGATTTGAATTGTATACTATGTAGGCCTGGTCAGACTAATCGTAGGAGTAGCTGTTGACACCTCGGGCCAACCATTGAATCCTTGAACGGTTCGTATTCGGATCTTTATGGTCATGACTTGTAAGGGCACCCACAATCCTACAATATGTAGTATAAGAGACAGCTAAGAGACTGTAGGCTACAACTCAAAACATTCATTGTACGCGCCTCTAGGCTCTTAAGGTTCAGCCGACTGAGAGTGGACCTCGGGACCTCAACAAGGTGGACAAAACTAAGCGAACACGTTGTATAGTACTATGTACACAGTAGTATATACTAACGGTAAGGAGAAGAAGCGAGGGCAAGACAAGCGGCCGTCACGTCACCCCCTTTTATTTACCTTGCCGCATCGGTTCGGCACGAGCACAAGCATTGACTGACTCCCGGCCGCTTCGCTGTCGCTGGGTCTCCCCCTCGCGATCGGGGAAGACGAACGAGGGTGCTGTGCTGGCTGCGGTTGGGCTTCGTTCCGTCTCCCCTCCCCACGCGACGTGGCTGCCACGCTTCTCTCTCTCTGTCTCTCCTCCACACTTGGTCGTGGCGCGGCGGTCAGGAACGAGGAGATCTCACTCTCAGTCGCAGGCAGCGGCAAGTCCGCGTCTGGGGGCCAGGAGAGAGAAGAGTCTAGGACGGAAGCGGAACCAACGACGACGGAGACCCAACTACCACTTTGCTTGCTCCGCCCGCCGCCTACCACGGCACGCACCATGTCCTTCCTCTCTTCTTCCCAGAATCGAACCGCCATCACTCTATCCTTGCCACCGAGCATCCAGCGTCTCGATCGATGGATCGATCGAACGTACGAACATGTATAGGTATGTACACGGTTTCCATCTTTATACGTGCAGTATTGTTTGCAGGACCGTACGTTACATGGCGCGCGGTAGCCTAGTCGCTCGCTCGACTGCTACAAGAACACGAGCGCTGACCGTCCGACTCCGACCGACCTAGTAGTCTTTGATATGCTATATGCTATGCTATGCTACGTAGTGGTGTTCACAATTAGTACAGCGGACACGAACAAGACACGACTCATCAGACAGAGAATCTGTACACAAGGTTCTTCCTCCTCCCTCTTTGATTTCCTCCCCCTCCACACCATGGAGCTCGACCGCTCACGCGCGGGCGGCGGACAGCACGCGGCCGCCCCCGCCGCTGTGGGAGCTCCGGCACGCGGCGACGTCGAACCCCTGGATCCTAACGGCGGGCGCGAACGACGACGGGCCAAAACTGCTCTTGCTGCTACTGCCGCTGCCGCTGGTGCTGCTGGTATACGACGTCGTCGTCGGCGTCGGCCGGCGCACGTAGCTGCTTGTGCGGATCAGGTGGTCGAAGAAGCCGAGCTCCAGCGGCGGGTCCGCCGCGGGGTGCCGCTGGCTCAGCAGGAAGCTGGGGTCGTGCACCAGCGGGTTGCCCGCGCGCGCCGGCGGCGACCCGCCGCCGAACGCCGCCCAGCTGCACCGACCCTCCTCGCTGCTCTGCGAGAAAAGAACGTGCTTCTGTTGTGAGCGGGGAAGAGCTTGGAGACAAGATTGCTTTCCCGGTTCCGGTTCCGGTTCCAGGCACAAGGGCGGTGGTGGGTACCTCGTTGAGCAGGAAGGGCGGCGGGCCGAGGATGAGGTCGGCGCCGCGGGGGTGGACGTGGACCAGCTGCTGCTGGGCCCTGCGCGGCCGAGGCGCGCAGAGCACCGGCTCGGCCTCCCGGCAGCCGCCGCCGCCGCTGCCCGAGGCGGACTCGACGGACAGCCGGCTCATGGACCTGGAAGGCATCCTCCGCGCGCCGGATCTCGGCCTCGCCTTTGGCTGCCAGAGAGTGGAGACGAGACGAGGGAGGGGGCGGCTTGGCCTTGGCCTTGGCCTGCGCCTTTTCGTGAGGCGAGAGGGGCTGGTGAGAAGAAGGCGGTGCTGACCCGTCCCCGGCCACCGCAAATATACCAACAACAACCGCCCCCAGTAGGCGCCCGGTGGGCAGGTGGACCACGTCTCTCGTGCGAGCCCCTCCTTTTTTTTTTCACCTGCTTTCCTTTCCTGCTGTTTTTTTTAAATATATTTACGTGTCCGCAGATGAAGAAATGTGTGTGCCAGAGCAAAAATATCACCCTCGTTTCTGTCGCTCACGGCTTGCTGGTTGCCTGGAGCACGTAGTATAGCGTGCTGCTCGTACGTGCGTGTACCACTGGGTAGGCCGGAGCGTGGATGATCGGATCCTGAAAATTGGCGACCTATAGACCCATTTTTTTTATCGGATGGAGTGGTGCAAATGAAAAAAAAAACTGTCTGCGTTTAAACTACGACGCTGTTTCAGATTATAATTATATAATCCAGCGTAATAATGCAAGTAAACAAACACTTATATTATAGATACAGATTATATATTTTAAAATCCAGATTATTATAATTTCAAAATCTCATCAAAAGAAGATTATTTAGAATTATTTTTGGCAAAAGACTCACTATCAATAATTATATTTACAAAATTACAAAAATATGCCATTTTCTTTCCCCTAAAGCGAACGCACGGGCATCTCTCCTTCTGGATCCAGAGTACGGTGTTCTTATCTCCCTTCTCTGCCTCTAATAATATGCATTTGTATAACCAAACAACTACATATAAATTATAATTTATGTGGTTTATATAATATAGATTATAATCTAAATTATATAATCCAGATTAATCTAGATTATATAATCGGTAAGCTGAAACAAACGTGTATCTATTTGCCTAAACAAACCCACGGGCTACCTACCTTCTATTGCTCTCTTGTTCTCCGATGTTACCTAGACACTTAGGTAGCGTTTAATTTTAAAGTATGGTAGTACGGAATCACTCTGTTCCTAATTTATTGTTATTTAGATTGATTCAATATAGAACATAGTGATTTTAAAAATAAAAAATTATGTTCAAATGTTGAACCATTTTACTCTTTAAAATTCTCACGACTAAACCGCTCTCGAAAACGGAGCCGTTTCATTCCAACTGGTTCGAGAACCAAACACTACCTTTGTAATGATTTACTATACCTCGCCGGCCTCCAGTCGTCGCAATCCTACGAGTCCGACTCCAATCCCACAAATAACCTTCGGAGGTGTAGCATCTCTGTGTACATACTACATAGTAGCGCAGCAGCCCAATAGGAGGCCGGTGAAAATAGCCATAACATACTACTAGTTGCTTGCTAACCAATTTTCTTCTGCAAATACAGATCACACAAAAAAAAAGTAATAAAGGTAAAACATGATGGGGCGTCGGTTAGTGAGAAATGGCAGCTTTGTTCCCGTGGCGACGCGAGGCGGGCACCTTGGATCTCACGCCCGTCCCACTCCCTACCCACCCACATGGTCTCTAGATCTTGGCCAGCATCGCCCTGACACGCACGATGCACCGACCACGTTGTGGGCCCCCACTCCTCTTACCTCTCAGATATTTTTTCTTTTGTGACCCTGTCCTAGCTACTCTACTCATGTGGAGTGCAGTGCAGTGCAGTGCAGTCGTAAAGTCGCCGCAGCTTAGACATTGTTGGCTGCTGTGTTCTTGTTCGGCCTGGGCGTTAAGCAAAGGCTTTCGGATTAGTAGCGTGGGCTGCTTTGCTTGCTGGTCATGGTCCCCATGAGAGAGACCATGGACCCTTCGCCGCGTGGGCTGCTGGCCCGTCGGCAAAGCCCATCTACCTGGCCTTTTATCACGGTGTTTTAGTCCCTTTTCTTCACGGCACTTTCGTTTTCCTCCGAACAGCAAACTAAACCCTACTTACTCGTACACACTGACATCCTGTTACGCGCACTGCGTTACGTCCTTATACACGTCCTACCACGTCACGTAGGAGCACCTACGCTACGCGACCCATCAATGGCTGTTGCCACCGGGAGGCTCGCCGCGTCGGCGTGGCTGACAGTCGCCGTCGTCCTCGTCGCGGCCACGTGGGTGCCAACGGCGGCCTGCCGCGGTCTGGTAGCCGCGGCGGCGCCAAGCGCCGGGGAGGCGGAGGAGCTGCAGTGCGTGGGCAGGTGCACGACGGAGATGCTGGCGTGCGCCGCGGCGTCGGGCTGCGCCAGCGCCACCACGTGGGGGCGCCGGCCGGGCGGAGGAGGGAGCCGGGCGCCGTGCAGCGGCCGAGGGTGCGAGACCGAGTACCTTGGCTGCATTGACGTCTGCTGAGTACCGATACCGACGACACCGTTGCTCTGCTATCCGGCCGTTTTTTCTTTTTCTCGTTTTTTTAGGGTTTGTTTGTCGACCTACGTTGTAGTGGATGCAATACAAGATTTCCTATGCTTAATCCTCTGTAAAAACGATAAAGAGAATATAGGTAGGCAAATGTGAAGAGGAACAAAAAAACTCAACCATTTTAAAAAAATCAAAATCTGGATTAACAAATTAAAAAGATCAAAATAATTGTTGAGAGTGGGATTTGAACCCACGCCCTTTCGGACCAGAACCTTAATCTGGCGCCTTAGACCAACTCGGCCATCTCAACTTATATGTTAAATGAAGCACTCGTTTATATATAAGGTTATCAGTGAATCGAAACAAGTTTACCAATCTCATCCTCTAAAGACTGCAGTGACGCAATGAATTGTGGCAAGTGATGAACTCGAAAGCAGCTGCAGCAGGAGGACGGCTAGTTTCTGTTCCGCTCACGCAGATTTTGCTGCTTTTTGCGGCGTGTAGCTGGGCACGACGCTCACTTCACACATCTCTCATGCGCAGCACAAGCACGCACGTTCAGTTTCCCCGCAGGCAACAAAGCACCAACACTCTATCAGCTCGGGGCTCCGTCCTGCTCCTTGCGTCGCGTCGGCGCGCGCTGCGTGTATATATACAGACCCGCAAATAGTCCCCAACCCAACGACGCAGCTAGCGCGCATCTCCCGATCTGCACTGCACACCTTCGTCGTCTCCGAAGAACGTCGATCGTACTCGTACACCATGAAGGCAGTCGTCGCGGCGACGATGTTTCTGCTGGTGCTGGTGGCGAGCGCAGACCACCGTGACGACGGCCACCACCAGCGCCACCGCGGCCAGAACTGGCACCGCCACAGCGGCGGCGGCGGCCGAGATGGCCGCCGGTCGACCCCTCTGGCGGGGCTGACGCAGTGCGTGACCACCTGCGGGTCTGGAGTCACCTCCTGCATGCTGGACTGCTACCAGCCGCTGGTCGACCTGGACCCCGTGGAGCTGCCCGTCTGCCTCCTCAAGTGCACCAACGACGCCATGGTCTGCGCCACCGGCTGCCCCGTCACCGGGAACGTCTAGCTAGCTTGCTATAGCTACCCCATCATTATATGTATACATACTCATCTTAATTATTAACCCCGCCATTTATTTAACTAGCCACCGAACCAATCCAACGTGTTATATAATAAGGATATACATGATGACTAAAGGATGCTGTTGTAATACGTAGTATGTAAGTGGCGTGTCCACATTGCTACTACACCATGACACCACCACCATCATAAATATACTGTTATTTACAGGCCTGCCTAGAGCCCATATGTTACACACATCTTTCTGAAAATTCTTACACTCATTGATCGCACCCCGACTGTGACTCTAGGTAGCCAGCTTTTCAGAACATCGAGGTGAAACATCAGTGGTATGTCTTGTAGATTAGTCTTGTTCTCTTTCGGGAAAAAAGGAACAGCTGCATCACAATTGTACTTGTACCAAAAAAAAATGGAACAGACAAACAGCTGTGAGGCTTACCCTTTTTTTCCTCAGTTTTGTTACCCTGATGGTTCCTTCCTAATTGTCCCATTTTCTGCACATATTTTTAGGGAAAATAATGACATTTACTTTTTGTTGAATACACAAAAGTACCACCCTTTTCTTGATGGTTGCTGGCAAACCAGCGTCTCTCTTATAGGATGTTTGGTTTAAGAAATGAGCTGATCCATTATCTTCTCACTCTTCACTTTTTTTGTTTGGTTTGTGAAATAGAATGAGTTGATCCATCATCACTTTATTTCACTAGTACAGAGAAGCTCTATAGTGGCGATCGTAAACCTATTTTTATTGGCGTTTTTCGTAACCGTCAGTGCTAAGGGCCAATAAAAATCATCATTTTTATACGCGGTTAACTGAAGACCGCCAGTGAAAATCGATTTTCACTGGCGGTCGACGTAATAAAACCGCCAGTGTAAATTGTTTCCAGGAAACATAAAACAGATTTTAAAAATAATAAAAAAATTATTTTTATTAGGGGGCCTCAGCCCACCCACCGTCGAAGTCGCAAATCGCGGCATTTTTCGCGCGCTACGCGGTTGTTAGTACTTGAACCGTCGACCTCAACCTCGCGCGTACTCTCCACTACCACTCCGTTTATGGCATGCATTGTGTCTAGTTTGTAGTTGTTTTGTCCACATATTACAACCATTTGAGTGTAAATTGCTTATTTGAGACTCTAAACAAATTCAAATAAAAAGTTGTCAACTACAAAGTTAAATAACCTTTGAAGTTCCACAACTTTTATTTTGACACTTTTTCATCCGAGGTAGTTTGCAAAATATGAATTTTAAATTTGACATACTTAGATTCATTTTTTTAGAACCGAAATGAGTTCAAATAAAAAAGTTGTCAACTACAAAGTTTCATAACTTTTAGAGATCTATAACTTTTATTTTGGTGGTTTTGTCATACGAGGTTGTTTGAAAAACTCGAAAAATTAAGGATAAAAATGATTTCTAGTGGCGGTTTTCTTAAGGAACCGTCACTAAAAATAGCACAGTCGGTTGATAAACGAATCCGTCTGTAAAAATATATCGTCCCGCAGGCTTTGAGCCTTTTTCTACTAGTGTTTACCATAATTAGTTAGTACTAATATGAGGAATGAGATCATCTTATCAAATTTGATAAATAAACTCACGATGCATCACATCATTTTGGATAGAGTGATTCAGTGCATCAGTCTTTGCTTGTGTTTTGTCAAAATATTAGAGAAAATATGAAGAAAAAAAATCATGCGGCGAGTTGAAGCAACAGCGTGCTCACTCTGCTGTGCAGAACATGTTCTGTGACAAGCCTGACATGCTTGCATTACTATATGGCATGAGGATAGAACAGATTTCAGACTCCAGTATTAGAGGGAACGTGGGAACGGTGCTCTAGAGTCTCATTTACATCACAGCATCTGAGCATCCTTCTCGAGGAGCCGAAGAGACCAGGAACACGAGCAGAAGCCAGAAACGGGTCAAGTTGCCAATGCTAGTGGCCCAGTGTACTGTGTGTACACACCGCAGCGAACCGTCAGCATTACGGAAGTTTACTGTTCTGACGAAAAGAATACATGGTTCACAGCATTAATCCAGCAACATAATAGCCCTTGTATGTGTTCTTCAAACATCCTTCCTACCACGCTTGTTATCAAAAGAATGCTACATGCTTACAACACCCTCGACGACGTTCCACAGACCATAGTACCCCCACCAAAAAAATAAAAAATAAATACAACCACATTTTCTTGTAGCTCTCACAGGAGAACTACTGTGGAGATGACCAGAATGTACTTATCTCCTGGTGTGCAAGAGTTCAGTGTTTGGACTTTCTGGAGTAACCATAAACGTTACAGCGCCATCAGGCAAGAATCTACAATGCGGCTACATTGTTCAAAATAATAGATTGCTAGCTTTGCCTGGCTTTCATAACCAGCTCTTCCGTGGTCGCGCCGATGATCTCATTGGCACGCTTTAGAGGGACACAGCAAATCCTTCCAATAGAGTCCTGGATGCAAAACAGCCTTCAGTATTGGGCAGAAAAAAAAGCAGAGAACAATAAGTGACGACATGATGGTCAGTAGATGCAAAAACTTTTGACCATGTACACGTGTCTGCAAAAATCGTTATTCTGTGCACTGTATCTGTAAGAAAACGTCCCTATGCTCTGATCAGGTGGCACCATGAGAAGAAAAAGAAACAAGTGAGAACTCACTCTTGTAATGACACCAAGCCTCTCCAGCTTCTGAACTGCATCCATCACCTCAAAATTGCATTGCAAGCCAAACTCTTCCTGGATTAACTCCTCGCATTGCAAGTCAAGATCCTAGCACAGTGGCAGCACATGAATAAGTCATAACATTTCTCCCATATAGATTTCAAAACAGAAGAACAATATATGTATTTTACATCACTGGTAGCCTTTCCATTCTCCATCAAAATGTAGTAGGCAATTATGACCTCCTTGACCTGAACGTTGAAACCACAAGGATGGAATTAAATGTTAGCTAAGCTTCAAGTTCCAATGTTTGAACTAACACTTAGGGCATGTACAATGGGTGTCTTAAGTTGTGTCTTAGATTGTGTCTAGCGGGGTGAATGTAAAAAAACTCAAGACATGTATCTTGACGAAGACACAGTGTCTTAGCTCTATGTTCGAGACAGGAGACTAGTTGATTGGTCACTTTAATTTATTGAATGCTCTGATTGGTACAATGAATATGATAAGACACATGTTTTAGACACGACCACTGTATTATGTTGTGTTTTAGTTGTGTCTTATACTTGAAGTACCGTGCAGGAGTGTCTAGGTTGTACATGCCCTTACTCCCTCCGTCCCAATTCATAATTCGTTTGGCTTTTTTGTACCAAGTTTGACCGGCTCGTCTTATTCATTTTTTTGCAAAAAAATAAAAATAAAAAATCAAAGCCATGCTTAAAGTATATTATATGCTAAACGATATCACAGTAAAAATAATAATAGTTATGAATTTTTTTAATAAGATGAGATGGTCAAACTTAGAATAAAAAAGTCAAACAAATTATAAATCGGAACAGAGGGAGTATTTATTTTATTGGTCCTCAAGAAAGCACTGAGTGTAGAGTGTGGACCTACCTCCTGTTGAATCACATCATCACAGAGGTGGAGGAGTGTGCCTTTCCCACTATCTAGTTGTTTGTCATACATTGATTGAGTGATTAAGTTTTGGTAGGTTGCCATATTCTGTTGAAACCTGCATAAAACATAATTCAACGGACTGCCTAACACGATGGCTGTTTACACAATGCCCGACACAACCATATAAGGAATGTCATTCTAATGAAGAAAAGCTGTGCAGTTTGCAAAAGTGTCATGGAATATGTGTACAAGGTGACGAACAAAACTTTCCCCCTTTTCTAGTCCTCGTAATGAAAATTACTGATTTAAAACAAATGAACCCAGATACTCACGAGAAATAGATCTTCGCGCAATATCCTGCCAGAGCAGAGAGGATTGCAATTACAACCCAGAAATCAGCTTTAGGCATTTCCAGTGAACTGACAAGTGTAACCTATGTGATGTGACACAAGTAAATCAGAAGGTGAAATGTCACAATAGAACCAAATGAAACTGGTTACAGTCCACTTACAAGTCCAATGACAACAGAAACAATAAATTGAACCCAGTCCATAGGTGTGAGGCTCGGGTTTTTCTTCTCAGGCTGCAATAATTACAATTCTTCTTCAGCATACCTCCAGTTAAAGAAATAAATATGAATGCAAAAAAAAAAATCTTCAGAAAAAGCAACTCCTAGTACTAACCAGAACCAACTCCATGTCTGCCATTGGGATATTTTTGAAGTGCTTTACATGAATTGCTCTATCATCCTGGCCCTTTGGACTTTTTCTCCTGAAGGAATATATTACAAATCAGTGCACTCTGTAATTCAAACAAATCACACATTCATCTATTACAGAACCAGGACCAGAAAATTTTGTCTCCAACCTCAAATCATTTTAGAACCTTTACCTATACAAGACAATCACCTCTTCAAATGTAGGCTCTTGAATTGTGACCTTGCCAAATAAATTCCCAAAGCTGCAACGAGAAAACTGTGAGACCATAAGAGAAATTGATGGCTTAACAGGTTAAATAAGAGAGCAACCTTAAATCCATTGTTTCAAGACGTATGCGTTCAACATAAAGCTCCTTGTCTTCTATTTCACTAGCTAAATCATCATTCTTCTTGGAATCTATCTTTGGCTTACTATTTTTCTTTCTTGAGAACAGCTTTTGCAGTCTGAAATCGCAGCGTGGAAACAGGGAACCTTTTGGGTGAGAAAAATCAACTGCATAGGGCATTAAATGTGCCGCAGATAACATACCTTGTCTTCTCAAGGAACCTTCGCCATGCACGAGCTATGATCACGTCCACTTTCTCCATGAAGAAAAAGTTGCTAGTGCGGTCCAATCCAATGCCCCTACGAAATATAACATACTGGCAAATAAAAGATGATGTCAGCTAAATAAGTAGTTAATCAAAACATCTGAGGGGTACTAAGTAACGGCACAATGCCACCAGAAAAGAAGATGTCTGGACTTTGAAGGAGCAATAGTAAACAAAAAATATACTGATACAATTCACAAGATATGAAAGTCTACAAGAAGGATTAGCACACAGATTAATTAGAGTCCGACCAATATGAACGTTAGCCTGCTTGGCTGCTCATACAAAACTAAAATTTATTGTTTACAATAGATACTAACATGATGCAGCTCAAAGAATAAAGGAACGACTACTGATGACTTTCCAAAAAGAAAAGTTTATCTATGTCGCTAATAAAAAAATATCACCTTGTCTGAGAAGTCGGGCAGGTTTTCATGACGGTGCTCCTTAAAATACTTCGACAGAAGTTTGTCATCTAACTGCTCACGGAAACGACCAAATTGGGATTTCACATCAAAATTTAGTGAATTTTGTATAACAAGACATTTTGCACGGAAACGGCATTCACCTTTGTTTCATCAACTTTAATGGGAAGATTCAACAGATATTGTCCAGAATGAGCAAGTTCAACCTCATCATCATTTACTATGTTAAAATTGCTCTTTTCCATTACCTGCACTTCAAGTAAGGACACTTTAAAGAGTACTTTTACAGAATATGTTTGGATTCACAAAGAAACTGCTCCATGCCTCCTTCCTTCACTTGGAGGTTAAACCTATCAATAGTTATTTCTCCCGGAATAGGTCCTTTACCCGAAAGAAATAGGACAGGAAGTTCTGCTCAAGCGTGTCGATTTCCTCAGGTAGGAAGTTCTGCTGCTCGAGTTTTTTAGCACCATGCACAGGATCGAAGAGAGCGAACAGTTCCTGCAAAAGTACCAGCTTGAATAGATCAAGTATCATTGAAACACTGGAAACTATGGAGATGGTTGATGGTTGTGACTTGTGAGCATGAATTCAAGCCAATAAACACTGCTTTTTGTATGGATAATAAACTTTCCTCACCATCATATCATCAAACTGGAGATGGTACCAAGCCCTTATGGTGTACTCAACCCTCCTGCAGAGCTTCAAGAATTCTTCTCTGTCAGACTGATGTTCTTCAGAAAAAAAAACACAGCAGCGTTAATTGAGTTCCATGGTATTGTGTCCAAATCAGCATCCTTGCTTCAGCTTGTCATAAACAAGGCAAGGCAATATCTAAAAGATATATTTGATGGCCACATGACAAAGGAGTGCACAGCTAAAGACATGTATTGCAGTCGCACTGACTACACAAACTTCCACTTTACATGAACCAGGTGAATAAACAAAGCAAGATTCGAGCTTTTCCCTTAAAAGAGACAGGGATCTCGCAAGCCAACAACTTTGCAGTAGAAATAGGACAATCACGATGTTATAGCCTCCCAGTGGTAGACCAGCCAAGAAACGCGAATAGCCTGTGGTGAAGATTGAAGACTGCCTAGCAACAGAGTAGGCAGGGAGAGAGATACACCTACCGATGAGGTAGGCGAGCTTCATGATGAGCTTGGGCTTCATGATGGGGATCACGGACTCGCGCTCCAGCCGCACCACTTCCTTCTTCTCCTTCCCCACATTCGCCTCCGCCATTGCCTGCTCTTGCCTACGCAGTATGCACCAGCGTAACAGCGTTCAGGTCCAGCGCCGGCAGCCACCAGCCTGGACTGGATTCGTTTCAGGTCTCCCCTCCTTGAAGACGCGGAGGAGGAAACGCAGTTGGGAACGAAAGATTGAAGGGTGAGGAATGGAGGTGTGCAATGGACTAATTGCTCTGTCGCTGATGAGCTGGGGAGGAAGTGGAAACGCACCACGGTTACAGATCCGCACAGTGTTCGTCCCTTCTCCGCCCGGTGGTGGAGCGAAAGCAAAATCTAATGAAGTACGCCTTCACCGAAAGGAGGCGTATTTCGTACATTCAAGATCTTGGCCTGTTGTTGAACATTGTCTGGTTGGGCGGAGCTCTTGGAAATCAGCTGTGGGCCTGAACTTGTCCGGGCAAGAACACAACAAAAGCTTGCCAAATTTTATCAGAGGCCTCCATGTTTAAAGGATTGATCAAATACCTCGTCCACCTAAAATAAACAAATTGAGAATCCTTCATGTTAGCACGGCAAAATTGCAAAAGAGTAACACGGTGTCAAAGCAAATTGTCTGGGTTATAATCTTCACTTGAACACAACATGAATGGCTAACAATTTTGGTAGCAAAACTGAGGCAATTCTATAATAAGCAGGTAACCTCTTTTTTTTAGTACAATAAGCTGCCCTTTGCAGCTTTCTCCAACTGACCATGCAGTTTGTCGTTTCAGAATTAATAGCTGATGTACCTGAAGTGTAGTTCTTTACATATGTATTTTTTTTTTGGCTAAGCATCTGAATGTCTTGCAAAATTTAAATTTTCTCCATTTTTAGCAACCCAGTTTTTATTATCTCTTGACTTCAAAACCGATGAAGCAATCTTTCTCCTTATTTCAACCGATTGTTGGCAAGTTTTTTGCTTCAGAGGAACGAGCAACAATAATTCCCGTCAACTCTGAATCTTTTTCTCTACGTTAAAGAAATGGACTAATCAATTTGATTATTTTTCAACGCAGGTATTTCAGTATCTGGATCCACTTCACTTTGGGATAGCTTCAAGGAATTGAGCTTCTAGTCAAAATCTGACTGAGACCATGGAGCCTGGAGACCGGTGAACTCGTTGTTTCTTGAACTTCATGGATTTCGGTTTCCACTGTCAAACGCCCTCCTTGGTTTGTAAAATAAAAATAAAAAATAGATTCACCTTCAAAGATGTAAAGATAAAAACGTTCTGCAATGATACAGAATGGCTAACGATAAGTAGAAACGTTCATAATTACCATGTGAAGGCACAATAAGGGAGACTTTGCCATAGCAGCTCCTCCTTGGATATTTGCATGCAGGGCGCCATCTTTCAGAACTATGCCTCTTGGACGTCATAGTCATTGTGCCTGACGGGCCCTCTTTCCCTATATAGCCAAATCAGCAGGATACAAGATGCAATGATCATGTCATCTTTTCCAGATAGCACATTTTTCGCTGCTTCAAGAATGAAGGTGTTGTAGTTATTGTTATGAACAAATATGCCATTGAGCTAATTTCCTACTCAATCTCCGGAAACACTGGAGGGGATTTAAGTTTCCAAACTAGCTCTAAAAAACGAGATATGTCCTTGCATCAGCAAGAAGAACACTATACACGTCCAGCTCAGACATTATGTCGAACACCCTGCATGCTACACAGTGGCATTGAGCCATGAGTACAGGTATAGATGGTCAATAAGCACGAGGCCCGTGAGTCCGGCACGAAGCCCGCTCTTTGGGTCCGGTCCGAGCCCGGTTCTATGCGGGCTTGGGCCGGCCCGGCACGAATAAATGGGTCAGGCTCGGACAGGAAACTAGGCACGGCGGGCTAGCCCGACACGGTCCGTTTACCTCTAAGCCCGTTAAACCCGCTTTTTTGCACTAAAACGTACTTACCGGCCCGCTTAGCCTGTTTTTCGGCCCGTTTTTTTCGTGCTAAACGGGTCGTAGGTCCGCTGCGGGCCAGGCTCGGACGAGAAATCGAGCCTGTGGGCTTAGACGGCCCGGCCCGGCCCGATTTTCTAACCGTGCTTGACGGGCCGGACCCAAAACGAGCCAGGCTTCACCGGACCCGAATCAGGCCGGGCGGCCCATTTGGCCATCTCTAAGTACAGGCGTCCCAAGGGATGGCTGTCAGTACCAGGCGGCGTGTGACATGCACGACGAACCAAACACGCCCTCAGGTTTCAACCAAGACCAGAGAAAAATAAAGGAACGATAATCATCTAGGTAGTTTCCTTGAGGTTGCCACTTTGCCATGACCGTCACAACACTAAAATTGTCAATTACCTGTGCTTCATTTCGACGAGGCAACACCGAGTCACCGCCAGAAGGCTGGCCCTAATTCTAGAAAGAAAGAAAGAAGTCTGAAAGGAAAACGGAACAGAGATAGTTTCCAGGAAGAGCAGCTGGACGTTTTGCCAGCCGCATCGCAGTCGTGCTCGTACTCACTCCGTTAGCGTTAGCGACGCCATGCTCCGCGGGGCCATCGGCGTGCGCGTGTGCTGTGTGCATGCTCAGGTCACGCTCACGCGCGCACCATCGGATCGTGTCAGCTAATATATGCGGTAGTAGCTAGCAGCGGTCGGTCCATGTCCATAACGATCATTGGATTCCAATCCTGACCAAGTCACTTGAAACCAAACAAAAAAAAACTACTTTGGAAGATGGTGGATTTGGACTGGAATCTGAACGCAACTTTGGAAGATACTCCATCAAATATCTACTGGATATATAAATACTAGTCGGTTGCCCGTGCGTTGCGACGGCTTACAACAATACCCACGTAAATTATCCATAAAAATATTTCAAGATTTTTTATTGATTGTCTCCGCTCTCTGTATAATATATTTTTTGATTTGGCTAACTGATGTTATTATTTACTTCATGCAAATATGTCTTGGTATAACACGACCAATGAAGTGAGCGATTAGAAGAGAGTTCACAACGATTGACTAAATGAATAGAGATTATAAAATGACATAATTTCATCATACAGAGACCAAATAAGAGAGTTTGTGAGATCAAGTTTATAAAATAAGTCCCATGAAGTTAAACTTATAAAAAAGATAGATCAAAATATGTAGTGATTGCTAAAGTCGGGCATTAATAAAAACTGGATGCGCTCCATATAAATTACGCTACTTCGTAGCAATTACTAACGTTTAAAACCAACAAATAACCTTTCATTTTGCTGTTAGTGTGACAAATCATTGCTGCTCCATCCAATTCAGCAACCTCAAACACAATGTAGTCCATTGCGCCAATCTGGTCTCAGAAACGACCTAATTCTTGTAAGAGCAAAGAACGTCGTGCCGTGCTTGGGCTGTAGCCTCGGCCCATAGTGCTGGTCCGGCCCGACACAATTATTTTTTTTCATTTTACAAAAAAACGTGTATATATACAATTTATATTCAATATTAAAAACATCTTAGCGTGATGTTCTACTGGTTAGACAGTTTCACCCAGTGTCTCCCGCCCTTCTTCCATCAGGGCATGGGTTCGAACCTCGCCTCCTGCACCGTTTTTTAACGCTGATTTAATTAAATGGATCGACGGGCTAACGGGCTGGCCCGGCACAGTTAGCAGGCTGGCATGACGTGCTTGTGCCATATTTGTGGCCCGCGTGCATCTAACGCTGATTTAATTAAATGGATCGATGGGCTAACGGGCTGGCCCGACACAGTTAGCAGGCCGGCATAGCGTGCCTGTGCCATAGTTGTGGCTCGCGTGCATCTAGCTCGTGCCGGGCGTCGTTACGCTGATTTAATTAAATGGATCGACGGGCTAACGGGCTGGCCCGGCACAGTTAGCAGGCTGGCATGACGTGCTTGTGCCATATTTGTGGCCCGCGTGCATCTAGCCCGTGTCGGGCGTCATTTGGCATCTATAGACGTGCAGCGGATTAATTTAAAATAGCTGTGAGAGGTTATTTGTAAAAAAAATGACGCATGACGACCGTTGAAACTGGTGCTTTAAGTATAGTATAGACTTATAGTAGTTTTTTATAATAAATCTAGTCAAACTTAAAAAAGTGGATTTACTCTTCTTGGTGAACAGAGTATATATATATATTTTTAAATTTTTTTTTTTTTGCAAATTCACCTCCATGTATGAATTATTTGGATTACGATAAGATGTGTTATTGCATACATGGCATATTACCCGACTTCGACACGTTGCTAACAGTACGGATTAACTTAAGCATGCATGGATTTTCTTTGGAATTAAAACTTGCGAGGGGTGTGCTTTTGGACAAAATTTGTGAAGTCTCAAAGATAAAGCGATATTCTTCGATGTACAGTAGAGGTAGGAGCTCTACTGTTCAATTAAGTACAAAAAAATGTCTATGTTACAACAGAATATCTACGATGTCTCTTCGAAAACAAGGTGCGGTTACACATGACAGCAAAACACCGCCAAGGTAGGGTTCAGGAAGATGAGTCAATTTTGTTGTTTTCATACGGCCACAAAAGACATAAATGGCGACTGCGTTGAAACTGTAGCTTAGTTTTTTTTTCCGAAACATGTCTTTGGGCCTCCTCGCCAAGATAGAAATATTTGTACTGGTTTTAGTAAATCTAGTTAAAACAAAGTGAGATAAGTAATAAGGTCCTCGTTGGAAAAAAAAGTTTTTAGAAACCATAGTTTTAGAAATATTATAGTATATTTTAGTCATGACTATACCACAATTTAAAATACTGCAGTTTTGAAAACTGAGGTCCTAACCTAAGGCCCTCTTTGGTTTGGGATGATTAAAGTTTAGTTACTAAATTTTAGTCATTTTTAGTTGCTAAAGAAGCAAGCATTGTGACTAAAGTGGAGCGACTAAACTTAGGGCCTGTTTGTTTACCCCCGTGGATTATATAATCTGGATTATTTTTGGAAGATTATATAATCTGAATTATATAATCTGGATTATATAATCTGAGTAGTCCTGTTTGTTTACCCATATTATTTGAGTTGTCAATAGGATTCTTTTGTTGAGCGGCGGGCTTCTTCGATCCGATAGGCGCAAAAACGATTCGGTGGATTATAATGGCAATGGTGGGTAATTTCTAGAAAATTTGAAAGGGTAGTGGGGAAGTGGGAAAAAAATAATCTGAAATAAGCACCTCCTCACTTGCTTATGGATTATCATAATCCAAGGGGTTAGATTATATAATCTGGTCAAATAAGCTGGACTGTTTGTTTGACTCTTAGGATTATTTAATCCAGATTATATAATCTGGGGGTAAACAAACAGGCCCTTAAATTGTTTAGTTACCAAGGGTTTAACTAAAAGGGACTAAAGTATAATTTTTACCTCATTTGTTCTCTCCTATTTCTTAGTGCACGAGACATTCACTAATTAATAGGAGTAATGCAGTCATCTCTTCGCACCAATTAATACTTTTTAGTCGATTTTAGTCACTGAAACCAAACATATTTTTAGTAACTAATCAGGTGGCTAAAGGAACCAAACGGAGCCTAAGTTTAGAATACCTTAAAACAACTACAGTATTTATAATACTTCAGTTTTGAAAATAGAGATTTTAGTTAGTTTGACAAACATCATTATCTCTACTACTTATTAAGGCTGCAAGAGTAATCTGTCATTCCATGTTCTGCCTTTCATTTCCTCCTCCCCCTATTCTGTCATTCCCTGTTCTGTCTTTCATTCCCTCCTCCCCGCATAGCTCATTCCCATGTTCTCTCATCTTCCCGCACAACACATTCCCATGTTCTGTCATTTCCTATTCTGCCTTTCACATTCCCCCTCCCTATAAAGCCAATTCCCATTCTCATTCCCGCGTACAGCCCACGTCTAGCTAAAATTAAAAAACGCAAATGACCTCAAGGGAATTCGAATCCACGACCTCTCAGACAAATGCGAGTAGTAGCTACTGCTACCTGATAGTCGCCTAGAGGGGGGGTGAATAGGGCGAAACTGAAATTTACAAAAATAATCACGACTACAAGCCGGGTTAGCGTTAGTAGTAAAGAAACGAGTCCGCGAGAGAGGTCGCAAAACAAATCGTAAGCAAATAAGAGTGTGACACGAGGATTTGTTTTACCGAGGTTCGGTTCTTGCAAACCTACTCCCCGTTGAGGAGGCCACAAAGGCCGGGTCTTTTTCAACCCTTCCCTCTCTCAAACGATCCCACGGATCGAGTGAGCTTTCTCTTCTTCTCAATCAACCGGGAACAAAACTTCCCGCAAGGGCCACCACACACTTGGTGCCTCTTGCCTTGGTTACAATTGAGTGATGATCTCAAGAACAAATGAGAAAGAAAGAAAGCGATCCAAGCGCAAGAGCTCAAAAGAACACGGCAAATCTCTCTCGCTAGTCACTAGGGGCTTGAGTGGAATTGGAGAGGATTTGATCTCTTTGTATGTGTCTAGAATTGAATGCCTAGCTCTTGTAAGTGGTTGAGAGTTGGAAAACTTGGATGGCAATGAATGTGGGGTGGTTGGGGTATTTATAGCCCCAACCACCAAAAGTGACCGTTGCTGGAACTCCTCTGTTCGATGGCGCACCGGACAGTCCGGTGCACACCGGACAGTCCGGTGCCCCTGCCACGTCACCAATGCCGTTGGATTCTGACCGTTGGAGCTTCTGACTTGTGGGCCCTCCTGGGTGTCCGGTGCACACCGGACATGTACTGTTTGATGTCCGGTGCACCGGCATGGGCGTGCCTGACGACTGCGCGCGCTGCGCGCGCATTTAATGCACTGCAGGGAGCCGTTGGCGCCGCAGAGAGCCGTTGCTCCGCTGGCACACCGGACAGTCCGGTGCACACCGGACAGTCCGGTGAATTTTAGCGGAGCGGCTGCCGCGCAAATCCGAGGCTGGCGAGTTCCGGAGGCCGCGTTTCATTGGAGCACCGGACATGTCCGGTGCACACCGGACAGTCCGGTGAATTATAGCGCGCCGGCTTCCGAGAATTCCCGAGGGCGAAGAGTTTGAAGTCAAAGTCCTCTGGCCGCACCGGACGGTCCGGTGCACACCGGACAGTCCGGTGCCTCCGGCCGGAGAAGCCCTCGGTTGCCTTGCTGCTCCTTTGTTGAATCCAACATTTGATCTTTTTATTGGCTGAGTGTGAACCTTTTGCACCTGTATAACTTATGCACTAGAGTAAACTAGTTAGTCCAATGTTTGTGTTGGGCAATTCAACCACCAAAATTATTTAGGAACTAGGTCTAAGCCTAATTCCCTTTCAATCTCCCCCTTTTTGGTGATTGATGCCAACACAAACCAAAGCAAATATAGAAGTGCATAATTGAACTAGTTTTCATAATGTAAGTGCAAAGGCTGCTTGGAATTGAGCCAATATAAATTTATATGATGCGCATGGATGGTTTTCTTTATTTTTCACATATTGGACCACATTTGCACCACGAGTTTTGTTTTTGCAAATTCTTTTGTAAATTCTTTTCAAAGTACTTTTGCAAGATAGTCAAAGGTAAATGAAAAAGATTTTGCAAAGCATTTTCAAGATATGGAATTTTCTCCCCCTATTTCCAATGCTTTTCCTTTGACTAAGCAAAACTCCCCCTCAAATGAGGTCTCCTCTTAGTGTTCAAGAGGGTTTTCCATTAATTTTGAAAACACTACTTGCTCCCCCTTTAGAACACAAAGAGATACCAATTTTAAAATTTATCATTGAAAATCATCAAATTTAAAATTAGGGGTGGTGGTGCGGTCCTTTTGCTTTGGGCGCATATTTTCTCCCCCTTTGGCATGAATCGCCAAAAACGGAATCATTAGAGCCCAATGAAGTACTTCCCCCTTTGGTCATGAAATGAATGAGTGAAGATTATACCAAAGTTGGAGAGGTGATGTGGAGCGACGGCGAAGGATGAGTAGTAGAGTGGAGTGGAAGCCTTGTCTTCGCCGAAGACTCCTATTCCCTTTCAATATACCTATGACTTGGTTGAAATACACTTGAAAACACATTAGTCATAGCATATATAAAAGAGACATGATCAAAAGTATGTTTATGAGCTATGTGTGCAAGACTAGCAAAAGAAATTCCTAGAATCAAGAATATTGAGCTCATGCCTAAGTCGGGTAAAAGATTGTTCATCAAGTGGTTTGGTAAAGATATCGGCTAATTGATCTTTAGTATTAATATAAGAAATCTCGATATCCCCCTTTTGTTGGTGATCCCGAAGAAAATGATACCGAATGGCTATGTGCTTAGTGCGGCTGTGCTCGACGGGATTGTCGGCCATTTTGATTGCACTCTCATTGTCACATAGCAAGGGGACTTTGGTTAGTTTGTAACCGTAGTCCCGCAGGGTTTGCCTCATCCAAAGCAATTGCGCGCAACAATGGCCTGCGGCAATATACTCGGCTTCGGCGGTGGAAAGAGCGACCGAATTTTGCTTCTTTGAAGCCCAAGACACCAAGGATCTTCCCAAGAACTGGCAAGTCCCCGATGTGCTCTTCCTGTTAATCCGACACCCTGCCCAATCGGCATCCGAATATCCAATCAAATCAAAAGTGGATCCCCGAGGGTACCAAAGCCCAAACTTAGGAGTAAAAGCCAAATATCTCAAGATTCGTTTTACGGCCGTAAGGTGTGATTCCTTAGGGTCGGCTTGGAATCTTGCACACATGCATACGGAAAGCATAATGTCCGGTCGAGATGCACATAAATAAAGCAATGAACCAATCATTGACCGGTATACCTTTTGATCCACGGACTTACCTCCCGTGTCGAGGTCGAGATGCCCATTTGTTCCCATGGGTGTCTTGATGGGCTTGGCATCCTTCATTCCAAACTTGCTTAGAATGTCTTGAGTATACTTCGTTTGGCTAATGAAGGTGCCTTCTTGGAGTTGCTTGACTTGGAATCCTAGAAAATACTTCAACTCCCCCATCATTGACATCTCGAATTTCTGTGTCATGATCCTACTAAATTCTTCACATGTAGATTTGTTAGTAGACCCAAATATAATATCATCAACATAAATTTGGCATACAAACAAATCATTGTCAAGAGTTTTAGTGAACAAAGTAGGATCGGCCTTGCCGACTTTGAAGCCATTAGCAATAAGGAAATCTCTAAGGCATTCATACCATGCTCTTGGGGCTTGCTTGAGCCCATAAAGCGCCTTGGAGAGCCTATAAACATGGTTAGGGTACTCACTATCTTCAAAGCCGGGAGGTTGCTCAACATAGACCTCCTCCTTGATTGGTCCATTGAGGAAGGCACTCTTCACGTCCATTTGATAAAGCTTGAAGCCATGGTAAGTAGCATAGGCTAATAATATACGAATTGACTCAAGCCTAGCTACGGGTGCATAGGTTTCACCAAAATCCAAACCTTCGACTTGTGAATACCCCTTGGCCACGAGTCGAGCTTTGTTCCTTGTCACCACACCATGCTCGTCTTGCTTGTTGCGGAAGACCCACTTGGTTCCTACAACATTTTGATTAGGACGTGGAACTAAGTGCCATACCTCGTTCCTTGTGAAATTGTTGAGCTCCTCTTGCATCGCCATCACCCAATCCGAATCTTGAAGAGCTTCCTCTACCCTGTGTGGCTCAATAGAGGAAACAAACGAGTAATGTTCACAAAAATGCGCAACACGAGATCGAGTAGTTACCCCCTT
The DNA here is from genome assembly GCA_029449295.1 of Zea luxurians. Classification (NCBI taxonomy): domain Eukaryota; kingdom Viridiplantae; phylum Streptophyta; class Magnoliopsida; order Poales; family Poaceae; genus Zea; species Zea luxurians. The sequence continues at coordinate 33,982,238 of JAOPSE010000016.1, read as the reverse complement.
ATGAATATCGCCAAGGATAGTGTCGACGGGGTGATCTCGTTGTATTGCTTGGTGGACTCTTGGGTGTGGCAGCCTTGGTTGTTCATCCTCCTTGTCTTCATCATATGAATCTCCCCCTTGATCGTTGCCGTCATTTTGAGGTGGCTCGTCTTCTTGATTTTCTTGTTCAACATTTTGAGCCTCATCCTCAACTTGAGTTGGTGAAGATGCTTGCATGGAGGAGGATGGTTGATCTTGTGCATTTGGAGGCTCTTCGGATTCTTTAGGACACACATCCCCAATGGACATGTTCCTTAGCGCTATGCATGGAGCCTGTTCTTCACCTATATCATCAAGATCAACTTGCTCTACTTGAGAGCCGTTAGTCTCATCAAACACAACGTCACAAGAAACTTCAACAAGTCCTGAGGACTTGTTAAAGACTCTATATGCCCTTGTGTTTGAGTCATATCCTAGTAAAAAACCTTCTACAGTTTTAGGAGCAAATTTAGATTTTCTACCTCTTTTAACAAGTATAAAACATTTGCTACCAAAAACTCTAAAATATGAAATATTGGGCTTTTTACCGGTTAGGAGTTCATAGGATGTCTTCTTGAGGATTCGATGAAGATATAACCGGTTGATGGCGTAGCAGGCGGTGTTGACCGCCTCGGCCCAAAACCGATCCGGTGTCTTGTACTCATCAAGCATGGTTCTTGCCATGTCCAATAGAGTTCGATTCTTCCTCTCCACTACACCATTTTGTTGAGGAGTGTAGGGAGAAGAGAACTCATGCTTGATGCCCTCATCCTCAAGAAAGCCTTCTATTTGAGAGTTCTTGAACTCCGTTCCATTGTCGCTTCTAATTTTCTTGATCCTTAAGCCGAACTCATTTTGAGCCCGTCTCAAGAATCCCTTTAAGGTCTCTTGGGTTTGTGATTTTTCCTGCAAAAAGAATACCCAAGTGAAGCGAGAATAGTCATCCACAATTACAAGGCAATACTTACTATCGCCGATGCTTATGTAAGCGATCGGGCCGAACAAATCCATGTGAAGGAGTTCCAGTGGCCTGTCGGTAGTCATGATGTTTTTGTGTGGATGATGGACACCAACTTGCTTCCCGGCTTGGCAAGCGCTACAAATCCTGTCTTTCTCAAAATGAACATCGGTTAGTCCCAAAATGTGTTCTCCCTTTAGAAGTTTGTGAAGATTCTTCATTCCAACATGGGCTAGTCGACGGTGCCATAGCCAACCCAAGTTAGTCTTAGCAATTAAGCATGTGTCGAGTTCAGCTCTTTCAAAATCTACTAAGTATAGCTGACCCTCTAACACACCCTTAAATGCTATTGAATCATCACTCCTTCTAAAGACAGTAACACCAGTATCAGTAAAAAGACAGTTGTAGCCCATTTGACATAATTGGGATACGGAAAGCAAATTGTAATCTAATGAATCTACAAGAAAAACATTGGAAATAGAATGGTCAGTAGATATAGCAATTTTACCCAAACCTTTGACCAAACCTTGATTTCCATCCCCGAATGTGATAGCTCGTTGGGAATCTTGGTTTTTCTCATATGAGGAGAACATCCTTTTCTCCCCTGTCATGTGGTTTGTGCACCCGCTGTCGAGTATCCAACTTGTGCCCCCAGATGCATAAACCTACAAAACAAGTTTAGTTCTTTGTTTTAGGTACCCAAACGGTTTTGGGTCCTTTAGCATTAGATACAAGAACTTTGGGTACCCAAACACAAGTCTTGGAGCCCTTGTGTTTGCCCCCAACAATTTTGGCAACTACCTTGCCGGATTTGCTAGTCAAAACATAAGATGCATCAAAAGTCTTAAATGAAATAGCATGATCATTTGATGCATTTGGAATTTTCTTTCTAGGCAACTTGGCATGGGTTGGTTGCCTAGATCTAGATGTCTCACCCTTATACATAAAAGCATAATTAGGGCCAGAGTGAGACTTCCTAGAATGAATTTTCTTAATTTTACTCTCAGGATACCCGGCAGGGTACAAAATGTAACCCTCGTTATCCTGAGGCATGGGAGCCTTGCCCTTAACAAAGTTAGACAAGTTCTTAGGAGGAGCATTAATTTTGACATTGTCTCCCCTTTGGAAGCCAATGCCGTCCTTAATGCCCGGGCGTCTCCCATTATAGAGCATGCTTCTAGCAAGTTTAAATTTTTCATTTTCTAAGTCATGCTCTCTAATCTTAGCATTAAGTTGTGCTATGTGATCATTTTGTTTCTTAATTAAAGCTAGGTGATCATGGATAGCATCAACATTAATATTTCTACATCTAGTACAAATGGAAATATGCTCAACATTAGATGTAGAGGGTTTGCAAGATTTTAGTTCAACAACCTTAGCATGCAACAAATCATTTTTAGCTCTAAGGTCGGAAATAGTAGTATTGCAAACATCAAAATCCTTAGCCTTAGCAATTAATTTCTCATTCTCATTTCTAAGGCTAGCGATGGAAGCATTCAATTTATCAATCCTAGCAAGCAAATCAACATTATCATTTCTAGGATCAATGCAAACATGAGAATCAACCTTAGCAATCAAATTGGCATTTTCATTTCTAAGGTTGTCTAAAGTCTCATGACAAATACTTAGCTCACTAGACAATTTTTCACATTTTTCTCTTTCTAGAGCATAAGCATTTTTAACCTTAACATGTTTTTTGTTTTCCTTGATTAGGAAGTCCTCTTGGGAGTCCAAGAGATCATCCTTTTCATGGATGGCACTAATCAATTCATTTAATTTTTCTTTTTGTTCCATGTTAAGGTTGGCAAAAAGAATACGCAAATTATCCTCTTCATTTTTATCATCATCCTCATCACTAGATGTTTCATATTTAGTGGAGGACTTTGATTTTACCTTCTTTTTGCCGTCCTTGGCCATGAGGCACTTGTGGCCGACGTTGGGGAAGAGGAGGCCCTTGGTGACGGCGATGTTGGCGGCGTCCTCGTCGTCGGAGGAGTCGCTAGAGCTTTCGTCGGAGTCCCACTCCCGACAAACATGGGCATCGCCGCCCTTCTTCTTGTAGTACTTCTTCTTCTCCTTCCTCTTGCCCTTCTTGTCGTCGCCCCTGTCACTATCACTTGATAATGGACATTTAGCAATAAAGTGACCGGGCTTACCACACTTGTAGCAAACCTTCTTGGAACGGGATTTATAGTCCTTCCCCTTCCTTTGTTTGAGGATTTGCCGGAAGCTTTTGATGATTAAGGCCATCTCCTCGTTGTCGAGCTTGGAGGCGTCAATTGGTTGTCTACTTGGTGTAGACTCCTCCTTCTTCTCCTCCGTTGCCTTGAAGGCCACGGGTTGCGCCTCGGATGTGGAAGGCTCATCAAGCTCGTTGATCTTCTTGGAGCCCTTAATCATGCATTCAAAACTAACGAAATTCCCGATGACTTCCTCGGGGGTCATTTGTGTATATCTAGGATTGCCACGAATTAATTGTACTTGAGTAGGGTTAAGGAAAATAAGGGCTCTTAGAATAACCTTAACCACTTCGTGGTCATCCCATTTTGCGCTCCCGAGGTTGCGCACTTGGTTCACCAAGGTCTTGAGCCGGTTGTACATGTCTTGTGGCTCCTCCCCTTGGCGAAGACGGAAGCGACCGAGCTCCCCCTCGATCGTTTCCCGCTTGGTGATCTTGGTGAGTTCATCACCCTCGTGCGCCGTCTTGAGTAGGTCCCAAATCTCCTTGGCGTTCTTCAACCCTTGTACTTTGTTGTATTCCTCCTTGCTTAGTGAGGCAAGGAGAATGGTTGTGGCTTGAGAGTTGAAGTGCTCGATTTGGGCCACTTCGTCCGTGTCGTAGTCTTCATCCCCTACGGATGGTACCTGTACACCAAACTCAACAACATCCCATAATCTTTTGTGGAGAGAGGTTAGATGAAATCGCATCAAATTACTCCACATAGCATAATCTTCACCATTAAAAGTTGGTGGTTTGCCTAATGGGACGGAAAGTAAAGGTGTATGTTTAGGAATGCGAGGGTAGCGTAGGGGAATCTTACTATACTTCTTACGCTCTTGGCGTTTAGAAGTGACGGACGCCGCGTCGGAGCCGGAGGTGGAGGTCGATGAAGTGTCGGTCTCGTAGAAGACCACCTTCCTCATCCTTTTGTGCTTGTCCCCACTCCGATGCGGCTTGTGAGAAGAAGATTTTTCCTTCTTCTCCTTGTGGTGAGAAGAGGAAGACCTTTTCTCCTTTCGCTTGGAGGATCTCTTCTTCTTCTCCCTTCTCTTGGTGCGGGACTCTTCCGATGAAGATGAGGTGCTCCCTTGGCTTGTAGTGGGCTTGTCATCGCCGGTCTCCATCTCCTTCTTGGCGGGATCTCCCGACATCACTTCGAGCGGTTAGGCTCTAATGAAGTACCGGGCTCTGATACCAATTGATAGTCGCCTAGAGGGGGGGTGAATAGGGCGAAACTGAAATTTACAAAAATAATCACGACTACAAGCCGGGTTAGCGTTAGTAGTAAAGAAACGAGTCCGCGAGAGAGGTCGCAAAACAAATCGTAAGCAAATAAGAGTGTGACACGAGGATTTGTTTTACCGAGGTTCGGTTCTTGCAAACCTACTCCCCGTTGAGGAGGCCACAAAGGCCGGGTCTTTTTCAACCCTTCCCTCTCTCAAACGATCCCACGGATCGAGTGAGCTTTCTCTTCTTCTCAATCAACCGGGAACAAAACTTCCCGCAAGGGCCACCACACACTTGGTGCCTCTTGCCTTGGTTACAATTGAGTGATGATCTCAAGAACAAATGAGAAAGAAAGAAAGCGATCCAAGCGCAAGAGCTCAAAAGAACACGGCAAATCTCTCTCGCTAGTCACTAGGGGCTTGAGTGGAATTGGAGAGGATTTGATCTCTTTGTATGTGTCTAGAATTGAATGCCTAGCTCTTGTAAGTGGTTGAGAGTTGGAAAACTTGGATGGCAATGAATGTGGGGTGGTTGGGGTATTTATAGCCCCAACCACCAAAAGTGACCGTTGCTGGAACTCCTCTGTTCGATGGCGCACCGGACAGTCCGGTGCACACCGGACAGTCCGGTGCCCCTGCCACGTCACCAATGCCGTTGGATTCTGACCGTTGGAGCTTCTGACTTGTGGGCCCTCCTGGGTGTCCGGTGCACACCGGACATGTACTGTTTGATGTCCGGTGCACCGGCATGGGCGTGCCTGACGACTGCGCGCGCTGCGCGCGCATTTAATGCACTGCAGGGAGCCGTTGGCGCCGCAGAGAGCCGTTGCTCCGCTGGCACACCGGACAGTCCGGTGCACACCGGACAGTCCGGTGAATTTTAGCGGAGCGGCTGCCGCGCAAACCCGAGGCTGGCGAGTTCCGGAGGCCGCGTTTCATTGGAGCACCGGACATGTCCGGTGCACACCGGACAGTCCGGTGAATTATAGCGCGCCGGCTTCCGAGAATTCCCGAGGGCGAAGAGTTTGAAGTCAAAGTCCTCTGGCCGCACCGGACGGTCCGGTGCACACCGGACAGTCCGGTGCCTCCGGCCGGAGAAGCCCTCGGTTGCCTTGCTGCTCCTTTGTTGAATCCAACATTTGATCTTTTTATTGGCTGAGTGTGAACCTTTTGCACCTGTATAACTTATGCACTAGAGTAAACTAGTTAGTCCAATGTTTGTGTTGGGCAATTCAACCACCAAAATTATTTAGGAACTAGGTCTAAGCCTAATTCCCTTTCACTACCACATGTGTGTTTATGTTTACATCTATGGCAGAAAAAATATCTACTACATCTCTCCCTAAGCCTACCCTACTACCCTTGTACAATGCGTAGTAGTGGATAAGTATCACAGAGGTTCTTGAATTATATTTTTAGATGGAATGAGTAGTATTTAAAGAAGAGCCTTGCATGTAATTTCTTTTATTTGAATAATGTTTTCAACTTAAATTCCTTTTTTTGCATGTGTGGCATTTATTCTCCATAATATTTTTTCCATGGATCTAACTTGTGAGTCATTTTCATAAACCAACGACAAGGATGAATCCATGTTTCTTGCTTGGAACCCCGCACAAACACCACTAGCAGGAGGCGCTCACGTTGGCATCGCTCATCGACGACGAGAAGAAGCTTGATGACTGCTAGTTTGACCTCTGGAAGCAGTCCTACGTGGCCGCATGAGCCACTGTGTATAACAAGCTCCGACGCAGTCGCCGCTTGGAATCGGTCCAGAGCGACTGCACCGTGTTGTCCATCGTCAAGCAGGGGGTCCTCATGGTTGTTGTCAATATCGATGACTCTCGGGTTATTCTGGGCACCGCATCCAACGACGGCGCCATCACGCCGTCCAACTCATCGTCCATTTGAAGCCCAACCTGCCATGTAAGTCGTTACTGACCGGCCATAAATTCTTTTGCACTCGGACGACAGTCATTGCTGATGTTGTGTGAGTGTCCTTGAACATGATTTATGTAGAGGAGTAGCGCATCCGTTGGTGCAACGGTCAGGTGTACTACCTTGCTGATGAACCCGAGGTGCACTTCGTCTGGCAGCCCAGCCAAGAGTCATCGGCACTCGACATGTCGCGCGCGTTCGACGACTACTATATCATGGACTGTGGCGTCATCTTGGCACTGGAGGTGTCGTAGAGGAGGACCGACAGCAATGATCAGTTCGTCATCCTCCCCACCGTTGGGGTAGCTTTTTGTGCTGGTCTGTCTTTAATTCTCTTCGCAAACACACACAATTGTTTTTTTGTTTGAGCAAGCGTGTATGGTGGTACGTGTCTGATGACTGACGATGTACGAGAGAACTTCTTCCGGCAGGTGTGAGGCGTGCTCACCAATAATGAGACCATGAAAATCGTGACATATATCAAAGTTGGCATGATATTGATGGTTGCAATGTAGTGATGAAACAACTAGATTAAAATAATAAAAATTATGTATGACCAGAATCATAAATAGATTATGAAACATTTTCTTATTACAGTATAACACATTTTGTATATAAGTTACCGTGGTATTATATGTCTCTGTTACAACGCACGACACTTACCTAGTATATATATAATACTACGTTATTTAAGAATGCTTCAGTATTTTTTCAAAATTGCGAAAAAACTTCACTACTAAACAACTCCTAAGGAGTAACTAACTGCCGATGCCGTGCTCCGCCGGTGAGGTCACCGCGGCAGCACTGGCACGGGATCCATCTTCCTCCGGTCCTCCCTCGTTGTCCACGTTCAAACCCCTGCCCCGATTCCAATTCCATCAATTCCATCGAGGTGGCAGATTCGAATTAATTAATCCGTTAACAAGAAAATATACTAGTCACCACCCCTCTCCCCTCTTTCGTCGCCATCAACGACCGCTTCCACTCCGCCTGCCGCTCCCTTCCTCGGCAGCAGCCCGCCCGCCACCGCGTGAATTCGCGGGGGCTACAAATCCCGCCCCGCCCGGCCCTGCCGCCGCGGCATCTTACCTCCATCCACCACCGTCGTCGGCCAAGGAAAAGGAAAAGAAAGGAGCGGGGAAGCGGGGCACTGGAGCAGTGACCATGGTGAGGCTCCCGTACGTGACCGCGCTCACCACGCTCTTCAGCTACGGCCTCCTCTTCGCCTTCGGCCAGCTCCGCGACTTCTTCCGCAGGATCCTCGACGCCCGCAAGCCCAGCAACCTCAAGGTGCGCTGCCCGCTCCCCGGATGCGTCGCGCTCGCTGCTCCATCTCACGCCGGCTGACTCCTTGCCGTTGCTTTCTCCGCAGGGCTACGCGCCGATCTGCTTGGGACTCGAGGATTTCTACACGCGACGCCTCTACCTCCGCATCCAGGTGAGGCGACTGACAACGTCGCGTTGCATATTCCTTTCTAATTTGTTAGGTCGAGCAAGCAATAGAGAGCCTTATTCCCTTTACTCCATGGTCCTTATGATTAGATGGTACCATAACGAAATATTATGGCATATATAAAACCGTTGCAACTGAAAAAAAGTAGAAATCGGTCTCTTGCATTGTTTCTGAAGCACTCCATTTCATCTACTATTGACCTGGAGTTTTCATCATAAAAAAAAGTTGTCAAAGAAACTGAAAGATTGCCTATCACGCTTGCAGCGTGCTATTCCAGTATTAACAGGTTACAGAGTTCCGTTATTGTGAAACCTTTATTCATATGTGGTATCTGTGAACCATGTGTATATACTATATAGATAAACTTAAGGCTTTGTTCGGTTATTTCCATTCCATGTGGATTAGAGGGAATTGAAATGTATTGAGTTGAATTTTGACTTACTATAGATTTAAACCGACTCAATACCACCCAATCCACATGGATTAGCATCAAACCGAACAAGCCCTAAAGATTCTAATACCTGGTATGTGAGGGGTTACAGGTTCACCATTTACCTACTGATGCTATATCTATTTAGGTTTCCTTGTTGACTTATAATCTCAATTGACATGGCAGGACTGCTTTGGCCGGCCGATTGCCAGTGCGCCAGATGCTTGGTTCGATGTGGTTGAGCGCTACTCAAATGACTGCAACAAGACACTCCAGTGTGTTACTCCTACATTCCATCCTATAGCCATTTAGCAATTATCTCACTATGGATGTTAACATCTAACCTGGTGCATCTTTGATGCAGTTGTACCACAGCAACAACCAAATGCCTTAACTTGGGTTCCTATAACTACCTTGGTTTTGCTGCGGCTGATGAGTACTGCACCCCTCGTGTTATTGAGTCGCTGAAGAAATATTCGGCTAGCACGTGCAGTGTTCGAGTTGATGGAGGTCGGTGCTTATGTTTATCAAACTGTGTCACGTTTTACGTAGGTTGAGTGGTTTCAGTAATATATCAAAATTTGTTAGACTGATTGAGTTTTATCTGATATTAGGCAATACTAAGTTGCACACAGAGCTCGAAGAGCTTGTTGCAAGATTTGTTGGTAAGCCTGCAGCTATTCTTTTTGGCATGGGCTATGTGACAAACTCTGCCATTATTCCTGCGCTGGTTGGGAAGGTATGTTGTGAAGATATATATGCTCACACTTTCTGCTTTGTTCTTTTCATGAGCTCTGCAGCTGAGGCTACTGTAATAATTGCAGGGAAGCCTGATTATTAGTGATTCACTGAACCATAATTCTATAGTCAACGGAGCTAGGGGTTCAGGGGCCACTGTTCGGGTTTTTCAACATAACAGTAAGTGACTAACTATTGCATTGCAAGTGCTGAGGTCAGTGGAATACTGTAAAGTCTAATGCCTTTCCTTCATTTCTCCTAGATCCTGCTCACTTGGAAGAGGTATTGAGAGAGCAGATTGCAGGAGGCCAGCCTCGCACACACAGGCCATGGAAGAAGATCATTGTAATTGTCGAGGGAATTTATAGCATGGAGGGGGAGCTATGCAAACTCCCTGAGGTTATTTCTGTCTGCAAGAAATACAAGGTTTGATTATTTTTTTGGTGATGACTTGTGTTTCGTATTAGGATCACTGTGCATCTTAATAACGGCAATAAATATTTTCGTGCATATGGGATGTGAGCTGGCATAGGTATCATTGCAGCGTTCACTAGTGACTTAAACTACTAGTTTTGTATTGGGTAGACTAATATACTTCACATATGAACAGGCCTACACATATTTAGACGAAGCACACAGTATTGGAGCTGTTGGGAAAACAGGGAGAGGTGTTTGTGAGCTGCTTGGAGTGGATCCAGCTGATGTTGACATTATGATGGGTACATTTACAAAATCATTTGGATCATGTGGAGGTTACATTGCAGCATCAAATGTAAGCGTGAATAGTCACTTAGCTGTTGTTGACTGAATACATTTTGAAGTTGACAAATCTGGACCACCAAATGTTTATTTTTTTAGGAGATTATTCACCATCTAAAGCATACATGCCCAGCCCATATTTATGCAACATCCATGTCACCTCCAGCGGTCCAGCAGGTCATTTCAGCTATAAAGGTCATCCTTGGGGAAGATGGAACTAACAGAGGTACAACATAAAGAATTTCAAGTTCTTACACCTTACCAGTTCCTTATATTTCCTGCCTTGTTGAAAGTCTTAATGTAACAATTGTTCTAATTAGGGGCCAAGAAGCTCGCTCAAATTCGAGAGAACAGCAATTTCTTCCGCTCTGAGCTTCAGAAAATGGGTTTTGAGGTTCTTGGAGATAATGATTCACCTGTCATGCCTATCATGCTTTACAATCCTGCTAAAATTCCTGCATTCTCAAGGGAGTGCCTGAGGCAAGCTGTGAGTTCTCATACAAGCCGTCTGTTATGTGCCTAGCATACAGTGCTTACATCTCTTAGCGAGAGTTTGTCTCAAAAAAGTTCCTCATTTTGTAAGTTTACTAATATGATCTATTCCACAGGTTGCTGTTGTTACTGTTGCATTTCCTGCCACGCCACTTCTACTTGCGAGAGCTAGGATATGTATCTCAGCTTCCCACTCCAGGGAAGATCTCATAAAAGGATTGGAGGTAAAGCACACACGTTCTCTTATCTGTGTTACTAACTAGTTGGCTTGGTGCAACATACTCCACTGCTGTACTGATTGCTATGCAGGTTATAGAACTAAACCTCATGCCAACTTTGCAGGTTATCAGCAAAGTTGGTGACCTTGTGGGTATCAAATACTTCCCGGTTGAGCAAGAAAAGACCACGGCTGTTGAAAAACTGAAGAAAATTCAATGAACAATGGCAAGAACTCTGATGCTGTTGTAGGGTCATCTTGGTGTGCATCGCATGCCTCAGTTTGGCTCTTCTGTGCACCTCTGGGCCCTTTTTTGTCCTTCTGTTTGTGGAGAAATTTAGACTTTGTACAGTATGTATCATCCACCATAGTTGAAAATATAACAGGCAGATAGACATTGTCATCGAATTCGGAGAAGTAATTTTTCCGGTTATCACTTTAAACCATTTAGACTATGTGACTGAAACCATGTAGATATTCACAGTATTATTATCGTTCGTTCTGGTTGTTTTGAATTGGACGTAGATAGGTCCATCTTTGTGACCGAGTAATAAATCTGGAGTACAGAAATGGAAAAGGCAGCAGAGCTGAATCCGAATATTTTGGTGAGCAGTGTTTAGTGTTGATTTATTTGACTGAGTGATCTTACCAGTCACCTGTGGCCCATAAGTTGTAGTTACTCAGTATGCTTTACTTCAAGGACATGGGCATAGTGGTAAATTTTCATGGTGAATCAAGGAAGTTAACCTTTTGGCAGTAACTTGTACTGGACCTAGGGCCCTTGACTTAATGTGGATGTGAACTTGTGAAGAAGCCGATATGTCAAGAGAGGATAGAGTGGGCCAGACCGGTCACTGAAATTGCTGTGACATTGTGCTAGGAGCGCACAAGCATGGTATTCAACACACGGCCTTTCTCGTTTAAGGCTTGTTCGGTTTGATGCTAATCCATGTGGATTGGGTGGTATTGAGTCGGTCTAAATCCATAGTAAGTCAAAATCCAACTCAATACATTTCAATTCCCTCCAATCCACATGGAATGGAAATAACCGAACAAAGCCTTAATGTGCTTCGTCTTGTTATGACTTGGTTGGTAGTATTATGATCAGGGAAAAAAAAGATGTGGTGTGTGTGTGAATGTGAAGCTGGGGCATGACTAGAGGCTGGAGCATGAGAGGCAGCTGTGGTCATGCCTGTTATGATGCCAAATGTCTGATGCAGTGTACTGCTGCTCCCTGCTTTGCATGGCACAAAAGGGCCTCGTTATCTCTCTGTCTAGTCAGACACGAGTCTGCACCAGTACAAAACTTAGTCCTGGTATTATATAAATATGCAGGTGGATGGATTCAGGCACTCAGCACTTTGCCTTGACGGGGATGAGTGAGATGTCTGTGAAGTCTGGATGTGGTTCTTTTTATAAAGGAAAGCTCGCTGTATGGATTCTCTCTTGGCTCCATCAGCCAGGGATTCAGACTACATGTGCAGATGTGTTGTTCTGTCCAGTACTATATGTAGGCAATGGAAAAAAAAAAGACTCGATCCAGGAACAGAACTGTAGCTGAAGAACAGTGGCTCCTACTTCCTTTGAGGTGCATGCTAATGCAGAGAGGGAAAGAGTCAAGAGCAGGAGCCTGATGGAAGCTTGGAGATTTTTTTAGGCTCCTCTGCTCCTGGAGCTGGACAAGATGGTGCAAGGCATTTCTGTTGGTGGTAACGGCAAAGGTGATTCCTGAATCATAAACCCTAAACCCTGACCTTGGCATCTCTTAACTACTTTGCTACTACTATATGAACTGCATTGCCACTTCCCAGGTTCATTCCTGTCCTGGTCAATTCTGAACTCCTTTAATTTGCTACTGTTGATGATAAACTAGCTAGTAATTGCATCTTCCTGACATTTAATATCGAGATTACTGAATAATTGAGGCCTGTCTTGTCTCTTGGTCTGCAACAAGCCAGGAGGCAAACTGGCTTCAGAGATACAAAAACGGTTTTATATAGGATCGATCTGCAAAGTTAATAGCCGTTGAGCAGCACATACGTGTGCGTGCATATGCTTTTTTACATGCATGCCAATTTACTGGCTTTTTTTTTTCCAGAGACGTGCATGCATGCATATGCACTTATGCAGTGGCCATGTACTACTGCCAACAGCTCTATAACTTTATGTGTAGTGGAAGTAGTATCCTACCAAAGAAGCATACAGAAACAGTGAAAAGAGGCAGGACATGAACAGGAAGATACCCTCCTCGCTGAGCCTGATGGAAGGCTGTTTCTGCTGCCATTATATAGCTTGTGGTGGCCTGCCAAGTGAGGTAGCCAGCAGCGAGCACTACTGCAATGCAAAAAAATAAAATAAAAATCAAAGACAGCTAGAGACAAAAGAAAGTAGAGAACAAACACTAGAGGGGACACTGAAACACAGAGGACGAGCAGGCCCAGACCCTTGCTTGGTTTAGCGGCTTCATTCATTCACAGGGATTCATCAGAGATGTGTCTTTCCATGGCATCAGTGCATGGCTGCAGGCCTTGTTGCTGCTGCTGCTGACAGCTACAGCATTGCAAGGCAGCCTTGTGCTGCTGCACTGCATCTGCATGCATGCATGCATGTGTGATCTATGTGCATGGTCCACAAGATCTTCTTTGACATATCACGAGGACATATGTGATCTGAACCCTGATCTCCCCCAGTACAAACATCTTGTCATGCACAGCAAAATATTTTCTTTTCCTCCGCCCGTGCCATGCACATTGGAGACAGGAGAGACGGGGAAGGATTGGGAGAGAGTAGATTTAGTGTTGTAGTGTGCGTGCACTTTATAAGCATGCAAAAGTGTGGGCTGGTCAAGAGAGGCTGCAAACTGCGCCTGCACTCCACGAGTGAAAGCCAGATCTAATCGAAAGAAGTGAGGTGCTTCAATTTCTATGCAACATCTCATCTCAGAACGCCAGCCTGAAGGCAGCCAAACAGTGCTCACATCAAGTGGCTAGGCTAGCTACCTCTCAATTCTCAGGTACTGCTGCCTGGTTGCCATCATGACATCTACCAAAGGGACAACATATATCATTAAAAAAAAGGTGTGTGTGTCTACTCTCTTCCACGATGGACTGATTGTCTGATCATCAACACACACACAAAAAAAAATGCGAACAGGAATCCAGTTTTGTTTGTATATGCAGGTGGTACATGTCTCATGTGCATTATGAAATTATGATGCCGAGTTTTTTTTCTTCTCTCTCGACAGTAACATGAGACACGCTTTTTATTAAGAGGAAGGAGTAGAGTTTCAAAAGGTATAAAGGACTCGCAAGAATAAGAGGGGGGATTAGCATGTTAATAAAATATTAAAATCATACTTGTTCCCACATATATACAGTATTCTTTATTCCAACGTCGACACAGGAAGATTAAGGGGGTGTTTGGTTTCTAGGGACTAATGTTTAGTCTCTTCATTTTATTTCATTTTAGTCTATAAATTGTCAAATATAGAAACTAAAATAGAGTTTTAGTTTCTATATTTAGTAATTTTGGAACTAAAATGGAATAAAATGTAGGGACTAAAAATTAGTCCATAGAAACCAAACACCCCCTAACACTACAGGAAAACAGTTAATTCCCGTCGGCCAGGAACCGACGGGAATAAGCACTAAACCGACGGGAATAAGTTATTCCCGTCGGTTTAGCCCTTATTCCCGTCGGTTGTCAGCCGCCAGGCGTTCCATGTCGGGGATACGGTTATTCCCGTCGGCCGCCGACGGGAATACGTAATCCCCGTCGGCCAATATCGAGCCGACGGGAATAAGGGCTAATTCCCGTCGGCCAGGTCAGCCGACGGGAATTACTAATTAATTCCCGTCGGCCAGGTCAGCCGACGGGAATTACTAATTAATTCCCGTCGGCCAGGTCAGCCGACGGGAATTACTAATTAATTCCCGTCGGCCAGTTCAGGCTGCAGATCCTCAAGCATCTGGTCCATCCTATCAACATCATCTTCACCATCATCAACTTCTACTTCTGCTGCTCGTTCAACATCTTCACCATGGAGATACCAGACCTTATAGCCTGGCACGAAACCATGCGAACACAGGTGTAGTGTGACCTGCCTCTTTGTGTGGCTCGTCATATTTCTACATTTATTGCATGGACACCTAATATTATCTATTTGTGACAAAGCAGCTGCATGGTCCAGAAACATCTGCGTCTTGACAAACCATTCACTTGTATGACACCCACCCTTCTTGAAACCTTCATACATCCAATCACGTATATCACCCATTATTGCGGCTGTGTGTACGAGTAAAGAGTGCGTGTGAGACATTTATGTTTCTACACGTCACACATATATCTATAGGTAAGTAGTAAAACTATATATATATATACATAACATCACCTTCATCACATTAACATGATAATAATTAATTAACAATATTGCAACATCCAATTTTAAGTCAAATAATACTAACAAATAACATGTGATATTAAAACCGACGAAAATTAACATGTGATATTAAACTAACAAATTGTAATCGTATTACAGTTAACTCCCGTCGGCCATAAAAACCGACGAAAATAAACAATAATCACACTCTAATCAAGCCACATAAACTAACTCTAATCACACTCTAATCACATTAAAGCTAACTCCCGTCGGCCATAAAAAACCGACGAAAATAATCACATTTATTTACATATAGGTAGGATTATACCTCGACGAGGGCTAGAAGCGGCGTTCGGGCGGACGGCGGTGCTTCGGGACGAACTGAGGGCGTTGGCGGCCTCGGGGGCGGCGTTCCGGCCTCGGGTGGCGGGCCTCGGATGACGGCGGCGCGGTGGCGTGGCGGCTCGGCGGCCCGGCGGCGCAGGAGCTCGGCCACGCGGGTGCTCGGGCGGGCGGCGGCTCGGGCGGGCGTCTGCTCGCTGCGGGCGGCGGCGGCTCGGGGGCACGGGCGGGCGGCGGCTGGGGCGCGGGCGGGCAGCGGCTTTGGGGGCTCGGGCGGGCGCCGGCGTTGGGGCGCGGGCGGGCGGCGGCTCGGACGGGCGGCGGGGGCACGGGCGGGCGACGGCGTAGGTGACGCGGGCGGGCGCCGGCGTTGGAGCTCGGGCGAGCGGCGGCTCGAACGGGCGACGGCGGCTCGTCAATTTCAGCGAGAGAGAGGAGGAAGAATGAGTCCGCGCGGGCTCGGCCGTTGCTCTAAAACCATTAATCCCCGTCGGCCTATGACGTGGCCAACGGGAATTAAATAACCCCCGTCGGCTTAGGGACAAAGCCGACGGGAATTACTAAACCCCGTCGGCCAGGGACGTGGCCGACGGGAATTAAAATAATTCCCGTCAGCTAGTTGACGACCGACGGGAGTTACTTAATTCCCGTCGGCTTTTACACTGGCCGACGGGAATTAAGCTGGCCGACGAGAGTCAACGGAATTCCTGTTGTGTAAGACCATAAGCTATTACGTACTGCTGGTAGTGGTCAGCACGTATTCAGTATATAGTATGGACAGATGCTAGCTTGGGATCTGAAATTGTCGGCATTGTATAAGGTTGTGCTCGCGATATAATGCCTCATAATATCCATTTTCTGAATGTTTCTTGCACGCTGAGCGGCTGTGTGCCCACGATTTTCTTTCATGGCACTGATCCACAATGTGGCCAAGATAACTTTAACAAAAAAAGATGTGGGTGATATATTGTGTTCCTCTGAATCAGATTATTTGCAGCAATATAATTACCAAAGGAGTATGAGAATATTAAAACGTAGTCCCTTAAAGGACTCCATAACAGACCACAGAGTATTTTTTGTCCTCGCCATGAACCATGAGGCTGATACTAAAGTAGATATGTCGTCTACATGCTGGAGCCATCAGATGGCCTGTGTGCATGGGTGCATGTAGTCCCTTGTTGCTCTTTGTTTAGTTGCAAAATTGTCTTTTTTTTCTTCTTTAATCTGTTCCTGCTGCATTACGTGATGGCCTCACCTGCAATGGTTGACAACTAAGTACCCAGCTGAGATCCTGCTGTGGATCATGCACGAACTCTTGAAGACACTTGTTGTACTATATATGGTCAAGTTGATGTAATGATTCCATGGAATTGATAGTGGTGCCCATCAACTTACAATAGTGAGCTACCATTGGTCAAACTCAAATGAGTAGAGGAGGAATCAGCTGTGAGCTCAATTATTACTGTAAAACGCATGCAGGTGGTACATGAATAAATATGCAAAAAAAAAATTACAGAAATACATGAGGCTCAGTGCATGTGCAACTCATTCAGGGAATTATATATGGAAATTGGGTAACAACATAAACTTTCTGTATATTTTGTTTTTCTAATGACCTTTTTTTTGCATATAATATCTGAATGTTTAGCATGCTTCAGGTACAAATGGTTGCATGTTCTTTTCCATCAAAACATTGAACTACTTTCTGTATATACCAATAGATAAAAAATGGAAAAGGATGCAGTTGCTTAAGGGTAGTGAAAGGCTACACCTGGGCTGAAGATAGTAACCTTTTGGTGTGTAGAGAGGTTAGCAAAAGTTAGGATAGTAGTGGAGTTGCCATGCTGTCACCTCAACGTACACGACACTTTCACTTGCTCCCATCTCCTCCTCCTACCTTAGTTCGCACAGCAGCATCAGGCAGGGTTTCCTTCTCCAGCCTCTCCATATATCGTCCACCGATCCCAGGGAGATGGATGGATTCTACAACACGATCATGGCATAAAGTAATAATACTATAATTCTTCATTTGCAGCACGACTGCACAAAGCAAGTACTAGTATTAATTTCATCTCTCTTAACCACTGGTGGCTCCATAGAGTCCAGACCAAAGGGAAAGAAAGTGAGGCCACACCATCATCTCAGCTCTCCCTTGGCTTGCTCCCCAATAGGAGAAAAGCGAGGACTCAGAATCCTCTTCTTCCTCGCTCCTCCCTTCCAAGCCATTTCTCTTCAGCTAGCTATTCACCTTCTTTCCTTCTGACTCCTCCACGGGCATATGCATGCATCTCCCTGCTACTTCTCCATCCATCCATACATGCAGCCATGCATGGTGCAGTAGCTAGGTGATTGAGATATGAGATGCACCAGCACGATCGATGACCATGGTCCCAACAACTAGGAACCTGTTGCACCATGACGGCGTCAAGAGCAGCCGCGGCAGGTCGTGCTACCACCTCGGCCGGTACTACGTCGGCATCGCCGCCCAGTTGGAGGACCAGAGCAGCAGCAAGCCGTCAACAAGATCCCCTCGGCCGCTGGCGACTATGGTAGACGATGACGAGGCTGCTGCGGCGGGGACGAGGACGAGGAGCTCGAGCTCCCCGGGCGCCGCCACCGCAGGAAACAACGACGAAGGAGACTGCTGGCTCCAGCTAGGCCTCGCCGCCGCGTCGTCGTCGGCCTCCTCCTCCTCCTCCTCCTTCTCCTCCGGCGACAACAACATCACGGCTCCGGATCCGGGTCCGGCGCCCCCACCTCCCATGGAGGAGGGGCTGTACCTTTTGGCGTACGACAACAAGCGGAACGCGAGTGCGAGGCCGCCGCCGCTGTTCCCGCTGCCGCTTCGGAGCTACCACGTCGACCAGTCCTACGGCGGCGGCCGCGGACGGTTTCGAATTCGACCGGCGGCGGAAGCTAGCGGGTCGGCGCCGCTGGCGCCTCCTCCTCCGTTCCTCCGTTCATCAGGTGCTCCGGCGGCGCTGCCATAAGAGTCGTTAGCCCGCCGCGGCGAACGGAGGCGCCCGGCGGGCTGTGGCTGACGCTTCGAGCAGCTCCCAACCAGTAAGTGCACACATGACAAATAAATCCACAGCTTTATTTAGCCTTTACTGCGACGATGTGCTTGCAAACATACGTATTATAGCTACGTACGTTTGATCACATTAATTAGGTGGTGTAACACATTATGCATGCACATATTGTTTAGATTTGTAGTGTTCGTTCTTGTTCATGCATGTTGCGTGGAGCGGCGCGCTGCATGTTTATTTAACTAGTTTTATTTCCCATATATATATGCTTGCAGAATCAGAGAGCCTGTTTTGCCCCAGATAGCAAAGAGCTACCTACGAATCAAGTACTTTTCTATCCCTTTTTTTATGTTCTATTTTATGGCTAGCAAGCAAAGAGCTGCCTACAAACCCATAGGCATCTGAAACTGGTTTTGCACGCAGGGACAGCAACGTGGCGGTGGAGGCGGTGATGAAGTACTTGGCCGACAAGCTAGGGATCACGCCGTCTCATCAGGTACGGTAGTACATCTATACATGCATGATGCATCATCACCCTCTCGAGAAGCTCATATGAATTGGCGTGCACTTGGAATCGATCATATGAAAGAAACATTATACCTAATTAATTAAGAGTACGTACAGGCCGGGGATCTCCTTTAATTAGCTCGTCGATCTGGAGAAAATAACTAGACAAAGGAATAGAGTAGTAGGTCACAGGCCCACATCATATATATATATATATGAGCTAATGCTATATATATACATACACGCACGTTTTAATATCATCGTCTTCATCTTCAGCAGTATCAATCGGATATTGAAGCCATGCATTATTTGGAGTAGGTCAGTAGTCGTCGCGCATGCATGCGGTTTGCAGCTGCTCCTGCTAGCGTGAAGTTGGTTGATGATGAGCATATATGGCAGCACGCACGAGCAGTCGTGCATGGCTGCAACGACGACGACGACTGGGAAGCTAAGCACGCACTTTCCGTCGTGCATGCGTATATATATAGTGGCACCACTCACTAGCTTTGCATTATATTGGATTGGACATGACACACGCGATGCACGCATATATGCACACCCAAGCTAGCCGGCCCGTCACCTGATCGTCATGCTTCCGTAATCCTGCCGTCGTTAATTCTTAATCGCTAACTACTGGTGGTATTTATTGGTCTATTATATATCTGCGTCCACTTTTGTCAATTCTTAATCGCTAACTGTTAGCAAGGTGAACCTAATAAGTAATAAGCATGGCATGATATGCATGCTTTTTCTTTACACACTTCTCCAGTTTCCGGGTCTTCATAGCACAAATCGTTATATTTAAAAAAAAACTTAAAAGTTTTTAAAAAAATTACTGTCTGTCTAGTCCATAACCTGAGCTCACGGTCTATGTTTATAGAAAAGCTAGATCGACTAGCATCATATACGTCATGCCGAGACATAGAATCTGATTTCAGCAGATGACGCAACGCTGTGTTTGCAACGCACGTTTCTAATGGCCAAACCAAAACATATATGACCCATGCATATATATATTTTACGGCAACGACGCGATTCGAGAAGGGAATAGAATCCCAGGAAAGCAACTTTTGCCCGCACCGCCCCCTTGCCCATGTCGTGGCTACTGGCTAGCTATGGGTGGTTTCTACGTACGGTAGGGCCGGCCGGAGAGCGAGCGCGCGTGTTGCACGCCTGCATCTGTGGGCTAGCCAGCACGCCGGAGAGCGACGCCAGCGCTGTGCACCTCTAGCAGCACGACCAGGCCACCAGCAGCAGCAGCTCGATCGGTCTCCATGCATGCACCGTGCAGAGGTTGCATGCTGATGAGGACTCTAAAGGGCAAAACTGAAGGCGACAGATCATCATCTGCTAGCTCTCTACTGCACGCGTAGTAGTGTGTACCACTACTGCTGTTTGTAAGCTTCCGTCCGCATGCACACGTCTCTGTGCCATCACGCCGTACACGTAGCTAGAGCGCTAGCGACATATCTACAACTATAAAGCACGAAACTTTATTATTCATACAGCATGCATCGAACATCGTCCCACCACAAGAAACGCATGACAAGAATTCATGTGAACCTGACCATTAACAGTTTATTATGAGCTTAACATATGCGTGCATTTAGAAAATTTAATGATGCATTGAGCGACCATTGTAGGTGTTCAGTATTACTTACAAATACTTGTGTTTTATACTCGTGTGTGTGCGTGTGTATCAGATTATTCAACATTTTACTGGATCTTATATAGCTGTTCGTGACGATTACCCACTGAATGAATGAAATAATATACACACATAATGGCAGGTGGAGCTGACATGCAGAGGGCAGGTTCTTCGTCCCTTGCTGCCGCTGAAATACGTGAGAGAGACAATCTGGAGCTCCACGGCGCCGCCCAGGGAAGGAGAAGAGACACCACCAGCAGCCGACCTGCTGACTTCGCGGCACTCATCGGCTGCTACTGACCATGTCATGACACTCTGCTACAGCACAAGTAGGAACACCAAGCTAGCACCACTAAATCTGTAATTAACTGGCCTTATTGGCCGACAGGCTGTGTGCAGTGGCTAACTAATGCGATGCTTGGACGTCCTGTGATACTAATAATTAACCGACCAAAAAACCCCTCGTCGTTTTTAATTCCCTTCTTTGCTTGGACGTCCCGGTTTCACTCTACAGTCGGCAGAAGACAATCACTCCAGAACATGTCTAGCGTCCAGGATCCACAACATGTCTAGCGTCCAGGAGTTCAGACCGCACAAACAATTTGAACGTGTCCAAGATGCAATCTATCAGACACCAAAGGTCCACCCGAGTGTCCAGACTCACCGCCCTCCTTTCTGCATCTTGAACCTTGACACGGGCCTTGAAGAAGCACAAGTACCAGGCTGGCAAACATTCAGGAAAATAGTAAGAGAAGAGATCGATGTGGATTTACACTGCACCAGTGCCAAGTTTACAAGAAAGAGGGGGCAGCATCATACTTTTGCCAACGAATTAGCCACAGAAGGTTCAATGGTGGAAAGATTTTCGTCGTGCTCAATGATAGATCCTGTAAAGGCCTGCTGACATAATAAATCAAATAAGCTAAGCACAGCAGCAAGTTCAAAGGGCGTGCCGGTAACATCAGGCAGAGTACAAGATGACCTTTCGTCCACTTGATATTATCTTTCTGTCACGAGATAGAGCGGGGTCTGAAGAATTCTGCAAATATAGATAATCATGATTGAAGCAATGGTGGTCACAGTGAACCATGGCATATAAATGTTAGCGGAGACGGGGGAATATTTAGAGAACAGAGCTGTGTACATCCAAATGACAAATAAACATAATTGCTGCTTGGGGGTATTTCTGTCTTAACTCCTAACTCTAGTACATACTTAAATTCTTTCGAGAGAACCGGTGCTCTTGTTTTTTCATGTACAATAATGTTAGTGCTCAAGTTCACCGTAGAAACCCATGCTGAGAGGCTAATGCAGGCAAAAGAATGAACAAACAACTTCTGTAAGTAGCAAAGCCATAGGTACCTTGAGCACAGGATCAGACTGTATAGAATCCAGTAGCAAGGGAGGAGACTTTGACGAACTAACTACATATTTGTCGTCTTCAAAAGTAACAGCTGCAAGTAGAACGTGTGGGTCACACACAAATCAACAGCATGGTACATAATACTGCACACTTATAAAAGGCAGATGAAGCACCAAGAGAATCAGGTTCAGTTCCATCTCCAGCAACAATACACAAAGATGTCAATTCTACCATGCTACATGTAAGTTGTCTCCAAACATCTGCTGAACTAACCTTTAGTGTGAACTCGGACATCAGAATTTGTTGCCTGCAATAAGAAGAAATACAATGTTATGACCGAAAGGAATTTACGCAAATATTGTGTTCAGTTCATTCAGAGACAATGCAGACGGTAGACAAACAAGAATAAACAACATACAGAGGTTTGGCCAGGAAATGCTAGATGAGATGTATGGGATGATGGCATATGAGAAATGCCTATCAGCATTTCATCTCCTCCAGGCTTCTTCAGTGCACTCTTCAACTATTAGTGAGAGGATTAAAATAAATAATTCCAGCAGATGAACCAAACTATCTTAGCTCAAATTAGCTTGAGAAACAAGTACCTTAATATTCCCATGACTCCTATCATTGCCGCCACTTCCAGAAAATGAAGCGCCAAAACCAGAACTGTGGTCTTCATTGACATCACTTAAAGCATTTCCAGATTCCTTATTTTCCTCGCCATCATCACTTGTTCCAGCATCTCCATCGTCATCGTCGCCATCATTATCATCTTCACAAGCACTTCCAGCTTCCTTTTCTTCCCTTTCAAGTTCATCTAACCTTGCCATGATACGAGCATGTTCCCTGTCTTTATCGGACATAACCACAGTAGCAACTGAAGCCTCTGAAGTAGACAGGTAGAAAATAGAAGTCATGTCAAAGTAGAAGATTCAAGTTAGTTGCTAGTTGCTACACATGTAAGCACCAAAGGTTCACTGCCAGTTTTATACCACCGAGAAGAAGATATCACCAGAGCAACAAGTCATGCCTAAACAAGTAAACATATATAGAAAAAAAATTATATATATATATATATGGAGGAACGAAACAGTGACAGATCAGCTTGCTGCAAAAGCAGTTAAACTTGGCAAAACCAGCATTACCAAACAAGAATATTCTACAATTCAAAAAAGGATTTAAAAGAAAGTAAGGATAAACATACTGCAGGAAAAAAAAATAAACTCATAAGAATGGAAAACAAATCATGAAGGCAAGATAAGAACATATTAGTTTATAGCCATAAGCGATAAGCCATTAGTTAACAACTTAACAACAACAGCAACAAGCCTTTACTGACATTAGACAATTAAAAGGAAAATCCAGATGGTTACCTGATCTTGATGAATTCGTCTCTAAGTCCTCATCATACTCTTCCCTGATTTCAACAAGACCCTCCTGCCCACATCAACATAGTTAAGCATCCAGTTAAATGCAAGTGAGCACACAAATACGTTAGGGTGAAACACCAAGATGGAAATACTAGTGACTTCTGCTAAGACAAAATGAAGTGAACTTATAAACAATAGAGCTACCTCAGTTATAAGTATAAAGTCTACAAGGCTACATATTGCTATACCCTAACACACTGCTTATAGTCAGATGAGATCATTGCTTGTCTTAAGTATCGGTAAGCAGTATAGTATTTGGCAGCAGTGAGATTATGGTGCTAAAACTGATGAGCACTCACAATAATCTAAACTGATGTTATGGTGCTAAATTTGTGTGCATACTGAGACACAATAACTGCAATTAATGTGTCCGTATGTCAATAAAAATATGTGGTCATTCATTAACCAATTGTATTTTTCCCCTTACCAAGGGTCATCGAGGAAATTGATATGATGGTTACCACCACAGCGTCACCAAGTAAAATGCTACTCTACCATTACTCGTATATACAAAACCAATAAGAGAGGAGCCCTACTGAAGCCTCGGTGGCCGTGGACTCAAAGAATTTGGCCTCAGCTTCAAGGTCAGCGATAGTTGCCTTCATTGCTTCGACTTGAGCTTCCAATTCCTGCCCCCTCCTGTGCAATATATTAGTCGTCTGCTTAGCAGACCTCTCTGCATAGTACCCCTCACCCAGAAGCACCTAAGACGCAATGCAACCCATGAGCAAGAAATTGATGGGCTGACAGAGACTGAAAATTAAAACTGTTCCATGGCGGAAACCATACCAAGAGTTCATTTGTGTGTATTAAACGCCCTGGGAAAAAGGCGGCGCCGCCAAAGGGAACCTGCAATCCATAGTTCTTTTTTGAGAGAGAAAAAATCTTGTTGGGAAATATTTAAAACACACAATATGGCACTAAGAGACTAGTATTTCCCTATGTTGCAATCACAGGATCCTTACAGCACCACAAAAGGAATCTCCTCAAGCTCCAAAATCAATTGAGGATGTAAATCTAGACATTGAAGACAGTAGTCCTTATGTATAGCTAAAGTACACCAAATGCCTAGAAGTGAACGATTGGAGGAGACAAGTTACTAGAAACAGTAATTAGGAAGGAGTAATTCAGCTTTCAGACTGCCACCAAACTAACAAATGATGGAATCGAAAACAGCAGGCGAGCTACCAAATCTATCTCTGGAAGAAGACACGGCACGAATGGCTGCTAGTTCAGACTTGAGAGAGAAGGTAAGGACCATGATCTCGTGAGAGAGTTCGTCGGGGAGCCTGTTGACGAGGGAGACGAGGGCGGCGTTGTCGGCGGCGAAACCCTGGAGGCGGCCGAGCTCGGCGCGGCGCCCAGCGACGGACTCGGCCACCCTCGCCACGGCCCTCTTCGTCTCCTCCGGCGAGAACACGGTGCCCAGCGGCGTCGCCGTCCCCTTCCTCGGCGCAGCCATCGCCTCTCCGCTTCCTCACCGCCGACACACACACACAAAAAAAACACGCTACGGCACGAACTGCAAACCCAGCACTGCCTCAGCGCCTTCTCGCCCGAGAGCCCCGCTCTGTGCTTAGTTGGTTTGGCCGAGCGCGTGCCCGAGTCGCTTCTCCCAGACTCCCAGCACAGTAAGGGGGGAAAGGCCGAGGGACAGCGACAAGAAAGGCGATGAATCTAACCAGCCCGGATGGAGGTCGCCTCCCTCCCTCGCCGTCGATGGAAGGCTGGGACTTGGGACTAGGAGTGGTACTAGCGACGGAGGCTGGCCGGGTGGGACTTGGGACTCGGAGCGGTAGCGGGGAGAGAAGCTTGAGAGAACGAACGGGAGGCGGCGGCTGCGGAGTGGGAGCTCCGTCTGGGC
This sequence comes from Zea luxurians, assembly GCA_029449295.1. Taxonomy (NCBI): domain Eukaryota; kingdom Viridiplantae; phylum Streptophyta; class Magnoliopsida; order Poales; family Poaceae; genus Zea; species Zea luxurians. The sequence goes on along the minus strand of JAOPSE010000016.1, from coordinate 33,957,227 downwards.
TGTAGCACCCATTTTGTAAATTGCTAAAAATAATATCAATAAAGAAACAATTTCTCTTTATGTGAGTTTGATCTTTATGCATCATCACATGTGAACACCATGTCCAAAAACAATTAATAAAAAGATATACTACTAAATCAATGCATCATGCTAAATATTTTATTTGTGTGTACATTTTTGTGACAATATTATAATAATGTGAAAAGAAATACATTAAATATCCAGATGAGGATTTAAATCCTAAATAATCCTAGAATTAAGAAAAGAGAGAAGGAAGAGATTATACAAAATAAAGGAAAATAAATATATAAAAGAATACATTTTGTCCCTACTAATATTTTAATTTAGGTATTTAACTCAGTTATGAAGCTCACAAACAAGTTTGAATTCAAAATGGAGATTTAAAAATGAAATGAAACAGAAAATAAAAAGAAAAAAAGAGAAGAAACCTAATTGGGCCGTGAATAACCATTTCAGCCCACTTCTGATTCCATACCGCGCAGCCCAGCCATATCAACACTGGCACGTTGGACCCACGCGTCATACCGCGCACTCATCACCGCTCGGTCAATGCCACAGCGGGCCCACTCGCCAGTCTTCCCTCGCGCCTACTTCCTCGTCTGTGCCACTGAGTCACTGGACCCACTTCCCAGCCGATCGACCACACGTCTGTGTTCCTCCGGTGTGACTTACATGTGGGCCCGAATGGATTGCACTCGTCTCTAACAACTTCACCGCGCATGGCGGAGCTCCGCCGTGAGCTTCGGAGTTGTCCGTTGCGTGCGCCTGGGCCGGTCTGAGGAGATTTAAGTACGGAGGAACCGAAGCCTTGACCCTCTCTCCTCACCACGTCTCTGCTCACCTCGCCGGGAAACAGTTTGAGAGAGAAAGGGGGGGGCGAGAGAGAGATTTAGGCCGCTGCCAGCGAATCCCGTCGCCGTGGGCTATCTGACCTCGGTGAAGGGCCGGGGAGGGTCGTCTGCACTTGGTATTGCTGTCCGTGGCCGCAATCGAAAAGGAGAGGCCGCGGGACTGCGGCAATTTCTCGCCGTCGACTGGTTTGCCGCCGCGGGCTACTTCACACCGCGACTGGGTACTTCTACGGCGTCGAGTCCGGTATGTCACCCATCCATGAGTTCACCGTAGCCTCCGCATTGTGTCGATGCCGTTAAATTTGGGACTGGGTTCCTTGGTCACGGGCGGGCAGCTCACCGGCGTAATCGCCGCTGCGGTGGAGTTCTCGGCGGCTGTGTACCCAGCGTTGGGGGAAGAAGAGGGATCGTGGACCGTTCGATCCACATCAACGGCCGCGATTAGAAGTTGATGACCGGATCGGTTCAACGTCACGGAACCGTCCGATCCAAATCGTGTGCACAGGATTAGATCTTAGGTTTTTAAATCGGGAGCGTTGCATTGGGATCTGACGGCTGGGATCGCATACCGCTTCGCGGAGATCAGATCTAATCGCAGTCGTCCCTGGTTGATCTCACGGCTAGGATTAGTTGATACCCTTTCGCCCTGTCGTTTTCGCATAAGAACCCCTCTGGAATTACAGATTATAACTCGCCGTCCCTCACCTCTGTGCGCTGTGTCTTGGGGATTCTTACCCCGAGCCCCCTGACCTTTCTGGTAATTGAGGCCCGGTCCAGAGCAGTGTAAAACCAGAGAAAATAATTTATAAATGGATTTTCAGTAGAAAAATAATTGCTAGAACTTTGATAATTCATAGAAAATGCATATGAACTCCAAATTACTTCATTCCAGTTCCTAAAATTTTGTAATTTTATTATCTATCACTTAGAATCTCTGTTTTATCATGACAACAGTAAGAAGATTAATCCCACACTTAATCCTATTTAAAACACATGAAACCTTTGAAAATTCATAACTTAAATTCTATAACTCCAAAATTATGATTCATGTTCCTAGAATTTTATTTTAATATGTAGATTATTACTGTGTATTTTATTTATATGTTTGGTGTAATGTTAATTTCTCTATATACACTGTGCTTGTTTGTATTGTGGCGAGTAGAAGAGCCCGTTGCTGAGGATCCTGGTGAGCAGCAGGTTGAAGTAGCTGAGCAGGAGCTCATTGAAGGCAAGTTGTGCCCTTGACCACTTTTTACCCAATAATGTTCTTTAATACCATTTATTCATGCATAGGTTAATTTTGATGGGACCCAATAGGTCACCCTAGATTTGTTTATCTCATTACCTTGTTTACCCCTGAATCACTTGGGTAGTTTGCTATTGCTTTACATGGTTTTGGGATAATCATATATTATATCTATGTTCCAATTATTCTTGTTATTCTATTTATGTTCATGTCAAGTTCATTAATGTTAATTGGAACATAGAGCTTAACTTGAGAACCACGTGCCACCACAAGGGTTTAATGGGACGCCCTTGGCCGACTAATTAGGAAAGCTAGTGGAAGACTACCTTACCCGAAAGGGGCAAGGGCAGTAGAGGAGTGGTCAGTGTAGGGAGGTCCTTGGTTGATTTTGCTGCGATGGCGGTCAGACAAGAACCCTGCATTGGAGCTTCCTATAAACTGTAGCGGGTTTTCGGAAGCTAGTGGAACTTTGTAAAGGCCTCGTAGTGTTGCCCTGCCGCGCTTCCTAGGTAGAGGTGTATGGGATTCGCGACCCCTTGGCAGATGGGTAGCATGACTTGTGGGTAAAGGGTACAACCTCTGCAGAGTGTAAAACTGGTATACTAGCCGAGCTCACGGTCATGAGCAGCTCAGGACTCTCTGATGTTTAAATTATGGAACTTAAATTCAATTTTGTCATTTGCATTGCATGGGATTATTATTAATTTTGTTCTATTACTTTACTTATGGTTTGGTATTTACTTACACTTAGTAATTGCTAATAAAATTTTGACCAACTACTTAAAAGCGATGCTCAGCTTTAACCCCTATCATTGATTAGCCTTACACATCACATGAACTCACACCTTTGTGAGTTTATGTCCACTGGTTCCCCACAACTTGTTGAGCTATGATCATGTGTGAGCTCACCCTTGCTGTCTCACCCCCCCACAGGAGAAGATCAGGTGGTTCAGGTGGAGCCGCCTAACACTGAGGAGTTCGATCTGATCTAGGTGGCGTTTCCCAGTCGACATTGGCGCCGACGATCCTTAGTTCGTTTTATCTTCATTACTTTATTTTGTAATAAGTCTTCCGCTATGTAATAAATACTCTGATGTTTTATGACATTTATCTCTATACACTCTGTTATTATATATGTTGTCTTCTTGGCGCATGTATGAGATGCACCTGGCTTTGTTCCTTAAAGCCGGGTGTGACAGAAGTGGTATCAGAGGAAATGTTGACTGTAGGACGAAACCTAGATAGAAATGGACAAACCCTTTCCTACTTACCTTACTCTGACTCATTCTATACTTATCTCATCTTGATCTTATCTCATCTTTTCTACTCTAAGACAAGATGGATTTCACACCTTGGGATCCTACCACTATGATCTTTTTAAGAGATAGGGAACCTAAGATAAAAATTTAAAACTATTTTCTTTAAAAATGTTGGTTGATTGTGCTGATGCTAAATGTCTGATTTGCTTCTTTGATTGATTGAAACATTATAGTTGGGCATCTTCGCATGTACCACCATAAGGTAATGTATTAGCATTAGTAGATAACACACTAATCCACTTAGCTAATAAATCCCCACAGAAACATGCCTCGTAATTACTCGCCTTGTCTATAATCCTTTCTTTCTTACCCTGTGTTCCTGACCCAAATGGGCTACCCCTATACTGTTAGAAGAGAGCAGTATAGGCTTGATCCTTGGTATGTCACGGTTAAGAAAGGTAAAGACAGTTTATACACTATGCTAAAGGAACCGTAGAACTCACCAGTTCTAAAGGACAAAGTTTTGAAGTTGAAATTGCAGTAACCTCCTCATCCATGCGTGCAATGTTCTTTATACCTGAGGAGTTTGTTGGTGACAATATCCGGGTGGTTAGAGATTTTCCGGATGTCTTTCCAGAGGAGTTACCAGTGATGCCACCTGATAGAGAAGTTGAGTTTGTTATTGATCTCTTACCTGGAACCGCCCCTATTTCTAAACGGCCATATAGGATGTCCGTAGAGGAGTTGAAGGAACTTAAGAAACAGTTAACTGAGTTACAAAACGCTGGATACATTCGTCCGAGTTCCTCACCTTGGGGAGCGCCGGTTCTATTTGTACAGAAGAAAGAAGGATCACAAGGGATGTGCATGGATTATAGGACCCTTAATGATGTCACTGTGAAGAACAAGTATCCGTTACCCCGCATTGAAGATGAGAGGTGCAAGTGTATTCTCGAAGATCGATCCCTGATCGGGTTACCATCAGATGAGGATTAGACCATCAGATATTCCCAAGACAGCATTCTCGACTCGATATGGATTATATGAGTTCACTGTTATGTCATTTGGATTAACCAATGCACCAGCTTATTTTATGAACTTGACGAATAAGGTGTTTATGGAGTATTTGGACAGATTCGTCGTGGTATTCATCGATGATATTCTTATTTATTCTCGGAGTGATAGCGATCATGAGGAACATCTGAGATTGGTGCTACAGAAGCTGCGAGATAACCAGCTATATGCCAAGTTCAGCAAGTGCGAGTTTTGGATTGGCGAGGTGCCATTTCTTGGTCATATTATTTCTAATGGAGGAATTTCAGTGGATCCTGCTAAAGTTAAGGAGATAATGGAGTGGAGAGTACCCACTACAGTTACTGAGGTTCGGAGTTTCTTGGGACTTGCTGGATATTATCGGAGATTTATTGAAGGATTTTCTAAGATTGCTAAGCCTATGACTTCGCTTTTGGAGAAAGGAAGAGAATTTAAGTGGGACGAGAAGTGCCAAGACAGCTTTGATCAATTGAAGAAAAGATTGATGTCGCCACCAGTATTGGTTATGACGGACTTACAGAAAGGATTTGATATCTATTGTGATGCATGTGGCCAAGGCTTAGGATGTGTGCTCATGCAGGAAGGACATGTGATTGCCTATGCTTCTCGTCAGTTACGCAAACATGAATTGAACTACCCCACTCATGACTTGGAATTGGCAGCCGTTGTGCATGCGCTTAAGATATGGAGACATTATATCATGGGGACCAAGTGCCAAGTATATACAGATCATAAGAGTCTGAAGTATATATTCACATAGCAGGATCTCAACCTTAGGCAACGCCATTGGTTGGAGCTTATTCAGGATTATGAGTTGGAGATTCACTGTCACCCGGACAAGGCAAATTTGGTTGCAGACGCCTTGAGTCGAAAGGAGCATGTTCATTCAGCTGTTGTTGCCCAGCTACCCGAGGAGATTGTTGAGGATTTCAGAGACTTAACCTAGGGATAGTTGCTCATACTGAAGGAGTTACTATTGATGTGGAACCTACTTTGGAGCAAGAAATCCGCAAAGGTCAAATTGGTAATGCTAAAATAAAAGAGATTAAGGATCTGATTACTGAAGGACGAGGTCCGGAATTCACAGAAGATGAGCAAGACACTGTATGGTTCAAGGACAGGATGTGTGTTCCTGATATCGAGAGCCTTCAAGGGACTATATTGAAAGAGGCCCATGACTCGGATTATTCTATTCATCCTGGTAGTACCAAGATGTATCAGGATTTGAAGCAGAAATATTGGTGGTATGGATTGAAGAGAGATGTGGCTACACGTGTGGCTATGTGCGAGGTGTGTCAAAAAAGTTAAGGCCGAACATCAAAGACCAGCTGGACTATTATACCCATTAAAGATACCCGACTGGGAGTGTAAATAGATTAGTATGGACTTTATTACTGGATTGCCTCGCACCTCAAAAGGATAGGATTCTATATGGGTTATTGTGGATAGACTGACCAAAGTGACTCATTTTATTTCGGTCAAGACTACTTATAAAGGTTCTCAATTGGTAGAGTATATATGGCTCGGATTATGTCTCTACACGGTATACCGAAGTGGATCATTTTGGATAGAGGATCACAGTTTGCCTCCAGATTTTGGAAAAGTTTTCATGAGAATATGGATACGAAGTTGAATTTTAGTTTGGCCTACCATCCTTAGACTGATGGACAGACTGAAAGGACTAATCAAGTATTGGAAGACATGTTGAGAGCTTGTACCCTTTAGCATGGTAGTAGTTGGGACAAGAGTCTACCTTATGTTGAGTTCTCATATAATAATAGTTACCAGGCCAGTCTGAAGATGTCACTGTTCGAGACTCTATATGGCAGGAAATGCAGGACTCCTCTATTTTTGGACCAGACTAGAGAAAGCCAGTTCTTTGGACCTGAACTTATTCAAGAAGCAGAAGAACAAGTCCGTATAATTCGAGAGAATTTGAGAGTGGCTCAAACCAGGCAAAAGAGCTATGCTGATAATAGAAGGAGACCACTGGAATTTGAAGAAGGAGATTATGTGTATCTCAAGGTGTCACCACTTCGTGGAATGAGAAGATTTAAAGTCAAGGGCAAATTGTCCCCACGCTACATTGGACCATTCTTGATCTTTAGGCGAGTTGGGGAGATGGCATACCAACTCGAGTTACCGGATAGTCTATCGGATGTGCATAACGTGTTCCACGTATCGCAACTAAAGAAGTGTCTCCGTGTTCCCGAGGAACAGTTACCCATGGAAGAGCTCAGTGTTCAAGGTGATTTGACTTACACGGAGTACCCGATCAAGATTCTTGACACATTGACTCGAGTTACAAGGAATAAGGTGATAAAGATGTGTAAAGTGCAATGGAGTCACCACGGAGAAGATGAAGCAACTTGGGAAAGAGAAGAAGAGCTTCGCATAGATTTTCCCCACCTTTTCCCTCGTTCTTCTTAAATCTCGAGGACGAGATTATTTTTAAGGGGGGTAGGATTTGTAGCACCCATTTTGTAAATTGCTAGAAATAATACCAATAGAGAAACAATTTCTCTTTATGTGAGTTTGATCTTTATGCATCATCACATGTGAACACCATGTCCAAAAACAATTAATAAAAAGATATGCTACTAAATCAATGCATCATGCTGAATATTTTATTTGTGTGTACATTTTTGTGACAATATTATAATAATGTGAAAAGAAATACATTAAATATCCAGATGGGGATTTAAATCCTAAATAATCCTAGAATTAAGAAAAGAGAGAAGGAAGAGATTATACAAAATAAAGGAAAATAAATATATGAAAGAATACATTTTGTCCCTACTAATATTTTAATTTAGGTATTTAACTCAGTTATGAAGCTCACAAACAAGTTTGAATTCAAAATGGAGATTTAAAAATGAAATGAAACAGAAAATAAAAAGAAAAAAAGAGAAGAAACCTAATTGGGCCGTGAATAACCATTTCAGCCCACTTCTGATTCCATACCGCGCAGCCCAGCCATATCAACACTAGCACGTTGGACCCACGCGTCATACCGCGCACTCATCACCGCTTGGTCAATGCCACAGCGGGCCCACTCGCCAGTCTTCCCTCGCGCCTACTTCCTCGTCTGTGCCACTGAGTCACTGGACCCACTTCCCAGCCGATCGACCACACGTCTGTGTTCCTCCGGTGTGACTTACATGTGGGCCCGAATGGATTGCACTCGTCTCTAACAACTTCACCGCGCATGGCGGAGCTCCGCCGTGAGCTTCGGAGTTGTCCGTTGCGTGCGCCTGGGCCGGTCTGAGGAGATTTAAGTACGGAGGAACCGAAGCCTTGACCCTCTCTCCTCACCACGTCTCTGCTCACCTCGCCGGGAAACAGTTTGAGAGAGAAAGGGGGGGGGGGCAAGAGAGAGATTTAGGCTGCCGCCAGCGAATCCCGTCGCCGTGGGCTATCTGACCTCGGTGAAGGGCCGGGGAGGGTCGTCTGCACTTGGTATTGCTGTCCGTGGCCGCAATCGAAAAGGAGAGGCCGCGGGACTGCGGCAATTTCTCGCCGTCGACTGGTTTGCCGCCGCGGGCTACTTCACACCGCGACTGGGTACTTCTACGGCGTCGAGTCCGGTATGTCACCCATCCATGAGTTCACCGTAGCCTCCGCATTGTGTCGATGCCGTTAAATTTGGGACTGGGTTCCTTGGTCACGGGCGGGCAGCTCACCGGCGTAATCGCCGCTGCGGTGGAGTTCTCGGCGGCTGTGTACCCAGCGTTGGGGGAAGAAGAGGGATCGTGGACCGTTCGATCCACATCAACGGCCGCGATTAGAAGTTGATGACCGGATCGGTTCAACGTCATGGAACCGTCCGATCCAAATCGTGTGCACAGGATTAGATCTTAGGTTTTTAAATCGGGAGCGTTGCATTGGGATCTGACGGCTGGGATCGCATACCGCTTCGCGGAGATCAGATCTAATCGCAGTCGTCCCTGGTTGATCTCACGGCTAGGATTAGTTGATACCCTTTCGCCCTGTCGTTTTCGCATAAGAACCCCTCTGGAATTACAGATTATAACTCGCCGTCCCTCACCTCTGTGCGCTGTGTCTTGGGGATTCTTACCCTGAGCCCCCTGACCTTTCTGGTAATTGAGGCCCGGTCCAGAGCAGTGTAAAACCAGAGAAAATAATTTATAAATGGATTTTCAGTAGAAAAATAATTGCTAGAACTTTGATAATTCATAGAAAATGCATATGAACTCCAAATTACTTCATTCCAGTTCCTAAAATTTTGTAATTTTATTATCTATCACTTAGAATCTCTGTTTTATCATGACAACAGTAAGAAGATTAATCCCACACTTAATCCTATTTAAAACACATGAAACCTTTGAAAATTCATAACTTAAATTCTATAACTCCAAAATTATGATTCCTGTTCCTAGAATTTTATTTTAATATGTAGATTATTACTGTGTATTTTATTTATATGTTTGGTGTAATGTTAATTTCTCTATATACACTGTGCTTGTTTGTATTGTGGCGAGTAGAAGAGCCCGTTGCTGAGGATCCTGGTGAGCAGCAAGTTGAAGTAGCTGAGCAGGAGCTCATTGAAGGCAAGTTATGCCCTTGACCACTTTTTACCCAATAATGTTCTTTAATACCATTTATTCATGCATAGGTTAATTTTGATGGGACCCAATAGGTCACCCTAGATTTGTTTATCTCATTACCTTGTTTACCCCTGAATCACTTGGGTAGTTTGCTATTGCTTTACATGGTTTTGGAATAATCATGTTGGAGACTTGTTCTCAAATGCTTCGGATTAAGAACAAGGCAACATAAAAAGTGTTAAACGTTAAGGCCCTTCGTCCTATCGATCATTACTCCCTATCGGGAATAATGAATTCCGGACGAAGGTCAGAAGAAACATACCTTCGTAAATTCAGCAAGTAGTAACGAAGGATTCATAAAAAGCACGGAATGTAAATCGTGGAATCATTTCTATTTTATTAACACAAAGGAATAGAAATGATTATGAATTACAAATGTACCTTCGGTCCTGAGAGAAGATAAAAAGTACAAGCGTGACGCAAATGCCAAGTCAGCGTGAACAGTACGGGAGTACTGTTCATCTATTTATAGACGCGGGACGCAGCCCACATGAAATTACATCCATGTCCATTACATTTGTTAATAGCCTACGGAAATCAGTCAAGGTCCACGCAGTCTTTTCATCTTTAAGTCGGTTCCCCCCTCAGCAATTGCGCCGAAGCTCTCCTGCGCACAGCTTCGCCTGCGCTCGTCCTTCGTCTGGTTCAAGCTTCGTCCTGATCGTGCTTCATATTCATAGTTCTGAGCCCGAAAACACCTGCTCACATAATCCACTTGGAAAACATTGTCAAATCATGTTTTTGAGGACCTTCGGAGGACGAAGGCCCCCAACAGTAGCCCCTCGCAATATTAATTTGTTTGACAATAAATTCAGATTGCGATATGGACGAAGGCCTTAAGCCGAAGGTCCGAAAAAACACCTTCCCTTTGCTAGAATAGCAATATTCACTGACAAGCGGGGTCATTTAATTTTCAACGCCCTGGGCGTATAAATAAGAGCACACCGCCAACTCATTTGGTACGCATACTTGCCTTTTGCTTCAGCCCACTAAAATTTTTAGCGCTTGTTCATTAAGATTTGCTGTTCTTTTTTATTTCGAAGCTTCGGCCTCGGGAACAATTTTTAGCGTTCCCGAAGATGTCTGAAGGCAAGAAGACCCCTGCTGAGATGAAACTGAAGATCCCTGCTGATACGAAGCTGAGTCTCGAGGAGGAGAAGAATCTGGGGTTCTTGATAGCGATGGCAGAGACCAATACAGAGAAAATCACGAAGGAGATTCTCGAAGGTTTGTCCGAGGATACTGATGACAGCGACAGCTATGATGTGGAAAGTGGTGGGGAAGAGGCCGAAGATCGACCGTGGCGACCAAGTCACTCAGTTTTTGGGAAAACGACCATCAAGCAGAGTCACATTGATAATATGAGGGGGCGATATTTCCGAGACATATCTATCGTGAGAGCTGATGCCGGGGAAAAGACTTCTCCCACCCCCGAAGAGAATGAAGTTGTGATTTTCCGAAGCTTCCTCAGGGCTGGGCTTCGATTCCCCCTGAGCAATTTTGTTGTTGAGGTACTGAAAACATTCCAAGTCTACCTTCATCAACTCACTCCTGAAGCTATTATAAGAATGGGGATTTTTGTCTGGGCTGTAAGAAGCCAAGGTTTGGAACCAAACGCTAAAAGCTTCTGCAACATACACGAGTTATTATACGAGACGAAACCCTGGGGAAAGGAGCAATACCACAACAACTTCGGGTGCTACAGCTTCGGCGCTCGCTCCGGGTCAAGCTGCCCTGTGCCGACCTTTCGGAAGAGGTGGCCCGGAGCCTGGATGACTGAATGGTTTTATGTGAAGAATGATCTAACAGCTCAAGAGAATGTGAAGAGTATTATTATGCACCCAATCTGGCAACGCTTCGGCCTTCGAAGGCCGAAGGTCGAAATGGACGAAGCCGCCGAAGAATGCCAAAGAGCCTTCGGGGTAGTCTGCTCGTTTATTGGGACAAGGGACTTGGTCCAAGAACACATTGCCTTCCGGGTATGGCCACTTGCAGAAAAGTGGGAAATGCCGAAGGAAACTATCAAAGAGTCCGACGAAGGCGGACTAGTCAGATTAAAGTATACATTCAAATATGCAGATAAATTTATTGAACCTGATGATGACTGGCTGAAAAGCATTGAAACATTAAGTGATGAATTACTTGGGGCATATTCGAAGGCTGAAAATACTGCACTATCAGCAGCCTTCGGAGGCCGAAAAAAGAAGAGACTGAACCGAGTGTTTGATGCAGTCGGGTTCTTCTACCCTGATTATTGTTATCCCATCCGAAGGCAAAAAAGGAAAAACACAACCTCTGAAAAAGAAGAAGCTGGAACCGCTCCTATCGAGCCAGAACCAAAAGGAAAAAGGTTGAAGGTTCTCACACACCGACCACGCCATATTGAACTAGCTTCGGTGCCTGAGTTTACTGGAGAAACTTCTTCGGCCGCCGAAGCTGAACAGCCAACCTTGCTGCCAAAAATTGCAGAGATGGCCGAAGCACCATCGACAGAAAAAATGGAAGAAGCGACAAATCTGACTAAGGAAAAAACATCAGAAATTTTGAGCCCTGTCGAAGCAGCAAAAATCCATAAGGGTCCAATGGTGACCCCAAAAAGGAAGAGAATGGTAAATGTACTAGATGTCTTGGAGACAATTAAGTCTTCAAGCACAACTTCAAAAAAGAGTGCTGAAATTGCTGAAGCTTCCTCTGAAGCTCCGACGCAACAAGCTGAAGCTGAAACTGGGCCTTCAGAGCCCTTCAAGGAACAAACTTTGGAGGCCGAAGCAATTAAAATACCAGAACCAATTTTAATTGAAGAAACTGACACTGCCATCCCCGAAGCGCCTGCCAGCATGTGTGATTACATCATACGACATGCTTCGGGAAAAAAACTATCTGAAGAAGAAACTCATGAAGCTAACCATTATGCAAAGGAACTGAAATATCCAAAGGGGGCAGTAATATTCAATGGGACAGATGAAGACGATTTTTTATACTGCCTGCCTGACAACAAAGAGCTCTCTGTCTGCCGAGAAATGGCCAGGAGTATTGGTTTCCCGAAGCTTGAATCTGGATTAAGCGCCATGACGAAAGAAGATCTCGCAGACAGTCTTGCGTACAACAGCCTGAAGGTACAGGAATTTAACGCTTGAAAAGAGAACCCCCTTATTTTTTACGCAACTCGTTCCTTTTTTCTTATATGAATTCTTCTTCGTATAGGGCCTGATCCTAAGCAACGCGCTAAGAGCGCAAAAGAGCGCCGAAGATGAAAGTTATGAAATTGCATTTAATAATTTACGCTCTGAAGTTATCAAACTGAGAAACGAAGCTTTGGAAAAAGATAAAATTCTGCTTACATTGGTAGATAAAGTGAAAAAAGACGAAGCTGCTTCAAGGGCCCAGACCGAAGCTCAAAAACGCGAGATTAAAGAACTTCAGAAACAGCTGGCTAGAGCTAAAGAGGAGCGCGCGCTTGAGGAAACGAAACGAGAACTTAGTGATTTTATGGTCAGCAAATTGGAATCAAGAGTTAAGGAGCTTCGGTCATCTCAGGGGAAATGCTATGTTAAATCTATAGAATGTGTGAATAAGATTAAAGCCAGCTTTGCCAGCGTCGGCGCCTTTTCCAGCGAAGAAAATTTTTCTCGAGGCAATCCCGAAGATCCGTTGGAATGGATTAGCCACGAAGCAGAGGCCTTCGAAGAGATTCTGAACAGTCGCGGCGATATCTGCGCTTTTTCGGGCGCCAGAGGAGTTGCTTCTGTCTTAGAGAAGAAAGGCTGCGATCATGTAAAATTTCTAGCTCAGTCCGAAGCTGCCTTATCTTCCGAAGACATTAAGGACCCCTCGGCCGAAGCAAGCGTGGTTGGCGGCAAATTTTTTACAGATATCTGGAACGACGGCGGCCGAGAAATGGCGCAAGAGATCATCCAAAGAAGCGAAAAAGGCATACATGATGCTAGAAAAGTAGCAGAAGCTGCCGAAGGGAGTACGGAGCCTGAAAGACAATTAGGTACCAATTAGTCATTCTTGTTGCGTTGTAATTTTCATTTCAAACTCTGCACATAGTTTGCAATATTGATGAAGAAATGTTCTCTTCCCTCAGAAGCTGCTGGGCCAACTGCCGACCCCCACACAAAAGGAGATGAAGAAATCAAACAGATGGCCGAAGCTATCATGAACAAAGTTGTTGATCAACTTCTAAATGAAGTCGCCGAAGCAGTGTTAAGAGAAGACTAGATGCTATTAGAAGAAACATTTAAATTGTGATCTATGTAATATTTTGTACATTTGGATGTAATATACAAGTTTCTTTCTATTATTCAATTCTTTACGATGCATGAAACTGTACATACATACCATTTTTGAGCCTTCGGCGAAAAAACACCTTCCCTTCTTTTCATGCTTCGTGAAGAAAACACTCTTCGTTAAAATTATCCTGATAAGACACATCCATGCTTCGTAAAAGCATCCTCCGAAGCTATTTTCCGAAGATCATCATCATGTTCCCTCGTGACTTTGCACGATTTGCACTTTCTCAAATCGTTCCTTCGAAGGTTAATACTGTGTGCCCTTCTTTTGCCGTATGCAACATGATGTATGATGCTTATGCTATGCGAAATGATGTGATGATGTTATGCTATGCATGTGACATTTGTTCCGAAGATACTCATAAAATATATTCATAAGCTCTGCATTCCCTTAGGAACGTCTTTGGAGCTTCTTCGTCTTTTACTTAGACGATCTCAGCGTTGACTTTTCGCTGTAAGCCTCCCTTAGGAGCTTCTTCGCCCTTTACTTAGGCGGTATCAGCGTTGACTTTTCGCTGTAAGCCTCCCTTAGGAGCTTCTTCGCCCTTTACTTAGGCGGTATCAGCGTTGACTTTTCGCTGTAGGCTCTGCATTCCTTTAGGAACGACTTCTGAGCAGAAAACTTACACTGCGCTCCCTTTGGAACGGCTTTTTGTGACTTCACAAACTTACTCTGCGTTCCTTAGAACGACTTTCTGTTATTCCGAAGGATTTTTAATTCGAAGGTCCTCCTTGGTAACGGAGAAAATTTTAAGCTTCAGCAACTTGGGCTTGTGGAGCAAATAGATTTTCTTCGTGGAAAACAACGAAATTATTACATGGAAACTATCAATGTTTTTTGCTTCACAGAAAATAAAACTGAATGGGAAAGACTGCTATCAAAGGTAGGATATGTGTCAATAAATGTGCTTCGACTCTGGCACAGTGCTGTTGACTGTGCGAGCTTCGGACTGCTCCCTGAAGTCCCTCTGATGTGGAGCGTATTGACTCCCTTCTGGCTGTTGACCTTGCTGCAATGGAGGTGGGGGCGGAAGCTGCTGCCAGGAAGCTTGAGGTTGACTTGCCGAAGCTACAGAAGCTGCAGGGTGGTTGTCTATGTATTGTGGGACATAAGGCGGATGATACGAAGCAGTATGCATGACCTGCTTCGGCTGAGCTTGTTGAGATGCTGCTTCGGCAATTTCCTTTTGCTTCTGGATTGTAATATGGCACGACCTAGTGGTATGGCCCTTGCCTTCTCCACAGAACAAGCAAAACAGCCTCCTTGGCTGATCTCCGAATCTTCCGCCGAAGCCCCTGGCGCCTCTGCCTCTTGGAGCTGATGGCCGGAAGGAAGTTTGTTGTTGCCCCGAAGCCTGTGATGAGCATTGTGGTCTATTCTGACTCCCCTTATCGTCATTCTGAGTGTTGTGGATAGAACGGACATGTCTCGGGTAGTATCTTCCTCCGAAGCCCCTGGTCATTTCAGAAAATCTGAAGGCCTCCTCCCTTCTTTGACGAAAGTCATTGTCAGCACGAATGTACTCATCCATCTTTTGAAGCAATTTCTCCAGAGTCTGAGGAGGCTTTCTAGCAAAGTATTGAGCTGCAGGCCCAGGACGAAGCCCCTTGATCATGGCTTCGATAACAATTTCATTAGGCACCGTTGGTGCCTGTGCCCTCAACCGTAAAAACCTTCGGACATACGCCTGAAGGTACTCTTCGTGATCCTGGATACACTGGAACAGGGCTTGAGCTGTGACCGGCTTCGTCTGGAATCCTTGAAAGCTGGTCAGTAACATATCCTTCAGCTTCTGCCATGAAGTTATTGTTCCTGGCCGAAGGGAGGAATACCAGGTCTGAGCAACATTCCTGACAGCCATAACGAAAGACTTCGCCATGACTGCAGCATTGCCCCCGTACGAAGACACCGTTGCTTCATAGCTCATCAAGAATTGCTTCGGGTCGGAGTGACCATCAAACATGGGGAGCTGGGGTGGTTTATAGGATGGAGGCCAAGGTGTAGCCTGCAGCTCAGCAGACAGAGGAGAAGCATCATCAAAAACAAAATTTCCCTGATGGAAATTATCATACCAGTCATCTTCGTTGACGAAGCCCTCCTGATGAAGGTCTTTCTGATGAGGCCTTCTGTTCTGCTCATCGTGAGTAAGATGGCGGACTTCCTCAGAGGCTTCGTCTATCTGCCTTTGCAACTCAGCTAGGCGGGCCATCTTCTCCTTCTTCCTTTGTACTTGTTGGTGTAGCATTTCCATATCCCTGATTTCTTGGTCTAGCTCTTCTTCCTGAAGTGTCGGGCTGACAGCCTTTCTCTTCTGGCTTCGGGCCTCCCGAAGAGAGACGGTCTCCTGGTTGTGGTCCAGCGGTTGCAGTGCTGAAGCCCCAGTCGCTGAAGCCTTCTTCGGCGCCATAGCTTCCGAAGGTGTTCAAAAAAGCTCGAAGTGGAAGTGAGTTCACCGGAGGTGGGCGCCAATGTTGGAGACTTGTTCTCAAATGCTTCGGATTAAGAACAAGGCAACATAAAAAGTGTTAAACGTTAAGGCCCTTCGTCCTATCGATCATTACTCCCTATCGGGAATAATGAATTCCGGACGAAGGTCAGAAGAAACATACCTTCGTAAATTCAGCAAGTAGTAACGAAGGATTCATAAAAAGCACGGAATGTAAATCGTGGAATCATTTCTATTTTATTAACACAAAGGAATAGAAATGATTATGAATTACAAATGTACCTTCGGTCCTGAGAGAAGATAAAAAGTACAAGCGTGACGCAAATGCCAAGTCAGCGTGAACAGTACGGGAGTACTGTTCATCTATTTATAGACGCGGGACGCAGCCCACATGAAATTACATCCATGTCCATTACATTTGTTAATAGCCTACGGAAATCAGTCAAGGTCCACGCAGTCTTTTCATCTTTAAGTCGGTTCCCCCCTCAGCAATTGCGCCGAAGCTCTCCTGCGCACAGCTTCGCCTGCGCTCGTCCTTCGTCTGGTTCAAGCTTCGTCCTGATCGTGCTTCATATTCATAGTTCTGAGCCCGAAAACACCTGCTCACATAATCCACTTGGAAAACATTGTCAAATCATGTTTTTGAGGACCTTCGGAGGACGAAGGCCCCCAACAAATCATATATTATATCTATGTTCCAATTATTCTTGTTATTCTATTTATGTTCATGTCAAGTTCATTAATGTTAATTGGAACATAGAGCTTAACTTGAGAACCACGTGCCACCACAAGGGTTTAATGGGACGCCCTTGGCCGACTAATTAGGAAAGCTAGTGGAAGACTACCTTACCCGAAAGGGGCAAGGGCAGTAGGGGAGTGGTCAGTGTAGGGAGGTCCTTGGTTGATTTTGCTGCGATGGCGGTCAGACAAGAACCCTGCATTGGAGCTTCCTATAAACTGTAGCGGGTTTTCGGAAGCTAGTGGAACTTTGTAAAGGCCTCGTAGTGTTGCCCTGCCGCGCTTCCTAGGTAGAGGTGTATGGGATTCGTGACCCCTTGGCAGATGGGTAGCATGACTTGTGGGTAAAGGGTATAACCTCTGCAGAGTGTAAAACTGGTATACTAGCCGAGCTCACGGTCATGAGCAGCTCAGGACTCTCTGATGTTTAAATTATGGAACTTAAATTCAATTTTGTCATTTGCATTGCATGGGATTATTATTAATTTTGTTCTATTACTTTACTTATGGTTTGGTATTTACTTACACTTAGTAATTGCCAATAAAATTTTGACCAACTACTTAAAAGCGATGCTCAGCTTTAACCCCTATCATTGATTAGCCTTACACATCACATGAACTCACACCTTTGTGAGTTTATGTCCACTAGTTCCCCACAACTTGTTGAGCTATGATCATGTGTGAGCTCACCCTTGCTGTCTCACACCCCCCCCACAGGAGAAGATCAGGTGGTTCAGGTGGAGCCGCCTAACACTGAGGAGTTCGATCTGATCTAGGTGGTGTTTCCCAGTCGACATTGGCGCCGACGATCCTTAGTTCGTTTTATCTTCATTACTTTATTTTGTAATAAGTCTTCCGCTATGTAATAAATACTCTGATGTTTTATGACATTTATCTCTATACACTCTGTTATTATATATGTTGTCTTCTTGGCGCATGTATGAGATGCACCTGGCTTTGTTCCTTAAAGCCGGATGTGACATGGGCGAAGGGACCCCTGACTGTCCGACACCAGACAACCCCGGTAAGGTATGCACCAGCGGCCCAGCCCAACAAAACGAAATTCTGCGGCCCAATAATGTGTCGATGGCTGGACGCATGGTGGATGGTGCAGTGCAGGAGTCCTGTCTATATTTGCCGCTGGAAGGTCCACACTGCTTGGTTAGTTCGACGGTCTGCATTTGTCTCGTACAAGACACCCGCAGCCTTTGTCTGTTCCTCGTCATCACCGTGTGCCGGCCCGTCCCTTTCGCTCGTCACATGCTCCCGTTACCAACACGTACAGGCAAACACGCAGCCGAACAGAACCGGGACTTTGTCCCTGCACTCCCCGGACGCCTGCCTGCATCTTGTATTCCCTCATTCCCACCTTGGTTTTCACGACCAAGACATGATGGTTTACATTCCCTTTGGCTTGTTTGTTCATTTATTTAGTTTTTTCTGCGGCACCGGCTGTCTGGCACGGTCACACAATGCATCAGATAGAAACATATCAGGTGTACACGAGTATTTGATACACACAGGATGCACATGAGTGAGCTAACAAAGTTAAAAAAAACTTAAAAATTTCATACATCTGCTTTCCATTCTACTCCTATTATATTAAAATTTTATGCTCAAACTCGTTATATTTTTGCTATAATAAAAAGAGAACATTTTAGTCGATTTTCTAATTTAAACCTGTCAAAAAATTTATCTTTTTTATTACCGCTAAAGTATAACAGATGAAAGATCATCTAGTACTAAGGACACAACAAGAATTGGTCGCCATATGCTTCCTCGACTTCAAAATAGTGGAGGTGTACAACACTGTCATTCACTGCATGTAAACCTAGCTGAGCATTGTAATTATCGTGAAGACAGTCAGTGTACACTTTTTCCCATTGTGAGTTAAGAAACGTTTCTAATTGCAGACGTAAACGCAAACAACTCTATTTTTTATATATAATAAAATTAGATCCCTAATACTACTGTTTCCTATCTCTCTTGCTTACGTAGTCGCCTTCGTCATATTACTACACTAGGTATATGCCCGTGCGTTGCTACGGTATCAATATGATAAAATATGTTGATATATAAAAATAATAATTAATATTTTGTTAGAATCACTAAAAGTGGATATAAATAACTATTTCTTCTGAAGCATTTGATAAGGCTTCTCCCCTGAGTCGAAACCCACCAATACACTTCTTTTGTTCTAAATTATTACTACCTCCGTTTTCAAATGTTTATCGTCCGCTAGTTTATTTTTAAACTGAACAACGATCAAATAAAAAAGAACAAAGGGGTAGTTCACATCATTTTTAAGGAGCCATTTGGAACCCTTGCCGCAAGACGAGCGCAACACATGCCATTGATTTTGAACTGTATAAAACAAAACAGGTTGAAGTTTTAACATGGCTATCTGTTTTACACGAAGGAAAACAAACAAAACGCAATTGGGAATTTTTTGGGGTGGTTGAGTTCAGCAGAAAAACGAAATACCATCATGGAAGTGTGGTGCTTGACATGTGCGGGCTGTGCAAGAATGCACCAACGTTAAGGCCTTAAGCGAGGTAAGTAAGCACGGAGGCCGTGTTTCAAGCGCAAGCACAGAGGCAATTCCACAAGGCTACCATATCGTCGTCAGGACACGACTAAGGTTCATTTCTTCAGGTATACCCTATCCGCAATCAGAAATAGATGCAGGAACCAACAACCAGGAGGACTACCTGGCAGGCCAGAGATTTGCACTCCATCAGCTGTCCAACTCAAAACCCACATAATCTGCATCGCGGCAACAAGGGCACGGGTGCACCGCCCGACACTTGCAGGTCAGGCAACAGGTTCGAGCGACGAAAAGGTGCCTTCCTACTCTGCATGGACCTGTCATGACCTTAGCCACTGTGAGCAAGACTCACCCAACTACTGTGTCTGCCACACCTCCTCATAGCACTTCTGCTGCCACCATCGTCTGCCTCTCTCCTCCACCACTGCTGACCACAGCCCGATCTGAGGTGCCCCGATCGGTATGTCGGTATGTCCTGACCTTCAGAATCCTTTCCCTGGAAGTTTATTAAAAAAGTATGCCAGTGAAAACGAAGTACACACCTGTCCATAGGTTGAAAAAACATCAGCAAGCTTCTATTCAGTTACATGCAAATTAAAGGGATTAACATATCAAGAAAAAAAATATAAAACTAAATATATCCAAACACGAAAGACCTCAAGAATTTACATGTTGACCAACGTCGATGACATGGACTGTTCGTGAAAGAGCTCGATGAGGCTAGGCACCCATCATTCTTCTCATCCCATGGATGAAATCATTCCTTGTCTGTTATCACAGACCAAATGCAACCCGTTATTCTCAAGAAAGTACTTGAGGTATAAACCATTCAATCATATAGACCAACAAACAAGTAACAATTATATCATACCAGTTTCCTGGTAGCTAAAAGTAAAATGCCAGAATCTTAAATCACTTAAATGACCCATTGTTGGAGACTCATGTTGTGGAATTACTCCCCATTGGTAACCCAAGTGCCCAAGTGGTCCAACAAGCTGTCACTATGGTCTGCAAATAATGGCCCAGGATCTCCACGAGCCCCCTCCAGATTTCTCTACTCCATCTAAATGAGCAAATTTGAATAGCATAAGCATACATAGCTTGCTCAATATAGCAATACCGATCCAAAAAAATAATTGCACCCTAAATTAGAATGGAAAAAGGTTGATATAAATTAAATGACTCCAAAAACAAAATCATCACCTTCATCTGATGTGTATAGGACTACCTTCTTCATCTGGCTTGTCTTGTTGCATAGGCTTCTCCGAGGCATAGGAATATGTTGAAGTATAAACATTGTTGCTCGATGTAATGTCAGCCTTTGCTTTGCTGGAACTAAGAGTCTCAAGTTCTGAGATATCAGAGTTCTTCAAAACTCAGTGCCTTGTAGACCTCCTACAGAAGCTCCATCTGCTTTTATTTGATATGGCGTTGTTCTGAAAACAGCGAACATGCACATCAGCGTGAAGTTCAGTAATTGACACGAGGAACAGAGATTGAAAAATCTTCTGTTCCTTTCCACACATAAAAAGAAAACATCAAAAGGTGGTGTTATTGGGACAAGGTTCAGGAGGGGCTGATCTTCATCAGTAACATCAGCAGCTAGATCACTGATAAATATTAAGTGACCAGAAGGTACTTCTGACCGCTTTTCACCCATGCGATATGATCCCAGTTCAACTTAGATGCCTGGTCAGGGTTTGGCATCACATGACCATAAAAATCCTGAAGAGCCTTTTCTGCTAATGCATGAGAAAAGAACTGAACAAATCCATACCCCTCTGACTGTCATGTTTGCCTATTGCGGATAACTTTTATTTTAACCACCTACAATATAAGATAGCAAAATATAATAAGATTACAAGTCAAAAAGTTTTGGAAGCACAAACACACATAAACAAAAAGAAGAAATAGTAAGTGATGCTTGATTAGCATTAACCTCATATGCATCCGATAAACATATTTTCAACTATGTTTGAAGAAAGGTTCCTATTAGCTAATGCTCCTAGCTAGTAAAAAGGATACATACAAGTCGCTTTGTCCATATATTTTTGTGCCTGTTGCTTCTCTTGATTTATCACCACCTGTACCCCGCTTCTACATAGCAGGGTCAGTGGTGGCTCTGGCGTAGCATGGAAGCTCACTCACAACTCTACCAGTAAACTAAGCATGCTAAACTATTAATGAAAAACAAACAAAATGATATTCGAAGATAACATCAGCAATCAGCAACGGATAAATGGAATGGTACAGTGTCAATACCTATTGTAATTGTAGTAAAACAAAGACAAAGAAAGGAGCAAGGATCAATAAAACTTACATGCTAAAATAGCCCTGCCACTTGGCATCCTGCACACAGGGACAAAAACGAAAAAACATGTTAGAGTCAGTCTCCAATCAGGCACATGAACGGACGACTAATATATTAATATTCGTACAAGTTAAGGGTTATAACTTTAAAATACAGTGTTGTAACTTCTAGTGTTATTTCTGATTTTCTCCCTAGATTCCAATTGAGTATCTCCATAATCATCACGACAATCTGCATACCAATATCGACATCTTTTTCTTGAGGAATGTCCCATTTAAATCTCAGATTTCTTGATGAATTACACTCATCGCAAAAGAATGAGCAGTCACAGAAAACCTACCTAGCTGGAATCGCAAAATTAAAGAATGAGCTACCTATCAAAACATCATCCGTCATCTCTCTGGCCAGCGCAAAAAGAGCAAATTTCTAACCTTATCGTCGGCTAATAATCTGGGAACTCGCAGTAGATTAACTCAGACAAACTTTATTGATGAATACCTGGACGTTTCATACCAAGCTTCAGAGCTGAAGACCTGAACCTTGATGATCTATCCATCCATTGTTTCCCCTGTATATAGAAGACAATATAAGGAAATAAGCAGAGGAAGAACAATCAGTATGTTAGATTTGTATAACTAATGGGGCAGCTGACAATAGAAGCTTTGTAACCACCATATGCAGACAGACAAAAAGGGACATAAATTTGTAAACACTATTGGTATCATAAATACGATGCAAAACCATCAAGCATAGCATTGATACAATGAAATATTTATCTTGAGGATTATTTTATGTTGTTAATTGTCCAATAGGTTCGTAAATCAGTTAAGAGGCTGCTCGTTGTCGGATAGATTCTTAAATCAGAAAATAGGTTGTAAATGGCAGAAAATTGACACATATTTGGACAACCTTTTTGGTGCTACCAAACATTAATTCCAGAATTTGGTTGCGAGTTTCAGACACTAACACATTGTGGATGATAGGACATTGCTAGAATGTAACTGGTGTCGACAAAAGCAAATTGGAGCCTTACTTAGTGGGTACAAGGGGGCTGCTAACATCTTAAGAGCAGCTATTTGCATAGAAGGCTTTTCAAATTAAATTATAGCAGTAATCATGAGGCAGTCTGAAAAGTGGCAGTAAATAATATCATCTACTACCAAGGGATTATCCCATAGCACTAAGACAATAAATTCAGACTTTCAATTATATGGATTTACTTGAGATTTAAAATATAGTTCATGTTCTTGCTCAACCACTTTCTTTCCCGTCCAATTCCTATAGCATTTCAGTACATAAAACCAACTACTAACCATGGCTATGTCGTATGCAGATCCACGGAATTCACCCTCTCCGACCTCTGCGTGAGCTTCCTCTGATCCAAACAAACAGAGTACCACTGATAGCTATATGACCCAAAAACATTCACCGCCGAGACAAAACGGGGAGCAGAAAGCCAAACGGATCCGAGGAAGATGTGTTGAGATTACCTTGCTATTCTACCGGAGCGGCTACCAAAGAACGCTCATCGCCTGTCCACCACATGCCAACCTCCAAACAAGTGAGGCGTCGCGTTGATGGCGGGGAGGAGAGGGGGCGGTGGGTGGGCAGAGAGATCGGCAGAACCGTGCACCAAAATAATCTGTGGACGCCTACAGTAGCGTCTTAAGACAGACATGTCAGTAATATGAGATTTGCATAGATAAGTAATGGGCAAACTAAATTACAAGCAGCAAGAAACTTCACTCGGAACTTTGTGTAGTGCTCAGCAACAAAATCTACTATTACATGATGTTTAGTTTTACATGATTAGTTTATGCCCAATTTTCACATGTGGCAAAATGTCGAAAATGATTTGTTTGCAACATTGTGCATTCATCTGGTTTGTCGCCATTTTGGCAACATAATTACTTCTGTCTAAAGGACATTGAACTATGCAGTTTTTAAATCACATGTTTCAGAATTAATACAAAAAATACCCCAAAAATGTGGATGGGCAGTTGAACATTGAGACAGAAGATCGCAAATTCAGAACTGAATTCTAATCCTCGTAAAATCAATTGCAGAATAGATTAGTAAGTGCATTCTAATCCTCGTAAACATCTTTTGGGGGACTTTTTTAAGTTGGCCATATGCACGGGAATAAATATGTATATTGGTACATATATTTACTAAAACATGATTGTATTGATTCTTAGGAACAACAAGCATTCATGTAAAACTTGACGCAACTAAAAGAAATGGCCCTCTCTTAAGCCTTATCATTTTAGCGCATGTTGTGTTTAGATAGTCAACCCTATTCTTATTCATTTTCCTCTATTGGACCATTAAGCAATACACTGCCTTTGTATTCTCAACCTAGACCCAAAAAACCCCCACCATAAAAAGCAGCTAGATACGTAGCAGCGGGTTAGGAGTATTTTTTGCGTCTAAGTTGCCCGTACTCTATCTACAATGTAACAAGGTATGACTTGCATCTGCACACATGCAACACATGAGAAATCAGGTAGAAGAATTCAGAGTCTGTAATATAATAAATAAACTTGTGTCAATTTCAAAATGAATCCCCTAAGTGAGCGTCGAAAGAATAGGGTTGTTTGGCCGAACATAGTACTTTTTGTAGGCTTGTTGTCTTGACCTACAGTCACCGATGCTACACAAGTTCAGTCCCTATGGAGGATACACACCATTTTATTTTGCATAGCTACTTCTGCCTAAAAATGAGCAGGAAGGATTCATCTTACCTTGAACGCGATATGCTTGTCTGTCTTGTTCGTCAGCTGTAGCGTGCAGGAGATCTGTTTATTTAATTCGACTGCGTGATTCAAAGAGGAAATTAGGAAACAAAGGAACAATACAGGACAAGACAACTGTGGGTTACCTTGAAATGATTGGAAAGCACAGAACACATATCGAAATGAACAACTATATGAGGTTGGCAGAATCCAAGTGATCTAGTGCCCATACCAAAAATCTAGTGTCCATACGATTTTTGGTAGATCTGTTTCTCAAATGCTACAACTCAATACTCCTCAATAATTAGCATGGATCATGAAGCACCTTAATTAAGTAAACTAAATGATCCGTAACACATTATGGCTCTCCCCAACTGCCCCCACCCCACACACAAAAGGTTACCACTTTTATTTGGCGAGTGTACAGGTATGCTAGTGGCAAAGCTTCTAGTGCATAGCTTCCATGTAAAGACGGAAAAAAGAAGATGGTGGGTGCATGTGAGAAAGACTCACATGCTCTCAGGCATACCATGTTATTACTGCATATTATTTCAATGAATGATATGGATGATTTGCGGTTTGTAAATGTGTCGGTGGTAGAGTAGAAATTCGGACAACGTGCTATGCTAAAATCATTCCAATGAGATAATATGCAGTAATAACATGTGCGCTTGTGCTTTATACTGGTTATGTTTATTTGGTTTTATTTTTTTCTCTACAAAAAATTAGGAGCATACAACAGTTACTGTAAATACAAAACCATCATGGAGAGCCTGAATTTTGTTGCTATTACATCAACAAAAGTCCGTGTTTAGCAAAAAACATATATCACTTCTTCATTTCTGATTCTTATAGTTTATTTTCAATGTTTGCAGACAAGATCAATGCAAAAATGGGAGGTTAGTTCGGATGGCCATGTGTTTGAAATAATTGATCACCCGCATTGTGCATGTTGTGCAATACATGCAGCAGGTTATGTTTGTAACTGAATGTGTCTAGAATACATCAGGTACCTTTGGTTAGGTGTTGGGGTGTTGGGACAAAGAAAGGAAACAAATGGTGGCTATCAAAAGTATAGGGATGCTGCAATGATAGAAATTGGCATGCTCAAACAGCTTGCAAAATGTACATATTATCATAACCTCTTTCATTTTAATGGTAATCACAAGAATTCAAGTGGTGGTATGTGGACATTCCATTTTATTATGATAATATGTACATTTTTCGGCTGAGTAAGAAGGATTTATGCTTCTAAATATGACGTGATGATACCTTGATTAGGGAATGCAGAAAAAAACAGGAGGGCATAAAGATGCGCCTAATTTATAGAGTTATCTTCTATAACATATGTAGTTTCTATGGTTAGGAAAGTTTTCTCGCTTGCCATTCAACCATATATCACAACTGCTTTAGAAATTGTGCTCGAGTTAGTAGACATCACAGACCAACATTTTAATGAACTAAGGCTAGAGTTAAGGTAAACTTTAGGGAGTTTAATACTTCTTGGCCTTCTCTTTATCCCTCTAACTCTTCACATCCTATATCTTATCTAATGATTAAATGGTTGTATTTCTGGACATGAGTCGTTATAATTTTTTGAGGAACAATACTGTCACCACCCACGCTTTGTCCAAGATATTAGAATTGCAGTAATGTGATGACACAAAAACTACAAATCTGTAAAAGACGAAGTTCATTATCTAATCTAAAATTACTTATAAACTAAATCACCGATAAAGGTGCAACTGAACAGCATTGGACAAAACAACACTGCACCTGTTTGGTCAGCACTCATTTTAAAGACAACTAATTAGTTGCAACTGTATTTTCAAGTGAAAGAAATTCTAAAAATAAGAAAAGGTGCTATACCTCGGCTATACAATTTTTTGGGCAAACCATAGAAACCACACACAGAGAAGCTAACCATGTTCTAACTGGAAGGTTCTGGAGTTATTAAGGCTAGCTTTCAGTAGCAGGAGAGCAATAAAATAGGGGGAGAGTGGAGATTGATATGGATGCTTACTGTAGCTGCCCTATTGTTGACTTCCACGATGGCGAGCTTGGCCCTCCAGTCGATGGACTCCGGCTACTCGTTGTTGTTGCCAGCGTGGTACCTGGCGTTGAGCTCTTCTCCCTCCACGACTTGTCCTCACCTGAGAAACAACTTGGAGGTCCATCATGGCAGATCCAATCTGCAAAGGCTCCTACTAAGATCCGTGTGACGTAGACAGGGTGGGTGGGGGTGGGGTGGTGGGGAGGGGGTTGGCATCCACGCGTGGCGGTGGGCATCACGACGTTGGGAGAGGGGTGCATGCGCTGATCACGAGCGCTGATCGCGAGCGAAGATCCCGTGCGTGTCGCTGATGCGGGTGGTTTGGAGATCCTGTCCATGTCGTCGATGCAGGTGGAGCGGCGCCGATGCGCGTGGATCTGCTGCCTAGGGTGGGTCGGAGGAGCGCGAGGGTGGGGGCGAGGTGGGGCATGGCCGGTTCTCTGCACCGCAGGTGGGTAAGGGGAGCTCTGCTGGGGAGGCAAGGCGAAGTAGGGCACAGGTGAACTGGTGGCCCTAGTCTGGCAGCGACGGGGCAAGGCGGGGGCACGGCCGCACGGGCGCCCACAGTCCATTCTTGATCATGCGCTTCTGCCCCGTCCCCACCTGCTTCCTGGCTCGGGACCTCGCCGTGGACTCGCGGTTCTTGATCATGCGCTTCTGCCGCCGCTCCACCATCCTCTCCACGACGCCGTCCCCGGCCACGGCCTCCGTGGCGGCGCGCTTCCGCCCGGCCACCTGCAAGTGCGAGAGGAGAACACCGGGCCGGTCGCCGTGGTACGCGGCGTCCAGAGCCGGGTCGGGAAGCGGTAGGGGCCGTGACAGCGCGTACTGCTGCTGGCAGAGGATGTCGCGGATGCAGATCTGAGAGAGAGTGGGGCGAGGAGGAGATGGCGGACGCGACGGCGCGGGCGAGGTTTGCGGGCGGGCGGTAGGGCGGCGCGGGTGGAGGCGGGTTCCGCGGGAGGCGCGGCGGGTGATTCGCGGCCGAGCACGCGCGGGATCCGCGGGAGGCAGGGGATGACGAGGGCAGGGGATCGGGAGCGGCATGGCGGCTGGATTCGTGGTGGGAATCGAGGCGGGGTGGGGGTGGGTGGCTGGGCGCGCGCAGGATCCGCGGAGGCAAGGGATCGGGAGGAAGGGGATGGCGGGGGCAGTCTACACTGCCCCTTTAATAGTTAGTAGAGATTAGTGACAAGAAAATTCTAAATCTAGATCTGAAAGTCTTGTACGAAAGCAGCAGCGGCCGTTCCCAGTTTCTCCCTGAAAAAATATGCGATCGGAGCAGCTTTTCCCGGCTGTGACCTTGCCATCCATCCATCCATGAATCCATCCAAATCCATGCATCCATGCTTGCACGGATTCCAGTACCACGTCGCTGCTGAGCGAGTCCACGCCATATATCCGTATTTGTTTGTTTGCAGCATGCACCATGACACGGCATCGCGTGCAACATTTGTTTTACAAAGAAAAAAACAGTAGGGTACACGCGTACGTATATTGTCAAGGAAATCTTGTACTACGTGATCAGATAGCTGCAAACATTCCATTTGGATCAGATAGCTGCTAGATGGCCTGAGAGATATATACTATTTGTGTAAGTATGCGCGCGTGCGTGCTTGCTAATCAAGGGATATTTGAATATATCAGAACTAATAGTTAGCTGTTAAAATTAGCTGAAACATTTAAACAGTCTAACTAATAATTTAGTTATTAGTTATTTTTAGCAAGCTAGTTAATAGTTATGATTATTTCTAATGCATTCAAACACTTTCTGATCATCATTTGGTGAGGCGACCATGCCATACTCGTAGATTCATGCCCGCTACTAGCCGCGACGACGGCACTGAGACCCTAGCTAGTTGAAAGTTCGCTATGCCACCACACACCTATATATTTGCCGCGTTGTCCAGTTGGCGGTTAAGCTATCTATATTATACTAAAAACGTGTCTACACCGGCCATATCCTCTTTTTTGCATCAGATGCGCGTAAGGAGTAAGGATTATTTGGTGTTGTTTAACGTAAATGGTAGTGGTAATAATTTACACCCGAGTGACATTTTCTAGTGTGATATCTCTGATTATAGTTATACTTAAACAAACACGATTTAATATTGTCTCTTACCCATCACGTTACAGTCATGTGAACACTTTCGTTGTTTTCAAGCCTTTACAACGTATGCATGTACGTGTCTTCATGATCTGCGGACGCAATTAACCTCCATGCTCAGATTTATGTTGTATGATTGTTCAACATGCTATACATTTAACCCACCCAAGGGCTTGTTCGGTTAGTACTGAATTGAGTATGACCGGAGGGTATTGAATCACTTGCTAGTCAAAGATAAATAGAAATGGGTTTAATCCCCCTCAATACTTTTCGATCCTCTTATGCGTGTGACTGGTTGCGACATGACCACAACTTGTCCAGTACGTGAGGATCCATACTCCATATGGCCAGGCTAGATGTTTTTTTTTGATTGTTTGTATTAGTGTATTCAGGGCATACATATACAATTGTGTTTTGTTGCCTGCATCATAATGGAGATCAAAATAAATAAATCTTTAATATTTATGTAACAAATGTTGTTAAGAAAATATATCTTAAATCAGTTTAGCGAATAAATATTTGAATTAAGGATATAATAAAAAAATTAGCACAAAACCTTTTTGAGTCTGTGCCATGTAGAGGAGCTACACCGTCAACCTGTACGCGCTCGAACACCCGCCAGCTACGTATGTGGCGAGCCTGGTCCAGCCTTTGAATTGCACGTTCTCTGCCTAGATACGTTGGTCACTTAAAGGCCCCTTTGTTAGGGCTTATTTTTCAGCTTCGGCTCTGGCTCATGCAAAAGTTGTGCCAAACACCTCGTTTTTAAATGACTTCACCAGTGAAGTGCTTTTCCAAAATAAACTAGAGGGCATGAGCTAAAAAAAGTGGCTCACCCGGCTTCAGCTCACGTCATTTTTGCACAATAGCCCTCCCACCAGTCTAAATTATTTTTTTTGGTCCTACCCTCAATCCCTAGCCACGTACAGGAGAGATCGACCAGTACAGGGTCTTTTTGAAAAACAACCTATAAGCCGTTTTGCCAAATGATTTTTCAGAATGGCTTTGGCTCATCTAAAGAAGTGGCTTCACCTCGTGAGTCAGAGCCAAAGCCGTTTTTGGAGAAGCCAGAGCCCTGCCAAAGGGGCCTAAACCAATCACAACGTGCTTTAAGGATCCGTAGATGAAGACGCTCTCTGCAGATACAACCAACCAAACAGACGGTATGCAACCGAACAAGACATATGTAGGATGGGTCTCTCACAAGACCACTCGAATCATCGCATTCACCACACATTATTTCAATAGTACCCATAAATGTCCGAACTTCAAGCTCGTGACTTTTATTTTGCGATTATTGGTTCAGCCTCGATTGCATTTATCAATAACCCGATAAGAGAGCTTAGAGCACTCATGCCTATGTCTTTGTTTTGGATCCCTTTGCAATCTAGAGAGGCAAGATAAGTGTTGTCGGCGTTTCGACCCCGGGGGTCCCTGGACCGACGAGTAAATTGTCGCTGCGTGTCCCAGCCCAGATGGGTCGTCGCGAGACGGAACACAAGGGGGAAAGACAGTAAGGGGAACCGCGGCTCATGTTGTCCTGCGCCCAGGGCGGATGCGCTTGCAGTAGAGGGTTACAAGCGTTCGCGAGGGAGGGAGAGAGAGCCTGCTCGTCAGCCCGTCCTCCCGCGCGGCCACCTTCTTCATACGAGGGCCCTGGACCTTCCTTTTATAGACGTAAGGAGAGGGTCCAGGTGGACAATGGGGGTGTAGCAGTGTGCTAACGTGTCCAGCAGAGAGGAGCCAGAGTCCTATGTACATGCCGACGTGGCTGTCGGAGAGGTGTTGGTGCCCTGTTCATGTGGTGTCGTGGCCGTCGGAGGAGCGCTTAAACCCTGTAGAAGCACAACTGTCGGGGCTGTCGAGACCTTGCTGACGTCTCCTTGCTTCCGTAGGGGGCTGAGGACCGCCGTCGTCATGGAGCACGCGGGGTGTCATCATTACTTGTTTTACCAGGGCGAGCCAGATGGGACGCCGGTCTTGTTCCCCGTAGCCTGAGCTAGGTAGGGGTAGGGTAATGATGTACCCTTCTACGACATGGTCGGCCCGAGCCCAAGGTCGGGCGAGGCGAAGGCTTCTCCAAGGTCGAGGTTGAGTCCGAGCCCTGGGGTCGGGCGAGGCGGAGACCGTCTTTCGGGGTCGAGGTTGAGTCCGAGCCCTGGGGTCGGGCGAGGCGGAGACCATCTTCCGAGGTCGAGACTGAGTCCGAGCCCTGGGGTCGGGCGAGGCGGAGCTTCCTATGGCGCCCGAGGCTGGACTTGGCTGCTGTCAGCCTCACCCTAGCGGGTGGCACAGCAGTCGGAGTAGTGCAGGCGACGCTGTTTTCCTGTCAGGTCAGTCAGTGGAGGGGCGAAGTGACTGCGGTCACTTCGGCCTTGTTGACTGAGGAGCGCGCGTTAGGATAAGGTGTCAGGCGATCCTGCATTGAATGCTCCTGCGGTGCGGTCGGTTGGCGTGGCGATCTGGCTAAGATTGCTTCACTGCGAAGCCTGCCCGAACTGGGCCTCGGGCGAATCGAAGGTGCGCCCGTTACTTGAGGATGCCCTCGGGCGAGGCGTGAATCTGCCTTAGTCTACTGTTCCTGCCCGAGGCTGGGCTCGGGCGAGGCGAGATCGTGTCCCTTGAGTGGATGGAGCCTTTGACCTGAATTGCGCCCATCAGGCCTTTGTAGCTTTGTGCTGATGGTGGTTACCAGCCGAGTTTAGGAGTCTTGGGGGTACACCTAATTATGGTCCCCGACAGTAGCCCCCGAGCCTCGAAGGGAGTGTTGGTACTCGCTTGGAGGCTTTGTCGCACTTTTTTGCAAGGGGACCGGCCTTTCTCGGTTGCATTTTGTTCCGGTGGGTGCGCGCGAGCGCACCCGCCGGGTGTAGCCCCCGAGGCCTCGGAGGAGTGGTTTGACTCCTTCGAGGTCTTGATGCTTTTCGTGATGCCTCGGCCGGTCTAGTTGTTCCCTCATGCGAACTGGTCGTTGCCCGGGTGCATAGTCAGGTTCCGAGTTCTCGAGCTGGTATGTTGACGCTGTCAACGGTTTGGCCGGAGCCGGGTTTGCGAGAGCAGCTCCCGAGCCTCTACACAGGGCGAGAGGACGGTCAGGGACTGACTCGGCTTTTTTCATACGCCCCTTCTGAGAGCACCTAGAGGGGGGGGGTGAATAGGTGATCCTGTAAAACTTCAAACTTAAGCCACAAAACTTGGTTAAGTGTTAGCACAAATAATGCCAAGTGGCTAGAGAGGAGTCCCAACAAAACACAATAACCACAGAAGATCAATCACAGAGATGGCACAGTGGTTTATCCCGTGGTTCGGCCAAGACCAACGCTTGCCTACTCCACGTTGTGGCGTCCCAACGGACGAGGGTTGCAATCAACCCCTCTCAAGCGGTCCAAAGACCCACTTGAATACCACAGTGTTTTGCTTTCTTTTCTTTATCCCGTTTGCAAGGAATCTCCACAAATTGGAGTCTCTTGCCCTTACAAGTATATGATCACAAAGAAGCACAGAGTAAGGGAGGGAAGCAACACACACAAATCCACAGCAAAATGCGCACACACACGGCCAAGAATCGAGCTCAAAAGACTATCTCAAAGTTCTCACTAGAACGGAGCTCGAATCACTGAGAATGACAAACGAATGCGCAAAGACTGAGTGTGGGTGATCAAGAATGCTCTAAGGTTGCTTGGATTACTCCTCCATGCGCCTAGGGGTCCCTTTTATAGCCCCAAGGCAGCTAGGAGCCGTTGAGAGCAAATCTGGAAGGCTATCCTTGCCTTCTGTCGTCGGGTGCACCGGACAGTCCGGTGTACACCGGACACTGTCTGGTGCCCGATTTCCTTCCTTAAATAGCGCTGCCGACCGTTGCCGACCGTTGCAGATCTGGGAGCCATTGGTGCACCGGACAGTCCGGTGCCCCCTTCCGACCGTTGGCTCGGCCACGTGTCTCGCGCAGATCGCGCGGCCGACCGTTGGCCCGGCCACGTGTCGCGCGCAGATTCCGCAGCCGACCGTTGGCTCGGCCGACCGTTGGCTCACCGGACAGTCCGGTGCACACCGGACAGTCCGGTGAATTTTAGCCGTACGCCGTCGGCGAATTCCCGAGAGCGGCCACTTCGCGCCGAGTCAGCCTGGCGCACCGGACACTGTCCGGTGCACACCGGACAGTCCGGTGTGCCAGACCGAGCTGAGTCTTGGCTGTACACAGCCAAGTCTTTTTCTCCTCTTTTCTTTTCTTCTTCTTTCTGTTTCTAACACTTAGACAAGTATATTAGTACACAAAACCAATGTACTAAGGCTTAGAAACATACCTTTACTTCATGATTTGCACTTTGTTCATCCATGGACATAAATTCACATTTAAGCACTTGTGTTGGCACTCAATCACCAAAATACTTAGAAATGGCCTAAGGGCACATTTCCCTTTCAATCTCCCCCTTTTTGGTGATTTATGCCAACACAACATAAAGCAACTAGAACAAGTGCAAACTCACTTCAAATAAAACTCAAATTTATTTTGATTCAATTTTGGCATATATGGATCATCCTTTGCCACCACTTGGTTTGTTTTTGCAAATCAAACTCAAATCTCTATCTCTAAGTCAAACACACATGTTGAAGCATAAAGAGAGTCATTCAAAAAGAGATTGATCAAAGATTTCAAAAACTCCCCCTTTTTCCCATAATTACTACTTCTCCCCACAAGAAGCCAACTTTTGACACAAGAGACAATAAAAGCGTTTTGACAAACCAAAAGCTCTACTCTATTATTTTCAAATTTCTCAAGTGGTAGCTGATCCATTTATTGCTTTGGCCTTTATTTTCTCCCCCTTTGACATCAAGCACCAAAACGGGAACAATCTTGGCCCTTTAACCCCATTGCCTCACCAAAATCTTCAATTTAGAGCAAATGGCAATAAGAGTTCATGAGATGGACTTGGAATAAGTTACCCTCTCATCGGAGTGCAGTGGAAGTCGTTTATGGTCCAAGTCCACCTTTTCCCTTTCAATTCTCCTTCGAGACTAAATCAAGCAAACTCAAGCATATGGTTAGTCTCAAAGGGTCAAGTTGTAACACATCTCCCCCTAAACATGTGCATCACTTTGCAACGGACTTGGGAGGTCCAGGGAGTGTTTGTACAACTTGAGCACCATAATAAGCAACAAAATGCAGAATGGACATGATCAAAGGCATAAACACATGTATGCTACAATTCAATCCAAGTTCCGCGAATCTAAGACATTTAGCTCACTACGCAGCCTGCAAAAGGTCTTCTCATCTAGAGGCTTGGTAAAGATATCGGCTAGCTGGTTCTCGGTGCTAACATGAAACACTTCGATATCTCCCTTTTGCTGGTGGTCTCTCAAAAAGTGATGCCGGATGTCAATGTGCTTTGTGCGGCTGTGCTCAACAGGATTTTCCGCTATTCGGATAGCACTCTCATTATCACATAGGAGTGGGACTTTGCTCAGATTGTAGCCAAAGTCCCTGAGGGTTTGCCTCATCCAAAGTAGTTGCGCACAACACTGTCCTGCGGCAACGTACTCGGCCTCAGCGGTGGATAGGGCAATGGAGGTTTGTTTCTTAGAGTTCCATGACACCAGGGACCTTCCTAAGAATTGGCACGTCCCCGATGTACTCTTCCTATCGACCTTACATCCAGCATAGTCGGAATCTGAGTACCCAATCAAGTCAAAGTTAGACCCCTTTGGATACCAGATCCCGAAGCAAGGCGTAGCGACTAAATATCGAAGAATTCGCTTCACTGCCACTAAGTGACACTCCTTAGGATCGGATTGAAATCTAGCACACATGCATACGCTAAGCATAATATCCGGTCTACTAGCACATAAGTAAAGTAATGACCCTATCATTGACCGGTATGCCTTTTGATCAACGGACTTACCTCCTTTGTTGAGGTCGGTGTGTCCGTCGGTCCCCATCGGAGTCTTTGCGGGCTTGGCGTCCTTCATCCCAAACTGCTTCAGCAAGTCTTGCGTGTACTTTGTTTGCGAGATGAAGGTGCCGTCCTTGAGTTGCTTCACTTGGAACCCAAGG
The DNA here is from genome assembly GCA_029449295.1 of Zea luxurians. Taxonomy (NCBI): domain Eukaryota; kingdom Viridiplantae; phylum Streptophyta; class Magnoliopsida; order Poales; family Poaceae; genus Zea; species Zea luxurians. The sequence goes on along the minus strand of JAOPSE010000016.1, from coordinate 33,922,883 downwards.
AAGTAGTTCAACTCGCCCATCATTGACATCTCGAATTTCTGCGTCATTACCCTGCTAAACTCTTCACAAGACTTTTGGTTAGTAGAACCAAAAATTATGTCATCGACATAAATTTGGCACACAAACAAATCACCATCACATGTCTTTGTTAAAAGAGTTGGATCGGCTTTCCCAACCTTGAAAGCATTAGCAATTAAAAAGTCTCTAAGGCATTCATACCATGCTCTTGGGGCTTGCTTAAGTCCATAGAGCGCCTTAGAGAGCTTACACACATGGTCGGGGTACCGTTCATCCTCGAAGCCAGGGGGTTGCTCCACGTACACCTCCTCCTTTATTGGCCCGTTGAGGAAAGCGCTCTTCACATCCATTTGGTACAACCTGAAAGAATGGTGAGCGGCATATGCTAGCAAGATACGAATTGATTCTAGCCTAGCCACAGGAGCAAACGTCTCCTCAAAGTCCAAACCTGCGACTTGGGCATAACCTTTTGCCACAAGTCGAGCCTTGTTCCTCGTCACCACCCCGTGCTCGTCCTGTTTGTTGCGGAACACCCACTTGGTTCCCACAACATTTTGCTTGGGACGAGGCACCAGTGTCCAAACTTCGTTGCGCTTGAAGTTGTTGAGTTCCTCCTGCATGGCCAATACCCAATCCGGATCTAGCAAGGCCTCTTCTACCCTGAAAGGCTCAATAGAAGAGACAAAGGAGTAATGCTCACAAAAATTAACTAATCGAGATCGAGTAGTTACTCCCTTGCTAATGTCACCCAAAATTTGGTCGACGGGATGATCCCTTTGAATCACCGCTCGAACTTGGGTTGGAGGTGCCGGTTGCGCTTCTTCCTCCATCACGTGATCATCTTGTGCTCCCCCTTGATCACACACCTCCTTTTGATGAACCTGTTCATCATCTTGAGTTGGGGGATGCACCGTTGTTGAGGAAGAAGGTTGATCTCGTTCATCTTGTTCCTGTGGCCGCACTTCTCCAATCGCCATGGTTCGTATAGCGGCCGTCGGAACATCTTCTTCATCTACATCATCACAATCAACAACTTGCTCTCTTGGAGAGCCATTAGTCTCATCAAATACAACGTCGCTAGAGACTTCAACCAAACCCGATGATTTGTTGAAGACCCTATACGCCTTTGTATTTGAATCATAACCTAATAAAAACCCTTCTACAGCTTTGGGAGCAAATTTAGAATTTCTACCCTTTTTCACTAGAATGTAGCACCTGCTCCCAAATACACGAAAGTAAGATACATTGGGTTTGTTACCGGTTAGTAGCTCATACGACGTCTTCTTGAGGAGGCGGTGAAGGTAGACCCTGTTGATGGCGTGGCAAGCCGTGTTCACGGCTTCCGACCAAAAGCACTCGGGGGTCTTGAATTCTCCAAGCATAGTCCTCGCCATATCTATGAGCGTCCTGTTCTTCCTCTCTACCACACCATTTTGCTGAGGTGTGTAGGGAGCGGAGAACTCGTGCTTGATCCCTTCCTCCTCAAGAAACCCCTCCACTTGAAGGTTCTTGAATTCGGACCCGTTGTCGCTCCTTATCTTTTTCACCTTGAGCTCAAACTCATTTTGAGCTCTCCTTAGGAAGCGCTTGAGGGTCCCTTGGGTTTCAGACTTATCCTGCAAAAAGAACACCCAAGTGAAGCGGGAAAAGTCATCAACAATAACTAGACCATACTTACTTCCTCCTATGCTTAGATAGGCGACGGGTCCGAAGAGGTCCATATGCAGCAGCTCCAGAGGTCTTGACGTGGTCATCACATTCTTGCTGTGATGTGCTCCTCCCACCTGTTTACCTGCCTGACAAGCTGCACAAGGTCTATCTTTTTCGAATTGTACGTTAGTCAAACCTATCACGTGTTCTCCCTTTAGAAGCTTGTGAAGGTTCTTCATCCCCACATGTGCTAAGCGGCGATGCCACAGCCAGCCCATGCAAGTCTTAGCCATTAAGCATGCATCTAGACCGGCCTCTTCTTTTGCAAAATCAACTAAGTAAAGCTTGCCGTCTAATACACCCTTAAAGGCTAGTGAACCATCACTTCTTCTAATGACAGACACATCTACATTTGTAAAAAGACAATTATATCCCATATTGCATAGTTGACTAACAGATAGCAAATTGTAACCAAGAGACTCAACTAAAAACACATTGGAAATTGAGTGCTCATTAGAAATTGCAATTTTACCTAACCCTTTTACCTTGCCTTGATTCCCATCACCGAATATAATTGAATCTTGGGAATCCTTATTTTTGACGTAGGAGGTGAACATCTTCTTCTCCCCCGTCATATGGTTTGTGCATCCGCTGTCGATAATCCAGCTTGAACCCCCGGATGCATAAACCTGCAAGGCAAATTTAGGCTTGGGTCTTAGGTACCCAACTCATGTTGGGTCCTGCAAGGTTAGCACAAATATCCTTAGGGACCCAAATGCAAGTTTTGTCTCCCTTGCATTTTGCCCCTAACTTCCTAGCAATTATTTTCCTATCCTTTCTACAAATAGCAAAGGACGCATTTAAAGCACAATAAATTGTAGAATGTTCATTCACTACTTTCCTAGGAGCATGAATAATGTTCTTCCTAGGCACATGATGAATAGCATTTCTCCTAGACATATTTCTACCTTGCATATAGGAAGAACTAGAAGCAAACATGGCATGAGAGTCAAAATCATCATAAGCATTATAACTCCTATAAGCATTTCTAGTTTGTCTCCTATCATGATATATAAAAGCATGGTTCCTTTTAGTACTACTAGCCATAGGAGCCTTCCCTTTCTCCTTGGCGGAGATAGGAGCCTTATGGCCTGTCAAGTCCTTGGCTTCCCTCTTGTAGCCAAGTCCGTCCTTAATTGAGGGGTGTCTACCAATCGTGTAGGCATCCCTTGCAAATTTCAGCTTATCAAATTCATTCTTGCTAGTCTTAAGTTGGGCATTAAGACTAGCTACTTCATCATTTAGTTTGGAAATTGAAACTAGGTGTTCACTACAAGCATTAATATCAACATCCTTACACCTAGTGCAAATTTCAACATGTTCAACACAAGAGTTAGATTTACTTGCTACTTCTAGTTTAGCATTTAAATCATTAATTTCACCTTTTAAAGAAGAAATGGTTTCATTACAAGTAGAAAGTTCACAAGAAAGCATTCCATTTCTTTTAACTTCTAGAGCAAGTGAATTTTGTGCACTAACAAATTTATCATGCTCTTCATATAAAAGATCTTCTTGTTTTTCTAAGATTCTATCCTTTTCATTCAAGGCATCAATCAATTCATTAATCTTAGCTATCTTAGTTCTATCCAATCCCTTGAATAAACTAGAGTAATCTATTTCATCTTCACTAGACTCATCATCACTAGAAGAATCATAAGTATTAGCATTATGATTGATTACCTTCTTCTCCCTTGCCATGAGGCAAGTGTGATGCTCGTTTGGGAAGAGGGCCGATTTGTTGAAGGCAGTGGCGGCGAGTCCTTCGTCATCGGAGTCGGACGAAGAGCAATCCGAATCCCACTCCTTTCCAAGGTGTGCTTCGCCTTTGGCCTTCTTGTAAACCTTCTTGTTCTCTCTCTTCCCATTCTTCCCTTGCTCCTGGTCACTATCATTTTCGGGACAGTTAGCAATAAAATGACCAAGCTTACCGCATTTGAAGCATGAGCGCTTTCCTTTGGCTTTGGTCTTGCTTGGCTGCCCCTTGCGACCTTTAAGCGCCGTCTTGAAGCGCTTAATGATGAGGGCCATCTCCTCATCATTGAGTCCGGCCGCCTCAACTTGCGCCACCTTGCTTGGTAGCGCCTCCTTGCTCCTTGTTGCCTTGAGAGCAATGGGTTGAGGCTCATGACTAGGACCGTTCAACGCGTCGTCCACGTATCTTGCCTCCTTGATCATCATTCGCCCGCTTACGAACTTCCCAAGAACTTCTTCGGGCGACATCTTGGTGTACCTGGGATTTTCACGTATATTGTTCACCAAATGAGGATCAAGAACGGTAAATGACCTTAGCATTAGGCGGACGACGTCGTGGTCCGTCCATCGCGTGCTCCCGTAGCTCCTTATTTTGTTGATAAGGGTCTTGAGCCGGTTGTATGTTTGTGTCGGCTCCTCGCCCCTTATCATCGCGAACCGTCCAAGCTCGCCTTCCACCAATTCCATTTTGGTGAGTAAGGTGACGTCGTTTCCCTCATGAGAGATCTTGAGGGTGTCCTAGATCTGCTTGGCATTGTCCAAGCCGCTCACCTTGTGATACTCGTCCCTGCACAAGGAGGCTAGCAACACAGTAGTAGCTTGTGCATTTTTATGAATCTGTTCATTAATAAACATAGGGCTATCCGAGCTATCAAATTTCATTCCACTTTCCACAATCTCCCAAATGCTTGGATGGAGAGAAAACAGGTGAGTACGCATTTTGTGGCTCCAAAATCCGTAATCCTCTCCATCAAAGTGAGGGGGCTTGCCAAGTGGAATGGGGAGTAAATGAGCATTTGAACTATGCGGGATGCGCGAATAATCGAAAGAAAAGTTTGAGTTAACCGTCTTTCGCCTATCGTAGTCGTCGTCGTCCTTTTGGGAGGAGGAAGATTCGTCGCTGTCGTAGTAGATAATTTCCTTGATGCGCCTTGTCTTCTTCTTCCTCCCGTCTTTTCTTTTGTGGCCCGAGCCTGAGTCGGTGGGCCTGTCATCATTGGGTTCGTTGACGAAGGACTCCTTCTCCTTGTCGTTGATCACTATCCCCTTGCCTTTAGGATCCATCTCTTCAGGCAGTTAGTCCCTTTCTTGAAGAGAACGGCTCTGATACCAATTGAGAGCACCTAGAGGGGGGGGGGGTGAATAGGTGATCCTGTAAAATTTCAAACTTAAGCCACAAAACTTGGTTAAGTGTTAGCACAGATAATGCCAAGTGGCTAGAGAGGAGTCCCAACAAAACACAATAACCACAGAAGATCAATCACAGAGATGGCACAGTGGTTTATCCCGTGGTTCGGCCAAGACCAACGCTTGCCTACTCCACGTTGTGGCGTCCCAACGGATGAGGGTTGCAATCAACCCCTCTCAAGCGGTCCAAAGACCCACTTGAATACCACAGTGTTTTGCTTTCTTTTCTTTATCCCGTTTGCAAGGAATCTCCACAAATTGGAGTCTCTTGCCCTTACAAGTATATGATCACAAAGAAGCACAGAGTAAGGGAGGGAAGCAACACACACAAATCCACAGCAAAATGCGCGCACACACGGCCAAGAATCGAGCTCAAAAGACTATCTCAAAGTTCTCACTAGAACGGAGCTCGAATCACTGAGAATGACAAACGAATGCGCAAAGACTGAGTGTGGGTGATCAAGAATGCTCTAAGGTTGCTTGGATTACTCCTCCATGCGCCTAGGGGTCCCTTTTATAGCCCCAAGGCAGCTAGGAGCCGTTGAGAGCAAATCTGGAAGGCTATCCTTGCCTTCTGTCGTCGGGTGCACCGGACAGTCCGGTGCCCGATTTCCTTCCTTAAATAGCGCTGCCGACCGTTGCCGACCGTTGCAGATCTAGGAGCCGTTGGTGCACCGGACATGTCCGGTGCACACCGGACAGTCCGGTGCCCCCTTCCGACCGTTGGCTCGGCCACGTGTCTCGCGCAGATCGCGCGGCCGACCTTTGGCCCGACCACGTGTCGCGCGCAGATTCCGCAGCCGACCGTTGGCCCGGCCGACCGTTGGCTCACCGGACAGTCCGGTGCACACCGGACAGTCCGGTGAATTTTAGCCGTACGCCGTCGGCGAATTCCCGAGAGCGGCCACTTCGCGCCGAGTCAGCCTGGCGCACCGGACACTGTCCGGTGCACACCGGACAGTCCGGTGTGCCAGACCGAGCTAAGTCTTGGCTGTACACAGCCAAGTCTTTTTCTCCTCTTTTCTTTTCTTCTTCTTTCTGTTTCTAACACTTAGACAAGTATATTAGTACACAAAACCAATGTACTAAGGCTTAGAAACATACCTTTACTTCATGATTTGCACTTTGTTCATCCATGGACATAAATTCACATTTAAGCACTTGTGTTGGCACTCAATCACCAAAATACTTAGAAATGGCCCAAGGGCACATTTCCCTTTCACCTTCATCGCCTTTCCGCAAGGAGGAGGGGGGAAAGCGCCATGTTGCCCTCGGAGGGCGCCGAACATGGTGTCTCCAGTGAGTTGCTAACGGGTGATCCGAGTGGACGCCCGTGCCCCGTTCGATAAGGGTCGGCTAGTGGCCCAGAGGCGCGCTCCAAAAGTACCTGCAGGTGATTTGCCGGACCCGGTCCCGTTCGATAGGGTCCGAGGGCTCGATGCCTCCCTCTAATAGGATTCCGTTACAGAATCGCTCCTGCTGGTCTCGGAAATGTCCTAGGGTACCTCGGGAGCGTAGCCTGAGCCTTGGTTGTGTATTGAACGTACCCAGAGTCATCCCTCACTCTGCATGCTCTGAGGCGGCTGTCGAACCCTTCGGGGGGCCAGCCTACGAACCCCTGATCAGTAGTGGGCGCGGAGCCCGAGTGGCCTCAGGCGGCTGTTGAACCCTTCCGAGGGGCCAGCCTTCGAACCTCTGACCAGTAGTGGGCGCGGAGCCCAAATGCTCTGAGGTGGCTGTTGAACCCTTCCGAGGGGCTAGCCTTCGAACCTCTGATCAGTAGGAGGGCTTGGGGCCCGCTTCCTTTGCGGAGAAGGATCCCTTTCGGAGTATCCCCTTTCCTGGTCCCTGTAGCAAGAGAGAGAAAGGGGAAGAAAAAAAGGATACGAAATTGAACGACGTGGCACACCTTTTTTTGACGCGGTCATTATGGCGGAGGTGAAGCGTTGCCCGCTTCGCCTGCCAAAGGTATCGCCTGCCCTGCCGCGGAGTTAATGCGACGGGACAAGTGGTTCGCGGGGTGTTCGAGGAATGGGACACGGGCGCGTCGTCTTCACGCCGTGGGAGAGGGCTCTCCTACTGCTCTAGGAGGGGACGTGAGCCTGCAAACGATTTGACCGCCGCTTCCGCTCGCCTGCTGCCGCCATTACTGTCGGCCCACTTTTGGCCATATCGACCGTCGCGCCTTCTCTCGCGGCTGACTGACCCGTGACTGGCGTTTTTGGCTGGCACTGCTGGTCCACGCGCAGGGTTGCCTCGAATCACGGTACCGGTTCAGCAATCGAGAAGGCACGGCGCTGGCGCAAGTGGCGCTGCAGTTTCTCGCACGTAGTAACCGGCGCACCGGTTACATGACGTGTGGGCCTGGGACTCCATGCTGGACGCGTCGAAGTCGAAAGGGTGCATCTCCATGGCGTGGTTGCACGTGGCCTGCATGGCGGTCCGCCCTTTCACCCGCTGGTTTATGCGAAGATGGAGGAATGCTTGTAACCGCTGGGCAGTTACACGCTCCACGCGCGGCTGTTTGGCTTCTTCTGTCCTAGGCCATCTTGCATGTCGTGTGGGGCCCAGCCCCCGTGTTGTAGGGGGAGGATCTTTGAGCGCGTTGGTGAAGACTTAGCCCGCAACGCCTGAAGACGCGGGTGGGGTGAGTTGCCTTTAAAAAGGGAAAGGCTCCCTGGGTGGCAGTCACGCCTCCGAATTCTCTTCATGCATTGTGCCCTTCCACCTTCCGAGCCCCCGGATGGGGTGCGCCCGCGTTGCCTTCATCTTGCTGCGGTTGGGGGAGCGCGATCTCGTGGAGATCAGTACCTTTCAGCCATCGTTCGGCTTCAAGGATTTTTGTCGTGCAGCCCGGCGGCATTCCCCCACCAATGGGCAGTTTGGTGGGGAGAAGCGAGCCGGGCTGCGGCCTCCGCCCCGCTCTCAGCTTCAAGGATCTTCGTCATCCTTGTTGGGGCAGAAGGCAAGCTGAGCCGGAGCTCTACCTCCCACACGGGTCGGCGGGCCACCTTCTTATTCAGCCTTCAGGGGAGAGGGCGCCCACCGGTCTAGCGGAGGGGGCGGACTTTGACAACGCGGGGCTGGTCGGCCGCGAGCGTCGTCAGCTTCAACGCATTGGGTTCGCTGGCTCAGCTGGCCCTGGCTCAGCTTCCGGTGCTGAAAGTTGCCTAGAGGGGGCGTGAATAGGGCAAAACTGAAATTTACAAAGTTAATCACAACTACAAGCCGGGTTAGCGTTAGAAATAGAAGCGAGTCCGAGAGAGAGGGCGCAAAACAAATCGTGAGCGAATAAAGAAGTGAGACATAAGGATTTGTTTTACCGAGGTTCGGTTCTCGCAAACCTACTCCCCATTGAGGAGGCCACAAAGGCAGGGTCTATTTCAACCCTTTCCCTCTCTCAAACGGTCCCTCGGACCGAGTGAGCTTCTCTTCTCAAATCAACCGGGAACAAAACTTCCCCGCAAGGACCACAACACAATTGGTGTCTCTTGCCTCGGTTACAATTGAGTTTTGATCACAAGAACAAATGAGAAAAAAAAGAAGCAATCCAAGCGCAAGAGCTCAAATGAACATAACAAATCTCTCTCACTAGTCACTAAAGCTTTGTGTGGAGTTGGAGAGGATTTGATCACTTTGGTGTGTCTAGAATTGAATGCTTAGAGCTCTTGTAAGGTGTAGAAGTGTGAAAACTTGGATGACTTGAATGTGGGGTGGTTGGGGGTATTTATAGCCCCAACCACCAAACTAGTCGTTTGGTGAAGGCTGCTGTCGACGGGCGCACCGGACAGTCCGGTGCGCCAGCCACGTCACCCGGCCGTTAGGGTTCGACCGTTGGAGCTCTGACACGTGGGCCCGTCTGGCTGTCCGGTGGTGCACCGGACATGCCCTGTAGGCTGTCCGGTGTGCCACCCGTGCGTGCTCTGCTCCTCTGCACGCGCTGGCGTGCATTTAATGTTGTAGCAGGTGACCGTTGGCGCAGACTAGCCGTTGCTCCGCCGTTACACCGGACAGTCCGGTGTGCACCGGACATGTCCGGTGAATTATAGCGGAGCGGATTCCCGAAGCTGGCGAGTTCAGAGCCGCTCTTCCTTGGTGCACCGGACACTGTTCGGTGGTACACCGGACAGTCCGGTGAATTATAGTGAAGCGCCTCTGAGAATTCCCGAAGGTGCGAAGTTCAGCTTGGAGTCCCCTGGTGCACCGGACACTGTCCGGTGGCACACCGGACAGTCCGGTGCGCCAGACCAGGGTGCCTTCGGTTGTCCCTTGCTCTTTTTGTTGAACCCCTTTTCTTGGTCTTTTTATTGGCTTATTGTGAACCTTTGGTACCTGTAGAACTTATAGACTTGGGCAAACTAGTTAGTCCAATTATTTGTGTTGGGCAATTCAACCACCAAAATCAATTTAGGAATATAGGTGTAGGCCTAATTCCCTTTCAATCTCCCCCTTTTTGGTGATTGATGCCAACACAAACCAAAGCAAGTATAGAAGTACATGAATGAACTAGTTTGCATAATGTAAGTGCAAAGGTTACTTAGAATTGAGCCAATAAATATTACTTACTAGATATGCATGGATTGTTTCTTTATTTTTAACATTTTGGACCACGCTTGCACCACATGTTTTGTTTTTGCAAATTTTTTTGTAAATCCTTTTCAAAGTTCTTTTGCAAAAATAGTCAAAGATAAATGAATAAGATTTTGCGAAGCATTTTCAAGTTTTGAAATTTTCTCCCCTTGTTTCAAATGCTTTTCCTTTGACTAAACAAAAACTCCTCCTCAAATAAATTCTCCTCTTAGAGTTCAAGAGGGTTTTAAGATATCAATTTTGAAAATACTACTTTCTCCCCCTTTTGAACACAATAAGATACCAATTTGAAATTTACCAATTGAAAATCATTAGTTTTTAAAATTAGGGTGGTGGTGCGGTCCTTTTGCTTTGGGCTCATACTTTCTCCCCCTTTGGCATGAATCGCCAAAAACAGATACTTTGAGTGAGATATACGCCCTTTGCTAACTATTTTCTCCCCTTTGGCAAATAAAACATATGAGTGAAGATTATACCAAAGACGAAGAATTGCTTGGTGAAAGCTCTCTTGTGAGTTTTGGTGTTTGGATGACAACTCAATTAAAGGACTAACAAGTGTACTAAGTGTTGAACAGGTGCTTAATGTAAAGCTAAGAGGGTTCAACACAAGTGAACAAATGTGATGGTCCAAGAACTGGATTATGGATACATAATGGACATCACAAGTAAGATGGACATTGCATTAAGTGAGACTCAGGTGCGTAGCTCGGAGACAACTGATCAAGCCAAGGACGGAGGCAAGAAGAGCTTCGAGGTACCAAGTGCACGGGAGAAAGTCAAAGAGGCTGAGGAACCCAAAGCCAAGGGTAAAGAAGAAGGCTTGCAAAGTCAAGGGTGATCGAGTTGAGAACAGCTACAGCACATCAAGGATCACTACACAAGGACGTGACTTACAACCAATGAGGAAATGTCTATAGTTATGTGGTGTAAGTCATAAGGCTCAAGACCAAGCTCTAAGAAGGAGATCAAGGTCACTAGAACGAGAACAAATGTCAAAAACAGAACTGGAAGCAGCCCAAAAGAGCTAAGTGCACTCTGACCTTTAGTTTAGGTTGTTCCTAGTTTGGAGATATTCTATGTGACCTTTGCAGGATGTTGGAGCTCAGAAAAGTCAGTGTAGATCAAGTTAAGCTGACTTGATGATTTATGAGTCCAACATCAATCTTAAGCATGTCAAATGCTCGAGAGGTGAAAATCCAAGAGAAGGTATGTATCTAGACTTAGTACATTGGTTTTTGTGTACTAACATAGTTGTCTAAGTTTTAGAAACAGAGAGAAGAAGAAAAGAAAAGAGATGCAAAAGGCTTGGCTGTGTACAACCAAGACTCAGCTCAGTCTGGCACATCGGACAGTGTCCGGTGGTGCACCGGACAGTGTCCGGTGCGCCAGGCTGAACTCTGGTGAATAGGCCGCTCTCGGGAGAAGCCGGCAGCGTACGGCTAGAAATCACCGGACTGTCCGGTGGCGCACCGGACAGTGTCCGATGAGTCGGCTACGGCGAAGTCGCCGCTCTCGGGAGAAGTCTGGCGACGTACGACTATAATTCACCGGACTGTCCGGTGGAGCACCGGACTGTCCGGTGAGCCAACGGTCGGCCGCACAATCCGCGCGTGACGCGTGGCCGAGCCAACGGTCAGATGGGGGCACTAGACAGTCCGGTGTGCATCGGACAGTGTCTGGTGCGCCAACGGCTCCAAGACTGCAACGGTCGACTGCGCCATTTTTGGAAGGAAATCAGGCACCGGACAGTGTCCGGTGGTGCACCGGACTATCCGGTGCACCACTCGACTGAAGGCAAGATTTGCCTTCCTGGATTGCTTCCAACGGCTCCTAGGCCCCTTGTGCCTATAAAAGGGACCTCTAGGCGCCTCAATCAGTGTACAGGTGCAGCCAACAAGTGTAGACATCACTCTGATCAATTCTCACTCTCCCTCTTGTGTGTATCTCTCTAGTTTGTGTAGAAGGCAAAGCTATAAGCCTTTAGAGAGTGGAGAAGAGCTGCTAAGAGCTAGAGCAAGGTCTTGAGCATATTGTTACTCTGTCGGAGTGCTGTCAAGAAGATTGTAAGCAGCCACGGCTCTGTTGTAACTACCTCATCATAGTGGAAGGCTCTATCTGTCTGACTGACAGATCTGAGCAAACGGAGGAAGGAGGTGAAATAGACTCCAAGCCCAAGTGTGGCTAACTCCAACAAGGACTAGGCAAGCATTTCAGGCTTGGCCGAACCTCGGGATAAAATCCTTGCGTCTGTGTGCTTTGTTCCGTATTGTATTCTGACTCTCTGTCTTACTCGCTTTTATATCTGCACTTCAACACTTATTTGTGGTATGAGCTTTATTTGAAGTGCAGGATATTCTTAAGACAGGAACTTCAATTCCGCTGCAACCTACTCGAAGGGTTCTTCACTCCACTGCGATCCTGTCTTCGAGTAGAGTAAGATTTAAGTTTTAAAGTGATAATTTTTATTCGCCTATTCACCCCCCTCTAGGTGACATCCAGATCCTGTTCCCGGGCCAAAGGGAACTTTCAATTGGTATCGGAGCTAGGCCTCTCCAGTGTGGGCTTAGCCGTCCGGAGATGACGATGTCGTCACAAGAGGTAACTGTAGAACTTCTTCTATGCGATGGTTCTAATTACAAATCTTGGTCTGTCTCTATTTATAAGGCTTTCATGCATGTTGATCCTGATTTGAGACAGATCTTTAGTAGAAGTATTTTTCCCTCTGATATTAGTAAAAATCCTTCTAATGATGAACTAAGATGTTTATATCTCAATCACCGTGCTTGCAACATCTTAGTTGACTCTCTCTCTAGAAGTGCTTATTTTGCCATCATGAGTAGTGATAGTGATTTATTTGTTGATGCTCATGACTTATGGAATAGAATTAAGGGAAAATATTCTGTGGCAAATTGTGATGCTCCTACTCCCTATATCACTTGTGATACTAACCCTTCAAAAGGAGAAGAAAAGTGTTGGGCACCAAACGATGAATCCACCTTGTCGACAGGTTTGTTCTCCACTAATAATAAGTGTTTTATTGCTAACAATGACGGTGGAGACAAAAACCATGATGAGGAGGAATATGAGGATGATAGCGAGGATGAATCTTCATCACCACAAGGTACATTTTCCTATATTGCTTCCACTGACATTAATGACAGGGAAAATGTGACCGATGATGTGGAAGAAGAGGAGATTCGCCATTTCTACATCCATCTCAACAAAGAGGACAAATCACTCTTGGTCAAGCTGTTGAGAAGGAACAAGGAACAAAGCGAGACGCTTCTCAAGCTAGAGGAGTCCCTCATCAAAACTAACAACAGCCTGGAGAAGATGACCAAAGAACATGAGGAGCTAAAGTGCTCTCATGATGATTTGGTCCAACGGTATGAATCTGTTTTAATTGAGCAAAGAAATAGTCATGATGCATTATCTAATGTTGCTCAACTTAAAACGGAAAATTTCATGCTTAGGAGTCAAGTAGAAATGATGAATTTGGAAAAACTTGCTCTAGGTGAAAAGTATGATAGGTTATCATATTATCATAGTAAACTAGTTGATGACCATATCATGCTTAATGTTGCTCATGAGGTTGTAATTACAAACTTAAATTCATGTGAACCTCATTCTTGCACAAGTACACATCTAGAAAATATATCGTTATGTGCTAACCCCTGTCGCTCAAAAGGAAGCGAATGTTTAAATGAGCAAAAAGTTGTAGGGTCACAAAAGAATTTGTGTGGGAACAAGAAGCAAAGACAACTAAGGAGAAGACGCATTGCTCAACCTTCTCAAGATATCCATGGGCGCGTAGCTTGAGAAGGGAAAAACTGCAGCAAGTGTTAAGCTCCATAAGAAGGATGTTCCTAAAGATGAAAAAATCAACATGCGCTTGGAAAAAGGTAAAGATTCAATTAATCATGTTGTTTGCGCTGACCATTTCTCTATGTCATCCAAGAACAAAAAGAGAAAAGGGAAAAGGGGGTGCTTTAAGTGCAATAAGACAGGACACCTCATTGCGTCGTGTCCATACAACGACAAGGGAGAAGGGATAAGGAGATGCTTCAGATGTAATGACAAGAACCATACGATCACTTCTTGTCCGCTATTGATGAACCAAGCATGTGCATTCTCCAAGATGACTCTCACTAAGGAAAATGACAAACAACAAGCGTCATGTCAGGTTGAGCAACGCCTCTGCTACAAGTGTGGTGAGCAGGGTCATCTATCAAAGGTATGTAATAAAGGTAAGGTTCCTAAGCAAGTGAATTTGTCTCAATCTCATTCGCTTAGGAGACCCAAATCATACACTTGTGCTAGATCTATAACGAGATCACCTAGAACTAGCACAAAGACTACTTGGGTACCAAAGGCACTTTTAGTTAAACGTCATGGACCCATCCCGAGATGGGTACCAAACTATGCTAACTAGACCATGCAGGTGCCTTGAGATGGACTGGAGACCATGGGAGAGCTTAAGACGGTTAACTCAAACTCTATGCTTAAGATGTTAATTGTTTTGGTGTTTATTCATTGACCCAAGGTTGAATTAATGTGAGACACTAATCCCATGTTCATCTCAAGTAAAATAAGTTGTAGAGGTCCTTAATCATTATTGGTGAATCAAGCAAAGGACCTTGATTGTGCATCTGGCTCTCCAAAGGACGGTACCTGTGCTTCTTAAGTACATTATCAGTATTACTCTTAAAAGTTGATTGTCGTGCTATCTGTCCTTGGAGTAGTTACGCTTTTAAGATTGCTCGTGTTGGATTCTTGGTAATAATTGATTCATGATTTCAAAGATCATTCATGTTTGCTTAATCATGACTGGGTGCTCTATAAGTCATATCTTTTGAATCATTCATTGGGTAGCTTATCAATCGAGATATTTACCATGATTAATCCTTTATGTGTTCATGGATAAACATGTATCCTTTTGTAAATCATGCTATACGTATATAATGAGTAACCTATGTGTGCAAGCATGACATCTTGTTTAGTCCATGTTCACATGATTACCCTATTTTGGCACTATGTGTTATTCCTCTAATGCATCCTCTCGAGCTATGAAGTGCATAAACAATAGGGAACTTGTGGTAATAACTGGTGCTCTCATGGCCATACAGGTAAAAGGCAAAGGTATGGAAAATGGAACTATGCAATTTCATTAAATATCTTGAAGTTCCATTGATTGTGATCATAGCTATGTTCTTGCATTTCATTGGTAGTATCTTGGCTTAGGTGGCTTATGCCTTAAAATGCTGTTTCTCTTGGTGTACCTAAGAAAATTTTTCTTAAATCTTAATGTGATTAGACATTATGCTTTATTTGCATGATCTTGTCGTTTTCAATTGGCATATATGGTGAAATGATTATCATGTATGAAGCATGCCTAGGTTGCTTGGAAAATGTTATACTCCTTGAGGCATGCATTGTTGTCAACCTTTCATTTGGTATTCAATTGGTATCTCTTTGTGATGAAATTGAGAGTATGCCTTGACCAAGATATGTTGTGATCCCCTCTAGTTCTGAGAAAGCTAGAATGTGCAGAGTGCAAGTTACTCAAATACTTGATGCACAAGTTTAGGGGGAGCACACATAACTTGTGTTTTTTGAGACTAACTGTTTCTTGAGCAATCTTGTATAGTCTCAAGGTGGAAAAGAGAAGATGAGCAAGAAATGGAGCAACCAGGACTTGGGTACCTCTGTAAGTCAAGAAATTGGTATATTAAGTCGTGAGTAATTGCATATTTTTAGATTGCTCATGCTCTATAATATTTGGTGATACTAGATGCTTATCCTTAAATATCATGGAGCTATGATAATAAGTGACCTTTCAATTGGTAGCTGTGATAGTTTGCTTCAATTGACATCTTTTGATAATCACTAGAATAGAAGCTTCATCTTGTGCCACAATACTATAACTTGCTCTAAGCTTGGTGTCTTAGCAACAAGAAAAGGTTAGGATAAAGGATTAGGCACAAGTATGGAGAAGCTCTCGAGAGATTAATACTTTCAAGATGGGAAGTACATCACAACATGGTAAAGGTACAAAAGGAAGTATTGATCTTTTTGCGTATATGTATCTTACTCAAATAATGGTAGTGCATATGTTCAATAAGTAAGGGGGAGATTTGATAGTGTGTTTTTCCTCCTTAACACCCTGCTGTCCCTTGACATCATCCTATGTTCTTGCTTGAGTATGGTTTTTGGTGTTTGATGTCAAAGGGGGAGAAGTTGTGCATTAAAGCTTATCTCAACCTGAGAGGAAAGCTTATCCTAAGGGGTGATGTGTTAGTTTGAGCTTTGCTAGTGTGTTATTCATACCTGAGAGGAAAGCTTATCCTAAGGGGTGATGTGTTAGTTTGAGCTTTGCTAGTGTGTTATTCATATGCTTCTTGTAGTATTATATGTGTTGCATCATTTGGACTAGTGCTTCCGTTGCTATGAATTAATTGGCATCTATTGTGTTCATTCTGAAATAGATAGTCATGTGGATAATGGTGCATGTGGTTTAATGGTGCTTTAAGATTGTTTTAAATTAGTATCTTAGTTTAAATTGGTATCTTAATGGTGAATAGTGGTAGGTTGATATTCCTGTGATATATCCACCCAATTGAATGGTGTTTAACTCTGATTCTGTGCATTTATGTGTTATAGCATCATGGTTTGATTCTTGACACAATGCATCCCAAAAAGTGCTAAGGTGTAGAAATGTTTCGAATTGCCTAAGTATGTGCAAATTGGCGTATGAGGCCAAAATTATGTTTTTAAAGTAAGCACATATTTAGGGGGAGCATTCGATAAACTTAGAATTCAAAATTTGTGCTTCAAATCTTATTCTTATGTAAGCTTTAATTGTGTTGCCATCAATCACCAAAAAGGGGGAGATTGAAAGCTCTCTTGTGAGTTTTGGTGTTTGGATGACAATTCAATTGAAGGACTAACAAGTGTACTAAGTGTTGAACAGGTGCTTAATGTAAAGCTAACAGGGTTCAACACAAGTGAACAAATGTGATGGTCCAAGAACTGGATTATGGATACATAATGGACATCACAAGTAAGATGGACATTGCATAAAGTGAGACTCAGGTGCGTAGCTCGGAGACAACTGATCAAGCCAAGGACGGAGGCAAGAAGAGCTTCGAGGTACCAAGTGCACGGGAGAAAGTCAAAGAGGCTGAGGAACCCAAAGCCAAGGGTAAAGAAGAAGGCTTGCAAAGTCAAGGGTGATCGAGTTGAGAACAGCTACGACACATCAAGGATCACTACACAAGGACGTGACTTACAACCAATGAGGAAATGTCTATAGTTATGTGGTGTAAGTCATAAGGCTCAAGACCAAGCTCTAAGAAGGAGATCAAGGTCACTAGAACGAGAACAAATGTCAAAAACAAAACTGGAAGCAGCCCAAAAGAGCTAAGTGCACTCTGACCTTTAGTTTAGGTTGTTCCTAGTTTGGAGATATTCTATGTGACCTTTGCAGGATGTTGGAGCTCAGAAAAGTCAGTGTAGATCAAGTTAAGCTGACTTGATGATTTATGAGTCCAACATCAATCTTAAGCATGTCAAATGCTCGAGAGGTGAAAATCCAAGAGAAGGTATGTATCTAGACTTAGTACATTGGTTTTTGTGTACTAACATAGTTGTCTAAGTTTTAGAAACAGAGAGAAGAAGAAAAGAAAAGAGATGCAAAAGGCTTGGCTGTGTACAGCCAAGACTCAGCTCAGTCTGGCACACCGGACTGTCCGGTGGTGCACCGGACAGTGTCCGACGCGCCAGGCTGAACTCTGGTGAATAGGCCGCTCTCGAGAGAAGCCGGCGGCGTACGACTAGAAATCACCGGACTGTCCGGTGGCGCACCGGATAGTGTCCGGTGAGTCGGCTGCGGCGAAGTCACCGCTCTCGAGTGAAGTTTGGCGATGTACGGCTATAATTCACCGGACTGTCCGGTGGAGCACCGGACTGTCCGGTGAGCCAATGGTCGACTGGGCCAACGGTCGGCCGCGCAATCCACGCGTGACGCGTGGCTGAGCCAACGGTTAGATGGGGGCACCGGACTGTCCGGTGTGTACCGGATAGTGTCCGGTGCACCAACGGCTCCAAGACTGCAACGATCGACTGCTCCATTTTTGGAAGGAAATCAAGCACCGAACAGTTCGGTGCGCCACCCGACTGAAGGCAAGATTTGCCTTCCTGGATTGCTTCCAACGGCTCCTAGGCCCCTTGTGCCTATAAAAGGGACCTCTAGGCGCCTCAATCAGTGTACAGGTGCAGCCAACAAGTGTAGACATCACTCTGATCAATTCTCACTCTCCCTCTTGTGTGTATCTCTCTAGTTTGTGTAGAAGGCAAAGCTATAAGCCTTTAGAGAGTGGAGAAGAGCTGCTAAGAGCTAGAGCAAGGTCTTGAGCATATTGTTACTCTGTCAGAGTGCTGTCAAGAAGATTGTAAGCAGCCGCGGCTCTGTTGTAACTACCTCATCATAGTGGAAGGATCTATCTGTCTGACTGACATATCTGAGCAAACGGAGGAAGGAGGTGAAATAGACTATAAGCCCAAGTGTGGCTAACTCCAACGAGGACTAGGCAAGCATTTCAGGCTTGGCCGAACCTCGGGATAAAATCCTTGCGTTTGTGTGCTCTGTTCCGTATTGTATTCTGACTCTCTGTCTTACTCGCTTTTATATCTGCACTTCAACACTTATCTATGGTATGAGCTTTATTTGAAGTGTAGGATATTCTTAAGACAGGAACTTCAATTCCGCTGCAACCTACTCGAAGGGTTCTTCACTCCACTGCGATCCTGTCTTCGAGTAGAGTAAGATTTAAGTTTTAAAGTGATAATTTTTATTCGCCAATTCACCCCCCTCTAGGCAACATCCAGATCCTGTTCCCGGGCAAAAGGGAACTTTCACTTGGAGCGACGGCGAAGGATGAGTTATGGAGTGGAGTGGAAGCCTTTGTTTTCACCGAAGACTCCAATTCCCTTTCAATACACCTATGACTTGGTTTGAAATTCACTTGAAAACACATTAGTCATAGCATATATAAAAGAGACATGATCAAAGGTATATTTATGAGCTATGTGTGCAAGACATTAAAAGAAATTTCGAGAATCAAGAATATTTAGCTCATGCCTAAGTTTGGTAAAAGTTTGTTCATCTAGTGGCTTGGTAAAGACATCGGCTAATTGATCTTTAGTGTTAATATATGCAATCTTGATATCCCCCTTTTGTTGGTGATCCCTTAGAAAATGATACCGAATGGCTATGTGTTTAGTGCGGCTATGCTCAACGGGATTATCCGCCATGCGGATTGCACTCTCATTATCACATAGAAGAGGAACTTTGGTTAATTTGTAACCATAGTCCCTAAGGGTTTGCCTCATCCAAAGCAATTGTGCGCAACAATGGCCTGTGGCAATATACTCGGCTTCGGCAGTAGAAAGAGCTACGGAATTTTGCTTCTTTGAAGCCCAAGACACGAAGGATCTTCCCAAGAACTGACAAGTCCCCGATGTGCTCTTTCTATTAATTTTACACCCTGCCCAATCGGCATCCGAATAACCAATTAAATCAAATGTGGATCCCCGAGGGTACCAAAGACCAAACTTAGGAGTATAAGTCAAATATCTCAAGATTCGTTTTACGGCCGTAAGGTGAGATTCCTTAGGGTCAGCTTGGAATCTTGCACACATGCATATGGAAAGCATAATGTCCGGTCGAGATGCACATAAATAGAGTAATGAACCTATCATCGACCGGTATACCTTTTGATCGACAGATTTACCTTCCGTGTCGAGGTCGAGATGCCCATTTGTTCCCATGGGAGTCTTGATGGGCTTGGCATCCTTCATCCCAAACCTGTTTAGAATGTCTTGAGTATACTTCGTTTGGCAAATGAAGGTGCCCTCTTGGAGTTGCTTTACTTGAAATCCCAAGAAATACTTCAACTCCCCCATCATTGACATCTCGAATTTCTGTGTCATGATCCTACTAAATTCCTCACATGTAGATTCGTTAGTAGACCCGAATATAATATCATCAACATATATTTGGCATACGAACAAATCATTGTCAAGAGTTTTAGTAAATAAAGTAGGATCGGCCTTTTCGACTTTGAAGCCATTAGCTATAAGGAAATCTCTTAGGCATTCATACCATGCTCTTGGGGCTTGCTTGAGCCCATAAAGCGCCTTAGAGAGCCTATAGACATGGTTAGGGTACTCACTGTCTTCAAAGCCGGGAGGTTGCTCAACATAGACCTCTTCCTTGATTGGTCCATTGAGGAAGGCACTCTTCACGTCCATTTGGTAAAGCTTGAAGCCATGGTAAGTAGCATAGGCTAATAATATACGAACTGACTCAAGCCTAGCTACAGGAGCATAGGTTTCACCGAAATCCAAACCTTCGACTTGTGAATACCCCTTGTCCACGAGTCGAGCTTTGTTCCTTGTCACCACACCATGCTCATCTTGCTTGTTGCGGAAGACCCATTTGGTTCCTACAACATTTTGTTTAGGACATAGAACTAAATGTCATACCTCGTTCCTAGTGAAATTGTTGAGCTCCTCTTGCATTGCCATCACCCAATTCGAATCTTGGAGTGCTTCCTCTACCCTGTGTGGCTCAATAGAGGAAACAAAAGAGTAATGCTCACAAAAATGTGCAACACGAGATCTAGTGGTTACCCCCTTATGAATGTCACCGAGGATGGTGTCGACGGGGTGATCTCGTTGGATTGCTTGGTGGACTCTTAGGTGTGGAGGCCTTGGTTCTTCATCCTCCTTGTCTTGATCATTTGCATCTCCCCCTTGATCGTTGCCGTCATCTTGAGGTGGCTCATCATTTTGATTTTCTCCTTCATCAACTTGAGCCTCGTCCTCATTTTGAGTTGGTGGAGATGCTTGCGTGGAGGAGGATGGTTGATCTTGTGCATGTGGTGGCTCTTCGGATTCCTTAGGACACACATCCCCAATGGACATGTTCCTTAACGCGATGCACGGAGCCTCTTCTTCACCTATCTCATCAAGGTCAACTTGCTCTACTTGAGAGCCGTTAGTTTCATCAAACACAACGTCACAAGAAACTTCAACTAGTCCAGAGGACTTGTTAAAGACTCTATATGCCCTTGTGTTTGAATCATATCATAGTAAAAAGCCTTCTACTGTTTTAGGAGCAAATTTAGATTTTCTACCTCTTTTAACAAGAATAAAGCATTTGCTACCAAAGACTCTAAAATATGAAATGTTGGGTTTTTTACCGGTTATGAGTTCGTATGATGTCTTCTTGAGGATTTGGTGTAGATATAACCGGTTAATGGCATAGCAAGCGATGTTAACCGCCTCGGCCCAAAACCGATCCGGCGTCTTGTACTCATCAAGCATGGTTCTTGCCATGTCCAATAGAGTTCGATTCTTCCTCTCCACTACACCATTTTGTTGTGGGTGTAGGGAGAAGAGAACTCATGCTTGATGCCCTCCTCCTCAAGAAAGCCTTCAATTTGTGAGTTCTTGAACTTCGTCCCATTGTCGCTTCTAATTTTCTTGATCCTCAATCCGAACTCATTTTGAGCCCGTCTCAAGAATCCCTTTAAAGTCTCTTGGGTTTGTGATTTTTCCTGCAAAAAGAACACCCAAGTGAAGCGAGAATAATCATCCACAATAACTAGACAGTACTTACTCCCGCCGATGCTTATGTAAGCTATCGGGCCGAATAGGTCCATGTGTAGGAGCTCCAGTGGCCTGTCAGTCGTCATGATATTCTTGTGTGGATGATGAACACCAACTTGCTTCCCAGCTTGGCATGCGCTACAAATCATGTCTTTCTCAAAATGAACATTTGTTAATCCTAAAATGTGCTCTCCCTTTAGAAGCTTATGAAGATTCTTCATTCCAACATGGGCTAGTCGGCGGTGCCAGAGCCAACCCATGTTAGTCTTAGCAATTAAGCAAGTGTCGAGTTTAGCTCTATCAAAATCTACCAAGTATAGCTGACCCTCTAACAGTCCCTTAAATGCTATTGAATCATCACTCCTTCTAAAGACAGTGACACCTACATCAGTAAATAGACAGTTGTAGCCCATTTGACATAATTGGGAAACAGAAAGCAAGTTGTAATCTAATGAATCAACAAGAAAAACATTGGAAATGGAATGGTCAAGAGATATAGCTATTTTACCCAAACCTTTGACCAAACCTTGATTTCCATCCCCGAATGTGATAGCTCATTGGGGATCTTGGTTTTTCTCGTAGGAGGAGAACATCTTCTTCTCCCCTGTCATGTGGTTTGTGCACCCGCTATCGATGATCCAACTTGAGCCCCCGGATGCATAAACCTACAAAACAATTTTAGTTCTTGACTTTAGGTACCCAAACGGTTTTGGGTCCTTTAGCATTAGACACAAGAACTTTGGGTACCCAAACACAAGTCTTGGAGCCCTTGTGTTTGCCCCCAACATACTTGGCAACTACCTTGCCGGATTTGTTAGTTAAAACATAAGATGCATCAAAAGTTTTAAATAAAATGTCATGATTATTTGATGCACTAGGAGTTTTCTTCTTAGGCAACTTAGCACGGGTTGGTTGCCTAGAGCTAGATGTCTCACCCTTATACATAAAAGCATGATTAGGGCCAGGGTGAGACTTCCTAGAGTGAATTCTCCTAATTTTGCTCTTAGGGTAACTGACAGGGTATAAAATGTAACCCTCGTTATCCTGAGGCATGGGAGCCTTTCCCTTAACAAAGTTGGATAATTTCTTAGGAGGGGCATTAAGTTTGACATTGTCTCCCCTTTGGAAGCCAATGCCATCCTTGATGCCAGGGCGTCTCCCACTATAGAGCATACTTCTAGCAAATTTAAACTTTTCATTTTCTAAGTTATGCTTGGCAATTTTAGCATCTAATTTAGCTATATGATCATTTTGTTGTTTAATTAAAGTCATATGATCATGAATAGCATCAATATCAAGATCTCTACATCTAGTACAAATAGACACATGCTCAACGGTAGATGTAGAGGGTTTGCAAGATTTTAATTCTACAACCTTAGCATGTAATATATCATTTTCGCTTCTAAGGTTAGAAATAGTAACA
Organism: Zea luxurians; assembly: GCA_029449295.1. Classification (NCBI taxonomy): domain Eukaryota; kingdom Viridiplantae; phylum Streptophyta; class Magnoliopsida; order Poales; family Poaceae; genus Zea; species Zea luxurians. The sequence continues at coordinate 33,900,310 of JAOPSE010000016.1, read as the reverse complement.
TTGCAAACATCAAAATCTTTAGCCTTAGCAATTAATTTTTCATTTTCAATCCTAAGGCTAGCAAGAGAATTATTCAATTCTTCAATCTTAGCAAGCAAATCAACATTATCATCTTTAAGATTGGGAATTGAAACATTACAAACATGAGAATCAACATTAGCATTTAAACTAGCATTTTCATTTCTAAGGTTGGCAATAGTGTCATGGCAAGTGCTTAGCTCACTAGTTAATTTCTCACATTTTTCAACTTCTCGAGCATAAGCATTTTTTACCTTAACATACTTCTTGTTTTCCTTAATTAGGAAGTCCTCTTGAGAATCCAAGAGGTCATCCTTCTCATGAATAGCACTAATTAATTCATTTAACTTTTCCTTTTGTTGCATGTTAAGGTTGGCAAAAAGGGTACGCAAATTATCCTCCTCATCACTAGCATTATCATCACTAGAGGACTCATATTTAGTGGAGGATTTGGATTTAACCTTCTTCCTTTTGCCGTCTTTTGCCATGAGGCACTTGTGGCCGACGTTGGGGAAGAGAAGTCCCTTGGTGACGGCGATGTTAGCGGCATCCTCGTCGGAGGAGGAGTCGGAGGAGCTCTCCTTGGAGTCCCACTCGCGGCACACATGGGCATCGCCGCCCCTCTTCTTGTAGTGCCTCTTCTTCTCCTTTCTTCTCCCCTTCTTGTTGTCGCCCCTATCACTATCACTAGATAATGGACATTTAGCAATGAAATGACCGGGCTTACCACATTTGTAGCATACTTTCTTGGAGCGGGGCTTGTAATCTTTCCCCCTCCTTTGCTTAAGGATTTGGCGGAAGCTTTTGATGATAAGCGCCATTTCCTCATTGTCGAGCTTGGAGGCGTCGATTGGTTGTCTACTTGATGTAGACTCCTCCTTCTTCTCCTCCGTCGCCTTAAATGCCACCGGTTGTGCTTCGGGCGTGGAGGAGGTGCCTTGCTCGATGATTTTCTTTGAGCCTTTAATCATTAGCTCAAAGCTCACAAATTTTCCTATAACCTCCTCGGGAGACATTAGCTTATATCTAGGATCACCTCGAATTAATTGAACTTGCGTAGGGTTAAGAAATACGAGGGATCTAAGAATAACCTTGACCATCTCATGGTCATCCCATTTTTCGCTCCCGAGGTTGCGCACTTGATTCACCAAGGTCTTCAAGCGGTTGTACATAGCTTGAGGATCCTCCCCTTGGTGAAGCATGAAGCGACCGAGCTCCCCCTCGATCGTCTCCCGCTTGGTGATCTTTGTCACTTCGTCTCCTTCGTGCGCGGTCTTGAGTACGTCCCAAATTTCCTTCGCACTTTTTAACCCTTGCACCTTATTATACTCCTCTCGACTTAGAGAGGCGAGGAGTATAGTGGTGGCTTGGGAGTTAAAGTGGTGGATTTGGGCCACTTCGTCCGAGTCATAGTCTTCATCCCCTACGGATGGTACCTGTACACCAAACTCAACAACATTCCATATGCTTGTGTGGAGTGAGGTTAGATGATGCCTCATTTTGTCACTCCACATATTATAATCTTCACCGTAAAAAACCGGTGGTTTGCCTAATGGAACGGAGAGCAAAGGAGTATGCTTTGAAATATGGGGATAGCGTAGGGGAATCTTACTATACTTCTTGCGCTCATGGCGCTTAGAAGTAACGGACGGTGCGTCGGAGCCAGAGGTCGATGGTGATGAAGTGTCGGTCTCATAGTAGACAACTTTCCTCATCTTCTTGTGCTTGTCGCCTCTCCGATGCGACTTGTGGGAAGAGGATTTCTTCTCCTTCCCCTTCCCCTTGTTGCGGGACTCTTCCGATGAAGTCTTCCCGTGGCTTGTAGTGGGCTTGTCGCCGGTCTCCATCTCCCTCTTGGTGTGATCTCCCGACATCACTTCGAGCGGTTAGGCTCTAATGAAGCACCGGACTCTGATACCAATTGAAAGTCGCCTAGAGGGGGGGTGAATAGGGCGAAACTGAAATTTATAAAGTTAATCACAACTACAAGCTGGGTTAGCGTTAGAAATAGAAGCGAGTCCGAGAGAGAGGGCGCAAAACAAATCTTGAGCGAATAAAGAAGTGAGATGCAAGGATTTGTTTTACCGAGGTTCGGTTCTCGCAAACCTACTCCCCGTTGAGGAGGCCACAAAGGCCGGGTCTATTTCAACCCTTTCCCTCTCTCAAACGGTCCCTCGGACCGAGTGAGCTTCTCTTCTCAAATCAACCGGGAACAAAACTTCCCCGCAAGGACCACCACACAATTGGTGTCTCTTGCCTCGATTACAATTGAGTTTTGATCACAAGAACAAATGAGAAAGAAAAGAAGCAATCCAAGCGCAAGAGCTCAAATGAACACAACAAATCTCTCTCACTAGTCACTAAAGCTTTGTGTGGAGTTGGAGAGGATTTGATCACTTTGGTGTGTCTAGAATTGAATGCTTAGAGCTCTTGTAAGGTGTAGAAGTGTGAAAACTTGGATGACTTGAATGTGGGGTGGTTGGAGGTATTTATAGCCCCAACCACCAAACTAGCCGTTTGGTGAAGGCTGCTGTCGACGGGCGCACCGGACAGTCCGGTGCGCCACCGGACACTGTCCGGTGCGCCAGCCACGTCACCCGGCCGTTAGGGTTCGACCGTTGGAGCTCTGACGCGTGGGCCCGCCTGGCTGTCCGGTGGTGCACCGGACATGCCCTATAGGCTGTCCGGTGTGCCACCCGCGCGTGCTCTGCTCCTCTGCGCGCGCTGGCGCGCATTTAATGCTGTAGCAGGTGACCGTTGGCGTGGACTAGCCGTTGCTCTGCCGTTACACTGGACAGTCCGGTGTGCACCGGACATGTCCGGTGAATTATAGCGGAGCGGATTCCCAAAGCTGGCGAGTTTAGAGCCACTCTTCCTTGGTGCACCGGACACTGTCTGGTGGTACACCGGACAATCCGGTGAATTATAGTGAAGCGCCTCTGAGAATTCCAGAAGGTGCGAAGTTCAGCTTGGAGTCCCCTGGTGCACCGGACACTGTCCGGTGGCACACCGAACAGTCCGGTGCGCCAGACCAGGGTGCCTTCGGTTGTCCCTTGCTCTTTTTGTTGAACCCCTTTTCTTGGTCTTTTTATTAGCTTATTGTGAACCTTTGGTACCTGTAGAACTTATAGACTTGGGCAAACTAGTTAGTCCAATTATTTGTGTTGGGCAATTCAACCAGCAAAATCAATTTAGGAATATAGGTGTAGGCCTAATTCCCTTTCAGGTGCCCCCTCCCGCCGTCGGGCGAAGTGTGGCTATCTAGCCGCCATACGGGCGACTATCGCGCCACGCGTACCGGGGGACCGTCCAAGACGTCGCGCGCTGCTAGGGTGGCGTTCGTGTTCTTGGGCTGTCCTGCCCGTGCTCCGGCGCGACGCCTCCGCGTGGAGGTCGGTGCTCGCCCGTCCGGGACGACTTGAGTGGGGATCTGCCGGTAGGCAGGTTGCTGCCGTTGTCGGTGCTGAGGTGGTGGCAGCTGGAGAAGTCCCTGTCGCCGACGAGATCGTCGGCGCCATCTGCGCTCCGGGCTTTCGGCTCTTTAGCTTTGATAGCTTGTCCTCGCCCCTCGAGTGGGGACGTGGGCGAGGGCCTTGTCGCAGCAGCGTCTGCCCTGAGGTCATCGCTGCTGCTGTTTGGCTGCCCAGAGCGGAGGTCGTTGTCGCTGCTGCAGGAGTAGGCGGCAGCGAGCCACCTGGAAGTTGTTGTCCCGCAGACCCTCCGATGTGGAGGTTGTTCATACCCACGGGAGTGGAACCGGAGTTCCGTTTGTAATGGCATTTTGAGTGCCGGCGTATGTTCATCGCGGCTGTCGGGGCCTGAACATCTATGTACGTGGGCGTAAAGCCGTGTTTCTTCCCTATTTCGAGCACCAGGTCTCGCTTGTCAACTAGCTGAACCGCTTAACCAAGAGTGAGTTGCCCTACGCGGAAGGTGACGAGTGAGGTATCCGTATCCCGGAGGCGTAGGAGTCCCTCGGCTCGGTCGGCCTTGCCACTCAAGGCTTCTCTTGCCCAGTTAAAGAAACCCTCGGCCGCTCTGCGATGAGCCGGAGCCGGAGGCAGCGGTGTCAGCATGGACAGAGGCAGAGTTGGCTCGAAAAGGGAGCTTCATCGGTCCAGGCCAAGGAGGCGTAGCAGCGGTGGCCGGAGCCTGGCCGGGTCGTCTACTGGCGGGGCCAACCCCAGAGTCAGGCTGCCGAGGCCATGAGCCGGGCTGGTGTCCTCGGGGGACAGCTGGCTGAGGCCACGGAGCGACTGGACAAGCCGTCTGCTTGGGCCAAGTTCTTGGAGGGGATCCTGGTGGCGATAGCCCTGGCGCAGTGCTGTCACACCCGGGTTTCGGGGCACCAAGACCCGGGCGCGAACATAATCACCAGGTGTGCTGGGACCAAGTCTCACACATATGATGAATCATGGCACAGGATCGAATGTCACATCTTTACTATATAACAGGAGTTCTATACAAAATAAATAATTACATTATAAGGAGACAACGGTCCAGCAACCCAAAGTTGACTGGGAGACGACGGCCTAGACCACTCACGAACTCATCACAGCATCCTCCATGCGCCTCATCCTACGGTACCTGTTCTTGACCTATGGGGGGGTGTGAGACAGCAAGAGTGAGCTCACATACGTTCATAGCTCAACAAGTTGTGGGGAATAGTGTGCATGAACTCGCCAAAGGTGGGAGCTCACGTGAAGTGTAAGGCTTACCAAAGTGGATGGTTGAAGCTGAGCATTGCTTTTAATGTTGGTCAAAATTTTATTAGCAATTACTAAGTATAAGTAAATACCAGCCCAATTAAGTAGTAGAACAAAAGTAACAACCTCACCTGCGATGCAATGCATATGACAAATTGAGTTTAGGTTCCATAATTTAATCATGTGAGGGTCCGAGCCGCTCATGACCGTGAGCACGGCTAGTATACTAGTTTTACACTCTGCAGAGGTTGCGCATCTTTACCCACAAGTCATGTTACCCATCTGCCAAGAGACGGCCAATCCCATACACCTCTATCGAGGAGGCGAGGCAGGGTAACACTACGAGGCCTTTACAAAGTTCCACTAGCTTCAGAAATCCCGCTACAGTTTATAGGAAGCTCCAGTGCAGGGTTCTTGCCTGACCGCCATCGCAGCAAAATCAACCAAGGACCTCCCTACACTGACCACTCCCCTACTGCCCTTGCCCCTTTCGGGTAAGGAAGACCTCCACTAGCTTTCCTAGTTAATCAGCCAAGGGCGTCCCATTAAACCCTTGTGGTAGCACTGTTTTCCCGGGTGGTCGCTCCATGTTCCCATTAACATAATGATCTTAACATGAACAGTAATAATAAAAGAGAATAAAAGAGTAATTATGAATAAAGTATCTTCATACCCAAATCCACATAAAGCAATAGCAGGTACTACCCAAAGAAATATTTCAGTGGTAAACAAGGTATAAAGATAGCCAAAACTAGGGTAACCTATTGGGTCCCATCAAAATTATCCTATGCAGATCATTATAATTAATAAGAACATGGCTGGGAAAAAGTAAGTGATCAAGGGCACAACTTGCCTGGCACTTGAGATTCCAGGTACCAGGATGATCTTCAGATGACTCGTAACCTCGCGCTAGTCGTAGCAATACAAATAAACATGACATGGGCAAAATTAACATCACACCAAACATAAGAATAAACCGTGTAATAATATTCTACGCGCTGCTACGAGATAGTAGGAACAAGAATTACTAAATTCGGAGCTACGGTTACCGAGTTACGAATTTCTAAAGCTATTAGGTACTTAGAATAGATCAACTACATTGAACAATTTTAACTCAAGTTTCATGGCTAAACAGCGATACTAGGTGATAGAAAATATTATTACAAAATTATAGAAACTGGAATGGATCAATTTGGACTTAACATGAATTTTCTATGAATTATACAACTTTCTGAAATTATTTTTGTATTTAAAATCATTTTCTATAATTAATTTTCTAATTTCATTGATCTCTGGACTGGGCGTCAAAAACAGGGAAACACAGGGGCTAACTCGAAATATTTCCCAGACTCAGGCTTCCACAGTGTGGACTGCGGGTTTATATTTCAGAAATCAGAGGGCTCTTTTATAATTTGTCATGGCCGAAGGGGTACGGGGAAATTAGAGTCGTTCGATCGCTATTCGACCGTCCAGATTAGATCATGAAGCGCATGCAATGCCAGCCCACGGATCAGATCCAATGGCCAGGATTTTATTACGGTGCGATCCGGTCCCTGTCATTCAACCAGGATCTAACGGCCCCGAAGCGTCCCGGCCGAACGGGTATACACGATCTAATCCTAGCCGTACGCTCCCGGATCAATGGATCCCGGTTGTCTTCTTCACTCCGGCCGACGGACGCGAGGGATGAGAGCGCCCAGGACGGCGGTGCCATTGCCGGCCAACCCCAATCCCGTGACCCAGATTTTCCAGCGAACTAAATTTCTTTCATGCAAGAGGTGCTACGCACCGCGGGGCCATGATTAGATCGGTAGGGTGACTCACCACAGTTGTAGAGGTGAAGGCGAGGTTGCACACGGCTGGAAACAGATCGACAGCTTTGCGTCTTCGACGAGGGATCTTGCATCCCCAGACGGTCTTCTGCATGGAAACTCGCACGCGCACGATCCTGATCTCCTGCTGTCCTTCTATACCACATGCCGCGCTCAGACCTGGCCGTGCACGCGAGGATCGCCTGCCGCGACATGCCCTTCTCTGTCTTTCTCTCGCTCCGCTCGACGAAGATTTAGCCTGGCAGCCTAGCTTAACCATTATCTGCGCCATGGCCAAAGGTGTTGCCAGACATTGATATTTATACTCCGAGGGAACCAAGTCTGAACAGCCATGCACAGGTCGCAACTATCCCGGCGATGCTTACGGAAGCGTCTGTTTAACGAGCTCGCAGCTGAGAGACATCGCTAGCCAAGGGGCCCACCGGTAGTGTTACGTGGGAATAATTGACGTCACGCATGAGATCATGTTGATTTAATCTCCGGCAAGGGATAAATAAATAGAGGGAAAAAAATCAGGTAACGCCAGGACATGTAGCTCGGCTGTATGGGATGGAGATAGATTGAGTCCAACGTCAGGACGTCAGGTCCAATGTCAGGTTCGTTTTTTTTCCTATCTTTTTTTTTCTTTTTCAATTTCAACGTTGAATCTGAGTTGAAGTTTTAAATTTAAATGAAATGTACAGCCAAAATCTCCAAGAAAAAAAAGTATAATTCCATTTATTTATTTATGATTTTAATCATTTAAGCAAATACACACATAAATAAGAGTTTCTAATGCATATCCTTTATGCATAAATATTTTAGTGAACGTTTCTAAATACATATAATTCTATAGAGGGAAATTTTAATTTATATATATATTTTTAATCTTTTATTAGAAGCACATTTATTTTAGGAGAAGTAGTTTCAAATGTAAGGAAATTTTGATTAGAATATATTTTATTTCAAAACCTTTGAGCATTTTTTTTCTAAATCCCATAATAGTATTTTGGGGTGTTACAAATTCTACCCCCCTAACAGAAATCTCGTCCTCGAGATTTGTAGAAAAGGGATGCAACCAGTTTGGTTTAGGAATCAAAAGTTTTGTTTCAAGTTTTTTTTATACTCGCTAGTAGATGATTTGGAAAATATAGATATATATGTCTAGCCATCTATTATGTCAGATGAGGTACAATTATGGCAAGTATAGGTTGTGGCAAGGAAGAGTATAATAAGGAAAGTCTTCATCCTGAACTGTGGATCTTGATTCTGCTGGCGACTCAACTTGATCTTTGAAGTCTTGAGTTGATGCTTATCCTTCTTTGACGTGGTTGGTCTCCTTTGGCATTTCTTCTTGGAGTTGCCATCCGAGTTAAGGACATGTGAGTGGGATGGATTATGTGATATAGGTAGGTTAGAATCTCCTGCTAGGTTAAAATCGAGGGGTTTTGCAACTATCGAATGGTTAAGGTAGTTGCATATGGCCAAGTTGGTCTGTCGTTCTTAATTTAGTGCAGGGTGAACTAAGTTAAGACATGTTCTATATGAGTAGAGTCTAATCTATTTCATCAGTATTGTCTAACATGTTTGATAAGTCACCTTAGATTAGATCAGATCTAGGTTAGATTGGTGTGACTAGCTTGAACTAGATAAGATCTAATTAATTTGGATTGGATCATGATTGTTACTCCGAGGTGAGATAAGCAAAGTGGTTAGGATAAGATAAGATAGATTCTTTTAAGATGAGATGAATCTATTAAGGTAAGAGAATATCTTTTAAGATAAGATGGATCTTATGAAGCTAGATATATTTTAATGGAGGATATTCTTAGTTGTCTAGTTATTTTATAAATATATTTTTTATACCTATGTGTATATGCAGATGAAATTGTGGATATTACTCCACAACTCATCACACTCAATCAAAGATCCAAATCACACAAATATCATAAGAACAATCAATCAAGTGTATAGATACCTATAAAAATAGTTTTGTTTTTGTTCCTAAGATTAGGTCTCCTATTCCTAAAAGTCACTTTAGGTACAGGATTTCAAAGTGTGAAATCCACTTTTGTCTTTTAGAAGTGAAAAGGTAAGAGTAATCAGAGTAAAGCGGAAATAGATGAGAAAAGATTAAGGAAAGTTTAGAAAGAATCAGAGTAAGGTAAGTAGGTAATGGTTGTCCAGTTCTATCTAGGTTTCGTCCTACAGTCAACATTCCTCTGATACCACTTCTGTCACACCCGGGTTTCGGGGCACCAAGACCCGGGCGCGAACATAATCACCAGGTGTGCTGGGACCAAGTCTCACACATATGATGAATCATGGCACAGGATCGAATTTCACATCTTTACTATATAACAGGAGTTCTATACAAAATAAATAATTACATTATAAGGAGACAACGGTCCAGCAACCCAAAGTTGACTGGGAGAGGACGGCCTAGACCACTCACGAACTCATCACAGCATCCTCCATGCGCCTCATCCTGCGGTACCTGTTCTTGACCTATGGGGGGGTGTGAGACAGCAAGAGTGAGCTCACATACGTTCATAGCTCAACAAGTTGTGGGGAATAGTGTGCATGAACTCGCCAAAGGTGGGAGCTCACGTGAAGTGTAAGGCTTACCAAAGTGGATGGTTGAAGCTGAGCATTGCTTTTAATGTTGGTCAAAATTTTATTAGCAATTACTAAGTATAAGTAAATACCAGCCCAATTAAGTAGTAGAACAAAAGTAACAACCTCAACTGCGATGCAATGCATATGACAAATTGAGTTTAGGTTCCATAATTTAATCATGTGAGGGTCCGAGCCGCTCATGACCGTGAGCACGGCTAGTATACTAGTTTTACACTCTGCAGAGGTTGCGCATCTTTACCCACAAGTCATGTTACCCATCTGCCAAGAGACGGCCAATCCCATACACCTCTACCGAGGAGGCGAGGCAGGGTAACACTACGAGGCCTTTACAAAGTTCCACTAGCTTCAGAAATCCCGCTACAGTTTATAGGAAGCTCCAGTGCAGGGTTCTTGCCTGACCGCCATCGCAGCAAAATCAACCAAGGACCTCCCTACACTGACCACTCCCCTACTGCCCTTGCCCCTTTCGGGTAAGGAAGACCTCCACTAGCTTTCCTAGTTAATCAGCCAAGGGCGTCCCATTAAACCCTTGTGGTAGCACTGTTTTCCCGGGTGGTCGCTCCATGTTCCCATTAACATAATGATCTTAACATGAACAGTAATAATAAAAGAGAATAAAAGAGTAATTATGAATAAAGTATCTTCATACCCAAATCCACATAAAGCAATAGCAGGTACTACCCAAAGAAATATTTCAGTGGTAAACAAGGTATAAAGATAGCCAAAACTAGGGTAACCTATTGGGTCCCATCAAAATTATCCTATGCAGATAATTATAATTAATAAGAACATGGCTGGGAAAAAGTAAGTGATCAAGGGCACAACTTGCCTGGCACTTGAGATTCCAGGTACCAGGATGATCTTCAGATGACTCGTAACCTCGCGCTAGTCGTAGCAATACAAATAAACATGACATGGGCAAAATTAACATCACACCAAACATAAGAATAAACCGTGTAATAATATTCTACGCGCTGCTACGAGATAGTAGGAACAAGAATTACTAAATTCGGAGCTACGGTTACCGAGTTACGAATTTCTAAAGCTATTAGGTACTTAGAATAGATCAACTACATTGAACAATTTTAACTCAAGTTTCATGGCTAAACAGCGATACTAGGTGATAGAAAATATTATTACAAAATTATAGAAACTGGAATGGATCAATTTGGACTTAATATGAATTTTCTATGAATTATACAACTTTCTGAAATTATTTTTGTATTTAAAATCATTTTCTATAATTAATTTTCTAATTTCATTGATCTCTGGACTGGGCGTCAAAAACAGGGAAACACAGGGGCTAACTCGAAATATTTCCCAGACTCAGGCTTCCACAGTGTGGACTGCGGGTTTATATTTCAGAAATCAGAGGGCTCTTTTATAATTTGTCATGGCCGAAGGGGTACGGGGAAATTAGAGTCGTTCGATCGCTATTCGACCGTCCAGATTAGATCATGAAGCGCATGCAATGCCAGCCCACGGATCAGATCCAATGGCCAGGATTTTATTACGGTGCGATCCGGTCCCTGTCATTCAACCGGGATCTAACGGCCCCGAAGCGTCCCGGCCGAACGGGTATACACGATCTAATCCTAGCCGTACGCTCCCAGATCAATGGATCCCGGTTGTCTTCTTCACTCCGGCCGACGGACGCGAGGGATGAGAGCGCCCAGGACGGCGGTGCCATTGCCGGCCAACCCCAATCCCGTGACCCAGATTTTCCAGCGAACTAAATTTCTTTCATGCAAGAGGTGCTACGCACCGCGGGGCCATGATTAGATCGGTAGGGTGACTCACCACAGTTGTAGAGGTGAAGGCGAGGTTGCACACGGCTGGAAACAGATCGACAGCTTTGCGTCTTCGACGAGGGATCTTGCATCCCCAGACGGTCTTCTGCATGGAAACTCGCACGCGCACGATCCTGATCTCCTGCTGTCCTTCTATACCACATGCCGCGCTCAGACCTGGCCGTGCACGCGAGGATCGCCTGCCGCGACATGCCCTTCTCTGTCTTTCTCTCGCTCCGCTCGACGAAGATTTAGCCTGGCAGCCTAGCTTAACCATTATCTGCGCCATGGCCAAAGGTGTTGCCAGACATTGATATTTATACTCCGAGGGAACCAAGTCTGAACAGCCATGCACAAGTCGCAACTATCCCGGCGATGCTTACGGAAGCGTCTGTTTAACGAGCTCGCAGCTGAGAGACATCGCTAGCCAAGGGGCCCACCGGTAGTGTTACGTGGGAATAATTGACGTCACGCATGAGATCATGTTGATTTAATCTCCGGCAAGGGATAAATAAATAGAGGGAAAAAAAATCAGGTAACGCCAGGACATGTAGCTCGGCTGTATGGGATGGAGATAGATTGAGTCCAACGTCAGGACGTCAGGTCCAATGTCAGGTTCGTTTTTTTTCCTATCTTTTTTTTTCTTTTTCAATTTCAACGTTGAATCTGAGTTGAAGTTTTAAATTTAAATGAAATGTACAGCCAAAATCTCCAAGAAAAAAAGTATAATTCCATTTATTTATTTATGATTTTAATCATTTAAGCAAATACACACATAAATAAGAGTTTCTAATGCATATCCTTTATGCATAAATATTTTAGTGAACGTTTCTAAATACATATAATTCTATAGAGGGAAATTTTAATTTATATATATTTTTTAATCTTTTATTAGAAGCACATTTATTTTAGGAGAAGTAGTTTCAAATGTAAGGAAATTTTGATTAGAATATATTTTATTTCAAAACCTTTGAGCATTTTTTTTCTAAATCCCATAATAGTATTTTGGGGTGTTACAAGTGCTGACATCTTCCTTCGAGGTGGAGATCCTTCGCCCGTGTTGCCGTCCGAGGCCGGGTCAGATTCCGCCGAAGGTGTAGACGATGCCGAGGGTGCTGCTGTTCCCCCTATTGATGTCTGAACCTGCAGGAACAGTTTGTCTGTAGTGTGCGTATATTTTTAGCGGCCGCCGAGGCCCAAACATGTCATTGTCGTGTTATAAAGCTGCGTTTCTTTTCCTCTTGTTTCGAGTATCAGGACTTGCTTGTCGGTAGCAGAATCGTTTATCCGAGCGAGAGTTACTTATCGCGGAAGGTGATGAGTGAGGTATCCGTATCCCGGAGGCGTAGGAGTCCCTCAGCTCGGTCGGCCTTCGCCGCTTACGTGTACTCTTGCTCATCCGCAGGATTCTGTTATCGATATAGTCGAGAAGGCACGAAAAATCGTTTCAGCAGAGAAGTTTTCGAGCGTTAAGACTTGTTCAGTTAGCAGAATCGCTTATCCGAGCGTGAGTTACTTATCGCAGAAGGTGATGAGTGAGGTATCCGTATCCCGGAGGCGTAGGAGTCCCTCGGCTCGGTCGGCCTTGCCGCTTACGTGTACTCCGTCGTTTTTAGGGTCCCACTATCGACGTAGTCAAAAAGCACGAAAGATGTTCTGGCCGAAAGACTTTTTTCGAGGAAAATTTTGACTCAGAGGGGGTTCCCCCCTTCTAGCCCCCGAGGGAGGGTCAGGCTTTGCCGAGTCAAGGCTGACCCTTCCTTGATGGTTAGACTTTACTTGTGTATGTAAACGAGGTATATGAATGACTTGAAAACATCTTAAGGGTAGAAGCGACATAGCTGTCGGATGTTCCAAGCGTTGTTGTAGACGTTGCCTTGACTGTTGGCCAGCTTGTATGTTCCGGGCTTCAAAGTCTTGGCGATGATGAATGGCCCTTCCCAGGGAGGCGTGAGCTTGTGGCACCCTCGGGCGTCTTGTCATAGCCGATGCACCAAGTCGCCCACCTAGAGGTCTCGGGATCGAACCCCTCGGGCATGGTAGCGTCGCAGGGACTGCTGATATCGTGCCGAGTGTAGTAAGGCCATGTCCCGAGCCTCTTCCAGCTGGTCCAGTGAGTCTTCTCGGTTGGTCTGGTTGCTACGCGCGTCGTATGCCCTCGTCCTCGGGGAGCCGTATTCTAAGTCTGTGGGCAAGATAGCCTCGGCCCCATAGACTAGAAAAATGGCGTGAAACCCGTGGCTCGGCTTGGCATCGTCCTCAGACTCCAGACCACCGAGGGGAGTTCCTTCATCCATCGCCTGCCGAACTTGTTGAGGTCGTTGTAGATCCTTGGCTTGAGTCCCTGTAGAATCATGCCATTGGCACGCTCTACCTGCCCATTCGTCATGGGGTGAGCTACGGCGGTCCAGTCCACCCGGATGTGGTGGTCCTCGCAGAAGTCCAGGAACTTCCTGCCGGTGAACTGGGTGCCGTTGTCGGTGATGATGGAGTTCGGGACTCCAAAGCGATGGATGATGTTGGTGAAGAACGCCACCGCCTGTTCGGACCTGATGCTGTTTAGGGGTCGGACTTCAATCCACTAGGAGAATTTGTCGATAGCGACCAGCAGGTGCGTGAAGCCCCCGGGTGCCTTCTGCAAGGGACCGACGAGGTCCAGACCCCACACAACAAATGGCCTGGTGATGGGTATTGTTTGTAGAGCCTGAGCGGGCAGGTAGGTCTGCCTTGCGTAGAATTGACACCCTTGGCAGGTGCATACAATCCTAATGGCGTCGGCCATCGCGGTTGGCCAGTAGAAACCTTGTCGGAAGGCGTTTCCAACAAGGGCTCGAGGCGCTGCGTGGTGACCGCAAGCCCCCGAGTGTATTTCTTGCAATAACTCCTGACCTTCGGCGATGGATATGCATCGCTGGAGGATGCCTGAGGGGCTGCGGTGGTAGAGCTCCTTTCCGTCACCTAGCAAGACGAACGACTTGGCGCGCCGCGCCAATCGCCGAGCTTTGGTTCCGTCGAGGGGTAGCTCTCCTCGGTGGAGATATTGTAGGTACGGGGTCTGCCAGTTTCGATTAGGCGGGACCCCATTCCGCTCCTCCTCGACGGGCAGTGCCTCACCCTCGGTGGCCGAGGGTGCCTCGGGTTGAGCCGAGGGTGCCTCGGGCTGAGCCGAGGCCTTCTCGGGCTCGGGAGTCTCGTCGGTCTTGACGGAGGGTTGATGTAGGTCTCGGGAGAAGATGTCCGGGGGGACCGTTGTCCGCCCCGAGGCTATTTTAGCCAGCTCGTCCGTAGTCTCGTTGTACCGTCGGGCGACGTAGTTGAGCTCGAGCCCATAGAACTTGTCTTCCAGGCGCCGAACTTCGTCGCAGTAGGCTTCCATCTTCGGGTCATGGCAGTGGGAGTTCTTCATGACTTGGTCGTTGACAAGCTGCGAGTCGCCACGAGCGTCGAGGCACCGAACCCCTAGCTCGATGGCGATGTGCAACCCGTTAACCAGAGCCTCATACTTGGCTACGTTGTTGGACGCCGGGAAATGGAGGCACAACACGTAGCGGAGGTGCTTCCTGAAGGGTGAGATGAAGAGCAGGCCCATGCCCGCTCCTGTTTTCATCAGTGACCCATCGAAAAACATGGTACAGAGTTCCGGTTGGATCGGAGCTGCTGGAAGCTGGGTGTCGACCCATTCTGCCACGAAATCCGCCAAGACTTGGGATTCGATGGCCTTCCGAGGGCGAACGAGATTGTCTCGCCCATGATCTCCACCGCCCACTTTGCAATTCTACCCGAGGCCTCTCGGCACTGGATGATCTCTCCCAGGGGGAAGGATGACACCACAGTCACCGGATGAGACTCGAAGTAGTGTCGCAACTTTCGTAGCGTCAGAATTACCGCGTACAGTAGCTTCTGAATTTGCGGGTAGCGGATTTTGGTCTCGGACAGTACCTCACTGATGAAGTAGATCGGCCTCTGGACGAGCAATGCATGCCCTTCTTCTTGTCTCTCGACTACGATCGCGGCGCTGCCCACCTGAGTGGTCGCGGCTACGTAGATCAGGAGAGCTTCTCCGGCAGCGGGGGGCACCAGGATGGGCGCGCTTGTAAGGAGCGCCTTCAAGTTCCCGAGGGCTTCCTCGGCCTCGGGGGTCCAAGTGAAGCGCTCGGTCTTCCTTAAGAGGCGGTACAGGGGCAGGCCTCTTTCGCCGAGGCGCGAGATGAAGCGGCTCAGAGCCGCAAGACATCCCATGACCCTCTGTACTCCTTTCAAGTCCTTGATAGGCCCCATGTTGGTGATGGCCGTAATTTTCTCCGGGTTGGCCTCGATGCCCCGCTCGGAGACGATGAACCCCAGGAGCATGCCTCTGGGGACTCTGAAGACACACTTCTCGGGATTGAGTTTTACGCCTTTCGCTTTGAGACACTTGAATGTCGTTTCAAGGTCGGAGAGGAGGTTGGAGGCTTTCCTCGTCTTGACTACGATGTCATCGACATAAGCCTCGACCGTTCGACCAATGTGCTGTCCGAACACGTGGTTCATGCATCTTTGGTATGTCGCGCCTGCATTCCTTAAACCGAATGGCATAGTAATATAGCAGTACATGCCAAAGGGTGTGATGAAAGAAGTCGCGAGCTGGTCGGACTCTTTCATCCTGATTTGGTGATACCCTGAGTAGGCATCAAGGAATGACAGGGTTTCACACCCAGCAGTGGAATCCACGATTTTATCGATGCAAGGCAGAGGGTAGGGAACCTTCGGACATGCTTTGTTTAGACCAGTGTAGTCTACACACATCCGCCATTTCCCACCTTTCTTTTTCACAAGCACAGGGTTGGCTAGCCATTCGGGATGGAATACCTCTTTGATGAACCCTGCAGCCATCAGCTTGTGGATCTCCTCGCCTATGGCTCTGCGCTTTTCTTCGTCGAATCGGCGCAGAGGCTGCTTCACGGGTTGGGCTCTAGCTTGGATATCCAGCGAGTGCTCGGCGACATACCTCGGTATGCTAGGCATGTCCGAGGGACTCCACACAAAAACCTCGGCGTTTGCGCGGAGAAAGTCGACGAGCACTGCTTCCTATTTGGGGTCGAGCTCGGAGCCGATCCGTACTTGCTTGGAGGCGTCGTTGCTGGGGTCGAGAGGGACAAACTTAACCGCCTCTGCTGGCTCGAAGTTGCTGGCGTGGTGTTTCACATCTGGCACCTCCTTGGAGAGGCTCTCTAGGTCGGCGATAGGGGCCTCGGACTCAGCGAGGGCCTCAGCGTACTCCACACACTCCACGTCGCATTCGTACGCGTGTCGGTATGTGGATCCGACGGTGATGACCCCTTTGGGGCCCGACATCTTGAGCTTGAGGTAGGTGTAGTTGGGGACGACCATGAACTTGGCGTAGCATGGTCTCCCCAGCACTGCGTGGTAGGTTCGTCGGAACCCGACCACCTCGAACGTGAGGGTTTCCTTTCAGAAGTTGGAGGGAGCCCCGAAGCAGACAGGTAGATAGAGTTGCCCAAGGGGTTGGACGCGCTTCCCGGGGATGATCCCGTGAAAGGGCGCCGCACCGGCCCGGATCGTGGACAAATCGATTTGCAAGAGCCCGAGGGTCTCGGCGTAGATGATGTTGAGGCTGCTGCCTCCGTCCATGAGGACCTTGGTAAGCCTGATGTTGCCAATGACGGGATAGACAACGAGCGGGTACTTCCCCGGGCTCAGCACGTGGTCGGGGTGGTCGCCTTGGTCGAAGGTGATGGGCTTGTCGGACCAGTCTAGGTAGACTGGCACCGCCACCTTCACCGAGCAGACCTCCCGGCGCTCCTGCTTGCGGTGCTGAGCCGAGGCTTTCGCCACCCGCCCACCATAGATCATGAAGCAGTCATGGACCTCGGGGAACTCTTCTGCCTTGTGGCCTTCCTTCTTGTCGTTGTCGTGGGCTTTGCCACCTTCCGCCAGTGGCCCGGCCTTGTGGAAGTAGCGGCGAAGCATGACGCACTCCTCAAGGGTGTGCTTGACGGGGCCCTGATGATAGGGGCACGACTCCTTGAGCATCTTGTCGAATAGGTTGGCCCCTCCGGGAGGCTTCCGGGGGTTCCTGTGCTCGGTGGCGGCGACAAGATCTGTGTTGGCGGCGTCGTGTTTCGCTTGCGACTTCTTCTTGCCCTTCTTCTTCGTGCTGCGCTGAGCGGACGCCTCAGGGACGTCTTCCTTCAGGCGCCCCTGAGGCTGCTTGTCTTTCCGGAAGATGGCCTCGACCGCCTCCTGGCCAGAGGCGAACTTGGTGGCGATGTCCATCAGCTCGCTCGCCTTGGTGGGAGTCTTGCGACCCAGCTTGCTCACCAGGTCGCAGTAAGTGGTGCCGGCGAGGAACGCGCCGATGACATCTGAGTTGGTGATGTTGGGCAGCTCGGTGCGTTGCTTCGAAAATCACCGGATGTAGTCCCGCTGGGACTCTCCCAGCTGCTGGAGGCAGCTTCGAAGATCCCAGGAGTTCCCAGGGCGCATGTATGTGCCCTGAAAGTTGCCGGCGAAAGCTTTGACCAGGTCGTCCCAGTTGGAGATCCGCGCAGGAGGCAGATGTTCTAGCCAGGCTCGGGCGGCGTCGGAGAGGAACAGGGGGAGGTTGCGGATGATGAGGTTGTCATCGTCCGTTCCACCCAGCTGGCAGGCCAACCAGTAGTCCGCGAGCCACAGTTCTGGCCTTGTCTCCCCCGAGTACTTGGTGATGGTAGTTGGGGTCTGGAACCGGGTCGGGAACGGCACCCGTCGTATGGCCCGGCTGAAAGCTTGCGGACCGGGTGGTTCGGGCGAGGGACTCCAATCCTCCCCGCTGTCGTAGCGTCCTCCACGCCTGGGGTGGTAGCCTCTGTGCACCTTCTCGTCGAGGCGGGCTCGACGGCCGCGGCGATGGTGCTCGTTGCCGAGGCGATCCAGGGCCACAGGCGCTGTGTCCCGCGTGTGCCTGGTGTGGACCGAGGCTTCCCACATGAACCGGGAAGTCGCGGCGTGATGCTCCGGGGGGTACCCCTGCCTTCGGGAGGTAGAGCTTTCGGCCCATCGGACCGCGGCATCCTCTAGGAGATTCTTGAGTTCTCCCTGGATACGCCGTCCCTCAGTGGTGGATGGTTCCGGCATCGCTCGGAGTAGTATTGCTGCTGCAGCCAGGTTCTGGCCGACCCCACTGGAAGCCGGGGGCAGCCTTGCCCTGGCATCGTCAGCGATGCGGTGTTGGACGTCCTGGGGCAGATGACGCGCTTCTCCAGCTGGCGCTCGGCCTGCCCACTCCTGCCCGACATTCTGCCGGAGCTGCCCAAGTTGTCCTGCTTCCTCGTCGAGCCTGGCCTGCATCTCGTGGATTTGCTCGAGATGTGCGTCCTGACCCCCCGCAGGGACTGGGACCACAGCTAGCTCCCGAAGGATGTCAACGCGAGGTGCAGGCCTAGGGGGATCGCCGTCCTCCGGCATACCAAGGTGGTTGCCTTCGTCGAGACCCCCTAGATCGACGTGGAAACATTCGTGACTTGGGCCACAGTCCTCGTCACCGAGGCTGTGGCTATCATCGGAGCAATCGAAGAGGCAGTAGTCACATGCGGTCATGAAGTCCCGCATGGCACTGGGGTTCCCGTGCCCGGAGAAATCCCAACCATAGTCGGGCTCGTCATCTTCCTCGGAACCCGGGGGCCCGTAGGTCGAGACGGTCATCAATCGGTCCTAAGTTGACCACATATGATACCCCGGAAGGTTCGGATATGCCTTTATGAAAGCGTCCACCGAAGCGGGGTCGCTTGGTGGGTCGAAGCTGAATCTAAAAGGCAAAGGGTGGAAAACGGACGGTACCTCTTGACCGACGGATGGTGACGGAGTCACGTCGGAGACGGACTGCACAGTTATCTCAGGTATGAGGCTAACGCCCAGCAGGTCCTTCGCGAGCGTGCTGGCGTCATTCGTCCGCTTGGGGTTGGCGTGTCGCAGGGAAACGATGCCCGTCTTCGTCTCAGACGCGAGGTCGACGCCCGACATGTCTCTCGCTGGGGCGCCGGCATCGTCGACTCGCTCGACAGCCGACGAGGTGCTGCCTCCTGCTTGGCCATGGTTGCCCCGCCTCCTCCTCCGTCGACGGGGAAGGTGACAGGATAGACTCGGATGCTGTTCTTCTGCCATGCAGGGAAGACATCGTCGATTTCGCCGCAGGCGGGCGGGCTGACGGCCGCCATTGTCGTTGTCACGTGGCAGAGGAAGGAGTACCATGTCGTTGCTGCTATCGAGGGACATGAACTCGAGACTCCCAAAACGGAGCAGCGTCCCGGGCTGGAGAGGTTGCTGGAGACTACCCATCTGGAGCTTGACGGGAAGCTGTTCGTCAACACGCAGCAGGCCCCTACCTGGCGCGCCAACTATCGGTGTTTCGACCCCGGGGGATCCCTGGACCGACGAGTAAATTGTCGCTGCGTGTCCCAGCCCAGATGGGTCGGCGCGAGACAGAACACAAGGGGGAAAGACAGTAAGGGGAACCGCGGCTCGTGTTGTCCTGCGCCCAGGGTGGATGCGCTTGCAGTAGGGGGTTACAAGATTTCGCGAGGGAGGGAGAGAGAGCCTGCTCGTCAGCCCGTCCTCCCGCGCGGCCACCTTCTTCGTACGAGGGCCCTGGACCTTCCTTTTATAGACATAAGGAGAGGGTCCAGGTGTACAATGGGGGGTGTAGCAGTGTGCTAACGTGTCCAGCAGAGAGGAGCCAGAGTCCTATGTACATGCTGACGTGGCTGTCGAAGGGGTGTTAGTGCCCTGTTCATGTGGTGTCGTGGCCATCGGAGGAGCGCTTAAACCCTGTAGAAGCACAGCTGTCGGGGCTGTCGGGACCTTGCTGACGTCTCCTTGCTTCCGTAGGGGGCTGAGGACCACCGTCGTCATGGAGCACGTGGGGTGTCATCATTACTTGTTTTACCAGGGCGAGCCAGATGGGACGCCGGTCTTGTTCCCCGTAGCCTGAGCTAGCTAGGGGTAGGGTAATGATGTACCCTTCTGCGACGTGGTCGGCCCGAGCCCAAGGTCGAGCGAGGCGGAGGCTTCTCCGAGGTCGAGGTTGAGTCCGAGCCCTGGGGTCGGGCGAGGCGGAGACCGTCTTCTGGGGTCGAGGTTGAGTCCGAGCCCTGGGGTCGGGCAAGGCGGAGACCATTTTCCGAGGTCGAGGCTGAGTCCGAGCCCTAGGGTCGGGCGAGGCGGAGCTTCCTATGGCGCTCGAGGCTGGACTTGGCTGCTGTCAGCCTCACCCTAGCGGGTGGCACAACAGTCGGAGTAGTGCAGGCGACGCTGTTTTCCTGTCAGGTCAGTCAGTGGAGGGGCAAAGTGACTGCGGTCACTTCGGCCTTGTCGACTGAGGAGCGTGCGTCAGGATAAGGTGTCAAGCGATCCTTGCATTGAATGCTCCTGCGGTGCGGTCGGTTGGCGTGGCGATCTGGCTAAGATTGCTTCACTGCGAAGCCTGCCCGAACTGGGCCTCGGGCGAGTCGAAGGTGCGCCCGTTACTTGAGGATGCCCTCGGGCGAGGCGTGAATCTGCCTTGGTCTACTGTTCCTGCCTGAGGCTGGGCTCGGGCGAGGCGAGATCGTGTCCCTTGAGTGGACGGAGCCTTTGACCTGAATTGCGCCCATCAGGCCTTTGCAGCTTTGTGCTGATGGTGGTTACCAGCCGAGTTTAGGAGTCTTGGGGGTACCCCTAATTATGGTCCCCGACAAGTGTCGACATATTTGTCTCCCACATTTAATAATGATCTCCGTCATTTCCCAAAACAAAAGATTCATTGTTCCGTATTCCCAGCACAATGATACTGCGCGCATTGCTAAGAATTTCATCATCAAGATGAACCTCTTCGTGAGGCAAATCACCATCAGGGTGAATTAATCGGAGGAGAGTTATCACAAACCACGTGAATCTGTAGTCAGAACATATGCTTTGACTAAGGCTGATGGATCATATTCACAGGCATCCCCGAGAATAGATCAAATACCAATAAGTCAAATGTGGATACGATATTAATCCCGGGTATATCCACATCTACATCAGGTAGAAGCATTCAAACCAATATGGTTACTCCTCAACGATTTCTGGCAAACTCCATATACACAACAGTACACACTGAACGACAGGTTCGGTTTGGCTTTTGTGCGTTTATAGAATATTGAGGCATTACACTAGATGGGCATTCCTCCCCCTAATGTCGAGATGTTCTAAAAGCATAAATATTGTCGGCGTTTCGACCCGGGGGGGGTCCCTGGACCGACGAGTAAATTGTCGCTGCGTGTCCCTGCCCAGATGGGTTGGCGCGGGATGGAACACAAGATGTGCGACAAGCCTTGTATTATCCTGCACCAGGGGTGCC
Source organism: Zea luxurians (assembly GCA_029449295.1). NCBI lineage: Eukaryota > Viridiplantae > Streptophyta > Magnoliopsida > Poales > Poaceae > Zea > Zea luxurians. The sequence continues at coordinate 33,878,988 of JAOPSE010000016.1, read as the reverse complement.
GCTCGCAGTAGGGGTTACAAGCGCGTCGTGTGAGGGAGAGAGAGAGAGAGGGAGACACAGAGCTCGTCCACCGCTTCCCTCGCGTGAACCTCTCTCAGGTTGGCCCTGGACTCCCCTTTTATAGAGGCAAGGAGAGAGTCCAGGTGTACAGTGGGGGGCGTAGCTATGTGCTAACGTGTCCGACAGTGGTGTGCCTAAGCCCTGTGTACATGCCAACGTGGCCGTTGGGGGAGAGCTTGGGCGCTGTACATGTGATGGCGTGGTCGCCGGAGGAGCGCCTGAGTCCTGTAGGAGCACAGCTGGCAGCGCGGCGAGGACCCTGCTGACGTCTCCTTGCTGTCGTAAGGGGTTGAGAGCCACCGGCGTCATGGCGCACGCGGGGCACCATCATTACCCGTCGCCGGGGCAAGCCAGATGGGACGCCGGTCTTGTTCCTTGTAGCCTGAGTAGGCTAGGAATAGGGGAATGATGCATCCCCTATCAGTACGGTCAGTTCGAACACAGGGTCGGTCGAGGCGGAGACTTCTCTTGAGGCCGAGGCCTGGGTCGGGCGAGGACGCGATTCCTCCCGAGATCGGGGTCGAGGCCGAGTCCGGGGGTCGAGCGAGGCGGAGACCTCCTCCCGAGGCCGGAGCCTGAGGTCGGGCGAGGCAGAGACCTCCTCCCGAGGCCGGAGCGTGAGGTCGGGCGAGACGGAGCTTCCTGTTGCACCCGAGGCTTGAGCTCGGTGGTTGATTGTGACCTGTTGTCAGTCGTTGCCGGGGTGGCTGACACGGCAGTCGGAGCGGAGCGAGCAGTGCTGTTTTCCTGTCATATCGGACAGTAAAGAGGAAGGGCGAAGTGACTGCGGTCACTTCGGCCTGGCTGACTGAGGCGCGTGTGTCAGGATACGTCGTCAGGCATCCCCCGCATTTAATGCGCATGCGAAGCGGTCGGTTGGTGAGGCAGTATGGCCAAGGTTGCTTCACAATGAAGCCTACCTGAGCCGGGCCTCGGGAGAGCCGAGGGGGCGCCTGCTGTCTGAGGAGGCCCTCGGGCGAGGCGTGAATTCGTCTGGGACCACTGTTCCAACCCGAGGCTGGGCTCGGGTAAGATCGCGTCCTTCGGGTAGACGAAGTCTTGGCTTGAACCGCACCCGTCAGTTGGTCTGAGGGTGTTAACCAGCCGTGATTAGGAGCGTTGGGGGTACCCCTAATTATGGTACCCGATAGTAGCCTCCGAGCCTCGAAGGGAGTGATGGTACTCGCTTGGAGGCTTTTGCCGCGTTTTCGGTGAGGGGACCGACCTTTCTCAGTTTTTGCCTTGTTCTGGTGGGTGCGCGCGAGCGCACCCGCCGGGTGTAGCCCCCGAGGCCTCGGAGGAGTGGTTTGACTCCTCTGAGGTCTGAATGCTTTTCGTGGTGCTTCGGCCGGTCTGATCGTTCCCTCTTGCGGCCCGACAGTAGCCCGGGTGCGTGGTCGGGTTCCAAGTTATCAGGCTGGTTTGTTGACGCTGTCAACAGTTTTGACCGTAGCCAGGTGCGAGAGCAGCCCCCGAGCCTCTGCACGGAGCGAGAGGACGATCAAGGACTTTCCTGACTTTTATTATACGCCCCTGCGTCGCCTTCCACAAGGAGGAGGGGGGGGAAGCGCCATGTTGCCCTTGGAGGGCGCCGAACATGGTGTTTCCAGTGAGCTGCTAATGGGTGATCCGAGTGGACGCCCGTGCCACGTTCGTTAGGGGTCGGCTGTGGCCGAGAGGCTCGCTCCAAAAGTACCTGCGGGTGATTCGCTGGACCCAGACCCCTTTGACAGGGTCCTAGGGCTCGATGCCTCCCTCCGGTGGGATTCCGTTACAAATCGTTCCTGCCGGTCTCAGAAATGTCCTAGGGTACCTCGGGAGCGTAGCCCGAGCCTTGGTTATGTATCGAACGTACCCAGAGTCATCCCTCACTCTGCATGCTCTAGGGCGACTGTCGAACCCTTCTGAGGGGCCAGCCTACGAACCCCTGATCAGTAGTGGGCATGGAGCCCGGGCGCTCTGGGGCGGCTGTCGAACCCTTCCGAGGGGCCAGCCTTCGAACCCCTGATTAGTAATGGGCTTGAAGTCCGAGTGCTCTGGGGCGGCTGTCGAAACCCTTCCGAGGGGCCAGCCTTCGAACCCCTGATCAGTAGGAGGGCTCGGGGCCCGCTTCCTTCGCCGGGAAGGATCCTTTCCACAACGTCCCCTTTCCCGGTCCCTGTGGCAAGAGAGAGAGAGAGGAGGAGGAGGGGAAGGATATGAATTTTAAATAAAGTGGCGCACCTTTTTTGACGCGGTCATTATGGCGAAGGCGAAGAGACGCTCGCCTCGCCTGCCAAAGGTGTTGCCTGCTTCGTCGGGGAGTTAATGTGATGGGACGGGCGATTTGCGTGGCGCCCGTTGCGCGTGCGAGCCGTTCGAGGAATGGGCGTTTCGCCTCTGGGTTTGAACTTCGCGGCGGGTTCGGGCGAAGTGTTGAACGGGTCTTGCCCGAGCCTTTATATACCCGGAAGAGAGACCGGTTGCGGTTCCTTACTCTGCTGCTCGCCTCCTGCTTGGGTTTTTGCAACCTAAGCGAATAGCCAGAGAAAGAAAACCGCGTACCTTGTCCGCTCCGCCGCCACCCCCTTCGCTTGGCGATGGCCGATCGGGTGATCGTCGTTCCTCCGCGCGACCCGTGGCCTTTTTCCATCGTCACGGTGGACGATCTGGAGGCCCTTGTCGTCGACGGTTTGCTCCGTCCCCTCTCTGGTGACTCGTAGCCGGAGTGGATGGTCCCTCCAAGCGGGGCTGACTCGACCCCGCCGCCAGGGTATGTGCTGAGCTTCGTCTCCTTCCATGAGCGGGGGTTCGGAGTGCCAGCAAGCCGTTTCATGCGGGCGCTCCTGCATTACTACGGGGTGGAGCTACACAACCTCAACCCCAACTCCATCGCGCAAGCGGCTATCTTCGCGGCGGTTTGTGAAGGCTTTTTGGGGATTGACCCCCACTGGGATCTGTGGACCCATCTCTTCTCCGTAGAGCTTTTTGCCTTGACGACAGGGGAGAAAAAGGTTCGTATGGCGGTGCGAGCCGACGGCTGCTGTCACACCCGGTTTTGGAAGGCAAACCGAATGCGAACTATGTACGTGCCAGGATCAGAACTCACGTACACAGTGATTACATAAATGAACATCATCGCACAATGCTCGAATAATAACATAAAAGAGTATTAACTTGATTACATCACAGAGTCATAGACATCCACATAGTCATCAACTTAACAGTTAAATCAAAGTGCTAGCGAAACGCAGTAAAGATAAGGCCTTCACAGGCAGCTGACTGGGGGTTGCCGCCAACCCACACCTAGAATTCATCGTAGTCTTGAAATTCCTGGAAGTCTCCTTCCACGGCTTCGCCTTCTCCTGAGCAGTGGTTACAATGCGGACAACCTGGTGTTTTGTGGTAAAGCAAGGATGAGTACACATCAACGTACTCAGCAAATGTCCCGTTTGGCTGAAGTGGACTAGCTTTATGTGGGGTTAGGCTCAAGCAGTTGCTTTTAGTTGGTCAGGTATTTATCATAGTAGAAGCCAGATTTTATCATTAACCAACCCATAAACCATTTCCTCATCGAGGAACAACATCATCATATTCGAACCAAAACCATAACATAATCCCTGTATCTCGAACCATCTGTATCTCTAATCAAAGAGGATCCCAAGGCTGCTCTTAACCGTGAGCACGGCTGATATATCAGTTTCACTACCCTCTGCAGAGGTCGCACACTTTACCCATGAGTCATGATTCCCTTTCTGCCCGAGGAGAGCTAATCCCCATTGACCACTACCTAGGTGGTCCGGCAGGGTATCACTACGTAGCTGTTACAAAGATTCCCTAGAGATCATAGCTGCCCGTTAGGTTTCTCCAGTTTGATAAACACAGTACTCCTCCCCGCAGGAGAGTGACTAACAAAAGCAAAACGAAAGAACCTCGGCACTCCGCATCGGCAGAGCAAGCACTGTGCCTGGACCCCATTGACGGCACGACGGCGAAGCAACTACACCTCTAGTTCCTCTAATTAATTAGCTAAGGGCGCCCCATTTCACCCTCATGGTTGCACTGTTATCCCGGGTGGTCTCTCAACGAACAGGTCCTTACGGAGAGGTACTCAGGAAACAGCCTGAGCCCCCTAGAGTATCACAAGATCATCAACATAATCAGGATAACAGTACCATAAATATTCACATCATGTTCATTGATTAAGTTAAGGCAGTAGCAGAATGCTAACCATAATAGCCCATAAGGTCATCAAGGATAAAGTAAAGTGTAAAGCTAGTCAATCCTTAGGTTTCAAGTAAGTAATGCGGGGTAGTAAGTTATAAATGAATAGGACATAATGGGTCAGAGGACACTTGCCTTCACCAAACTGCTGATCAGGAACTTCCTCTGCAACTCCCTCGGGAAACACAGACTGCTCGTTGTCTACGTAAAGCAATTATTCACACTATGCACTTGGGAAATAACAAACAAAAACAATATACCAAACATATGCAGCAGAGAGAGGTCACATGTTCATAACAGAAAAGGGATAGACACTCTGGTGTTCCCTAGGTCTGGGGTAGAGGGCTATGCAAAGTGAGTCATTATTCACTACCCAGGTTTAAGTCAGTGGTGGGATTAAATAATTATCTGGTTTAAGTTCCTAAACTTAAGGGTTTGAGTCCATAAACTTAAGTGCTCCAACTTTTATTAAAGTCTACTATCTTTTATTTATCTCAAATAGGGTTCCAATAACCTTAATCCTATCCTAATGATTAACCATTAATTGGAACATGGAAACAGCAGGGAAACAGTGCATAAACAGATAGATAATAATTTTATGAACATTTTGCAATTTGAAGCACCTAATTTGGAGTTCATATGGCAAAGTTATGAATTTTACAAGTTTAGGGGTTAAAAATATGCCCTAAGGACCTATTTTGAATTAAATAAAAGGGCTGAGGACTTAACCGCGAGAAACCGGGGACGGCGGGCGCAAAATCCAGAAAACCGAGGGGTTCTTTAAGAAAAAGCGCTGGCGAAGGGGTATCGGGCGCTTGCAGCCGTTGGATCTCAGATCAACGGCCAGGATTAGATCCTGCGGGCGAGCGCGCGGGCGCGCGGCGGCTCGGGGTGGCTGGCAGGCGGGGCCAGCGGGCAGCGCGAGCGCGGGCGTGGCGACTGACAAGCGGGGCCAGCGGGCAGCGCGGGCGCGCGAGCGCGCGGGCAGGCGGGGCCCAGCGGCAGAGAGGGCGCGCGGGCGGGCTGACAGGCGGGCCCAGCTACAGAGAGGCGGGACGCGGGCGAGAGTGGCCCTGGGCCGTTGGATCTTGGGCAGACGGCTACGATCGGACTTGGCCTAATTAAAACGGGATCGTCCGATCTAAGATGGACGGCGGGGATGGGACGGCTGGCTGCTGTCTTCTTCGGCTAGCTGGGGCGGCGGCGCTCGCCCCCGCGGCGAAAGAGCTCGCCGGAGACGAGGGGAGCGGGGGCCCTGCGGGTTCCCGGGGCGACCTGAGTGGCCGGGGAGGTTGGGGAGGGCACGGGAAACCTATTGGTGGGGTCTGGGTCGGGGTAGGGGCACCGGAGGGGGGCGGTTCACGGCGAAGCGGCTCGGCGGCGGCGCTAAACTACTCCGGCGAGAAATCAAGCGCGCTAGAGTGCAAGACAAGGGCCAATCGGGGCGGGAGAGGTTCCTTACCTCAAGGCGAACTCCCGGGACTCCTCGGCGGCGACGGAGGCGCGACGATGGCCCGGGTCGACGGTGGCGGCTGCACGGCGGACGGTGGGTGAGCGCGGGCAGAGAGAATTAGGGAGGGGGAGAGGGAATTGGGGCGCGTCCCGGGTTGTGGACGTCGGGGCGGAGCTCACCGTGGCAATGGACGCGGCTGAGCTCCAACGGCGACGGAGGAACAAGCTCGGGCGGCGGCGGTTCGCGGCGATGGCGATTTGGCGTGCGCGCAGCGAGGGAGAGGGCGAGAGAGGGGGCCGGTTGGTGCGCAAATGAGGGAGGGGGAGATGGCGAGCAAGGCTCGGGGCTCAAGTGGCCGTGGGCGAGGTGGGGCGAGCTCCCCACGCGCGACGTGGGCGCGGAGAAGGCGGGCGCGCGCGGCTCGGCGGCGGTTACGCGAGAACGGCGAAGCTGACAGCCGGGGCCCGCGACGCAGAGAGAGAGGAGAAAACGGGCGCGGGCGCGAGGAAAGCGGGGCTGACCGAAGGGGCCCACGGGCAGAGAGAGAGCGAGGGAGATGGCGCATGCGCGGTGAAGCAGGAGCGCCGACAGGTGGGGCTGGCCGAGCAGAGAGAGGGAGAGCGGGCGCACGGAAGGCCGCCGCGCCGACAGGTGGGGCCCGCTGCGCAGAGAGAGGAGGGGCGGGAGAGAGAGCGCGCGCGCGGGCGCGCGGGTTGGGCCTGGTGGGCCGAAAGGCCGAGCGGGCTGAGGTAACGGGCTGCTTTTCCTTTTCTTTTTATTTTGTAATTTCCTTTCTCTTTTCTTTTATTTTCTCCATTTGATTCAAATTCAAATGTGCCACAAATTCAAATTAGCCCTTTTGAGAATCATGCACCAAACAAAAGTGAAATCTAGGGTTCAACATAATGCAACAATTCATACTCCCTTAGGGTTTAACCTATCACACTACTATTACAAATAAAAATAAGCATTTCTCTCCTATAGAAATGAGAAAGAAAAGATTGGGGAAGGATGAGAAAAGAAAAGTAACACCTGAATTTGTGAATATGAGCAAAGAAATTTTATACCCCCAAATTCAGGGTGTTACAAACCTATCCCCCTTAAAAGAATCTCGCCCCGAGATTCAGGGTTGGTCAGCAAAGAGTTCAGGGTATTTGGCCTTCAGATCATCTTCTCGTTCCCAGGTTGCTTCTTCCTCCGAGTGGTGACCCCATCTGACTTTGCACATTCTGATGGTGTTCCTCCGGGTGACTCTGTCTGCAAACTCCAGAATCTGCGTTGGCTTCTCTATGTAGGTCAGATCCTCCTGGACTTCCAAACCCTCCACTGGCAACTGTTCCTCTGGTACTCGCAGACACTTCTTCAATTGCGACACGTGGAACACATTGTGCACTGCCGACAAACTTTCTGGTAGGTTGAGTTGGTAAGCCACTTCTCCACGCTTTGCTTGAATCTGATATGGTCCAACGTATCGGGGTGCTAACTTGCCTTTAACTCCGAACCTTCTGACTCCCCTGATAGGTGAAACCTTCAGATAGACGAAATCCCCCACTTCGAAACTCAGTTCTCTTCTCCTTCGGTCCGCATAGCTTCGCTGTCTTGACTGGGCTATTTTCAGATTCTCCCGAACCATTTTGATATTCTCTTCGGCTTCAAGCAAAATATCGGGGCCAAACACCTGTCTCTCTCCAGGCTGGTCCCAATGCAGCGGAGTCCTACAACTCCGTCCATAGAGTGCCTGAAACGGTGACATCTTCAAGCTGGCCTGGTAGCTATTGTTATAAGAGAATTCTGCATAAGGTAACCTTTTGTCCCATCCTGACTTGTCTTGCAACGCACAGGCTCTCAGCATATCTTCTAGGATCTGATTAGTTCTTTCCGTCTGACCGTCTGTCTGCGGGTGATAAGCCGAGCTGAAGTTCAAATGGGTGCCCAAAGCTTCTTGTAGTTGCTGCCAAAAATGAGAGGTGAACTGCGTTCCTCGATCTGACACTATCTTCTTCGGCACACCATGAAAGCAAACTATCCGTGACATGTATAACTCAGCCAACGTTGCTCCGGTATATGTGGTCTTCACAGGTATGAAATGGGCCACCTTGGTTAATCGGTCCACAACCACCCAGATGGAATCATAACCGGCCCGGGTACGAGGTAGGCCAACTATAAAATCCATCCCGATCTCATCCCACTTCCACTGAGGAATCCGCAATGGCTGCAACAATCCGGCGGGCCTTTGATGCTCTGCTTTGGTTCTTTGACAGCTATCACAGATGGCGACATATTCTGCGATTTCTCTTTTCATGCCATACCACCAAAACCTCCTTTTTAAATCCTGGTACATCTTTTCACTTCCCGGGTGTATGGAGTAGGCTGTCTCATGAGCTTCCTTTAGGATCAGCTCCCGAATAGGTTTGAGGTCGGGGACACACAATCGATCCCTGAACCATATTACCCCCCTCTTCATCCTCTCGAAAGTCTTTGCCTCTTCCTTCTAAGATTAGCTGCCGGATCTTGTTGATGCTTTCATCATCCTTCTGCCCTTCTTTGATCTCCCGCTCTAGGGTGGGCTCTAATTCCACTGTTACTCCTTGCGTACTGTTCAGGAAACCGAGACTCAATCTGTCGAATTCCTTGGCTAACTCATATGGCATTGGGTACGTAGCCATCATATTGACTTGACTCTTCCTGCTCAGAGCATCTGCAACCACATTGGCTTTGCCTGGATGGTAATGTATCTCCAACTCATAGTCTTTGATCAATTCCAACCATCTTCGCTGCCTCATGTTTAACTCTGACTGGGTGAATATGTACTTCAGACTTTTGTGATCTGTGTAGATATCGCACTTCTGCCCATATAAGTAATGTCTCCAGGTCTTCAAAGCATGAACTACTGCTGCCAACTCCAGGTCATGTGTGGGATAATTTTTCTCATGGATCTTCAGCTGTCGAGATGAATATGCTACAACTCTTCCTTCTTGCATTAGCACACATCCCAATCCGGTGTAAGAAGCATCGCAATACACTGAGAATGGCTTGTGAACATCAGGCAGGACTAACACCGGAGCTGTAGTCAATCTACTTTTTAGTTCTTCAAATGCTTCCTGACACTTTTGGGTCCACTTGAACTCAACTTTCTTCGCGAGTAACGCTGTCATTGGTCTAGCAATCTTTGAGAAGCCTTCGATGAAACGCCTGTAATACCCAGCCATTCCAATGAAGCTCTTGATCCCACGAACATCCTTTGGTGCTTTCCAGTTCAGGATGTCTGCCACTTTCTTTGGATCCACTGCCAACCCATCTTGATTTATGATGTGACCCAGAAACAAGACTTCATGAATCCAGAACTCGCATTTGCTCAGCTTGGCATACAACTGATGCTCTCGTAGCCTTTGCAATACCATCTTCAAATGCTCTACATGATCTTCCTCACTTTGAGAGTATATGAGAATATCATCGATAAACACTACCACAAACTTGTCCAGATAATCCATGAACACACTGTTCATCAGGTACATAAAGAAGGCTGGCGCATTTGTCAAACCAAAGGACATAACTGTGAATTCATATAACCCGTACTTGGTGATGAATGCTGTCTTCGGTATGTCCGAGGGTCGGATTCTGAGTTGATGGTAGCCTGATCTCAGATCTATCTTCGAGAATACGCTGGCACCTCTGAGCTGGTCGAACAAATCTTCTATCCTTGGCAGGGGGTACTTGTTCTTGACAGTGACTTCATTCAAGGCTCTGTAGTCTATGCACATCCTTTTGGTACCATCTTTCTTCTCTACAAACAACACCGGAGCGGCCCAAGGCGAGGTACTTGGTCTGATGTAACCCTTCTCTAACATCTCATCTATCTGCTTCTTGAGTTCCACCAATTCTGGTCCAGACACTCGGTAGGCTCTTTTGGAGATGGGGGCGGTACCAGGGATAAGCTCTATGGCAAATTCAACTTTTCTCTCGGGTGGCATGCCCGTTAGCTCCTCGGGAAATACGTCCGGAAAGTCCGACATGACCTTGATAGCCTCGAGCGGATTGGGCTCCTTACTATCAACTGAAATCTGGTGACAGACACCCTCCGCTGATTTAGGCATCCTTAGCTCGGCCACTACCTCTTCTCCTGACGGGGACTTCAATGTTACGGTCCTCTTGTCACAGCTAACATTCGCTTCATACCTCATTAACCAATTCATCCCTAGAATGACATCTATCCCAGGGGTGTCTATTACTATTAAGTCACTGGGGAATCCTATCCCCCTTATTTCCACCATTATATTTGAACATATTTTATCTGTTTGCACCTTGCCACCAACCGAATTAACCCTCATAGGCGGCATCATTGCCTCTACTGAGATGTTATGCAATTCTACCCAGGTTGCAGTGACAAATGAATGAGTTGCACCAGTATCAAATAGCACTTTCGTGGGATGAGATTCGACTGAGAACATACCTACTGCCACATCTGGTGCATCCTGGATTGCTTCGGCCTCCAAGTGGTTCACCTTTCCACGGTTGTACGCTTGGTTACGGTTGCCTGCTGTCGGCTGCAGTACACCTTGCCTTGTTGGAGCATTGGGGTTGGTCTGCTGCTGCGCCATCTTCTTCGGGCACTGCATCGCCCAGTGGCCTTGTTCTCCACAGTGGAAACATCCTCTGCCTCCTCCTTGCGCTGAGGCTGCTTGGTTGCTCTGGTTTGCTGCTGGGGCAGGAAGGCGAGGTGCCTGGTTGTTCTGCTTCTGATACTGATTACCTCCCTGCTGGCTGTGCTGACGATACTGCTGCTGCTGCTGTGGATACTGCCTCTGAAACTGTTGCTGATGCGGACGCTGGTTCTGATTCTGATATCCCTGCGGGTGACTGGGCCTGCCTTGCTGAGATGAACTGCCTGAGAAACGTGGACGGCTGATGCCTCCGGTCTGGGGTCCACTCATCTTGCGCTTCCGATCTTCCATATCCTTACGCTTCTTCTCAGTCATAACTGCCCTATCGATCAGGTGCTGGAAAGTGGGGAAGGTGTGATTCATCAGCTGGTAATGCAGGGGATCCACCAAACCTCTCATGAACCTGTACTGCCTCTTAGCATCAGTGTTGACATTCTCAGGTGCATATCGAGATAGCTGCAGAAACTTGTCTCTGTATTCACTAACAGACAGGGGTCCCTGCTTCAGAGCCAGAAACTCCTCCTTCTTCACGATCATCAGTCCCTCCGGCACATGGTACCTGCGGAAACTCTCGCTGAATTCCTCCCAGGTGATGGCTTCGGGGTCAGCATGGGTGGCGAGGTAGGACTCCCACCAGGACTGGGCTGCTCCCCTTAGCTGATGGGGACCATACAGAACCTTCTCCCTGTCGTCACATTGGGCGGTGCGCAGTTCTCTTTCCACTGCGTGCAGCTAGTCTTCTGCATCCATGGGGTCGGCGGAATGGGCGAAGGTAGGAGGGTGCCCTCTCATGAACTCACCACGCTTATCCCGTGGCATCTGGGGCATCTGCACTTGCAACTGGGGTTGGGGTTGCTGTTGAGCCTGCTGCATGGCTGCCAGAGTCTGCCCAATGGCCTGCATTGCCTGAGTCTGCATCAAGAACATCTGCTCCACTGTCATCGGGGGTGGTGGGGGAGGCTGCCTCTGTTGTTCTTCCTGCTGGTCATGCTACTCTTGCTGAGCACGCCTGTTGCATCGGCGCCTGTTGTCAGACATCTGTGGAGGACATTCATACATCAGCATTGATCTTACAATTCTCCAGCATAAGAAAAGAGAATGCAGAATTCTTCGTGACACTGAGTGAACAAAGAGCTTCACTGATCCTCATTATGATTCAACACAGCTTCTCAGATAAGAAGGAAAGTAGAAGTAAATGGCTTCCCAACTAAATAACTGACTTTATTAACATTATAGCTAGGCCAAACTGCAGGAGAAACCCACAGGTTGGCAACAGTCATTACAAAGATTCAAATCCAGCACAAGTTCATCATAACAAGCATGCAAGCAACTGATAAGCAAACTAAGCTAATTGGAAGCAACTGATAAGCAAACTAAACTAACTATTTAAGACTGAGACACCTGACTTAAGAATTATTACAAACTTCAACGCTAACGATCTAAGGATCCAGATCTATCCTGGTCTTACAGGCAGGGGAACCATAAGTGTGGTGACCACGTGGCGGCGAGCGGTAAGGGTGCTGAGTCCCAACAGGAGCGGGAGAACCACCCTCCTGGTGATGGCGCTCTGCCAGCTCAGCACGCAACTCCGCAATCTCCGTTCGAGCCCTGCTCAGCTCGTCAAGAGAGTGATCCAGCTCAGTGTTAAGCACTGCGACTAGGTTGACTGTGCTGCTCAACCTAGGGTTAGCCTCACCAACAGGGGAGACAACCACACTCTCTGTGCTGCCAGTAGGGCGGCGGGGGTAGTACCGAAGGTTAAGACCGTCGGCCACCCCACCGAACAAAGAACAGTACTGGGAGAGTGCACGTCGTGCTGCATCCTGCATAGCCGCCTCTGCAGTGTCCCTCTCGGAGATGGAATAGTGCTCCGAAACGGCCTCCGCACCCCGGAGGTCATCCTCCGGACGGCGAACTAGGCAGGTAGCCTCCCAGCGGTCCGGGTACCTCCCGCGGCTATGCTGGTAGACTACACAACGATACTCGATCGACCAGGTGTGCCGGTCGAAAGCCTGGCGCAGCAAGGTGTCGAGTGCGTCGTGGAAGTGACAACCGCGAGCGGCGTCACGGGTGATGGGTCGGGCGACCCATCCTTCCGCCTCCTGCGGCTCAGAAGACTCCGTGCTGTGGTCTGAGTCGTCGTCGTTGGGGTCTCCTCCAAGACCTCCTCCAACAGCCGGGGCGTCCCGCGGTGGTGCAAGGGGCGCCTCCAGCTGGGCAACAGAGGAACGGGGCCTCACGGACTCCACCTCATGCTGGGATGAGGAGGAAGAGCCCTGCTGCTCTCTGTGCTGGCGTCGGCGTTCCTGCTCCTCACGCAGGCGGTGGTGCAGTCTCTCTAGGTGACTCGACTGACCGGACACGGTGCGGTGCAGAGGACGCTCCGCAAGTCGAGACGGCAGGAAAGGAATCACCGACTTACGTGCAGTGTGTCTAAGACGAGCCATCTACAAAAGACACCGTAAGCATAAGAGTAAGAGCAGAACTAATATGACAAGTGAATAAACCATAGACAGAATAAGATAAAAATTTTAACAAGGTATAGTATGGTATATATATATGTAGTAAAACATAGGGTTGGTCGAGGTGACCGACTTTTGAAGTAACATCAGAGGTCAAGGTGAGAGGGAAGGTCAATAGTCCTTAGTACGACCAGTGCTACTCTAGGTCAGCGGTCCTACAGTCAGCACGGCTTTGATACCACTTATGTCACACCCGGTTTTGGAAGGCAAACCGAATGCGAACTATGTACGTGCCAGGATCAGAACTCACGTACACAGTGATTACATAAATGAACATCATCGCACAATGCTCGAATAATAACATAAAAGAGTATTAACTTGATTACATCACAGAGTCATAGACATCCACATAGTCATCAACTTAACAGTTAAATCAAAGTGCTAGCGAAACGCAGTAAAGATAAGGCCTTCACAGGCAGCTGACTGGGGGTTGCCGCCAACCCACACCTAGAATTCATCGTAGTCTTGAAATTCCTGGAAGTCTCCTTCCACGGCTTCGCCTTCTCCTGAGCAGTGGTTACAATGCGGACAACCTGGTGTTTTGTGGTAAAGCAAGGATGAGTACACATCAACGTACTCAGCAAATGTCCCGTTTGGCTGAAGTGGACTAGCTTTATGTGGGGTTAGGCTCAAGCAGTTGCTTTTAGTTGGTCAGGTATTTATCATTAGTAGAAGCCAGATTTTATCATTAACCAACCCATAAACCATTTCCTCATCGAGGAACAACATCATCATATTCGAACCAAAACCATAACATAATCCCTGTATCTCGAACCATCTGTATCTCTAATCAAAGAGGATCCCAAGGCTGCTCTTAACCGTGAGCACGGCTGATATATCAGTTTCACTACCCTCTGCAGAGGTCGCACACTTTACCCATGAGTCATGATTCCCTTTCTGCCTGGGGAGAGCTAATCCCCATTGACCACTACCTAGGTGGTCCGGCAGGGTATCACTACGTAGCTGTTACAAAGATTCCCTAGAGATCATAGCTGCCCGTTAGGTTTCTCCAGTTTGATAAACACAGTACTCCTCCCCGCAGGAGAGTGACTAACAAAAGCAAAACGAAAGAACCTCGGCACTTCGCATCGGCAGAGCAAGCACTGTGCCTGGACCCCATTGACGGCACGACGGCGAAGCAACTACACCTCTAGTTCCTTTAATTAATTAGCTAAGGGCGCCCCATTTCACCCTCATGGTTGCACTGTTATCCCGGGTGGTCTCTCAATGAACAGGTCCTTACGGAGAGGTACTCAGGAAACAGCCTGAGCCCCCTAGAGTATCACAAGATCATCAACATAATCAGGATAACAGTACCATAAATATTCACATCATGTTCATTGATTAAGTTAAGGCAGTAGCAGAATGCTAACCATAATAGCCCATAAGGTCATCAAGGATAAAGTAAAGTGTAAAGCTAGTCAATCCTTAGGTTTCAAGTAAGTAATGCGGGGTAGTAAGTTATAAATGAATAGGACATAATGGGTCAGAGGACACTTGCCTTCACCAAACTGCTGATCAGGAACTTCCTCTGCAACTCCCTCGGGAAACACAGACTGCTCGTTGTCTACGTAAAGCAATTATTCACACTATGCACTTGGGAAATAACAAACAAAAACAATATACCAAACATATGCAGCAGAGAGAGGTCACATGTTCATAACAGAAAAGGGATAGACACTCTGGTGTTCCCTAGGTCTGGGGTAGAGGGCTATGCAAAGTGAGTCATTATCCACTACCCAGGTTTAAGTCAGTGGTGGGATTAAATAATTATCTGGTTTAAGTTCCTAAACTTAAGGGTTTGAGTCCATAAACTTAAGTGCTCCAACTTTTATTAAAGTCTACTATCTTTTATTTATCTCAAATAGGGTTCCAATAACCTTAATCCTATCCTAATGATTAACCATTAATTGGAACATGGAAACAGCAGGGAAACAGTGCATAAACAGATAGATAATAATTTTATGAACATTTTGCAATTTGAAGCACCTAATTTGGAGTTCATATGGCAAAGTTATGAATTTTACAAGTTTAGGGGTTAAAAATATGCCCTAAGGACCTATTTTGAATTAAATAAAAGGGCTGAGGACTTAACCGCGAGAAACCGGGGACGGCGGGCGCAAAATCCAGAAAACCGAGGGGTTCTTTAAGAAAAAGCGCTGGCGAAGGGGTATCGGGCGCTTGCAGCCGTTGGATCTCAGATCAACGGCCAGGATTAGATCCTGCGGGCGAGCGCGCGGGCGCGCGGCGGCTCGGGGTGGCTGGCAGGCGGGGCCAGCGGGCAGCGCGAGCGCGGGCGCGGCGACTGACAAGCGGGGCCAGCGGGCAGCGCGGGCGCGCGGGCGCGCGGGGCCCAGCGGCAGAGAGAGCGCGCGGGCGGGCTGACAGGCGGGCCCAGCTGCAGAGAGGCGGGACGCGGGCGAGAGCGGCCCTGGGCCGTTGGATCTTGGGCGGACGGCTACGATCGGACTTGGCCTAATTAAAACGGGATCGTCCGATCTGAGATGGACGGCGGGGATGGGACGGCTGGCTGCTGTCTTCTTCGGCTAGCTGGGGCGGCGGCGCTCGCCCCCGCGGCGAAAGGGCTCGCCGGAGACGAGGGGAGCGGGGACCCTGCGGGTTCCCGGGGCGACCTGAGTGGCCGAGGAGGTTGGGGAGGGCACGGGAAACCTATTGGTGGGGTCTGGGTCGGGGTAGGGGCACCGGAGGGGGGCGGTTCACGGCGAAGCGGCTCGGCGGCGGCGCTAAACTACTCCGGCGAGAAATCAAGCGCGCTAGAGTGCAAGACAAGGGCCAATCGGGGCGGGAGAGGTTCCTTACCTCAAGGCGAACTCCCGGGACTCCTCGGCGGCGACGGAGGCGCGACGATGGCCCGGGTCGACGGTGGCGGCTGCACGGCGGACGGCGGGTGAGCGCGGGCAGAGAGAATTAGGGAGGGGGAGAGGGAATTGGGGCGCGTCCCGGGTTGTGGACGTCGGGGCGGAGCTCACCGTGGCAATGGACGCGGCTGAGCTCCAACGGCGACGGAGGAACAAGCTCGGGCGGCGGCGGTTCGCGGCGATGGCGATTTGGCGTGCGCGCAGCGAGGGAGAGGGCGAGAGAGGGGGCCGGTTGGTGCGCAAATGAGGGAGGGGGAGATGGCGAGCAAGGCTCGGGGCTCAAGTGGCCGTGGGCGAGGTGGGGCGAGCTCCCCACGCGCGACGTGGGCGCGGAGAAGGCGGGCGCGCGCGGCTCGGCGGCGGTTACGCGAGAACGGCGAAGCTGACAGCCGGGGCCCGCGACGCAGAGAGAGAGGAGAAAACGGGCGCGGGCGCGAGGAAAGCGGGGCTGACCGAAGGGGCCCACGGGCAGAGAGAGAGCGAGGGAGATGGCGCATGCGCGGTGAAGCAGGAGCGCCGACAGGTGGGGCTGGCCGAGCAGAGAGAGGGAGAGCGGGCGCACGGAAGGCCGCCGCGCCGACAGGTGGGGCCCGCTGTGCAGAGAGAGGAGGGGCGGGAGAGAGAGCGCGCGCGCGGGCGCGCGGGTTGGGCCTGGTGGGCCGAAAGGCCGAGCGGGCTGAGGTAACGGGCTGCTTTTCCTTTTCTTTTTATTTTGTAATTTCCTTTCTCTTTTCTTTTTATTTTCTCCATTTGATTCAAATTCAAATGTGCCACAAATTCAAATTAGCCCTTTTGAGAATCATGCACCAAACAAAAGTGAAATCTAGGGTTCAACATAATGCAACAATTCATACTCCCTTAGGGTTTAACCTATCACACTACTATTACAAATAAAAATAAGCATTTCTCTCCTATAGAAATGAGAAAGAAAAGATTGGGGAAGGATGAGAAAAGAAAAGTAACACCTGAATTTGTGAATATGAGCAAAGAAATTTTATACCCCCAAATTCAGGGTGTTACAGCTGCACCCTCCAGTTGAGGCAAGCGCGCGCAGCAGTACATCCCCGCCATCCTTGTGTCTTCGAACAAGGGGTGGCAGCGCCGGTGGTTTTACCTCCGGAACGACGATGGAAGGCTCCCGTCGTTTTCTCAACGAGTGGTGACCGCTCCCGGCAGCAATTGGCGCTATGGGGCCACGCGCGAGAGACAGGAGAAACTCCAGCCCCTTCTGGAGGCCTTGCAAGAGCTATGAGATGGGGGGCTTACCGCCGCGGGGGTGGTTGCCGCCATTCATCGCCGGAGGGCGCTCCCCTTGGCAGAGCGGCGGTTGCCGCTTTCGGAGATGATGCCGGGAGTCAACTTGGAGGGTTCGTAGATGTCCTCGGTCCCCCTCTCTGCTGACGACCTTCGCAGGTGGGTGGTGGGCATAGTGGGGATGCTGGACGCCGGTGCCCTTACCCAGCCCTTGATGCGTCCCGAGCGTGGGTGCGTGTCCTTGGTGAGTATCCACTCTTTCTCCTATTTTGCGTTAAGTTGTCTTTGATTCTCTCAGTCGGGATTTCCGCTCGTCTCCAGGAGCTAGGGTGTTACAAGCCTTCCCTGCCACCGGTCCCGGAGGACGCGGTGGACCGAGCCGCGCGGAGGGTCGCTGCAGAGAAGAAGAAGGAGAAGAAGGACGCGAAAAAGGCTTGGGCCCACGAGCGGATGCGGGCTCAGGACGCCTTGGAGAGGCACCGTCGAAGGCAGGAGAGGGACGGGCTCCCGAGGGAGCCGTCACTGGAGACGCCTGACGACGACGATGACGATGATGATGACGAAGACGACGACATGGCGGTCCACCTTGGCCTTAGCCCGGATCTGAGGCTGGGCCAGGGGTCGTCGAGCCACCCCCCGAGTGGGCTGGCGCAGTCAGTGTCTGGGGCTGTGACATCAGGGTCTCGGTCCGAAGAGCAGGGGCAAGCTGAGGGGGTACTTGACCCCTCGGCCGAGGTAGTTGAGGTGACCCCGGGGAGTCAGGTCGTCCCGCCTGTCCCCCACGAGCAGTCGCCCGTGCCGACCGTACAAGAGGTTGATCCTCAGGCCGTCGTGATGTCGCGCGGGCGGGCCGCCCCTTCGGCGCCCCGGGCGCCCGAAGTGGGAGCGACGCTGAAGCCGGCGGCGGGGCGAACCTTGGCGGCACCTGTGGGGACCGAGGCCCGAGGGGCCTCCCCTCAGGCACGATTGGCTTTGGTCCGGAGTGGGTAAGTATCTGAGGATACCTATGTCCTGGCTGCTTCTTCGTGTGTCCTGATCCTGCTTTACCTTTTCCTCCCAACAAACGGAGGCACGGTTCGGCCGATCTGGCTCCTAGGAAGGCCCTTAAGACGGCGCCGGCTTCTGCAGCCAGTGCCGCACCGCACCACGCCGGTCGGTCGGCCCCCGCACCAGATGCCCCCAAGCGGGGGGCCTAGGCGGCGCGAGTTGCCATGGGGCGAGCTCCCCAGGCTGACCCCTCCGTCGAGGCGGCCGTCGTGCCGGGGGAGACTGCTGTCGCGGTTGCGGCCTTAAGCCCACCTGACGTGTTGTTGGCGCCGGCACCAGCTTCTGCCGAGGCTGTTGCCGTTCTGCCCGCGGAGCCACCCGTCGCCGCTAATGCTGAGATGGTTGAGGTGCCGCTGCTCGAGGTTGCGGATCGGGAGCCCACCTCCTTAGCCGAGGGGGTACCCGATGCGTCGACTGCCGGGGGTCCCGACGCCTTGGAGGAGGGGGTGCAGAGCCTCGACCCATCTTGGGTAGCGGCGACCTCATCCCTGCGCGGTGCGATCCTGTAACACCCTGAATTTGGGGGTATAAAATTTCTTTGCTCATATTCACAAATTCAGGTGTTACTTTTCTTTTCTCATCCTTCCCCAATCTTTTCTTTCTCATTTCTATAGGAGGAAAGTGCTTATTTTATTTGTAATAATAGTGTGATAGGTTAAACCCTAAGGGAGTATGAATTGTTGCATCATGTTGAACCCTAGATTTCACTTTTTGTTTGGTGCATAATTCTCAAAAGGTCTAATTTGAATTTGTGGCTCATTTGAATTTGAATCAAATGGAGAAAATAAAAAGAAAAGAGAAAGGAAATTCCAAAATAAAAAGAAAAGGAAAAGCAGCCCACAACTCCCGCCCCCTCGGCCTTTCGGCCCAGTCGGCCCACGTCGCGCGCGCGCCCTCCCGCCCCTTTTCTCTCTCTGCGCAGCGGGCCCGGCCTGTCGGCGCGGTTGCCTTCCGCGCGCCCACCTCCTGCTCTCTCTGGTCGCCCGGCCCCGCCTGTCGGCGCAGCCGTTCCCCGCGTGCGCCCGCTCCCTCGCTCTCTCTGCCCGTGGGCCCGGCCCGTCAGCCCCGCTTCCCTCGCGCCCGCGCCCGCTTTCTTCTCTCTCTCTGCGTCGCGGGCCCCGGCTGTCAGCTTCGCCGTTCTCGCGTAACCGCCGCCGAGCCGTGCGCGCCCGCCTTCTCCGCGCCCACGTCGCGCGTGGGGAGCTCGCCCCACCTCGCCCTCGGCCACTTGAGCCCCGAGCCTTGCTCGCCATCTCCCCCTCCCTCATTTGCGCACCAACCGGCCCTCTCTCTCGCCCTCTCCCTCGCTGCGCGCACGCCCAAGCGCCATCGCCGCGAACCGCCGCCGCCCGAGCTTGTTTCCCGGCCGCCGTTGGAGCTCCGCCGTGTCCATTGCCACGGTGAGTTTCGCCCCGACGTCCGCAACCCGGAACGCGCTCCAATCTCCCCTTCCCCTCCCTATTTCTCTCTGCCCGCGCTCACCCGCCGTCCGCCGTGCAGCCGCCACCGTCGACCCGGGCCACCGTCGCGTCTCCGTCGTCGCCGAGGAGTCCCCGGAGTTCGCCGTGAGGTAAGGAACCTCTCCCGCCCCTATTGGCCCTTGTCTTGCTCCCTGCTGCACTTGATTTCTCGCCGGAGTCGATTAGCGCCGCCGCCGAGCCACTCCACCGTGAACCGCCCTCCTCCGGTGCCCCTACCCCGACCCAGACCCCACCAATAGGTTTCCCGTGCCCTCCCCAACCTCCCCGGCCACTCAGGTCGCCCCGGGAACCCGCAGGGCCCCCGCTCCCCTCGTCTCCGGCGAGCTCCTTCGCCGCGGGGACGAGCGCCGCCGCCCCAGCTAGCTGAGGGAGACGGGAGCCAGCCACCCCATCCCCACCGTCTATCTTAGATCGGACGGCACGGATTCAAATAACCCGAACCCAATCTCAACCGTCCGCCCAAGATCCAACGGCCCAGAGCCGTTTCCCCGCGCCCCATCTCTCTGCCAACTGGGCCCCGCCTGTCGGTGCGCCCGCGCACTCGCTCTGCCCGCCCGGTCCCGCTTGCCAGTCGCCCGCGCCCGCGCTGCCCGCTGGCCCCGCTTGTCAGTCGCCGCGCCCGCGCTCGCGCTGCCCGCCCGGCCCCACCTGTCAGCCGCCCAGGCTGTCGCGCGCCCGCCGCAGGATCTAATCCTGGCCGTTGATCTGAGATCTAACGGCTGTAAGCGCCCGATACCCCTTCGCCCGCGCGTTTTCTTAAAGAGACCCCCGGTTTTCTGGATTTTGCGCCGCTGTCCCTGGTTTCTCGCAGTTAAGTCCTCAGCCCTTTTATTTAATTCAAAATAGGTCCTTAGGGCATATTTTTAACCCCTAAACTTGTAAAATTCATAACTTTGCCATATGAACTCCAAATTAGGTGCTTCAAATTGCAAAATGTTCATAAAATTATTATCTATCTGTTTATGCAATGTTTTCCTGCTGTTTCCATGTTCCAATTAATGGTTAATCATTAGGATAGGATTAAGGTTATTGGAACCCTATTTGAGATAAATAAAAGATAGTAGACTTTAATAAAAGTTGGAGCACTTAAGTTTATGGACTCAAATCCTTAAGTTTAGGAACTTAAACCAGATAATTATTTAATCCCACCACTGACTTAAACCTGAGTAGTGGATAATGACTCACTTTGTATAGTCCTCTATCCCAGACCTAGGGAACACCAGAGTGCCTATCCCTTTTCTATTATGAACTTGTGATCTCTCTGCTGCATATGTTTGGTATATTGTTTTTGTTTGTTATTTCCCAAGTGCATAGTGTGAATGATTGCTTTACATAGACAATGAGCAGTCTGTGTTTCCCGAGGAAGTTGCAGAGGAAGTTCCTTATCAGCAGTTTGGTGAAGGCAAGTGTCCTCAGTCCTATTATGTCCCATTTACTTTATAATACACTGTCCCGCATTACTTACTTGAAACCTAAGGATTGACTAGCTTTACACTTTACTTTATCCTTGATGACCTTATGGGTTATTATGGTTAGCATTCTGCTACTGCCTTAACTTAATCAATGAACATGATGCGAATATTTATGATACTGTTATCCTGATGATGTTGATGATCTTGTGATACTCTAGGGGGCTCAGGCTGTTTCCTGAGTACCTCTCTGTAAGGACCTGTTCGTTGAGAGACCACCCGGGATAACAGTGCAACCATGAGGGTGAAATGGGGCGCCCTTAGCTAATTAATTAGAGGAACTAGAGGTGTAGTTGCTTCGCCGTCGTGCCGTCAATGGGGTCCAGGCACAGTGCTTGCTCTGCCGAGGCTGAGTGCCGAGGTTCTTTCGTTTTGCTTTTGTTAGCCACTCTCCTGCGGGGAGGAGTACTGTGTTTATCAAACTGGAGAAACCTAACGGGCGGCTATGACCTCTAGGGAATCTTTGTAAAGGCTACGTAGTGATACCCTGCCGGACCACCTAGGAAGTGATCAATGGGGAGTCATGATCCCCGGGCAAAACGGGAATCACGGCTCATGGGTAAAGTGTGCGACCTCTGCAGAGGGTAGTGAAACTGATATATCAGCCGTGCTCACGGTTAAGAGCAGCCTTGGGATCCTCTTTGATTAGAGATACAGATGGTTCGAGACATAATGGTTCTACTAATGTTTTTGGTTCGATGATGATCATGATGTTGTTCCTCGATGAGGAAATGGGTCAAGGGTTGGTTAATGATAAAATCTGGCTTCTACTAATGATAAATACCTGTCCAACTAAAAGCAACTGCTTGAGCCTAACCCCTCATAAAGCTAGTCCACTTCAGCCAAACGGGACATTTGCTGAGTACGTTGATGTGTACTCATCCTTGCTTTACCACAAAACACCAGGTTGTCCGCATTGTAACCACTGCTCCGGAGAAGGCGAAGTCGTGGAAGGAGACTTCCAGGAGTTTCAGGACTACGACGAATTCTAGGCGTGGGTTGGCGGCAACCCCCAGTCAGCTGCCTGTGAAGGCCTTATCTTTACTGCGTTTCGCTAGTACTTTGATTTAACTGTTAAGCTGATGACTATGTGGATGTCAATGACTCTGTGATGTAATTAAGTTAATACTCCTTTATGTTATTATTCGAGCATTGTGCGATGATGTTCATTTATGTAATCGCTGTGTACGTGAGTTCTGATCCTGGCACGTACATAGTTCGCATTCGGTTCGCCTTCCAAAACCGGGTGTGACATAAGTGGTATCAAAGCCGTGCTGACTGTAGGACCGCTGACCTAGAGTAGCACTGGTCGTATTAAGGACTATTGACCTTCCCTCTCACCTTGACCTCTGATGTTACTTCAAAAGTCGGTCACCTCGACCAACCCTATGTTTTACTACATATATATATACTATATTATACCTTGTTAAAATTTTTATCTTATTCTGTCTATGGTTTATTCACTTGTCATATTAGTTCTGCTCTTACTCTTATGCTTACGGTGTCTTTTGTAGATGGCTCGTCTTAGACACACTGCACGTAAGTCGGTGATTCCTTTCCTGCCGTCTCGACTTGCGGAGCGTCCTCTGCACCGCACCGTGTCCGGTCAGTCGAGTCACCTGGAGAGACTGCACCACCGCCTGCGTGAGGAGCAGGAACGCCGGCGCCAGCACAGAGAGCAGCAGGGCTCTTCCTCCTCATCCCAGCATGAGGTGGAGTCCGTGAGGCCCCGTTCCTCTGTTGCCCAGCTGGAGGCGCCCCCTGCACCACCGCGGGACGCCCCGGCTATTGGAGGAGCTACTGGAGGAGGTATTGGAGGAGACCCCAACGACGACTCAGACCACAGCACGGAGTCTTCTGAGCCGCAGGAGGCGGAAGGATGGGTCGCCCGACCCATCACCCGTGACGCCGCTCGCGGTTGTCACTTCCACGATGCACTCGACACCTTGCTGCGCCAGGCTTTTGACCGGCACACCTGGTCGATCGAGTATCGTTGTGTAGTCTACCAGCACAGTCGCGGGAGGTACCCGGACCGCTGGGAGGCTACCTGCCTAGTTCGCCGTCCGGAGGATGATCTCCGGGGTGCGGAGGCCGTTTCGGAGCACTATTCCATCTCCGAGAGGGACACTGCAGAGGCGGCTATGCAGGATGCAACACGACGTGCACTCTCCCAGTACTGTTCTTTGTTCGGTGGCGTGGCCGACGGTCTTAACCTTCGGTACTACCCCCGCCGCCCTACTGGCAGCACAGAGAGTGTGGTTGTCTCCCCTGTTGGTGAGGCCAACCCTAGGTTGAGCAGCACAGTCAACCTAGTCGCAGTGCTTAACACCGAGCTGGACCACTCTCTGGACGAGCTGAGCAGGGCTCGAACGGAGATTGCGGAGTTGCGTGCTGAGCTGGCAGAGCGCCATCACCAGGAGGGTGGTTCTCCCGCTCCTGTTGGGACTCAGCACCCATACCGCTCGCCGCCACGTGGTCACCACACTTATGGTTCCCCTGCCTGTAAGACCAGGATAGATCTGGATCCTTATATCGTTAGCGTCGAAGTTTGTAATAATTCTTAAGTCAGATGTCTCAGTCTTAAATAGTTAGTTTAGTTTGCTTATCAGTTGCTTCCAATTAGCTTAATTTGCTTATCAGTTGCTTGCATGCTTGTTATGATGAACTTGTGCTGGATTTGAATCTTTGTAATGACTGTTGCCAACCTGTGGGTTTCCCCTGCAGTTTGGCCTAGCTATAATGTTAATAAAGTCAGTTATTTAGTTGGGAAGCCATTTACTTCTACTTTCCTTCTTATCTGAGAAGCTGTGTTGGATCATAATGAGGATCAGTGAAGCTCTTTGTTCACTCAGTGTCATGAAGAATTCTGTATTCTCTTTTCTTATGCTGGAGGGTTGTAAGATCAGCGCTGATGTATGAATGTCTTCCACAGATGTCTGACAACAGGCGCCGATGCAACAGGCGTGCTCAGCAAGAGCAGCATGACCAGCAGGAGGAACAACAGAGGCAGCCTCCCCCGCCACCCCCGATGACAGTGGACCAGATGTTCTTGATGCAGACTCAGGCAGTGCAGGCCATTGGGCAGACTCTGGCAGCCATGCAGCAGGCTCAACAGCAACCCCAACCCCAGTTGCAAGTGCAGATGCCCCAGATGCCACGGGATAAGCGTGGTGAATTCATGAGAGGGCACCCTCCTACCTTCGCCCATTCTGCCGACCCCATGGATGCAGAAGACTGGTTGCGTGCAGTGGAAAGAGAACTGCGCACCGCCCAATGTAACGACAGGGAGAAGGTTCTGTATGGTCCCCGTCAGCTAAGGGGAGCAGCCCAGTCCTGGTGGGAGTCCTACCTCGCCACACATGCTGACCCCGAAGCCATCACCTGGGAAGAATTCAGCGAGAGTTTCCGCAGGTACCATGTGCCGGAGGGACTGATGATCGTGAAGAAGGAGGAGTTTCTGGCTCTGAAGCAGGGACCCCTGTCTGTCAGTGAATACAGAGACAAGTTTCTGCAGCTATCTCGGTATGCACCTGAGGATGTCAACACTAATGCTAAAAGGCAGTACAGGTTCATGAGAGGTTTGGTGGATCCCCTGCATTACCAGCTGATGAATCACACCTTCCCCACCTTCCAGCACCTGATCGATAGGGCAATTATGACGGAGAAGAAGCGTAAGGATATGGAAGATCGGAAGCGTAAGATGAGTGGACCCCAGTCCGGAAGCATTAGCCGTCCACGTTTCTCAGGCAGTTCATCTCAGCAAGGCAGGCCTGGTCACCCGCAGGGATATCAGAATCAGAATCAGCGTCCGCATCAGCAACAGTTTCAGAGGCAGTATCAGCAGCAGCAGTATCGTCAGAACAGCCAGCAGGGAGGTAATCAGCATCAGAAGCAGAGCAACCAGGCACCCCGCCTTCCTGCCCCAGCAGCAAACCAGAGCAACCAAGCAGCCCCAGCACAAGGAGGAGGCAGAGGATGTTTCCACTGTGGAGAACAAGGCCACTGGGCGATGCAGTGCCCGAAGAAGATGGCACAGCAGCAGACCAACCCCAATGCTCCAACAAGGCAAGGTGTACTGCAGCCGACGACAGGCAATCGTAACCAAGCGTACAATCGTGGAAAGGTGAACCACCTAGAGGCCGAAGCGATCCAGGATGCACCAGATGTGGCAGTAGGTATGTTCTCAGTCGAATCTCATCCCACGAAAGTGCTATTTGATACTGGTGCAACTCATTCATTTGTCACTGCAACCTGGGTAGAATTGCATAACATCTTAGTAGAGGCAATGATGCCGCCCATGAGGATTAATTCGGTTGGTGGCAAGGTGCAAACAGATAAAATATGCTCAAATATAAGGGTGGAAATAAGGGGGATAGGGTTCCCCAGTGACTTAATAGTAATAGACACCCCTGGGATAGATGTCATTCTAGGGATGAATTGGTTAATGAGGTATGAAGCGAATATTAGCTGTGACAAGAGAACCGTAACATTGAAGTCCCCGTCAGGAGAAGAGGTAGTGGCCGAACTAAGGATGCCTAAATCAGCGGAGGGTGTCTGTCACCAGATTTCAGTTGATAGTAAGGAGCCCAACCCGCTCGAGACTATCAAGGTTGTGTCAGACTTTCCGGATGTATTTCCCGAGGAGTTAACAGGCATGCCACCCGAGAGAAAGGTCGAATTTGCCATAGAGCTTATCCCTGGTACCGCCCCCATTTCCAAAAGAGCCTACCGAGTGTCTGGACCAGAATTGGTGGAACTCAAGAAGCAGATAGATGAGATGTTAGAGAAGGGTTACATCAGACCAAGTACCTCGCCTTGGGCCGCTCCGGTGTTGTTTGTAGAGAAGAAAGATGGTACCAAAAGGATGTGCATAGACT
Organism: Zea luxurians; assembly: GCA_029449295.1. Taxonomy (NCBI): domain Eukaryota; kingdom Viridiplantae; phylum Streptophyta; class Magnoliopsida; order Poales; family Poaceae; genus Zea; species Zea luxurians. Next base: position 33,853,082 of record JAOPSE010000016.1, on the reverse strand, counting down.
ACAGAGCCTTGAATGAAGTTACTGTCAAGAACAAGTATCCCCTGCCAAGGATAGAAGATTTGTTCGACCAGCTCAGAGGTGCCAGCGTATTCTCGAAGATAGATCTGAGATCAGGTTACCATCAACTCAGAATCCGACCCTCGGACATACCAAAGACGGCATTCATCACCAAGTACGGGTTATATGAATTCACAGTTATGTCCTTCGGTTTGACCAATGCGCCAGCCTTCTTTATGTATCTGATGAACAGTGTGTTCATGGATTATCTGGACAAGTTTGTGGTAGTGTTTATCGATGATATTCTTATATACTCTCAAAGTGAGGAAGATCATGTAGAGCATTTGAAGATGGTATTGCAAAGACTTCGAGAGCATCAGTTATATGCCAAGCTGAGCAAATGCGAGTTCTGGATTCATGAAGTCCTGTGTCTGGGTCACATCATAAACCAAGATGGGTTGGCAGTGGATCCAAAGAAAGTAGCAGATATCCTGAACTGGAAAGCACCAAAGGATGTTCGTGGGATCAAGAGCTTCATTGGAATGGCTGGGTATTATAGACGTTTCATTGAAGGCTTCTCAAAAATTGCTAGACCAATGACAGCGTTACTAGCGAAGAAGGTTGAGTTCAAGTGGACCCAAAAGTGTCAGGAAGCATTTGAAGAACTGAAAAGTAGATTGACTACAGCTCCGGTGTTAGTCCTACCTGATGTTCACAAGCCATTCTCGGTGTATTGCGATGCTTCTTACACCGGATTGGGATGTGTGCTAATGCAAGAAGGAAGAGTTGTAGCATATTCATCTCGGCAGCTGAAGATCCATGAGAAAAATTACCCCACACATGACCTGGAGTTGGCAGCAGTAGTTCATGCTTTGAAGACATGGAGACATTACTTGTATGGGCAGAAGTGCGACATCTACACAGATCATAAAAGTCTGAAGTACATATTCACCCAGTCAGAATTAAACATGAGACAGCGAAGATGGTTGGAATTGATCAAAGACTATGAGTTGGAGATACATTACCATCCAGGCAAGGCCAATGTGGTTGCAGATGCTCTGAGCAGGAAGAGTCAAGTCAATATGTTGGCCATGTACCCAATGCCATATGAGTTAGCCAAGGAGTTCAACAGACTGAGTCTCGGTTTCCTGAACAGTACGCAAGGAGTAACCGTGGAATTAGAGCCCACCCTAGAGCGGGAGATCAAAGAAGGGCAGAAGGATGATGAAAGCGTCAACAAGATCCGGCAGCTAATCTTAGAAGGAAGAGGCAAAGACTTTCGAGAGGATGAAGAGGGGGTAATATGGTTCAAGGACCGATTGTGTGTCCCCGACCTCAAACCTATTCGGGAACTGATCCTCAAGGAAGCTCATGAGACAGCCTACTCCATACACCCGGGAAGTGAAAAGATGTACCAGGATTTAAAAAGGAGGTTTTGGTGGTATGGCATGAAAAGGGAAATCGCAGAATACGTCACCATCTGCGATAGCTGTCAGAGGACCAAAGCAGAGCATCAAAGGCCCGCCGGATTGTTGCAGCCATTGCGGATTCCTCAGTGGAAGTGGGATGAGATCGGGATGGATTTTATAGTTGGCCTACCTCGTACCCGGGCCGGTTATGATTCCATCTGGGTGGTTGTGGACCGCTTAACCAAGGTGGCCCATTTCATACCTGTGAAGACCACATACACTGGAGCAACGTTAGCTGAGTTATACATGTCACGGATAGTTTGCCTTCATGGTGTGCCGAAGAAGATAGTGTCAGATCGAGGAACGCAGTTCACCTCTCATTTTTGGCAGCAGCTACAAGAAGCTTTGGGCACCCATTTGAACTTCAGCTCGGCTTATCATCCGCAGACAGACGGTCAGACTGAAAGAACTAATCAGATCCTAGAAGATATGCTGAGAGCCTGTGCGTTGCAAGACAAGTCAGGATGGGACAAAAGGTTACCTTATGCAGAATTCTCCTATAACAATAGTTACCAGGCCAGCTTGAAGATGTCGCCGTTTCAGGCACTCTATGGACGGAGTTGTAGGACTCCGCTGCATTGGGACCAGCCTGGTGAGAGACAGGTGTTTGGCCCCGACATTTTGCTTGAAGCCGAAGAGAATATCAAAATGGTTCGGGAGAATCTGAAGATAGCACAATCAAGGCAACGAAGCTACGTGGACAGAAGGAGAAGAGAACTGAGTTTCGAAGTGGGGGATTTCGTCTATCTGAAGGTGTCACCTATCAGGGGAGTCAGAAGGTTCGGGGTTAAAGGCAAGTTAGCACCCCGGTACGTTGGACCATATCAGATTCAAGCAAAGCGTGGAGAAGTGGCTTACCAACTCAACCTACCAGAAAGTTTGTCGGCAGTGCACAATGTGTTCCACGTGTCACAATTGAAGAAGTGTCTGCGAGTACCAGAAGAACAGTTGCCAGTGGAGGGTTTGGAAGTCCAGGAGGATCTGACATACATAGAGAAGCCAACACAGATTCTGGAGTTTGCAGACAGAGTCACCCGGAGGAATACCATCAGAATGTGCAAAGTCAGATGGGGTCACCACTCCAAGGAAGAAGCAACCTGGGAGCGAGAAGATGATCTGAAAGCCAAATACCCTGAACTCTTTGCTGACCAACCCTGAATCTCGGGGGCGAGATTCTTTTAAGGGGGATAGGTTTGTAACACCCTGAATTTGGGGGTATAAAATTTCTTTGCTCATATTCACAAATTCAGGTGTTACTTTTCTTTTCTCATCCTTCCCCAATCTTTTCTTTCTCATTTCTATAGGAGGAAAGTGCTTATTTTATTTGTAATAATAGTGTGATAGGTTAAACCCTAAGGGAGTATGAATTGTTGCATCATGTTGAACCCTAGATTTCACTTTTTGTTTGGTGCATAATTCTCAAAAGGTCTAATTTGAATTTGTGGCTCATTTGAATTTGAATCAAATGGAGAAAATAAAAAGAAAAGAGAAAGGAAATTCCAAAATAAAAAGAAAAGGAAAAGCAGCCCACAACTCCCGCCCCCTCGGCCTTTCGGCCCAGTCGGCCCACGTCGCGTGCGCGCCCTCCCGCCCCTTTTCTCTCTCTGCGCAGCGGGCCCGGCCTGTCGGCGCGGTTGCCTTCCGCGCGCCCGCCTCCTGCTCTCTCTGGTCGCCCGGTCCCGCCTGTCGGCGCAGCCGTTCCCCGCGTGCGCCCGCTCCCTCGCTCTCTCTGCCCGTGGGCCCGGCCCGTCAGCCCCGCTTCCCTCGCGCCCGCGCCCGCTTTCTTCTCTCTCTCTGCGTCGCGGGCCCCGGCTGTCAGCTTCGCCGTTCTCGCGTAACCGCCGCCGAGCCGTGCGCGCCCGCCTTCTCCGCGCCCACGTCGCGCGTGGGGAGCTCGCCCCACCTCGCCCTCGGCCACTTGAGCCCCGAGCCTTGCTCGCCATCTCCCCCTCCCTCATTTGCGCACCAACCGGCCCTCTCTCTCGCCCTCTCCCTCGCTGCGCGCACGCCCAAGCGCCATCGCCGCGAACCGCCGCCGCCCGAGCTTGTTTCCCGGCCGCCGTTGGAGCTCTGCCGTGTCCATTGCCACGGTGAGTTTCGCCCCGACGTCCGCAACCCGGAACGCGCTCCAATCTCCCCTTCCCCTCCCTATTTCTCTCTGCCCGCGCTCACCCGCCGTCCGCCGTGCAGCCGCCACCGTCGACCCGGGCCACCGTCGCGTCTCCGTCGTCGCCGAGGAGTCCCCGGAGTTCGCCGTGAGGTAAGGAACCTCTCCCGCCCCTATTGGCCCTTGTCTTGCTCCCTGCTGCACTTGATTTCTCGCCGGAGTCGATTAGCGCCGCCGCCGAGCCACTCCACCGTGAACCGCCCTCCTCCGGTGCCCCTACCCCGACCCAGACCCCACCAATAGGTTTCCCGTGCCCTCCCCAACCTCCCCGGCCACTCAGGTTGCCCCGGGAACCCGCAGGGCCCCCGCTCCCCTCGTCTCCGGCGAGCTCCTTCGCCGCGGGGACGAGCGCCGCCGCCCCAGCTAGCTGAGGGAGACGGGAGCCAGCCACCCCATCCCCACCGTCTATCTTAGATCGGACGGCACGGATTCAAATAACCCGAACCCAATCTCAACCGTCCGCCCAAGATCCAACGGCCCAGAGCCATTTCCCCGCGCCCCATCTCTCTGCCAACTGGGCCCCGCCTGTCGGTGCGCCCGCGCACTCGCTCTGCCCGCCCGGTCCCGCTTGCCAGTCGCCCGCGCCCGCGCTGCCCGCTGGCCCCGCTTGTCAGTCGCCGCGCCCGCGCTCGCGCTGCCCGCCCGGCCCCACCTGTCAGCCGCCCAGGCTGTCGCGCGCCCGCGCGCCCGCCGCAGGATCTAATCCTGGCCGTTGATCTGAGATCTAACGGCTGTAAGCGCCCGATACCCCTTCGCCCGCGCGTTTTCTTAAAGAGACCCCCGGTTTTCTGGATTTTGCGCCGCTGTCCCTGGTTTCTCGCAGTTAAGTCCTCAGCCCTTTTATTTAATTCAAAATAGGTCCTTAGGGCATATTTTTAACCCCTAAACTTGTAAAATTCATAACTTTGCCATATGAACTCCAAATTAGGTGCTTCAAATTGCAAAATGTTCATAAAATTATTATCTATCTGTTTATGCAATGTTTTCCTGCTGTTTCCATGTTCCAATTAATGGTTAATCATTAGGATAGGATTAAGGTTATTGGAACCCTATTTGAGATAAATAAAAGATAGTAGACTTTAATAAAAGTTGGAGCACTTAAGTTTATGGACTCAAATCCTTAAGTTTAGGAACTTAAACCAGATAATTATTTAATCCCACCACTGACTTAAACCTGAGTAGTGGATAATGACTCACTTTGTATAGTCCTCTATCCCAGACCTAGGGAACACCAGAGTGCCTATCCCTTTTCTATTATGAACTTGTGATCTCTCTGCTGCATATGTTTGGTATATTGTTTTTGTTTGTTATTTCCCAAGTGCATAGTGTGAATGATTGCTTTACATAGACAACGAGCAGTCTGTGTTTCCCGAGGAAGTTGCAGAGGAAGTTCCTGATCAGCAGTTTGGTGAAGGCAAGTGTCCTCAGTCCTATTATGTCCCATTTACTTTATAATACACTGTCCCGCATTACTTACTTGAAACCTAAGGATTGACTAGCTTTACACTTTACTTTATCCTTGATGACCTTATGGGTTATTATGGTTAGCATTCTGCTACTGCCTTAACTTAATCAATGAACATGATGCGAATATTTATGATACTGTTATCCTGATGATGTTGATGATCTTGTGATACTCTAGGGGGCTCAGGCTGTTTCCTGAGTACCTCTCCGTAAGGACCTGTTCGTTGAGAGACCACCCGGGATAACAGTGCAACCATGAGGGTGAAATGGGGCGCCCTTAGCTAATTAATTAGAGGAACTAGAGGTGTAGTTGCTTCGCCGTCGTGCCGTCAATGGGGTCCAGGCACAGTGCTTGCTCTGCCGAGGCTGAGTGCCGAGGTTCTTTCGTTTTGCTTTTGTTAGCCACTCTCCTGCGGGGAGGAGTACTGTGTTTATCAAACTGGAGAAACCTAACGGGCGGCTATGACCTCTAGGGAATCTTTGTAAAGGCTACGTAGTGATACCCTGCCGGACCACCTAGGAAGTGATCAATGGGGAGTCATGATCCCCGGGCAAAACGGGAATCACGGCTCATGGGTAAAGTGTGCGACCTCTGCAGAGGGTAGTGAAACTGATATATCAGCCGTGCTCACGGTTAAGAGCAGCCTTGGGATCCTCTTTGATTAGAGATACAGATGGTTCGAGACATAATGGTTCTACTAATGTTTTTGGTTCGATGATGATCATGATGTTGTTCCTCGATGAGGAAATGGGTCAAGGGTTGGTTAATGATAAAATCTGGCTTCTACTAATGATAAATACCTGTCCAACTAAAAGCAACTGCTTGAGCCTAACCCCTCATAAAGCTAGTCCACTTCAGCCAAACGGGACATTTGCTGAGTACGTTGATGTGTACTCATCCTTGCTTTACCACAAAACACCAGGTTGTCCGCATTGTAACCACTGCTCCGGAGAAGGCGAAGTCGTGGAAGGAGACTTCCAGGAGTTTCAGGACTACGACGAATTCTAGGCGTGGGTTGGCGGCAACCCCCAGTCAGCTGCCTGTGAAGGCCTTATCTTTACTGCGTTTCGCTAGTACTTTGATTTAACTGTTAAGCTGATGACTATGTGGATGTCAATGACTCTGTGATGTAATTAAGTTAATACTCCTTTATGTTATTATTCGAGCATTGTGCGATGATGTTCATTTATGTAATCGCTGTGTACGTGAGTTCTGATCCTGGCACGTACATAGTTCGCATTCGGTTCGCCTTCCAAAACCGGGTGTGACAGATCCTAATGAGCGGCGCGCGCAGGCGCTCCGGTTCTGGACCCGCAGCGCCCCAAAACCCCTCTTCGTCCTTGACGATGAGCGGGAGGAGCAGTCTTGGGATGAGCTCTGTGAGTATGCCGAGGCGGTGATGGGGTCGCATCGGGCAACCATGGAGATCTTTTCCAGGGACATTCCCAGGATTCTCCAGGTAAGGATTTCAGGCGCACCTTTCGCATGGCCAGGGTATTCTTTGTGACGCTCTACTTCCCTCTCTCAGGATCTGACGGATCTGAGCACCGCTAAGTCGTCGTTCATCCGCCGCGAGGCCGATGTCTGGGGTTTGCTGTGGTTCCTGAGGGCCACGCTTACCGAGGCTACTGAGCGCCTCGCCCAACGGAGCGCCGAGGCGGCGGACCTTCGGTTGCTCTGTGATGAGCTGGGGGTGGAGGAAGCGGCGGCACACGCAGAGGCGCAGCAGCGGCAGCTAGAGCTTGGCCAGGTTGTCAGCGAGCGGGACCAATCTCAGAACCAGGCCGCCGAGGCTGAAAGCCGGGCTGAGGCCCTTGGGGGCCAGCTAGCTGAGGTGTCCGCTCGGGCCGGAGCCCTGGCGGAGGACCTGGCCGCGGCCGTCGGGTCTGCCCAGTCCGCCCAAGCCGCAGCCTCGGAGCAGCGTGCCTGGGCAGAAGGTATGTTTTGGCCGCTTTGTGACTTCGATCTTCATTCTTCAACTCGTGTTTGAAGAATTCTTTTTTGCTGTTTGTAGAGTTCGAGTCAGCGCTCAACGAGTCCGCCAAGGCACTTGCCCGGGCGGCTAAGCGGGAGGAAGCCGACCGCATGGCCATGTCTGAAGCTATCTCGGCCTTCTGCCAGGTCTTTGGTCTTGATGACGTCCCCTCGGGAAGCTCCCCCCAGAGTCTCCTGCAGGCCTTGGGCAGCCATGTGCGTAGCAGACTCCACGAGGCACTGCATCACGGCGTTAGGCGGGCCTTCGCCGTGCTCGCTTCCCACTACGATGTGGATCTGGAGCGGGTCAGCGAGCGGTACTGTCTACCCGACGAAGATGAAGCTGCCCTGGCCGAAGTTCAGAGGCTTGACGCGGCCGTTGCGGGCCCAAGCGCAGTGCTGGCGTCCTCCTTCGAGGTGGAGATCCTTCCGCTTGCGTCGCCGTCCAAGGCCGAGGCGGATCTCGCCGAGGGTGGGGACGGCGCCGAGGGTGGAGACGAAGCCGAGGGTGCCGCTCCTCCCCTGGGCGATGTCTGATTCTGCCGAAGCAGTTTGTTCGGAACATGCATGTGTCTTTCGCGGCCGCCGAGGCCTAAACACTTTGTCGTCGTGTTATAAAGTTGCATTTCTTTTCCTCTTGTTTCGCGTATCCGGACTCATTCGTTAGTAGCAGAATTGCTTATCCGAGTAAGAGTTATTTTTCGCGGAAGGTGACGAGTGAGGTATCCGTATCCCGGAGGCGTAGGAGTCCCTCGGCTCGGTCGGCCTTGCCGCTTACATGCGCTCTTATTCGTTTTTGCGGGGTTCTGTTACTGATATAGCTGGGAAACACGAAAGTCGTTTAGGTGGAAAACTTTTCCGAGGAAAATTTTGACGCGGAGGGGGTTCCCCCCTTCTAGCCCCCGAGGGAGGGTCGGGCTTTGCTGAGGCAAGGCCGACCCTTCCTTGACGGTTAGACTTTCTGTACGTAAACGAGGTACATGAACGACTTAAAACATCTTAAGGGTAGAAGCGACGTAGCTGTTGGATGTTCCAAGCGTTGCTGTAGACCTCGCCTTGGTCGTTGGCCAGCTTGTATGTTCCGGGCTTCAAGATCTTGGCGATGATGAAGGGCCCTTCCCAGGGAGGAGTGATCTTGTGGTGCCCTCGGGCGTCCTGTCGCAGGCAAAGCACCAAGTCTCCCACTTGGAAGCCTCGGGCCCGAACGCTTCGGGCGTGGTAGCACCGCAGCGACTGCTGGTACCGTGCCGAATGTAGTAAGGCGATGTCCTGAGCCTCCTTGAGTTGGCCCAGCGCGTCTTCTCGGCTGGTCTGGTTGCTTTGGTCGTCGTACGCCTTGGTCCTCGGGGAGCCATATTCTAAGTCTGTGGGGAGGACGGCCTCGGCCCCATAGACTAGAAAGAACGGCGTAAAACCCATGGCGCGGCTCGGCGTCGTCCTCAGACTCTACACTACCGAGGGTAGCTCTTTCATCCATCGCTTGCCAAACTTGTTGAGGTCATTGTAGATCCTTGGTTTGAGCCCCTGCAGAATCATACCGTTGGCACGCTCCACCTGCCCATTCGTCATGGGATGAGCTACGGCGGCCCAGTCCACACGGATGTGGTGGTCGTCGCAGAAGTCCAGGAACTTTTTTCCGGTGAACTGCGTCCCATTGTCGGTGATGATTGAGTTTGGGACCCCGAACCGATGAATAATGTTGGTGAAGAATGCCACCGCCTGCTCAGACATGATGCTGTTTAGGGGTCGGACCTCGATCCACTTGGAGAATTCGTCGATAGCGACCAGCAGGTGCGTGAAGCCCCCGGGTGCCTTCTGCAAGGGTCCGACGAGGTCCAGACCTCACACAGCAAATGGCCAGGTGATGGGTATCGTCTGCAAGGCCCGAGCGGGCAGATGCATCTGCTTTGCATAGAATTGACACCCCTGGCAGGAGCGCACAATCCTAGTGGCGTCGGCCACCGCGGTTGGCTAGTAGAAACCTTATCAAAAGGCATTCCCCACTAGGGCTCGAGGCGCTGCATGGTGGCCGCAAGCCCCCGAGTGTATTTCTTGCAACAACTCTTGTCCTTGGGCGATAGATATGCATCGTTGAAGGATGCCCGAGGGGCTGCGGTGGTAGAGCTCTTTTTCATCACCCAGCAGGACAAATGACTTGACGCGCCAAGCCAGCCGCCGAGCTTTGGTCTTGTCGATGGGAAGCTCTCCTCGGAGGAGATATTCCAGGTACGAGGCCTGCCAGTTCAGATCTGGCATGACCCCATTTTGTTCCTCTTCGACGGGCAAGGCCTCTTCCTCAATGGCCGAGGGTGCCTCAGGTGCCGCCGAGGGTACCTCGGGCTCGGCCGAGGGTGCCTCGGGCTGGGCCGAGGCTTCCTTAGGCTCGGGCGCGTCGTCGATCTTGACGGATGGTTGATGTAGGTCTTTGGAGAAGACATCGGGGGGAACTGTCGTTCGCCCCGAGGCTATTTTCGCCAGCTCATCCGTAGTCTCGTTGTACCGTCGGGCGATGTGGTTGAGCTCCAGCCTGTAGAACTTGTTCTCTAGGCGCCGGACTTCGTCGCAGTAGGCTTCCATCCTCCGGTCACAGCAGTGGGAGTCTTCTTGACTTGGTCAATGACAAGCTGCGAGTCGCCTCGAGCGTCGAGGCGTCGGACCCCTAGCTCGACGGCTATGTGTAGCCCATTAACCAGTGCTTCGTACTCGGCCACGTTGTTTGATGCTGGAAAATGGAGGCAAATGACGTAGCGGAGATGCTTTCCGAGGGGTGAAACGAAGAGCAGGCCAGCGCCCGCTCCTGTTTTCATGAGTGACCCATCGAAGTACATGGTCTAGAGCTCGGGCTGGATTGGAGTTGTCGGTAACTGGGTGTCAGTCCACTCAGCTAGGAAGTCTGCCAAGACCTAGGATTTTATGGCCTTCCGAGGAGCGAATGATAGCGTTTCGCCCATAAGCTCCACCGCCCACTTTGCTATCCTACTCGAGGCCTCATGGCACTGGATGATCTCCCCCAGGGGGAAGGATGACACCACAGTTACCGGATGAGACTCAAAGTAGTGTCGCAACTTTCGTCGTGTCATGATCACTGTGTAGAGCAGCTTCTGGATCTGTGGGTAGCGAGCTTTGGTCTCGGAAAGTACTTCACTGATGAAGTAGACTGGCCTCTGGATGGGCAGTGCATGCCCTTCTTCTTGTCTCTCGACTACGATCGCGGTGCTGACCACCTGAGTAGTCGTGGCTACGTAGATCAAGAGGGCTTCTCCTGCGGCGGGGGGCACCAGGATGGCTGTTTTCGTAAGGAGCACCTTAAGGTTTTTGAGAGCTTCCTCGGCCTCGGGGGTCCAAGTGAAGCACTCGGCCTTCCTTAAGAGGCGGTACAGAGGCAAGCTTTTCTCGCCAAGGCGTGAGATGAAGCGGCTTAGAGCCACAAGGCATCCCATGACCCTCTGTACTCCTTTCAAATCTTTGATCGGTCCCATGCTGGTGATGGCCGCGATTTTCTCCGGGTTGGCCTCGATGCCCCGCTCGGAGACGATGAACCCAAGGAGCATGCCTCGGGGGACTCCGAAGACACACTTCTCGGGATTGAGTTTCATGCCTTTCGCTCTCAGACACTTGAATGTCGTTTCAAGGTCAGAGAGGAGGTCGGAGGCTCTCTTCGTCTTGACAACGATGTCGTCGACGTAAGCCTCGATCGTTCTGCCGATGTGTTCTCCGAACACGTGGTTCATGCACCTCTTGTAAGTGGCGTCTGCATTCCTCAACGCAAATGGCATTGTGGTGTAATAGTACATGCCAAAAGGTGTGATGAAAGAAGTCGCGAGCTGGTCGGACTCTTTCATCTTGATTTGGTGATAGCCTGAGTAGGCATCGAGGAATGACAGGGTTTCGCACCCAGCTGTGGAGTCCACGATTTGATCGATGCGAGGTAGAGGATAGGGAACTTTCAGACATGCTTTGTTTAGACCAGTATAGTCTGCACACATCCTCCATTTCCCATCCTTCTTCCTTACAAGAACAGGGTTAGCTAACCATTCGGGATGGAATACCTCTTTGATGAACCCTGCCACGAGTAGCTTGTGGATCTCCTCGCCTATGGTCCTGTGTTTTTCCTCATCGAAACGGCGCAAGGTTTGCTTCACGGGTCGGGCTCCAGCTCTGATGTCCAGTGAGTGCTCGGCGACATCCCTCGGTATGCCGGGCATGTCTGAGGGACTCCATGCAAAGACTTTGGCGTTTGCACGAAGAAAGTCAACGAGCACTGCTTCCTATTTGGGGTCGAGCTCGGAGCCGATCCGAACTTGCTTGTTGGTGTCGTTGCTGGGGTCGAGAGAGACGGACTTGACCGCCTCAACTGGTTCGAAGTTGCCGGCGTGCCGCTTCGCGTCGGGCGCCTCCTTGGAGAGGCGTTCAAGGTCGGCGATGAGGGCCTCGGACTCGGCGAGAGCCGCGGCGTACTCCACGCACTCCACGTCGCATTCGTACGAGTAGCGGTACGTAGATCCGACAGTGATGATCCCATTCGGGCCCGGCATCTTGAGCTTGAGGTAGGTGTAGTTGGGGACGACCATGAACTTGGCGTAGCATGGTCTTCCCAACACCTCATGGTAGGTTCCTCGGAACCCAACGACCTCAAAGGTGAGAGCTTCCTTTCGGAAGTTTGAGGGGGTTCCGAAGCAGACGGGTAAGTCGATCCGTCCGAGGGGTTGGATTCGCTTCCCGGGCGCGATCCCGTGGAAGGGTGCTGCACCGGCCCGGACTTCGGACCGATCAACCCCTAAGAATTCTAGGGTCTCGGCGTAGATGATGTTAAGGCTGCTGCCTCCGTCCATGAGGACCTTGGAGAGCTTAACGTTACCGATGATCGGATCGACGACGAGCGGGTACCTTCCCGGGCTCGGCATGAAGTCGGGGTGGTCGCCTTGGTCGAAGGTGATAGGCTTGTCGGACCAGTCTAGGTAGACTGGCGCCACCACCTTCACCAAGCAGACTTCATGGCACTCCTGCTTGCGGTGCCGAGCCAAGGCATTCGCCGCCTGCCAGCCGTAGATCATGAAGCAGTTATGGACTTCTGGGAATCACTCTTCCTTGCCGCCCTCCTTCTTGTCGTTGTCATGGCCCTTGCCATCCTCCGCCGGGGGCCCGGTCTTATGGAAGTGGCGTCGGAGCATGATACATTCTTCGAGGGTGTGCTTGATGGGCCCCTGGTGATAGGGGCACGACTCTTTGAGCATCTTGTCGAACACGCCGGCCCCTCCAGGTGGTTTCCAAGGGTTCCTGTGCTTGGCCGCAGCGACGAGATTCGCGTTTGCGGCGTCGCGCTTCGCTCGCAACTTGTTTTTGGCCTTCTTCTTCGTGCCCCGCTGGGCGGACGCCTCAGGGGCATCTGTCTTCGGCTCCCCCTGAGGCTGCTTGTCCTTCCGGAAGATGGCTTCGACCACCTCTTGACCCAAGGCGAACTTGGGGGCGACGTCCATCAGTTTGCTCGCGCGGGTGGGAGTCTTGCGCCCCAGTTTGCTCACCAGGTCCCAGTAAGTGGTACCGGCAAGGAAAGCCCCAATGACATCCGAGTCAGTAACGTTGGGCAGCTCGGTGCGCTGCTTCGAAAACCGCCGGATGTACTCTCGGAGGGACTCCCCTGGCTGCTGGCGACAGCTTCAGAGGTCCCACGAGTTCCCAAGGCGCACGTACGTGCCTTGGAAGTTCCCCGCGAAAGCTTTGACCAGATCATCCCAGTCGGAGATCTGCGCAGGAGGCAGATGCTCCAGCCAGGCTCGGGCGGCGTCGGAGAGGAAAAGGGGTAGATTACGAATGATGAGGTTGTCATCATCCGCCCCTCCTAACTGGCAGGCCAGTCGGTAGTCCGCGAGCCACAGCTCCGGCCTCGTCTCCCTCGAGTATTTGGTGATAGTAGTCGGGGCTCGGAAACGGGCAGGGAACGGTGCTCGTCGTATGGCCCGGCTGAAGACTCGTGGGCCGGGTGGTTCGGGTGAAGGACTGCGGTCCTCCTCGCTATTGCAGCGTCCCCCACGCCTAGGATGGTAGCCTCGGCGCACCTTCTCGTCGATGCGGGCTTGATGGTCGAGATGGTGGTGCTCGTTGCCGAGGCATTCCCGGGCGGTGGGCGCCTCGTCCCGTGTACGCTCGGGATGGACCGAGGCTTCCCGAATGCGCCGGGAGGACACCGCGTGATGCTCCGAGGGGTCAGCTCGCCTACGGGAGGCGGAGCTCTCGGCTCGTCGAACCGCGACGCCCTCTAGAAGATTCTTGAGTTCGCCCTGGATGCGCCGTCCCTCGGTGGTGGATGGCTCCGGCATGGCCCAAAGCAGCATCACTGCTGCAGCTAGGTCCTGGCCAGACCCGCTGACGGCCGGAGGCAGCGCTGCCCTGGCATTGTCGATAATGCAGTGCCGGATGTCTTGGGCCCGATGACAGGTTTCTTTGGCGAGTGATCGGCCTGCCCACTCCTGTTCGATGTTCTATCGGAGCTGTACAAGCCGGCCTGCTTCCCCGTCGACCCGGGCCTGCATCTCACGGATTTGCTCGAGCTGTATGTCCTGACCCCCCACAGGGACTGGGACGACAGCTAGCTCCCGCGGGATGTCAATGCGAGATGAGGGCCCAGGGGGATCGTCAACCTCTGGCATACCGAGGTGGTTGCCTTCGTTGTGATCTCCCAGATCGATGTGGAAGCATTCGCGACTTGGGTCGTAACCCTCGTTGTCAAGGTCATGGCCATCGTCAGAACAACCGGAGAGGCAGTGGTCACACGCGGACATGAAGCCTCGCATGGCACCAGGGTCATTGAGGGCAGAGAAATCCCAACCGGAGTCGGGGATGTCCTCTTCCTCGGAACTCGCTGGTCCGAAGGTCGAGACGGCTGTTAGTCGGTCCTAGGTCGACCACATGTGGTATCCTGGAAGGTTTGGATACGCCTTTACGAAGGGCGCTCACCATAGTGGGGTCGCTAGGTGGATCGAAGCTGAACCGAAAAGGTATGTGATGGAAAACGGACGGTACCTTTTGGTCGTTGGACGGTGGTGAAGTCGCGTCGGGGGCGGTGCACACCATCATCTCAGGTATGAGGGTAACGCCCAGCAGGTCCTTTGCAAGGGTGCTGGCGTCATCAGTTTGCTTGGGGCTGACACGTCGCGGGGAAGTGACACCCGCCGTCGCCTCAGGTGCGAGGGCAATGTCCGACATGTCCCGCGGGGGAGTGCCGGCGTTGTCGACTCGCTCTGGTGCGACAGCCGACAAGGTGCCACCTCCTGCGTGGCCATGGTTGCCTCGTCTCCGCCTCCTTCGACGAGGAGGGTGGCAGGGACGACCGGAGTGCTCCTCTTCTGCCGCGGGGGGACGCTGTCGTAGAGCTCGCCACCGCCGGGCGAGTCGAAGACCGTCATTGTCGTCACGTCGCGGGGGAGGAGTACCATGTCATAGCTACCGTCGAGGGACATGAACTCAAGACTCTCGAAGCGGAGCACTGTCCCGGGCTGGAGAGGTTGCTGGAGACTCCCCATCTGGATCTCAACGGGAAGGTGTTTGTTAACACGTAGCAGGCCCCTACCTGGCGCGCCAACTGTCGGCGTTTCGACCTCGGGGGGGGGGGGGGTCCCTAGACCGACAAGTAAATTGTTGCTGCGTGTCCCTGCCTAGATGGGTTGGCGCGGGATGGAACACAAGATGTGGGACAAGCCTTGTATTATCCTGCACCAGGGGTGCCACTCGCAGTTGGGGTTACAAGCGCGTCGCGTGAGGGAGAGAGAGAGGGGGACACAGAGCTCGTCCGCCGCTTCCCTCGCGCGAACCTCTCTCAGGGTGGCCCTGGACTCCCCTTTTATAGAGGCAAGGAGAGAGTCCAAGTGTACAACGGGGGCGTAGCTATGTGCTAACGTGTCCGGCAGTGGTGTGCCTAAGCCCTGTGTACATGCCAACGTGGCCGTTGGGGGAGAGCTTGGGTGCTGTACATGTGATGGCGTGGCCGCCGGAGGAGCGCCTGAGTTCTGTAGGAGCACAGCTGGCAGCGCGGCGAGGACCCTGCTAACGTCTCCTTGCTGTCGTAAGGGGCTGAGAGCCACCGGCGTCATGGCGCATGCGGGGCACCATCATTACCCGTCACCGGGCCAAGCCAGATGGGACGCCGGTCTTGTTCCTTGTAGCCTGAGCAGGCTAGGAATAGGGGAATGATGCATCCCCTATCAGCACGGTCAGTTCGAGCACAGGGTCGGTCGAGGCGGAGACTTCTCTTGAGGCCGAGGCTGGGGTCGGGCGAGGACGCGATTCCTCCCGAGACCTGGGTCGAGGCCGAGTCTGGGGGTCAGGCGGGGCAGAGACCTCCTCCCGAGGCCGGAGCCTGAGGTCGAGCGAGGCGGAGCTTCCTGTTGCGCCCGAGGCTTGAGCTCGGTGGTTGATCGTGACCTGTTGTCAGTCGTTGCTGGGGTGGCTGACACGGCAGTTGGAGCGGAGCGAGCGACGCAGATTTCCTATCATATCAGACAGTAAAGAGGAGGGGCGAAGTGACTGCGGTCACTTCGGCCTGGCTGATTGAGGCGCGTGTGTCAGGATACGTCGTCAGGCATCCCCCGCATTTAATGCGCCTGCGAAGCGGTCGGTTGGTGAGGCGGTATGGCCAAGGTTGCTTCACAACGAAGCCTGCCCGAGCCGGGCCTTGGGAGAGCCGAGGGGGCGCCTGCCATCTGAGGAGGCCCTCGGGCGAGGCATGAATTCGTCTGGGACCACTGTTCCAACCCGAGGCTGGGCTCGGGTAAGATCGCGTCCTTCGGGTAGACGAAGTCTTGGCTTGAACCGCACACGTCAGTTGGTCTGAGGGTGTTAACCAGCCGTGATTAGGAGCGTTGGGGGTACCCCTAATTATGGTACCCGACACATATAAAATCCCCAACCACAATCATCCAGTTGTGGCCAATGTATGCTATTGTGGTGATTTATTTGGAAAATCTTACGCACATTACAGATAGGGATTTTATGCAGTGAGCTTTAGACTTAGATTAATGTAGTGGCATGAATACTACATATTTGTCCTTCAACATGAAGGGTTACTCTCAACATCCAGCGAGACACGCAACAACAAGTTGCTTCGTGGTTACAATTCTGCAAACTTTTTGTTATTATTACCAAATACACAGTCAATCATCAAGATTTAGACTGATATACGCAACACTATTTTATCCATAAGGGTCCTTCAGGGGTTCTTGTATACTATTCGTTGTTTGGAGCTAGTAGTTGACTTCAGATCAACAAGTAAAATGACCATCAGGGTCTAGCGCTCACAAGGACATTCACTAGTTGCATTGTGCTTTTAAGCACATAGGAAAAATGTTGCCGCCCTTATCACCACGCGAGCCGCCCTGATCACCGCGCGATGATCGCGCCCCCATCCCACGTCTCCCTCCTTCCCTACCATTCCCCGTGATCATCGCTTGGGGAGGGACATGAAGGAGGATGGGAGCCCAGCCCGCACATAGCCTCGTGCCCCCCTCCGCCTCCGGTCGCTGGAGCCCAACCAGGTCACAGCCTCGTGCCCCACTCTGCCTCTGACAGGCACCACAATGGCAGGAAGACAAGAACCCAATGCCTCCGCCTGCATGTTTGTAAAGGGGCAAAAGCCACAAAACCCATCTGATTTCAATTCGATTCGCCAGTGGTGCTCGCAACGAAGGGAAAGGTGAATGGCGACGGCGCGGCAGCGACGGGGAAGCTCGCGGAGCTCCCAGCGGCGCCGAGAAGGGGCTCCCCAGGAAGGGCAAGGTAAGCACCTCATCCTCCAACAACGCCTGATTCCAGATTGGGACAAAAGCCAAGGGATTGGGAGCGGAATATAGAAGTCCTCGTTTCCTCTAGTTCGAAACCTAGATGAAGTGGTGGCGGTGCAGGATCCCAGCTCGTTTTTAATACCCCGTGGCTATGGCTGCACCGGTGCCGGCGAGGTAGTCGCCTGGAAGGGCGGGTTTGATCCCCATCTTCACACCTCACTGATGTAGTAGGATTTAGTAATTCGAGAGTTTGGACTTGAATCTATCTTTTCGACAAGCTTCTTAGTAATAAGCACTCAAGTCATTGAAGTATGACAATCTAGGTTGGGCTTGGGCAGCAAGAGACATGCATTGTCTTATTGAAGATCTCACAAACCCTCAACATGCCAACTAAAAAAGTCCTTAGCATGTGTTACAAGTATTGCATATAGTCACCATGTTGAACTATTCTGGTGACCATTAATGCCTTTAAATTATCTTGTTGGATATCCTTAATATAAGAGATACATTGCGGTTGCCAAAATGTTGTATTTATAGGAAATAAATGGTGAGATACTATCCAATTCCACCATGTAACATTCAACTGAAGTGCTCTCTTCGATGTTCACTGTTGGAGTGCTGAAAGTCGCCTAGAGGGGGGTGTGAATAGGCGGAATCTGAAAATTATAAACTTAAGCACACACTACAAGCCGGGGTTAGCGTTAGAAATAAAATCGAGTCTGAAAGAGAGGGCGAAAAGAAATCATAAGCAAATGAAGAGAGTGACACGGTGTTTTGTTTTACCGAGGTTCGGTTCTTGCAAACTTACTCCCTGTTGAGGTGGTCACAAAGACCAGGTCTCTTTCAACCCTTTCCCTCTCTCAAACGGTCACCTAGACCGAGTGAGCTTTTCTCCTCAATCAATTGGGACACTTAGTCCCCACAAGGACCACCACAACTTGGTGTCTCTTGCTTTGATTACAAAGGTGTTGAGAACAAAAATGGGGAAGAAGAAAAGCAATCCAAGCGACAAGAACTCAAATGAACACAAATATCTCTCTCACACTAGTCACAAATTGTTTGGAGTGATCTTTGGACTTGGGAGAGGATTTGATCTCTTGTTTATGTCTTGGAGTGAAGTCTAGAGCTCTTGTATTGAATGCAATGGCTGAAAACTTGGATGCCTTGAATGTGTGGTGGTTGGGGGTATTTATAGCCCCAACCACCAAAGTGGCCGTTGGGGAGGCTGTCTGTCGATGGGCGCACCGGACAGTCCGATGCGCCACCGGACACTGTCCAGTGCGCCAGCCACATCACCCAACCGTTAGGGTTCGACCGTTGGAGCTTCTGACAGCTGGGCCACTAGACAGTCCGGTGGTGCACCGGACAGTCACTGTTCACTATCCGGTGCGCCTTCTGGTGCCTGCTCTGACTCTGCGCGTGCAGTCGCGCACTGTGCACTGTTCCTGTAGCTTTTGCAGATGACCGTTGGTGCTGTAGCCGTTGCTCCGCATGGCACACCGGACAGTCTGGTGAATTATAGCGGAGAGCATTTTCTAGAAACCCGAAGGTAGCAAGTTCGGAGTTGACCTCCCTGGTGCACCGGACACTGTCCGATGGCTCACCGGACAGTCCGGTGCGCCAGACCAGGGCAGCCTTCGGTTGGATTTGCTCCTTTCTTTTTGAACCCTATCTTGGACTTTTTATTGGTTTGTATTGAACCTTTGGCACCTGTAGGACATATAATCTAGAGCAAACTAGTTAGTCCAATTATTTGTGTTGGGCAATTCAACCACCAAAATTATTTAGGAAAAGGTTTGACCCTATTTCCCTTTCAAGTGCTAAAAAGCATGTTATCCATTTTGTCATGTACTATTTTGTTGCATTCTGACCAATTAATGTGCTTGCTTTAAACAGAGAGGAAAAATAGATATGTGTAAGCTATATTTATTTAAGGAATCTCTATGCTATTTTATGACAAAAGCATATTTTTGCATGCTTCTTCCGGGAGGACATTAAACACCGCATAGATTCCTCTTGTTGCGAGCCATCCAGATGTGTATGAGCCATGTGATGATTCCTTTGCCCTTGTTGATGCACTACTCTCAGATAAAGCACAACTCTTGACACTACAGCCAAGGTTATGTATGGAGGTAGGGTCTGCAGTGGTTATGTCATCACCTCGCTTGTAATCATGCTCAGGCAGTTAGGCTCTAGAGCCCAGTACCTAGCAACTGACATCAACCAACATATTGCCGAGACAACTCAAGTGACCCTTAAAGCTCATGGGGTGCATGCAGATGTGATTGTTACTGACATCATGTCTGGTCTTGATAAACGCCTTGCTGGTATGGTTGATGTGGCAGTTGTTAACCCTCCTTATGTGCCAACTCCTATGGAAGAAGTCGGATGTAGAGGCATTGCTGCATCTTGGGCAGGCTGTTTGAATGGCTGCCAAGTGATAGACATGATCCTTCCTGCTGTGCGTGAGATGCTATCAGAAAGAGGGTGGCTGTACATGGTGGCCCTCGAAGATAATGATCCTTCAGACATATGTCATCTGATGAGCGGGATGGGGTATGCATCCCACGTTATCTTGAAGAGGTGTACTGAGGAGGAGAGCATTTATGTTCTCAAGTTCTAGCGAGATCCACACGTTGTTACAAGTGCATCGCCGAAATCTTCAGGCTCTTAGTCATGGTTTTCTCAGTTGCATTTCAAATCCCTTTGGCACAAGGGCTCGTAGCAGTTCATGTCCTCACCAGTTTAGTGTCTTCATCAGCTCCAAAACATAGCAAGAGATCTTCTGCAAATCTGAGATGGCAGTATGTTTAGATGTGTTTGGATAAAATGGTTACTATTGGTTTCTGACCGTCTCAGGCAAAGTGAAAGAATCAAGAATTAGCCTAGCTTGATTGGTTTACCGCAGCTGGCAACACGGGTAAGTGCTGCTGTTGAGTTCAATTCTTTTGTTCTTTCTATTTCGTTGTTTTACTGGGAGAATTTTCTTACCCTGGTAAACAGTACTCATGTCATGTCTTGTGTACTACGCAATTCACAGATCCAGAAAAGGGTGCGCAAGAAAGGCATGGCTCACTTCAATAAATCCAAGATATGCTCCATAGTTGCTTTTAAAATCAGCTTTCGAGAGTGAGATTCTCATCGGCTGTTGTCACGTTTGTGTTTCTATGTTATCCATTTTGAAGGATCAGAATGCTAATAGTTCCTACGGCACACATGATATTATGATAGGATCAGCTTGGTTGGACTACCTCAGCTGCTAAACGAGATCAACTTGGCTGTCTGAGCTCGTAATCCACAGTCTTCATCCTTTTCGCTATTCATATGTATACTAGATCAGTAGTTTTTATTTTATGCTCATATAATATGAGAAAATTGCTTTCTTTTTACTTTATTCTGCTTACATTATATAACAAGGAAATGTGGAGTTTTGTTTACAAGTTCACCTTTGTCGTAATTTGACTGCTTATGTACGACAGCTGTCGGAGAGGAAATTCTCCGGTCGGGTGCCCTAAGTCCTAAGATGTGGAGGGGGCTTAAGCATTTTGCTTGTTAGAGATCGCAGGGATGAACACAAGAACACGCAAGGGTTTAGAGTGGTTCCGGCTGCCAGAGCGTAATACCCTACTCCACTGAGTGTTGTATTGCTCGAGAGCTTGAGTTGTGTGTAAGCCTGGATGACCTGCGTCTGTGTTGTAACGTGCATGCCTCCCCTTTAATAGTTCAAGGGGGGCATGTACAAAGGTCCTGAACCCCGACACGTGGCCCCAGGGACAAATGGAAGGATGAACTACTGCTTGCCATGCCCGTGTAATCTCCATGTCCCCTGTTGTTGGGGACTTGTTCTCAAATACTACGCATCAAGAACAAGGCAACACAAAAAATGTTAAACGTTAAAGTCCTTCATCCTTCGAAGCATTATTTCCCTTGGGATATAATGATCTTTGGACGAAGGTTATGAAGGACATACCTTTAGCAGCATAACATATAATGATGAAGGAATCATATAAAATATGAAATAACATAAACAATCATGTACTATTATCGACTCATTTTTATTTTATCATTATGGAAAATAGAGATGATATCAAATTATAAATGTACCTTCGGCTTGAAAGAAGGTAAAAGCACAAGCGTGACGCAAAAGCAAATGCCAAGTCAACGTGAACAGTACGGGAGCACTGTTCATCTATTTATAGGCACGGGACGCAGCCCATGTAAAATTACATTTATGCCCTTTACAATCGACTACAATAATGACACAAAACACCATGGGTCTTTAAGTCATTTCATTTTTAAGTCGGTTCACCCCTTCGTCTTGAGATCTGTCACTGTGCCGAAGCTTTATAGGTGATAGCTTCGGCGCTGCTTCTGAGAGGATCTGCCGAAGGTGTTCTCTTTCTTTAGGATCTTCGGCTACGAAGCATACCCCCAATAGTAGCCCTTCGTGGTGCTAGATCGTTTTTTGTAACGAGCTTGATCTGTGAAAAAGTATTCTAGGCTTCAAGATGCCGAAGATCCGAAAAACACCTTCCCTGAGCTCGTTGGCGAGAAATGATTAAAATAATCCTCGCGCGAAGTGGCCTGATCTTGCAGCAGTTACGCGCGCCCTAGCGATTCACCTTCTCGGACCATGTGGCCCACCGTTCAGTGAGTGCGGGTGGCTGTTTGTCCGGTGCGGAAGACCTTGACGATTTACCTTCCCACCTGCGGCACTATATAAACAGACGGGTAGGTGTGAAGTTACCACAGCATTCATTGCTATTGCACTGTTTTGCTGCCAAAATATTGACCAAAACCGAAGCTTGTTTGCTGCATCCTCAACCGAAGCTATTTACTTTGCTCAAGCTTCATAGCAAGAAAAAGCTTTGGAAAGATAAAGAAAAATTTTCAACTTCAAAAAACAAGAAATTCAATCATCAGATGGCCAGAGTGCGTTCCACAGCTAGGGTTACGCACGATGGAGAGGAAGCCGAAGGTGCTGAAACTGCCCCAATCTCCGAAGTGATGAAGCGCTCGGGGCTGGTAGCATCGGAGGATGCACCTGCCGCTGAAACGGAACAGGCTGACGTTGAGGAGAATGAGTCTGAAGATGATTACAGTGCGGTGCCAAGTAAACCCAGCCACCTGGATTTCGGGAAATCCACCATCTCCGAAGATGACTTGCCTAAGCTGCTGAAATTGGGCTATTTCAGTGAAGCAAAGAAAGAGCTGGTTCGTTTTGGTGGGGAAGAGACTACTCCGAAGCCAGGAAAGGATGAAGTGGTTGTCTTCAAAAGTTTCTTTAAGGCTGGCTTAAGATTTCCTTTGAACAAGATGATTGCTATTATATTGAAGAAGTTTGGGATCTACCTTCATTAGCTAACTCCCAACGCTATTGTCCGGCTTAGCGTTTATATTTGGGCTCTCCGAAGCCAAGGGGTGGAGGCATTTGGCGAAGGCTTCTGCCGAGTGCACGAGCTTCATTATCAGACGAAAGCTAGAGGAGATGGACTACATGAAAATTTTGGCTGCTACAATTTTGCCTATCGCAAGAACACAAAATTTCCAGTGATTAGCTACCGAAGCAAGTGGCCAGCTGGCTGGAAGTCTGAGTGGTTTTACGTCAAAGTTGACGAAGATAGGGAGAAGCTGGTCCAGAGTCCGCTAGAATTGATCTTCGGAGAGACCAGACCGCAGTGCAACATGACACCAGGGAGTCCAAGCCAAATTGCTCTGGCTGAATTTCGAGTTATTGCAGATCATATCGGCACTAGGGATTTAGTGCAAGAATTTTTGGCCTTCAGAGTGTTCTCAACTGTGAAAGAGTGGGACATGCCGAAGCTTAAAGGAGAAAAAAGGGGGAACTTATTCGGTTACCCTATCATTATAAATTCAAGAAATATTTCAAAGTGCCTTGCCAAGAGTGGCTAGACACGATTGAAGTGATGTGCAATGAAATTCTTGGCAATTACTCCAAAAAAGAAGATCAACTAATGACTGCAGCCTTCGGACTTTGAGTATCCCGACTACGAGCGACTAGACAAGGATGCCGAAGGGCAAAAAAGAAAGAGAGTGGCTAGCGTTCTAAATAAAGACGATGAAAAACAATTGAAAGAGAAAAAGCTAAAGCCTGAGCCAAAAACAGATGCTTCGAAGAAGAGAAAAGCTACAGCTCCGAAGTAGAAGGCAATTGACGAAGAAGAAGAAACTGCTGCAACACCCTCTACCACCGACGTGGAAGAAATTTTAAAGGTAATGACTGAATCTTTTCCTGTCAAGCTAAGTCCACTGGGGCCACATCTGACGAAGCTTTTTCAGAAGGAAAAGGAGCCCGCAAAAACAAAGAAGGCAGCTAGGCCAAAGAAGCAAAGAATCATTATAGTGACAGAAGTCATCGAAGGGACACCACCAGGAGCTTCAGCTCTGAAGGCGCCAGCTGTTGAGAGCACGACAGCCACCGAAGCTGCACTTGCGGAAGACACAGCTACTGAAGCTGCCACTACCGAAGATATTCATTTAGAGTGCACGATTGCCGATATTGATAAGATACTGCAAAACATGGCCGCAGAAGAAGCTGCTGCAGCCACCGAAAAAACTATGACCCCAGAACCTAGGAAGGAGAAAGAAATAGCCGAAGACACTTCGGAAGATGAAATTTTTAACTTTCAAAACTTAGTTGGTCAAGAGCTGACAAAGGCTGAAAAAGAAGAGCTAAAAGAATATGCTATGTCTTGCGGATATCAGCCGGGAGCACTTCTCTTCGGTGGCATCGTGACGAAAAATTGTGCTGCATCCGGGATCAGACCGGAGCGAAGGTTATCGGTACTCTATCAAAGAGTATTGGTTTCCCGAAGCTTGAAACAGATATCAGCTGCTACCGACGACAACACATCGTTGGTAGTTTATTCTATTCCAATTTCAAGGTAAACTTTTCTTTAACTTTTATTATTTCAATAACGAAGATGTTTTCTAATGAAGGTTGTTTGTATGCAGAGTATGCTACTGAGTAAAGCTTTGAAAATGCAGCAAGATTTGGAAGATAAAAAATAGGAAGTTATAATTGTAAACTTAGAAAGCAAGATAAAAGACCAATCAGCTGCTCTTGAAAAGAAAGACTTCAAGCTTCAGACAACCGAAGGCTTATTGGCAGAAGCTGAAGCTAAAATAGCAGAATTAAATACGAAGCTTCTGTCCCAGTCGGAAAGCTTCGAACAAGAAAAGCAGAAGCTTAATGCAAAATTTGAGGCCAAGGTCCAGAAAAGTTCAGATTTGAAAAAAATCATTGGCAAGCCTTCAAAACAAATGTCTGGAGTTCAGTAATCGATGTGTTCAATGGCTGAAGCAAGTCTTCTATTCGGTTGGAGCCAGCAGCGAAAAATTCAATCCTTTGTCTGAGGACCTGCCAGGGGCCTTCGAACATATCGAAGGTGAAATTGATGACCTTGAAGAAGTTATAGCTGGACATGGTGACTTTTGTGCCCTGGTAGCTTCTCGGGGCACGGCTGTCGCCTTCCTGAAATCTGGTCACGAACATGAAAAGGTTATCAATAGACCTAATTTCAACTTATCACCAGCAGACTTGGACGATATTCCTAACCTTGCCCGAAGCATAGCAAATAGGTTTATAAAACTGGTATGGACAAAGGGTGGACGAAGCAAAGCTGGTGATGAAGCTCAGAGTCATCTTAAGCCGGTAACAAAATCATACCTTGTGCTTACCTCTTCCTTCAAAGTTGAATTTTACTTACAATACTTGAATACGTATAGGATGACGAAGCCGAGGCCGAAGCTAAAGAGTAAGAAGACGAAGCCGAAGTTTAATGGATGACGAAGTCGAAGCCGAAGCTTAATGGACACTAATGAAGCTTGAATAGATGACTGTAGAAAAAACTCTAAAAACCCTTGTAATAACCTTTGTAAAGAACAATGTAATTAATTTTTACTTTGTAAACTTTGTCCATACCTTGTAATATATTCTTACCTTTCCGTCAATGTATAAAGTGCTTTGGTGTGAACGAAATTAGCATTTTTGAGCCGGAGGCGAAAAACACCTTCCCTTCTTTTCGTACACAGCGAAGCATAAAGACTGCTTCTTTTTCTTTTTGCCGAAGCCTTATCTTTAGAGCCGAAGCAACTGCCTGTGTTATGATGATGATCCTATGTATGCCTAAATGAATGTTTATGAATGCAAATGTATGATGTAATGTATGGTGCAAAATGAATGTTCAAACACACACATACGAAGCCACAACCATATCCTTCATTCCCTTAGGAATAATCAATCTCTTTGCCATTTATTTTTCGGCTTCACCGCTTATTTTTCGGTGTATCAGCGCTGACTTTTGTTGTAAGTTCTGCATCCCCTTAGGAACGTCTTTTGAACTTCTTCGCCTTCTATTTCGGCGGTATCGCGTTGACTTTTCGTGCTTCGCCTTATATTTCGGCGGAATCAGCGTTGACTTTTCGCTGTAAGCTCTGCATTCCCTTAGGAACGACTTTTGAGCATAAAACTTACACTGCGCTCCCTTAGGAACGACTTTTTGTAGCTTCGTCGTGCTCTGCATCCCCTTAGGGACGTCTTTTGAGCTTCTCTCTGCTTTTTGTTTTCTCTTTGCACTCGATGGTGCGTGCTTAGCTTTTACATTTACATCTTTGTGGGATATTTCTCTTGTAGAGCTGAAATAAAAAGAAAATTTACATGCTATGGCCCCATTAAAAACCTTTCTCCCCCTTTGGAAAGGAAAAGGGTGCTATAGAAAAAATAAAAATAAAAAGATTACATTAAGCTACACATAATATCGCCGAAGCTCATCCGCATTCCAAGATCTAGGAATGTCGTTGCCGTCCATATCCTTCAATCTGTAGGAACCGGGTCTTGACGAAGATATTACCAGAAAAGGTCCTTCCCACTTTAATTGTAACTTGCCTACTGTATCTGGGTTGGCAACTCTCCGAAGTACCAAGTGCCCTGGCCTGATATTTTTTAACTGAACTTTTCTGTCACGCCATTTTATTATTTCGGCTTGATATTTATTGATGTTCTCCACAGCCTGAAGTCTGATCCCTTCTATAGCATCTGTTGCCACAGAATAATCAGCTTCGTCCTCTGCCGAAGCCACTGTTCTTATTGATCCTGCTTTAGCTTCTTCCGGGGTTATTGCTTCGTCACCAAACAATAATTTGAATGGTGTAAAGCCTGTTGACCTTGACACTGTTGTATTGTGGCTCCACACCACTTTGATCAATTCATCTGGCCACTTTCCTCTGGGCTGATTAAAGATTAACTTCATTATTCCTGTCATTATAATGACATTGGCTCTTTCAACAAGTCCATTTGACTCCGGATGTCTAACCGATGCTAAATGAATCTTCGTGCCAATTTGTTCACAGAACTCTTTGAAGGCTTCGGCATCAAAGTGTGTTCCGTTGTCCACAGTAATAGCCTTCGGCACTCCGAAACGACAAACAATATTTTGCCAGAAAAATTTCTGAACAGTGACCGAAGTTATTGTGGCTAAAGGCTTCGCCTCAATCCATTTGGAAAAATATTCTACTGCCACCACAACATATTTTAAATTTCCTTGTGCTGGTGGAAGTGGGCCTAACAAATCAAGGCCCCACCTTTGCAACGGCCAAGTGGGCTGTATTAGCTGAGTCAGAGATGAAGGCTGTTTTTGATCTCTTGCACATTTTTGACAACCTTCGCACTTTTGGACTAATTCTGCTGCACCCGAAGCCGCCTTCGGCCAATAAAATCCTTGACGAAAAACTTTTCCCAGCAAGGGCCTAGATCCGATGTGAGATCCACACAGACCTGCGTGTATTTCCTTCATCAATTCTATACCTTCAGCTCTGGATAAACATTTGAGCAATGGAGAGCAGACTCCATGTTTGTACAATTCCCCTTCTATCAAGACATATGGTCTTGTTCTTGCCTCCATTCTTTTGTTATAAGCTTCATCACTTGAAAGACAATTCCCTTGAAGAAAAGATATTATTTCAGTTCTCTAATCTTCACTGTGCACTAGAGAAATAGTGAGCACTACTCTTTCCATGAGCTCAACCGAAAGTGCTTTTATTGTTTCAAAAAATACTTCGGAGGGTAAGGGGAGCCCCTGAGCCGCTGATTTGGCAAGCAAATCCGCATGCTCATTTTCACCTCTTGGAATACTTTTTACGGAAAATCCTTCAAAGGAAGCTTCCAACCTTTGGACTGCATCCAAATATTTTTCAAGCTTCGGATCTCGTGCCCTGCTGCTTTTATCGACATGGCCAGCTATGACTTGAGAATCAGTCTTTAAGATTGCCCTTCTTATTCCCATTGCCCTTAGTTTCCGAAGCCCCAATAAAAGTGCTTCGTACTCAGCAATATTATTTGTGCAACTGAAATCCAGTTTAACTGCGAAACATGTTTTGAAATTTGAAGGTGCGACTAAAACTGCAGCTGCTCCTTCTCCGAAGGTTCCCCAAGAACCATCGTAGAATACCGTCCAAGCTTCGTCATCTTTGCTTGTTCCTTCTTCGTGAGCCCCTGGCGTCCAGTCAGCTATGAAGTCGGCTAACGCCTGAGATTGAATTGAAGATCTGTGCACATAACCAATGGTGAATTCATTGAGTTCCACAGCCCACTTTCCAATCCTTCCAGTAGCATCTCTGTTCCTCATAATATCCTTCAAAGGCTATGATGATGGAACAATTATATGGAATGCTTGAAAGTAATGCCGAATCTTCCTGGAGGCCATTAGGTAGTGTTTGGTTGAGGAGCCAAGTAGAACAGAGCCGTTCCAAACCTGATTCTAGGAACGGAGCCGCTCTGTTCCGTGTTTGGTAATCTGGAACGGAGCGGCTCTGTTTTTTGTTTGGTTGCAGAGTGAACGGAATGGAGCGTGACTGTGAGAGCGGGATGGGAACGGAGCGGCTCCATCCGGTTGATTTTTTGGAGCGGAATGGTTCCGGATCTGAGGAGAATATTCCCTAATTGGAGCCATTCCGTTCTAGTTCCTTTGTAACCAAACATCAACAAAACTGGGATAGAACAACTCCGTTCTACTTGGCTCTTCAACCAAACACTACCAAGACAGCATATAGCACCTTCTCCAATTCTGTATAATTTTTCTTTGATAAACTGAGAACTTCGGAGACGAAGTATACTGGAGCTTTCTTTTTAGTTTGTCCTTCAAGCTTCTCCTAAACAAGTGCCGCATTCACTGCGGAGTGCGAAGCTAGCACATATAACAGTAGAGGAGCCCCTAGCACAGGTGGAGTTAATGTTGTTAGGTCTATCAGGTACTGCTTCAGCTCTTCGAAGGCTTTCTGCTGAACTGATTCCCATTGAAAGACTTCAGCCGACTTCAGCACTTCAAAGAATGGTAAATTTCTCTCTGCTGATCTAGATATGAATCGATTCAGAGATGTCAGTCTTCCTGACAGCCGTTGAGCTCCCTTCTTTGTGCTTGGCGACTCCATCCGAAGAATAGCTTCGATTTTATTTGGATTAGCTTCGATCCCTTTTGTCGAAACTAAACAACCAAGGAATTTCCCCTTCTTTACTCCGAAGACACACTTTTCTGGATTCAACTTCAGGCCAGCTTGCCTAAAGTTAGCAAATGTCTCCTGCAGATCAGCAATGTGATTTTCTTGTTTCATGCTTTTTTACTATGATATCATCTACATAAGTTAGCACATTTCTGCCTATCTGAGAATGAAGGACTTTCACTGTCATTCTACTGAAGCTTCCTCCAGCATTCTTGAGCCCCTCAGGCATCCGAAGATAACAATATGTACCACTGGGGGTTATGAAGCTGGTTTTTGGCTCATCTTCCTTCTTCATCCAGATTTGATGGTAGCCTGAGTAACAATCTAGTAGACTCATGAGTTCTGACGAAGCTGTTGCATCTACTAGAGAATCTATCCTTGGCAATGGAAACTCATCCTTTGGACATGCCTTATTAAGATCAGTAAAATCGATGCACATTCTCCATTTACCATTGGCCTTCTTCACCATAACAGTGTTAGCTAGCCATTCTGGGTATTTTACTTCTCTGATGACTCCAGCACTAAGAAGTCTTTTCACTTCATTCCGAGCACCTTAGGCTTTGTCATCAGACATTTTCCGAAGCCTCTGCTTTCTGGGTCTGAAGGATGGATCGACATTGAGCGAGTGTTCAATGACATCCCTGTTGACACCACAAAGATCGTTGGCGGACCATGCGAAGACATCTTTATTGTTGAACAGGAACCTTATTAGGTTTTTCTCCTGTTCTTCAGACAATTGAGATCCTAGCAACACCTTCTGCTCTGCTATATCTTCACATAAGAGCATGGGCTTCGGCTGATCGGCCGAAGCAGCCTTCTCCCTTCTGTACTTGTATTGCTCACAAGCTTTGGCTCCATCTATATTATGGATTGCTTTTGAATCTGTCCAGTTTCCTTCAGCCTTTCTGGCAGCTTCCTGGCTTCCATGAATAGCAATAGGCCCTTGATCCGAAGGTATCTTCATGCAAAGATATGCTGGATGAAGAATTGCTTCAAAAGCATTGAGTGTCCCACGACCAATGATTGCATTGTAGGGGTATTCCATGTCGACAATATCAAACACAATTTGCTCAGTTCTTGTATTGTTGACAAATCCGAAGGTCACTGGAATTGTGATCTTGCCGAGCGCTACAATCTGTCTTCCTCCAAAGCCGCAAAGAGGGTGTGTAGCATCATGAATCTTATCCTCTGGCTCTTGCATCTGTCTGAAGGCCTTAGCAAATATAATATCCGCTGCACTGCCTGTGTCAACCAGAACATTGTGAACCAGAAATCCTTTGATAACACAAGAAATAACCATAGCATCATTGTGAGGGTAATCCTTGAGCTGAAGGTCCTCTTGGGAGAAGGTAATTGGGATGTGGGACCATCTTGACTTGATGAAGGGTCCCTGCACCCCAACATGTTGTACCATTCTCTGTGCCTCCTTCTTCTGCTTCTTGTTGGCCGGCTCTGAGCATGAACCGCCTGTTATCGGGAGTACCAGCTTCGAAGCCAAAGCAGCTCCAGCTTGGTTGTTGATCGAAGCCATCAGCTTAGAAAGGTGGAAGTGAGTTCACCGGAGGTGGGCGCCAATGTTGGGGACTTGTTCTCAAATACTACGCATCAAGAACAAGGCAACACAGAAAATGTTAAACGTTAAAGTCCTTCGTCCTTCGAAGCATTATTTCCCTTGGGATATAATGATCTTTGGACGAAGGTTATGAAGGACATACCTTCAGCAGCATAACATATAATGATGAAGGAATCATATAAAATATGAAATAACATAAACAATCATGTACTATTATCGACTCATTTTTATTTTATCATTATGGAAAATAGAGATGATATCAAATTATAAATGTACCTTCGGCTTGAAAGAAGGTAAAAGTACAAGCGTGACGCAAAAGCAAATGCCAAGTCAACGTGAACAGTACGGGAGCACTGTTCATCTATTTATAGGCACGGGACGCAGCCCATATAAAATTACATTTATGCCCTTTACAATCGACTACAATAATCACACAAAACACCATGGGTCTTTAAGTCATTTCATATTTAAGTCGGTTCACCCCTTCGTCTTGAGATCTGTCACTGTGCTGAAGATTTATAGGTGATAGCTTCGGCGCTGCTTCTGAGAGGATCTGCCGAAGGTGTTCTCTTTCTTTAGGATCTTCGGCTACGAAGCATACCCCCAACACCTGTCATCCGAGATCTACGTAGCCTTGGCGCGCAGGGAGAAGCTTCTCGTACAAGGGATGAGCACAGTGCACCGCGCAGCACGGGCACACTGCTTTGACAACGGACTGGACAGGTGCGCCGTTTGTAGGGTGGCCCTGGCGCCGCCTGCCAGCGGAATGGACAGGACGCAATAAATGTCGTGGGGGCACATCATCTGTCAGAAGGGTGGACAGGCGGCGTGTCCTCTCCGCAATAAATGCGGAGGCCGCGCGGCTCAGAGCCCTTATGTCATGCTCCGCCCGCTGGCCTACGTCACGGACAATAAGCCATGTGGCTGCATTAGACCCTCGGCTGAGCGGGGGGGGGGGGGGGGCGGAGGCGCTACGGATAGAGTCAGGACACGCATCAAACCCGGACCCAGGCCTAGGTGATGACACTCCCTTTCCCGGGACCTTGTTATGGGCGGTCCGGAGCTCGCTCGGTGGGGTCCAAACCCTTTCCAATGGCTTCGGGCTGCTTTACTTCGGGGGTTCGGGTTGTGCGCATAGGGGTCCTGCGCCTTCTGGGCCCGATGGCATTGTCTCTGAGGATGCCACCTTAACTTCCCACGAGATACCCCTAGGGTCGTTCTCCGTGTGGCTAAGGGTAGCCACACAGGCATCGTGCCTTCATACCGCAGTAAGGGGTACCCCTAATCCAAGGTACCGACAGTGGCCCTCGGGCCCGCCTCTGGGGACGATGCGAGCCTGTAGGCGGGGCTAGAGCTTGACTGACGATCGGCTCACTGCTCCTGCACGCCCGTTGATGCAGTTACTGTTGGCCTGCCTATGGTTACGCCGACTGCCACGCCTACCCCCGTGGCTAACTGGCCCGTGACCTCTGTACTTAATAACTTTGTTGGGCCATGCGCGGGTTGCCTCGAGTCGCTGCATTGGTTTTTGAAAATTTATCTTCTCAGTCTTCTACGACGGTCTTGAGGAGGCGCGGTATTAGCGAGCGGCGGTGCAACTTTCCTGTACCCAGGAACCGGCACGCCGAGTGTATGACATGTGGGCCTGGGCCCCCATGCCAGAGGTTGAACCACCGGTTGCAGCGAAGCTCAGGGGGCGCGCACCCGCGGGGCAGTTGCATGCTCCTTGTGTGGTGGTTCACCTTCTTGACCGCGGGTTGTGGTGAAGATGGAAGGGCGTATAACCGTAGGGCGGTTGCATGCTCCTTGCACGAGTTATGCAGGGTCGGGCCCCCATGCCATAGGCTGGGTGCCTTAGTGTGCAATGGGGGAGACTTGCCCGTGACCCTTTGGGGCACGAGCGGGGAAATCTGCCTTTAAAAAGGAGTTCACCCCCCGGGCAGTAGTCATGCCTCGCCATTCCTGCATTCACCGCGCCCTTCCGCCTTCCGAGCCTCTGGATGGGGCGCGTCGGTGTTCGCTGGGGGAATCCGCGTCAGGGTCACCCCCCAGCGGTCTCACCACCGGGGAGCTCACGCTCTTCGTTTCCTGCACGGTGGTGCTGCCGATCTTGTCTTCTTCTTGCTGCTGTTGGAGGGACGCGACCTCGTGGGGGTTGGCGCTCTTCTGCCATCGCTCGGCTTCAAGGATTTTCATCATGCAGCCCGGCTGCAGTCTCTCGCCAGTGGTCATCTATAAGGATGACCACCAGCCTCATGGTGGAGAGAAGCGAGCCGGGCTGCGGCCTCCCCCCTGCCCTCAGCTTCAAGGATGTTCATCATCCTCGCTGGGGTGGAAGGCGAGCCGAGTCAGGGTCTTGCCTTCCGCATGGGCTGGTGACCCGCTTCTTCCTCCAACATTTGGAGGAGAAGGGTGTTCACCAGCCTTGCAGAGGAGGTGAACCTCGGCTACGCGGGGCCGGCCGGCTGCAGGCGCCGTCAGCTGCCACGTGTCTGGCTCCTTGGCCTGGATGGCTTTGGTGCCGCCTCCAACACTGCCTCTCGCCGTCAAGTGGGGCGTGGCTGTCCGTCCACCGCACGGGTGACGGTCGCGCCGTGCGCAGGTCTGCCGCACCCGTAGCGTCCCTTGCGCCACCGGCGACGCTGTTCCGACGTCGCCCGGGGGGTCGTACAAGACGTCGTACACCATGGAGGTGGGGGCCACGTTCTTGGATGGTCTTGTCCTCACCCCCGCAGGAGGACGGGGCCGAGGACCTCTCTGCACGCACTGAGGCATCCGCCGTCGCCGGTAAGCCACCGGTGCAAAGGTGGTCGCCTCCGCTGGAGGGGCTGCCCATTGCAGAGGTGGTCGCTGCCGTTGGTGAGGCTGCCCAGTGCAGAGGTGGTTGCCTCCGCTGGCGAGACCACCTGCGCCACCTGCCGCCGAGCCTCCAGCTCTTTGGCTTTAATGGCCTCGTTGTCGCCCCCCGTAGGAGGACGGGGGCGAGGACCTCTTCGCAATGGTGCACGCATTGAGGCGACCATCACCACTGTCACGCCGTCTTGGAGGGTTCCGCAAGGACAGTGGCCACGAACTTCCAACGTGATTCCACTGGCATCTGGTAGTTTATACCTACATAGTAGAGATGGAACTAGGATCTCGCTTGAAGGCGGATGTAATACTTTTGCTTTTTGTAAGGTACTTTTGAGTACTACTTATCAAGCAGCGCTAGCACTTATCTGTGCACCGCCTATTCTTGCTGTGTGTGATGCTGTTGACTCCTCCCTGGTACCTGGCCCCCACCTGGGATGTAGGCTTGATGTGTCGAGGCTGGATATCAGCGTATCTGAAAGGGTTGTCAACAACTTCCGAGAGGCAGCCTCGGCCGAGATCTAGACCTGTACACAGCTTCAACTATGGAGCGTTAGTAGTACACCCATAGGGTCCCCTGTCTGATATTAGCCATCCTTTGATTCATGCTCGGGACTCGCAGGTTTTAGTCTGGGTGGCCAAGTTGCGTGTCTGGACCCCCTTGGGTCGCGGCTCGAGATACTAGGACTCCCGTCGCAGGGTGGTGGGGTGTGCAGGCTTACGGTACTAGACCAGGCTAAGCGGCTACATGGCTCCGGACCACCCTAGGAGACAAGTGCCCATTCTCCTGAGCCGGACCCCAAGTTGTCGGACCTGTAGGACTTATAGCTCCAAATACTAAGGCACCCGTCACATAATGGTGGGCTATGCAGGCTTACGGTACGGGACCAGGCTAAGCGGCTACACTGCGCCGGACCACTCCATGGAACGGGCTCCCGTTCTTTGGAACCGGCCCCTAGGCTGTCGGACCTCCCAGCTTTCGTAAAGGAGGTCCTAAACTGCAAGCCTGGCTGTTCAATTTGGATGTCGTCATGTCAGGATAGATGGGAACCGTGCGGGTGGGTTAGATAAAGGGTATTATCTAAAAAACTGCAAGGTAAAACCATGTAGCAGCAAGATGGAACTATCATAGGGGCACATCTGAGGGGGTAATTCTTTTCTTTATAACTTATCATGCATGGGTGCGGACCAGTAGGCCGGATTTATGGGGACAGACCTCACTGGGTTGGCGTACACCTATGCATTACCTAGTTACAAAAAGGGAAATAAATTCGACCCCTCAGACTTGCTCCTATGGTTAGAACTTACAGAGATGCTCCAGCACCAGGGGGAGGCACTCCTTCCGTTGTAGCTAGACGGTCACCCTCGGATCGGCGTATTCCCGTTACCTTGAAGGGTCCTTCCCAACTAGGGGAGAGTTGCGGAGCCCTTCTTGGTTTGTGAAAGGGAAATAGGCTTACACCTTTTCCTAATTGATTTTGGTGGTTGAATTGTCCAACACAAATAATTGGACTAACTAGTTTGCTCTAGTCTATAAGTTCTATAGGTGCCAAAGGTTCACAACAAGCCAATAAAAAGACCAAAGATGGGTTCAAATAAAGAGAGCTAAAGAAATCCCAAAGGCACCCTGGTCTGGCGCACCGGACTGTCCGGTGTGGCACCGGGCAGTGTCCGGTGTACCAGGGAACTCGACGCTGAACTCGCTACCTTCGGGAAAATGGAGGCCGCTCCGCTATAATTCACCGGACCGTCCGGTGGCACACCGGACTGTCCGGTGTGCCAGCGGAGCAACGGCTACTTCGCGTGCAACGGTCGACTGCAACACATTTAATGCGTGCCTGCGCGCGCAGAGGTCAGAGCACGCGCAGCAGGCGCACCGGACAGTCTACAGGACTTGTCCGGTGCACCACCGGACAGCCCAGAGGCCCCACCAGTCAGAGCTCCAACGGTCGAACCCTAACGGCCGGGTGACGTGGCTAGCGCACCGGACAGTGTCCGGTGGCGCACCGGACTGTCCGGTACGCCCGTCGACAGCAGCCTCCACCAAACGGCTAGTTTGGTGGTTGAGGCTATAAATACCCCAACCACCCCACATTCAATTGCATCCAAGTTTTCAGACTTCTACACCTTACAAGAGCTATAGCATTCAATTCTAGACACAACCAAAGAGATCAAATCCTCTCCCAAGTCCGGAATCACTCCAATTCAAATAGTGACTAGAGAGAGCGACATTTGTGTTCATTTGAGCTCTTGCGCTTGGATTGCTTCTTTTCTTTCTCATTCTTTCTTGAGATACACTCAATTGTAACCAAGGTAAGAGACACCAATTGTGTGGTGGTCCTTGCGGGGACTTAGTGTCCCGTGTGATTGAGAAGAGAAGCTCACTCGGTCTAAGTGATCGTTTGAGAGAGGGAAAGGGTTGAAAGAGACCCGGTCTTTGTGACCACCTCAACGGGGAGTAAGTTTGCAAGAACCAAACCTCGGTAAAACAAATGCTTGTGTCTCACTCTTTATTTGCTTGTGATTTGTTTTTCACCCTCTCTCTCGGACTCGCTTATATTTCTAACGCTAACCCGGCTTGTAGTTGTGATTAACTTTGTAAATTTCAATTTTGCCCTATTCACCCCCCTCTAGGCGACTTTCAATTGGTATCAGAGTCGGTGCTTCATTAGAGACTAACCGCTCGAAGTGATGTCGGGAGATCATGCCAAGAAGGAGATGGTGACCGGCGACAAGCACGCTACAAGCCACGGGAAGGCTCCATCGGGAGAGTCCCACAACAAAGGGAAGGAGAAGGAATCCTCTTCCCACAAGTCGCATCGGAGTGCCGACAAGAAAAAGAAGATGAGGAAGGTGGTCTACTACGAGCCCGATTCTTCATCGCCATCCACCTCCGGCTTCGATGCGCCGTCCATAACTTCTAAGCGCCATGAGCGCAAGAAGTATAGTAAGATTCCCCTATGCTACCATCGTATTTCAAAGCGTACTCCTTTACTCTCTGTTCCATTAGGCAAACCACCGGTTTTTGACGGTGAAGATTATAATATGTGGAGTGATAAAATGAGGCATCATCTAACCTCACTCCACACAAGCATTTGGAATGTTGTTGAGTTTGGTGTACAGGTACCATCCGTAGGGGATGAAGACTATGATTTGGATGAAGTGGCCCAAATTCATCACTTCAACTCCCAAGCCACTACTATACTCCTCGCCTCTCTAAGTCGAGAGGAGTATAATAAGGTGCAAGGGTTGAAAAGCGCAAAGGAAATTTGGGACATGCTCAAGACCGCGCACGAAGGAGACGAGGTAACCAAGATCACCAAGCAGGAGACGATCGAGGGGGAGCTCGGTCGCTTCATGCTTCACCAAGGGGAGGATCCGCAAGCTATGTACAACCGCTTGAAGACCTTGGTGAACCAAGTGCGCAACCTCGAGAGCACAAAATGGGATGACCATGAGATGGTCAAGGTTATTCTTAGATCCCTCGTTTTTCTTAACCCTACGCAAGTTCAATTAATTCGAGGTGATCCTAGATACAAGCTAATGTCTCTCGAGGAGGTTATAGGAAAATTTGTGAGCTTTGAGCTAATGATTAAGGGCTCAAAGAAAATCATCAAGCAAGGCACCTCCTCCACGCCCGAGGCACAACTCGTCGCATTCAAGGCAACGGAGGAGAAGAAGGAAGAGTCTACACCAAGTAGGCTTCCCATCGACGCCTCAAAGCTCGACAATGAGGAGATGGCTTTAATCATCAAAAGCTTTCGACAAATCCTCAAGCAAAGGAGGGGGAAGGACTACAAGCCCCGCTCCAAGAAGGTTTGCTACAAGTGTGGTAAGCCCGGTCATTTTATTGGAAAATGTCCTATTTCTAGTGACAGTGACAGGGGCGACGACAAGAAAGGGAGAAGAAAGGAAAAGAAGAGGTATCACAAGAAGAAGGGCGGTGATGCCCATGTGTGCCGTGAGTGGGACTCCGACGAGAGCTCCACCGACTCCTCCTCCGATGAGGACGCCGCAAACATCACCGTCAACAAGGGACTCCTCTTCCCAAACATCGGCCACAAGTGCCTCATGGCAAAGGATGTCAAAAGGAAGAAGGTTAAATCTAAATCCTCCACTAAATATGCATCCTCTAGCGATGAAGACAATTCTAGTAATGAGGAGGATAATTTGTTTACTCTTTTTGCCAACCTTAACATGGAACAAAAAGAGAAGTTAAATGAATTGATTAGCGCTATTCATGATAAGGATGAACTCTTGGATAGCCAAGAGGACTTCCTAATTAAGGAAAATAAGAAGCATGTTAAGGTTAAGAATGCTTATGCTCTAGAAATGGAAAAATGTGAAAAATTAACTAGTGAGCTAAGCACTTGTCATGATTTGATTGCCAACCTTAGAAATGAAAACGCTAGATTAATTGCTAAGGTTGATTCAAATGTTTGTGATGATTCATATGCCAATCTTAGAAATGATCATGCTATTTCTATTGCTAAGATTGAAAAATTGAATGCCTCTCTTGTTAGCCTTAGGATTGAAAATGAAAAATTGATTGCTAAGACTAAAGATTTAGATGTTTGCAATACTTCCATTTCCAATCTTAGAGATGAAAATGATATATTACATGCTAAGATTGTTGAACTAAATTCTTGCAAACCCTCTACATCTACCGTTGAGCATGTTTCTATTTGCACTAGATGTAGAGATGTTGATATTGATGCTATTCATGATCACATGGTCTTAATTAAATAACAAAATGATCATATAGCAAAATTAGATGCTAAAATTGCCAAGCATGAACTAGAAAATGAAAAATTCAAATTTGCTCGTAACATGCTTTATAATGAGGGTTACATTTTGTACCCTGTCGGTTATCCCGAGCATAAAATTAGGAGAATTTATTCTAGGAAGTCTCACTCTGGCCCTAATCATGCTTTTATGTATAAGGGTGAGACATCTAGCTCTAGGCAATCAACTCGTGCTAAATTACCTAAGAAGAAAACTCCTAGTGCATCAAATGAACCTAGCATCTCATTTAAGACTTTTGATGCATCATAGGTTTTGACTAACAAATCCGGCAAAGTAGTTACCAAGTATGTTGGGGACAAACACAAGGGAGCAAAAACTTGTGTTTGGGTACCCAAAGTTCTTGTATCTAATGTCAAAGGACCCAAAACTGTTTGGGTACCTAAAATCAAGAACTAAATTTGTTTTGTAGGTTTATGCATCCGGGGGCTCAAGTTGGATCATCGATAGCGGGTGCACAAACCACATGACTGGGGAGAAAAGAATGTTCTCCTCCTACGAGAAAAACCAAGATCCCCAACGAGCTATCACATTCAGGGATGGAAATCAAGGTTTGGTCAAAGGTTTGGGTAAAATAGCTATATCTCCTGACCATTCTATTTCCAATGTTTTTCTTGTAGACTCTTTAGATTACAATTTGCTTTCTGTTTCTCAACTATGCAAAATGGGCTACAACTGTCTATTTACTGATGTAGGTGTCACTGTCTTTAGAAGAAGTGATGATTCAGTAGCATTTAAGGGAGTGTTAGAGGGTCAGCTATACTTAGTTGATTTCAATAGAGCTGAACTCGACACTTGCTTAATTGCTAAGACTAACATGGGCTGGCTCTGGCATCACCGACTTGCACATGTTGGGATGAAGAATCTTCACAAGCTTCTAAAGGGAGAACACATTTTAGGACTAACCAATGTTCATTTTGAGAAAGATAGGATTTGTAGCGCATGCCAAGCCGGGAAGCAAGTTGGTGTTCATCATCCACATAAGAACATCTTGACGACTGACAGGCCACTCGAGCTCCTCCACATGGACCTATTCGGCCCGATAGCTTACATAAGCATCGGCGGGAGTAAGTACTGTCTTGTTATTGTGGATGACTATTCTTGCTTCACTTGGGTGTTCTTTTTACAGGAAAAATCTCAAACCCAAGAAACTTTAAAGGGATTCTTGAGACGGGCTCAAAATGAGTTCGGCTTGAGGATCAAGAAAATAAGAAGCGATAATGGGACGGAGTTCAAGAATTCACAAATTGAAGGATTCCTTGAGGAGGAGGGCATCAAGCATGAGTTCTCTTCTCCCTACACGCCACAACAAAATGGTGTAGTGGAGAGGAAGAATAGAACTCTATTGGACATGGCAAGAACCATGCTTGATGAGTACAAGACTTCGGATCGGTTTTGGGCCGAGGCGGTCAACACCGCCTGCTACGCCATCAACCAGTTGTATCTACACTGAATCCTTAAGAAGACATCTTACGAACTCCTCACCGGTAAAAAGCCCAATGTTTCATATTTTAGACTCTTTGGTAGCAAATATTTTATACTTGTTAAAAGAGGTAGAAAATCTAAATTTGCTCCTAAGGCTGTAGAAGGCTTTTTACTAGGATACGATTCAAACACAAGGGCATATAGAGTCTTTAACAAGTCCACTGGACTAGTTGAAGTTTCTTGTGACATTGTGTTTGATGAGACTAACGGCTCTCAAGTAGAGCAAGTTGATCTTGATGAATTAGATGATGAAGAGGCTCCGTGCGTCGCGCTAAGGAACATGTCCATTGGGGATGTGTGTCCTAAGGAATCCGAAGAGCTCATTCAAGCACAAGATCAACCATCCTCCTCTATGCAAGCATCTCCACCAACTCAAGATGAGGATGAGGCTCAAGATGATGAAGAGGAAGATCAAGAAGATGAGCCACCTCATGACGACGACAATGATCAAGGGGGAGATGCAAT
Organism: Zea luxurians; assembly: GCA_029449295.1. Taxonomy (NCBI): domain Eukaryota; kingdom Viridiplantae; phylum Streptophyta; class Magnoliopsida; order Poales; family Poaceae; genus Zea; species Zea luxurians. Next base: position 33,813,544 of record JAOPSE010000016.1, on the reverse strand, counting down.
TGATCAAGACAAGGAGGATGAGCGAGTTGCAAGGCCACCACACCTAAGAGTCCACCAAGCAATTCAACGAGATCACCCCGTGAACACCATCCTCGGCGACATTCATAAGGGGGTAACCACTAGATCTCGTGTTGCACATTTTTGTGAGCATTACTCTTTTGTTTCCTCTATTGAGCCACACAGGGTAGAGGAAGCACTTCAAGATTCGGATTGGGTGATGGCGATGCAAGAGGAGCTCAACAACTTCACGAGGAATGAGGTATGGCATTTAGTTCCACGTCCTAACCAAAATGTTGTAGGAACCAAGTGGGTCTTCCGCAACAAACAAGACGAGCATGGTGTGGTGACAAGGAACAAAGCCCGACTTGTGGCCAAGGGATATTCACAAGTCGAAGGTTTGGATTTCGGTGAAACCTATGCACCCGTAGCTAGGCTTGAGTCAATTCGGATTTTACTTGCCTATGCTACTTACCATGGCTTCAAGCTTTATCAAATGGACGTGAAAACTGCCTTCCTAAATGGACCAATCAAGGAAGGGGTCTATGTTGAGCAACCTCCCGGCTTTGAAGACAGTGAGTATCCTAACCATGTTTATAGACTCTCTAAGGCGCTTTATGGGCTCAAGCAAGCCCCAAGAGCATGGTATGAATGCCTAAGAGATTTTCTTATTGCTAATGGATTCAAAGTCGGAAAAGCCGATCCTACTTTATTTACTAAAACACTTGCAAATGATTTGTTTGTATGCCAAATTTATGTTGATGATATTATATTTGGGTCTACTAACGAATCTACATGTGAGGAATTTAGTAGGATCATGACACAGAAATTCAAGATGTCAATGATGGGGGAGTTGAAGTATTTTCTAGGATTCCAAGTCAAGCAACTCCAAGAAGGCACTTTCATTAGCCAAACCAAGTACACTCAAGATATACTCAACAAGTTTGGGATGAAAGACGCAAAACCCATCAAGACACCCATGGGAACAAATGGGCATCTCGACCTCGACACGGGAGGTAAATCCGTAGATCAAAAGGTATACCGGTCGATGATAGGTTCTTTACTCTATTTATGTGCTTCACGACCGGATATTATGCTTTCCGTATGCATGTGTGCAAGATTCCAAGCCGATCCTAAGGAAGCTCACCTTAGGGCCGTAAAACGAATCTTGAGATATTTAGTTTATACTCCTAAGTTTGGCCTTTGGTACCCCAGGGGATCCACATTTGATTTAATTGGTTATTCCGATGCCGATTGGGCAGGGTGCAAAATTAATAGAAAGAGCACATTAGGGACTTGCCAGTTCTTGGGAAGGTCTCTCGTGTCTTGGGCTTCAAAGAAGCAAAATTATGTGGCTCTTTCAACCGCCGAAGCCGAGTATATTGCCGCAGGCCATTGTTGCGCGCAATTGCTTTGGATGAGGCAAACCCTTAGGGACTATGGTTACAAATTAACCAAAGTTCCTCTTCTATGTGATAATGAGAGTGCAATCCGCATGGTGGATAATCCCGTTGAGCATAGCCACACTAAACACATAGCCATTCGGTATCATTTTCTAAGGGATCACCAACAAAAGGGGGATATCGAGATTGTATATGTTAGCACCAAAGAACAATTAGCCGATATCTTTACCAAACCATTAGATGAACAAACTTTTACCAAACTTAGGCATGAGCTAAATATTCTTGATTCTAGGAATTTTTATTGATGCTTTTGCACACATAGCTCATTATTATACCTTTGATCATCTCTTTCATGTGCTATGACTAATGTGGTTTCAAGTCCATTTCATGCTAAGTCATAGATTGAAAGGGAAAAGGAGTCTTCGGTGAAGACAAGGCTTCCACTCCGCTCCATCGAATCATTCATCTGTTGCCGTCGCTCCACACATCTCTCCAACTTAGGTATAATCTTCACTCCTTATTTCTATCCAAAGGGGGAGAGAATAGTTCAAAAAGGGCTTATATTTCACTCAAGCATCCGTTTTTGGCGATTCATGCCAAAGGGGGAGAGAGTATTAGCCCAAAGCAAAAGGACCGCACCACCACCAATTTCAAAAATTGTAGTCTTTTATTTGGTATTAAAAGAAGTTTTTCAATTGATATCTTATTTTGATATAATTTCAAATTGATATACCCTCTTCAAAATTAATATCTAAAACCCTCTTGAACACTAAGAGGAGGATTTCATTAAGGGGGAGTTTTGTTTAGTCAAAGGAAAAGCATTTGAAACAGGGGGAGAAAATTTCAAAACTTGAAAATGCTTCTCAAAAATCTTATTCATTTACCTTTGACTATTTGCAAAAGAACCTTGAAAAGAATGTCCAAAACATTTTGCAAAACAAAACATGTGGTGCAAGCGTGGTCCAAAATGTTAATAAGAAAAGCCATCCATGCGCATCTAGTAAGTAATATTTATTGGTTTCATTCCAAGCAACCTTTGCACTTACATTATGCAAACTAGTTCAATTATGCACTTCCATATTTGCTTTGGTTTGTGTTGGCATCAATCACCAAAAAGGGGGAGATTGAAAGGGAAATAGGTATACACCTTTTCCTAATTGATTTTGGTGGTTGAATTGCCCAACACAAATAATTGGACTAACTAGTTTGCTCTAGTCTATAAGTTCTACAGGTGCCAAAGGTTCACAACAAGCCAATAAAAAGACCAAAGATGGGTTCAAATAAAGAGAGCTAAAGAAATCCCAAAGGCACCCTGGTCTGGCGCACCGGACAGTGTCCGGTGCACCACCAGACAGTGCCCGATGCACTAGGGAACTCGACGCTGAACTCGCTACCTTCGGGAAAATGGAGGCCGCTCCGCTATAATTCACCGGACCGTCCGGTGTATGCACCGGCCAGTGTCCGGTGGCACACCGGACTGTCCGGCGTGCCAGCGGAGCAACGGCTACTTCGCGCGCAACGGTCGACTGCAACGCATTTAATGCGCGCTTGCGCGCGCAGAGGTCAGAGCACGCGCAGCAGGCGCACCGGACAGTCTACAGGACTTGTCCGGTGCACCACCAGACAGCCCAGAGGCCCCACCAGTCAGAGCTCCAACGGTCGAACCCTAACGGCCAGGTGACGTAGCTGGCGCACCGGACTGTCCGGTGCGCCCGTCGACAGCAGCCTCCACCAAACGGCTAGTTTGGTGGTTGGGGCTATAAATACCCCAACCACCCCACATTCAATTGCATCCAAGTTTTCAGACTTCTACACCTTATAAGAGCTATAGCATTCAATTCTAGACACAACCAAAGAGATCAAATCCTCTCCCAAGTCTGGAATCACTCCAATTCAAATAGTGACTAGAGAGAGCGACATTTATGTTCATTTGAGCTCTTGCGCTTGGATTGCTTCTTTTCTTTCTCATTCTTTCTTGAGATACACTCAATTGTAACCAAGGCAAGAGACACCAATTGTGTGGTGGTCCTTGCGGGGACTTAGTGTCCCATGTGATTGAGAAGAGAAGCTCACTCGGTCTAAGTGACCGTTTGAGAGAGGGAAAGGGTTGAAAGAGACCCGGTCTTTGTGACCACCTCAACGGGGAGTAAGTTTGCAAGAACCGAACCTCGGTAAAACAAATCCTTGTGTCTCACTCTTTATTTGCTTGCGATTTGTTTTTCACCCTCTCTCTCGGACTCGCTTATATTTCTAACGCTAACCCGACTTGTAGTTGTGATTAACTTTGTAAATTTCAGTTTTGCCCTATTCACCCCCCTCTAGGCGACTTTCAGTTTGGTACTTGCCGTAGGACTAGGTCCCGACCCTAGGTTCCCATCTGCGTTTGACGAGGGAGCCCTTGTCTTCGGCTGTGGCCATTTCTGCATGAACCTGTCGGAAGTCTGGACTCGTGGGGAGTCTAGAAGGGTTTTCGGGGGAAGGCAGGCTTCGGCCCCATAGACCGGGGAGCACGGGGTCCCCCTGGGGGTCCATCTAGTTATCTCCACCGGAGTAGGAGCCTCCGGTGAAGACATCCTTTAGGTCCCCCTCGGGTGACTGATACCCGAGGTCCCGTTCAGTCGTGGCCACCTCGCCGTCGTCAGCCTTTTCTTTCCTAGGTCGGCAACGAGGTGGAGAGCCATCCTTGGAAGACTGCTCGTGCCGCTCGCTGATGCGTTTCGTGAGATCAACGATCTCGTGACACTCCGCGGCGTTGTGGCGACCGTTGGGGTGCACAGGGCATGGGCCGCTGTTACCCCTCTGCGGTCATGGGCGTTTGTTGCGGTCGCCCCGGCCCCCAGTCATGGTCGCAACGACTAGACGGTGGATCGTGATCTCTGGAAGTCGCGGTCCTTCTTCTTTTTCTTCTTACCGTCCCGAGGAGCAACACCCGAGCCTCCCGACTGGGCAACCCCGGTTTGTGGGGCCGAGTGCCATGCACGACCCTCGGCGGCTCTGGCGCATTTGTCGGCCAGAGCAAAGAGCGTGGGGACAGTCTCCACGTCATACATGGCCAACTTCTCCAGCATTTTCTTATCACATACTCCCTGTCGGAATGCCATGAGGATAGAAGCATCGGAAATGCGAGGTATAGTACCTCGCACCTTGGTGAAGCGGGAGATGAACGTTCAGAGAGTCTCCCTAGGCTCCTGCCTCACCGCATGGAGGTGGGCCTCCACACCGTGCTGCTAGTAAGCACTGGCGAAGTTCGCAACGAACCGCACGCAGAGCTCTTCCCAGGAGTAGACTGACCCTGGGGCAAGGTTCATGAGCCAAGTCCGGGCAGGTCCAGACAAGGCGACATGAAAATATGTCGCCATCACAGCGGTGTTTCCACCTGCTGCCGTGATGGCGGTGACGTACACCTGCAGGAACTCCGACGGGTTTGACGTTCCATCGTACTTTTCCGGCAGGTGTGGCCGGAACTTGGGCGGCCATGATGCCGCGCGGAGATGATCCGTGAGAGCGGCGCAGCCCACGCCGGCCAAGGGGACACCCGCTTGGGACCGGGTGCCCATTGGTGTCTACGGTTCTACCGCAGCGAAGTCTTGATCGAGGTTGCGGCCCTCGATGTTTTGGCGGCCCTCACGCACCCTCTCCAGAGAGACTCGAGCGTCATTGCGACCCTCGAAGTTTTGTCGGCGCTCCCGCACCCTCTCCAGAGATACCCGGGCATCCTCCCTCGCACGCCTGCGGTTGAGCTCTGTCCGGAGGTCGTTGGTCTGTGCGCCCCTCACTAAGGGTGAGCGCACAGACGCCAACGCCTCATGTTGGTGCCGGGATGATCGTGGCCTCGACCTGGTCAAGGTAGAATGTGCCATACTGAGCAGTTGGTCGACGTCGTCCCGCCATTGCTTCATGGCCCCTGGCGAGGCTGTGGAGCTTGGAGGGTGTCGTAGTAACTCCCTGGCTGCTGGCAACGCTCCTAGAGCCACCCTCGACGGAGCCCGGGATGTTTGTGCAGCTGTATGCTGCTGTGCGGCGTGTATAGCAGCAGTGCCCAGCACAGGGCGGTTGGGAACCTGTGGCGTGGAAGAAGCAGCTTCTTCCTCCACCATGAAATCCACCAAAGTCTCGGCGCGGTGCTCAACGATTTGCACCATCATGCTGAGCGAGAAAACAAGCAAAAACTTCAAGCCTAGCCCCCTACCTGGCGCGCTAAATGTTGGAGAGGAAATTCTCCGGCCGGGAGGTGGAGTGCACCCGCCCTAAGTCCTAAGATGTGGAGGGGGCTTAAGCGTTTTGCTTGTTAGAGTTCGGAGGGATGAACACAAGAACACGCAAGGGTTTAGAGTGGTTCGGGCCGCTGGAGCGTAATACCCTACTCCACTGAGTGTTGTATTGCTCGAGAGCTTGAGTTGTGTGTAAGCCTGGATGAACTGCGTCTGTGTTGTAACGTTGTATGTGAGAGCACCTAGAGGGGGGGGGTGAATAGGTGATCCTGTAAAAACTTCAAACTTAAGCCACAAACTTGTTAAGTGTTAGCACGATTATTGCCAAGTGGCTAAGGTGAAGTCTCAACAAAACACAATACCACAAGAATCAAGCACAGAGGGACACGGTGGTTTATCCCGTGGTTCGGCCAAGCCAATGCTTGCCTACTTCCACGTTGTGGCGTCCCAACGGACGAGGGTTGCAATCAACCCCTCTCAAGCGGTCCAAAGACCCACTTGAATACCACGGTGTTTTGTTGTTCCTTTCACTATCCCGTTTGCAAGGAATCTCCACAAATTGGAGTCTCTTGCCCTTACAAGTGTATGATCACAAAGAAAGCACAGAGTAAGGGAGGGAAGCAACACACACAAATCCACAACAAAAGCGCACACACACGGCCAAGACTCGAGCTCGAATGACTATCTCAGAGTTCACACTAGAACAGAGCTCGAATCACTTAGAATCACAAACGAATGCGCAAAGAACTTGTGTGGATGATCAAGAATGCTTAGGAGTTGCTTGTGTGTCTCCTCCATGCGCCTAGGGGCTCCTTTTATAGCCCCAAGGCAGCTAGGAGCCGTTGAGAGCAATTCTGGAAGGCTATCCTGGCCTTCTGTCGTCGGGGGCACCGGACAGTCCGGTGCACACCGGACATGTCCGGTGACCGATTTCTTTCCTTATCCAGCGCTTCTCGACCGTTGCAAGCTGGCGGAGATCTGAGAGCCGTTGGCGCACCGGACAGTCCGGTGCACACCGGACAGTCCGGTGCCGTCTTCCGACCGTTGGCTCGGCCACGTGTCCCGCGCCGATTGCGCGGCCGACCGTTGGCCCTGGCCGACCGTTGGCTCACCGGACAGTCCGGTGCACACCGGACAGTCCGGTGAATTATAGCCGTACGCCGCCGGCCAAAATCCCGAGAGCGGCCAGTTCGAGTCGAGTTGGCCTGGCGCACCGGACACTGTCCGGTGCACACCGGACAGTCCGGTGCTCCAGACCGAGCTGGGACTTGGCTGCACACAGCCAAGTCATTTCTCCTCTTCTCTCTTCCTGTTTCTAACACTTAGACAAATATGTTAGTCCACAAAACCAATGTACTAAGACTTAGAAACATACCTTTACTTCATGATTTGCACCTTGTTCATCCATGTACACAAATTCACAATTAAACACATGTGTTGGCACTTCAATCACCAAAATACTTAGAAATGGCCCAAGGGCACATTTCCCTTTCAATCTCCCCCTTTTTGGTGATTTATGCCAACACAACATAAAGCCACTAGAACAAGTGCAAACTCAATTCAAATAACACTTAAATTTATTTTGAATCAATTTTGGCATATATGGATCATCCTTTGCCACCACTTGGTTTGTTTTTGCAAATCAAACACAAATCTCTATCTCTAAGTTAAACACACATGTTTAAGCATAAAGAGAGTCATTCAAAAAGAGATTGATCAAGGATTTCAAAAACTCCCCCTTTTTCCCATAATCAATACTTCTCCCCACAAGAAGCCAACTTTTGACAAGAGAGACAACTTAAGAATTTTGACAAATCAAAAAACCTATTCTACTATTTTCAAAATCTCTCACTCTCAAGTGGTAGCTGATCCATTTATTGCTTTGGCCTTTATTTTCTCCCCCTTTGGCATCAAGCACCAAAACGGGATCAATTGTGGCCCTTTAACCCCATTGCCTCACCAAAATCTTCAATTAAGAGCAGATGGCAATAAGAGTTCATGAGATGGACTTAGAATAAATTACCCCTCATCGGAGTGCAGTGGAAGTCTTTCATGGTCCAAGTCCACCTTTTCCCTTTCAATTCTCCTTTGTGACTAACGCAAGCAAACTCAAACATATGGTTAGTCTCAAAGGGTCAAGTTGTAACACATCTCCCCCTAAACATGTGCATCACTTTGCGACGGACTTGTGAGGTCCAGGGAGTGTTTGTACAACTTGAGCACCATAATAAGCAACAATATGCAGAAAGAACATGATCAAGGGCATAAATACATGTATGCTACAATTCAATCCAAGTTCCGCGAATCTAAGACATTTAGCTCACTACGCAGCCTGCAAAAGGTCTTCTCATCTAAAGGCTTGGTAAAGATATCGGCTAGCTGGTTCTCGGTGCTAACATAAAACACTTCGATATCTCCCTTTTGCTGGTGGTCTCTCAAAAAGTGATGCCGGATGTCAATGTGCTTTGTGCGGCTGTGCTCAACAGGATTTTCCGCTATTCGGATAGCACTCTCATTGTCACATAGGAGTGGGACTTTGCTCAGATTGTAGCCAAAGTCCCTGAGGGTTTGCCTCATCCAAAGTAGTTGCGCGCAACACTGACCTGCGGCAACGTACTCGGCCTCAGCGGTGGATAGGGCAACGGAGGTTTGTTTCTTAGAGTTCCATGACACCAGGGACCTTCCTAAGAATTGGCACGTCCCCGATGTACTCTTCCTATCGACCTTACATCCAGCATAGTCGGAATCTGAGTACCCAATCAAGTCAAAGTTAGACCCCTTTGGATACCAGATCCCGAAGCAAGGCGTAGCGACTAAATATCTAAGAATTCGCTTCACCGCCACCAAGTGACACTCCTTAGGATCGGATTGAAATCTAGCACACATGCATACGCTAAGCATAATATCCGGTCTACTAGCACATAAATAAAGTAGAGATCCTATCATTGACCGGTATGCTTTTTGATCAACGGACTTACCTCCTTTGTTGAGGTCGGTGTGTCCGTCGGTTCCCATCGGAGTCTTTGCGGGCTTGGCGTCCTTCATCCCAAATCGCTTCAGCAGATCTTGCGTGTACTTCGTCTGGGAGATGAAGGTGCCGTCCTTGAGTTGCTTCACTTGGAACCCAAGGAAGTAGTTCAACTCGCCCATCATCGACATCTCGAATTTCTGCGTCATCACCCTGCTAAACTCTTCACAAGACTTTTGATTAGTAGAACCAAATATTATGTCATCGACATAAATTTGGCACACAAACAAATCACCATTACAAGTCTTAGTGAAAAGAGTTGGATCGGCTTTCCCAACCTTGAAAGCATTAGCAAGTAAGAAATCTCTAAGGCATTCATACCATGCTCTTGGGGCTTGTTTAAGTCCATAGAGCGCCTTAGAGAGCTTACACACGTGGTCGGGGTACCGCTCATCCTCGAAGCCAGGGGGTTGCTCCACGTACACCTCCTCCTTTATTGGCCCGTTGAGGAACGCGCTCTTCACATCCATTTGGTACAACCTGAAAGAATGGTGAGCGGCATATGCTAGCAAGATACGAATGGACTCTAGCCTAGCCACAGGAGCAAAAGTCTCCTCAAAGTCCAAACCTGCGACTTGGGCATAACCTTTTGCCACAAGTCGAGCCTTGTTCCTCGTCACCACCCCGTGCTCGTCCTGTTTGTTGCGGAACACCCACTTGGTTCCCACAACATTTTGCTTGGGACGAGGCACCAGCGTCCAAACTTCGTTGCGCTTGAAGTTATTAAGTTCCTCCTGCATGGCCAACACCCAGTCCGGATCTAGCAAGGCCTCCTCTACCCTGAAAGGCTCAATAGAGGAGACAAACGAGTAATGTTCACAAAAATTAACTAATCGAGATCGAGTAGTTACTCCCTTGCTAATGTCACCCAGAATTTGGTCGACGGGATGATCCCTTTGAATCATTGCTCGAACTTGGGTTGGAGGTGCCGGTTGCGCTTCTTCCTCCATCACTTGATCGTCTTGTGCTCCCCCTTGATCACACGCCTCCTTTTGATGAACCTGTTCATCGTCTTGAGTTGGGGGCTGCACCGTCGTTGAGGAAGAAGGTTGATCATGTTCATCCTGTTCCTGTGGCCGAACGTCTCCAATCGCCATGGTTCGTATAGCGGCCGCCGGAACATCTTCTTCATCTACATCATCACAATCAACAACTTGCTCTCTTGGAGAGCCATTAGTCTCATCAAATACAACGTCGCTAGAGACTTCAACCAAACCCGATGATTTGTTGAAGACCCTATACGCCTTTGTATTTGAATCATAACCTAATAAAAACCCTTCTACAGCTTTGGGAGCAAACTTAGAATTTCTACCCTTCTTCACTAGAATGTAGCACTTGCTCCCAAATACACGAAAGTACGATACATTGGGTTTGTTACCGGTTAGTAGCTCATACGAAGTCTTCTTGAGGAGTCGATGAAGGTAGACCCTGTTGATGGCGTGGCAAGCCGTGTTCACGGCTTCCGACCAAAAACACTCGGGGGTCTTGAACTCTCCAAGCATCGTCCTCGCCATATCGATTAGCGTCCTGTTCTTCCTCTCTACCACACCATTTTGCTGTGGTGTGTAGGGAGCGGAGAACTCGTGCTTGATCCCTTCCTCCTCAAGAAACTCCTCCACTTGAAGGTTCTTGAACTCGGATCCGTTGTCGCTCCTTATCTTCTTCACCTTGAGCTCAAACTCATTTTGAGCTCTCCTGAGGAAGCGCTTGAGGGTCCCTTGGGTTTCAGACTTATCCTGCAAAAAGAACACCCAAGTGAAGCGGGAAAAGTCATCAACAATAACTAAACCATACTTACTTCCTCCTATGCTCAGATAGGCGACGGGTCCGAAGAGGTCCATATGCAGCAGCTCCAGAGGTCTTGACGTGGTCATCACATTCTTGCTGTGATGTGCTCCTCCTACTTGTTTACCTGCCTGACAAGCTGCACAAGGTCTATCTTTTTCGAAATAAACATTGGTTAGACCTATCACGTGTTCTCCCTTTAGAAGCTTGTGGAGGTTCTTCATCCCCACATGTGCTAAGCGGCGATGCCACAGCCAGCCCATGCAAGTCTTAGCCATTAAGCATGCATCTAGACCGGCCTCTTCTTTTGCAAAATCAACTAAATAAAGCTTGCCGTCTAGTACACCCTTAAAAGCTAGTGAACCATCACATCTTCTAAAGACAGACACATCTACATTTGTAAATAGACAATTATATCCCATTTGACATAATTGACTAACAGATAGCAAATTATATCCAAGACTCTCCACTAAGAATACATTTGAAATAGAATGCTCATTAGAAATTGCAATTTTACCTAACCCTTTTACCTTGCCTTGATTCCCATCACCGAATATAATTGAATCTTGGGAATCCTTATTCTTGACGTAGGAGGTGAACATCTTCTTCTCCCCCGTCATATGGTTTGTGCATCCGCTGTCGATAATCCAGCTTGAACCCCCGGATGCATAAACCTGCAAGGCAAGTTTAGGCTTGGGTCTTAGGTACCCAACTCATGTTGGGTCCTGCAAGGTTAGCACAAATATCTTTAGGGACCCAAATGCAAGATTTATCTCCCTTGCATCTAGCCCCTAATTTCCTAGCAACAACCTTCTTACCCTTTCTACAAATAGCAAAAGGAGCATTACAAGCATAATAAATGGTAGAAGGTTCATTCACTATTTTCCTAGGAGCATGAATAACATTCTTTCTAGGCATATGAGCAATACTTCTCCTAGGCATATGCGCAACATTTCTCCTACTCATATTTCTATCATGCTTATGAGAGGAACTAGAGGCAAACATGGCATGAGAATCATAAACATGTGAATCATTATAAACATTTCTAGCATGTCTCCTATCATGGTATAAGAAAGCATGGTTCTTTTTAGCACTATTAGCCATAGGGGCCTTCCCTTTCTCCTTGACGAAGACGGGAGCCTTATGGCTTGTTAAGTTCTTAGCTTCCCTCTTGAAGCCAAGCCCATCCTTAATTGAGGGGTGTCTACCAACCGTGTAGGCATCCCTTGCAAATTTTATTTTATCAACTTCATTCTTGCTAGTCTTAAGTTGGGCATTAAGACTAGCCACTTCATCATTTAATTTGGAAATTAGAACTAGGTGTTCACTACAAGCATTAACATCAAAATCCTTACACCTAGTACAAATTTCAACATGTTCAACACAAGAATTTGATTTACTAGCTACTTCTAGTTTAGCACTTAAATCAATATTAACACTTCTTAAGGTAGAAATGGTTTCATGACAGGAAGATATTTCACTAGAAAGCATTTCATTTCTTTTTACTTCTAAAGCATATGATTTTTGTGCCTCTACAAACTTATCATGTTCATCATACAATAAATCTTCTTGCTTTTCTAAAAGCCTATCCTTTTCATTCAAAGCATCAATCAATTCATTGATTTTATCTATCTTAGATCTATCTAAGCCCTTGAATAAGCAAGAATAATCTATGTCATCATCACTAGACTCACTATCACTAGAAGAAGTATAAGTGGAGTCTTGAATACTCACCTTCTTCTCCCTTGCCATAAGGCAAGTGAGACGCTCGTTGGGGAAGAGAGCCGATTTGTTGAAGGCAGTGGCGGCGAGTCCTTCGTTGTCGGAGTCGGAGGAGGAGCAATCCGAGTCCCACTCCTTTCCTAGATGCGCCTCGCCCTTTGTCTTCTTGTATTGCTTCTTTTTCTCTCTTTTGTTCCCCTTTTCCTGGTCACTTTCATTATCGGGACAGTTAGCAATGAAATGACCAAGCTTACCGCATTTGAAGCATGAGCGCTTCCCCTTGGCTTTGGTCTTGCTTGGTTGTCCCTTGTGACCTTTAAGCACCGTCTTGAATCTTTTAATGATGAGAGCCATCTCTTCATCATTAAGGCCAGCCGCCTCAACTTGCGCCACCTTGCTAGGTAGCGACTCCTTGCTCCTCGTTGCCTTTAGAGCAATGGGTTGAGGCTCGTGGAGTGGTCCGTTCAACGCGTCGTCGACGTATCTTGCCTCCTTGATCATCATCCGCCCGCTCACGAATTTTCCAAGTACTTCCTCGGGCGTCATCATCGTGTACCTGGGATTCTCACGAATATTGTTCACGAGATGAGGATCAAGTACGGTAAAGGACCTGAGCATTAGGCGGACGACGTCGTGGTCCGTCCATCGCGTGCTCCCGTAGCTTCTTATCTTGTTGATAAGGGTCTTGAGCCGGTTGTACGTTTGCGTTGGCTCCTCGCCCCTTATCATCGCGAACCGTCCAAGCTCGCCCTCCACCAACTCCATCTTGGTGAGTAAGGTGACATCGTTCCCCTCATGAGAAATCTTGAGGGTGTCCCAGATTTGCTTGGCGTTGTCCAAGCCGCTCACCTTATGGTATTCATCCCTGCACAAGGAAGCTAGAAGAACAGTAGTAGCTTGTGCATTTTTATGAATTTGTTCATTAATGAACATGGGACTATCCGAACTATCAAAGTGCATTCCACTCTCTACAATCTCCCATATACTAGGATGGAGAGAGAATAGGTGACTACGCATTTTGTGACTCCAAAATCCGTAGTCCTCTCCATCAAAGTGTGGGGGCTTGCCAAGTGGAATGGAGAGCAAATGAGAATGTGAACTTTGCGGAATACGAGAGTAATCAAAGGAAAAGTTCGAATTAACCGGTTTTCTCCTCTCGTAGTCGTTGTGGTCCTCATCCTTTTGGGAAGAAGTAGACTCGTCGCTGTCGTAGTAGATGATCTCCTTGATGCGCCTGGTCTTCTTCTTCTTCCCTTCCTTCCGTCTTTGACCCGAGCCGGAGTCGGTAGGCTTGTCGTCCTTCGGCTCGTTGACGAAGGTCTCCTTCTCTTTGTCGTTGATCACTATACCCTTCCCCTTAGGATCCATCTATTCGGGCGGTTAGTCCCTTTGTGAATAGAACGGCTCCGATACCAATTGAGAGCACCTAGAGGGGGGGGTGAATAGGTGATCCTGTAAAAACTTCAAACTTAAGCCACAAACTTGTTAAGTGTTAGCACGATTATTGCCAAGTGGCTAAGGTGAAGTCTCAACAAAACACAATACCACAAGAATCAAGCACAGAGGGACACGGTGGTTTATCCCGTGGTTCGGCCAAGCCAATGCTTGCCTACTTCCACGTTGTGGCGTCCCAACGGACGAGGGTTGCAATCAACCCCTCTCAAGCGGTCCAAAGACCCACTTGAATACCACGGTGTTTTGTTGTTCCTTTCACTATCCCGTTTGCAAGGAATCTCCACAAATTGGAGTCTCTTGCCCTTACAAGTGTATGATCACAAAGAAAGCACAGAGTAAGGGAGGGAAGCAACACACACAAATCCACAACAAAAGCGCACACACACGGCCAAGACTCGAGCTCGAATGACTATCTCAGAGTTCACACTAGAACAGAGCTCGAATCACTTAGAATCACAAACGAATGCGCAAAGAACTTGTGTGGATGATCAAGAATGCTTAGGAGTTGCTTGTGTGTCTCCTCCATGCGCCTAGGGGCTCCTTTTATAGCCCCAAGGCAGCTAGGAGCCGTTGAGAGCAATTCTGGAAGGCTATCCTGGCCTTCTGTCGTCGGGGGCACCGGACAGTCCGGTGCACACCGGACATGTCCGGTGACCGATTTCTTTCCTTATCCAGCGCTTCCCGACCGTTGCAAGCTGGCGGAGATCTGAGAGCCGTTGGCGCACCGGACAGTCCGGTGCACACCGGACAGTCCGGTGCCGTCTTCCGACCGTTGGCTCGGCCACGTGTCCCGCGCCGATTGCGCGGCCGACCGTTGGCCCTGGCCGACCGTTGGCTCACCGGACAGTCCGGTGCACACCGGACAGTCCGGTGAATTATAGCCGTACGCCGCCGGCCAAAATCCCGAGAGCGGCCAGTTCGAGTCGAGTTGGCCTGGCGCACCGGACACTGTCCGGTGCACACCGGACAGTCCGGTGCTCCAGACCGAGCTGGGACTTGGCTGCACACAGCCAAGTCATTTCTCCTCTTCTCTCTTCCTGTTTCTAACACTTAGACAAATATGTTAGTCCACAAAACCAATGTACTAAGACTTAGAAACATACCTTTACTTCATGATTTGCACCTTGTTCATCCATGTACACAAATTCACAATTAAACACATGTGTTGGCACTTCAATCACCAAAATACTTAGAAATGGCCCAAGGGCACATTTCCCTTTCAGTATGCCTCCCCTTTAATAGTTCAAGGGGGCATGTACAAAGGTCCTGAACCCCGACATGTGGGCCCAGGGACAAATGGAAGGATGAACTACTGCTTGCCATGCCCGTGTAATCTCCATGTCCCCTGTCATCCGAGATCTGTGTAGCCTTGGCACGCAGGGAGAAGCTTCTTGTACAAGGGATGAGCACATTGCACCGTGCAGCACGGGCACACTGCTTTGACAACGGACTGGACAGGTGCGCCGTTTGTAGGGTGGCCCTGGTGCCACCTGCCAGCGAAATGGACAGGATGCAATAAATGTCGTGGGGCACATCATCCGTCAGAAGGGTGGACAGGCGGCGTGTCCTCTCCACAATAAATGCGGAGGCCGCGCGGCTTAGAGCCAGTCACACCCGGCTTTAAGGAACAAAACCAGGTGCAATCTCATACATGCGCCAAGAAGACAACATATATAATAACAGAGTGTATAGAGATAAATGTCAATAACATCAGAGTACTTATTACATAGCGGAAGTCTTATTACAAAACAAAAGAATAAATATAAAATGAACTAAGGATCGTCGGCACCAATGTCAACTGAGAAATGCCACCTAGATCAGATCAAACTCCTCGCCTTGTGGCTCTTCCTGAACCACCTGTTCTTCTCCTGTGGGGGTGTGAGACAGCAAGGGTGAGCTCACACATGATCATAGCTCAACAAGTTGTGGGGAACCAGTGGACATGAACTCACAAAGGTGCGAGTTCATGTGATGTGTAAGGCTAATCAATGACAGGGGTTAAAGCTGAGCATTGCTTTTAATTAGTTGGTCAAAATTTTATTAGCAGTTACTAAATGTAAGTAAATACCAAACCTTAAGTAAAGTAATTGAACAAAATTAATAATAAACCCATGCAATGCAAATGACAAATTGAATTTAAGTTCCATAATTTAATCATCAGAGAGTCCTGAGCTGCTCATGACCGCGAGCTCGGCTAGTATACCAGTTTTACACTCTGCAGAGGTTGTACCCTTTACCCACAAGTCATGTTACCCATCTGCCAAGGGATCGCGACTCCCATACACCTCTACCTAGGAGGCGAGGTAGGACAACACTACGAGGCCTTTACAAAGTTCCACTAGCTTCCGAAAACCCGCTACAGTTTATGGGAAGAGCACTTGCAAGAATCCCCCGTCTGACCGCCATCGCAGCTAAATCAACCCGAGAACCTCCTTGCATGCAACTCCCCTACTGCCCTTGCCCCTTTCGGGTAAGGTAGTCTTCCACTAGCCTTCCTAATTAGTCAGCCAAGGGCGTCCCATTAAACCCTTGTGGTGGCACGTGTTTCTCAAGTTAAGCTCTATGTTCCAATTAACATTAATGATCTTGACATAAACATAAATAGAATTACAAAAGAATTGGAACATAGATGTAATAAATGATTATACCAAAACCACGTAAAGCAATAGCAAACTCCCCAAGTGATTCAGGGGTAAACAAGGTAATGAGATAAACAATCTAGGGTGACCTATTGGGTCTCATCAAAATTAACCTATGCATGAATAAATGATATTAAAGAACATTATTGGGTAAAAAGTGGCCAAGGGCACAACTTGCCTTCAATGAGCTCCTGCTCAGCTACTTCTATCTACTGCTCACCAGGATCCTCAGACACGGGCTCTTCTACTCGCCATAATACAAACAAGCACAGTATACAGGAGAAAAATTAACATCACACCAAACATGTAACAAAATACATAGTAATAATCTACACATTAAAATAAAATCCTAGAAACAGGAAACATAATTTTTGGAGTTATAGATTTTAAGTTATGAATTTTCATAGATTTTATATGCTTGGAATAGGATTAAATGAGAATTAAATTTTCTTATTGTTTTCATGACAAAACAGAGACTCTAGGTGCTAGAGAATAAAATTACAAAATTTTAGGAAGTGGAATGGCTCAATTTAGACCAAGTATGGATTTTCTATTAATTTATCAAGTTCTAGTAATTGTTTTCATATTAAAAATCTATTTTCAGTTCATTTATTCAAATTTAAGTCAGCTCTGGACTAGGCCTCACTTTCCAGAGAGTATAGGGGCCTCGGGGTAAATTGCCCAAGTCACAGTGAACAGCACTCACTCGACGGCGGGTTCTATTCTCTAAAATTATAAGGGCTCATCTGCAAAACATGCGCAGCGAAGGTGTATCAGCTGATCTGAGACGTCAGATCAGAAATGGATGCCCCGGATTAGATTAGTTTTAACTCGAATCGGTATGCAGCCATGGTCATTGGATCCCGGATGGATGGCTTCGGATTCAAAATCGCCCAGAGTGAATTGCGCCCGCCAGATCCGGATCGGACGTCACAGATTGACCCGATCGAAGCGTCATCCAGGGGCCAATCTCGACCACACACTGGTCGATCCACGGTTGGCGGTTGTCGTTCCCACCCAGCAATACCCGCACAGCGGCGCTGCCTACTCACGACGGCGCCCCACGCCAGAGACCTCCCCACCCAATTTTTGCGGTGGTAAACCAGTGCCCCAGCTAGCGCAAAACGAAGCGGATGCGGTTAGGAGCAACGTGGCAGAATTCGCCCGCACCTACACACAGTGGGGATCATCGGCCACGCGAAGGGGTGAATCCACGGAGAAACCCAACTTCGGCGAGCAATTCCAAGGCTCCAAGAATCATACTCGAGCGCGGTGTAGACTTCTATGAACCAAGGAAGGTACCGCAGTTGGAAAGGGGAGTTACCGACGAGGAAGGCACAGAGGAGCAAGGATGCGGCGTCAGTCGACTCGACGGCAATTGCGTCACTGCCCCAATCGCTCTCCCTCACCCGACAGCTTGGTAATAGTAGGTCACGGTAGAAGGGGAAAAACTAGCCCACACGCGCGCACATATAAGCAAGGTCAGTACCGAACCACCTAGGTTCTGCGGTCGATGACTTGGGGTTTCAACGGCTTTCCCCCGCCAAGCTCGGTGCGGTGGTTGAGCGGCCTCGCCGACACCCGGTGGAATCAGGAATGACATGGCGGGTCCACCCACCAGTGGATGAGACGAAGTCGCGTATGCACAGGCGGCACTGACCAAGCGTCCCACGCATCAGGAGCTTTGAACGAGCGGGTGCGGCCGACTTATGCATGGACCCCGCAGGTCAGCGCATGGCACCCGGACTGGGCTTGCGCGATGCAGGGAAGGGACATGGGCCAAAATTCCGCCTGGCGGCCTAGTTAGGTGTCTTTATTCTTTTCTTTTATTTTCCTTTTCCTTTTTGATTCATTTTCTTTTCATTTGAATCTCTAATTTGAATTTTGGGTCTTGTTATGAAATTCACCTTTGAGTCAAATGTATAAACTCAAATCTGTGTCAGAATAATATATATCTTTTTATACTTATTTTTATTCACATAGTAATTTCCCTCTCTTTTCTAAATCCTAGAATTCTCTTTTAGATCTCAAGTTCCATTTTGGACTTTATTATGTTTCTTTTTATATTATTTTTATATTGTCACAAAAATGCACACAAAAATGGAAATCCCAGCATGATGCATAATTTATTTTTTTGGGTGTCTTTTGTTATTTATTTATTTGTTTTCATGTGATGTTCTCATGGAATGATAAATATAGATAACCTACATATATACAAAGGAATATCATTTCTCCTTTTAGGTTAACTTCCACAAATTACAAGTTGGGCATTACAAATCCTACCCCCCTTAAAAATAATCTCGTCCTCGAGATTTAGGAAGAACGAGGGAAAAGATGGGGAAAATCTATACGAAGCTCTTCTTCTCTTTCCCATGTTGCTTCATCTTCTCCGTGGTGACTCCATTGCACTTTGCACATTTTTATCACCTTATTTCTTGTAACTCGAGTCAATGTGTCAAGAATCTTGATAGAATACTCCGTGTAAGTCAAATCACCCTGAACACTGAGCTCTTCCATTGGTAACTGTTCCTCGGGAACACAGAGACACTTCTTAAGTTGAGACACGTGGAATACATTGTGCACATCAGATAGACTAGCAGGTAACTCGAGTTGGTATGCCATCTCCCCAACTCGCCTAAAGATCAAGAATGGTCCAATATAGCGAGGGGACATGAAAGGGAAATAGGGTCAAACCTTTATTTCCAATAAGAATTTTGGTGGTTGAATTGCCCAACACAAATTATTGGACTAACTAGTTTGCTCTAGAAAATATGTTCTACAGGTGTCAAAGGTTCACAACAAGCCAATACAAGTCAAAAGAAAGGGTTCAAACAAAGGGAGCAAAGCTAAACCGAAGGCAGCCCTGGTCTGGCGCACCGGACTGTCCGGTGTGCCACCGGACAGTGTCCTGTGCACCACCTGACAGTGTCCGGTGCACCAGGGAATCCAACTCCGAACTTGCCAGTCTCGGGAATTCTGGGAGCCGCTTCGCTATAATTCACCGGACTGTCCGGTGCACCACCGGACTGTCCGATGTGCCAGCGGAGCAACGGCTACTTCGCGCCAACGGTCGTCTGCAGAACGCATTCAATGCGCTACAGTGCGCGCCAGAGTCAGAGCAGCACCAGAAGGCGCACCGGACAGTATACAGTGACTGTCCGGTGCAACACCGGACTGTCCGGTGACCCAGAAGACAGAAGCTCCAACGGTCGAACTCTAACGGTCGGGTGACGTGGCTGGAGCACCGGACAGTGTCCGGTGGCGCACCGGACTGTCTGGTGCGCCATACGACAGCAGCCTCCACCAAACGGCTAGTTTGGTGGTTAGGGCTATAAATACCCCCAACCACCCACCATTCATGGCATCCAAGTTTTCAGACTTCCTACACCTTACAAGAGCTATAGCATTCAATTCAAGACACACCAAAGAGATCAAATCCTCTCCCAAGTCCAAAGATCATTTCCAATCAAATAGTGACTAGTGTGAGAGTGACTTGTGTTCATTTGAGCTCTTGCGCTTGGATTGCTTCTTTTCTTTCTCATTCTTTCTTGTGATCAACTCAATTGTAACCGAGGCAAGAGATACCAATTGTGTGGTGGTCCTTGCGGGGACTTAGTGTCCCGTTTGATTGAGAAGAGAAGCTCACTCGGTCTAAGTGACCGTTTGAGAGAGGGAAAGGGTTGAAAGAGACCCGGTCTTTGTGACCACCTCAACGGGAAGTAGGTTTGCAAGAACCGAACCTCGGTAAAACAAATCACCGTGTCACACTCTTTATTTGCTTGTGATTTGTTTTCACCCTCTCTCTCGGACTCGATTTTAATTCTAATGCTAACCCCGGCTTGTAGTTGTGCTTAAACTTTGTAAATTTTAGATTCGCCCTATTCACCCCCCTCTAGGCGACTTTCATTTGGTATCGGAGCCCGGTGCTTCATTAGAGCCTAACCGCTCAAAGTGATATCGGGAGATCACGCTAAGAAGGAGATGGTGACCGGCGACAAGCCCGTTACAAGCCACGGGAAGGCTCCATCGGGAGAGTCCCGCAACAAGGGGAAGGAGAAGGAATCTCCTTCACACAAGTCACATCAGAGTGGCGAAAAGAAGAAGAAGATGAGGAAGGTGGTCTACTACGAGACCGACTCTTCATCGCCATCAACCTCCAGCTCTGACGCGCCGTCCGTAACTTCTAAACGCCATGAGCGCAAGAAGTTTAGTAAGATTCCCCTACACTACCCTCGAATTTCTAAACGTACTCCATTACTTTCCGTTCCATTAGGCAAACCACCGGTTTTTTACGGTGAAGATTATAACATGTGGAGTGACAAAATGAGGCATCACCTAACCTCACTCCACACTAGCATTTAGAACGTTGTTGAGTTTGGTGTACAGGTACCATCCGTAGGGGATGAGGACTACGATTCGGACGAAGTTGCCCAAATCCGGCACTTCAACTCCCAAGCCACCACTATACTCCTCGCCTCTCTAAGTCGAGAGGAGTATAACAAGGTGCAAGGGTTGAAGAGTGCCAAAGAGATTTGGGATGTACTCAAAACGGCGCACGAAGGAGATGAGGTGACCAAGATCACCAAAAGGGAGACGATCGAGGGGGAGCTCGGTCGATTCATGCTTCACCAAGGGGAGGAGCCACAAGCGATGTACAACCGGCTCAAGACCTTGGTGAACCAAGTGCGCAACCTCGGGAGCACAAAGTGGGATGACCATGAAATGGTCAAGGTTATTCTAAGATCACTAGTTTTTCTTAATCCTACTCAAGTACAATTAATTCGTGGTGATCCTAGATACAAAATAATGTCTCCCGAGGAAGTGATAGGTAAATTTGTGAGCTTTGAGCTAATGATCAAAGGCTCCAAAAAGATCATCGAGCAAGGCGCATCCTCCTCCATACCCGAAGCACAACCCGTTGCATTCAAGGCAACGAAGGAGAAGAAAGAAGATTCTACCCCAAGTAGAATCCCCATCGATGCCTCCAAGCTCGACAATGAGGAGATGGCGCTTATTATCAAAAGCTTCCGTCAAATCCTCAAACAAAGGAAGGGGAAGGATTACAAGCCCCGTTCCGAGAAAGTGTGCTACAAGTGTGGTAAGCCCAGTCATTTTATTGCAAAATGTCCATTATCTAGTGATAGTGACAGGGGCGACGATAAGAAGGGAAAGAGGAGAGAAAAGAAGAGGTACTACAAGAAGAAGGGCGGCGATGCCCATGTTTGCCGGGAGTGGGACTCCGACGAGAGCTCCGCCGACTCCTCCTCCGACGAGGACGCTGCCAACATCGCCGTCAACAAAGGGCTCCTCTTCCCAAACATCGACCATAAGTGCCTCATGGCAAAGGACGGCAAGAGAAAGAAGGCAAAATCCAAATCCTCCACTAAGTATGCAACATCTAGTGATGAGGCCAATTCTAGTGATGATGAGGATGATTTGTTTACTCTCTTTGCCAACTTAAACATGCAACAAAAGGAAAAATTAAATGAATTGATTAGCACTATTCATGATAAGGATGAACTCTTGGATAGCCAAGAGGACTTCCTAATTAAGGAGAACAAAAAGCATGTTAAAGTTAAAAATGCTTATGCTCTAGAAGTAGAAAAATGTGAAAAATTAACTAGTGAGCTAAGCACTTGCCATGATATTATTTCCAACCTTAGAAATGAGAATGCCAATTTGATTGCTAAGGTTGGGAAGCTTGATGTTTGTGATGATTCAATTGTCAGTCTTAGAAATGATAACGCCAATTTAATTGCTAAGACTGATCAATTAAATACCTCTCTTGTTAGCCTTAGGAATGAGAATGAAAAATTGATTGCTAAGGCTAAGGAACTAGATGTTTGCAATGCTTCTATTTCCAATCTTAGAGATGAGAATGATATACTGCATGCTAAGATTGTTGAATTTAAAACTTGCAAACCCTCTACATCTTCCGTTGAGCATGTTACTTTTTGCACTAGATGTAGAGATATTAATGTTGATGCTATTCATGTTCACTTAGCTCTAATTAAACAACAAAATGATCACATAGCTCAACTTAATGCCAAAATTAATGAGCATGACTTAGAAAATGAGAAATTTAGATTTGCTAGAAGCATGCTCTATAGTGGGAGACGCCCTGGCATTAAGGATGGCATTGGCTTCCAACAGGGAGACAATGTCAAGCTTAATGCCCCACCTAAAAGATTGTCCAATTTTGTTAAGGGAAAAGCTCCCATGGTTCAGGATAACAAGGGTTACATTTTATATCTTGTCGGTTATCCCGAACACAAAATTAGGAGAATTGACTCTAGGAAGTCTCACTCTGGCCCTAATCATGCTTTTATGTATAAGAGTGAGGCATCTAGTTCTAGGCAATCAACCCATGCTAAATTGCCTAAGAAGAAAACTCTTAAAGCATCAAATAATCATAATGTTTCATTTAGAACTTTTGGTGCTTCTTATGTGCTAACCAACAAATCCGGCAAGGTAGTTGCCAAGTATGTTGGGGGCAAACACAAGGGGTCAAAGACTTGTGTTTGGGTACCCAAAGTTCTTGTATCTAATGTCAAAGGACCCAAAACCGTTTGGGTACCTAAAATCAAGAACTAAATTTGTTTTGTAGGTTTATGCATCCGGGGGCTCAAGTTGGATCTTTGACAGCGGGTGCACAAACCATATGACTGGGGAGAAAAAGATGTTCTCCTCATACGAGAAAAACCAAGATCCCCAACGAGCTATCACATTCGGGGATGGAAATCAAGGTTTGGTCAAAGGATTGGGTAAAATTGCTATATCACCTGACCATTCTATTTCCAATGTTTTTCTTGTAGATTCTTTAGATTACAACTTGCTTTCTGTTTCCCAATTATGTAAAATGGGTTACAACTGTCTTTTCACGGATTCAGGTGTTACTGTCTTTAGAAGAAGTGATGATTCAGTAGCTTTTAAGGGAGTATTAGAGGGTCAGCTATACTTAGTTGATTTCAATAGAACTGAACTCGATACTTGCTTAATTGCTAAGACTAACATGGGTTGGCTCTGGCACCGCCGACTAGCCCATGTTGGGATGAAGAATCTTCACAAGCTTCTAAAGGGAGAGCACATTTTGGGACTAACAAATGTGCACTTTGAGAAAGACAGGATTTGTAGCGCATGCCAAGCAGGGAAGCAAGTTGGTGTTCATCATCCACATAAGAACATCTTGACGACTGACAGGCCACTCGAGCTCCTCCACATGGACCTATTTGGCCCGATCGCTTACATAAGCATCGGCAGGAGTAAGTACTATCTAGTTATTGTGGATGACTATTCTCGCTTCACTTGGGTATTCTTTTTACAGGAAAAATCTCAAACCCAAGAGACATTAAAAGGATTCTTGAGACGGGCTCAAAATGAGTTCGGCTTGAGGATCAAGAAAATTAGAAGCGACAATAGGACGGAGTTCAAGAACTCTCAAATCGAAGGCTTTCTTGAGGAAGGGATCAAGCATGAGTTTTCTTCTCCCTACACGCCATAACAAAATGGTGTAGTGGAGAGGAAGAATAGAACTCTATTGGACATGGCAAGAACCATGCTTGATGAGTACAAGACTTTGGATCGGTTTTGGGCCGAGGCGGTCAACACTGCTTGCTACGCCATCAACCGGTTGTATCTTCATCGAATCCTCAAGAAGACATCGTATGAACTCCTCAGCGGTAAAAAGCCAAATGTTTCATATTTTAGAGTCTTTGGTAGCAAATGCTTTATTCTTATTAAAAGAGGTAGAAAATCCAAGTTTGCTCCTAAGGCTGTAGAAGGCTTTTTACTAGGATATGATTCAAACACAAGGGCATATAGAGTCTTTCAAGTCCACTGGACTAGTTGAAGTTTCTTGTGACATTGTGTTTGATGATACTAATGGCTCTCAAGTAGAGCAAGTTGATCTTGATGAATTAGATGATGAAGAGGCTCCGTGCGTCGCGCTAAGGAACATGTCCATTGGGGATGTGTGTCCTAAAGAATCCGAAGAGCCCATTCAAGCACAAGATCAACCATCCTCCTCCATGCAAGCATCTCCACCAACTCAAGATGAGGATGAGGCTCAATATGATGAAGAAGAAGATCGAGAAGATGAGCCACCTCAAGAAGATGACAATGATCAAGGGGGAGATGCAAATGATCAAGGCAAGGAGGATGAGCAAGTTCCAAGGCCGCCACACCCAAGAGTCCACCAAGCAATCCAACGAGATCACCCCGTGAACACCATCCTAGGAGATATTCATAAGGGGGTAACCACTCGATCTCGTGTTGCTCATTTTTGTGAAGATTACTCTTTTGTTTCCTCTATTGAGCCACACAGGGTAGAGGAAGCACTTCAAGATTCGGATTGGGTGATGGCAATGCAAGAGGAGCTCAACAATTTCAAAAGGAATGAGGTATGGCATTTAGTTCCACGTCCTAACCAAAATTTTGTAGGAACCAAGTGGGTCTTCCGCAACAAACAAGACGAGCATGATGTGGTGACAAGGAACAAGGCACGACTTGTGGCCAAAGGGTATTCACAAGTCGAAGGTTTGGATTTCGGTGAAACCTATGCACCCATAGCTAGGCTTGAGTCAATTTGAATATTACTTGCCTATGCTACTCACCATGACTTTAAGCTTTACCAAATGGACGTGAAGAGTGCTTTCCTCAACGGACCTATCAAAGAAGAGGTCTATGTTGAGCAACCTCCCGGCTTTGAAGATAGTGAGTATCCTAACCATGTTTACAAACTCTCTAAGGCACTTTATGGGCTTAAGCAAGCCCCAAGAGCATGGTATGAATGCCTAAGAGATTTTCTTATCACTAATGGCTTCAAAGTCGGAAAGGCCGATCCTACTTTATTCACTAAATCCATTGAAAATGATTTGTTTGTATGCCAAATTTATGTTGATGATATTATATTTGGGTCTACTAACAAATCTATTTGTGAAGAGTTTAGTAGGATCATGATTCAAAAATTCGAGATGTCTATGATGGGGGAGTTGAAGTATTTTCTAGGCTTTCAAGTGAAGCAACTCCAAGAAGGCACCTTCATTAGCCAAACGAAGTATATTCAAGATATTCTTACCAAGTTTGGAATGAAGGATGCCAAGCCCATCAAGACACCCATGGGAACCAATGGGCATCTCGACCTCGACACGGGAGGTAAATCCATAGATCAAAAGGTATATCGGTCGATGATAGGTTCTTTACTCTATTTATGTGCTTCTCGACCGGACAATATGCTTTCCGTATGCATGTGTGCAAGGTTCCAAGCCGACCCTAAGGAAGTTCACCTTAGGGACAAAAAGCGAATCTTGAGATATTTAGTTCATACACCTAAGTTTGGTCTTTGGTACCCCAAGGGATCCTCATTTGATTTATTAGGATATTTCGATGCTGATTGGGCAGGGTGTAAGATTAATAGGAAGAGCACATCAGGGACTTGTCAGTTTCTGGGAAGATCCCTGGTGTCTTGGGCTTTAAAGAAACAAAACTCAGTAGCTCTTTCTACCGCCGAAGCCGAGTACATTGCCGCAGGCCATTGTTGCCCGCAATTGCTTTGGATGAGGCAAACCCTTAGGGACTATGGCTACAAGTTTAACAAAGTCCCTCTCCTATGTGACAATGAGAGTGCAATCCGCATGGCGGATAATCCCGTTGAACACAGCCGCACTAAGCACATAGCCATTCGGTATCACTTTTCTG
Source organism: Zea luxurians (assembly GCA_029449295.1). Lineage (NCBI taxonomy): Eukaryota > Viridiplantae > Streptophyta > Magnoliopsida > Poales > Poaceae > Zea > Zea luxurians. The sequence continues at coordinate 33,787,608 of JAOPSE010000016.1, read as the reverse complement.
AGAGATCACCAACGAAAGGGGGATATCGAGATAGCCTACATAAACACCAAAGATCAATTGGCTGATATCTTTACCAAGCCTTTAGATGAGCAATCCTTTACCAAACTTAGGAATGAGCTAAATATTCTCGATTCTAGGAATTTTGATTGATTCTTTGCACACAAAGGTCATTATTATACCTTTGATAATATCTCTTTTATGTCTATGACTAATGTGTTTTCAAGTATCATCTTATGTTTAGTCATAGGTATTGAAAGGGAAATGGCGTATTCGGCAAAGAAGGCGCTTCCACTCAACTCCTATTGTGTTTGCCGGTACTCCGCATCGTTCTCCACTTTGGTATAATCTTCACCCTTATTTTTGTGTTTGCCAAAGGGGGAGAAAGTTTGGACAAGGGCTTATATTTCACTCACAAGTATCCATTTTTTGGCGATTCATGCCAAAGGGGGAGAAAGTATGAGCCCAAAGCAAAAGGACCGCACCACCACCTATTTTTAAAATGAAGTTTTATTGTGTTCGAAAGGGGGAGAAAGTAGTTCTTCGAAAATTGCAAAACCCTCTTGAACACTAAGAGGAGAATTTTTATTTAGGGGCAGTTTTGTTTTAGTCAAAGGAAAAGCATTTGAGACAGGGGGAGAAATTTTCAAATCTTGAAAATGCTTTCTTCAATCTTATTCATTTACCTTTGACTATTTGTAAAATGTTTTTGAAAAGAATTCTTCAAAGAATTTGCAAAACAAAACTCGTGGTGCAAACGTTGTACAAAATTTTAATAAAGAAGAAAACAATCCATGCACATCTATTTGAGATAAGTATATTGGTTTCAACTCCAAGCAACCTTTGCACTTACATTATGCAAACTAGTTCAATTCTGCACTTTTATATTTGCTTTGATTTGTGTTGGCATCAATCACCAAAAAGGGGGAGATTGAAAGGGAAATAGGGTCAAACCTTTATTTCCAATAAGAATTTTGGTGGTTGAATTGCCCAACACAAATTATTGGACTAACTAGTTTGCTCTAGAAAATATGTTCTACAGGTGCCAAAGGTTCACAACAAGCCAATACAAGTCAAAAGAAAGGGTTCAAACAAAGGGAGCAAAGCTAAACTGAAGGCAGCCCTGGTCTGGCGCACCGGACTGTCCGGTGTGCCATCGGACAGTGTCCGGTGCACCACCGGATAGTGTCCGGTGCACCAGGGAATCCAACTCCGAACTTGCCAGTCTCGGTAATTCTAGGAGCCGCTTCGCTATAATTCACCGGACTGTCCAGTGTGCCAGCGGAGCAACGGCTACTTCGCGCCAACGGTCTTCTGCAGAACGCAATATGCGCTACAGTGCGCGCCAGAGTCAGAGCAGCGCCAGAAGGCGCACCGGACAGTATACAGTGACTGTCCGGTGCAACACCGGACTGTCCGGTGACCCAGAAGACAGAAGCTCCAACGGTCGAACCCTAACGGTCGGGTGACGTGGCTGGAGCACCGGACAGTGTCCGGTGGCGCACCGGAATGTCCGGTGGCGCACCGGAATGTCCGGTGGCGCACCGGAATGTCCGGTGCGCCATACGACTGCAGCCTCCACCAAACGGCTAGTTTGGTGGTTGGGGCTATAAATACCCCCAACCACCCACCATTCATGGCATCCAAGTTTTCAGACTTCCTACACCTTACAAGAGCTATAGCATTCAATTCAAGACACACCAAAGAGATCAAATCCTCTCCCAAGTCCAAAGATCATTCCCAATCAAATAGTGACTAGTGTGAGAGTGACTTGTGTTCATTTGAGCTCTTGCGCTTGGATTGCTTCTTTTCTTTCTCATTCTTTCTTGTGATCAACTCAATTGTAACCGAGGCAAGAGATACCAATTGTGTGGTGGTCTTTGCGGGGACTTAGTGTCCCGTTTGATTGAGAAGAGAAGCTCACTCGGTCTAAGTGACCGTTTGAGAGAGGGAAAGGGTTGAAAGATACCCGGTCTTTGTGACCACCTCAACGGGGAGTAGGTTTGCAAGAACCGAACCTCGGTAAAACAAATCACTGTGTCACACTCTTTATTTGCTTGTGATTTGTTTTCACCCTCTCTCTTGGACTCGATTTTATTCTAACGCTAACCCCGGCTTGTAGTTGTGCTTAAACTTTGTAAATTTCAGATTCGCCCTTTTCACCCCCCCTCTAGGCGACTTTCAGGACAATTTTCCCTTAACTTTGAATCTCCTCATTCCATGAAGTGGTGACACCTTGAGGTACACATAATCTCCTTCCTCAAATTCCAGTGGTCTCCTTCTATTATGAGCGTAGCTCTTTTGCCTAGTTTGGGATACCCACAAATTCTCTCGAATTATACGGACTTGTTCTTCTGCTTCTTGAATCAGTTCAGGCCCAAAGAACTATCTTTCTCCAGTCTGATCCCAATATAGAGGAGTCCTACACTTCCTCCCATATAAAGCCTCAAAAGGTGACATCTTCAGACTGGCCTGATAGCTATTATTATATGAGAACTCAGCATATGGTAGGCTTTTATCCCAACTTCCTCCATGCTGAAGGGCACAAGCTCTCAACATATCTTCCAATACTTGATTATTCCTTTCAGTCTATCCATCATTCTGAGGGTGATAAGTTGTACTAAAATTCAACTTTGTGTTCATATTCTCATGAAAGCTTCTCCAAAATCTTGAGGTAAATTGTGAACCTCGATCAGACACGATCTTCTTCGGTACTCTATGTAAACACACAATCCGAGCCATATATAACTCTGCCAGCTATGAGCCTTTATAAGTAGTCAACCTATCCACAATCACCCATATAACATCATATCCTTTCTGGGTGCGAGGCAATCCAGTAATGAAATCCATACCAATCTCTTCCCACTTCCACTCAGGTATCTTCAGTGGGTGCAGTAGTCCAGCTAGCCTCTGGTGTTCAGCCTTAACTCTTTGACATACATTGCACATAGCCACATGTGCAGCCACATCTCTCTTCAATCCATACCACCAAAATTTCCGCTTCAAATCCTCATACATCTTGGTACTACCAGGATGAATAGAATAATTCAAGTCATGGGCCTCCTTTAAAATAGTCTCTTAAAGGCTTTCAATATCAGGAACACACATCCTGTCCTTGAACCATACAGTGCCTTGCTCATCCTCTGTGAATTCTGGACCTCGACCTTCAGTAATCAGATCCTTAATCTCTTGTATTTTAACATCACCAATTTGTCCTTTGCGGATCTCTTGCTCCAAAGTAGGTTCCACATCAATAGTAACTCCTTCAGTGTGAGCAACTATCCACAGGTTAAGTCTCCTAAAATCCTCAACAGTCTCATCAGGTAGCTGGGCAACAATAGCTGAATGAACATGCTCCTTGCAACTCAAGGCATCTGCAACCAAATTTGCCTTGCCCGGGTGATAGTGAATCTCCAAATCATAATCCTTAATAAGCTCCAACCAACGGCGTTGCCTAAGGTTGAGATCCTTCTGAGTGAATATATACTTCAAACTCTTATGATCCATATATACTTGGCACTTGGTCCCCATGATATAATGTCTCCAAATATTAAGCGCATGCACAATGGCTGCCAATTCTAAGTCATGAGTGGGGTAGTTCAATTCATGTTTCCGCAACTGATGCGACACATAGGCAATCACATGTCCTTCTTGCATGAGCACACATCCCAAACCTTGGCCACATACATCACAATAAATATCAAATCCCTTCTGCAGATCTGGCATAACCAACACTGGTGGCGACATCAATCGCTTCTTTAATTGATCAAAACTATCTTGGCACTTCTCATCCCACTTAAATTCTCTGCCCTTCTCCAAAAGTGAGGTCATAGGCTTAGCGATCTTAGAAAATCCTTCAATAAATCTCCGATAATAGCCAGCAAGTCCCAAGAAACTCCGAATCTCAGTAACTGTAGTGGGTACTCTCCACTCCATTATCTCCTTAACCTTAGCAGGATCCACCGATATTTCTCCATTAGAAATGATGTGTCCAAGAAATGGCACCTCGCCAATCCAAAACTCGCACTTGCTAAACTTGGCGTAGAGTTGATTATCTCGTAGCTTCTGTAGCACCAATCTCAGATGTTCCTCATGATCGTTATCACTCTTGGAATAAATAAGAATATCGTTGATGAATACCACGACAAATCTGTCCAAATACTCCATAAACACCTTATTCATCAAATTCATAAAATAAGCTGGTGCATTGGTTAATCCAAACGACATAACAGTGAACTCATATAATCCATATCGAGTCGAGAATGCTGTCTTGGGAATATCCGATGGTCTAATCCTCATCTGATGGTAACCCGATCGGAGATCAATCTTCGAGAATACCCTTGCATCTCTCATCTGATCAAATAAGTCCTCAATACGGGGCAATGGATACTTGTTCTTCACAGTAACATCGTTAAGGGGTCTATAATCCACACACATCCGCTGTGATCCATCTTTCTTCTGTACAAACAGAACCGGTGCTCCCCAAGGTGAGGAACTCAGACGAATGTACCCAGCCTCTTGTAACTCAGTTAATTGCTTCTTAAGTTCCTTTAACTCTTCTATAGACATCCTGTATGGCCGTTTAGAAATAGGGGCAGTCCCAGGCAAGAGATCAATCACAAACTCAACTTCCCTATCGGGTGGCATCCCTGGTAACTCCTCTGGAAAGACATTCGGAAAATCTCTAACCACACGGATGTTGTCACCAACAAACTCCTCAGGTATAAAGAACATCGCACGTTTGGATGAGGTGGTTACTGCAATATTAACTTGAAATCTTTCTCCTTTAGGGCTGGTAAGTTCTACGGTACCTCTACCACAGGCTATAATGGCCTTTGCCTTTCTTAACCATGACATACCAAAGATCAGATTTATACTGCTTGCCTCTAATATTATAGCAGTAGCTCCAAATTCTCTTCCCATAATTGTTAATGTCAATCTACGTGTCATTTGATTTGCCTCAACAGGCCCTTTGGGTGTAATTACTATCATTGGTTTTCTCATATTTAGCAGTGGTATCTCATTTGTGTTGGCATATCGAGCAGACATAAACGAATGTGTAGCACCAGAATCAAATAATATGGTTGCAGGAATTGCATTAATGTAAAAAACATACCAAGTACGATGTCGGCACCATCAGGAGTAGCATCAACGCTGACTTGATTAACCCTTGCAATAGAGTATCCCTTGCCAGATCCTGGAGTCTGCTGCTTATTCTGAACTAGAGTAGTAGCAATCCTCTGTGGGCAAACATTTGCATAGTGTCCAGTCTTCCCACACTTGAAACAAGTAGTGCCTGCACTCTGCCCTGAAAACTTCGTCGGGGTGCCAGTGGGGGTAGCCTGACGAGGCGATGGAGTCCTCTGAGGTGATTGCAGAACTGGGCGCTGGCCTCCGCCAGTGCGAACTGGTGTACCCTGGGGTGACTGTAGCGAGGACGAACACTGATGCTTCCTTATCCTTGAGATATAGCTTTCCTCTTCAAATCTCCTAGCTGAACACGCTCGTGTTCAATAGCTAGAGCCTTATCAAGCAGCCTCTGAAATGATGGAAATATATGTGCCACTAGAGCATATTGTAGAGGTCCATTGAGTCCAATAAAATGCTCTTGCTTCCTCTCATCCTCAGCAACTTCATCTGGTGCGTATCTGGATAGCTGAATGAACTTGTCGTGATACTCGCTGACTAACATGCTTCCTTGCTTCAGTGATAGAAATTCCTTCTTCTTAATCTTCATTAATCCAGCTGGTATATGATAATTCTTGAACTGTGTGCTGAACTCTACCCAAGTAATAGTATCAGTAGCATCGTGGACAACAGTATATGAATCCCACCAATCAGCAGCAGGACCTGTCAGACGTCTGGAAGCATATAAAACCTTCTCTCGGTCAGTGCATTGAGCAATGTTCAACATCTTCTCTACAGACTTCAGCCAATCATCCGCGTCCAGTGGATCAGGAGAGCTTGCAAATGTAGGTGGCTTATGACTCATGAACTCTCTATGCTTATCTCGGGGTGGAACTGGTGGTGGTGGTGGAGGCAGGGGTACTTGTTGCTGTTGTAGCTGTTGCTGTTGCTGTTGTTGTTGAAATTGCTGTTGCAGCTGCTGTTGCGCCCTCCTTTCCTAGCGTATCTCCTCTCGTTCCTAGCGCAACTCCTGGCGTATCTCTTCTCGTTCCTGGCATCTCCTGGCGTTCTTGCTGCATCTGAGCGCGCATATCTACCATATTGTCCGCCATTTGTTGCATCGTCCTCATCTGAGCTGCAATCAGTGGGTCAACTCCTCCTGGTGGAGGATTAGAAGGATTCATCTCTACTGGCTGTGGCTGGGGTCGTCTATATATCCACCAAATGTGTCAATTAGGAGGCAAATCAATTCCACCACCCCGTCTGGTATTGACCATCTGAGTTAGATACATATGGTAAGAGAATAGTAGACAAGGCAGGTAGTTACGAATCATGTTACTTTGGGGAATTTATTAGCTAAACAGATTAATATTTTACCTACTAAAACTAACTCAATATCTTATGGTGGTACATGCTAATATGTCCATATATAATATTTCAATCAATCAAAAAAGCAAATCAGACATTTATCATCAGAACAATCAAACAACATTTTTAAATAAAGAAAATAGTTTTAATTTCGTCTTAGGTTCCCTATCTCTTAAGAAGATCATAGTCATAGGATTCCAAGGTGTGAAATCCATCTTGTCTTAGAGTAGAAAAGATAAGATTAATCGGAGTAGAAAAGCAAAAGGTGAGATAAGACCAAGATGAGATAAGTATAGAATGTATCAGAATAAGGTAAGTAGGGAAGGGTTTGTCCATTTCTATCTATGTTTCATCCTACAGTCAACATTTCCGCTGATACCACTTCTGTCACACCCGACTTTAAGGAACAAAGCCAGGTGCAATCTCATACATGCGCCAAGAAGACAACATATATAATAACAGAGTGTATAGAGATAAATGTCAATAACATCAGAGTACTTATTACATAGCGGAAGTCTTATTACAAAACAAAAGAATAAATATAAAACGAACTAAGGATCGTCGGCACCAATGTCAACTGAGAAACGCCACCTAGATCAGATCAAACTCCTCGCCTTGTGGCTCCTCCTGAACCACCTGTTCTTCTCCTGTGGGGGGGTGTGAGACAGCAAGGGTGAGCTCACACATGATCATAGCTCAACAAGTTGTGGGGAACCAGTGGACATGAACTCACAAAGGTGGGAGTTCATGTGATGTGTAAGGCTAATCAATGAAAGGGGTTAAAGCTGAGCATTACTTTTAATTAGTTGGTCAAAATTTTATTAGCAGTTACTAAATGTAAGTAAATACCAAACCTTAAGTAAAGTAATTAAACAAAATTAATAATAAACCTGTGCAATGCAAATGACAAATTGAATTTAAGTTCCATAATTTAATCATCAGAGAGTCCTGAGCTGCTCATGACCGCGAGCTCGGCTAGTATACCAGTTTTACACTCTGCAGAAGTTGTACCCTTTACCCACAAGTCATGTTACCCATCTACCAAGGGATCACGACTCCCATACACCTCTACCTAGGAGGCGAGGCAGGGCAACACTATGAGGCATTTACAAAGTTCCACTAGCTTCCAAAAACCCGCTACAGTTTATGGGAAGGGCACTTGCAAGAATCCCCCATCTGACCGCCATCGCAGCTAAATCAACCCGAGAACCTCCTTGCATGCAACTCCCCTACTGCCCTTGCCCCTTTCGGGTAAGGTAGTCTTCCACTAGCTTTCCTAATTAGTAATTAGTCAGCCAAGGGCGTCCCATTAAACCCTTGTGGTGGCACGTGTTTCTCAAGTTAAGCTCTATGTTCCAATTAACATCAATGATCTTGACATGAACATAAATAGAATAACAAAAGAATTGGAACATAGATGTAATAAATGATTATCCCAAAACCACGTAAAGCAATAGCAAACTACCCAAGTGATTCAGGGGTAAACAAGGTAATGAGATAAACAATCTAGGGTGACCTATTGGGTCCCATCAAAATTAACATATGCATGAATAAATGATATTAAAGAACATTATTGGGTAAAAAGTGGTCAAGGGCACAACTTACCTTCAATGAGCTCCTGCTCAGCTACTTCTATCTGCTGCTCACCAGGATCCTCAGACACGGGCTCTTCTACTCGCCACAATACAAACAAGCACAGTATACAGGAGAAAAATTAACATCACACCAAACATGTAACAAAATACACAGTAATAATCTACACATTAAAATAAAATCCTAGAAACAGGAATCATAATTTTTGGAGTTATAGATTTTAAGTTATGAATTTTCATAGGTTTTATATGCTTGGAATAGGATTAAATGAGAATTAAATTTTCTTATTGTTTTCATGACAAAACAGAGACTCTAGGTGCTAGATAATAAAATTACAAAATTTTAGGAAGTGGAATGGCTCAATTTGGACCAAGTATGGATTTTCTATTAATTTATCAAGTTCTAGTAATTGTTTTCATATTAAAAATCTATTTTCAATTCATTTATTCAAATTTAAGTCAGCTCTGGACTAGGCCTCACTTTCCAGAGAGTACAAGGGCCTCGGGGTAAATTGCCCAAGACACAGTGAACAACACTCACTGGACGACGAGTTCTATTCTCTAAAATTATAAGGGCTCATCTGCAAAACATGCGCAGCAAAGGTGTATCAGCCGATCTGAGACGTCAGATCAGAAATGGATGCCCCGGATTAGATTAGTTTTAACTCGAATCGGTATGCAGCTGAAAGGGAATTAGGCTTACACCTAGTTCCTAAATAATTTTGGTGGTTGAATTGCCCAACACAAACAATTGGACTAACTAGTTTGCTCTAGATTATATATTCTACAGGTGCCAAAGGTTCATCTATAACTATACTAAATCGACTGTCCGGAATACCGTAGATTATTCCGGACAGGAGAAGCTTTTTGGAAAAACAGGCCAAGCGCGGACCGTCCGGGCCCTTGCGGCGGACCGTCCGCGACACTAGGATGACTCTCGGACAGAACCAATGCAAAAATACAAGTTTCCACTACAGACTGTCCGGAGGAAAAGGAAAGACCGTCCGAGCCCACTCGCGGACCGTCCGGCCTCAGGCGCGGACCGTCCGGTCGGTAAGAAACCGAAAAACCCGAAGGTAACGGGTTCGGAGAAATGAATTATAGAGGGCCTCGCGGACCGTCCGGGGTGCACGACCGGACCGTCCGCGACTGGCTCTGTCTGACATCTGACGTCGCATTAAATGCAATATAGCCGTTGATATAGCCGTTACTGCTGACCGTTGCATTTTCAGCCGTTGATCTACAGGGGCGGACCGTCCGGACCTGGCTCGCGGACCGTCCGCGCTCAGCAGAATGGTGCAACGGCTAGGAAGTGGTTGGTGGCTATAAATACAACCCCAACCACCTCCATTCACTTCATCCAAGCATTCCAACCTTCAACATTCAATACAAGAGCTAGCAATCCATTCCAAGACACATTCAAAGCCTCCACCTCTCCAAGTTTCACAATTGAGAAAAGAGATCATTAGTGATTAGTGGCTTGAGAGAGAAAGTGATCCGTGTGCTATTTGTCGCTCTTGTTGCTTGGCTTTTTAATCGTGCTTTCTTGATTCTTTCATTGCAACCAAACTCACTTGTAATTGAGGCAAGAGACACCAATCTTGTGGTGATCCTTGTAGGAACTTTGTGTTCCAAGTGATTGAGAAAAGAAAGCTCACTCGGTCGGAGGGACCGTTTGAGAGAGGGAAGGGTTGAAAGAGACCCGGCCTTTGTGGCCTCCTCAACGGGGAGTAGGTTTGCGAGAACCGAACCTCGGTAAAACAAATCCACGTGTCTCACTTGTTATTCGCTTGCGATTTGTTTTGCTCGCTCTCTCGCGGACTCGTTATTGTTTCTAACGCTAACTCGGCTTGTAGTTGTGATTATATTTGTAAATTTCAGTTTCGCCCTATTCACCCCCCCTCTAGGCGACTATCAATTGGTATCGGAGCCAGGTTCTTCATTAGAGCCTAACCGCTCGAAGTGATGTCGGGAGATCACACCAAGAGGGAGATGGAGACCGGCGATGACAAGCCCACTACAAGTCAAGGGAGCACTTCATCCTCATCGGAAGAGTCCCGCACCAAGAGAAGAGAGAAGAAGAAGAAATCCTCCAAGCGGAAGGAGAAAAGATCTTCCTCTTCTCATCACAAAGAGAAGAAGGAAAAATCTTCTTCTCACAAGCCGCATCGGAGTGGGGACAAGCACAAAAGGATGAGGAAGGTGGTCTACTACGAGACCGACACTTCATCAACATCTACCTCCGGCTCCGACGCGGCGTCCGTCACTTCTAAACGCCAAGAGCGTAAGAAGTATAGTAAGATCCCCCTACGCTACCCTCGCATTCCTAAACATACACCTTTACTTTCCGTCCCATTAGGCAAACCACCAACTTTTAATGGTGAAGATTATGCTATGTGGAGTAATTTGATGCGATTTCATCTAACCTCTCTCCACAAAAGATTATGGGATGTTGTTGAGTATGGTGTACAGGTACCATCCGTAGGGGATGAAGACTACGACACGGACGAAGTGGCCCAAATCGAGCACTTCAACTCCCAAGCCACAACCATCCTTCTTGCCTCTCTAAGCAAGGAGGAATACAACAAAGTACAAGGGTTGAAGAACGCCAAGGAGATTTGGGACCTACTCAAGACGGCGCACGAGGGTGATGAACTCACCAAGATCACCAAGCGGGAAACGATCGAGGGGGAGCTCGGTCGCTTCCGTCTTCGCCAAGGGGAGGAGCCACAAGACATGTACAACCGGCTCAAGACCTTGGTGAACCAAGTGCGCAACCTCGGGAGCGCAAAATGGGATGACCACGAAGTGGTTAAGGTTATTCTAAGAGCCCTTATTTTCCTTAACCCTACTCAAGTACAATTAATTCGTGGCAATCCTAGATATACACAAATGACCCCCGAGGAAGTCATCGGGAATTTTGTTAGTTTTGAATGCATGATTAAGGGCTCCAAGAAGATCAACGAGCTTGATGAGCCTTCCACATCCGAGGCGCAACCCGTGGCCTTCAAGGCAACGGAGGAGAAGAAGGAGGAGTCTACACCAAGTAGACAACCAATTGACGCCTCCAAGCTCGACAACGAGGAGATGGCCCTAATCATCAAAAGCTTCCGGCAAATCCTCAAACAAAGGAAGGGGAAGGACTATAAATCCCGTTCCAAGAAGGTTTGCTACAAGTGTGGTAAGCCCGGTCACTTTATTGCTAAATGTCCATTATCAAGTGATAGTGACAGGGGCGACGACAAGAAGGGCAAGAGGAAGGAGAAGAAGAAGTACTACAAGAAGAAGGGCGGCGATGCCCATGTTTGTCGGGAGTGGGACTCCGACGAAAGCTCTAGCGACTCCTCCTCCGACGAGGACGCCGCCAACATCGCCGTCACCAAGGGCCTCCTCTTCCCCAACGTCGGCCACAAGTGCCTCATGGCCAAGGACGGCAAAAAGAAGGTAAAATCAAAGTCCTCCACTAAATATGAAACATCTAGTGATGAGGATAATGATAAAAATGAAGAGGATAATTTGCGTATTCTTTTTGCCAACCTTAACATGGAACAAAAAGAAAAATTAAATGAGCTAATTAGTGCCATCCATGAAAAGGATGATCTCTTGGACTCCCAAGAGGACTTCCTAATCAAGGAAAACAAGAAACATGTTAAGGTTAAAAATGCTTATGCTCTAGAGGTAGAAAAATGTAACAAATTATCTAGTGAGCTAAGCACTTGCCATGACATCATTGCCAACCTTAGAAATGAAAATGTCAAATTAATTGCTAAGGTTGATTCTCATGTTTGCATTGATCCTAGAAATGATAATGTTGATTTGCTTGCTAGGATTGATGAGTTGAATGTTTCCATTGCTAGCCTTAGAAATGAGAATGAGAAATTAATTGCTAAGGCTAAGAATTTTGATGTTTGCAATGCTACTATTTCCGACCTTAGAACTAAAAATGATATGTTGCATGCTAAGGTCGTTGAACTTAAATCTTGCAAACCCTCTACATCTAATGTTGAGCATGTTTCCATTTGTACTAGATGTAGAGATATTAATGTTGATGCTATCCATGATCACCTAGCCTTAATTAAAAAACAAAATGATCACATAGCACAACTTAATGCTAAAATTAGAGAGCATGACTTAGAAAATGAAAAATTTAAACTTGCTAGAAGCATGCTCTATAATGGGAGACGCCCTGGCATTAAGGATGGCATTGGCTTCCAAAGGGGAGATAATGTCAAAATTAATGCCCCTCCTAAGAACCTATCTAACTTTGTTAAGGGCAAGGCTCCCATGCCTCAGGATAACGAGGGTTACATTTTGTACCCTGCCGGCTATCCTGAGAACAAGATTAGGAAAATTCACTCTAGGAAGTCTCACTCTGGCCCTAATCATGCTTTTATGTATAAGGGTGAGACATCTAGATCTAGGCAACCAACCCATGCCAAGTTGCCTAGAAAGAAAATCCCTAATGCATCAAATGATCATGCCATGTCATTTAAAACTTTTGATGCATCTTATGTTTTAACTAACAAATCCGGCAAGGTAGTTGCCAAGATTGTTGGGGGCAAACACAAGGGCTCCAAGACTTGTGTTTGGGTACCCAAAGTTCTTGTATCTAATGCCAAAGGACCCAAAACCGTTTGGGTACCTAAAATCAAGAACTAAACTTGTTTTGTAGGTTTATGCATCCGGGGGCACAAGTTGGATACTCGACAGCGGGTGCACAAACCACATGACCGGGGAGAAAAGGATGTTCTCCTCATATGAGAAAAACCAAGATCCCCAACGAGCTATCACATTCGGGGATGGAAATCAAGGTTTGGTCAAAGGTTTGGGTAAAATTGCTATATCCCCTGACCATTCCATTTCTAATGTTTTTCTTGTAGATTCCTTAGATTACAATTTGCTTTCCGTATCCCAATTATGTCAAATGGGCTACAACTGTCTTTTTACTGATATTGGTGTTACTGTCTTTAGAAGAAGTGATGATTCAGTAGCATTTAAGGGAGTGTTAGAGGGTCAGCTATACTTAGTAGATTTTAATAGAGCTGAACTCGACACTTGCTTGATTGCTAAGACTAACTTGGGTTGGCTCTGGCACCGCCGACTAGCCCATGTTGGAATGAAGAATCTCCACAAGCTTCTAAAGGGAGAACACATTTTGGGACTAACCGATGTTCACTTTGAGAAAGACAGGATTTGTAGCGCATGCCAAGCCGGGAAGCAAGTTGGCATTCATCATCCACACAAAAACATCATGACTACCGACAGGCCACTGGAGCTCCTTCACATGGATTTGTTCGGCCCGATCGCTTACATAAGCATCGGCGGTAGTAAGTATTGCCTTGTAATTGTGGATGACTATTCTCGCTTCACTTGGGTATTCTTTTTGCAGGAAAAATCACAAACCCAAGAGACCTTAAAGGGATTCTTGAGACGGGCTCAAAATGAGTTCGGCTTAAGGATCAAGAAAATTAGAAGCGACAATGGAACGGAGTTCAAGAACGCTCAAATTGAAGGTTTCCTTGAGGAGGAGGGCATCAAGCATGAGTTCTCTTCTCCCTACACTCCACAACAAAATGGTGTAGTGGAGAGGAAGAATCGAACTCTATTGGACATGGCAAGAACCATGCTTGATGAGTACAAGACACCGGATCGGTTTTGGGCCGAGGCGGTCAACACCGCCTGCTACGCCATCAACCGGTTATATCTTCACCGAATCCTCAAGAAGACATCTTATGAACTCCTAACCGGTAAAAAGCCCAATATTTCATATTTTAGAGTTTTTGGTAGCAAATGTTTTATACTTGTTAAAAGAGGTAGAAAATCTAAATTTGCTCCTAAAACTGTAGAAGGCTTTTTACTAGGATATGACTCAAACACAAGGGCATATAGAGTCTTTAACAAGTCCTCAGGACTTGTTGAAGTTTCTTGTGACGTCGTGTTTGATGAGACTAATGGCTCTCAAGTAGAGCAAGTTGATCTTGATGATGTAGGTGAAGAACAGGCTCCATGCATAGCGCTAAGGAACATGTCCATCGGGGATGTGTGTCCTAAGGAATCCGAAGAGCCTCCAAATGCACAAGATCAACCATCCTCCTCCACGCAAGTATCTCCACCAACTCAAGTTGAGGATGAGGCTCAAGATGTTGAACAAGAAGATCAACAAGATGAGCCACCTCAAAATGACGGCAACGATCAAGGGGGAGATTCAAATGATGAAAACAAGGAGGATGAACAACCAAGGCCGCCACACCCAAGAGTCCACCAAGCAATACAACGAGATCACCCCGTCGACATCATCCTCGGCGACATTCACAAGGGGGTAACCACTCGATCTCGTGTTGCACATTTTTGTGAGCATTACTCTTTTGTTTCCTCTATTGAGCCACACAGGGTAGAGGAAGCACTTCAAGATTCGGATTGGGTGATGGCGATGCAAGAGGAGCTCAACAATTTCACAAGGAACGAGGTATGGCACTTAGTTCCACGTCCCAACCAAAATGTTGTAGGAACCAAGTGGGTCTTCCGCAACAAGCAAGACGAGCATGGTGTGGTGACTAGGAACAAAGCTCGACTCGTGGCCAAGGGGTATTCACAAGTCGAAGGTTTGGATTTTGGTGAAACCTATGCACCCGTAGCTAGGCTTGAGTCAATTCGTATATTATTAGCCTATGCTACTTACCATGGCTTCAAGCTTTATCAAATGGACGTGAAGAGTGCCTTCCTCAATGGACCAATCAAGGAGGAGGTCTATGTTGAGCAACCTCCCGGCTTTGAAGACAGTGAGTATCCTAACCATGTCTATAGGCTCTCTAAGGCGCTTTATGGGCTTAAGCAAGCCCCAAGAGCATGGTATGAATGCCTTAGAGATTTCCTTATTGCAAATGGCTTCAAAGTCGGCAAGGCCGATCCTACTTTATTCACTAAGACTCTTGATAATGATTTGTTTGTATGCCAAATCTATGTTGATGATATCATATTTGGGTCTACTAACAAATCTACATGTGAAGAATTTAGTAGGATCATGACACAGAAATTCGAGATGTCTATGATGGGGGAGTTGAAGTATTTTCTAGGATTCCAAGTCAAGCAACTCCAAGAAGGCACCTTCATTAGCCAAACGAAGTATACTCAAGACATTCTAAGCAAGTTTGGAATGAAGGATGCCAAGCCCATCAAGACACCCATGGGAACAAATGGGCATCTCGACCTCGACACGGGAGGTAAGTCCGTGGATCAAAAGGTATACCGGTCAATGATTGGTTCATTGCTTTATTTATGTGCATCTCGACCGGACATTATGCTTTCCGTATGCATGTGTGCAAGATTCCAAGCCGACCCTAAGGAATCACACCTTACGGCCGTAAAACGAATCTTGAGATATTTGGCTTTTACTCCCAAGTTTGGGCTTTGGTACCCTCGGGGATCCACTTTTGATTTGATTGGATATTCGGATGCCGATTGGGCGGGGTGTCGGATTAACAGGAAGAGCACATCGGGGACTTGCCAGTTCTTGGGAAGATCCTTGGTGTCTTGGGCTTCAAAGAAGCAAAATTCGGTCGCTCTTTCCACCGCCGAAGCCGAGTATATTGCCGCAGGCCATTGTTGCGCGCAATTGCTTTGGATGAGGCAAACCCTGCGGGACTACGGTTACAAACTAACCAAAGTCCCCTTGCTATGTGACAATGAGAGTGCAATCAAAATGGCCGACAATCCCGTCGAGCACAGCCGCACTAAGCACATAGCCATTCGGTATCATTTTCTTCGGGATCACCAACAAAAGGGGGATATCGAGATTTCTTATATTAATACTAAAGATCAATTAGCCGATATCTTTACCAAACCACTTGATGAACAATCTTTTACCCGACTTAGGCATGAGCTTAATATTCTTGATTCTAGGAATTTCTTTTGCTAGTCTTGCACACATAGCTCATAAATATACCTTTGATCATGTCTCTTTTATATATGCTATGACTAATGTGTTTTCAAGTGTATTTCAACCAAGTCATAGGTATATTGAAAGGGAATAGGAGTCTTCGGCGAAGACAAGGCTTCCACTCCACTCTACTACTCATCCTTCGCCGTCGCTCCACATCACCTCTCCAACTTTGGTATAATCTTCACTCATTCATTTCATGACCAAAGGGGGAGAAAGTACTTCATTGGGCTCTAATGATTCCGTTTTTGGCGATTCATGCCAAAGGGGGAGAAAATATGAGCCCAAAGCAAAAGGACCGCACCACCACCTAATTTTATAAATTTAATGATTTTATATTGGTAAATTTCAAAATTGGTATCTCTTTGTGTTCTAAAGGGGGAGCAACTAGTATTTTCAAAGTTGATGTCTTAAAACCCTCTTGAACACTAAGAGGAGGATCTCATTTAGGGGGAGTTTTGTTTAGTCAAAGGAAAAGCATTTGGAACAAAGGAAGAAAATTTCAAAACTTGAAAATGCTTTGCAAATCTTACTCATTTACCTTTGACTATCTTGCAAAATGCCTTTGAAAAGAATTTACAAAAGAGTTTGCAAAAACAAAACTTATGGTGCAAATGTGGTCCAATATGTCAAAAACAAAGAAACCATCCATGCGCATCACATAAGTATTTATATTGGCTCAATTCCAAGCAACCTTTGCACTTACATTATGTAAACTAGTTCAACTATGCACTTACATTATGTAAACTAGTTCAACTATACACTTCTATATTTGCTTTGGTTTGTGTTGGCATCAATCACCAAAAAGGGGGAGATTGAAAGGGAATTAGGCTTACACCTAGTTCCTAAATAATTTTGGTGGTTGAATTGCCCAACACAAACAATTGGACTAACTAGTTTGCTCTAGATTATATGTTCTACAGGTGCCAAAGGTTCATCTATAACTATACTAAATCGACTGTCCGGAATACCGTAGATTATTCCGGACAGGAGAAGCTTTTTGGAAAAACAGGCCAAGCGCGGACCGTCCGGGCCCTTGCGGCGGACCGTCCGCGACACTAGGATGACTCTCGGACAGAACCAATGCAAAAATACAACTTTCCACTACGGACTGTCCGGAGGAAAAGGAAAGACCGTCCGAGCCCACTCGCGGACCGTCCGGCCTCAGGCGCGGACCGTCCGGTCGGTAAGAAACCGAAAAACCCGAAGGTAACGGGTTCGGAGAAATGAATTATAGAGGGCCTCGCGGACCGTCCGGGGTGCACGACCGGACCGTCCGCGACTGGCTCTGTCTGACATCTGACGTCGCATTAAATGCAATATAGCCGTTGATATAGCCGTTACTGCTGACCGTTGCATTTTCAGCCGTTGATCTACAGGGGCGGACCGTCCGGACCTGGCTCGCGGACCGTCCGCGCTCAGCAGAATGGTGCAACGGCTAGGAAGTGGTTGGTGGCTATAAATACAACCCCAACCACCTCCATTCACTTCATCCAAGCATTCCAACCTTCAACATTCAATACAAGAGCTAGCAATCCATTCCAAGACACATTCAAAGCCTCCACCTCTCCAAGTTTCACAATTGAGAAAAGAGATCATTAGTGATTAGTGGCTTGAGAGAGAAAGTGATCCGTGTGCTATTTGTCGCTCTTGTTGCTTGGCTTTTTAATCGTGCTTTCTTGATTCTTTCATTGCAACCAAACTCACTTGTAATTGAGGCAAGAGACACCAATCTTGTGGTGATCCTTGTAGGAACTTTGTGTTCCAAGTGATTGAGAAAAGAAAGCTCACTCGGTCGGAGGGACCGTTTGAGAGAGGGAAGGGTTGAAAGAGACCCGGCCTTTGTGGCCTCCTCAACGGGGAGTAGGTTTGCGAGAACCGAACCTCGGTAAAACAAATCCACGTGTCTCACTTGTTATTCGCTTGCGATTTGTTTTGCTCGCTCTCTCGCGGACTCGTTATTGTTTCTAACGCTAACTCGGCTTGTAGTTGTGATTATATTTGTAAATTTCAGTTTCGCCCTATTCACCCCCCCTCTAGGCGACTATCAGCAGCCATGGTCATTGGATCCCGGATGGATGGTTTCGGATTCAAAATCGCCCAGAGTGAATTGCGCCCGCCAGATCCGGATCGGACGTCACAGATTGACCCGATCGAAGCATCATCCAGGGGCCAATCTCGACCACACACCGGTCGATCCACGGTCGGTGGTTGTCGTTCCCACCCAGCAATACCCGCATGGCGGCGCTGCCTACTCACGACGGCGCCCCACGCCGGAGACCTCCCCACCCAATTTTCGCGGTGGTAAACCAGTGCCCCAGCTAGCGCAAAACGAAGCGGATGTGGTTAGGAGCTACGTGGAGGAATTCGCCCGCACCTACACACAGTGGGGATCACCGGCCACGCGAAGGGGCGAATCCACGGAGAAACCCAACTCCGGCGAGCAATTCCAAGGCTCCAAGAATCATACTCGAGCGCGGTGTAGACTTCTATGAACCAAGGAAGGTACCGCAGTTGGAAAGGGGAGTTACCGACGAGGAAGGCAGAGAGGAGCAAGGATGCGGCGTCAGTCGGCTCGGCGGCAATGGTGTCACGGCCCCAATCGCTCTCCCTCACCCGGCAGCTTGGTAATAGTAGGTCACGGTAGAAGGGGAAAAACTAGCCCACACGTGCGCACATATAGGCGAGGTCAGTACCGAACCACCTAGGTTCTGCGGTCGATCACACGGGGTTTCAACGGCTTTCCCCCGCCAAGCTTGGTGCGGTGGTTGGGCGGCCTCGCCGACACCCGGTGGAATCGGGGATGACATGGCGGGTCCAGCCGCCAGTGGATGAGACGGAGTCGCGTATGCACAGGCGGCACTGACCAAGCGTCCCACGCATCAGGAGCTTTGAACGAGCGGGTGCGGCCGACTTACGCGTGGACCCAACAGGTCAGCGCATGGCACCCGGACTGGGCTTGCGCGATGCAGGGAAGGACATGGGCCAAAATTCCGCCTAGCGGCCCAGTTAGGTGTCTTTATTCTTTTCTTTTATTTTCCTTTTCCTTTTTGATTCATTTTCTTTTCATTTGAATCTCTAATTTGAATTTTGGGTCTTGTAATGAAATTCACCTTTGAGTCAAATGTATAAACTCAAATCTGTGTCAGAATAATATATATTTTTTATACTTATTTTTATTCACATAGTAATTTCCCTCTCTTTTCTAAATCCTAGAATTCTCTTTTAGATCTCAAATTCCATTTTGGACTTTATTATGTTTCTTTTTATATTATTTTTATATTGTCACAAAAATGCACACAAAAAATGGAAATCCCAGCATGATGCATAATTTATTTTTTGGGTGTCTTTTGTTATTTATTTATTTGTTTTCATGTGATGTTCTCATGAAATGATAAATATAGATAACCACATATATACAAAGGAATATCATTTCTCCTTTTAGGTCACTTTCCACAAGTTACAAGTTGGGCATTATAGAGCCCTTACGTCATGCTCCGCCCGCTGGCTACGTGTAACATCCCAGTTTTACCCCAAGGTCAGAAACCCTAAAACTCCTAACCCCCCCCTTCTTATTATCTCTTAAGGCCCCCACCTCATAAGACTTCTCATTCATCATATGCGTACACCATGGTTGTTAGTAGCACCTCACATAGAATTTTTTTTGGCACCCAAGAAACATAGATAAATATTTGTTCAAAAGAAAAAAAGGAGAAAAAGAGAAAAAGAAATAGAAATGGAAAAAGAATAAAAGGAAATCCCTCCCCCCCTCGGCTGGGCCGAATCCAGCCCAAGCCGCCTCCCTCGCGCGCGCCCGCCCCTCTCCCTCCCCGCGGCCCAAGCAGCCCAACATCGCGCGCCCGCGCCCACCCATGACACCCTAGCCCCACCCGTCAGCCGCGCTCCCCTCCCTCACGACCGCCCCTCCCTGGCAGACGGGCCCCGCCTGTCAGCTCCCTCCCCTCGCCCGTGACCAGGCCACTGGCTCGTTCACCGCCGACCACCGTCCGCCCCATCTCCTCGCCATTAACGCGCTCACCAGCTCGGTTGGCACCATGCGCCTCCGCTCACTGTGCCTGAGCCGTCCCTTCACCCCCGCCTGCCCGAGCTGTCCCGTCGCCATTTTGCGCCATCACCATCGTCATGGCAAGCTCGCCGGTGCTCACCACCCCTCCTCCCTTCCCCCTCCCCAGCCACCTATAAAGGATCGCCCCGAGCCCCTTGTTCCACCACACCAGGCCTCAGCCACTCCACCTCCCTCCCTCGGGCCCAATCGAGCTCAGTGCTGTCATCCCTCCCCTCTCCGGTGAGATCCGCCCTCCTCTCTCTAGTGGCTTATGACCAAATTGCTTTAGCTCTTGAGCTCCGCCTCTCTGTCGCAAGCTTAGCACACACCTTCTCGTCGCCTATTATGCCCAATGGCCTCGCCAGCGACTTCACCGCCGCGAGCACCCGCCACCGTGCCATGGACCGGCCACCCTAGGCACCCTCTGGCCAAATTGACTCCACCTCCGTGATCCCCTATCCCCGCTCGTGCTTTGCCACCATTCCGTCCATGCAGAACCATTTTCACATATATATATATATATATATATATATATATATATATATATATATATATATATATATATATTTATATGCTGATATTTTATGCACCAAAAATAGTTTAAATAAATTATAGGGCACAAAAATAATAATGTATAATAATTGGCACACCCCACTAACTCACCATGATTGATGTATTGTTCCTTATCTGTGTTGGTTAGCGGAAGAGGGATCCGATCCTCCAGAATTTGTAGCCCCGGAAGAAGGGCAGGAACCCGACCCCTCTGAGATAAATCTTTTGTGCCAGGAAAGCTTCGACGAAGGCAAGTCCATCCTTCCCTTGATGCATAATTTACCTATTCTCTCTACCACTACCTAAGCCGGGATTAAGGGATGGAATAATTGCATTATGAGCAGAGAGATAGCCCACATTAACAAACATCTTTAAGCACAAAATATGGGATGGGAAAAAGGGGCAGTGGTTTTGACCAAACAATGTTTTCAAAAAGTGTGCGATGAAGGGTATTCACCCTCATCACCTTGAGTGGGATGATCAGGGACTCCCTAGTTTAGGGGAGGGCCCAAGGTGATGGCTCAGCTGGTTTAGGCGTGAGCAGAAGGATTGTCCCCTCATATAAGGACCGGTTTGTCATCCTTCACTACCTGTACTCATGATAAGTACAACCACTCGAGACTGTATGGGCAGTCACTCAATCTGAACTCGTACGGTCCAAACCCAAGGGTTATGAAGGCTAGGGAGCACCGGGAGGATAAGGAGGGGGAATGTTTTGTCTGGTTTGGACATGGCGGTGGCCTGACTCCTTCCAGTATAACCATTAAGGTTAGGACGTGCGAGGAAGGAAAGATATTCGGATTCGGATCTCATTGGCCATGAGATCACAGAGTCGGACTAGTGGGTAAAGTGTACCCCTCTACGCAGAGTTCAAACCTATTTGAATAGTCCGTGTCCACCGGAATGGACGAGTCTGGCGTGGTATGACAATTAGTGTTTTACAACCTCCGTGAGCAGGGAAATGTGTGTGTGAGTGTGTTTTTGGAAATGAAAATGATGCCACGGGAGCGGGAAGCTCAGTGGTGGTTGAGTAATGTGTTATTTTTATTTCTTTAGGAAAAACCCTAAAAGTACTGCCTTTCTCTGAGAAAAAGAAGAGTGACTTCAACTCCACCATATAAAGCATGTATGATATAGGTCCCTTTCTCTTTACGAGAGCGGGATGGGCTTGCGAAATACCTAGTGTATTCACCCAGATTTATTTATGTTTTTCAGTAGCTAAAGACTTCTTTTCTGCTATGCTTGATTGAGGGGGCTGTGTTTGCACCCAGTTCTGCCTGTGGCTTGGGCTAGTTTATCTTCTACTGCGCTTTGTATTTTTGGCTCTCTCTCGGGCTTGTACTCTGGTCTTGTAATAACATTTCTTCGAACTCTGTACTATTTGAAGTAAGGAATGTGGTTACTAGCTTCTTGGGACTAGTAATTGTATCACATTTGAGTCCCAAAGGATCGGGGCGCTTCACTACGTCACGGACAATAAGCCATGTGGCTGCATTAGACCCTCAGCCGAGCGGGGGCGGAGGCACTACGGATAGAGTCAGGACACGCGTCAAACCCGAACCCAGGCCTAGGTGATGACACTCCCTTTCCCGGGACCTTGTTATGGGCGGTCCGGAGCTCGCTCGGCGGGATCCGAACCCTTTCCAATGGCTTCGGGCTGCTTTACTTCGGGGGTCTGGGTTGTGCGCACAGGGGTCCTACGCCTTCTAGGCCCGATGGCGTTGTCTTTGAGGACGCCACCTTAACTGCCCACGAGATATCCCTGGGGCCGTTCTCCGTGCGGCTAAGGGTAGCCATACGAGCATAGTGCCTTCATACCGCAGTAAGGGGTACCCCTAATCCAGGGTACCAGCAACAGCAAATAGTCATGTTCCAAAATCGTGCATTTCTGGTCATGTTAAGTGTTTTTCTAAATCTATCCGGCTCCATTCAAGTTTTTTTGAGTGCTTTGGTGTTTACTATTTGATACTCTTTTTATCTAGCTCATTATGAGACTTCCCTTTGTGGGTTGTCATGATAAATGTTTTTCTTTATGTCTGAGCTCATTCAAGAATTTTTTAGTGCTTTAGTGTTTTCTATTTTATTAATAAGATGTGTGATTTTACCTATCTATTTAGTCATTTGTACAATGGGCGTAGTCTAATTTTTTCTACATTAGTACATTGTTCCCAAGCACACAATAAGGTGTACTTAGACAAATCTAGCAAGCAAGGTATCACCATTTACCAATCAGACTCAAAATAGTAAACAAAGAGAATAAAAATTGGGGATTTAGGACTACGCGGGAGTCATCTTTTGAGGGACACGAAGAGACGATTTACTGGACACAAATGAGTAAATTGGGGACAATTAGGTGTTTCTCAGTCTATATTTTTATTGCGCCTAATATTTAGTTATATATCTTCAACACGTTTCATCAGGATTAGAATTAGATATATTGCTGCGATGTGTGATAGATCATCGGCGAGGCAAGATACTCGGTGGAGGGCATCATGAATTCAGATCATCAATCCCTGGCATCATGCCTCATCATTGGGTAAGAATAGTACTTGTTTTCTTATATTTATCTTTCATGCTCTGGAACTGTTGAGCTCAGGTATGAGTACTCATTTTTAGGACAGGAGAGAGGATACTACTCTACAACTTTCACATTTAGGAAGCATAAAAGGAAACAAGCAGAGATCGATTATATGCATATCTAATCATTATGTAGTTGATAATAACCTGCCTTTGAGTGATGATTTGTGATGTAATAACCTCCCATTTTTAGAAATAACAACCAATAAGTGTTTACTTCCCTTCCATTTTTATAATATATTGTCCTTTTGTTGATTTCTTTACTGCAAGTTAGTTCTAAGTTTTATTCTTTAAATTTAGTGAAGAATTAGAGCGAAGAGGTTTCACTAATATGCTTGTCTCTCTGTTTCACAGATCTTTCTAGCCAATTTCAACTATTCTACTATGTGTTTGCTTTTAATATAACAGTGAAAATTGACAGGAGAACAAAGGATCAAGTTTGAACAAGTTAGACATTAAAAATACTATTTTCTTTAATAAGCACATAAGGTAAGGCTAAAAATGATGCCCATAAATTGATTCTATCCACATATTTGAGAAGCCTGTCTTGCCTGCATGCCTTGTAGGTTCTATATGTCAACATATAGCATGCTCTGTTTCAATGGTTTAACTTGCATGGCTTTATAAGACTTGTAAATGACATGTTCCAATAGTTGTGTTTTATGTATCTTTCCTCTTAATTTAAAGTAGTCAACATTTGGTTCAGGATTGTTGTGATTTTAATAGTGGAATTTGTTGTCTGTAATGACAAGCTCTTTGTATTGTGGAGGAGGCTAATATGATATATGAAGCGCCTACCACCTGGACATATTGCTGCTTCTGCCACAATGATGTATTTGCCTCTACCAAATTAAATTGTAACCTACTTAATCTATAGTGCTAACTCTTTTATATGTATTAACTTTTTTGTGCTGCTTTCAAACTAATTTCTAGGCTGCAACAAAAGGTTACCACATTCATCATTTAGGAATGAGGGACATTACAAGGTCGGGTCCCTGCTGTCCGTTGTGGAGTCGATTCCTGCGTGCTGCTTCTACTACCCCGAGTATACTACGATGTTGCCGCCCTCTGGCTGATGCAACGTGAATAAGGTGACGGTGATTATTGTTTTGATGCCCGTAACAAGCTAATTCTGATTTTGGCTCTATCATTGTACTGACCGCTCACCTGATAAACTGAGAGTTATGAGTATGGTTTCAGGTCAGGTTATGTACCTATGTTCTACTCTTTCATCAGATCAGATTTTCTTTAGATAGAAAGGTTTACGTGCAGTGGAATCCATATTTCCAGATTGCAAAGTACTTAGTTTTTTGGATGCTATTGGTAGTTTTTATTTGTTTTTCTTTTTCTTTCCTTCTTTGGCTATTTTTGTGTTATTTTTCTGCTGTATTAATAAATGTGTACTCGCTTGTGCCATTTGTTTGAGAAATTACAATAGAACTACAAGTATATATCTCTGCCAATTTTGCCTCCTTTGCTTTTCATCTATGCATACAAGGTTTGCTAGATGTATGAGAGAAGATTAAATCACAAGGAATACTGAAATAGTGACAATTGATGGTTTTCATTACATAGGACATGTGAAATACTATTAGAAGAACATCTGCGTATAAATAATTATTTTTTAGATTTTTTTGTCTTGTTAGCATGAGCTCTCTCAAACATTGTCTTTGTAGAGGACTATGATGTTGATTATAAATTATGTGTTGTTTTTCTTACTATAATCATTGTAGGCTAACATTTTAATGAATAGTTTGTGTTCCGATGCAACGCACGGGCACTCACCTAGTGCCCTAATATGTAATCTATCTATACAGATTTTATGTTTGCGTTCTATTATGTGTGCCTCCTATCCTCTAGGCACTCAATTAATATTGTACAAGATCAGAATTGGGACTATTCTTAATAAGCCTACATGTATAGATAAGTGCTTGATAGATCAGATTAGGTGATCATCAGCAGTGGCGGAGCTCCGTAAAATTAACGCTCCGGGCCACTCTACAAATGTAATGATGTACTATTTCGTCTTTTTATTTTTTTCGCGTTTTAGTTCAAAAATGAACTAGCGGACGATAAATATTTAATAACGGGCATTTAAAACAATCCAGTGAAACTATGACAAGTAGGGAAAGTGAATTAGACATTCGAGAACAATTACTCACAATAGAGAAGAATCACGAGCACATGGCAGCATACAGTCAGCACTCAGGACACAACGCTCGCTGCTCAGGTGGTCGCTGCCCATTGGCCAGGGAAGCGCTCCGCCCTCGCCTATGCATAAGAAAAGAAAGGAAATCATGTTGAGGAAGTTGTATAGATTAGGAGAAGATGTAATGACAGGGGCGGATTTGGGCGGTGGCGTGGCGCCAGTACAGGCCGCGTGCGGCACTAACAGGGTCGCAGGGAGGCTGGAGGCGGATGGCGGAGGCAGAGGCCAGACTGGTGGTGGTGGATGCCCGAGTTAGAGCCCGCCCGGCCGCTTCGGAGGTTGCTATCTTGTGCCCTTGCTAGATCCGTGGAGCCTGAAGGTGTGGAGAGCGATAGAGGACTGGAGGAAGGCGGTCGCGCCGCTGTCAACATAGGAAGCGCAGCTGCATAGGTTTGTGAAATAATTGGAAGAGTCTGTGTTCTCGTGAGCGACCGAGGGAGGCTGCCAGTACCAGACTCAATCGCTGCAAGTAGAAAGTCTTTTGTAATATATTTTTTAGTCTAAAATATATTTTTGGGTTAGATTTTTTGGCTAAAAAACATAT
Organism: Zea luxurians; assembly: GCA_029449295.1. Lineage (NCBI taxonomy): Eukaryota > Viridiplantae > Streptophyta > Magnoliopsida > Poales > Poaceae > Zea > Zea luxurians. The sequence continues at coordinate 33,761,640 of JAOPSE010000016.1, read as the reverse complement.
ATATATATATATAATAGGGCTTTTGGGTTGCGTCCCAGGCCACGGACCAGATGGCCTGGAGCCTAGATCTGCCCCTGATCATCAGTGCTTTAAGCATTGTAAGAGTATTATCTAGGACTTTCAAAATCGGCTCTTATATATGTATGCCATCTTGAGGGGTTGTGTTGACACCTTTTCGGAGGCGCCAATCACTTCAAAAGAACCAGCGGCGGTGCTCTCTGGTCAGGCGCGGACGGTCCGCGGTACAGGGCCGGACGGTCCGCGACCTGGTGCAGGAGTCCGGGTTCCCTGCCTGACGGCCGGACAGTCCGCGCCCTAGGGCCGGACGGTCCGTGCGTACGCAGGGGCGGCGGAAGATCGCCGGCGGCACCTGGATCTCGCTCCCGGGAGGGACCCCGTCGGGGAGGAGAGATCCTAGGAGTTGTCTAGGCTCGGGCAGGCCGACCTAGACTCCTCTAATCGACGTAGAGTCGAGGAGAGGCGGAGAATTTGGGGATTGAGAGGCTAAACTAGAACTACTCCTAATTGTATAGGAAATAAATGCGAAATAGAAGTTGTATTGATTCGATTGATCCTTCCAAATCGGCCATAGACCTCTCTATTTATAGAGGAGGGGGGCTGGACCCTTTACACAACTGATTCCGAGCTAATCCCGCGAATATAGCTAACAACCGTAGCATAAAACTCGGAACCCTAAACTGCTCTGCGCATGCGCGGACCGTCCGGCCCACAGGCGCGGACTATCCGGACCGCGGACCGTCCGGCCTCAGGGCCGGACCGTCCGCCAGCTCAAAAGTGTGCTCAACATATGCCCCCTCCCTTTTGGTGGAGCTGAGCAAACCAAAAGCAACTAACTCGATGTGATTACATCGGTTCTCTTAGGCATCTTGCCACATACTAGGATGGTACTGTTTGAGGAAACGCCCATTCAAAGCCTTAGGCAAATTCTTGCCTTGTAATGTTTGTAGCAAATAGGCATTGCCAGACATCACCTGTTTTACTTTATAAGGACCCTCCCAGCTTGGTGACCATTTCCCAAACTTCCGGTCTTTATTCCTTAGAGGCAGAATGGTCTTCCACACCAGGTCCCCTACTTGAAATGATTTTGTTTTGACCTTCTTGTTGTAGGCCCTGGCTACCATGATCTTGTCCTTTTCTATTGCTTCCAAAGCTATCATCCTCTTGTCGGTCACCTCATCAATATTATCCATCATTGAATTATAATAATCAGTAATAGTTAGATCATTTTGTCTGGCAAACCTGACAGCATTCAAACTTATTTCCATAGGCAACACTGCTTCCTGCCCATAGACAAGCTCAAAAGGAGATACTTTAGTAGCCCTATGTTTAGATATTCTATGAGCCCATAAAGCTTCAGACAAAATCTTATGCCAATGTTTAGGATTATCAAATATCTTCTTTTTTATCAAATTAATCAATGTCCTATTACTAGACTCGGCCTGTCCATTGGCCTGAGCATAATATGGAGATGAATTAAGTAGCTTAATCCTGTATGATTCGGCAAATTCACGTACCTCCTTTGACATAAAAGAAGTACCTTGATCTGTAGTCAAGGTCTGGGGAATGCCGAATCTATGAATAATATGCTCAGTTATGAACTCAATTACCTCCTTGTGCGTCATGTTCTTCAGAGCAACGGCTTCAGTCCATTTGGTGAAATAGTCAGTGGCAACTAACACGAACCGATGCCCTTTGATGATGAAGGATGAATTTCTCCAATAAAGTCTAATCCCCATCCTCTAAAAGGCCAAGGCTTGATGATAGGATGTAATTCAGCTGCAGGGACCAACTGTAGGTCACCGAATTTTGACACACCTGGCAACCCTTGTAGTACTTGAAACAATCAGCTATCATGTTAGGCCAATAAAAACCAGACCTTCGCAACAGCCATTTCATCTTTGGAGCCGATTGGTGGGTACCACAAATTCCTTCATGTACTTCGGCCATGGCCAATATAGCATCATCTGGGCCCAAGCACTTAAGCAGGACGTCGTTGACTGTTCGGCGGTAGAGTTCATCACTCATCAAGACATACTTGAAAGTTGTTCGCCGAATGTTCTTATCTGTCCTGATATTGAGGTTTCTTAAATAATTAAGTATAGGTGTCCTCCAATCACTTGCATCGGCTTCATTATCAGCCGAATCAATTAAGAGAACATTTCTGGTAACCCCGGACGGTCCGGCGTCTCGACGCGGACGGTCCGCGACCTGGGGAATTTGCCCTGCACTGGTTATCAGATTCTCAGCGTTGTGAAATCTCCCTCGCTTTATCCGATAACCCGATGCGTCTTGTGCCAAATTGTTAGCTCTATGATTCTCAACTCTAGAGATATGCCGAATACTGAATTCGTCAAAAGAATGAATTATACCCCAACATTTTTCAAGGTAACTATTTAGAGTACCATCAAAACATTGATATTCTTCTAACACTTGTTGGACAACCAGCTGAGAATCACCAAATACCTTCACATGTTTTACTCCCATACCATTTAAAAGTTCTAAGCCGAATAGGAGGGCCTCATATTCGGCTTGATTATTAGTGCAATAAGTTTTCAATCAGCTAGAGAAGTCGAAGGAGACATTACTTGGTGAAACAAGTACAATGCCAATTCCTTGCCCTTCATTGCAAACCGATCCATCAAAATATAAAGTCCAAGGAGTAATAGTGAGGTATGACATGTCTAGTTTATGAATATCATTAATCCGATGTTCTACAATGAAATCCGCTACGACTTGGCCTTTCATAGATTTCAATGGTTCATAGGCCAAGTCATATTCTATGAGTGCATAAGCCCACTTACCAATTCTACCACTCATAATTGGGTTATGCAACATGTATTTGATCACATCGGCTTGACCGGAAACAGTGCAATGACTAGACAGTAAATAACATCTACATTTGGTGCATGCATAAAACAAGCATAAGCATAACTTCTCAATAAAAGTGTACCTTGTTTCAGCATCCACCAACCTTCGGCTTAGATATGTCACCACATGCTCCTTCCCCTCAGTTTCTTATGTCAGAACAGCCCCAATGACCTTATCCTCAGCTGCAATGTATAATCGGAATGGTACTCCTGCTCGTGGTGCTTTTAATACGGGAGCCGAAGATAAGTATTTTTTGATGAGATCAAATGCTTCTTGTTGTTCTGCCCCCAAGCGAATTCGGCATCATTCTTAAGCCGAAGAATAGGGGTGAACGCATCTTGATTAATGTGTCGGCTATGGGCATGGGATATTCGTCTTTAGGAGTTGCTCTATTTAAATTGCGAAAATCAATGCATACTCTAAGCTTACCTGACTCCTTCTTCTCCACCGGCACAATATTGGAGACCCACTCTGCGTATCTACACGGTCTGATAAAATCAGCTTCTAGCAGCCGGTGGATTTCGTCCTTAATGCGTGGGAGAAGATCTGGACGAAATGTTCTAGCTCTCTGCTTGAAAGGTCTGAAACCAGATTTAATAGGTAGCCGATGCTCTACGATCTCTCGGCTTAATCCAGGCATCTCAGTGTAATTCCAAGCAAAGCAATCTGAATATTCCTTCAATAGACCGATCATCTCATCTCTAGGATCGGTCTCCAGGGTCTTGTTTACAAAAGTCGGCCTTGGAGTTTTACCATCTCCTATGTCAATCTCCTCCAAAGGATCGGCCGATGTAAACCCCTGTCCTAGTTTATCAAGATCTCTGAATTCCTGTATCATGTCCCCCACAGAGGAATCAAATGATCTTTATGTGATGGCGGACTTTCCGGTCTCGGGGACCGGATCATCCGTAATACTGTCTTTTTGCTGCGGTAGATGTTTGGTCTTAAAGCCCGAACTATTTTGTGACAGACCAGACCATCCGGCTTTGAGAGCCGAACTGTCCGTGATCAAAGACTCATGAACTTTGTGTGTATTCATCATTTAAACTTTATTTAGGATTTAGCCGATTCTCCATCGGCTCTAGCATTACTGGAATGAAACCTTTCTTATCTATACTTATGAACTGATAATCAGAAAAATCTACTCCTGTGAGACATGTAGCAGTCTCATAAGTCCAGAGTACAGGGGCATCGGCCACAGCGATGCAGGCCGATACATCAGCATGTACTTGTTCTATATCATCGCCTACCCATTGTATTAACATTTGATGTAATGTAGAAGGTATACATTGATTGGCATGAATCCAATCTCTGCCTAGAATTAAATTGTAATTTCCTTCTACATCAGCGATGAAGAATGCAGCAGCAAGGGTCTTAGTCCCGATGGTTAATTCAACGGACGTGACTCCCCTGGCTTTAATCGAACTATCCCCAACATCGCTGAGGGTCATGTTGGTCTTGACAAGTTCGTCATCTTGTTTTCCTAATTTTCTGTATAATGAATAAGGCATTAGATTTACAGCCGCCCCTCCATCTACCAACATCTTAGCAATCGGTATTCCATCAATGTGACCGCGCACGAAGAGCGGCTTTAAATGATTTACCGATTCCTTTGGTTTAGTAAAGGCGGCTTCTTTAGGACCAAAATCGAACTGGGCAACAACAGGTTCATTGTTGCCGATAATAGTACAATCGGTAGAAAATGTAATAACATTTACATCCATACCTGGGCGTTCTGGAGAAGCCTCGTAGTCGACCAAGTCTTCTCCCAGCAGGTCGTCTTCCTCCATTGATGTTGACGTGTCGTTGGAGGCTTCTTGGTGCGGTGCGGACGGTCCGGACTCTGGGAGCGGACGGTCCGTGCCTGGTGCAGATTGCCCAGTCTTGCTGGCCAGGCTCCCTGCCATACCTGCAGGGTGCTATACAAATATTGTTTCATTTTCTATTTTTGTGGCCGTTTGATTTTCCTCAATGGCCTTTGGTCTCCATTTCTTTTGCGGTGGCGGGTACTGTGGGTGTGTGTCATTGAATATCTTTTCCGCCTCCTTTTCCTGGCTCTCCTTCGCTCTTAGGCGCTGTAATTTCCGCTTTTGGGACCGTGTCAATCCCGCTGGGCACCATCGAGGCATGGAGTATTTTGGATCGGCTGTTTTGATGGTAGTTGTATCTTCTTTTTTGGTTATGTTGGCCGATTCACCAAACATCATCGGCCTTTATTATCTTCCTGTATGACGACGTCTGCAGTACCTATTTTGATGACGTCCTTCTTTGTTGTCCTTTTGGTTGATGCAGGTACATGCCCCCCTACCAGATTGGTCGGCCTTGGAGGCCGAGTGGTCCGGCAATCCTGTTGGGTGTGTGCCTGATGACCGGATTGAGCGGTGCTTAATCGGTCTTGTACTGGTGGCGCTAACCTGTTAAAAACGGATGTTTGGGGTGCCCCCTGTAATACCCAAAAATGTATACAATGAGAATATTGTGGATCTCCTTATTTTGTGTGCCATCTAATCATTATAACAAGAGAATAACTATAGATAAGAATGAGTAATTAAAACGGATGACACTTAAATAAAATATACATCATGCTGGGATTTATTGTGTGTGTGCATTTGGTGACATAAATAAATCTACATTCAAATTGAGGATTTAATACCTACTTTGAATAAATAGAATAGAAGGAGAGGAATACTATAAAACACAAAATAAAACTTATTAAAAAAATCATATTGGCAAGTTCAAATTTAAATCTAACCCAAGGAAAAATTTGCCACAAAAATAATTTCTTTTAGAATTGAAGTTTTTGAATTTGGAAAGGAATGAAAGAATAATAAATAAATAAAAAAAAGGAAAGCAGTATTCGGTCGGGTGGGCCTCTATTCCTTGCTTTCGGCCCATCTTCGGATCCAGCTCGCGCAGCCCAGTCCCACTCGCCAGTCTTCCATCTCTCTCAGCGCTGCCATGTGGGCCCGGCTCACAGGCCGGTCTTCTTCCCCGCGAAATCGGCGCGGCATGAACAACCTTACGTCCTTTGCGCGGGTCGTTCCTTCAATTGTGCATCTCGGGGTCCCTGGCACCAGCACATATAAACCCGGCCGCGCGCAAGACCACGTCAACAATCTGGGCACAACCCCCCCCCCCATCGACGTCCGTGCCTCCACTAATCAGGGGAGGTCCACCGAGAAGGATAGGAGAGAGAAAGAGTTGTGCCGCATGCGCCAGTCACCCCGTTCGCGGTGTACTTGCGTCGGTGGTTGGTTGAGGATAATCCCCGGGCTCGACAGAGCCTTACGTGGTTGAAGGGTGGGGGCATCACCATCTCCGACGACTGTTGGCTCACCGTCGGATCTGCGTCTCGTGCTGACCTGCGCGGCCATCGTCAACCAGACTGCAGTCCACGGTACGGTATACCTCCATCGATTCACTAAGCCCTCCTATTTGCGTTGCGCCAGTTGACCGCTAGGATCGCGCCTCGGATCACCGAATAGCTTGCTCCGGCGATGGTCCACCGTGTTCCCGGGGTGGTGCCGTCGTGGCTTGGGATTGGGGATTGAAGATGCTCGCGCGACGTTGGATTTGAGTGAACGGTGGAGATTAGACTGAGGCTTACCCCTTCGGTGTTTAAATCCTGACCCTTGTTGTCGGATCCAGCGGATAGAAGAGCATGCCAGTTAGAGTTAGATTTAATCTAATCCTAGCCATGTGCATCCGATCGGACGGCCCGGGGTGCTCCATACCCCTTCGCGATGTAACATTTTCTAAAGAGACCCCGAAGAACCCGATAAACAACCCGCCATCCCCTGGAGTATTTACTGAGTCTGAGTACCTTTTCGGTTAAGTCCCTGTGTTTTCGGCTAATAGTAGGCGCAGTTCAGTGAATAGAAAAGTCAGGAAAAAGAAATAGAAATCTATTTTTAATATAAAAATAATGACTAGAGTTTGTTTAATTCATATAAAATTCATAGGGTGTCCAAATTAATCCATTTCAATTGCTATAATTTTGTAATAATGTTGTTTATCACCTAATGCCTCTGTTTTTATATGAAAGTCACATTAAAAATTTATACCCTAATTCATCTTATATCAAAATACATAAAACCTTAGGAAATTCGTATCTCCTCCGTTTCAACTCCGACTTGATCCGCTCAAGTTGCGCTAGTCTCGTAGCTTCGCGTAGATTATTATTATTCAGTTTGTACTTATGTTTGATGTGATGTTAATTTTGTATATACCATGTTTGCTTGTATTGCTACGTCTAGCGCGGGGACATGTCATCTGAGAAGCAAGTTGGTACCTGGAATCTCAAGTGCCAGGCAAGTTGTGCCCTTGACCACTTTTTACCCAATAATGTTCTTTAATATCACATACTCATGCATAGGTTAATTTTGATGGGACCCAATAGGTCACCCTAGATTGTTTATCTCATTACCTTGTTTACCCCTGAATCACTTGGGTAGTTTGCTATTGCTTTATATGGTTTTGGGATAATCATTTATTACCTCTATGTTCCAATTCTTGTTGATATTCTGTTTATGTTCATGTTGTTATCATTAATGTTAATTGGAACATAGAGCTTAACTTGAGAACCACGTGCCACCACAAGGGAGGAATGGGACCCCTTGGCTGACTAATTAGGAAAGCTAGTGGAAGACTACCTTACCCGAAAGGGGCAAGGGCAGTAGGGGAGAGGTCAGTGCGGGGAGGTCCCTGGTTGGTCTTGCTGGGATGGCAGCCAGCCAGGAACCCTGTACTGGATCTTCCCATAAACTGTAGCGGGTTTTCGGAAGCTAGTGGAACTTTGTAAAGGCCTCGTAGTGTTGCCCTGCCGCGCTTCCTAGGTAGAGGTGTATGGGATTCGCGACCCCTTGGCAGATGGGTAACATGACTTGTGGGTAAAGGGTACAACCTCTGCAGAGTGTAAAACTGGTATACTAGCCGAGCTCACGGTCATGAGCAGCTCAGGACTCTCTGATGTTTAAATTATGGAACTTAAATTCAATTTGGTCATTCGCATTGCATGGGTTTGTTATTAATTTTGTTCTATTACTTTACTTATGGTTTGGTATTTACTTACACTTAGTAACTGCTAATAAAATTTTGACCAACTACTTAAAAGCAATGCTCAGCTTTAACCCCTATCATTGATTAGCCTTACACATCACATGAACTCACACCTTTGTGAGTTCGTGTCACATTATTCCCCACAACTTGTTGAGCGATGAACATATGTGAGCTCACCCTTGCTGTCTCACACCCCCCCCCCCAGGAGAAGAACAGGTGGTTTCAAGTGGAGTCAAGTATCGAGGAGTTTGATCTGATCTAGGTGGCGTTTCCCAGTCGACATTGGCGCCGACGATCCTTAGTTCGTTTTATGTTTACACTTTTATTTTGTAATAAGACTTCCGCTATGTAATAAATACTCTGATGATTTATGACATTTATCTCTATACACTCTGTTATTATATATGTTGTCTTCTTGGCGCATGTATGAGATGCACCCGGCTTTGTTCTTTAAAACCGGGTGTTACAGAAGTGGTATCAGAGGAAATGTTGACTGTAGGACGAAACCTAGATAGACTGGACAAACCCTTACCTACTTATCTCATTCTGATTCATTCTACACTCACCTTACTCTGATTCTTTCTGCACTCATCTTGATCCTGTCTCACCTTCTACTGTTCTACTCTGATCATTCTTACCTTTGCTACTCTAAGACAAGATGGATTTCACACCTTGGAATCCTATGACTATGATCTTTCTAAGAGATAGGGAACCTAAGACAAAATTAAAACTATTTTCTCTATTAAAAATGTTGTTTGATTGTGCTGATGCTAAATGCCTGATTTGCTTCTTCGATTGATTGAATTACTATAGATGGACATCTTAGCATGTACCAACATAAGGTATTGAATCAGCTATAGTAGGTGAAATATTAAACTGCTTAGCCAATAAATCCCCCAAAGTAACATGATTGTAATTACTGCCTTGTCTACTGCTCTTTCTTACCTTATGTATCTAACTCAGATGGTCAATACCAGGAAAGGAAAGATTATCACGCAACAGCAAACAGAGATGAATCCTCCAAATCCTTCACCTATTGAAATCGAGCAAGTGATCGCAACCCAAAGGCTGGTAATACAGCAATTGACAGACATGATGACCGAAATGCAAAGCCAGATAAGACAAGAACGCGAGGAAATACGTCAGGCCCGTCTGGAGATACAGCAAGAAATAAGGCAATCACGGTTGGAGAGACAACGACAAGAGCAACCACCATCTCCACCATCACCAGCTCCACCAAGCTACATAAACATATATGTAAATTACTACTATTTGTAGGATCTACATGTTCCTTTAGTTAGTATTCGGTATGATACCATTTTAAGAGGAATAAAAAGGTCTATTTGACCCCATGAGTTGCTAATAAAATTATGCGTCATGCTGAGATTTTGGTTTGGGCATATGTGTTGGACAATATGAGAAAACCCATGAGAGTAATTACACCTAAAGGGACTGAAGAATCAGTGAACGGAATTACAAGAGGCTAGTTACTTACGTTCGAGTTCCTCACCTTGGAGAGTACCAGTTTTGTTGGTAAAGAAGAAAGATGGATTGCAAGGGATGTGCGTGGATTAAAGGTTCCTTAATGATGTCACTGTGAAGAACAAGTATTCGTTGCCCCGCATTGAAGATTTATTTAATTGGATGAGAAGTGCAAGCGTATTCTCGAAGATTGACCTCCGATCGGGGTACCATCAGATGAAGATTAGACCATCAGATATTCCTAAGACGGCTTTCTCGACTAGATATGGATTATATGAGTTCATCGTTATGTCGTTTGGATTAACTAAAGCACCAGCTTATTTTATGGATTTGATGCATAAGATGTTCTTGGAGTATTTGGACAGATTCGACGTGGTGTTCATCGACGATATTCTTATCTATTCTAAGAATGAGAGTGACCATGAAGAACATCTAAGGTTGGTGCTACAGAAGTTACGAGATAATCAACTCTACGCTGAGTACAACAAATGCGAGTTTTGGATTGGCGAGGTGCCATTTCTTGGACATATCATTTCTAATGGAGGGATATCAGTGGATCCTGCTAAAGTCAGGGAGATAGTGGTATGGAGCATACCCATTACGGTTACGGAGGACCGAAGTTTCTTGGGACTTGCAGGATGTTATTGGAGATTTATTGAAGGATTTTCTAAGATTGCTAAGCTTATGACCTCGCTTTTGGTGAAGGAAAGAGAATTTAAGTGGGACGAGAAGTGCCAAGTATATACGGGTCATAAGAGTTTGAAGTATATATTCACTCAGAAGGATCTCAACCTTAGGCAACGTCGTTGGTTGGAGCTTATTAAAGATTACGATTTGGAAATTCACTATCACCCGGGCAAGGCGAATTTGGTTACAGATGCCTTGAGTCGAAAGGAGCATATTCATTTAGCTGTTGTTGCCCAGCTACTCGATGAGATTGTTGAGAATTTCAGGAGACTTAACCTGGGGATAGTTACTCACACTAAAGGAGTTACTAGTGATGTGGAAACTACTTTGGAGCAAGAGATCCGCAAAGGATAAATTGGTGATGCTAAGACACAAGAGATTAAGGATCTGATTACCGAAGATCGAGTTCCGGAATTCACGGAAGATGAGCAAGGCACTGTATGGTTCAAGGACAGGATGTGTGTTCCTGATATTAAAAGCCTTCGAGAGACTATTTTAAAGGAGGCCCATGATTCGGATTATTCTATTCATCCTGTTAGTACCAAGATATACCAGGATTTAAAGCAAAAATATTGTGGTATGGACTGAAGAGAGATATGGCTACACATGTGGCTATGTGCGATGTGTGTCAAAGAGTTAAGGTCGAACACCAAAGGCTTGCTGGACTATTACACCCACTGAAGGTACCCGAGTGGAAGTGGGAAGAGATTGGTATGGACTTCGTTACTGGATTGCCTCGCACCTCGAAAGGATATGGTTCTATATGAGTTATTGTGGATAGACCGACCAAAGTGGCTCATTTCATCCCGGTTAAGACTACTTATAGGGGATCGCGATTGGCTAAGTTATACATGTCTCGGATTAAGTCTCTACGCAATGTGCCAAGGAAGATCATTTTGAATAGAGGATCACAGTTTACCCCCAGATTTTGGAAAAGTTTTCATGAGAATATGGATACGAAGTTGAATCATAGTTCAGCCTACCTCAGACTGATGGACAGACTGAAAGGATAAACCAAGTTTTGGAAGATATGTTGAGAGCATGTGCCCTTCAGCATGGAGGAAGTTGGGATAAGAGTCTGCCTTATGCTGAGTTCTCATATAATAATGGTTACCAGGCCAGTTTGAAGATGTTACCATTCGAGATTTTGTATGGCAGGAAATGCAGGACTCCTCTATATGGGATAAGACTAGAGGAAGACAGTTCTTTGGACCTGAACTTATTCAAGAGGCAGAAGAACAAGTCCATATAATTCGGGAGAATTTGAGGATAGCTCTGACCAGGCAAAAGAGCTATGCTAATAATGGAAGGAGGCCACTGGAATTTGAAGAAGGAGATTATGTGTACCTCAAGGTGTCACCATGTTGGCACTGTCTCTCGACAGCAAGGAGATCCAACACGAGTGAATGGAGATGGCAACAGGGCACTCGCGCGTGATGGCAAAAGCTCTGTTAATCTGGCCTCTCACGGGCACTGTGCGGGGGTATTTATAGGTATCCGAGTGCACGGCGCCTTGCGTTAAGGACGCATGTGCCCTCAGGTACCTAGTTTATCCCCAGAATATTCCCATAAAGCGGGGTTACAAGCTGTAATTACAAGTACGCCTTTACAAATTAGGCCCGTAACACAACCGCGGCCACGCAGGGCCCGTTACAATGGGCCCGACCTCATGTGGGCCTCGGAGCTGACCGAGGCCGCGCCGTAGGGAGGCGTTGCCGCAGGCCTTCGTCTGGTGCCGAATCGAGCGAAGGGTCTCCATGTTGTCCCTGGTGTCGATCAAGCGAAGGGTGTCCCTGCCTGCTTTGCCTGTCAGGGCAGGGGCTAAGCGGTGGAGACTTCGGGCGAAGGGTGGCGTTTCTGCCTTCGCTCCAACATTTGCCCTCCGAGGGACCAGTTCGACAAAGTCACCTGGTGCCGAAGACGTCGCTAGATGGCGGAGACGCTGCCCTCGCTCGAAGTGGTTCCGCGGGGGTTTTTGATGTGACCGTTGATGGACATCGTACTGTTGGACTGCGGGTTTTCCGAAGCGTCGCGCCCTGTGGGATTGCGAGTTTCCCGAGGAGCCGCGCCCTGCCTATAAAGGGGGGCGGGGGACGGCGCTGTTTGCACTTTGCCTTCCGCGCTCCGTGAAAACCCTAGCCGCCCGCCGTCTTTCTGCTCCTCTTCTTCTACTGCTCGCTTTTGCTCGTCGGAGATCTGGCTCGAGTGAAGCAGACCGCCCGCCGCCGCCGACGGTACGTAGCAATGCCATCCTCTTCTTCTTCCGCCGACGCCACGCCGCCGGCCGCCGCCTCGTCTGAGGAGACGTTGAGTAGCGTGATGGTGGAGGAGCTGCGCGCCGGCGACTCTGTTGATTTTGGTGTGTCACGGATGACGTCGGCCCGCGTCGAAGAAATGCAGCGCTTGGGCTACTTTGGCGGCGGAGTCGCTCGTGCTCCGGGGACGGAGGAAGTCCCCGAGCCGGAGGGTGAGTTGGTTGTTTTTGAGGCGTTCTTCGTCGCCGGTCTCCGCTTGCCTGCGCACCGGTTTGTTGGCGAAGTCCTGCGTAGATTCAACGTTCAAATTCATCAGCTGACACCGAACGCCGTGGTGGCGCTGGCGAAGTATGTCTGGGCGACGACTTCGTACGGCGGACAGCCGTCGGTTGAAGTTTTTGCGAAGAATTACTGCTTGCATTGGCAGAAGAGGGTGATTGAGGACGGAGTTGCCCAGTTTGGGTCGTGCACATTCACGCCGAAGACCGGCAAGACCACAATGCCAGTAGTGGAGTTGGTTCCGTGCGCCCGCAACAAGTGGGGCAATTGGAATGAATTTTGGTTTTACGTTGCTGAGGCTACTGTCGAAGGCCATGAAGGACTGCCTGTGTCTGAGTTGTGCTCTCACTATTACTCTGCGTATCCGCCTTTTGAAGTGGCAGAAGAGGATGCAGACGAAGGGGCCCTTCGATGCGCCGCCGGCCAGAGCAGTGGTCGTGATTTAGTTGAAGAGTTTGTGGCGTACGGGGTCTGGCCCTTGGCGCACGGCTGGGCGTTGGGCGAAGTGTGCCCTCGCCAGATGCCTTTTCACGGAGGAAGGGTGGTGCGAAGTCCTGCCTTTGCACTGAATTTGCGAAACCGTGACCCGGCCGCCTTTGTGCGTGATGCGGAGGACTTGGCGGTGCGGCTCGTGGGGCGGTACGTGGCGAGGACGGAAGGCCAGCGCAGCTTTGATATTCGCGGGTCAAATGAACGTTTGAACAGGGTCTTCGAATTGAATCAATTGCCGTACGACGGCTACCCTGGTCAAGACGAAGCGGACCGCCGTGGGAAGAAGCCGGCGGTGGAGACCGGAGGCGACCCTGCGCTGACGGCCGCCCCTCCTCAAAAAAGAGAAAATTAGGTACTGCGATGGGAGGAATCGGGGTGTCTGATAGTTTTGCTAGGGAGTTAATGAGGACGTGTGCGGCCCCGGGGGAGAGGATGTCTTCGCCCGAGCTCCGGGAGTCTTCGGCTCGGATGCTGAGGGTTACCGGGGGCTGCTGGCCTAGAAATGTTCCTGTCCCCTGCGCGGCTGAGGAAGACTGTTTTACATCTCGTATGGTTCGTCAGTGGAGGGTTTTTCCTTACGGGCGAAATATCGGTGCTGTTGTGTGGGCAGTGATGGACAAGGATCGCCAAGGGGCGGCGCAAAAACGCCAGGCGACCGTAAGGATTCACGACGCCCGGCCGAAAAGGCAACGGGGAACGGCGAAGGCTGCGGCCTCCAGCGGAGGCAAGCCGCCGCTGGCGGCGAAGGCGGGCGCCTCTGCGCCCAGCAAGGCGCCGGAGACAACGGCGGGCGCCGGAGTCTCCAAGCCGACGAAGGTGGTGCCGCCGGCCAGCGGAGTGGCGGAGGCTTCGAAGGCGGCCCGAGCGTTGCCGCCGCCGGGCAAGCGCGTTGCCGACTTCGGCACCGACATTAGTGTGGACGATTATCTTGGGGGTAAGTCACCCGGCCGCCCTTTTTTTAATCGTTGATGCGCTGCAGGGTCGGACGAGGGCCGGCTTGCTATAGCTGTGCCTGCCGGGGCAATCGCGACGGCTGCGCTGTCGTCGAAGGCGAAGGGCGGGACCCTTGGCGCCGGAGGCGAGGTGTCAGCCCTCGCGTTGGTCAGAGACGAGGCTGGCGCGGCGACCCGCCGGCTGAAGGGAGTGACGGAGGCGCTGAGTCAGGCGACGGAGGCGCTGAGTCAGGTCCGTCGAGCTCTTTTTTTTTTTTTTACGGCCATGGCCTTACGTGTTCTCTGCAGGTGGCGGACTTCACCAGCCGTACTGCGTCGGGGGCACTTACGGCAGCCTTATCTGCCGAAGTCGAGAGACTTCGGACGCAACATGCTGACGCTGTCCGTGAGAAGTCTGCCTCCGACAGCAAGTGTCGTAAACTGGCGGACAAGGTGGCCGCCCTGGAGGAGGAGAAGGCTGACCTCCGGCGCCAGCTGGCGGGGGAGAGGAGGGAGACCAACGAGGCCATCGCCAAGGAGCAGGCCGCGCAGGCGGAGGCTAGGTTGGCACGGGCGGAAGCCAATCTTGCCAAGGATCTCGCCGAAGACCTGCGGGGGCGGCTCACCGCTCTGGAGAGCCGCGCGAAGGGGGCCGAAGCCGCGGTGCGAACGGAGGCCGAACGGACGCGCACACAGCTTATGGCCACATATCGCGAGCTGGGTGCGCGGACCGGTGACTTCGTGGTGCCGGAGCGAGAGGCCGGGCTTCGCTGTTTGGAATGGGTGCAAGAGGAGCTGCAGGAGCTCCCCACTGTCCTGGGGGGGTTAATGTCGTTCGCCTCCCTGGTCACCTGCGAGGGGGCGATGAACGCACTCTCTCGCGAAGGGTGCCGGCACTATGAGGCCTTCGACCAGGCAGATGAAGATTTTGGGCGAGACATCTATAAGGTCGAAGACCCCGTGGTGAAGGAGTCCGCCGGCGCCCTCTATGACCGGATGTGGGGTCTGTATGGTGGTGAAGTGGTCAGGGAGCGGGCCGAGGCTGCGAGGGCTCAGGTAACAACGTCGTTTGTTTGGCATTTGCTGGGTGTGGTCTATGCGTGTGTTTGCTGACTTTTTGTATGTTTTGTTTTAGGCGGAGCGAGGCGAGCGGGTGGACGATTTCGGAGCACTGAACGACGCCCTGCCTGACCCGGAGCCGGCCCCGGAGACCACGGAAGACGCACCAGGCGCCCCCACATCTGCTGCGACAGTTGAAGACCTGCCCCTGAAGGTGGCTGAAGGCGCTCCCGATGCCCTCGCAGCAGCTGCGCCGACCGTCGAAGATCCGACGGCGGAGGCGGTGGAAACAATGGCGGGAGCACCCGCCGCGTCAGGGCCCTCGCAGGTGGCGTAGTGGTTGTTTAGGGTTAGGGAATTTTGGATGTTGTACTGAACTTTGGTTGCTGCGCAGGTTCAAGATTTTGGGCCTGCGCACGCAACCGCTGCTACTGAGTTTTTGGCGGCCTCGACCGCGGAAGGTGGTAATCAATATAGTGGGTCTGCATCTGAGTTTTTTGACTTTGCTGACTCCGGGAGCTCGGTTGAGTGGACTGAGGAGTCGTCGGAGGAGAATTTGGATTATTTTACGGCCTTGGACGTGGCTGCGGCGGAGGCCTCACCACACGCCGCGGACGCGTCGGACGTGCCAGGCCCTAGCGCCGGGCGCCGTCGACGAAGGGCGGTTGCAAAACGTAGGGTTAGCACGGAGGAGCGGGCTCTGCTTCGTGTGAGTGGGGCTGGTCGGCAGGAACTGTTGTCTCTGCCGACCGCCGAGAGTGTAGGTGAAGGGGAACTGCGAAGGCTTTTTGCGGGTGAGGAGCTCACGATAATGTTATTTAATTATAGGGAGATGGGAATTATTCCTAAGGTTGAGCCGATGTAGAGTGTGGTGCCCTCGCTTGCGTATGTAGAGGCTTGTATGGTGGAATTGTGTGCCCTCGCGTGCATGTGTGTGAAGGCGTTTTGTACTAACTGATTCGTTCGGCTGCGCTGTGCTTGCTTGATTATAATTGGTCTTGGCGTGAATGGTTCGATGTTGTTGTTTCGGCCGTTGTTGCGCTGCACAGATAGTCTTCGGTTTTTTTGCACTTGTTGTGTTAAACCGGCTGTACCCTTAGGCGACTTCCGCGCGGATAGTCTTCGCGATAGACTTAGATTTTTTCTGCACTTGTGCTAATCCGGCTGCACCCGTAGGCGACTTCGGCGCGGATAGTCTTCGGTTTTTTCGCACTTGTTGTGCTAATTCGGCTGCACCCGTAGGCGACTTCGGCGCGGATAGTCTTCGCGATAGACTTAGATTTTTTCCGGCTGCACCCTTAGGCGACTTCTGCGCGGATAGTCTTCGCGATAGACTTAGATTTTTTTCCGGCTGCACCCTTAGGCGACTTCTGCGCGGATAGTCTTCGCGATAGACTTAGATTTTTTCTGCACTTGTTGTGCTAATCCGGCTGCACCCGTAGGCGACTTCGGCGCGGATAGTCTTCGCGATAGACTTAGATTTTTTCCGGCTGCACCCTTAGGCGACTTCTGCGCGGATAGTCTTCGCGATAGACTTAGATTTTTTTCTGGCTGCACCCTTAGGCGACTTCTGCGCGGATAGTCTTCGCGATAGACTTAGATTTTTTCTGCACTTGTTGTGCTAATCCGGCTGCACCCGTAGGCGACTTCGGCGCGGATAGTCTTCGCGATAGACTTAGATTTTTTCTGCACTTGTTGTGCTAATCCGGCTGCACCCTTAGGCGACTTCGGCGCGGATTTGTTGCACGCGAGGGTAGCTAGCGCTTAGCCTCGCGGTGACCTCGTGGTGGTCGAATGTCGAAGACCGTCATCGCGGTCTTTTTCGACGCATGTCTTTTTGCGGGGGATTTTTGACGCATATATTACATGGCTCCGCCTCGTTAAAAACCTCACCCCCCGGGAGGAAAAGAGTGCGGGCCGGTGCAAGATTGTTTTTGCGAATTACAAGGGCGAAGACAGCCCTGAGGAATCAAACAAAAAATTTGCGGAGGTTGTCAATGTTCCAGGAATGCTCCAGGTCCTCGCCGGTTGGCGTTGTGAGCCTGTATGCGCTGGGGGAAGCCTTTGTCTTGACGATGAAAGGGCCCTCCCACTTGGGCTCCAGCTTGCCCTTTGACTCCGTCCGAGCTGTCCGAATGAGCACGAGGTCCCCTTCGCTGAACTCCCTCGGGGTGACTGAGTGGTCGCGCCATGCTTTGGTCTGGGCTTGATACTTGTTCAGGGCCTGTAGGGCGAAGACACGGTCTCCGTCGATGAGATCCTTTGAAGTTGGCTCGTCCACATCTAGGACGGCTGACGGGACTGTTCGCGGGGACCCGTGCTTTATTTCCTGCGGGGTCATGGCCTCCGATCCGTATAACAGACGGAAGGGAGTAAACCCGGTTGCCCTGCACTCAGTCGTGTTTAGTGCCCAGACTGCCTCAGGTAAGAAATCGCTCCATTTGCCCTTTTTTTCGTCGAGGAGCATTTTTTTGATAGCTGTGAAGATTTTTCCATTGGCGCGCTCCACGACCCCGTTGGACTGCGGATGATAGACTGAGGCGAAGGCAAGCTTGGTGCCAATGGAGAAACAAAAATCCTTGAAGTCTTGGTTATCAAACTGTTTGCCGTTGTCGACCGTTAACTCGGATGGTACTCCGAAACGGCAAACGATGTTCTGCCAGAAGAATTTTTGGGCAGTCTTCGACGTTATTGTAGAGACAGCCCGTGCCTCGATCCATTTGGTGAAGTACTCGACCGCGACGAAGGCGAACTTGAGGTTCCCCTGAGCGGTGGGCAGGGGTCCAACAATGTCGAGACCCCAGCGCTGGAGAGGCCATGTGTGGGCGATCAGCTTTGTGTACTGCGAAGGGCCGCCTGACCGAGGAGAGAACTTCTGGCAGGCTTCGCAGGACCGAGTGACCCGATTCGCGGCGCAAATCATTGCTGGCCAGTAAAAACCCTGGCGTATCACCTTAGCAGCTAGGGCCCTTGGCCCCGCGTGCGAGCCGCACGTGCCACTGTGGACTTCGCGTAGGACCTGCATGCCTTCGGCCTCGGTGACGCACTTAAGCATTGGTTGGCTGACCCCTTTTTTGTAGAGTTGGCCTTCAATCAGAGCGAAGTCCCGGCTTCGATGTCTGAGGCGCTTGGCCTCACTGATGTCGGCTGGGTGATAAAACCCCTGCAGGAACAGGGTAATGGGTGCTCGCCAGTCTTCGGTCATGATGAGGTTGACTGTACGGTGGCCCTCGCTGTCATTGGTTATTTGGAGCCCTTCGGGGCTCCGGACTGCTGGCGTGCCGATGACGTGGAAGAACACGTCGGAGGGCAGAGTTTCGCCCCTGGCCGCGGCCTTGGCCAATGCGTCGGCCTCCTCATTCTTGGCGCGGTCCACATGCTGCACGGTGAACCCCTTGAACTGCCTCTCGAGACTTCGGATGGCCGCGAGGTACTGCATGAGCGCGGGGTCCTTGGCTGCATAGTCTTTGTCGACCTGGCCGGCAACTACCTTGGAGTCTGTTTTGATGATGCAAGTGGTGACTCCGAGGGCCCTCAGCTTGCGGAGGCCGAGGATGACTGCTTCGTATTCTGCTATATTATTTGTGCACCTGTCGGATTCCAGATTGAAGCTGAGTCGTGCTGCATATCTGTGCCTGACCCCGACTGGTGATGTTATGATTGCAGCGACGCCTGCCCCCGCATGGCACCATGCGCCGTCGCAATGGATCGTCCAGACCTTCTCTGTGGTCGGGTCCGGCTGTGTTACTGGCCCGGTCCAGTCGACGACGAAGTCTGCCAGGACTTGCGATTTGATGGCTGTCCTGGGCTCGAAGCTGATGTGGTAGCCGGAGAGTTCGGCTGCCCACTTGGCGATCCTCACCGATGCCTCCGGGTTTCTAAATAGTTCGCCGAGCCCCCTATCTGAGGTGACGCGGACCTTGAATGCTTCAAAATAATGGCGCAGCTTGCGCGAGGACATAACGACTGTGTAGGCGATCTTCTCCAGCTCTGTCATGTTGCATTTGGACGGAGTCAGGACCTCGGAGACGTAATAAACAGGGCACTGTCTGACAGCGCCTTCGACTGTCTGCTCCTGCACTAGTGCCGCGCTGACCGCGTGCGGCGAAGCCGCGACATAGAGCAATAAGGGGAGCGAGGAGTCGGGGCTCGTGAGGGTGGCCAGCTCCGTTAAGTACTGCTTTAATGAGGCGAAGGCCGCTGCTTGCTCCGGCCCCCAGGCGAAGTCTTTTGCGCCGCGGAGAGTTTTGAGGAAAGGAAGACTTCGCTCGGCCGACTTGGAAATGAATCTGTTGAGAGCGGCCAATCTGCCTGTCAGACGCTGGACATCCCTGGTGGACTGCGGAGGCGACATGTCGATGATGGCCTGGATCTTGGTTGGGTTGGCCTCGATGCCGCGGTGCGACACCAGGTAGCCCAATATCTTGCCTTGGCGAACACCGAAAACGCACTTTTCCGGGTTTAAGCGGAGTCGTGCGTCTCGCATGTTTGCGAATGTCTCGGCCAGGTCGGCGAGGTGGTCCTCCTTATTTTTGCTGGCGACGACGATGTCGTCCACATATGTAAATATATTTCTGCCGACCTGCCCCTCGAGTACTGTTTTGGTGAGTCTGGAGAAGGTGGACCCGGCGTTCTTGAGACCCTCCGGCATTCTGATGAAGCAATAAGTGCCGAAGGGTGTTATAAAGCTGGTGCTGGCCTTGTCTTCCTCCTTCATGTATATCTGGTGATAGCCGGAGAAGCAGTCGAGGAGAGACATGACCTCGCATCCGGCCGCGCTATCGACTATTTTGTCGATCCGTGGCAACGGGAAATTGTCTTTTGGGCAGGCCTTATTGAGACTGGTGAAGTCTATGCACATCCGCCATTTCCCGCTTTTTTTCTGCACCATTACAACATTGGAGAGCCATGTGGGGTAAGCCACTGGCTCAATGAATTTAGCCTCTAGGAGGCGGTGCACCTCCGCCTTGGCGGCCTCTGTCTTTTCATCGGACATTTTGCGAAGCTTTTGCTTTCTTGGTCGCACCGAGGGGTCGATCCCCAGACTGTGCTCGATTATGGATCGGCTGACTCCGACCAGGTCGAGGGCGGACCAGGCGAAGACATCTTTATTCTTGGCCAGGCAGCAGAGAAGCTTCTCTTCTTCATGCGAAGTAAGGTCTTCGCTGATAGTGACTGTCTGCTTGGGCGTGGCCTGATCGAGGGGGACAGTCTTGGTCCCATCCTGACTCTGCAACTGAGCCTTGTCGTGCTGCTTGTCAGTTGGGCTGGCGGGCGCAGGGACCTCGCGCTGTGCCGTGAGACAGTGCACGTTCCTCTGACCAGGCACGAAGTCCCGCTCTATGTTGCGCGCAGCTTGCTGGTTACCGCGGACTGTAATTACGCCTAGAGGGCCTGGTATCTTCATGCACAAATACAGTCCATGGATGGCAGCTTCGAACTTATTGATGGAGCCCCGACCCATGATGGCGTTGTATGGATATACCATATCCACAATGTCAAAAGTCACTTGCTCGCTTCGGGCATTGGGTGCTACACCGAAGGAGAGGGGCAACTCTATTTTGCCGACGGGGAAGGTGCCTTTGCCGCCGAAGCCATACAACGGGTTGTCCGAAGGCTTGAGCAGGCTGTGGCTGATGCCCATGCGATCGAAGGCGTGGAGGAAGATGATGTCCGCCTGGCTGCCGTTGTCAACGAGGACCTTGTGTAGGTCCCAGCCTGCCACGCTGCAATTGATGACCATGGCATCGCAGTGGGGGGCGCTACGCAAGTCGACGTCCCGTGCGTCGAAGGTGAGCGGTATGTGGGACCACTTCGTCTGCACAACTGGGCCCGTGACAGCGACATGGTTTATGCTGCGGTAGTGGTCCCGCTTCTGCCGCTTGGTGTCGAAGTCGGTGCTGGACCCCCCAGTTATCATATGAATGACTCCGCGATAAGGTTGATCGGCGAAGTCTTCCTGTTTTGGGGCGTGGGGGATGTTTTGTTGTTGCTGGTGTGGTGGTGGAGGCGGAGGATGTACGATTTGTACTTCCTGATGATGTTGGTAAGCGTGGTGCGGTGGATGCGGGGCGGGAGCGTGGATATATGGTGGAGGGGGTGGCTGGTAATTATGCACGACAATTCTGGGGTTGTCGGCTGGCTGCGCCCTCGCCATTCTGTCTCTGGTGGCCTTTACTTCGGGGCAGTCTTTAGTTTGGTGGGCGCAGTCTTCGCCATGGAAAAGGCAGTAAAATCGGCGCGGCGGAGGGGGTGGCTGCGCACGCCCTCGGCCCCTGCCGCGAGTTCCACTTCCGCGGCCCTGGGGGGATATTCCTGGCGACGAAGGGGGTCAGCGGCCGGCTGCTGGTTGGCGATGTTGTGCACTTGCTGCTGCCCGCGGCCATCCCGACCGGAGTCTGGCTGCGGAGTCCTTGTCCACGTGCGGCTGGACTGCGGAGCATCTTTTGGCTTCCGCTGGGACTCAATCTTGCGCTGGTGGAGCTCCTCGGATCTGGCGTACTTTTCAAACAGCTGGTATAACTCTTGGAGGTTCTTGGGCGGTGCAGGCCGGGGTGGCCTTCGCGCGTGTCTTCGTTTTGTGCGCGCTGCTGGAGGGATGACTCGTGCCGCGGGCTGAGGTGGCCTTCGCGCTGCATCAGCGCGATCTCCCGCTCGAGTTCCTGGGCCTTGTGCTCTTCGTCGCGTATCATCTGCCGCACCTTGGCAAGTGCGGACACACGCTGGCGCTTGGCCTCCAGTATCTCCTTCTGCCTCTGGAGGTTGCGGTTCTTGAGGCGCAGAGCACGCAGCTGTAGCTGTTCTTCTGCGGAGATGCCGAGGACCTCACCGTCCTCGGCGAGGTCCGCGCCCTCCGGTGGTGCGAAGCCTGAGGGAGGTGCGAAACCTGGGGGAGGTGCGAAGCCTGAGGGTTGTCCCTCAGGGTTGCAGGTGCGGAGGGTGTCGTCTTCAGTGGCCTCTTGGTGGGTGGATTGGGTGAGGGCGAGGGCCTTGCCCTTTCTTGCGGCGAGCAGTGCTGCCTTCGCAGCCTCGTCAGCCTTCGGGTTAGCTCTCTTGGGTGCCATCGCGGGTGGTTGTCTCGTAGCACGAACGGTGGGCGCCAAATGTTGGCACTGTCTCTCGACAGCAAGGAGATCCAACACGAGTGAATGGAGATGGCAACAGGGCACTCGCGCGTGATGGCAAAAGCTCTGTTAATCTGGCCTCTCACGGGCACTGTGCGGGGGTATTTATAGGTATCCGAGTGCACGGCGCCTTGCGTTAAGGACGCATGTGCCCTCAGGTACCTAGTTTATCCCCAGAATATTCCCATAAAGCGGGGTTACAAGCTGTAATTACAAGTACGCCTTTACAAATTAGGCCCGTAACACAACCGCGGCCACGCAGGGCCCGTTACAATGGGCCCGACCTCATGTGGGCCTCGGAGCTGACCGAGGCCGCGCCGTAGGGAGGCGTTGCCGCAGGCCTTCGTCTGGTGCCGAATCGAGCGAAGGGTCTCCATGTTGTCCCTGGTGTCGATCAAGCGAAGGGTGTCCCTGCCTGCTTTGCCTGTCAGGGCAGGGGCTAAGCGGTGGAGACTTCGGGCGAAGGGTGGCGTTTCTGCCTTCGCTCCAACACACCACTTCGTGGAATGAGGAGATTTAAAGTCAAGGGAAAACTGTCCCCTCACTATATTGGACCATTCTTGATCTTTAGAAGAGTTGGGGAGATGGCATACCAACTCGAGTTACCGGATAGTCTATCGGATGTGCATAATGTGTTTCACGTGTCTCAACTAAAGAAGTGTCTCTGTGTCCCTGAGGAACAGTTACCAATGGAAGAGCTCAATGTTCAAGGTGATTTGACTTACACGGAGTACCCGATCAAGATTTTGGATACATTGACTCGAGTTACAAGAAGTAAGGTGATAAAGATGTGTAAAGTGCAATGGAGTCACCACGGTGAAGATGAAGCAACTTGGGAAAGGGAAGATGAGCTTTGCATAGATTTTCCCCACCTTTTCTCTACATCTCCTTAAATCTCGAGGACGAGATTATTTTTAAGGGGGGGTAGGATTTGTAATACCCAAAAATGTATACAATGAGAATATTGTGGATCTCCTTATTTTGTGTGCCATCTAATCATTATAACAAGAGAATAACTATAGATAAGAATGAGTAATTAAAACGGATGACACTTAAATAAAATATACATCATGCTGGGATTTATTGTGTGTGTGCATTTGGTGACATAAATAAATCTACATTCAAATTGAGGATTTAATACCTACTTTGAATAAATAGAATAGAAGGAGAGGAATACTATAAAACACAAAATAAAACTTATTAAAAAATCATATTGGCAAGTTCAAATTTAAATCTAACCCAAGGAAAAATTTGCCACAAAAATAATTTCTTTTAGAATTGAAGTTTTTGAATTTGGAAAGGAATGAAAGAATAATAAATAAATAAAAAAAAGGAAAGCAGTATTCGGTCGGGTGGGCCTCTATTCCTTGCTTTCGGCCCATCTTCGGATCCAGCTCGCGCAGCCCAGTCCCACTCGCCAGTCTTCCATCTCTCTCAGCGCTGCCATGTGGGCCCGGCTCACAGGCCGGTCTTCTTCCCCGCGAAATCGGCGCGGCATGAACAACCTTACGTCCTTTGCGCGGGTCGTTCCTTCAATTGTGCATCTCGGGGTCCCTGGCACCAGCACATATAAACCCGGCCGCGCGCAAGACCACGTCAACAATCTGGGCACAACCCCCCCCCCATCGACGTCCGTGCCTCCACTAATCAGGGGAGGTCCGCCGAGAAGGATAGGAGAGAGAAAGAGTTGTGCCGCATGCGCCAGTCACCCCGTTCGCGGTGTACTTGCGTCGGTGGTTGGTTGAGGATAATCCCCGGGCTCGACAGAGCCTTACGTGGTTGAAGGGTGGGGGCATCACCATCTCCGACGACTGTTGGCTCACCGTCGGATCTGCGTCTCGTGCTGACCTGCGCGGCCATCGTCAACCAGACTGCAGTCCACGGTACGGTATACCTCCATCGATTCACTAAGCCCTCCTATTTGCGTTGCGCCAGTTGACCGCTAGGATCGCGCCTCGGATCACCGAATAGCTTGCTCCGGCGATGGTCCACCGTGTTCCCGGGGTGGTGTCGTCGTGGCTTGGGATTGGGGATTGAAGATGCTCGCGCGACGTTGGATTTGAGTGAACGGTGGAGATTAGACTGAGGCTTACCCCTTCGGTGTTTAAATCCTGACCCTTGTTGTCGGATCCAGCGGATAGAAGAGCATGCCAGTTAGAGTTAGATTTAATCTAATCCTAGCCATGTGCATCCGATCGGACGGCCCGGGGTGCTCCATACCCCTTCGCGATGTAACATTTTCTAAAGAGACCCCGAAGAACCCGATAAACAACCCGCCATCCCCTGGAGTATTTACTGAGTCTGAGTACCTTTTCGGTTAAGTCCCTGTGTTTTCGGCTAATAGTAGGCGCAGTTCAGTGAATAGAAAAGTCAGGAAAAAGAAATAGAAATCTATTTTTAATATAAAAATAATGACTAGAGTTTGTTTAATTCATATAAAATTCATAGGGTGTCCAAATTAATCCATTTCAATTGCTATAATTTTGTAATAATGTTGTTTATCACCTAATGCCTCTGTTTTTATATGAAAGTCACATTAAAAATTTATACCCTAATTCATCTTATATCAAAATACATAAAACCTTAGGAAATTCGTATCTCCTCCGTTTCAACTCCGACTTGATCCGCTCAAGTTGCGCTAGTCTCGTAGCTTCGCGTAGATTATTATTATTCAGTTTGTACTTATGTTTGATGTGATGTTAATTTTGTATATACCATGTTTGCTTGTATTGCTACGTCTAGCGCGGGGACGTGTCATCTGAGAAGCAAGTTGGTACCTGGAATCTCAAGTGCCAGGCAAGTTGTGCCCTTGACCACTTTTTACCCAATAATGTTCTTTAATATCACATACTCATGCATAGGTTAATTTTGATGGGACCCAATAGGTCACCCTAGATTGTTTATCTCATTACCTTGTTTACCCCTGAATCACTTGGGTAGTTTGCTATTGCTTTATATGGTTTTGGGATAATCATTTATTACCTCTATGTTCCAATTCTTGTTGATATTCTGTTTATGTTCATGTTGTTATCATTAATGTTAATTGGAACATAGAGCTTAACTTGAGAACCACGTGCCACCACAAGGGAGGAATGGGACCCCTTGGCTGACTAATTAGGAAAGCTAGTGGAAGACTACCTTACCCGAAAGGGGCAAGGGCAGTAGGGGAGAGGTCAGTGCGGGGAGGTCCCTGGTTGGTCTTGCTGGGATGGCAGCCAGCCAGGAACCCTGTACTGGATCTTCCCATAAACTGTAGCGGGTTTTCGGAAGCTAGTGGAACTTTGTAAAGGCCTCGTAGTGTTGCCCTGCCGCGCTTCCTAGGTAGAGGTGTATGGGATTCGCGACCCCTTGGCAGATGGGTAACATGACTTGTGGGTAAAGGGTACAACCTCTGCAGAGTGTAAAACTGGTATACTAGCCGAGCTCACGGTCATGAGCAGCTCAGGACTCTCTGATGTTTAAATTATGGAACTTAAATTCAATTTGGTCATTCGCATTGCATGGGTTTGTTATTAATTTTGTTCTATTACTTTACTTATGGTTTGGTATTTACTTACACTTAGTAACTGCTAATAAAATTTTGACCAACTACTTAAAAGCAATGCTCAGCTTTAACCCCTATCATTGATTAGCCTTACACATCACATGAACTCACACCTTTGTGAGTTCGTGTCACATTATTCCCCACAACTTGTTGAGCGATGAACATATGTGAGCTCACCCTTGCTGTCTCACACCCCCCCCCCACAGGAGAAGAACAGGTGGTTTCAAGTGGAGTCAAGTATCGAGGAGTTTGATCTGATCTAAGTGGCGTTTCCTAGTCGACATTGGCGCCGACGATCCTTAGTTCGTTTTATGTTTACACTTTTATTTTGTAATAAGACTTCCGCTATGTAATAAATACTCTGATGATTTATGACATTTATCTCTATACACTCTGTTATTATATATGTTGTCTTCTTGGCGCATGTATGAGATGCACCCGGCTTTGTTCTTTAAAACCGGGTGTTACACCCCCCAAGTAGGGTACTGTGGCATCCCAAATGA
Source organism: Zea luxurians (assembly GCA_029449295.1). Taxonomy (NCBI): domain Eukaryota; kingdom Viridiplantae; phylum Streptophyta; class Magnoliopsida; order Poales; family Poaceae; genus Zea; species Zea luxurians. The sequence goes on along the minus strand of JAOPSE010000016.1, from coordinate 33,735,336 downwards.
ATATGGTGGTATGCCCCACATTTGATTTGGAACATATGGTGGAGGCATGTATGTGTATGGATATGGCATAGGTGGATATGGAGGTGGAGGTGTCCATGCAGGTATGTTAGGTCTCACTTGTACAGTATGACCTTTCATTTCTTCCGATTGGTGGGGTGGTCCAATCGGCCTGACCTGACGCTGCTCATGAATGGGTGAGCGGGGTCGCTTTGCTGGCCGGTCCCTAGAGCCGACCTTCTTTTTCACGTATTTAGACAACAATTGATCGAAAGTTGGGCCGGACTTGACCAGCCGACCAGCTGCTTTAAATGTATTTGTTTTCCACGTACCTATCTCTGGTCGTCGTGGTTTGAAGGTACGCGGCCGCTGTGAGTCCTGAGCATGGCCGCACCGTCCGCTGGTGTCCCCCGGACCGTCCGGAGAAGTTTCGGACCGTCCGCGTCTGGATGGCAGACCGTCCGTGATGAGCAGAACGGGTTCCTGCGCCTGTCTCCCTGTCTATGTTTGCCCCCCAGTCCCGGAGGCTGTGATGGTCACCTTCAGAGTCTCCCCTCCATCAGGAGTCTTCTCGGCCACCACTTTCCTGCAAGAGATTTTAATATTCCCACCGGCCTTTCCTGCATTGCCGATGATTATCTTTTTGCCTTTGCCTTCATCGGCTGTGTTTGGCCGAGTCAGGACTTTCTTGCCCTCAAAGTCGATCATGTTCATCGGAAAGGGCTCCGTGTCCACCTGCATTTCCTGAAATTTCAATCGTCCTTCGTTAATGGCCGATTGAATCTGTCGACGGAATACATTACAATCATTAGTAGCATGAGAAAATGAGTTATGCCACTTGCAGTATGCACGACGTTTTAGCTCGTCGGTGGATGGAACAGTGTGATTTATTTTAATATTGCTATTTTTAAGTAACTCATCAAATATTTTATCACATTTACCAACATTTAATGTAAACTTTACCTCCTCTTGGCGTTTCTTTTGAATCGGCTGTAAGGAAGTACAAGCCGAAGATTTGGCCTGCTTTGGCCAAACCATTTCAGCAGCATATATTTCTGTTGACTCGTCCTCTGAGCTACTTTGATCGCACTCTACTATATGTACGTTATGACGAATTGCTTTAGCAGTTTCTTTGCTTCAGCTTTCACAAGCCGAAGCTCTCTGGTGTAACTGTACTAGTGTAAAAAATTGGATGCCCTCTAATCTTTCTTTTAAATAATATCGTAGACCATTAATGGCTAACCTCGCTAGCTGTTTTTCTGCTAAATGAATTTGGAAGCATCGGTTTCTTGTATCTCGGAATCTCCGGATGTAATCATTAACTGATTCATCTTTTGCTTGTTGCAATGACACTAAATCTACCAAATCCAACTCATAGTCACCGGAGAAAAAATGATCATGAAATTTTTGTTCTAGATCCCCCCATGATGAAATGGAATTAAAAGGTAAAGTGGCGTACCATGCAAATGCGGTTCCCGTTAGAGATAATGAAAATAAACGTATGCGAAATGCCTCGGTGTCGGCCAACTCTCCTAATTGTGCTAAAAACTGGCCTATGTGTTCGCGCGTGTTCTTTCCTTGATCACCCGAAAATTTTGCGAATTCGGGTATCCTGGTTCCCTGTGGGTATGGGTGGTGATCAAATCGGCTGTCATAAGGTTTCCGATATGATTCCCCCCCAGGGACCATGCTTACTCCGAGCATATCTCGGAACGCCCTGGCTATTTCTTCCCTTACTATATTAATGGCAGCCGGTGCGAGACCACCGGCTCTCTGGTCAAACATAGGTGGGGTTGGCTGGATGTTAGTATGTTGTCTCTCCCCCCATTGGTTTGAGCTACGTGGTGCATTTCCATTTGCCCTATATGGCTCATAGGTTTGATCATTTCTTTTCGGCCTTCTAGGTGGGGCCGGAAAGCTTTCCTGGGCTCTGGATCTTGAACTAATGGGCTGGTGCATTGCATAGTGTGATGGGAAGTGTTGCTGGGACGGGTGAGGATTTAGGTAATAATCCTCCTCAAAAGATTCATGCGCGGACTGTCCGGGTATGTACCCGGACTGTCTGTGGTTGTATGCGGACCACCCGTCGTTGTATGCGGACCGTCCGACTGGGTAGTTTGGGTTCTGTGACATATGTGGTGGCTCGGGTGCATGTCTAGGTAACTCATTAAAAATGGGCCCGACTGTTGCTGGCCCGGACGGTCCGCGCTCACGTGCGGACGGTCCAGGCATGTGCAGATCGGCTGATTTACTGCCGATTTGCGGTTGCTCAGGGTATGTGTCCATCGGCATCCCATAAAGGGGTTGTGACTGGTCGTGACAACCTGTAGCCGATGTATTACGCGTGTTACCCCCTAACTCAACCTCGTGCGAAGGAAAATTTGCGATATTAGATTTATCAAATGCACGTACTAGTCTCTTAAAATCGCTTTGCATACCCCCTATGATGTTCTGCATTTGTTCACGTTGCTCTTCTACATAATTTCTAAGAGATTGTAGCTTGTTGGTATTACTTATATTGGGGATATCTGGTGTGGGTTGGAGCGAAGCCGGATTCGTCGCCCGATGTCGGACGACCTTGTTGTTCCTGTCCACTTTGAAGTCGGTCAAGAATTTTGCTTTTGCCTCCTAGATCATACGCTCCTTGTGCTCCTCGAATTGGAGCTATTCGTCAGCCGGCAAGGTCTCCCAAGTCGGCTCTATGATGTTGCTTGGGGAAATATCAGAGCTATCTCTTGAACCGTCCATTGAGGGCCGATTTGATGCGTCTATATTTGCTTTCCCCAGCGGAGTCGCCAAAAAGTATGTTGACACCTTTTTGGAGGCGCCAATCACTTCAAAAGAACCAGCGGCGGTGCTCTCTGGTCAGGCGCGGACGGTCCGCGGCACAGAGTCGGACGGTCTGCGACCTGGCGTGAGGCGGCGGTGCTCTCTGGTCAGGCGCGGACGGTCCGCGGCATAGGGCCAGACAGTCCGCGACCTGGTGCAGGAGTCCGGGTTCCCTGCCTGACGGCCGGACGGTCCGCGCGTACGCAGGGGCGGCAGAAGATCGCCGGCGGCGTCTGGATCTCGCTCCCGGGAGGGACCCCGTCGGGGAGGAGAGATCCTAGGAGTTGTCTAGGCTCGGGCAGGCCGACCTAGACTCCTCTAATCGACGTAGAGTCGAGGAGATGCGGAGAATTTGGGGATCGAGAGGCTAAACTAGAACTACTCCTAATTGTACAGGAAATAAATGTGAAATAGAAGTTGTATTGATTCGATTGATCCTTCCAAATCGGCCGTAGACCTCTCTATTTATAGAAGAGGGGGGCTGGACCCTTTACACAACTGATTCCGAGCTAATCCCGCGAATATAGCTAACAACCGTAGCACAAAACTCGGAACACTAAACTGCTTTGCGCATGCGCGGACCGTCCGGCCCACAGGCGTGGACTGTCCGTGTCACACCCGGTTTTAGAAGGTAAACCGAATGCGAACCATGTACGTGCCAGGATCAGTTATTCACGTACACAGCAGTTACATAACATGGACATCATCACACAGTGCTCAAATAGTATTAAAAGGGGAAATAATAGTCGATTACATCATACGTCTGAGACGTCCATATAGTTCTTACAATAAATCAAAGTGCGGAAAAGAAACGTAGATAACGCGGCCTTCACAGGCAGCCGACTGGGGGTTGCCGCTAACCCACACCTAGAACTCGTCGTAGTCTTGGAACTCCTGGAAGTCTCCTTCCACAGCTTCATCTTCTCCTGAGCAGTGGTTGCAATGCTGACAACCTGGGGGGGGATTTGGTGTGTAGAGCAAGGGTGAGTACACATCAACATACTCAGCAAGTATCCTGTTTGGCTGTAGTGGACTAGCTTTATGTGGGGATAAGTCAAGCTGTTGCTTTTAGTTGGTCAGGTTATTACTTACTAGTAGAGAGCCAGGTTTTAACATTAACCCAAGTTATTAGCCCAATGTATCCTTTCCAAACGGAAAGAATACCACTTACCAATACCATAATCATAATCAGAACCATCAATCTCATTGCCACCTGTACCAAAGTATCTCTGATCAAGTATCACTAATCTCTGGAGCTCCCTTGGCCGCTCATAACCGTGAGCACGGCTGATATATCAGTTTCATAACACTCTGCAGAGGTTGTGCACTTTACCCACAAGCCGTGATTCCCTTTCTGCCCGGAGAGAGCTACTCCCCATTGACCACTACCTAGGTGGTCCAGCAGGGCATCACTATGTAGCCTTTACAAAGATTCCCCGAGGCTGTAGCCGCCCGTTAGGTTTCCTAAATGTACCGCACTCCTCCCCAAGGGACAAATCAACCTTGGCAGAGCGAGCCGCATACACCGAGCCCCATTGACGGCACAACGGCTAAGCGAACTACACCCCGGTTCCTCTAATTATTCAGCTAAGGGCGTCCCATTCCACCCTCATGGTTGCACTGTTTTCCCGGGCGGTCATCCATTGAACAGGTCCTTACGGAGAGGCACTCGAGAAACCACTCGAGTCCCCTTGAAGGTCACAAATATGATCATAAATAAGAAGGGAAAACAGCGTATCATTGATAATCACATCATGTTCATTGATTAGAGTTGAGCAATAGCATCAGACTAAGCAGTAATAATCCGACCCAAATAGGTAAACAAGGACATGAATAACAAAAGCTAGTCAATCCTTAGGTATAAATGTGTAATGCGGGAGGTGAATTAAAGAATGAATAGGACAGAGATAGGTCAAAGGACACTTGCCTCCACCAACCGACTGCTGCTCAGGGGCTTCTCCTGCGAATTCCTCGGGCTCTTCGACCGGATTGTTCTCTATGCGAGCGCAAACATACATACATCCACATATTTAATACAAAAGAACAGTACACCATACAAGGGAACAAATAAAGTGAGTACGCATTAAGTATGACATACGATATCGCATTTGTTATGGTTAGAAAGAAACGGGAAAAGGCCTCGCAGGGGGGTTAAAGCTTATGCACTAATGATTAGTTACAATTGGTTCTTAACAAAAGAATTCTGTTATATACACTAATGGAAACCTAGTCATTTTAAGTTGATCAACATTGAATGAAATAAACAATTAATTACGTGAATCAACTAGCGCAGCGAAGTTCCAAATTCAACTTCCTATTTCAATAGCATGAACAATGATTAGCCTACCTAAAATAAAATAACTATGATCACAGAAAGTAAAATAAAATAAAATAATAAAAAAATAAAAAAATAAAAAAACAGGGGGGGCGGTTGAACCGGCCCTAGGGGCGGTTGAACCGGCTGGGGGCAGGGCGGCCGAGCAAGGGCGCGGGCGCGGGCGCGGGCGGCCAAACCGGCGGCCAGGGCGGCTGAGCCGGGGGCGCGCAGGGGGGGGGGGGGCGGCCGGGCTGGCCAGGCGGCCAAGCGGCCAGCGGGGCGCGCGGCCAGGGCGGCCAGGCGGGCGGGGCCAGGCGCGGCCGGGCGCGCGGCTGGGGCGGCCGGGGGCGCGGCCAGGGGCGGCCGAGGCCGGCTGGGCGCGGCCAGGCGGGCGGCCAGGCGCGGCCGGGGCCAGGCGCGCGGCCAGGCGGGCGGGCTGGGGGCGGCCGGGGGCCAGGGCGGCGCGGCCAGGGCGGCCAGGCGGCCGAGCTGCCGAGGAGAGAGGAGGGGAGAGGGAGGGAGGAGGGAGAGAGGGGGAGGCTCACCGGGGACGGGCGGCCGAGGGCGGCGGTTGGGCCGGCTGCAGGGGCGGCCGAGCAGGGGTAGGGGCGGCGGCTAGGGTGGGGAGGGAGAAAATGAGAGGGAGGGAGAGAGGATTGGGGGGAAAAGGGGAGGGGGTGGGGCGGTTGGGCCTATTGGGCCCAAAGGGGGGCGCGCAGGGGGCGGCTGGGCCGGCCAGGGGCCCACCGCGCGGGAGAGAGAAAGGGGAAGAGGGAGAGAGAAAGAAAGAAAAAGAAAAAGAAAAAGATTATCTCCTTTTCGAAATCCGATCTTCCTAGATGAATGCATCCACGTTCTCAATCAATCCAAAAGAATGCATGGTTCGGCATGGTGCATCAAACAACATAAAGTATTTAGGGTTTTCTTTACACGGGAATTCCAAACCGAATCCCGCTAGCTTTGGAAAAGGTCAAGGTCTAGCGAGAGAAAAAGAAAAAGAAAAGGTAACGCCCGAATTTGGCGAGTGAAGAAAAGAAAAAAAATCAACTGCAAAATTCGGGGCGTTACAAACCTATCCCCCTTAAAAGAATCTCGCCCTCGAGATTCAGGGCTGGCTAGCAAAGAGCTCTGGGTACTTAGCCATCAAATCATCTTCACGCTCCCAGGTTGCTTCCTCCTCAGAGTGGTGACTCCATCTGACTTTGCACATTCTGATGGTCTTCCTTCGGGTGACTCTATCTGCAACCTCAAGGATCTGCGCTGGCTTCTCAACGTAGGTCAAGTCCTCCTGGACTTCCAGACCTTCCACTGGCAACTGCTCTTCTGGCAAACGCAAACACTTCTTCAACTGAGACACATGAAAGACATCATGCACAGCTGACAAATTCTCTGGCAGGCTGAGCTGATAAGCTACTTCTCCACGCTTTGAGAGAATTTGATACGGACCAATGTAGCGGGGTGCTAGCTTGCCTTTCACTCCGAATCTTCTGACTCCTCTAATCGGTGACACTTTCAAATAGACAAAGTCTCCGACTTCGAAACTCAGCTCTCTTCTTCTTGTGTCTGCATAGCTTCACTGCCTTGATTGCGCTATCTTCAGATTCTCTCGGACCATCTTGATGTTCTCTTCGGCTTCAAGCAGAATGTCTGGCCCAAACACTTGCTTCTCTCCAGGCTGATCCCATTGCAACGGAGTTCTGCAACTCCTTCCATAGAGCGCTTGAAATGGTGACATCTTCAAACTGGCCTGGTAACTGTTGTTATAGGAAAACTCTGCATAAGGCAATCGCTTGTCCCATCCGGACTGATCTTGCAACGCACAGGCTCTCAACATGTCTTCAAGAATTTGATTGGTTCTTTCAGTCTGACCATCTGTCTGCGGATGATATGCTGAACTGAAATTCAGATGCGTGCCCAAAGCTTCATGCAACTGCTGCCAGAAATGAGAGGTGAACTGCGTTCCTCTGTCTGACACTATCTTCTTTGGCACACCATGAAGACAAACGATCCGAGACATGTACAACTCTGCCAGTACTGCACTGTTGTAGCTGGTCTTGACAGGTATGAAGTGGGCTGACTTGGTCAAACGGTCCACTACCACCCAAATAGAATCGTAGCCGGCTCGAGTGCGAGGCAATCCGACTATGAAATCCATGCCGATTTCATCCCATTTCCACTGAGGGATCTGCAACGGTTGCAACAATCCAGCAGGTCTCTGGTGCTCTGCCTTAATTCTTCGACAACTATCGCACTTAGCCACATGCTCTGCGATTTCCCTCTTCATTCCATACCACCAGAATTTCTTCTTCAGATCCTGATACATTTTCTCACTGCCAGGGTGAATCGAATAGGCTGTCTCATGGGCTTCCTTGAGAATCAACTCCCGAATGGACTGGACATTGGGAACACACAAGCGGTCTTTGAACCATACCACACCTTCTGCATCTTCTCGAAAATCTTTGCCTCTGCCATCTAGAATCAGTCGCCGAATCTCACTGATCTTGCGCTTACGATCCTCCATCTCCTTACGCTTCCTTTCTGTCATGATTGCTCTGTCAATCAAGTGCTGGAATGTCGGGAAGGTATGATTCATCAACTGATATTGCAGGGGATCAACCAAGCCTCTCAAGAAACGGTACTGTCGCTTGGCGTCAGTGTTGACATCTTCGGGAGCGTAGCGAGACAACTGCAGAAACTTGTCTCGATACTCACTAACAGATGATGACCCTTGCTTAAGGGCCAGGAACTCCTCCTTCTTCACTGTCATCAGACCTGCAGGCACATGGTACTGACGAAAGCTACCTCTGAACTCTTCCCAAGTGATGGTATCGGGGTCGGCATGGGTGGCGAGGTAAGACTCCCACCATGATTGGGCTGCTCCTCTCAACAGACGGGGACCATACAAGACTTTCTCCCTGTCATCACACTGAGCGGTATGCAACTCCCGCTCCACAGTGCGCAGCCAATCTTCAGCATCCATAGGGTCAGAAGAGTGAGCGAACGTTGGGGGATGACCTCTCATGAATTTAGCACGCTTGTCTCTGGGCATCTGAGGCATCTGAGGCTGGGGTGGTGCTTGCTGCTGTTGCTGCTGCTGCTGCTGAATGGCGGCCAGAGTCTGACCGATGGCCTGAACTGCCTGAGTCTGCATCAGAAACATCTGCTCGATCGACATCGGGGGCGGGGGGTGGCAGCTGCTGTTGCTGGGGCGCCTCATCTTGCTGACCGGCTTGCTCCTGCTGAGCACGCCTTCCTCCTCTGCGCCTATTCTCTGACATCTGCAGAATGCAACCACACATCAGAACTGATCTGGCAAATCTTGCAGCATAAGGAAAGAGTATAGAATTCTTCAACAGCACTGAGCAGATGAGCATCTTCACTGATCTCCATCGCAGACCACACAGCTTCTCAGATAAAGAGGAAAGTAGAATAAAGGGTTTCCCAACTATATAACTAACTCCATTAACATAATAGGTAAACCAAAATGCAGGGGATACCCGCACTCTGGTGACAATCATTACAAAGATCCAAACCAAACATAGTTCATCATGACAAACATAAATGCACAGGATATAGCAAACTACCCTGTCTAACTAAGGCTAACTAAGACCGAGACTAACGCTAAGACTGAAGCTTCTATATATATATTTTGTATTAATTACAAGATCCAACTCTAACGATCTATGGTTCTAGATTTATCTTGGTCTTGCAGTCGGGATTGCCATAAGACTGGAGTCCACGCCGAGGTGAGCGGTACGGGTGCTGAGTCCCAACGGGAGCGGGGGAACCATCATCCAAGTGATGACGCTCCGCGCGCTCAGCCCGCAGCAGGGCGATCTCAGCACGAGCCCTACTCAGCTCGTCTAATGCATGGTCCAGCTCCGTGTTTAGCACGGCGGCTAGGTTGACTGTGCTGCTCAACCTAGGATTGTCCTCACCAGCAGGTGAAACAATCACGCCTCCTGTGCTGCCAGATGGACGGCGGGGGTAATACTTCAGGTCAAGACCATCAGCTACCCCACCGAGAACCGAGCAGTAGTGCGAAAGCGCACGCCGTGCAGCATCCTGCATGGCTGCCTCAGTTGAGTCCCGCTCAGAGATGGAATAGTGCTCTGAGCAAGCCTCCGCGCCCTGGAGACTGTTCTCCGGACGGCGCACCAAACAGGTCGCCTCCCAGCGGTCCGGGTAGACCCCGCGACTATGCTGGTAGACCACACAGCGATACTCGATGGACCAAGTACGCCGGTCAAGTGCCCGACGTAGCAGGGTGTCGAGCGCGTCGTGGAAGTGACACCCGCGAGCAGCGTCGCGAGTGATGGGTCGAGCAACCCATCCTTCCGGCTCATGGTCAGCAGAGAAGTCGATGTCGTGGCTCAAGCTGTCGTCGCCATCTCCGTCATCTGGATCTCCTCCAACAGCTACTCCAGAAGCTGGGACGCCCAGTGGTGGTGCAGGGGGCGCCTCCAGGGGAAGCACAGGAGAGCAGCTCCTCACAGACTCTATCTCCTGCTGGAGCGAGAAGGAAGAGCCCCGCTGCTCCTGTCGTCGACGTTCCTGCTCCTCATGCAGGCGGTGGTGCAGTCTCTCCAAGTGGCTGGACTGTCCGGCCACGGGACGGCGAAGCGGACGCTCAGCAAGGCGGGAGGGTAAGAAGGGGATGACGGACTTTCGTGCAGTGTGTCTAAGTCGAGCCATCTACAAAAGACATCGCAAGCAAAAGAGTGAGAACAGAATTAATATGACCAGCAAGTAATGAATCATAAATAAATGAAGGATTAGAATAAAACATAATTTTCAGCAAGGTATAATATATAGTAGAACATAGGTTTGGTCAGTAGGACCAACTTTTGAAGGGATACCAAAGTCAAGGCAGGGACAGAGGTCTATAGTCCTTAGAACGACCATTCTACTCTAGGTTAGCGGTCCTACAGTCAGCACGGCTTTGATACCACTTATGTCACACCCGGTTTTAGAAGGTAAACCGAATGCGAACCATGTACGTGCCAGGATCAGTTATTCACGTACACAGCAGTTACATAACATGGACATCATCACACAGTGCTCAAATAGTATTAAAAGGGGATATAATAGTCGATTACATCATACGTCTGAGACGTCCATATAGTTCTTACAATAAATCAAAGTGCGGAAAAGAAACGTAGATAACGCGGCCTTCACAGGCAGCCGACTGGGGGTTGCCGCTAACCCACACCTAGAACTCGTCGTAGTCTTGGAACTCCTGGAAGTCTCCTTCCATAGCTTCATCTTCTCCTGAGCAGTGGTTGCAATGCTGACAACCTGGGGGGGATTTGGTGTGTAGAGCAAGGGTGAGTACACATCAACATACTCAGCAAGTATCCTGTTTGGCTGTAGTGGACTAGCTTTATGTGGGGATAAGTCAAGCAGTTGCTTTTAGTTGGTCAGGTTATTACTTACTAGTAGAGAGCCAGGTTTTAACATTAATCCAAGTTATTAGCCCAATGTATCCTTTCCAAACGGAAAGAATACCACTTACCAATACCATAATCATAATCAGAACCATCAATCTCATTGCCACCTGTACCAAAGTATCTCTGATCAAGTATCACTAATCTCTGGAGCTCCCTTGGCCGCTCATAACCGTGAGCACGGCTGATATATCAGTTTCATAACACTCTGCAGAGGTTGTGCACTTTACCCACAAGCCGTGATTCCCTTTCTGCCCGGAGAGAGCTACTCCCCATTGACCACTACCTAGGTGGTCCAGCAGGGCATCACTACGTAGCCTTTACAAAGATTCCCCGAGGCTGTAGCCGCCCGTTAGGTTTCCTAAATGTACCGCACTCCTCCCCAAGGGACAAATCAACCTTGGCAGAGCGAGCCGCATACACCGAGCCCCATTGACGGCACAACGGCTAAGCGAACTACACCCCGGTTCCTCTAATTATTCAGCTAAGGGCGTCCCATTCCACCCTCATGGTTGCACTGTTTTCCCGGGCGGTCATCCATTGAACAGGTCCTTATGGAGAGGCACTCGAGAAACCGCTCGAGTCCCCTTGAAGGTCACAAATATGATCATAAATAAGAAGGGAAAACAGCGTATCATTGATAATCACATCATGTTCATTGATTAGAGTTGAGCAATAGCATCAGACTAAGCAGTAATAATCCGACCCAAATAGGTAAACAAGGACATGAATAACAAAAGCTAGTCAATCCTTAGGTATAAATGTGTAATGCGGGAGGTGAATTAAAGAATGAATAGGACAGAGATAGGTCAAAGGACACTTGCCTCCACCAACCGACTGCTGCTCAGGGGCTTCTCCTGCGAATTCCTCGGGCTCTTCGACCGAATCGTTCTCTATGCGAGCGCAAACATACATACATCCACATATTTAATACAAAAGAACAGTACACCATACAAGGGAACAAATAAAGTGAGTACGCATTAAGTATGACATACGATATCGCATTTGTTATGGTTAGAAAGAAACGGGAAAAGGCCTCGCAGGGGGGTTAAAGCTTATGCACTAATGATTAGTTACAATTGGTTCTTAACAAAAGAATTCTGTTATATACACTAATGGAAACCTAGTCATTTTAAGTTGATCAACATTGAATGAAATAAACAATTAATTACGTGAATCAACTAGCGCAGCGAAGTTCCAAATTCAACTTCCTATTTCAATAGCATGAACAATGATTAGCCTACCTAAAATAAAATAACTATGATCACAGAAAGTAAAATAAAATAAAATAATAAAAAAATAAAAAAAAATAAAAAAAACAGGGGGGGCGGTTGAACCGGCCCTAGGGGCGGTTGAACCGGCTGGGGGCAGGGCGGCCGAGCAAGGGCGCGGGCGCGGGCGCGGGCGGCCGAATCGGCGGCCAGGGCGGCCGAACCGGCGGCCAGGGCGGCTGAGCCGGGGGCGCGCAGGGGGGGCGGCCGGGCTGGCCAGGCGGCCAAGCGGCCAGCGGGGCGCGCGGCCAGGGCGGCCAGGCGGGCGGGGCCAGGCGCGGCCGGGGGCCAGGCGCGGCCGGGCGCGCGGCTGGGGCGGCCGGGGGCGCGGCCAGGGGCGGCCGGGGCCGGCTGGGCGCGGCCAGGCGCGGCCGGGGCCAGGCGCGCGGCCAGGCGGGCGGGCTGGGGGCGGCCGGGGGCCAGGGCGGCCAGGCGGCCGGGCTGCCGAGGAGAGAGGAGGGGAGAGGGAGGGAGGAGGGAGAGAGGGGGAGGCTCACCGGGGACGGGCGGCCGAGGGCGGCGGTTGGGCCAGCTGCAGGGGCGACCGAGCAGGGGTAGGGGCGGCAGCTAGGGTGGGGAGGGAGAAAATGAGAGGGAGGGAGAGAGGATTGGGGGGGAAAAGGGGAGGGGGTGGGGCGGTTGGGCCTATTGGGCCCAAAGGGGGGCGCGCAGGGGGCGGCTGGGCCGGCCAGGGGCCCACGGCGCGGGAGAGAGAAAGGGGAAGAGGGAGAGAGAAAGAAAGAAAAAGAAAAAGAAAAAGATTATCTCTTTTTCGAAATCCGATCTTCCTAGATGAATGCATCCACGTTCTCAATCAATCCAAAAGAATGCATGGTTCGGCATGGTGCATCAAACAACATAAAGTATTTAGGGTTTTCTTTACACGGGAATTCCAAACTGAATCCCGCTAGCTTTGGAAAAGGTCAAGGTCTAGCGAGAGAAAAAGAAAAAGAAAAGGTAACGCCCGAATTTGGCGAGTGAAGAAAAGAAAAAAAATCAACTGCAAAATTCAGGGCGTTACAGTCCGGACCGCGGACCGTCCGGCCTCAGGGCCGGACCGTCCGCCAGCTCAAAAGTGTGCTCAACAGGTTGTTTTTCATCCAATAGAACAACATGCAACACACAGACTCGAATTTAAACTATCAGCGACCCTTCCAAGCGTCTAGGCATAAGATCTAGATGGTAAGATCTACATGTGGTTTTGTAATTTATTTGGGCAGTAATCTAATCTCATGTAGTGCACGTAAGCAAGACACTATATAAAGCTCTAATAGTGAAATTGGGTATAAAGTCATAACAAATGCCACAATAAATATGTCTGAGTGCAAACAAGTATAAAAAGCTTAAAATTTCTAATACCGAAGCAGCAAGACTATGGTGTGACAATATTGGAGCAAAGTATTTATCATCTAATCTTGTGTTCCATGTTAAATAACAAAGTACATAAAAGTTGATCACCATTTTATTTCAGAAAGAGTTCTTGTTGCATGCACGATACTAATCTGCATAGCAACAATCAGATCCACCAAATGCCGCTAGACGTAATATAATCGTTAGTCTTTTTAATAACTTTTTAGCCTTTTCCTTCTTGAAAGTAGTATAATCTTTATGGTGTTTTTTTTGAAAGGTGGTAAAAAAGCTTCCCCTTTCCTTTAGAAAAAAAAGCCCTCGCAAAAATCAGTAACAATCTTCGATCTACCGGTCTACCCCTCTGTCTCACAGTCTCACTGCACTCTACCTCCGTCTAGTACGGCACCTCCTCTCTCTCAAGTCTCACCTTCGCGGCTCCGGGCTCCGGCTATAGCCTATAAGAGGCAAGAGGGCAACCACTCACCAGGGCCACGGCACTCTGGGTGGGTCGAGACTCGAGACTCGAGACTCGAGAGAAGAGAGAGTTGCCAGTGAGCCAGGATAAAGTGAGAAGATCGGCACGAAAGCGGACGCCGGACGGCCGTGGTGGTAGCCATGGACGACTCGACGGAGGTAAAGTTGGTGGACCAGATCGCGGGAGAGGAGGTAAAGTTGGTGGACCAGATCGCGGGAGAGGGAGGGCCGGCGGGGGACTGGGGCTACCTGGGCTCCGACGGGATGAGCCCCAGCTCCTACCCGGCGTTCCCCTTCCCCTGCAGGGACGTCCTCTCTACACCGACATCTGCGTCGCCGCTCCTCTCCATGGACTCCGCCGCGCTCTTCGACTTCAACGGCACCTTCCCGCCCTCCTCCGCCGCCGCCGGCTCCGCGCTGCCCGCCTTCCACGACTTCAGCTGCGCCAACCCCTTCGACGACGCCGGCCACTTCCTCGGCGCTGCCCCGCCGGCGCAGACAGCGGCACAGCAGCAGGGGCAGAAAGGTGGGTTCTTCGCACCGCAGCCGTGCTCGGACTTCAACGACGCCGGGATGAGCTGGGACGACGAGGACGATATCGACCAGAGCATCGACGCGTCCTCCATGGCTATCTCGGCCTCCATCGAGAATGCTGCGCCCGCGGCGGCGGCGGGAAGTGGCGCCCGCGGCGGTAGCGGGGGAGTCAAGAAGAAAGGGATGCCGGCCAAGAACCTCATGGCCGAGCGCCGCCGTCGCAAGAAGCTGAATGACCGCCTCTACATGCTGCGCTCGGTGGTGCCCAAGATCAGCAAGGTGATCGACCAGCCAAGCTCATTCATCTCCTATTTCTCTCGCTTCCCATCTGTGCTTAGTATGTTAATGGTTGGCTTACTGTCAGTCCAGCTGTGTAAATTTTCAGCCATGCATATTAGTTTGTTGCCATGGGATTTGTCATTTCTTATTGCTTTTTGTGTTCTGAAAATATTCTGAGGCACACCCTGATTTAGTGGTGTGAAATTAACAGGGCCATGCACAAGATGTTGTCGAAAGCGACTCATCAACTGATCCAGTCAGCTTGCAAAATACTAATGACGTTTTCCTTTCTTTATTTCTGTTTGTTCTTGACAATTTTTGGTTTCGCCGGCTTCAATTTGTTTATAACTATTGCTGTGTTCCTTAAATAATTCACACATTTTTGGATACGCTTCACCATGATAATACACATTTGGTATTAGTTAACTTGCTTTCACTGGTACAGCTAGTGAGAGATACTCTATGTATCAAGTTGCAGCTATTAAGTTGCATGCACCAACCAATTCAACCCAAAAGCTTAAGCTGATGGGAAGAGGTGTGCAATTCACTTATATTATATTCCAACACTCTCCCTCACGTCGAGCCTCTCTTGGGTCTCAGACGTGAAATAGGAGCGATCAACAATTATTTTATTTAATTGCGCTAGCCAGGATTCGAACTCATGACCTCTGCCTCTGATACCATATTAAGTTGCATGCACCAACCAATTCAACCCAAAAGCTTAAGCTGATGGGAAGAGGTGTGCAATTCACTTATATTATATTCCAACCGCAGCTACCGAGAGATATATAACAATTCAGCACCATTTTTGAGTAACTTTTTTTTAGTGTAGCAGAACAGCAAGTTTGTGTTTAATTCTTACCCCGTTAGTTGTTGATTCTCATGATCATTCTCTTCTGCTGTGACAGATGGATAGGGCTTCTATCCTTGGTGACGCAATCGAGTATCTGAAGGAGCTCCTGCAGAGGATCAACGACCTTCACAATGAACTGGAGTCAGCTCCGAGCTCTTCGCTTGTTGTCGGACCAACATCAGCTACCTTCAACCCATCGACGCCAACATTGCAGACATTTCCTGGCCAAGTCAAGGA
The DNA here is from genome assembly GCA_029449295.1 of Zea luxurians. NCBI lineage: Eukaryota > Viridiplantae > Streptophyta > Magnoliopsida > Poales > Poaceae > Zea > Zea luxurians. The sequence goes on along the minus strand of JAOPSE010000016.1, from coordinate 33,719,748 downwards.
AGAACTCTGCCCAGGCTCATTCCGTAGCCCTACTGGACAACAAGCCACGGTGAGTCCAAATTTGCTTATTAATGCCAACTTAGGTGTTGGAACGAAGGCCGCCCACCATCTCGCTCGGCTCATTTATAATGTGAAGTTGTGAACAGGATAAGTCACAACGGAGGGAGAGCAAAGTCATAACCTCTCTAGGCCCAGCACATTGTCCCGGCCAATTCCTCAACAAAAAACATAGAGGCCCTCGTCATTTCCCTCTCTGTACTTTTCGCCTCCATCTTCCTTTTTCGAGTCACTGCAATCACAGTCTTCTCCTTCGAGGTGCCCTCTTCTGACTGGGTCTTCACTTTCTTCCCTCGTTCGTCCCCATCATCAGCAGAATCTTTCTTCGGGTAAGTAACGTACTGCAAATCATTCAGTTCGAAAACTCGGTTCAACATGACGTTGGAACCTTGTATATCCCAGCTCCTTATCAACTCTGTCTTCAACGAATATTTACCAAGAATTTTAATAGCTTCCGACTCCACTTCTCTAACGAAGGCAGCCGCATCCTGCCCTCGCAGGTCAATGACGAAGGCAGGGCTCTGCACCATCCGACCACTCAAAAAGGCATCAGGCGAAGCTTGATCCAGATTCCACTCATGAGCCAACGGTCATACACCGTAGGCAACGAATTATTCGACCAAATCTCGGTAGCTGCTCAATCGGGCTGCGTGCTGAAGGGCATCTTCGCTCTTATCTCCTTTCTTTACTTTAAATTATGGAAACACAACATAATAGTGCGAACACAAAGATAGACGGGTCAGCCCAGGCATCCCTTCGACGTCCTCCGATGCAACATTGTCGGCGTCTCGGACCCGGGGGGTCCCTTGGACCGAACAGTGAAATCGCTGCGTGTCCCTGCCCAGATGGGTTGGCGCGGGATGGAACACAAGAGGTGGGACAAGCCTTGTATTATCCTGCACCAGGGGTGCCGCTCGCCGTAGGGGTTACAAGCGCGTCGCGTGAGAGAGGGAGGGACACAGAGTCCGTCCGTCGCTTTCCTCGCGCGAACCCCCCTCAGGGTGGCCTTGGACCTCCCTTTTATAGAGGCAAGGAGAGAGTCCAGACGTACAACGGGGGGCGTAGCTATGCGCTAACGTGTCCGGCAGTGGAGTGCCTAAGCCCTGTGTACATGCCAACGTGGCCGTTGGAGGAGAGCTTGGGCCCTGTACATGTGATGGCGTGGCCATCGGAGGAGCGCCTGAGTCCTGTAGGAGCACAGCTGGCAGCGCGGCGAGGATCCTGCTGACATCTCCTTGCTGTCGTAAGGGGCTGAGAGCCACCGGCGTCATGGTGCACGTGGGGCACCATCATTACCCGTCGCCGAGGTAAGCCAGATGGGACGCCGGTCTTGTTCCTTGTAGCCTGAGCAGGCTAGGAATAGGGAAATGATGTATCCCCTGTTAGCGCGGTCAGTCCGAGCCCAGGGTCGGGCGAGGCGGAGACTTCTCTTGAGGCCGAGACCGGGGTCGGGCGAGGACGCGATTCCTCCCGAGACCGGGGTCGAGGCCGAGTCTGGGGGTCGGGCGAGGCGGAGACCTCCTCCCGAGGCCGGAGCCTGAGGTCGGGCGAGGCGGAAACCTCCTCCCGAGGCCGGAGCATGAGGTCGGGCGAGGCGGAGCTTCCTGTTGCGCCCGAGGCTGAACTCGGTGGTTGATCGTGACTTGTTGTCAGTCGTTACCGGGGTGGCTGACATGGCAGTCGGAGCGGAGCGAGCGGCGCTGTTTTCCTGTCATATCGGACAGTAAAGAAGAGGGGCGAAGTGACTGCGGTCACTTCGGCCTGCCCGTCTGAGGCGCGTGTGTCAGGATACGGCGTCAGGCATCCCTTGCATTTAATGCGCCTGCGAAGCGATCGGTTGGTGAGGCGGTCTGGCCAAGGTTGCTTCACAACGAAGCCTTCCCGAGCCGGGCCTCGGGAGAGCCGAGGGGGCGCCCGCTGCCTGAGGAGGTCCTCGGGCGAGGCGTGAACTCGTCTGGGACTACTGTTCCAACCTGAGGCTGGGCTCGGGTGAGATCGCGTCCCTCGGTTAGACAAAGTCTTGGCTTGAACCGCACCCGTCAGTTGGTCTGAGGGTGTTTATCAGCCATGATTAGGAGCGTTGGGGGTACCCCTAATTATGGTACCCGACAAACATAAAACCAGAAATCCCACCAATTATCCCACTTGTTCTTGGCACACGACACAATATCAACAACTTCGGCCGACGTCTTCCCAGTCCTCGGCGTAAACGTTCACGATCCAAATTGGGCAATCAATCCACCAATCATCTTTTTCTGCCAATGAAGACAATAATTCTTGGCGAAGATCTCAATCGACGGTTACCCACCATACGAAGTCACCGCCCAGACAAACTTCGCCAACGCTACCATAGCGTTCGGCGTCAGCTAATGGATTTAAATTTCAAACTTCCGCAACACTTCTACTATAAATCGGTGCACAGGCAAGCAAAGTCCAGCAGTAAAGAAGGCCTAAAAACAACCAGCACACCCTCCGGCTCGGGGACATCTTCAGCCCCCGTCGTCCGCCCAACTCCATGCCCAAAATAACCCAAGCGTTGCATCTCATGCACGTGGCCCGAGTAAATCCTCGAAGTCCCGAACTCAATAGTATGGCCCGGCTGCAGCTCCACGGTCGCTGCCGGATCACTAATTGTCTTCTCCGACGATGGAGCGTTTGAGGACGCGGTCGCGGCACACGACGACAAAGAAGAAGACGACAACATCACGTACCGTCAACGTCGGCGAGCTGTCTGGTTGATGCGGGCCGGATCACTGGCGATGAGAGAAAAAAGAATCGACGTGCATAAAACGGCAGAGCTAGGGTGTTTTTCCGCAAGCAGACGGGTAAAAACCCCACGGTCGCGAGCGCAGGACAAGTCACAACGAAGGGAGGGCGAATTCTACTTCAACCAAGCGAAGGCCTTGGGACGGAGGGATCGACCAGGACAGGCGAAGGCCTTGCCGGCTCCCGAAGACATTGCGCCCTAAGACGAAGGTTGCCATCACTACCCGCACATGTTATTGAAGCGGGCCCGTGCAGCTGGCATCCTGGATCGCCTAACCCCACGTGTAAGCCTCAGCCTGGGTAGGACTGATGGTGTGTCAGTCCGGGTTGTACTTTACTATACTGTAATGACCTGTAGTGACCTTTTAGGGGGGGAATATTCTGAGGATAACGTAGATAATCAGGGGCATAACTGTATTTACGAGGGTGAGGTTGCTCCCTAGTTACCTATAAATACACCTGCACTGTATCCTGATAGGACATGCTGAAAAACATTGTTGCTCTAATCCATCGTGTTGTTCAGTATCAAAGTATTCCCGTTTCCCACTGCTTGGACCAACTCAGCCACGTGTCAATGAGTTCTAACAGTAGGCACCTCATTTAGTTTAGTTATGTGATACAACACTACCACCTAAGGCCTTGTTCGTTTACATCGGATTGCACTCGGAATCGTTCCGGCTAATCAAAGTTTATATAAATTAGAGAAGCAATCCGGCTCGAAATCGTTCCGACCCACCAATCCGACACAAACGAACAAGGCCTAAGCCTGCTTTATGATTAACATTCAGACCGAACCTGTACATTTATCAGCTGCAGCAGATCTTGCTCATCCCCTTGTTTCTTTGTTGAGAAATGTTCAGGCAAGCACTGACATGTCATATGACCCTGAGCGAGGCATTACTCTCTCTTGTCTTGTTTGTCCAGGTTGAGGTCAGGATGAGGGAAGGGCACGCAGTCAGTATCCACATGTTCTGTGCGCGCAGGCCAGGCATCCTGCTGTCCACAGTGACGGCCCTCGACAGCCTAGGCCTTGACATCGAGCAGGCGGTCATCAGCTGCTTCAATGGCTTTGCGATGGACGTCTTCCGAGCTGAGGTCTGTGGTCACCACACCAATGCCATCTCTGCTGAATTCTAATGGACTCGATTCAGGTGCCGAACCCACCGTCGCTCACCCTTTTCATGTCTCTGCTGCCTCCTCCAACAGTGCGCGGATGGTCCTGGAATGGTGCCTGAAGAAATTAAGGCCATGCTGATGCACACTGCCGGTCTCCACAATGCAATGTAGCCGGTCCAAAGAAACAGTCCTTTCTAGTACTAATTAAGGGCTTCGATTCGGAAGCGGCATAAGCTGCGGTGACCATTGGTTTCTGGGACGAGTGATGAATTTAAGATGAGGCTCGCCATCTCGGGGATGAGACATGAGTGTGACGTTGTAACTATGGATTTTCTCTAGCCTAATGTCGGTTTTCTCTCTGATCCTTGGTGTAATAGAATCTATGTTGCGAGCCTGTTGGTCGGAGATGATGCACAGGGAGATGAATTGCAGCAATGATTGTGACTGTCAGACAGGAAAGCCGGACACTTGGTTGATATATGTCCAAAAACTAATAAGAAGTGATCGAGTAAAGTTGAAGATGATCGGGTTTGGTTTGGTTTTGGCTAACTTATAGTGTGAATTGTGGTACGTGTAATATGTCTCTTGCTTGTGATGCACCGATAAAAAAAAGACACTGATCAATGACAAATGTAAAGTTCAAGCTGATCCGTGATAATGAATTGGGAGGAGTATATTTATATGATAACACGTGACATCTTTACTGTTCTTTTTTCATTGGGGATCAGCGTATATTTATATTAACCATTTATTAATCAGAGTTATTAAAACCTCACCCGTTTTGCCGCGCTTCCCACGTACGGCGGCACGGACGTGCCAACGCGTGCACGAGGTCTCGGACCCGAAGCCTTTCTCCAACTCGCTTTTAAACCTCAGCCGCATTCACCCGTCCTTCAGCCGCTCCCAACCCTAGCCACGCTGGAACTCATAGCCCCGCCGCTCCCCGCCTCCATCCCGCTCTCTTGTTCCCCACTACTTCGCATTGTGCCACGACGCTCCGGGCATGCATGGAGACCGCAAGAGTTCTAGGAGCTCGCTTAGGGGCGGCGGGCAGGCAGAGGAGGTCACTCATTGGGTTTGCTAGCGTGGGGGACACTAGTGCGACGGGGCTGCACGGCGTGCTCCTGGAGGTGGCGCACGTGCCCTGCCTCAAGGACCGCTATGCTCGGGTGCGGCCAGTTCGGCATCATCCGCTCCTGCTCCGACCTCGTCACGGGCAAGGCACTGGCCTGCAAGTCCATCGCCAAGGTTCACCTCGTGTCCGCCGCCGACATGCATGGGTTCAAGCTCAAGATCGAGGTCATGGCGCACCTCAGCGGCCACCCCAACATCATCGCCTCAAAGCCGTGTTCGAGACCGCGATTCCGTGCACCTCATCATGGAGCTCTGCGTCGGTGGGGAGCTCTTCCATCGTCTGCAGGAGCGAGACTGCTTCTCCGAGAGCGAGGTTGTCTTGCTGTTCCGCGACCTCATATATGTTGTGCATTTATGTTGTTTATTACTTCACTCGAAGTAATTGACGAGTGGTTAGTATTTTGTTTGTTTGTTGTGAATTTATGTTGTTTATTACTTTCATTGCTAACTTGATGCATCTTCGATTTGTCTAGAGAGTCCTCAATGGAGAGGCAAAATACGACAGGCAAATTGTGGCCATATTTAGCATTGATGGAAAAGATAATAAGTTATGCTAGACCAGAGCACCAACTGTAAGTCTGAATTCTTGAGAGTGAAAGTTTCGAGAAACATCATTCTCAATCATCGGTCAGTATTTATTCTATTACTAGTTAGGTGCCCGTGCGTTGCAACGGCACACGAAATATTTTACAAAATGTTTGTGCATAACGATTACACGACAACGACCAACATATATATATATGAAAGGGAATTAGGCTTACACCTAGTTCCTAAATAATTTTGGTGGTTGAATTGCCCAACACAAATATTGGACTAACTAGTTTGCTCTAGTACATAAGTTATACAGGTGCAAAAGGTTCACACTCAGCCAATAAAAAGATCAAGTTTTGGATTCAACAAAGGAGCAAAGAGGAAACCGAAGGCACCTCTGGCTGGGGGCACCGGACTGTCCGGTGCGCCCAGAGGACTCCAACTCGAACTCTTCACCTTCGGGAATTCTCGGAAGCCGGCGCGCTATAATTCACCGGACTGTCCGGTGTACACCGGACAGTGTCCGGTGCTCCAAAGAAGCGCGGCCTCCGGAACTCGCCAGCCTCGGGTTCGCGCGGCAGCCGCTCCGCTATAATTCACCGGACATGTCCGGTGTGCACCGGACTGTCAGGTGTACCAGCGGAGCAACGGCTATTTCGGCGCCAACGGCTCCCTGTGGCGCATTTAATGCGCGCTCTGCGCGCGCAGTCGTCAGGATCGCCCATACCGGCGCACCGGACAATGAACAGTTGTTGTCCGGTGTGCACCGGACACCCAGGCGGGCCCAGAAGTCAGAAGCTCCAACGGTCAGAATCCAACGGCATTGATGACGTGGCGAGGGCACCGGACTGTCCGGTGTGCACCGGACTGTCCGGTGCGCCATCGAACAGACGCCTCCAGCCAACGGTCATGTTTGGTGGTTGGGGCTATAAATACCCCCAACCACCCCACCATTCATGGTATCCAAGTTTTCCAACTTCCAACCACTTACAAGAGCTAGGCATTCAATTCTAGACACACCAAAGAGATCAAATCCTCTCCAATTCCACTCAAGCCTTTAGTGACTAGCGAGAGAGATTTGCCGTGTTCTTTTGAGCTCTTGCGCTTGGATCGCTTTCTTTCTTTCTCACTTGTTCTTGTGATCAAAACTCAATTGTAACCAAGGCAAGAGGCACCAATTGTGTGGTGGCCCTTGCGGGGAAGTTTTGTTCCCGTTTGTTTGAGAAGAAGAAAAGCTCACTCGGTCCGAGGGACCGTCTGAGAGAGGGAAGGGTTGAAAGAGACCCGGCCTTTGTGGCCTCCTCAACGGGGAGTAGGTTTGCGAGAACCGAACCTCGGTAAAACAAATCCGCGTGTCACACTCTACATTTACTTGCGATTTGTTTTGCGCCCTCTCTCGCGGACTCGTTTATATTTCTAACGCTAACCTTGCTTGTAGTTGTGATTATTTTTGAGATTTTCAGTTTCGCCCTATTCACCCCCCCTCTAGGCGACTTTCAATTGGTATCAGAGCCCGGTGCTTCATTAGAGCCTAACCGCTCGAAGTGATGTCGGGAGATCACACCAAGAGGGAGATGGAGACCGGCGACAACAAGCCCACTACAAGCCAAGGGAGCACTTCATCGGAAGAGTCCCGCACCAAGAGAAGGGAGAAGAAGAAGAACTCCTCCAAGCGGAAGGAGAAAAGATCTTCCTCTTCTCACCACAATGAGAAGAAGGAAAAATCTTCTTCTCACAAGTCGCATCGGAAAGGCGACAAGCACAAGAGGATGAGGAAGGTGGTCTACTACGAGACCGACACTTCATCAACGTCCACCTCTGACTCCGATGCACCGTCCGTAACTTCTAAGCGCCAAGAGCGCAAGAAGTTTAGTAAGATCCCCTTAAACTATCCCCGTACATCTAGACATACTCCATTACTTTCCGTTCCATTAGGCAAACCGCCAACTTTTGACGGCGAAGATTATGCTAGGTGGAGTGATTTAATGAAATTTCATCTAACCTCACTCCACAAAAGTATATGGAATGTTGTTGAGTTTGGAGCACAGGTACCATCAATAGGGGATGAGGATTATGACACGGACAAAGTGGCCCAAATCGAACACTTCAACTCCCAAGCCGCAACCATTCTCCTTGCCTCTCTAAGCAAGGAGGAATACAACAAAGTGCAAGGGTTGAAGAACGCAAAGGAAATTTGGGACCTACTCAAGACGGCGCACGAGGGTGATGAACTCACCAAGATCACCAAACGGGAAACGATCGAGGGGGAGCTCGGTCGCTTCCGTCTTCGCCAAGGGGAGGAGCCACAAGACATGTACAATCGGCTCAAGACCTTGGTGAACCAAGTGCGCAACCTCGGGAGCAAAAAATGGGATGACCACGAGGTGGTTAAGGTTATTTTAAGAGCACTTATTTTCCTTAACCCGACTCAAGTTCAATTAATTCGTGGTAATCCTAGATATCCACTAATGACCCCCGAGGAAGTCATCGGGAATTTTGTGAGCTTTGAATGCATGATTAAAGGCTCAAAGAAGATCAACGAGCTTGACGAACCTTCCACATCCGAGGCACAACCGGTGGCCTTCAAGGCAACGGAGGAGAAGAAGGAGGAGTCTACACCAAGTAGACAACCAATTGACGCCTCCAAGCTCGACAATGAGGAGATGGCTTTAATCATCAAAAGCTTTCGCCAAATCCTCAAGCAACGGAGGGGGAAGGACTACAAACCCCGCTCCAAGAAAGTGTGCTACAAATGTGGTAAGCCCGGTCATTTTATTGCAAAATGTCCAATGTCTAGTGACAGTGACAGGGGCGACGACAAGAAGGGCAAGAGAAGAGAAAAGAAGAGGTATCACAAGAAGAAGGGCGGCGATGCCCATGTGTGCCGCGAGTGGGACTCCGACGAGAGCTCCATCGAGTCCTCCTCCGACGAGGACGCCGCCAACATCGCCGTCACCAAGGGGCTTCTCTTCCCCAACGTCGGCCACAAGTGTCTCATGGCCAAGGACGGCAAAAAGAAGGTAAAATCAAGGTCCTCCACTAAATATGAAACATCTAGTGATGAGGATAATGATAAAAATGAGGAGGATAACTTGCGCATTCTTTTTGCTAACCTCAACATGCAACAAAAAGAAAAATTAAATGAATTGATTAGTGCTATACATGAGAAGGATGATCTCTTGGATTCTCAAGAAGAATTCCTTATTAAAGAAAATAAGAAGCATGTTAAGGTCAAGAATGCTTATGCTCTAGAAATGGAAAAATGTGAGAAATTAACTAGTGAGCTAAGCACATGCCATGACACTATTGCCAACCTTAGAAATGAAAATGCTAGATTAATTGCTAAGGTTGATTCTCATGTCTGCAATGTCTCAACTTCCAATTCTAAAGATGATAATATTGATTTACTTGCTAGAATTGATGAGTTGAATGTTTCTCTTGCTAGCCTTAGAGAGGAAAAAGAAAAATTGCTTGCTAAGGCTAGAGACTTTGATGTTTGCATTTCTAACCTTAGAGATGAAAATGATATACTACATGCTAAGGTTATAGAACTTAAAACGTGCAAACCCTCTACATCTACTGAGCATATCTCCATTTGTACTAGATGTAGAGATATTAATGTTGATGCTATCCATGATCACCTAGCCTTAATTAAAAAACAAAATGATCACATAGCACAACTTAATGCTAAGATTAGTGAGCATGACTTAGAAAATGAAAAATTTAAATTTGCTAGAAGCATGCTCTATAATGGGAGATGCCCTGGCATTAAGGACGGCATTGGCTTCCAAAGGGGAGACAATGTCAAACTTAATGCCCCTCCAAAGAATTTATCTAACTTCGTTAAGGGCAAGGCTCCCATGCCTCAGGATAACGAGGGTTACATTTTGTACCCTGCCGGCTATCCTGAGAGCAAAATTAGGAGAACTCATTCTAGGAAGTCTCACTCTGGCCCTAATCATGCTTTTATGTATAAGGGTGAGACATCTAGTTCTAGGCAACCTACCCGTGCCAAGTTGCCTAGAAAGAAAACTCCTAATGCATCAAATGATCATGTTATTTCATTCAAAACTTTTGATGCATCATATGTTTTAACTAACAAATCCGGCAAGGTAGTTGCCAAAATTGTTGGGGGCAAACACAAGGGGTCAAAGACTTGTGTTTGGGTACCCAAAGTTCTTGTTTCTAATGCCAAAGGACCCAAAACCGTTTGGGTACCTAAAATCAAGAACTAAAATTGTTTTGTAGGTTTATGCATCCGGGGGCTCAAGTTGGATACTCGACAGCGGGTGCACAAACCACATGACAGGGGAGAAAAAGATGTTCTCCTCATATGAGAAAAACCAAGATCCCCAACGAGCTATCACATTCGGGGATGGAAATCAAGGTTTGGTCAAAGGATTGGGTAAAATTGCTATATCACCTGACCATTCTATTTCCAATGTTTTTCTTGTAGACTCTTTAGATTACAATTTGCTTTCCGTATCCCAATTATGTCAAATGGGCTACAACTGTCTTTTTACTGATATAGGTGTTACTGTCTTTAGAAGAAGTGATGATTCAGTAGCATTTAAGGGAGTGTTAGAGGGTCAGCTATACTTGGTAGACTTTGATAGAGCTGAACTCGACACTTGCTTGGTTGCTAAGACTAACTTGGGTTGGCTCTGGCACCACCGACTAGCCCATGTTGGAATGAAGAATCTTCACAAGCTTCTAAAGGGAGAACACATTTTAGGACTAACCAATGTTCATTTTGAGAAAGACAGGATTTGTAGCGCATGCCAAGCCGGGAAGCAAGTTGGCACTCATCATCCACACAAAAACATCATGACTACCGACAAGCCACTAGAGCTCCTACACATGGATTTATTCGGCCCGATCGCTTACATAAGCATCGGCGGTAGTAAGTATTGTCTTGTAATTGTGGATGATTATTCTCGCTTCACTTGGGTGTTCTTTTTGCAGGACAAATCTCATACCCAAGAGACCTTAAAGGGATTCTTGAGACGGGCTCATAATGAGTTCGGCTTAAGGATCAAGAAAATTAGAAGCGACAATGGAACGGAGTTCAAGAACTCTCAAATTGAAGGCTTCCTTGAGGAGGAGGGTATCAAGCATGAGTTCTCTTCTCCCTACACTCCACAGCAAAATGGTGTAGTGGAGAGGAAGAATCGAACTCTATTGGACATGGCAAGAACCATGCTTGATGAGTACAAGACACCGGATCGGTTTTGGGCCGAAGCGGTTAACACCGCCTGCTACGCCATCAACCGGTTATATCTTTACCGAATCCTCAAGAAGACATCTTATGAACTTCTAACTGGTAAAAAGCCAAATATTTCATATTTTAGAGTTTTTGGTAGCAAATGCTTTATTCTTGTTAAGAAAGGTAGAAAATCTAAATTTGCTCCTAAAACTGTAGAAGGCTTTTTACTAGGATATGACTCAAACACAAGGGCATATAGAGTCTTTAACAAGTCCTCAGGACTTGTTGAAGTTTCTTGTGACGTTGTGTTTGATGAGACTAACGGCTCTCAAGTAGAGCAAGTTGATCTTGATGAAATAGGTGAAGAACAGGCTCCATGCATAGCTCTAAGGAACATGTCCATTGGGGATGTGTGTCCTAAGGAATCCGAAGAGCCTCCACATGCACAAGATCAACCATCCTCCTCCATGCAAGCATCTCCACCAACTCAAATTGAAGATGAGGCTCAAGATATTGAACAAGAAGATCAAGAAGATGAGCCACCTCAAAATGACGGCAACGATCAAGGGGGAGATGCAAATGATGAAGACAAGGAGGATGAACAACCAAGGCCGCCACACCCAAGAGTCCATCAAGCAATACAAAGAGATCACCCCGTCGACACCATCCTCGGCGACATTCATAAGGGGGTAACTACTCGATCTCGTGTTGCACATTTTTGTGAACATTACTCCTTTGTTTCCTCTATTGAGCCACACAGGGTAGAGGAAGCACTTCAAGATTCGGATTGGGTGATGGCGATGCAAGAGGAGCTCAACAATTTCATAAGGAATGAGGTATGGCACTTAGTTCCACGTCCTAATCAAAATGTTGTAGGAACCAAGTGGGTCTTCCGCAACAAGCAAGACGAGCATGGTGTGGTGACAAGGAACAAAGCTCGACTCGTGGCCAAGGGGTATTCACAAGTCGAAGGTCTGGATTTTGGAGAAACCTATGCACCCGTAGCTAGGCTTGAGTCAATTCGCATATTATTAGCCTATGCTACTTACCATGGCTTCAAGCTTTATCAAATGGACGTGAAGAGTGCCTTCCTCAATGGACCAATCAAGGAGGAGGTCTATGTTGAGCAACCTCCCGGCTTTGAAGACAGTGAGTACCCTAACCATGTTTATAGGCTCTCTAAGGCGCTTTATGGGCTTAAGCAAGCCCCAAGAGCATGGTATGAATGCCTTAGAGATTTCCTTATTGCAAATGGCTTCAAAGTCGGCAAGGCCGATCCTACTTTATTCACTAAGACTCTTGACAATGACTTGTTTGTATGCCAAATTTATGTTGATGATATTATATTTGGGTCTACTAACGAATCTACATGTGAAGAATTTAGTAGGATCATGACAAAGAAATTCGAGATGTCTATGATGGGAGAGTTGAAGTATTTTCTAGGATTCCAAGTCAAGCAACTCCAAGAGGGCACCTTCATTAGCCAAACGAAGTATACTCAAGATATCCTAAGCAAGTTTGGAATGAAGGATGCCAAGCCCATCAAGACACCCATGGGAACAAATGGGCATCTCGACCTCGACACGGGAGGTAAGTCCGTGGATCAAAAGGTATACCGGTCGATGATTGGTTCATTGCTTTACTTATGTGCATCTCGACCGGACATTATGCTTTCCGTATGCATGTGTGCAAGATTCCAAGCCTACCCTAAGGAATCACACCTTACGGCCGTAAAACGAATCTTGAGATATTTGGCTTACACTCCTAAGTTTGGGCTTTGGTACCCTCGGGGATCTACTTTTGATTTGATTGGTTATTCGGATGCCGATTGGGCGGGGTGTAAGATTAATAGGAAGAGCACATCGGGGACTTGCCAGTTCTTGGGAAGATCCTTGGTGTCTTGGGCTTCAAAGAAGCAAAATTCGGTCGCTCTTTCTACCGCCGAAGCCGAGTATATTGCCGCAGGCCATTGTTGCGCGCAATTGCTTTGGATGAGGCAAACCCTGCGGGACTACGGTTACAAATTAACCAAAGTCCCTTTGCTATGTGATAATGAGAGTGCAATCAAGATGGCGGATAATCCCGTCGAGCATAGCCGCACTAAACACATAGCCATTCGGTATCATTTTCTTCGGGATCACCAACAAAAGGGGGATATCGAGATTTCATACATTAACACTAAAGATCAATTAGCCGATATCTTTACCAAGCCACTTGATGAACAATCTTTTACCCGACTTAGGCATGAGCTTAACATTCTTGATTCTAGGAATTTCTTTTGCTAAACTTGCACACATAGCTCATAAATATACCTTTGATCATGTCTCTTTTATATATGCTATGACTAATGTGTTTTCAAGTGTATTCCAAACCAAGTCATAGGTATATTGAAAGGGAATTGGAGTCTTCGGCGAAGACAAAGGCTTCCACTCCACTCTACTACTCATCCTTCGCCGTCGCTCCGCATCACTCTCCAACGTTGGTATAATCTTCACTCATTCATTTTATGACCAAAGGGGGAGAAAATACTTCATTGGGCTCTAATGATTCCGTTTTTGGCGATTCATGCCAAAGGGGGAGAAAATATAAGCCCAAAGCAAAAGGACCGCATCACCACCCTAATTTTAAAATTGATGATTTTCAATTGGTAAATTTCAAAATTGGTATCTCTTTGTGTTCTAAAGGGGGAGCAAGTAGTATTTTCAAAATTGATATCTTAAAACCCTCTTGAACACTAAGAGGAGACTCTATTTGAGGGGGAGTTTTGTTTAGTCAAAGGAAGAAAATTTCAAAACTTGAAAATACTTTGCAAATCTTATTCATTTACCTTTGACTATCTTGCAAAAGGACTTTGAAAAGAATTTACAAAAGAATTTACAAAAACAAAACTTATGGTGCAAATGTGGTCCAATATGTCAAAAACAAAGAAACCAATCCATGCGCATCACGTAAGTATTTATTGGCTCAATTCCAAGCAACCTGTGCACTTACCTTATACAAACTAGTTCAATTATGCACTTCTATATTTGCTTTGGTTTGTGTTGGCATCAATCACCAAAAAGGGGGAGATTGAAAGGGAATTAGGCTTACACCTAGTTCCTAAATAATTTTGGTGGTTGAATTGCCCAACACAAATATTGGACTAACTAGTTTGCTCTAGTACATAAGTTATACAGGTGCAAAAGGTTCACACTCAGCCAATAAAAAGATCAAGTTTTGGATTCAACAAAGGAGCAAAGAGGAAACCGAAGGCACCTCTGGCTGGGGGCACCGGACTGTCCGGTGTGCACCGGACAGTGTCCGGTGCGCCCAGAGGACTCCAACTCGAACTCTTCACCTTCGGGAATTCTCGGAAGCCGGCGCGCTATAATTCACCGGACTGTCCGGTGTACACCGGACAGTGTCCGGTGCTCCAAAGAAGCGTGGCCTCCGGAACTCGCCAGCCTCGGGTTCACGCGGCAGCCGCTCCGCTATAATTCACCGGACATGTCCGGTGTGCACCGGACTGTCAGGTGTACCAGCGGAGCAACGGCTATTTCGGCGCCAACGGCTCCCTACGGCGCATTTAATGCGCGCTCTGCGCGCGCAGTCGTCAGGATCGCCCATACCGGCGCACCGGACAATGAACAGTTGTTGTCCGGTGTGCACCGGACACCCAGGCGGGCCCAGAAGTCAGAAGCTCCAACGGTCAGAATCCAACGGCATTGATGACGTGGCGAGGGCACCGGACTGTCCGGTGTGCACCGGACTGTCCGGTGCGCCATCGAACAGACGCCTCCAGCCAACGGTCATGTTTGGTGGTTGGGGCTATAAATACCCCCAACCACCCCACCATTCATGGTATCCAAGTTTTCCAACTTCCAACCACTTACAAGAGCTAGGCATTCAATTCTAGACACACCAAAGAGATCAAATCCTCTCCAATTCCACTCAAGCCTTTAGTGACTAGCGAGAGAGATTTGCCGTGTTCTTTTGAGCTCTTGCGCTTGGATCGCTTTCTTTCTTTCTCACTTGTTCTTGTGATCAAAACTCAATTGTAACCAAGGCAAGAGGCACCAATTGTGTGGTGGCCCTTGCGGGGAAGTTTTGTTCCCGTTTGTTTGAGAAGAAGAAAAGCTCACTCGGTCCGAGGGACCGTCTGAGAGAGGGAAGGGTTGAAAGAGACCCGGCCTTTGTGGCCTCCTCAACGGGGAGTAGGTTTGCGAGAACCGAACCTCGGTAAAACAAATCCGCGTGTCACACTCTACATTTACTTGCGATTTGTTTTGCGCCCTCTCTCGCGGACTCGTTTATATTTCTAACGCTAACCTTGCTTGTAGTTGTGATTATTTTTGAGATTTTCAGTTTCGCCCTATTCACCCCCCCCTCTAGGCGACTTTCAATATATATATATATTCATCGAATTCGATATCTCACAAATTATGTCAAAACCAATCTCTACTATAAAGCATCGGTTTGCAAATGCTTTGTTGGAACTCTAAAGTCTGTTGCACAATCAGAATAACATGACCTGAAGTCCAATTCTTATGGTGGCTGATGGTACAAAGCTACAAAAGAGAATCAAATGCAGGTACAATCTCAAAAAGAAAGCAATCTTTGAAGATGACATCTAGTCTATCTGTGCAGTAGCTTAGAAGATAATTGTGGCATGATCCTGAGCTGCCCTTTGGCATTTGAAGCAGTGCATGCGGAAGATGGGGCACACGCCTTCATAGGTCTCAAAAAGAATGCAGTGTTTTGGTTTTACCAGTTCTCTGAACCGTTTGTGCCTAGCATGATAGCACTGGTGGCCATGATGTTGACCCAGGGCATGCGGAAGATGGGGCACACGCCACGAAGAGCATGAGAGCAAACATAGATCTGCCATGCACAGCAGCTAGAACACCAGGTCTATGTCACCGAGTAGAGGCCGGTGGAGGACAGCACTGCGCCCACCTCCATCACTTGAGCTAATGCCCAACGATCTTGCCTGCGTAGGCGTACATGTTAGTTAACAGTATGGTCATGAGCATAGTTGTACTTTATTGGCCAAATGGCTAATGATACAAGGAAGCAAAGCTATTTTTTAACATAGCTCACCTTTATGTAGAGAAAAAAATAGAATATAACGCTTCGGAAAACAAGAGCAGAGTATATATCTCCCCCAAGTGATCATAAACTATTGCAGGATTAAATATACCGAACCTAACACAAAACTTTGTTCATATTAGCTAGTTTAAATGTGTGGATAAATGACACATCTTATGCAGAAATACCTTTTAATACAAAAGATCTGTAGAAACAATCTCATGTGTTCAAATATCTAATCACCACAGGATGGTACAGAACTTGACAAACAAAATAAATGGAAAGTTAACTGAAACTGAGACACATTATCTACAAAGCATTAAGTGAAACAATAAATTTGGATTGTGATTAGCCCAACCGTCCACACTTGCCTTGTACGTTGTTCACATCCGTATGTCACCGCCGCCGCCTGACTTACAAATATTTAATAAATTGTTAGAGCATAACGATCACAAAAAAATTAAATATTCAGGTTGGACACTCCATGTCATCTAGGTATTAACTATAACATTGAATAGCTAAATATTTAATTGTTCGAGTGATAAAAAGGTAAGATACTAATATCCAGTGAGATATTATGTACACCGTAAGACCGGAAACAAAACTATGAATAATTCTCGATTAATATAATCTTAGCAGCAATTTCTTCTCTGGTTGACTAAACCAGATTTTGATGAAGGGCTTTAATATATTCAAAAGGAGGTCCAAGCTACTTACTTGCTATTTATTTACAATTTAGGCTTTACTGTATGGGTACTAAGTCATTCAGTAATAATGAACAAACCAAGCTTCAGCCAATGTTTCCATGTGTCAGCTAAGCAGCTAGACCTGTAATATCATAAAGCACCTCTCATATGAATGTATGAGCCAAAAATAAGAATGCCACGCTAAACAAAATCCAATCTTTCGTTCTGCAGCAATCTCCGGTGCCGGCTAGGGTCCTGCACCTCCATGTTTCCTCACTGGGGTTACCATTTTTAACGTGGTTATTGGAGAAATAAGGGTCGACTTGGTTGCCCGAGGTCGACCCAGCACCTGCGATGGAGGAGAAGGCTGTCGCAAATGGAGCAGCGTTTTTTGATGTTGCTACTCGTGATTGTAACACCCCTGGTGTTACTGTAACTAAAAACTTGAGCATGACATCATAAGCATTGGCATTGCATATGTTTGACACACCTAGAGTGCATTCACTAGGCAAAAATTTCAAACAAGTTGTATTGTTTAAGTGTTTTTGCAAATAGAACCCTGGATAAGGAACTTAACCTTAATAGGGATTGAAGGGGTAAAAACCTAACCCAAGTTGAGAAAACCTAAAGGCTTTAGGGAAATAGTTGTAAAATATCCCCAAAAACAAAGTTGAATCACATTTATACCCCTGGGATACCAGAAACCCTAATTGAAACCCTGGAAAACCCTAAAACCAAACCCTAGGGGCCTATGTGCAAAAATTGTGCACATTTGGACTAAAGTGTAAAAACTACAATGTTAAGACATATTAAGTCCCATGGTTCACATTTAGGGTGATTTGCAAGCTAAACCCTAAGTTTTGGACCAATTTGCAAAAAGGACTCCAAGTTGATAATCCACTCTAAGTCTGAATTTCAGTGTCATGAGCACAACTTTGAGCCTTTATAACTTTCAAAGTATAGGATTTTTGCCCTAGGGCATCACATCAAAGTTGTAGACCCATCAAAGGTGAACACTTTTGCTTAAGAGAGTGAGCAATGTTGTTAAGAGAAATCTGGAGATAATCATGTTCAAAGTGTGGCTGTCAGGCTGTTATTGTCTGAATTTTCAGACTAACTGAGGTCTGACATCAACTTTAAGCCCAATTTCAGATATGATTCAATGACTTTTTGTGACAACACCATGTAGCAAAGTGGTAGCTGGTATGTAGTATTACAACCTTGATGCAGAGCTTGGGCTTGGTTGCCATTCAAAATTGAGAGAGAACTAAGCTTCAAAATGCTCTGTCAGTTCATCTAATAGGAGATCACCATGGTACAGTGAATGTTCAACTGAAGAAGATCCCAATTCCGCCCCCTGCTTGTCGCCGGAAGACCATCGCCGTTGACCACCACTCGCCGTGATTCGTGCGCCATGGCCATCGGATAAGCACGGCTCAGTGAGAATCTCGGCGTCCGATCCTCTTGCACTCGAGTTGTGGCTACGCTTGTCGTTTCCCCCCCCCCCCCCGCCCGTCGGTCGACCGGATAAGTCTCACCACCGTCGTGCTGTCGCCGTTATGTGCCACGTGTTTGTGCGCTGGTCCTCGTCGTTGTGACTCACTGGGTGCATGTCCGGTGATCACCGGAGGAAGGGCCACGGTGAAAGCCACCCATCCCTTGCTCCTGTGTCCATGTTCCCTCCGGCCGCCACCGCGCTTAACCCAAATTCCCGGCCACCGCTCTCGCCCCCTACCAATTGAAGCCACCGTGAGCTCTGCAGGGTCGTCACGCACCCGGCCACCAGATATCGTCTTCAATTGTTCGCCTGAGAGCTCGAATTTTGGATTCCCCCCCAATTCGTTTTTCGCCGCCGCATGGGACTCCACCGTGGACAGCACTCTTCGGGTTGGTAGTTTCTCAATTCCTCTCTGTTCTAGCTCGTGTATAGTCTCCTATTGCTCTCTATACTGAGCAATTGGAATTTGGCCGGAGTCCATCACCTGAACGCGCCCTTGCCTTGTAAAACGCCGCCGTGACCCCCCCCCCTCACCGTCAACCCGCTCTTCGGGTCCTGTTCTGCCCAAACCAAAGTGTGTCCATGGACCCTGGGGAACCCGTGAACCTTTACCCAGCCTCAATTTGGCCATCCCCGTCGCTGTTTGATCGGAACATGTTCATCCTCTTGTTTATCCGCTCGGTCACCGTGAACTGGTTGATTTAGTGTCCCCTAGGTGAAATTGATGGAGGGGATATGGTCGGGGTGGATCTAATTGTGTCCCTATTGCTTGGGAGCTCCAGCCGTGGCGTCGTCCGGCCGGAATAGGGCTCGCCGGAGTACAGCAAGGTCTGTTCTTCGTCGTGGATTGGCCGATGTAAAAGAGTAGAACCCGGGGAACCTCTCTGGGAATTGTCAGCGACTCATGCTATAGTAATTGAACCCGCTTCGGAATGATCAGTAAGTCGAGGGTCTTTCTGAGAAATGTCCACCGCGGGCGCGCGTGCGGGCACGATTCCCCTCTGGGCTGGGCCGTATGGGCTGTTTCTGGCCCAGCACTGTTTAACCTTTCTTCTTTTCTTTTTCAGTAGAACTTTGAAAACCTATAGAAAATTGTAGAAAAATCCTAAAATTGTGAAACCAATTTTCCTAGGTTTCTTATTTTCCCTAGAATTTAATAAAAATAGTTTTGAGATTTTTAGAGGAAATAAGGAATTTTAGGGTATTTAAAATAGTTTAAGATAGTAGTTCTGGATTTTTAAAAGATAATTGGTAATCCCAAAAATGCTCAAAATTTTTATATGAACTCCTCATATTATTTAGAAGCCTTAGGTAGAATTTGGATTAATTTGGACTTTGTTTGATACTTAGAACCCAAAACCAACCCCCTGCCCTATGAGCTCCTTTACCGACTCCGGAAACCCTAAGTTCTCGGAGTTTCGTGAAGGAAAGTTGTATTCAAGACATAGATAATAAATCTTTATTATCCTCGCACTCTCATGAGCATTACATGGCATTCATTCTTATATATATACCTATATGGTTATATTTAGAAAACGAAGAAGAGAGTGAAAGTGACTAAAGAGGAGACACCACCACTTTTGGGATCTCAGGCTGGGCCTTGGCTCTTCTACGACATCTGCGAGTCCGAGCCCGACTCACCTGTGAACGAAGGCAAGCCCCGGTGCATTTGCCACCTCCTTGCTATTTTAAAATCTTTTATCACCTTGTTTGATGCATTAGGTGATAGGAGTTGTGTGCTAAATCGTTGATGCATTTCCTTCCTTGAAAATTGATTACCCTTCCTTGATACCCGTTTTGAAAAAGATTTTTGATGCTTAGCCCTGCTTTAGAAAAACAAAATGTTTTGTTTTTATAAAAGATGATGTGGCAAAAGTGGGTGGGATGTTTTTGAAAATAAAACTTGATGGTGGATCCATCATGGCCATGACGGATCCAACATCGGAAAAGATGTACCTCTGCCAGGTACCAAAGTTTGGGTTTAAATTATAAAGCTGAGACCGGGCGGGTGACTTGCACGAGAAAGGAGTCTCGGTGTAGTGTCTCCGTCTGTGTCGGTTAAGGACCGTACCGATTGTTGGCCTGCTGATCTAGGACCCTTTATCTGGCCACATACCTCGTCATGGGTAAGCCTGAACCCGGCTATTCCATACATGAAAAGACAATCGCGCACTGGGAGTGGAGAGATGGCGAGAGTGGCACGTACCCCCTAGCAAAGGACCGCCTAAAAGGGGTGGTGTGCTCTCGGGTGGCGCGGACCTGTTCATGTGCTGGAGGATCCGTGGGAATGGTAGACATGTGGAGAAGCATATGTCGTGTGGTTGGAGATCCCCAGCTGGGTATTAATCGATTCGGATCGCCGAACTTCTCGGATATGAAGACTGGATCTTCGACCCTCATCGTAGATAACAAGCGAAACAAAAGATGGATTTTATGAAGAAAGCTAGTGTAGGACAAGTGAATGCTCTAGATTAGGCAAATCTAGATTCAGGAAAAATATTTCACTGGTGATGTAAAATTTTGGCTTAAGGACCCACTTTAGTAAGCATTTCTGCAAAACAGAGTCTTTGACTATTGAGAAGCCTTACCTTGACTCCTATATAGCCAGCATACCCTTGAGAGTCTTTTCCTTAGTCGGGTAAGACTTGCTGAGTAATCCCATACTCAGGGTTTATCCCTTTGTTGTTTTTAGGTGGGGAAGTAGCAGACTTTTGCTGCTTCTGCGCTAAGGTGGTTCCCAACGAAAAGAAGCAGGACTGAAGTGTGGGAGGACTCGGTCCTCCACTTATTATCTTTTGTTTTTAGTCCTTCGGGAGAAGTTTATGTCTCCCCGGTTTGTATAATTAATACTTCTATGCACTCGTTTTTAGACTGGTCTGTAATAATATAACTCAGGCTTACTTTTGAAATAAATGTAAGTTTATGTAATTCGCTTCCGCATATCTTCATCTCCGATGATCTGTAATGTCTGCAAGACGGGTGAAACGTTCCTGGTGAGGTAAGGAAGGATACCGAGCTTGTCAAGTAACTTAGGAACATCTACAGGGTGTCTGATGTCTGTTAGACAAGGACAACTGTAGGTGGGCCTGATTACTTGGGAGGTTCCGTCACAGCTGGTATCGGAGCGTAGCCCTTCTTTGCAGATATTTCAGGGCATCTTCAAAAGATTTTTAAAAGTCTTATCTAAAGATTCTTTTCTCTTCTTACCTAAGTATTCTGAAGAGTTTATATTAAAGACCAGATAGGAAGAGTGCAATGTATAGAAGGTTGAATCAACCAAGGTTGATTCTGTACTTACTCATGCATCATGCTAAGAATTATACTAATAAATTTCCCCTTTAGAAAATGCCGCCGCGCACAAGAAAGACCGCGCGTAAGTCGACTGGACCACTTGGAGTGCCTCGACATCAGCTTGCTCCGCGAAATGTAGATAGTAGCAGTGGTAGCAACGATCCTATCGGAATCTGGAAGCACAAGTTGAACTGCTTTAGCCAGAACTCCGTCACAGGAATGATCTATGGATCGCGGATGCAGCCATCCGCTACTTGCAAGACCAACTCGCGAAACGAGATTTAGCACTCGATCGGGCGGTTAACTCCCGTCTATTCGCCTGGGCTAAGGAAGCCAAAGCTCGAGCCCGAGTGGAGGAGCTTAGCTTAGCCATGGATAACTTGCAGGTCTATTATAATACACTACGTGAAGAAGTTCATCAGTTGTACTCACAACTGCACCCGAACGTCCCTGTGAGTTCTGTCGGGATGGAAGCCGGACCTTCTCACATAGCGGGGTAAGCACTTGATGGTGCACTGGACCTTTTCAGGCCCCTCCCTCTATGAAGTTGGTTGACGAATAATCTTCTATACCCGAAAGTAAGCTACCAAAAGTGAAAAGAAGTGGCTTACCAAGTGCCCTCAACATTGGCCGGACGGGACTTTCTTGCTAATATGATTGTTCTGAAAGGCCAAGACATGGATGTCATCTTGGGCATGAACTGGTTAGCCCAGCATAAAGCAATTCTCAACCCTAATCTAAGAACCATCATGCTGAGTTAGGGCCAATAAAGAGTTGGTGACTTGGTTGCCTAAAACCAAAATTAGGCTATATTCGTATTTAGTGAACCATGACCCGGCCCGAAGTCGAATTTTCCGTTATCACTTCATGACCACAACCATACAAATAAATGCCTAGATAATTTCTTTGTCGAACCTAAAGTGTACCTAGACTGCAAACAAGAATCTCAAGTCATACCTCCTTTAGCACCATTTTCCTGTTCAGCTGATGCAGGTTGAAGTCTCTAGTGTATTTGGCCTCTCCTTACGGATCGTCGTGCGTTGCTCTATTAACCCAACCTAGAAAAGACATGTCCGACCATTTCCTTGAATTTGATGCCTTTGGTTTCTTCATATCTAACGAAGGCCTACCAACTTAATTCTTGACCTGGTGATTTCTATGATAGGCATAGAAATATGCTTGGGTTAAATTAACAGTCTCCCATCATACTTCTTTCATCAAGTTTAGGTTATGGCCATGCCTTGTTCATTTCCTTGGGCCATAATCTATTTGGCTCTCCACTTGTAACCATTTCTACAAGTGGAGTATCTCTTTGTATATTATCACCCTTGCCCAGTTTATTCGGGTTGTGTGAGATTCTTTATTGGTTATGTCTGGTATTGGCAAAGCTCTCAAATTGAAGATTGATTTTCCCTGCTGTTGAGATGCAGGAGTTTGTTCATTCGCTCTCCTATTTTCCAGGTATTTCCGAACCTTGTCCGTTCATCTCGCATGAAGAAACGGATGAACAACCTGACCAAATGGATTTTTACCCAAGTGCATGACCTTTTTGCTTGCAAAGATGAACTCTCAACCCCTTGGCTTACCAATGGTACTGAGAGAATTTGCTCAATGTCAAAAGTAGTTCAACAAGTTGGTTTTGACTAACTTGTAACTGCCTGTTGACCGAATGTTGAGTCTAGAGATCATTTTATCGAGTTGTCTAAACTCACTTTGGTTCAAC
This sequence comes from Zea luxurians, assembly GCA_029449295.1. NCBI lineage: Eukaryota > Viridiplantae > Streptophyta > Magnoliopsida > Poales > Poaceae > Zea > Zea luxurians. The sequence continues at coordinate 33,696,673 of JAOPSE010000016.1, read as the reverse complement.
CTACCCTAAAGAAAGTGCTTACCAAAACGAGATTAAGTCAGTCAATAACCACCTAGCCATCGCTCTAGTCGTGCATCGATTGCCTCATGTATGCTTTTCTAGCATAAGTGATTGGGTCGAGCCATGTCTAGTGCCTGATAGAATGGACTAGATGCAAAGTCCGCATTTTTAGATCCCTCCACTGATGATTTTTCTTGAATCAATATCGCCTTTCGTGGATTTGGACTCCCTAACACGAGTTATCCGACCTTCGCACCCGTCTCATGTGCTATGAACCTACTGTAACCACTTGTTGGTAAACCTCCTCTTGTGTGTTTTACCCAAGATGGTGCATCTGATTCTATTGGGTAAAGTTGCATAATTGCCACCCAACAGACTCAGATAGTACAGTGTCATCAGAAGAAGCAAGTTGCACACATGGAACCTTATGTGTTCTTCTGGTGGGCAAAGATGCAACTTGAAATTGCATACTTTGTGGCTAGACGTAACACTTGTAAATGCATCAAGGCCATATGCATGAAGACCGTTGGTCCATTACAATCCTTACCTATCCCAACATGGAAAGGGGAAGATATTGTATGGACTTTATCGTGGGATTACCCAGGACTACAAAAGGGTATGACTCTATCTGGGTTATTGTTGATCAGCTTATGAAAATTTCTCATTTGCTGCCAGTCAAGACTGATCACCCAGTTACTGCCTATGCCCAATTGTACATTGCTCGTATTCTTAGTCTGCATGGTGTTCCAAAGACCATAGTGTCGGATCGTGGACCTCAATTTGTAGCCAAGTTTTGGGAAGCACTTCACAAATCTTTGGGTACTAAGTTGCTCCACAGTTCGGCCTATCATCCTCAAACCAGTGGACAGACTGAGAGAGTGAACCAAACACTTGAAGATATGCTGCGGGCATGTGTCCTGGATTTCTCAACAAAGTGGGATGAATGCTTACCTTTGGCGGAGTTTTCATATAATAACAGTTATCAAGAAAGTATCCAGATGGCACCTTTTGAAGCTTTGTATGGGCGACGGTGTCGAACTCCGCTAAATTGGTCAGAACCTGGTGAAAGGTATTTCTTTAGACCTGATATGGTAAAAGAAACCGAAGAAAAGGTTCAGAAAATAGTTCATAATATGAAGAAGGCACAGGCTCGTCAGAAGAGTTATGCAGACAAACAGTGAATGCCCTTATTCTTCTTAGAAGGAGACTACGTCTACTTAAAGGTTTCACCAATGAAAGGCGTATCGCGTTTTGGGATTAAAGGACAACTTGCACCCAGGTACATTGGCCCATTCCTGGTACTTCAGCAATGTGGACCAGTGGCGTACCGACTTCAACTACCCGAAACATTGTCTGCCGTGCATAATGTGTTCCACGTGTCACAATTGAAGAAGTGTCTTCGGGTTCCCGATCGAACCGTTGAAGTGACTGATGTTGTCCTGGAACCAGATTTAACGTACTCGGAACATCCCATTCGAGTTCTGGATCAAAAGGACAGGGTTACCCGGAGAAAGACTCTCAAGTTTTATAAAATACAGTGGAACCAACATTCGGAAGATGAGGCTACATGGGAAACCCAAGATTTCTTAGATAAGAATTTCCCAGGCTTTCTAGCCTCTTGTAAGTTGTAAAGCTGTGTAATAAAGGAATGAACCCCCACCCCACCCCTGCCTTGTACCAGAAATCAGGAAATAAAAACATGACACATTTCCTTTTCCATTACTCACCCTAGGACTTTAAATCTCGGGACGAGATTCTTTTATGGGGGGAAGGATGTAACACCCCTGGTGTTACTGTAACTAAAAACTTGAGCATGACATCATAAGCATTGGCATTGCATATGTTTGACACACCTAGAGTGCATTCACTAGGCAAAAATTTCAAACAAGTTGTATTGTTTAAGTGTTTTTGCAAATAGAACCCTGGATAAGGAACTTAACCTTAATAGGGATTGAAGGGGTAAAAACCTAACCCAAGTTGAGAAAACCTAAAGGCTTTAGGGAAATAGTTGTAAAATATCCCCAAAAACAAAGTTGAATCACATTTATACCCCTGGGATACCAGAAACCCTAATTGAAACCCTGGAAAACCCTAAAACCAAACCCTAGGGGCCTATGTGCAAAAATTGTGCACATTTGGACTAAAGTGTAAAAACTACAATGTTAAGACATATTAAGTCCCATGGTTCACATTTAGGGTGATTTGCAAGCTAAACCCTAAGTTTTGGACCAATTTGCAAAAAGGACTCCAAGTTGATAATCCACTCTAAGTCTGAATTTCAGTGTCATGAGCACAACTTTGAGCCTTTATAACTTTCAAAGTATAGGATTTTTGCCCTAGGGCATCACATCAAAGTTGTAGACCCATCAAAGGTGAACACTTTTGCTTAAGAGAGTGAGCAATGTTGTTAAGAGAAATCTGGAGATAATCATGTTCAAAGTGTGGCTGTCAGGCTGTTATTGTCTGAATTTTCAGACTAACTGAGGTCTGACATCAACTTCAAGCCCAATTTCAGATATGATTCAATGACTTTTTGTGACAACACCATGTAGCAAAGTGGTAGCTGGTATGTAGTATTACAACCTTGATGCAGAGCTTGGGCTTGGTTGCCATTCAAAATTGAGAGAGAACTAAGCTTCAAAATGCTCTGTCAGTTCATCTAATAGGAGATCACCATGGTACAGTGAATGTTCAACTGAAGAAGATCCCAATTCCGCCCCCTGCTTGTCGCCGGAAGACCATCGCCGTTGACCACCACTCGCCGTGATTCGTGCGCCATGGCCATCGGATAAGCACGGCTCAGTGAGAATCTCGGCGTCCGATCCTCTTGCACTCGAGTTGTGGCTACGCTTGTCGTTTTTTCCCCCCTGCCCGTCGGTCGACCGGATAAGTCTCACCGTCGTCGTGCTGTCGCCGTTATGTGCCACGTGTTTGTGCGCTGGTCCTCGTCGTTGTGACTCACTGGGTGCATGTCCGGTGATCACCGGAGGAAGGGCCACGGTGAAAGCCACCCATCCCTTGCTCCTGTGTCCATGTTCCCTCCGGCCGCCACCGCGCTTAACCCAAATTCCCGGCCACCGCTCTCGCCCCCTACCAATTGAAGCCACCATGAGCTCTGCAGGGTCGTCACGCACCCGGCCACCAGATATCGTCTTCAATTGTTCGCCTGAGAGCTCGAATTTTGGATTCCCCCCCAATTCGTTTTTCGCCGCCGCATGGGACTCCACCGTGGACAACACTCTTCGGGTTGGTAGTTTCTCAATTCCTCTCTGTTCTAGCTCGTGTATAGTCTGCTATTGCTCTCTATACTGAGCAATTGGAATTTGGCCGGAGTCCATCACCTGAACGCGCCCTTGCCTTGTAAAACGCCGCCGTGACCCCCCCCTCACCGTCAACCCGCTCTTCGGGTCCTGTTCTGCCCAAACCAAAGTGTGTCCATGGACCCTGGGGAACCCGTAAACCTTTACCCAGCCTCAATTTGGCCATCCCCGTCGCTGTTTGATCGGAACATGTTCATCCTCTTGTTTATCCGCTCGGTCACCGTGAACTGGTTGATTTAGTGTCCCCTAGGTGAAATTGATGGAGGGGATATGGTCGGGGTGGATCTAATTGTGTCCCTATTGCTTGGGAGCTCCAGCCGTGGCGTCGTCCGGCCGGAATAGGGCTCGCCGGAGTACAGCAAGGTCTGTTCTTCGTCGTGGATTGGCCGATGTAAAAGAGTAGAACCCGGGGAACCTCTCTGGGAATTGTCAGCGACTCATGCTATAGTAATTGAACCCGCTTCGGAATGATCAGTAAGTCGAGGGTCTTTCTGAGAAATGTCCACCGCGGGCGCGCGTGCGGGCACGATTCCCCTCTGGGCTGGGCCGTATGGGCTGTTTCTGGCCCAGCACTGTTTAACCTTTCTTCTTTTCTTTTTCAGTAGAACTTTGAAAACCTATAGAAAATTGTAGAAAAATCCTAAAATTGTGAAACCAATTTTCCTATGTTTCTTATTTTCCCTAGAATTTAATAAAAATAGTTTTGAGATTTTTAGAGGAAATAAGGAATTTTAGGGTATTTAAAATAGTTTAAGATAGTAGTTCTGGATTTTTAAAAGATAATTGGTAATCCCAAAAATGCTCAAAATTTTTATATGAACTCCTCATATTATTTAGAAGCCTTAGGTAGAATTTGGATTAATTTGGACTTTGTTTGATACTTAGAACCCAAAACCAACCCCCTGCCCTATGAGCTCCTTTACCGACTCCGGAAACCCTAAGTTCTCGGAGTTTCGTGAAGGAAAGTTGTATTCAAGACATAGATAATAAATCTTTATTATCCTCGCACTCTCATGAGCATTACATGGCATTCATTCTTATATATATACCTATATGGTTATATTTAGAAAACGAAGAAGAGAGTGAAAGTGACTAAAGAGGAGACACCACCACTTTTGGGATCTCAGGCTGGGCCTTGGCTCTTCTACGACATCTGCGAGTCCGAGCCCGACTCACCTGTGAACGAAGGCAAGCCCCGGTGCATTTGCCACCTCCTTGCTATTTTAAAATCTTTTATCACCTTGTTTGATGCATTAGGTGATAGGAGTTGTGTGCTAAATCGTTGATGCATTTCCTTCCTTGAAAATTGATTACCCTTCCTTGATACCCGTTTTGAAAAAGATTTTTGATGCTTAGCCCTGCTTTAGAAAAACAAAATGTTTTGTTTTTATAAAAGATGATGTGGCAAAAGTGGGTGGGATGTTTTTGAAAATAAAACTTGATGGTGGATCCATCATGGCCATGATGGATCCAACATCGGAAAAGATGTACCTCTGCCAGGTACCAAAGTTTGGGTTTAAATTATAAAGCTGAGACCGGGCGGGTGACTTGCACGAGAAAGGAGTCTCGGTGTAGTGTCTCCGTCTGTGTCGGTTAAGGACCGTACCGATTGTTGGCCTGCTGATCTAGGACCCTTTATCTGGCCACATACCTCGTCATGGGTAAGCCTGAACTCGGCTATTCCATACATGAAAAGACAATCGCGCACTGGGAGTGGAGAGATGGCGAGAGTGGCACGTACCCCCTAGCAAAGGACCGCCTAAAAGGGGTGGTGTGCTCTCGGGTGGCGCGGACCTGTTCATGTGCTGGAGGATCCGTGGGAATGGTAGACATGTGGAGAAGCATATGTCGTGTGGTTGGAGATCCCCAGCTGGGTATTAATCGATTCGGATCGCCGAACTTCTCGGATATGAAGACTGGATCTTCGACCCTCATCGTAGATAACAAGCGAAACAAAAGATGGATTTTATGAAGAAAGCTAGTGTAGGACAAGTGAATGCTCTAGATTAGGCAAATCTAGATTCAGGAAAAATATTTCACTGGTGATGTAAAATTTTGGCTTAAGGACCCACTTTAGTAAGCATTTCTGCAAAACAGAGTCTTTGACTATTGAGAAGCCTTACCTTGACTCCTATATAGCCAGCATACCCTTGAGAGTCTTTTCCTTAGTCGGGTAAGACTTGCTGAGTAATCCCATACTCAGGGTTTATCCCTTTGTTGTTTTTAGGTGGGGAAGTAGCAGACTTTTGCTGCTTCTGCGCTAAGGTGGTTCCCAACGAAAAGAAGCAGGACTGAAGTGTGGGAGGACTCGGTCCTCCACTTATTATCTTTTGTTTTTAGTCCTTCGGGAGAAGTTTATGTCTCCCCGGTTTGTATAATTAATACTTCTATGCACTCGTTTTTAGACTGGTCTGTAATAATATAACTCAGGCTTACTTTTGAAATAAATGTAAGTTTATGTAATTTGCTTCCGCATATCTTCATCTCCGATGATCTGTAATGTCTGCAAGACGGGTGAAACGTTCCTGGTGAGGTAAGGAAGGATACCGAGCTTGTCAAGTAACTTAGGAACATCTACAGGGTGTCTGATGTCTGTTAGACAAGGACAACTGTAGGTGGGCCTGATTACTTGGGAGGTTCCGTCACAGTGATAATAAGGATAACACCAAGGATGAGGCTAGTGAGACCAAGGAGGCAGTAGCAAATCAGGATGCTCAAGAGAAGAACAAAGGGTCAGAAAATGGAGTCGAGGGCCAGTCAGGTGGAGATGTCAATATGGCAGAGGCTAAGATCACAAAGGAAGGTGATGATGATGTTGTTTCAGGAAAGCAGGTGGATTCTAGCGATGTAGACTTGAAGCAATCAAACATACTTGTTGGTGATGACATAAAGGTCAAGGTGGCGGATGTTGGATTGGTCTGGCTTGCACCAACTGATGGGAAGTGTGTTCCATAGAGGAAAGACTTGTTGTCACTTACGGGTACCTTGCACCAGAGTATGCAGGTGATCATCCTATATTAGTCATATGATAACACGTTTTCTTAAAGAGCATTACATAGAACAGATTCAGAAGTTGTTTGAGAAGGTATGTGTTATGTACTCTTAGTTGCTGATTCAATTTATGGACCCTCCACATTAAAGCAAGAGCGCAACCTTACATTTTTGTTCTGGTGATAGATTTATCCTTTAATCTACATTCAAGTCATCCTGTGCAGTAGTTCATAGCAGTAATGTTGGAGGAAATCCCATACTTGTGAGGTAGTGGCATTGGATTCATCACGGCTCAAATAAAATTTTTACGAGTGGTTTTGGTTATCAAACATTGCTCAAATAAAATGTAAGGTTGCGCTCTTGCTTTAATGTGAAGGTGTGGTGGACGCCACTATCTTTTTTCTGCTTGTACCAATTAACACTGTTGTAAATAGATGTTTGATGCTCCAGTTTACAGAGCATGTTTTTAATTTGTGATGATGGAAGAACAGGCTCTGCAGCATTAGGAGGTTGTGAGAAACTAATTCAATGTGAAAGGGAAATGTGCCCTTGGGCCATTTCTAAGTATTTTTGGTGATTGAGTGCCAACACAAGTGGACTTGTGGTAATCTATGCGAAGTGATGGACAAAGTGCAAATCAAGTCTAAAGGTATGTATCTAGACTTAGTACATTGTTTTAAGAACTAATGTATTGTGTCTAAGTGCTGGAAACAGGAGAAATCACTTTGGAATAGAGATGGCTTTGTTCAGCCAAAGTCTACGCAGTCTAGGTGCACTGGACAGTGTCCGGTGGTGCATCGGACAGTGTCCGGTGCGCCAGGCTGGTGACTGTCAACTGGCTGCTCTCGGGAAGCGATTAACGATGTACGACTATAAATCACCGGACTGTCCGGTGGTGCACCGGACTGTCCGGTGAGCCATTCACAGGCGAAGTCGTCGCTCTCGGGAAGCAATTAACGGCGTACGACTATAAATCATCGGACTGTCTGGTGGTGCACCGGACTGTCCGGTGAACCAACGGTCAGCCGGGCCAATGGTCGGCCGAGGATTCCGCGCGTGACGCGTGGCCGAGCCAACAGTCACAAGGGGGCACCGGACTGTCCGGTGTGCACCGGACAGTGTCCGGTGCGCCAACGGCTCTGAATCTGCAACGGTCGGCTTCACCAAATAAGGAAAGAAATCCGCACCGGACAGTGTCCGGTGGTGCACCGGACTGTCCGGTGCGCTAGTCGACAGAAGGCAAGAATTGCCTTCCTGGAATGCTCTCAACGGCTCCTAGCTGCCTTAGGGCTATAAAAGGGACCCCTAGGCGCATGGAGGAGTACACCAAGCATTCTCTAAGCATTCCTAAGCACCAAGACTTCAATTCCGCGCATTCGATTCTTTGTGATAGCAACTAGAGCTTCGTTTGAGTAGAGAACTCTTTGAGTTGTGTTGAGAGCTCGTGTTGTGACTTGTGTGCGTGTGTTGCTCTGATTTTGTGTCTTGTGTGCGTTGCTCATCCCAACCTTACTTCCGTGATTCTTTGTGAACATCTTTGTAAGGGCGAGAGGCTCCAAGTTGTGGAGATTCCTCGCAAGCGGGATATAGTAAAGCAAAGCAAAACACTGTGGTATTCAAGTGGGTCTTTGGACCGCTTGAGAGGGGTTGATTGCAACCCTCGTCCGTTGGGACGCCACAACGTGGAGTAGGCAAGTGTTGGACTTGGCCGAACCACGGGATAACCCACTGTGCCATCTCTGTGTTGATCTTCTTGTGGTTATTGTGTTTTGCAAGAACTCTTCTCTAGCCACTTGGCCTTATTGTACTAACTCCTAATCAAGTTTTTGTGGCACTAAGTTTCAAGTTTTACAGGATCACCTATTCACCCCCCCTCTAGGTGCTCTCAATTGGTATCAGAGTCGTTCTCTTCACGAAGGTACTAATCGCCCGAAGAGATGGATCCTAAGGGCAAGGGGATGGTGGTCAATGATAAGGAGAAGGAGTCCTTCGTCAATGATCCCAAGGATGACAAGCCTACTGACTCGGGGTCGGGCCACAAAAGAAAAGACAGGAGGAAAAAGAAAACAAGGCGCATCAAGGAGATAATCTACTACGACAGCGATGAATCTTCCTCCTCCCAAAAGGACGACGACAACGACTACGAGAAAAGAAAGACAGTTAATTCAAACTTTTCCTTTGATTATTCTCGTATTCCGCAAAGTTCCAATGCTCATTTGCTTTCCATTCCCCTCGGCAAACCTCCTCACTTTGATGGAGAGGACTATGGATTTTGGAGTCACAAAATGTGTAGTCACTTGTTCTCTCTCCATCCAAGCATATGGGAGATAGTAGAGAGTGGAATGAAATTTGATAGTACTGATAGTCCCATGTTCATTAATGAGCAAATTCACAAAAATGCACAAGCTACTACTGTTCTTCTAGCTTCATTGTGCAGGGACGAATACCATAAGGTGAGCGGCTTGGATAACGCCAAGCAGATTTGGGACACCCTCAAGATCTCACATGAGGGGAACGACGTCACCATGCTCACCAAGATGGAGTTGGTGGAGGGCGAACATGGGAGATTCACAATGATCAGGGGCGAGGAGCCAACCCAAATGTACAATCGGCTCAAGACCCTCATCAACAAAATAAGGAGTTATGGAAGCACGCGATGGACGGACCACGACGTCGTCCGCCTAATGCTAAGGTCTTTTACTGTCCTCGATCCACATCTTGTGAACAATATTCGTGAGAATCCTAGGTACACCAAGATGTCGGCCGAGGAGATACTTGGAAAGTTCGTAAGCGGGCAGATGATGATCAAGGAGGCTAGATATGTTGATGATGCGTTGAATGGCCCAATCCAAGAGCCTCAAACCATTGCTCTCAAAGCAACGAGGAGCAAGGAGGCGCTACCTAGCAAGGTGGTGCAAGTTGAGGCGGCCGGGCTTAATGATGAAGAAATGGCCCTCATCATCAAGCGTTTCAAGACGGCGCTAAAAGGTCGCAAGGGGCATCCCAACAAGAACAAGACAAAGGGGAAGCGCTCATGCTTCAAATGTGGTAAGATTGGTCATTTTATCGCTAATTGTCCCAATAATGACAGTGACCAGGAACAAGGGAACAAGAGGGAAAAGAAGAAGACTTACAAGAAGGCTAAGGGCGAGGCACACCTTGGCAAGGAGTGGGACTCGGATTGTTCGTCATCCGACTCTGACAATGAAGGACTCGCCGCCACCGCCTTCAACAAGTCATCCCTCTTCCCCAACGAGCATCACACTTGCCTCATGGCAAGGGAAAAGAAGGTAAGCACTCGTAATACTAGTACTTACGCTTCCTCAAGTGATGAAGAATCTAGCGATGATGAAATAGACTATTCATGTTTATTCAAGGGCCTAGATAGAACTAAGGTTGATAAGATTAATGAATTAATTGATGCCTTGAATGATAAGAATAGGTTATTAGAAAAGCAAGAGGATCTTTTGTATGAAGAACATGATAAGTTTGTAGAGGCACAAAAATCCCTTGCTTTAGAAATTAAAAGGAATGAAATGCTCTCTTGTGAATTGTCTACATGCCATGACTCTATTGCTAGCTTAAAGAGCATAAATGATGATTTGAATGCTAAGTTAGAAATAGCCAATAAATCAACATCTTGTGTAGAATATGTTGCAATTTGCAATAGGTGTAAAGATTTTGATGTTGATGCTTGTAGTGAACACCTAGTTTCAATTTCTAAATTGAATGATGAGGTGGCTAGTCTTAATGCCCAACTTAAGACTAGCAAGAGTGAATTTGACAAAATAAAATTTGCAAGGGATGCCTACACGATTGGTAGACACCCCTCAATTAAGGATGGTCTTGGCTTCAAGAGGGAAGTCAAGAACTTAACAAGCCATAAGGCTTCCATCTCCGCCAAGGAGAAAGGGAAGGCCCCTATGGCTAGTAGTACTCAAAAGAACCATGCTTTCATGTATCATGATAGGAGACATTCTAGGAATGCTTATAGAAGTTATGATGCTTTTGATTCTCATGCCATGTTTGCTTCTAGTTCTTCTATTATGCATGATAGAAATTTGGCTAGGAAAAATGCTATGCCTAGAAGGAATGTTGTTCATGTTCCTAGAAAAGTAAACAATGAACCGTCTACAATTTTTCATACTTGCAATGCTTCCTTTGCTATTAGTAGAAAGGATAAGAAGGTGATTGCTAGGAAGTTAGGGGCAAGATGCAAGGGAGATAAAACTTGCATTTGGGTCCCTAAGACCATTGTGACTAACCTTGTAGGACACAACAAGAGTTGGGTACCTAAAACCCAAGCCTAAATTTGTCTTACGGGTTTATGCATCCAGGGGTTCAAGCTGGATTATCGACAGCGGATGCACAAACCACATGACGGGGGAGAAGAAGATGTTCACCTCCTACGTCAAGAATAAAGATTCCCAAGACTCAATCATATTCGGTGACGGGAACCAAGGCAAGGTGAAAGGGTTAGGAAAAATAGCTATTTCATCCGAGCACTCCATTTCCAATGTGTTTTTAGTTGAGTCGCTTGGATATAACTTGTTGTCTGTGAGTCAGCTTTGTAATATGGGATATAACTGCTTATTCACAAATGTAGATGTGTCTGTCTTTAGAAGGAGTGATGGTTCATTAGCTTTTAAGGGTGTATTAGACGACAAACTCTATTTAGTTGATTTTGCAAAAGAGGAGGCCGGTCTAGATGCATGCTTAATTGCTAAGACTAGCATGGGCTGGTTGTGGCATCGTCGTTTGGCTCATGTGGGGATGAAGAACCTTCACAAGCTTCTAAAGGGAGAACACGTGATAGGTCTAACTAATGTAACTTTCGAAAAAGATAGACCTTGTGCAGCTTGTCAAGTAGGTAAACAGGTGAGAAGCTCTCATCATACCAAAAATGTGATGACTACATCAAGACCCCTGGAGCTGCTGCATATGGACCTCTTCGGACCCGTCGCCTACCTAAGCATCGGAGGAAGTAAGTATGGGTTAGTAATTGTTGATGATTTTTCCCGCTTCACATGGGTATTCTTTTTGCAGGATAATCTGAAACCCAAGGGACCCTCAAGCATTTCCTAAGGAGAGCTCAAAATGAGTTTGAGCTCAAGGTGAAGAAGATAAAGAGCGACAACGGGTCCGAGTTCAAAAACCTTCAAGTGGAGGAGTACCTTGAGGAGGAAGGGATCAAGCACGAGTTCTCCGCTCCCTACACACCACAACAAAATGGTGTGGTAGAGAGGAAGAACAGGACGCTCATTGACATGGCGAGGATGATGCTTGGAGAGTTCAAGACCCCCGAGCGGTTTTGGTCAGAAGCCATGAACACGGCTTGCCACGCCATCAACCGGGTCTACCTTCACCGCCTCCTCAAGAAGACTTCGTATGAGATTCTAACCAGTAACAAACCCAATGTGTCTTACTTTCGTGTATTTGGGAGCAAATGCTATATTCTAGTGAAGAAAGGTAGAAATTCCAAGTTTGCTCCCAAAGCTGTAGAAGGGTTTTTGTTAGGTTATGACTCAAATACAAAGGCGTATAGAGTCTTCAACAAATCATCGGGTTTGGTTAAAGTCTCTAGCGACGTTGTATTTGATGAGACTAATGGCTCTCCAAGAGAGCAAGTTGTTGATCTTGATGATGTAGATGAAGAAGACGTTCCAACGGCCGCAATACGCACCATGGCGATTGGAGAAGTGCGTCCACAGGAACAAAAGGAGCAAGATCAACCCTCTTCCTCAACAATGGTGCATCCCCCAACTCAAGATGATGAACAGGTTCATCAAGAGGAGGCGTGTGATCAAGGGGGAGCACAAGATGATCATGTGATGGAGGAAGAAACACAACCGGCACCTCCAACCCAAGTTCGAGCGACGATTCAAAGGAATCATCCCGTCGACCAAATTTAGGGTGACATTAGCAAGGGAGTAACTACTCGTTCTAGATTAGTTAATTTTTGTGAGCATTACTCCTTTGTCTCTTCTATTGAGCCTTTTAGGGTAGAAGAGGCCTTGCTAGATCCGGACTGGGTGTTGGCCATGCAAGAGGAGCTCAATAATTTCAAGAGAAATGAAGTTTGGACACTGGTGCCTTGTCCCAAGCAAAATGTTGTGGGAACCAAGTGGGTGTTCCGCAACAAACAAGACGAGCACGGGGTGGTGACAAGGAACAAGGCTCGACTTGTGGCAAAAGGTTATGCCCAAGTTGCAGGTTTGGATTTTGAGGAGACTTTTGCTCCTGTGGCTAGGCTAGAGTCCATTCGTATTTTGCTAGCATATGCCGCTCACCATTCTTTCAGGTTGTTCCAAATGGATGTGAAGAGCGCTTTCCTCAACGGGCCAATCAAGGAGGAGGTGTATGTGGAGCAACCCCCTGGCTTCGAGGATGAACAGTACCCCGACCACGTGTGTAAGCTCTCTAAGGCGCTCTATGGACTTAAGCAAGCCCCAAGAGCATGGTATGAATGCCTTAGAGATTTTTTAATTGCTAATGCTTTCAAGGTTGGGAAAGCCGATCCGACTTTATTCACTAAGACTTGTGATGGTGACTTATTTGTGTGCCAAATTTATGTCGATGACATAATATTTGGTTCTACTAACCAAAAGTCTTGTGAAGAGTTTAGCAGGGTGATGACTCAAAAGTTTGAGATGTCGATGATGGGCGAGTTGAACTACTTTCTTGGGTTCCAAGTGAAGCAACTCAAGGACGGCACCTTCATCTCCCAAATGAAGTACACGCAAGACTTGCTAAAGCGGTTTGGGATGAAGGACGCCAAGCCCGCAAAGACTCCGATGGGAACTGACGGACACGTCGACCTCAACAAAGGAGGTAAGTCCGTTGATCAAAAAGCATACCGGTCCATGATAGGTTCTTTGCTTTATTTATGTGCTAGTAGACCGGATATTATGCTTAGTGTATGCATGTGTGCTAGATTTCAATCCAATCCAAGGGAGTGTCACTTAGTGGCCGTGAAGCGAATTCTTAGATATTTAGTCGCTACGCCTTGCTTCGGGATCTGGTATCCAAAGGTATCCACCTTTGACTTAATTGGATACTCAGACTCCGATTATGCTGGATGTAAGGTCGATAGGAAGAGTACATCAGGGACGTGCCAATTTCTAGGAAGGTCCCTGGTGTCGTGGAGTTCTAAGAAACAAACCTCCATTGCCCTATCCACCGCTGAGGCCGAGTATGTTGCCGCAGGACAGTGTTGCGCGCAACTACTTTGGATGAGGCAAACCCTCAGGGACTTTGGCTACAATCTGAGCAAAGTCCCACTCCTATGTGACAATGAGAGTATTATCCGAATAGCGGACAATCCTGTTGAGCACAGCCGCACAAAGCACATTGGCATCTGGCATCACTTTTTGAGAGACCACCAGCAAAAAGGAGATATCGAAGTGTTTTATATTAGCACCGAGAACCAGCTAGCCGATATCTTTACCAAGCCTTTAGATGAGAAGACCTTTTGCAGGCTGCGTAGTGAGCTAAATGTCTTAGATTCGTGGAACTTGGATTGATTTATAGCATACATGTGTTTATGCCTTTGATCATGTTCCTTATGCATTTTGTTGTTTACTTATGGTGCTCAAGTTGTACAAACACTCCTCGGACCTCACAGGTCCTTTTGCAAGTGATGCACATATTTAGGGGGAGATGTGCTACAACTTGACCCTTTGAGACTAACCGTGTGCTTGAGTTTGCTTGATTTAGTCTCAAAGGTGGATTGAAAGGGAAAGGTGGACTTGGACCATGCAAGACTTCCACTGCACTCCGATGAGAGGGTAACTTACTCCAAGTCCATCTCAATATCCTTATTGCCTTGGTACTGTTATTTGCAGATTTTGGTGAGGCAATGGGGTTTAAGGGCCAAGATTGATCCTGTTTTGGTGCTTGATGCCAAAGGGGGAGAAAATAAGGCCAAAAGCAATAAATGGATCAGCTACCACTTGAGAATTTTGAAAATAGAGCTTTTGGTTTGTCAAAACTCTCTTGTTGTCTCTTTCGTCAAAAGTGGGCTTCTTGTGGGGAGAATAGTTGATTATGGGAAAAGGGGGAGTTTTTGAAATCTTTGATCAATTTCTCTTGGAACAACTCTCTTTATGTCTCAACAAGTGTGTTTGACTTAGAGATAGGAAATTGAGGTTAATTTGCAAAAACAAAACCAAGTGGTGGCAAAGAATGATCCAAATATGCCAAATTTGAATCAAAACAAATTTGTGTTTTCAGTTGCATTGATGTTGCACTTCTTTTAGTTGCTTTTTGTTGTGTTGGCATAAATCACCAAAAAGGGGGAGATTGAAAGGGAAATGTGCCCTTGGGCCATTTCTAACTATTTTGGTGATTGAGTGCCAACACAAGTGGACTTGTGGTAATCTATGCGAAGTGATGGACAAAGTGCAAATCAAGTCTAAAGGTATGTATCTAGACTTAGTACATTGTTTTAAGAACTAATGTATTGTGTCTAAGTGTTGGAAACAGGAGAAATCACTTTGGAATAGAGATGGCTTTGTTCAGCCAAAGTCTGCGCAGTCTGGGTGCACCGGACTGTCCGGTGGTGCACCGGACAGTGTCTGGTGGTGCACCGGACATTGTCCGGTGCGCCAGGCTGGCGACTGTCAACTGGCTACTCTCGGGAAGCGATTAACGACGTACGGCTATAAATCACCGGACTGTCCGGTGGTGCACCGGACTGTCCGGTGAGCCATTCACAGGCGAAGTCGTCGCTCTCGGGAAGCAATTAACGGCGTATGGCTATAAATCACCGGACTGTCCGGTGGTGCACCGGACTGTCCGGTGAACCAACGGTCAGCCGGGCCAACGGTCGGCCGAGGATTCCGCGCGTGACGCGTGGCCGAGCCAACAGTCACAAGGGGGCACCGGACTGTTCGGTGTGCACCGGACAGTGTCCGGTGCGCCAACGGCTCTGAATCTGCAACGGTCGGCTTCGCCAAATAAGGAAAGAAATCCGCACCGAACAGTGTCCGGTGCGCCAGTCGACAGAAGGCAAGAATTGCCTTCCTGGAATGCTCTCAACGGCTCCTAGCTGCCTTAGGGCTATAAAAGGGACCCCTAGGTGCATGGAGGAGTACACCAAGCATTCTCTAAGCATTCCTAAGCACCAAGACTTCAATTCCGCGCATTCGATTCTTTGTGATAGCAACTAGAGCTCCGTTTGAGTAGAGAACTCTTTGAGTTGTGTTGAGAGCTCGTGTTGTGACTTGTATGCGTGTGTTGCTCTGATTTTGTGTCTTGTGTGCGTTGCTCATCCCAACCTTACTTCCGTGATTCTTTGTGAACATCTTTGTAAGGGCGAGAGGCTCCAAGTTGTGGAGATTCCTCGCAAGCGGGATATAGTAAAGCAAAGCAAAACATCGTGGTATTCAAGTGGGTCTTTGGACCGCTTGAGAGGGGTTGATTGCAACCCTCGTCCGTTGGGACGCCACAACGTGGAGTAGGCAAGTGTTGGACTTGGCCGAACCACGGGATAACCCACTGTGCCATCTCTGTGTTGATCTTCTTGTGGTTATTGTGTTTTGCAAGAACTGTTCTCTAGCCACTTGGCCTTATTGTACTAACTCCTAATCAAGTTTTTGTGGCACTAAGTTTCAAGTTTTACAGGATCACCTATT
Source organism: Zea luxurians (assembly GCA_029449295.1). Classification (NCBI taxonomy): domain Eukaryota; kingdom Viridiplantae; phylum Streptophyta; class Magnoliopsida; order Poales; family Poaceae; genus Zea; species Zea luxurians. Next base: position 33,680,727 of record JAOPSE010000016.1, on the reverse strand, counting down.
CACCCCCCCCCCCTCTAGGTGCTCTCACAATGGCACAGTTCACGCATATAGGAGGCAACTGAATTTTAGGACACTCAAATTACCCAAGGCAAGTAACAACAGTGTTAATTGGTACAAGATCTTAGTTTTCTTAGAATTGGAGGATCGACAGATGAAAGTGCATTCATCCCTTTTGTGAGTTTTGGTGATTTGGATAACAACACATTTAAAGGTCTAACGAGTTTGCTAAGTGTTGAACAGGAAATTCAGTATGATGAACATACTTGAATAGTGTATAATGATCAGTGAACAAAGGTTCAACACGAGGTTAAATAACCAATGAGACAATGCAAATGGATATAATATGATCTCTATATTGGTTTGAATATATGGACAAGACCTGAGAAATCACTACATATATATGACCAGAATAGAGGACAAAGTGATTTAGAGGATTGGTCAAGCCAAAGAGAATAAGATATGAGAAATCGTGAATTGGCTTGACCATATTACTATCAGTCCATATATGCTTCTATGAGAATCAAACTAGAGCTTGATTAATCTTAACAGTTATATCTAGAAGACATTCAAGCAAGGTTCACAATATTGAAGAAATGATTCTCTCAATGGATGCTCAATATGATGTGACTCAAGAATGGCTTGATAGGGTGAAGATAGCAAGGAAAGGGCTTCGAGGAACTAGGCGAAGGTGAAGGCCAAGCGACGTCTTGTAGACTGAGGTACCATGGCTAAGGTGAAGAAGATAGTACTTGCACTAAGTCGATGAACTAATCAGCTATGAAGAGTTATAACATGTTGATGCATCAGTAAGGTGACTTGAAGCCATGATTTGAACTCATATAAGGTGATATGGTACAAGTCACAGGGTTTGATTTGAGTTTGCTTCAAAAGGTGAGACAAAGATGTTTGTGATCCTTATGAAGCAATGCCATGGAGAAATCACACATGAGACACCAATGACTCAAGGAGTTTACTTAATTAATTTTATTTAATTTGAGTATAGGAATCGTCGTACTATAAAGGGGGATCCAAAAAGAAGGTTGATGTTTGCCAAAGCTCAAACCTCTATATTCAAAAGCTATTTTTGAAAAACAAAAATCTCTTTAACATTCTATGGTAGACCATGGTTAGGTTTGAGAAACCTACAGTGTTCTTGTTGAAAAGCAGCTAAACTTCTTCAACTGCAGCTGAGCTTTTCAGCTGAGCTAAACTTCAGCTGAGTTGAGCTTCTTCAGCTGCAGCTGAGCTGAACTTCAGCTGAGTTGAGCTTCTTCAGCTGCAGCTGAGCTTTTCAGCTGAGCTGAACTTCAGCTGTGTTGAACTTTCTCAACTCCAGCTGAACTTCAACTTCAACTGGGATCTAGGCAGGTTCAACCGGGGTCCAGGGCAAGTTCAACCGGGGTCCAGAGAGGTTCAACCGGTGTCCAGGGAAAGTTCAGTCGGGGTATTTTCCCTGGACCTCACTGGTCAAAACCGGTTGAACCGGTCCTAGGGGAGGTTCAACCGGTGTCAGGGTCACCTGACCGGTCTAACCTCCTGACTGGCAGACTGACTGCCAGTCTGACCCCCAGGCGGTTGAACCGGCCCTAGGGGCGGTTCAACCGGTGTCAGGACCTGTTTTTGCAGTCTGACTTGCAGTCTGCCAGTCTGACTGGCAGACTGTCTGTCAGCCTGCCCCAGGCGGTTGAACCGGTCTTAGGGGCGGTTCGACCGGTCTTGGTCAACTTGACCAGTCTACAGGTCAGTCTGCCAGTCAGTCTGAAGTCAGACTGGCAGACAGTCTGTCTGACCTGCCAGGGGCGGTTCAACCGCCCTAGGGGCGGTTCAACCGGTCTCAGACAGAAAAATCTGCCCAACGGCTAGTTTTGAGCTCCACCTATATATACTCACTCCTACCTCTCTCCCCACACAATAGAGCACGACCCAAACTCCATTTCTAACTTGAAGAACACCTCCCACTCTCTCTCACACATCTCTTGTCTCTCCCATTTCACATCTTTGGAGAGAAATCTTTGAGTGAGTTTGAGAGCTGCAGTTTTTGTGCTTCATCTCCAAATCTCTCTTGCTCCTCTTCATTCGAGCTTTGGTACTACATCGAGTTCTTTGTGGATTCATTACTCTTGGAGCTTCTAGCTCCTAGACGACTAGGTGTCTCTTATGAGTCTCCAAATCTTGTGGAAGACCACAAGAAAGTTTGTATTACCCGCTCGTTTGAGCAAAGATTAGTGTGTGAGCTTGACCTTTGTGGTCGGCAAAGGGAGGATTAGGGTTGAAAGAGACCCGGCTCTTTGTGGGCGCCTCAACGAGGAAGTAGGGCACCTTGGTGGTGTGACCGAACCTCGGGATAAATCTTGTGTCTCTTGTGTTCTTGTTTATTGTGCTTATTTGTGTTCTTCGTTCTCTCACCATTCCGTGAAAGATTTGTTTATATCTTTTTGGTGTGTGGATTTTGAGAAGTGCCCTTCTCAGATCTACTACTTTGAACCCTGTGGATCATTTAGAATATCTCATTTCCAAAGTTAACTGGGTGAATTTCGAGATCAATTTAGTTTTACCTAGTTTGCTTCTAGTTTTTGTTGAAAAAGTTTTAACTTGCCTATTCACCCCCCTCTAGGCAACTTTCAATTGGTATCAAAGCCTAATCCTCGTTCTAACACTTAACCGCGTGAGGAAAGATCATGTCGGGGGGACTAAGAAACGAAAGTGCTTCTAAGCTTAAAAAAGTTGAAGTTGCCTCGACTTCATCTTTTGTTGCAGATGTTGATCCTAGGGCAATAGATCTTGCCATGATAATCGCCGAAAGGATGTTCCTCAAAATGAAGGAAGATGAGGCGAAGAACATTATTGAAGAAGAAGAAAATGATCAATGGAGACCAAACAACGAATCCACCTCTTCACAAGGTTCGTCATTCAAATCCACTTCTCATATGTGCTTTGTTGCTAATGAGAGTGACAGTGAAAGCGAAAGTGAGGATGAGGAGGAGCATGAAAGTGATAGTGAAGATGAGGATGATCTTCAAAAATTCTTCGCTCAACTAAGTAAGAAGAACCGGATGAGCTTGCTCAAACTCATGAAAAGAGCGGAAGAACAAAAGGAAATGCTTCATAAGCAAGAAGATATCCTCATCAAAAAAATCAAAGACTTGGAGAAGTTGACCAAAGAGCATGAGAAGCTAAAGTGCTCTCATGATGATTTGGTCCAAAGGTATGAAGACATTTCAATTGGGCAAATTAAAGCTATTAATCATTCATCATATATTGCTAAATTAGAAAATAAAAATGTTATGCTCAAGAACATGGTAGAAAAGCTAAACATTGAAAATCTAGCTTTGCAAGAAAAACAGATATGCTTGTATGCTCTCATAATAAATTTATGGATTCACATATCATGTTAGAAATGGCTCATGAGGTTGTGTTAACTAATTTGAAATCATACCAACCTCACATGTGCACATGTGTTGAAATTGAAACTATATTACCATGTGCTAACAATTGTTGTTATCAAGCAAGCCAATCTTCCATTGAGCTAGAAATTTCAGGAATTAGTGATATTTCTATCACACAAGAAAATAAAGAGCTCAAGGAAGAAGTTGGAAGGCTAAGAAGGAGCTTAACTCTTTTGAAGGGAAAGTGTCATGCTCAACCTTCTCACGATAACCGTGATAACATGGTGAAGAAGCTTGAGAAGGGGACAACCGTAGCATGCACAAACCCGCTTCAAAAGAATGCTAAGTTCCCCAAGAAAGGCATGAGCAAACATCAAGAGAAGAAAGCCAAAGCTCATGACAAGTGCCTCAACCACACCTCCACATGCTCCACACAAGGTAACAAACAAGCCACTTTTCCAAATAAGAGAAGATGCACTAGAAAGTGTTATCAATGTCATGAGAAGGGACATGAGATTAAGTCATGTCCCTACATAAAAGATAGTGGCTTAACTTTGGAAAGAAAGAGGCTCACTAACCATGTAGCAAACAAGAAGCAAGGCAAGAAGGAGTCTTGCAAAATTAAAAATCATATTTGCTACACTTGCCGAAGAAAGGGACACCTTTGCAAGGATTGTCCAATGAGTAAGTATCCTAAGCCTACCATGTCAATTCATTCATATTCGCTTAGGAGACCCAAAAATGACACTTGTGCTAGAAAGGTAATTAGTTCACCTAAAACTAGCACAAAGGCCATTTGGGTGCCTAAGTACTTATTAGCTAACCTTGGTGGACCCATCCAAAAATGGGTACCAAAATGTACTTAATAAGTTTTGCAGGTACCCAGAGATGATATGAAGCTTTGGGGTGCTTGAGCGGTTTAACTCAATTCTTATCTCAAGCTATCAATCTTACATTGTCTATCCTTTAAGATTGACCCAAAGATGAATTGAGTTGTTATATCACTAACTTCATATTCATCTCTAGCAAGAACTTGTGTTGTAGGGAATAAAGATTAACCTTTGTGGGAATCAAGCAAAAGGCCTACAACCAAGTGATATCCAAAGGATGGTAACAATTAATTCTTAAGTGCACATTGCTTTTAATTGGTATATTCCTTTGTGTATTTTGTAGCCACATAGGAAAAATGAAGCACTTGAGAATGAACTTAAAAGGTTTTACCTTGCTTTGGAAAGGATCTAATTATATGGTAGATTGCAAGTTCATATTTTTATATTGTGACAATCTACATGCTTTAAATTGATTGTATGTATCTTGTGGCATATTTCAAGTTAATCATCATATTATTGCCATGACCTAGACATAAAGAGTATTATCCCATGTTCTTAAATGAATATAGTGCTAAGTAAGAAATTCAAATTCTTAAAGCACTTACCAAAAGGGGAATTCTCTATATGACTAGACTTGTGAGACTAATGTTTCTATCTAAGTGTTTATGTAGTCTCACAACATGAGAATGTGTTTCTCACATGGAATGTGCCATTCAACATTCAAAGAAGATCAATCCAATACTATGTGATGTATTCCTTCTTGTTTAAATTGGTTTTGAGTCTTCAACATTAATCACTCACCATGTTATGAATTAAACTTGCCATGTAAACTTAATTAAATAATCATGCTATTTTCACCTTGTTTAAATCGGTGTTATGCATGATGCTTGTAAGGGTAATTTAGTTCATATCATGAGGTTTCGTTATTTTAGTAACCTTCTTGTCATTCATATACTAGAGGTTGCTAAATAGGAAACTATTGCTTGTGTTTCTAATGCAATCTCTTTTAAGCTATTTCATGGAAATTCATAAGTAGAGATTGTGCTCTTTCATTTGGTAAAATCACAAGCATTAAAGGTTAATCTTCACCTAAAAGAAAGATTAGGAATGATCAAGGCAAAGGTATGGAACTAGTTGTTTCATTCGGTATGTGACCAATAATAGTTCCTTTCAAGTGGCATTCTTTCAATTGGTAATAATCTATTTTATGGAAAGAAATGTCAATATGAAGGTTAAATTCCTTTTGGCTTAAATTTGTAAATTGGTGCATATTATTAATTCACTCCTCCATGTGCATTAACTTAAAAGGAATTTAAATTTGTGCCTTTATGCCTCATAAATGATGATTTGTTTGCCATTCATATATAGATATCATCATTCATTAAATAATTCCTTGTACTACTAATACCTCTTCTCAAAGTGTTTTATCGACTAGTTTTAAAAGGGAAAGAGATAACAAAGAAGGAAGTCTCCACAAATGATGAAAAGAAGAATACTAAGGTAACACCACCACAGATAGTAAGATCTGTCAAATTTGTATAACAAATGGTACGTTCTATATGGTGGTAAGTATTCTTAGGCATAAGTTAATTCATTGCAAATTTGTCATGCCTTGACCATGATATGTAATGTACTCCCCATGAGACTTTTAACTGAATTGAAAGTGCATGTGGCAAGTCATTCAAATACTTGATGCACATATCTAGTGGGAGAACATTATATATCTTGTGTCATAGAGAATAAGTTTCCCTTGAGTAAGCTATACTAAGGCAATCCAAAATGGTAAATTTGTGTCTCATTAATATGGATTGTAATCTTTGTTTTCTAAATAGCTACTCTTGATGCAGTTTAAAATTGCCTTATCGTTAAATCTAAAAGTGCATAAGAATCTTTTTGGTGATATTCATGACATACATATGCACTAACATGGATATGATTTTTAAACTGTAAAAGGTACAATTAGTGATCCATACTCTCTAAATTTTAGAAACCCATATTTTGATATCTTAGAAATCTACTTCAATCGGTATCCATATGCTTCACATTGAATTGGATCACTAAGTTGTAAATTCCATGCATAACTTGTCTTCATGATATGAATGCTTGTGCGACTAACCTTGATAAGCTAGGTGCACCCAAGGTCAAGCTAGGTTCATCATCAAGAAGGCAACACAACGATGTATCAAGAAAAGGAAAAAAGGCTCTTATTCTTAACTCTAGCTTTTATCTATGTGATTAAATATTGAATTGAAACCATGTAAGATGGTTGTCATGTATATGTGGGTGCCTACACAAAGAGAAAGGCCACAATAAGGATTGTGTGGGTACTCAAGGCTTTTACTACTAATCTCAAAGGACCCAATTCAAATTGGGTACCAAGATATGAAGCTTAAACTTGTTTTGCAGGATCACTCCTTCAATGGATCAAGTTGGGTGCTCGATAATGAATGTATAAATCATATTTGGAGATAGTAGCAAGGGTGGTAACAAATGAATCTCAAGTGCATATTATTTTCAAATCTTATCTCTTTTGTGACTTGTGTAGCCACTAAGGGAAAAAAAGCACTTGAGGATATACATCAGTTGTTGAATATGAAATAAAGGTCCAATTGGAAGATGAATGAATATTATCATATGGTCAACAATCCAAAATTATGTGATGTATTCTCTATCTAGTTAATTTGGATTTGATTCTTCTATATTAGACACTTACCATAATATGGATTAAGTCAGCCCTTTAGACTTCATTGAACACCATGCATATTATCCATGTCATTCAAAATATATTGTGCATGAGGGCTCAAAGGAAATTTAGTCCATATTATGAGGTTTCTCTATTTTAGCAACTCGCTTGCCTTCCACATATAAAGGATTGCTAAATAAGAAACTAGTGCTTGTGCTACTAATGCCATCTCTTGTGTTGAGTTTATCCATAGAAAATCTATATTAAGAGATGGTGCTTATTATTAAATTGGATAAATCACAAGCTTAAGGGATACTATTCAACTAAAGTAAGATGAAGTTGATAAGAGGCCAAGGTATGAAAACTTCCTCTCCTTAAGTTGTTTTAGTATTCTATCCTTAGTGGAATGTACCATAGTATAGGTTAAATTCCTTGCAATATAAAATGTTCAATGGTGCATAAAACTTTGACATCAACTATATGTATGCACTAATTTAAAGGAATTTAGTCTATCCTTTTGGGTTTCAATAATGATGATTCATTTGCCATCCACATATAAGGATCATCATTTGTGAAACCCTCTCTTGTGTTTTTAATGATCTCTTTTCTAAGTGTCTCAACAAGGTCCTTCCAAGTGCTTTCAAGATGGATTCAAAATCTACAAATATAAGAGTCTTGGTTCTTTCAATCATTGAGTTTCAATGGGTCTCATATCAAGCATGATCGAACCAAGCAAAGATGAATGAAGTTCAAGATCGCTTGGTTGGATGAAATCATAAAGAGAAAAGAAATCACAGTGAATCAAGAAGGAAGTTGAACTATCATGAAAACCAAATAATGAAGAAGTAGTGACATAATCATATAATATACTTCATTATGAGGTTTGATGTTCATATTAGCATGCTTTACCTTTAGGATTTCAATTGATATACTTTCAATTCTTAAACTTTCAATTGGTTTAATTTTCATCATCTATGTAAAGCATGTTATGTTCAACCAAGATATAGTGCAAACATCTCCTTTAACCTCGTGTTGTTGATGTGCATAAGTGTACTTTGTGTACTCTTGCATGCACAAATTGAGGGAGAGTTTAGCCTATATCTTGTGAGATTAATGATTTCTTTCAAGTTCATGTTGTATAGTCTCACACCTTGGAGAACATCAAATGAGGATGAATAGTTTCATAGAAATGAAAATGAGTTTTTCTTGATCGTTTGAAGAGGATAAGTTTCTCTTTGATATGTCAAGCCTATCAAAAGCTAGGATGGAAATTCATGATTATAATGGAGACCATGTGGCGTGGAACAAAGGTGTGTCACTCCGTTAACTATTGTATTACATTTGTGTATCTAGGCTCTTACATGCTAGTGTGTGCATGTATATGCAATATCTTAAGTCACATCATAAGGTTGCACTTGTGGTGACGATTAAAGAATCTCTAGATATTTGATTAATACCTCTTGTGGTGACGTCATAAGTTAGTCTTAAGTCATCTTAGTAAGGTTTGAGTCAAACATGCTAACTTCTCAAGAATCTTGGCTTAAAATATTGCATATCATGTCTATTAGTATACCTTTTGATTATGAGTAATTCCTTCAATTGGTACAATTTCACATTTTCATACTTTATTTGTACCAAGGTTCAAATTGTAGAACTTAATCCCCTGGCCTTACAAGTCCAAGTGCATAAGCTAAACAAATATTCATCACTTGTATGCACACATTTAGGGGGAGAATGGTATATAATTTGAATCTTTGAGACTAACTTCATTTTCAAGTCTATTATGTGTGTAGTCTCAAATTAGAAAGGAATGTTCGGGCAAAGACAATCACTTCCACTGCAAATTTTGATGGGTATCAAAGATTCTTTGCTCCAATAAATGTATCTTTTATACATTTCATAAGGGAATGAGTTTCTCTTGTATATGCTACTCCAACGTCATCTAAAATTGGTAAATGTGTATCACATCCTTTTGGATTGCAAATGTCTAAAGTAGCATGGCTTATAAATTCTCCTATTTAGAACTTAATTGATTAAATAGTGCACATGTTCCTTATGTTGCATGATTATGTTCAATTGATACTCCTTTTATGCCAATGGTACTTTAAGTTGCAAATAAGTACTCTCAACAGATATCAATTGAATTCATATATATGTGTGCACTAAAACTTGAGGAGAACTTAGTGTAATATGCTATTTTCAATTGATCTATCAAATTGTATCAATTGGTGTTTTTCAATTGATAGTTTTCATACATGATCACTAATTGCATAATCCATACTTGTGCAATTTTCATGTTGCCTCTTGTTGTGATAAGAAAATGCTAGGTGACATCTAGACTCCAGGTATCAAGATTTATCTTTCAGTTAGTATGACAATCTTCATTTGATATCTTGGACCTATGTCACAATTATGCCAACAAGAGCTTGCAAATGAATTCTAAATCCAACACAAGTCTGGAAACCCCTTGAAAAGGTAAAACACAAAGGTACATCACTTATGACACTTATCCATTACCTTTGTGCCATCTAAGGATCCCTTTCATGATAGTGTGTTCACATCTCGCTTAATCATAATTTCTACCCTTTATATTCTTTGTATCCTTTTGGAGATTTATGACAAAGGGGGAGAAATTTGCATTAAAGCTTATCTTTATTTTTAAAAAGGGGAGAAATAATTAACAAAAAGGGGAAGTCATAAGAAAAAACATAAGATGAAGAAAGTTGATAAGTGCATTCCATGTCATGAGCATCACGTTTATTTTATGACACACTGCACCCTATGAATAGTATGATATAAGTTGTCTATACTTTGACCTAAATATGTGCTTTTGGCATTTGAGTACAAAAGTGTTATTTTCTGAAATGCACATATTTAGGGGGAGGAAACTATATCATAGGATTTAAAATCTTATTTATCAAATCTTATGTAAGCTTTAAATGTGTTGTCATCAATCACCAAAAAGGGGGAGATTGAAAGTGCATTCATCCCTTTTGTGAGTTTTGGTGATTTGGATAACAACACATTTAAAGGTCTAACGAGTTTGCTAAGTGTTGAACAGGAAATTCAGTATGATGAACATACTTGAATAGTGTATAATGATCAGTGAACAAAGGTTCAACACGAGGTTAAATAACCAATGAGACAATGCAAATGGATATAATATGATCTCTATATTGGTTTGAATATATGGACAAGACCTGAGAAATCACTACATACATATGACCAGAATAGAGGACAAAGTGATTTAGAGGATTGGTCAAGCCAAAGACAATAAGATATGAGGAATCGTGAATTGGCTTGACCATATTACTATCAGTCCATATATGCTTCTATGAGAATCAAACTAGAGCTTGATTAATCTTAACAGTTATATCTAGAAGACATTCAAGCAAGGTTCACAATATTGAAGAAATGATTCTCTCAATGGATGCTCAATATGATGTGACTCAAGAATGGCTTGATAGGGTGAAGATAGCAAGGAAAGGGCTTCGAGGAACTAGGCGAAGGTGAAGGCCAAGCGACGGCTTGTAGACCGAGGTATCATGGCTAAGGTGAAGAAGAGAGTACTTGCACTAAGTCGATGAACTAATCAGCTATGAAGAGTTATAACATGTTGATGCATCAGTAAGGTGACTTGAAGCCATGATTTGAACTCATATAAGGTGATATGGTACAAGTCACAGGGTTTGATTTGAGTTTTCTTCAAAAGGTGAGACAAAGATGTTTGTGATCCTTATGAAGCAATGCCATGGAGAAATCACACATGAGACACCAATGACTCAAGGAGTTTACTTAATTAATTTTATTTAATTTGAGTATAGGAATCGTCGTACTATAAAGGGGGATCCAAAAAGAAGGTTGGTGTTTGCCAAAGCTCAAACCTCTATATTCAAAAGCTATTTTTGAAAAACAAAAATCTCTTTAACATTCTATGGTAGACCATGGTTAGGTTTGAGAAACCTAGAGTGTTCTTGTTGAAAAGCAGTTGAACTTCTTCAACTGCAGCTGAGCTTTTCAGCTGAGTTGAGCTTCTTCAGCTGCAGCTGAGCTGAACTTCAGCTGAGTTGAGCTTCTTCAGCTGCAGCTGAGCTTTTCAGCTGAGCTGAACTTTAGCTGTGTTGAACTTTCTCAACTCCAGCTGAACTTCAACTTCAACTGGGGTCTAGGCAGGTTCAACCGGGGTCCAGGGCAAGTTCAACCGGGGTCCAGAGAGGTTCAACCGGTGTCCAGGGAAAGTTCAGCCGGGGTATTTTCCCTGGACCTCACTGGTCAAAACCGGTTGAACCGGTCCTAGGGGAGGTTCAACCGGTGTCAGGGTCACCTGACCGGTCTGACCTCCTGACTGGCAGACTGACTGCCAGTCTGACCCCCAGGCGATTGAACCGGCCCTAGGGGCAGTTCAACCGGTGTCAGGACCTGTTTTTGCAGTCTAACTTGTAGTCTGCCAGTCTGACTGGCAGACTATCTGTCAGCCTGCCCCAAGCGGTTGAACCGGTCTTAGGGGCGGTTCAACCGGTCTTGGTCAACTTGACCAGTCTGCAGGTCAATCTGCCAGTCAGTCTGATAGTCAGACTGGCAGACAGTCTGTCTGACCTGCCAGGGGCGGTTCAACCGCCCTAGGGGCGGTTCAACCGGTCTCAGACAGAAAAATCTGCCCAACGGCTAGTTTTGAGCTCCACCTATATATACTCACTCCTACCTCTCTCCCCACACAATAGAGCACGACCCAAACTCCATTTCTAACTTGAAGAACACCTCCCACTCTCTCTCACACATCTCTTGCCTCTCCCATTTCAAATCTTTGGAGAGAAATCTTTGAGTGAGTTTGAGAGCTGTAGTTTTTGTGCTTCATCTCCAAATCTCTCTTGCTCCTCTTCATTCGAGCTTTCGTACTACATCGAGTTCTTTGTGGATTCATTACTCTTGGAGCTTCTAGCTCCTAGACGACTAGGTGTCTCTTGTGAGTCTCCAAATCTTGTGGAAGACCACAAGAAAGTTTGTATTACCCGCTCGTTTGAGCAAAGATTAGTGTGTGAGCTTGACCTTTGTGGTCGGCAAAGGGAGGATTAGGGTTGAAAGAGACCCGGCTCTTTGTGGGCGCCTCAACGAGGAAGTAGGGCACCTTGGTGGTGTGACCGAACCTCGGGATAAATCTTGTGTCTCTTGTGTTCTTGTTTATTGTGCTTATTTGTGTTCTTCGTTCTCTCACCATTCCGTGAAAGATTTGTTTATATCTTTTTGGTGTGTGGATTTTGAGAAGTGCCCTTCTCAGATCTACTACTTTGAACCCTGTGGATCATTTAGAATATCTCATTTCCAAAGTTAACTGGGTGAATTTCGAGATCAATTTAGTTTTACCTAGTTTGCTTCTAGTTTTTGTTGAAAAAGTTTTAACTTGCCTATTCACCCCCCCCCCCCCCCCCTCTAGGCAACTTTCAACAGAAATACACCTCTCAGCCACCTTTGGAGCAGAAAAAAATGAACTCAAAGATATGCATAACGAATAGAAAGCAAATGATTGAACATGGACATGGTAAAAGGCAGGAAAGAAAGTGGTCTATAGTGTATCAACTCATGAGTCAGTGGTTGTGATGTGTTTTACTTACGCCTGATGCTTTCTCCCTGTTTTGCAGAGGGAGGAGATAAGAAACATGATTGAACCACTATCTCGTCAAAGTACTATCTTCTTTCTAGTGTCTACACAAAGATCACAGTTCAATGAATAAACACGATAGGAGATAAGAACAAATCATGAAAAAATAGCTAATTACCTATGATATTTGCCCGTTGTGTTTTTCTGTATCTTAAAAAATGACACAACTCCCCTGCATACTTTGAGAAAAAAAAGATTATTTGCTATTGCTCGGATACAAGAAACACAATCAATAAATGTGGTTGTTATACGGTCTGGTGTAGCCCAACCACTTTAGAAGTTGAATATATTGTTGTTGCTCCTATAGATGATATTCAAGTTCAAAGACTTTAGCCTATCATTTGAGAGAGTTTCTCGCTTTGCGATAATACAATTGCAAGCAGTGTAGCAAAGAATCCAGTTTTATATTGCAAAATAGAACATATGACTATGAAAATGACGACATTGACTTTAACTATGGTGACACCTAAAACTCAGCTCTGAATATGGAAAAAAGAACAGCACTAAGTAACACTAACTCTGATTCTACTGACATTTTAGCTATTCTTTGTTTTTTCCCACGATTAAATTGGAGCATCAAACTGAAGTTTTTACAGGCATTAGCTAAAATGCTTTATCAAAGATATTGACAAAATATTTTGTATAAGTTATATAATACATTCTCTAGAAATTTTCAAGATGGCACTGGCAGATGCTCATTCTGTTTTCCTTTGTTACATTTTAGTAACTTTGTCATATTATTTTTGGTCCCATAGAAGGGCACGTGTGAGTCTTTTATAGAACCTTCCTAATAAAATCCTTGACCTCAACCTTCACCTGATGCCTTCCTTTTGACAATTTATGTAACTGTGCAATCTATGGCATGACAATTTCTACCATAATTCTTTAGATTTAATTCTGAACTATCAGTCCAAGAAGTACCAAAGAAAAGGTCCAAGCTATAACATTACAAAATTTACTTATAATTTGCAGAATCCTGACAATCTGGAGACAATTTTCAAACTATAACAAATCATGAATAACTATAGAGTATCTTAGGCTACAAGTCATGATCAGTAAAAGGACAAGTATAAAAACCCTTTTTCTACACTTATGTATGATCTAATCTATGTACTAACAAGGTAACAACAATGTCCCACATATTCTACTGATGACACTTGATACATAGCAAATGCATCCAATGATTGACGAACGCTACAAATTCTGCAATATAATTTGATTACCGCCACAAAGTCAGTGGCCAGGAATCGTAATCTATCCCACATACTGCTAATTTGGCTTTTTACTCCAGTCACTCTCATAATTAACAAGTTCAATCCTCTACACTAATTATTACCCCGTGCTTATAAAATTCAACCAAGACCAGACAAATCTAAGACATAATATGTTGAATTTCCACCCAAAAGAAAGAAAGAAGTTTGTTTATTAGTGATTCTGGAACAGGACGGGACAATAGAGTTTTACCATTGTGGAGTGGTCGCAGGTGTGGAGCGGGCGGCACCAGCGGTTGTCGGCCGGGCAGGGGCGGCTGTGCTTGGGCTAGGCACTGTTGGCCTACGGCTAGTCGCTGCGCCGTGGCTTCTAGGCCTGCACGTGGGCGAGGAGGTGGCTACCGCCGCTGAGGCTCTTGTTCTACTTGCACATCTCGCGGATCTTGGAGAAGTCCATGGAGTAGTCCAGCAGCCCCCTATTCTTCGTGTTCCAGTCCATGAATGTCGGCACCGTCATCTAGGCGTTGTCAACCATCTGCCTGTCCTGTGATAGTAATCAGCCCAAGAAAAGCGAAATCTTCAAATAATATCTTTGCGCGCCTAACAGATGTCATGTTTCAGATAATATAATTTTAGATACAATAAAATCCTAATAGCACAATGCTCTCTTCAACAACGATAGGTTGTATCATGAAAGCTTAAAAACTTGACCACAGATAACACATGACATAATAATCTAAAGTTGTTGTTTGAACAATTAGCATATCAGACTTGTAGATATGATGTTAACGTCAAGATCATTTCCTTATAAACAAATATTCTCGATGCAAACCAAGATCACTCGAGGGTGCACATGATCGAACCTGATAAAACTATAAAATTAAAATACCTAGCGCTAGAGGGACATCCTCAAAGACAATTCCATGTAGCCTTTTCAAATCCAATCTCCAAATATGACTAAGAATCTGGCCAATTAAAATAGTTGAATTACACCAAAGGTAAAATTTATATGCTTGCAAAAAGTGACCAAGAATGTGAACGGTAAACTAAGCTACCTGAAGTTGTTTCAATGACGTGATCTTTCGGCCTGCTTTAATCATTGATTCAACATTGGCAACCAATGAATTGATAACTTCTTCTTTGCTACCCTCGTTGGGTGGAACTGGAACAGACCCAACCATTCCATTTCATAAATCATCTTCAATCTAAATAGTTGACCACTTGTTAAAACATGGATAAAACAAAACAACTTGAGCAAACTGTTAGTGCCACTTAAAAACTTGTCATCGCTGGATTCTATATGGTATAGATCTATAATTAAAGGATCCACTTTCTCACTTACTTGGATGTGCAATAGTTTGATGTCTTCTTTAGTTTCTTCAAAATCAAAATGTAGAAGTCAATTGTCTGTTAATCCTGGAAATAAAGGAGGGCAAGCCACGAATGAAGGTATCACCAACATTAGTTGTTCTCCTGTTGCTGAAACTGACTTAACTATCCCGTCCAAGAAAACTATTCATGTCCCACCCTTAAATGGTTTTATTGTCTTGGAGGTTTACCTTTTAATTTCCTCTTGTTTGTTTAAGTTCATATGAAACAACTCTCCTATAGTAAAAAACTAATAGTTTTGTGTGTTACTTTACCTTTCAGGTGTCTAAAAAACATAAAGCTAATGATTCATCATGATCTATCCTATAAAGTTGTCTGCCTCCTTTACATTTACACATGAGATAGATGTGAGAGAGCCATTCTTATATTGCTAAGCAATTGATTATTCTATTGGGTTCTACATCTACTAAATGAACACTCTAGTACAGAATGTGCCATGCATATGTGTGATGAGTGGTCAGCACAAAATACCCCCCCCCATCAAACACACGCCTCCAATTATCTGAAAGTTAATTTTTTCCTTTCTTTAAATTCCTGAATTAAGACTATGGCGTTTTTTGCAATTGCACACTGTTAGGGCTTGTTGAATATAGGTTGCATAGGTAGGATCTACTTCCACCATCAGGTCCTTTGAAATTTCTGAACCAAGGAAAATTTATTGTTCATTGCAGCTTTAAATTAGGTTATTCATTGCAGACTTAAATTAGCCACTCTCTATGGACCATACCAGATCGAATTTCCCATTAGGAAACAGTTGCTCCACAGCACAACAACTTACAGACTAACCTGCTTCGCCACACCGGTCGCCGAGGTGGAACTGTGGAAGGGAGATGTTAGAAACAAGCGGATATAGTTAGTTTAACTCAAGGGTAGCTGTATGTGCAATTCACTGATCGAAAACTAAAATCCACACCGTGCACTGGAATTGCCTCACTCCACCAACACATGCACGCTCGGGTTGGTAGCAAGGCCACCGGCAGGAGTAGGAACAGCATCGCTCGCGGAAAGGTTGTGGGGTCTCTAATGGAGTGCGGCACGAGGCTCGGGACCCTCGTCCCCCAGCCAACACGAGCAACCTCGTGAAATGGAGGGGGCGACGCAGACATGATTTAGGGGACGAGCAAGCAAGATGGGACAATAAAGAAGTGACGGTACCATGGAGAGTGCAGGATTCCACCCAGAGGAGGAGGAGCCACAGCAGGGCGAGAGAGGCGACGCTGACACCGCCCATCCCAGCATGAGACGCTACAACATTTCTCGGGCAGGCGGTCTAGAAGCTCATGGCAGCACCGGACTGGAGAGGGGCGGAGGGTTTGCGATGAGATTGACAGCGAGGATGGTCTGGCTCCGGCGCCTGCGCGAAGGAGATTAGCGGGAACGGCGGCTGACCCACGCAAGCGTGAGGTGCTTGACCGAGCGCATGGTGACTGGTGGGGCGGCGGACGAGAGTGGGGCGGTGCGGGGGTGGCGGAGGCGAAGGCGGCTATCACGATGTACGGACACGGGTGGGGGCGCGCACGGGGCAGGCGGGGGCGCGGCTGGGTTGCCCTTGCGACCACCGCCATGAAGAACAGGCATGAGAGGCATGAGGGAGGGGGCGTGTGCTGCCTCGACGAGTATTGGGGGGAGGGGTGGGGTGCTGAGCCGAGGCCCAGGAAAAGCTCATGGCATTGGGCGGGGGCGTCCAGCAACGCCGGGCATCACGGCGCTGGGGAGAATGGGGAGCGCGGGCATCGCAGTGTCGCGAGGGGTGGGGATGGCGGCCATCGCGGGGATAGGGGCGGCGCTGAGTCCTTTCCTAGCGGGAATGGCGGAGCGGGGCTCGGGCGAGTAGCATCACGAACGAGGGTAGGCGGGGCCGGAGCCACGTGAGATGTGGACGCCCTCCTTACGCTCTTAAGGAGTAGTGTAGATTTTGCTAAGGCAGAGAAAAAACAATGATGCATCTGTCGAGTCTGGATCTGAAGTAGAAAGTGTAACATCTCCTGCTAACACATCCTATTTTGACCCATGTTCACAAGGAGGCAAGTGGCTGACCCTGTACAGTTTAGTGTGTGAATAAAAAAATGGCACTACTAGCATATTCTACACATTATTCATGAAGGGTCGGTAGACTGTAATTATTATGTAAACATTCATTGGATGAGAAATGGTACTACCCCCTTTTGTTTTCCTGTTGTTTTTGGTATTAGGGGTTCTAACTAGATCATTTTCCGAACAAGTTGGAATGTAACCTGGGCTATACTCTTTTTAAAATGCTACTGCCATTTTTGTTATTGTCAACCACATTAGCAGTATCAATGTAACCTCTTTTTCTATCTATAGTCAAAATTGTCATCACATGGTTCCACATTTGTTGCTTATGCTTCTATTGAAGAAGACATTCCTGTTGTAGACAAGGTTGTTGATGATGGATGGGGTAGTCCCAAAGGTAGTCTACAAGCTTCTTAAGGTAATATATGTGATGATATAATTGTTTATTTTATTGTGAATTTCTTGCCTGAAGTTTTGTTCTGCATTTTACATATGTTCAGTTTAATTTAGTCCATGTGTGTACTATGTTCCAGACTACAAGATGTTTTAGATTTTCTAGATACATTAGTTTGTACCATGTAGTTGGTGAATTGCTCGTGTATTAGGAATTTCAAATGTCTATTCAAGTGGTCAGACTATATGTCAAAAGGATATCAAAAGATGCATTCAGAGAAACACAGTGAAATGGCAAACATTATTTTTTCTCCTGGCCGTAAGAACGAGGATGCGAGATGGGAACAAAAATCAACGGTTCCTTAGGATGTACTCCGTTGTGAGTTGTAAAATTTGCTCCAAAAGGGACACCAAACTTTGTTTTTTACACAAGAGCAATGACAGTCAAAAGCGATGGTGCACTATGCCATGGCTCTAAAACATCACCTAATATTTAATCTAACAAGTCCTATGAGACATCACTCTTTCAAGCATAAAGAAGGCTGGAATTGGCACGAAGACCACAAGCTCTGCAATCCACATGGCACGTTATGCCACCACCCACAAGCCATCCGTTGCTTATCAGTTTTTACCGATGTACATATTCCCGGTCCACCTTATATTACTAATCACATTGATTTATATATATGTGAAACTGTAGTAAATACTCACTCTTAAAACATTTTGCCTCCCTACAAGTGTACCGGTTTCAATCGATTGGTGATGGATAATATTAGTGGCACTTGGATGTTTTAATTTTCTTTTGGTGAAAATCAGTGTTTCGAAACAATGGTAAATGTAATCTACGTAAGCATCAAAGTTTTCGGCAACAAATGCATATTGGATGCATCTAAATCTGACAAGAGGTCCTAAACTGCTATTGCTAACTGTTTTCTGAATTCATCTTTGCAGATTGTAAATACAGTGAACATCATCGATGCCAAAATCAGAGATCCAGAGATCGGATGTTCTGGTGCCAAAATACAGTGAACATAATTATAGGTTGTTGGTTGGGTTTCCAATGGTTTAAAACAAAAACTTTCATTTTTTGTTTGATCACAATGAATAATCCAATATATCTTGCCAACACAGAACATTCTATAGATCTACTGACTGTCAGTTTTGATTTTTTTAGTTTCCAAATTCAGTCCGGTGCGCCAGACCACAGCACACTCAAGTCCTTTTTGCTCCTTTTGAATTGGGTCCCTAACTTGAATATTTATTTGTTTGTGTTGAACCTTATGCACCTGTAATAATGAATTCTAGAGCAAACTAGTTAGTCCATATGTTTATATTGGATATTCAACCACCAAAATTAATTATAGGAAAAGGTTAACCCTATTTCCCTTTCAATCTCCCCATTTTTGGTGATTGATGCCAACACAAACCAAAACAAATATATAAATTGTAGAAATGAACTAGTTTGCATATGGCAAGTGCATAAGTTACTTGGAATTAAACCAATTGATAATCTTACTAGATATGAATGGATTGCTTTTCTTTTATTTAACATTTTGGACCACATTTGCACCACTTGTTTTGTTTTTGCAAATCCTTTTGGAAAATCTTTTCAAAGTCTTTTTGCAAATAGTCAAAGGTATATGAATAAGATTGCAAGAAGCATTTTCAAGATTTTGAAATTTCTCCCCCTATTTCAAATGCTTTTCCTTTGACTAAACAAAACTCTCCCTGAATGAAATTATCCTATTTGCTTTCAAGAGGGTTTTTGAAATGGATAGCAATTTTGAAAATTGACCTTTAAAGATACTAATTGAAGAATTGATTGTGAATTGAATACCAATTTTAAAAGTCTATCTTTAAAGATACCAATTGAAGAGATTGCCATTTCAAGATACTAATTAAAATTTTGCTTTCTCAAGACAAGTGTAGCATGGATATCAATTGAGAAATCGCCAAATATCAATTAAAGCTTTATTTCGAAAATTTTTGAAATTATGGTGGTGCGGTCCTTTTGATTTGGGCTTAATATTTTCTCCCCCTTTAGCATTAATCACCAAAAACGGAGACCTTGAGAGCCCTTTTATACTTTCTCCCCATTGGTACAAGTAAATAAGAGTGAAGGATTAAACCAATTGAGAGTGTGGAGGAACAACGGCAAAGGATAGTTGATACCGTCAGAGTTGGAGTGGAAGCCTTGTTCTTTACCAAAGACTCCATTTCCCTTTCAATCTATGACTTGGCATAGAAATACACTTGAAAATACATTAGTCGTAGCCTTGGTACAAGAATGATAAGAAATATGCATTTGTACCAAATGAAAGAGATACGACCAAAGGTATATAAATGAGCTATGTGTGCAATGTTTCAATCAAAATTCCAAGAATCAAGTATATTTAGCTCATTTCTAAGTTTGCTAAAGGTTTTCTCATCTAGTAGCTTGGTAAAGATATCGGCTAATTGATTCTTGGTGTTTACATAAGCTATTTCGATATCCCCCTTTGTTGGTGATCTCTCAGAAAGTGATACTGAATTTCTATGTGCTTAGTGCGGCTGTGTTCAACGGGATTATCCGCCATGCGGATAGCACTCTCATTGTCACATAGGAGATGGACTTTGCTCAATTTGTAGCCATAGTCCCTGAGGGTTGCCTCATCCAAAGTAATTGCACACAACAATGGCCTACAGCAATGTACTCGGCTTCGGCGGTGGAAAGAGCCACTGAGTTTTGTTTCTTTGAAGCCCAAGACACCAAGGATCTCCCCAGAAACTGACAAGTCCCTGATGTGCTCTTTCTATCAATTTTACACCCTGCTCAATCGACATCGAAATATCCTATCAAATCAAAAGTGGATCCCTTGGGGTACCAAAGCCCAAACTTAGGAGTGTAAACTAAATACCTCATGATTCTCTTCACGGCCCTAAGGTGAACTTCCTTACTATCGGCTTGGAACCTTACACACATGCATACAGAAAGCATAATATCCGGTCGAGATGCACATAAATAGAGTAAAGATCCTATCATCGACCGGTATACCTTTTGATCTACGGATTTACCTCCCGTGTCGAGGTCGAGATGCCCATTGGTTCCCATGGGTGTCTTGATGGGTTTACCATCCTTCATTCCAAACTTCTTAAGTATGTCTTGAATGTACTTTGTTTGGCTGATGAAGGTGCCTTCTCAAAGTTGCTTGATTTGGAATCCAAGGAAATACTTCAACTCCCCCATCATCGACATCTCGAATTTTTGAATCATGATCCTACTAAACTCTTCACAAGTTGATTTGTTAGTAGACCCAAATATGATATCATCAACATAAATTTGGCATATAAACAAATCTTTTGCAACAGTTTTAGTAAAGAGAGTAGGATCGGCTTTACCAACTTTGAAGCCATTAGTGATAAGGAAATCTCGCAGGCATTCATACCATGCTCTTAGGGCTTGCTTGAGCCCATAAAGCGCCTTTGAGAGTTTATACACATGGTTAGGGTACTCACTATCTTCAAAGTCGGGAGGTTGCTCAACATAGACCTCTTCCTTGATAGGTCCATTGAGGAAGGCACTTTTCACGTCCATTTGATAAAGCTTAAAGTCATGGTAAGTAGCATAGGTAAGTAATATGCGAATTGACTCAAGCCTAGCTACGGGTGCATAAGTTTCATCAAAATCCAAACCTCGACTTGTGAATAACCTTTGGCCACAAGTCGGGCTTTGTTTCTTGTCACCACACCATGCTCATCTTGCTTGTTGCAGAATACCCATTTGGTACCTACAACATTTTGATTAGGACGTGGAACTAAATGCCATACCTCATTCCTCATGAAGTTGTTGAGTTCTCTTGCATTGCCAGCACTCAATCCGGATCTCTTAGTGCATCCTCTACCTTGTATGGCTCAATAGAGGAAACAAAAGAGTAGTGCTCACAGAAATGTGCAACTCGAGATCTAGTGGTTACCCCCTTATGAATGTCACCAAGGATGGAGTTGACGGGGTGATCTCTTGATGGACTCTTGGGTGTGGCGGTCTTTGACCCTGTATTTCTTGATCATCTTCCTTGTCTTCATCTCCCCCTTGATCATTGTCCTTCTCTTGAGGTGGCTCATCTTCTTGATCTTAATTCCCATCATCTTGAGCATGTTCCTCATCTTGGGTAGGTGGAGATGCTTGCATGGAAGACGACGGTTGATCTTATGCTTGTGGAGGCTCTTCGGATTCTTTAGGACACATATCTTCAAGGGACATGTTCCTTAGCATGACGCATGGAGCCTCTTCATCATCTAATTCATCAAGATCAACTTGCTCCACTTGGGAGCCATTAGTCTCATCAAACACAATGTCACAAGAAACTTGAACTAATCTAGTGGATTTGTTGAAGACTCTATATGCCCTTGTAAGTGCAATCAACCCTAATTGAGGGTTTTGGTGATTAAATGACAAAACAAACAGAGATTCTAACAAGTTTGCTCCTAGCATGTACACAGTTATTCTACAGACAGGAGAAGCACAGATCTTATGAGTATAAAAAATGTAAAGCACAGCGGATTTAAATTTTACATCATACGGCGTGCTCCAAGTGCTTGGAAACAATGGCAGTGTTCATTTTATAATTCTTGGGTTATAGGAATCGCCGTACAATTAAGAGGGATCCGAAATGGTTAAGTTATGCAATGAGCTAAGTTCAAATTCCTTCAAAATCATCTAAGAGAACACTTTTCTAGATCATGAATGCCCTTTGAGAAACCATTTTTACTCCCCACAAGAGTTCCACCTTTGTTCACTTCAAAATGTTCCAAACTTGCTTTTCAGCCTCTGAAACCAGTTCAACCAGACCTGAAACCGGTTCAACCGGTTTCTGGACTGTTTCTCTGCCACCACTGCTCTGACCAGTCTGACAGTCAGAGCTGTCAGAAAAGTCGTGTGCAGACTTTTTTGAAAACCGGTTCAACCGGATTTTTCCCCGGCTCAACTGGTTTTGAGTCCGGTCAAGTCTCTGGCTGAGTAGATCAGTGAACCGAGTTCTTGCTGGTGGAAACCGGTTCAACCGGTTTTTGGCTCTTTTCTCCCAACGGCTGCCAGCTTTTGGGGGATCCTTTAAATACCCCCCCCCCCCACACACACACACACACACTCTCTCTCTCTCTCTTCATTACTTCTGCTCTCTCCACGATTCCTCAGCTGACCAAACTCCAAACAAGGGCATTCATTTCACATCTCACACCCAAAATCGCATCTCCTTCAATCGCTTGAAGGATCCTTGGTGTGAGGTGAAGTCGATCTAACGCATTGTCAATTTCATCTTGATTCTCCCGTTCTCTTTGTTCTTGAGCTCATTGCAAACTTAACCTTGTGCGGATTTGTTACTCTTGGAGCCTTGTGTTCCTTGACGGTTAGAGGTTGCTTGGGAGTCTCCAAATTTGTGGACGACCCCAAGAAGTTTGTATTACCCGCTCTTTGAGCAAATTTGAGAAAAGATTGCCTTGACCTTGGTGGTCGGCTTGTGGAGGATTAGGGTTGGAAAAGACCCAGCCCTTTGTGGGCTCCTCAACGAGGAGTAGGACACCTTTGTGGTGGTTGCCGAACCTCGGGTTAAATCACGTGTTCTTGTGCGTTCTTGTTAAGTGCCTTAAATTGTTGGTTGGTGCATATTCATCTATTTGAGTGGATTTTCTGTAGGGCAAGTCATTAGCAAAATCTTTCACTACTTCGTCATATTTGTTTAACTGATTCTTTAATCTAAGTTGAGCAGGTTCAAACTTGTTCAGTTGTAAACAAAATCAACTGAACTGGTTTGCACCAGTGCAACTTTAATTTGACCTATCTCGAAGTTTTTAGTGAAAAATTTCAGGTGTAGCCTATTCACCCCCCCCCCTCTAGGCTACTTTCAATTGGTATCAAAGCTTCGTACCTCGTTTTGCGCTTAACCGCATGAGGAAACGATCATGTCTACTCAACGGGACCATGTGGATCCTATCCTCGAGGAAATCCCTGTCACATCTTCCGGTGAGGAAGTGGACCCCAAGGTCCTCGACCTCGCCATGAAGATTGCCGAGAAGATGTTCCTCAAAATGAAAGAGGAAGATGCTAAGAAAAAGGCCGAAGAAGAAGAATCAAGAAGAAAGGCCGAAGAAGAAGAATCAAGAAGAAAGGCCGAAGAAGATAAAGGTAAGGGAAAATTTGAATACAATGATGACTTGGTAGATCTTTTGGTGTCAAAGGTGTTGAGCAAGGTAAGTATCACCACCGAAGGATCATCCACCAAAAGTAAAGGTAACGAATTCAGTAAAGTTCAATTTGATTACTCTAGAAATTTTATCCCCAACTTCTCTTCCGCTCCACTTGGAAAGTTACCAACTCTTAGTGAGTTGAACTATGACGAGTGGGCCGATAAGATGAAGTCGCATTTAATCGGTGTACATCCTAGTCTTTGGGAGATTGTCAATGTAGGTATGTATAAACCCGCCCAAGGAGAAGAGATGACTCCGGAAATGATGCAAGAGGTTCACCGCAATGCTCAAGCGGTGAGCATAATAAAAGGAAGTCTTTGTCCGGAAGAATACCGGAAAGTTCAAAGAAGAGAAGATGCCCGTGACATTTGGAATATTCTTAAAATGTCACATGAAGGAGACCCCAAAGCTAAGAGACATAGAATTGAAGCTTTGGAGAGTGAGCTCGCTAGATATGATTGGACTAAGGGTGAGTCACTTCAATCACTCTTTGATCGGTTAATGGTGTTAGTAAACAAAATAAGAGTGCTTGGAAGTGAAGATTGGAGTGACTCCAAGGTCACAAGACTATTCATGAGAGCATACAAAGAAAAGGACAAGAGTCTAGCAAGGATGATAAGGGACCGTGATGACTATAAGGAAATGACGCCTCATCAATTATTTGCAAAGATTCAACAACATGAATCCGAAGAATCCCCAGTCAAGACAAGAGACTCTCATGCCTTGATCTCAAATGAATAAGACACCCCCAAGAAGAACAAAGACCACAAGGCAAAGAAAGTGGTCGAGACATCAAGTGATGAAGATAGATCAAGTGATGAAGACATAGCTATGTTCATCAAAACATTCAAGAAATTTGTAAGGAAAAATGATAAGTTTCAAAGGAAAGGAAATAAGAGGGCATGCTATGAATGTGGCCAAACCGGTCATTTCATAGCGGATTGTCCTAACAAAAAGGAACAAGAAGCCAAGAAGGAATACAAGAAGGACAAGTTTAAAAAGGGAGGCAAGAACAAGGGATATTTCAAGAATAAGAAATATGGTCAAGCCCATATTGGTGAAGAATGGAACTCCGATGAAGAGAGTTCTAGCTCCGAAGAAGAGGAAGTGGTGGCAAACATTGCCATCCAATCTACTTCAAGCTCGCAACTCTTCACCAACCTACAAGATGACTCCTACACTCCAACTTGTCTCATGGCAAAAGGAGATAAGGTAACTTTATTTAGTGATGATTTCTCAAATGATGATGATGATGAACAAATTGCCATGAAAAACAAAATGATTAAAGAATTTGGCTTGAATGGATATAATGTTATCACCAAATTAATGGAGAAGTTAGATAAAAGAAAAGCAACTTTTGATGTTCAAGAAGACTTGCTCATCCTTGAAAAGGAGAGAAACCTAGAGCTTCAAGAATTGCTACTCAATAAAGATGAAATGCTAGATGCCTTGACTAAGGAAGTATCTTTAGTCAAGATAACTATAGAGGATAAAGAAAAAGAAGTAACCAATATGAAAACCTCTATAGCTAATCTTGCAAATGAAAAGGATGCACTTGAATCAAGCATGTTAAGCTTGAATGTCCAAAATCAAGAACTTCAAGTGCAACTTGAAAATTGCAAGAACATCAATGTCTCATCTTTATTGATTGAATCTAAGTCTAGCTCCTCAAATAATACCTTTTGCAAACATTGTGCCAAATACCATGCTTCTTGTTGTTTAACTAACCATGTAAGGAAGAAAAGCCCACAAGTGAAGGTCAAAGAAATGTTGAAGAGATGCTCTAGCAATGATGGGTTAAAGAAAGTTGAACACAAGTACAAGTCCCTAAAGCCCAACAATGGAAAAAGGGGGCTTGGGTTCAACTCAGTTAAGAAAAACCCTAGCATAGTGCATAAGGGGTGGAGATCCCCCAAGTTCATAGAGGGAACCACCCTATATGATGCCTTGGGGAGGATTCACTCCTCAAATGACAAGTCAACTCAAGTAAAGGTAAACTTGAGTTCCACAAAGAGTAAGATGAAGGAAGTGGGATCAACAAGTGGAGAAAAATTTAATGCTCCTATTTCTCACTCTTATCTTTGTGATTATTTGTTGACTTGGGATTTAGGGAAATTGGTTGTTAAATATGTGGGTGCCTACGCTAAAAGAAAAGTCATGAAAAGGAGTGTGTGGGTACCCAAGGCTATAACTAACACTGTAGGACCCAATTCAATTTGGGTACCTAAAAGCATAGCCTAAATCTGTTTTGCAGGTCTACTCCTCTGGTGGGTCAAGCTGGGTGCTTGACAGTGGATGTACAAATCATATGACCGGGGAGAAAGACATGTTTCATTCCTTGCAACTAACTCAAGAAGCACAAGAAATTGTGTTTGGAGATAGTGGCAAGAGTAAGGTGGTTGGTATTGGTAAAATTCCTATCTCTGACCAACAATCACTTTCAAATGTTTTACTAGTAGATTCTTTAAGCTATAATTTGATGTCTGTTTCACAACTTTGTGGAATGGGTTATAATTGTCTATTTTCTGATGTGGATGTGAAGATCCTTAGAAGGGAGGATTCCTCTGTTGCCTTTACAGGTCGTTTGAAGGGCAAACTCTATCTTGTTGATTTCACAACAAGTAGAGTGACGCCTGAGACTTGTTTAGTGGCAAAATCCGATAAGGGTTGGCTTTGGCATCGCCGGCTAGCTCATGTTGGCATGAGGAACTTGGCCAAACTTCAAAAGGATAGTCACATTATTGGACTAACAAATGTTGTGTTTGAGAAGGATACGGTTTGTGGCGCATGCCAAGCAGGAAAGCAACATGGAGTCCCACATCAATCAAAGAATGTGGTCACAACAAAAAGGCCATTGGAGCTTCTTCACATGGACCTCTTCGGACCCATGGCTTACATCAGTATTGGTGGTAGTAAGTATGGGTTAGTTATTGTTGATGATTTTTCTCGTTTCACCTGGGTTTTCTTTTTGAGTGACAAAGGTGAAACACAAGAGACCTTGAAGAAATTCATGAGAAGAGCTCAAAATGAGTTTGAGTTTAAAATCAAGAAAGTGAGAAGTGACAATGGGACAGAATTCAAGAACACAGGTGTTGAAGAATTCTTAGGCGAAGAAGGAATCAAACATGAGTCCTCGGATCCCTACACTCCACAACAAAATGGTGTTGTGGAAAGAAAGAACCGAACACTAATTGAAGCCGCTAGAACCATGTTGGATGAATATAAGACCCCTGACAACTTTTGGGTAGAGGCGGTCAACACCGCCTATCATGCAATCAACCGTCTTTATCTTCACAAGATCTACAAGAAGACTGCCTACGAGCTTCTCACTGATAACAAACCTAAAGTTGATTATTTTAGAGTATTTGGTTGTAAATGCTTTATTCTTAACAAGAAAGTCAAGAGCTCAAAGTTTGCTCCTAGAGTGGACGAGGGCTTCTTGCTTGGTTATGCATCAAATGCGCATGGATATCGTGTTTTCAACAATACCACCGGTCTTGTTGAAATAGCGATAGACGTGACATTTGATGAGTCTAATGGCTCGCAAGGGCATGTTTCTAATGACACTGCAGGAAATGAAGAACCACCTTGTGAGGCCATAAAGAAGCTTGCAATAGGTGAAGTGAGACCTCAAGAAAAGGATGATGAAGGAACTTTGTGGATGACCAATGAGGTTTTTGATGTGGGCGCAAAGGTGGTGGGTGACAAATCCTCCACCCAAGCAAACCCATCAACCTCAAGTCATCCAAGTCTTGAAGAAAATCATCAACCCCAAAGGATGCCAACGGTGGTAGAAGATGAACATGAAAGTGTTGATGGTGAAGTGCCTC
Source organism: Zea luxurians (assembly GCA_029449295.1). NCBI lineage: Eukaryota > Viridiplantae > Streptophyta > Magnoliopsida > Poales > Poaceae > Zea > Zea luxurians. The sequence goes on along the minus strand of JAOPSE010000016.1, from coordinate 33,653,093 downwards.
TTGATCAAGTGGATGATGAGGAGGAGCAAATTCAAAGACAACCATCAGTGCCCCATCCTCGAGTCCATCATACCATTCAAAGAGATCATCCCATGGACAACATCCTGGGTAGCATCAGGAGAGGGGTAACAACTCGATCCCATTTAGCAAATTTTTGTGAATTTTACTCGTTTGTTTCCTCTCTTGAGCCACTTAAGGTTGAAGAAGCGTTGGGTGATCCGGATTGGATAATTGCTATGCAAGAGGAGTTGAACAACTTCACCCGGAATGAAGTCTGGTCCTTGGTTCAAAGACCCAAGCAAAATGTGATTGGAACAAAATGGGTCTTTAGGAACAAACAAGATGAACATGGCGTTGTTACAAGAAACAAAGCACGGTTGGTTGCCCAAGGCTACACTCAAGTGGAAGGACTTGATTTTGGTGAAACATATGCGCTGGTAGCAAGGTTAGAGTCAATTAGAATATTAATTGCCTATGCTACTAACCATGATTTCAAGTTATATCAAATGGACGTCAAGTGCGCATTTCTAAATGGACCACTACAAGAGAGGGTCTACGTGGAGCAACCACCAGGCTTTGAAGATCCAAGGAAGCCAAACCACGTCTATCTACTTCACAAGGCGCTCTACAGGCTTAAACAAGCCCCTAGAGCTTGGTATGACTGTCTTAAAGATTTTTTAATTAAGAATGGATTTACAATAGGAAAAGCTGACTCTACATTATTTACTCGCAAAATTGACAACAAGTTATTTGTGTGCCAAATATATGTCGATGACATTATATTTGGTAGTACTAATGAAAAATTTTGTGAAGAATTTAGCAAAGTAATGACGAACAGGTTTGAGATGTCTATGATGGGCGAGCTCAAATACTTCCTGGGATTCCAAGTCAAACAACTCAAGGAAGGTACCTTTCTATGCCAAACAAAATATACACAATATATGCTCAAGAAGTTTGGCATGGAAAAGGCAAAGCACGCCAAGACTCCAATGTCATCAAATGGACATCTCGACCTAAATGAAGAAGGTAAACCGGTAGATCAAAAGTTATATAGATCAATGATAGGGTCACTGCTTTACTTATGTGCATCTAGACCTGACATCATGTTAAGTGTTTGCATGTGTGCCCGTTTTCAAGCTAATCCTAAAGATTGCCATCTTGTTGCCGTTAAGAGAATCCTAAGATACTTAGTCCACACCCAAAACCTAGGATTATGGTATCCTAAAGGCTCCCTTTTCGATTTACTTGGCTACTCTGACTCAGATTATGCCGGTTGCAAAGTAGATCGAAAAAGCACTACTGGGACTTGCCAATTCCTTGGGCGGTCCTTAGTGTCATGGAGTTCCAAGAAACAAAATTGTGTTGCACTTTCCACTGCAGAAGCTGAGTACATAGCAGCTGGTGCATGTTGTGCACAGTTGTTATGGATGAAGCAAACCCATAGAGATTTTGGTTGTGAGTTTAATAAGATTCCACTACTGTGTGACAATGAGAGTGCCATAAAACTTGCAAACAATCCTGTGCAACACTCTAGAACCAAACACATTGATATTAGACATCATTTCTTGAGAGACCATGAAGCCAAAGGAGATATCGAATTGTTTCATGTGAGCACCGAAAATCAACTAGCCGATATCTTCACCAAACCCCTTGATGAGACTAGGTTTTGCTTTCTTAGGAGTGAACTAAATATCTTGGATTCTCGAAACGTGTCATAAAACTAAAATTTGAATCATGATTGTTTAAAATTGCTTTGTGCACAAAATGACATGTGAAATCCTATTTTTATTGCCAAAGTTACCCATGTTTCAAATATTGATTGTAGTTAAAGCCTTACCGGGCAATATCTCAAAACAGGTTGAGTATATCGGCTGAGTAGGCCACTCAACCGGTTTTCCCCTGGTGGAAATCGGTTGAACCGGTATAAAAACTGGTTGAACCGGTTTTTGCCGCCTCCGCGTCCGCGCTGTCAGTCTGCGCCGTCAGTCTTGCAGACTGTGCTATCAGTCTGGCAGTAATTCCGCACAGTTAGCATCTTTTTCTGCGCGCTTTAACTGTTCACACTGATGCAAAACCGGTTGAACCGGTTTTATAACCGGTTGAACCGGTTTTATAACCGGTTGAACCAGTTTTGGGTCTGCTGACCAGCCGCCACCTCTCCTTTTTCTCCTTCCCTTCCCTCTTTCACTCTTTACCCGTTCATTTCTTACAGCAGCCGTCGCCTACACTTTTCCTCTCTCTCCCTCACACTCTCACCACACTCCAAAGCCCATTTGTGCCATCAAATCCTTGGGAGTTTGTTGGAGATTTGTTCCTCTCGCCTTCCTCCATCAACTCCCTCACTTCCGTTGGGATTTCTGTGGTTCAATCTTCAGATCGAGGTATTACCTTATTTCCTCATGTTTTTACTCGATCTCACCCGTTCTTGATTATCTTGTGTATCGTTTCAAGGATACTTCTTAGTTTAGGTGCTTGCAACACTTAAACTATCTTCTTTTGTCTCGAACATTGTTTGAGTTTAGTAGTTTGGTATTGTTCATTGTAGTTGAACCGCTCGCATGAACGGTTGAAGTGCATGCTCAATATCATACGCGTCTTTACTCAAACGTGTTTGTTAAAATCCTTGAACATCGATCTCCTCTCTCACCATAGGTTCTACTTTTTATGTTAAGGATGGTGCGTCGGAGGAACCCATCAGTTGTTGAATCTGACTCCGATGATGATCAAGAAATTCATGAAGAAACTCCTCCGCGTTCCAAATCCAAGCGCGGGCGAGGATCCGGAAATGTGGTGCAGGGTGGTGAGGCCTCCGGGTCTCATGGTGGTCGTGGTCGAACGGCCTGGAATCCCTCCGACCGGTCTCGACCCGCGGCAAACCCTCAAGCATGGGAGCCCACTAGTGATGATGATGGTGGCAAGGATGATGTTGGGGGCCTTCGTCCTCCGAAGGTCCTCAAAAACAGGATTTGACAATGTTTTCCAAGTGAATTATATGAACAGGTATTTTCGGACTCAGATTATGAACATGGAGTACGGTCAGAACGAAGCCTAAGCCAGTCGAAGGGGGATTGAGATGAAGGACGGGCTGATTACCATGTTGTACGAAGGATGGTGCACAGCCGAAGCTATGCGCAGGAAAGCCTCGTCGCGATAACAGAAAGGGGAACCGACCTAAAGATGAAAAAGACTACTTAGGCCTTGATAGACTCCCATAAGTCATTAGCAAATGTAATGGGCATGAATGTAATTTTACATGGGCTGCGTCCCACGCCTATAAATAGATGAACAGTACTCCCGTACGGTTCACGCTGATTTGAATTCGCTTGTGCGTCACGCTTGTATTTCTGCCTTCTGTCAGGCCGAAGGTACAAATGTAATTCAATATTACTCTTATTCCTCCATAATCATATAATAAGGACATGTAATAATACTATGTGATTATTCATGTCATTCTCTCATGTTTCATATGCTTCTCCTTTTATCAATATAAACTGTGATGATGAAGGTATGTCCTTCACGACCTTCGTCTGAAGACTGTTATATCCTAAGGGAAATAACGCTTCGGAGGACGAGGGGTATTTATCTCTAACTTCTTTCTGTGTTGCCTTGTTCTTAAGCCGAAGCATTTGAGAACAAGTCCCCAACATTGGCGCCCACCTCCGGTGAACTTACTTCCACTCTTTGAGTTTTTGAACACCTTCAGAAGCCATAAACCTTCGCTATGGTGCCGAAGAAAGCTTCAACAACTGGGGCTGTAGCCCTGCAACCGCTGGACCCTAATCAGGAGACCCTCTCTCTTCGGGAGGCCCGAATCCAGAAGAGGAAGGCTGTCAGCCTGACACCTCAAGAGGATGAGTTAGACCAAGAGATTAGAGATATGGAGATGCTTCATCAACAGGTGCAGAGGAAGAAGGAAAAGATGGCCAGGCTAGCTGAACTGCAAAGGCAGATAGACGAAGCTTCTGAAGAGGTTCGCCATCTTACTCACGATGAGCAGAACCGAAGGCCTCAACAAAAAGACCTTCATCAGGAGGGTTTCTTCAACGAAGATGACTGGTATGACAATCTCCATCATGGAAATTTTGTCTTCGATGATGCTTCTCCTCTGTCCGCTGAGCTGTAGGCTACACCTTGGCCTCCGTCCTACAAGCCACCACAGCTTTCCATATTCGATGGCCATTCAGACCCGAAGCAATTTTTGATGAGCTACGAAGCAACAGTATCTTCGTATGGTGGCAATGCTGCAGTCATGGCAAAGTCTTTTGTTATGGCTGTCAGGAATGTTGCTCAAACCTGGTATTCCTCCCTTCGACCAGGAACGATCACTTCATGGCAAAAACTGAAGGACATGTTGTTAACCAGCTTCCAAGGGTTTCAAACGAAGCCGGTCACTGCTCAGGCCCTGTTTCAGTGCACTCAGGATCACGAAGAATATCTTCAAGCATATGTCAGAAGGTTCTTGCGTTTGAGGGCGCAGGCACCAACGGTGCCCAACGAAATTGTCATTGAGGCCATGATCAAGGGACTTCGGCCTGGACCTTCAGCTCAGTACTTTGCTAGGAAGCCTCCTCAAACTTTGGAGAAGCTGCTCCAGAAGATGGACGAGTATATTCGTGCCGACAATGATTTTCGCCAAAGAAGGGAGGAGGCTTTCAGGTTTTCTGAAATGACCAGGGGCTTCGGAGGAAGATTCTATCCGAGGCATGTCAGGTCAATCCACAACTCTACTCAAAATGATGATAAGGGGAGTCAGCAGCATAGGCCGCAGTGCTCCTCACAGGCTTCGGGGCAACAGCAAAGCTTCTTCCGGCCACCAGCTCCAAGAGGCAGAGGCGCCAGGGGCTTCGGCGGAAGATTTGGAGATCAACCAAGGAGAATATTTTGCTTGTTCTGTGGTGAAAACAAGGGCCATACCACCAGAATGTGCCATGTTACCATCCAGAAGCAAAAGGAGATAGCCGAAGCTGCAGCACAACAAGCTCAGCCGAAGCAGGTCATGCATACTGCTTCGTACCATCCGCCTTACATCCCAGACTACGTAGGCAACCACCCTGCAGTTTCTGTTGCTTCGGCGAGTCAACCTCAAGCTTCCTGGCAACAGCCTCCGCCTCCACCACCGCTGCAACAAGGCCAACAGTCAGAAGGGAGCTAATATGCTCCACATCAAAGGGACTTCAGAGAACAATCCGAAGCTCGCACAGTCAATAGCACTGTGCCAGAGTCGAAGCACATCTATTGACAAATATCCTACCTTGATAGCAGTCTTTTTCATTCAGTTCTATTTTCTGTGTAATAAAGAACATCTTTTAGTTTTCATGTAATAGTTTCGTTGTTTGCCACAAGGAAAATATATTTTCTCCACAGGCTTAAGTTGCTGAAGCTTTAAGATTTGTGATAACAAGGAGGACCTTCAAATTATCAAAAATCCTTCGAAGTCACAAAAAGCCGTTCCAAAGGGAACGCAGTGTAAGTTTTCTGCTCCAAAGTCGTTCCTAAGGGAATGCAGAGCTTACAGCGAAAAGTCAACGCTGATGCCGCCTAAGTAAAAGGCGAAGAAGCTCCAAAGTCGTTCCTAAGGGAATGCAGAGCTTACAGCGAAAAGTCAACGCTGATACCGCCTAAGTAAAAGGCGAAGAAGCTCCAAAGTCGTTCCTAAGGGAATGCAGAGCTTATAGCGAAAAGTCAGCGCTGATACAAAAAGATTGTGTGTTTTACGGGGATATGTGTGTATCTTCGGAATAAAAGTCATCTACATAACATAACATCATCACATCATTTTGCATAGCATAAGCATCATACATCATGTTGCATATGGCAAAAGAAGGGAACACAGTATCGACCTTCGGAAGGATGCTTTGAGAAAGTGAAAATCGTGCTAAGTCACAAGGGGATACAATAGTGATCTTCGGAATATAGCTTCGGAGAATGTTTTCACGAAGTTTGGATATTCTTCTTCAGAGCGCTATGGACGTTGAGATGCATAAAAGTTTTTCCATCTTCACGAAGCATGAAAAGAAGGGAAGGTGTTTTTTCGCCGAAGGCTCAAAAACGGTACGTATGTAAAGTTTCATGCATCGTAAAGAATCGAATTATTAAAAGCAAATATATTACAGGGTTACAAAATATTACACATATTTCATTTCAGAAGTTTTTACAATAGTGCTTAATCTTCTCTCAAAACAACTTCTGCAGCTTCGTTCAGGAGTCGGTTAACAACTTCATCCATAATAGCTTCAGCCATCTTTTTAATTTCCTCGTCTCCTTTCGGGTGAGGGCCCGGAGACGCTTTAGTAGGATCTGAAGGAGCACAGGATACGGCCACACTGCTATTACAAATTGCGAACGAAGTTTAAAATCAAAAATTACAACATAATAAAAACCATTAGCTAATACCTATTTGCCCTTCGGGCTCTGAGCTTTTGTCAGCGGCCTTAGCTACTTCTCTAGCCTCGTGAATGCCTTTCTCACTTTTCTGAATAATTTCTCGGGCCATTTCTCGACCACCATTGTCCCAGACGTCGGTGAAAAATTTTCCACCAGCCTGGCTAGCTTCGGCCGAGGGGTCTTTAATATCTTCAGGGGATAAGCTGGCTTCGGATTGTGCAAGAACCTTAACATGATCGCAGCCTTTTTTCTCCAGCATAGTAGCAATCCCCCTGGCACCCGAAAAGGCGCAAATGTCTCCGCGACTGTTTAGAATTTCTTCGAAGGCTTCAGCTTCGTGGCTGATCCATTCGATCGGTCCTTCTGGGTCACCTCTCACGAAATCTTCTTCACTCGAAAATGCGCCAACACTGGCGAAGCTGGTTTTTATCTTCTCTACACATTCCATGGATTTTTCGTAGCATCTTTTCTTAGAAGACCGAAGCTCTTCAACGGTTCCTTCCAAATGATTGGCCCATTGGTCGCCACATTCCCGCCTCGTTTCTTCAAGTATGCGTTCTTCTTTAGCTCGGGCTAATTGCTTCCGAAGGTCGGCAATCTCGTGTTTTTGAGCTGCAGCTTGTGCTTTAGAGGCAGCTTCGTCCTCCTTTATTTTATCCACCAATGTAACTAGAATTTTGTCCTTTTCCATGGCTTCGTTCCTTAGTTTGATAACCTCTGATCGAAGGTTGTTGAAGGCAATTTCATAGCTCTCATCTTCGGCATTCTTTTGCGCTCTCAGCGCGTTGCTTAGTATTAAACCCTATATGTAAGAAGTTAGTATAAGAATAAAGCAATAGATTTCAAATCATAAAGATTCCAAATGCGCAGATCCCGTACCTTCAGGCTATTATACGCAAGGCTGTCCGCAAGATCGTCCTTTGTCATCGCGCAGAGGCCAGCCTCCAGCTTCGAAAACCCCATGCTTCGGGCCATTTCCCGGCAGACAAGTAGTTCTTTGTTATCCGGGAGGCAGTATAGGAAATCTTCTTCATTTGTACCATTGAACACCAGTGCCCCCTTCGGATATTTCAATTCTTTGGCGTAATGATTAGCTTCAAAAATTTCTTCTTCTGATAACTTTTCCCCGAAGCATGTCGAACAATATAATCAAGGACTTTGGGGGATGCTTCGGGGGCAACAACACTGATTTCTTCAACAAGAATTGGCTCTGTCATTTTTTCTTCTTCGGTTTCCAAGGATTTTACCTTCGTGGGCTCCGAAGGCCCAGCTTCAGCTCCAGCTTCTTGCTCTGGAGCTTTAGTATCAAAAATCTCAGTTTTCGCTTCGGAGGTTTCAACAGTTTTCTTCGGAGTTGTGCTTGAGGACTTAATTGTTTCCAGAACATCTAGCACATTAACCATTCTCTTTCTTTTCGGAGTCACTGCTGACACCTTTTGACCTTTTACTGTCTCAACATTTGCTGCAGGACTCAAAACTTCTGATGTTTTTTCCTCAGTTGGTTTTTTCGCTTCTTCCATTTTTTCTGTGGATGGCGCTCTGGCCATCTCTTTGGTTTCTGATAACAAAATCCTCGGTTCTTCCAATCCCATTTTTGTTGGCGCTTCGGCCATTTCTGCCACTTCTGGCAGCAAGGTTGGTTTGGTTGGTTTTTCAGCTTCGGTGGCCGAAGAGGTTTCTCCGGTGAACTCAGGCACCGAAGCTGGTTCAATATAGCGTGGCCGATGTGTGAGGACCTTTATCCTCTTTCTTTTCGGTTCTGGGTTGCTTGGAGCAGTTGCAGCTTCTTCTTTCGCAGAGGTTGTGTTTTTTCTTTTCTGCCCTCGAATGGGATAACGATAGTCAGGGTAGACGAACCCGATTGCATCAAACACCCGGTTCAGCCTTTTCTTTTTTCGGCCTCCGAAGGCTGCTGACAGTGCAGTATCTTCGGCCTTCGAATAAGCCCCAAGCAGTTCATCACTTAAATTTTCAATACTCTTTAACCAGTCATCATCTGGCTCAACGAATTTATCTCCGAACTTGAAAGTATACTTTAGCCTGATAAGTCCACCTTCGTCGGCCTCCTTCATGGTTTCTTGCGGCATTTCCCATTTCTCCGCGAGCGGCCATACTCTGAAGGCAATATGTTCTTGTACCAAATCTCTCGTTCCAATAAAAGAACAAATAACTCCGAAGGCTCTCTGGCATTCTTCGGTAGCTTCATTCATCTCAACCTTCGGCTTTCGCAGGCCGAAACTTTGCCAAATAGGGCGCATAATTATACCTTTAATATCTTCCCGTGCTTTCAGGTCATTTTTCACATAGAACCATTCTGTCATCCAGTCGTCGGGCCATCTCTTCCGAAATGTTGGCACGGGACAGCTGGACCCAGACCGAGAAACGAAACTGTAGCAGCCAAAATTATTGTGATACTGTTCCTTACCCCAGGGTTTTGTCTCGTATGATAACTCGTGTATGTTGCAGAAACTTTTCGCATCAGGTTCCAGACCTTGGCTTCTTACGGCCCACACGAAGATATTCAGCCTTATAATTGCTTCGGGGGTAAGTTGATGAAGGTAGATTTCAAACATTTTCAGCACTTCTACGACGAAGCTGCTTAGGGGAAATCGCAGCCCAGCTTTCAAAAAGCTTCGGAACACTACAACTTCATTTTCTTCAGGGGTCGGGCAAGTTTTCTCTCCTTCGTCGACCCTTACAATGGATAAATCCCGGAAGTATCTTCCCCTCATGGTGACAAGTTGATTTTCTTTGATACCTGACTTGCCAAAGACTGAATGGCTTGGTCGCCAGGGGCGATCTTCGGAGTCTTCACCACCACTGTCCACATCATAACTGTCGCTGTCACCAGTATCTGCAGACAAACCTTCCAGAATCTCCTTGGTGATTTTTTCCGTATTGGTCATCGCCATCGCTATAAGAAACCCCAAGTTCTTCTCTTCGTCGAGACTCAGCTTCATCTCAGCAGCAGCCTTCTTATCTTCAGACATCTTCGGAAACACTAAAAAACTGTTTTCAAAGCCGAAGCTTCAAAACTAAAAGATCAGCAAATCTTAGTGCGCAAGAGCTAAAAATTCAGTGAGCGGGAGCAGATGGCAAGAAAGCGTACCAAATACGTTTGCGGTATGATCTTATTTATACGCCCAGTGCGTTGAAAATTGAAAGACCCCGCTTGTCAGTGAATATTGCTATTCTAGCAAAGGGAAGGTGTTTTTTTCGGACCTTCGGCTTAAGGCCTTCGTCCATATCGCAATCTGAATTTATCACTAACAAATTAATATTGTGAGGGGCTACTGTTGGGGGCCTTCGTCCTCCGAAGGTCCTCAAAAACAGGATTTGACAATGTTTTCCAAGTGAATTATATGAACAGGTATTTTCGGACTCAGATTATGAACATGGAGTACGGTCAGAACGAAGCCTAAGCCAGTCGAAGGGGGATTGAGATGAAGGACGGGCTGATTACCATGCTGTACGAAGGATGGTGCACAGCCGAAGCTATGCGCAGGAAAGCCTCGTCGCGATAACAGAAAGGGGAACCGACCTAAAGATGAAAAGACTACTTAGGCCTTGATAGACTCCCATAAGTCATTAGCAAATGTAATGGGCATGAATGTAATTTTACATGGGCTGCGTCCCACGCCTATAAATAGATGAACAGTACTCCCGTACGGTTCACGCTGATTTGAATTCGCTTGTGCGTCACGCTTGTATTTCTGCCTTCTGTCAGGGCGAAGGTACAAATGTAATTCAATATTACTCTTATTCCTCCATAATCATATAATAAGGACATGTAATAATACTATGTGATTATTCATGTCATTCTCTCATGTTTCATATGCTTCTCCTTTTATCAATATAAACTGTGATGATGAAGGTATGTCCTTCACGACCTTCGTCTGAAGACTATTATATCCTAAGGGAAATAACGCTTCGGAGGACGAGGGGTATTTATCTCTAACTTCTTTCTGTGTTGCCTTGTTCTTAAGCCGGAGCATTTGAGAACAAGTCCCCAACAGATGATGAAATTGACCTCCCCTCTGCCAATGCACCCATTCTCCGAGGGTTGGTTATCCACCGGGCGGAGGCTCGTCGATCTGCAAATGAGCCTATCACAGATTTTACTACCAGCGGAGGGTCCGCTCTTCTCTAGGATCTCTGATTCCAAAACCTTACATTGCGTATTCGTGATGCTAGGATCGATGGTAATCGGTTCTGGACCCTTCATCATGTCGATTTTTATAACTCTGTGATTCTTCCCAAGAAGCATCAGCCTATTTTGCATCAGAGATACATCAACTAGGAAGGATGTGAAGCTATTGGAGATCTAGAGATGTCACAGGCTTTGAGGGCCTGTGAGAGGAAGAAAATGAAGAACATTATGACATTCCAATATGATTGGAATGATGAGGTTATTGCTCAGTTCTATTCTACTCTTTGGATCAAGCTGGCCGATGAGGAAAGTCCCTATAACTTTCCTTATCTAAATTTCTATATCGAAGGTAGTTGGTACAAGGTGAGCTACCGGAGGTTTGCTCACATTCTTGGATTCTCTGATGAAGACATTTCTGGGGACAAGATTAAAATTCATGACTTTCGTCAACCCACCAGAGATGAAGCCCGGGATCTCCATATATCTGAGACTGGTAAATTTTGGGAATCCACCAATCTGCATAAGTTTTACAGATATATTAATTCTCTTAGCATAATGACTCTCATTCCAAAAGGAGGTAAACAAATGAATATCCTGGGAGAGAGCAAGGTCTTGCTCTCATTTATGAAGCCAAATAGTTCAGAAAGTATCAATGTTTTTGACATGATTTGGCAAGAAATTATTCGTGCTACCTGCTTCCCTCTTAAGGGATGTATTCATGCCCCCTTCATCATGAAAATGATTGAAGTGGTGACTCAATTTCGCTATGAGAAAGGCACAAGGCATCTATCTTACACCCCCTTCTGGATTGATCCAAACAACCCAGCAGGGCGTCTGAGGAAAGCGCCCTCCAGCTCTCGTGGACCTGCTGCTGCCGGACCCTCGCGTCCATCTCCTGGTCGCGGATCTCCCACACCACGTGGTCGTGGTCGTGGTCGAGGTCGTGGTCGCGGGATGGGTGCGCGTCTGGCCCATGGTATTGCGGCATTCTTTTCAATGTACAGAAATATATCTTCAGATGTGCATGAGCTGGCTCAGCGGCAGCGGGAGACTGACGACAATCTTCGTCGTCAAGCTTCCTCTATGGGTATGCCATTTGCCCCTCGTTCGCCTGATGTGCCTCTTCATCCCCCTCCTCCGGAAATCAATGAGTGGCACCAGCAGTGTCGGCGTTCCGAGACCGGGGGGTCCCCGAGCCGACGAGTGAGTGTGCCGCGTGCCCCAGCCCAGATGGGTCAAGCGCGTGGGCGAGCGCGAAGGGGGGAACAGAGAGAGGTCGGTGGCCGGAGCCGGGTCGTGAGGGAGTCGGAGAATTCCCGCGGCCTTCGTGTTCGTCCCGCGCCCAGGTCGGGTGCGCTTGCAGTAGGGGGTTACAAGCGTCCGCGCGAGGTGAGGGGAGCGAGCGGCCCCGAGAGAGCGCCTGCCCCTGCCCTTCGTCCCCGCGAGGCCAACCTTCTTTAAGAAGGCCCTGGTCCTTCCTTTTATAGTCGTAAGGAGAGGATCCAGGTGTACAAGATGGGGGTGTAGCAAGGTGCTACGTGTCTAGCGAGGGAGAGCTAGCGCCCTAAGTACATGCCAAGGTGGCAGCCGGAGAGATCTTGGCACCCTGTTGGTGCGTGCGTCGTGGCTGTTGGAGGAGTAACGGAGCCGGACGGAGGGACAGCTGTCGGAGTGGCTGGACCCTTGCTGACGTCCTCCTGCTTTCGTAAGGGAGCTGAGAGCCGCCGTCGTCATGGTCTAGCGGGGCACCATCATTTGCCTATCTGGCGTAGCTGGCCAGATGGGACACCGGTCTTGTTCTCTGCGACCCAAGTCGGCTCAGGGCAGGGTGATGATGACGCTTCCTGTTGACGTGGCGGTCTCGTGTCCTAGGTCGGGCGTCGTGGAGGCTCCTCCGAAGCCAAGGTCGAGTCCGTCCTGCAAGACAGAGGCAGAGTCCGAGCCCTGGGTCGGGCGAGGCGGAGATCGATCGGCAGAGGCCGAGGCGGGGTCCGAGCCCTGGGTCGGGCGAGGCGGAGTTCGTCGTCTTCCGGGGCCTTAGCCCGAGTCCGAGCCCTGGGTCGGGCGGAGCGGAGTTCGCCGTCTTCCGGGGCCTTAGCCCGAGTCCGAGCCCTGGGTCGGGCGGAGCGGAGTTCGCCGTCTTCCGGGGCCTTAGCCCGAGTCCGAGCCCTGGGTCGGGCGGAGCGGAGTTCGCCGTCTTCCGGGGCCTTAGCCCGAGTCCGAGCCCTGGGTCGGGCGGAGCCTCCTATGGCACCTCTGGCGAAGTCTGGTCGCCCGTCGGTCTTACCTTTTGCGTTAAACGCCCCGGTGACTTGGTCGGTTGGCGCGGTGATTTAGTCAGGGTTACTTCTTATCGAAGGCGGGGCCTCGGGCGAGCCGGAGATGCGTCTGCCGTGAAAGAGGAGGCCTCAGGCGAGACGGAGTCATCTTAGGGTCGGCTGCCCTCGCCCGAGGCTAGGCTCGGGCGTGGCGTGATCGAGTCACTCGTATGGACTGATCCCTGACTTAATCAAACCCATCAGGCCTCTGCAGCTTTATGCTGATGGGGGTTACCAGCTGAGAATTAGGCGTCTTGAGGGTACCCCTAATTATGGTCCCCGACAGTAGCCCCCGAGCCTCGAAGAGAGTGTTAACACTCGCTTGGAGGCTTGCGTCGCACTTTTTTGCAAGGGGACCAGCCTTTCTCGGTGGTACTTTGTTCCGGTGGGTGCGCGCGAGCGCACCCGCCGGGTGTAGCCCCCGAGGCCTCGGAGGAGTGGTTTCACTCCTTCGAGGTCTTAATGCCTTGCGTAATGCCTCGGCTGGTCTGGCGGTTCCCTCATGCGAGCAGGGCGTAGCCCAGGTGCACTGTCGGGGCCCAAGTTCTCGGGCTGGTATGTTGACGCTGTCAACGGTTTGGCCGGAGCCGGGTTTGCGAGAGCAGCCCCCGAGCCTCCGCACGGAGCGAGAGGACGATCAGGGACAGACTCGGCTTTTTTATATACGCCCCTACGTCGCCTTTCCGCAAGGAGGAGGGGGGGAGTGCACCATGTTACCCTCGATGGGCACCGAACATGGTGTCTCCGGTGAGCTGCAATCGGGTAATCCGAGTGGACGTCCGTGCCCCGTTCGTTGGGGGTCGGCTAGGGGCCCGGAGGCACGCCCAAAAGTACCTGCGGGTGATCTGCCGGACCCGGTCCCCTAGCGACGGGGTCCGAGGGCTCGTTGCCTCCCTCCGATGGGATTCCGTTACAGAGTCGTTCCCGCTGGTCTCGGAAATGTCCTAGGGTACCTCGGGAGCGCAGCCCGAGCCTTGGTTATGTATCGAACGTACCCCTGGTCATCCCTCGCTCGGCGTCTGAGGCGACTGTGAACCCTTCGACAGGCCAGCCTTCGAACCCCTGATCAGTAGGGGGCACGGAGCCCGAGTAGCCTGAGGCGGTCGTGGGACCTTTCGGGGGCCGACCTTCGAACCCCTGACCAGTAGTGGGTGTCGGGCCCACGCGATCTGAGGCAGCTGTTGAACCCTTCGGGGGGCCAGCCTTCGAACCCCTGATCAGTAGGGAGGCTCGGAGCCTAGTTCCTTCACGGGGAAGGATCCCTTTGGGGTTATCCCCCTTCTCGGTCCCTGTCGCAAGAGATAGAGAAAGAAGGAAAAGGGAAAAAGGATTCGAAATTGAACGTCGTGGCGTACCTTTTTCGGCGCGGTTGTTTTGGCGAAGGCGAAACGTCACCAGCCGCTCCCGCCCGTAGCGCTGTCCGTCGAGCCGCGGAGTTAATGCGCCGGGGTGAGTAGTTGGCGAGGTTGCCGTTGCGCGTGCGCGAGCCGTTCGAGGTACGGGTCACGGGCGCGTCGTCTTCACGCCGTGAGAGGGGGTTCTCTTGCTGCCTCCGGATGGGACATGAGCTTGGCAGATGGCGTGACCGCTGCTCTCGCGCGCCTGCCACCGTCATTACTGCCGGCCCATTTTTGACCGCTTTTGACCGCTGCGCCAGGCTGGCGCTGCTGGGTCGCGGGCTGGGTCGCCTCGAATCGCGGTATTGGTTCCGCAATCGAGGAGGTGCGGTGGTGGAGCGAGTGGCACAGCGGCTCGCATGCAGCACCCGGCGCGCCCGTTGCACGACGCGTGGGCTTGAGCCGTCGCGCTGGCTTGTCAGGAGTCGGAGAGGCGCGTCCACTTGGCGCGGTTGCATGCCGCCTGCATGGCCGCCTACCCCTTTCGCCCGCTGGTCCGGGCAAAAGTGGAGGGTTGCTTGTAACCGCTGGGTGGTCGCGTGCGTCGTGCGCGACGGTTCGGCTTCTTCTGCTTAGAGCCGGTCTGCATGACAGGCGGGCCCCAGCCCCCGCGCCGCAGGGGAGGGCTTTGGAGGCGTGTTGGAGAAGACTCAGCCCGTGACGGTTGAGGGTGCAAGCAGGGGGAGTTGCCTTTAAAAGGAGGGCGACCCCTTTCGTAAGGTGACCATGTCTCCTTCCTCCCCTATGCATTGTGTCTCTCCATCTCCCGAGCCCCCGGATGGGGGAAACCGCCGTCTTTTCGCCCCATCGTTTGGAGGAACACAACTCCGTGGGAGTCGGTACCTTTCAGCCATCGTTCGGCTTCAAGGATTTTCATCATGCAGCCCGTTTGCTCCCCTCCGCTGGGGGTCACCCGAGACGGTGACCACCAGCTCCTGGGTGGGGAGGAGCAAACCGGACTGCGATCTGGATCCCACCCTCAGCTTCAAGGATGTTCATCATCCTCGCTGGGGTGGGTGCCGGACTGAGCCGGCGCTCCACCTCCCGCACGGGTTCGTGGGTCATCCTCTCCCACGATGTTCGAGGGAGAAGGCGCTCACTGGCCCTGCGGGCGGCACGGACTCCGACAACGGGGGATGGATCGGCGGCGAACGCCGTCGCTTCCAGCGTGTCGGGTCTGCTGGCTCGGCTCCGGCGGCCCCTCTTGTCGGGGGGGCGGCTGCCGCGCCGTGTACACGGGAGGTCCACCCTAGACGCCGCACGCCGCTAGGGCGGCGCTCGTGTTCTGGGGTGGCCCTGCCTTTGCACCAGGGCGGCGCCTTTGCGCGGAGGCCGGTGCCCCACTCATCGGGGAGGATTTGAGTGGGGATCTGCCGGTAGGCTGGTGGCTCCTGGCGTCAGTGCCGAGGCGGAGGCGGCTCGAGAAGTCCCCGTCAGCGACGGGATCACCGCCACCATCGGCGCTTCGGGCCTTCGGCTCTTTGTACTTGTCCTCGCCCCTCGGGTGGCGTTATGGGCGAGGGCAAGACAGCAGCTGTGCCTCCTCCTGAGGCCTGCGCCGCTGCAGAGGGAGGAACCGGAGTTCCGTTTGTAATGGCACTTCGAGTGCCGGGTTTTTTGTTCATTTCGGCTTTCGGGGCCTGAACATGTATGTAATTACGGTGCGGAGCCGTGTTTTTTCCTCATTTTCGAGCACTAAGACTCGTCTGCTGATTGTCTGAACCGCTTCACCAAGCGTGAGTTGCCCCGTGTCAAGGTGACAAGTGAGGTATCCGTATCCCGGAGGCGTAGGAATCCCTCGGCTCGGTCGGACCTGTTGTCCGAGGCTCCTCTAGCTTAGTTAAAGAGACCCCTCGGCCGCTCTTCGACGAGCCGAGGCCAGGGGTAGCGATATCAGCACGAGCAGAGGCGGAGTTGGCTCGAAAATGAAACCTGGTTGGCCGGAGCCTAGCCAGGTTGTCCGTTGGCAGGATCGACGTCGGAGTTGATCAGCCGAGGCTTCGGACCGAGCAGGCGCCCTCGGAAGGCGGTCGGCCGAGGCCCCGGAGGTGGCCGGCCGAGCCGTCCGCTCGGGCCGGGTTCTCAGAGAAGTCCCTGGCAGAGATTGCTCGAGCGTGGTGATGACATCGTCCTTCGGAGCAGAGGCCCTCGGACCGCGTCGTCGTCCGAGGCTAGGCCGGGCCTTGCCGAAGGTGCTGTCGATGCCGAGGGTGTTATCGCCCTCTTGCAGCGTCAAGATCCGAGCCTGCAGGGTCAAATCGTCTTGTAGCGTGGGCCTTGTGCGGCCGTCGAGGCCAGAACACACACCCTTGCTGCGTTATGAAGCTGCGTCTCTTTTCCTCTTGTTTCGAGTATCTGGACTTTTTGTCGGTAGCAGGGATGTCAGTGCGAGCAAGAGTTGCTTCTCGCGGAAGGTGATGAGTGAGGTATCCGTATCCCGGAGGCGTGGGAGTCCCTCGGCTCGGTCGGCCTTGCCGCTTACGCGTACTTTTACCCGTCCATGAGGCCCTGTCACTGACTCAGTTGAGAAGGCTCGAAGAATCGCTTCGACAGAAGAGCTTCCGTACGTAAAGACTCGTTCGATCCGCGGATTCGCCTTATCCGAGCGCGAGTTACTTATCGCAGAAGGTGATGAGTGAGGTATCCGTATCCCGGAGGCGTAGGAGTCCCTCGGCTCGGTCAGCCTTGACTGCTTACGTGTACCCCGTCGTTTCCAGGACCCACTTTTCGAAGTAGTCAAAAAGCACGAAAGATGTTCTGGTGAAAGAGATTTTTTGTTCGAGGAAAATTTTGACGCAGAGGGGGTTTCCCCCCTTTTAGCCCCCGAGGGAGGGTCGGGCTTTGCCGAGGCGAGACCGACCCTTCCTTGTTGACTAAACTTTGTGTGGGTGCGAGGTATATGAACAACTTGGAAATATCTCAAGGGTAGAAACGACGTAGCTGTTGGATGTTCCAAGCGTTGCCGTAGACCTCGCCTTGACTGTTGGCCAGCTTGTACGTTCCGGGCTTCAGAACTTTGGCGATGATGAACGGCCCCTCCCAGGGGGACGTGAGCTTGTGCCTCCCTCGGGCGTCTTGCCGCAGCCGAAGCACCAGGTCGCCCACCTGAAGATCTCGGGGTCGGACCCCTCGGGCGTGGTAGCGTCGCAGGGACTGCTGATACCGCGCCGAGTGTAGTAAGGCCCTGTCCCGAGCCTCGTCCAGCTGGTCCAGCGAGTCTTCTCGGCTAGCTTGGTTGCTTTCTTCGTTGCAGGCCCTCGTCCTCGGGGAGCCGTATTCCAGGTCCGCGGGCAGGACGGCCTCGGCCCCGTAGACCAGGAAGAACGGCGTGAAACCCGTGGCTCGGCTTGGCGTCGTCCTCAGGCTCCAGACCACCGAGGGGAGTTCCTTCATCCACCGCTTGCCGAACTTGTTGAGGTTGTTGTAGATCCGAGGCTTGAGCCCTTGTAGGATCATGCCATTGGCACGCTCTACTTGCCCATTCGACATGGGATGAGCTACGGCGGCCCAGTCCACCCGGATGTTGTGATCTTCGCAAAAATCCAAGAATTTTTTGCCGGTGAACTGGGTGCCATTGTCGGTGATGATGGAGTTCGGGACCCCGAAGCGATGGATGATGTTGGTGAAGAACGCCACCGCCTGCTTGGACCTGATGCTGTTCAGGGGTCGGACCTCGATCCACTTGGAGAATTTGTCGACGGCGACCAGCAGGTGCGTGTAGCCCCCGGGCGCCTTCTGCAGAGGGCCGACGAGGTCCAGACCCCACACAGCGAAGGGCCAGGTGATGGGTATCGTCTGCAGAGCCTGAGCGGGCAGGTTGGTTTGCTTCGCATAGAATTGGCACCCTTCGCAGGCGCGGACAATTCTAGTGGCGTCAGCCACCGCCGTTGGCCAGTAGAAGCCTTGGCGGAAAGCGTTCCCGACGAGGGTTCGAGGTGCTGCATGATGACCGCAAGCCCCCGAGTGTATTTCCCGCAGGAGTTCCTGACCTTCGGCGATGGGGATACATCGCTGGAGGATGCCCGAGGGGCTTCGGTGGTAGAGCTCCTTCTCATCGCCCAGCAAGACGAACGATTTGGCGCGTCGCGCTACCCGCCGAGCCTCGGCTCGGTCGAGGGGCAGTTCTCCTCGGTGGAGATATTGCAGGTATGGGGTCTGCCAATCTTGATCTGGCACGACCCCGTTCTGCTCCTCCTCGATGCGCAGCGCTTCGCCCTCGGGCTCCGAGGGTTCCTCGGGCTGAGCCGAGGATGGCTCGGGCTGGGCCGAGGTCACCTCGGACGAGGCCGAGGGTGCCTCGTGCTCGGGCGCGTCGCCTATCTTGACGGAGGGTTGGTGCAGATCCCGGGAGAAGACGTCCGGGGGAACCGTCGTTCGCCCCGAGGCTATCTTCGCCAGCTCGTCCGCAGTCTCGTTGTAGCGCCGGGCGATGTGGTTAAGCTCGAGCCCGTAGAACTTGTCTTCCAGGCGTCGAACCTCCTCACAGTAGGCCTCCATCTTCGGGTCGCGGCAGAGGGAGTTCTTCATGACTTGGTCGATGACGAGCTGCGAGTCGCCGCGTGCATCGAGGCGTCGGACCCCTAGCTCGATGGCGATTCGCAATCCATTGATCAGAGCCTCGTACTCAGCCACATTGTTGGACGCCGGGAAATGGAGGCGGAGCACGTAGCGCAGGTGTTTCCCGAGGGGCGAGACGAAAAGCAGGCCCGCGCCAGCTCCCGTCTTCATCAGCGACCCGTCGAAAAACATGGTCCAGAGCTCTGGTTGGATCGGAGCCGTTGGCAACTGGGTATCGACCCATTCGGCTACGAAATCCGCCAGTACCTGGGACTTGATGGCCTTCCGAGGGGCGAACGAGATTGCCTCGCCCATGATTTCCACCGCCCACTTCGCGATCCGCCCCGAGGCTTCTGGGCACTGGATGATCTCCCCCAGGGGGAAGGATGACACCACAGTCACTGGATGGGACTCGAAGTAATGTCGCAGCTTTCGCCTCGTCAGGATCACTGCGTATAGCAGCTTCTGTACTTGTGGGTAGCGGATCTTGGTCTCGGACAGCACTTCGCTGACGAAGTAAACTGGCCTCTGAATGGGCAAAGCATGCCCCTCTTCCTGCCTTTCGACCACGATCGCGGCGCTGACCACCTGAGTGGTTGCGGCGACGTAGACCAAGAGGGTTTCTCCATCAGCTGGGGGTACCAAGACGGGCGCCTGGGTGAGGAGCGCCTTCAGGTTCCCGAGGGCTTCCTCGGCCTCGGGAGTCCAAGTGAAGCACTCGGCCTTCCTTAAGAGGCGGTACAGGGGCAGGCCTCTTTCGCCGAGGCGCGAGATGAAACGGCTCAAGGCCGCGAGGCATCCCATGACCCTCTGTACGCCTTTTAAGTCCTTGATGGGCCCCATGCTTGTGATGGCCGCGATCTTCTCCGGGTTGGCTTCGATGCCACGCTCGGAGACGATGAATCCCAAAAGCATGCCCCGGGGCACCCCGAAGACGCACTTCTCGGGATTGAGCTTGACGCCCTTCGCCTTGAGACACCGGAATGTCAGTTCGAGGTCGGAGAGAAGGTCGGAGGCTTTCCTCGTCTTGACTACGATGTCGTCGACATAGGCCTCGACCGTGCGACCGATGTGTTCGCCGAACACATGGTTCATGCACCGCTGGTACGTTGCACCCGCGTTCCTCAAACCGAACGGCATTGTGACATAACAGTACATGCCGAAGGGCGTGATGAAAGAAGTCGCGAGCTGGTCGGACTCTTTCATCTTGATTTGATGATACCCTGAGTAGGCATCGAGGAAAGACAGGGTTTCGCACCCTGCAGTGGAGTCCACGATTTGATCGATGCGAGGTAGAGGGTAGGGGACCTTCGGACATGCTTTGTTGAGACCAGTGTAGTCTACACACATCCGCCACTTCCCCCCTTTTTTCCTCACAAGTACAGGGTTGGCAAGCCATTCGGGATGGAATACCTCTTTAATGAACCCTGCTGCCATCAGCTTGTGGATCTCCTCGCCTATCACCCTGCGCCTTTCCTCGTCGAATCGGCGCAGAGGCTGCCTGACCGGTCGGGCTCCGGCCCGAATATCCAGCGAGTGCTCGGCGACTTCCCTCGGTATGCCGGGCATGTCCGAGGGACTCCACGCAAAGACGTCGGCGTTTGCGCGGAGAAAGTCGACGAGCACTGCTTCCTATTTGGGGTCGAGCCCAGATCCGATCCGAATCTGCTTGGAGGTGTCGCCACTGGGGTCGAGAGGGACGGCCTTAACCGTCTCCGCTGGCTCGAAGTTGCCGGCATGCCGCTTCACGTCCGGCACCTCTCGGGAGAGGCTTTCCAGGTCGGCAATGAGGGCCTCGGACTCGGCGAGGGCCTCGGCGTACTCCACGCACTCCACATCGCATTCGAATGCGTGCTTGTATGTGGGGCCGACGGTGATGACCCCGTTGGGGCCCGGCATCTTGAGCTTCAGGTAGGTGTAGTTGGGGATGGCCATGAACTTCGCGTAGCATGGCCTTCCCAACACTGCGTGGTAGGTCCCTCGGAACCCGACCACCTCGAAGTCAAAGTCTCCCTTCGGAAGTTGGAGGGTGTTCCGAAGCAGACAGGGAGGTCGAGCTGTCCGAGGGGCTGGACGCGCTTCCCGGGAATGATCCCGTGGAAGGGCGCAGCGCCTGCTCGGACGGATGACAGGTCGACGCGCAGGAGCCTGAGGGTCTCGGCGTAGATGATGTTGAGGCAGCTGCCTCCATCCATCAGGACCTTGGTGAGCCTGACGTTGCCGATGACGGGATCGACGACGAGCGGGTACTTCCCTGGGCTCGGCACGTGGTCGGGGTGGTCGTCCCGGTCGAAGGTGATGGGCTTGTCGGACCAGTCTAGGTTGACTGGCGCCGCCACCTTCACCGAGCAGACCTCCTGACGCTCTTGCTTACGATGCCGAGCCGAGGCATTCGCCGCATGCCCTCCGTAGATCATGAAGCAGTCGCGGACCTCTGGGAACTCTCCTGCTTGGCGATCCTCCCTTTTGTCGTCGTCGCGGGCCTTGCCACCCTCTGCGGGTGGCCCGGCCCTGTGGAAGTGGCGCCGAAGCATGACGCACTCCTCGAGGGTGTGCTTGACGGGCCCCTGATGGTAGGGGCACGTCTCCTTGAGTGCCTTGTCGAAGAGGTTGGCACCTCCGGGGGGCTTCCGAGGGTTCTTGTGCTCGGCAGCGGCGACAAGGTTTGCATCGGGAACGTCGCGATTCGCTTGCGACTTCCTCCTGCCTTTCTTCTTGGTGCCGCGCGGAGCAGACGCCTCGGGAGCATCTTCCGACGGGCGGCCCTGGGGCTGCTTGTCCTTTCGGAAGATGGCCTCGACCGCCTCCTGGCCGGAGGCAAACTTGGTGGCGATGTCCATCAGCTCGCTCGCCTTGGTGGGGGTCTTGCGACCCAACTTGCTCACCAGGTCACGGCAGGTGGTGCCGGCGAGGAACGCGCCGATGACATCGGAGTCGGTGATGTTGGGCAGCTCGGTGCGCTGCTTCGAGAATCGCCGGATGTAGTCCCGAAGAGACTCTCCCGGCAGTTGCCGACAGCTTCGGAGGTCCCAGGAATTCCCGGGGCGCACGTACGTGCCCTGGAAGTTGCCGGCGAAAGCCTGGACCAGATCTTCCCAGTTGGAAATCTGCCCCGGAGGCAGGTGCTCCAACCAGGCACGAGCGGTGTCGGAGAGAAACAGGGGGAGGTTTCGGATGATGAGGTTGTCATCGTCCGTCCCACCCAGTTGACAAGCCAGGCGGTAGTCCGCAAGCCACAATTCCGGTCTCGTTTCCCCCGAGTACTTTGTGATAGTAGTCGGGGGTCGGAATCGGGGCGGAAACAGCGCCCGCCGAATGGCTCGGCTAAAGACCTGCGGACCGGGTGGTTCGGGCGAGGGACTCCGATCCTCCCCGCTGTCGTAGCGTCCCCCACGCCTGGGGTGATAGCCTCGGCGCACCCTTTCGTCGAGGCGTGCCCGACGGTTGCGATGAGGGTGCTCGTCGCCGAGGTGGCCCGGGGCCGCAGGCACGGTGTTGCGCGTGCGCCCGGTGAAGACCGAGGCTTCCCGCGTGAGTCGGGAAGTCGCGGCACGAGGTTCCGAGGGGTATCCCTGCCTGCGGGAGGCAGAGCTCTCGGCCCGCCGGGCCGCAGCGCCTTCCAGGAGATGCTTGAGTTCTCCCTGGATTCGCCGACCCTCGGTGGTTGATGACTCCGGCATCGCGCGGAGGAGCATCGCTGCGGCGGCCAGGTCCTGACCGGTTCCGCCGGACGCGGGTGGCGGTCTGTCCCTGGCATCGTTGGCGATGCGGTGCTGGAGACCTTGGGGCAGGTGACGTATCCCTCCGGCTAGAGGCTGGCTCGCCCATACCTGCCCGACGTTCTGGCGGATTGCCTCGAGCGCTCCTGCTCCCTCATCGAGCCCGGCCTGCGCCCCGCGGACTTGCTCGAGCTGTGGGTCGTGACCCCCCGCCGGAACGGGGACCACAGCTAGCTCCCGCGGGATGTCAGCGCGAGGCGCTGGCCTAGGGGGATCACCATCCTCCGGCATGCCGAGACAGCCGCCTCCGGAGGGATCCCCTAGCTCGATGTGGAAACATTCGCGGCTCGGGCCGCAGTCCTTGTCGCCAAGGCTGCGGCTGCCGTCGGAACAGTCGGAGAGGCAGTAGTCACATGCGGTCATGAAGTCCCGCATGGCACTGGGGTTGCCAGATCCGGAGAAATCCCAGCAGATGCTGGGGTCGTCATCTTCCTCGGACCCAGAGGGTCCGTAGGTCGAGACACCCGTCAATCGGTCCCAAGGCGACCGCACACGAAACCCTAGAGAGGTTGCACTCGCCTCAATGTGAGCGCCCGCCAAAGCGAGGTCGCCAGGCGGGCTGAGGTCGAGTCGAAATGACGAA
This sequence comes from Zea luxurians, assembly GCA_029449295.1. Taxonomy (NCBI): domain Eukaryota; kingdom Viridiplantae; phylum Streptophyta; class Magnoliopsida; order Poales; family Poaceae; genus Zea; species Zea luxurians. The sequence continues at coordinate 33,629,925 of JAOPSE010000016.1, read as the reverse complement.
AGATGGGGAGCAGTCGGTACCTTTTTGTCGACGAGGAGCGACGAAGTCACGTCGGGGGCTGACCGCGCCGTCGTCTTGGGTACGAGGGCGACGTCCTGCAGGCCCTCCGTGAGCGTGCTGGCGTCGTCCATCTGCCCGGGGTCGACGTGTTGCGGGGGGTTGGCGCTCGCCTTCGCCTCGAACGCGAGGGCGACGCTTGGCGTGTCCTCCGTTGAGGCGCCGGGGATGTCGATTTGCTCGACAGCCGCCGGAGCGCGGCCTCCCGCTCGGCCCCGGTTGCCCCGCCTCCTCCTCCTCCGATGGCGAGGGAGAGGATGGGGCGAGCTCGAAAGTTGTCCTTCCCCCACGCGGGAAAGGCGTCGTCGATTCCACCGCCGGCGGGCGGGTTGTCCGCCACCATTGTCGCTGTCGCGCGGCGGTGGAAGGAGTATCATGTCGTAGTTGCCGTCGAAGGACATGAACTCGAGACTCCCGAAACGGAGCACCGTCCCGGGTTGAAGAGGTCGTTGGAGACTGCCCATCTGGAGCTTGACGGGAAACTGCTCGTCAACACGCAGCAGGCCCCTACCTGGCGCGCCAACTGTCGGCGTTCCGAGACCGGGGGGTCCCCGAGCCGACGAGTGAGTGTGCCGCGTGCCCCAGCCCAGATGGGTCGAGCGCGTGGGCGAGCGCGAAGGGGGGAACAGAGAGAGGTCGGTGGCCGGAGCCGGGTCGTGAGGGAGTCGGAGAATTCCCGCGGCCTTCGTGTTCGTCCCGCGCCCAGGTCGGGTGCGCTTGCAGTAGGGGGTTACAAGCGTCCGCGCGAGGTGAGGGGAGCGAGCGGCCCCGAGAGAGCGCCTGCCCCTGCCCTTCGTCCCCGCGAGGCCAACCTTCTTTAAGAAGGCCCTGGTCCTTCCTTTTATAGTCGTAAGGAGAGGATCCAGGTGTACAAGATGGGGGTGTAGCAAGGTGCTACGTGTCTAGCGAGGGAGAGCTAGCGCCCTAAGTACATGCCAAGGTGGCAGCCGGAGAGATCTTGGCACCCTGTTGGTGCGTGCGTCGTGGCTGTTGGAGGAGTAACGGAGCCGGACGGAGGGACAGCTGTCGGAGTGGCTGGACCCTTGCTGACGTCCTCCTGCTTTCGTAAGGGAGCTGAGAGCCGCCGTCGTCATGGTCTAGCGGGGCGCCATCATTTGCCTATCTGGCGTAGCTGGCCAGATGGGACACCAGTCTTGTTCTCTGCGACCCAAGTCGGCTCAGGGCAGGGTGATGATGACGCTTCATGTTGACGTGGCGGTCTCGTGTCCTAGGTCGGGCGTCGTGGAGGCTCCTCCGAAGCCAAGGTCGAGTCCGTCCTGCAAGACAGAGGCAGAGTCCGAGCCCTGGGTCGGGCGAGGCGGAGATCGATCGGCAGAGGCCGAGGCGGGGTCCGAGCCCTGGGTCGGGCGAGGCGGAGTTCGTCGTCTTCCAGGGCCTTAGCCCGAGTCCGAGCCCTGGGTCGGGCGGAGCGGAGTTCGCCGTCTTCCGGGGCCTTAGCCCGAGTCCGAGCCCTGGGTCGGGCGGAGCGGAGTTCGCCGTCTTCCGGGGCCTTAGCCCGAGTCCGAGCCCTGGGTCGGGCGGAGCGGAGTTCGCCGTCTTCCGGGGCCTTAGCCCGAGTCCGAGCCCTGGGTCGGGCGGAGCCTCCTATGGCACCTCTGGCGAAGTCTGGTCGCCCGTCGGTCTTACCTTTTGCGTTAAACGCCCCGGTGACTTGGTCGGTTGGCGCGGTGATTTAGTCAGGGTTACTTCTTATCGAAGGCGGGGCCTCGGGCGAGCCGGAGATGCGTCTGCCGTGAAAGAGGAGGCCTCAGGCGAGACGGAGTCATCTTAGGGTCGGCTGCCCTCGCCCGAGGCTAGGCTCGGGCGTGGCGTGATCGAGTCACTCGTATGGACTGATCCCTGACTTAATCAAACCCATCAGGCCTCTGCAGCTTTATGCTGATGGGGGTTACCAGCTGAGAATTAGGCGTCTTGAGGGTACCCCTAATTATGGTCCCCGACAAGCAGGCATATGGGGTGTCTTTCATGTCTCCAGAAGATGAAGAAGTTTTTGATGATCGTGAGCATTTTGTCCCGCCTCCCCACCAGGGGATCCAGGTCAATCCTCTTCTTATCCTCTGCCCTAGGATCCCTCAGGAAGCTACCCTCCCCCAGCTCAGTCTGGGGAAGAACACTTTGCAACTCACCTGGCGCATCAGTTCTTTGATCCTCCTCCTCCTCCTCAGTGGTAATATGTGGTTGATGGTTCTCTCCTTTTTGGTGCTAGTTGCCAAAAAGGGGGAGAATGATTCTCATCTTGTGATGCATGTAATAAACAATTGGTCTGTAATAATTATTCGCCTGACTTGTGATGCATGTGGAGATGGCTTAGAGCCACAAACTTTTTAATGATGTGATGTGATGACCTTATTGTAATAGCCAGTAGTAACACTTCATATCTTATGCTATACAATGATGGACTTGTTTGTATGCTATTCTTTTTATCATCACATCTTAATATACTTCTGTTGCATCCCTCAATTTTTGTGTAGTGTGTTGGTTGTTCACTCTCTCTAAATATGTTGCAAATTGACATATCAAGTCAATATGAATGTTACAAAACTCATGCACATATTTAGGGGGAGCTGCGCATACACAAGTACTTATATCTCACCAGTGTTCTTACTTTTTAATTTTTTATCTCTACTCTAGTTTGTTTTGGCATCAATCACCAAAAAGGGGGAGATTGTAAGTGCAATCAACCCTAATTGAGGGTTTTGGTGATTAAATGACAAAACAAACAGAGATTCTAACAAGTTTGCTCCTAGCATGTACATAGTTATTCTACAGACAGGAGAAGCACAGATCTTATGAGTATAAAAAATGTAAAGCACAGCGGATTTAAATTTTACATCATACGGCGTGCTCCAAGTGCTTGGAAACAATGGCAGTGTTCATTTTATAATTCTTGGGTTATAGGAATCGTCGTACAATTAAGAGGGATCCGAAATGGTTAAGTAAGTTATGCAATGAGCTAAGTTCAAATTCCTTCAAAATCATCTAAGAGAACACTTTTCTAGATCATGAATGCCCTTTGAGAAACCATTTTTACTCCCCACAAGAGTTCCACCTTTGTTCACTTCAAAATGTTCAAAACTTGCTTTTCAGCCTCTGAAACCGGTTCAACCGGACCTAAAACCGGTTCAACCGGTTTCTGGACTATTTCTCTGCCACCACTGCTCTGACCAGACTAACAGTCAGAGCTGTCAGAAAAGTCGTGTGTATACTTTTTTGAAAACCGGTTCAACCGGATTTTTTCCCGGCTCAACCGGTTTTGAGTCTGGTCGAGTCTCCGGCTGAGTAGATCAGTGAACCGAGTTCTTCCTGGTGGAAACCGGTTCAACCGGTTTTTGGCTCTTTTCTCCCAACGGCTGCCAGCTTTTGGGGGATCCTTTAAATAGCCCCCACACTCTCTCTCTTCATTACTTCTGCTCTCTCCACGATTCCTCAGCTGACCAAACTCCAAACAAGGGCATTCATTTCACATCTCACACCCGAAATCGCATCTCCTTCAATCGCTTGAAGGATCCTTGGTGTGAGGTGAAGTCGATCTAACATGTTGTCAATTTCATCTTGATTCTCCCATTCTCTTTGTTCTTGAGCTCATTGCAAACTTAACCTTGTGCGGATTTGTTACTCTTGGAGCCTTGTGTTCCTTGACGGTTAGAGGTTGCTTGGGAGTCTCCAAATTTGTGGACGACCCCAAGAAGTTTGTTTTACCCGCTCTTTGAGCAAATTTGAGAAAAGATTGCCTTGACCTTGGTGGTCGGCTTGTGGAGGATTAGGGTTGGAAAAAACCCGGCCCTTTGTGGGCTCCTCAACGAGGAGTAGGACACCTTTGTGGTGGCTGCCGAACCTCGGGTTAAATCGCGTGTTCTTGTGCGTTCTTGTTAAGTGCCTTAAATTTTTGGTTGGTGCATATTCATCTATTTGAGTGGATTTTCTGTAGGGCAAGTCATTAGCAAAATATTTCACTACTTCGTCATATTTGTTTAACTGATTATTTAATCTAAGTTGAGCAGGTTCAAACTTGTTCAATTGTAAACAAAATCAACTGAACCGGTTTGCACCAGTGCAACTTTAATTTGACATATCTCGAAGTTTTTAGTGAAAAATTTCAGGTGTAGCCTATTCACCACCCCCCTCTAGGCTACTTTCAGCCCTTGTGTTTGAGTCATAACCAAGTAAAAAGCCTTCTACAGCCTTAGGAGCAAATTTAGATTTTCTACCTCTTTTAACAAGAATATAGCATTTACTCCCAAAAACTCTAAAATATAAAACATTGGGCTTTTTACTGGTGAGGAGTTCATATGATGTCTTTTTGAGGATTCGGTGAAGATACAACCGGTTGATGGAGTAGCAGGCGGTGTTAATCGCCTTGGCCCAAAATCGATCTGGTGTCTTGTACTCATCAAGCATGGTCTTTGCAATGTCCAGTAGAGTTCTATTCTTCCTTTCCACTACACCATTTTGTTGAGGTGTGTAGGGGGAAGAGAACTCATGCTTGATGCCCTCTTCCTTAAGAAAACCTTTAATTTGTGAATTCTTGAACTCCGTCCCATTGTCGCTTCTTATCTTCTTGATCCTTAGTCCGAACTCATTTTGAGCCCGTCTTAAGAATCCTTTTAAGGTTTGTTGGGTCTGTGATTTTTCCTGCAAAAAGAACACCCAAGTGAAGCGAGAATAATCATCCACAATAACTAGACAATACTTACTCCCGCGGATGTTTATGTAAGCTATCGGGCCCAATAAATCCATGTGGAATAGCTCGAGCGGCTTGTCAGTCGTCATGATGTTTTTGTGTGGATGATGAGCACCAACTTGCTTTCCTGCTTAGCATGCGCTACAGACCCTGTATTTCTCACAATGAACATTGGTTAGTCCTAAAATGTGTTCTCCCTTTAGAAGTTTGTGGAGATTCTTAATCCCAACATGGGCTAGTCGACGATGTCAGAGCCAACCCATGTTAGTTTTAGCAATTAAGCAAGTTAAATCTTCAAACCGGACGTATGTTGAGGAAAAGTGGGGTCAATGTTGAGATGTTCTCCCTCCCTCGCCACCGATCACCACAACATACCCCGACAGGAGCAGATCTAGACAAAACAACCATTGGTATCATCTCTATTAAATTATAAAATCATCAACTCATTTAAGTGCTAACAAAAAAATCTAATGGAGATTACTAAAATTCATTGATATCACATGACACAAAAAAAAAGGGCCTGGATCCGGCCCTGCCCCGAATGAGTAACCACGTGCTTGCTGCATCCATGGTCCTAACAGCTATCATCAAACTATCAAAGCAAACATCTATCATCCAAGCGAACCAAATTGAGCAAAATTTGTTTGCTGTATACATGTTTCCGGCTCCTACATCGACCTGCTTGCCGGCGTCCGTTGGCGGTTGGCGGCGCGCGTATTCCGGCGGCCAGGGCTCCCCTGCTTGCCGTTCCTCACCGCGCCGGCCACCCTCGCCGACTCCGCCTACCCCCAAACCAATGCTTCGCGCGTATTCCGGCGGCCAGGGCTCCCCTGCTTGCCGTTCCTCACCGCGCCGGCCACCCTCGCCGACTCTGCCTACCCCAAACCAATGCTTATCAGGCCGTTTCTCCTTGCATAAGGTGCCCACCCGCTAGCAACTCTGTTGTGGTGTCTGATTGGAGATTGGGTGGGATCCGACCCGCCTTAAGCATGTGTTTGGTTTCAGAATGACATGGGTTGGGTCGGAGCTGATCTATTTTTCTGGATTGGGTCGGACTCGTTCTTTGTTTGGTTTCAGTGACAGATTGAACGTAGCTTCTTGTTTGATTATAGGTTAAAGTAGGTTAGAGCTGCACCATCTCTTGTTTGTTTCGTGATCAAGAATGAACTGAATATGGTTACCTTTCTAGTCATATTATCACACTCAAGATAATATCATTCAAAATAAACATACGTGTTCTTTTAAACCAAACTCGAGTTGCTATGATTAAAGCCGTTCCAACCCGCTAACCAAAGACCCTCGCTTGTCGTTTCGCTTCCCCCCCCCCCCCCCCCCCCCCCCCCCCCCCGACTTCGCTGCTCGCTCCCCTCTCAAACCAACCCTTTGTGTGTAACCGTACAATAGGTCCCTGATTGATAACAATACAGCTCATAATTTATCTAGCTATGATATAGAGGCAATGAAGCGGTGAGATTCTGATCATATTTGACTTCTGTTGAATATACTGACTGTGCTTTATTCTCTGCTCCCTGTGATTTACATCTAATTTGTATGCAATTTGATTTTCCAAAACAGGGATGGTGCGACTGGTGACGAGATTGTAGAAGCTTTAATAGCAAATAGCTCAACATTTGGAAAGAAAATTGTCTTCTCGCAGGTTAGTATAACTAGCTAGTATTGCCCGTGCTAACGCTATAGTCCCGAGGAGGGGAGGGGAAGAGCCGGTAGCGGCAGCACGAGAGGAGGGGGAGGGGTGATGGGGTCATGGGAAGAGGGGGAGGCAGGGGTTTAGTGTATGTGTAAGGGACGAGGGATGAAGGTTGATCTAAATAACATTGGAAATTGAATTTGAGTGAGTAAGACAGAGAAGGGTTATCTAATAATCTGAACTGTTGATTTTGAATATGTGTTACGCGTGGGTGCAATTTGTTTGGTGGAATTAGAGAAGATTATGGGTGTGGAGGTGATTTGGTTGAGTGGATTTTGTAAGTTTAAACTGGTGGGTTATATAGGGTATAGATAATTTCTTGACTTTATTTTTCTTTGGTCTTCCGAAGTTTCAAATTTGTTGACAATTGATTTGATTAAATCATTTTGATTGCAGAAGTACAAGTTAAAGAAACAAAAGAAATATGCATCTAATGTTCTGTTACCGCGCCCATCTGCTCAGAGGTACCTTTCTATTAGTCTTTGTACAGTCTGCAAACATGTTACATTGTTTTTTGAGATGCTTACATTGGTTTACGTCGATGTACTGTTGCCATGTAATCATTTATGTGACCAGATGTTTATCTATATGCTTTCTCTGTAGTTAAGTTGTCGATGTTGTCTCTACAAGAGATAAAAGGAACATGGTAATTTCTATATTACTATTGATACATTCAATTATATTTAAAGCGATGCCATGCAACACCTTGAATGGAGAGGGTAGCGACCAGACTGGGAGTTGAAGAATGCAAATGAAATTATTCTATAGCATTTGATATGTGAAGTCAGCATGTCCAATACTGTTGTTTCAATATTTTATTGTGTCTCCAGTTAACTGAAATGAATGATATTGTGTTCTTTGAGAAATGGATGATATCTTGTGCTTTGGAGAACAATATATTTTATGGCAGGTAATAGTTACAATGGCAATTAGCGTGTTAGCTAGAGTGAATGATCAGGAACATTTCTAATAGAAATAGTTTTTTTCCATTTTTTTGTCTTTATTTTGTAATATTCTACTATAACTCATATTGGGCATAGCCCAAGCCTCTTGAAATTTGATTGCTGGATCTTTATCAATTCATTTTTTAATCTTATGGACAGTAGGGTTAATTTGTGGTCCCTTTTATGTGCAGCATTTGTGAGACATACTTCAAGAAAAGTCCAGCTCGTATAGGGTATTTTTTTCTTCATTAGTTTGTTGACAAGTGGCATTTGTTGTTTTGGTTCAATCCTCAATCTTCATATATAATTTCTTCTTTATTGTTCATGTACCACTCTCGGTCGCTTTATGCTGTTCTTTCTGTGGTTATTAGGTTTGTGCGAGTTGACACTATCTCTCTTGTTGCCTATGGTAAACATTGGTGCATATTCAGATGTGCTTGTGGTTGATATGGTTGGAGGTTTAGTTGTTGGAGCTGTTGCTGAACGTTTAGGAGGTGAAACATCTTTCAATTTTATGTTATTGCTAGTTCAATAAGATTAAGCTTAATGGATGCTATTGAACTAAATACAAATTCTATTGGCTACATGCAGATGGTAAATGTTCTACTTGATACCTTTTCCTCAAATTATACTATTTGTACATAGTTATGAACTTGTAATCTGCTATAGGTCACCAGGATTTTCCCTGGAATTTGCTATATAAGTATATAACAGATTGATTTATGCTGCCAGTACGAGGAATAAACAATAAAATTTGCAACGAAAATGATTCCTGACCGGTCAGAAAATTACCAGATTTCCAATTTAACTATTTAGTATCGAAATCAGTACGGTGCTGACAGAAATTAGAAAAATAAAAGTTTTATATATGGTAATGGTTGAAAACGGTCATAAATGATACTATTTTTTCAGAAACGGTTCCCGACAAACAGGGTCTTCCATAGTTCCATTTTTAATTTTCAGCACTACCCGCCATAGTGCCAATTGCCAACGTCCAGCATTCATCATTTTTTTTGTATATATTAGATTAGAACTGTTTTTTGGTGTTCTCTAGGCATACCCATTATAATGCATTAGTTATGTAAAATCCTAACGTGATTATGAATTATTTCTGTTGCTCGTTGCATTAACAGGTATGCAGCACATGTCTTGGTTCAGCACCTAGCTCCATCGACGTTATAAGAATGTACAATTTGAGCTGTGATATGGTCAGCAGGTACTTTTGGCACTAGGTTGCTTTTAATTAAATAATGTCTAGAATAACAAGTGACCTTTTAACAAACCAACATGAGCTGCAGTGGATAGAGACGAATGCTCTATTCCTAGAGACCACGGTTCAAATTCTGACAGCTACACTTTTCTTATATTTCGCTGGCGTGCGGGGAACGCACGGCGCATGACGAAACTCGTGCTTTAATACAGCCATTCAAACTGGATTTGCTTACCATTCAATCTAATATTATCGTTCACTTCTTTTGGACTATTCGTCGATACTGTCATGTGTCATGTAAGAAATATTCAATGTTCTTATTTCAAGCTGTAGATATATGAATAATTCGGTTCAATTTGTAGAAGTGGTCAGCAGCCATGATTTAGTTCAAGTTATACCGTGTCTGAAAATGTTGTGATAAACTTTCCATTCAGGATTGTTCTGGTGCCACTTAGTGCCCTATGTTCAATGCAAAGTTCTGGGAATTCCCCTTCTGTTGTCGATAGTAGCGCTGAAGGGCCGGGAGACGATAGAACCTGCTGGAGATGAGGATGCCCATGCATCTTTGGCACATCAAGTGAGCACAGCAGTGTCAGATGATAAGGCACAGTTATCAACAGATCAGCCAACTGGTATGGAGGTCTCAGAGCCTTCTTTGGATGAGCATCATGTTCAAGATGAGAACTCTTCATTAGGTTAAAAGTTGATGAATCTGAAAATGGTCTAGTGAAGTTAAGTTTTGATCTCTGGATGCTATGTGAATCTGCAGGTGGCAAAGACAGTGATGGTACTACTTCAAACGCTTCAAAATCTCCTAAACCTGGAAAAGCACCATCACCAGAAAAAATGAAATATTGGAAGGAACATGGCTTAGCAGGTTACAGGAGTTGTAGAAGAAAGTTATTCTTCTATCATAGCATGTATTCTGATTAACATGATGGTTTCTTGTTGATGCAGTTTGATTGTTGCTGCCCCCGGCCACGAAGTAGAGCATCTTGTTGCTGATTTGCTTCCACTTTTGTCTTTCAGCTCCATTTGCTATATATCATCAGTATCTTGAGGTAAATAATATTTCTTGATGTTGATACAGCATGCCACTTGTGAACCAAATTTCCTTTATTGGTTTACTGCATATGCTAGAATTGTCTAAATTCCGGGTTGAAATGCCTGGAAAGCAACATAGAGCATCCTCTTAATGGCTGAGATTATTAACATATGTTGTGGAGAGAAGTCATTTTTTTGCTTCTTCCTACCTCTTGTTTATAGCTATCAAAGAGGGCCATTGGATTGCAGCTCTCTGAACCCTGGCTACGTGAAATACCAGGTCAGCACCTGAACATTGGGGAATCGAAGGGCCCGTTTGATTCATTTATTTAGACTAAAGTTTAGTCTCTACCATGTTTGGTTCTACGGACTAAAAGTATTCAAAATACATTAAATGAATCCTAAGAGACTAAAATACCCTAAACATTCTTCCGTCATTAGCGCAACTGAAATAAAGGAGGGACAAAAGGAGAAATTTATATGGTTTAGTCCCTTTTAGTCACCCCTTGATAGACTAGAGACTAAAACAGTTTAGTTTCTATTTTAGTCCTACTGTTTGACAATTTAAAGACTAAATAAAATTAAAATAGAGGTACTAATCTTTAGTCCCTCAAACCAAACGGGACCTAAACATAAACAACCGTACTTGAAGAACTCTTGTCTTCCTTGTGTACAATTCAGGTCCTTGCATCGCGCACCCATCCAAACATGCAAATGGATGCGTTTGGCGGTTATATCTTGAGCGGCATAAGGATACAAAATACAAATTGTATGATGTAACCGCCATCAACAAGGATACACAAGTGAGTCATCAATAAGGCAGGCTTCAGTCTTCCGATCAAAGAAGGATAGCACGCCGTTGTACTTTAAAAGGCGGGGAAAATTTTTGTAGTCTTATCAGACATACGTTGCCATGCTTACATAGAATAGAATAACACCTGGTTGGTGGTTTTAGTGTTTCACGAGTGGGGGCAAATGGTTGGTGGTGTTTTCGGTCTCTCCTGGGGTTGGGGCTCTAGGGTCTGTTTGGTTTGTCTAAGGTTAGTCATTTTAGTTGAAAAACTAATCTTATACAGAAAAGTTAGATAAAATATGGTAAGTTAGACAGTGAACCAAATATGGCTTGACATGTTCTTTGGTTCCTTTTCCTTGCCTAGAGTTTATGGCCAATATTAAGCATGATTGAAATTGCATGGAGCAGGAGAATGGATTGACAATGGGTCGCCAATTGCCAGTCTAACGACGACGATAGTGACGGTGGAGAAGCGTTTGCAGAATTCTAATTCTGACTGTTTATTTCTCTGCGTCCAATGAAAGCGACGTGATACTAAACCCACAACAGAGGAGTTGCATCGCATTGCATTGCATCAAAGCTGACAATTGGCGAGTGAACGCGCAAGTCTGCTGGTCACTCTCTTTGCACTTGGGAAGACTGAAACCTGCGACGCCACGAATTAGTCGTAGGTAGGCGCGTGCCGGAGGGAGGAGGACCGATCGATGGCGCGTCCTAGGATGCACGCATGAGGCCCACAGCCACAGCCCGTCAAAGACGACGCCGGCAGGCATGGATGCAAAATGTAGCACGCCGTCCCCCCCGGCGGTGTCGACGTCGTGCTGTTTTGTTTCTTCTTCCCGACAGCCAACAACCGGCCGCCGGCCCGGTCTGCTCCTGCGTCTGCGTCTGCGTGCGCGCGGCGCAACCACGTTAGAGATGCGGTGCCGTGCCGACGCGTGTTTCGTCTTCCTCTCCCTGGACGTTTCTCAGTCTGTCCGTACGTCGGTCCGTCGCCGGTCTCCCCACGCGGCGGGCGTCCGGCCGGAGCTGGAGCGGACTCCTTCACGCTTCACACTTTTTTTCTGCTGCCCTGCTAGACTGCTACAGCGAATACTCGTACGAACACTCACTCGTACGCCTGTCGCTGGTCGTCGACGTCGCCACGAGGAAAACGAGGCAGAGACGGCGGTCTGGGCGTGTGGCAGTCGTAGCCTGTGAGGCAGGGCAGGGCAGGGCCCCCAACAGCAGCAGTGCCCGTGCTGCTACTGCGAGGGCGAGCAGAGAGGGACGGCAGCAGCGGCCTTGTCGCGACGCGCTTGGACTGGCGCGGCGCCTGCCTAGATGCCGTTTCGAGTGATGTGGGTGGGTCGCGGCCCCGCCTGCCGGCCTCCCGCTCTCCGTGGTGGTGGGCCGTGGGCTGCTTGCTGCTGGGCTCGACGCTGTCTACAGCAGCAGTGAGTGTCTAGCTAGCTGCGAGCGCAGCACCGGGCCGGGCCACCACCCCGCACAGCAATTACTGGTGCTGCACCTACTACACTGCGACTACAGGACAGGACAGCATGCATCGGTGTGCCTCGGATGGAGTGGGGTCCCGGGCGCGTGGCGGGGGGCCAGCGTCGTGGAGGGTCCACGTGCCAGCGCCATCATCGCCTGCTCGACTAGGGCGCTACTACTCTGGATTCAGTGTCACATACTGCCAAATGATCTACTACTGCTGCTACGCTACACGTCGGTAGCCCGTGGTAGTGGCTAGTGCCCGTGGTAGTGGCAGGGTCAGAGGTCAGGCGCTGGCAGCAGCGGCAGAGGTATCCCCAGGGTACGTGCTCTGTGCAAGGCCATGACCCATGATGATGCTTCCCGTGGAACCGCGCGGTGCCGTACGAGCATCGGCCGCCACGTCCGGACTCCGGACCCAGTCAAGAACTGTTTCGACCATTGTTTGAAGAGAGAGAGTTAGAGAGAGAGAGAGAGTACAAAGGACCAGCACCCCGGTTCCGGTCAAAGCCTGTAGTGGGGTGTTCGCCAGGCCATGAATCCACTGTTTCTTTGCTACGACGACGACGACAGCCACGGGACGGGGGGCCACAACAGCCCAACAGTGAGGGGCTGGTGCTGACCTGCTGTCGTCGCCCCGACCTGACCGACCGCCCAAAAGCATATCCCTCCGGCTCCGGGGTCCGGACCCATGGATGCAGCCATGCAGATGCAGTGAACCTCGCCGCCACGTTTCGGCCTCCCCGGCGCGCCCAAGGGTGGGAATGGGACCCTCGCGCACATCGCGAGAGCCATGGTCCCTTGCCAGTTTCCAGCCAAGCCACAGCGCCGGTGCGGTGAGCCCTCCTCCCCCCTGCCACGTTGACCGGAGGAAGGAGGAAGGGAGAGGGAGACGGCTGGCTGGCAGCACGAGCGCCCACGGAAGTGCAGCCCAGGCGGACGGGACAAACACGACACGGTACATTGGACAATGCACACTCGTGGCGCCAACGGGGCGGGGGAACGAAGTGGACGGATGGCGCCTTTTCCACGGAGAAGTTCAGGGGAGGCAGGCAGGCGGTGCTGAGGGAGGCAAGCACAAGCAGCCACACGCCTGGCTGGTTGCTTGCTTGCTTGCCCCGGGCACCTTTCCTTCCTCCCTTCATTTCACTGCAGAAACAGCTTAACGCCACCACCACTTCCTCAGTTCCGTGTATCAACAGAGCACACCAAATGCGACGGGAAATCGCGCCCACAGCATGAGCTGCCTTGTCCTGCCCTGCCTGTCGCCTTTGCCTTTCGCTGTGCTTTGATTTGCATTGCATCACTCGGACACCACGCAGGCAGGCAAGACGATAAGGGGCCCCGCCATACACTCGCCCCAATCATGCATACTTGCATAGCATATTTATCAATGGACGGCAAAAGGAGACAGTGCGCGCCTTTAGGTCACCGTCATCGCCACGAAGACGTTGTAAACGACACGGACTTGCACTTACCATATGCTGCATCACACAGAGAGCTGATAGGAACGGGGTCGGTCACAGGTCAGGTACTCTACAAACTCTCTCTTATGGTACATTCAGTGAGAAAGATCAGACATACATATACCCAGTGTTTGTCATCTATCTCACGCCACAGAGCTACGCTTACAGGGATTAAAATGCCGCGAAATAGCTAGCTGCCGGTTAATACCGAAGGTACCGCTACTGCTTGTTACTACTCACTACAGGCTGGGGCTGGGGCTGGGTACATAAATATTTACATCGCAAAGGCAGAGGGGAGCAAATCAGCAATAACAATAATACTAGCAATAAAAACTTGCTACCAACAGCGAGCTTCGGAGAAGCAGACGGAGACAGTAGTTTCTACGTTCCCAACTAAAACCCAAACGGACGGGGATGGGGCCGCTGCAACGGACAAGCAAAAGATCTCAGGAGTCTACTTCCCTGGGACCCGGGCTGGCACCACCTCCTGCACAAGGAACGGGTTCATCACGCATGCATCGTCGTCGGCTTCCTCCACACGACCTACACACAAAGCCAAAAAAGCGACAACCAAAAGATGAGCCCCCTTTTTCCTTTTCCATCACTGCAGCCTCCTATCATGCCAAACATAAGTATCATGTGACCAGAGCGCCAATGCAGCCGAGCTGCTGAATTTAGCAAATGCATTAACAGGTATTCAACAAAGACAAATTCGTTGCTCCTTTTAGTCCAGAGTCAAAACCCCATTCGCCACCACTGTTGCAACAACAACAAAAAAAAACAGAGTACTACAGCTCAAACGGAGGACTTACCTAGTCATCTAAAACTGCTTGCTGCAGTGCAGGAAGACATCCTACTCGTTTGCGGCGGCGGCGGCGCAACCTTCGCCTGCTGCTGGGGGTTCCTCCTTCCTCGGCGCGGATGATTTCGAGTTCATCTTCTGGACCTCCTCCTTCGTGTAGATGTAGATCTTGCGCACTATGTTGCAGAACTCCCTGCTCGTAAGCAATGGACTGGTGTGTCAGTATTGGAACGAGAAAGCTCATTCGCGTGTACAAAGCTCCCACCACTTGAGAGAAAGAAAAAAACGACTTACTCCCACGGGTCATCTCCGACAAGCATCATATCACCCTCGTTGTCGGTATAAACGATCTGCCAGTTCCGGTTAGCAGATACCAATTCGCCCTCGAACTCAAACATCTTGTCTAGTTCCGCTTTGAGTTCACCGTAGTCGGTGAATTTAGAGAGGTCCACAGACCGGCCAAGCGCAACTCCTTGCTTATGAACCTGAAGCACCATTCCAAGCATAAGTGTAAATTGCAGAGGATAGGATCATAGGACTACACAAGATATTTTATAGGTTCGGCCACAAAGCAATTATGCAATATTATTGTATGTAAAACTACAATGACGCAATCAAGCAATTCTGCTTTGGACCGAACAATCCAATCCATGGCCACCAAAAAATAATAAATGTATCATCAGGCATATTGAGTAAATTTATTTATTTTTTCTGTTTCTTTTCTTCTTTTTTGAATTCTGCCAAATGGAGATGTAATTTTAGGCAACATAGAGAACACATCAAACGATTATTGGCAGATTCGATCAGTGTCGGTGAAAATCACATATTTGAGTCATGAACTCAACGACCAGTGTGCATTCAGACAATGAGGAACCAAACCACCAGGATTTCGGAACCACACAGCAATATCTGAAGAGGTCATTTTGTTTCAATAACCGAATGAGCCAATAGCTGATAATATATTCCCAATCACATGCACATTGAATATAGACAAGTGCACGGTCATAAAAACGGAAAAAAACAATACCTTTGTACAGCTCCTTGTTGAAGCGCCCTGGGACTTGCTTTGAATATCTTTCGAACTTTGCTGGACTTGCTGAATGTTCTCAGCTGCAGTTCCAGCTGTGCTTACGGACACCTCAGGTAAGCACTCAATTTGCACAGGTTGCAATTCATTCACTGGTGCCGATGGTCGAGTTTGTACCACATGCTCTCGGATAGCAGACAATGGAGAGCTCAATTGGACAGGTGATGGATTGGTTGTATCAACTTGGAAACCAAAAATCTTGAACCCACTGCCTTCTCTGGTCTTCTCCAAATCAAATGGAGCAACCGTTGCATGCGGCCTGACCACTCGTGACTGTTCAACCTGGGGAAGTGGCTGGTTCAACCAACTTGATGGGTTTTGCCCAAAGCTGAAACCCTGCTGTTGGTCACTTGGATTACCATACATCGAATTCCGCTCACTCCAAAAACGCAAGTCATTGTTCGCTGTTTGCGTCCTTGTGCCTGATTCAACCGTCAGAGAAGGTTGTTGAGGCATATAGAAGTATGGATCTGCAAAGCGATGAGCTGAACCCTGATCTTGAAACTGATTGTTGAAAGAAAGACGGTGACGACTGTCATCATAAGCTTGCATAAAGAACCCCTGTGTATCTCCAAACGATTGAGAAGCGGTGCGGGCATCCTTGAAGGCAGAACGGGTGTCCTTGAAGTCAGTTTCACGCCTTCCCAATGGCATCCAGTTATCCATAGCAGGTCTCGGCTGAAAATTAGTGTGAACTTTCCCATTGGGTGATGGGGACCACATCATCTGCTTCTGAACAGTGGAATCAGAGTCGGTGCTTTCAGTCAGGTTGTTCCTAAAGCTCATCTGCTCTTGACTTTGCAAGACCGAATTTTGATGTGGTGTTTGAGCAGAATCAGTATCAATCTTGGTTGCACCTGCAAATTACACAAGATAATTTGAAAAGCATTAGCCTGGCTATATTTTTGTCACCATTACTCTTGAAACTGAACGATCTAATAAACTTACCTTCTTTTGTGAGAACAGATGATTCAGGGGAAGGTGGAGGTGCATTTTGTCTAGGTCTTTTTCCTCTAGAAAGAGGGAGAGGATTAACAGGAGGTGATGAAGCAGGCTCTATCTTCCAGGGAGAGACCTTATCTGGCCGCGGGATAGTAGAAGGCTCATCCCAGCGCACCTATAGTTAATAATAAAGAAAAAAACAACCCTCCATAAACATAAGATTTAAGACCATAATGGAATTAAACATTGAATAAGCAGTTACCTTCAAGTATCTCCAACTGGAATCAGGCCATAGTGGGTCAAGATTTTCACAGCCAACTATTGTACCAGTAAACCTAAATGACAAGATAAAAATACATCAAAAATAACTACAAATAATGAGCAGGTACAATGATGGGGACCAGGTAGCATGAATGAAGCTGCAAATTACAGAAGGCCAATAAGGAGGTTACCTCTGCTCGGGTGCCTCTTCCCCTTCAAACCTCATCCTGAATCTCATCCCAATAGAATAATTGTTTTTTACTGACTCCATATATTGATCATATGGTATGATGAACTCTGAAGGGCTCGTCCTAACATTGACATTTAGAGATCAGCAAGATGTTAACTATCTTTAACTAGAACAAACTGCATGCAAGATAAACAAGGTAGATCGGTATGTAAAGTATCAGAAATGTAATCAGTGTGTTTGGCAGACATGCAACGTACCTAGGCTTGTAGTAGACAGTGAACATGGACTTTGTGTTAATAGCGTGCCATGCAGTCGCAAGAACCCCGAGATGCATGCTTTGGCTAGATATAACCGAAGAAGGTACATTAGACAACTGCCTCATAGCACGCCTAACACCAACTCGAAGTTCACCGTTTTCTCCTCTGCACAAGGACCAACAGAAACTTAGCACCAGATCAGGAAATTGCTATCATGCTGGGTAGGCAGGAAACAAAACAAACCTGAGGAAAATGAAGGCGTCTCCAGCAACAAGCCTTTTGGAACTGACAAAAACACTCCAACCACTCTGAAGGAGATGCCTCCTGGGTTGCCCTGAAGATGGATTTTGTGCACGGTTAGTGATCATCAACACCAGGCACAAAAAACGAGCTTTCCAATTGAGACATGCAATGAATCACAGCGGTACTGATAAATAATCTGAAGTTCTAAACTACAAATACTGAACAAATCGACAATGGAAAGTAACGGTGCAACAAATCAATCAGTCCTGTAGCATACACGACAGGCGCGAACCACGGCAAATGAGGAGCCCAAATTACCGCGGAAGATGTGGCGGAATCGCCACTCCATGCCATGCAGATCCTTCGCCACCAGCTCCTGGGTGGGAGGCGACTGGGACATATCCTGCCCACGAAACGAAGATCAGCTCACCCGAAGAGACAAACGTTAAGCAGAAGCACGCGCGTGAAACAGAATCCAGAAGTGGATGGAGAGAGCGCGCGCACACACCAGGGCAGGGAGGCACTCGTCAGCGTGGCGGCGCAGGACAGAGAAGCCGCCGTGTGTGCTGGTGTCGGAGGCGGTGAGCGTCTTGCAGAATGACCTGACCGCTGGCCTCGGTGGCGCCGCAGACCCAGAGCTCGTCTTCTCGGCCGCCACATCGTTTTGCTGCACGGGCGAACAAGCAGGCGCGGCAGCAAGTGAGAACTCTCCTAGCACCGAGGGAAAATTTCCCGAAACGCGTCTCGAGAATAAAGTCGTCCGAGTTGGGAAGCTACCTCGGGCTCCGGCATGAGCATGATCTGCGCGTACACCTCGTCGGTGTCGGTCTCCGCCTGCCAAAACCCGGAGAACGCGTGAGCATCGGACCTAGAGCGGACGCGGAAGGTGCAGAATTGGCAGTGGAAAACCAGAGAGGGTAAAAAAAAAACAGGAGCGGAAGAGGAAGGGACCTTCAGCTCGACGTTGAGCACGCGGCAGAGCAGCTTGGAGGGCAGATCGTAGAGACGCATCGGGTTCCCGGCAACCTGGTTCATGGACGCCTCCACCTGAGAGCACCCGAGCACTCCAAGTCAGCGTCCGCAGCAAAGGGAGCAAGCCAAGGCTCCAGCGGGAGCAGAGGAAGACGAAGAGGGAGGCGTACCTGCTCGATGTGTCCCTGGGGGAAGTAGAAGACGAGGTCGCCGACGCGGGGGACGGTGACGAGCGGGCCGGCGCAGGCGCGCCAGAGCTCCGGGTACAGCGGATCCCCTGCCGGAACAGAGCCAGGCGTCGTCAGCACGAGGCTCCGCGCGGAGGAGACGGCGAACACGAACGAGGAGAGAAGGAAGCGGGGCGCCGGAGCTGACCGGATCTGGCGCGCGCCGGCGCGCGTGCGTGCGTACCTGAGTTAGACGGGGCCTGGGACGGCAGCGCCATGGCTGCGGGCGGCATCTGCCTCGGATCGGGCGGCGGCGGGGTGGGGGTGGAGAACCCTAGACGGAGGAGACGACGAGGAGAGCGAAGGCAGGCGGAAAGGGGGAGGAGGCAGCGGCAGTAGCAGTCGAGAGGGGGGGGGCAAATGTTTTTGTGCGGGGACGGGAGAAAGGAGAGCAGAGGCGGTCAGGCGGGGCGGAGATGGGGTAGGGGGGATTTGGTGTGGTCTCTTTGTAGGGAGTAGAGAGAGACGCGCAGCGGTGGCATTCGGACAAAAAGAGAACCGGTGGGTGAGCCGCCTCGGACCACCGGTTCTCTCGGGCCGGGCCGGGCCGGGGCCGGTTCGCCGGCCGGGGAAGGCGTGGGTCCGGGCCGGTGCTGTCTGTCTGGTCTGGAGGAGGAGGACGGCCTGCCGCGGCAGCAGCAAAGCGAGACGGGGTGGGTGGTGGGTGCGGTGCTGTGCAGACGTGCAGTGCAGTGGCCGGGCAGCAGCGGCGGCAGGAGTAGAGAGCACTGGCGGCCGCACCTACAGACGGACGCGCAGCTTTATAGGTAGGGGTAGGGCTATGCGTAGGGGGGCGCAAGCGCAAATCGTAGGTGACGGGCGGCTGGACGGGGCAGCGATGCTTTTCTCTTCTGCACCGCCCTGCGCCTCTCTGCTGTTTTTTACCCGATACAAAAATACCTACTATAGCTTTGTCAGAAAATTATTTTCTGAAAATATCCGGGGTTTGAAGGTTGATTTTTTTACCGGGGGAGCGGGTGGTGATGGGAACTCCTCTCTGACTCTGACTGGTGAGTGGCCTTTCAATTCAACGGGAATACCGTACCCGGTAGCACGGGTTTCCGTGAGATCACGGAGGGAATTACCGCGCCGCCAGAGCCATGGCCCGAACGACACGTCGCTTTATTTATTGTACCAAACAAAACAAAAAATAACAGGCGGCATTTTCTCGGTGGCGGAAACCGACAGCCAGGAAGAGTCGGAAGAGGCACCCTCAACTCAACTCTAGCTCTCTATGGTGAGCATCGCTCCATCAAACTCAATAAATTTTCCGAAGCAGTCCTAAACAAATCAAAATATCTCTCCGATTCAATTAAATAGGAAGATATTTAATCTCTCCGATTCAATTAAATAGGAAGATATTTAATCTTTCTTGGCCGGGTTAGAGGGGTAAGGGAATTAAATGTATTTCTATTGAATTTTAATTATGAAAACGGTAAGGAAATTAAATCTCTTTTTATTTAATTTTGATTATAAAAACATCGAATCTCCTTCAATCATCTTCAATCCCTCTTAAATTGAACAAGCTCTTATGATCTTGTTTGTGTCAATAGATATAGAGTATATTGAGAAGATAAAATCCCTCTCTATTTAAACAGTGAGAGGTTTCTCTCTCACAGGGCTAGTTAGCAAGTGACTTATACCCCTACTCCCCTAATTTTCTTGCCACCAAATTAGCCCTTAATCCACTCCAATTCCCTGCCACCAAACTATCGCTTAATTCATTGGTATCTCTATACACCGAAGGTGGCCGGCGAGGCGAGGCGAGGCCTTGCATGCAGGTAGTACCAAGAAACAAACGGAAAAAAAAAGGAGCACGGCAGGGGTTGGGTTGGATCCTCGGAGAAGCAAAGCACAGCTTGATTTGGAAGCGTTAAGCAATGTCAAGAGTAGTTTATTTCCCGCCCAGAAAAGGCAAGGCGGGGCGAGGCCGTAAACGGAAATCCGTGACAAACCTTTGGTCCGCCTGCCTTGGCATGACATGAATGGGAGAGTGCGTACTGCTCCTCCTTCGCCTAAGCTGGTGGGCCCGGGAGTTTAGACGCGGAAGGTAATTAAAGAGGCGAGGATTAGTTTAACCACGACGGAGGCACGGAAGAAAAGGGGGAGGGAGGAAGGAAACGGGGGTGGCAATAATTGCTGTGTCTGTGCCGCTGTGCGGGACAGAACAGCGGGAAAGTGGCGAGGCGGGCGGTGGTGGTGGTAGTGATGCTCATGCTCTGCTGCTGGGCGCGGCAGGCTGACGGCGACGGGGCGGCCGCCCGGGCGAGGGGGGGCAGGGCAGGCGCGGCCTGCTCCTGTTCCCGTCGCCGGGGGCGGGGGGCGCTCCCGATAAACTGTAGTACTATGTAGTCCCCACCGCTCGCCGTCGGTCCAACAGTGGGAGCGTCACGTCCTCGGCATCTCCACCGAGCCGGGCCCTCCGCGATTAGTTTAGTCCTCCTCCAGCTAATTAGTCCATCGGCCTCGCCTAACCGCGCGATTAAACTAAACTAGACAGTGCCCGTGTCCGCGCCTGGCGTCGAGGCCCCAGGCCACTCGCGCACATGGCTGCAGCGGGCAGCGATAGTCCTAGGAGGACTGGACTGGGCTGTCTCCTGTGGCCTCGCAGCCGCTGTCGCAGCTCCCCCGCGGGCCTCGTCGCCCTCATCATTACCTGCTCATTAGATTAGGTTAGGATTAGCGACGATAATTAGCCACCACCGCTGGCATACTTTTTTTTAGTGTTTCGTATCTCCCCCCTCCCGACGTGAAGACCTAACCTGGCCTACCACTACCACTACCACGCACCAACGCCGGAGCAGCCACTTGCTGCTGCGTCCGAGGAGTCCAGCCGGGATTAGCCTCGCCGAGTATAATAATCGACAACTGATCAACTAATTAATTAATTAATCAATTACTCTGCCCGGTGGTTACTGTGCCCTATCGCGACGACGTCGCTCGCGGCCGTGCCTGCTCTTTTTGCTTTTGGCGCCTACTTTGGGCACCTCCTCCCCCCCTCGCCCATGTTGCAGGTCGGCACGGCAGACGATGGACCGGATGGGGATCGGCCGGTCGGGTCTAGTGATGGCGCACGGCTAGATCTGGTTCAAGTGTTCAACCTCCATCGTCGTAGGCTTTGCCCGCGCCCAGCGATGCAGGGGCGCTAGATTTTAAACGTGACGCTGTATAAAATATGCATATCGTATTACTGTTTATAGCTTCAGATAACTGCTCATTTAATACTTGCCGTTTTATTTTAGAACTATACAAGTGCGATGAATAATGTACGATTCGCCAGCAAAGGTTTGTGCTCTTTTCACTTCAGGAACTGAATGTGCAAAATAATCTTCCCTTGGTTACAACCTTCGATGTTTTTTCATCTTCATCTAGAGATGTCAATAGGGACCCGATACCCGATAACCCATGGGGAATTCCCCTATTAGGGTACGGGTATGAGACAAAAATTGTCCCCATGGGTATGGATATGGGACAAAATCTCCACCCATTGGGTAAACGGGTATGGGTTTGGGAAGCAATAATCCGAACCCGATTACCCATGGGTATTTCATACGCGTACACCTGTCCTGTTTGTATGAATGAGTTGAGGCCGAGTCGGCCATCAAACCTGTCAGACTCCATTTCTTATATTGGTCCCAAGTACTGATTTCTTTTCTGATAGATGGATGAATGGATAATGGTTCATGGATGAGTGCTTGCCGATGTGGTGATGTATAAAATCTGGATAGTTTGTGCTAGATGTTAGTACCTAGTTATTCCTTTATTGGGGATGGGGACCCATCGGGGACCCGAAACCCAAATGGGGATGTGTATGGGATGAGTTTTATACCCATGATGGGTATGAGTATGGGTATGGGGATGTATCAAATATGATAGGGATGGGTCTGGGATGCTATAACCCGATGGAGAATTACCCATTGACATCTCTACTTCATCTATAAATAAACCTTGAGTGGTTCGTTTTTTACCGTTTGTTTAGCTGTCCGTATCTGTGGAGAAACTGCACTCGCCGATTCTTAAAATACCACTTATTTCATTGTTTGGTTGTATACATACACGTGTTACGCGTTACAAACATCCACGAATTTTAAAGTGACCGTAGTCAAGATGTTGATTTTGAAAATCTCTACGGGGCCATGTTGGATTGATGCAGGCACAGAAAACGAAAAAACCTTTTTTTATACGTTTTCTTGACGCATCTCCTGATTAATACATCTAATTAATATTACTGATTTCATTTTTTGTGATTTTGATGTTTTTATGAACAATGTTAGATCCTACTTGTTATACAAATTTTAATAATTTCAGTTATTATTTTATCTGGTCTCATTTTAATGCATGCAGACAAATAACAATTGTATCTAGTCTGTATAAACTTATGCACCTAACAACGCATGATTCTCTCGTATACATTGAACCTGTTTCGTGGAAGCTTGGCTATATACATACATGCTAGGGTAGCTAGACTCTACTACTTATCCACAAACCAAACACACGATTAATAAACATCTCGTTCATCCAGGCTTGTGACGATTGTTGAATATATACACAAGAGACACTCATAATTCACGAGAATGATAATGGGTCTTTAAAATAAAATCTCATTAGCAATGTTCTATATATGTGTGAAGAGGCTCGCGTGCTTGATGGGATGATCTTAGTCACCGCCTCCTCTCTCTCTCCGTATGGATGTGACCGCTAAAGATGCCACCGTTGTGTCTCTCACTCGACGTGTAGTGCTAGCGCACCACCGCCACAACATTTCATACACGCACATGTAAACGTTTTGTTGCATGTATGTAGCGTAAGCCATCAATGACTGAATGTAGAGGCGTTCTACCAAACCAATATAAATCTTGCGCACACTTCACACATCGTCCGGAGTCCGAAACACGCATAATAAGTTTACTTGTCGGAGCGAGTTTTTAAACACCGACAAGTATAAAATATATTCTAATTACAAAATTAATTACATACATTTAGACAAATTTATTAAGCCTAGTCAATAAATATTTACCGTACCATCATATAGTGAATCATAAACTACTTATGCTTAAGACTCATCTTATCGTTTAGTCCTTAACTTTGAAATTTATTTTATAATCTTCTATATATTTGTCGGGGACCGTAATTAGGGGTACCCCAAGGCTCCTAATCTCAGCTGGTAACCCTCGTCAGCACAAAGATGCAAAGGTCTGATGGGCGCAATTCCGGTTAAGGCTCCGTCCACTCAAGGGACACGATCTCGCCTCACCCGAGCCCAGCCTCGGGCAGGAACGGAAGACCAAGGCAGATTCACGCCTCGCCCGAGTGTCTTCTCAAGCAACGGGCGCACCTTCGACTCGCCCGAAGCCCAGCTCGGGCAGGCTTCACGAAGAAGCAACCTTGGCCAGATCGCCTCGCCAAGCCGACCGGATCGCAGGAGCATTCAATGCAAGGATCGCCTGACACCTTATCCTGACGCGCGCTTTCCAGTCGACAAGGCCGAAGTGACCGCAGTCACTTCGCCCCTCCACTGACTGACCTGACAGGAAAACAGCGCCGCCTGCGCTGCTCCGACTGCTGCGCCACCCGCCAGGGTGAGGCTGACAACAACCAAGTCCAGCCTCGGGCGCCATAGGAATCTCCGCCTCGCCCGACCCCAGGGCTCGGACTCAGCCTCAACTCCAGACAACGGTCTCCGCCTCGCCCGACCCCCGGGCTCGGACTCGACCTCGACTCCGGAAGAAGGTCTCCGTCTCACCCG
Organism: Zea luxurians; assembly: GCA_029449295.1. Lineage (NCBI taxonomy): Eukaryota > Viridiplantae > Streptophyta > Magnoliopsida > Poales > Poaceae > Zea > Zea luxurians. The sequence continues at coordinate 33,605,798 of JAOPSE010000016.1, read as the reverse complement.
ACCCCCGGGCTCGGACTCAGCCTCAACTCCGGAAGACGGTCTCCGCCTCGCCCAACCCCAGGGCTCGGACTCAGCCTCGACCTTGGAGGAGTCACCACCTCGCTCAGGCCGACCACGCCACAAAGGGAGGCCATCGTTACCCTACCCCTAGCTAGCCCAGGCTACGGGGAACAAGACCGGCGTCCCATCTGGCTCGCCCCGGTAAAACAAGTAATGATGGCACCCCGCGTGCTCCATGACAACGGTGGTTCTCAGCCCCCTACGGAAGCAAGGATACGTCAGCAAGGATCCGACAGCCCCGACAGTTGTGCTTCTACAGGGCTCAAGCGCTACTCCGACGGCCACGACGCCACATGAACAGGGCTCCAACACCTCTCCGATAGCCACGTCGGCACGTACATAGGGCTCTAGCTCCTCTCTGCTAGACACGTTAGCACATTGCTACCCCCCCCCCGTTGTACACCTGGACCCTCTCCTTACGTCTATAAAAGGAAGGTCCAGAGCTCTCATACGAAGGAGGTGGCCGCGCGGGAGAACGGGCAGCCTCACGCCCCCTGTCTCTCTCTCTCCCTCACGAATGCTTGTAACCCCCTACTGCAAGCGCATCCGCCCTGGGCGTAGGACAACACGAGGCCGCGGGTTTCCCCTCACTGTTTTCCCCCCTTGTGTCTTCGTCTCGCGCCGACCCATCTGGGCTGGTGAAAGTCGCCTAGAGGGGGGGTTGAATAGGGCGAAACTAAAATTTACAAAATTAATCACAACTACAAGCCGGGTTAGCGTTAGAAATAATAATGAGTCTGAGAGAGAGGTCGCAAAACAAATCACAAGCGAATGAAGAGTGTGACACGCGGATTTGTTTTACCGAGGTTCGGTTCTCGCAAACCTACTCCCCGTTGAGGAGGCCACAAAGGCCGGGTCTTTTTCAACCCTTTCCCTCTCTCAAACGGTCCCTCGGACCGAGTGAGCTTCTCTTCTCAAATCAAACCGGGAACAAAACTTCCCCGCAAGGACCACCACACAATTGGTGTCTCTTGCCTCGGTTACAATGGAGTTTTGATCACAAGAACAAGTGAGAAAGAAAAGAAGCAATCCAAGCGCAAGAGCTCAAAAGAACACGGCAAATCTCTCTCGCTAATCACTAAAGCCTTGAGTGGAATTGGAGAGGATTTGTTCTCTTGGGTGTGTCTAGATTTGAATGCCTAGCTCTTGTAAGTGGTTGAGAGGTGGAAAACTTGGATGACTTGAATGTGAGGTGGTTGGGGGTATTTATAACCCCAACCACCAAACTAGCCGTTTGGTGAAGGCTGCTGTCGACGGGCGTACCGGACTGTCCGGTGCGCCAGCCACGTCACCCGGCCGTTAGGGTTCGACCGTTGGAGCTCTGACGTGTGGGCCCGCCTAGCTGTCCGGTGGTGCACCGGACAAGCCCTATAGGCTGTCCGGTGTGCCACCCGCGCGTGTTCTGCTTCTCTGCGCGTGCTGGCGCGCATTTAATGCGTTGCAGGCGACCGTTGCACTCGAAGTAGCCGTTGCTCCGCCGTTACACCGGACATGTCCGGTGAATTATAGCGGAGCAGATTCCCGAAGCTGGCGAGTTCAGAGTCGCTCTCCTCTGGAGCACCGGACACTGTCCGGTGGTCCACCGGACAGTCCGGTGAATTATAGCGAAGCGCCTCTGATTTTTCCCGAAGGTGAAGAGTTCAGTGTAATACCCAACTTATAATTTGTGGAAGATAACCTAAAAAGGAGAAATAATATTCCTTTATATATATGTGTGTTATTTGTATTTATTACTTCATGAGGACATCACATGAAAACAAATAAATAAATAATAAAAGACATCCAAAAATAAAATATGCATCATGCTGGGATTTTATTTTATGTGCATTCTGTGACAACATAAAATAATGTGAAAATAAAAATATTAATACCCAAACGAGAAATTGACATCTAAAAGAAATTCTAGAAATTGGAAAAGAGAAGTAAATAAATATTAAGTGGAGAGAAAAAAAAAGTAAATAAAGATATATGAACCCTATATTATGGTTTGAATTTGCATAATTGATTCAAAGGTGAAACCCATATTCAAATTCAAATTTGGATTTAAAATAAGCATGAATAAAGAAAAACAGAAAATAAAAAGAAAAAGGAATACCATGCGCACCTGGGCCGATTTCACCTACGGGCGGCCCAACTACATTTGGCCACTTTCCCCATTCCCCATCGCGCGCGGCCCACCTCCTTTTTCGCTGTCGCGCCTGCTCTCGCCGACAGGGCGGGCCCGCGCGCCAGCCACGCTCCCGCGCATGTGCGGCTCAGCTCGCCTGATGGCCGCACGTACTAGTGCCTCTGCCCAGTGGGTCCGTGGCGTCAGAGCTTCCTTCAACCCCCAGCACCGAACACTTCGCGCGCGCCGATGGATCCTACGGGGATCTCGCGGAGTCGTTTCCTCCTCCTGCTCGGACTTCGGGGTTGGCGCATATAAAACCCGTGGCGCTGCAACCCCTTCTTCATCCTCTCGGATCGTCGCGCCGTGTGCCATTTCGTCGCCGTGAGCAGAGGAGAAACGTGCGACCGCCATGGATCCGCCGTGAATGAATCGCGTGTACACCATCGATGGGGTCTCAACTGCGGGTCTGGGAGCTTCACCGCGTTCTTAGGAAAGTGCCCATGGCCGAAGCAGGGTGGCGCGGTCATCATGGCGGCCCCAATGGCTCACCGGAGCTAACTTCCGCCGCGGTGCCGCGCCCCGCCGTCGCCTGGGTCCTCGGTACCCTAATCGTCGGTAAGCACCCAATCTCCGTATTCGTACAGTCGTCCTCCTCGTTTTGCGCTGGAATTTGTGTAGCAGTTCGCACTGGGGGTCGAATCGGGGCGCGCGACGGCGATGCTCCGCCGTGCGGTGTGGCGCGCCGCCGTGGGGGAAGCTCGGCTGCAGGCGTAGGATAGAGGACGATTGCTAGCCGTCGATCTAACACCGGGCGGTGGTGATTAGGCTGAAGCGTACCGCTTCGCTCTAACGACGGTGAACCGTGGATGGCCATTGGGCGGCTGTGATTCGAACACGTGTATCAATTTTGCACGGATCGATCTCGACCGATGGATCGAAATCGGATGAGTTTCATCAGCGCGAGCTTAATCGAATATAGATCGTAGATCTTGAATCGGATGGCCAGCATCGCGTCCCAGCTCTCTAGATGTAGCGATCTGATCCGGGCCGTCCGTGTTTGATCTGGCGGCCCATGATCTACGATACCCCTTCGCGGGCCACTTTTGTTAAAGAGCCCTCGGGGTTTTGTGTAATCAACCCGCCGTCCTCTGACGGTGTACACTAAGTCTTAGGAATTTTATCCCCGAGCCCCCTGCTGTTCTCGGATTTTGAGGCGCAGTCCAGGAATTAAATAAAACCAGAAAAATAGATTTAGAAATTGATTTTGAGTATAGAAATAATTGTAAAACTTGTATAATCCATAGAAAATTCATATTAAGTCCAAATTGGCCCATTCCAGTTCCTATAATTTTGTAATATTATTGTTTATCATTTAGTGCCACTGGTTTTACATAAAAGTCACATTAAAATTGTTATCTTAATTAATCTTGTAATAAGCACATAGAATCTTTGGAATTTCATAACTTAAAACCTAAAACTCCAAAATTAATAATTCTTGTTCCTGTGATCATATTTCATCATGTAGATTATTAATATGTATTTTGCATATATGTTTGGTGTAATGTTAATTTTGCCTATACACTGTTTGTTTTAATGCTACGACTAGTGTGAGGACACGAGTCACCTGAAGATCATCCTGGTACCTGGAATCTCAAGTCCCAGGCAAGTTGTGCCCTTGATCACTTCTTTTTACCCACTCATGTTCTAATTAATCATAATGATCTGCATAGGTTAATTTTGATGGGACCCAATAGGTTACCCTAGTTTGTCTATCTTTATACCTTGTTTACCACTGAACTTTTTGGGTAGTACTTGCTAGTGCTTTATGTGGTTTTGGGTATGAAGGTATATTATTCATGATCACACTTTTATTATATGTTTATTATTACTGTTCATGATAAGATCATTATGTTAATTGGAACATGGAGCGACCACCCGGGAAAACAGTGCTACCACAAGGGAGGAATGGGACCCCTTGGCTGATTAATTAGGAAAGCTAGTGGAAGACTACCTTACCCGAAAGGGGCAAGGGCAGTAGGGGAGTGGTCAGTGTAGGGAGGCCCTCGGGAGGATTTTGCTGCGATGGCGGTCCTGCAAGGGATTCCTGCATTGGAACTTCCTATAAACTGTAGCGGGTTTTCGGAAGCTAGTGGAACTTTGTAAAGGCCTCGTAGTGGATCCCTAGCCATTCACCTCGGTAGTGTCTAAGGGCCTTGCAAACCCTGGCGACATGGGATACACGACTTGTGGGTAAAGATGCGCAACCTCTGCAGAGTGTAAAACTGGTATACTAGCCGTGCTCACGGTCATGAGCAGCTCGGACACTCACATGATTAAATTATGGAACTTAAACTCAATTTGTCATATGCATTGCATCGCAGGTGAAGTTGTTACTTTTGTTCTACTATTTAACTGGGTTGGTATTTACTTATACTTAGTAATTGCTAATAAAATTTTGACCAACTTTAAAAGCAATGCTCAGCTTCAACCATCCTCTTTGGTAAGCCTTACACTTCACGTGAGCTCCCACCTTTGGCGAGTTCATGCACATTATTCCCCACAACTTGTTGAGCGATGAACGTATGTGAGCTCACTCTTGCTGTCTCACACCCCCCCCACAGGTCAAGAGCAGGTACCACAGGATGAGGCGCTTGGAGGATGCTGTGAAGTGTTCGTGAGTGGTCTAGGCCGTCGTCTCCCAGTCAACTTTGGGTTGCTGGACCGTTGTCTCCTTATAATGTAATTATTTATTTTGTATAGAACTCCTGTTATATATAAAGATGTGACATTCGATCCTGTGCCACTATACATCATATGTGTGAGACTTGGTCCCAGCATACCTGGTGTTTATGTTCGCGCCCGGGTCTTGGTGCCCCTAAAACCCGGGTGTGACAGAAGTGGTATCAGAGGAATGTTGACTGTAGGACGAAACCTAGATAGAACTGGATAACCCTTATCTACTTACCTTTGCTACTCTGATTCTTTTCTAAACTTCTCTTAATCTTTTCTCATCTATTTCCGCTTACTCTGATTATTCTTATCTATTCTTTCTAAAAGACAAATGTGGATTTTACACTTTGAAATCCTGTGACTGAAGTGACCTTTAGGAATAGGAGACCTACCCTTAGGAACAAAATCATAACTATTTTTGTAAATATTTGTATGCCTAAATGTTTGTTCTTATGATAATTGTTTGATTTGGATCTTTTGATTGAGTACGATGAGTTGTGGAGTAATGTCCATAATTGCATCTGTATATACATATAGTAAAAAAAATTGATAAAATAACTAGACAATCTAGAATATCCCCATTAAAAGGTAACTAGTATTCCATATCTACCTCATCTTATAAGATTCTATCCTACACACATATATCCATCTTATCTTAAAAAGATACTCATCTTATCTTGAAAAGATTTTATGTCATGCTAATAGATCTAACTGATCTCAAAAGATTCTATCTTATCTTAATAGATCCATCTTATCTCGAAAAAGATTCTAACCTTTCGTACCAGATCTAACTGACCTCAAAAGACTTTACCTTATCCTTATGGATTCACATTGCCCTAATTAGCATATTGATCCCACTCTAGAATAACAACCATGAGCTAATCTAAAATTTATTTAGATCCTATCTAATCGAAAATAGTTATAACAACCTATTCTAAGATCTGATCCAATCTAAAGTGAGTTACTTAATGCGAGTACAAGGATTAAACCATGCTCTTAAGTCACTTAAGCCTAAGTTAGTGTCATAGATCAACTCAGCCATACACTCCCAATAAGTTGCACAATCCATTTATGTGAACCTATTGATTAAAAAAATCTCCTACTCATAGACCCACCTATCTTAACTATATCTCCCTAGCTCAGATGAAGACACCAAGATTGGAGACCGAAGATGATCAACCTCATTAAGAAAGGAATAAACACCAACTCAAGTCTTCAAGGATCAAGCAGGATCACCAAGATGAGTCAAGATCCACAATCTTGGATGGAGTCTTTCTTTACCCCACTCTTTCTTGCCCAAACCTATATAGGCTTTAAAAGATATCTTTTATCCTGCATAATAAAGTGTCTATAACCATATATACCTATGCTCTCCTAATAACTAACTAATAAAAAAAAGGGAGACTCTTGATTTTTGAACTAATTAGAAACTAAAAGCTAAATTTTAAAACACTCTTCCTATATCCTCTTTCTTACAAATCTCGAGGACGAGATTATTTTTAAGGGGGGTAGGATTTGTAATACCCAACTTATAATTTGTGGAAGATAACCTAAAAAGGAGAAATAATATTCCTTTATATATATGTGTGTTATTTGTATTTATTACTTCATGAGGACATCACATGAAAACAAATAAATAAATAATAAAAGACATCCAAAAATAAAATATGCATCATGCTGGGATTTTATTTTATGTGCATTCTGTGACAACATAAAATAATGTGAAAATAAAAATATTAATACCCAAACGAGAAATTGACATCTAAAAGAAATTCTAGAAATTGGAAAAGAGAAGTAAATAAATATTAAGTGGAGAGAAAAAAAAAGTAAATAAAGATATATGAACCCTATATTATGGTTTGAATTTGCATAATTGATTCAAAGGTGAAACCCATATTCAAATTCAAATTTGGATTTAAAATAAGCATGAATAAAGAAAAACAGAAAATAAAAAGAAAAAGGAATACCATGCGCACCTGGGCCGATTTCACCTACGGGCGGCCCAACTACATTTGGCCACTTTCCCCATTCCCCATCGCGCGCGGCCCACCTCCTTTTTCGCTGTCGCGCCTGCTCTCGCCGACAGGGCGGGCCCGCGCGCCAGCCACGCTCCCGCGCATGTGCGGCTCAGCTCGCCTGATGGCCGCACGTACTAGTGCCTCTGCCCAGTGGGTCCGTGGCGTCAGAGCTTCCTTCAACCCCCAGCACCGAACACTTCGCGCGCGCCGATGGATCCTACGGGGATCTCGCGGAGTCGTTTCCTCCTCCTGCTCGGACTTCGGGGTTGGCGCATATAAAACCCGTGGCGCTGCAACCCCTTCTTCATCCTCTCGGATCGTCGCGCCGTGTGCCATTTCGTCGCCGTGAGCAGAGGAGAAACGTGCGACCGCCATGGATCCGCCGTGAATGAATCGCGTGTACACCATCGATGGGGTCTCAACTGCGGGTCTGGGAGCTTCACCGCGTTCTTAGGAAAGTGCCCATGGCCGAAGCAGGGTGGCGCGGTCATCATGGCGGCCCCAATGGCTCACCGGAGCTAACTTTCGCCGCGGTGCCGCGCCCCGCCGTCGCCTGGGTCCTCGGTACCCTAATCGTCGGTAAGCACCCGATCTCCGTATTCGTACAGTCGTCCTCCTCGTTTTGCGCTGGAATTTGTGTAGCAGTTCGCACTGGGGGTCGAATCGGGGCGCGCGACGGCGATGCTCCGCCGTGCGGTGTGGCGCGCCGCCGTGGGGGAAGCTCGGCTGCAGGCGTAGGATAGAGGACGATTGCTAGCCGTCGATCTAACACCGGGCGGTGGTGATTAGGCTGAAGCGTACCGCTTCGCTCTAACGACGGTGAACCGTGGATGGCCATTGGGCGGCTGTGATTCGAACACGTGTATCAATTTTGCACGGATCGATCTCGACCGATGGATCGAAATCGGATGAGTTTCATCAGCGCGAGCTTAATCGAATATAGATCGTAGATCTTGAATCGGATGGCCAGCATCGCGTCCCAGCTCTCTAGATGTAGCGATCTGATCCGGGCCGTCCGTGTTTGATCTGGCGGCCCATGATCTACGATACCCCTTCGCGGGTCACTTTTGTTAAAGAGCCCTCGGGGTTTTGTGTAATCAACCCGCCGTCCTCTGACGGTGTACACTGAGTCTTAGGAATTTTATCCCCGAGCCCCCTGCTGTTCTCGGATTTTGAGGCGCAGTCCAGGAATTAAATAAAACCAGAAAAATAGATTTAGAAATTGATTTTGAGTATAGAAATAATTGTAAAACTTGTATAATCCATAGAAAATTCATATTAAGTCCAAATCGGCCCATTCCAGTTCCTATAATTTTGTAATATTATTGTTTATCATTTAGTGCCACTGGTTTTACATAAAAGTCACATTAAAATTGTTATCTTAATTAATCTTGTAATAATCACATAGAATCTTTGGAATTTCATAACTTAAAACCTAAAACTCCAAAATTAATAATTCTTGTTCCTGTGATCATATTTCATCATGTAGATTATTAATATGTATTTTGCATATATGTTTGGTGTAATGTTAATTTTGCCTATACACTGTTTGTTTGTAATGCTACGACTAGTGTGAGGACACGAGTCACCTGAAGATCATCCTGGTACCTGGAATCTCAAGTCCCAGGCAAGTTGTGCCCTTGATCACTTCTTTTTACCCACTCATGTTCTAATTAATCATAATGATCTGCATAGGTTAATTTTGATGGGACCCAATAGGTTACCCTAGTTTGTCTATCTTTATACCTTGTTTACCACTGAACTTTTTGGGTAGTACTTGCTAGTGCTTTATGTGGTTTTGGGTATGAAGGTATATTATTCATGATCACACTTTTATTATATGTTTATTATTACTGTTCATGATAAGATCATTATGTTAATTGGAACATGGAGCGACCACCCGGGAAAACAGTGCTACCACAAGGGAGGAATGGGACCCCTTGGCTGATTAATTAGGAAAGCTAGTGGAAGACTACCTTACCCGAAAGGGGCAAGGGCAGTAGGGGAGTGGTCAGTGTAGGGAGGCCCTCGGGAGGATTTTGCTGCGATGGCGGTCCTGCAAGGGATTCCTGCATTGGAACTTCCTATAAACTGTAGCGGGTTTTCGGAAGCTAGTGGAACTTTGTAAAGGCCTCGTAGTGGATCCCTAGCCATTCACCTCGGTAGTGTCTAAGGGCCTTGCAAACCCTGGCGACATGGGATACACGACTTGTGGGTAAAGATGCGCAACCTCTGCAGAGTGTAAAACTGGTATACTAGCCGTGCTCACGGTCATGAGCAGCTCGGACACTCACATGATTAAATTATGGAACTTAAACTCAATTTGTCATATGCATTGCATCGCAGGTGAAGTTGTTACTTTTGTTCTACTATTTAACTGGGTTGGTATTTACTTATACTTAGTAATTGCTAATAAAATTTTGACCAACTTTAAAAGCAATGCTCAGCTTCAACCATCCTCTTTGGTAAGCCTTACACTTCACGTGAGCTCCCACCTTTGGCGAGTTCATGCACATTATTCCCCACAACTTGTTGAGCGATGAACGTATGTGAGCTCACTCTTGCTGTCTCACACCCCCCCCACAGGTCAAGAGCAGGTACCACAGGATGAGGCGCTTGGAGGATGCTGTGAAGTGTTCGTGAGTGGTCTAGGCCGTCGTCTCCCAGTCAACTTTGGGTTGCTGGACCGTTGTCTCCTTATAATGTAATTATTTATTTTGTATAGAACTCCTGTTATATATAAAGATGTGACATTCGATCCTGTGCCACTATACATCATATGTGTGAGACTTGGTCCCAGCATACCTGGTGTTTATGTTCGCGCCCGGGTCTTGGTGCCCCTAAAACCCGGGTGTGACATTCAGCTTGGAGTCCCCTGGTGCACCGGACACTGTCCGGTGGCACACCGACAGTCTGGTGCGCCAGACCAGGGTGCCTTCGGTTGTCCCTTTGCTCTTTTGATTGAACCCTTTTTCTTGGTCTTTTTATTGGCTTATTGTGAACCTTTGGCACCTGTAGAACTTATAAACTAGTTAGTCCAATTATTTGTGTTGCGCAATTCAACCACCAAAATCAATTAGGAATCTAGGTGTCACCCTAATTCCTTTTCAATCTCCCCCTTTTTGGTGATTGATGCCAACACAAACCAAAGCAAGTATAGAAGTACATAAATGAACTAGTTTGCATAATGTAAGTGCAAAGGTTACTTGGAATTGAGCCAATATAAATACTTATAAGATACACATGGATTGTTTCTCTATTTTTAACATTTTGGACCACGCTTGCACCACATGTTTTGTTTTTGCAAATTCTTTTTGTAAATCCTTTTCAAAGTTCTTTTGCAAATAGTCAAAGGTAAATGAGTAAGATTTTGCAAAGCATTTTCAAGTTTTGAAATTTTCTCCCCTTGTTTCAAATGCTTTTCCTTTGACTAAACAAAACTCCCCCTCAAATAAATTCTCCTCTTAGTGTTCAAGAGGGTTTTAAGATATCAATTTTGAAAGGTGCTACTTTCTCCCCCTTTAGAACAAAAAGAGATATCAATTTTAAGTTTTCCAATTGAAAATCATTTTAAAATTTGGGTGGTGGTGCGGTCCTTTTGCTTTGGGCTCATACTCTCTCCCCCTTTGGCATGAATCGCCAAAAACGGAATCATTAGAGCCCTTTGATAACTACTTTCTCCCCTTTGGCAAATAAAACATATGAGTGAAGATTATACCAAAGATGGAGAGATGCTTGGAGCGATGGCGAAGGATGAGTGATAGAGTGGAGTGGAAGCCTTGTCTTCGCCGAAGACTCCAATTTCCTTTCAATATACCTATGACTTGGTATGAAATACACTTGAAAACACATTAGTCATAGCATATATAAAAGAGACATGATCAAAGGTATACTTATGAGCTATGTGTGCAAATTAGCAAAAGAAATTTCTAGAATCAAGAATATTGAGCTTATGCCTAAGTTTGGTAAAAGTTTGTTCATCTAGTGGCTTGGTAAAGATATCGGCTAATTGATCTTTAGTATTAATGTATGCAATCTCGATATCCCCCTTTTGTTGGTGATCCCTAAGAAAATGATACCGAATGGCTATGTGTTTAGTGCGACTATGCTCAACGGGATTATCCGCCATGCGGATTGCACTCTCATTATCACATAGAAGAGGAACTTTGGTTAATTTGTAACCATAGTCCCGCAGGGTTTGCCTCATCCAAAGTAATTGCGCGCAACAATGTCCTGCGGCAATGTTGTCGGGGACCATAATTAGGGGTACCCTCAAGACTCCTAAATCTCAGCTGGTAACCCCCATCAGCACAAAGTTGCAAAGGCCTGATGGGTGCGATTAAGTCCTGGATCGGTCCATTCGAGGGACGCGATCACGCCTTGCCCGAGCCCAGCCTCGGGCAAGGGCAGCCGACCCCGGAGGATTCACGTCTCGCCCGAGGACCCCCTCCAGCAACGGACACACCTTCGGCTCACCCGAGGCTCAGTCTTCACCAAGAAGCAACCTTGGCCAAGTCGCCGCGCCAACCGACCGAATCGCAGGGGCATTTAATGCAAAGGTGGCCTGACACCTTTATCCTGACGCGCCCCCAGTCAACAGAGCCGAAGTGACCGTAGTCACTTTGCCGCTCCACTGACCGGCCTGACAAGGGGACAGCACCGCCTGCGCCGCCCCGACTGCTGTGCCACTCGACAGAGTGAGGCTGTCAGTAACCCAGTCCGGCCTCAGGCGCCATAGGAAACTCCGCTTCGCCCGACCCCAGGGCTCGGACTCGGGCTCAGCCCCGGAAGACGACGAACTCCGCTTCGCCCGACCCCAGGGCCCGGACTCGGGCTCAGCCCCGGAAGACGACGAACTCCGCTTCGCCCGACCCTAGGGCTCAGACTCGGGCTCAGCCCCGGAAGACGACGAACTCCGCTTCGCCTGACCCCAGGGCTCAGACTCAGCCCTGGCCTCAGCCGACGGTCTCCGCCTTGCCCGACCCAGGGGCTCGGACTCGACCTCGGCCTTGGAAGACAGACTCGACCTCGACCTCGGAGGAGCCTCCGCCTCGCCCAACTTAGGGCTCGGACCGACCACGTCACAGGAGGCGCCATCATTACCCTACCCCAAGCTGACTCAGGCTACGGGGGACAAGACCGGTGTCCCATCTGGCTCGCTCCGCTAAACAAGTGATGATGGCACCCCGCATGCTCTATGACGACGGCGGCTCTCAGCCCCCTTACGGAAGCAAGAGGACGTCAGCAAGGACCCGACAGCCCCGACAGCTGTCCTTCCTGAAAGTCGCCTAGGGGGGGTGAATAGGGCGAAACTGAAATTTACAAAATTAATCACAACTACAAGCCGGATTAGCGTTAGAAATTATAATGAGTGCGAGAGAGAGGGCGCAAAACAAATCGCAAGCGAATGAAGAGTGTGACACGCGGATTTGTTTTACCGAGGTTCGGTTCTCGCAAACCTACTCCCCATTGAGGAGGCCACAAAGGCCGGGTCTCTTTCAACCCTTACCCTCTCTCAAACGGTCCCTCGGACCAAGTGAGCTTTCTCTTCTCAAATGTTTGGAACACAAAGTTCCCACAAGGACCACCACAAGATTGGTGTCTCTTGCCTCAATTACAAGTGAGTATGATCGCAATGAAGAATCAAAGAAGGAAGAAAGCAATCCAAGCGCAAGAGCTCGAAAGAACACAAGCAAATTTCTCTCACTAATCACTAGGGCGTTGTGTGGAGTTTGGAGAGGATTTGATCACTTTGGTGTGTCTAGAATTGAATGCTAGAGCTCTTGTAAGTAGTTGAAGTGGGAAAACTTGGATGACTTGAATGTGGGGTGGTTGGGGGTATTTATAGCCCTAACCACCAAACTAGCCGTTTGGGTGCAGGCTGTCTGTCGTATGGTGCATCGGACAGTCCGGTGCACACCGGACAGTCTGGTGCGCCAGCCACGTCACCCGAACGTTGGGGTTCCGACCGTTGGAGCTCTGACGCAGGGCCTGTCTTGATGTCAGGTGGCACACCGGACATACACTGTAGAGTGTCCGGTGCGCCTGTTCGCGCGTGCCTGACTCCTGCGCGCTCTGGCGTGCAATTAATGCACCTGCAGGTGACCGTTGGCGCCAGAAGTAGTCGTTGCCCCGCAGTTACACCGGACAGTCCGGTGTACACTGGACATGTCCGGTGAATTATAGCGGAGCAGCCGAAGCGAATTCCCGAGGCTGCCGAGTTCGGAGCCGCGTCCTCTTGGAGCACCGGACACTGTCCGGTGTACACCGGACAGTCCGATGAATTATAGCGCGCCAGCTCTGAGAATTTCCGAAGGTGAAGAGTTTGAAGTCGGTCTTCCCTGGTGCACCGGACAGTCCGGTGCGCCAGACCAGGGTGCCTTCGGTTGTCCCTTTGCTCCTTTGTTTGAACCCTTTTTCTTGGTCTTTTTATTGGCTTATGGTGAACCTTTGTACCTGTAGAACTTATAAACTTGGGCAAACTAGTTAGTCCAATTATTTGTGTTGGGCAATTCAACCACCAAAATTAGTTATAGGAAATAGGTGTAAGCCTAATTCCCTTTCAATCTCCCCCTTTTTGGTGATTGATGCCAACACAAACCAAAGCAAATATAGAAGTGCAGAATTGAACTAGTTTGCAAAATGTAAGTGCAAAGGTTTCTTAGAATTGAGCCAATAAATATTACTTACTAGATATGCATGGATTGTTTCTTCATTTTTAACATTTTGGACCACGCTTGCACCACAAGTTTTGTTTTTGCAAATTCTTTTGTAAATTCTTTTCAAAGTCCTTTTGCAAGATAGTCAAAGGTAAAATGAGTAAGATTTTGAGAAGCATTTTCAAGTTTTGAAATTTTCTCCCTTTGTTTGAAATGCTTTTCTTTTGATAAAACAAAACTCCCCTCAAATAAATTCTCCTCTTATTGTTCAAGAGGGTTTTAAGATATCAATTTTGAAAGTACTACTTTCTCCCCCTTTAGAAAACAAAGAGATACCAATTTGAAATTTACCAATTGAAAATCATTTTTAAAATTTAGGGTGGTGGTGCGGTCCTTTTGCTTTGGGCTCATACTTTCTCCCCCTTTGGCATGAATCGCCAAAAACGGATATTTTGAGTGAGATATAAGCCCTTTCCTAACTACATTCTCTCCTTTGGCAACTAAAACATATAAGTGAAGATTATACTAAAGACGGAGAGTGATGCGGAGCGACGGCGAAGGATGAGTAGTAGAGTGGAGTGGAAGCCTTTGTCTTCACCGAGGACTCCAATTCCCTTTCAATATACCTATGACTTGGTTTGAAATACACTTGAAAACACATTAGTCATAGCATATATAAAAGAGACATGATCAAAGGTATATTTATGAGCTATGTGTGCAAATTAGCAAAAGAAATTCCTAGAATCAAGAATATTGAGCTCATGCCTAAGTTTGGTAAAAGTTTGTTTATCAAGTGGCTTGGTAAAGATATCGGCTAATTGATCTTTAGTGTTAATGTATGAAATCTCGATATCCCCCTTTTGTTGGTGATCCCTAAGAAAATGATACCGAATGGCTATGTGTTTAGTGCGGCTATGCTCAACGGGATTATCCGCCATGCGGATTGCACTCTCATTATCACATAGAAGGGGAACTTTGGTTAATTTGTAACCATAGTCCCGCAGGGTTTGCCTCATCCAAAGCAATTGCGCGCAACAATGGCCTGCGGCAATGTACTCGGCTTCGGCGGTAGAAAGAGCGACCGAATTTTGCTTCTTTGAAGCCCAAGACACCAAGGATCTCCCCAAGAACTGGCAAGTCTCCGATGTGCTCTTCCTATTAATCTTACACCCCGCCCAATCGGCATCCGAATAACCAATCAAATCAAATGTGGATCCACGAGGGTACCAAAGCCCAAACATAGGAGTATAAGCCAAATATCTTAAGATTCGTTTTACGGCCTGTCGGTGTTCCGAGACCGGGGGGTCCCTGGGCCAACGAGTGAATATCGCTGCGTGCCCCAGCCCAGATGGGTCGAGCGCGAGGGCGAGCGCGAAGGGGGGAGAGCGAGGCGGCCGGAGACCGGCGTGAGAGAGGTGGGAATCCCGCGGCCCTCGTGTTCGTCCCGCGCCCAGGTCGGGTGCGCTTGAAGTAGGGGGTTACAAGCGTCCACGCGGGAGAGGGAGCGAGCGACTCCAAGCGAGCGCCTGTTCTCGTCCTCGTCCCCGCGCGGCCAACCCTCTCTAAGAGGGCCCTGGTCCTCCCTTTTATAGGCGTAAGGAGAGGATCCAGGTGTACAATGGGGGGTGTAGCAGGGTGCTACGTGTCTAGCGGAGGTGAGCTAGCGCCCTAGGTACATGTCGTTGTGGCAGCCGGAGAGATCTTGGCACCCAGCTGGTGTGATGTCGTGGCCGTCGAAGGAGCGATGGAGCTTGGCGGAGGGACAGCTGTCGGAGCGGTTGAGTCCTTGCTGACGTCCTCTTGCTTCCGTAAGGGGGCTGAGAGCCGCCGCCGTCACAAAGCATGCGGGGCGCCATCATTGCCTATCTGGCGGAGCGAGCCATATGGGACGCCGGTCTTGTTCCCTGCGGCCCGAGTCAGCTCGGGGTAGGGTGATGATGGCGCCTCCTGTTGACGTGGCTGGTCTACGCCCTAGGTTGGGCGATGTGGAAGCTCCTCCGAAGCCGAGGTTGAGTCCGAGCCCCCGGGTCGGGCGAGGCGGAGATTGCCGTCTTCTAGGGCCGAGCCCAAGTCCGAGCCCTGGGTCGGGCGAGGCGGAGATCGTCGTCTTCTGGGGCCGAGCCCAAGTCCGAGCCCTGGGTCGGGCGAGGCGGAGATCGTCGTCTTCTGGGACTTAGCCCGAGTCCGAGCCCTAGGTCGGGCGGAGCGGAGTTCGCCGTCTTCCGGGACTTAGCCCGAGTCCGAGCCCTGGGTCGAGCGGAGCGGAGTTCACCGTCTTCTGGGGCTTAGCCCGAGTCCGAGCCCTGGGTCGGGCGGAGTTCGCCGTCTTCCGGGACTTAGCCCGAGTCCGAGCCCTGGGTCGGGCGGAGTTCGCCGTCTTCCGGGACTTAGCCCGATTCCGTGCCCTGGGTCGGGCGGAGCGGAGTTCGTCGTCTTCTGGGGCCGAGCCCAAGTCCGAGCCCTTGGTCGGGCGAAGCGGAGCTTCCTATGGTGCCTCCGGCAGGGCCTGACTGCCTGTCAGTCTTACTCTGTCCAGTGGCACTGCAGTCGGTGTGGCGTAGGCGGCGCTGTCCTTCTGTCAGGCCGGTCAGTGGAGCGACGAAGTGACGGCGGTCACTTCGGCTCTGCTGGCTGGGGGGTGCTTGCCAGGATAAGGGCGTCAGGCCACCCTTGCATTAAATGCTCCTACGACTTGGTCGGTCGGTGCGGCGATTTGGTCAGGGTTGCTTCTTAGCGAAGGCAGGGCCTCGGGCGAGCCGAGAATATGTTCGTCGCTGAAGGGGGGCCTCGGGCGAGACGGAAATCCTCTGGGGTCGGCTGCCCTTGTCCGAGGCTAGGCTCAGGTGAGGCGTGATCGTGTCCCTCGAATGGACTGATCCCTGACTTAATCGCACCCATCAGGCCTTTGCAGCTTCGTGCTGATGGGGGTTACCAGCTGAGAATTAGGAGCCTTGAGGGTACCCCTAATTATGGTCCCCGACAGTAGCCCCCGAGCCTCGAAGGGAGTGTTTGCACTCGCTTGGAGGCTTTCGTCGCACTTTTTTGCAAGGGGACCAGCCTTTCTCGGTTGCGTTTTGTTCCGGTGGGTGCGCGCGAGCGCACCCGCCGGGTGTAGCCCCCGAGGCCTCGGAGGAGTGGTTTCACTCCTTCGAGGTCTTACTGCCTCACGTAGCGCTTCGGCTAGTCTGGTCGTTCCCTCATACGAACTGGCCGTAGCCCAGGTGTACGGTCGGGTCCCAAGTTCTCAGGCTGGTATGTTGACGCTGTCAACGGTTCGGCCGGAGCCGGGTTTGCGAGAGCAGCCCCCGAGCCTCTGCACAGAGCGAGAGGGCGGTCAGGGGTAGACTCGGCTTTTTTACATACGCCTCTGCGTCGCCTTTCCGCAAGGAGGAGGGGGGGGGGGTGGAAAGCGCCATGTTGCCCTCGATGGGCGCCGAACATGGTGTCTCCGATGAGCTGCAAGCGGGTAATCCGAGTGGACGTCTGTGCCCCGTTCGTTAGGGGTCGGCTAGGGGCCCAGAGGCACGCCCAAAAGTACCTGCAGGTGATCTGCCAGACCCGGTCCCCTGGCGACGGGGTCCGAGGGCTCGATGCCTCCCTCTGGTGGGATTCTATTACAAGATCGTTCCCGTCGGTCTCGGAAATGTCCTAGGGTACCTCGGGAGCGCAGCCCGAGCCTTGGTTATGTATCGAACGTACCCATGGTCATCCCTCGCTCGGCGTCTGAGGCGGCTGTGAACCCTTCGGGGGCCAGCCTTCGAACCCCTGATCAGTATTGGGCGCGGAGCCCGAGTAGCCTGAGGCGGTCGTTGAACCCTTTCGAGGGGCCGGCCTTCGAACCTCTGACCAGTATTGGGTGTAGGGCCCACGCGATCTAAGGCGGCTGTTGAACCCTTCCGGGGGGCCAGCCTTCGAACCTCTGATCAGTAGGGGGGCTCGGAGCCTGGTTCCTTCTCGGGGAAGGATCCTTTTCGGGGTGTCCCCCTTTCCCGGTCCCTGTTGCAAGAGAGAGAAAGAGGAAAAACAGAAAAGGATACAAAATCGAACGACGCGGCGTACCTTTTTGGACGCGTTCATTTTGGCGAAGGGGAAGCGTCGCCCGCTTCTCCTGCCAGAGGCGCCGCGTGTTCCGTCACGGAGTTAATGCGATGGGGCGAGTGGTTGGAGGGGCGAGCGTTGCGCGTGCGCGAGCCGTTCGAGGAACGGATCACGGGCGCGTCGTCTTCACGCCACGGGAGAGGGTTCTCTCGCTGCCCCCGGATGGGACGTAAGCCTGGCTGACGACGCGACCGCAGCGCCTGCTCGCCTGCCACCGCCATTACTGCCGGCCCACTTTTGGCCGTGTTGACCGTCGCGCCAGGCTGGTGCTGCTGGGTCGCGCGCCGAGTCGCCTCGAGTCGCGGTATTGGTTCCGCAGTCGAGGAGGTGCGGTGGTGGCGCGGGTGGCGATGCAGTTACTCACACGTAGCAACCGGCGCACCGGTTGCATGACGCGTGGGCCTGGGCCTCCATGCCGGGCGTATTGGGAGTCGGAGGAGCGCGCCCACTTGGCGCGGTTGCATGCCGCCTGCATGGCTGCCCACCCTTTTGCCCGTTGGTCTGGGCAAAAGTGGAGGGTCGCTTGTAACCGCTGGGCGGTTGTATGCACCGCGCGCGGCGGTTTGGCTTCTTCTGCCCTGAGTTGGCTTGCATGACGTGTGGGACCCAGCCCCCGCGCCGTAGGGGAGGACCTTGGAGTGTGTTGGAGAAGACTCAGCCCGTGACGGCTGGGGACGCGAGTAGGGAGAACCGCCCTTAAAAGGAGGGTGACCCCCTTGGAGGGCGACCATGTCTTCGCGCTCCCTTATGCATCATGTCTTTCCACCTTCTAGGCCCCCAGATGGGGGAGATCCGCCGTCTTTCCGCCTCATCGTTGGGGGAACGCAACTCCGCGGGAGTTGGTACCTTTCAGCCATCGTTCGGCTTTAAGGATTTTCATCATGCAGCCCGGCTGCACCCCTCCACCGGCGGTCACCCAAGACGGTGACCTCCAGCTTGATAGTGGGGGAAAGCGAGCCGGGCTGCGATCTTGGTCCCACCCTCAGCTTCAAGGATGTTCATCATCCTTGCTGGGGTGGAGGTCGGGCTGAGCCGGAGCTCTACCTCCCGCGCGGGCTCGTGGGTCACCCTGTCCCGCGGCGTTCGAGGGAGAGGGCGCTCGCTGGCCCTGCAGGCGGGTTGGACTTCGACAACGAGGGGCCGGTCGACGGCAGGCGTCGTCAGCCTCAGCGCGTCGGGCTCGTCGGGTTGGCCCCCGGTGCCCCCTCCCGCCGGAAAGTGGCTGCCGCGCCGTGTGCACGGGAGGACCGCCCAAGATGTCGCGCGCTGCTAGGGCGGCGTTCGTGTTCTGGGGCGATCCCGCCTTTGCACCGGTACGGTGCCTCCGCGGGGAGGTCGGTGCCCCGCTCGTCCGGGAGGATCCGAGCGGGGATCTGCCGGCGGGCTGATGGCCCCTGTCGTCGGTGCCGAGGCGGAGGCGGCTCGAGAAGTCCCCGTCGCCTACGGGATCACCGCCACCATCCGCGCTCCGGGCCTCCGGCTCTTTGTACTTGTCCTCGCCCCTCGAGCGTCGACATGGGCGAGGGCAAGGCTGCAGCGGCGTTCGCTCTGAGGCCATCGCCGCTGCAGTTTGGCCGCCCGTAGAGGGGGTCATTATCGCTGCTGCTGGAGCGGGCGAAGGCGAGCCGTCCGTCGGTCTTCTGTTGCTCCACAGGTCTCTCCCCTCGTCGAGTGGGGTTGTTCGTACCTGCGGAGGCGGAACCGGAGTTCCGTTTGTAACGGCACCTTGAGTGCCGGTGTTTTTGTTCATTGTGGCTGTCGGGGCCTGAACATGTATGTAATTTCGGCACGGAGCCGTGTATTTTCCTCCTTTTCGAGCACTGAGACTCGCCTGTTGGTTGTCTGAACCGCTTCACCAAGCGTGAGTCGCCCCGTGTACAGGTGGCGAGTGAGGTATCCGTATCCCGGAGGCGTAGGAGTTCCTCAGCTCGGTCGGCCTTGTTGTCCGAGGCTTCTCTAACTTAGTTAAAGGAACCCCTCGGCCGCTCTTCGATGAGCCGAGGCCAGGGGTAGCGGCGTCAACATGGACAGAGGCAGAGTTGGCTCGAAAAGGAAACCTGGTTGGCCGGAGCCTAGCCGGGTCGTCCGTTAGCGGGACCGACGCCAGAATTGACCAGCCGAGGCCTCGGGTCGGGCTGATGTCCTTGGAGGGCAGCTGGTCGAGGCCCCGGGGTGACCGGCCGAGCCGCCTGCTCGGGCCAGATTAACGTCCTTGGAGGGTAACTGGCCGAGGCCCCGGGGTGACCGGCCGAGCCGCCTGCTCGGGCCGGATTAACGTCCTTGGAGGGTAACTGGCCGAGGCCCCGGGGTGACCGGTCGAGCCGCCTGCTCGGGCCGGATTCCCAGAGAAGACCCTGGCGGTGATGGCCCGGGCGTGGTGATGACGTCGTCCTCCAGAGTGGAGATCCTCGGACCGCGTCGCCGTCCGAGGCTAGGTTGGCCCTCGCCGAAGGTGTCATCGATGCCAAGGGTGCTGCTGCTCCCTTCAGCCGTCAAGATCTGAGCCTGCAGAATCAGATTGTCTTGTAGCGTGTGTTTCCTGCGGTCGCCGAGGCCTAAACACACCCTCGTCGTGTTGTAAAGCTACGTCTCCTTTCCTTTTATTTCGAGCATCTGGACTGTTTTGTCGGTAACAGAAATGTTTGCGCGAGCAAGAGTTGCTTCTCGCGGAAGGTGATGAGTGAGGTATCCGTATCCCGGAGGTGTAGGAGTCCCTCGGCTCGGTTGGCCTTGCCGCTTACGCGCACTCTTACCCGTCCATGGGGCTCTGTCACCGACGCAGTCGAAAAGGCTCGAAGGATCGCTTCGGCAGAAGAGCTTTCGAGCGTGAAGACTTGTTCGGTCCGCAGAATCACTTATCCGAACGTGAGTTACTTATCGCAGAAGGTGATGAGTGAGGTATCCGTATCCCGGAGGCGTAGGAGTCCCTCGGCTCGGTCTGCCTTGGCTGCTTACGTGTACTCCGTCGTTTTCAGGATCCACTTTCGAAGTAGCCAAAAAGCGCGAAAGACATTCTGGCAGAAAAGATCTTTTTTTGAGGAAAATTTCGACGCGGAGGGGGTTCCCCCCCTTTTAGCCCCTGAGGGAGGGTCGGGCTTTGCCAAGGCAAGGCCGACCCTTCCTTGATGACTAAACTTTGCGTGGGTGCGAGGTATATGATCAACTTGAAAACATCTTAAGGGTAGAAGCGACGTAGCTGTTGGATGTTCCAGGCGTTGTCGTAGACCTCGCCTTGGCTGTTGGCCAGCTTGTATGTTTCGGGCTTCAGAACCTTGGCGATGACGAATGGCCCCTCCCAGGGAGGCGTGAGCTTGTGCCGCCCTCGGGTGTCTTGTCGCAGCCGAAGCACCAGGTCGCCCACCTGGAGGTCTTAGGACCGGACCCCTCGGGCGTGGTAGCGTCGCAGGGACTGCTGTTACCGCGCCGAGTGTAGCAAGACCTGGTCCCGAGTCTCCTCCAGCTGGTCCAGCGAGTTTTCTCGGCTGACTTGGTTGCTTTGGTCGGTGTAGGCCCTCGTCCTTGGAGAGCCGTATTCTAAGTCTATGGGCAAGATGGCTTCGACCCCATAGACTAGAAAGAACGGCGTGAAGCCTGTGGCTCGGCTCGGCGTTGTCCTCAGACTCCAGACCACCGAGGGGAGTTCCTTCATCCATCGCTTGCCGAACTTGTTGAGGTCGTTGTAGATCCGAGGCTTGAGCCCTTGTAGAATCATGCCGTTGGCACGCTCCACCTGCCCATTCATCACGGCGGCCCAGTCCACCCGGATGTGGTGATCCTCGCAGAAGTCCAAGAACTTTCTGCCGGTGAACTGGGTGCCGTTGTCGGTGATGATGGAGTTCAGGACCCCAAAGCGATGGATGATATTGGTGAAGAACGCCACCGCCTGCTCGGACCTGATGCTGTTCAGGGGTCGGACCTCGATCCACTTGGAGAATTTGTCGATGGCGACCAGCAGGTGCGTGTAGCCCCCAGGTGCCTTCTGCAAGGGGCCGACGAGGTCCAGACCCCACACCGCAAAAGGCCAGGTGATGGGTATCGTCTGCAGAGCCTGAGCGGGCAGATGGGTCTGCCTCGCGTAGAATTGGCACCCTTCGTAGGTGCGGACGATTCTGGTAGCGTCGGCCACCATCGTCGGCCAGTAGAAGCCTTGCCGGAAAGCGTTCCCGACAAGGGCTCGAGGCGCTGCGTGATGGCCGCAAGCCCCCGAGTGTATCTCTCGCAGGAGTTCCTGACCTTCGGCGATGGAGATGCATCGCTGGAGGATGCCTGAGGGGCTGCGGTGGTAGAGCTCCTTCTCATCTCCCAGCAAGACGAACGACTTGGCGCGCCGCGCCACCCGCCGAGCCTCGGCTCGGTCGAGGGGTAGCTCTCCTCGGTGGAGATATTGCAAGTACGGGGTCTGCCAGTTTCGATTAGGCGCGACCCCGCTTCGCTCCTCCTCGACGCGCAGTGCCTCACCCTCGGGGGCCGAGGGTGCCTCGGACTGAACCGAGGGCGCCTCGGGTCGAGCCGAGGGTGCCTCGGGTTGAGCCGTGGGTGCCTCGGACTGGGCCGAGGGTACCTCGGGCTTGGACGTGTCGTCGATCTTGACGGAGGGTTGATGCAGGTCTTGGGAGAAGACGTCCGGGGGAACCGTCGTTCGCCTCGAGGCTATTTTAGCCAGCTCGTCCGCAGTCTCGTTGTAGCGCCGAGCGATGTGGTTGAGCTCGAGCCCGTAGAACTTGTCTTCTAGGCGCCGAACCTCATTGCAGTAGGCCTCCATCTTCGGGTCGCGGCAATGGGAGTTCTTCATGACTTGGTCGATGACGAGCTGCGAGTTACCACGAGCGTCGAGGCGTCGGACCCCTAGCTCGATGGCGATCCGCAACTCGTTGACCAGAGCCTCATATTCGGCCACATTGTTGGACGCCGGGAAGTGGAGGCGTAGCACGTAGAGTAGATGCTTTCCGAGGGGCGAGATGAAGAGTAGGCCTGCGCTGGCCCCTGTCTTCATCAGCGACCCGTCGAAGAACATGGTCCAGAGCTCCGGTTGGATCGAAGCCGTCGGTAGCTGGGTGTCGACCCATTCAGCCACGAAGTCCGCCAAGACCTGGGACTTAATGGCTTTCCGAGGAGCGAACGAGATTGTCTCGCCCATGATCTCCACCGCCCACTTTGCAATCCTACCCGAGGCCTCTCGGCACTGGATGATCTCTCCCAGGGGGAAGGATGACACCACAGTTACCGGATGAGACTCGAAGTAGTGTCGCAGCTTCCGTCGCGTTAGGATCACCGCGTACAGCAGCTTCTGAACTTGTGGGTAGCGGATCTTGGTTTCGGACAGTACCTCACTGATGAAGTAGACTGGCCTCTGAACGGGCAATGCATGCCCCTCTTCTTGCCTCTCGACCACAATCGCGGTGCTAACCACCTGGGTGGTCGCGGCGACGTAGACCAGGAGGGCTTCTCCGGCAGCTGGGGGCACCAAGATAGGCGCCTTTGTGAGGAGCGCCTTCAGGTTCTCGAGGGCTTCCTCGGCCTCAGGGGTCCAAGTGAAGCACTCGGCCTTACTTAAGAGGCGGTATAGAGGTAGACCTCTTTCACCGAGGCGTGAGATGAAGCGGCTCAGAGCCGCGAGGCATCCCATGACCCTCTATACGCCTTTCAAGTCCTTGATGGGCCCCATGCTGGTAATGGCTACGATCTTTTCCGGGTTGGCTTCGATGCCCCGCTCGGAGACGATGAACCCCAAGAGCATGCCTTGGGGCACCCCGAAGACACACTTTTCGGGATTGAGCTTGACGCCTTTCGCCTTGAGACATCGGAATGTCGTTTCAAGGTCGAAAAGGAGGTCGGAGGCTTTCCTCGTCTTGACTACGATGTCATCGACGTAGGCCTCGACCGTGCGGCCAATGTGTTCGCCGAACACATGGTTCATGCACCGCTGGTACGTCGCGCCCGCATTCCTCAAACCGAACGGCATGGTGACATAGCAGTACATGCCGAAGGGTGTGATGAAAGAAGTCGCGAGCTGGTCGGACTCTTTCATCTTGATTTGATGATACACTGAGTAGGCATCGAGGAAAGACAGGGTTTCGCACCCAGCAGTGGAATCCACGATTTGGTCGATGCGAGGCAAAGGGTAGGGAACCTTCGGACATGCTTTGTTGAGACCAGTGTAGTCTGCACACATCCGCCATTTCCCCCCTTTCTTTCTCACAAGCACAGGGTTGGCAAGCCATTCGGGATGGAATACCTCTTTGATGAACCCTGCCGCCATTAGCTTGTGAATCTCCTCGCCTATGGCTCTGCGCTTCTCCTCGTCGAATCGGAGCAGCGGCTGCTTGACGGGTCGGGCTCCGGCTCGGATGTCCAGCGAGTGCTCGGCGACATCCCTCGGTACGCCGGGCATGTCCGAGGGACTCCACGCGGAAACGTCGGCGTTCGCGCAGAGAAAGTCGATGAGCACTGCTTCCTATTTGGGATCGAACCCGGAGCCGATCCGGATCTGCTTGGAGGCGTCGCCGCTGGGGTCGAGGGGGACGGACTTAACCCTCTCCGCTGGCTCAAAGTTGCCGGCGTGACGCTTCACGTCTGGCAGCTCCTTAGAGAGGCTCTCCAGGTCGGCGATGAGGGCCTCGGACTCGGCGAGGGCCTCGGCGTACTCCACGCACTCCACGTCGCATTCGAACGCGTGTTTGTACGTAGGGCCGACGGTGATGACCCTGTTGGGGCCCGGCATCTTGAGCTTCAGGTAGGTGTAGTTGGGGACGGCCATGAACTTCGCGTAGCACGGGCTCCCCAGTACCGCGTGGTAGGTTCCTCGGAACCCGACCACCTCGAACGTCAGGGTCTCCCTTCGGAAGTTGGAGGGTGTTTCAAAGCAGACGGGAAGGTCGAGCTATCCGAGGGGTTGGACGCGCTTCCCGAGGATGATCCCATGGAAGGGCGCAGTGCCTGCCCGGACGGAGGACAGATCAACACGCAGGAGCCCAAGGGTCTCGGCGTAGATGATGTTGAGGCTGCTGCCTCCATCCATGAGGACCTTGGTGAGCCTGACGTCACCGATGACGGGGTCGACGACGAGCGGGTATTTCCCCGGGCTCGGCACATGGTCGGGGTGATCGTCTCGGTCGAAGGTGATGGGCTTGTCGGACCAGTCTAGATAGACTGGCGCCGCCACCTTGACCGAGCAGACCTCCCGGCGCTCTTGCTTGCGGTGCCGAGCCGAGGCGTTCGCCGCTTGCCCACCATAGATCATGAAGCAGTCGCGGACCTCAGGGAACTCTCCTGCCTGGTGATCTTCCTTCTTGTCGTCGTCGCGGGCCTTGCCACCCTCCGCGGGTGGCCCGACCCTGTGGAAGTGGCGCCGAAGCATGATGCACTCCTCAAGGGTGTGCTTGACGGGTCCCTGGTGATAGGGGCACGGCTCCTTGAGCATCTTGTCGAAGAGGTTGGCACCTCCGGGGGGCTTCCGAGGGTTCTTGTACTCGGCGGCGGCGACAAGGTCCGCGTCGGCGGCGTCGCGTTTCGTTTGCGACTTCTTCTTGCCCTTCTTCTTGGCGCCGCGCTGAGTTGACGCCTCGGGAGTACCTTCCGATGGGCGGCCCTGGGGCTACTTGTCCTTTCGGAAGATAGCCTCGACCGCCTCCTGGCCGGAGGCGAACTTGGTGGCGATGTCCATCAGCTCGCTCGCCCTGGTGGGGGTCTTGCGGCCCAGCTTGCTCACCAGGTCACGGTAGGTGGTGCCAGCGAGGAACACGCCGATGAAATCCGAGTCGGTGACGTTGGGCAGCTCGGTGCGCTGCTTCGAGAATCGCCGGATGTAGTCTCGGAGAGACTCTCCCGGCTGCTGTCGGCAGCTTCGGAGGTCCCAGGAATTCCCAGGGCGCACATACGTGCCCTGGAAATTGCCGGCGAAAGCTTGGACTAGGTCGTCCCAGTTGGAGATCTGCCCCGGAGGCAGGTGCTCCAACCAGGCGCGAGCGGAGTCGGAGAGGAACAGAGGGAGGTTGCGGATGATGAGGTTGTCATCGTTCGTTCCACCCAGCTGGCAGGCCAGACAGTAGTCCGCGAGCCACAGTTCTGGTCTCGTCTCCCCCGAGTACTTTGTGATAGTAGCCGGGGGTCGGAACCGGGTCGGGAACGGCGCCCGTCGAATGGCTCGGCTGAAGGCTTGCGGACCGGGTGGTTCGGGCGAGGGACTCCGATCCTCCCCACTGTCGTAGCGTCCCCCACGCCTGGGGTGGTAGCCTCGGCGCACCCTCTCATCGAGGTGGGCCCGTCGGTCGTGGTGGTGGTGCTCGTTGCCGAGGCGACCCGGGGCCACAGGCGCGGTGTTGCGCGTGCGCGCGGTGTAGACTGAGGCTTCCCGCATGAATCGGGAAGTCGCAGCATGAGGTTCCGAGGGGTACCCCTGCCTTCGGGAGGCAGAGCTCTCGGCCCGTCGGACCGCGGCACCATCCAGGAGATTCTTGAGCTCTCCTTGGATTCGCCGCCCCTCGGTGGTTGATGGCTCTAGCATCGCGCGAAGAAGCATTGCTGCTGCCGCCAGGTTCTGGCCGACCCCACTGGATGCGGGTGGTGGCCTGATCCTGACGTCGTCGGTGATGTGGCGCTGGAAGCCCTGGGGTAGATGACGTATTTCTCCGGCCGGAGGTTGGCCCGCCCATGCCTGCCCGACGTCCCGACGGATCGGCTCCAGCGCTCCTGCTCCCTCGTCGAGCCCGGCCTGCACCCCGCGGATTTGCTTGAGCTGTGGGTCATGACCCCCCGCCTGAACGGGGACCACAGCTAGCTCCCGTGGGATGTCAACGCGAGGCACCGGCCTAGGGAAGTCACCGTCCTCCGGCATGCCGAGATGGTTGCCTTCGGGGGGACCCCCTAGATCGACGTGGAAGCATTCGCGACTTGGGCCGCGGGCCTCGTCGCCGAGGCTACGGCTACCGTCGGAACAGTCGGAAAGGCAATAGTCGCATGCGGTCATCAAGTCCCGCATGGCACTGGGGTTGCCAAGTCCAGAGAAATCCCAACAGATGCTGGGTTCGTCGTCTTCCTCGGACCCAGAGGGCCCATAGGCCGAGACGTCCGTCAGCCGGTCCCAAGGTGACCGCACACGAAACCCCAGAGAGTCTGGATTTGCCTCTACGAAAGCGCCCGCCAAAGAGAAGTCGCTAGACGGGTTGAGGCTGAAACCGAAAGACGTGGGATGGGAATCGATCGGTACCTTTTGGTCGACGGGTGGTGATAAGGTCGTGTCGGGGACTGACTGCGCCGTCGTCTCAGGTACGAGGGTGACGTCCAGCAAGCTTTTCGCGAGCGTGCTGGCGTCGTCCGCTTGCTCGGGATTGGCGTGTCGCGGGGAGACGGCGCTCGCCTTCGTCTCAAACGCGAGGTCGACGCCCGGTGCGCCCCCCGTTGGGGTGCCGGGACCATCGACTCGCTCGACAGCCGACGAGGCGCTGCCTCCTGCTTGGCCTTGGTTGCCCCGCCTCCTCCTCCGTCGGCGGGGGAGAGGACAGGGTGAGCTTGAAGGTTGCTCCTCCACCACGCGGGGAAGACGTCGCCGATTCCGCCGCCGGCAGGCGGGTTGTCGGCCGCCACCGTTGTTGTCGCACGGCGGTTGAAGGAGTATCATGTCGTAGCTGCCGTCGAGGGATATGAACTCAAGACTCCTGAAACGGAGCACCGTCCCGGGTTGGAGAGGTTGCTGGAGACTGCCCATCTGGAGCTTGACGGGAAGCTGTTCGTCAACACGCAGCAGGCCCCTACCTGGCGCGCCAACTGTCGGCGTTCCGAGACCGGGGGGTCCCTGGGCCGACGAGTGAATGTCGCCGCGTGCCCCAGCCCAGATGGGTCGAGCGCGAGGGCGAGCGCGAAGCGGGGAGAGCGAGGCGGCCGGAGACCGGCGTGAGAGAGGTGGGAATCCCGCGGCCCTCGTGTTCGTCCCGCGCCCAGGTCGGGTGCGCTTGCAGTAGGGGGTTACAAGCGTCCACACGGGAGAGGGAGCGAGCGGCTCCAAGCGAGCGCCTGTTCTCGTCCTCGTCCCCGCGCGGCCAACCCTCTCTAAGAGGGCCCTGGTCCTCCCTTTTATAGGCATAAGGAGAGGATCCAGGTGTACAATGGGGGGTGTAGCAGGGTGCTACGTGTCTAGCGGAGGTGAGCTAGCGCCCTAGGTACATGCCGTTGTGGCAGCCCGAGAGATCTTGGCACCCAGCTGGTGTGATGTCATGGCCGTCGAAGGAGCGATGGAGCTTGGCGGAGGGACAGCTGTCGGAGCGGTTGAGTCCTTGCTGACGTCCTCTTGCTTCCGTAAGGGGGCTGAGAGCCCAAGTCCTCTTGCTGGGTCGAGCGGAGCGGAGTTCGCCGTCTTCTGGGGCTTAGCCCGAGTCCGAGCCCTGGGTCGGGCGGAGTTCGCCGTCTTCCGGGACTTAGCCCGAGTCCGAGCCCTGGGTCGGGCGGAGTTCGCCGTCTTCCGGGACTTAGCCCGAGTCCGAGCCCTAGGTCGGGCGGAGTTTGCCGTCTTCCGGGACTTAGCCCGAGTCCGAGCCCTGGGTCGGGCGGAGCGGAGTTCGTCGTCTTCTGGGGCCGAGCCCAAGTCCGAGCCCTTGTTCGGGCGAAGCGGAGCTTCCTACGGTGCCTCCGGCAGGGCCTGACTGCCTGTCAGTCTTACTCTGTCCAGTGGCACTGCAGTCAGTGTGGCGTAGGCGGCGCTGTCCTTCTGTCAGGCCGGTCAGTGGAGCGGCGAAGTGACGGCGGTCACTTCGGCTCTGCTGGCTGGGGGGTGCGCGCCAGGATAAGGGCGTTAGGCCACCCTTGCATTAAATGCTCCTGCGACTTGGTCGGTCGGTGCGGCGATTTGGTCAGGGTTGCTTCTTAGCAAAGGCAGGGCCTCGGGCGAGCCGGGAATATGTTCGCCGCTGAAGGGGGGCCTCGGGCGAGACGGAAATCCTCCGGGGTCGGCTGCCCTTGTCCGAGGCTAGGCTCGGGTGAGGCGTGAAGCGTCCCGATCCTCTGGGACTCAAATGTGATACAATTACTAGTCCCAGGAGGCTAGTAAACACATTTATACATCAGATGATACCAAATCTGTTTAAACGAGACAAACCTACAAAGGTGGCGAACAACTTTAAGAGTTGGTCCACAACTCGGGACATATCATCAGAGTGGGGCTGAAGCAGCCCGATATACGCAGCGAAGCAATTCAGCGGTCCAACAGCCACAGGCAAGGTTGGGAACAGTCGTAACTCTTACCCGATCTCCTTTTTCTGAAAAACAACAAATAAGCAAGGGTGAGTACAAACGTACTCAGCAGCCCACCTTCACCCGCGGAATGGGGAAATCAGATATAATGCATGGAATATGTGGAGCTCGGGATATTTTGCAGAAACAACAATATTTAATGCAGAGTTGTTTTGAAAAACATTTTGTATTTTTGCAAAGCGCATCCTCTCCAAAAGGAGCAGGAAGTTTTTCAGTATTATAACAAAATCCCCTGGACTAAACCATCCAGGCATCTCAGCAGTTTCCCACTGGTTTTCCTTTTCAAAAACCGCTACTGGACTTCCCGTCCACCATAGCTCACGGCTCAACCGCCGAACCTTTTTAAAAACCACTTTTCTCAAAACCATCTCTTTTTTTGGAAAACAAAACATTAATTGCCATACCATACCAGACTCGTCCATTCCTGTGGACACAGACTATTCGAATAGGTTTTCAAACTCTGCGCAGAGGTGTACACTTTACCCACTAGTCCGGCTCTGCGATCTCATGATCAATGAGATCCGAATCCGAATCTCTTTCTTTCCCCGCACGTCCTAACCTTAACGGTTATCCGGAAGGAGTCAGGCCACCACCATGTCCAAACCGGACAAAACTTTCCCCCTCCTTATCCTCCCGGTGCTCCCCAGCCTTCATAACCCTGGGGTTGGACCGTACGAGTTCAGATTGAGTGACTGCCCACACAGTCTCGAGTGGTTGTACTATTAAAGAGTACAGGTAGTGAAGATGACAAACCGGTCCTTATATGAGGGGACAATCCTTCTGCTCACGCCTAAACCAGCTGAGCCAACACCTTAGGCCCTCCCCTAAACCAGGGAGTCCCTGATCATCCCTACTCAAAGGTGATAAGGGTGAAAACCCTTCATCAAACACATTTTGAAAAGCATTTTCTTTTGGAAACTCACACCTTTCCTCAAATCATTTGTAACAAATATATCAGGGATTGATTGCGGCAAGCGGCTGGGTGGCCATAATAACTTGTCTCAAAGTCATATCATGCATAAAATAACAGGCTGAGGGTTGTGGTTGAAAAATCATAGGTAATTTATGCATCAAAGGGATCCAGTGAGCTTGCCGTGCTTATTCGGCGAAGGGGGAAGGAGAGCTCGCGGAACTGGCTTCTGGCTCCACCGCCTGGCGTAGACTTGCAGATCTGGCCTCCACGAGATGGCACGAACGCTCCGATAACTATGCAACATGAACAAGCAAACATACAAACCAACAAGTATAGCAACAAATATTTAGTATAGTGGTTAGAATAGTGATATATGGATGGGTAGAGTCTTGAGTAGAATCTATGTCATGTGGTGTTGTGATATTACTGGTGGTGGAGCGGAGGTGCTTACCAGGAGGGTGGACTGGAGGCGAAGCGACACTACGCGTGTAGCCGGCAGAGCGGAGTAACTGAGTGGGTAGGAGTTTTCCTTGGCTGAGGGTGTGGAGTGTGTGTGGAGAGGGAGAGGGTAGCTGGGTGTATTTATAGCTAGGTGTATGTGGTGTAGCACAGTGAAGTTCACTGTTGGTGAGAATAGTGACGAATGAATCGTCTGACTTGGTATGAACATGAGAGTTATAGGCAGAATATGGGACAAGAGTATTTTGGGAGTTTTCTGGAACATGAACCATGCTTAAGGGGTGACATGGCTGGATAGGGAATAGTTTGATAAAAATTTAGAAACGAGAATTATTGGAATCTGAGTTTGGGAGCCTGGTTCGAAGGAATCTCAAAGTTAAGCGTGCTCAACTCGGAGAAACCTGGGATGGGTGACCAGATGGGAAGTTCCCTACTGGAAGGAAAATCACAGTCACCGGAGTTCGTATGACTGGAATATGGGTCTGGCTGGTCTTAGGTGGACTGGACAGCATGATGGATTAGTAGTTGAAATTTGGGATGACTGGATGACCGATGAATAGGGACTATGAACGAACGATGAACGATCGAATGATCGAACGAACGAACGATCGGAATTTCGGCAGCATAACGGCAGGAAAAAGATTATTTGGAAGAACGATGAATAGGGACTATGAACGAACGATGAATAGGAACTATGAACGAACGATGAACGATCGAATGATCGAATGAACGATCGATCGGAATTTCGGCAGCATAACGGTAGGAAAAAGATTATTTGGACGAACGAACGGACGAACGATCGAACGATCGGACGAACGGACGAACGAACCATGAACGATCGGACGAACGATCGAACGATCGGACGAACGAACGAACAAACTAAGAACAGGGGACGAACGATCGAAGAACGATCGAACGATCCTTGTGCTAGTGTGTGCTTGTGTGGAACATGGAGTGGGTGTGTGTGTGGGGGGGGGGGGGGGGGGGGGGGGAGAGAGTTGCCATGAAATGGCTTGGGGTGGGATGGGAGGAGGCCCTTGCCCCTCTATTTATAGCCATGGTGGGGGGGATTAGGGGGAGGGATGAGAGGATTAGTGGGAGGGATGAGAGGATTAGTGGGAGATTAGCATGTATTTGTCTTGTATAAGTGAGATTTGCTTGTAGAGCTCACCGTATGACACCGGAGGCATACGTATACGTATGGGCATGAGGAAAGTTATGAAGGAAATATTTATAGGGACTTGAAAAATGATTCTAAAGGTATTTCTCAAGAGGAAAATACTTGGAGATATATCGGTGGAATATCTGGGCAATATTTCTAGAAAGAACTTGAGGGGGATTACTGGGGAAATATCCGGGCAGTATTTCTGGAACAAATTTGAGGGGGGTCACTGAGGAAATATTTGTAGGATATTTTGAGGAGGATTTTGGAGAGAATATAGACCACTATAATTTATTTGCTGATATCAACTCGCAAACAAACATTTTGAAATGAAATTTGAAATTCATTTTGAATTTAGAGCGAGTTTGAGAAAATTTCAAGATTTGAATTTTTGGGATGCTACAAATCTACCCCACTTAAAATGAATCTCGTCCTCGAGATTTGGCTTAGAAGGGTTATGGGTATAGCTTTACTTCAGCTACAAATCTTTGCTTTGCAGACTCTTCGAGGAGATGGAGCTTCAACAAAATCTGGTTCTTGAGGAGCATCTGATTGCCAATTGTAAACGCTGATTCTGGCTACTCAAAGATCATCTTCAGGCTTCTAGGTTTCGCTTGGCAGCTAGCTTATTGAAGAAGCATCGATGCCAACACGCAAACCTTCCTCTTGCGAACTCCCACATGGATTCCTTCCTTGATTAGTCTTCTGGTGCTTCATCAACAAAACTTGAGTGGCCACTTCTTCATCCAGAAACTTATATGCTTTAATGATCTGGTCCTCCACAAACTTGCTACAGACCTTCTTCTTTTCTCCACAGCAGGAACCTTACTGGAACACTACCCCACTTAAAAAGAATGAGGGTAGAACTCTTGAATCTTGGGGATTTGAACTCCTTGAAGTACCTCATAACAAGGGTGTTACGGGGCCTTCTTCTGTTGTTGCTGCTTGACCAGGCTGCGGAGTGATGACTGACACAAGGTTGATTCTGGGAGAACCTTCTTCTCATCTTCTCTTCACTATCTTCTTTTCACTGCTCCTTTCTTTCTCTTTGCTCTTCCCACTCGAGGATTCTATCAAAGAGTATTACTATCATACACTGGAGGAAACCAAAGACTATGAACCATGTGCAACAGTCTTCAACCCAAGAATCACCAAGCATTGTGATCTTAGGGGCGAGGGAGTGGAAAATGGAGTTGCTTGCGATTTGGCAGAGGGGGTTTATCTGGAATGTGCTTTGCTTTGAGCTAGATGGGCGTTGAGGGAGCTGGTGGGGGGGGGGTTTATCAGGTGTGTGCTTTTCTTGGGACGGGAACTGAGGGAGTTGGTGCGGAGTTTTATAGGTGAGCGGTGGTGTTTGGTTGTGGAGTCGGTGGTGATGTGGCAGCAGGTGCGATGGAGGGGAAGGGGGGGCCTAGTGTTGTCGGCGATGATGGCGGCGGCGGGTGCGCTGCAAAGGGGGCGTGGGCGGCGGTAGTGTGCTGCAAAAGGGGGGGGACGTGGGGCGGTGGTAGTGCGCATGGAGGCGGGCACGCGTGCGAGGGGCATGGGTGAGTGGTGGGGTCAATGACCCTGATGTTTGTGGTCTCTGGTTCCAAGAATCTTTGCCTCTCTGTATGGTAATAACTCCTTCTGTCCTCTTTTCCTGTTTACTTTGACTCAGGGGCAGTGCTTTGATTCTCACGGTCGGTCCTTTTGACTAAGCGGCTGGACTGGTTCCTTCTGTAGCTTGTTCCAGGCTTCAAGGGTGAGCTTCCCGGTGTCTTCTTCGATAAGGTGCTTTTCTCTTGAGATGGGTTAAGATGAGAATGGAAGAATAAGGTGAGGATTAGCTCTAATTTGTGATCTACGTTTTTAGAGAAAACCTTTCTTAAAAAGAAAGAGAACACACAAGCTCAGCAATAGTAAGCATAAACAAATCAAATGTTTTGAATAAGGGAAGAATAGAGTTTTTCCAAAGCACGGACTACTCAGATTCGGGGGCTAAGCATAACTACTATTGCTTGGCTCCTGAATTGAGAACTATGCTAAATGCAACTTATGAGCACTAACGTTAAAGCATCACATATGCACTCCAAAGGGAAGAAAACATCAAGCGAAATTAATTTTGAAATGCCCTAGGGGGCCACACAATTAGAGTTTTTCAAAACACGGTCTACACGATTACCTCTCATACATGCAGGGTTCTAGCCAAAGTGAAGAAAAACTTCACTACCTAATGCACGCAGAGGACTGGGTATAGCTAACTCAGATCTGGCAGCTTCTCTTCTGGCAAGGCTGACACACAACTTCAATCTGAGATATCTCCTGGATGGGTCAACAGGGAGCTGATGTTGATAACTTTTTCTGGCGGCGACTGAGATGGCAAGACGTGGTCGAACTCTTCTTCAAGATGGACTGGCTCTTGTAGCTCCTCTGAGGGCGGCGGTGCTGGCGGGGTGCTTGCAGCTTCTTCCTTGACCTCAAGGGACGGTGCTGGAATCTTCTTCATGGTGAGGGGCTCAAACAACTCTGGCTGGGGATCTTGGGAGGATTCAGGGTGCTCTTGTTTATCCATAGCCTTAGGGGAGACTGGAATTCCTTCCAAGACTATGGTTCCTTCTGGGAGTTCCCAAGCCTTCTTCTCTCCTCTGATAGAGACCGGGTGACCTTGAAGAATCTGGGGATCTTCAGCTCTCCTGGGTTGAACTGGGTTGGATGGAGCGGGCTCTTGGATCCGCAGGGCTCTACGTTGGTTATGGGTTACCAAGTAGGCCTCCATCAGCTTCTGGACATGCTCATCCTTGGCTTGCTTCAGGGCTTCAACAGCAATGACTTCACGACTTTCTAAGGCAGCTACACGGGCTTGAGCTGTGGTGAGATCCACATGGAGCTTACGGTTGAGCTTCTCTGCATCTTCTGCTCGGGCAATCATCTGACGGTGGTGCCGGGCCAAGAAATCATACTGGGCATCCAGGGTGAGCAGGTATGCAGTGAGGTACACGACTGTGGGGTCGTCCTCAAGCAGCTGCTGCTCTTCTAATGCACGCATCCTGGCCATCCAAACTGGACGGTCTCTCTGAAAGGGCGGAAAGAATCTGAGCGGGGTGTCGGCCACTTCTTCTTCATAGATCTGACACAGAGCCCTCAATGCCTTGCGAGCGACGACTTGGCAGGTGTCTTTGAATCTGTGCCCAGCAGTAGTGACACTCCATTCCACATGGTGCGGACTGGATCCAATGTATACAGTCACGACACACTTCTCTGTGCCATGCTCGATGAATTCACGACCATCATACTCTGGCTGGCTCCTGATTCCGAGGCGGACTGTGCATGCTCTCAGCAACTTGGGGAAACCATCTTCATTCTGGCAGAAGCTGGTTTGGCACTGAACCTCCATCTGACTTCTGAGAGAAGGAAAGGGGGAAAACATTTTTGAAATGAAGGGATGAGAGCAAGAATTTTTTTAAGAAAATAGTTTTGACACAAAAACTTTTGATCGGGCTAAGGGTTACGTCCTGCGGCCAACCTAACAGTTCTGATACCACCTGAAGCGTCCCGATCCTCTGGGACTCAAATGTGATACAATTACTAGTCCCAGGAGGCTAGTAAACACATTTATACATCAGATGATACCAAATCTGTTTAAACGAGACAAACCTACAAAGGTGGCGAACAACTTTAAGAGTTGGTCCACAACTCGGGACATATCATCAGAGTGGGGCTGAAGCAGCCCGATATACGCAGCGAAGCAATTCAGCGGTCCAACAGCCACAGGCAAGGTTGGGAACAGTCGTAACTCTTACCCGATCTCCTTTTTCTGAAAAACAACAAATAAGCAAGGGTGAGTACAAACGTACTCAGCAGCCCACCTTCACCCGCGGAATGGGGAAATCAGATATAATGCATGGAATATGTGGAGCTCGGGATATTTTGCAGAAACAACAATATTTAATGCAGAGTTGTTTTGAAAAACATTTTGTATTTTTGCAAAGCGCATCCTCTCCAAAAGGAGCAGGAAGTTTTTCAGTATTATAACAAAATCCCCTGGACTAAACCATCCAGGCATCTCAGCAGTTTCCCACTGGTTTTCCTTTTCAAAAACCGCTACTGGACTTCCCGTCCACCATAGCTCACGGCTCAACCGCCGAACCTTTTTAAAAACCACTTTTCTCAAAACCATCTCTTTTTTTTGGAAAACAAAACATTAATTGCCATACCATACCAGACTCGTCCATTCCTGTGGACACAGACTATTCGAATAGGTTTTCAAACTCTGCGCAGAGGTGTACACTTTACCCACTAGTCCGGCTCTGCGATCTCATGATCAATGAGATCCGAATCCGAATCTCTTTCTTTCCCCGCAAGTCCTAACCTTAACGGTTATCCGGAAGGAGTCAGGCCACCACCATGTCCAAACCGGACAAAACTTTCCCCCTCCTTATCCTCCCGGTGCTCCCCAGCCTTCATAACCCTGGGGTTGGACCGTACGAGTTCAGATTGAGTGACTGCCCACACAGTCTCGAGTGGTTGTACTATTAAAGAGTACAGGTAGTGAAGATGACAAACCGGTCCTTATATGAGGGGACAATCCTTCTGCTCACGCCTAAACCAGCTGAGCCAACACCTTAGGCCCTCCCCTAAACCAGGGAGTCCCTGATCATCCCTACTCAAAGGTGATAAGGGTGAAAACCCTTCATCAAACACATTTTGAAAAGCATTTTCTTTTGGAAACTCACACCTTTCCTCAAATCATTTGTAACAAATATATCAGGGATTGATTGCGGCAAGCGGCTGGGTGGCCATAATAACTTGTCTCAAAGTCATATCATGCATAAAATAACAGGCTGAGGGTTGTGGTTGAAAAATCATAGGTAATTTATGCATCAAAGGGATCCAGTGAGCTTGCCGTGCTTATTCGGCGAAGGGGGAAGGAGAGCTCGCGGAACTAGCTTCTGGCTCCACCGCCTGGCGTAGACTTGCAGATCTGGCCTCCACGAGATGGCACGAACGCTCCGATAACTATGCAACATGAACAAGCAAACATACAAACCAACAAGTATAGCAACAAATATTTAGTATAGTGGTCAGAATAGTGATATATGGATGGGTAGAGTCTTGAGTAGAATCTGTGTCATGTGGTGTTGTGATATTACTGGTGGTGGAGCGGAGGTGCTTACCAGGAGGGTGGACTGGAGGCGAAGCGACACTACGCGTGTAGCCGGCAGAGCGGAGTAACTGAGTGGGTAGGAGTTTTCCTTGGCTGAGGGTGTGGAGTGTGTGTGGAGAGGGAGAGGGTAGCTGGGTGTATTTATAGCTAGGTGTATGTGGTGTAGCACAGTGAAGTTCACTGTTGGTGAGAATAGTGACGAATGAATCGTCTGACTTGGTATGAACATGAGAGTTATAGGCAGAATATGGGACAAGAGTATTTTGGGAGTTTTCTGGAACATGAACCATGCTTAAGGGGTGACATGGCTGGATAGGGAATAGTTTGATAAAAATTTAGAAACGAGAATTATTGGAATCTGAGTTTGGGAGCCTGGTTCGAAGGAATCTCAAAGTTAAGCGTGCTCAACTCGGAGAAACCTGGGATGGGTGACCAGATGGGAAGTTCCCTACTGGAAGGAAAATCACAGTCACCGGAGTTCGTATGACTGGAATATGGGTCTGGCTGGTCTTAGGTGGACTGGACAGCATGATGGATTAGTAGTTGAAATTTGGGATGACTGGATGACCGATGAATAGGGACTATGAACGAACGATGAACGATCGAATGATCGAACGAACGAACGATCGGAATTTCGGCAGCATAACGGCAGGAAAAAGATTATTTGGAAGAACGATGAATAGGGACTATGAACGAACGATGAATAGGAACTATGAACGAACGATGAACGATCGAATGATCGAATGAACGATCGATCGGAATTTCGGCAGCATAACGGTAGGAAAAAGATTATTTGGACGAACGAACGGACGAACGATCGAACGATCGGACGAACGGACGAACGAACCATGAACGATCGGACGAACGATCGAACGATCGGACGAACGAACGAACAAACTAAGAACAGGGGACGAACGATCGAAGAACGATCGAACGATCCTTGTGCTAGTGTGTGCTTGTGTGGAACATGGAGTGGGTGTGTGTGTGGGGGGGGGAGAGAGTTGCCATGAAATGGCTTGGGGTGGGATGGGAGGAGGCCCTTGCCCCTCTATTTATAGCCATGGTGGGGGGGATTAGGGGGAGGGATGAGAGGATTAGTGGGAGGGATGAGAGGATTAGTGGGAGATTAGCATGTATTTGTCTTGTATAAGTGAGATTTGCTTGTAGAGCTCACCGTATGACACCGGAGGCATACGTATACGTATGGGCATGAGGAAAGTTATGAAGGAAATATTTATAGGGACTTGAAAAATGATTCTAAAGGTATTTCTCAAGAGGAAAATACTTGGAGATATATCGGTGGAATATCTGGGCAATATTTCTAGAAAGAACTTGAGGGGGATTACTGGGGAAATATCCGGGCAGTATTTCTGGAACAAATTTGAGGGGGGTCACTGAGGAAATATTTGTAGGATATTTTGAGGAGGATTTTGGAGAGAATATAGACCACTATAATTTATTTGCTGATATCAACTCGCAAACAAACATTTTGAAATGAAATTTGAAATTCATTTTGAATTTAGAGCGAGTTTGAGAAAATTTCAAGATTTGAATTTTTGGGATGCTACAAGGCGTGATCGTGTCCCTCGAATGGACTGATCCCTGACTTAATCGCACCCATCAGGCCTTTGTAGCTTCGTGCTGATGGGGGTTACCAGCTGAGAATTAGGAGCCTTGAGGGTACCCCTAATTACGGTCCCCGACATGGCCGTAAGGTGTGATTCCTTAGGGTCGGCTTGAAATCTTGCACACATGCATACAGAAAGCATAATGTCTGGTCGAGATGCACATAAATAGAGTAATGAACCTATCATTGAACGGTATACCTTTTGATCGACGGATTTACCTCCCGTGTCGAGGTCGAGATGCCCATTGGTTCCCATGGGTGTCTTGATGGGCTTGACATCCTTCATTCCAAACTTG
The DNA here is from genome assembly GCA_029449295.1 of Zea luxurians. Classification (NCBI taxonomy): domain Eukaryota; kingdom Viridiplantae; phylum Streptophyta; class Magnoliopsida; order Poales; family Poaceae; genus Zea; species Zea luxurians. The sequence goes on along the minus strand of JAOPSE010000016.1, from coordinate 33,567,279 downwards.
GTTAGAATGTATTGAGTGTACTTCGTTTGGCTAATGAAGGTGCCCTCTTGGAGTTGCTTGACTTGGAATCCTAGAAAATACTTCAACTCCCCCATCATTGACATCTCGAATTTTTGTGTCATGATCCTACTAAATTCTTCACATGTAGATTTGTTAGTAGACCCAAATATAATATCATCAACATAAATTTGGGATACAAACAAATCATTGTCAAGAGTTTTAGTGAATAAAGTAGGATCGGCTTTGCCGACTTTGAAGCCATTAGCAATAAGGAAATCTCTTAGGCATTCATACCATGCTCTTGGGGCTTGCTTGAGCCCATAAAGCGCCTTAGAGAGCCTATAGACATGGTTAGGGTACTCACTATCTTCAAAGCCGGGAGGTTGCTCAACATAGACCTCCTCCTTGATTAGTCCATTGAGGAAGGCACTCTTCATGTCCAATTGATAAAGCTTGAAGCCATGGTAAGTAGCATAGGCTAATAATATGCGAATTGACTCAAGCCTAGCTACGGGTGCATAGGTTTCACCAAAATCCAAACCTTCGACTTGAGAGTATCCTTTGGCCACAAGTCGAGCTTTGTTCCTTGTCACCACACCATGCTCGTCTTGCTTGTTGCGGAAGACCCATTTGGTTCCTACAACATTTTGGTTAGGACGTGGAACTAAATGTCATACCTCATTCCTAGTGAAATTGTTGAGCTCCTCTTGCATCGCCATCACCCAATCCGAATCTTGGAGTGCTTCCTCTACCATGTGTGGCTCAATAGAGGAAACAAAAGAGTAATGCTCACAAAAATGTGCAACACGAGATCGAGTGGTTACCCCCTTATGAATGTCGCCAAGGATGGTGTCGACGGGGTGATCTCGTTGGATTGCTTGGTGGACTCTTGGGTGTGGCGGCCTTGGCTCTTCATCCTCCTTGTCTTGATCATTTGCATCTTCCCCTTGATCATTGCCGTCATCTTGAGGTGGCTCATCTCTTTGATCTTCTCCTTCATCAACTTGAGCCTCGTCCTCATTTTGAGTTGGTGGAGATGCTTGCGTGGAGGAGGAAGGTTGATCTTGTGCATGTGGAGGCTCTTCGGATTCCTTAGGACACACATCCCCAATGGACATGTTCCTTAGCGCGATGCACGGAGCCTGTTCTTCACCTATCTCATCAAGATCAACTTGCTCTACTTGAGAGCCGTTAGTCTCATCAAACACAACGTCACAAGAAACTTCAACTAGTCTTGAGGACTTGTTAAAGACTCTATATGCCCTTGTGTTTGAGTCATATCCTAGTAAAAAGCCTTCTACAGTTTTAGGAGCAAATTTAGATTTTCTACCTCTTTTAACAAGAATAAAGCATTTGCTACCAAAAACTCTAAAATATGAAATATTGGGCTTTTTACCGGTTAGGAGTTCATAGGATGTCTTCTTAAGGATTCGGTGTAGATATAACCGATTGATGGCGTAGCAGGCGGTGTTGACCGCCTCGGCCCAAAACCGATCCGGTGTCTTGTACTCATCAAGCATGGTTCTTGCCATGTCCAATAGAGTTCGATTCTTCCTCTCCACTACACCATTTTGTTGTGGGGTGTAGGGAGAAGAAAATTCATGCTTGATGCCCTCCTCCTCAAGGAATCTTTCAATTTGAGAGTTCTTGAACTCCGTCCCGTTGTCGCTTCTAATTTTCTTGATACTTAAGCCGAACTCATTTTGAGCCCGTCTCAAGAATCCCTTTAAGGTCTCTTGGGTATGGGATTTTTCCTGTAAAAAGAACACCCAAGTGAAGCGGGAATAATCATCCACAATAACTAGACAGTACTTACTCCCGCCGATGCTTATGTAAGCGATCGGGCCGAATAAATCCATGTGTACGAGCTCCAGTGGCCTGTCACTTGTCATGATGTTCTTGTGTGGATGATGAGTGCCAACTTGCTTCCCGGCTTGGCATGCGCTACAAATCCTATCTTTCTCAAAATGAACATTTGTTAGTCCTAAAATGTGCTCTCCCTTTAGAAGCTTATGAAGATTCTTCATTCCAACATGGGCTAGTCAGCGGTGCCAGAGCCAACCCATGTTAGTCTTAGCAATTAAGCAAGTGTCGAGTTCAGCTCTATCAAAATCTACCAAGTATAGCTGACCCTCTAACACTCCCTTAAAAGCTATTGAATCATCACTTCTTCTAAGGACAGTGACACCTACATCAGTAAATAGACAGTTGTAGCCCATTTGACATAATTGCGAAACGGAAAGCAAATTGTAATCCAAAGAATCTACAAGAAAAACATTGGAAATGGAATGGTCAGGAGATATAGCTATTTTACCCAAACCTTTGACCAAACCTTGGTTTCCATCCCCGAATGTGATAGCTCGTTGGGGATCTTGGTTTTTCTCGTAGGAGGAGAACATCTTCTTCTCCCCTGTCATGTGGTTTGTGCACCCGCTATCGATGATCCAACTTGAGCCCCCGGATGCATAAACCTACAAAACAAGTTTAGTTCTTGACTTTAGGTACCCAAACGGTTTTGGGTCCTTTGGCATTAGAAACAAGAACTTTGGGTACCCAAACACAAGTCTTGGAGCCCTTGTGTTTGCCCCCAACAAACTTGGCAACTACCTTGCCGAATTTGTTAGTCAAAACATAAGATGCATCAAAAGTCTTAAATAAAATGCCATGATCATTTGATGCACTAGGAGTTTTCTTTCTAGGCAACTTAGCATGGGTTGGTTGCCTAGAGCTAGATGTCTCACCCTTATACATAAAAGCATGGTTAGGGCCAGAGTGAGACTTCCTAGAATGAATTCTCCTAATTTTGCTCTCGGGATAACCGGCAGGGTACAAAATGTAACCCTCGTTATCCTGAGGCATGGGAGCCTTGCCCTTAACAAAGTTAGACAAATTTTTAGGAGGGTCACTAAGTTTGACATTGTCTCCCCTTTGGAAGCCAATGCCATCCTTGATGCCAGGGCGTCTCCCATTATAGAGCATACTTCTAGCAAATTTAAACTTTTCATTCTCTAAGTTATGCTCGGCAATTTTAGCATCTAATAATGCTATATGATCATTTTGTTGTTTAATTAAAGCCATGTGATCATGAATAGCATCAATATCAATATCTCTACATCTAGCACAAATAGACACATGCTCAATAGTAGATGTAGAGGGTTTGCAAGAATTAAGTTCAACAATGTTAGCACGCAAAATATCATTGTTATCTCTAAGATTGGAAATTGTAATATTGCAAACATCTAATTCTTTAGCCTTAGCAAACAATTTCTCATTCTCATCTCTAAGGCTAGCAAGAGAAATATTCAACTCATCAATCCTAGCAAGTAAATCAACATTATCATCTCTAGGATTGGAAGTTGAAACATTACAAACATGAGAATCAACCTTAGCAATTAATTTAGCATTTTCATTTCTAAGGTTGGCAATAGTGTCATGGCAAGCGCTTAGCTCACTAGATAGTTTTTGACATTTTTCTATTTCTAGAGCATAAGCATTTTTAACCTTAACATGTTTCTTGTTTTCCTTAATTAGGAAGTCCTCTTGGGAATCCAAAAGGTCATCCTTTTCATGAATAGCACTAATTAATTCATTTAATTTTTCCTTTTGTTCCATGTTAAGGTTGGCAAAAAGGGTACGCAAGTTATCCTCCTCATCACTAGCATTTTCATCACTAGAAGACTCATATTTAGTGGAGGATTTAGATTTAACCTTCTTCTTTTTGCCGTCCTTTGCCATGAGGCACTTGTGGCCGATGTTGGGGAAGAGGAGTCCTTTGGTGACGGCGATGTTGGCGGCGTCCTCGTCATCGGAGGAGGAGTCGGTGGAGCTCTCGTCGGAGTTCCACTCGCGGCACACGTGGGCATCGCCGCCCTTCTTCTTGTGGTACCTCTTCTTTTCTCTCCTCTTGCCCTTCTTGTCGTTATCCCTGTCACTGTCACTTGATAATGGACATTTAGCAATAAAGTGACCGGGCTTACCACACTTGTAGCAAACCTTCTTGGAACGGGATTTCTAATCCTTCCCCTTCCGTTGCTTGAGGATTTGGCGAAAGCTTTTGATAATTAAAGCCATCTCCTCATTGTCGAGCTTGGAGGCGTCAATTGGTTGTCTACTCGGTGTAGACTCCTCCTTCTTGTCCTCCGTCGCCTTAAATGCCACCGGTTGCGCTTCGGACGTGGAGGGTTCATCAAGCTCGTTGATCTTCTTTGAGCCTTTAATCATACATTCAAAGCTCACAAAATTCCCGATTACTTCCTCGGGAGTCATTAGTGTATATCTTGGGTTACCACGAATTAATTGTACTTGAGTAGGGTTAAGGAAAATAAGTGATCTCAAAATAACCTTAACCACCTCGTGGTCATCCCATTTCTTGCTCCCGAGGTTGCGCACTTGGTTCACCAAGGTTTTGAGCCGGTTGTACATATCTTGTGGCTCCTCCCCTTGGCGAAGACGGAAGCGACCGAGCTCCCCCTCGATCGTTTCTCGCTTGGTGATCTTGGTGAGTTCATCACCTTCGTGTGCGGTCTTGAGTAAGTCCCGAATCTCCTTCGCATTCTTCAATCCTTGCACCTTGTTATATTCCTCTCTACTTAGAGAGGCGAGGAGAATGGTTGTGGCTTGGGAATTGAAGTGCTCGATTTGGGCCACTTCATCCACATCATAGTCGTCATCCCCTACAGATGGTACCTGTGCACCAAACTCGACAACATCCCATATACTTTTGTGGAGTGAGGTTAGATGAAATCGCATTAAATCACTCCACCTAGCATAGTCTTCACCATCAAACGTTGGTGGTTTGCCTAATGGGACGGAAAGCAAAGGTGCATGTTTAGAAATGCGAGGGTAGCGTAAGGGGATCTTACTATACTTCTTACGCTCTTGGCGCTTAGAAGTGACGGACGCCGCGTCGGAGCCGGAGGTGGATGTCGATGAAGAATCGGTCTCGTAGTAGACCACCTTCCTCATCCTCTTTTTCTTGTCCCCACTCCGATGCGGCTTGTGGGAAGAGGATTTTTCCTTCTTCTCTTTGTGGTGTGAAGAAGAAGATCTTTTCTCCTTCCGTTTGGAGGAGTCCTTCTTCTTCTCCTTCCTCTTGGTGCGGGACTCTTCCGATGAAGTGCTCCCGTGACTCGTAGTGGGCTTGTCGCCGGTCTCCATCTCCCTCTTGGTGTGATCTCCCGACATCACTTCGAGCGGTTAGGCTCTAATGAAGCACCAGGCTCTGATACCAATTGAAAGTCGCCTAGAAGGGGGTGAATAGGGCGAAACTGAAATTTACAAAATTAATCACAACTACAAGCCGGATTAGCGTTAGAAATAATAATGAGTCCGAGAGAGAGGGCGCAAAACAAATCGCAAGCGAATGAAGAGTGTGACACGCGGATTTGTTTTACCGAGGTTCGGTTCTCGCAAACCTACTCCCCGTTGAGGAGGCCACAAAGGCCGGGTCTCTTTCAACCCTTACCCTCTCTCAAACGGTCCCTCGGACCGAGTGAGCTTTCTCTTCTCAAATGTTTGGAACACAAAGTTCCCACAAGGACCACCATAAGATTGGTGTCTCTTGCCTCAATTACAAGTGAGTATGATCGCAATGAAGAATCAAAGAAGGAAGAAAGCAATCCAAGCGCAAGAGCTCGAAAGAACACCAGCAAATCTCTCTCACTAATCACTAGGACGTTGTGTGGAGTTTGGAGAGGATTTGTTCACTTTGGTGTGTCTAGAATTGAATGCTAGAGCTCTTGTAAGTAGTTGAAGTGGGAAAACTTGGATGACTTGAATGTGGGGTGGTTGGGGGTATTTATAGCCCCAACCACCAAACTAGCCGTTTGGGTGCAGGCTGTCTGTCGTATGGTGCACCGGATAGTCCGGTGCGCCAGCCACGTCACCCGAACGTTGGGGTTCCGACCGTTGGAGCTCTGACGCAGGGCCTGTCTTGATGTCAGGTGGCACACCGGACATACACTGTAGAGTGTCCGGTGCGCCTGTTCGCGCGTGCCTGACTCCTGCGCGCTCTGGCACGCAATTAATGCGCCTGCAGGTGACCGTTGGCGCCAGAAGTAGCCGTTGCCCCGCAGTTACACTGGACATGTCCGGTGAATTATAGCGGAGCAGCCGAAGCGAATTCCCGAGGCTGCCGAGTTCGGAGCCGCGTCCTCTTGGAGCACCGGACACTGTCCGGTGTACACCGGACAGTCCGGTGAATTATAGCGTGCCGACTCTGAGAATTCCCGAAGGTGAAGAGTTTGAAGTCGGTCTTCCCTGGTGCACCGGACACTGTCCGGTGGTGCACCGGACAGTCCGGTGCGCCAGACCAGGGTGCCTTCAGTTGTCCCTTTGCTCCTTTGTTTGAACCCTTTTTCTAGGTCTTTTTATTGGCTTATGGTGAACCTTTGTACCTGTAGAACTTATAAACTTGGGCAAACTAGTTAGTCCAATTATTTGTGTTGGGCAATTCAACCACCAAAATTAGTTATAGGAAATAGGTGTAAGCCTAATTCCCTTTCACTTCCGCCAGGCTCCAGCGCTCCTCCGACGGCCACGACACCACACAAACTGGGTGCCAAAACCTCTCCGGCTGCCACGATGGCATGTACTTAGGGCGCTAGCTCTCCTCCGCTAGACACGTTAGCACACTGCTACACCCCCCATTGTACACCTGGATCCTCTCCTTACGCCTATAAAAGGGAGGTCCAGTGCCCTCTTACAGAGGGTTGGCCGCGCGGGGAAGGACGGGACGGCGCTCGCGCAAGGCCGCTCGCTCCCTCCCGCGTGGACGCTTGTAACCCCCTACTACAAGCGCACCCGACCTAGGCGCGGGGCTAACACGAAGGCCGCGGGTTCCACCTCCCATGCCTGTCTCCCTCCGGCTGCTTTCCCCCCTTCGCGTTCCGCCTCGTGCTGACCCATCTGGGCTGGGGCACGCGGCGACAATTTACTCGTCGGTCCAGGGACCCCCCGGGGTCGAAACGTCGACAAATGTACTCGGCTTCGGCGGAAGAAAGAGCGACCGAATTTTGCTTCTTTGAAGCCCAAGACACCAAGGATCTTCCCAAGAACTGGCAAGTCCCCGATGTGCTCTTTATATTAATCTTACACCCCGCCCAATCGGCATCCGAATAACCAATCAAATCAAATGTGGATCCCCGAGGGTACCAAAGCCCAAACTTAGGAGTATAAGCCAAATATCTCAAGATTCGTTTTACGGCCGTAAGGTGAGATTCCTTAGGGTCGGCTTGGAATCTTGCACACATGCATACGGAAAGCAGAATGTCCGGTCGAGATGCACATAAATAGAGTAATGAACCAATCATCGACCGGTATACCTTTTGATCGACGGATTTACCTCCCGTGCCGAGGTCGAGATGCCCATTGGTTCCCATGGGTGTTTTGATGGGCTTGGCATCCTTCATTCCAAACTTGGTTAGAATGTCTTGAGTATACTTCGTTTGGCTAATAAAGGTGCCTTCTTGGAGTTGGTTGACTTGGAATCCTAGAAAATACTTCAACTCCCCCATCATAGACATCTCGAATTTCTGTGTCATGATCCTACTAAATTCTTCACATGTAGATTCGTTAGTAGACCCAAATATAATATCATCAACATAAATTTGGCATACAAACAAATCATTGTCAAGAGTTTTAGTGAATAAAGTAGGATCGGCCTTGCCGACTTTGAAGCCATTAGCAATAAGGAAATCTCTAAGGCATTCATACCAAGCTCTTGGGGCTTGCTTGAGCCCATAAAGCGCCTTAGAGAGCCTATAGACATGGTTAGGGTACTCACTGTCTTCAAAGCTGGGAGGTTGCTCAACATAGACCTCTTCCTTGATTGGTCCATTGAGGAAGGCACTCTTCACGTCCATTTGGTAAAGCTTGAAGCCATGGTAAGTAGCATAGGCTAATAATATGCGAATTGATTCAAGCCTAGCTACGGGTGCATAGGTTTCACCAAAATCCAAACCTTCGACTTGTGAATATCCATTGGCCACGAGTCGGGCTTTGTTCCTAGTCACCACACCATGCTCATCTTGCTTGTTGCGGAAGACCCACTTGGTTCCTACAACATTTTGGTTAGGACATGGAACTAAATGCCATACCTCGTTCCTAGTGAAGTTGTTGAGCTCCTCTTGCATCGCCATCACCCAATCCGAATCTTGGAGTGCTTCCTCTACCCTGTGTGGCTCAATAGAGGAAACAAAAGAGTAATGCTCACAAAAATGTGCAACACGAGATCTAGTGGTTACCCCCTTATGAATGTCGCCGAGGATGGTGTCGACGGGGTGATCTCATTGGATCGCTTGGTGGACTCTTGGGTGTGGCGGCCTTGGTTCATCATCCTCCTTGTCTTGATCATTTGCATCTCCCCCTTTATCATTGCCGTCATCTTGAGGTGGCTCATCACTTTGATCTTCTCCTTCATCAACTTGAGCCTCATCCTCCTTTTGAGTTGGTGGAGATGCTTGCGTGGAGGAGGATGGTTGATATTGTGCACTTGGAGGCTCTTCGGATTCCTTAGGACACACATCCCCAATGGACATGTTCCTTAGCGTGATGCACGGAGCCTCTTCATCACCTATCTCATCAAGATCAACTTGCTCTACTTGAGAGCCGTTAGTCTCATCAAACACAACGTCACAAGAAACTTCAACAAGTCCTGAGGACTTGTTAAAGACTCTATATGCCCTTGTGTTTGAGTCATATCCTAGTAAAAAGCCTTCTACAGTTTTAGGAGCAAATTTAGATTTTCTTCCTCTTTTAACAAGAATAAAGCATTTACTACCAAAAACTCTAAAATATGAAATATTGGGCTTTTTACCGGTTAGGAGTTCATAGGATGTCTTCTTGAGGATACGGTGAAGATATAACCGGTTGATGGCGTAGCAAGCGGTGTTAACCGCCTCGGCCCAAAAACCGATCCGGCGTCTTGTACTCATCAAGCATGGTTCTTGCCATGTCCAATAGAGTTCGATTCTTCCTCTCCACTACACCATTTTGTTGTGGGGTGTAGGGAGAAGAGAACTCATGCTTGATGCCCTCCTCCTCAAGAAAGCCTTCAATTTGTGAGTTCTTGAACTCCGTCCCGTTGTCGCTTCTAATTTTCTTGATCCTTAAGCCAAACTCATTTTGAGCTCGTCTCAAGAATCCCTTTAAGGTCTCTTGGGTTTGTGATTTTTCCTGCAAAAGAACACCCAAGTGAAGCGAGAATAATCATCCACAATAACTAGACAGTACTTACTCCTGCCGATGCTTATGTAAGCAATCGGGCCGAATAAATCCATGTGTAGGAGCTCCAGTGGCCTGTCAGTCATCATGATGTTCTTATGCGGATGATGAACACCAACTTGCTTCCCGGCTTGACATGCGCTACAAATCCTGTCTTTCTCAAAATGAACATTTGTTAATCCTAAAATGTGTTCTCCCTTTAGAAGCTTATGAAGATTCTTCATCCCAACATGGGCTAGTCGGCGGTGCCAGAGCCAACCCTTGTTAGTCTTTGCCATTAAGCAAGTGTCGAGTTCAGCTCTATCAAAATCCACCAAGAATAGCTGACCCTCTAACACTCCCTTAAAAGCTATTGAATCATCACTTCTTCTAAAGACAGTGACACCTACATCAGTGAATAGACAGTTGTAGCCCATTTGACACAATTGGGATACGGAAAGCAAATTGTAATCTAGTGAATCAACAAGAAAAACATTGGAAATGGAATGGTCAGGACATATAGCAATTTTACCCAAACCTTTGACCAAACCTTGGTTTCCATCCCCGAATGTGATAGCTCGTTGGGGATCTTTGTTTTTCTCGTAGGAGAAGAACATCTTCTTCTCCCCCATCATGTGGTTTGTGCACCCGCTATCGATGATCCAACTTGAGCCCCCGGATGCATAAACCTACAAAACAAGTTTAGTTCTTGACTTTAGGTACCCAAACGGTTTTGGGTCCTTTGGCATTAGAAACAAGAACTTTGGGTACCCAAACACAAGTCTTGGAGCCCTTGTGTTTGCCCCCAACAAACTTGGCAACTACCTTGCCGGATTTGCTAGTTAAAACATATGATGCATCAAAAGTTTTGAATGAAATGCTATGATCATTTGATGCACTAGGAGTTTTCTTTTTAGGCAACTTAGCACGGGTTGGTTGCCTAGAGCTAGATGTCTCACCCTTATACATAAAAGCATGATTAGGGCCAGAGTGAGACTTCCTAGAATGAATTCTCCTAATTTTGCTCTCGGGATAACCGACAGGGTACAAAATGTAACCCTCGTTATCCTGAGGCATGAGAGCCTTGCCCTTAACAAAATTAGACAATCTTTTAGGAGGGGCACTAAGTTTGACATTGTCTCCCCTTTGGAAGCCAATGCCATCCTTGATGCCAGGGCGTCTCCCACTATAGAGCATACTTCTAGCAAATTTAAACTTTTCATTTTCTAAGTTATGCTCGGCAATTTCAGCATCTAATATTGCTATATGATCATTTTGTTGTTTAATTAAAGCCATGTGATCATGAATAGCATCAATATCAACATCTTTACATCTAGTGCAAATAGAAACATGCTCAACGGTAGATGTAGATGGTTTGCAAGAATTAAGTTCAACAATCTTAGCACGTAATATATCATTTTTATCTCTAAGATCGGAAATTGTAACATTGCAAACATCAAATTCTTTAGCCTTAGCAATTAATTTTTCATTTTCAATCCTAAGGCTAGCAAGAGAGGTGTTTAATTCTTCAATCTTAGTAAGCAAATCATCATTATCATTTCTAAGATTGGGAATTGAAACATCACAAACATGAGAATCAACCTTAGCAATTAATTTGGCATTTTCATTTCTAAGGTTGGCAATAGTGTCATGGCATGTGCTTAGCTCACTAGATAATTTCTCACATTTGTCTACTTCTAGAGCATAAGCATTCTTAACCTTAACATGCTTTTTATTTTCCTTGATTAGGAAGTCCTCTTGGGAGTCCAAGAGATCATCCTTTTCATGGATGACACTAATTAGCTCATTTAGTTTTTCCTTTTGTTGCATGTTTAGGTCGGCAAAAAGAATGCGCAAGTTATCCTCCTCATTACTAGCATTATCCTCATCGCTAGATGTTTCATATTTGGTGGAGGATCTTAATTTTACCTTCTTCCTTTTGCCCTCCTTGGCCATGAGGCATTTGTGGCCGACGTTGGGGAAGAGAAGACCCTTGGTGACGGCGATGTTTGCGGCGTCCTCGTCGGAGGAGGAGTCGGTGGAGCTCTCGTCGGAGTCCCACTCGCGGCACACATGGGCATCGCCGCCCTTCTTCTTGTGATATCTCTTCTTCTCCTTTCTTCTCCCCTTCTTGTCGTTGTCCCTGTCACTATCACTTGATAATGGACATTTAGCAATAAAGTGACCGGGCTTACCACACTTGTAGCAAACTCTCTTGGAGCGGGGCTTGTAATCTTTCCCTCTCCTTTGCTTGAGGATTTGACGAAAGCTCTTGATGATGAGTGCCATCTCCTCGTTGTCGAGCTTGGAGGCGTCGATGGGTGTTCGACTTGGAGTAGATTCCTCCTTCTTTTCTTCCGTCGCCTTGAATGCGACCGGTTGTGCTTCGGATGTGGAGGGGCCGTCAAGCTCGTTGATCTTCTTGGAGCTTTTGATCATCAACTCAAAGCTCACAAAATTACCTATAACTTCCTGAGGGGTCATTTGTGTATATCTAGGATTACCACGAATTAATTGAACTTGAGTAGGGTTAAGGAAAACAAGTGATCTTAGAATAACCTTAACCACTTCGTGGTCATCCCATTTCTTGCTCCCGAGGTTGCGCACTTGGTTCACCAAGGTTTTGAGCCGGTTGTACATGTCTTGTGGCTCCTCCCCTTGGCGAAGACGGAAGCGACCGAGCTCCCCCTCGATCGTTTCCCGTTTGGTGATCTTGGTCACCTCATCTCCTTCGTGCGCGGTTTTTAGCACGTCCCAAATCTCCTTGGCGCTCTTCAACCCTTGCACCTTGTTATACTCCTCTCGACTTAGAGAGGTGAGGAGTATAGTGGTGGCTTGGGAGTTGAAGTGCTCAATTTGGGCCACTTTGTCCTCATCATAATCTTCATCCCCTACGGATGGTACCTGTATACCAAACTCAACAACATACCATATACTTTTGTGGAGTGAGGTTAGGTGATATCGCATCATATCACTCCACCTAGCATAATCTTCACCATCAAATTTTGGTGGTTTGCCTAATGGGACGGAAATTAAAGGTGTATGTTTAGGAACGCGAGGGTAGCGTAGGGGGATCTTACTATACTTCTTGCGCTCTTGGCGCTTAGAAGTGATGGACGGCGCGTCGGAGCCGGAGGTCGACGTTGATGAAGTGTCGGTCTCGTAGTAGACCACTTTCCTCATCCTCTTGTGCTTGTCGCCTCTCCGATGCGACTTGTGGGAAGAGGATTTCTTCTCCTTCCCCTTCCCTTTGTTGGAGGAGTTCTTCTTCTCCTTCCTCTTGTTGCGGGACTCTTCCGATGAAGTCGACCCGTGGCTTGTAGTGGGCTTGTCGCCGGTCTCCATCTCCTTCTTGGCGGGATCTCCCGACATCACTTCGAGCGGTTAGGCTCTAATGAAGCACCGTGCTCTGATACCAATTGAAAGTCGCCTAGAGGAAGGGGTGAATAGGGCGAAACTGAAATTTACAAAATTAATCACAACTACAAGCCGGGTTAGCATTAGAAATAATAATGAGTCCGAGAGAGAGGGCGCAAAACAAATCGCAAGCGAATGAAGAGTGTGACACACAGATTTGTTTTACCGAGGTTCAGTTCTCGCAAACCTACTCCCCGTTGAGGAGGCCACAAAGGCCGGGTCTTTTTCAACCCTTTCCCTCTCTCAAACGGTCCCTCGGACCGAGTGAGCTTCTCTTCTCAAATCAAACCGGGAACAAAACTTCCCCGCAAGGACCACCACACAATTGGTGTCTCTTGCCTCGGTTACAATAGAGTTTTGATCACAAGAACAAGTGAGAAAGAAAAGAAGCAATCCAAGCGCAAGAGCTCAAAAGAACACGACAAATCTCTCTTGCTAATCACTAAAGCCTTGAGTGGAATTGGAGAGGATTTGATCTCTTGGGTGTGTCTAGAATTGAATGCCTAGCTCTTGTAAGTGGTTGAGAGGTGGAAAACTTGGATGACTTGAATGTGAGGTGGTTGGGGGTATTTATAACCCTAACCACCAAACTAGCCGTTTGGTGAAGGCTGCTGTCGACGGGCGCACCGGACTGTTCGGTGCGCCACCGGACACTGTCCGGTGCGCCAGCCACGTCACCCGGCTGTTAAGTTCGACCGTTGAAGCTCTGACGTGTGGGCCCGCCTGGCTGTCTGGTGGTGCACCGGACAAGCCCTGTAGGCTGTCCGGTGTGCCACCTGCGCGTGTTCTGCTCCTCTGCGCGTGCTGGCGCGCATTTAATGCGTTGCAGGCGACCGTTGCGCTCGAAGTAGCCGTTGCTCCGCCGTTACACCGGACAGTCCGGTGTGCACCGGACATGTCCGGTGAATTATAGCGGAGCGGATTCCCGAAGCTGGCGAGTTCAGAGTCGCTCTCCTCTGGAGCACCGGACAATATCCGGTGGTCCACCGGGCAGTCCGGTGAATTATAGCGAAGCGCCTCTGATTTTTCCCGAAGGTGAAGAGTTCAGCTTGAAGTCCCCTGGTGCACCGGACACTGTCCGGTGGCACACCGGACAGTCCGGTGCGCCAGACCAGGGTGCCTTCGGTTGTCCCTTTGCTCTTTTTATTGAACCCTTTTTCTTGGTCTTTTTATTGGCTTATTGTGAACCTTTGGCACCTGTAGAACTTATAAAATAGAACAAACTAGTTAGTCCAATTATTTGTGTTGGGCAATTCAACCACCAAAATCAATTAGGAATCTAGGTGTCACCCTAATTCCCTTTCAGCTGGGACACGCAGCGACAATTTAGTCGTCGGTCCAGGGACCCCCCGGGGTCAAAACGCCGACAGTTGGCGCGCCTGGTAGGGGCTTGCTGCATGTTGACGAACAGCTTCCCATCAAGCTCCAGATGGGGAGTCTCCAGCAACCTCTTCAACCCGGGACGAAGCTCCGTTTCGAGAGTCTCGAGTTCATGTCTCTCGACGGCAGCTACGACATGATACTCCTTCCTCCGCCGCGCGACAACGACGATGGTGGCTGTCAGCCCGCCCGCCGGCGGCGGAATCGACGACGTCTTCCCCACGTGGCGGGAGAACAGCATTCGAGTATGTCCCGTCACCTTCCCCATCGACGAGGAAGGAGGCGGGGCAATCATGGCCAAGCAGGAGGCGCCGCCTCGTCGGCTGTCGAGCGAGTTGGCGACGTCGGCGCGCCAGCGGGGGACACGTCGGGCGTTGACCTCGCATTTGAGACGAAGATGAGCGTCGTTTCCCCGCAACACGCCAACCCCAAGCATACGACGGGCGACGTCAGCACGCTCGCGAAGGACTTGCTGGGCGTTAGCCTTGTACCTGAGATAACAGTGTAGTCCATCCCCGACGCGACTTCGTCACCGTCCGTCGATCAAGAGGTACCGTCCGTTTCCCATCCAGTGCCTTTTAGATTCAGCTTCGACCCACCAAGCGACCCCGCTTCGGTGGACGCTTTCATAAAGGCATATCCAAACCTCCTGGGGTACCATATGTGGTCAACCTGGGATAGATTGACGGCCGTCTCGACCTACGGGTCCCCGGGTTCTGAGGAAGACGACGAGCCCGACTCTGGTTGGGATTTCTCCGAGCTCGGTAACTCTAGTGCCATGCGGGACTTCATGACCGCATGTGACTACTGCCTCTCCGATTGCCCCGATGATAGCCGCAGCCTCGGCGACGAGGACTGTGGCCTAAGTCACGAATGTTTCCACGTCAATCTAGAGGGTCTCGACGAAGGCAACCGCCTTGGTATGCTGGAGGACGGCGATCCCTCGAGGCCTGCGCCTCGCGTTGACATCCTTCGGGAGCTAGCTGAGGTCCCAGTCCCTACGAGGGGTCAGGACACACAGCTCGAGCAAATCCGCGAGATGCAGGCCAGGCTCGACGAGGAAGCAAGACAACTTGTGCAGCTCCGGCAGAACATCGGGCAGGAGCGGGCAGGCCAAGCACCGGCCGGAGAAGTGTGTCATCTGGCCCCGGACGTCCAGCGCCGCATCGCCGACGGTGCCAGGGCAAGGCTGCCCCCGGCTTCCAGCGGGGTCAGCCAGAACCTGGCTGCAGCAGCAATACTGCTCCGCGCGATGCCGGAACCATCCACCACCGAGGGGCGGCGTATCCAGGGAGAACTCAAGAATCTCATGGAGGATGCCGTGGTCCGACGGGTCGAAAGCTCTGCCTCCCGAAGGCAGGGATACCCCCCGGAGCATCGCGCCGCGACTTCCCGATTCATGCGGGAGGCCTCGGTCCACACCGGGCGCACGCGAGACACAGCGCCTGCGGCCTCGGGCCGCCTCGGCTACAAGCACCATCGCCGCGACCGCCGAGCCCACCTCGACGAGAGGGTGCACCGAGGCTACCACCCCAGGCGTGGGGGCGCTACGACAGCGGGGAGGATCGAAGCCCTTTGCCCGAACCACCCGGTCCGCAAGCTTTCAGCCGGGCCATACGACGGGCGCCGTTCCCGACCCAGTTCCGGGCCCCGACTACCATCACCAAGTACTCGGGGGAAACGAGGCCTGAACTGTGGCTCGCGGACTACTGGCTGGCCTGCCAGCTGGGTGGAACGGACGATGACAACCTCATCTTCCGCAACCTCCCCCTGTTCCTCTCCGACGCCGCCCGAGCCTGGCTGGAGCATCTGCCTCCTACGCGGATCTCCAACTGGGACGACCTGGTCAAAGCCTTCGCCCGCAACTTCCAGGGCACATACGTGCGCCCTGGGAACTTCTGGGATCTCCGAAGCTGCCGCCAGCGGCCGGGAGAATCCCTGCAGGACTACATCCGGTGATTTTCGAAGCAGCGCACCGAGCTGCCCAACATCACCGACTCCGATGTCATCGGCGCGTTCCTCGCCGGCACCACTTGCCGCGACCTGGTGAGCAAGCTGGGTCGCAAGACTCCCACCAGGGCGAGCGAGCTGATGGACATTGCCACCAAGTTCGCCTTTGGCCAGGAGGTGGTCGAGGCCATCTTCCGGAAGGACAAGCAGCCTCAGGGGCGCCAGCCGGATGATGCCCCCGAAGCGTCCGCTCAGCACGGCACGAGGAAGAAGGGCAAGAAGAAGTCGCAAGCGAAACGCGACGCCGCCGACGCAGACCTTGTCGCCGCCGCCGACCACAAGAACCCTCGGAAGCCTCCCGGAGGCGCCAACTTGTTCGACAAGATGCTCAAGGAGTCATGCCCCTATCATCAGGGTCCCGTAAAGCACACCCTTGAGGATTACGTCATGCTTCGGCGCTACTTCCACAAGGCCGGGCCACCGGCAGAAGGTGGTAGGGCCCCCCGACAACGACAAGAGGGAAGCTCACAAGGCAGAGGAGTTCCCCGAGGTCCATGACTGCTTCATGATCTATGGTGGGCGGGTGGCGAATGCCTCGGCTCGGCACCGCAAGCAAGTGCGCTGGGAGGTCTGCTCGGTAAAGGTGGCGGCACCAGTCTATCTAGACTGGTCCGACAAGCCCATCACCTTCGACCAAGACGACCACCCCGACCGAGTGCCGAGCCCAGGGAAGTACCCGCTCGTTGTTGATCCCGTCATCGGCAACGTCAGGCTTACCAAGGTCCTCATGGACGGAGGCAGCAGCCTCAACATCATCTACACCGATACCCTCGGGCTCTTGCGGATTGATCTGTTCACGATCCGAGCCGGTGCGACGCCCTTTCACGGGATCATTCCTGGGAAGCACGTCCAGCCCCATAGACAACTCAATCTACCCGTCTGCTTCGAGGCTCCCTCCAACTTCCAAAAGGAAACCCTCACGTTCGAGGTGGTCGGGTTCTGAGGAACCTACCACGCAGTGCTGGGGAGACCATGTTACGCCAAGTTCATGGCCGTCCCCAACTACACCTACCTTAAGCTCAAGATGTCGGGCCCCAACGGGGTCATCACCGTCGGCCCCACGTACCGACACGCGTACGAATGCGACGTGGAGTGCGTGGAGTACGCCGAGGCCCTCGCCGAATCTGAGGCCCTCATCGCCGACATGGAAAACCTCTCCAAGGAGGTGCCAGATGCGAAGCGCCACGCCGACAACTTCGAACCAGCAGAGGCGGTCAAATCCGTCCCTCTCGACCCCAGCAACGACGCCTCCAAACAGATCCGGATCGGCTCCAAGCTCGACCCCAAATAGGAAGCAGTGCTCGTCGACTTTCTCTGTGCGAACGCCGAGGTTTTTGCGTGGAGTCCCTCGGACATGCCTGGCATACCGAGGGAAGTCGCCGAGCACTCACTGGATATCCGAGCTGGAGCCCGACCCGTGAAGCAGCCTCTGCGCCGATTCGACGAAGAAAAGCGCAGAGCCATAGGCAAGGAGATCAACAAGCTGATGGCTGCAGGGTTCATCAAAGAGGTATTCCATCCCGAATGGCTAGCCAACCCTGTGCTTGTGAAATAGAAAGGTGGGAAATGGCGGATGTGTGTAGACTACACTGGTCTAAACAAAGCATGTCCGAAGGTTCCCTACCCTCTGCCTCGTATCGATCAAATCGTGGATTCCGCCGCTGGGTGCGAAACCCTGTCGTTCCTCGATGCCTACTCAGGGTATCACAAAATCAAGATGAAAGAGTCCGACTAGCTCGCGACTTCTTTCATCACACCTTTTGGCATGTACTGTTACGTTACTATGCCATTCGGTTTGAGGAATGCGGGTGCGACATACCAAAGGTGCATGAACCACGTGTTCGGACAGCACATTGGTCGAACGGTCGAGGCCTACGTCGATGACATCGTAATCAAGACGAGGAAATCCTCTGACCTCCTCTCTGACCTTGAAACGACATTCAAGTGTCTCAAAGCTAAAGGCGTAAAACTCAATCCCGAGAAGTGTGTCTTCGGTGTCCCCCGAGGCATGCTCCTGGGTTTCATCGTCTCCGAGCGGGGCATCGAGGCCAACCCGGAGAAAATAGCGGCCATCACCAACATGGGGCCTATCAAGGACTTGAAAGGAGTACAGAGGGTCATGGGATGCCTTGCGGCTCTGAGCCGCTTCATCTCACGCCTCGACAAAAGAGGCCTGCCCCTGTATCGCCTCTTAAGGAAGACCGAGCGCTTTACTTGGACCCCCGAGGCCAAGGAAGCCCTCGAGAACTTGAAGGCACTCCTTACAAGCGTGCCCATCTTGGTGCCCCCCGCTACCGGAGAAGCCCTCTTGATCTACGTCGCCGCCACCACTCAGGTGGTCAGCGCCGCGATCGTGGTCGAAAGACGAGAAGAAGGACACGCACTGCCCATCCAGAGGCCGGTTTACTTCATCAGTGAGGTACTGTCCGAGACCAAGATCCGCTACCCGCAAATTCAGAAGCTGCTGTACGCGGTGATTCTGACACGACGAAAGTTGCGGCACTACTTCGAGTCTCATCCGGTGACTGTGGTGTCATCCTTCCCCCTGGGGGAGATCATCCAGTGCCGAGAGGCCTCGGGTAGGGTTGCAAAGTGGGCGGTGGAGATCATGGGCGAGACAATCTCGTTCGCCCCTCGGAAGGCCATCAAGTCCCAAGTCTTGGCGGACTTTGTGGCTGAATGGGTCGACACCCAGCTTCCAACAGCTCCGATCCAACCAGAACTCTAGACTATGTTTTTCGACGGGTCGCTGATGAAAACAGGAGCGGGTGTGGGCCTGCTCTTCATCTCACCCCTCGGGAAGCACCTCCGCTACGTGCTGCGCCTCCATTTCCCGGCGTCCAACAACGTGGCTGAGTATGAGGCTCTGGTTAACGGGTTGCGCATCGCCATCGAGCTAGGGGTCCGACGCCTCGACGCTCGCGGCGACTCGCAGCTTGTCATCGACCAAGTCATGAAGAACTCCCACTGCCGCAACCCAAAGATGGAAGCCTACTGCGACGAGGTTCGGCGGCTGGAGGACAAGTTCTACGGGCTCGAGCTCAACCACATCGCTCGACGATACAACGAGACTGCGGACGAGCTGGCTAAGATAGCCTCGGGGCGAACAACGGTTCCTCCGGACGTCTTCTCCCGAGACCTACATCAACCCTCCGTCAAGACCGACGACACGCCCAAGCCTGAGAAGGCCTCATCTTTGCCCGAGGTGCCCTCGTCTCAGCCCGAGGCAGTCTCGGCCCCGCCCGAGGCACCCTCGGCCCCCGAGGGCGAGGCACTACGCGTCGAGGAAGAGCGAAATGGGGTCACACCTAATCGAGACTGGCAGACCCCATACCTGCAATATCTCCACTGAGGAGAGCTACCCCTCGACAGAGCCGAAGCTCGGTGACTGGCGTGGCGCGCCAAGTCGTTCGTCTTGCTGGGTGACGAAAAGGAGCTCTACCACCACAGCCCCTCAGGCATCCTCCAACGATGCATATCCATCGCCGAAGGTTAGGAGTTATTGCAAGAAATACACTCGGGGGCTTGCGGTCACCACGCAGCACCTCGGGCCCTTGTGGGAAACGCCTTCCGACAGGGTTTCTACTGGCCGACCGCGGTGGCCAACGCCAATAGGATTGTACGCACCTGCCAAGGGTGTCAATTCTACGCAAAGCAGACCCACCTGCCCACTCAGGCTCTGCAAACAATACCCATCACCTGGCTGTTTGCTGTGTGGGGTCTTGACCTCGTCGGTCCCTTGCAGAAGGCACCCGGGGGCTTCACGCACCTTCTGGTCGCCATCGACAAATTCTCCAAGTGGATTGAGGTCCGACCCCTAAACAGCATCAGGTCCGAACAGGCGGTGGCATTCTTCACCAACATCATCCATCGCTTCGGGGTCCCGAACTCCATCATCACCGACAACGGCACCCAGTTCACTGGCAGAAAGTTCCTGGACTTCTGTGAGGACCTCCACATCCGGGTGGACGGGGCCGCCGTAGCTCACCTCTTGACGAATGGGCAGGTAGAGCGTGCCAATGGCATGAATCTACAGGGGCTCAAGCCAAGGATCTACAACGACCTCAACAAGTTCGGCAGGCGGCGGGTGAAGGAACTCCCCTCGGTGGTCTAGAGTCTGAGGACGACGCCAAGTCGAGCCACAGGCTTCACGCCGTTTTTTCTAGTCTATGGGGCTAAGGCTATCTTGCCCACAGACTTAGAACACGGCTCCCCGAGGACGAGGGCATACGACGCCCGAAGCAACCGGACAAACCGAGAAGACTCACTAGACCAGCTGGAAGAGGCTCGGGACATGGCCTTACTACACTCGGCGCGGTATCAGCAGTCCCTGCGACGCTACCACGCCCGAGGGGTTCGGTCCCGAGACCTCCAGGTGGGCGACTTGGTGCTTCGGCTACGACAAGACACCCGAGGGCGCCACAAGCTCACGCCTCCCTGGGAAGGGCCGTTCATCATCGCCAAGATTCTGAAGCCCGGAACATACAAGCTGGCCAACAGTTAAGGCGAGGTCTACAACAACGCTTGGAACATCCGACAGCTACATCGCTTCTACCCTTAAGATGTTTTCAAGTCGTTCATGTACCTTGTTTACATACACAAGCAAAGTCTAACCTTCAAGGAAGGGTCAGCCTTGCCTCGGCAAAGCCCGACCCTCCCTCGGGGGCTAGAAGGGGGGAACCCCCTCTGCGTCAAAATTTTCCTCAGAAAAAGTCTTTCTGCCAGAACATCTTTCGTGCTTTTCGACTACTTCGATAGTGGAGTCCTGAAAACGACGGAGTACACGTAAGCAGGCAAGGCCGACCGAGCCGAGAGACTCCTACGCCTCCGGGATACGGATACCTCACTCATCACCTTCTGTGATAAGTAACTCACGCTCGGATAAGGGATTCCGCTGTCCGAACAAGTCTTAACGCTCGAAAACTTCTTCTACTGAAACGATCTTTCGTGCCGTCTCGACTATATCGATAACAGAATCCTACGGATGAGTAAGAGTACACGTAAGTAGGCAAGGCCGACCGAGCTGAGGGACTCCTATGCCTCCGGGATACGGATACCTCACTCATCACCTTCTGCGATAAGTAACTCACGCTCGGATAAACGATTCTGTTACCAATGAACAAGTCCTGATACTCGAAACAAGGGGAAAAGGAATGCAGCTTTACAACACGACGACGGTATGTTTTGGCCTCGGTGGCCGCAAAAAACATACGCACGCTACAGACAAACTGTTCCTGCAGGTTCAGACGTCAGCAGGGGGAGCAGCAGCACCCTTGGCATCGATTCCACCCTCGGCGGAATCCGACTCGGCCTCGAACAACGACATGGTCGAAGGATCTCCACCTCGAAGGAAGATGTCAGCACTGCGCTTGGGCCATCGCCACCAGGGTCTCCTCCACGAACCCGGCCCAAGCAGACGGCCAGACCGGCCGCTCCGTAGCCACAGCCAGCTGTCCCCCGAGGACACCAGCCCGGCTCATGGCCTCGGCAGCCCGACTCCAGGGTTGGTCCCGCCAGCGGACGACCTGGCCAGGTCCCAGCCGCTACTGCGACGCCTCGTCGGCCTGGGAAGTCCCCTACTCCTAGGCCGACGAAGTTTCTTCTCTAGCCAACTCCGCCTCTGTCCATGCTGACGCCGCTGCCTCCGACTTCGGCTCATCATAGAGCAGCCGAGGTTTCCTTCGCTAAGCAAGAGGAGTCTCGAGCGGCAAGGCCGACCGAGCCGAGGGACTCCTACGCCTCCGGGATACGGATACCTCACTCGTCACCTTCCGCACAGGGCAACTCACGCTTGGTTAAGCGGTCCAGCTAGCCGACAGGCGAGTTCTGGTGCGCAAAATGGAGAAGAAACACGGCTTTACGCCCAAATACACAAATGTTCAGGCCCCAACAGCCACAATGAACATACGCCAGCACTCAAGGTGCCATTACAAACGGGACTCCGGTTCCGTTCCCGCGACAACGACCTCCGCTCCGGGCGGCCAAACAGCAGCAGCGATGACCTCAGGGCGGACGCAGCTGCGACAAGGCCCTCGCCCACATCTCCACTTGGGGGGCGTGGACAAGCTATCAAAGCCAAAGAGCCGGAGGCCTAGAGCGCAGATGGCAGCGGCAATCTCGTCGGCGACGAGGACTTCTCCGGCCACCTATCCACCGGCAGATCCCCACTCAAGTCCTCTCGGACAGGCAAGCACCGACCCCCGCGCGAAGGCGTCATGCCGGAGCAAGGGCAGGACAGCCCAAGGACACGAATGCCGCCCTAGCAGCGCGCGACGTCTTGGGCGGTCCCCCGGTGTGCGCGGCGCAATAGCCGCCCGTACGGCATGCAGATAGCCGCACTCCGCCCAACGGTGGGAGGTGGCACCGGAAGCCGTGCCAGAGCCAGCTGAGCCAGCGAACCAGGCGTGCTGGAGCTGACGACGCTTGCGGCCGCTCGGCCACGCGTTGTCGAAATCCGCCCCTTCCGTTAAGCCGGTGAGCGCCCTCTCCCATGAATGCTGAAGAAGGAGGTGGCCCGCCGGCCCGTACGGGAGGTAGAGCTCCGGCTTAGCTCGCCCACCGCCCCAGCAAGGATGATGAAGATCCTTGAAGCTGAGGGCGGGGCTAAGGCCGTAGCCCGGCTTGCTTCTCCCCACCATCGAACTGGTGGTCACCGTCTTGGGTGACTATCGGCGAGGGGATGCAACCGGGCTGCCTGACAAAAATCCTTGAAGCCAAGCGATGGCTGAAAGGTACCAACCTCCACAAGGTTGCGCTCCTTCCACAACAAGACGAAGACAACGCGGATGCTCCCCATCCGGGGCTCGGAAGGCGGAAGGATGCGACGCATGAGGAAAATGTGAAGGCATGGCTACCACCCAGGAGGTTGATCCCTTTTTAAAGGCGACTCTCCCCGCTCGCGTCCTCAAGCCGTCGCGGACTAAGTCTTCACCAACACGCTTTAAGGTCCTCCCCCTACGACATGGGGGCTGGGCCCCACGCGTCATGCAAGCTGCCCCGGGACAGAAGAAGCCAAACCGTCGCGCGCGGAGCGTATAACCGCCTAGCGGTTACAAGCATTCCTCCGTCTTCGCCCAATCCAGCGGGTGAAAGGGTGCGCCCCCTTGGTGCAGTTGCATGCCGCCTACATGGCGGTCCACCCTTTTACCCGCTGGTTTGGGCGAAGACGGAGGAATGCTTGTAACCGCTGGGCGGTTATACGCTTCGCGCGACGGTTTGGCTTCTTCTGTCCCGGGGCAGCTTGCATGACGCGTGGGGCCCAGCCCCTGTGTCGTACGGGCGGCTGTTGCGCCACGCACACCGGGGGACCGCCCAAGACGTCGCGCGCTGCTAGGGCGGCGTTCGTGTCCTTGGGCTGTCCTGCCCTTGCTCCGGCACGACGCCTTCGCGCGAGGGTCGGTGCTTGCCTGTCTAGGAGGACTTGAGTGGGGATCTGCCGGTGGACAGGTGGCCGGAGAAGTCCTCGTCGCCGATGAGATTGCCGCTGCCATCTGCGCTCCGGGCCTCCGGCTCTTTGGCTTTGATAGCTTGTCCTCACCCCCCGAGTGGAGACGTGGGCGAGGGCCTTGTCGCAGCTGCGTCCGCCCTGAGGTCATAACTGCTGCTGTTTGGCCGCCCAGAGCGGAGGTCGTTGTCGCGGGAACGGAACCGGAGTCCCGTTTGTAATGGCACCTTGAGTGCTGGCGTATGTTCATTGTGGCTGTCGGGGCCTGAACATTTGTGTATTTGGGCGTAAAGCCATGTTTCTTCTCCATTTTGCGCACCAGAACTCGCCTATCGGCTAGCTGGACCGCTTAACCAAGCGTGAGTTACCCTGTGCGGAAGGTGACGAGTGAGGTATCCGTATCCCGAAGGCGTAGGAGTCCCTCGGCTCGGTCGACCTTGCCGCTCGAGGCTCCTCTTACTTAGCGAAGGAAACCTTGGCTGCTCTATGATGAGCCGAAGCCGGAGGCAGCGACGTCAGCATGGACAGAGGCAGAGTTGGCTGGAGAAGAAACTTCGTCGGCCCAGAAGTAGGGGACTTCCCAGGCCGACGAGGCGTCGCAGTAGCGGCTGGGACCTGGCCAGGTCGTCCGCTGGCGGGACCAACCCTGGAGTCGGGCTGCCGAGGCAATGAGCCAGGCTGGTGTCCTCGGGGGACAGCTGGCTGAGGCTACGGAGCGGTCGGTCCGGCCGTCTGCTTGGGCCGGGTTCATGGAGGAGACCCTGGCGGCGATGGCCTAGGCGCGGTGCTGACATCTTCCTTCGAGGTGGAGATCCTTCGACCATGTCGCTGTTCGAGGCCGAGTCGGATTCCGCCGAGGGTGGAGTCGATGCCAAGGGTGCTGCTGCTCCCCCTGCTGATGTCTGAACCTGCAGGAACAGTTTGTCTGTAGCATGCGTATGTTTTTTGCGGCCGCCGAGGCCAAAACATACTGTTGTCGTGTTGTAAAGCTGCGTTCCTTTTCCCCTTGTTTCGAGTATCAGGACTTGTTCGTTGGTAACAGAATCGTTTATCCGAGCGTGAGTTACTTATCGCAGAAGGTGATGAGTGAGGTATCCGTATCCCGGAGGCGTAGGAGTCCCTCGGCTCGGTCGGCCTTGCCTGCTTACGTGTACTCTTACTCGTCCGTAGGATTCTGTTATCGATATAGTCGAGACGGCACGAAAGATCATTTCAGCAGAAGAAGTTTTCGAGTGTTAAGACTTGTTCGGACAGCGGAATCCCTTATCCGAGCGTGAGTTACTTATCGCAGAAGGTGATGAGTGAGGTATCCGTATCCTGGAGGCGTAGGAGTCCCTTGGATCGGTCGGCCTTGCCTGCTTACGTGTACTCCTTTGTTTTCAGGACTCCACTATCGAAGTAGTCGAAAAGCACGAAAGATGTTCTGGCATCCGAGGAAAATTTTGACAAAAGGGCAGACCGCCATGCAGGCGGCATGCAACTGCACCAAGGGGGCGCACCCTTTCGACTTCGACGCATCTAGCATGGAGGCCCAGGCCCACACATCATGAAACCGGCGCACCGGTTACTACGTGCAAAAAAAAACTGCAGCGCCACTTACGCCAGTGCCGCGCCTTTTCGACTACGGAACCGGTGCCGCGACTCGAGGCAACCCTGCGCACGGCCCAGCAGTGCCAACCAGGCATGCCGGTCACGGGTCAGTCGGCCGCGGGAGAAGGCGCGACGGTCAACATGGCCAAAAGTGGGTCGGCAGTAATGGCGGTGGTAGGTGGGCGGAAGCAGCAGTCAAATCGTCTGCAGGCTCACGTCCCCTCCTGGAACAGCGAGAGAGCTCTCTCCCACGGCGTGAAGATGACGCGCCCGTGTTCCGTTCCTCGAACAGCTCGCGCATGCACAACGGCTGCCCCGCGAATCACTCGTCCCGTCGCATTAACTCTGCGGCAGGACAGGCAACACCTTTGGCAGGCAAAGCGGGCGACGCTTCGCCTCCGCCATAATGACCGCGTAAAAAAAGGTGCGCCACGTCGTTCAATTTCGTATCCTTTTCCTCTTCCCCTTTCTCTCTCTTGCTACAGGGACCGGGAAAGGGGATACTCCGAAAGGGATCCTTCTCCGCGAAGGAAGCGGGCCCCGAGCCCCCCTACTGATCAGAGGTTCGAAGGCTGGCCCCTCGGAAGGGTTCGACAGCCGCCTCAGAGCACTCGGGCTTCGCGCCCACTACTGGTCAGAGGTTCGAAGGCTGGCCCCCCGAAAGGGTTCGACAGCCGCCTCAGGCCACTCGAGCTCCGCGCCCACTACTGATCAGGGGTTCGTAGGCTAGCCCCCGACGGGTTCGACAGTCGCCCCAGAGCACGCAGAGTGAGGGATGACTCTGGGTACGTTCGATACATAACCAAGGCTCGGGCTACGCTCCCGAGGTACCCTAGGACATTTCCGAGACCAGCAGGAACGATTCTGTAACGGAATCCCATCAGAGGGAGGCATCGAGCCCTCGGACCCTATCGAACGGGACCGGGTCCGGCAAATCACCTGCAGGTACTTTTGGAGCGCGCCTCTGGGCCACTAGCCGACCCTTATCGAACGGAGCACGGGCGTCCACTCGGATCACCCGTTAGCAACTCACTGGAGACACCATGTTCGGCGCCCTCCAAGGGCAACATGGCGCTTCCCCCCTCCTCCTTGCAGAAAGGCGACGCAGGGGCGTATGAAAAAAGTCGAGTCTGCCCTTGACCGTCCTCTCGCCCTGTGCAGAGGCTCGGGGGCTGCTCTCGCAAACCCGGCTCCGGCCAAACCGTTGACAGCGTCAACATACCATCCCGAGAACCCGGAACCTGACTATGCACCCGGGCAACGACCAGTTCGCATGAGGGAACAACCAGACCGGCCGAGCCATCACGAAAGGCATTAAGACCTCGAAGGAGTCAAACCACTCCTCTGAGGCCTCGGGGGCTACACCCGGTGGGTGCGCTTGCGCGCACCCACCGGAACAAAATACGACCGAGAAAGGCCGGTCCCCTTGCAAAAAAGTGCGACAAAGCCTCCAAGCGAGTACCCACACTCCCTTTGAGGCTCGGGGGCTACTGTCAGGGACCGTAATTAGGGGTACCCCCAAGGCTCCTAATCTCAGCTGGTAACCCCCATCAGCACAAAGCTACAAAGGCCTGATAGGCGCAATTCCGGTTAAGGCTCCGTCCACTCAAGGGACACGATCTCGCCTCGCCCGAGCCCAGCCTCGGACAGGAACGGAAGACCAAGGCAGATTCACGCCTTGCCCGAGGGTTTCCTCAAGCAACGAGCACACCTTCGACTCGCCCGAGGCCCAGCTCGGGCAGGCTTCACAAAGAAGCAACCTTGGCCAGATCGCCTCGCCAAGCCAATCGGATCGCAGGAGCATTCAATGCAAGGATCGCCTGACACCTTATCCTGACGCGCGCTTTCCAGTCGACAAGGCCGAAGTGACCGCAGTCACTTCGCCCCTCCACTGACCGACCTGACAGGAAAACAGCGCCGCCTGCGCTGCTCCGACTGCTGCGCCACCCGCCAGGGTGAGGCTGACAGCAACCAAGTCTAGCCTCGGGCGCCATAGGAATCTCTGCCTCGCCAGACCCGAGGGCTCGGACTCAGCCTCAACTCCAGACAACGGTCTCCACCTCGCCCGACCCCCGGGCTCGGACTTGACCTCGACTCCGGAAGAAGGTCTCCGCCTCGCTCGACCCCCGGGCTCGGACTCAGCCTCAACTCCGGAAGACGGTCTCCGCCTTGCCCGACCCCAGGGCTCGAACTCAGCCTCGACCTCGGAGGAGTCACCACCTTGCTCAGGCCGACCACGCCACAAAGGGAGGCCATCATTACCCTACCCCTAGCTAGCCCAGGCTACGGGGAACAAGACCGGCGTCCCATATGGCTCGCCCCGGTAAAACAAGTAATGATGGCACCCCGCGTGCTCCATGACAACGATGGTTCTCAGCCCCCTACGGAAGCAAGGATACGTCAGCAAGGATCCGACAGCCCCGACAGCTGTGCTTCTACAGGGCTCAAGCGCTCCTCCGACGGCCACGACGCCACATGAGCAGGGCTCCAACACCTCTCCGACAGCCACGTCGGCAAGTACATAGGGCTCTAGCTCCTCTCTGCTAGACACGTTAGCATATTGCTACACCCCCCCCCCCCCGTTGTACACCTGGACCCTCTCCTTACGTCTATAAAAGGAAGGTCCAGGGCTCTCATACGATGGAGGTGGCCGCGCGGGAGAACAGGCAGCCTCACGCCCCCTGTCTCTCTCTCCCTCGCGAACGCTTGTAACCCCCTACTGCAAGCGCATCCGCCCTGGGCGCAGGACAACACGAGGCTGCGGGTTTCCCCTCACTGTTTTCCCCCCTTGTGTCTCCGTCTCGCGCCGACTCATCTGGGTTGGGACACGCAGCGACAATTTACTCGTCGGTCCAGAGACCCCTCGGGGTCGAAATGCCGACAATATTAACTATGGGAGCATATCTTGCCTGTGATTATTCCACGTCATCCTGCCTTATCTCAGCCGCAAGATTTTATTTCGACGACCATGGAAGTAACTCATCACCGTGAGCCTTCTTCGTATATGGTCGGCTGTTGGACTCAATCTTCAAGAACATTCTAAACCTTCATACAAAAAACTGTTTGGGAAAAATGACGCTGCGGCGTGCGCCTCCATCCCCACTTGCTGCGCGCGCGTTCGTTAGAACTACTAAATTGTTTAAAAACCAGACAAATAGTGTCAGTTAGAACTACTATACGCTTCAGGTTCATTTTAACAGCCAAGCTACAGTGCATCAGGCGCCAAACAAATTGCCTTATGCTTTCAGGGGGTAAGTAAGTTTCAAAATCTTCATCCATAACTTCTAATTGATTCGCCATCACTTACTCTCCATACAATATAATGTCATGCTTCTGTTTTCAACGCAAAGAATTACATGAGGCTGACATGTTTAAAATAGCTACTAATAATATGTAGTTACTTTAAAAAGGAACAAGGAGCGCATTTGGTACAAGGTAACAGATTAAAAAGCTAAGAAATTCAGAACACATTGATACACCAAAGTATATTGAAAAAGTAATCCAGAAAAATTATAAATATATAAAAACAAGGAGCGCTGGGCGCGCGTTAGACACTAGTTAGGTTATATTTAATACTTTAAACGAGTATTAAGCATCCGATGTGATGGGACTAAATTTAGTCCCTTGATCCAAACGGCCCCTTGTCCCTTATCATCCTTTCTCGTTTTGCCTTATGTATATGTACTACACCGTGTTCCAAGATCTAAAGACCCAAGTCCAACTGTTGGAACCAAAGTGAGCTGGCGGACGGTCCGGCCCTAAGGCCGGACAGTCCACGCCTGTGGGCCGGACGGTCCGCGCAAGCGCAGAACAGATTAGGGTTCCGATTTTTGTGCTACGGTTGTTAGCTAAAATCGCAGGAAAAGCTCGGAAATTAGTTTGTAAAGGTTCCAGCCCCCTCCTCTATAAATAGAGAGGTATACGGCCGATTTGTAACAATCAATCGAATCAATACAACTTCTATTTCACATTTATTTCCCGTACAATTAGGAGTAGTTCTAGTCTAGTTCTAGTTTAGCCTCTCGATCCCCAAATTCTCCGCCTCTACTCGACTCTACGCCGATTAGAGGAGTCTAGGTCGGCCTGCCCGAGCCTAGAAACCACCTAGGTCTCTCCTCCCCGACGGGTCCCTCCCAGGAGCGAGATCCAGGCGCCGCCGGTGATCCTCCGCCGCCCCTACGCACGCGCAGACCGTCCAGCCCTAGGGCGCGGACCGTCCGGCCGTCAGGCAGGGAACCCTAGCCCCTGCGCCAGGTCGTGGACCGTCCACACCTGACCAGAGAGCACTGCCACGGTTCTTGTTGAGTGTTTGGCGCTCTGAAAAGGCGTCAACATACTTTTTGGTGACTCCGCTGGGTAAAGCGAATATAGACGCATCGAATCGACCCTCAATGGCCGGTTCAAAGGATAGCTCTGAAGTTTCCACCAGCAATATCATCACACCGACATGGGAAACTTTGCTGGCTGAAGAACAGCTCCTGTTCGAGGAGCGCCTGGAGCAGCTGATCCAAGAAGCAAAGGCGAAGTTCCTGGCCGACTTCAAAGTTGACAGGAACAACAAAGTCGTTCGGCAACGGGCGATAGATCCGGCTTCGCTCCGACCTACTACGATTACCCCCAATGTAAGTAACACCAACGAACTCCAATCTCTTAAAGCTTACATAGACGAACAGCGAGAACAGTTACAACGTATCGTAGGGGATATACAAAATAATCATAAAAGGCTAGTGCGTGTGCTTGATAAGTCTACTATGGCAAATCTTCCTTCGCACGAGGTTGAATTGAGGGAATACACATAATTCATTGGCTATAGGTTGTCACGACCAGTCACAACCCCTTTATGGGATGCCGATGGACATGTACCCTAGGCAACGACAGCCTCCCACGCACATCGACGATAAATTTGCCGATCTGCGCATGTCTGGACCGTCCGCACGTGAGCGCGGACTGTCCGGGCCAGCGGCGGCTGATCCCATTTTTAGAAGCGAATTACCGAGCGAAAGGGAAATAGGGTCAAACCTTTTCCAATAAGAATTTTGGTGGTTGAATTGCCCAACACAAATTATTGGACTAACTAGTTTGCTCTAGAAAATATGTCTATAGGTGCCAAAGGTTCACAACAAACCAATACAAGTCAAAAGAAAGGGTTCAAACAAAGGGAGCAAAGTTAAACCGAAGGCATCCCTGGTCTGGCGCACTGGACTGTCCGGTGTGCCACCGGACAGTGTCCGATGCACCAAGGAATCCAACTCCAAACTTGTCAGTCTCGGGAATTCTGAGAGCCACTCCGCTATAATTCACCGGACTGTCCGGTGCACCACCGGACTGTCCGGTGTGCCAGCGGAGCAACGACTACTTCGCGCCAACGGTCTTCTGCAAAACGCATTCAATGCGCTACAGTGCGAGCCAGTGTCAGAGCAGTGCCAGAAGGCGCACCAGACAGTGTACAGTGTCTGTCCAGTGCAACACCGGACTGTCCGGTGACCCAGAAGACAGAAGCTCCAACGGTCGAACCCTAACGGTCGGGTGACGTGGCTGGCGCACCGGACTGTCTGGTGCGCCATGCGACAGACAGCCTCCCAACGACCACTTTTGGTGGGTGGGGCTATAAATACCCCAACCAGGGGCGGATCTGCGGCCGGGGCTGCCTGGGCTGCAGCCCCGGTCGCGGCCCAGTAAATACAGGTACAGTGAATGAGGGAAAAGGCCCAGACGCCGAGCCTAGTCGCTCTCGCTCGCCCTACTCGCTGCCTGGCCGCCGACCGCCGCTCGCCCAGCCGGAAGCTGCTGCCTCCCCGTCGGTCGCCGCTCGCCCAGCCGGAAGCCGCTGTCTATCTGGTGCTCGCCGTCGCTCGCCCAGGCCCAGCCACAGAGCAGTTGCGTGCCCGCCATCGCTCGCCCAGCTGCTGCCGCCACCGCTCGCCCAGTCTAGGTCCACTTGCTGCCCCGCCCAGCCGCTCGCGGCTCGTCCAAGTGTCCACCACCGCTCACCCAGTCTACCTTCAGTTCTTGTTCTTGATACACAGGTGCTCAGTTCCTTCAGTTCTTGTTCTTGATACACGGGTGCTCAGTTCATGATACACGGGTGCTCTATGCCTGCTAGACGTGTTATCATTGCTTATGTGGTTTCTACGTGCAGGGGTACGAATTTTGCAAGCTGCTTTATCTGCAATCAGCAAGGGCATTTGAGTAAGAACTGCCCTGAGAACAAACATGGCATCTATCCAAAGGTATCATGATACTCATGCCTTCTCAATTCTCATGATATTGTGAATGGGCATGGCTTTGATTATGCAGCAATAATTTATGGGAAACAAATATGACATGTGCTCATGTCTAACATGAAGTGTTTTTGGTTAATTATCATTCTTTTTAGTTGCCTAAAATGGAGAAAAAAGAAGCTTGTATTGCCTCTACCACTAGTCACTGGGAAGTCAGCCCCCCCTTTAACTCATTTCTGGATCCGCCACTGACCCCAACCACCCCACCATTCATTGCATCCAAGTTTTCAGACTTCCTACACCTTACAAGAGCTACAACATTCAATACAAGACACAACAAAGAGATCAAATCCTCTCCCAAGTCCAAAGATCATTCCAAATCAATTAGTGACTAGTGTGAGAGTGACTTGTGTTCATTTGAGCTCTTGCGCTTGGATTGCTTCTTTTCTTTCTCATTCTTTTTTGTGACCAACTCAATTGTAATTGAGGCAAGAGACACCAATTGTGTGGTGGTCCTTGCGGGGACTTTGTGTCCCGTTTGATTGAGAAGAGAAGCTCACTCGGTCTAAGTGACCGTTTGAGAGAGGGAAAGGGTTGAAAGAGAACCGGTCTTTGTGACCACCTCAACGGGGAGTAGGTTTGCAAGAACCGAACCTCGGTAAAACAAATCACCGTGTCACACTCTTTATTCGCTTGTGATTTGTTTTCGCCCTCTCTCTCAGACTCGATTTTAATTCTAACGCTAACCCCGGCTTGTAGTTGTGCTTAAACTTTGTAAATTTCTGATTCGCCCTATTCACCCCCCCTCTAGGCGACTTTCAATTGGTATCAGAGCCCGGTGCTTCATTAGAGCCTAACCGCTCGAAGTGATGTCGGGAGATCACGCCAAGAAGGAGATGGTGACCAGCGATAAGCCCGCTACAAGCCACAGGAAGGCTCCATCGGGAGAGTCCCACAACAAAGGGAAGGAGAAGGAATCCTCTTCTCACAAGTCGCATCAGAGTGGCGAAAAGAAAAAGAAGATGAGGAAGGTGGTCTACTACGAGACCGACTCTTCATCGCCATCCACCTCCGGCTCTGACGCGCCGTCCGTAACTTCTAAGCGCCATGAGCGCAAGAAGTTTAGTAAGATTCCCCTACACTACCCTCTAATTTCTAAACGTACTCCATTACTTTTCGTTCCATTAGGTAAACCACCGGTTTTTACGGTGAAGATTATAACATGTCGAGTGACAAAATGAGGCATCACCTAACCTCACTCCACACTAGCATTTGGAACGTTGTTGAGTTTGGTGTACAGGTACCATCCGTAGGGGATGAGGACTACGATTTGGACGAAGTTGCCCAAATCCGGCACTTCAACTCCCAAGCCACCACTATACTCCTCGCCTCTCTAAGTCTAGAGGAGTATAACAAGGTGCAAGGGTTGAAGAGCGCCAAAGAGATTTGGGATGTACTCAAAACGGCTCACGAAGGAGATGAGGTGACCAAGATCACCAAAAGGGAGACGATCGAGGGGGAGCTCGGTCGATTCATGCTTCACCAAGGGGAGGAGCCACAAACGATGTACAACCGGCTCAAGACCTTGGTGAACCAAGTGCGCAACCTCGGGAGCACCAAATGGGATGACCATGAGATGGTCAAGGTTATTCTAAGATCACTAGTTTTTCTTAATCCTACTCAAGTACAATTAATTCGTGGTGATCCTAGATACAAAATAATGTCTCCCGAGGAAGTGATAGGTAAATTTGTGAGCTTTGAGCTAATGATCAAAGGCTCCAAAAAGATCATCGAGCAAGGCGCATCCTCCTCCATACCCAAAGCACAACCCGTTGCATTCAAAGCAACGGAGGAGAAGAAAGAAGATTCTACTCCAAGTAGAATCCCCATCGACGCCTCCAAGCTCGACAATGAGGAGATGGCGCTCATCATCAAGAGCTTCCGTCAAATCCTCAAACAAAGGAAGGGAAAAGATTACAAGCCCCGTTCCAAGAAGGTGTGCTACAAATGTGGTAAGCCCGGTCATTTCATTGCTAAATGTCCATTATCTAGTGATAGTGATAGGGGCGGCGACAAGAAGGGAAAGAGGAGAGAAAAGAAGAGGTATTACAAGAAGAAGAGCGGCGATGCCCATGTTTGCCGGGAGTGGGACTCCGACGAGAGCTCCACCGACTCCTCCAACGACGAGGACGCCGCCAACATCACCGTCAACAAAGGGCTCCTCTTCCCCAACGTCGACCACAAGTGCCTCATGGCAAGGGACGACAAAAAGAAGAAGGTGAAATCAAAATCCTCCACTAAATATGCAACATCTAGTGATGAGGCTAATTCTAGTGATGATGAGGATGATTTATTTACTCTCTTTGCCATCTTGAATATGCAACAAAAGGAAAAAGTAAATGAATTGATTAGCACTATTCATGATAAGGATGAACTCTTGGATAGCCAAGAGGACTTCCTAATTAAAGAAAACAAAAAGCATGTTAAAGTGAAAAATGCTTATGCTCTAGAAGTAGAAAAATGTGAAAAATTAACTAGTGAGCTAAGCACTTGCCATGATATTATTTCCAACCTTAGAAACGAGAATGTCAGTCTAGTTGCTAAGGTTGGGAAGCTTGATGTTTGTGATGATTCAATTGTTAGTCTTAGAAATGACAATGCCAACTTAATTGCTAAGATTGACAAATTGAATGCTTCTCTTTCTAGCCTTAAAATTGAAAATGAAAAATTAATTGCTAAGGCTAAGGATTTAGATGTTTGCAATGCTACTATTTCCAATCTTAGAGATGAGAATGATATTTTACATGCTAAGATTGTTGAATTTAATACTTGCAAACCCTCTACATCTTCCATTGAGCATGTTACTATTTGCACTAGATGTAGAGATGTTAATGTAGATGCTATTCATGGTCACCTTGCCTTAATTAAACAACAAAATTATCACATAGCTACATTAACTGCTAAAATTAATGAGCATGACTTAGAAAATGAGAAATTTAAATTTGCTAGAAGCATGCTCTATAGTGGGAGACGCCCTGGGATTAAGGATGGCATTGGCTTCCAAAAGGAGGACAATGTCAAGCTTAATGTCCCGCTCAAAAGATTGTCTAATTTTGTTAAGGGCAAGGCTCCCATGGTTCAGGATAACGAGGGTTACATTTTATACCCTGCCGGTTATCCCAAACACAAAATTAGGTGAATTCATTCTAGGAAGTCTCACTCTGGCCCTAATCATGCTTTTATGTATAAGAGTGAGGCATCTAGCTCTAGGCAATCAACCCATGCTAAATTGCCTAAAAATAAAACTCCTAAAGCATCAAATGATCACAATGTTTCATTTAAAACTTTTGATGCTTCTTATGTGCTAACTAACAAATCAGGCAAAGTTGTTGCTAAGTATGTTGGGGGCAAAGACAAGGGATCAAAGACTTGTGTTTGGGTACCCAAAGTTCTTGTATCTAATGTCAAAGGACCCAAAACTATTTGGGTACCTAAAATCAAGAACTAAGTATGTTTTGTAGGTTTATGCATCCGGAGGCTCAAGTTGGATCATCGATAGCGGGTGCACAAACCATATGACTGGGGAGAAAAGAATGTTCTTCTCCTACGAGAAAAACCAAGATCCCCAACGACCTATCACATTCGGGGATGGAAACCAAGGTTTGGTCAAAGGATTGGGTAAAATTGCTATATCACCTGACCATTCCATTTCAAATGTTTTTCTTGTAGATTCTTTAGATTACAACTTGCTTTCTGTTTTCCAATTATGTAAAATGGGCTACAACTGTCTTTTTACGGATACATGTGTCACTGTCTTTAGAAGAAGTGACGATTCAGTAGCTTTTAAGGGAGTATTAGAGGGTCAGCTATACTTAGTTGATTTCAATAAAGCTGAACTCGATACTTGCTTAATCGCTAAGACTAACATGGGTTGGCTCTGGCATCGCCGACTGGCCCATGTTGGGATGAAGAATCTTCACAAGCTTCTAAAGGGAGAACACATTTTGGGACTAACAAATGTGCATTTTGAGAAAGACAGGATTTGTAGCGCATGCCAAGCAGGGAAGCAAGTTGGTGTTCATCATCCACATAAAAACATATTGACGACTGATAGGCCACTCAAGCTCCTCCACATGGACCTATTCGGCCCGATCGCTTACATAAGCATCGGCGAGAGTAAGTACTGTCTAGTTATTATGGATGACTATTCTCGCTTCACTTGGGTATTCTTTTTGTAGGAAAAATCTCAAACCCAAGAGACCTTAAAGGGATTCTTGAGACGGGCTCAAAATGAGTTCGGCTTGAGGATCAAGAAAATTAGAAGCGACAATGGGACGGAGTTCAAGAACTCACAAATAGAAGGTTTTCTTGAGGAGGAAGGGATCAAGCATGAGTTCTCTTCTCCCTACACGCCACAACAAAATGGTGTAGTGGAGAGGAAGAATAGAACTCTATTGGACATGGCAAGGACCATGCTTGATGAGTACAAGACTTCGGATCGGTTTTGGGCCGAGGCGGTCAACACCGCCTGCTACGCCATCAACCGGTTGTATCTACACCGAATTCTCAAGAAGACATCTTACGAACTCCTCACCGGTAAAAAGCCAAATGTTTCATATTTTAGAGTCTTTGGTAGCAAATGCTTTATTCTTGTTAAAAGAGGTAGAAAATCCAAATTTGCTCCTAAGGTTGTAGAAGGCTTTTTACTAGGATATGATTCAAACACAAGGGCATATAGAGTCTTTAACAAGTCCACTGGACTAGTTGAAGTTTCTTGTGACATTGTGTTTGATGAGACTAACGGCTCCCAAGTGGAGCAAGTTGATCTTGATGAATTAAATGATGAAGAGGCTCCGTGCGTCGCGCTAAGGAACATGTCCATTGGGGATGTGTGTCCTAAGGAATCCGAAGAGCCCATTCAAGCACAAGATCAACCATCTTCCTCCATGCAAGCATCTCCACCAACTCAAGATGAGGATGAGGCTCAAGATGATGAATAAGAAGATCAAGAAGATGAGCCACCTCAAGAGGAGGTCAATGATCAAGGGGGAGATGCCCATGATCAAGACAAGGAAGATGAACAAGTTCCAAGGCCGCCACACCCAGGAGTCCACCAAGCAATCTAACGAGATCACCCCGTGAACACCATCCTAGGAGACATTCATAAGGGGGTAACTACTCAATCTCGTGTTGCTCATTTTTGTGAAAATTACTCGTTTGTTTCCTCTATTGAGCCACACAGGGTAGAGGAAGCACTTCAAGATTCGGATTGGGTGATGGCGATGCAAGAGGAGCTCAACAACTTCACTAGGAATGAGGTATGGCATTTAGTTCCACATCCTAACCAAAATGTTGTAGGAACCAAGTGGGTCTTCCGCAACAAGCAAGATGAGCATGGTGTGGTGACAAGGAACAAAGCCTGACTTATGGCCAAGGGATATTCACAAGTCGAAGGTTTGGATTTCGGTGAAACCTATGCACCCGTAGCTAGGCTTGAGTCAATTCGCATTTTACTTGCCTATGCTACTTACCATGGCTTTAAGCTTTATCAAATGGACGTGAAAAGTGCCTTCCTCAATGGACTAATCAAGGAAGAAGTCTATGTTGAGCAACCTCCCGGCTTTGAAGATAGTGAGTATCCTAACTATGTTTATAGACTCTCTAAGGCGCTTTATGGGCTTAAGCAAGTCCCAAGAGCATGGTATGAATGCCTAAGAGACTTTCTCTAATGGCTTCAAAGTCGGAAAAGTCGATCCTACTCTCTTTACTAAAACACTTGCAAATGATTTGTTTGTATGCCAAATTTATGTTGATGATATCATATTTGGGTCTACTAACAAATCTACATGTGAAGAGTTTAGTAGGATCATGACTCAAAAATTCGAGATGTCAATGATGGGGGAGTTGAAGTATTTCTTGGGATTTCAAGTCAAGCAACTCCAAGAGGGCACCTTCATTAGCCAAATGAAGTATATTCAAGATATTCTCACCAAGTTTGGAATGAAGGATGCCAAGCCCATCAAGACACCCATGGGAACCAATGGGCATCTCGACCTCGACATGGGAGGTAAATCCGTAGATCAAAAGGTATACCGGTCGATGATAGGTTCTTTACTCTATTTATGTGCATCTCGACCAGACATTATGCTTTCCGTATGCATGTGTGCAAGGTTCCAAGCCGACCCTAAGGAAGTTCACCTTAGGGCCGTGAAGAGAATCTTGAGATATCTAGTTCAAACACCTAAGTTTGGTATTTGGTACCCCAAGGGATCCTCATTTGATTTATTAGGATATTCCGATGCTGATTGGGCAGGGTGTAAGATTAACAGGAAGAGCACATCAAGGACTTGTCAATCTCTGGGAAGATCCCTGGTGTCTTGGGCTTCAAAGAAACAAAACTCAGTAGCTCTTTCTACCG
Source organism: Zea luxurians (assembly GCA_029449295.1). Lineage (NCBI taxonomy): Eukaryota > Viridiplantae > Streptophyta > Magnoliopsida > Poales > Poaceae > Zea > Zea luxurians. The sequence goes on along the minus strand of JAOPSE010000016.1, from coordinate 33,529,598 downwards.
TCGAAGCCGAGTACATTGCCGCAGGCCATTGTTGCGCGCAATTGCTTTGGATGAGGCAAACCCTTTAGGGACTATGGCTACAAGTTTAGCAAAGTCCCTCTCCTATGTGACAATGAGAATGCAATCCGCATGGCGGATAATCCCGTTGAACACAACCGCACTAAGCACATAGCCATTCGGTATCACTTTCTGAGAGATCACCAACAAAAGGGGGATATCGAGATAGCCTACATAAACACCAAAGATCAATTGGCTGATATCTTTACCAAGCCTTTAGATGAGCAATCCTTTACCAAACTTAGGAATGAGCTAAATATTCTTGATTCTAGGAATTTTGATTGATTCTTTGCACCCATAGCTCATTTATATACCTTTGATCATATCTCTTTTTATGTCTATGACTAATGTGTTTTCAAGTATCATCTTATGCTTAGTCATAGGTATTGAAAAGGAAATGGAATATTCGGCAAAGAAGGCGCTTCCACTCAACTACAATTATATTTGCCGGTACTCCGCTTCGTTCTCCGCTTTGGTATAATCTTCACTCATATTTTTGTGTTTGCCAAAAGAGGAGAAAGTTTGAAAAGGGGCTTATATCTCACTCACAATTTTCTGTTTTTGGCGATTCATGCCAAAGGGGGAGAAAGTATGAGCCCAAAGCAAAAGGACCGCACCACCACCAAATTTAAAAATGAAGTTTTCAATTTGAGATCTTATTGTGTTCAAAAGGGGGAGAAAGTAGTATCTTCAAAAATTGCAAAACCCTCTTGAACACTAAGAGGAGAATTTTATTTAGGGGGAGTTTTGTTTTAGTCAAAAGAAAAAGCATTTGAGACAGGGGGAGAAAATTTCAAATCTTGAAAAATGCTTTCTTCAATCTTATTCATGTACCTTTGACTAATTGCAAAAGATTTTTGAAAAGAATTTTACAAAGAATTTGCAAAACAAAACTCGTGGTGCAAACGTGGTCCAAAACTTCAATAAAGAAGAAAACAATCCATGCACATCTATTTGAGATAAGTATATTGGTTTCAACTCCAAGCAACCTTTGCTCTTACATTATGCAAACTAGTTCAATTCTGCACTTTTATATTTGCTTTGGTTTGTGTTGGCATCAATCACCAAAAAGGGGGAGTGTTGGTACTTGCTCTCTCTAGCAAGGGGATCCAACACGAGTGAATGGTGATGGCAACAGGGCACTCGCGCGTGATGGCAAAAGCTCTGTTAATCTAGCCTCTCACGGGCACTGTGCGGGGGTATTTATAGGTATCCGAGTGCACGGCGCCTTGCATTAAGGACGCATGTGCCCTCAGGTACCTAGTTTATCCCCAGAATATTCCCATAAAGCGGGGTTACAAGCTGTAACTACAAGTACGCCTTTACAGATTAGGCCCGTAACACAAACGCGGCCACGCAGGGCCCGTTACAATGGGCCAGATCTCATGTGGGCCTCAGAGCTGAACGAGGCCGCGCCGCGGGGAGGCGTCGCCGCAGGCCTTCGTCTGGTGCCGAATCTAGCGAAGGGTCTCCGTGTCGTCTCCGGTGCCGATGAAGCGAAGGGTGTCCCTGCCTGCTTTGTCCGTCAGGGCAGGGGCTAAGTGGTGGAGACTTCGGGCGAAGGGTGGCGTTTCTGCCTTCGCTCCAACATTTGCCCTCCAAGGGACCAGTTCGACAAAGTCACCTGGTGCCGAAGACGTCGCTAGATGGCGGAGACGCTGCCCTCGCTCGAAGTGGTTCCGCGGGGGTTTTTGATGTGACCGTTGATGGACATCGTACTGTTGGATTGCGGGTTTCCCGAAGAGCCGCGCCCTGCCTATAAAAGGGGGGCGGGGGTCGGCGCTGTTTGCACTTTGCCTTCCGCGCTCCGTGAAAACCCTAGCCGCCCGCCGTCTTTCTGCTCCTCTTCTTCTACTGCTCCCTTTGCTCGTCGGAGTTCTGGCTCGAGTGAAGCAGACCGCCCGCCGCCGCCGACGGTACGTAGCAATGCCATCCTCTTCTTCTTCCGCCGACGCCACGCCGCCGGCCGCCGCCTCGTCTGAGGAGACGTTGAGTAGCGTGATGGTGGAGGAGCTGCGCGCCGGCGACTCTGTTGATTTTGGTGTGTCACGGATGACGTCGGCCCGCGTTGAAGATATGCAGCGTTTGGGCTACTTTGGCGGCGGGGTCGCTCGTGCTCCGGGGACGGAGGAAGTCCCCGAGCCGGAGGGTGAGTTGGTTGTTTTCGAGGCGTTCTTCGTCGCCGGTCTCCGCTTGCCTGCGCACCGGTTTGTTGGCGAAGTCCTGCGTAGATTCAACGTTCAAATACATCAGCTGACACCGAACGCCGTGGTGGCGCTGGCGAAGTATGTCTGGGCGACGACTTCGTACGGCGGACAGCCATCGGTTGAAGTTTTTGCGAAGAATTATTGCTTGCATTGGCAGAAGAGGATGGTTGAGGACGGAGTTGCCCAGTTCGGGTCGTGCACATTCACGCCGAAAACCGGCAAGACCACAATGCCAGTAGTGGAGTTGGTTCCGTGCGCCCGCAACAAGTGGGGCAATTGGAATGAATTTTGGTTTTACGTTGCTGAGGCTACTGTCGAAGGCCATGAAGGACTTCCCGTGTCTGAGATGTGCTCTCACTATTACTCTGCGTATCCGCCTTTTGAAGTGGCAGAAGAGGATGCAGACGAAGGGGCCCTTCGGTGCGCCGCCGGCCAGAGCAGTGGTCATGATTTAGTTGAAGAGTTCGTGGCGTACGGGGTCTGGCCCTTGGCGCACGGCTGGGCACTGGGCGAAGTGTGCCCTCGCCAGATGCCTTTTCACGGAGGAAGGGTGGTGCGAAGTCCTGCCTTTGCACTGAATTTGCGAAACCGTGACCCGGCCGCCTTTGTGCGTGATGCGGAGGACTTGGCGGTGCGGCTCGTGGGGCGGTACGTGGCGAGGACGGAAGGCCAGTGCAGCTTTGATATTCGCGGGTCAAATGAACGTTTGAACAGGGTCTTCGAATTAAATCAATTGCCGTACGACGGTTACCCTGGTCAAGACGAAGCGGACCGCCGTGGGAAGAAGCCGGCGGTGGAGACTGGAGGCGACCCTGCGCTGGCGGCCGCCCCCCTCCTCAAAAAAGAGAAAATTAGGTACTGCGATGGGAGGAATTGGGGTGTCTGATAGTTTTGCTAGAGAGTTAATGAGGACGTGTGCGGCCCCGGGGGAGAGGATGTCTTCGCCCGAGCTCCGGGAGTCTTCGGCTCGGATGCTGAGGGTTACCGGGGGCTGCTGGCCTAGAAATGTTCCTGTCCCCTGCGCGGCTGAGGAAGACTGTTTTACATCTCGTATGGTTCGTCAGTGGAGAGTTTTTCCTTACGGGCGAAATATCGGTGCTGTTGTGTGGGCAGTGATGGACAAGGATCGCCGAGGGGCGGCGCAAAAACGCCAGGCGACTGTCAGGATTCACGAAGCCCGGCCAAAAAGGCAGCGGGGAACGGCGAAGGCTGCGGCCTCCAGCGGAGGCAAGCCACCGCTGGCGGCGAAGGCGGGCGCCTCTGCACCCAGCAAGGCGCCGGAGACAACGGCGGGCGCCGGAGTCTCCAAACTGACGAAGGTGGTGCCGCCGGCCAACGGATTGGCGGAGGCTTCGAAGGCGGCCCAAACGTCGCCGCCGCCGGGCAAACGCGTTGCCGACTTCGGCACCGATATTAGTGTGGACGATTATCTTGGGGGTAAGTCACCCGGCCGCCTTTTTTTTTTACTTGTTGATGCGTTGCAGGGTCGGACGAGGGCCGGCTTGCTATAGTTGTGCCTGCCACGGCAATCGCGACGGCTACGCTGTCGTCGAAGGCGAGGGACGGGACCCTTGGCGCCGGAGGCGAGGTGTCGGCCCTCGCGTTGGTCAGGGACGAGGCTGGCGCGGCGACCCACCGGCTGAAAGGAGTGACGGAGGCGCTGAGTCAGGCGACGGAGGCACTGAGTCAGGTCCGCCGGGCTATTATATATATATATATTTTTTTTGCGGCCATGGCCTTACGTGTGCTCTGCAGGTGGCTGACTTCACCAGCCGTACTGCGTCGGGGGCACTTACGGCAGCTTTGTCTGCCGATGTCGAGAGACTTCGGACGCAACATGCTGACGCTGTCCGTGAGAAGTTGGCCTCCGACAGCAAGTGTCGTAAACTGGCGGACAAGGTGGCCGCCCTGGAGGAGGAAAAGGCTGACCTCCGGCGCCAGCTGGCGGGGGAGAGGAGGGAGGCCAACGAGGCCATCGCCAAGGAGCAGGCCGCGCAGGCGGAGGCTAGGCTGGCACGGGCGGAAGCCAATCTTGCCAAGGATCTCGCCGAAGACCTGCGGGGGCGGCTCACCGCTCTGGAGAGCCGCGCGAAGGGGGCCGAAGCCGCGGTGCGAACGGAGGCCGAACGGACGCGCACACAGCTTATGGCCACATACCGCGAGCTGGGTGCGCGGACCGGTGACTTCGTGGTGCCGGAGCGAGAGGCCAGGCTTCGCTGTCTGGAATGGGTGCAAGAGGAGCTGCAGGAGCTCCCCACTGTCCTGAGGGGATTAATGTCGTTCGCCTCCCTGGTCACCTGCGAGGGGGCGATGAACGCACTCTCTCGCGAAGGGTGCCGACACTATGAGGCCTTCGACCAGGCAGATGAAGATTTTGGGCGAGATATCTATAAGGTCGAAGACCCCGTGGTGAAGGAGTCCGCCGGTGCCCTCTATGACCGGATGTGGGGTCTGTATGGTGGTGATGTGGTCAGGGAGCGGGCCGAGGCTGCGAGGGCTCAGGTAACGTTGTCGTTTGTTCGGCGTTTGCTGGATGTGGTCTGTGCGTGTGTTTGCTGACTTTTTGTATGTTTTGTTTTAGGCGGAGCGAGGCGAGCAGGTGGACGACTTCGGAGCACTGAACAGCGCCCTGCCTGACCCGGAGCCGACCCCGGAGACCGCGGAAGACGCACCAGGCGCCCCCACATCTGCTGCGACAGTTGAAGACCTGCCCCTGAAGGTGGCCGAAGGCGCTCCTGATGCCCTCGCAGCAGCTGCGCCGACCGTCGAAGATCCGGCGGCGGAGGCGGTGGAAACAATGGCGGAAGTGGCGGCGGAGCCAATGGCGGAGGCTCCCGCAGCGTCAGGGCCCTCGCAGGTGGCGTAGTGGTTGTTTAGGGTTGGGGAATTTTGGATGTTGTACTGAATTTTGGTTGCTGCGCAGGTTCAAGATTTTGGGCCTGCGCACGCAACCGCTGCTACTGAGTTTTTGGCGGCTTCGACCGCGGAAGGTGGTAATGAATATAGTGGGTCTGCATCTGAGTTTTTTGATTTTGCCGACTCCGGGAGCTCGGTTGAGTGGACTGAGGAGTCGTCGGAGGAGAATTTGGATTATTTTGCGGCCTTGGACGTGGCTGCGGCGAGGCTTCGCCACATGCCGCGGACGCGTCGGGCGTGCCAGGCCCTAGCGCCGGGCGCCGTCGACGAAGGGCGGTTGCAAAACGTAGGGTTAGCGCGGAGGAGCGGGCTCTGCCTCGTGTGAGTGGGGCTGGTCGGCAGGAACTGTTGTCTCTGCCGACCGCCGAGAGTGCAGGTGAAGGGGAACTGCGAAGGCTTTTTGCGGGTGAGGAGCTCAGGATAATGTTATTTAATTATAGGGAGATGGGAATTATTCCTAAGGTTGAGCCGATGTAGAGTGTGGTGCCCTCGCTTGTGTATGTAGAGGCTTGTATGGTGGAGTTGTGTGCCCTCGCGTGCATGTGTGTGTGCGAAGGCGTTTTGTACTCACTGATTTGTTTTGTTGCGCTGTGTTGGCTTGATTATAGTTGGTCTTGGCGTGGATGGTTTGATGTTGTCGTTTCAGCCGTTGTTGTGCTGGTCCAGGTGTACCCTTAAGTGTCTTCTGCACAGATAGTCTTCGGTTTTTCCGCACTTGTTGTGCTAAACCGGCTGCACCCTTAGGCGACTTCTGCGCGGATAGTCTTCGCGATAGACTTAGATTTTTTCCGCACTTGTTGTGCTAATCCGGCTGCACCCTTAGGCGACTTCTGCGCGGATAGTCTTCGCGATAGACTTAGATTTTTTCCGCACTTGTTGTGCTAATCCGGCTGCACCCTTAGGCGACTTCTGCGCGGATAGTCTTCGCGATAGACTTAGATTTTTTCCGCACTTGTTGTGCTAATCCGGCTGCACCCTTAGGCGACTTCTGCGCTGATAGTCTTCGCGATAGACTTAGATTTTTTTCGCACTTGTTGTGCTAATCTGGCTGCACCCTTAGGCGACTTCTGCGCGGATAGTCTTCGCGATAGACTTAGATTTTTTTCGCACTTGTTGTGCTAATCCGGCTGCACCCTTAGGCGACTTCTGCGCAGATAGTCTTCGCGATAGACTTAGATTTTTTCGCACTTGTTGTGCTAATCCGGCTGCACCCTTAGGCGACTTCTGCGCGGATAGTCTTCGCGATAGACTCAGATTTTTTCCGCACTTGTTGTGCTAATCCGGCTGCACCCTTAGGCGACTTCTGCGCGGATAGTCTTCGCGATAGACTTAGATTTTTTCCGCACTTGTTGTGCTAATCCGGCTGCACCATTAGGCGACTTCTGCGCGGATAGTCTTCGCGATAGACTCAGATTTTTTCCGCACTTGTTGTGCTAATCCGGCTGCACCCTTAGGCGACTTCTGCGCGGATAGTCTTCGCGATAGACTTAGATTTTTTTCGCACTTGTTGTGCTAATCCGGCTGCACCCTTAGGCGACTTCTGCGCGGATTTGTCGCACGCGAGGGTAGCTAGCGCTTAGCCTCGCGGTGACCTCGTGGTGGTCGAATGTCGAAGACCGTCATCGCGGTCTTTTTCGACGCATGTCTTTTTGCGGGGGATTTTTTACGCATATATTACATGGCTCCGCCTCGTTAAAAACCTCACCCCTTGGGAGGAAAAGAGTGCGGGCCGGTGTAAGATTGTTTTTGCGAATTACAAGGGCGAAGACAGCCCTGAGGAATCAAACAAAAAATTTGCGGAGGTTGTCGATGTTCCAGGAGTGCTCCAGGTCCTCGCCGGTTGGCGTTGTGAGCCTGTAAGCGCTGGGGGAAGCTTTTGTCTTGACGATGAAAGGGCCCTCCCACCTGGGCTCCAGCTTGCCCTTGGACTCCGTCCGAGCTGTTCGAATGAGTACGAGGTCCCCCTCGCTGAACTCCCTCGGGGTGACTGAATGGTCGCACCATGCTTTGGTCTGGGCTTGATATTTGTTCAGGGCCTGTAGGGCGAAGACACGGTCTCCGTCGATGAGATCCTTTGAAGTTGGCTCGTCCACATCTGGGACGGCTGACGGAACTGTTCGCGGGGACCCGTGCTTTATTTCTTGCGGGGACATGGCCTCCGATCCGTATAAGAGACGGAAAGGAGTAAACCCGGTCGCCCTGCACTCAGTCGTGTTTAGTGCCCAGACTGCCTCAGGTAAAAAATCGCTCCATCTGCCCTTTTTTTCATCGAGGAGCATTTTTTTGATAGCTGTGAAGATTTTCCCGTTGGCGCGCTCCACGACCCCGTTGGACTGCGGATGATAGACTGAGGCGAAGGCAAGCTTGGTGCCAATGGAGAAACAAAAATCCTTGAAGTCTTGGTTATCAAACTGCTTGCCGTTGTCGACTGTTAATTCGGACGGTACTCCGAAGCGGCAAACGATGTTCTGCCAGAAGAATTTTTGGGCAGTTTTTGATGTTATTGTGGAGACAGCCCGTGCCTCGATCCATTTGGTGAAATACTCGACCGCGACGAAGGCGAACTTAAGGTTCCCCTGAGCGGTGGGCAGGGGTCCAACAATGTCAAGACCCCAGCGCTGGAGAGGCCATGTGTGGGCGATCAGTTTTGTATACTGCGAAGGGCTGCCTGACCGAGGAGAGAACTTCTGGCAGGCTTCGCAGGACCGAGTGACCCGATTCGCGGCGCAAATTATTGCGGGCCAATAAAAACCCTGGCGGATCACCTTAGCAGCTAGGGCCCTCGGCCCCGCGTGCGAGCCGCACGTGCCACTGTGGACTTCACGTAGGATCTGCATGCCTTCGGCCTCGGTGACGCACTTAAGCATTGGTTGACTGACCCCTTTTTTGTAGAGCTGGCCTTCAATCAGAGCGAAGTCTCGGCTTCGATGTCTGAGGCGCTTGGCCTCACTGATGTCGGCTGGGTGATAATACCCCTGCAGGAACAGGGTAATGGGTGCTCGCCAGTCTTCGGTCATGATGAGGTTAACTGTACGGTGGCCCTCGCTGTCATTGGTTATTTGGAGCCCTTCGGGGCTCCGGACTGCTGGCGTGCCGATGACGTGGAAGAACACGTCGGAGGGCAGAGTTTCGCCCCTGGCCGCGGCCTTGGCCAATGCGTCGGCCTCCTCATTCCTGGCTCGGTCCACATGCTGCACGGTGAACCCCTTGAACTGCCTCTCGAGACTTCGGATGGCCGCGAGGTACTGCATGAGTGCGGGGTCCTTGGCTGCATAGTCTTTCTCGACCTGGCCGGCAACTACCTAGGAGTCTGTTTTGATGATGCAAGTGGTGACTCCGAGGGCCCTTAGCTTGCGGAGGCCGAGGATGACTGCTTCGTATTCTGCTATATTATTTGTGCATCTGTCGGATTCCAGATTGAAGCTGAGTCGTGCTGCATATCTGTGCTTGACCCCGACTGGTGAGGTTATGATTGCAGCGACGCCTGCCCCCGCATGGCACCATGCGCCGTCGCAATGGATCGTCCAGACCTTCTCTGTGGTCGGGTCCAGCTGTGTTACTGGCCCGGTCCAGTCGACGACGAAGTCTGCCAGGACTTGCGATTTGATGGCTGTCCTGGGCTCGAAGCTGATGTGGTAGCCGGAGAGTTCGGCTGCCCACTTGGCGATCCTCACCGATGCCTCCGGGTTTCTAAACAGTTCGCCGAGCCCCCTGTCTGAGGTGACGCGGACCTTGAATGCTTCAAAGTAATGGCGCAGCTTGCGCGAGGACATAACGACTGCGTAGGCGATCTTCTCCAGCTCTGTCATGTTGCATTTGGACGGTGTCAGGACCTCGGAGACGTAATAAACAGGGCACTGTCTGACAGCGCCTTCGACTGTCTGCTCCTGCACTAGTGCCGCGCTGACCGCGTGCGGCGAAGCCGCGACATAGAGCAATAGGGGGAGCGAGGAGTCGGGGCTCGTGAGGGTGGCCAGCTCCGTTAAGTATTGTTTTAATGAGGCGAAGGCCGCTGCTTGCTCCGGCCCCCAGGCGAAGTCTTTTGCGCCGCGGAGAGTTTTGAGGAAAGGAAGACTTCGCTCGGCCGACCTGGAAATGAATCTGTTGAGAGCGGCCAATCTGCCTGTCAGACGCTGGACGTCCCTGGTGGACTGCGGAGGCGACATGTCGATGATGGCCTGGATCTTGGTTGGGTTGGCCTCGATGCCGCGGTGCGACACCAGGTAGCCCAATATCTTGCCCTGGCGAACACCGAAAACGCACTTTTCCGGGTTTAGGCGGAGTCGTGCATCTCGCATGTTTGCGAATGTCTCGGCCAGGTCGGCGAGGTGGTCCTCCTTATTTTTGCGGGCGACGACGATGTCGTCCACATATGTAAATATATTTCTGCCGACCTGCCCCTCGAGTACTGTTTTGGTGAGTCTGGAGAAGGTGGACCCGGCATTCTTGAGACCCTCCGGCATTCTGATGAAGCAATAAGTGCCGAAGGGTGTTATAAAGCTGGTGCTAGCCTTGTCTTCCGCCTTCATGTATATCTGGTGATAGCCGGAGAAGCAGTCGAGGAGAGACATGACCTCGCATCCGGCCGCGCTATCGACTATTTTGTCGATCCGTGGCAACGGGAAATTGTCTTTTGGGCAGGCCTTATTGAGACTGGTGAAGTCTATGCACATCCGCCATTTCCCGCTTTTTTTCTGCACCATTACAACATTGGAGAGCCATGTGGGGTAAGCCACTGGCTCAATGAATTTAGCCTCTAGGAGGCGGTGCACCTCCGCCTTGGCGGCCTCTGTCTTTTCATCGGACATTTTGCGAAGCTTTTGCTTTCTTGGTCGCACCGAGGGGTCGATTCCCAAACTGTGCTCGATTATGGATCGGCTGACTCCGACCAGGTCGAGGGCGGACCAGGCGAAGACATCTTTATTCTTGGTCAGGCAGCAGAGGAGCTTCTCTTCTTCATGCGAAGTAAGGTCTTCGCTGATAGTGACTGTCTGCTTGGGCGTGGCCTGATCGAGGGGGACAGTCTTGGTCCCATCCTGACTCTGCAACTGAGCCTTGTCGTGCTGCTTGTCAGTTGGGCTGGCGGGCGCAGGGACCTCGCACTGTGTCGTGAGATAGTGCACGTTCCTCTGACCAGGCACGAAGTCCCGCTCTATGTTGCGCGCTGTTTGCTGGTTACCGCGGACTGTAATTACGCCTAGCGGGCCTGGTATCTTCATGCACAAATACAGTCCGTGGATGGCAGCTTCAAACTTATTGATGGAGCCCCGACCCATGATGGTGTTGTATGGATATACCATATCCACAATGTCAAAAGTCACTTGCTCACTTCGGGCATTGGGTGCTACACCGAAGGAGAGGGGCAACTCTATTTTGCCGACGGGGAAGGTGCCCTTGCCGCCGAAGCCATACAACGGGTTGTCCGAAGGCTTAAGCAGGCTGTGGCTGATGCCCATGCGATCGAAGGCGTGGAGGAAGATGATGTCTGCCTGGCTGCCGTTGTCAACGAGTACCTTGTGTAGGTCCCAGCCTGCCACGCTGCAATTGATAACCATGGCATCGCAGTGGGGGGCGCTGCGCAAGTCGACGTCCCGTGCATCGAAGGTGAGCGGTACGTGGGACCACTTTGTCTGCACAACTGGGCCCGTGACGGCGACATGGTTTATGCTGCGGTAGTGGTCCCGCTTCTGCCGCTTGGTGTCGAAGTCGGTGCTGGACCCCCCGGTTATCATATGAATGACTCCGCGATAAGGTTGATCGGCGAAGTCTTCCTGCTTTGGGGCATGGGGGATGTTTTGTTGTTGCTGGTGTGGTGGTGGAGGCGGAGGATGTACGATTTGTACTTCCTGATGATGTTGGTAAGCGTGGTGCGGTGGATGCGGGGCGGGAGCGTGGATATATGGTGGAGGGGGTGGCTGGTAATTATGCGCGACAATTCTGGGGTTGTCGGCTGGCTGCGCCCTCGCCATTCTGTCTCTGGTGGCCTTCACTTCGGGGCAGTCTTTGGTTTGGTGGGCGCAGTCTTCGCCATGGAAAAGGCAGTAAAATCGGCGTGGTGGAGGGGGTGGCTGCGCACGCCCTCGGCCCCTGCCGCGAGTTCCACTTCTGCGGCCCTGGGGGGGATATTCCTGGCGACGAAGGGGGTCAGCGGCCGGCTGGTGGTTGGCAATGTTGTGCACTTGCTGCTGACCGCGGCCATCTCGACCGGAGTCTGGTTGCGGAGTCCTTGTCCACGTGCGGCTGGACTGTGGAGCATCTTTTGGCTTCCGCTGGGACTCAATCTTGCGCTGGTGGAGCTCCTCGGATCTAGCGTACTTTTCAAACAGCTGGTATAACTCTTGGAGGTTCTTCGGCGGATCTCTGATGCAGTGGCTGTAAAGGACGCCAGCGCGAAGACCACTGATAGCATAGTGGATGGCAATCTGGTCATCGACTGAGGGTAGCTGTGACTTGAGTGTCAGGAATTTGCGGTAATATTCCCTCAGGGTCTCCTTCTCTAGCTGCTTGCAAAGCGAGAGCTCGGCCAGGGCGTCGGTGTCCGGGCGGTACCCTTGGAAGTTGAGGAGGAACTTGTCCCGGAGACTTCTCCAGGAATCGATGGACAGCGGAGGCAACCTGGTGAACCAGGTGAGCGCGGGGCCCTCGAGGGCGATGATGAAGGACTTCGCCATTGTGGCGTCGTCCCCCCCGGACGATGCGACGGCGACCTGGTAACTCATTATGTATTGAGCCGGGTCGGTGCTGCCGTTGTACTTGGGGTAGGTCCCAGCCCAGAAGTTAGCTGGCCACGGCGTCACTTGCAGGTGAGGCGCCAGGGGACTTCGCTCATCGAGATAATTGACCCCTTGGAATGGCGCGGCGTGCGGGAAAGTGAAGTCGCGCTGGGGGAAACGCGGGTCCTCCGGTTGCGCGCGGTGTTGCAGGGGTGGCCCATGCTGCAGGCCGGGGTGGCCTTCGCGCGTGTCTTCGTTTTGCGCGCGCTGCTGGAGGGATGACTCGTGCCGCGGGCTGAGATGGCCTTCGCGCTGCATCAGCGCAATCTCCCGCTCGAGTTCCTGGGCCTTGTGCTCTTCGTCGCGTATCATCTGCCGCACTTTGGCGAGTGCGGACACACGCTGGCGCTTAGCCTCCAGTATCTCCTTCTGCCTCTAGAGGTTGCGGTTCTTGAGGCGCAGGGCGCGCAGCTGTAGCTGTTCTTCTGCTGAGACGCTGAGGACCTCACCGTCCTCGGCGAGGTCCGCGCCCTCCGGTGGTGCGAAGCCTGAGGGAGGTGCGAAGCCTGAGGGTTGTCCCTCAGGGTCGCAGGTGCGGAGGGTGTCGTCTTCAGTGGCCTCTTGGTGGGTGGATTGGGTGAGGGCGAGGGCCTTGCCCTTTCTTGCGGCGAGCAGTGCTGCCTTCGCAGCCTCGTCAGCCTTCGGGTTAGCTCTCTTGGGTGCCATCGCGGGTGGTTGTCTCGTAGCACGAACGGTGGGCGCCAAATGTTGGTACTTGCTCTCTCTAGCAAGGGGATCCAACACGAGTGAATGGTGATGGCAACAGGGCACTCGCGCGTGATGGCAAAAGCTCTGTTAATCTAGCCTCTCACGGGCACTGTGCGGGGGTATTTATAGGTATCCGAGTGCACGGCGCCTTGCATTAAGGACGCATGTGCCCTCAGGTACCTAGTTTATCCCCAGAATATTCCCATAAAGCGGGGTTACAAGCTGTAACTACAAGTACGCCTTTACAGATTAGGCCCGTAACACAAACGCGGCCACGCAGGGCCCGTTACAATGGGCCAGATCTCATGTGGGCCTCAGAGCTGAACGAGGCCGCGCCGCGGGGAGGCGTCGCCGCAGGCCTTCGTCTGGTGCCGAATCTAGCGAAGGGTCTCTGTGTCGTCTCCGGTGCCGATGAAGCGAAGGGTGTCCCTGCCTGCTTTGTCCGTCAGGGCAGGGGCTAAGTGGTGGAGACTTCGGGCGAAGGGTGGCGTTTCTGCCTTCGCTCCAACAGGGAGATTGAAAGGGAAATAGGGTCAAACCTTTTCCAATAAGAAATTTGTAAACCATGGTAATGGAGATAATTCTCCTATTTGATTTGTTTCAATTTAACTAAGCATGTGAACAACCCCATTTAAAAAGGATTAAATGACTAATGTTAACTAGACAACATGTGCATCATATTTAGAGTTTTTGTTTGTTGTGCATATAATAATAATAGCAACACTATTAATCAAAATATACTAATAATAAAATTGAATTGGAACTCAAAAGGAGGTTAGGGTTTGAAAATGGAAATGGGAAAAAGGAGGAGAAAAGGGAAACAATATACACTAAAGAAATATATATATATATACATATACATACATATATATATAAAATATATCACTTTAAGCTTGTAATCTTTTTATTTGTGCACTTGATCCCTGTGTGCAATTCATAAACAAATTTGAATTCAAAGCATAAATTTGAACAAAACAGGAAAAAAAAGGAAAGAAAGAACCTTACCCGCGTGGGCCGAATGTGCCTGGGCGCCGGCCCATCTGCTACTCCTCCTCTGCATATTTCTGTTGGGACACTTCCATGCGGGGCCCGCTCGTCGGAATCACCCTCCAGCCGCTTCACTTGCGTCTGTTTCATTGACGGATGGGGCCTCGGTGTCAGTTTCGTCTCCGTTGGAGCGAACCTCCGCATTCCTCGCCGGTCCGCTCGGGTTGCAACTGAATCCTCATCCGCCGTCGGGAACCGCGGATCTCGGCCCCGCGCACGCTCGGGCTCTCCTCGCCCCTATAAACCGGCCGCGACCCCCCCTCCTCTCATCTGTCTATGCCAAAGCCGTGTGCATCGCGTGAGCTGAGAGGTGAAGAGTAAGATTTGACGCCGTCACTATCGATCTCGCCCCACACCATGTCTTGGGGTTCAGCTTGCGATCGGGAGGCTCCTGTCATGTATCCGGATCGCGTCGGGGGCGATGGCAGGAAGGAAGGGAGGCTCCGGCGACCACGATTCTTTGCCGTCACCCAGGCTTCGCTGTGTGCCGTGGGAAGAGCTGCACACCACCGGAAAACTGGTACAAACCTCACCCAGACACTCGCAATTCCTTCCTCTTCGTGTAGACGTATCCCGAGCGAAGTTCGAGCGCGTGGAGTTAAGGTTCGCGTGACGCCGGCGATGGACCGCCGTGGTCTGTGTCCCCTCCGGCGGCCTTCCCCTTTTTGTGCGGGTGACTGAGTAAAGGGGGGGGGATGCATGTCCACCGTTGGATCGTGAATGAGCGGCGGAAAAATTAGGCAATCACAACGATTCGGCTTGGACTAATGTTAGCCGTAGATTGTTGATCGTAGGATGGGGAGCTTGGGTCGATGCTAGAGTCATTTGGGCCATCGGATCGAGATCTGAGCGCTCTGGATTGCACCTTATTCCCCTCGCGGTGCTGGTTTAATCGGGACCGTTGGATTTAATCCGATGGCTAGGCTCTGTCAGGGACGTGGACCTTCCTCGGCCATGGATCTCATATCCGAGGGCCTTGTGGGCGTACTGATTCATAAAGTTGTATGATTTAATCCGTGCCGTCCAGATCTAATCGTACGGCTGAAATTAGAGAATACCCCTTCGCGTGGCATTTTTTCTAAAGAGACCCCGAGGAAAGCAGAAATCAACCCGCCGTCCCGATCTGCTGTGCATTGAGTCTTGGGACTTCTTGCACCGAACCCCCTGCACTTCTCTGTAATTGTGCGCCCAGCCCAGAGATCAATGTAATTAGAAAATTAATTATAGAAAATGATTTTAAATACAAAAATAATTCTAGAAAGTTGTATAATTCATATTTAATTCATTTTAACTCCAAATTGAGTCATTCCAGTGGCAATAATTTTGTTATAATATTGTTTATCACCTAGTGCCTCTATTTAGCCATGAAACTTGAACTAAAAATGTTCATTTGAGATTAATCTATTCTAAGTACCTAATAACTTCAGAAATCCATAACTTAAAATCTATAACTCCAAAATTAATGATTCCTGTTCCTATGACCTTATATTAATATGTATTTTGGCATACATGTTTGGTGTAATGTTAATCTTGCCTATATACTGTTTGTTTGTATTGCTACGACTAGCAGTGAGGTCACGAGAATCTGAAGATCATCCTGGTACCTGGATTCTCAAGGCCCAGGCAAGTTGTGCCCTTGATCACTTCTTTTTACCCACTCATGTTCTAATTAATCATAATGATCTGCATAGGTTAATTTTGATGGGACCCAATAGGTTACCCTAGTTTGACTATCTTTATACCTTGTTCACCACTGAATCTTTGGGTAGTACTTGCTATCGCTTTATGTGGTTTTGGGTATAGAGATACACATTACTATTCATGAATATACTTTTATTGTCAGTTGTTATTTACTGTTCATGTTAAGATCATTATGTTAATTGGAACATGGAGAACCACCCGGGAAAACAGTGCTACCACAAGGGAGGAATGGGACCCCTTGGCTGATTAATTAGGAAAGCTAGTGGAAGACTACCTTACCCGAAAGGGGCAAGGGCAGTAGGGGAGAGGTCAGTGTAGGGAGGCCCTCGGGAGGATTTTGCTGCGATGGCGGTCCTGCAAGGGATTCCTGCACTGGATCTTCCTATAAACTGTAGCGGGTTTTCGGAAGCTAGTGGAACTTTGTAAAGGCCTCGTAGTGGATCCCTAGCCATTCACCTCGGTAGTGTCTAAGGGCCTTGCAAACCCTGGCGACATGGGATACACGACTTGTGGGTAAAGATGCGCAACCTCTGCAGAGTGTAAAACTGGTATACTAGCCGTGCTCACGGTCATGAGCAGCTCGGACACTCACATGATTAATTTATGGAACTAAATTCAATTTGTCATATGCATTGCATTGCAGGTGAGGTGTTACTTTTGTTCTACTACTTAATTGGGTTGGTATTTACTTATACTTAGTAATTGCTAATAAAATTTTGACCAACTTTAAAAGCAATGCTCAGCTCTAACCATCTTCTTTGGTAAGCCTTACACTTCACGTGAGCTCCCACCTTTGGCGAGTTCATGCACATTACTCCCCACAACTTGTTGAGCGATGAACGTATGTGAGCTCACTCTTGCTGTCTCACACACCCCACAGGTCAAGAACAGGTACCACAGGATGAGGCGCTTGGAGGATGCTAAGATGAGTTCGTGAGAGGTCTAGGTCGTCGTCTCCCAGTCAACTTTGGGTTGCTGGACCGTTGTCTCCTTATAATGTAATTATTTATTTTGTATAGAACTCCTATTATAAATAAAGTTGTGACATTCGATCCTGTGCCACTATTCATCATATGTGTGAGACTTGGTCCCAGCACACCTGGTGATTATGTTTACGCCCGAGTTTTGGACCCCTAAAATCCGGGTGTTACAGAAGTGGTATCAGAGGAATGTTGACTGTAGGACGAAACCTAGATAGAACTGGACAACCATTGTCTACTTACCTCTGCTACTCTGATTCTTTCTAAACTTTTCTTAATCTTTTCTCATCTAATTCCGCTTTACTCTGATTATTCTTACCTTTTTCTTCTAAAGACAAATGTGGATTTCACACTTTGAAATCTTGTGCCTAAAGTGACTTTAGGAATAGGAGACCTAATCCTAGGAACAAAAACAAAACTATTTTTATAAATGTCTATGTATTTGAATGTTTGTTCTTATGATACTTGTATGATTTGGATCTTTGATTGAGTGTGATGGGTTGTGGAGTAATGTCCACAATTGCATCTACATATACACCTAGGCATAAGGAAAAATATTTATAAACTAGACAACACAGAATATTCCCTATTAAAAATACACCAAGCCTAATGGATCCATATTATCTTAAAAAGATTTCCCCCTTATCCTAATAGATTCATCTTATCTTGAAGGATTCATCTTATCATAACCACTTTACTTATCCCATCTCAATAGATCTAACTGACCTCAAAAGATTCTATCTTATCTTTATGGATCCATCTTATCCTAATAAGCATACTTATCCACCCTAGTTTAAACAACCATGATCTAATGATCTTATCTAGTTAAACTAGTCATACCAATCTAATCTAGATCCCACCTAACCTAATATGATCTAATCTAAAGTGACTTATCAAACATGCTAGATAATACTGATGAAATAGATTAGACTCTACTCCTATAGAACATGTCTTAACTTAGTTCACCCTGCACTAAATTAAGAACGACAGACCGACTTGGCCATATGCAACTACCTTAACCATCCGATAGTTGCATAACCCCTAAATTTTAACCTAGCAAGAGATTCTGATCTACCTTCACCATATAATTCATCCCATCTCAAAAGATTCTAACATATCTTAATAATATATACCCTACCTTGGTAGACCTATCTGACTTAAGCTAGTCTAATCTAGTTATATCCAACCTAATCTAGATTATATTTAATCTAATATGATCTAATCTAATGTGGTCTATTTAAAAAAAAAATATTAGTGATACTGGTATAAGAGATTAGACACTACTAGCCAGGTATTGACTTAACTTCGCCATGGGCATAAGATCTAACCTAGCCAATAGAGTCTTAATGGATTGCATAATCCATCAACCACCACCTGACATCAAACCAGATTTTGACCTATATCATGTAGTCTATCTTACCACATATATCTTAACCATATGTCCTTAACTCGGATGGCAACTCCAAGAAGAAAGGCCAAAGGAGACCAACCACGTCAAAGAAGGATAAGCATCAACTCAAGACTTCAAAGATCAAGTTGGATCACCAAGATGAGTCAAGATCCACAATCTAGGATGGAGTCCCTCCTTACCCTACTCAAACCTATCCATGCTTTGGATTCAACTTTTATCCTACATAATAAAGTGGACATACATATATTACCCATGCTCTCCTAATCACTTACTAATAGTAAAAAGAGAGACTCTTGATTTTGAACTAATTAAAAACTAAAAGCTAAACTTCAAATCACTCTTCCTATATCCTCTTTCCTACTAATCTCGAGGACGAGATTCTTTTTAAGGGGGGTAGGATTTGTAATACCCAAATTTGTAAACCATGGTAATGGAGATAATTCTCCTATTTGATTTGTTTCAATTTAACTAAGCATGTGAACAACCCCATTTAAAAAGGATTAAATGACTAATGTTAACTAGACAACATGTGCATCATATTTAGAGTTTTTGTTTGTTGTGCATATAATAATAATAGCAACACTATTAATCAAAATATACTAATAATAAAATTGAATTGGAACTCAAAAGGAGGTTAGGGTTTGAAAATGGAAATGGGAAAAAGGAGGAGAAAAGGGAAACAATATACACTAAAGAAATATATATATATATACATATACATACATATATATATAAAATATATCACTTTAAGCTTGTAATCTTTTTATTTGTGCACTTGATCCCTGTGTGCAATTCATAAACAAATTTGAATTCAAAGCATAAATTTGAACAAAACAGGAAAAAAAAGGAAAGAAAGAACCTTACCCGCGTGGGCCGAATGTGCCTGGGCGCCGGCCCATCTGCTACTCCTCCTCTGCATATTTCTGTTGGGACACTTCCATGCGGGGCCCGCTCGTCGGAATCACCCTCCAGCCGCTTCACTTGCGTCTGTTTCATTGACGGATGGGGCCTCGGTGTCAGTTTCGTCTCCGTTGGAGCGAACCTCCGCATTCCTCGCCGGTCCGCTCGGGTTGCAACTGAATCCTCATCCGCCGTCGGGAACCGCAGATCTCGGCCCCGCGCACGCTCGGGCTCTCCTCGCCCCTATAAACCGGCCGCGACCCCCCCCCTCCTCTCATCTGTCTATGCCAAAGCCGTGTGCATCGCGTGAGCTGAGAGGTGAAGAGTAAGATTTGACGCCGTCACTATCGATCTCGCCCCACACCATGTCTTGGGGTTCAACTTGCGATCGGGAGGCTCCTGTCATGTATCCGGATCGCGTCGGGGGCGATGGCAGGAAGGAAGGGAGGCTCCGGCGACCACGATTCTTTGCCGTCACCCAGGCTTCGCTGTGTGCCGTGGGAAGAGCTGCACACCACCGGAAAACTGGTACAAACCTCACCCAGACACTCGCAATTCCTTCCTCTTCGTGTAGACGTATCCCGAGCGAAGTTCGAGCGCGTGGAGTTAAGGTTCGCGTGACGCCGGCGATGGACCGCCGTGGTCTGTGTCCCCTCCGGCGGCCTTCCCCTTTTTGTGCGGGTGACTGAGTAAAGGGGGGGGGATGCATGTCCACCGTTGGATCGTGAATGAGCGGCGGAAAAATTAGGCAATCACAACGATTCGGCTTGGACTAATGTTAGCCGTAGATTGTTGATCGTAGGATGGGGAGCTTGGGTCGATGCTAGAGTCATTTGGGCCATCGGATCGAGATCTGAGCGCTCTGGATTGCACCTTATTCCCCTCGCGGTGCTGGTTTAATCGGGACCGTTGGATTTAATCCGATGGCTAGGCTCTGTCAGGGACGTGGACCTTCCTCGGCCATGGATCTCATATCCGAGGGCCTTGTGGGCGTACTGATTCATAAAGTTGTATGATTTAATCCGTGCCGTCCAGATCTAATCGTACGGCTGAAATTAGAGAATACCCCTTCGCGTGGCATTTTTTCTAAAGAGACCCCGAGGAAAGCAGAAATCAACCCGCCGTCCCGATCTGCTGTGCATTGAGTCTTGGGACTTCTTGCACCGAACCCCCTGCACTTCTCTGTAATTGTGCGCCCAGTCCAGAGATCAATGTAATTAGAAAATTAATTATAGAAAATGATTTTAAATACAAAAATAATTCTAGAAAGTTGTATAATTCATATTTAATTCATTTTAACTCCAAATTGAGTCATTCCAGTGGCAATAATTTTGTTATAATATTGTTTATCACCTAGTGCCTCTATTTAGCCATGAAACTTGAACTAAAAATGTTCATTTGAGATTAATCTATTCTAAGTACCTAATAACTTCAGAAATCCATAACTTAAAATCTATAACTCCAAAATTAATGATTCCTGTTCCTATGACCTTATATTAATATGTATTTTGGCATACATGTTTGGTGTAATGTTAATCTTGCCTATATACTGTTTGTTTGTATTGCTACGACTAGCAGTGAGGTCACGAGAATCTGAAGATCATCCTGGTACCTGGATTCTCAAGGCCCAGGCAAGTTGTGCCCTTGATCACTTCTTTTTACCCACTCATGTTCTAATTAATCATAATGATCTGCATAGGTTAATTTTGATGGGACCCAATAGGTTACCCTAGTTTGACTATCTTTATACCTTGTTCACCACTGAATCTTTGGGTAGTACTTGCTATCGCTTTATGTGGTTTTGGGTATAGAGATACACATTACTATTCATGAATATACTTTTATTGTCAGTTGTTATTTACTGTTCATGTTAAGATCATTATGTTAATTGGAACATGGAGAACCACCCGGGAAAACAGTGCTACCACAAGGGAGGAATGGGACCCCTTGGCTGATTAATTAGGAAAGTTAGTGGAAGACTACCTTACCCGAAAGGGGCAAGGGCAGTAGGGGAGAGGTCAGTGTAGGGAGGCCCTCGGGAGGATTTTGCTGCGATGGCGGTCCTGCAAGGGATTCCTGCACTGGATCTTCCTATAAACTGTAGCGGGTTTTCGGAAGCTAGTGGAACTTTGTAAAGGCCTCGTAGTGGATCCCTAGCCATTCACCTCGGTAGTGTCTAAGGGCCTTGCAAACCCTGGCGACATGGGATACACGACTTGTGGGTAAAGATGTGCAACCTCTGCAGAGTGTAAAACTGGTATACTAGCCGTGCTCACGGTCATGAGCAGCTCGGACACTCACATGATTAATTTATGGAACTAAATTCAATTTGTCATATGCATTGCATTGCAGGTGAGGTGTTACTTTTGTTCTACTACTTAATTGGGTTGGTATTTACTTATACTTAGTAATTGCTAATAAAATTTTGACCAACTTTAAAAGCAATGCTCAGCTCTAACCATCTTCTTTGGTAAGCCTTACACTTCACGTGAGCTCCCACCTTTGGCGAGTTCATGCACATTATTCCCCACAACTTGTTGAGCGATGAACGTATGTGAGCTCACTCTTGCTGTCTCACACACCCCACAGGTCAAGAACAGGTACCACAGGATGAGGCGCTTGGAGGATGCTAAGATGAGTTCGTGAGAGGTCTAGGTCGTCGTCTCCCAGTCAACTTTGGGTTGCTGGACCGTTGTCTCCTTATAATGTAATTATTTATTT
Source organism: Zea luxurians (assembly GCA_029449295.1). Taxonomy (NCBI): domain Eukaryota; kingdom Viridiplantae; phylum Streptophyta; class Magnoliopsida; order Poales; family Poaceae; genus Zea; species Zea luxurians. The sequence goes on along the minus strand of JAOPSE010000016.1, from coordinate 33,508,177 downwards.
TGTATAGAACTCCTATTATAAATAAAGTTGTGACATTCGATCCTGTGCCACTATTCATCATATGTGTGAGACTTGGTCCCAGCACACCTGGTGATTATGTTTACGCCCGGGTTTTGGACCCCTAAAATCCGGGTGTTACAACTAGTTTGCTCTAGAAAATATGTCTACAGGTGCCAAAGGTTCACAACAAACCAATACAAGTCAAAAGAAAGGGTTCAAACAAAGGGAGCAAAGTTGAACCGAAGGCAGCCCTGGTCTGGAGCACCGGACTGTCCGGTGTGCCACCGGACAGTGTCCGGTGCACCAGGGAATCCAACTCCAAACTTGTCAGTCTCGGGAATTCTGAGAGCCGCTCCGCTATAATTTACCGGACTGTCCGGTGTGCCAGCGTAGCAACGACTACTTCGCGCCAACGGTCGTCTGCAAAACGCATTCAATGCGCTACAGTGCGAGCCAGTGTCAGAGCAGCGCTAGAAGGCGCACCGGACAGTGTACAGTGACTGTCCAGTGCAACACCGGACTGTCCGGTGACCCAGAAGACAGAAGCTCCAACGGTCGAACCCTAACGGTCAGGTGACGTGGCTGGTGCACCGGACAGTGTCCGGTGGCACACCGGACTGTCCGGTGCGCCATGCAACAAACAGCCTCCCAACGGCCACTTTTGGTGGGTGGGGCTATAAATACCCCAACCACCCCACCATTCATTGCATCCAAGTTTTCAGACTTCCTACACCTTACAAGAGCTACAACATTCAATACAAGACACAACAAAGAGATCAAATCCTCTCCCAAGTCCAAAGATCATTCCAAATCAAATAGTGACTAGTGTGAGAGTGACTTGTGTTCATTTGAGCTCTTGCGCTTGGATTGCTTCTTTTCTTTCTCATTCTTTCTTGTGATCAACTCAATTGTAACCGAGGCAAGAGACACCAATTGTGTGGTGGTCCTTGCGGGGACTTTGTGTCCCGTTTGATTGAGAAGAGAAGCTCACTCGGTCTAAGTGACCGTTTGAGAGAGGGAAAGGGTTGAAAGAGAACCGGTCTTTGTGACCACCTCAACGGGGAGTAGGTTTGCAAGAACCGAACCTCGATAAAACAAATCACCGTGTCACACTCTTTATTCGCTTGTGATTTGTTTTCGCCCTCTCTCTCTCGGACTCGATTTTAATTCTAACGCTAACCCCGGCTTGTAGTTGTGCTTAAACTTTGTAAATTTCAGATTCACCCTATTCACCCCCCTCTAGGCGTCTTTCACCGAGACCTGCACCCAAGCCACCACATGTCGTGCAAACCCTAGATAACCCATTCGGACCATCTGCGTATGGCGCTAGACAGTCCAAATACAATGTCGGACGGTCCGGCCACATGACCGGACAGTCCGCGCACGGAGCCAGACGGTCCAGCACAGAGTTTTTTTAAGGAGGATGGATATCCAACTCCGTATCCGTCCCAGCTAGACTCCCCATCTCCCCATATGACACACCAGCACCATAATATAATCTATCAAACCCGGGAGAGTGAGTACTTTCTGGCCCCTAGAAGGCCAGAAAGGAATGGCCAGTCCTATGAACCTCATAGGGCATGCATTAATGCGTCGCAAAACCCAAACCAATGGGGAGGAAAACAATACACCAACATCCAAACAAACTCACCCATATTGGGTCAAAGAGCCGATGGTCTCCCACCGGCTGCCATCGATATAGTAAGGGAGGAAATAGCTGGGGCGTTCCGAGATAAGCTTGGAGTTAATTTAGTCCCTAGGGGGCAGTCATATCGGAGACCTTATGATAGCCAGTTTGACCGGCTCCCACACCCACAGGGGACCAGAATACCCGAATTCGTAAAGTTTTCGGGTGACCAAGAAAAGAGCACGTGTGAGCACATAGACCAGTTCTTAGCACAGTTAGGAGAATTGGCCAACACCGAAGCATTCCGTGTACGTTTATTTTCATTATCTTTAATAGGGACTGCATTCACATGGTATGCCATGCTCCCTCCTAATTCCATTTTGTCGTGGGGAGATTTAGAACAAAAATTTCATGAACATTTCTTCTCTGGCGATTATGAGCTAGATTTAGTAGACTTAGTGAAAGTCGCCTAGAGGGGGGGTGAATAGGGCGAAACTGAAATTTACAAAGTTAATCACAACTACAAGCCGGGTTAGCGTTAGAAATATAAGCGAGTCCGAGAGAGAGGGTGGAAAACAAATCGCGAGCAAATAAAGAGTGAGACTCAAGGATTTGTTTTACCGAGGTTCGGTTCTTGCAAACCTACTCCCCGTTGAGGTGGTCACAAAGACCGGGTCTCTTTCAACCCTTTCGCTCTCTCAAACGGTCACTTAGACCGAGTGAGCTTCTCTTCTCAATCACGCGGGACACTAAGTCCCCGCAAGGACCACCACACGATTGGTGTCTCTTGCCTTGGTTACAATTGAGTTTGGTCACAAGAAGAATGAGAAAGAAAAGAAGCAATCCAAGCGCAAGAGCTCAAATGAACACAACAAATCTCTCTCTCTAATCACTAGAGCTTTGTGTGGAGTTGGGAGAGGATTTGATCTCTTTGGTGTGTCTTGTATTGAATGATATAGCTCTTGTAAGGTGTAGAAGTGTAGAAACTTGGATGCTATTGAATGTGGGGTGGTTGGGGTATTTATAGCCTCAACCACCAAAATGTGGCCGTTGGAAGTCTGCTGTCGCATGGCGCACCGGACAGTCCGGTGCGCCAGCCACGTCAGCCAGCCGTTGGGGTTCGACCGTTGGAGCTCTGACTTGTGGGGCCTCTGGGCTGTCTGGTGGTGCACCGGACAGGTCCTGTAGACTGTCCGGTGCGCCAACTGCGCGTGCTCTACCCTCTGCGCGCGCAGGCGCGCATTAAATGCGTTGCAGTCGACCGTTGCGCTTGAAGTAGCCGTTGCTCCGCTGGCACACCGGACAGTCCGGTGTGCCACCGGACACTGTCCGGTGCGTCACCGGACGGTCCGGTGAATTATAGCGGAGCGCCCTCTGATTTTTCCGAAGGTGAGGAGTTCAGCGTCGAGTTCCCCGGTACACCGGACACTGTCCGGTGGTGCACCGGACACTGTCCGGTGGCACACTGGACAGTCCGGTGCGCCAGACCAGGGTGCCTTTGGGATTTCTTTAGCTCTCTTTATTTGAACTCATCTTTGGTCTTTTTATTGGCTTGTTGTGAACCTTTGGCACCTGTAAAACTTATAATCTAGAGCAAACTAGTTAGTCCAATTATTTGTGTTGGGCAATTCAACCACCAAAATCTATTTAGGAAAAGGTGTAAGCCTATTTCCCTTTCAATCTCCCCCTTTTTGGTGATTGATGCCAACACAAACCAAAGCAAATGCAGAATTGAACTAGTTTGCATAATGTAAGTGCAAAGGTTGCTTGGAATGAAACCAATAAATATTACTTACTAGATGCGCATGGATGTCTTTTCTTCTTATTAATATTTTGGACCACGCTTGCACCACATGTTTTGTTTTGTAAAATGTTTTGGAAATTCTTTTCAAGTTCTTTTGCAAATAGTCAAAGGTAAATGAATAAGATTTTGAGAAGCATTTTCAAGTTTTGAAAGTTTCTCCCCCTGTTTCAAATGATTTTCCTTTGACTAAACAAAACTCCCCCTTAATGAAATCCTCCTCTTAGTGTTCAAGAGGGTTTTAGATATTAATTTTGAAGAGGGTATTCGAATTTGAAATTGTATCAAAATAAGATACCAATTGAAAACACTTCACCAATTAATAGACTCCATACCAAATAAAAGACTATATTTTTTGAAATTGGTGGTGGTGCGGTCCTTTTGCTTTAGGCTAATACTCTCTCCCCCTTTGGCATGAATCAGCAAAAACGGATAGTTGAGTGAAATATAAGCCCTTATAAACTACTCTCTCCCCCTTTGGACAAAAATAAAGGAGTGAAGATTATACCAATGTTGGAGAGATTGTGCAGAGCGACGACGAAGGATGAATGATTTGATGGAGCGGAGTGGAAGCCTTGTCTTCGCCGAAGACTCCTTTTTCCTTTCAATCTATGACTTAGCATGAAATGGACTTGAAAGAACACATTAGTCATAGCACATGAAAGAGATGATCAAAGGTATACATATGAGCTATGTATGCAAGACATCAATAAAAGTTTCTAGAATCAAGAATATTTAGCTCATGCCTAAGTTTGGTAAAGGTTTGTTCATCCAATGGCTTGGTAAAGATATCGGCTAATTGTTCTTTGGTGCTAACATATGCAATCTCGATATCCCCCTTTTGTTGGTGATCCCTTAAGAAATGATACCGAATGGCTATGTGTTTAGTGCAACTATGCTCAACGGGATTATCCGCCATGCGGATTGCACTCTCATTATCACATAGAAGAGGAACTTTAGTTAATTTGTAACCATAGTCCCTGAGGGTTTGCCTCATCCAAAGCAATTGCGCGCAACAATGGTCTGCGGCAATATACTCGGCTTCGGCGGTTGAAAGAGCCACAGAATTTTGTTTCTTTGAAGCCCAAGACACCAGAGATCTTCCCAAGAACTGACAAGTCCCTGATGTGCTCTTTCTATTGATTTTGCACCCTGCCCAATCGGCATCGGAATAACCAATTAAATCAAATGTGGATCCCCTGGGGTACCAAAGGCCAAACTAAGGAGTATAAACCAAATATCTCAAGATTCGTTTTACGGCCCTAAGGTGAGCTTCCTTAGGATCGGCTTGGAATCTTGCACACATGCATACGGAAAGCATAATATCCGGTCGTGAAGCACATAAGTAGAGTAAAGAACCTATCATTGACCGGTATACCTTTTGATCTACGGATTTACCTCCCGTGTCGAGGTCGAGATGCCCATTAGTTCCCATGGGTGTCTTGATGGGTTTGGCGTCCTTCATCCCAAACTTGCTTAGAATGTCTTGAATGTACTTCGTTTGGCTGATGAAGGTGCCCTCTTGGAGTTGCTTGACTTGGAATCCTAGAAAATACTTCAACTCTCCCATCATTGACATCTCGAATTTTTGTGTCATGATCCTACTAAATTCCTCACATGTAGATTCGTTAGTAGACCCAAATATAATATCATCAACATAAATTTGGCATACAAACAAATCATTTGCAAGAGTTTTAGTGAATAAAGTAGGATCAGCCTTTCCGACTTTGAAGCCATTAGCAATAAGGAAATCTCTTAGGCATTCATACCATGCTCTTGGGGCTTGCTTGAGCCCATAAAGCGCCTTAGAGAGCCTATAGACATGGTTAGGATACTTACTATCTTCAAAGCTGGGAGGTTGCTCAACATAGACCTCTTCCTTGATTGGTCTATTGAGGAAGGCACTCTTCACGTCCATTTGATAAAGCTTAAAGCCATGGTAAGTAGCATAGGCTAATAATATACGAATGGACTCAAGCCTAGCTACGGGTGCATAGGTTTCACCGAAATCCAAACCTTCGACTTGTGAATATCCCTTGGCCACAAGTCGGGCTTTGTTCCTAGTCACCACACCATGCTCGTCTTGTTTGTTGCGGAAGACCCACTTGGTTCCTACAACATTTTGGTTAGGACATGGAACTAAATGCCATACCTCATTTCTCGTGAAGTTGTTGAGCTCCTCTTGCATCGCCATCACCTAATCTGAATCTTGGAGTGCTTCCTCTACCCTGTGTGGCTCAATAGAGGAAACAAAAGAGTAATGTTCACAAAAATGTGCAACACGAGATCTAGTGGTTACCCCCTTATGAATGTCGCCGAGGATGGTGTTGACGGGGTGATCTCGTTGGATTGCTTGGTGGACTCTTGGGTGTGGCGGTTTTGGAACTTGCTCATCCTCCTTGTCTTGATCATTTGCATCTCCCCCTTGATCATTGCCGTCATCTTGAGGTGGCTCATCTTCTTGATCTTCTTCTTCATCATCTTGAGCCTCATCCTCATCTTGAGTTGGTGGAGATGCTTGCATGGAGGAGGATGGTTGATCTTGTGCTTGAATGGGCTCTTCGGATTCCTTAGGACACACATCCCCAATGGACATGTTCCTTAGCGTGACGCATGGAGCCTCTTCATCATCTAATTCATCAAGATCAACTTGCTCTACTTGAGAGCTGTTAGTCTCATCAAACACAATGTCACAAGAAACTTCAACTAGTCCAGTGGACTTGTTAAAGACTCTATATGCCCTTGTGTTTGAATCATATCCTAGTAAAAAGCCTTCTACAGCCTTAGGAGCAAATTTTGATTTTCTACCTCTTTTAACAAGAATAAAACATTTGCTACCAAAGACTCTAAAATATGAAACATTGGGCTTTTTACCGGTTAGGAGTTCGTATGATGTCTTCTTGAGGATTCGGTGTAGATACAACCGGTTGATAGCGTAGCAGGCGGTGTTGACCGCCTCGGCCCAAAACCGATCCGATGTCTTGTATTCATCAAGCATGGTCCTCACCATGTCCAATAGAGTTCTATTCTTCCTCTCCACTACTCCATTTTGTTGTGGCGTGTAGGGAGAAGAGAACTCATGCTTGATGCCCTCCTCCTCAAGGAAGCCTTCAATTTGAGAGTTCTTGAACTCCGTCCCATTATCGCTTCTAATTTTCTTGATCCTCAAGCCGAACTCATTTTGAGCCCGTCTCAAGAATCCCTTTAAAGTCTCTTGGGTTTGTGATTTTTCCTGCAAAAAGAACACCCAAGTGAAGCGAGAATAGTCATCCACAATAACAAGACAGTACTTACTCCCGCCGATGCTTATGTAAGCGATCAGGCCGAATAGGTCCATATGGAGGAGCTCTAGTGGCCTGTCAATCGTCAAGATGTTCTTATGTGGATGATGGGCGCCAACTTGCTTCCCAGCTTGACATGCGCTACAAATCCTGTCTTTCTCAAAATGAACATTGGTTAGTCCTAAAATGTGTTCACCCTTTAGAAGCTTGTGAAGATTCTTCATTCCAACATGTGCTAGTCGGCGATGCCAGAGCCAGTCCTTGTTAGTCTTAGCAATTAAGCAAGTGTCGAGTTCAGCTCTATTGAAATCAACTAAATATAGCTGACCCTCTAACACTCCCTTAAAGGCCACTGAATCATCACTTCTTTTAAAGACAGTGACACCTATATCAGTAAATAGACAGTTGTAGCCCATTTTGCATAATTGAGATACGGAAAGCAAATTGTAATCTAATGAATCGACAAGAAAAACATTGGAAATGGAATGGTCAGGTGATATAGCAATTTTACCCAATCCTTTGACCAAACCTTGATTTCCATCCCCGAATGTGATAGCTCGTTGGGGATCTTTGTTTTTCTCATAAGAGGAGAACATCTTCTTCCCCCCTGTCATATGGTTTGTGCACCCGCTGTCGATGATCCAACTTGAGCCCCCGGATGCATAAACCTACAAAACAAGTTTAGTTTTGATTTTAGGTACCCAAACAGTTTTGGGTCCTTTGACATTAGATACAAGAACTTTGGGTACCCAAACACAAGTCTTGGAACTCTTGTGTTTGCCCCCAACATACTTGGCAACTACTTTGCCGGATTTGTTAGTTAAAACATAAGATGCATCAAAAGTCTTAAATGAAATGCTAGGTTCATTTGATGCACTAGGAGTTTTCTTTTTAGGCAATTTAGCACGAGTTGATTGCCTAGAGCTAGATATCTCACCCTTATACATAAAAGCATGATTAGGGCCAGAGTGAGACTTCCTAGAGTGAATTCTCCTAATTTTGTGCTCGAGATAACCGGCAGGGTATAAAATGTAACCCTCGTTATCCTGAGGCATGGGAGCCTTGCCCTTAACAAAGTTAGATAATTTTTTAGGAGGGGCATTAAGTTTGACATTGTCTCCCTTTTGGAAGCCAATGCCATCCTTGATGCCAGGGCGTCTCCCACTATAAAGCATACTACGAGCAAATTTAAATTTTTCATTTTCAAGTTCATGCTCGGCAATTTTAGCATCTAATTTTGCTATATGATCATTTTGTTGTTTAATTAAGGCCATATGATCATGAATAGCATCAATGTCAACATCTCTACATCTAGTGCAAATAGAAACATGCTCAATGGTAGATGTAGAGGGTTTGCAAGTTTTTAGTTCAACAGTCTTAGCATGTAAAATATCAATTTCACTTCTAAGATCGGAAATGGAAGCATTGCAAACATCTAATTCTTTAGCCTTAGCAATCAATTTTTCATTCTCACATCTAAGGCTAGCAAGAGAGGCATTCAATTTTTCAATCTTAGCAATAGAAATATCATGATCATTTCTAAGATTGACATATGAATCATCACAAACATTCGAATCAACCTTAGCAATTAATCTAGCATTTTCATTTCTAAGGTTAACAATCAAATCATGGCAAGTGCTTAGCTCACTAGATAATTTTTCACATTTTTCCTTTTCTAGAGCATAAGCATTCTTAACCTTAACATGTTTCTTATTTTCTTTAATTAGGAAGTCCTCTTGGCTATCCAAGAGTTCATCCTTATCATGAATAGCGCTAATCAATTCATTTAACTTTTCTTTTTGTTCCATGTTAAGGTTGGCAAAAAGAGTAAGCAAATTATCCTCCTCATTACTAGAATTATCTTCATCACTAGAGGATGCATATTTAGTGGAGGATTTAGATTTAACCTTCTTTCTTTTGCCATCCTTTGCCATGAGGCACTTGTGGCCGACGTTGAGGAAGAGGAGTCCCTTATTGATGGCGATGTTGGCGGCGTCCTCGTCGGAGGAGGAGTCGGTGGAGCTCTCGTCGGAGTCCCACTCGCGGCACACATGGGCATCGCCGCCCTTCTTCTTGTGATATCTCTTCTTCTCCTTTCTTCTCCCCTTCTTGTCGTCGCCCCTGTCACTGTCACTAGAAATAGGACATTTTGCAATAAAGTGACCGGGCTTACCACACTTGTAGCAAACCTTCTTGGAGCGGGGCTTGTAATCCTTCCCCTCCTTTGTTTGAGGATTTGTCGAAAGCTTTTGATGATTAAGGCCATCTCTTCATTGTCGAGCTTTGAGGCGTCGATGGGGAGCCTACTTGGTGTAGACTCTTCCTTTTTCTCCTCTGTTGCCTTGAATGCGACGGGTTGTGCCTCGGGCGTGGGGGAGGTGCCTTGCTCGATGATTTTCTTTGAGCCTTTAATCATTAGCTCAAAGCTCACAAATTTGCCTATAACCTCCTCGGGAGAGATTAGCTTGTATCCAGGATCACCTCGAATTAATTGAACTTGCGTAGGATTAAGAAAAACGAGGGATCTAAGAATAACCTTGACCATCTCATGGTCATCCCATTTTTCGCTCCCGAGGTTGCGCACTTGGTTCACCAAGGTCTTCAAGCGATTGTACATAGCTTGCGGATCCTCCCCTTGGTGAACCATGAAGCGACCGAGCTCCCCCTCGATCGTCTCCCGCTTGGTGATCTTTGTCACCTCGTCTCCTTCATGCGCGGTCTTGAGTACGTCCCAAATTTCCTTCGCACTCTTTAACCCTTGCACCTTATTATACTCCTCTCGACTTAGAGAGGCAAGGAGTATAGTGGTGGCTTGGGAGTTAAAGTGGTGGATTTGGGCCACTTCGTCCGAGTCGTAGTCTTCATCTCCTACGGATGGTACATGTACACCAAACTCAACAACATCCCAAATGCTTGTGTGGAGTGAGGTTAGATGATGCCTCATTTTGTCACTCCACATGTTATAATCTTCACTGTCAAAAACCGGTGGTTTGCCTAATGGAACGGAGAGTAAAGGAGTACGCTTTGAAATACGGGGGTAGCGTAGGGGAATCTTACTATACTTCTTGCGCTCATGACGCTTAGAAGTAATGGACGGCGCGTCGGAGCCGGAGGTGGAAGGCGATGAAGAATCGGTCTCGTAGTAGACCACCTTCCTCATCTTCTTTTTCTTGTCGCCACTCCGATGCGACTTGTGGGAAGAGGATTTCTTCTCCTTCCCCTTCCCCTTATTGTGGGACTCTTCCGATGAAGCCTTCCCGTGGCTTGTATTGGGCTTGTCGCCGGTCTTCATCTCCTTCTTGGCGTGATCTCCCGACATCACTTCGAGCGGTTAGGCTCTAATGAAGAACCTGCTCCGATACCAATTGAAAGTCGCCTAGAGGGGGGTGAATAGGGCGAAACTGAAATTTACAAAGTTAATCACAACTACAAGCCGGGTTAGCGTTAGAAATATAAGCGAGTCCGAGAGAGAGGGTGGAAAACAAATCGCGAGCAAATAAAGAGTGAGACTCAAGGATTTGTTTTACTGAGGTTCGGTTCTTGCAAACCTACTCCCCGTTGAGGTGGTCACAAAGACCGGGTCTCTTTCAACCCTTTCCCTCTCTCAAATGGTCACTTAGACCGAGTGAGCTTCTCTTCTCAATCACACGGGACACTAAGTCCCCGCAAGGACCACCACACGATTGGTGTCTCTCTTGGTTACAATTGAGTTTGGTCACAAGAAGAATGAGAAAGAAAAGAAGCAATCCAAGCGCAAGAGCTCAAATGAACACAACAAACCTCTCTCTCTAATCACTAGAGCTTTGTGTGGAGTTGGGAGAGGATTTGATCTCTTTGGTGTGTCTTGTATTGAATGTTATAGCTCTTGTAAGGTGTAGAAGTGTAGAAACTTGGATGCTATTGAATGTGGGGTGGTTGAGGTATTTATAGCCTCAACCACCAAAATGTGGCCGTTGGAAGTCTGCTGTCGCATGGCGCACCGGACAGTCCGGTGCGCCGCCGGACACTGTCCGGTGCGCCAGCCACGTCAGTCAGCCGTTGGGGTTCGACCGTTGGAGCTCTGACTTGTGGGGCCTCTGGGCTGTCCGGTGGTGCACCGGACAGGTCCTGTAGACTGTCTGGTGCGCCAACTGCGCGTGCTCTGCCCTCTGCGTGCGCAGACGCGCATTAAATGCGTTGCAGTCGACCGTTGCGCTTGAAGTAGCTGTTGCTCCGCTGGCACACCGGACAGTCCGGTGTGCCACCGGACACTGTCCGGTGCGTCACCGGACGGTTCGGTGAATTATAGCGGAGCGCCCTCTGATTTTCCCGAAGGTGAGGAGTTCAGCTTTGAGTTCCCCGGTACACCGGACACTGTCCGGTGGTGCACCGGACACTGTCTGGTGGCACACTGGACAGTCCGGTGCGCCAGACCAGGGTGCCTTTGGGATTTCTTTAGCTCTCTTTATTTGAACCCATCTTTGGTCTTTTATTGGCTTGTTGTGAACCTTTGGCACCTGTAAAACTTATAATCTAGAGCAAACTAGTTAGTCCAATTATTTGTGTTGGGCAATTCAACCACCAAAATCTATTTAGGAAAAGGTGTAAGCCTATTTCCCTTTCACTTAGTGGCCCTACGACAAGAAAAGGATGAATCGGTTAGTGAGTACATCTGGTGATTCCGGGATACGAGAAACCGATGCTTTCAAATTCATTTAACAGATAAACAACTGGCGGGAATAGCCTTTGATGGATTGCGCTATTATTTAAAAGAGAAATTAGAAGGCATCCGGTTCTTTACGCTAGCACAATTACATCAGAAGCAAAGAACTAGTCAAAACGGTTCATCATAATGTCCATATAGTAGAACACAATCAAAGTAGTTCGGACGGTGAACCAAAGGAAATTTACACTACCGAAATAGTTTGGCCTGAGCAGGCCAAATCTTCGTCTTGCTCCTCCTTGCAGCCAGTTCAAAAGAAACAGCAGGAGGAGATTAAGTTTACATTTAATGTTGGAAAATGTGATAAGATATTCGATGGATTACTAAAAATGGTAACATTAAAATTTATTATATCGTTCCACCTGCCGACGAACTAAAGCGTCGCGCATACTGCAAGTGGCACAACTCATTTTCCCATGCCACTAATGATTGTAATGTGTTCCGACGACAAATCCAATCGGCCATTAACGAAGGACGATTGAAATTTCAGGAGGACACAGAGCCCTTTCCAATGAATATGATCGACTTCAAGGGCAAAAGGGTCCTAATTCTGCCCAGCACAGCTGATAAGGGCAAAGACAAAGAAGTCATCATCGGCAACTCACGGGAGGCCGATGGAAACAACAAAATTTCTTGTAGGAAAGTGGCGGCCGAGAAAACTCCTGATGGAGGAGAGACACTAAAAGTAACCATCACAAACTCCGGCACTGGGGGGCAAGCGCAGACAAGGGGATATGCGCGAGAACCCATACTACGCATCACGGACTGTCCGGTGCCCAGGAGCGGACGGTCCGTAACATCACCGGACGGTCCGGAGCGTTCCAGCGGACGGTCCGGAGCGTTCCAGCGGACGGTCCGGCAACGCCGAAGAGCCGCGGCGACCACGTACCTTCAAACCACGACGACCAGAAATAGGTACGTGGAAAACTAACACGTTCAAGGCAACTGGTCGGTTGGTAAAATCCAGCCCGACCTTTGATCAATTATTGTCTAAATATGTGAAAAAGAAGGCTGGCCCTAGCGACCGGCCACCAAAGCGACCTCGCTTACCCACCCAGGTGCGACGGCAGGTTATGCCGATTGGACCACCACACCAATCGGAAAGGACGGGAGGTCATAATGTTCAATTAAGACCTAACGTACCTGCATGGACACCTCCACCACCATATCCACCTATACCATATCCATACACATACATACCTCCACCATATGTCCCAAATCAAATGTGGGGCATGCCACCATACCCATTTGGGATGCCACAGTACCCCGCTTGGGGGGCATCCCAAACATCTGTATTCAATAGGTTGACACCTCCAGTATAAGACCGATTGAGAGCCCCTCAATTTGGTCCACGAGCACAGGCCCAACAAGATTGCCAAACAACTCGGCCCCAAAGGCTGACTAATCTGGCAGGGGGGCATACAGCTACAACCTCCAACAGTACGAAAAAGGGAGACATCATTAAAATAGGAATGACAGATGTCGTCGTACAACAAAATAACGAAGGGCCAATGATTTTTGGTGAATCGGCCAACACAAACAAAAAAGAAGGTACGACTATCAATAAAATAGTCGATCCAAAATACTCCAATGCCCCGATGGTGCCCATCGGGATTGACACGATCGCAAAAGCAAAAATTACAGCGCCTTACAGCAAAGGAGAATCAGGAGAAGGAGGCGGAAAAAATATTCAATGACACACATCCGCAGTATCTGCCACCACAAAAGAGATGGAGACCAAAGGCCGTTGAGGAAAATCAAACAGCCACAAAGACAGAAAATAAAACAACAACTGTGCAGCTCTTTGCAGGTATGGCAGACAGTCCGGCTATAAAGACCGGACCAACCGTACAGGGCGCGGACCGTCCGACCCCTGAGGCCGACTCATCCGTAGTACACCATGACACCCGCAACAACGTACCAACACCCATGGAGGAAGACGACCTGCTAGGAGAAGACCTGGTCGACTACGAAGCTACGTCAGAACACTTAGAAAATTAGGAAAGCAAGGTGACGAATTGGTCAGGACCAGTATGGCGCTCGGCGGTATTGGGACTAACAGTTCGATCAAAGCTAAAGGGTCACGTCCGTTGAGTCAACCATCAGGACTAAGGCCACTGCGTATCATCCTAGTAAGTGTCAAGATGCCTAAGGTAGTGTTTGGTTGAAGAGCCAAGTAGAACGGAGCCGTTCAGTCCCAGTTTGGTTGTTGTTTGGTTACAAAGGAACTAGAACGGAATGGCTCCAATTAGGGAATATTCTCCTCAGATCCAGAACCATTCCGCTCCAAAAAATCAACCGGACGGAGCCGCTCCGTTCCCATCCCGCTCTCACAGTCACGCTCCGTTCCGTTCACCGTGCAACCAAACAAAAAACAGAGCCTCTCCGTTCCAGATTACCAAACACAGAACAGAGCGGCTCCGTTCCTAGAATCAGGGATGGAACGGCTCCGTTCTACTTGGCTCCTCAACCAAACACTACCAAGAAAACTGATGTGATCACACCGAGTTAGTTGCTTTTGGTTCGCCCAGCTCCATCAAAAGGCAGGGGGCATATGTTTGGAACCAAAGTGAGCCGGCGGACGGTCCGCGCCTGTGGGCCGGACGGTCCGCGCAAGCGTAGAACAGATTAGGGTTCCAAGTTTTGTGCTACGGTTGTTAGCTAAAATCGCGGGAAAAGCTCAGAAATTAGTTACCAATACAACTTCTATTTCGCATTTATTTCCTGTACAATTAGGTGTAGTTCTAGTCTAGTTCTAGTTTAGCCTCTCGATCCCCAAATTCTCCGCCTCTCCTCGACTCTACGTCGATTAGAGGAGTCTAGGTTGGCCTGCCCGAGCCTAGACACCACCTAGGATCTCTCTTCCCCGATGGGGTCCCTCCCGGGAGCGAGATCCAGGCGTCGCCGACGATCCTCCACCGCCCCTGCGCACGCGCGGACCGTCCGGCCCTAGGGCGTGGACCGTCCGGCCGTCAGACAGGGAACCCTAGCCCCTGCGCCAGGTCGCGGACCGTCCGGCCCTGTGCCATGGACCGTCCGCGCCTGACCAGAGAGCACCGCCACGGTTCTTGTTGAGTGTTTGGCGCTCCGAAAAGGCGTCAACACCAACTAAGCTATTATACGCTCCACTGCTTGTCGTTGTGTTCATCCTGGCCGGTGAGGATTCACTACACGACGGTTGATCTTTAGGGACCCTTATTAGGTACCAACTGTTGGTTGCTAAAGGTTAGGGACCGACGGTCAGTCGCTAAATCCTTTTATAGCAACGGTCGATTGGTCGCTAAAAGTCTAGAAATGTAACAACTTATGGTTGGTCGCTATAGATGTTGTTGGGGACTAGCGGTGGGTCGCTATAGAGCAAGGATCACTATAAAATCTTATAGCCTGAACGTACCTGTAGATGTTAGTGACTAAAAATTAATTAAAACAAGTAAACATTGATAGCTAAATTGTAGTAAAGAAAAAAAAGAATTGTAGAAAAGAAAAAAAAGAATTATGGAAAAGAAAACTGTAACACCATAAAAATCATAAAATAAAAACAATGCATTTATTTATTAATGATATTTATGGTAATGAATTTTCTTTTAAGTGTTTGTTATGTATTTGTATTTGGAATAATTTTTTTATTGCGCATGATTGATTTTTGGTTATTAAATAACATTTCTTCTTAAATGAAAATCCTAGTAAATAAAAAATATAATAATTATTAGCCCAAAATTAATATTTTATTTATAAATAATTTTGGTTTAATTATTATAAATTTTAGGGTTATTTAAAAATATATTTCAAATTTAGAAAAGAAAATAAAAAAAGAAAAAAACAAAACCTAACCAAATCGGCCCATTAAAGCCTAGCCGCACTCCTCTAACCCTAACCGGTCGCCACCTAAACCTAGGCGCGCCACTATCCCTGGCGGCCGCTGTTTGTTGTCGCGAGCGCGTTCCTGCCCCGCCACAGCCGAAGCTCCCAGCGTCCTCCTGCAGGCCGAGCTGAAGGTTCAGCGCGCCGGTGGAGTTCGGCGACGAAACTCTGTCACGTCATACCTCTCCGCCTCCCGTCTTCCAGACGTCTCCAATCGGGGCTCCCAGCGTCTCGGAGAAGAGGAGCAGCACGGCACGGCGGCTGTGACGAGGAAGGCTCCTGTCCCATCCCAACCCAGTTAGCAGCCGCCCAAGGAGGAGGAGATCCAATCGGCGTGCGGGCGTCCGCGGTCCATCCATCGATCCAATTCCAATCTGCAGGTGAGCAGCTCGTTGAGATTCCCAATCAACAGCTCGAATTGCCTGCTCTCCCATCCTATTGAATGAAACTATGGTATAGTGGTTTGCCTAGTTATTATCTCGAATTAATTTGTAAAGATCTCCACTTTGGTTCGATTTGATTGTTTCTTCAACTAGTGGCATATTGTTCTGCTTCTTACGTGATTCCATTAGGTCTCTGCGTCACGGCTTGTTCGTGGAGGAGAGGTCGAGAATTTACTAAGTCAACATCTTGTTTTAGGTCATTAGTGCATTTGGAAGACTAGG
The DNA here is from genome assembly GCA_029449295.1 of Zea luxurians. Taxonomy (NCBI): domain Eukaryota; kingdom Viridiplantae; phylum Streptophyta; class Magnoliopsida; order Poales; family Poaceae; genus Zea; species Zea luxurians. The sequence goes on along the minus strand of JAOPSE010000016.1, from coordinate 33,492,240 downwards.
GACAATGTTTGGATGTGATATGTATAATATTAAACCAGATCTTGTTTCCATAGCCAAGCTTAGTTCAATATAAAATACTTATTAATTACAAGAGAACTTCTTTATAAAATTAATGGTGAACTTAATGCACTTTTCCCCCTAATAGGCTCTTTCTTCTGCATATATGCCAATTGGAGCAATTCTCGTTAGCCCAGAAATAACGGATGTAATCTATTCTCAGAGCAATAAACTTGGTAAATCTAATCCCATCATGGTAAATCTATTCGGCATATATGTATCTGATTAATCCTTCATATAATGGCCGTTAGGGAATGGAATATTGTAGAACACGTTAACAAAATTGCTCCAAGGTTCCAGGAGGGAATCAAGGCCTTCTCAGGCAGCCCAATTGTTGGGGAGGTGCACATCTAAATGAGAAAATTCTTACTTTTACATACTTCAGAGGATCCTTTCTTCTTGTTTATACTGATACATTGGTTGCTCCTCCATACAGATACGCGGTATCATGACTCCCAATGAAGTCGAAGAAGTAAGACCATTTTATAGTCACTTTTTGCCTTACTGATACAATCATCTAACCATCATGAGACTGACAGAAGCCTGATTGCCCTCTTAGATCATAAGCAAATTCGGCGATGCTCTGAAGGCTACAGAGGAACGGATTGGAGAACTAAAATCCAGGAAGAATTAGCCGATGCTGCTGGTTGTAACGACGGTGAGGATGGTGATGGCAGTGTCCAATATACAGTATATTTTCAAACTTTATTTCAGTAAAGTGCTGGGCTGGAACCTTGTAGTCGGTTGCATAGCAACAGTTGTTTCTTGTTATGGAGCAATAAGGAATGCATCTGCTTAATCAGAGTAGCATACCCTTGGCTTTATGGTATAGTGTAGGGCCATAGTCGGATCCTTAATTGCGAATTGTTACTTTTGTTGGATCATGATGTTCAGTTCAGTCATGTACCATGTTTAGTGTTCTTACCATTTTGCTTTTATTTTCGTTACTGTTCAGTTGTATGTCGGTGTGCCAGTTTAATTACCAGAATATTCACAATACCCTTTGATGGATCTATAAGTGGATCAAAGGGGGGCTAAATAATTGAAAGGTAGAAATTTTTATCAGTCATAAACTAAATAAACAACTTAATAGATGTAATGATGAATAGAAATAATAGGATACATTTAAAATGATCGGGATGACATATAACATAGTGTTTCTTGTGGACAAAAGGCACTTTAGTATTTTTTTATCTTCCATGGATGTAAACAAATGCCACTCTATGTAGCAATTTAGAATCAATTATTCATGCCAAAAAATTGGAATTGGCAATCAAAGTGGGATGAACATGAACTGAAGTTCTAGACCATAGAACATCCTGTACCTCATTGGCTCACTGCAGCAGCTAGCATACCAACAGATGGGGGATGAGAGCGGCGGTCGCCTGGCCGGCTAGACACCTGCCCGACACCACCTAGGGATGTTATTCCCTTTGAAAGGTGATCAGCTGGGCGCCTGCTACCTGACCGCCTAGGGCCATCGCTCCCCTTAGGGCTGGGGGTCACTGGCCATGTCCTTGAGGATTACCTGACCGGCTTGTGGAGGATAGATGTAGCTGTTTGGTAGTCTACTATATGTCTATATGTAGCTGTTTGGTAGTCTAGATTATATAAATATAGATTATAATTTACTTATTACAATTATCACTTGTCTTGCAGACATGCAATTGAAAATGATAATTGATCTTTTTTATGGGCGAAGTGTTGAAGATGGCTTTGGTGAAGGAAATGTCTTGTTAGCATCAAGTAAGTGGCGACATCACAACCCCTACAAGCTTGTGCCTTAAAACAAGAGGATACAAGAAGTTGGAGTGCTTTTGTGAAGGCTTTTGCGAATCACTTGAAGCGTTAGTACTTTTGTGAATGATTTTGTAAAGTGTTTGCAAATATGTGCAAAACATAATAACATGTGTAGGTTTTGTGAATGATTTTGTTGTGGTGCCTGTTGATGGTTTATGTATGTGGATCTATCATTGTGCAATACTAATTAAATTTGTATATCTATGTGATTATGTGTATAAAAATTGGTGATTTGTGATGCTTTTGTATATATAACAGTTGTTAATGCTAATTAATGGTATATTATCATTATTAATGACTATAACTAGGGGCAACTTTCTGTTGGTTGCTAAATGTATAGTATAACGACTCACGATTGATTGCTAAATCTATAGTACAACAATCCACAGTTGGTCGCTAAATATACAATATTAGCAACGGACGGTCGGTCGCTAAAGAGATGTCGGTCGCTAAAGCCTTTAGCGACGGCACTTACAGCGACCATCCTTATGGGTCGCTAAAAGTTTTTAGCGACCAACCGTAGGTCGCTGAAGGCCGTTTTAGCAACCAACCGTAGGTCGCTGTAACTGAACCGTCGTGTAGTGATTGAGGATACCACTACATCCTCGATACATCTCGCACGATCGCACGACGAATACACCATTGTTCGCCATTCACCAAGGTCGAGGCTTGCCCTGCCCTGTCCGGTGACTGTGACTGGCTGACTTCGAGCTTGTTTGGTACAACTTTTTTCTGAAGAGCTTCTCCAAAAATCTAGATTCTTGGATAATCTAGCTGTCACGAAAATCTAGATATCACGGGGCTTGCGTGTGGAGGAAGATGAAGGGGTCCACGGGGCATTAGAACGCGAAAGTCATGGATTTCTACCGTCGTGATAATTCGGGGGATTCTGCATTCACATTGATTTGGATGATCTTGAGAGAAGCAATTCTCACATGAAGTGGACTGAGAAGCTAAGCGTTTGACAGACAAAAGCCAATTCTGACGTCTAGAATACGTCCAAAAGCGGATCATAAGAGGCCCTTCGAAAGGCTTCAATTGATGGCTTGCTACTAATAACATATTATTTTATGGTCTAAGCCACATAAAGCCAAGATGATTACTATGTAGAACCATGATTTGGATGGTTCTTAATTAGATAAATTGTCTTATGAAATTGCATTAGGACTTTTGTAATCTATCAATTGAATATTGTCTCATCACAGAATGGTTTATTTATTAGAGAATTCGGAGGTTCCTCATGATTTAAATTTTTACAAATAAATTTAATAGTTTTACAACTAAACAATATTCACTTGTTGAATTAATTTTATGTATACTGAATATTTGTTGGTGATATACCTTGTCCTTTTCAGGACATGTACAATCTAGAGAGTCAGAGACCATAGATCGATTTTTTTCAAATATAAAAGACAGTTAAAAGACTACATAATATATATATATGAATAACTACTACAATAGTTCTTAGTAAAAACATAAGTAGTAAATAGGGAAAAGTCTCCAATCCAAGAGGATTAAGTCACCGGAGAGAGATAGTGATTGCATGAGCCGTATTTCCAGGTATTTTTAGGGGACAATGTAGTAAATAGAAAAAAAAAATCTTCCCATGGAAAAAAGTCACCGCTGAAAGAGATACAGCGCGCGCGACAGTGATTGCGTGAGCTGTCTTTACAGGTGGGCAGACAGTGCCACGTCGGAAAAAGGACACGACACTGGAGTCAAGTCTCAGTTTTGCCGGTCAAATCGTTCTAGGTCCAAGCATATGTACAACTCCATTAACCGAAGAGGCTTTTGTGAAGTCCCTAGAGGTTAAATGAAAGAAACCAAGAGACATGTTCAAAAAGTCTGTCTATTCACAATTTTTTATAATTATTGTCTCTTAACTGCATTGACAATCTAAAGACTCATAGTTATATTAGATAATCTCTTAGCTATCTTTTGTACCTAGAAAACCGATGTATGTGCTTTACCCCATTTAATATGGGGTCTCTTGTGGGTCTCTAAGTGGATAGGTGAAAAAAAATGCAAGAGACGAGCTCTTCGCGAGAAGAGTTCGTCTCTTCACAACTCTCTATGCATGTTGTCTCTTAACTGCATTTATGATCCAGAGTCTTATGGTATATCATGCAGTCCTTTAGTTGTCACTTGTACTTAGAAAACTGAAACGGAGTCTCAGTGTTGTACATGCCCTAACAAACTCCAATATAAGGGCATGTACAATCTAGTGCCTATTGCTCGATCTTTCAAGTAGAAGAGACGGCTAAGAAAATACATCGTATAACCTCGAGCCACTAGAATATTAATACAATTAAAATGCAATATATATAGAAAGTCGTTAAGAGACGGACTCTTCGCGAAGAGCGCGTCTCTTGATTTCTTTTGCACTGAACCCTTAGAGACCACTCAAGAAACCCCTCAATTGGTTGTACATGCCATAAGGAGGTGTTTGGTTTATAGAGAATAGTTTGTAGCACATTCATTTTATTGCATTTTAGTACTTAAATTGTTGAATACAGAAACTAAAACTCTATTTTAGTTTTCGTACTTGACAATTTATATATACTAAAATGGAATAAAATAAAGGGACTAAGGGTATATTTGGTTTGCTGTCTAACTTGTCACAATTTCGTCTAACTTTTCTGTCTAAGATTAGTTATTCAATTCGGACGACTAAACTTTTTTGGCCAAGTGTAGCACAAACCAAAGAGGCTCTAAAAAACGGTCTCTATAAACTAAGCACTCCCTTAAAAACAGCGCGTAAAACCAAGATCTAGCATTATAGTACTAAAAAAAGTTGTATTAGAGTAAGTATAGAAATATATTTTCCATAGAGAATATATTCTCGTAATTTTACCGGTGGACTAAAAGTCAGGATACGATACGGACGGTAGATTTTTTTTTTACAGTATTTCAAGTCCTGCCTGCGTTTCTTTCCTTGTGAACCAAACGAGGAGCGAAAAGTGGGAACGGGTGGGTCGGGTCGGGGGGTCTCCGGAATCCACACGCAAACGCAGTGTCGCGGTGCGATTGAGAGGCCGATCGAGAGGTTGGATGCAAAAGGAAGAAAGGAACGTTCAACCCACGCGCGTGTTGCTGGTTGGCGCCCGGCGTCCGCTCCCCCCCGTGTGCTTCCCCGTCACATCACAATAACACGCCACCACTACCAATTTTCCAAGACTGCCAGCGTTGCTCGTACATACAGAAGCACCCAAGCAACAGGAGCGAGTGGTCAGAGACCGATTCCGCAAGGGCGCCGAGCAGAACACGAGCAGCTGAAACAAAAGCTAGCAGCAGTGTCTGAAGGCTGGTGACGAGTGAGCAGTGAGCGATGCGGAATCCAGCGCCGGCGTCGTGGGCCCGGCCCAAGAGTAGACCAGGCACACGAGAGGAGGACGCGAGTCAAAGGCTCAAAGCTGCTGCCTGCCTGCCTGCCTGCTTGCTGCACCAGCACCACGGGCCACGGCACCCACCCACCGCCCGGAGTCCGGAGCTGAGAGCGGCAACAACAAGGCAGGCAGGCAGGCAGGCAAGGAGGGAGGGAGAGGAGGACGGTCGCGGAGAGACAGACGCCGACAGGTCGTGGTGCCGTGTCGCGCGGCCCGTGCCGCTACAGGGCGCGCCGCACGATACGCGGGCACGCCGATGGCGACGTGTGCGTGCGCCGTGCACGTACCGCCCCGCCGGGACTGCGCATCCCGTGGTGGTACCGGGCCCGGGCAGGCAGCACATACGCGCGCCCCCGGTCGTTGTCGCCGTAGGCCGGCCGTAGTCATGGCGGATACGTACGTACGTACGCACGCTCCGGCAGGTATGACCTGACCTGATCTCACTCCCCTGGCCTCATGAGATGGCGACGATCCGATCGCCGCCCCGGCCCACCTCCTCTCCGTCAGAGGACAAGGGAGCGCCAGGACGGCCCACAGCCGCTACGCTGCGTGGCGGCCTGTGCTGTGCAGGCAGGCAGGCAGGCTCGCACAGAGAGCCACGCGGAGGCCCGGACTCTAGGACAGGACAGGAGCGTACCGAGTACGCACCACCACCACAAGTCCACAACCACGTGGTGTCTCGCTCCTCCTCCTCTCCGTCAAGCTCCATCGACGATGATCGATCGCCTGCCTGCCTATCTGCGTGCCTCGGCGACAGGCATCTCGGCCACCGTCACGGGCGGCTTGAGCAGGTTGAACGAGAGGCGAGGGTGATGCGGGCCGTCCAGCCCGGAGTCGGACGGCCGGGGATGCTAGCGCGGTTCCGTGGAGGACCGTACAGGCCGTGGCTTCATCGGTGGTTGGTGGGTGACTCAATGGACCATTTTTTTTTTGTAATTTAGCATTTTTTTGTTTTTTCTTGCAAATATATCTTTTTGAGTTTTATTTCAAAAAATGAACCAATTTATCGACACCAATAGCATTGGCACTAGTATACACGGGACAACGCCTAGCACTCGAGCCTGGAAGCTAGCGTGGCACTGACGTGGCAGGGGTCGACGTTAAGATCTGTGGCGCCTACCACTCTTAAACTGGGTCATCGTTTTTCATGAATTGTTTTGCCCGCCTCACGCCGTCATTACCCCGTGCCTCCTTTGCTTCTGCCGCGTCGCCGCCCGCCCCACGCCGCGCCTCCGTCTGGCCGCTGTTAGCCCGCGTCGCCGATCGCCCGTGCCTCCTTCGCCTCTGCCGCGTCGCCGCCCGCGCCTAGCCCTGCTGCCTTGTCGCCCGTGTCCAGCTCCCCGCGCCTCCTCCGCCGTCGTCTCTCCCCCATGCCTCATGCACCGCGCTGCTGCCTCCCCCGCTGCCCTATCGCCCGTGCCCAGCTCCCCTGCGCCTCCTCCGCCGCCGTCTCTCCCCCGTGCCGCTGTTAGTCCGTGTCGCCGCTCCCTGTGCCTCATGCACCGCGCTGCTGCCTGCCCCACGCCTCCGCCGCGCACTGCCCCACTGCCCTGCCGCCCACGTCGTAGCTCCCTCGTGCCTCCTCCATCGCGCCATCATCTTCAATAGCCTTTTTAGCTTCCTCAATTTCAGCAGGCCCTTTCCCTTTCTCGACCAAAGTAGGCTTGGAGGAACCCTTGTCTTCGGCTTCTATTGTCGCCGAAGGAGTTTCCACTACAGCAGTCTGCCTGAGTTCTGCCCCAATTGGGCAAGTTTCTTCTACAGTAGGGGGCGTGGGAGCCTTCGGTAGCAGTCCCGTGTCGGTAGTATCCTTCTCAGGTACTTCAAAAAAAAAATCAAAAAATGGACTCATTATTGGAGCTATTCGCTTCGCGTCATCCTCTTCTTCGTCAATTTCTGGAAGCCCCTCCAAGCACTTAACCCTTTGTGCTATCAAATCAATAGCCTCTTCAATTTTTGCTTCTTTGGTCCCCATAGGAGGGAGCTCTGCGATCTCAACTTCAACCCTAGCTTCAGGTGCATCCTAAAAAGTTCAACAACATAGAATTAATAAAGTAAATCCATAACAATTGTACGCAAGATCAAAGGAAAACTTATATAACGGGATTTCCTCCGAAGCCCGAGGAGTTGATCCGGCATGGATCTTCGGAACCTTGCTTCGCCTTGTGGTAACCTTCTTCTTCCTTTTCTTTGGACAGGATAATCAGGATAGAAGAATTCGATGGCATCAAAAACATGATTTAGTCGGCGTCTCTTTCGGCCCTCGAAGGTATGTTGCAGAGCCTCGGCCTCCGATTTGCTAAAATTGCCAAGAATTTTATTGCATTTTGCTTCAATATAATCTAGCCAACCATCGCTAGGTTATCCAAATTCATCTTTGAACCTATATTTATATCGAATCCTAATTAACCCAGGCTCGGCATACGAAGCATCCCCTTCAGACACCATCGGCATGTCCCACTTAGCTGACAAAGACCACGTTTTAAAAGCTAAGTACTCTTGAACAAGATCCCTCCTCCCAATGTAAGTGCTAACATCATTGAAAACAACTATTGACAGCTTGGGCTTCGAAGTTAACATAACACATTGGTTTCTTAAATCTAAAATTTGTGGCAATAGGATATTGAATGATCCCCGATATGTCAGCCCGCGCAGTCAAGTCATTCTCCATATAAACCATTCTTTTACCCACTTGCTTGATAGGCTAAGGCCAGGAACATTGAACCCATTTGGTATGCGAAGTTATAACAACCAAAATTATTATGGAGACCTCTTGTTGCCTTCGTCTGGAAATACAATTCATGAACATGACTAAAGGCCTCGCAGAAAGCTTCAGCGTCAAATTCTATTCCTTGGCTTCGAACAACCCAGATAAAAATTCATAAACGCACTATATATAGCGTTTGGGGTAAGTTGATGGAGATAGATGTTAAATCGCTTCAGCACCGCCACTACTGTCTTAACCAAGGGAAACCTAAGGCCAGCCTTCAAGAAACACCGAAACACGATAACTTCATCCTCCCTTGGATTATGTACTAACTCATTGTGACGGAACCTCCCAAGTCATTAGGCCCACCTACAGTTGCCCTTGTCTAATGGACCTTAGACAACCCTGCAGGTGCCCCTGATCACTTGACAAGTTCGGTATCTGCATTCCTTACCTTTCCTAAGAGCGTTTCACCCGTCACGCAGACATCACAATACATCGAAGGTACGAAAATGCGAAAGCAGTTACAATAACTTACTTTATTTAAAACAGAAAAGAGTAATATTATTACAGAACAGGGTTAAAATATAGGAGTGCTGAAGTATTATTATTACATCACTGGGAGACAAAACCCCCTCCCGATAAACATCAAACAAAAGTTTTTAATGGAGGATCCTTTCCTCCCGAAGCTTCACTCCTGGTTTTCTTCTTTGGGCACCACCTTTGAACAAAAGCAGCAAAAATTTGCCGCTTCCTCACCTAAAACAACATGGGACAAAGCCCTGAGTACGAAGTGTACTTTTGCAAGTCTTACCCGTCAAAATAAAAGACTCTCAAGGATATGCTTGCCTTAGGGAGTCAAGGTATGGCTTATCAATAATCAAAGACTCGGTTTGCATAAATGCTTACTAATAGTGGATCCTTAAAAATCCAATTTTTCTTGTCAGGTTAAGTAAAGTTACCTGCATCTAGAGTTCTTTCTACCCTAGTTCAATCACTTGACCTATACTAGCCAATTTCTTAACAACCCCTTTCTTATTCATTGGAATGCTACGTGTAGGTCAGTGACCAAGTCTTCATGTCCGCGAAGTTACGGCGATCCGAATCGATTATACTCAGCTGAGGATCTCCAATCACACGACATATGTAGCACTTAACCCTTGTATATGTCAACTCACCATCGGGGTTCTTAAGACCAGATCAGGTTCACGCCAACCGAGAGCACAGATACACCACCGTCCAGCCTCTTGCCACGGAGGGTACACGCTACTCTCGCCATCTCTCCACTCCCATTGCATGTTATCTTATTCTGGTATTAGTCTGCCGAGGCAAAGCTTACCCATGAGGAGGCATGTGACCAGTTAAAGGGTCCTCGATCATCAAGCCTACATCGATAAGGAACTTAATCGACTCAGACGGAGACACTACACCGAGACTCTCTTCTCATGCAAGTCACCCGCCCGGTCTCAGCTTTATCATTTCAAACCCAAAGTTTGGTACCTGGCAGAGGTACATCTTTTCCAATGTTGAACCCATCATTGCCATGATGGATCCACCATCAAGTTTTATTTTTGAAAACATCCCACCCACTTTGAAGCATCATCTTTTGTGTAAACAAAACATTTTGTTTTCTAGAGCCAAGCTAAGCATAAGAAAAACCTTTTTGTAAACCAGGGATTAAGGAGAAGTAATCAAATCCAAGGAAGAAAATGTAGCAACAGGTTTAGCACACAACTCCTATCACTTAATGCATCAAGTAAGTGAGAAAGATTTCAAAATAACAAGGAGGTGGCAAATGCACCGGGGCTTGCCTTGTGTGATAGGTGAATCAGGCTCTGCTCCACAGATATCAAAGTAAAAGAAGTTTCCTGCCTGAGGTTCTTCATGTGGTGGTGGTGTAGTCCTTGCCTCTTCAACCTCTACCTCTTCTTCGTTTTCTAGATATAGCCATATGAAAGGGAAATGTGCCCTCGGGCCATTTCTAAGTATTTTGGTGATCATGTGCCAACACAAATGGTTTAAGTGTGAAACTATGCCAAATGGTGGAAGAAGTGCAAAGTCTACACAAAGGTATGATTCTAGACTTAGTACATTGGTTTTTGTGTACTAACATATTTGTCTAAGTGCTAGAATCAGAGAAAATTCAATTGGAAAAGACTTGGCTCGAGCAGCCAAGACTGCTCAGTCTGGGTGCACCGGACTGTTCGATGCACTAGGCTGGCGTCTGGTCAACTGGCTGCTCTCGGGTCTCGACGGTGGCGTACGGCTATAAATCACCGGACTGTCCGGTGGTGCACCGGATAGTGTCCGGTGAGTCGGCTGCGGCGAAGTCGTCGCTCTCAGGAACCAAGTCAACAGCGTACGGCTATAATTCACCGGACTGTCCGGTGAGGCACCGGACTGTCCGGTGAGCCAACGGTCGGGCGCGCCAAAGGTCGGCCGCGCAATCCGCGCGTGTCGTGTGGCCGAGCCAACGGTCGGATGGGAGCACCGGACTGTCCGGTGTGCACCGGACAGTGTCCGGTGCGCCAATGGCTCCAAGTCTCCAATGGTCGGCTACGCCAGAATAGGAAAGAAATCCGCACCGGACAGTGTCCGGTGGTGCACCGGACTGTCCGGTGCGCCAGTCGACAGAAGGCAAGAATTGCCTTCCTGGATTGCTCTCAATGGCTCCTAGCTGCCTTGGGGCTATAAAAGGGACCCCTAGGCGCATGGAGGAGTATACCAAGCATCCTTTGAGTATTCCTAAGCACCAAGACTTCATTTCCGCGCATTCGATTCTTTGTGATAGCAACTAGAGCTCCATTTGAGTAGAGAACTTTGCGAGTTGTGTTGAGAGCACAAGTTGTGACTTGTGTGCGTATTGTTGCTCTGATTTTGTGTCTTGTGTGTGTTGCTCATACCATCCTTACTTCCGTGCTTCTTTGTGAAAATCAAGTTGTAAGGGCGAGAGGCTCCAAGTTGTGGAGATTCCTCGCAAGCGGGATATAGTGAAACGAAAGCAAAACACCGTGGTATTCAAGTGGGTCTTTGGACCGCTTGAAAGGGGTTGAGTGCAACCCTCGTCCGTTGGGACGCCACAACGTGGAGTAGGCAAGGGTTGGACTTGGCCGAACCACGGGATAAATCACTGTGCCTCTCTATGTTGATCTCTTTGTGGTTATTGTGTTTTGCAAGAACTCATCTCTAGCCACTTGGCTTCATTGTGCTAACAATTAATCAAGTTTGTGGCTTTGAGTTTAAGTTTTTATAGGATCACCTATTCACCCCCCTCTAGGTGCTCTCAATTGGTATCAAAGCCGTTCTCTTCACGAAAGGGACTAATCGCCCGAAGAGATGGATCCTAAGGGCAAGGGGATGGTGATCAACAACGACAAGGAGAAGGAGTCCTTCATCAATGAGCTGAAAGACGACAAGCCCACTGACTCGGGCTCAAGTCATAAAAAGAAGGACGGGAAGAAGAAAAGACGCATTAAGAAGATTGTCTACTACGACGACAGCGACGAGTCTTCTTCTTCCCAAAAGGACGACGACGACAACGACTACGAGAAAAAGAAGACGGTTAATTCGAACTTTTCCTTTGATTATTCTCGTATTCCACAAAGTTCCAATGCTCATTTGCTTTCCATTCCCCTCGGTAAACCTCCTCACTTCGATGGAGAGGACTACGGATTTTGGAGTCACAAAATGCGTAGCCACTTGTTCTCTCTCCATCCAAGTATATGGGAGATAGTAGAAAATGGAATGCAATTTGATAGTACGGATAGTCCCATGTTCATTAATGAACAAATTCACAAAAATGCACAAGCTACTACTGTTCTTTTAGCGTCATTGTGCAGGGATGAATACCATAAGGTGAGCGGCTTGGATAATGCCAAGTAGATTTGGGACACCCTCAGGATCTCGCATGAGGGAAATGACGTCACCATGCTCACCAAGATGGAGTTGGTGGAGAGCGAACTAGGAAGGTTCGCGATGATCAGGGGGGAGGAGCCAACCCAAACGTACAACAGGCTCAAGACCCTCGTCAACAAAATAAGGAGCTATGGAAGCACGCGATGGACGGACCACGACGTCGTCCGCCTAATGCTAAGGTCTTTCACTGTCCTTGATCCACATCTTGTAAACAATATTTGTGAAAATCCTAGGTACACCAAGATGTCGCCCGAAGAAATACTTGGAAAGTTCGTAAGCGGGCGAATGATGATCAAGGAGGCAAGATACGTCGATGAGGCGTTGAATGGCCCAATCCATGAGCCTCAAACCGTTGCTCTCAAAGCAACAAGCAGCAAGGAGGTGCTACCTAGCAAGGTGGCGCAAGTCGAGGCGGCGGGGCTCAACGAGGAAGAAATGGCCCTCATCATCAAGCGCTTCAAGACAGCGCTAAAGGATCGCAAGGAGCATCCCAAAAAGAGAAAGACGAAGGGAAAGCGCTCCTGCTTCAAGTGTGGTAAGATTGGTCACTTTATTGCTAACTGTCCCGATAATGATAGTGACTAGGAACAAGGAAAGAATGGGAAAAGAGAGAACAAGAAGGTTTACAAGAAGGCTAAAGGCAAGGCACACCTTGGAAAGGAGTGGGATTCGGATTGCTCTTCGTCCGACTCCGACGACGAAGGACTCGCCGCCACCGCCTTCAACAAATCGTCTCTCTTCCCCAACGAGCATCACACCTGCCTCATGGCAAAGGAGAAGAAGGTAAGTACTCAAAATGCTATTACATATGCCTCTTCAAGTGATGATGAATCTAGCGATGATGAAGTAGACTATGCTAGTTTATTCAAAGGATTAGATAGAACTAAAATTGATAAGATCAATGAATTAATTGATGCTTTGAATGAGAAAAATAGACTTTTAGAAAAGCAAGAAGATCTTTTATATGAAGAGCATGATAAATTTGTAAGTGCACAAAATTCTCTTGCGTTAGAAGTTAAAAGAAATGAAATGCTTTCATGTGAATTGTCTACATGCCATGAATCTATTTCTAGCTTAAAGAGTATCAATGATGACTTGAATGCTAAACTAGAAATAGCTAATAAATCAACCTCTTGTGTAGAACATGTTGTGATTTGCAATAGGTGTAAAGATTTTAATGTTGATGCTTATAGTGAACACCTAGTTTCCATTTCTAAATTAAAAGATGAAGTGGCTAGTCTTAATGCTCAACTTAAGACTAGCAAAAGTGAATTTGATAAACTAAAATTTGCAAGGGATGCCTACACGATTGGTAGACACAGCTCAATTAAGGATGGACTTGGCTTTAAGAGGGAAGCCAAGAACTTAACAAGTCATAAGGCTCCCATCTCCGCCAAGGAGAAAGGGAAGCCCCCTATGGCTAATAGTGCTCAAAAGAACCATGCTTTCATGTACCATGATAGGAGATATTCTAGGAATGTTCATAGAAGTTATGATGCTTTTGATTCTCATGCCATTATTGCTTCAAGTTCTTCTATTATGCATGATAGAAATTTGGCTAGGAAAAATGTTGTTCATCATATGCCTAGAAGAAATGTTGTTCATGTACCTAGGAAAGTAAGTAATGAACATTCTACAATTTACCATGCTTGCAATGCTTCCTTTGCTATTTGTAGAAAGGATAAGAAAGTGGTTGCTAGGAAATTAGGGGCAAAATGCAAGGGAGACAAAACTTGCATTTGGGTCCCTAAGGCTATTGTTACTAACCTCGTAGGACCCAACAAGAGTTGGGTACCTAAAACCCAAGCCTAATTGCCTTACAGGTTTATGCATCCGGGGGCTCAAGCTGGATTATCGACAGCGGATGCACAAACCACATGACGGGGGAGAAGAATATGTTCACCTCCTACGTCAAGAACAAAGATTCCCAAGACTAAATCGTATTTGGTGACGGGAATCAAGGCAAGGTTAAAGGCTTAGGCAAGATTGCCATCTCAAATGAGCACCCTATCTCCAATGTATTTTTAGTAGAGTCGCTAGGTTATAATCTTTTGTTGGTTAGTCAATTGTGTAATATGGGATATAATTGCTTATTCACAAATGTAGATGTATCTGTCTTTAGAAGGTGTGATGGTTCATTAGCTTTTAAGGGTGTACTAGACGACAAACTCTATTTAGTTGATTTTGCAAAGGAGGAGGCCGGTCTAGATGCATGCTTAATCGCTAAGACTAGCATGGGCTGGCTGTGGCATCGCTGTCTAGCACATGTGGGGATGAAGAACCTTCACAAACTTCTAAAGGGAGAACATGTGTTAGGTCTAACAAATGTGCATTTCGAAAAAGATAGACCTTGTGCAGCTTGTCAAGCAGGTAAACAAGTGGGAAGTTCTAATCACATCAAGAACGTGATGACTACATCAAGACCCCTGGAGCTGCTGCATACGGACCTCTTCAGACCCGTCGCCTACCTCAGCATCGGGGGAAGTAAGTATGGTTTAGTAATTGTTGATGATTTTTCCCGCTTCACTTGGGTATTCTTTTTGCAGGATAAAACTGAAACCCAAGGGACCCTCAAGCGCTTCCTAAGGAGAGCTTAAAATGAGTTTGAGCTCAAGGTGAAGAAGATAAGGAGCGACAACGGGTCCGAGTTCAAGAACCTTCAAGTGGAGGAATACCTTTAGGAGGAAGGAATCAAGCACGAGTTCTCTGCTCCTTACACACCACAGCAAAATGGTGTGGTAGAGAGGAAGAACCGGACGCTCATAGACATGGCAAGGACGATGCTTGGAGAATTCAAGACGCCCGAGCGGTTCTGGTCGGAAACTGTGAACACGGCTTGCCACGCCATAAACCGAGTCTATCTCCATCGCCTCCTCAAGAAGACATCATACGAGCTTCTAACCGGTAACAAACCCAACGTTTCGTATTTTCGAGTTTTTGGGAGTAAATGCTACATTCTGGTGAAGAAAGGTAGAAATTCAAAATTTGCTCCCAAAGCTGTAGAAGGGTTTTGTTAGGTTATGACTCAAATATAAAGGCGTATAGAGTCTTCAACAAATCATCGGGTTTGGTTGAAGTCTCTAGCGACGTTGTATTTGATGAGACTAATGGCTCTCCAAGAGAGCAAGTTGAGCTTGATGATGTAGATGAGGATGATGTTCCAACGGACACGATTCGTACCATGGCGATTGGAGACGTGCGACCGCAGGAACTCAAGGAGCAAGATCAACCTTCTTCCTCAACGATGGTGCACCCCCCAACTCAAGATGATGAACAGGTTCCTTAAGAAGAGGCGTGTGATCAAGGGGGAGCACATGATGTCCAAGTTGAAGAGGAAGAAGCACCACAGGCCCCTCCAACTCAAGTTTGAGCGATGATCCAAAGGAACCATCCCGTCGACCAGATTTTGGGTGACATTAGCAAGGGAGTAACCACTCGCTCTAGATTAGCTAATTTTTGTGAGCATTACTCTTTCGTCTCTTCTATTGAGCCTTTTAGGGTAGAAGAGGCCTTGCTAGATCCGGACTGGGTGTTGGCCATGCAGGAAGAGCTCAACAACTTCAAGCGTAATGAAGTTTGGACACTGGTGCCGCGTCCCAAGCAAAATGTTGTGGGAACCAAGTGGGTGTTCCGCAACAAACAGGACGAGCACGGGGTGGTGACAAGGAACAAGGCTCGACTTGTGGCAAAAGGTTATACCCAAGTCGTAGGTTTGGACTTTGAGGAGACTTTTGCTCCTATGGCTAGGCTAGAGTCGATTCGTATTTTGTTAGCCTATCCCGCTCACCATTCTTTCAGGTTATACCAAATGGATGTGAAGAGCGCTTTCCTCAACGGGCCAATCAAGGAGGAGGTGTACGTGGAGCAACCCCCTGGCTTTGAGGATGAACGGTACCCCGACCACGTGTGTAAGCTCTCTAAGGTGCTCTATGGACTTAAGCAAGCCCCAAGAGCATGGTATGAATGCCTTAGAGACTTTTTAATTGCTAATGCTTTCAAGGTTGGGAAAGCCGATCCAACTCTTTTCACTAAGACATGTGATGGTGACTTATTTGTGTGCCAAATTTATGTCGATGACATAATATTTGGTTCTACTAACCAACAGTCTTGTGAAGAGTTTAGCAGGGTGATGACTCAAAAGTTTGAGATGTCAATGATGGGCAAATTGAACTACTTCCTTGGGTTGCAAGTGAAGCAACTCAAGGATGGCACTTTCATTTCCCAAACAAAGTATACGCAAGACTTGCTCAAGCGATTTGGGATGAAGGACGCCAAGCCCGCAAAGACTCCAATGGGAACTGACGAACACGTCGACCTCAACAAAGGAGGTAAGTCCGTTGATCAAAAAGCATACCGGTCCATGATAGGTTCCTTGCTTTATTTATGTGCTAGTAGACCGGATATTATGCTTAGTGTATGCATGTGTGCTAGATTTCAATCTGATCCAAGGGAGTGTCACTTAGTGGCTGTGAAGCGAATTCTTAGATATTTAGTCGCTACGCCTTGCTTCGGGATCTGGTATCCAAAGGGGTCTACCTTTGA
Organism: Zea luxurians; assembly: GCA_029449295.1. Taxonomy (NCBI): domain Eukaryota; kingdom Viridiplantae; phylum Streptophyta; class Magnoliopsida; order Poales; family Poaceae; genus Zea; species Zea luxurians. Next base: position 33,475,833 of record JAOPSE010000016.1, on the reverse strand, counting down.
CTTAATTGGATATTCAGACTCCGATTATGCTGGATGTAAGGTCGATAGGAAGAGTACATCAGGGACGTGCCAATTTCTAGGAAGGTCCCTGGTGTCGTGGAGTTCTAAGAAACAAACCTCCGTTGCCCTATCCACCGCTGAGGCCGAGTACGTTGCCGCAGGACAGTATTGCGCGCAACTACTTTGGATGAGGCAAACCCTCCGAGACTTTGGCTACAATCTGAGCAAAGTCCCACTCCTATGTGACAATGAGAGTGCTATCCGCATGGCGGACAATCCTGTTGAGCACAGCCGCACAAAGCACATTGACATCCGACATCACTTTTTGAGAGACCACCAGCAAAAGGGAGATATCGAAGTGTTTTATATTAGCACCGAGAACCAGCTAGCCGATATCTTTACCAAGCCTTTAGATGAGAAGACCTTTTGCAGGCTGCATAGTGAGCTAAATGTCTTAGATTCGCGGAACTTGGATTGATTTATAGCATACATGTGCCTATGCCTTTGATCATGTTCCCTTATGCATTTTGTTGTTTATTGATGGTGCTCAAGTTGTACAAGCGCTCCCCGGACCTCAAAAGTCCATTTGCGAGTTATGCACATATTTAGGGGGAGATGTGCTACAACTTGACCCTTTGAGATTAACCATGTGTTTAAGCTTGCTTGATTTAGCCTCAAAGGAGGATTGAAAAGGAAAAGGTGAACTTGGACCATGCAAGACTTCCACTGCACTCCGATGAGAGGGTAACTCACTCCAAGTTCATCTCCATATTCTTATTGCCTTTGTACTCTTATTTGAAGATTTTGGTGAGGCAATGAGGTTTAAGGGCCAAGATTGATCCCATTTTGGTGCTTGATGCCAAAGGGGGAGAAAATAAGGCCAAAGCAAGAAATGGATCAGCTACCACTTGAGAATTTTGGAAAATAGTAGAGTAGAGTTTTTGTTTTGTCAAAATACTCATATTGTCTCTTAGTGCTAGAAGTCTGTCTCTTGTGGGGAGAATGCTTAATTATGGGAAAAAGGGGGAGTTTTTGAATCTTTGATCAATTTCTCTTGGAATACCTCTCTCTATGCCTTAACAAGTGACTTTGACTTAGAGATAGGAAATTGAGTTTGATTTGCAAAAACAAACCAAGTGGTGGCAAAGAATGATCCAAATATGCCAAATTTGAATCAAAACAAATTTGTGTTCTCATTTGCATTGGTGCTGCACTTCTTTTAGTTGCTTTTTGTTATGTTGGCATAAATCACCAAAAAGGGGGAGATTGAAAGGGAAATGTGCCCTTGGGCCATTTCTAAATATTTTGGTGATCATGTGCCAACACAAATGGTTTAAGTGTGAAACTATGCCAAATGGTGGAAGAAGTGCAAAGTCAACACAAAGGTATGATTCTAGACTTAGTACATTGGTTTTTGTGTACTAACATATTTGTCTAAGTGCTAGAATCAGAGAAAATTCAATTGGAAAAGACTTGGCTCGAGCAGCCAAGACTCTGCTCAGTCTGGGTGCACCGGACTGTCCGGTGGTGCACCGGACAGTGTCCGGTGCGCCAGGCTGGCGTCTGGTCAACTGGCTGCTCTTGGGTCTCGACGGCGGCGTATGGCTATAAATCACCGGACTGTCCGGTGGTGCACCGGACAGTGTCCGGTGAGTCGGCTGCGGCGAAGTCGCCGCTCTAGGGAACCAAGTCAACAGCGTACGGCTATAATTCACCGGACTGTCCGGTGAGCCAACGGTCGGGCGCGCCAACGGTCGGCCGCGCAATCCGCGCGTGACGCGTGGCCGAGCCAACGGTCGGATGGGAGCAACGGACTGTTCGGTGTGCACCAGACAGTGTCCGGTGCGCCAACGGCTCCAAGTCTCCAACGGTCGGCTGCGCCAGAATAGGAAAGAAATCCACACCGGACAGTGTCCGGTGGTGCACCGGACTGTCCGGTGCGCCAGTCGACAGAAGGCAAGAATTGCCTTCCTGGATTGCTCTCAACGGCTCCTAGCTGCCTTGGGGCTATAAAAGGGACCCCTAGGCGCATGGAGGAGTATACCAAGCATCCTTTGAGCATTCCTAAGCACCAAGACTTCATTTCCGCGCATTTGATTCTTTGTGATAGCAACTAGAGCTCCATTTGAGTAGAGAACTTTGCGAGTTGTGTTGAGAGCTCAAGTTGTGACTTGTGTGCGTATTGTTGCTCTGATTTTGTGTCTTGTGCGTGTTTCTCATCCCATCCTTACTTCCGTGCTTCTTTGTGAAAATCAAGTTGTAAGGGCGAGAGGCTCCAAGTTATGGAGATTCCTCGCAAGCGGGATATAGTGAAACGAAAGCAAAACACCGTGGTATTCAAGTGGGTCTTTGGACCGCTTGAAAGGGGTTGAGTGCAACCCTCGTCCGTTGGGACACCACAACATGGAGTAGGCAAGTGTTGGACTTGGCCGAACCACGGGATAAACCACTGTGCCTCTCTGTGTTGATCTCTTTGTGGTTATTGTGTTTTGCAAGAACTCATCTCTAGCCACTTGGCTTCATTGTGCTAACAATTAATCAAGTTTGTAGCTTTGAGTTTAAGTTTTTACAGGATCACCTATTCACCCCCCTCTAGGTGCTCTCACCATATATAATCATGAATGCTCATGTAATGCTCATGAGAATGCAAAGATAATAAAAGTATATTATCTAATGTCTTGAATATAACTTTCCTTCACGGATCTCCGAGAATCTAGGGTTTTCGAAGTCTATAGTGAAGTTCATAGGGCAGGGGGCTAGGGTTTTGGATTCTAAGTTCCAAACATGGTCCAAATTCACACTGGGCATAAAACCCGAGCCCGAAGGTCGAAACCCGAAAAACCCGAACCCGTATAGCCCAATACCCGATACCCGAAACGTTTATGCGGGCAGTAAAACTTAAAACCCGATATTATTTCGGGCTTAATCGGGTAGCAAAACTGGTACCTGAAATACCCAAATACCTGAACTATACAAATATCACCATGCGTCTATAGTACCATTACTAGTGTTTTTTTTCTTTGCCCAGTTGACATACTAGCTCTTGCTCTTCCGTCCAGTGTGCCAGCACGCCGTGGTGCAGTACTGCCATAGCACCTGGCCGGACTGCAACAGCTAGCAGTCCATCACCCAACCGGCCAACCATCAGTCATGCTTCCGGTTCTAGAGTTTGCTATTTCCTCAACTAATCAAGATCAGTTTCACGGTGAAATATTTCCTAGTTTGCTCATTTTCTACTCTCACTGCATGCTTATGACTCAAAAGCCCTGACTGCATGCTCATTTTCCAGTGTGCTTCCGGTTCTAGATTCTAACTGCATGCTCATTTTCTAGTATTTGATTCCTGATATTTTTGTAAAAATACATGTGTAAATATTTGATGTCACATTGATCTACAACGAAATCGGGTAGAACGGGCTACCCGTACCCGAACCCGAATTTTTTGGGTACCCGAATTTTCGGGTTTTGCTTAAATTGGGTACATATTCGGGTATTGTTTCTGAAAGCCCGAATTGTCAAAAGCCCAAACTACCCGACCCGAAAATTCGGGCTAACCCGAATGCCCAGCGTGAGTCCAAATCATACCAAACTTTACCCAAGGCTTCTAAATATTATATAAAGTTTACCTAAAAAGTTTGGTGGATTTAGTAATTATTAATAATTCCCTAAAATTCCAGAAGTATGGATTTTGGCTATTTAAATGTCCCAAAATTCCCTATCGGAACTAAAAATCATGAAACTATTTTTATTAAATACTATAGAAAATTAGGAACCTAGCAAAATTATTCTTGCATTATTAGCATTTTTCTACAATTTTCTAAGAATTTTCTAGTTCCAGTAGAAAAAGAAAAGAAGAAAAGTGCTACAGTTTTGGGCTGATTCTGGCCCAATACAGCCCAGCTTAGGCGGATTACACCCGTGCGCGTGCCCGCGCCCGCGGTACTGACTTTGCGAATAGGCCCCCGTCATTTTGAATAACCTGAAGCGGGGTCGCAGTACTATTCCTCGAGTCACTGACAGTTTACAAAAACCTCCCCCCATGTTCTATTTCTTCACAGCCCGAAGTCCACGATGGTGAACAAGCGCGGGGCCGAGCTCCGGTGAGCTTGTACCAACTGATTTACTCAATGACCAACGTTCTTCTTTGGCAGAGACCGAATTCAAGTCCCAACAAGAGTTTACCCTCAACTAATTTCACTAATGGCGCTCTAACACGCTCTGTCCACGGTGATCGTATGATCAACGACCATTCAAACGTGTTCTCGGTGATCTAGGACCGCCTAGCTAAATTGAATGGGTCAATGAGTATCAGGAGCAGGTAAGGGTGCTGAAACAAGCAAGTAGAGGGCAAGATCGGACCTGAATCGAGCTGGCCACATCGAGACCTCTTTCACGGTGGCGGAAAGCAGATTTGGGGGAAATAAGAAATTAGCGAGCTCTGGTGATCAATTGAGGGCACGACTTGGTGGCTTGGTGCTTGACTACCCTACGAAGCTCATGGCGTGCTCAATTTATAGAGTCCATGAGCGGTGGCGTCCAATTTCGCGAAGATGCGCTGGCGGCCGGAGAGGGAGAAGGTTACTGGCGTGCAAGCTTAGTGGCTTTCACCGTGGCAAGCTCCCCGGTGACCATCGGACATGAAAGACGTGATTCACAGCGACGTGGTTCGATGCTTGAGCACGTGGCGCATAGCGGTAAGCGGCCAACGGCGGCGAGGTCTATCCCGGTTGATCGGTAAGCAAGTGGGTACGGTGAAACTCATCCACGACCGAGCCCGGGCCTATCAGGTGCCAGGATTCTTACTCCGCCGTGATTATCCTCTCACCAAAGAGTACGAATCACGGCGACGGCGCTGATCACGGCGCAAAGGTCACCGGTGGCGAGGGGATCAGAATCTGCTGATATTTTCGTTACTATACCATTGCGAACTCCTTCAGTCAACCTGACAGACCATGTTTGGGACAATTTTTCTCCTAATTTCGTATGGTGACTAGATCAAAACTCTGCAACAAAGTTGTAGTCTGATAAACCAACTCCAACTTTGCTACATTATGCACCCACAAAAAGTCATAGGATCAAGCTTAAAATTGAACCCTAAGTTCATCCAATCCCACTGTCAGTCTGAATTCAGACTTTAAGGCAGTCTGACAGCCCATCTTTGGGCCTAATTATTGTAACACCCCAGGTGTTTATATTCCGCTCGACAATGAGTATGTATTTAAGCACATAATATCAGTGGATAAAACAGATGCTAAATTTTAAACATCTTCGTCTATCGTGATTTTAATATCGCATCTGTTTCGTCTCTCGCGAGTGCGACGTCGTTTTTATTTTTATCTATCCAGGCTTGTCCTCAATTTTCATGATGTTCGGAACGTCGTGTACCGAAAATCAATGCGCCCCGTGAGTATTTAAAATTCATCGCTCGCTCGGATACGAATTCGGAAGCCCGACTCACTCGGATGATTTTTATCCCGAGCAAATTAGTTTGAACTTGACGACTAAAATGTTCGGGGCAAAATAGTCTGAATCACGCGTTGTCCGAGAAAAATCATGCGTGAGGTTATAATTCCGTTCATTCTTCCGTACGCTGTTTTGACGACGAAATCGCGTATACAATTGCGGATCTGGTTTCGGCTAATTCTGTCGAATCACGCAGATTAAAATACCGAAGCCGAAGTCCGTTTAATTCGGTCCATTGCTTCTCGCTTCGATTCACTAGTAAACTAACCATGGCTGTGGAATCAGATGTTCAGACCGCAGATAAACTTATCAGGATTCGAATCGAATCGGGTCGTAAGTACTGTTGACCTTTTTGTTATCGCTAAAAATCTTGCTTCAACAATATCTACGATTTCTTTAAAAAAAGAAGAAATATGTTTCATTCCTATCTCTGCTGTCGCCGTCTCCCCTCTGGTGCGGGGGGGGGGGAATCTTCTCTGCCGCCGCTCAGAAAGAAAAATCGCGCCGCCCCTGGTTCCTTTATCAACGCGCGTCTCCTTCTTTCTCTCCTCGAACTGCTGCTTCTCCGTTCTCCCTCTCGTGCATCTTCTTTGCTGGCCTCTGCGCTCTGGCATCTGTGTGCTCTACGCGCGCTCTGCCCCCATCGCCCTGGCGCCCATGGCTGAGCTCGCCCTGCCTCCCAGCCTTGCTCCTCTTTCTCCATGCTTGGATCCCAATCGTGGAGCTCCTTTCCCCTACCTCCCGCAGCTCCCAGCCGTGGCGTCCTCCCTGCTCGACCGCGCGCCGTCCCTGCTTGCCCTCTGCTCCACCGAGCTTCTGCGCGTTCCATCTCCAGCGCTACTCTCCCTGATTTCTGTGCACGTCAGCCTCTCTCTGGTACGCTCGCTGGCGCCCATGGCCGCGCCCAGCGTCCTCTTCCCAGCCCCGGCGATGGTCCCTGCTCGAGCTCTCTCCGCCCTACTCGCCCCAGCAGCTCCCCTGCCGCGCCGTCGCCTTGCTGCTCGTCCCTAGCCCCTCTGCTCGGATTTCACCGCGCACAGTCGACCTTCTTCCAGCTCCAGCTCGCTGCACGCCGAGCTCAGCGTCCTTTGTTTTCCCCATGGCGCGTCCTGCTCTGTTGCTGCCCGCCAGAGTTTGCCGATGGCCTGTGTCGTTCCTGCGCGCCGTGGTCGTGTGCAACTCGCACACAGCTCGCGAAGCTTTTCCTCGTCGGCCCTAGCTCAGTCGGATCTCCCTGTGCTGCACCCACCATCGGTTCGTGCGTGCACGCCCTGTTTCCCTGCGTCGCGCGCGAGTTCGGCGCTCATCTCCCTGCTTCTTCAGTTCGAGCCCCACCCATGGCCGGAACCTTTTCTTTGGCCGCGACTCTTCACCAAGACGTGCCCATCCCTCTGCTCCACTGTGCCGCGTACCCAAGTGTTCCCGAGCTCCCTGCTCCAGTTTATTTTTATGGCCACTGGCTCATCGACCGTCGCTCGTCGTGGTGCTCGGCCGCGTCAAGCTGTAAATCTCCGACGTCGGTCGCCGCCGTCTCGGACTTCTCTACTGTCTCGGCGAGCTCGTCTCCCACTGTTTCTCACTGATTGTCGGTGCTCGATTGCGCTTGGTCATATCGCTATGCCGTCGATCCCGCTTGAGCCCCTTCGTGTTCGTCGAAGTTCCCTAGCTCGACTCTGCTCAGTTCGCGTCCTACTCGCCTTTGAGTCACGCGCGTAGTGTTTCGTTGTTCCTGCGCGTACTGCCGCGAAGTTTCCTGTTCAGTTCTCCTCTGTCACGTTGTCGTGCGCGCGAAACTGCTCGCAGTCGACATCGAGTCCGTAACACGCGTGATGGACACGATGAAATACTGCGTGTGCTTGTGTCCGCGCCATAAAATTCACTCGGACACGATCTCGTCGTCGTTCCGCGCGTCAGCAAGAAATTCCAAGAATCGAGTGAAGACGAAGCTAGCAAGTGTGGTGTTCACCAAGTGCGCGACAAAAAGCTTGGACATCCTGCGCGACTCAAGTTCAATTCGTCAAAATTATTCCGTCGAGGAAAAGATCTTCAACAATTGATTACCGAAGAAAAGAAGGCCCATGGATATCGTCAACCAGAACCCGTAGTCGTTCTTGCAACTATCGTGTCAAATTAGTCAGGGTAAGTAAATTTGTTACTCGTGTTAGTGGATTAATGGATGATTTGACTAGGTTTAATATTTATTAGATTGCCTGAGTCATTTTAGTAATTTGGTCGATGTCGTAGGATGAAAAATATCTCATTAGGTCTCCGTGTTTGCGAGACTGTAGGTGTTAAAAATAGAAAGTTTTATTAATATATAAGATACACAGTTTAAAGAATTAATAAAAATCTAGGAATAAAAATAGATATTCTAGTGTTGTTATGTCAATTTGGTTAATAGATGTAGTCGATGCCCTGCTGTGATATCCATGATGCTTAATGCTTGGTTTTAAGTGTTTCATCCTTTTTAGTGTAGATTATCTATATTATATTCGTTATACTCATGCTCATACATGTGCATCATGCATCTCATGAGGTACGATAAATAATCGCGTGATGCGGAAGACGAGCCAAGTCGACCCCAAGCGCGGACTACTCCACAGGATGAAGCTGATGAACTAATCTAAAGATGGATAGACGAAACAAGTATCAGAACAAGGATGATCGTCAAGTGGACGTCACCTAACAACACTAACCTAGTGTTATTCAGGCAAGCCCCGGTGCATTCGCCACCTCCTTGTGTTTTAAAATCTTTATCACCTTGTTTGATGCATTAGGTGATAGGAGTTGTGTGCTAAAACGTTGATGCATTTTCTTCCTTGAAAAACTGATTACCCTTCCTTGATACCCTTTTTGTAAAGGATTTTTGATGCTTAGCCTTGCTCTAGAAAACAAAATGTTTTGTTTTTAAAACAAAAGTGATGCTTCAGTGGGTGGGAACGTTTTCAAAAAGAAAAACTTGTGATGGTGAATCCATCAGGGCCTTGATGGATTCAACATCTGGAAAAGATGTACCTCTGCCAGGTACCAAAATTTGGGTTTTAAATGATAAAGCTGAGACCGGGCGGTTGACTTGCACGAGAAAGGAGTCTCGGTGTAGTGTCTCCGTCTGAGTCGATTAAGGACCGTGCCGATGTAGGCTTGCTGATCGAGGACCCTTTAACTGGTCACATGCCTCGTCATGGGTAAGCTTTGCCTCAGGCAGACTAAAACAAGAATAAGATACCACGCAATGGGAGTGGAGAGATGGCGAGAGTAGCGTGTACCCTCCATGGCAAGAGGCTGGACGGTGGTGTATCTGTGCTCTCGGTTGGCGTGAACCTAATCTAGTCTTAAGAACCCCGGTGGCGAGTTAACATATGCAAGGGTTAAGTGCTACATATGTCGTGTGATTGGAGATCCTCAGCTGAGTATAATCGATTCGGATCGCCGTACCTTCGCGGTTATGAAGACATGGTCACTGCCCTACACGTAGCAATCCAGTGAAGATAAAGGGATGGTGAAAAGACGACTAGTGTAGGCCAAGTGCTTGAACTAGGGTAGAAAGAACTCTAGATGCAGCTAACTTTACTTAACCTGACAAGTAAAAATGGATTTTTAAGGATCCACTGATAGTAAGCTTTTCTGCAAAACAGAGTCTTTGATTCTTGATAAGCCATTCCTTGAATCCCTCTAGCCAGCATACCCTTGAGAGTCTTTTCTTTAGTCGGGTAAGTCTTGCTGAGTAATTCTATACTCAGGGTTTTATTCCCTGTTGTTTTTTAGGTTCTAACTTTGTGCTACTGTTGATGGTGTTAAGTGCCGGTGGGCTCGACCTTCTTATAAGTCTAAGTATCTCTCATATACTTCTTATTGAGGATGGTCACTTGAGCTAGCATATATTTCAAACTTATACTTTTGTAATCACTCCAATTAAATAATGTAAAATTTTTGTAACTTGTAAAATTTGGTAATAAGATTTCCGCTGCAAAAATATTGGTGTGTGTGATTTGTATTACCTAATCTCGCGATCTTGGTTATAAGTGGTTTATCCGATGTACTTAGGGCAATCGGACAGATCCTGTTAAGTTATCTGGTACACAAGCATAGCAGTCTGAGGTCTTTGAGACAAGGACAGGTGCATGTGGGCCCGATAATTTGGGAGGTTCTGCCACAGGCTGGTATCGGAGCAGGATTAAGTATATACTGTCACATACGTATTTTCAAAACAAAAGTTTTGGTTTTGAAAAACCTATTTTCAACTAAACACATTGTTTGGCTTTGAAAAACAGTTTTGGAATAACTATAATGCTAGCGACATCCTCTGTTAAGCCCTAAGTTAAGGACTATCAGGTGGCTTAGTTTAAAACCAATAACCCACAACCGGGTGGGTATTGCATACATGTGTAATGTTATTTTTAAAGCCATTCAATTTGAATGGATTGACGCTCAGGTAAGGTGAGATGTGAGAGCATGACTGAACAATCGTCGGTCTGGGGAAGAGCATAAAAAGCACTTGACTATATACATGTTCTACATATGTATATATGAGGGTTGCGATGTGGAGTAATTACTTTTCTGGGAATTCAGTACCCCATGGATGTGTATGGGTATACAGATATGGGAATACTGAGAAGTGTAATGTACTTGTAACGATGCACCTACGCTCAGGTAAGCAGGTGAATTACCATAATGAGTTGCCCTATGGTTAAAGTGTGGCAACGACGCCTATGCGTGGCTCGACGCTTAATGCTGAGCTGGCCTCCATATAGCCATATATGGAGTATAAACTGTGATAAACTGTCATGTGTGAACTGCATCATGGGAATTGGGCTGTGATGAACTTTTTCTGCAGGTACACTAACCTTGAAAACGTATGTGTAGTTGACGACTAGCAAAATACCGTGAGAGTCGTTAGTATGTCACCGATATAGAACGTTATCGCCACAGTACGTTGGCAAAACTCGTGAGGACGTATATGAAGAGCATGCATCCTGATTGTTGCATCATGTTTGTCACCTATACACCCAAAATGCTTCTCTCCTCTTTATTCCAGTAACCATTGATTGTAGATAATATGGTGTAATGTTGTGTTATGAAGCCTAAGGAAATAGGTGTCCTCCATTCTTTAGGTAATCTGTTTAGAGGTTATACGTGTTTGCTCTTGTATTGATGTGCCGATAGAGAGTTGGTGACTTGATTGACTAAACCAAAAATTAGGCCGTATTCGTATTTAGTGAACCATGACCCGACCCAAAGTTGAATTTTCCATTATCACTTCATGACCAAGCCCATGCAAATAAATGTGTAAACCATTACCTTATTGGACATAAAGCGTATCCAAGCTTAAAACATGGATCTCGAGTCATGTTTCCATCTTATACCATTCCCTTGTTCGATTAGCGCAAGCTAATGTCTCTATTCTAGTTTGCCCGTTCTTGAAGATTGCAATGTTGCTTTATCAACCTAACCCAGGAAGGACATGTTCGACCATTTTTCTTAAGTTTGATGCCTTTGGTTTCCTCATGTCTCTTAAAGGCATACCAACTTAATCTTATGATTGTTTTCCCTCTGTATCTAATTAGATACTAATCCTTGACCCTTGTGATCTCTATGATGGCCATAGAAATATTCTTGGGCTGAAGTAACAGTCTCCCATCGTACTCCCTCCTCAATTTATTTTAGGTTATGGCCATGCCTTGTTCATTTCATCGGGCCATGATCTGTTTGGCTCTCTACTTGTAACCGTCCTTACAGGTGGAGTATCTCTTTGTACATTGTCACCCTTGCCCAATTCTATGATGGTTGCGCTACTCGGCACACGCTAGTATCACAGCTAGTAGTCATAATCCATTATGAGATTTTATCAATATGTTATCTTCCGTAGACCTTTTCCTTGAAACAATTTCTATGTTGTTGGTTAAGTAATCGAGCAACATCTGTCATCTCCGTTGGATCAAAAGGGCATACCGCTTTCATGTGTGATCTTAATTCTTTTGATCTTGGTAGTGACTACCCATACAAGTTCCCTTTACATCCTTTGTGTAAAGGTGAAGCCTTGGAGCTTTTTAGTGTCGAGAGAAAACTGATTAGCGCTCAAAATGGAGATCTGTTTCCCCTGCTGCTGAAATGCAGGAGTTTGTTCATTCGCTCTCTTAATTAATCCATGTATTCCCTAACCAAATTCGTTCATCTCGCATGAAGAAACGGATGAACAACCTGACCAAATGGATTTCTGCCCAAGTGCATGATCAACTGTTAGTATGAGTGAACTCTCAACCCTTGGCTTACCGATGGTACTGAGAGGACTTACCCAATGTCAAAAGTAGTTCAACAAGTTGGTTTTACTAACTTGTAACTGCCTAGTGAACGAAGGTTGAGTTTAGAGATCGTTTCATCGAGTTGTCTAAACTCACATTGGTTCAACATCAAGATTAAGTCGACCAGAAACCACCTAGTCATCGCTCTAGTCATGCCTCGATCGCCTCACATGTGCTTTTCCAGCATGTGTGATCAAGTCGAGTCGTGACCAGTGCTGGATAAAATGGACTTGTTGTAAAGTCCGTATCTACAGATCCCTCCGCTAGTGATTCTCTCGAATCTATACCATCTTTCATGGACTTGAATTCTCGGGTTAAGCACATGTTAACCGCGACAGTATTTGACATCCACATCCGTCTCGTGTGCCAGGAACTTATCGTGACCACTTGTTGGTAAACCTCTTTCTAGGTGTTTACCCAAGATGGTGCATCTGATTCTGTTTGGGTAAAGTCGCGCATTTACCGCTCGCTCAACAGACTCAGATAGTACAATGTCATCAGAAAAAGCAAACTGCACACATAGAACCTTTTGTGTTCCTCTGGCAGACAGCATCTCTATTGGTGGACATCTCTAAATTAGCCTAAGGCGATCCATGCTATGTCCACTAGAGAAACAACCTTCTGAGGCACTCGCCTTTGCTTGGATTGCCTTGTGATTATCGCTGATATGGACATGGGTTACATGCTTCTCTACTCTTAGAAGTCTTTCGCTCCGAATCTCGGGACGAGATTCTTTTAAGGGGGGAGGGCTGTAACACCCCAGGTGTTTATATTCTGCTCGACAACGAGTATGCATTTAAGCACGAAATATCAGTGGATAAAACGGATGCTAAATTTTAAACATCTTGTTCTATCGTGATTTTAATATCGCATCTGTTTCGTCTGTCGCGAGTGCGATGTCGTTTTTATTTTTATCTATCCGGGCTTGTCCTCAATTTTTGTGATGTTCGGAATGTCGTGTACCGAAAATTGATGCGCTCGGTGAGTATTTAAAATTCATCGCTCGCTCGGATACGAATTCGGAAGCCCGACTCACTCGGATGATTTTTATCCTGAGCAAATTAGTTTGAACTTGACGACTAAAATGTTCAGGGCAAAATAGTCTGAATCGCGCGTTGTCCGAGAAAAATCATGTGTGAGATTATAATTCCGTTCATTCTTCCGTACGCTGTTTTGACGACGAAATCGCGTTTACAATTGCGGATCTGGTTTCAGCTAATTCAGTCGAATCACGCAGATTAAAATACCAAAGCCGAAGTCCATTTAATTCGATCCATTGCTTCTCGCTTTGATTCACTGGTAAACTAACCATGGCTGTGGAATCAGATGTTTAGACCACAGATGAACTTATCAGGATTCGAATCAAATCGGGTCATAAGTACTGTCGACCTTTTTGTTATCGCTAAAAATCTTGCTTCAAAAATATCTACGATTTCTTTTAGAAAAGAAGAAATATCTTTCATTCCTATCTCTGCTGTCGCCGTCTCCCCTCCGGTCGATTTTTTTCAGTCGCTGATCTTCTTCCCCAGCCGATCTCATCCGCATGCGGGGGGGGGGGGGGGGAATCTTCTCTACCGCTGCTCAGAAAGAAAAATCGCGCCGCCCCTGGTTCCTTTATCAACGCGCGTCTCCTTCTTTCTCTCCGCGAACTGCTGCTTCTCCGTTCTCCATCTCGTGCATCTTCTTCGCTGGCCTCTGCGCCCTGGCATCTGTGTGCTCTGCGCGCGCTCTGCCCCCATTGCCCCGGCGCCCATGGCTGAGCTCGCCCTGCCTCCCAGCCCTGCTCCTCTTTCTCCCTGCTCGGATCCCAATCGTGGAGCTCCTTTCCCCTACCTCCCGCAGCTCCCAGCCGTGGCGTCCTCCCTCCTCGACCGCGCACCGTCCCTGCTTGCCCTCTGCTCCACCGAGCTTCTGCGCGTTCCATCTCCAGCGCTCCTCTCCCTGATTTCTGTGCGTGTCAGCCTCCCTCTGGTACGCTCGCTGGCGCCCATGGCCGCGCCCAGCGTCCTCTTCCCTGCCCCGATGACGGTCCCTGCTCGAGCTCTCTCCGCCCTGCTCGCCCCAGCAGCTCCCCTGCCGCGCCGTCGTCTTGCTGCTCGTCCCTGTCCCATCTGCTCGGATTTCGCCGTGCACAGTCGACCTTCTTCCAGCTCCAGCTCGCTGCGCGCCGAGCTCAACGTCCTTTGTTTTCCCCATGGCGCGTCCTGCTCTGTTGCTGCCCGCCGGAGTTTGCCGATGGCCTGTGTCGTTCCTGCGCGCCGTGGTCATGTGCAACTCGCGTACAGCTCGCGGAGATTTTCCTCGTCGGCCCTAGCTAAGTCGGATCTCCCTGTGCTGCGCCCACCGTCGGTTCGTGCGTGCGCGCCCTGTTTCCCTGCATCGCGCGTGAGTTCAGCGCTCATCTTCTTGCTTCTTCAGTTCGAGCCCCACCCATGGCCAGAACCTTTTCTCTGGCCGCGGCTCTTCACCAAGACGCGCCCATCCCTCTGCTCCACTGTGCCACGTACCCAAGTGTTCCCGAGCTCCCTGCTCCAGTTTATTTTTACGGCCACTGGCTCATCGACCGTCGCTCGTCGTGGTGCTCGGCCGTGTCAAGCTATAAATCTCCGGCGTCGGTCGCCGCCGTCTCGGACTTCTCAACTGTATCGGCGAGCTCATCTCCCACTGTTTCTCACTGATTGCTGGTGCTCGATTGCGCCTGGTCATACCGCTATGCCGTCGATCCCGCTTGAGCCCCTTCGCGTTCGTCGAAGTTCCCTAGCTCGACTCTGCTCAGTTCGCGTCCTACTCGCCTTTGCGTCACGCGCGTAGTGTTTCGTTGTTCCTGCGCGTACTGCCGCGAAGTTTCCTGTTCAGTTCTCCTCCGACGCGTTGTCGTGCGCGCGAAACTGCTCGCAGTCGACATCGAGTCCGTAACACGCGCGCTGGACACGATGAAATACTGCGTGTGCTTGTGTCCGCGCCATAAAATTCACTCGGACATGATCTCGTCGTCGTTCCGCGCGTCAGCAAGAAATTCCAAGAATCGAGTGAAGACGAAGCTAGCAAGCGTGGTGTTCACCAAGTGCGCGACAAAAAGCTCGGACATCTTGCGTGACTCAAGTTCAATTCGTCAAAATTATCCCGTCGAGGAAAAGATCTTCAACATTTGATTACTGAAGAAAAGAAGGCCCCTGGATGACGTCAACCAGAACCCGTTGTCGTGCTTGCGACTATCGTGTCAAATTAGTCAAGGTAAGTAAATTTGTTACTCATGTTAGTGGATTAATGGATGATTTGACTAGGTTTAATATTTATTAGATTGCCTGAGTCATTTTAGTAATTTGGTCAATGTCGTAGGATGAAAAAGATCTCGATAGGTCTCCGTGTTTGCGAGACTGTAGGTGTTAAAAATGGAAAGTTTTATTAATATATAAGATACACAGTTTAAAGAATTAATAAAAAGCTAGGAATAAAAATAGATATTCTAGTGTTGTTATGTCAATTTGGTTAATAGATGTAGTCGATGCCCTACTGTGATATCCATGATGCTTAATGCTTGGTTTTAAGTGTTTCATCCTTTTTAGTGTAGATTATCTATATTATATTTGTTATACTCATGCTCATACATGTGCATCATGCATCTCATGAGGTACGATAAATAATCGCGTGATGCGGAAGACAAGCCAAGTCGACCCCAAGCGCGGACTACTCCGCAGGATGAAGCTGATGAACTAATCTGAAAATGGATAGACGAAACAAGTATCAGAACAAGGATGATCGTCAAGTGGACGTCACCTAACAACACTAACCTAGTGTTATTCAGGCAAGCCCTGGTGCATTCGCCACCTCCTTGTGTTTTAAAATCTTTATCACCTTGTTTGATGCATTAGGTGATAGGAGTTGTGTGCTAAACCGTTGATGCATTTTCTTCCTTGAAAAACTGATTACCCTTCCTTGATACCCTTTTTGAAAAGGATTTTTGATGCTTAGCCTTGCTCTAGAAAACAAAATGTTTTGTTTTTAAAACAAAATGTTTTGTTTTTAAAACAAAAGTGATGCTTCAGTGGGTGGGAACGTTTTCAAAAAGAAAAAACTTGTGATGGTGAATCCATCAGGGCCTTGATGGATTCAACATCTGGAAAAGATGTACCTCTGCCAGGTACCAAAATTTGGGTTTTAAATGATAAAGCTGAGACCGGGTGGTTGACTTGCACGAGAAAGCAGTCTTGATGTAGTGTCTCCGTCTGAGTCGATTAAGGACCATGCCGATGTAGGCTTGCTGATCGAGGACCCTTTAACTGGTCACATGCCTCGTCATGGGTAAGCTTTGCCTCGGGCAGACTAATACCAGAATAAGATACCATGCAATGGGAGTGGAGAGATGGCGAGAGTAGCGTGTACCCTCCATGGCAAGAGGCTGGACGGTGCTGTATCTGTGCTCTCGGTTGGCGTGAACCTGATCTGGTCTTAAGAACCCCGGTGGCGAGTTGACATATGCATGGGTTAAGTGCTACATATGTCGTGTGATTGGAGATCCTCAGCTGAGTATAATTGATTCGGATTGCCGTACCTTCGCGGTTATGAAGACTTGGTCACTGCCTTACACGTAGCAATCCAGTGAAGATAAAGGGATGATGAAAAGACGGCTAGTATAGGCCAAGTGCTTGAACTAGGGTAGAAAGAACTCTAGATGCAGGTAACTTTACTTAACCTGACAAGTAAAAATGGATTTTAAGGATCCACTCATAGTAAGCTTTTCTGCAGAACAGAGTCTTTGATTCTTGATAAGCCATTTCTTGAATCCCTCTAGCCAGCATACCCTTGAGAGTCTTTTCTTTAGTCGGGTAAGACTTGCTGAGTAATTCCGTACTCAGGGTTTTATTCCCTGTTGTTTTTCAGGTTCTAACTTTGTGCTACTGTTGATGGTGTTAAGTGCTGGTGGGCTCGACCTTCTTATAAGTCTAAGTATCTCTCATATACTTCTTATTGAGGATGGTCACTTGAGCTAGCATATATTTCAAACTTATACTTTTGTAATCACTCCGATAAAATAATGTAAAATTTTTGTAACTTGAAAAATTTGGTAATAAGATTTCCGCTGCAAAAATATTGGTGTGTGTGATTTGAATTACTTAATCGTACGATCTTAGTTGTAAGTGGTTTATCCGATGTCCTTAGGGCAATCGGACAGATCCTGTTAAGTTATCTGGTGCACATGCATAGCAGTCTAAGGTCTTTGAGACAAGGACAGGTGCATGTGGGCCCGATAATTTGGGAGGTTCTGCCACAATTACCTCAAAATATTTCATGGTACCAAGGCATAATCCCTATAGCAAAGTTGTCCTCCTTTTATAGCTCTACAAATTTGATGTGTTGACCTAGGGAAAAATCTTCATAATTTGGAAGATATAGGGCTTCAAAGTTGAGCCAATTCACTGAATTTCAGACTTAACTCCATAGAGTTCAAATGGGGCTTTTTGCAAATAAGTCCAAATCTCAAGGTTTAATTTGCAAATCCACATACATATGACTCATATGAGTTAAGGTACCCTAACTTCATGGTTTTTGCACTTAAGTCCAAAAATGTGCACATTTTTACAAGTAACCCCCTAGGGTTTCATTTAGTGTTTTTCAGGGGTCTATTTAGGGTTTTTGGTGCTTCTAGGGTTTGGATGCTACTTAAGTCAATCCATGATGGTATTTTATGATCATTTCAACTAAGTTTTGAAGTTTTCTCTTTGTTTACTCTTCTGATTCCAGTTTAGGGTTAAGTACCCTATTCTAAGGTTTTACCCACAACCAGTCATATCCACACAACTTGTTTGAAATTTTTGCCTAGTGAATGCATTCTAGGTGTAACAAACACATGATATGCCATGCTTATGATGTTATGCTCAAGTTTTAGTGGCAGTAACACCAGGTGTGTTACATTCTTCCCCCCATAAAAGAATCTCGTCCCGAGATTAAAAGTCCTAGGGCAAGTAATGGAAAAGGAAACGTGTCATACTTTTATTTCTTTATTTTTGGTACAAGGCGGGGGTGGTATGGGGTTTATTCCTTTATTACAACAAGTGTACACATCTTTACAATTTACACGACGCTAAAAAGCCTGGGAAATTTTTATCTAAAAAGTCTTGAGTTTCCCAAGTATCCTCATCTTCTGTATGTTGGTTCCACTGTATCTTGTAAAACTTGAGAGTTTTCCTTCAGGTAATCCTGTCCTTTTTATCCAAGACTCGAATAGGGTGCTCTGAATATGTCAAGTCTGGTTCTAAGGCAACATCCGTTACTCCAATGGTTCGATCGGGAACCCGAAGACACTTCTTCAATTGAGATACGTGGAACACATTATGTACAACAGACAATGTTTCGGGTAACTGGAGTCGGTATGCCACTGGTCCACATTGTTCAAGAACAGGGAAAGGACCAATATACTGGGGCGCAAGCTTCCCTTCTACCCCAAAACATGATACACCCTTGATTGGTGAAACTTTCAGGTAGACATAATCTTCAACTTGAAAGTACAAGGGTTTGCGTCGTTTGTCTGCATAACACTTCTGTCGAGCTTGGGCTTCTTTCAAATTATGAATTATTCGTC
This sequence comes from Zea luxurians, assembly GCA_029449295.1. Lineage (NCBI taxonomy): Eukaryota > Viridiplantae > Streptophyta > Magnoliopsida > Poales > Poaceae > Zea > Zea luxurians. Next base: position 33,457,492 of record JAOPSE010000016.1, on the reverse strand, counting down.
GAACCTTTTCTTCTGTGTCCTTTACCATATCAGGCCCGAAGAAATATCTTTCACCTAGTTCAGACCTGTTTAACGGAGTACGACATCGTCGCCCATACAAAGCTTCAAAGGGTGCCATTTTAATGCTCTCTTGATAGCTATTATTGTACGAGAACTCCGCTAATGGTAAACAGTCATCCCATTTCTATGGGAATTCTAGAACACATGCTCGCAACATATCTTCAAGTATCTGATTTACCCTCTCAGTCTGTGCACTCGTTTGGGGATGATAGGCCAAACTGTGGAGTAATTTAGTACTCAAGGATTTGTGAAGTTCTTCCAAGAACTTGGATACAAATTGAGGTCCACGATCTGACACTATTGTCTTTGGAACACCATGCAAACTGAGGATGCGAGCAATATACATCTGGGCATAAGTGAGGACCGGGTAATATGTCTTGACTGGCAGAAAATGAGCAATCTTCGTAAGCCGATCAATTATAACCCAAATAGAGTCATACCCTTTTGCGGTCCTGGGCAATCCCACAATAAAGTCCATGCTTATATCCTCCCATTTCCTAGTTGGGATAGGTAACGATTGCAATGGACCCGCAGTTTGCATATGTATGGCCTTGACACGTCTACAAGTGTCACATCTTGCCACATAGCGTGCGATTCAATCTTCATCTTTGTCTACCAATAATACTGTTTTAGATCATGATACATCTTAGTGCTTTCGGGATGAATAGAATAGCGACTAAGATGTGCTTCATCTAGAATTTGCTGGCGGATCTCGTCATTTTTAGGCACAACTATGCGGTTGTTAAACCATACAACACCTTGATCATCTTTTCTGAAGCAGTTGGCTTTTCTGGCCTCCATTTTCTCATGAATGTGTCTCATTCCCTCATCTTTTCTTTGCGCGTCGATTATTCTTTGCAGGAGGACTGACTCAAGCTTCAAGTGATTTGAAGTTCCCTATTGAATCATTCCTAGGTTCAATTTCTCCATTTTTTGGCATAACGTAATGTCAGAAGTCTTCATCATCAGACAATGGCAGGAATCCTTGCGACTTAACGCATCTGCCACTACATTAGCCTTGCCCAAGTGATAGTGAATCTCTAGTTCATAATCCTTAATAAGCTCAAGCCATCTCCTTTGTCTCATATTAAGCTCTAACTGGGTGAAGATGTACTTCAAACTTTTATGATCTGTATAAATATGATAGATATTCCCCAGCAGATAATGACGCCAGATTTTCAGGGCATGAACCACAACAGCTAACTCCAGGTCATGAGTTGGATAATGTTCCTCATGCCGGCGCAACTGCCTTGAAGCATAAGCTATCACTCGACCCTCTTGCATTAGAACACAGCCTAGACCACTGCCTGATGCGTCACAATACACATCAAAGGGTTTTTCAATGTTCAGTTGGGCTAATACCAGAGCAGTGGTTAATAATACTTTTAGCTGCTCAAAGGCTTCATTACATTTTGAAGACCAATTAAATTTAGTATCATTCTTCAATAAACTTGTGATTGGTTTCACAAGCTTGGAAAAATCTAGAATGAATCAGCGGTAGTAACCAGCCAGTCCAAGGAAACTTCGGACTTGATGTACAGTGGTTGGGGGTTTCCATTCCAAAATATCCTTGACTTTGCTGGGATCCACCGCAATCCCCTTGGCAGATAATACATGTCCCAGAAATTGGATCTCCTCCTGCTAGAACGTGCACTTACTGAACTTAGCATATAATTGGTGTTCCCTTAAGTGCGTCAATACGATCCGCAAATGCCGAGCATGGTCCTCTTTATTCTTGGAATATATTAAGATATCATCAATGAATACCACCACGAATTTATCCAACTCGGGCATAAATACCGAGTTCATAAGATATGTGAAGTGGGCAGGAGCATTTGTTAGTCCGAAAGACATAACCAGATATTCAAATAATCCATACCGCATAGTAAATGCGGTCTTGGGTATATCTTCGGGGCGGATACGGATCTGATGATAACCTGATCTGAGGTCAATCTTGGAAAATACCCGAGCTCCAGTAAGTTGATCAAATAGAATGTCAATCCGGGGAAGAGGGTACTTATTCTTGATTGTGACCTCATTAAGGGGTCTATAATCCACGCACATCCGAAGTGTCTGGTGCTTCTTCTTGACAAAGATGGCTGGACAACCCCAAGGTGATGAGCTTGGTCGGATAAATCCCTTTTCTAGTAGATCTTGTAATTGGGTTTTGAGTTCTGCCAACTCGTTCGGAGGCATTCGGTACGACCTTCTAGAAATAGGAGCCGTACCAGGCTTCAACTCAATCACAAAATCTACATCTCTCTCTGGAGGCAACCCAGGCAAATCTTCTGGAAAGACGTCTGGAAACTCAGATACTACCGGAATATCTTGAATCTCCGGTATGATGGCTTCATATACTGTGCCAAATGGTTTAGCTGGAATAGCTACGAGGATGGACAAGAGAACCTCTTCTTGGCCATAACTCAACCTGATGGTTCTTATATCAATGTTGAGGATAGCTTTATGATGGGCTAACTAATTCATGCCCAGAATTACATCTATATCTTGGCCTTTTAGAATAATCATGTTGGTAGGAAAGTCCCGTTCAGCCAATGTTATAGGCACATGGAAAGCCACTTCTTTAGTGAATATTTGTCCCCCGGGCGAATGAATAGTAAACCCTTCCCTTGATTCAGTATATGGAATGCAATGTTGCTCCACAAACTTCTTGCTTATGAATGTATGTGAAGCGCCAGAATAAAAAAGAATAACTGCAGGGTGATTGGCCACGAGAAACGTACCCATCATGACCGGTTCTCCTTCCAGTGTCGTGGCCACTTGCGTATAATAAATCTGCCCAGTTTTCTTCATATTTTTGCCCGTAGTATTGTTCGCTGTATTTCCCTTGCCTTGAGTGGAACTCCCTGAACTCTGCTGATTATTTAATCTGTTCTGCTTAGGGTATGGACAGTCCTTGATAAAATGCCGGACTTTCCACAATTAAAGCAGCCTGTTGAAGAGCTTGGGAGAGCGGGAAAACGAGTACCAGGGGCACTTGGCTGATTTGTTGCGGTGGGGGCAATAACAGGACAAATGAAAACTGGTTGCTTGAAAGGGTAGGAGGGTGGATGTGGTGAAGAAGGTGGATGTGGTGAAGAACGATTCTGATTAAAAGGCCGGATCACCAACCTTTGTCTCTTCTCAGGCCCCTGATTGGGCCTGTCACCTCCATAGCCCTTCGATTTTCCTAGGCCTGCATATTTGGCTTCGACTGCCAGTACCGTGCTGACAGCCCTGCTATAAGTGAGGTCGAGGCAGGTGGCCATTTTCCGTTGCAATCGGTCATTGAGGCCCCTCATAAAACAAATTTTCTTCTTCAGGTCAGTGTTGACCTGATCAATAGCATATTGGGACAAATGATTGAACTTATTGAGATACTGTGTGACAGTATCTCCACCTTGTTTGAGCTTCATAAATTCTTCTTGTTTCATATGGAACACCCCTTCAGGAATATAGTGCTCTCGAAATGCCAGCTTGAATTCGTCCCAAGTAACTTGATGGCCAGCCAGCTGGATAGCCACATAATTTCCCCACCAGGTGCTGGTAGGGTGTAACGAGTATGGATTTAAGCACATGATATTAGTAAATAAAATGGACACTAAGATCTAATCATCTTCGTCTATCGTGATTTTAATATCGCATCGGTGTCATCTGTCGCGAGTGCGACATCGTTTTTATTTCTATCTATCTGGGCTCTTTCTAAATTTTCGTGATGTTCAGAACATCGTTGTTCCAAAAATCGGTGCGTCCGGTGATTATTTAAAATTCATCGTTCGCGCAAATACGAATTCGGAAGCTCGACCTACTCTTATGATTTTATCCCGGGCAGATTAATTTGAACTCGACGACTAAAATGTTCGGGGCAAAATAATCTGTATCGCGCATTATTTGAGTGAAATTGTGCGTGAGGTTATGATCCCATTCATTCTTCAGCACGCTGTTTTGACGACGAAATCGCGTATGCATTAGCGGATCTGGTTTCGGCTAATCATGTAGAGCAGATTAAAATACCGAAGCCGAACTCGTTGCAATTTGGTCCGTTTACATTGTGGCCGGAATAGTCACGAAAATTATCCAAACGAGATTCGGACAGAACCGTCTAAGTTGTTATTCCTCTGACTCTCTGCTTCATGATTCAGAAAATAAAATCTATAGCTGTATTACGCGTTGACTCTTTAATCATCACTAAAAATCTCGATCCAAAATATCTGTGACCTCTAAAAAAAGAAGAAAAGAAAATAAAAAAAGAGAAAGATCCCACCGTCCATATCCTTCCGCCGCCCCTCCCCTGGGATTTTTCAGGCGCCGCCGCCCTTGGATACTTCAAAATCCCGTCGCTACCTCCAAGCTGCTTCTTCTCCACAGCGTCGCGGCCTCCCTTCGCCTGGCTCTCTGTTGCCGCGCGCGCCTTACTTCTCTACGCGCCTATCTCTAGCTCCCTACTGTCGCGGTTCCCAGCTTCTCCCCTCTGCTCGTACTCCCTGCCATGGCGCGCTCCCTTTGCCCTCTCCCTGTCGCGTGCTCGAGCTCCTCCTGCATCGCGTGCTCCGCCCGGCGCCTGGCGCTCGGACCGAGCCCTCTTCAGCTGGCCGCACCCCTGTCCTGCTTCCATGGCGGCGCGTCCCTCTGCTCGCGCGCATCTTGCTCCCTCGCGCAGCAAGCTCGCCGGCGTGCTTCTCATCCGGCCATGGCGCGTCCCCTGCGTCTCCTCGCCATGGAGATTCCTTCCCCAGCTCGGCGCCCTTCCGACTCCTGCGCTTCTCTCTGCTTGCCCAGGCACCAGCTCGGCCACCTACCTCCCTATGCTCGGCTCCCTAGCCGGAGTTCTCTCTTCCCTCTCCCCATGCCACGCCCAGCCCCTGCTCCTTGTTTTTCTCTGCGCGACATGGAGTCTCCTCGCCGCGTTCGGATCTCGCCTGGTCGCCGTCGTCGCTCTACTCAGCGTTTTCCCCTGCTCGCCTAGGCCCTCCTCTCTCCTCCCCCAGCTCGCCCTGGCTCCTCGCCTCACCCATGGCCGAGCGGTTCTTTCCCCCAGCGCGTTCCTGCTCGGCGCCCACCTCCCTGTGCTCCCTGTGCGCATAGCCGTGAACTCCCAGCACCCTTGCTCTGCTTAAGGAAATATCAAGCCTTGAACAACCATCGTTTTGTTGCGACGTGTGTGTGCGCTACTCGCCCTGTGTCGTCGTCTTTGTGTTTAGGTAGCCCCATCGCGGCATCGTCAAACCTTGCCCCTTGTCATCATGTTCTCCCTGCTGCAGCACCATTGATTTATACTTGTGTGGAATCACAGTAGTGCATATGGATGTCAATGGAAGTGAAAGCTCTAGGTGATGCTAGCCAAGTACTTGACGTAAAGCCTGAACCAGGGTCTCATTATTGTTTTCGTGAAGTTCAAGTTGGATATATAATTTTGGAAGAAGATTTGGTGATGAAGCTGAAGCCAGCAGCCCCTTTATTCTTCATCGTCAACCCACGCCACGTCGCGACGTGCCCATCGATCCCGACGATCTATCTGCCAGTTGCGTGTCACTTGTGTTGAGCTCTGAAGCCCCTTGACGAGCTCTTCCCCTGGAAGCCGACTTCGAACACAACCCATGCCAAGTGTTTGATGGGATGTCTGAACCAATACTCATCGTCGATCTGCGATTATTAAATCGTTCTGGTCATGGTAAGCCAATAAATTATTCAGAATAGTTCGATCGTTGAAATAAATTAATGTGCTAGTGTGCTGCTCACTAGGTACTCGATAACTTGCGTGAGTCACGGAACTCTCGTCGACTTCGCGGTTCTCGCAATTATCGAGCCAAATTCAGTTATGGCGAATTATTTCGTTTTTCCAGTCAGTTAGCTGAGTTGGTGGACCGAGTAGAATTTAGTAGGCATGTGTGATGATGAAATATTTTAATCATTTATAAAGATGTGTATATATTTACGATAAAAAAGGATTGATATAGGAACAAAAATTTGGATTACTACTTTCAATAAAAAGAATATTGGTATATATATATATATGGTTTAATTGTGTTCGCGATGGTGAAGTAGTTATATCGCGTAAAGCTTAGGATTGAAATATAAGTCATACAAGGGAATATTGTGGTAGATGTATATGTCGATTAGGTTTAAATTGGTTCTTGTTGTGGAGTGAAGAGAATTCGTAGCGAGAGGAATTAAATCGGTGCTTCGTATCTGATGAGTGGTCGAAGTAACGTTACGTAAAGTAGGTCTTGTATTTGTGTTTCTAGTGTCTAGTCGAAGTATATCATATGGCGGGTTTCGTCTAATTGTATGGAGTCGATGCCCTGTTGTGATATCCATGATGCTTAATGCTTGGTTTTAAGTGTTTCATCCTTTTTAGTATAGATTATCTATCTTCTATTCTTTATACTCGCACTCATACATGTGCATCGTGCATCTCATGAGGTATGATAAATAATCGCGTGATGCGGAAGATGAACCAAGTCAACCACAAGCGCGGGCTAATCCGCAGGATAATGCTGATGGACGAACCTGCCTGTCGTCGACTGGACATCATCTAACAACACTAACCTAGTGTTATTCAGGCAAGCCCCGGTGCATTCGCCACCTCCTTGTGTTTTAAAACCTTTATCACCTTGTTTGATGCATTAGGTGATAGGAGTTGTGTGCTAAACCGTTGATGCATTTCCTTCCTTAGAAAATTGAATACCCTTCCTTGACGCCCTTTTATGAAAAAGATTTTTGATGCTTAGCCTTTCTTTAGAAAAACAAAATGTTTTGTTTTAAAACAAAAGTGATGCTTTAGTGGGTGGGAATGTTTTCGAAAAAGAAAAAACTTGTGATGGTGGATCCATCAAGGCCTTGATGGGTTCAGCATCGAAAAAGATGTACCTCTGCCAGGTACCAAACTTTGGGTTGAAATGATAAAGCTGAGACCGGGTGGTTGACTTGCACGAGGAGAGAGCCTCGGTGTAGTGTCTCCGTCTGAGTCGATTAAGGACCTTGTCGATGTAGGCTTGATGATCGAGGACTTTTTAACTGGTCACATGCCTCATCATGGGTAAGCTTTGCCTTAGGCAGACTAATACCAGAATAATATAACACGCAATGGGAGTGAAGAGATGGCGAGAGTAGCGTGTACCCTCTGTGGCAAGAGGCTGGACGGTGGTGTATCTGTGCTCTCGGTTGGCGTGAACCTGATCTGGTCTTAAGAACCCCGGTGGCGAGTTGACATATGCAAGGGTTAAGTGCTACATATGTCGTATGATTGGAGATCCTCAGCTGAGTATAATCGATTCGGATCGCCGTAACTTCGCGGACATGAAGACTTGGTCACTGACTTACACGTAGCATTCTAGTGAATAAGAAGGGTTGTTAAGAAATTGGCTAGTATAGGTCAAGTGATTGAACTAGGGTAGAAAGAACTCTAGATGCAGGTAACTTTACTTAACCTGAAAAGTAAAAATGGATTTTTAAGGATCCACTCATAGTAAGCTTTTCTGCAAAACAGATTCTTTGATTCTTTGTAAGCCATACCTTGAATCCCTCTAGCCAGCATACCCTTGAGAGTCTTTTCTTTAGTCGGGTAAGTCTTGCTAAGTAATTCCATATTTAGGGTTTTATTCCCTGTTGTTTTTCAGGTTATAGTTTTTAGCTGCTGATGATGGTGTTAAGTGCCGGTGGGCTCAGCCTTCTTATAAGTCTAAGTAACCCTTCTATACTTCTTATTGAGGATGGTCCCTTGAGCTAGCATATATTTCAAACTTATACTTTTGTAATCACTCCGATAAAATAATGTAAAATTTTGTAACTTGTAAAATTTGGTAATAAGATTTCCGCTGCAAAAATATTGGTGTGTGTGATTTGTGTTACTTAGTCTCGCGATCTTGGTTGTAAGTGGTTTATCCGATGTCCTTGGGGCAATCAGACGGATCCTGTTAAGTTATCTGGTGCACATGCATAGCCATCTGAGGTCTTTGAGACAAGGATAGGTGCATGTGGGTCCAATAACTTGGGAGGTTCTGTCACATAGGGCCTCACAATTGCTGTGCCGCAAATAAGGGCTTTTGAGTCTCCGTGCATCGGAGAAGCCCGAACTTTTGTTCGATAACCCAGATCCACTCATCCGCTTCAAGAGGATCTTCAGCCTTGACAAATAATGGGGGACGTGTTTCGGAGAAATCCAAATATGAAGTTTCACGGGGTCCTTGCGGATAGGCTCGCCCGCCTTGCTGTTGCATCTGTTGTCCCGCCATTTCCTGAAGAAAGCGGGTGTTGTCGGCCGTGGCATTAACTAAGGCAGCGATGGCCTCAGCTAATGTTGGAGGTACTGGGGGCGGGTTAGGAGTTGATTCCCTCCCACGGGAGGTTCCTGCACCATCCTGTGCACGAGTCTTGGACGACATCTAAGGCAAAGAACATTTGGAAAAAATATAATATGCCAAAGCAAACCATCCCTTTTACAGACTCAAATTTACAATAGGATTACATTACCTATTTTACATCATCTCTAAACTATACTATTCTAGTTTCTTATCACTTTTGGTAGCTTCACTGTCGGGCGTAGGAGACCATTCGTCGACCAGATTCATTGAAGGAGGGGGCCTAAAAAGGTCCAGTTCCCCACCAAGGGCTTCACCCGCTGCTCTAGAAGGTCCGGCTCCCATTCTGATAGGATCTACAGGTACGTTAGGGTGCAGTTGTGAATACAACTCATGAACTTCCTCATGTAGTGTATTACAATACACCTGCAAGCTATCGATAGCCGTACTAAGCTCCTCCACCTAGGCTCGAGCTTTGGCTTCCTTGGCCCAAGCAAGTGAACGTGAGTTAACGGCCCAATCGAGCGCTAAATCTCGTTCAGCAAGTTGGTCTTGCAAGTGTCTGATGTCAGTTCTCAACTCGTTTATTCGCTGACCATCCTCGACCCATACTTCGTTCCTGTGATGGAGCTCCGTTAGAAGCTGCTCTACCTGAGCTTCCAGATCTCCGATTGGATCATTGCTACCACTACTACTGTCTTCATGCCTTGGAGCTAGTTGATGGCGAGGTACGCCAATTGGCCCAGTAGACTTGTGCACGGTTTTCCTTGTGCGCGGCGGCATTTCTCTAAGGGGGAAAATCTTTTTAACATAGTTTGTTGTATGATGCATGCATAATTACAGAATCAACCTTAGTTGATTCACAACCTTTTATACATTGCACTCTACTATCTGGTCTTTAAGTACAGAAGTTAGTTAGATAAGAAGGAAAGAAATTTTCTAGATAAGTCTTTGAAAATTCTTTTTTGAAAATGTCTCATAACATCTGTAGAGATGGGCTTCGCTCCGATACCAGCTATGACGGAACCTCCCAAGTCATTAGGCCCACCTACAGTTGTCCTTGTCCAACGAACCTTAGACAACCCTGCAGGTGCCCCTGATCACTTGACAAGTTCGGTATCTGCATTCCTTACCTTTCCCAAGAGCGTTTCACCCGTCACGCAGACATTACAATACATCAGAGGTACGAAAATACGGAAGCAGTTACAATAACTTACTTTATTTAAAATAGAAAAGAGTAATATTATTACAGACTAGGGTTAAAATATAGGAGTGCTGAAGTATTATTATTACATCACTGGGAGGCAAAAACCCCTCCTGATAAACATCAAACAAAAGTTTTTAACGGAGGATCCTTTCCTCCCGAAGCTTCACTCCTGGTTTTCTTCTTTGGGCACCACCTTTGAACAAAAGCAGCAAAAATTTGCTGCTTCCTCACCTAAAACAACATGGGACAAAGCCCTGAGTACAAAGTGTACTTTCGCAAGTCTTACCCGTCAAAATAAAAGACTCTCAAGGATATGCTGGCCTTTGGGAGTCAATATATGGCTCATCAATAATCAAAGACTCGGTTTGCATAAATGCTTACTAATAGTGGATCCTTAAAAATCCAATTTTTCTTGTTAGGTTAAGTAAAGTTACCTGCATATAGAGTTCTTTCTACCCTAGTTCAATCACTTGACCTATACTAGCCAATTTCTTAACAACCCCTTTCTTATTCACTGGAATGCTACGTGTAGGTCAGTGACCAAGTCTTCATGTCCGCGAAGTTACGGCGATCCAAATCGATTATACTCAGCTGAGGATCTCCAATCACACGATATATGTAGCACTTAACCCTTGCATATGTCAACTCGCCACCGAGGTTCTTAAGACCAGATCAGGTTCACGCCAACCGAGAGCACAGATACACCACCGTCCAGCCTCTTGCCACGGAGGGTACACGCTACTCTCGCCATCTCTCCACTCCCATTGCGTGTTATCTTATTCTAGTATTAGTCTGCCCGAGGCAAAGCTTACCCATGATGAGGCATGTGACTAGTTAAAGGGTCCTTGATCATCAAGCCTACATCGACAAGGTCCTTAATCGACTCAGACGGAGACACTACACCGAGACTCTCTTCTCGTGCAAGTCACCCGCCCGGTCTCAGCTTTATCATTTCAAACCCAAAGTTTGGTACCTGGTAGAGGTACATCTTTTTCGATGTTGAACCCATCATGGCCTTGATGGATCCACCATCAAGTTTTATTTTTGAAAACATCCCACCCACTTTGAAGCATCTTTTGTGTAAACAAAACATTTTGTTTTCTAGAGCCAAGCTAAGCATAAGAAAAAACTTTTTGTAAATCAGGGATTAAGAAGAAGTAATCAAATCCAAGGAAGAAAATGCAGCAATAGGTTTAGCACACAACTCCTATCACTTAATGCATCAAGTAAGTGAGAAAGATTTCAAAATAACAAGGAGATGGCAAATGCACCGGGGCTTGCCTTGTGTGATAGGTGAATCAGGCTCTGCTCCACAGATATCAAAGTAAAAGCAGTTTCCTGCCTGAGGTTCTTCAGGTGGTGGTGGTGGTGTAGTCCTTGCCTCTTCAACCTCTACCTCTTCTTCATTTTCTAGATATAGCCATATATAATCATGAATGCTCATGAGAATGCAAAGATAATAGAAGTATATTATCTAATGTCTTGAATATAACTTTCCTTCACAGATCTATGAGAATCTAGGGTTTTCGAAGTCTATAGTGAAGTTCATAGGGCAGGGGGCTAGGGTTTTGGGTTCTAAGTACCAAACATGGTCCAAATCATACCAAACTTTACCCAAGGCTTCTAAATATTATTTAAAGTTTACCTAAAAAGTTTGGTGAATTTAGGAATTATTAATATTTCCCTTAAATTCTAGAAGTATGGATTTTGGCTATTTTAAATGTCCCAAAATTCCCTATTGGAACTAAAAATCATGAAACTATTTTTATTAAATACTATAGAAAATTAGAAACCTAGCAAAATTGGTCTTGCATTATTAGCATTTTTCTACAATTTTCTAGGAATTTTCTAGTTCTGGCAGAAAAAGAAAAGAAGAAAAGTGCTACAGTTTTGGGCTGATTCTGGCCCAATACAGCCCAGCTTAGGCGAATTACACCCGCCCGCGCCCGCGCCCGCGGTACTGACTTTGCGAATAGGCCCGCGTCGTTTTGAATAACCTAAAGTGGGGTTGCAGTACTATTCCTCGAGTCACTGACAGTTTACAAAAACCTCCCCCATGTTCTATTTCTTCACAGCCCAAAGTCCACGACGGTGAATAGTGCGGGGCTGAGCTTCGGTGAGCTTGTACTGGCCGATTTACTCGATGACCGACGTTCTTCTTTGGCAGAGACCGAATTCAAGTCCTAACGAGAGTTTCCCCTCAACTAATTTCACTAATGGCACTCTAACACGCTTTGTCCACAGTGACCGTGTGATCAACGGCCATTCAAACGCATTCCCGGTGATCTAGGACCACCTAGCTAAATTGAATGGGTCAGTGAGTATCAGGAGCAGGTAAGGGTGCTGAAACAAGCAAGCAGAGGGCAAGATCGGACCTGAATCGAGCTGGCCACGACGAGACCTCTTTCACGATGACAGAAAGCAGATTTGGGGGAAATGAGAAATTAGCGAGCTCTGGTGATCAATTGAGGGCACGACTTGGTGGCTTGGTGCTTGACTACCCTACGGAGCTCATGGCGTGCTCAATTTATAGAGTCCGTGAGCGGTGGCGTCCAATTTCGTGAAGATGCGCTGGCGGCCGGAGAGGGAGAAGGTTATTGGCGCGCAAGCTTAGTGGCTTTCACCGTGGCAAGCTCCCTGGCGACCATCGGACATGCAAGACGCGATTCACAGCGACGTGGTTCGATGCTTGAGCACGTGGCGCATAGCGGTAAGCGGCCAACGACGGCGAGGTCTATTCCGGTTGATCGACAAGCAAGTGGGTACGGTGAAACTCATTCGCGACCGAGCCCAAGCCTATCAGGTGCCAGTATTCTTACTCCGCCGTGATTATCCTCTCACCAAAGAGCACGAACCGCGGCGACGACACTGATCACGGCGCAAAGGTCACCGGCGGCGAGGGGATCAGAATCTGCTAATATTTTCGTTACTGTACCATTGTGAACTCCTTCAGTCAGCTTGACAGACCATGTTTGGGGCAATTTTTCTCCTAATTTCGTATGGTGACTAGATCAAAACTCTGCAGCAAAGTTGTAGTCTGATAAACCAACTCCAACTTTGCTACATTATGCACCCACAAAAAGTCACAGGATCAAGCTTAAAATTGAAACCTAAGTTCATCCAATCCCACTGTCAGTCTGAATTCAAAGTTTAAGGCAGTCTAACAGCCCATCTTTGGGCCTAATTATCTCAAAATATTTCATGGTACCAAGGCATAATCCCTATAGCAAAGTTGTCCTCCTTTTATAGCTCTACAAATTTGATGTGTTGACCTAGGGCAAAATCTTCATAATTTGGAAGATATAGGGCTTCAAAGTTGAGCCAATTCACTGAATTTCAGACTTAACTCCATAGAGTTCAAATGGGGCTTTTTGTAAATAAGTCCAAATCTCAAGGTTTAATTTGCAAATCCACATACATGTGACTCATATGAGTTAAGGTACCCTAACTTCATGGTTTTTGCACTTAAGTCCAAAAATGTGCACATTTTTACAAGTAACCCCCTAGGGTTTCATTCCAGGGGTTTTCAGGGGTCTATTTAGGGTTTTGGGTGCTTCTAGGGTTTGGATGCTACTTAAGTCCATCCATGATGATATTTTATGATCATTTCAACTAATTTTTGAAGTTTTCTCTTTGTTTACTCTTTTGAGTCCAGTTTAGGGTTAAGTACCCTATTCTAAGGTTTTACCCACAACCAGTCATATCCACACAACTTGTTTGAAATTTTTGCCTAGTGAATGCATTCTAGGTGTAACAAACACATGATATGCCATGCTTATGATGTTATGCTCAAGTTTTAGTGGCAGTAACACCATGGGTGTTACACTCATCACCCCTAATCGCACCCAGTCAATGTAGACGAAGCGGTTAAGTACCTCGATGTGCCCTTCTTTGATTTTGGACAATTCCCGAAATCCACATGGTTGGGCTTCGTGGGACGAATGATCGTGTTATCCTCTTCAAAATCCATTTCCACTCTATCTTCAGATTGGTTCAACGAGCCAGCTTTGGCTTGGGGAGCAGTGGCTCCCATTGCCGGAACAATTTTGTCGGTACCCTGAAACTAGGGTACCCGCTGCTACTGTACAAAGACGAAGAACCCACGTGGCTATCCCTTAGTCACGAGGAAGAAGTGCTGCATGTGGGACCAGGCCACGGCTCGCCCTAATCTCAGGCGGCTATTCTGGGTCCACAGGAGCGCCCGAGTCCACCACGTGGGCGGGTCCGGAGCCGCCACATGTCTAGAGAAGGTGCTATACTCCAAGGCATCAACAGTGGTCTGGACCCCCACGCAAGAGCGCCGGACCCCCGAATATACAGTCCGGAACCCTAGGGTTGGTCTCGGACCCCCAGGTATACAGTCCGAACCCCCAGGGTTGGTCCCGGACCCCCACGTGTCCAGGCCGGACCCCTGGAATGGGATCCGGACCCCTCCGTATGGAGTCCGGGTCGCCCATAGTGGGGTCCCAAGGTCACAGGATGGAACATACACGGGCCTTGGACAAGACTCGGGCAAGGGGTCTGGTGCCGAGATGAGTCTAGGCCCAGTCTGGTGTGGACCTGTCCGCATGCGCTTCCGCTCCTCGTCCAGGCGGAGGCCCGTTGCTGCCACATGGCCGACTGCGCGTGACATAAGCCAGCGGGCGGTGCCTGATGTGAGGCCTCCGGGATACGCGCCCCCTACATTTATTACGGATAAGGCACGCTGCCTGACTAGCGATGTGCCACCTCGACATTTAATGAGGCCTGCCCACTCTGCTTTCAGGCAGCGCCCAGTCCATTCCACTGGCAAGCAGTGTGCCGCCTCAGCATTTAATGCGACCTGTCCATTCCCCTGGCAGGCGGCATGCCTGTCTATTCTGCTGGCAGGCGGCACGCCCATGCTGCCGCATGCACTATACTCATCATCACTCGTACGTACCAAGGAAGCTACCGTTGTGTGTTAACACTGCGCGGGCTGCAGACATCTGGGTGCCAGAAGATCTCTCAGGCGTCACCTGCATTAGTTGCTCCATGTATTTCTTCCATTATGTCCCTGGGCCCACATGTCGAGGCTCAGCAACCTTGTACGTGCCTCCCTTGAGCTATAAAAGGGATGACACACAACATTACAAGGCACTCTCACTCAGACTCACTTAGACCCTCGGGAAGTTCTCCAAGCTCTCGAGCACCAGCAGTACAACACACAGTGGAGTAGGGTATTACGCTCTGGCGGCCCGAACCACTCTAAATCCTTGTGTTCTCGTGTGTTCTTACACCTTCCAACAGACAGGCAAAACGCTTAGGCCCCCTCCTCATTTTAGGACTTAGGGCGGGTGCATTCCGCCACTCGATCAGAGATTTCCTCTCCGACATTTGGCGTGCTAGGTAGGGGGCTTGGCTTTAGGTTTTTGCTTGTTTTCCTGCTCGACACCATGGTCCATATCGTCGAGCACCACGGCGTGGCTTCTGAAGATTTCCTTGTGATGGAACCTCCCAAGTCATTAGGCCCACCTACAGTTGTCCTTATCTAACGGACCTCAGACAACCCTGCAGGTGCCCCTGAATCACTTGACAAGTTCGGTATCTGCTTTATTTACCTTTCCCAAGAGCGTTTCACCCGTCACGTAGATATTACAACACATCGGAGGTACGAGTATGCGGAAGCAATTACAATAACTTACCTTATATTAAAGTAAGAAAGAGTTGTAATATTACAGACCAGAGCGAAATATAAGAGTGCTGGGTATTATTATTACATCACTTTGGGAGGCAAAAACCCGCCCCGATAAACATCAAACAAAAGTTTTTAACAGAGGATCCTTTCCTCCCACAGTTTCACTCCTGGCTTTCTTCTTTGGGTACCAACTTTGAACAAAAGCAACAAAAATTTGCCGCTTCCTCACCTAAAACAACATGGGACAAAGCCCTGAGTATGAAGTGTACTTTCGTAAGTCTTACCCGTCAAAGTAAAAGACTCTCAAGGATATGCTGGCCTTTGGGGATCAAGGTATAGCTGATCAATAATCAAAGACTCTGTTTGCAGACATGCTTACTAATAGTGGATCCTTAAAAATCAAATTTTACTTGTCAGGTTAAGTGAAGTTACCTGAAGCTAGAGTTTTCTCTACCCTAGTTCAATCACTTGACCTATACTTGCCAATTTCTTAGCAACCCTTCATATTCACTGGAATGCTACGTGTAGGGCAGTGACCAAGTCTTCATGTCCACGAAGTTACGGCGATCCGAATCAATTATACTCAGCTAAGGATCTCCGATCACACGACATATGTAGCACTTAACCCTTGCATATGTCAACTCGCCACAGGGGTTCTTAAGACCAGATCAGGTTCACGCCAACCGAGAGCACAGATACACCACCGTCCAGCCTCATGCCATGGAGGGTACACGCTACTCTCGCCATCTCTCCACTCCCATTGCGTGTTATCTTATTCTGGTATTAGTTTGCCCGAGGCAAAGTTTACCCATGACGAGGCATGTGACCAGTTAAAGGGTCCTCGATCATCAAGCCTACATCGACACGGTCCTTAATCGACTCAGACGGAGACACTGCACCGAGACTCTCTTTCTCATGCAAGTCACCCGCCCGGTCTCAGCTTTATCATTTCAAACCCAAAGTTTGGTACCTGGCAGAGGTACATCTTTTCCGATGTTGAACCCATCATGGCCATGATGGATTCACCATCAAGTTTTGTTTTTGGAAAACATCCCACCCAATTAGAAGCATCAACTTTTGTGAAAACAAAACATTTTGTTTTTCTAGAGCAAAGCTAAGCATAAGAAAAACCTTTTTGTAAATCAGGGTTTAAGGTAATCAATTCAAGGAAGGAAATGCAGCAATTGGTTTAGCACACAACTCCTATCACTTAATGCATCAAGTAAGTGAGAAAGATTTCAAAATAACAAGGAGGGGGCAAATGCACCGGGGCTTGCCTTGAGTTACTAGTGAGTCAGGTTCTGCTCCACAGATATCAAAGTAAAAGCAGTTTCTTGCCTCAGGTTCTTCAGGTGGTGGTGGTGGTGTAGTCCTCGCTTCTTCAACCTCTATTTCTTCTTCGTTTTCTATACATAGCCATGTATAATCATGAATGCTCATGTAATGCTTATGAAGATGCAAAGATAATAAAAGTTTATTATCTAATGTCTTGAATACAACTTTCCTTCATGGATCTCCGAGAAACTAGGGTTTTCGGAGTCTACAGTGAAGTTCATAGGGCAGGGGGCTAGGGTTTTGGGTTCTAAGTATTAAACATAGTCCAAATCATACCAAACTTTACCCAAGGTTTCTAAATAATATTTAAAGTTTACCTAAAAAGTTTGGTGAATTTTGGAATTACAAATTATTCCCTAAAATTCTAGAAGTATGGATTTTGGCTATTTTAAATGTCCCAAAATTCCCTATTGGAACTAAAAATCATGAAACTATTTTTATTAAATTCTATGGAAAATTAGGAGCCTAATAAAATTAGTTTGGTATTTTTAGCATTTTTCTACAATTTTCTAGGAATTTTCTAAGTCTAGAAGAAAAAGAAAAAGGCGCTAAAGGATTGGGCTTAAACTGGCCAGAGTCGGCCCACAAGCTGGCGAAAGCGCGCCCACGCGCCCGCGTGCAGACATTGCAACGAGGACCCTGTCTTTTTGAATAACTCAAAAGAGTCCAAGACACTATTTGCTGCACTCGCTGACGTTTGCAAATAAACCCCTACGTTTCTATCCCTTCACACCCCGAGGTCCACGACGGTGGACGGCGACGCGCAGAGCTTCTGGCGAGCTTGTGCCGGCCGAGATACATAAGGACCAGACCCCAGGCTCGGCTGGCACCAAATTCTAACCCTGACAACCATTTCCCCTCACCCAATTGCAAGATTCTAACTCCTAATCACTCTGTCCACGGTGACCGCGCAATCCGGGGAAATCGAAGTGTTCCCGTCGATCTACTCTGGTTTAGAGCAATTGGTCGGGCCGATGAGCTTTAAGAACACACAGGAATGCTAGAACAAGAGCGAGGGGAACACGATCGGACCTGTGGAGAGCTGGCCACGGTGAGCTCACTTCTGCGGTGTTCTTGACCGATTTGGGGGAAATCCCAAACTGGAGTTCTCTGGTGACTAATCGAAGGCACGGGTGGTGTGGTGCATTGAGTGCTTTACTACATGGCGGAGCCGAGGGCATGCTCAATTTATAGGATTCGGGGTCGGTGGCTCTCAATTTGGTCACGGCGTGCTGGCGGCCGGAGATAGGGAAGAACACGGGTGGCTGTGACCATGGCGTTCACCGGTGCAACAACTTAAGGATTATACTCCTAAGGGTGCCACGATTAGTACCGCACAGTAACAAGCTACGGTGTGGCGCAACCGAGGTCACCGGAGCTCGCACAGCGACATTGGTGGTCTGGCCACGTCGCAACGGCTACATGCACGGTGATAAAGTTCAATCCGCGATCAAATCCATTCCCCCGTGAGATCTTTTACCTTCCTGTGGATATCCTCTGCGTGCCAAGCACGAATCACGGCGACCAGCGCAAATCCGGACACGCGGATCGCCGGCGGCGAGCTTACTAAGCTGGCAATCTGATCAGGATACTGTACCATCACATAGTTCCTTCAGAACGACTGACAGAGCAAAATCAGGGCCGATTTTCTCCAAATTCTATGTGATAACCTCATAATTCATCTGCATCAAAGTTATAGACCTATAATCTATCTTCATTTTTACTATACCATCTCTAGTCAAATTCCTACTAGATCATGGTCGAATCCCAGTTCAAGGTTTGCTCAATCACACTGTCAGTCTGAATTCAGACTTAGGACAGCCTGACATCCCAACTTTGAATCCAATTTTCTCAAAACTTTTCATGGTACGAGGGCTTAATCTCTATAGCAAAGTTGTTCCCCCATAGTGGCTCTACAATCTTGATGTGTTGACCTAGGGCAAAATCCTTATAATTTTGAAATTACAGGGCCTCAAAATTGATCCAATTCCACTGAATTTCAGACTTAACTCTATAGGGTTTAAGTGGTGCTTTTTTGCAAATAAGTCCAATTTACATCTTTTGACTTGGAAATCCTCAAATTTGTGGACCATATGACTTAAGGTACCCTAATGCCTTGGTTTTTGCACTTTAGCCCAAAAGTGCACTAGTTTTACACTTAGCCCCCTAGGGTTTTAGTCTAGGATTTTCTAAGGGTTTATTAGGGTTTCTGACACTTCTAGGGTTTGGATGCTATCAAATCTTATTAGAGTGGATATCTCATGACCATTTCTAATAAGTTTTGAAGTTTTCTTTTATTTAGGCTTTGTTTGCTCTTTCAAGCCCAGTTTAGGGTTAGGTATCCAACTCTAGGGTTTTACCCACAACCAGTCATATCCACACAACTTGTTTGAAACTTTTGCCTAGTGAATGCATTCTAGGTGTGACAAACACATGATATGCCAGTGCTTATGATGTCATGCTCAAGTTTTAGTGGCAGTAACACCAGGGGTGTTACATCCTTCCCCCCATAAAAGAATCTCGTCCCGAGATTAAAAGTCCTAGGGTAAGTAATGGAAAAGGAAACGTGTCATACTTTTATTTCTTTATTTTTGGTACAAGGCAGGGGTGGTATGGGGCTCATTCCTTTATTACAACAAGTGTACCTACTTCACAATTTACATGAAGCTAAAAATTCTGGGAAATTCTTTTCTAAAAGTCTTGAGTTTCCCAAGTAGCTTCATCTTCTGTATGTTGGTTCCACTATATCTTGTAAAACTTGAGAGTTTTCCTTCAGGTAATCCTATCCCTTTGATCCAAGACTCGAACAGGATGTTCTGAATATGTCAAGTCTGGATCTAAGGCAACATCTGTTACTTCAACAGTTCGATCTGGAACCCGAAGACACTTCTTCAACTGAGACACATGGAACACATTATGCACAACAGACAATGTTTCGGGTAACTGAAGTCGGTATGCCACTGGTCCACATTGTTCAAGAACAGGGAAAGGACCAATGTACCGGGGTGCAAGCTTCCCTTTTACCCCGAAACGTGATACACCTTTTATTGGTTGGACTTTCAGATAGACATGATCTCCAACTAGAAAGTACAAGTGTATCTGTCGTTTGTCTGTGTAACTCTTCTGTCGGGCTTGGGCTTTCTTCAAATTATGAATTATTCGTTGAACTTTCTCTTCTGTTTACTTTACCATATCAGGCCTGAAAAATCTTCTTTCACCCGGTTCAGACCAGTTTAATGGAGTACGGCACCGTCGCCCATATAAAGCTTCGAAGGGTGCCATCTTAATGCTTTCTTGATAGCTATTATTATATGAGAACTCCGCTAATGGTAAACAATCATCCCATTTCTGTGGGAATTTCAGAACACATGCTCGCAACATATCTTCAAGTATCTGATTGTAACACACCAAAATCCTACTTTTAGGATTCAGTAAAATTCTCTAAAGATTTAAAATTTAAAGAGTCTTTATAATAAAGTTATAAATTAAAACTATTTTCCTAAAATTTAAATAAACGTTAAATATAAAATTTTAGCTATGTATTTGAATTATTTTCTTAAGTAATCATTATGTTAAAACATCTTACACGAATTATTCTTACTAAATTATATGTATTCTTTGAAGCATTTACTTAAATGAGTAAATTAATTAATGAAAAAATACTTTGCATTCATATTGAATTTTTATTTGTTGCAATTTATGCTAGAAATAGAAATAGAGAACACGAAAAAAATGAAAGGAAAAAAAACTTACTCTCCACTGGCCTAGCCAATTTCCCATTCCATTTTCATTTCCTCACCCCGTCGGCCCACGTGTGCATGTCGTGCAAGTTCTTTTTTCTTCTTTTTTTTAATTTATCCAAACGTACTCTGCGTTATTAGCGTGATGTCAGCCAAATTCATTTGTCGTGCACGTTTGCTTTCTTGCTTGGAGAGGCAGACTTGTGACCCGTGAGTAGGAGCTTTGGTCAGCAAATACTTGATTTTTTATAGTATAAGTGCACTCCTATCGACCTCTTGATGACCTAAATATGCTTTTTTTGTTGAGTCAAAAAATGTGAAAAGAGGAAAAAGTTAGATTTGGATGAGCAGTATGCGTTACTGTAGGTCTGTAGCCGCGGGCAGAAACGGCTCCACCTCCGTTATACCAAACAAAACAGGCACACCCTTGAATGCCTATAAAATAGGTACTGTAGATGGATAAGATAAATGATTTGTTCAAAGTAGTCTTAACAAGCCGGAGCTAAATTTCGGAGGGAGAGAGGGGTGGTTCTGATGGACCGGACCGACGGGCGCCGGCTCCTCTTTGCATGCATCTCTACATGAGACTACCCGTCCCCCACGCGCGCGCGAGTCACGCACTCACGCCTAAAGCCAATGTTGAGCAGGCAACTCCGGACGTGGTGAGAGGAACTGGACCTACCTTGGGCGCGCCTGCTCAGGAGCTGGCGTCGTGCACGCAGCACAGCTGCTCCGCCATGGCCGGCCGCCACTCTTCCGCGTTGCACCGGCGATGCCCCGTCCCTCCGTCATCAGGCCCCACGGCAAAAAGGTCGCTCGTGTACTTTCTACTCGTACTTCGTATACCCATACGATTTGTTAGACCCTCCAGGATCTTCGGCTGGCCGCGTCTTTGGGCTTTAAAACCCGCCCCCGCGACTGCCTCATCTCGTCCACCACTTGCCAACACCCTGGCGCTAGGGGAGCATGCCGTCGGGCACATGAAGCTGCTTGTCGCCGTCCATCCATAATCCTAGCCGCGCTGTATCCTTGGTGGGTGACCAGGAAGATCCTCCGTGACGCCGTGAAGATAACCGGGAGCCGATCACCGCCGTAGAGTTGTGCAGGAGTGGGTTGCTGTCGTGGTGTAGTGCATCCTGGCGTGCGGCCACTGCTGACTGCCGGAGCTCGTTGCGTCGTCATCACCGTCCAGCCGAATGATGGTCTGGGCGACCGCAGGGGAGGGAGTCAAGCACTGGGTCTGCGCCTCGCCGCGAAATCCGTGCTCCATCGTCGGCCAGCCTCACCACCATCGACGGTGAGACTCCTCTTCCATGCCGGTGCTGTTGGGTTATTGTACCTACTGTTACTGGGGTCTCGCATACGTATAGAAAGGGGTAAGAAGCATGAGGTAGAAGACACACGGTCACCGTAGGATCTTCATCGAACTAGAAGTAGATCGAGCCATGGTTGATTCTGGACCGTTGATCGTCCAACGCATGGTCCGGATATGATCTTTGTTTCATTAAACTGTGACATTGATCTCGCGGGCCGTCGATTTCTGGTCGTGCGGACATCGCCGAATACCGCTTCATATTAGACCGTGGCCATTCAAATCTAATCCAGCGGCCCATAATAGACGATACCCCCTTCGCCGAGCAAGACATGCAAAAGAGACCTTATACTTTTACCAAATAAACCCGCCATCCCTCCAATATAGGAAGACTTAACAGTTAGACCCAGAACTTTACGCAGAGCCCCCTGGACTTTGTTGAAATAGTGTCCATAGTCCAGCAGCCATAAGAAATACAGAATTTATTTAGAAAAATGGTTTTTAATACAAAAATAATTCTAGAAACTTGTGAAATTCATAGTTAATTCATTTTAACTCTAAATTGAGTCATTCGGGTTGCAATAATTTTGTATTAATATTGTATCACCTAGTACCTTTGTTTAGCCATGAAACTTGAATTAAAATTGTTCATCTATTCTAGGTATTAAATAACTTCAGAAATTCCTAACTTAACAACTGTAGCCCCGAATTTAGTGCTTCTTGTTCCTACGACCTCGTAGCTTTGTGTAGATTATTATTACACAGTTTATTCTTATGTTTGGTGTGATGTTAATTTTGCCTATACCATGTTTATCTGTATTGCTACGTTTAGCAGTGAGGTCACGTGTTATCTGAAGAGCAAGTTGGTACCTAGAATCTCAAGTCCCAGGCAAGTTGTGCCCTTGATCACTCCTTTTCACCCACTCATGTTCTGATTAATCATAATGATCTGCATAGGTTAATTTTGATGGGACCCAATAGGTTACCCTAGTTTGACTATCTTTATACCTTGTTCGCCACTGAATTTTTGGGTAGTACCTGCTATTGCTTTATGTGGTTTTGGGTACAGAGATACATATTATTCATGATTATACTTTTATCAGTTGTTATTTATTATTCATGATAAGATCATTATGTTAATTGGAACATGGAGAACCACCCGGGAAAACAGTGCTACCACAAGGGTTTAATGGGACGCCCTTGGCTGACTAACTAGGAAAGCTAGTGGAAGACTACCTTACCCGAAAGGGGCAAGGGCAGTAGGGGAGTGGTCAGTGTAGGGAGGTCCTCGGGTTGATTTTGCTGCGATGGCGGTTAGGCGAGGGATTCCTGCACTGGAGCTTCCTATAAACTGTAGCGGGTTTTCTGAAGCTAGTGGAACTTTGTAAAGGCCTCGTAGTGTTACCCTGCCTCGGCTCCTCGGTAGAGGTGTATGAGATTGGCCGTCTCTTGGCAGATGGGTAACATGACTTGTGGGTAAAGATGCGCAACCTCTGCAGAGTGTAAAACTGGTATACTAGCCGTGCTCATGGTCATGAGCAGCTTGGACCCTCACATGATTAATTTATGGAACTAAATTTAATTTGTCATATGCATTGCATCGCAGGTGATGTTGTTCTACTACTTAATTGGGTTGGTATTTACTTATACTTAGTAACTGCTAATAAAATTTTGACCAACTTTAAAAGCAATGCTCAGCTCTAACCATCCTCTTTGGTAAGCCTTACACTTCACGTGAACTCCCACCTTTGGTGAGTTCATGCACATTATTCCCCGCAACTTGTTGAGCTATGAACGTATGTGAGCTCACTCTTGCTGTCTCACACCCCCACAGGTCAATAACAGGTACCACAGGATGAGGCGCTTGGAGGATGCTGCGATGTGTTCGTGAGAGGTCTAGGCCGTCGTCTCCCAGTCAACTTTGGGTTGCTGGACCGTTGTCTCCTTATAATGTAATTATTTATTTATTTTGTACAGAACCCCTATTATATAGTAAAGATGAGACATTCGATCCTGTGCCATGATTCATCATATGTGTGAGACTTGGTCCCAGCACACCTGGTGATTATGTTCGCGCCCGGGTATTGGTGCCCCGAAACCCGGGTGTGATAGAAGTGGTATCAGAGGAATGTTGACTATAGGACGAAACCTAGATAGAACTGGACAACCTTTATTTACTTACCTTTGCTACTCTAATTCTTTTCTAAACTTTTCTTAATTTTTCCTCATCTATTTTCGCTTTACTCTGATTATTCTTACCTTTTCATTCTGATGAGGACATCAACACCAACACGAGCACATCTACACCAGCAGCACCTTCTCCAGCCCAGGCACCATCTTCCCCAGTCCAGGAGCCACCCCTTCCACCTGGGCCAGTGACTCGGGCCCGTGCAAGAGAATTGAACTACATCATGCTGTTAAAGAACGAAGGCCCAGAAGAATAGACGACCAGCCCAACTGCGGCCCATAATGGACGACCTAGGGTTGGCCGCCCATAGGGGCTGCGCCCCCTCTCTATTTATCCAGGAGCTGCGCCTCCTTTATTTTTGGAGTTTTGTTTTAGATCTAGCTTTAGCTACCCCAGAACACGCACAAATACGTGCTGTCCTCTGTGATTCAGAACTCCACCTCGAGTGATATTAAGATTGCTCGCATCTTTTTCTTGTTCGTTCTTCGATTGCGCACAAGAAACGATCTTCGTGATCAGGCCGATCTCACAGCAGCATGGTCGGTAACCATTGGGAGTTGGTTCAGCGATTGCATTGGCGCTTCGGGTTCGCTCGTCGTAGTCGGATCGTGAGGGTCTACTTCCACCAAATCGGAATTATCTCCACTCACCGAAAGATCGGGCACTCCAGCTCTATCAAGTGGTATCAAATTTCCAGGTTGATCGGTGAGTTTATCGAGTGTTTTTTCCTACAGTCCACAAAACCACATAAAAATTCAGGTTAGACCTTATCCCAGCACCCTTTTGAGCCTCGCACTTTCTTTCAATAATCTGCATTGTTGAATTTGTGTGCTTTCGCGTCATTTGTTGCTGGTTACATTGTGTTCTTCCTCCATTCAAACCCTAGCGCCGCCACCATCTCCCGTTTGATCACGCCACAAACCGAGTCAACATCGTTTCCTTGTTTTTCACCTTCGGTTACGTCAAAAAAAACAGAAAAAACAAACCGAGTCAACGGCCGTTTCCTTGTTTTTCTCCTTCGGTTACGTAAAAAAACAGAAACAAAAAAAAGAAAACGAAGGAGAAAGGATACAGTTGTTTCATCCCGGTCGTTTTAAAACATAACTTGAGGTACCTTCCTTAAACCGGGCATAACTTTTCGCTCGGGTGTCCAAAAAATCTGAAATTTTTACAGGAGCTTGTTGACACCATTCTGAGGCCGGCCAAACTATCCTTTGGTCTGTTTGGTTTCGACAAAATTGTCAAAAAAAATTCAGGAAAATAAAGAAAAAAATTCGTCAAAGTTCTCGCACGCTTTTCAGAGAACTTCCTGATTTTCTGTAGACCACATCTGATCTCTGTTTTAGGTGAAACTTCGTGTAGCTCCTATTTTGTTGCTTCTTGTGCTGAGAAAAATATCAAAAAATCATACAAAAAAGAAAAACAAAATTACTTGTGATTCCTACTAGTGGCCTCGCTAGTACAATATTTACGGTACTGCCATTCTGCTAGTTCCATCTGTCCTTTGCACTTGTGGCCAGTAATATAGTTTCGTGTGTCGCACTATAATTCAACTTTGTATTATTGTTTGATTGTGCTAATCATTGACTTGAGTGCAGCCTACCCAAAACTCCACATATTTCTACGACGAGAAGGTTTCTGTTTCTCCAGGCAATCGCTCATCCAATCTTTCACCGGTTCCACCTGTTGGTTGCAATTCACCACTGTGGCTTGGTAAGAACGGATAAGAACTTGATGACAGCACTAGTGTGAGCGCCTTGTGAGCAGTACACCCCTGTTTTTGTCGTTGGTTTTTTTCTTCTTTTGGCGCTAACTATGGCAGGAGCACACGACACGGTGGATGCCCAGTTGCTGGAAGTAAGGGGACAAGTTGATGGACTTGCTGCTGATATTAGGACGATGCATGAACGGCTTGATTCAACGGTCACTTCGACGACCGAGCGTTTCAACCAGCTTGACCTTGCTCAAACGGCGACTCGCACCACACTCGACACCATCCTGGCACGCCTTGATGCATTGACCACAAAGATGGAGCAGGACTACGGCGGTGACACTGAGTGGGACGATGGAGATCGCCGTGGTCGTGCACGCCGTGTGGTTCGTCATCCCCCTAATGACTTATTTTCTAAGATTAAATTTAAAATTCCACCTTTTAATGGCAAATATGATCCTGCTGCATATCTTGATTGGGAGTTAGAGGTTGAACAAAAATTTTCATGCCATGATATTGCTGCACATTCTCAGGTTAAAGCTGCTATTAGTGAATTTACTGATTTTGCTTTAATTTGGTGGCGTGAGTTTAAAATAAAACATCCCACTACCATTCCAACCACTTGGGATCAGTTAAAAGCTGCGATGCGACATCGATTTGTGCCTTCGTATTATGCTCGTGATTTGCTTAATAAAATGCAGCGTTTTCAGCAAGGTTCTCAATCTGTTGAGGACTATTTCTAGGAGTTACAAAAAGGTATCATTCGTTGTGGGATATTGGAGGACAACGACGCTGCTATGGCACGTTTTCGTGGTGGTTTAAACCGCGAAACCCAAGATATACTTGATTATAAGGAATATTATGATATGACTACTTTATTTGAATATGCTTGCAAAGCTGAACGTGAAGTGCAGGGACGCTGCTCGAAGCCATATTCTAACCCTTTTGCAGGACGAAGCTCGACATCCACCTCAGCACCAGTTCCCCCTGCGCCATCCACGTCCACCACTACTCCACGCGAGAAGACGACCAAACCAGCCAGCACTGCCCCACCCACAGGTCGTACACGGGATATTCAGTGTCATTGCTGAAGAGGATTTGGCCATGTGATTCGGGACTGCCCAAACAAGCGCACTTTGCTCATTCGTGACGATGGTGAGTACTCTTCCTCTAGTGATTCTGAAGAAATTGAACATGCACTACTTGCCACTGACCATGCAGCTAAGGCGGAGGTACATGTCAACCCGGGTGACGCTGATAGGTATGAAAGTCTTGTTGTGCAGCGTGTTCTTAGTACACAGGTCGCTTTGCCCGAGAAGAATCAGTGACACACTCTGTTCCATACAAAGGGTGTTGTGCACGAGCGGTCAATTCGCATCATTATCGACAGCGGCAGTTGCAACAATTTGGCGAGTACCATGCTGGTCGAAAAGTTATCGTTACCCACTCGTAAGCATCCAAACCCATATCACATTCAATGGCTTAATGATGGTGGTAAAATAAAAATCACACGTTCCGTGCGCGTTCCTTTCTCCATGGGTGCTTATTCTAATTTTGTTGATTGTGATGTTATTCCCATGGAAGCATGCTCTTTGTTACTTGGTCGACCTTGGCAATATGATACTGATAGCTTGCATCATGGTCGTTCGAATCATTATTCTTTCATTTTTAAGGGTCAGAAAATAATTATACATCCAATGACACTTGAACAAATTGTTAAAGATGATCTTGCCCGAGCTGCTATAACTGCTAAACAACTTGATCCATCACCCTCTGTTCCTTCTGAAATCAAGTTGAAGGCTCCTGTTTTACTTGCTACACGTGCTGATTTTGATGATCTACACGGTGCTCATTTGCCATGCTATGCATTTATATGCTCTAGTGTCCTCATTTCACTTGATGATGCACCATCTTTGGCTATTCCCCCTATGGTTGCTAACCTTTTGCAGGAGTACGCTGATGTCTTTCCTAAAGACTTACCACCGGGTCTCCCACCGCTTCGTGGCATTGAGCACCAGATCGACCTCATTCCCGGCGCACAGCTTCCGAACCGCGCACCGTACCGTACAAATCCGGATGAGACGAAGGAGATTCAGCGCCAGGTACAGGCGTTGCTTGACAAGGGATACATTCGTGAGTCTCTTAGCCCTTGCTCTGTTCCTGTGTTACTTGTTCCCAAGAAAGATGGGTCATGGCGTATGTGTGTAGACTGTCGTGCTATTAATAACATCACTATTCGTTATCGATATCCTATACCACGCCTTGATGATATGCTAGATGAGCTTAGTGGTGCCATTATTTTCACTAAGATTGATTTGCGTAGTGGTTACCACCATATTAGAATGAAACTGGGTGATGAATGGAAAACGGCTTTTAAAACGAAATTTGGTTTATATGAATGGTTGGTTATGCCGTTTGGATTGACTAATGCTCCCAGCACTTTTATGCGAGTGATGAATGAAGTTCTGAGGCCCTTCATAGGATTGTTTGTGGTTGTTTATTTTGATGATATCCTTATTTACAACAAATCTAAGAAAGAGCATTTGGAACATTTAAGTGTTGTTTTTGATGCATTGCGTGCTGCCCAGTTATTTGCTAACATGGAAAAATGCATCTTTTGCACACGACGTGTCTCGTTTCTTGGTTATGTTGTTACTCCACAGGGCATTGAGGTGGATAGCAGCAAGATTGCTGCCATTCGGGAGTGGCCTACACCGACGACGGTCACACAAATTCGGAGCTTTCTTGAACTTGCCGGTTTCTACCGTAGATTTGTTCGTGATTTTAGCTCCATTGCAGCGCCTCTACATGAGCTTACAAAGAAAGATGTGCCGTTTGCTTGGAGTGATTCGCAGGAAGTAGCATTCAGCACTTTGAAAGATAAGTTAACCCAAGCTCCCCTATTGCAATTGCCTGATTTTAATAAAGTGTTTGAGCTTGAATACGATGCTAGCGGTATTGGGCTAGGTGCTGTTTTGTTACAAGAAGGAAAATCAGTTGCTTATTTTAGTGAAGAATTAAGCGGTGCTAGTCTAAAATATTCTACTTATGATAAGGAGCTTTACGCTTTAGTGCGCACTTTGCATACATGGCAGCACTATCTTTGGCATCGTGAGTTCATAATCCGTTCTAATCATGAGGCTTTAAAATATATTCATACCCAAACAAATCTGAACCGTCGTCATGCTAAATGGGTAGAATTCATTGAGTCCTTTCCTTACATTATTAAACACAAGAACGGGAAGGACAATGTTATTGCTGATGCTTTGTCTCGTCGCTATACCATGCTGTCACAGTTAGATTTTAAAATCTTTGGTTTGCACACTGTGAAAGATCAATATGTTGATGATGCTGATTTTAAAGATGCTTTCGGCCATTGTATTAATGGGAAACCATGGGGCAAATTTCACATACAGGATGGGTTCCTGTTTCGCGCTAACAAGCTATGTGTTCCAGCTAGCTCGGTTCGTCTTTTGTTGTTACAGGAAGCACATGGAGGCGGTCTCATGGGGCACTTTGGCGTCTACAAGACACATGAGGTGTTGGCTGCCCACTTCTTTTGGCCTCAGATGCGCGCTGATGTTGAGCGCCTTGTTGCACGCTGCACTACTTGTCAGAAAGCTAAGTCACGGTTGAACAACCATGGTTTGTATATGCCTTTGCATGTTCCTACTTCCCCTTGGATTGATATTTCGATGGATTTTGTTTTGGGATTGCCTAGAACTAAGAAGGGGAGGGATAGCATTTTTGTGGTTGTTGATCGATTCTCCAAAATGGCTCATTTCATACCTTGTCATAAGACTGATGATGCTAGCAATGTTGCTGAATTGTTTTTTAGAGAGATTATTGGTTTGCACGGTATTCCCAATACAATAGTCTCGGATCGTGATGCTAAGTTTCTAAGTCATTTTTGGAGATCTCTGTGGAATAAATTGGGAACTAAATTGCTGTTTAGCACCACTTGTCACCCTTAGACTGATGGTCAAACTGAGCTAGTTAATCGAACTTTGTCTACCATGCTTAGGGCTGTTTTAGACAAAAATTTGAAACGTTGGGAGGATTGCCTGCCTCATGTTGAGTTTGCTTATAATCATGCAACACATTCTTCTACAAAGATGTGCCCTTTTCAAATTGTTTATGGTTACATTCCTAGGGCACCTATTACTTTGTTTTCGCTTGATGCTGCGGACGCCCCACACATAGATGCTCTTGCACATGTTGAACAAATGATTAATCTCCATGAACAAACTCAACAAAACATTGCTGCTGCTAATGCTAAATATCAGATTACTGGTAGTAAAGGCCGGAAACTAGTTACTTTTGAACCTGGTGATATGGTTTGGTTGCATTTGAGAAAGGATCGTTTTCCTACTTTGCGCCGTTCTAAATTGATGCCTCGTGCTGCTGGTCCTTTTAAGATACTAACCAAGATTAATGCTAATGCTTATATCCTTGACCTGCCTGCGGAGTTTGGTGTTTCCACTAGTTTTAATGTTGCAGATTTGAAACCGTATGCGGGAGAAGATGAGAAGTTGCCGTCGAGGACAACTTCAGTTCAAGAAGGGGAGGATGATGAGGACATCAACACCAACACGAGCACATCTACACCAGCAACACCTTCTCCAACCCAGGCACCATCTTCCCCAGTCCAGGCGCCACCCCTTCCACCTGGGCCAGTGACTCGGGCCCGTGCAAGAGAATTGAACTACATCATGCTGTTAAAGAATGAAGGCCCAGAAGAATAGACGACCAGCCCAACTGCGGTCCATAATGGACGACCTAGGGTTGGCTGCCCCTAGGGGCTGCGCCCCCTCTCTATTTATCCAGGAGCTGCGCCTCCTTTATTTTTGGAGTTTTGTTTTAGATCTAGCTTTAGCTACCCCAGAACACGCACATATACGTGCTGTCCTCTGTGATTCAGAACTCCACCTCGAGTGATATTAAGATTGCTCGCATCTTTTTCTTGTTCGTTCTTCGATTGCGCACTGGAAACGATCTTCGTGATCAGGCCGATCTCGCAGCAGCAAGGTCGGTAACCATTGGGAGTTGGTTCAGCGATTGCATTGGCGCTTCGGGTTCGCTCGTCGTAGTCGGATCGTGAGGGTCTACTTCCACCAAATCGGAATTATCTCCACTCACCGAAAGATCGGGCACTCTAGCTCTATCACATTCTAAAGACAAGGGTGGATTTCACACTTTGAAATTCTGTGCCTAAAGTGATCTTTAGGAATAGGAGACCTACTCTTAGGAACAAAAATAAAATTATTTTTTTGTATCTATTAACTTGAATGTTTGTTCTTATGATACTTGTCTGATTTGGATCTTTGATTGAGTGTGATGAGTTGTGGAGTAATATCCACAATTACATCTACATGTACGTATAGGTATAAATATAAATAAATAGAAATTCACGAGATAACTAAACAACTTAGATTATCCTCCATTAAAATGTATCTATTTCATAGAGATCCCTCTTATCTTAAAAGACTCTCTTATCTTAAAATGATCCATCCTATCTTAAAAGATACTCTCTTACTTTATTAGACTCATCTTGTCCTAATAAGCATACTTATCTCCACCACTTTGCTTATCTCGTAATGGTGTGACCGACATAATCTATTCTAAAATAAAATAAGCAGATCTTATCTAGATTAATCTGGTCATGCTTAGACCCCATTCAACCTAAACTGATCCAAAATTAATTAGGTCTTATTTAGTCAAATCTAGTTATGCTAAACTAATCTAGTTTCCATCTAATCTGAACTAATCCAATGTGACCCACTCAAACAGATTAGTTAATACTTGTAACATGGATTAGACCCTATCCACCTGTTCTAACGTGATTCACTCGGCACTAAATTAAGAGTAACCGACCAACTCGGCCTTATGCAACTACCTTAACCATCTGATGGTTGTATAACTCCTCTGTTTTAATTTAAACAGAAAATTCTGATCTACCTCAAGTATTAACTAAACCATATTCCGATAAATTGGTTTTAAAACTAAATTGGTGCTTTAAACCAACTCGTTCGTGAAACCATGACCTAGCCTATGTTATAGGTTGCCCGACCCATTTATCTCAAAAGCAAAGTAAAACTCTGCTCAATCTACCTACCCTGTGTACCCGCAATTGTTATCCCAATTTGGATAATGGCATCCAACACTACGACCGATGGTTCCTAAATCAGATCTAAGAAGAAGGTTAACCTCGACAATAAAAGATATGGGTAGAAACAGATCTTCAGATGAATCAAGGTCCACCATCCAGAAAAAAAGTCTTCCTTATCTAACTTTCTTGTAGCCAAATGTTCTCTACACCCACCAAATAGCTAAAGCATGATGTACCCTTGTTTTCTATGCCTCACCTGCTAATGGCATGAAGAAATTTTAAGTGTATAAAAATATATGCTAATTGGAAGTTCCACTGAGATAAAAAAAATATACTTGAACTTCTTAAGGATAATGTCAACTTGATATGCTTAACTAAGTGGTATTCTTAAATGGGATTATAGAATCTAGTGTGATCTAATCCAATGTGCTCTACTTAAACAGATTAATGGTACTTGCACCTTACTAGCTAGGTGTTAACTTAGCACATTAGACCAACTCAACCATGAATAGAAGATCTAACTCAACCAGTAGAGTCATGATGGATTGCATAACATATCTATCCCCACCTAACATCAAACAAACTCTTGATCTACATCATGTAGTCTATCTCATTCATATCTATCTTAATCATATTCCCCAACCTCAATGATATACACTAACCTCGAATAAATGAGACCAAGGCCGGAAAAGAAAAGATCAACCTCGTCAAAGAAGGATAAGCATCAACTCAAGTCTTCAAAGATCAAGTTGGATCTTCAAAGGAATCAAGATCCACAATCTTGGATGGAGTCTTTTCTTACCGTACTCTTTCTTACCCAAACCTCTCTATGCTTTAAAGACACCTTTTACCATACATAATAAAGTGGATATACATACCTATGCTCTCCTAATCACCCACTATTGACAATAAAAAAATGAGACGCTAGATTTTTGAACCAATTATAGACTAAAAGCCGAATTACAAACCAATCCTTCTGTATACCTTTTCTTACAAATCTCGAGGACGAGATTTCTGTTAAGGGGGGTAGAATTTGTAACACACCAAAATCCTACTTTTAGGATTCAGTAAAATTCTCTAAAGATTTAAAATTTAAAGAGTCTTTATAATAAAGTTATAAATTAAAACTATTTTCCTAAAATTTAAATAAACGTTAAATATAAAATTTTAGCTATGTATTTGAATTATTTTCTTAAGTAATCATTATGTTAAAACATCTTACATGAATTATTCTTACTAAATTATATGTATTGTTTGAAGCATTTACTTAAATGAGTAAATTAATTAATGAAAAAAATACTTTGCATTCATATTGAATTTTTATTTGTTGCAATTTATGCTGGAAATAGAAATAGAGAACACGAAAAAAATGAAAGGAAAAAAACTTACTCTCCACTGGCCTAGCCAATTTCCCATTCCATTTTCATTACCTCACCCCGTCGGCCCACATGTGCATGTCGTGCAAGTTTTTTTTTCTTCTTTTTTTAATTTATCCAAACGTACTCTGCGTTTTTAGCGTGATGTCAACCAAATTCATTTGTCGTGCACGTTTGCTTTCTTGCTTGGAGAGGCAGACTTGTGGGACCCGTCGTTGGGTCTTCCGCTTCCTTCGGTCCGCATGCTACAACAAGCTATAGATGAGCCTTCCGGAATCCTCGCGATCCAATTTGTTAGACCCTCCAGGATCTTCGGCTGGCCGCGTCTTTGGGCTTTAAAACCCACCCCCGCGACTGCCTCATCTCGTCCACCACTTGCCAACACCCTAGCGCTAGGGGTGCATGCCGCCGTGCACATGAAGCTGCTTGTCGCCGTCCATCCATAATCCTAGCCGCACTGTATCCTTGGTGGGTGACTAGGAAGATCCTCCGTGACGCCGTGAAGATAACCGGGAGCCGATCACCGCCGTAGAGTTGTGCAGGAGTTGGTTGCCGTCGTGGTGTAGTGCATCCTGGCGTGCGGCCACTGCTGACTGCCGGAGCTCGTTGCGCCGTCATCACCGTCCAGCCGAATGATGGTCTGGGCGACCGCAGGGGAGGGAGTCGAGCACTGGGTCTGCGCCTCGCCGCGAAATCCGTGCTCCATCGTCGGCCAGCCTCACCACCATCGACGGTGAGACTCCTCTTCCATGCCGGTGGTGTTGGGTTATTGTACCTATTGTTACTGGGGTCTCGCATACGTATAGAAAGGGGTAAGCAGCATGAGGTAGAAGACACACGGTCACCGTAGGATCTTCATCGAACTAGAAGTAGATCGTTCCATGGTTGATTCTAGACCGTTGATCGTCCAACGCATGGTCCGGATATGATCTATGTTTCATTAAACTGTGACATTGATCTCGCGGGCCGTCAATTTCTGGTCGTGCGGACATCGCCGAATACCGCTTCATATTAGACCGTGGCCATTCAAATCTAATCCAGCGGCCCATAATAGACGATACCCCCTTCGCCGAGCAAGACGTGCAAAAGAGACCTTATACTTTTACCAAATAAACCCGCCATCCCTCCAACATAGGAAGACTTAACAGTTAGACCTAGAACTTTACACAGAGCCCCCTGGACTTTGTTGAAATAGTGTCCATAGTCCAGCAGCCATGAGAAATACAGAATTTATTTAGAAAAATGGTTTTTAATACAAAAATAATTCTAGAAACTTGTGAAATTCATAGTTAATTCATTTTAACTCTAAATTGAGTCATTCGAGTTGCAATAATTTTGTATTAATATTGTTTATCACCTAGTACCTTTGTTTAGCCATGAAACTTGAATTAAAATTGTTCATCTATTCTAGGTATTAAATAACTTCAGAAATTCCTAACTTAACAACTGTAGCCCCGAATTTAGTGCTTCTTGTTCCTACGACCTCGTAGCTTTGTGTAGATTATTATTACACAGTTTATTCTTATGTTTGGTGTGATGTTAATTTTGCCTATACCATGTTTATCTGTATTGCTACGTTTAGCAGTGAGGTCACGTGTTATCTAAAGAGCAAGTTGGTACCTGGAATCTCAAGTCCCAGGCAAGTTGTGCCCTTGATCACTCCTTTTCACCCACTCATGTTCTGATTAATCATAATGATCTGCATAGGTTAATTTTGATGGGACCCAATAGGTTACCCTAGTTTGACTATCTTTATACCTTGTTCACCACTGAATTTTTGGGTAGTACCTGCTATTGCTTTATGTGGTTTTGGGTACAGAGATACATATTATTCATGATTATACTTTTATCAGTTGTTATTTGTTATTCATGATAAGATCATTATGTTAATTGGAACATGGAGAACCACCCGGGAAAATAGTGCTACCACAAGGGTTTAATGGGACGCCCTTGGCTGACTAACTAGGAAAGCTAGTGGAAGACTACCTTACCCGAAAGGGGCAAGGGCAGTAGGGGAGTGGTCAGTGTAGGGAGGTCCTCGGGTTGATTTTGCTGCGATGGCGGTTATGCGAGGGATTCCTGCACTGGAGCTTCCTATAAACTGTAGCGGGTTTTCTGAAGCTAGTGGAACTTTGTAAAGGCCTCGTAGTGTTACCCTGCCTCGCCTCCTCGGTAGAGGTGTATGAGATTGGCCGTCTCTTGGCAGATGGGTAACATGACTTGTGGGTAAAGATGTGCAACCTCTTCAGAGTGTAAAACTGGTATACTAGCCGTGCTCACGGTCATGAGCAGCTTGGACCCTCACATGATTAATTTATGGAACTAAATTCAATTTGTCATATGCATTGCATCGCAGGTGATGTTGTTACTACTTTTGTTCTACTACTTAATTGGGTTGGTATTTACTTATACTTAGTAACTGCTAATAAAATTTTGACCAACTTTAAAAGCAATGCTCAGCTCTAACCATCCTCTTTGGTAAGCCTTACACTTCACGTGAACTCCCACCTTTGGCGAGTTCATGCACATTATTCCCCACAACTTGTTGAGCTATGAACGTATGTGAGCTCACTCTTGCTGTCTCACACCCCCCACAGGTCAAGAACAGGTACCACAGGATGAGGCGCTTGGAGGATGCTGCGATGTGTTCGTGAGAGGTCTAGGCCGTCGTCTCCCAGTCAACTTTGGGTTGTTGGACCGTTGTCTCCTTATAATGTAATTATTTATTTATTTTGTACAGAACCCCTATTATATAGTAAAGATGTGACATTCGATCTTGTGCCATGATTCATCATATGTGTGAGACTTGGTCCCAGCACACCTGGTGATTATGTTCGCGCCCGGGTCTTGGTGCCCCGAAACCCGAGTGTGACATTGATTTACTCTTTCCGTTTTCCCACTAGTTTGAGGATGATAGGCCGAACTGTGGAGCAATTTAGTACCCAAGGACTTGTGAAGTTCTTCCCAGAATTTGGATACAAATCGAGGTCCACGATCCAACACTATTTTCTTCGGAACACCATGCAAATTGAGGATGCGAGCAATATACAGTTCCGCATATGTGATTACTGGATACTTTACTTTGACTGGGAGAAAATGGGCGATCTTCGTAAGTCGATCAATGGTGACCCAAATAGAATCATACCCTTTTGCGGTTCTGGGCAATCCCACAATAAAGTTCATGCTGATATCCTCACATTTCCAAGTTGGGATAGGTAACGATTGCAATGGACCATCAGTTTTCATATGTATGGCCTTGACACGTCTGCAAGTGTCACATCTTGCCACATAGCGTGCGATTTCAATCTTCATCTTTGTCCACCAATAATGCTGCTTTAGATCATGATACATCTTAGTGCTTCCGAGATGAATAGAATAGCGACTAAGATGTGCTTCATCTAGAATTTGCTTGTGGATCTCTTCATTCTTAGGCACAACTATGCGGTTATTAAACCATACAACGGCTTGATCATCTTTTCTAAAGCAGTTGGCTTTACCAGCCTACATTTTCTCATGAATGTGTTTCATACCCACATCACTCTTTTGGGCATCAATTATTCTTTGCAGGATGACTGACTCAAGCTTTAAGTGATTTGAAATTCCCTGTTGAATCATTCCCAGGTTTAACTTCTCCATTTCCTGGCATAGTGTAAAGTCAGAAGTCTTCATTTTCAGACAATGGCAGAAAGCCTTGCAACTTAGCGCATCTGCCACTACATTAGCTTTGCCTGGGTGATAGTGAATCTCCAGTTCATAATCTTTGATCAGCTCAAGCCATCTCCTCTGCCTCATATTCAACTCTGACTGGGTAAAGATGTACTTCAAACTTTTATGATCTATATAAATATGACAGATGTTCCCCAGCAGATAATGACGCTAAATTTTTAGGACATGGACCACAACAGCTAATTCTAGGTCATGAGTTGGATAATACTCTTCATGCCGGCACAACTGCCTTGAAGCGTAGGCTATCACTCAGCCCTCTTGCATTAGAACACAGCTGAGACCACTGCCTGATGCGTCACAATACACATGAAAGGGCTTTTCAATGTCCGGTTGAGTTAATACCGGAGCAGTGGTCAACAATACTTTCAGCTGCTCAAAGGCTTCATTACATTTTGATGACCAAATAAATTTGGTATAATTCTTCAATAAACTTGTGATTGGTTTCACAAGCTTGGAAAAATCTGGAATGAATCGGCGGTAATAACCAGCCAGTCCAAGGAAACTTCGGATTTGATGTACAGTGGTTGGGGGTTTCCACTCCAAAATATCCTTGACTTTGCTGGGATCCACCGCAATCCCCTTGGTAGATAATACATGTCCCAGAAATTGGATCTCCTCCAGCCAGAACGCGCACTTACTGAACTTAGCATATAGTTGGTGCTCTCTTAAGCGCGTTAATACGATCCGCAAATGCCGAGCATGCTCCTATTCATTCTTGGAATATATTAAGATATCATCAATGAATACCACCATGAATTTATCCAACTCGGGCATAAATACCGAGTTCATAAGATATGTGAAGTGGGCAGGAGCATTTGTTTGTCCGAAAGACATAACTAGATATTCAAACAATCCGTACCGCATAGTGAATGTGGTCTTTGGTATAGCTTCGGGTCGGATACGGATCTGATGACAGCCCGATATGAGGTCAATCTTAGAGAAGACCCTCGCTCCAGTCAGTTGATCAAATAGAATATCAATCCGGGGAACAGGGTACTTATTCTTGATGGTAACCTCGTTAAGGGGTCTATAATCCATGCACATCCGAAGTGTTTGGTCCTTCTTCTTGACAAAGATGGCTAGACAACCCCATGGCGATGAGCTTGGCCGGATAAATCCTTTTTCTAATAGATCTTGTAATTGGGTATTGAGTTCTGCCAACTCGTTCGGAGGCATTCGGTACGACCTTCTAGAAATAGGAGCCGTACCGGGCTTCAACTCAATCACAAATTCTACGTCTCTCTCTAGAGGCAACCCAGGCAAATCTTCTGGAAAGACGTCTGGAAACTCACATACTACTGGAATATCTTGGATCTTCGGTATGATGGCCTCATATACTCTGCCAAATGGTTTAGCTGGAATAGCTACGGGGATGGACAAGAGAACCTCTTCTTGGCCATAACTCAACCTGATGGTTCTCAGATCAGTGTTGAGAATAGCTTTATGTTGGGCTAACCAATTCATGCCCAGAATTACATCTATATCTTGGCTTTTTAGAACAATCATGTTGGTAGGAAAGTCCCGTTCAGCCAATGTTATAGGCACATGGAAAGCTACTTCTTTAGTGAATATTTGTCTCCCGGATGAATGAATAGTAAACCCTTCCCTTGATTCAGTATATGGAATGCAATGTTGCTCCACAAACTTCTTGCTTATGAATGTATGTGAAGCGCCAGAATCAAAAAGAATGACTGCAGGGTGATTGGCCACGAAAAACGTACCCATCATGACCGGTTCTCCTTCCGGTGTCGTGGCCACTTGCGTATAATAGATCCACCCAGTTTTCTTCATATTTTTGCCTGCGATACTATTCACCGCATTTGCCTTGCCTTGAGCGGAACTCCCTGAACTCTGTTGATTATTTGATCTGTTCTGCTTCGGGTATGGACAGTCCTTGATAAAATGTCCGAACTTTCCACAGTTAAAGCAGCCTGTTGAAGAGCTTGGGAGGGCGGGGAAATGAGTACCAGTTGTACCCGGTTGAGTGGTTGAGGTAGGGGTAGTGGCGGGGCGGATAAAGACTGGTTGCTTGAAAGGGTAGGAGGGTGGACGTGGTGAAGAGCGATTCATATTAGAAGGTCGGATCACCAACCTTTGTCTTTTCTCAGGCCCCTGATTGGGCCTGTCACCTCCATAGCCCTTTGATTTTCCCGGGCCTGCATATTTAGCTTCGACTGACAGTACCATGCTGACAGCCCGACTATAAGTGAGGTCGAGGCAGTGGCCATTTTCCGCTGCAGCCGGTCATTGAGGCCCCTCATGAAACAATTTTTCTTCTTGAGATCAGTGTTGACTTGATCGATGGCATAATGGGACAAGTGGTTGAATTTGTTGAGATACTGAGTGACAGTATCTCCACCTTGTTTGAGCTTCATAAATTCTTCTTGTTTCATATGGAGCACTCCTTCAGGAATATAGTGCTCCCAGAAAGCCAACTTGAATTCGTCCCAGGTAATTTGATGACTAGCAGGTTGGATAGCCACATAATTTCCCCACCAGGTACTGGCAGTGCCTCGCAACTGTTGTGCCGCAAATAAGGTCTTTTGAGTCTCCGTGCATCGAAGAAGCCCGAACTTTTGCTCGATAACCCGGATCCACTCATCTGCTTCAAGAGGATCTTCAGCCTTAACAAATAATGGGGGACGTGTCTCCAAGAAGTCCAAATATGAAGTTTCATGGGGTCCTTGCGGATATACTCGCCCGTCTTGCTGTTGCATTTGTTGTCCCGCAATTTCCCGTAGAAAGCGGGTGTTGTCGACCGTAGCATTAACTAAGGCAGCGATGGCCTCAGCTAATGTTGGAGGTACTGGGGGCGGGTTAGGAGTTGCTTCCCTCCCACGGGAGGTTCCTGCACTATCCTGTGCACGAGTCTTGGACGACATCTGAGGCAAAGAACATTTGGAAAAATATAATATGCCAAAGCAAACCATCCATTTACATTACATAAAAGGGTAATGATACAGACTCGAATTTACAACAGGATTACATTACCTATCATACATTACCACTATTTATGTACTACACTATTCTAGCTTCTTATCACTTTTGGTAGCTTCACTGTCGGACGTAGGAGACCATTCATCAACCAGCTTCATAGAGGGAGGAGGCCTGAAAAGGTCCAGTTCACCACCAAGTGCTTCTCCCGCTACTCCAGAAGGTCCGGCTCCCATTCCGACAGGATCCGCAGGTATGTTAGGGTGAAGTTGTGAATACAACACATGAACCTCCTCATGTAGTGTATTACAATACAATTGCAAGTGGTCCACGGCTGTGCTAAGCTCCTCCACGCAGGCTCGAGCTTTGGCTTCCTTGGCCCAAGCAAGTGAACGCGAGTTAACAGCCCAATCGAGCGCTAAATCTCATTCAGCAAGTTGGTCTTGCAAGTGTCGGATGTCACTTCTCAACTCGTTTATTCGTTGACCATCCGCCACCCACACATTATTCCTATGGTGGAGCTCCGATCGAAGCTGTTCTACTTGAGCTTCCAGATCTTCGATAGGATCATTGCTACCACTACTGCTATCCTCATGCCTTGGAGTTAGTTGATGGCGAGGTACGCCAATTGGTTCGGTGGACTTGTGCGCAGTTTTCCTTGTGCGTGGCGACATTTCTTTAAGGGGGAAAATCTTGTTAATATAGTTTGTAATATGATGCATGCATAATTACAGAATCAACCTTAGTTGATTCACAACCTTCTATACATCGCACTCTACTACCTGGTCTTTAAAATAAGTACTTCAGAAGGTAGTTAGATAAGAAGAAAAGAAATTTTCTTAGATAAGTCTTTGAAAATTCTTTTTGAACATGCCTCATAACATCTGCAAAGATGGGCTTCGCTCGATACCAGCTGTGACGGAACCTCCCAAGTCATTAGGCCCACCTACAGTTGTCCTTGTCCAACGGACCTCAGACAACCCTACAGGTGCCCCCGAATCACTTGACAAGTTTGGTATCTGCTTTCTTTACCTTTCCCAAGAGCGTTTCACCCGTCACGCAGATATTACAACACATCGGAGGTACGAGTATGCGGAAGCAATTACAATAACTTACCTTATATTAAAGTAAGAAAGAGTTGTAATATTACAGACCAGAGCGAAATATAAGAGTGCTGGGTATTATTATTACATCACTTTGGGAGGCAAAAACCCCTCCCGATAAACATCAAATAAAAGTTTTTAACGGAGGATTCTTTCCTCTCGCAGCTTCACTCCTGGTTTTCTTCTTTGGGTACCACCTTTGAACAAAAGCAGCAAAAATTTGTCGCTTCCTCACCTAAAACAACATGGGACAAAGCCCTAAGTACGAAGTGTACTTTCACAAGTTCTACCCGTCAAAGTAAAAGACTCTCAAGGATATGCTGGCCTTTGGGGATCAAGGTATAGCTGATCAATAATCAAAGACTTTGTTTGCAGACATGCTTACTAACAGTGGATCCTTAAAATCAAATTTTACTTGTCAGGTTAAGTGAAGCTACCTGAAGCTAGAGTTTTCTCTACCCTAGTTCAATCACTTGACCTATACTAGCCAATTTTTTAGCAACCCTTCATATTCACTGGAATGTTACGTGTAGGGCAGTGACCAAGTCTTCATGTCCGCGAAGTTAAGACAATCCGAATCGATTATACTCAGCTGAGGATCTCCGATCACACAACATATGTAGCACTTAACCCTTGCATATGTCAACTCGCCACCAGGGTTCTTAAGACCAGATCAGGTTCACACCAACCGAGAGCACAGATACACCACCGTCCAGCCTCTTGCCATGGAGGGTACACGCTACTCTCACCATCTCTCCACTCCCATTGCGTGTTATATTATTCTAGTATTAGTCTGCCCGAGGTAAAGCTTACCCATGATGAGGCATGTGACCAGTTAAAGGGTCCTCGATCATCAAGCCTACATCGACACAGTCCTTAATCGACTCAGATGGAGACACTACACCGAGACTCTCTTTCTCGTGCAAGTCACCCGCCCGGTCTCAGCTTTATCATTTCAAACCCAAAGTTTGGTACCTGGCAGAGGTACATCTTTTCCGATGTTGAACCCATCATGGCCATGATGGATTCACCATCAAGTTTTGTTTTTGGAAAACATCCCACCCACTTAGAAGCATCATCTTTTGTGAAAACAAAACATTTTGTTTTTCTAGAGCAAAGCTAAGCATAAGAAAAACCTTTTTGTAAATCAGGGTTTAAGGTAACCAATTCCAAGGAAGGAAATGCAACAATTGGTTTAGCACACAACTCCTATCACTTAATGCATCAAGTAAGTGAGAAAGATTTCAAAATAACAAGGAGGGGCAAATGCACCGGGGCTTGCCTTGAGTTACTGGTGAGTTAGGTTCTGCTCCACAAATATCAAAGTAAAAGCAGTTTCCTGCCTAAGGTTCTTCAGGTGGTGGTGGTGGTGTAGTCCTCGCTTCTTCAACCTCTATTTCTTCTTCGTTTTCTATACATAGCCATGTATAATCATGAATGCTCATGTAATGCTCATGAAGATGCAAAGATAATAAAAGTTTATTATCTAATGTCTTGAATACAACTTTCCTTCACAGATCTCCGAAAAACTAGGGTTTTCTGAGTCTACAGTGAAGTTCATAGGGCAGGGGCTAGGGTTTTGGGTTCTAAGTATTAAACATAGTCCAAATCGTACCAAACTTTACCCAAGTTTCTAAATAATATTCAAAGTTTACCTAAAAAGCTTGGTGAATTTTGAAAACACAAATTATTCCCTAAAATTCCAGAAGTATGGATTTTGGCAATTTTAAATGTCCCAAAATTGCCTATTAGAACTAAAAATCATGAAACTATTTTTATTAAATTCTATGGAAAATTAGGAGCCTAATAAAATTGGTTTGATATTTTTAGCATTTTTCTACAATTTTCTAGGAATTTTCTAAGTCCAGAAGAAAAAGAAAAAGAAAAGGCGCTACAGGTTTGGGCTTAAACTGGCCTGAGTCAGCCCACAAGCTGGCGAAAGCGCACCCGCGCGCCCGCGTGCAGACATTGCAACGAGGACCCTGTCTTTTTGAATAACTCAAAGGAGTCCAAGACACTATTTGCTGCAGTCGCTGACGTTTGCAAATAAACCCCTGCGTTTCTATCCCTTAACACCCCGAGGTCCACGACGGTGGACGGCGACGCGCAGAGCTTCCGGCGAGCTTGTGCCGGCCGAGATACGCAAGGACCGGACCCCAGGCTCGGCTGGCACCTAATTCTACCCCTAACAACCATTTCCCCTAACCAATTGCAAGATTCTAACTCCTAATCACTCTGTCCACGGTGACCGCGCAATCCGGGGACAAATCAAAGTGTTCCCATCGATCTACTCTGGTTTAGAGCAATTGGTTGGGCCGATGAGCTTTAAGAACACACAGGAATGCTAGAACAAGAGCGAGGGGAACACGATCGGACCTGTGGAGAGCTAGCCACAGTGAGCTCACTTTTGCGGTGTTCTTGACCGATTTGGGGGAAATCCCAAATTGGAGTTCTCTGGTGACTAATCGGAGGCACGGGTGGGTGCGTTGAGTGCTTGACTACATGGCGGAGCCGAGGGCACGCTCAATTTATAGGATTCGGGGTCGGTGGCTCTCAATTTGGTCACGGCGTGCTGGCGGCCGGAGATAGGGAAGAACACGAGTGGCTATGACCGTGGCGTTCACCGGTGCAACGGCTCAAGGATTATACTCCTAAGGTGCCACGATTACTACCGCACAGTAACAAGCTACGGCGTGGTGCAACCGAGGTCACCGGAGCTCCCACGACGACGCTGGCGGTCCGACCACGTCGCAACGGCTACAGGCACGGTGATAAACTTCAATCCGCGATCAAATCCATTCCCCCGTGAGATCTTTTACCTTCCCGTGGATATCCTCTACGTGCCAAGCACGAATCACGGCGACAAGCGCAAATCCGGACGCGCGGATTGCCGTCGGCGAGCTTACTGAGCTGGCAATCTGATCGGGATACTGTACCATCACATAGTTCCTTCAGAACGACTGACAGAGCAAAATCAGGGCCGATTTTCTCCAAATTCTATGTGATAACCTCATAATTCATCTGCATCAAAGTTATAGACCTATAATCTATCTTCATTTTTACTATAACATCTCTAGTCAAATTCCTACTAGATCATGGTCGAATCCCAGTTCAAGGTTTGCTCAATCACACTATCAGTCTGAATTCAGACTTAGGACAGCCTGACATCCCAACTTTGAATTCAACTTTCTTAAAACTTTTCATGGTACTAGGGCTTAATCTCTATAACAAAGTTGTTCCCCCATAGTGGCTCTACAATCTTGATGTGTTGACCTAGGGCAAAATCCTTATAATTTTGAAATTATAGGGCCTCAAATTTGATCTAATTCCACTAAATTTCAGACTTAACTCTATAGGGTTTAAGTGGTGCTTTTTGCAAATAAGTCCAATTCACATCTTTTGACTTGGAAATCCTCAAATATGTGAACCATATGACTTAAGATACCCTAATGCCTTGGTTTTTGCACTTTAGCCCAAAAGTGCACTAGTTTTACACTTAGCCCCCTAGGGTTTCAGTCTAGGGTTTTCCAGGGGTTTATTAGGGTTTCTTACACTTCTAGGGTTTGGATGCTATCAAATCTTATTACAGTGGATATCTCATGACCATTTCTAATAAGTTTTGAAGTTTTCTTTTATTTAGGCTTTGTTTGCTCTTTCAAGCCCAGTTTAGGGTTAGGTATCCTACTCTAGGGTTTTACCCACAACCAGTCATATCCACACAACTTGTTTGAAACTTTTGCCTAGTGAATGCATTCTAGGTGTGACAAACACATGATATGCCAGTGCTTATGATGTCATGCTCAAGTTTTAGTGGCAGTAACACCAGGACTATTACATTCCTCATGGAGGAGGAGGCTGCGTCGTCCATGCCACTGGGCTCCAGCCGCCTAGCGCCTGGTGCTGCTGCTATGCACGCTGTGCAGCAGCACACTCCCTCTCAGTCGTCCCAGGCGCCGTCAAGGGCCGCACCCGGTGCGCTCTCTGCAGTTAGGGAGTTGTTGCGCCACCCTCCGAGCTCCACGGCCTCCCCGGGGGCCATGAAGCAATGGCGCGACGACGTAGATCGCCTCCTGGGCATGGCGCAATCTAGCTCGACTAGGCCTAGGCCTCGATCGTTCCGGCGTCAACAC
Organism: Zea luxurians; assembly: GCA_029449295.1. Classification (NCBI taxonomy): domain Eukaryota; kingdom Viridiplantae; phylum Streptophyta; class Magnoliopsida; order Poales; family Poaceae; genus Zea; species Zea luxurians. The sequence continues at coordinate 33,412,608 of JAOPSE010000016.1, read as the reverse complement.
GAGGCGTTGGCGTCGGTGCGCTCGCCTTCAATGAAGGCTGCACCGACCGAGGACCTACGAGCGGAACTCAACCACCGGCGGGCAGGAGAGGACGCTCCAGTCTCTCTGGAGAGGTCTGACGACTTACGGGCAGAACTCAACCACAGGCGTGCGGGCGAGGATGCCCGTGTCTCCCTGGAGAGGACGCGTGAGCGCTGACAGAACATCGAGGGTTGCAACCTCGATCAAGACTTCGATGCGGTCGCACCGCAGACACTAATGGGCGCTTGGATCCAAGCGGGTGTCCCATTGGTCGGCGTAGGCTACGCCGCACTCGCGGATCATCTCTGCGCGGCGACGTGGCTGTCCAAGTTCCGGCCACACCTGCCGGAGAAGTACGACGGTACGTCAAACCCGTCGGAATTCCTGCAGGTATATGTCACCACCATTACAACAGCAGGTGGAGACACTGCTGTGATGGCGACATACTTCCATGTTGCCTTGTCTGGGCCAGCCCAGACCTAGCTCATGAACCTTGCCCCAGGATCGATCTACTCCTAGGAAGAGCTCTGCGTGCGGTTCACCGCAAACTTCGCCAGCGCTTACCAACAGCATGGCGTGGAGGCACACCTCCATGCAATGAGGCAGGAACCCGGGGAAAATCTCTGGGCATTCATCTCCCACTTCACCAAGGTACGGGGCACTTCCGCCAAGGGGTGCGTGATGAAAAGATGTTGGAGAAGTTGGCCACGCACGACATGGAAACTGTCACCACACTCTTCGCTCTGGCCGACAAGTGCGCCAGAGCTGCCGAGGGCCATGCATGGCACTCGACGCCACAGATCAGGGTTGCCCAGACGGGTGGCTCCGGTGTCGTCGCCCATGACAGCAAGAAAAAGAAGAAGAAGAACCGCGGCTATGAGAGGCCACAGACTGCTACTCCAGTCGTCGTGGCTGTGGCTGGGGGCCGGACCGAGCGCAACACGCGCCCGCGGCCACAAGGGGGTAACAGCGGCTCATGCCCTGTGCACCCCAACAGCCGCCACAGCGCTGCAGAGTGCCGCGATATTATCAAGCTCGCAAAGCGCATCAACGAGTGGCACGAGCAGTCCTCCAAGGATGGCTCCCCACCCCATCGTCGGCCTGGCAAGGAGAGGGCTGACGACGGGGACGTGGCCGCTGGAGAATGGGACCTCGAGTACCAGTTGCCTGAAGGGGTCCTGAAGGACGTCTTCACCGGGGACTCTGACTCTAGTGGCGAGAGCGACCACCGCAAGAAGTTGTACGTCATGTACGGTAGAAGCTGGGAGCTCACCTCCTGTAGGAATGTCAAGTCCCTGCGCCACGAGGTCCTGTCGGCGACCCCAGGGGTCCCGAAGGCTGCTCCACACCAATGGTGGAGGTGCACCACCATCTCCTTCGGGGCATCCGACTGCCCCGACAACATGGCAGGGGCCGGTATATTACCGCCCATCATCGCCTCTGTCATCGCCAACATACGGCTGCACCATCTGCTGATCGACGGTGGGGCCGGCCTCAACGTCATCAGCCATGCAGCATTCAAGCAGCTGCAGATCCCGAGGTCCCGCCTGGGACCCTCATGTCCATTCTCCGGAGTGAGCCCACAGCCGGTGTATCCTCTTGGGAGCATCTCGCTCCCGGTTACATTCGAAACTGAGGAAAACTTCCGCACTGAGAACGTCTAGTTCAACGTCGTGGAGGTTAACCTCCCATTCAACGCTATCATTAGCAAACCGGCCATGTACCGGTTTATGGCTATTTCCCATTACAGGTATTTGGTCCTCAAGATGCCGTCCCCTACTGGGGTCCTCACCGTGCGGGGTGACCGCGCCGCTGCGGTGACGGCGGTCGAGAAGCTGCATGCCCTGGCGGTGGAAGCTGATCGCCCGGACGACGAGGGGAGTGACTCCTCGACCTCCGGTACTAATGCGCCTGCCAAGGTGCCAAAGGTGTAGCCATCCGAGACAGATGGCGGACCCGTGAAGACCATCCAGGTCGGCACGGACTCCTCCCAGACCACCTGCATCGTGGGCAATCTAGGAGAGAAATAGGAACTCGCGCTCGTCTCCTTCCTCCGGGCAAATGTCGACATTTTCGCTTGGGAACCGTCGCAGATGCCTGGGATCCCCAGGGAGGTGATTGAGCACCATCTGAAGATCCACCCCGATGCCAGGCTGGTAAGCTAGAAGCCTCGGAGATAGTCCATTGAGCGGCAGGACTTCATCCGTGAGGAGGTCCGGAAGCTACTCGACGCCGACTTTATCGAAGAGGTAAATCACTCCGTATGGCTGGCCAACCCAGTCATCGTCCCCAAGGCGAACGGGAAGCTTCGGATGTGCATCGACTACACCAGCCTGAACAAGGCATGTCCCAAGGACCCGTATCCACTTCCACGCATAGATCAAATCGTGGACTCTACCTCCGGGTGCGACCTATTGTCTTTTCTAGATGCCTACTCGGGTTTCCATCAGATCCGGATGGCTAGAGAGGATAGGAAGCATACCGCTTTTGTAACAGTGTATGGGCTCTACTGCTATGTTGTAATGCCCTATGGTTCGAAGAACGCCTTGCCTACTTTTGTACGGGCAATGAGTAAGACCTTTAGGGACCTGATCAGGAACAAAGTAGAGATATATGTCGATGACATCATGGTTGTCGGTACCCTGAATCAGGGGTACCCCTTACTACAGTATGAAGACACGGTGCCCGCACGGCTATCTCTAGTCGCGCGGTGAACAGCACCCGACCCCTCCACGTGGGCGGCTCTGGGGCCGCCACATGGCCAGAGGAGACGATATACTCCAAGGTGGCGACGGTGGGTCCGGACCCCCATGGGGAAGTGTCGGACCCCTGGATGTACAGCCCGGACCTCCGGGCGAGGTTCTAGACCTCCACAGGTATAAACCAGACCCCTGGGATGGGTCCCGGACCCCTCAGGAGGGGTCCAGGCTACTCACAGTAGGGTCCCAGGATTCCAAGGCCAAGAATACCCAGGCCTTAATCAAGGCCAGGCGGGGGTCCAGTGTTGACATGTGTCCGGACCATACCGCGAGCGCTCCCACTCCCCGCTCAGGCGGAGACCCGATGCTGCCACATGGCCTACTGCCCGTGAAATAAGCCAGCGGGCAGAGCCAGACGTAAGGCCTCTGGGCCGCATTTATTGCGGAGGAGGCGTGTCGCCTGTCAAGCTGGCAGGTGATGTGCCGCCTCAGCATTAAATATGCCCTGTCTACTCCACTGACAAGCGATGTGCCGCCTCAGCATTTAATGTGCCCTATCCACTTTGCTGACGGGCGGCGGCTAGGCCATCCTGCAGGTGGTGTGCCCGTCTGCTCTGGTGGTAGGCAGTACGCCCGTGCTGCAGCATACACTGTGCTCATCATCACTCATACGTTGCCAGCGAAGCTTCCGCTGCACGCCAATACTACGCAGGCTGCGGATATCAGGGCACAAGGAGATTGCACTGGCAACCGACATTAGTTGTCCCAAGTATTACATCTGTTATGTCCCTGGACCCGCATGTCGAGGCTCAACACCCTTGTATGTGCCCCCCTTTGAGCTATAAAAGGGGAGGCACACGACGTTACAAGACACACTTAGATCCACACAGGCCAACTTAGACCCAGCTCAGGCTCACAAGTTCATACAAGCTCTCAAGCTCAATACATCATACAGTGGAGTAGGGTATTACGCTCCGGCGGCCCGAACCACTCTAAACCCTTGTGTGTTCTTGTGTTCGTTCATCGCTCAGCAGACAGGCAAAACGCTTAGGCCCCTCCTCATCTTAGGATTTAGGGCGGGTGCATTCCGCCACCCAGCCGGAGATTTCCTCTCCGACATTTGGTGCGCCAGGTAGGGGCTTAGGCTTTGAGTTTTTGCTTGTTCTTCTGCTCGGCATCATGGTCCACATCGTCGAGCACCAAGATCTCGTGCCTGAGGACTTCATGCTGGAGGAGGAGGCTGCCTCTTCCACACCTCGGGCCACCAACCTCCCAGCGCCTAGTGCGGCGGCTGCTGTGCACTCAGCGCGGCAGCACACTCCCGCGCAAACATCCAGGGCGTCTAGGGCAGCGCCAGGGGCGCTGTCTGCACCCAAGGAACTACTCCATCACCCTCCTAGCTCTATGGCCAGCTCGTCGGGGGCCATAAGGCAGTGGCGCGACGACGCCGACTGCCTACTCAGCATGGCACACTCTGGCTCAACCAGGGCCAGGCATCGGTCATCCCGGTGCCAACATGAGGCGTCGGCATCAGTGCATTCCCCCTCAGTGAGGACCGCACCGACTAGGGACCTGCGGGCGGAGCTCAACCGCCAGCGAGCGGGCGAGGACGCTCCTGTCTCTCTAGAGAGGTCTAACGACCTGCGGACAGAACTCAACCGTAGGCGTGCGGGTGAGGATGCCCGCATCTCTCTAGAGACGGCGCGTGAGCGCCGACAAAACATCGAGGGTCGCAACCTCGACTACGATTTCGCTGCGGTAGCACCTTAGACTACAACGGGCGCCCGGGTCCAAGCGGGTGTCCCATTGGCCGGCGTGGGCTGCACCGCGCTGGCGGATAATCTCTGCGCGGCTACTTGGCCATCCAAGTTCTGGCCGCACCTGCCGGAGAAGTATGACGGTACGTCAAATCCGTCAGAATTCCTGCAGGTTTATGTCACCGCCATTACGGCAGCCAATGGAGACACCACTGTAATGGCGACATACTTCCATGTTGCCTTGTCTGGGCCAGCTCGGACTTGGCTCATGAACCTTGCCCCAGGATCGATCTACTCCTGGGAAGAGCTCTACGCGAGGTTCATAGCAAACTTTGCCAGCGCTTATCAGCAGCATGGCGTGGAGGCCCATCTCCACGCAGTGAGGCAGGAGCCTAGAGAAACTCTCCGGGCATTTATCTCCCGCTTCACTAGGGTACGAGGCACTAATCCTCGTATTTCTGATGCATCCATCATCACCGCTTTCTGCCAGGGAGTGCGTGATGAAAAGATGTTGGAGAAGTTAGCCACGCAGGATGTAGAAACTGTCACCACACTCTTCGCCCTGCCCGACAAGTGTGCCAGAGCTGCCGAGGGCCGTGCATGGCACTCGGCACCACAGACCGGGGTCACCAAGGTGGGTGGCTCGGGTGCCGTCTCCCAAGACGGCAAAAAGAAGAAGAAGAAGAACCACGGCTCTGAGAGGCCGTCGTCTGCTGCTCCGGTCGTCGCAGCTGCGACTGAGGGCAGAAACGAGCGCAACAAGCGCCCACTACCGTAGAGGGGTAACAGCGGCTCATGCCCTGTACACCCCAATAGTCGCCATAGCACTGCGGAGTGTCACGAGATCATCGAACTCGCAAAACGCATCAGCGAGCGGCACGAGCAGACCTCCAGGGACGGCTCCCCTCCTTATCGCCGACCTGGCAAGGAAAGGGCCAACAGGGGCGAGGTGGCCACGGGAGAACCAGACCTCGGGTATCAATCACCCGAGGGGGTCCTGAAGGACGTTTTCACTGGAGACTCCAGCTCCGGTGATGACAACTAGTTGGGCCATCGAGGAGACCCCGTCCTTCCTGGTCTACAGGGCTGAACACGGGTCCAGTCTTTTGATAAGTCTGTGCAGGAGCGGCCACAGCGTAAGGATGTGGACTCCATCGATGAACACAGAGGGCAAGCAGCGACCTGAAATGCACGTTGCAATCAGGCACCCAGGCGCAACTAATGGTTCGTGCATAGTAGGGAACCCAGGGTCAGGACCTAGCCCTATGGCGAGTACTGAACCGAGAAGGGTCCCATAAACTCTCCCCCAGCTGGGAAGGACCCTTCAAGGTGACGGAAATGTGCCGACCCAGGGGTAACCACCTTGCTACAGCTGGAGTACCTCCTCCTAACCCCTGGAGCATCTCTGTAAGTTCTATCCATAGGAGCAAGTCTGAGGGGTTGAGTTTTTCTCCCTTTTGTAACTAGGTTGTGCATACGTGTACGCCAGCCCGGTGAGGTCCGCCCTCATAAGCCCGGCCTGTTGGCCTGCACCCATGCATGTTGAGTCATAAAGAGAAGATTTACCCCCTCAAATGTGCTTCTATGACAGTTTTATCCTCCTGCCTCCATGGTTTTATCCTGCAGTTTCTGGATATTATTTTTTATCTAACCCACCCATGCAGTTCCCATCTGTTTCGGCATGATGACATCCAAATTGAGTAGCCAGGCCTGTAGTTTAGGACCCCTCTACGAAAGCAAGGGGTCCGATAGCCTGGGGGCGGTTCTAAAGAACAGGAGCTCGTTCCATGGGGTGGTCCGGAGCAGTGTAGTCGCTTAGCCTGGTTCCGTACCCAAAGCCTGCACACTCCACCACTCTGTGACGAGCACCCTAGTATTTGGAACTATAGTCCTGTGGGTCCGACAACCTGGGGTCCAGTTCTAGAGAATGGATACTTGTCTCCTAGGGTGGTCCGGAGCCGTGTAGCCGCTTAGCCTGGTTCCGTACCGTAAGCCTACACGCTCCACCACTCCGCGACGGGTGTCCTAGTATTTGGAACCGCGGTCCAGGGGGTCCGAACACACAACTTGGCCTCCCAGACTAAAACCTGCAGGTCCCATGCATGTATCAAAGGATGGCTAATGTCAAACGATGGGTCCTATGGGTGTGCTACTAACGCTCCCTAGCTGAAGCTGTGTTCAGGTCCAGGTCCCAGTCAAGGCTGCCTCCTGGGGGCCATTGCCAACTCTTTTAGGTATGCTGGTATCTAGCCTCAACACGTCGAGCCTACATTCTAGGGGGCCAGGTACCAGGGAGGAGTCGGCAGCGCCACACACAACATGGACAAATAGTATGCAGATAAGTGCTAATACTGCTCGATAAATAGTACTCAAAAAGTACCTTACAAAAACAAAGTTATTACATCCGCCTTCAAGCGGGGCCCTAGCCTTATGTCTACAGGTATGACCTACTCGACATCAGTAGGGTCGCGCTGGGAGCGCGCAGCCGCCATCTCCACGACGTACGACATCTTGTACGACCCCCCGGGCGGCGTCTTCAGCAGCCAGGCCGACGGTCACCATTTGAGGTGGCACCGAAGCCATCAAAGCCAAAGAGATGGGGGCGCGAAAGATGGAGCCACAGCTCAGCTCGCTTCCTGCCTTCACAAGGCTAGTGAACATCCTTTCCTCTGAATGCTGGAGGAAGAAGCGGGAAGAAGCGTCGCCCCCACGAACATCTTGCAGAGGTAGGCGATGATGGCCGCCTGAAGGATGAAGCAAGGCGTGAAGTGCTGAGATTGGAGGCTAAGCTCCTCCAGCAGCAGCATGAAGAAAGACGAAATCAGCAGCGCCAGCCCGCTAGGGAGGTTGGAGACGAAGAGCATGAACTCTCCGGCGGTGAGATCGCCGTGAGGAGAAGCGCCGACACAGATCCTTCCGGCGAATGCTGGCACACCCCATCCGAGCAGGTTGCACACCAAGTTGAGTGCCACCTCGGGCTGAAGGCGCTCAGGAGCATCTAGCAAGGCCATGGCGACTACGGCGGCAGAAGAGCGCGGAGAACTCGAGGGCGAAAGGGCGCTGCGAGTGATGATAATGGCTACCACGCTCAGGGGAGTCCCTTTTTAAAGAAAGATTCCCCCACTAACGCCCCGAGACGCCGCAGAAGATCACGCCCGACGCACGCTAGGGTGACCCAGCCTCTGGCGCGAGGGCCCGGGTCCACGAGTCATGCTCCTTGGGCGTCAATCCCCGTGTGCGATGAAGGCGAACCGCCGCGCCTCTTCGTCTCCACTGAAAGCAGCGGCCCAGCCTCTGGCACAGGGGCACCAGCCCACGAGTCATGCTCCTTGGGCGTCGGTCCCTGTGTGCAATGAAGGCGAATCGTCGCCTCTTCATCTCCGCCGAAAGTAGTGGCCCAGCCTCTGGCACGGGGGCCCGGGCCCACGAGTCATGCTCCTTGGGCGTCGGTCCCCATGTGCGATGGAGGCGAACCGCCACGCCTCTTCATCTCCGCCGAAAGCAGCGGCCCAGCCTCTAGCACAGGGGCCCGGGCCCACGAGTCATACTCTTCAGGCGTCGGCCTCCGTGTGCGGAGAAGGCGAACTACCGCATGAAGAGCATGCCACCGCATGCGGTAGTGCGCCTCTTCACCTCCGCCAAAAGCAGCGGACCAGCCTCTGGCACGGGGGCCCGGGCCCACGAGTCATACTCTTCGGGCATCGGCTTCCATGTGTGGAGAAGGCGAATCCGTGTGAGGAGCACGCCATCGCCTGCGGTAGTGCGCCTCTTCACCTCCGCCGAAACCAACAGCCCAGTCTCTGACGCGGGAGCCGAGGCCCACGAGTCATCCTCCTTGGGCGCCGGTTCCTGGGTGTAGAGAAGTCGAACCGCCGCTCGTGCCAGTACCGTGCCTCCTCGGGGCCGTCGCAGAAGACAGAGAAGGTGAATTTTCAAAACCAAATGCCGCGGTATCGAGGCACCCCGCACATGGCCTAGTAAAGCCATCAATTGCGGAGACCACGGGTCAGTCAGCCGCGAGGACAGGCGTGGCAGTTGACGTGATCGAAGACGGACTGGCAGTGATTACGACAGCAAGCGCACAGAAGCAGCGCGCCAATCGCCAGTCAAGCTTTGGCCCCACTTGTAGGCTCGTATCCTCCCCTGAGGCGGGCCCGGGGGCCACTGTCGGTACCCTGAATCAGGGGTACCCCTTACTACAGTATGAAGACACGATGCCCACGCGGCTATCTCTAGTCGCGCAATGAACAGCACCCGACCCATCCACGTGGGCGGCTCCGGGGCCGCCACGTGGCCAGAGGAGACGATATACTCCAAGGTGGCGACGGTGGGTCCGGACCCCCATGGGAAAGTGCCAGATCCCTAGATGCACAGCCCGGACCTCTGGGCGAGGTTCAAGACCTCCACAGGTACAAACCAGACCCCTAGGACAGGTCCCAAACCCCTCAGGAGGGGTCCGGGCTACTCATAGTAGGGTCCTGGGATTCCAAGGCCAAGAATACCCAGGCCTTAATCAAGGCCAGGCGGGGGTCCGGTGCTGACATGTGTCCGAACCATACCGCGAGCGCTGCCACTTCCCGCTCAGGCGGAGACCCGATGTGTAATACTCAAAGTTGAATAAAAGGATTGTATAGTAAATCCCTCATTTTATGTGCCTTATTTGCATCATAAAAAAAGCATATATATAATTAAGGGTTATTAATTAAAATAAATGATAAAAAAGAATATACATCATGTTGGATATTTTTGTTTGCCTGTGCATTTAAATAACAATAACAATAACAGTGGAAACAAAAGAATGACTTGGAATATAGGATCAACCCTAATTTAGACTTAGGGTTAAAATTAGAGAGAGAAGAGAGAAATACTATACAAATATAAGGAAATATATATATAATTAAATGCACCTGTTCATGATGGTGCTTGAATTTGAGCAATTCACCTAAGCATGAACTGCACAACAACATTTGAATTCAAATTGAAATTTGAAATAAGGAAAAAAAGAAAAGAAAAAGGAAAAGGGATAAAACCTCACCTGGGCCGGCTTACCACATTTTGGCCCACTAGGGAAAGTCGTCCGCACAGCCCAGTCACCACCGGGCGCCGACTACCTGGCCCCACACGTTAGCCACCGTCTCTCCCGCGCTAACGTCGCTGCCGCAGTCAGTGACTTGCCGGACCCACGCGTTTGTGACTCACCCCCATGCCTTGCGCCGCTGGCTGTCACTCGGGCTCGCGGGTCAGTCGCTCTGTTGCACTATCCTGCACCGCGTGCACGCCTCGCTGCCGGGCGGGCCCCACCAGTCAGGTGGCTCCGCTAATGTCGCGCCTTGGGTCAGCCACCTCCGCCATGGCCGCTGCGTGCGGTGCATGGCGGAACCGCATGCCGCACCGGGCGGCATAAAACTCCCCCACCTGGCGGCAATTTCCGTCCCGTCCAGTCGTTTCCCCCTCCTCCATTGACCCTTGCGCGCAAACACAGAGCATCGCCGCCGCGCACCGCATGAGAGAAGAAGCTGCTGCCGTCGAACGCCGGAATCGCGGGCACTCGAGCTGCCGTGGTTCAACCTATCGCGGCCCCGTGAACCATAGAAGCTTCTACCGCCTCTGATTGCGCCGTTGCCACCGCTACGCCGGCGCAATTGCACGCCGTAGTTGCGCAGTCACCGTCGTGCCATGAGTCATCGTCAGCGAGCCTCTACGTCGCGCAATCCCTCGGTATGAAACTCTTGCAGCGTTCCCTTGTTCCTTAGCTACGCGTAGCACCGATTAGCTAGGGTTTGGGGCAGTGGACGGCAACCAGGGATCCGCCGGAGTCTTCTCCGCTGCAGGGGGGACTCACCGCTGTCACTCAGCCAGGTAGAGGAAGGGGACGACGTTGGGACCGTTGATCTAATAGCGTACGGTCCAGATTGGATGCGTCGTACCCGTTCGCGGCTTTTCGGTTTGGTCCGTTCATCTAGATCGAACGGATGGAGACAAATCTAGAGTAATAAAATCCTCCCCGTCACTTTTGCATCCAATGGTTTTCATTGTGTACCGATTCGAGATCACGCCGATCTAATCCAGACCCTAGATCTGAGAGCGGACAGCCAGAATACCCCCGTACTCCTTCGGCTAGTGCAATTTGCAAAAGAGACCCCACAGTCTTAGGTAATCAACCCGCTATCCATCGCCAGTGCCCTGAGTCTTGAGAATTCTTTCACCGTGAACCCTGCGCTTTCTGGAATTCAAGGCCCAGTCCAGAGAAGGTTAAAAATAGAGAAATAATATTAGAAATTCGTTTTTAATACAAAAACAAATCTAGAAACTTGTAAAATGCATAGAAAATTTCTAAAATTTTGTAATTTTATTCTCCATCACTTAGAGTCCCTGTTTTGTCATGAAAACAGAAAGAAAATTAATTCCTCACTTCATCCTATTTTAAGCACATAAAAACCTTTGGAAATTCATATCTTAAAATCTATAACTCCAAAATTAACGATTCTTGTTCCTAGGTTCTCATTTTAATGTGTAGATTTTTATTGTGTATTTTATTCACATGTTAATTTTTGCTATACTATGTATGTATTGTGTTGATGCGAGTAGACGAGTGGAGGTCTTCCTTACCCGAAAGGGGCAAGGGAAGTAGGGGAGTGGTCAGTGTAGGGAGGTCCTTGGGTTGATTTTGCTGCGATGGCGGTCAGGCGAGTGATTCCTGCACTGGAGCTTCCTATAAACTATAGCAGGATTTCTGAAGCTAGTGGAACTTTGTAAAGGCCTCGTAGTGTTACCCTGCCTCGCCTCCTCAGTAGAGGTGTATGGGATTGGCCGTCTCTTGGCAGATGGGTAACATGACTTATGGGTAAAGATGCGCAACCTCTGCAGAGCGTAAAACTAGTATACTAGTCATGCTCACGGTCATGAGCGGCTGGGACCCTCACATGATTAATTTATGGAACTTAAATTTAATTGGACATTTGCATCGCATTTGGGATTATTTTACTATTACTTTTCTTTATTATTATTAAGGTTTGGTATTTACTTACACTTAGTAATTGCTAATAAAATTTTGACCAACTTATAAAAGCAATGCTCAGCCTCAGCCTTTATTTCATTGATCAGCCTTACACTTCATGAACTCCCACCTTTGGTGAGTTCATGTCACATTATTCCCCACGACTTGTTGAGCTATGAACGTATGTGAGCTCACTCTTGCTGTCTCACACCCTCCCCCCACAGGAGAAGAACAGGTGGTCGAAGAGGAGCCGCCTAACACTGAGGCATTCGACTTGATCTAGGTGGCGTTTCTCAGTTGACATTGGCGCCAACGATCCTTAGTTCGTTTTATATTCATTCTTTTATTTTGTAATAAGTCTTCTGCTTTGTAATAAATACTCTGATGTTTTGTGACATTTATCTCTATACACTCTGTTATTATATATGTTGTCTTCTTGGCACATGTATGAGATGCACCCGGCGTTGTCCCTTAAAACCGGGTGTTACAGAAGTGGTATCAGAGGAAATGTTGACTGTAGGACGAAACCTAGATAGAAATGGATAAAACCCTTACCTACTTATCTCATTCTAATTCATTCTATACTTACCTTACTCTGATTCTTTCTATACTTATCTTAACCCTGTCTCACCTTCTACTGTTCCACTCTGATCATTCTTACCTTTTCTACTTCAAGACAAGACGGATTTCACACCTTGGAATCCCTACCCCTGTGACATTTTTAAGAGATAGGAAGCCTAAGACAAAAATCAAAACTATTTTCTATATTTAAGAATGTTGTTTGATTGTTCTGATGAAAAATGTCTGATTTGCTTCTTTGATTGATTGAAGTATTATATATGGACATCTTAGTATGTACCACTATAAGGTAATGAATTAGCTATGGTAGGTAAAACATTAATCTGCTTAGCTAATAAATCCCCCAAAGTAACACGATTCGTAATTACTGCCTTGTCTTCTACTCTCTCTTACCATATGTATCTAACTCAGATGGTCAATACCAGGAGGGGTGGTGGAATTGATTTACCTCCTAATCAACACACTCGAAGGATATATAGACAACGTCAGCCACAGCCAGCAGAGATGAATCCTCCTAATCCTCCACCAAGCGGAGTTGATCCACTGATTGCAGCTCAGATGAGGGTGATGCAGCAAATGGCGGACACTATGGCTGATATGCGTGCCCAGATGCAGCAAGAACGCCAGGAGATGCGTCAGGAAAGAGAAGAGATACGTCAGGAGTTGCGCCAGGAGAGAGAAGAAATACGCCAGGAGAGAAGGGCGCAACAACAGCAGCTGCAACAACAACTTCAACAACAGCAGCAACAGCAACAAGTGCCATTGCCTCCACCATCACCACCAGTTGCACCTCGTGATAAGCACCGGGAATTTATGAGTCATAAGCCACCGACCTTCGCCAGCTCACCAGATCCACTTGACGCGGATGATTGGTTGAAGTCAATTGAGAAGATGCTCAACATCGCCCAATGCTCAGACCGGGAGAAAGTTCTTTATGCCTTAGGTCGTCTGACAGGTCCTGCTGCTGACTGGTGGGATTCTTATACTGCTGCCCATGATGCTGTTGATACTATTACTTGGGCAGAGTTCAGTACACAGTTCAGGAACTACCATATTCCAGCTGGTATGATAAAGATCAAGAAGAAGGAGTTTCTGTCATTGAAGCAAGGCAACATGTCAGTCAGCGAGTACAGAGATAAATTCATTCAGTTGTCGAGATATGCTCCGGAGGAAGTTGCTGAGGATGAGAGGAAGCAGGAGCACTTTATTGAAGGGCTTAATGGACCCTTGCAGTATGCACTGGTTGCACACACCTTTCCATCATTTCAGAGGCTACTGGATAAGGCTCTTGCTATTGAACACAAGCGTGTTCAACTGGGTGATTTGAAGAGGAAGGCTATCTCATAGGGACAGGGTAGCGGCAGTGTTCGTCCCCGCTACGTTTCGCCACAGGGTACACCGACTCGACCAGGAGGACCACACCCAGTTCAGTATGCTCCACAGGGGTCTCCACGGACACCTCCTACTCGTCAGGCTACTCCCACTGGCACCCCGACGAGGCCTGCAGGACAGAAGACCGGCCCTACATGCTTCAAGTGCAGTCAGATTGGGCACTATGCTAATGCTTGTCCGATAGGAAATTCTGGTACACCAGCTAGGAACAAGCAACAGACTCCTAGCAAGGGGTATTCTATAGCCAGGGTGAATCAAGTCAGTGTTGATGATACTCCTGATGGTGTTGACATCGTACTCTGTATGTTTTACATTAATGCCATTCCTGCAACAATATTATTTGATTCTGGTGCTACACATTCATTCATGTCCTCTCGATATGCCAACACTAATGAGATACCCCTGCTAAATATGAGAAAACCAATGATAGTAATCACACCTAAAGGGCCTATTGAGGCAAATCAAATGACACGTAGATTGACACTATCGATTATGGGAAGAGAATATGGAGCTACTGCTATAATATTAGAGGCTAGCAGCATAGATCTGATCCTTGGTATGTCATGGTTAAGAAAGGCAAAGGCCATTATAGCATGTGGTAGGGGTACTATAGAACTCACTAGTCCTAAAGGAGAAACATTTCAAGTTAATATTTGTCGGGGACCATAATTAGGGGTACCCTCAAGGCTCCTAATTCTCAGCTGGTAACCCCCATCAGCATAAAGCTGCAAAGGCCTGATGGGTGCGAATAAGTCAGGGATCAGTCCATTCGAGGGACCCGATCACGCCTCGCCCGAGCCTAGCCTCGGACAAGGGCAGCCGACCCCGGAGGATCTCCGCCTCGCCCGAGGCCCCCCTCCAGCGGCGAACATATTTCCGGCTCGCCCGAGGCCCTGTCTTCGCCAAGAAGCAACCCTGACCAAATCGCCGCACTGACCGGCCAAATCGCAGGAGCATTTAATGCAAAGGTGGCCTGACACCTTTACCCTGACGCGCGCCCCTCAGCCGACAGAGCCAAAGTGACTGCCGTCACTTCGCCGCTCCACTGACCGGTCTGACAGAAAGACAGCGCCGCCTGCACCGCTCCGACTGCGGTGCCACTTGGATGAGAGAGGCTGACAGGCAGTCAGGCCCAGCCGCGCGCACCATAGGAAGCTCCGCTCCACCCGACCCAGGGCTCGAACTCGGGCTAAGCCCCGGAAGACGGCGAACTCCGCTCCGCCCGACCCAGGGCTCGGACTCGGGCTAAGCCCCGGAAGACGGTGAACTCCGCTCCGCCCGACCCAGGGCTCGGACTCGGGCTAAGCCCCGGAAGACGGCGAACTCCGCTCCGCCCGACCCAGGGCTCAGACTTGGGCTCAGCCCCAGAAGACGACGAACTCCGCTTCGCCCGACCCCAGGACTCAAATTCTGCCCTGGCCTCAGCCAACGGCCTCCGCCTCGCCCTACCTAGGGGCTCGGACTCGACCTCGGCCACGGAAGACGGACTCGACCTCGACCTCGGAGGAGCCTCCACATCGCCCCAACCTAGGGCGCAGGCCGGCCACGTCAACAGGAGGCGCCATCATTACCCTACTCCGAGCTGACTCAGGCTACGGGGAACAAGACCGGCGTCCCATCTGGCTCGCTCCGCCAGATAGGCAATGATGGCGCCTCGCACGCTCCCTGACGACGGCGGCTCTCGGCCACCTTACGGAAGCAAGGGGACGTCAACAAGGACTCGATGGCCCCAACAGTTGTCTCTCCGCCAGGCTCTAGCGCTCCTCCGACGGCCACGACATCACACAAACCGGGCGCCAAAATCTCTCCGGCCGCCACGATGGCGTGTACTTAGGGCGCTAGCTATCCTCCGCTAGACACGTAGCACTCTGCTACACCCCCCATTGTACACCTGGATCCCCTCCTTACGCCTATAAAAGGAAGGACCAGGGCCCTCTTAGAGAGGGTTGGCCGCGCGGGGACGAGGACGAGACAGGCGCTCGCGTGAGGCCGCTTGCTCCCTCCCCCGTGTGGACGCTTGTAACCCCCTACTGCAAGCGCACCCGACCTGGGCGCGGGACGAACACGAAGGCCGCGGGATTTCCACCTCTCTCTCGCCCATCTCCGGCCACCTCACTTTCCCCCCTTCGCGTTCCGCCTCGCGTCGACCCATCTGGGCTGGGACACGCGGCGACACTTCACTCGTTGGCTCAGGGACCCCCCGGTCTCGAAACGCCGACAGTTGGCGCGCCAGGTAGGGGCCTGCTGCGTGCTGACGAACAGCTTCCCGTCGAGCTCCAGATGGGTAGTCTCCAGCAACCTCTCCGGCCCGGGACGGTGCTCCGTTTCGGGAGCCTTGAGTTCATGTCCCTCGACGGCAGCTACGACATGATACTCTTTCCACCGCCGGGCGACAGCGACAATGGCGGCCAACAGTTCGCCCGCCAGCGGCGGGATTGTCACACCCGGTTTTGAAGGTAAACCGAATGCGAACTATGTACGTGTCAGGATCAGAAATTCACGTACATAGCGATTACATAAATGACTCATCATAGCACAATGCTTCGAATTACAATAAAGAGTAAGTAATAATATTACAGACTAGAGTCATTTACATAATATAAAATCAAAGTACGCAAAATCGAAATGTAGCCAACGTAAACAACCCACCACAGGGAGCTGACTGGGGGAGGTCGCTAGCCTAATCCTCGAACTCATCAACGTCCTGGAACTCCTGGAGGTCCACCTCGACACCTTCTTCTTTACCTGAGCATAGATTGCACCAAAGGCAACCTGGTGTTTTGTGAAAGCAAGGGTGAGTACACATCAACGTACTCAGCAAATGTCCCGTTTGGCTGAGGTGGACTAGCTTTATGTGGGGTTAAGCTCAAGTGGTTACTTTTAGTTGGTCAGATATTTATTATTAGTGGAAGCCAAGTTTTATCATATAACCAACCCGTGAATCATTTCCTCATCGAGGAACATCATTATCGTCATCGAACCAAAATAATAAATAGAACCATTGTATCTCAGATCATTTATATCTCTAATCAAAGAGGATCCCAAGGCTGCTCTTAACCGTGAGCACGGCTGATATATCAGTTTCTAACCCTCTGCAGAGGTCGCACACTTTACCCATGAGCCGTGATTCCCGTTTTGCCCGGGGATCATGACTCCCCATTGATCACTTCCTAGGTGGTCCGGCAGGGTATCACTACGTAGCTTTTACAAAGATTCCCTAGAGGTCATAGTCGCCCGTTAGGTTTCTCCAGTTTGATAAACACAGTACCTCTCCCCTTAGGAGGGTGACTAACAAAAGCAAAACGAAAGAACCTCGGCACCCAGCCTCGGCAGAGCAAGCACTGTGCCTGGACCCCATTGACGGCACGACGGCGAAGCAACTACACCTCTAGTTCCTCTAATTAATTAGCTAAGGGCATCCCATTTCACCCTCATGGTTGCACTGTTATCCCGGGTGGTTGCACTGTTATCCCGGGTGGTCTCTCAACGAACAGGTCCTTACGGAGAGGTACTCGGGAAACAGCCCGAGTCCCCTAAATGCCACAAGTATATCATCATATCCAGAATAAAATCATAGTATCATCATTGTATCTCATCATGTTCATTGATTAAAGTAAAGCGCTAGCATGTAGCTAACCATAGTAACCCAAAAGGTAAATCAAGGACCAGGTAAATAGAAAGCTAGTAAATCCTTAGGTTGTTCATAGTATGCGGGACAGTGTATTATAAAGTAAATGGGACATAATGGGTCAGAGGACACTTGCCTTCACCAAACAGATGCTCAGGATCTTCAGCCTCATAGAACTCAGAGAGCTTGATCACTTGGTCGCCAACGCTTGATCGTCGATCCCTCGAAGCTCGAAAACGGATCACAATCTATTCGCAACGCACAGCGAATACCAACAGGCACAAACAAACATGTACATATGCATAAGAACATCACACCATACAAGATAAAATGTTATAAAAGCGAGCAATAAAAAATAAAGAGCGCTTCTACGGTTACGCGAGAAAAGGAACCATGATAGACGAAGCTATGGTCGAGGGGTTAGCACGTTTACGTGAAATAAGTACTAATTAGAACATCCAATTCAACATAATTATATTAATTGATATTAATCAAATGCAAAATTAATACTACTACTTAGTTTTGACTAACTTACTATTTTAATAGTTGACAGTTAAGCAAGTAACTTAATGAATATGAGCGATTCTAAGCGAGACGAATTAGCGACGCACGACGTGCAAACACGATGTGCGCAACGCGCGGACACAAACGACTTAGCACGCGGACAACGCGCGATACGCGCGAACGGCACGCGGCAAGGCGCGCGACACACGCGAACGGCACATGACAACGCGTGCGAACAACACGCGCAACACTTGCGAACGACACGCGACGACGTGCACGAAACAACACCGCGGCACGCGCGGACCGACATGCGGAACTAATAATTAAACAACATGATTAAACTAAATAGTTATTAATAAATAACATTTCAGTTAAGGTTAATCATATTGGTGACTAATTATAAATGCGCAAATCGAATTACTAAATTAGGTTTTTAAATTGAAACGTCGTTCTAGTAGTCACTGGTTAAACAAACGTTTAACTAAATTAAATAAAATGTGCAAAAATTGGGATAAATATTTCTAAATTAAGATAATTTTAATACGAATCTAACGCAACTTGAATGGATCGAATCGGGTTTAAAACGCAAAAGTTATGAATGTTTTAAACCATACTGTAATTCGCGCGGACTAAATTACAGAACTGCCATCTTCTTCTTCCTCTCCTCATCTTCTTCCTCTCATCCATGGAAGAGAAAGGAGGGGAAGAGGAGAGGGCTGCGCAGGGGAGGTCGAGGCCGGGCCGGCCGGGGGCGGGCGCGGGCGCACCGGGCGCGAGGTGCGCGGCCACCGCTGTCGGGAGGGGTGCGCGCGGGCGTGGGGCGCGGGAGCACGAGCGCCACCGTCGGCCACCACCGCCGCCGCCGGGAGGGGGAAAGGGGCGCCGCAAGGGAGGGGAAACGGAGGGGGGAGGGGCGCCGCCCCGGGGGAAGGTAAGGGGAGAGTGGGAGATGCTCTGCACGGATGAGAAAACAAAGAAACGAAGAAAACCTAGATGAAACAATGGAGGTTTCTCACCGGGGAAGAAGACCCTCGCCGGAGCCGAGAGGAAATCCGTCGATTGCCGGAGATTCGGGGATCCAATCGACGAACCGAACGCGCTGTGACGAAGCCCTCGACGAGACGAACGCAGCGGTACCCTCAGATTCCGTAGACGGTGCACGAATTGGGAGTAATTGCTCGCCGGAGTTGTCGCCGGAGTTGGAACCGCCTCGAACTTCGGCGAGCAATACCGGGAGCTAGGGATTGGATTTGGAGAAAACGTTTCGTGTTCTGGAACGGGCTCGACGAGATGAAGCCGGACATGTATATATACCTAGGGTTTGGACGAGATAAAAATTCGGTTAAAATTCGGATTTTACCATTTTTAAAATTCGGAAAAGCCTAGAAATCCATATTTTATGCTCAAAATATTATATATGCTTTCAAAAATTCCAGAAAAATTCCTATAAATATTTTGGCACCTAATGAACTCAAAAAACATAATTAGAATTTCTAAAAACATTTTTAAGGTCCCCAAATAAATAGATTTTGGTTTCCGGAAAATAGAAAAATATTCTGAAAAATATGAAAATTTACCGAGCGCTTCTATAAGATATATTAACATGTTTCAAACACATTTTGCACTTAGAAACACCATGCAACGGCATGAATGCAACAACCAAAGTGCCTCTAGGGCTCATTCCACTAGGTTTACGCTAATATAAAATAAAATGATTCTCCATTTTTAAGGAAAAGAGAAAGGAAAGCGAAGAACTGAGAGAGTAACACCTGAATTTGGTGGATATTAGAAAAGAAATTGTATACCCCCAAATTCAGGGTGTTACAAATCTAACCCCCTTAACAGAATCTCGTCCTCGAGATTAAAGAAGAGGCTAGCAAGAAAATGAGATTGGTTCATTAGTCTTTCGTAGCTTTTTCTAACTCAACTTTGCCTCTGCCGGCTTGACTTGTGAATTGGTTGCTTTGACCATCAGATGCTTGAGACCGATTGATGCAATTCTTGAGGATCTCCTGGACCTGTGGGTTAGGACCCACACACGCTTTCGCTGCGCCACTCTGATCTTGACTGATTTGGAGGAGTTGGAGGTTGCCAAAAGGACAGGTGTAAGAGGAAAGAATAACGAGAAAAGGTAAGTATAGACGGATTAGAGAGAGCAGGGGGAGAACCCAACTACTTAACTCTATGGCACTCACCTAGTAAACAGATTCCATTGCGGTCCAAGGGCCACAACACATCAACACTCATTCCAAAGAAGCAAATCAGCCATAGCAGAAGGACAAACATCATGAGAACGCATCAACAAACATCTCGTTGCTATATGTTCCTTTTAATTAAATGGTGGTCTTTCCTCTAAGGCCAACAAAAGGCAAGGGAAATAATAAGACATGGAGGGTAGGGGCATGAGCATAATAAAGGATGGAGCTAAAGCAATGATTGTAACTGACAAGGGAGAGAATGCAACCAAGGTCAGGATAGGTAAAACACCATTCTCAAATCGAGATGGAAAAGATGATATTTCAAAAGGTAGGCATAAGATAACATCATGTTAAGATCTAGAGATTACAAAGGTAAGGGAGGTGAAAGGCAAAAACACACCAAAAGATAGAGTTAGGACAAGACTTGCAACATGACAGAGGAAAAAGGGAATGAACAAGAGCAGGATAGGCAAGACATCACTCTTGAAATGAAATGGGAGAGGAGGCTTTAAAATGCAGGTGCAAGATAAGCATCATGGTAAAGATCAAGGGATGACAAGGGTTAAGGTGATAACAGACAAACACAACCAAGGATGTATTTTAGACAAAACTTGTGAGGCATCAAAAAAAGGGGAAGCAATCAATGGTGAAGTAGGTGAGGCATTATCCTCAAAAAGCGATGGAAAAGAGCAGGCTTTAAAGGGTAGGTTCAAGATAAGCATGTGGGCAAGGGCATAGGTATCACGAGGGTTTAAAGGTAATAATGGACAAGGATGTAGAAGATGATGTAAATGGGTATAAGAACCAAGGATATAAATACCACAGAGGGTGGAGTTAAGACATGACGTGCAAGTGAAAAAAGAGGGTACGTCCAAGGGCCAGATAGGTAAACTGCCACTCTCAATTTGAGGTGGAAGAGCAGAGATTTTTTTTTGAGTATGAATAAAGATGAGTATCAAGGCAAGATCGATGGATGACAAGGTGATGGTGATAGAAAATCAAAACACAACAAAGGATGGAATTAAGACAACACTTGTAAGGCGAAAAGAAGTGAAGAGAAATCAAGGGAGAGGTAGGTAACTCGCAACTCTCAAACTGGGTTGAAAGAAAGGGGAGGATTTAAAGGATAAGTTTAAGGTAAGCATTTAGGTAGAAGACATAAATATCGCAAGGGCCAAAGGCGATAACGGACAAGGGTGTAAGAGAAAAGATAAAGGCATAGAAGAGCAAGTGGTACAAATACAATAACGAATGGAGTTAAGTCTAGGCCTACACGCGGTAAAGAAGAGGATATAGTCAAGGGTGAGATAAGTAAAACATATCTCTCGAATTGAGATAGAAAAAAAGGGGATTTCAACAAGCAGACCTAAGATAAGTATCAAGGCAAGATCTACGGATTACAAAGGTAAGGATGATATCAAACAAAAGCTCAACAAAGGATGAAGTTAAGGTAAGACAAGACTTGCAAAGCGACAAAGGGAAAGGAAATGAACAAGAGCAGGATAGGGAAAATAACACTCTCGGATTGAAATGGAATAAGTGAGGCTAAGAAATAGGTAAACATCATGGTAAATATGGAGAGAGGTCAATGGTCAAGGTGATAATAGGCAAGGATATAAAGGAAGAGGTAAATGTGCATTAAAAAACAGGAATCTAGGTACAATCAAGAATAGAAATAAGATAAGTCTTGCAAGAGGTAAAGTATAGGATATAACCACGGGTGAGATAAGTAAGAGACCACACTTAAACTAAGGTGGGAGATTGGAGGTTTTAGATAACGAACATAGCGTAATCACCAAGGTAAGATTGAGAGATGAGAAGGGTAAAGGCAATAAGAAACAAAAGCACAACAAAGGATGAGGTTACAAACTCGCGAGCCAAAGAAGAGGATACAACCAAGAGAAAGAAGGTATGAGACAGAAGAGGGGCGATTTTAAAGGGCAGGTATGAGACAAACATCAATGTAGGATATAGAGGTGTCAAGGGTGCATATGATAATAATTAAAAGCATAACAAAGGATATAGTTAAGGCAAGACTCGCGAAATGACAAAGTGGAGAAAACAATCAAGGGTCAGATAGGTAAGGTTCCAACAAAAGGGTTGAAGTAAAGATTCATTACCGAGTGAAGTTACAAGGAGACAACGGGATCACCAAGGATATGCAAAGTAGAATGACCGCTCATGGATCATCGAGAAACAAGGGTGGTCAAGGGCATGTAAACTGAAATATCTCAAACAGATATTGGGATATAAAGGTAAGCATATATAAAAATAAGGGTATGCAAGATTCCAATGGTACGAGCATACCAAGACCAAGAGAGTACAAATTGCCAAAAAGATAGCGACTTAACAATAGAATAGGAAAGGGTCTCAAAAGACAGTAAGATCATGGACATATAAACTGAAATGTTTAAATAGGCAGCAGAGTTTTTATTAGAGGTAGGTATTGAAACAAGAGTATTAAAGAATCCAGGGATACGAGCATGCTAAGACCAAGGGCATAGAACTTGTCGAAAGATAGCGACTTAACAACAGAATAAGAAATGATCTCAGAAGACAAGAAGGTCATGGACACATAAATTGAACTGTTTAAATAGGCAATAGAGGTACAAGGGTAAGTACTTTAGATTAAGGGATAAGGGTATTAAAAATGCAAGGATAAGAGCATGTCAATAACAAAATGGAATGGAGATGGTAAAATGGTAGCAATTTAATAATGGGCGAGGAAAGAGTCCCAAAAGACTAAATGCTATGGTCAGGGGCATCTACAAAGATGTCGCAAGCACAAGATGAGATTAGATCTAATAAATTGAGATAAGTATAGACCATACTAGAATAAAATACTTTTTGGCAAGGGGGCATATAGGAGCACAACATAGAATTAGTCGAGGTGACTAATATTTTGAAGCAGAATCAAGGATGAGATGAAGTAATAATCAATAAGTCCTTAAAACGACCAATGCTACTCTAGGTCAGCGGTCCTACAGTCAGCACGGCTTTGATACCACTTATGTCACACCCGGTTTTGAAGGTAAACCGAATGCGAACCATGTACGTGTCAGGATCAGAAATTCACGTACATAGCGATTACATAAATGACTCATCATAGCACAATGCTTCGAATTACAATAAAGAGTAAGTAATAATATTACAGACTAGAGTCATTTACATAATATAAAATCAAAGTACGCAAAATCGAAACGTAGCCAACGTAAACAACCCACCACAGGCAGCTGACTGGGGGAGGTCGCTAGCCTAATCCTCGAACTCATCAACGTCCTGGAACTCCTGGAGGTCCACCTCGACACCTTCTTCTTTACCTGAGCATAGATTGCACCAAAGGCAACCTGGTGTTTTGTGAAAGCAAGGGTGAGTACACATCAACGTACTCAGCAAATGTCCCGTTTGGCTGAGGTGGACTAGCTTTATGTGGGGTTAAGCTCAAGCGGTTACTTTTAGTTGGTCAGATATTTATTATTAGTGGAAGCCAAGTTTTATCATATAACCAACCCGTGAATCATTTCCTCATCGAGGAACATCATTATCGTCATCGAACCAAAATAATAAATAGAACCATTGTATCTCAGATCATTTATATCTCTAATCAAAGAGGATCCCAAGGCTGCTCTTAACCATGAGCACGGCTGATATATCAGTTTCTAACCCTCTGCAGAGGTCGCACACTTTACCCATGAGCCGTGATTCCCGTTTTGCCCGGGGATCATGACTCCCCATTGATCACTTCCTAGGTGGTCCGGCAGGGTATCACTACGTAGCTTTTATAAAGATTCCCTAGAGGTCATAGTCGCCCGTTAGGTTTCTCCAGTTTGATAAACACAGTACCTCTCCCCTTAGGAGGGTGACTAACAAAAGCAAAACGAAAGAACCTCGGCACCCAGCCTCGGCAGAGCAAGCACTGTGCCTGGACCCCATTGACGGCACGACGGCGAAGCAACTACACCTCTAGTTCCTCTAATTAATTAGCTAAGGGCATCCCATTTCACCCTCATGGTTGCACTGTTATCCCGGGTGGTCTCTCAACGAACAGGTCCTTACGGAGAGGTACTCGGGAAACAGCCCGAGTCCCCTAAATGCCACAAGTATATCATCATATCCAGAATAAAATCATAGTATCATCATTGTATCTCATCATGTTCATTGATTAAAGTAAAGCGCTAGCATGTAGCTAACCATAGTAACCCAAAAGGTAAATCAAGGACCAGGTAAATAGAAAGCTAGTAAATCCTTAGGTTGTTCATAGTATGCGGGACAGTGTATTATAAAGTAAATGGGACATAATGGGTCAGAGGACACTTGCCTTCACCAAACAGATGCTCAGGATCTTCAGCCTCATAGAACTCAGAGAGCTTGATCACTTGGTCGCCAACGCTTGATCGTCGATCCCTCGAAGCTCGAAAACGGATCACAATCTATTCGCAACGCACAGCGAATACCAACAGGCACAAACAAACATGTACATATGCATAAGAACATCACACCATACAAGATAAAATGTTATAAAAGCGAGCAATAAAAAATAAAGAGCGCTTCTACGGTTACGCGAGAAAAGGAACCATGATAGACGAAGCTATGGTCGAGGGGTTAGCACGTTTACGTGAAATAAGTACTAATTAGAACATCCAATTCAACATAATTATATTAATTGATATTAATCAAATGAAAAATTAATACTACTACTTAGTTTTGACTAACTTACTATTTTAATAGTTGACAGTTAAGCAAGTAACTTAATGAATATGAGCGATTCTAAGCGAGACGAATTAGCGACGCACGACGTGCAAACACGATGTGCGCAACGCGCGGACACAAACGACTTAGCACGCGGACAACGCGCGATACGCGCGAACGGCACGCGGCAAGGCGCGCGACACACGCGAACGGCACATGACAACGCGTGCGAACAACACGCGCAACACTCGCGAACGACACGCGACGACGTGCACGAAACAACACCGCGGCACGCGCGGACCGACATGCGGAACTAATAATTAAACAACATGATTAAACTAAATAGTTATTAATAAATAACATTTCAGTTAAGGTTAATCATATTGGTGACTAATTATAAATGCGCAAATCGAATTACTAAATTAGGTTTTTAAATTGAAACGTCGTTCTAGTAGTCACTGGTTAAACAAACGTTTAACTAAATTAAATAAAATGTGCAAAAATTGGGATAAATATTTCTAAATTAAGATAATTTTAATACGAATCTAACGCAACTTGAATGGATCGAATCGGGTTTAAAACGCAAAAGTTATGAATGTTTTAAACCATACTGTAATTCGCGCGGACTAAATTACAGAACTGCCATCTTCTTCTTCCTCTCCTCATCTTCTTCCTCTCATCCATGGAAGAGAAAGGAGGGGAAGAGGAGAGGGCTGCGCAGGGGAGGTCGAGGCCGGGCCGGCCGGGGGCGGGCGCGGGCGCACCGGGCGCGAGGTGCGCGGCCACCGCTGTCGGGAGGGGTGCGCGCGGGCGTGGGGCGCGGGAGCACGAGCGCCACCGTCGGCCACCACCGCCGCCGCCGGGAGGGGGAAAGGGGCGCTGCAGGGGAGGGGAAACGGAGGGGGGAGGGGTGCCGCCCCGGGGAAGGTAAGGGGAGAGTGGGAGATGCTCTGCACGGACGAGAAAACGAAGAAAACCTAGATGAAACAATGGAGGTTTCTCACCGGGGAAGAAGACCCTCGCCGGAGCCGAGAGGAAATCCGTCGATTGCCGGAGATTCGGGGATCCAATCGACGAACCGAACGCGCTGTGACGAAGCCCTCGACGAGACGAACGCAGCGGTACCCTCAGATTCCGTAGACGGTGCACGAATTGGGAGTAATTGCTCGCCGGAGTTGTCGCCGGAGTTGGAACCGCCTCGAACTTCGGCGAGCAATACCGGGAGCTAGGGATTGGATTTGGAGAAAACGTTTCGTGTTCTGGAACGGGCTCGACGAGATGAAGCCGGACATGTATATATACCTAGGGTTTGGACGAGATAAAAATTCGGTTAAAATTCGGATTTTACCATTTTTAAAATTCGGAAAAGCCTAGAAATCCATATTTTATGCTCAAAATATTATATATGCTTTCAAAAATTCCAGAAAAATTCCTATAAATATTTTGGCACCTAATGAACTCAAAAAACATAATTAGAATTTCTAAAAACATTTTTAAGGTCCCCAAATAAATAGATTTTGGTTTCCGGAAAATAGAAAAATATTCTGAAAAATATGAAAATTTACCGAGCGCTTCTATAAGATATATTAACATGTTTCAAACACATTTTGCACTTAGAAACACCATGCAACGGCATGAATGCAACAACCAAAGTGCCTCTAGGGCTCATTCCACTAGGTTTACGCTAATATAAAATAAAATGATTCTCCATTTTTAAGGAAAAGAGAAAGGAAAGCGAAGAACTGAGAGAGTAACACCTGAATTTGGTGGATATTAGAAAAGAAATTTTATACCCCCAAATTCAGGGTGTTACAGGGATCGACAACGTCTTCCCCGCGTGGTGGAAGAACAACCTTCGAGCTCGCCCCGTCCTCTTCCCCGCCGACGGAGGAGGAGGCAGGGCAACCAAGGCCAAGCAGGAGGCGGTGCCTCGTCGGCCGTCGAGCGAGTCGACAACGCCAGCACTCCAACGGGGGGCGCGCCGGGCATCGACCTCGCGCTTGAGACGAAGACAAGCGCTGTCTCCCCGCGACACGCCAATCCCGAGCAAACGGACGACGCCAGCGCGCTCGCGAAAGGCTTGCTGGGCGTCGCCCTCATACCTGAGACGACGGTGCAGTCAGTCCCCGACGTGACTTCATCAACGCCCATCGACCAAGAGGTACCGACCGATTCCCATCCCACGCCTTTCGGATTCAGCCTCGACCCGCCTAGCGGCTCCGCTTTGGCGGACGCTCTCGCAGAGGCGAATCCGAACCCTCTAGGGTTTTGTATGCGGTCACCTTGGGACCGGTTGACGGACGTCTCGACCTACGGGCCCTCTGGGTCCGAGAAAGACGACGAGCCCAGCTGCTGTTGGGATTTCTCCGGACTTGGCAACCCCAGTGCCATGCGGGACTTCATGATCGCATGCGACTACTGCCTTTCCGACTGTTTCGACGGTAGCCGTAGCCTCGGCGACGAGGACTGCGGCCCGAGCCGCGAATGTTTCCACGTCGATCTGGGGGGTCCCTCCGAAGGCAACCATCTCGGCATGCCGAAGGACGGTGATCTCCCTAGGCCGGTGCCTCGCGCTGACATCCCGCGGGAGCTAGCTGTGGTCCCTGTTCCGGCAGGGGGTCACGACCCACAACTCAAGCAAATCCGCGGGGTGCAGGCCAGGCTCGACGAAGGAGCAGGAGCGCTTGAGCCGATCCGCCGAAACGTCGGGCAGGCATGGGCGGGCCAATCTCCGGCCAGAGAAATGCGTCATCTACCCCAGGGCTTCCAGCACCGCATCGCCGATGATGTCAAGGTCAGGCCGCCACCCGCATCCAGTGGGGTCGGCCATAACCTGGCTGCAGCAATAATGCTCCTCCGCGCGATGCCAGAGCCATCAACCACCAAGGGGCGGCGAATCCAGGGAGAGCTCAAGGATCTCCTGGAAGGTGCCGTGGTCCGGCGGGCCGAGAGCTCCGCCTCCCGAAGGCAGGAGTACCCCTCGGAACATCATGCCGCGACTTCCCGATTCATGCGGGAAGCCTCGGTCTACACCGGGCGCACGCGCAATACAGCGCCTGCGGCCCCGGGTCACCTCGGCAACGAGCACCATCACCGCGACCGTCGGGCCCACCTCGACGAGAGGGTGCGCCGAGGCTAACACCCCAGGCGTGGGGGACGCTACGACAGCGGGGAGGATCGGAGTCCCTCGCCCGAACCACCCGGTCCGCAGGCCTTCTGCCGGGCCATACGACGGGCGCCGTTCCCGACCCGGTTCCGACCCCCGACTACTATCACAAAGTACTCGGGGGAGACAAGATCGGAACTGTGGCTCGCGGACTACCGTCTGGCCTACCAACTGGGTGGAACGGACGATGACAACCTCATCATCCGCAACCTCCCCCTGTTCCTCTCCAACACCGCTCGCGCCTGGTTGGAGCACCTGCCTCCGGGGCAGATCTCCAACTGGGACGACCTAGTCCAAGCTTTCGCCGGCAATTTCCAGGGCACGTACGTGCGCCCCGGGAATTCCTGGGACCTCCGAAGCTGCCGACAGCATCCGGGAGAGTCTCTCCGGGACTACATCCGGCGATTCTCGAAGCAGTGCACCGAGCTGCCCAACATCACCGACTCGGATGTAATCGGCGCGTTCCTCGCCAGCACCACCTGCCGCGACCTGGTGAGCAAGCTGGGTCGCAAGACCCCCACCAGGGCGAGCGAGCTGATGGACATCGCCACCAAGTTCGCCTCCGGCCAGGAGGCGGTCGAGGCTATCTTTCGGAAGGACAAGCAGCCCCAGGGCCGCCCATCGGAAGATGCCCCCGAGGTGTCGACTCAGCGCGGCGCCAAGAAGAAGGGCAAGAAGAAGTCGCAAGCGAAACGCGACACCGCCAATGCGGACCTTGTCGCCGCCGCCGAGTACAAGAACCCTCGAAAACCCCCCGGAGGTCCCAACCTCTTCGACAAGATGCTCAAGGAGCCGTGCCCCTATCACCAGGGGCCCATCAAGCACACCCTTGAGGAGTGCGTCATGCTTCGACGCCACTTCCATAGGGCCAGGCCACCCGCGGAGGGTGGCAGGGCCCGCGACGACGGCAAGAAGGAAGATCACCAGGCAGGAGAGTTCCCCGAGGTCCGCAACTGCTTCATGATCTACGGCGGGCAAGCGGCGAACGCCTCGGCTCGGCACCGCAAGCAAGAGCGCCAGGAGGTCTGTACGGTGAAGGTGGTGGTGCCAGTCTACCTGGATTGGTCCGACAAGCCCATCACCTTCGACCAAGCCGACCACCCCGACCATGTGCCGAGCCCGGGGAAATACCCGCTCGTCGTCGACCCCGTCATCGGCGACGTCAGGCTCACCAAGGTCCTCATGGACGGAGGCAGCAGCCTCAACATCATCTACGCCGAGACCCTCGGGCTTCTGCGTATCGATCTGTCCTCGGTCCGGGCGGGCGCTGCGCCTTTCCATGGGATCATCCCCGGGAAGTGCATCCAGCCCCTCGGACAACTCAATCTTCCCGTCTGCTTCGGAACACCCTCCAACTTCCGAAGGGAGACCCTGACGTTCGAGGTGGTCGGGTTCCGAGGAACCTACCACGCGGTATTGGGGAGGCCATGCTACGCGAAGTTCATGGCCGTCTCCAACTACACCTACCTCAAGCTCAAGATGCCGGGCCCCAACGGGGTCATCACCGTCGGCTCCATGTACAAACACGCGTTCGAATGCGACGTGGAGTACGCCGAGGCCCTCGCCGAGTCCGAGGCCCTCATCGCCGACCTGGAGAGCCTCTCTAAGGAGGTGCCAGACGTGAAGCGTCATGCCGGCAACTTCGAGCCAGCGGAGACGGTTAAGTCCGTCCCCCTCGACCCTAGCAGCGACGCCTCCAAGCAAGTCTGGATCGGCTCCGGGCTCGATCCCAAATAGGAAGCAGTGCTCGTCGACTTTCTCCGCGCGAACGCCGACGTCTTCGCGTGGAGTCCCTCGGACATGCCCGGCATACCGAGGGATGTCGCCGAGCACTCGCTGGACATCCGAGTCGGAGCCCGACCCGTCAACCAGCCTCTGCGCCGATTCGACGAGGAGAAGCACAGAGCCATAGGCGAGGAGATCCACAAGCTAATGGCGGCGGGGTTCATCAAAGAGGTATTCCATCCCGAATGGCTTGCCAACCCTGTGCTTGTGAGAAAGAAAGGGGGAAATGGCGGATGTGTGTAGACTACACTGGTCTGAACAAAGCATGTCCGAAGGTTCCCTACCCTGTGCCTCGCATCGATCAGGTCATGGATTCCACTGCTGGGTGCGAAACCCTGTCTTTCCTTGATGCCTACTCAGGGTTTCACCAAATCAGGATGAAAGAGTCCGACCAGCTCGTGACCTCTTTCATCACACCCTTCGGCATGTACTGCTATGTCACCATGCCGTTCGGCTTGAGGAATGCGGGCGCGACGTACCAGCGGTGCATGAACCATGTGTTCGGCGAACACATTGGCTGCACGGTCGAGGCCTACGTCGATGACATCGTAGTCAAGACGAGGAAAGCCTTCGACCTCCTTTCTGACCTTGAAGTGACATTCCGATGTCTCAAGGTGAAAGGCGTCAAGCTCAATCCCGAAAAGTATGTCTTCGGGGTGCCCCGAGGCATGCTCTTGGGGTTCATCGTCTCCGAGCGGGGCATCGAAGCCAACCCGGAGAAGATCGCAGCCATCACCAGCATGGGGCCCATCAAGGACTTGAAAGGCGTACAGAGGGTCATGGGATGTCTCGCGGCTCTGAGCCGCTTCATCTCACGCCTCGGCGAAAGAGGTCTACCTCTGTACCGCCTCTTAAGGAAGGCCGAGTGCTTCACTTGGACCCCTGAGGCCGAGGAAGCCCTCGGGAACCTGAAGGCGTTCCTCACGAAGGTGCCTATCTTGGTGCCCCCAGCTGCCGGAGAAGCCCTCTTGGTCTACGTCGCCACGACCACTCAGGTGGTTAGCACCGCGATTGTGGTCGAGAGGCAAGAAGAGGGGCATGCATTGCCCGTCCAGAGGCCAGTCTACTTCGTCAGCGAGGTACTGTCCGAAACCAAGATCCGCTACCCACAAGTTCAGAAGCTGCTATACGCGGTAATCCTGACACGGCGGAAGTTGCGACACTACTTCGAGTCTCATCCGGTAACTGTGGTGTCATCCTTCCCCCTGGGGGAGATCATCCATTGCCGAGAGGCCTCGGGTAGGATTGCAAAGTGGGCGGTGGAAATCATGGGCGAAACAATCTCGTTCGCCCCTCGGAAGGCCATCAAATCCCAGGTCTTGGCGGACTTCGTGGCTGAATGGGTCGACACCCAGCTACCAACAGCTCCGATCCAACCGGAGCTCTGGACCACGTTCTTCGACGGGTCGCTGATGAAGACAGGAGCCGGCGCAGGCTTACTCTTCATCTCGCCCCTCGGGAAGCACCTACGCTACGTGCTATGCCACCACTTCCCGGCGTCCAACAATGTAGCTGAGTACGAGGCTCTGGTCAACGGGTTGCGGATTGCCGTCGAGCTAGGGGTCCGACGCCTCGACGCTCGCGGTGACTAGCAGCTCGTCATCGACCAAGTCATGAAGAACTCCCACTGCCGCGACCCGAAGATGGAGGCCTACTGCGATGAGGTTCGGCGCTTGGAAGACAAGTTCTATGGGCTCGAGCTCAACCACATCGCTCGGCGCTACAACGAGACTGCGGACGAGCTGGCTAAAATAGCCTCGGGGCGAACAACGGTTCCCCCGGACGTCTTCTCCCGAGATCTGCATCAACCCTCCGTCAAGATCGATGACGCGCCCGAGCCTGAGGCACCCTCGGCCCAGCCCGAGGTTCCCTCGGCACAGTCCGAGGCACCCTCGGCTCGGCCCGAGGCACCCTCGGTTCGGTCTGAGGTACCCTCGGCCCCCGAGAGCGAGACGCTGCACGTCGAGGCGGAGCAAAGCGGGGTCACGCCTGATCAAAACTGGTAGACCCCGTACCTACAATATCTCCACCGAGGAGAGCTACCCCTCGACCGAGCCGAAGCTCGGCGGTTGGCGCGGCGCGCCAAGTCGTTCGTCGTGCTGGGAGAAGGGAAGGAGCTCTACCACCGCAGCCCTTCAGGCATCCTCCAGCGATGCATCTCCACCACCGAAGGTTAGGAACTCCTCCGAGAAATACACTCGGGGGCTTGCGGCCACCACGCAGCACCTCGAGCCCTTGTCGGAAATGCTTTCCGACAAGGTTTCTACTGGCCAACGGCGGTGGCTGACGCCACTAGAATTGTCCGCGCCTGCGAAGGGTGTCAGTTTTATGCAAGGCAGACCCACCTGCCCGCTCAGGCTCTGCAGACGATACCCATCACATGGCCTTTTGCTGTGTGGGGTCTGGACCTCGTCGGCCCCTTGCAGAAGGCATCCGGGGGCTACACGCACCTGTTGGTCGCCATCGACAAATTTTCCCAGTGGATCGAGGTCCGACCCCTAAACAGCATCAGGTCCGAGCAGGCGGTGGCGTTCTTCACCAACATCATCCATCGTTTCGGGATCCCGAACTCCATCATCACCGACAACGGCACCCAGTTCACCGGCAGAAAGTTCCTGGACTTCTGCGAGGATCACCACATCCGGGTGGACTGGGCCGCCGTGGCTCATCCCATGACGAATGGGCAAGTAGAGCGTGCCAACGGCATGATTCTACAAGGACTCAAGCCTCGGATTTACAACGACCTCAACAAGTTCGGCAAGCGATGGATGAAGGAACTCCCCTCAGTGGTCTGGAGCCTGAGGACGACACTGAGCCGAGCCACGGGCTTCACGCCGTTCTTTCTAGTCTATGGGGCCGAGGCCATCTTGCCCACAGACCTGGAATACGGTTCCCCGAGGACGAGGGCCTATGCCGACCAAAGCAACCAAGCTAGTCGAGAAGACTCGCTGGACCAACTGGAAGAGGCTCGGGACAAGGCCTTACTACACTCGGCGCGGTACCAGCAGTCCATGCGACGCTACCACGCCCGAGGGGTCCGGTCCCGAGACCTCCAGGTGGGCGACCTGGTGCTTCGGCTGCGACAAGACGCCCGAGGTCGACACAAGCTCACGCCCCCCTGGGAGGGGCCGTTCGTCATCGCCAAAGTTCTGAAGCCCGGAACGTACAAGCTGACCAACAGTCAAGGCGAGGTCTACAGCAACGCTTGGAACATCCAACAGCTACGTCGCTTCTACCCTTAAGATGTTTTCAAGTTGTTCATATACCTCGCTCCCACGCAAAATTTAGTCATCAAGGGAGGGTCAGCCTTGCCTCGGCAAAGCCCGACCCTCCCTCGGGAGCTAAAAGGGGGTAACCCCCTCTGCGTCGAAATTTTCCTCGAAAAAAGATCTTTCCTGCCAGAATGTCTTTCGTGCTTTTCGACTACTTCGAAAGTGGATCCTGAAAACGATGGAGTACACGAAAGCAACCAAGGCTGACCGAGCCAAGGGACTCCTACGCCTCCAGGATACGGATACCTCACTCATCACCTTCTGCCATAAGTAACTCACGTTCGGATAAGTGATTCCGCGGACCGAACAAGTCTTCACGTTCGGAAGCTCTTCTGCCGGAGCGATTCTTCGAGCCTTCTCGACTGCGTCGGTGACAGAACCCCATGGACGGGTAAGAGTGCGCGTAAGCGGCAAGGCCGACCGAGCCGAGGGAATCCTACGCCTCCGGGATACGGATACCTCACTCATCACCTTCCATGAGAAGCAACTCTCGCTCGCACAGACAGTTCTGTTACCGACGAAAAAGTTTAGATACTCGAAACAAGAGGAAAGGAGACGCGGCTTTACAGTACGGCGAGGGTGTGTTTCGGCCTCGGCGGCCGCAGAAAACACACGCTACAAGATAATCCGATCCTACAGGCTTGGATCTTGACGGCTAAAGGGAGCAGCAGCGCCCTCGGCGTCGACAACACCTTCGGCGAGGTCTGACCTAGCCTCGGACGGCGACACGGTCCAAGGGTCTCCGCTCTGAAGGACAACGTCATCACCAAGCCCGGGCCATCGCCGCCAGGGTCTTCCCCGAGAATCCGGCCCGAGCAGGCGGCTCGGCCGGTCACCCCGGGGCCTCGGCCAGCTGTCCCCCAAGGACATCAGCCCGGCCCGAGGCCTCGGTAGATCAATTCCGGCGTCGGTCCCGCCAACGGACGACCCAGCCAGGCTCCGGCCGACCAGGTTTTCTTTTTTGAGCCAACTCTGCCTCTGTTCGCGCGGACACCGTTACCCCTGGCCTCGGCTCATCGAAGAGCGGCCGAGGGGTTCCTCTAACTAAGCAAGGGAAGCCTCGGACAACAAGGCTGACCGAGCCGAGGGACTCCTACGCCTCCGGGATACGGATACCTCACTCGTCACCTTAACACGGGGCGACTCACGCTTGGTGAAGCGGTTCAGACAACCAACAGGCGAGTCTTAGTGCTCGAAAATGAGGAAAAAACACGGCTCCGTGCCGAATTTACATACATGTTCAGGCCTCGACAGCCACAATGAACAAAAACACTGGCATTCGAAGTGCCATTACAAACGGAACTCCGGTTCCACCTCCGCAGGTACGAACAACCCCACGCGACTGGGGGGCCTGCGGAGCAACAGAAGACCGACGAACGGCTCGCCGTCGCCCGCCCCAGCAGCGGCGACGATGAAGACTTCTGCTCCGGGGGGCCGAACAGCAGCAGCGATGACCTCAGGGTGGATGCTGCTGCCAGGAGGCCCCCGCCCGTGCCCAAACTCGTGAGGCAAGGACGGGCAGAAGGCCGTAGAGTTGGAGGTCGGTCTGCGGGTGGCGCCGGCAAGCTCGTCGGCGGCGGAACTTCTTCCAGCTGCCGTGGTGGAAGGCGGCACCGGGAGCGGCTCCGAAGCTGCTCGGCTCAGAGAGCCAGGCACGCTGCAGCTGCTAGCGCCACGGACGACTCCCGCCCTTCCCCCCGGTCACTGAGGGAAGGAGCGGGCCACCGCACACGCGGGGGCCGACCCCAACTCGGCACACTCCCCTCCCCAGCCCTGGTGATGAAAATCCTTGAGGCTGAGGGAGGGGCAGAGGCCGCGGCCCGGTTCGCTCTCCCCCGCCATAGAACTGGAGGTCACCATCTTGGGTGACCGCCGGTGGAGGGGTGCAGCCAGGCTGCATGATGAAAATCCTTGAAGCCGAACGACGGCTGAAAGGTACCAACTCCCGCGGAGTTGCGTTCCTCCAACGATGAAGCGGAAAGACGGCGGATATCCCCCATCCGGGGGCTTGGAAGGTGGAAAGACACGAAGCATGAGGGAGCGCGAAGACACGGTCGCCTTCCAAGAGGGTCACCCTCCTTTTAAAGGCGACTCTCCCTACTTGCGTCCCCAGCCGTCGTGGGCTGAGTCTTCTCCAACACGCTCCAAGGTCCTCCCCTACGGCGTGGGGGCTGGGTCCCACATGTCATGCAAGCCGGCCCAGAGGAGAAGAAGCCAAACCACCATGCGCGGTGCGTGCAACCGCCCAGCGGTTACAAGCGGCTCTCCACTTTTGCCCAGACCAGCGGGCGAAAGGGCGGGCAGCCATGCAGGCGGCATGCAACCGCGCCAAGTGGGCGCACTTCTCCGACTCCCAACACGCCCAGCATGGAGGCCTAGGCCCACGCGTCATGCAACCGGCGCGCCGAATGCCTCGTGCATGCAACTGCACCACCGCTTGCGCCACCACCACACCTCCTCGACTGCGGAACTAATACCGCGACTCGAGGCGACCCGGCGCACGACCCAGCGGCGCCAGCCTGGCGCGACGGTCAATGCGGCCAAAAATGGGCCAGCAGTAATGGTGGTGGCAGGCAGGCAGGAGCAGCGGTCACGTCGACAGCCAAGCTTATGTCCTATCCGGGGGCAGCGAGAGAACCCTCTTCCACGGTGTGCAGACAATGCGCCCGTGTTCCGTTCCTCGAACGGCTCGCGCACGCGCAACGGCTGCCCCGCGAACCACTCGCCCCGTCGCATTAACTCCGCGGCGGGACAGGCGGCGCCTCAGGCAGGAGAAGCGAGCGACGCTTCGCCTTCGCCATAATGACCGCGTCAAAAAAGGTACGCCGCGTCGTTCGATTTCATATCCTTTTCCTTTTTTCCTCTTTCTCTCTCTTGCAACAGGGACCGGGAAAGGGGGATACCCCGAAAAGGACCCTTCCCCGTGAAGGAACCAGGCTCCGAGCCTCCCTACTGATCAGAGGTTTGAAGGCTGGCCCCTCGGAAGGGTTCAACAGCCGCCTCAGAGCACGTGGGCCCCACACCCACTACTGGTCAGAGGTTCGAAGGCCGGCCCCTCGGAAGGGTTCAACGGCCGCCTCAGGCTACTCGGGCTCCGCGCCCACTACTGATCAGGGGTTCGAAGGCTGGCCCCCGAAGGGTTCACAGCCGCCTTAGACACAGAGCGAGGGATGACCATGGGTACGTTCGATACATAACCAAGGCTCGGGCTGCGCTCCCGAGGTACCCTAGGACATTTCCGAGACCGGTGGGAACGATCTTGTAACGGAATCCCATCAGAGGGAGGCATCGTGCCCTCGGACCCCATCGCCAGGGGACCGGGTCCGGCAGATCACCCGCAGGTACTTTTGGGCGCGCCTCTGGGCCTCTAGCCGACCCCTAACGAATGGGGCACGGACGTCCGCTCGGACCACCCGCCTGCAGCTCACCGGAGACACCATGTTCGGCGCCCACCGAGGGCAACATGGCGCTCTCCCCCCTCCTCCTTGCGGAAAGGCGACGCAGGGGTGTATGTAAAAAAGTCGAGTCTGTCCCTGATCGCCCTCTCGCCCTGTGCAGAGGCTCGGGGGCTGCTCTCGCAAACCCGACTCCGGCCAAGCCATTGACAGCGTCAACATACCAGCCCGAGAACTTGGGACCCGACCATACACCCGGGCTACGGCCAGCTCGCATGAGGGAACGACCAGACCAGCCGAAGCATTGCGCGAGGCATTAAGACCTTGGAGGAGTCAAACCACTCCTCCGAGGCCTCGGGGGCTACACCCGGCGGGTGCGCTCGCGCGCACCCGCCGGAACAAAATGCAACCGAGAAAGGCTGGTCCCCTTGCAAAAAAGTGCGACGAAAGCCTCCAAGCGAGTGCTAACACTCGCTTCGAGGCTCGGGGGCTACTGTCGGGGACCATAATTAGGGGTACCCTCAAGGCTCCTAATTCTCAGCTGGTAACCCCCATCAGCATAAAGCTGCAAAGGCCTGATGGGTGCGAATAAGTCAGGGATCATTCCATTCGAGGCACCCGATCACGCCTCGCCCGAGCCTAGCCTCGGACAAGGGCAGTCGACCCCAGAGGATCTCCGCCTCGCCCGAGGCCCCCCTCCAGCGGCGAACATATTTCCGGCTCGCCCGAGGCCCTGTCTTCGCCAAGAAGCAACCCTGACCAAATCGCCGCACTGACCGGCCAAATCGCAGGAGCATTTAATGCAAAGGTGGCCTGACACCTTTACCCTGACGCGCGCCCCTCAGCCGACAGAGCCGAAGTGAGCGCCGTCACTTCGCCGCTCCACTGACCGGTCTGACAGAAAGACAGCGCCGCCTGCGCCGCTCCGATTGCGGTGCCACTTGGCAGAGTGAGGCTGACAGGCAGTCAGGCCCAGCCGCGCGCACCATAGGAAGCTCTGCTCCGCCCGACCCAGGGCTCGGACTCGGGCTATGCCTCGGAAGACGGCGAACTCCGCTCCGCCCGACCCAGGGCTCGGACTCGGGCTAAGCCCTAGAAGACGGCGAACTCCGCTCCGCCCGACCCAAGGCTCGGACTCGGGCTAAGCCTCGGAAGACGGCGAACTCCGCTCCACCCGACCCAGGGCTCGGACTTGGGCTCAGCCCCAGAAGACGACGAACTCCGCTTCGCCCGACC
Organism: Zea luxurians; assembly: GCA_029449295.1. Classification (NCBI taxonomy): domain Eukaryota; kingdom Viridiplantae; phylum Streptophyta; class Magnoliopsida; order Poales; family Poaceae; genus Zea; species Zea luxurians. Next base: position 33,375,290 of record JAOPSE010000016.1, on the reverse strand, counting down.
CTAGGACTCAAATTCCGCCCTGACCTCAGCCAACGGCCTCCGCCTCGCCCAACCTAGGGGCTCAGACTCGACCCTGGCCACGAAAGACGGACTCGACCTAGGAGGAGCCTCCACATCGCCCCAACCTAGGGCGCAGGCCAGCCACGTCAACAGGAGGCGCCATCATTACCCTACTCCGAGCTGACTCGGGCTACGGGGAACAAGACCGGCGTCCCATCTGGCTCGCTCCGCCAGATAGGCAATGATGGCGCCCCGCACGCTCCTTGACGACGGCGGCTCTCGGCCCCCTTATGGAAGCAAGGGGACGTCAGCAAGGACTCGACGGCCCCGACAGCTGTCTCTCCGCCAGGCTCCAGCGCACCTTCGACGGCCACGACATCACACAAACCGGGCGCCAAAATCTCTCCGGCCGCCACGATGGCGTGTACTTAGGGCGCTAGTTCTCCTCCGCTAGACACGTAGCACTCTGCTACACCCCCATTGTACACCTGGATCCCCTCCTTACGCCTATAAAAGGAAGGACCAGGGCCCTCTTAGAGAGGGTTGGCCGCGCGGGGACGAGGACGAGACAGGCGCTCGCGTGAGGCCGCTCGCTCCCTCCCCCGTGTGGACGCTTGTAACCCCCTACTGCAAGCGCACCCGACCTGGGCGCGGGACGAACACGAAGGCCGCGGGATTTCCACCTCTCTCTCGCCCATCTCCGGCCACCTCACTTTCCCCCCTTCTCGTTCCGCCTCGTGTCGACCCATCTGGGCTGGGACACGCGGCGACACTTCACTCGTCGGCTCAGGGACCCCCAGTTTCGAAACGCCGACAATATTGCAGTAACCACCTCAACCAAGCATGCAATGTTCTTTATACCTGAGGAGTTTGTTGGTGATAACATCCGGGTGGTTAGAGATTTTCCGGATGTCTTTCCAGAGGAGTTACCAGGGATGCCACCGGATAGGGAAGTTGAGTTTGTTATTGATCTTTTACCTGGAACTGCCCCTATTTCTAAACGACCATACAGGATGGCTGTAGAAGAACTAAAGGAGCTTAAGAAGTAGTTAACTGGGTTATAGGAAGCGGGGTACATTCGTCCGAGTTCCTCAGCTTGGGGAGCACCGGTACTATTTGTACAGAAGAAGGATGGTTCGCAACGGATGTGTGTGGACTATAGGTCACTTAATGATGTTACTGTGAAGAACAAGTATCCATTACCCCGTATTGAGGATTTGTTTGATCAGATGAGAGGTGCCAGGGTATTCTCGAAGATTGATCTCCGATCGGGATACCATCAGATGAAGATTAGACCATCAAATATTCCTAAGACGGCTTTCTCAACCCGATATGGATTATATGAGTTTACTGTTATGTCATTTGGATTAACCAATGCACCAGCTTATTTCATGAATTTGATGAATAAGGTGTTTATGGAGTATTTAGACAGATTCGTCGTGGTGTTCATCGACGATATTCTTATCTATTCTAAGAGTGAAAGTGATCATGAACAACATCTAAGGTTGGTGCTACAGAAGTTGTGAGATAATCAACTCTATGCTAAGTTCAGCAAGTGCGAGTTTTGGATTGACAAGGTGCCATTCCTTGGTCATATTATTTCTAATGGAGGAATAGCAGTGGATCCTGCTAAGGTCAAGGAGATTATGGAGTGGGGAGTGCCCACTACAGTTACTGAGATTCGGAGTTTCTTAGGACTTGCAGGATATTATCGGAGATTTATTGAGGGGTTCTCTAAGATTGCCAAGCCTATGACCTCACTTTTGGAGAAAGGAAGAGAATTCAAGTGGGATGAGAAATGCCAAGAGAGCTTTGATCAGTTGAAGGAGAGATTGATGTCACCACCAGTATTGATTATGCCAGATCTACAGAAAGGATTTGATATTTATTGTGATGCATGTGGCCAAGGATTGGGATGTGTGCTCATGCAAGAAGGACATGTGATCGCTTATGCATCTCGTCAGTTGCGGAAACATGAACTGAACTACCCTACACATGACTTGGAGCTGGCAGCAGTTGTGCATGCACTTAAGATTTGGAGACACTACATTATGGGAACTAAGTGCCAAGTATACACGGATCATAAGAGCTTGAAGTACATATTCACTCAGAAGGATCTCAACCTTAGGCAACACCGTTGGTTGGAGCTTATTAAGGATTATGACTTGGAGATTCATTACCACCCAGGCAAGGCAAATTTGGTTGCAAATGCCTTGAGTCGGAAGGAGCATGTTCTCTCCGCTTTCCTTGTCCAGCTACCTGATGAATTAGCAAAAGATTTTGAGAGGCTCAACCTGGGAATTGTTACATATATGGAAGGAGTTACCATTGAATTGGAACCTACCTTGGAGCAGGAAATTCGTAAAGGTCAGGTTGGTGATGCCAAAATCCAGGAGATCAAGGATCTGATAACAGAGGGTAGAGGCCCGGATTTCACAGAGGATGAGCAAGGCACGGTATGGTTCAAGAATCAGATTTGTGTTCCCGACATTGATAGTCTTTGGGAAACCATATTGAAGGAGGCACATGACTCAGTTTATTCTATCCACCCTGGGAGTACTAAGATGTATCAGGATTTGAAGCAAAAATATTGGTGGTATGGATTGAAGAGAGATGTGGCTGCACATGTGGCTATGTGCGATGTGTGCCAAAGAGTTAAGGCTGAACACCAGAGGCCAGCCGGACTACTGCATCCACTGAAGATACCTGAGTGGAAATGGGAAGAGATTGGCATGGACTTCATTGTTGGATTACCCCGCACGTCTGCTAGATATGATTCTATATGGGTGATTGTGGATAGGCTGACTAAAGTAGCCCACTTTATTCTAGTGAAGACCACGTATTCAGGAGCCAAGTTGGCAGAATTGTACATGGCATGGATTGTCTGTCTGCATGGTGTGCCAAAGAAGATTGTGTCGAACCGGGGATCATAGTTTACCTCTCGGTATTGGAAGAAGTTGCACGAATCCTTGGATACAAGATTGAACTTTAGTTCGGCTTACCATCCACAGACTGATGGGCAGACTGAGAGAACTAACCAAGTGCTGGAAGATATGTTAAGAGCTTGTGCCCTTAAACATGGTGGAAGTTGGGACAAGAGTCTACCTTATGCAGAGTTCTCTTACAATAAAAGCCATCAGGCCAGTTTGAAGATGTCACCGTTTGAGGCTTTGTATGGCAGAAAGTGCAGGACTCCATTGTATTGGGATCAAACTAGTGAAAGGAGGTTGTTTGGGCCTGAGATTATACAAGAAGCAGAGGAGCAAGTCCAGCAAATAAGGGAGAATTTGAGAACTGCACAATCCAGGCAGAAAAGCTATGCTGACACCCGAAGAAGACTGCTAGAGTTCAAAGAGGGAGATTATGTCTATTTGAGGGTGTCACCACTCAGGGGTATGAGAAGATTCAAAGTCAAAGGAAAGTTGTCCCCTCGCTTTATTGGACCCTTCTTAATCTTAAAGCGAGTGGGAGAGGTTGCATACCAATTGGAGTTACCGGATCATCTTGCGGATGTTCATGATGTCTTTCATGTATCTCAGCTAAAGAAATGTCTCAGGGTGCCTGAAGAGCAGCTACCAATGGAAGACCTTAGTGTTCAAGAGGATTTGACTTATGCTGAGTACCCCATCAAGATTTTGGATACTTTGACTCGTGTCACAAGGAATAAGGTTATAAAGATGTGCAAAGTGCAATGGAGCCACCACGGTGAAGATGAAGCAACTTGGGAAAGAGAAGAAGAGCTTCGCATAGATTTTCCCCACCTTTTCCCTAGATCTTCCTAAATCTCGAGGACGAGATTATTTTTAAGGGGGGTAGGATTTGTAATACTCAAAGTTGAATAAAAGGATTGTATAGTAAATCCCTCATTTTATGTGCCTTATTTGCATCATAAAAAAAGCATATATATAATTAAGGGTTATTAATTAAAATAAATGATAAAAAAAGAATATGCATCATGTTGGATATTTTTGTTTGCTTGTGCATTTAAATAACAATAACAATAACAGTGGAAACAAAAGAATGACTTGGAATATAGAATCAACCCCAATTTAGACTTAGGGTTAAAATTAGAGAGAGAAGAGAGAAATACTATACAAATATAAGGAAAAATATATAAATATATATATATATAATTAAATGCATCTGTTCATGATGGTGCTTGAATTTTAGCAATTCACCTAAGCATGAACTGCACAACAACATTTGAATTCAAATTGAAATTTGAAATAAGGAAAAAAAAGAAAAAGGAAAAGGAATAAAACCTCACATGGGCCGGCTTACCACGTTTTGGCCCACTAGGGAAAGTCGTCCGCACAGCCCAGTCACCACCGGGCGCCGACTACCTGGCCCCGCATGTCAGCCACCGTCTCTCCCGCGCTAACGTCGCTGCCGCAGTTAGTGACTTGCCGGACCCACACGTCTGTGACTCACCCCCGTGCCTTGCGCCGCTGGCTGTCACTCAGGCTCGCGGGTCAGTCGCTATGTTGCACTATCCTGCACCGCGTGCACGCCTCGCTGTCGGGCGGGCCCCACCAGTCAGGTGGCTCCGCTAATGTCGCGCCTTGGGTCAGCCACCTCCACCATGGCCGCTACGCGCCGCGCATGGCGGAACCGCATGCCGCACCGGGCGGCATAAAACTCCCCCACCTCGCGGCAATTTCCGTCCCGTCCAGTCGTTTCCCCCTCCATTGACCCTTGCACGCAAACACAGAGCATCGCCGCCGCGCACCGCACGAGAGAAGAAGCCGCCACCGTCGAACGCCGGAATCGCGGGCACTCGGGGCTGCCGTGGTTCAACATATCGCGGCCCCGTGAACCATAGAAGCTTCTACCGCCTCTGATTGCGCCGTTGCCACCGCTACGCCGGCACAATTGCACGCTGTGGTTTGCGCAGTCATCGTCGTGCCGTGAGTCATCGTCAGCGAGCCTCTACGTCGCGCAATCCCTCGGTATGAAACTCTTGCAGCGTTCCCTTGTTCCTTAGCTACGCGTAGCACCGATTAGCTAGGGTTTGGGGCAGTGGGCGGCCACCGGGGATCCGCCGGAGTCTTCTCCGCTGCAGGGGGGACTCACCGCCGTCACTCAGCCAGGTAGAGGAAGGGGACAACGTTGGGATCGTTGATCTAATAGCGTACGGTCCCGATTGAATGTGTCGTACCCGTTCGCGGCTTTTCGGTTTGGTCCGTTCATCTAGATCGAACGGATGGAAACAAATCTAGAGTAATAAAATCCTCCCCGTCACTTTTGCATCCAACGGTTTTCATTGCGTACCGATTCGAGATCACGCCGATCTAATCCAGACCCTAGATCTGAGAGCGGACGACCAGAATATCCCCGTACTCCTTTGGCTAGCGCAATTTGCAAAAGAGACCACACAGTCTTAGGTAATCAACCCGCTATCCATCGCTAGTGCCCTGAGTCTTGAGAATTCTTTCACCGTGAACCCTGCGCTTTCTGGAATTCAAGGCCCAGTCCAGAGAAGGTTAAAAATAGAGAAATAATATTAGAAATTCGTTTTTAATACAAAAACAAATATAGAAACTTGTAAAATGCATAGAAAATTCATTTTAGCTCCAAATTGAACCATTCCAATTTCTAAAATTTTGTAATTTTATTCTCCATCACTTAGAGTCTCTGTTTTGTCATGAAAACAGAAAGAAAATTAATTCCTCGCTTAATCCTATTTTAAGCACATAAAAACCTTTGGAAATTCATATCTTAAAATCTATAACTCCAAAATTAACGATTCTTGTTCCTAGGTTCTCATTTTAATGTGTAGATTTTTATTGTGTATTTTATTGACATGTTTGGTGCAATGTTAATTTTTGCTATACTATGTATGTATTGTGTTGATGCGAGTAGACGAGCAAGCCACTGTGGATTCTGAGATTCAACAAGTAGAAGTAGCTGAGCAGGAGCTCATTGAAGGCAAGTTGTGCCCTTGATCACTTACTTTTCCCAGCCATGTTCTTATTAATTTTAATGATCTGCATAGGTTAATTTTGATGGGATCCTTTAGGTTACCCCAGTTTTGGTTATCTTTATACCTTGTTCACCACTGAAATATTTTTGGGTAGTACTTGCTATTGCTTTATGTGGATTGGGTATGAAGATACACTACTCATGATTATTCTGTTATTATCTTATTATTATTATTGTTCATGTTAAGATCATTAAATTAATGGGAACATGGAGCGACCACCCGGGAAAACAGTGCTACCACAAGGGTTTAATGGGACGCCCTTGGCTGATTAACTAGGAAAGCTAGTGGAGGTCTTCCTTACCCGAAAGGGGCAAGAGCAGTAGGGGAGTGGTCAGTGTAGGGAGGTCCTTGGGTTGATTTTGCTGCGATGGTGGTCAGGCGAGGGATTCCTGCACTGGAGCTTCCTATAAACTGTAGCGGGATTTCTGAAGCTAGTGGAACTTTATAAAGGCCTCGTAGTGTTACCCTGCCTCGCCTCCTCGGTAGAGGTGTATGGGATTGGCTGTCTCTTGGCAGACGGGTAACATAACTTATGGGTAAAGATGTGCAACCTCTGCAGAGTGTAAAACTAGTATACTAGCCGTGCTCACGGTCATGAGCGGCTCAGACCCTCACATGATTAATTTATGGAACTTAAAATTAATTGGACATTTGCATTGCATTTGGGATTATTGTACTATTACTTTTCTTTATTATTATTAAGGTTTGGTATTTACTTACACTTAGTAATTGCTAATAAAATTTTGACCAACTTATAAAAGCAATGCTCAGCCTCAGCCTTTATTTCATTGATCAGCCTTACACTTCATGAACTCCCACCTTTGGTGAGTTCATGTCACATTATTCCCCACGACTTGTTGAGCTATGAACGTATGTGAGCTCACTCTTGCTGTCTCACACCCCCCCTACAGGAGAAGAACAGGTGGTCGAAGAGGAGCCGCCTAACACTGAGGCATTCGACTTGATCTAGGTGGCGTTTCTCAGTTGACATTGGCGCCAACGATCCTTAGTTCGTTTTATATTCATTTTTTTATTTTGTAATAAGTCTTCTGCTTTGTAATAAATACTCTGATGTTTTGTGACATTTATCTCTATACACTCTGTTATTATATATGTTGTCTTCTTGGCGCATGTATGAGATGCACCCGGCGTTGTCCCTTAAAACCGGGTGTTACACGATGCTGCCACATGGCCTACTGCCCGTGATGTAAGCCAGCAGGCGGAGCCAGACGTAAGGCCTCTGGGCCACGTATTTATTGCAGAGGAGGCGCGCCGCCTGTCAAGCTAGCAGGTGATGTGCCGCTTCAGCATTAAATACGCCTTGTCTACTCCACTGACAAGCGATGTGCCACCTCAGCATTTAATGTGCCCTGTCCACTCTGCTGACGGGCGGCGGCCAGGCCATCCTGCAGGTGGCGTGCCCGTCTGCTCCGGTGGCAGGCAGTACGCCCGTGCTGCGGCATACACTATGCTCATCATCACTCGTACGTTGCGAGCGAAGCTTCGCTGCACGCCGATACTACGCAAGCTGCGGATATCAAGGCACAAGGAGATTGCACTGGAAACCGGCATTAGTTGTCCCAAGTATTACATTCGTTATGTCCCCGGGCCCGCATGTCGGGGCTCAGCACCCTTATACGTGCCCCCTTTGAGCTATTAAAGGGGAGGCACACGACGTTACAAGACACACTTAGATCCACACAGGCCAACTTAGACCCAGCTCAGGCTCACAAGTTCACACAAGCTCTCAAGCTCAATACATCACACAGTGGAGTAGGGTATTACGCTCCAGCGGCCCGAACCACTCTAAACCCTTGTATGTACTTGTGTTCGTTCATCGCTCAGCAGACAGGCAAAACGCTTAGGCCCCTCCTCATCTTAGGATTTAGGGCGGGTGCATTCTGCCACACGGTCGGAGATTTCCTCTCCGATATTTGGCGCCCCAGGTAGGGGCTTAGGCTTTGAGTTTTTTCTTGTTCTTCTGCTCAGCATCATGGTCCACATCGTCGAGCACCAAGATCTCGTGCCCGAGGACTTCATGCTGGAGGAGGAGGCTGCCTCTTCCACACCTCGGGCCACCAACCTCCCAGCGCCTGGTGCGGCGGCTGCTGTGCACTCATCGCGGCAGCACACTCCCACGCAAACATCTAGGGCGTCTAGGTCAGCGCCAGGGGCGCTGTCTGCAGCTAGGTCATCAAGAGCCAGCTAGACTTCCAGCCTCGCCATGCCATCATGAGCCAGGTCCTGGCTGACTTCATCGTGGAGTGGACGCCTCCCCCGAGCGCCCCTAGGGGTCTGGATCCCAATTCAGACCCCACACCTGCGGAGCCCAGGGGTCAGGTCTTCACCGAGCCCCACTGGACGCTCTTCTTCGACGGATCCACTCGTCAGCAAGGTGGCGGTGCCAGAGTGGTCCTTATCGACCCAAGCGGAGATCAAGTGAAGTACCTGGTGTGCTTGGAGTTCAAGGCCACCAACAACATGGCGGAGTACGAAGCACTGATCTTCGGCTTGTCGACGGCCCTATCCTTGGGGATCCGCCAGCTCCTCGTGAAGGGGGGACTCCCAGCTGATCATCAAGCAAGTCCGCGGGGAATGTAGCTGCAACGAGCCTAGGCTCGCGGCTTACCTCCTCCACGTAAGGAAGCTGGAGAAGGACTTCACGGCCCTAGAACTGCAACATGATCCTCAGGCTGACAACTCGATGGCAAATGAACTCTCCCAGAGGGCACCAACTCGGGCACCCATGCCCGAGGGCGTCTTCCAAAGACGGCTGCTAAGACCCACCGCCCAGCCTGCCGAGCTGGACGAAGGGGGCGAGACTAGCACCTCGAAGCTAGTGGTCCCGGTGGCGTATCATCTACAAAACCCACCGAAGACTGTGTGCGCTATAGGGGGCCCTGCCTATCCCTTAGCGCCATAGATAGTTTCTCAGAGTGGTCCCGATGCTTGGATCTCTGAGATCTGGGACTACCTGAAGGAAAACATCCTTCCTGAAGATCATGTATCTGTAGAGCGCATAGTGCGGTTGGCTAAACGCTACACGGTGGTGGAATGTTATCTCTACCGCCGTGGCGCCAACGATATTCTAATGCGGTGCATTACCCAGGAGGAGGGCTATGAGTTGCTCACGAAGATCCATGGAGGTGAGTGCGAAAGTCATTCTTCATCCCGCACGCTGGTCGGTAAGGCCTTCCGGCATGGCTTCTACTGGCCAACCGCCATCCAGGATGCAGCTAAGATGGTAAAGTCCTGCAAGGCGTGCCAGTTCCACGCAAAGCAGATACACACACCAGCTCAGGCTCTGCAGATGATTCTGCCCTCCTGGCCATTCGCCGTATGTGGGGTGGATATCCTAGGACCGTTCCCTAGGGCCGTCGGTGGGTATCGATTCCTCTTCATCACCATCGACAAGTTCACCAAGTGGCCAGAGGCCACCCCTGTGGTCAACATCACTCAGGGTGCTGCTGTCGCTTTCCTCAGGTCGATTGTCTATAGATTTGGGGTCCCAAGCCGTATCATTATGGACAACGAGACCTAGTTTACAAGTCAGCTTTTCCAGGAGTATTGTAAGGGCATCGGCACCCAGCTCTGCTTCGCATCGGTGGCTCATCCCAGGAGCAACAGCCAAGTGGAGAGGGCAAACGCAGAGATTCTCTAGGGACTCAAGACACGCACCTACGACTGCTTGAAAAAGCATGGTGCAAATTGGGTCAGTGAGCTTTCGTCCGTGCTGTGGGGGAACCGGACCACACCCAGCCGAGCCACCGGGGAGACCCCATTCTTCCTGGTCTACGGGGCTGAAGCCTGCCTTCCCCCGGAAATCATTATGGGCTCCCCATGGGTCCAAGCTTTTGATGAGTCTATGCAGGAACAGCTACGGTGTGATGACGCAGACTTCATCGATGAGCGCAGATGGCAAGCGGCAATGTGAAACGCACGGTACAACTAGGCGCTTAGGCGCTACCACCAACGGTTCGTGCATAGTAGGGAGCTCCGGGTCGGGGACCTAGTCCGAAGGCAAGTACTGAACCGAGAAGGGCTCCACAAACTCTCCCCCAACTGGGAAGGACCCTTCAAGGTGATGGAAATATGCCGACCCGGGTGTGTCCGCCTTGCTATAACTGAAGGAGAGTCTCTGACCAACCCCTAGAACATAGAGCATCTCCGTAAGTTTTTCCCATAAAAACAAACCTGGGGACCCGGTTTTCTTCCTTCGTAATTAGGTTGCGCATATATGTACGCCAGCCCGGTGAGGTCCACCCTCATAAACCCGGTCTGTTGGCCTACACTCATGTATATCAAGTTATAAAGAAAAGATTCACCCCCAGATTTGTGTTTGTGATGGTCTTACTTTGCTTCAATTTACGAGCATCATTTTTTTGTCTAACCCACCCATATAGTTCCCACACTTGCTGGTATAGTGACATCCAAATTGAGTAGTCAGGCTTGCAGTTCGGGACCCCTCGGTAGAAGGAGTCCGGCAGCCTGGGGGCCGATTCTAGAGAACAGGTACTTGTCTCCTAGGGTGGTCCGGAGTCATGTAGCCGCTTAGCTTGGTTCTATACCCTAAGCCTGCACGCTCTACCACTCTATGACAGGTATCCTAGTATTTAGAACTATAGTCCTGTGGGTCCGACAACCTGGGGTCCGGTTCTAGAGAATGGACACGCGTCTCCTGGGGTGGTCCGGAGCTGTGTAGCCGCTTAGCCTGGTCTCGCACCCTAAGCCTACACGCTCCACCACTCTACGACGGGTGCCCTAGTATTCGGAGCTGTAGTCCAGGGGGTCCGGACACATGGATTGGCTTCCCAGTCTAAGTCCTGCAGGTCCTGTGGCATGAATCAAAGGGTAGAAGATACCATCTAGAGGGTCCTATGGGTGCACTACTAAAACTTTCTAGCCAAGGCTGTGTGCAGGCCTAGGTCCCAGTCGAGGCTACCTCCTGGGGGCCAGGTCGCTAATTCTATCTTAAAGTATGCTGGCATCCAGCCTCGACACATCGAGCCTACAACCCAGGGGGGCCAGGTCACAATTTTCTCTTAAGTACGCTGGCATCCAGCCTCGACACGTTGAGCCTGCATCCTAGGGGGGGCAAGTACCGGGGAGAAGTTGGTAACGGCGCACACAACAAAGGCAAATAGCATACAGATAAGTCCTGCCACTATTAGATAAATACTTCTCAAAAGTATCTTATAGAACCAAAAAATGTTACAAAGCCACTTCCCAGCAGGACAGTTGCTCTGTCTCTGCAGATCTAACTACTCATCATCGGCGGGGTCCCTCTGGAAGCGCTCGGCTATCACCTCAACGGTATCTTGTATGCCCTGCCGGGCGGCGTTTTCGGTGTCAGCCACCGGACCAGCGATCACCGGCTCCAAGGAGATGGGCGGGTCGTGGCTCCAGAAGCATGTCAAGACATACTCTATCACTGCCCGGCAGAGCCTACCACCCTCGGCCTCCACGCGGGCGCCAAGTATCTGGTCTAGGCATCGGAGGCGGTCGGCGGCGTAATCCAGCATCGGGAGCGCGTTAGAGATGGACGCCAGAGGCCCTGACACCGGGATGGGGCTCACCCCTAGCGGCACCAGTGTCGTGCTCGCCTCGCTAGCCCAGGCGGCGATGCGCTGGACCCCGGCGCGCTGCTCCGCCTGGAGATCTTCGAGTGTCTTCTTCAGCGCTGCCCCTGCCTGGGGGCCCGGAGCCGCCTGCGCCGCCTGGAACCAGCGGACCCGCTCCTCTAGCTACTTCTTCTGCTCTGCCTCGAGCTCATGATCAGCTAGCAGCTTCTCCCGCCTTTCAAACATCTCCTCCCTGAAGGCGAGGTCCTTCTCTTGCCAGGCGAGATCCGTCGCCCGCTTATCCAGGGTGGCATCTCTTTCCTTGAGGGTCTCCTCGGTCAGGTCAATGCTGCTGGCCCTGTCATCTAGCTCCCGCCGCTGCCTTTGCAGGCTCTCCACAGCCACGGTCTGTTGGGCCTGCTGCTCCTCCAGGATTTTGTTGAAGGCGTCCAGGTTGACCTAGAGCTCAGTGACGACCTCCTCCCTCTGGTTCAGGTGTTCCTCCTTCTTGGCCAGCCTCTTCTCCTTCTGGGCCGCCTCTAGCTCCCTGGCGTACACCCTCTGGAGGTCCTTTTGTAGTCCTTGTGGTCCTGCGCCAGCTCGGACCGCTCAAAGACGAACCACTGGGACGCCGCCTTGGTGCGCTCCTCCAGCTGTGTACGCCAGTCGCTGAGGCGCTGGTGCTCGGACTCCAGCGCCTCCCATTCTCGCCGGATCACCGCCTCGGTCTCTTGGAGGGCCTGATGTGCGTGAGACAGCACCCGGGGGAGGGGAACCGACGCTGCCTCTGGTTAGGCGCTGAACCGGAGCTGCCACCCAAAGATCACCTCCGTCTCCTCCAGAGAGGGCGGCGGGATGGAGCTGGACGCAACCCCCACGACAGCAGGGGTAGGCGCAGCTGGGACCTCCTCGGCCGCTGCCGACGGTGTACTCGACGGCGTCGCCGTCGTTGAGGCTGTGGTAGCCATCGGCGCAGTTGCAGCGGCCGGGGGCAGATCGCTGGCACCACTCCCAGCAGACGCCTGCTGCTGAGAGTCGGGCCCGCTGGCGGGCATGGTGTCCGGCGGGGGAGGCGCGTCCTTGGGAGTAGAGGGGGAGGAAGCCCTAGCAGGTAAAGGATGGGTTGAGGCCCAACGGCATAATAATTACACTCGCAAAAACAAGGATGGAGCTACACTTACTTCGGGCCCTGGACCTTCCAGCGGCCCTGGAAGTGGGATGCCCGCTGCTATAGCTGTTGTTGTTGCTGCTGGTGGTGCCCCTAGGGGACATCACCCCCACGCGGTGGTGGTGGCAACGGGTCCGATGGTGATGGTGGCGGCGGTGGTGGCGGATCCGATGGTGGCGGTGGCGGAGGACTGACGCTCCTCTGAGCGCCCTAGGCCTGGGAGCCGGTCTCCTCGGCCCCACCAGCTGTCCTCTGACGCTTCTGGGGCGGGTCCGAATCAACGGGCAGGTCCGTGACAAATGACCCGTCGGCGCGACAGAGCCGGCGTCGTCTCTCTTCTTCCAACCCCCCGGTGCCACCCGGGGCGGAGGAGCTACTTGCATCCCCTTTGCCCTTGTCCAAAGGGCTGGGGGTCGGAGGAGCTACTGAAACCCGCACCGGCGGGCTGGGAACCTCCTGGCGGTACACCGGGGATCTGGATCCCACGGTGGGGGTCCCGGCCGCCGGTCTGGCGAACCGCCACGCCACTCTCGTCGAGGGTCGGCAGCCAGTCCAAGATCGCCGCCCTCAGCCCTGCGTCGTTGCAGAGCGGAGGGATGCCCTAGGGAGGGATTAGGGACTCAAGAATGAAAAACTCACCCTAATCCCCTTCACTAAGACTTCCAGCAGCTCCTAGGATAGGTCGGTCCCCGACCCGCGCTGGATCCGGCCGATGTCGTTTGAGCCGGTGAACCAGCAGCTCAAGCGTGCCCTCTGCTACAGCGGCGCGATCCGGCGCTTCAGAAAGTCCCCAACCACATGCATCAACGTCAGGCCGCCCACCGCCAAGCTCTTGATCTTGTCCAGTACGGGCTCGAACTCCGGCACCAGTGATGGCTTGGCCCTCCATTGCTTCCGGTCGAGCCTTGGCCCATCGCTCGGCAGTGCGAGGCGGTCGTTGGCCTCGGCGCTGACGATCACTCAGTCAGCGCGCCAGTTTTCCCACCTCACGCCACCGAGGGAGGAGATGTAGGCGCCAGCCAAGTCCTGCCTCGTCTGGAAGTAGTAGGCGCCGAGGTGGTCCTTGGCCTTCCCGGACTTCACCAGCACGAAGAAATGGCGGAAGAGGGAGGTACACAGCGCCACCCCCATGAACATCTCGCACAGGTGGGCGAAGATGACCGCCTAGAGGATGGAGTGGGGCGTGAGGTGTTGAAGCTGAAGGCCGAGATCCTCCAGTAGCAGCAGGAAGAACGGCGAGATCGGCAGCGCCAACCCGCAGGAGAGGTAGGAGACGAAGAGCACGAACTCCCCAGCGGCGAGATCGCCAAGGGGAGTGGCACCGGCGTGGATCCGTCCGGCGAACGCCGGCGTGCTCCATCCAAGCAGGTTGCGCACCAAGTTGAGAGCCCCCTCGTTCTAGAAACGCTCGGGATGAACCAGCGAGGCCATGGCGACCGTGGCAGCGGAAGGCAGAGGAGCGCAAATGCAAAGGGGCGCAGAGGGCTCGGAGGCGAAAGGGCGCAGCAGTGGAAGAGAATGCGAAAGCATAACTGTTGCACACGGGGAGAATCCCTTTTCAAGGAAGACTCCCCCGCTCGCGCCCTGGGGAATCCCGTCTGACGCGCACCAAGCGCCCAAGCGACCTAGTCTCTGACATGGGGGCCTGGGCCCATAAGTCATGTAGCTGGTGTGCCGGTCTCCGAGTGCGAAAAAGGCGAACCACCGCACGAGGAGCAAACTGCCATGCATGATCGCGCACCGCCTCGAGGCTACTGCGGTGAGATATTTATTAACCACGACGGCGACAACAAGGCGCCCCACGCATGGCCCGACGGAACCACCAGACGTGGGGCCGTGGGTCAGTCAGCAGCGGGGACAGATGTGGCAGTTGACGTGACCGAGGGTGGACTGACAGCGCGTGCGTCACCAGATGCGCCGAGTTAATGCGGCGCACGCTGAGGTGGCACCCCGGTCACCGGTCATGCCATGTTGACGCGAAGTACAAGTTTTGGCCCCACCTGCAGGCTCGCATCCTCTCCTAAGGTGGGCCCAGGGGCCACTGTCGGTACCCTGAAACTAGGGTACCTGCTGCTACTGTACAAAGACAAAGAACCCACGTGGCTATCCCTTAGTCACGAGGAAGAAGTGCTGCGTGTGGGACCAGGCCACGGCTCGCCCCAATCTCAGGCGGCTATTCTGGGTCCACAGTAGCGCCCGAGTCCACCACGTGGGCGGGTCCGGAGCCGCCACATGTCCAGAGAAGGTGCTATACTCCAAGGCATCAACAGTGGTTCAGACCCCCACGGAAGAGCGCCGGACCCCGGATATACAGTCTGGACCCCTAGGGTTGGTCCCGGACCTCCCAGGTATACAATCCAGACCCCCAGGGTTGGTCTTGGACCCCCACGTGTCCAGGCTGGACCCCTAGAATGGGATCTGGACCCCTCCGTATGGAGTCCGGGTCGCCCATAGTGGGGTCCCAAGGTCCCAGGACGGAACATACATGGGCCTCGGACAAGACCCAGGCAAGGGGTCCGGTGCCGACACGTGTCCAGGCCTAGTCTGGTGTGGACCTGTCTGCATGCGCTTCCGCTGCCCGTCTAGGCGGAGGCCCATTGCTGCCACGTGGTCGACTGCGCGTGACGTAAGCCAGCGGGCGGTGCCTGACGTGAGGCCTCCGGGATATGCGGCCCCTGCATTTATTACGGATAAGGCACGCCGCCTGACAAGCGATGTGCCGCCTCGACATTTAATGAGGCCTGCCCACTCTGCTGTCAGGCAGTGCCCAGTCCATTCCATTGGCAAGCAGTGTGTCGCCTCAGCATTTAATGCGACCTATCCCTTCCCCTGGCAGGTGGCATGCCTGTCTATTCTGCTGGCAGGCGGCACGCCCATGCTGCCGCATGCACTATACTCATCGTCACTCGTACGTAACAAGGAAGCTACTGTTGTGTGTCAACACTGCGCGGGCTGCGGACATCTGGGCGCCAGAAGATCTCTCAGGCATCACCTGCATTAGTTGCTCCGTGTATTTCTTCCATTATGTCCCTGAGCCCACATGCCGGGGCTCAGCTACCTTGTACGTGCCTCCCTTGAGCTATAAAAGGGATGGCACACAACGTTACAAGGCATTCTCACTCAGACTCACTTAGACCCTCGGGAAGTTCTCCAAGCTCTCAAGCACCAGCAATACAACACACAGTGGAGTAGGGTATTACGCTCCGGCAGCCCGAACCACTCTAAATCCTTGTGTTCTCGTGTGTTCTTACACATTCCAACAGACAAGCAAAACGCTTAGGCCCCCTCCTCATCTTAGGACTTAGGGCGGGTGCATTCCGCCACCCGGCCGGAGATTTCCTCTTCGACAAATTTGTTTAGCCTGGGCCTCTGACACATCATTTGGAGGTGTCAGCAACATCTTGAGTAGCACTCTAAGTGTGAAGAAAGCAAGTCATCTATGAAACTGGCTAAGGCTAGTTCGGGAGCAAATAAACAGTGTTCGAAACTAGCTTCGAAGGCAGAGCGAGCACCAACAGCAGTGAGCACAAGCAGCAAAAGCTGTACTATATAACGCTGGGCATCGTCCCCTTTTATACGCGCGGTCATCTCACCTTAATTGTCTCACCCAATGACCATTGGGTCCCACTACGTGTCAACCGATTTCATAACGAGCTTATGAAACAATGAACTCATTCTGCAAGGGGCTACTGTTGGTGGCCTACATTGCTGAAGGTCCTTTGTTTTGTTATGTCACATAATTGCCTTAAGGATACAAGGTTTTGCCGAAGATCACTTGAATCTCGAAGATTATTTGTCTAACATCTATCTTCAATGATTAACAAGTGCATTTCAAGAATGTTCTTACAGGAGTACGAAGCTAAGCTTCGACAGGAAGCGACATACAAAAACACTTCATCTATACGCAAGCGATAAAGACAGTGGCCGAAGATAGTAGCTTCGGCCACGAGCCGGAAGGAAGAAACACCTGAGGGATGATGGATGGAACTCGTGAAGTCGAGGACAAAGAGAAGTACACTACTACCCCTATACCATTTGTAGATGACTTATGTAAAAACGGTTGGGCATTATTGTAAATCCATACTAGGTCGCTTCATCCCCTATAAATAGATGAACAGTACCCTGCATAAAGTCCCCTTAGCCAGGTGCTACAGCTTCGCATAGCTCAGCCTCCGAAACACCTTCGTGCTATCTTGCATCAAGAAGCCGAATGTATGATTGTAAACTTGTATTTTATGAGAAGATTAATAAGATGCTAAGGCATACGAGATAAGTTCCCATATCACACTTCATCAAACTCTGTGCATTCCGTTAGATTGCATTCAACCTTCGCCCTCTAAGAGTTATCTCGAAGAGATAACACTTCAAGGATGAAGGCTTCTAACTTTTAACATTGTGTTGTCTTGTTTTTGATTCCATACAGCAATTGAAAACAAGTGACCTACGCTCCTCTTAAGACCATATGCAAGTTGAAATTGCCCCCTTAAAACTAAGGTTTAAATTTGGTTCCTTGTTAAATTAAGCAGGTAATTTTAATTAATTACAATCTTATTAAGCAGAATTAGATAGGTGTTAAAGCTTATTGTTTTTGCAAGCAATAGAGGATTAGCACTTGTTTTTTTATTGTAGCGTGGCATATTTTGGATAGGTTCAGTTTCAACCCCCAAAAAACACAATAGACATTTATTGTTTTTTTTAACCTATCTTTTAACACAATGAAGATCTTCACCGACCTATCTTTTAACAGAACTAGAGCTTAGTTTGAGTGTCATTTTATTGTTTTTTCTCTCTCCCCCCTGTGTGTTACTACCCTGTTACTGTACTGGTGGTCTGGTACTCTGGTGCTTCATCTTGTCGCATGGAAAAGGTAACCGCCGGGAACAGCCGCGCCATATTTCAGTGCCCTACCCACATGCAAAGCCTGTGTCTGTGATGCGGCAGGCATGCAGGGTCGTCCTGCCACTGGGCCCCTTGGCATGCATTGCATCGTTACCACCACCTTGCTTTGCTCCTTGCTGCACACAACCCTAGTATAGCAGTCTTGGTGGAAGCAACAGGCCTTGGTCATGGCCAATTGGCCATGCGTTGTGCAGTTGAGCTAGCTAGGGGGGCAGGCCTAGGGTGCAGTATATTACGTAAGTGTTTTTTTTTCTGCCGTTTACATCCCTAATCTCCCACGAGGCCCATGGTCTCCATCTCATGTATACATGTCCAAATGGGCGTGCCGGGCCAGCCCGGCACGGGCACGGCTGGACCCGGCACGACTTTGGCGTGCTCAGGCACGGCACGCCAGTGTCACGGGCCGGGCCGGGCTGGCACGTGGGCCCAAATCCCTGCCCAGGCACGGCACGCCAACTGTTAATCGGGCCGGGCCGGGCCGAGGGCACGGGCAGCCCGTTGGTGCTGTGCCGGGCTCGGGCCCAGTTACATAATCCACATGACAAAATTCAGAGTTAACAGAATACAAGATTACAAGTCAAATAGGCTACAAAATAGTCTTTAAATGGTTTGGAGCTTTAGTGCAATGCTGCCTCATTAAAAACCTTCCTAGGTAAAAACTCACACTTCGTGAGAAAACCCTAGGAAGGAAAAGAGTACAGCCAGCTCCTTAAAGTATTTATAAGTTCATAGTTCAGTGTTCAGTCCACAGTCAGTCCATATGAGCATATTACAGATTTACAGCAGATAAGAGAAGTAGAGAACTTAAATAGGTAGAAACGGAGAGAATAAGTTCATAGTCCAGCTCCAGCCCTTCTTGAACTCTGTGGTGCTGCTTCCTTTCTTTTGTTCCCTGGTGATACTCGCCGCTCATCATCTAGGTACATATCCTCAAAGGTTGCTTCAAGGTCTTTGGTTTCCTTCTCCACAGTATGCTGCTTGTGCTGGTCAGCCAACTCCCAATCTTTGATACAGGAGAGCACCTCCACCATGTCTGTCGTCAACCGTCGTCGTCGCTCCTCGAGCACCCTGCTAGCTAGACTGAAAGTAGATTCTGAAGATATTGTAGAAACAGGGACAGTCAACACATCTTTAGCTAGTATAGAAAGAATAGGATAAGTTTGATTGTGGCGTTGCCACCACATAAGAATGTTGAAATCAGGCCCAAATTTAGTTTCAGTGTCACTGTCAAGGTAAGAAGTTAACTCAGATAAACCAGTAGATGTACCAGTTGTACCACCTGTACCAGTATTGCTATAACTTTCATCATCACCATATATATCATCCCATGCCTCTGTGGCCTTACTAGAACCACTAGCTGACTGTGGTTGAGGAGTCAAGCAAATACCTCCAAATTTGGCCTCATAAATTTGGTACATCTTAGTTAATTTGGTTCTAATACATGAAGGATATCTACTATAATCAGTGCCATTAAGAGTAGATAATCTTTGAAGAACTTTATGAAAGTCCCTCATCTTTGCTCTAGGATCAAGAATGAAAGCAAATGCATAAAGAATGGGTATGTCCCTCCAATATTTCAGAAATTTTGTTTTCATAGGCACTACAGCAGTTCTTAAAAGCTCATGGTTCTCATATGCATTTAGATGTCTAGCAATTTTCAAAATATGATGCAACATTAAGGGTGATGTAGGGTAATATATTCCAGATAGTGCAACAGTTGAGTCATAGAATAACTGAAAGAAAGACAATAATTTTTCTGCAACAACCCAATGATTATCACTCAACAAACAAGACCCATCATCTTTGGCAGGAGAATTAGTTCTAATCCACACAGAGAAAGTGCTTTGATAAGGAACTAAATGTTTAAGCATCAGGAATGTTGAATTCCATCTAACTTCCATATCTACTCCAAATTTACGTGGTCTAACACCAACACTCATGCAATATTGTTTATAAGAAGCAATTCTTTGATTTGAAGAGTTTAAAAAAGTTATAGCAGTCCTAAAGTCTTCAAGATATGATTGTAAACGTTTCAAACAACTTTTAACAATCAGATTAATAATATGGCAAGCACAACGCTGATGCAAAAATATTTTACTCAAATCACTCTCATTCCTAGTAGGTGAAGGTACCAAATGCCCAATATAACCAGCAAAGACAGGTTTCAGAACATCAATAGCAGTTTTGTTAGATGAAGCATTATCAAGCACAATGGCAAAAATCTTATCAGTAATGCTAAAGTCATTTGCAACCATTTCAACACGTTCAGCAATGTTAAGACCTGTATGAGCTACCTCTATAGGTCTAAGACCAAGTAATCTCTTTTCTAAACACCAATCAGAGTTCACAAAATGAGCAACAACACTTATATAGTCCTCTTTAGCTTTACCAGACCATATATCAGATGTCAAAGCAACAGATGAAACATGTTTAAGTACTTCAATCAGTTGTTCAACACGCTCATTAAACAGTCGGATCAAGTCTCTAGCAGTAGTTTGCCTAGAAGATTTAATAAACCTTGGATTGTGGGCATGGGTTATATACTCCTGAAAAGCACTAGATTCACCAAAACAAAGTGGCAGGTCTAGCCTAGCTATTAAACGACAGAGCTCAGTTCTAGCAACAGAAGGGGAATACTCCCAGTGATTAACAGATCCATCAGCATTATATTTAAGCAAAGACTGTGTTTTTCCAGTTCTGTCTTTTTCTTTCTTAGCAGGGCAAACATCCAGGTGTCGGATCAAATGGCCAGTTCCAGATGAAGATTTAGCAGACATGCTATTCTTGCAGTGAAGACAAATGGCAGATACTCTTACCTCCTTACCATTTTGAACGGCAGTTACCTCCTCAAAGTGCAGCCATACCTTAGAGGTCGGACCTCTCCTTCTAGAACGTTTACCAGCCACAGGGACAGAGGTGCTCGCGTCGGTCGTCGGGCTTGTGGAGCCCGTCCCCGTTTGTGCACCGGCGCCGTCTAGATCGGTGGCACCAGCGGAGGTGGTACCAAGGAGGAGGCATCGGGCATCGTCGGCCTCGTTCTGCGCTTCAAGCCTCCGCTCCTCGATCACTGCTTCGAGACTGAGCTCGTCGTCAGCCGAGGCCGTGGACATGGCCGCCGCCTCGGTCGGCTTCTCCGGCTCCTCACGGCGCGCGGCGCACACACACGGTGCACACCTAGACGAATCGAAGCAACAAGATCAAGCACAAGAAGACGAATCGTATTAAGAGAGAGACGAGACCAAGAGCAAGAAAACCTTACCTGCAACACCGGAGCACCGGATCCACGAACCGGATGGCTGACGGCAGAGGCAGAGGAGCGAGCTTGGCGAAGATCGAGTTCTAGGGTTAGGGTTAGTGAGGGTCGAGGGAGAGAGGAGCGAGGATGGAGTAAGAGAGGAGAGGAGCAGCGAGCAGGAGGCGAGGACACCGGAGTTCACCGCTCCGTCGACACCGTAGGGCGGAGGCGAGGACACCAGAGCGGCGGAGCCGAATCGCCTGTCGCCGGTCACGAGCTGGAGAGGAGAGGAGACGGAGATGCCGAGACAGAAAATGGGATGCTAGGGTTACGCACGCGTACTCCTTACGCGACGCCGCGACGCCTTATACGGCTTAACGGGCCGACGTCGTGCCGCGGCTTACGTGGGTCGGGCTCGTGCCTGTACCACGGGCCCACATGGCAGCCCAAGCACGGCACGGGCACCGTGCCGGGCTGGCACGGGCACGCCGGCCGTCGTGCCGGGCCGGGCTTTCCCCGTGCTTGGGCGTGCCGGGTGCCGGGCTGCACCACGGGCCGGCCCGTTTTGGACATGTATAATCTCATGCATGACATTGCAGGTAGACACTGAAACAGGAGTCGTCGGGTGGGGCAATAAAAGCCCCTTGAGAAACGGCTTGCAAGTTGCCAAATTGCAATGCAGCTCTGATCTCTGAAGTCTCCACTCTCCAGAGACCAGAGTCCAGAGCAAATAAAGGGGGGCAAGCAGAGATGATGATTTTACCAACGGTCCGGGCTCACATAGGATTCTTGTTATATTTTTCAGTGTGTGAGAGAGTCAATGAGTCGTCGTCGACAAGAACGGGATGCACACATGGAGGCAATCAAGCGAGCACAGTGGCCAGCAGTTCATGGTCGCGGCAGTGAGAGCTAGCGAGACGCAGAGAAATGCCGGCCATGGAAGCTGTTGCCTGCCCGCAACAGCATGTTAAACACTTGGCATCGTAGTCTCTCAGGCAAAGTGGAGTGGAGTGGAGCACGATGGGTCTCATCAGAGTCTCAGACCACAGGTAGCTGCTTAACACCAACAGATCCATGGCAGCTAACACTGTTAGAAATAAACCAACGCAGTAGTTTTCCGTGCGCGTCGCTGCTGGCATTTGCATTGGCGTACGTGTGTCGTGTTGTTTAGTTTGCATGTGTGTGTTCATTGTGTTAGAAGTCAGCAAATCAGTGGTAACGAGAGGTAGAGAGAATGACAGAATGACAGTTATATCCTTTATTGCAGCAGGGGTTATGTTTATATATATATATGAAGGGGTGAGTTTCCAAGGGGTGTGTCCCTTGGAAATTATCTGTCGCACCCCTTGGATTGATCACAAATACAATATTTTGTAACACTCCCCCTTGATCAATCCAAGTCCATTTGATCATCTGCAAGCTGTCTTACAATATATTATCTCCTTAAAAACCCTGTGGGAAAAATAAGTAGTACACAATGTCTTTTGGATAATGAGAATAATCTCACATGAATTCCAAAAGAAAATATGCTTGTAGTCATCATGCATAAAAACCCCTGTGGGGAAAAATTAATGATGCAGCATATAGCTTAGTTGATATTACCTCGTTAAAAACTTTGGATGAGAAAACCTTAACAAGGCAAAACTCATACAAAGAAAAGAGTGTAATATGATGGTACAAAACAGGTCGAATATCACGGAGAATTACTCCCCCTGATCCTTGCAAGCACTTAAGTCTTCCCATACCAATCACCTCAACACATTTCTGAAAACGTTGAGTATGGTAGAGATTTTGTGAATATATCAGCAATATTATCACAAGACTTTGTTTGCAAGATGGATAATACAATTTAGGAGCAATATGCTTATTAATGTTGCTCCTGATATAACCTGTTTCCATCTGAACAACATAAGCTCAATTATCCTTATAGATAATTATCGGTGGTTCAATTGAACCATTGTATGCCATTGTTCTCCCATGGACCTCTAGCCCAAAGAACAATAATATGTCTATAGTCATCATCTCAAAAACCCCAATGGGGAAAATAAATGATGAGACATATAACTCAGGCTAATATTTCTCCAAGATAATCTTGCCAGAAAATTTGAGAAATCAACATATCAGCTGAGTCTCCTTAAAAACCCAGTGGGAAAAATAAGGAGAGTAGTCATACTCTATTGTTGATTCATTTGAACTCTAAGGAGATAAACTCATCACCTAGTTCAAATACAACAATAACTATGTCATATGTATCATCCTCGAAAACCTCTATGGGAAAAATAGATGATACGACATAGGCCTTGTGTTGATGTTGCCTCGTTAAAAACTTTGAATGAGAAACCCAAATAGGTGAAAACTCATACAAAGAAAAGAGTACAACATGATGTATAAACAAGTTATTCTGATCAAGAGGAAACTCCCCCTGATCTTTGCAAATCACTAAGTCATCTCATACCTACTCTCAAACACATTAAAAATGTGGAGTAAGGTAAAGACTTAGTTCGTAACTTGTTTTTCATCTAAACAACACAAAGTAATATTATCTTTATAGATAATAAGGTCAGTGATAGAAAATCATGACCACCACATATCCTCAATATGTAGTATATCATTCTGTACAATCCCATGAAGTGTACTATAGAATGATTAGTGTAAGTGACCATTAATCTCTGTTGATCAACATTTATCAAACAATAGGTCCAACTTACCAGAAGTATGTCATTGATCTTGTACCTGGGGATCTTCTATAGATATCCAAGATCAATATATCCAAACATAAGGAGAGCATGAGTATACCTGGAGATCATAACTCGATCTCATGTGCTATTAGCTAGCAAATCTTTGCAAAGCAATATCCGGCCGGATGCTCTTGCAAGATACAATAGCACATCTCATGATCGAAAAGAATCAAATAACAATGATTCTCTCATATTGAATTTCTTCAATATATGTTGGATATAGACAATTTTGTATCCAAGATACTCAAGATAGTTTACTTTGAATTGAAAATCTCTTTCAATTCATATCCTCTATCTCGAACTCCGTCGATAAGTAATGTATGTTTAAAATATGTTGCACATATTTACACTGAACATACCATTCTTTGTGTATCCTTTCAGAAGGAAGGATTCACTAGGTCGAATGTACCATATTTGACCAGGATGCTCTAAGTCACAAAGACTTTCCAAGCATTGCAAATTTGTGATTGGTTATTATGTATTTGGAATCCTTCAAGACTCCATAAATACCATAATTCAGTGACCACATATGCATATGTTGTCACTACATTTATCAACTGCACAGATAGATGATTTACTGCCTTTTGTATTATATCGGAATTTTACTACTCACGGTAGAAGAGAATTTATAGCATTAAAATAATGCTTGGGTTTGCGTATAAACCCAGTTGCTACTAGCCATGCTTTCTCACCACCTCATTGTTTCCAAGTCTATGAAAACAAACTTGTATCCACAGTAAGATACCTTGAAGTGAAAATAACTTAACACTTCTTTCTGGTGAGCAAGGCTATCTCTGCAACATTGTATCACTCAACAGATCCAATTTGAGCATGCTCGTGCTCTGCTATGGCCATAGTCTTTTGGATCACTTGGAGTGCATATACAATTGCTGAGATGTATGTGTCGACACTTGTAGCTTTCAAATAACACAATTCTCCAGTTGACATGAAGTCATTTTTTTATGTACCCTTATGATTCCTCGTGAAATCCCAAAACGAGAATCAAGGGCTTCCGATAACCTAGCCTCATCAGTGCGCACTGAGCTAGGTTGTGAATGTCTTCCATTCACAGGATAATCAATATCCTTTAGGTGTCCACCAACACTAGGTTGGTTACCAATGAATAGATGGTCTGCATTTACTATTTCAGAAGGTCTAGCCTTCAGCAGCTTGCAAGCATCTTAATCCCAATTTGTGACCATACTTCTCCCCCTCTTATTTACAACAACGTTGCAATAGGGAGTTAAGTGGTTTTCCATGTAACCACTCTTTCTGGCACTTCCTCATAGGATTAATTTGAGTGACACCTGATAGTAAATGCACATGGCAGTCAATTTGCAACTTCTTGCAAATCATTCGAACCCAAAGGTTCAGTTTTAGTACGTGATCCTGAGCCTGAATGCTTACTGCATTCATTATAATTTCCTGGCATTCATTTTGGTACTCGAAATCTCCCCCTAATGCCTGGAAAAGCTCATGATTCAAGCAAACGTACGAGCCATAAATAGATTCTCATGAAGAGATTCTAAGACTTAATGATCGACGGAGAATAAATTCTCACATAGATCCCCAGCTTTCTGTGTGCCCATACATGTACGCTGCGGTGGTGAGATTGGGAACATCCCAATGTACGCATGGGAAATCTTTCATGGATTCCCACGTACTAAAAACCATAGGGGAACTTGTACACGCAGTACATGTAGTTAATCACAAGTCAGGAGCGTGCAAAACTTCTTGACTCCAATCATAACCAGTTGGAAATGACAATTCATTACTGATGGTCATTAATGATATGGAATTTTTGAATCTATCACAGATTCATCATATCCTTTATGGATATCATTATGAATACCAAGACAAACAATCATCATTGTAAGCACATTTGGTAAATTCAGTAGTGTGGAGGCTAATGTGCTCAAGCTTGAGACATTATTACTTAATGGTCATGTGTTGTCCGAAGGACACACTTCAGGTCATCATATAGATGCACCAAATAACCATATAAAGCCTTCAATGTCCATACCATCTATGTAATGGACCACACTCGTTCCTTTGAAACAATTCAAAGAACTTAACCAATTCAGATCAGATTTTAAGATAAGAGGGACTTAAAATCTCATTCCCAATGATACTCATCAAGTATCCATCTTATGGGAAAAACATGACCAACAGAATTGTCCATAACTTTTTATTTCATCCCAATAATGGAATTACTAATTCAGTCTTACCCAGCATGGTAAGTATCATCACATGAAAAGTTATAACATATGCAACACTTTGTATGGGAGGATGTATGTAGAATACAGTCCATAAGAAATGTTTCTGAGAAACATATGCAATATCCATCACTATCACCTTGTGTTTCCATATGATAGTAATTTTATGGATATCTCTATAATTTGGTAAGATAAATTAGGATATATCAACACATCCTTGATACTTCCATTACCAAAAGGGAACTAGATATTAGCATATCATGATATATCGAGAAGCGATTGTTAAAATATTCTTTCCTCTTTCCAAAGGAATATGAGAATATTTTGTTTCCCCACTTATAGAGTTTGTGGCTCAATTCTCCACATTGCATGTTTCTTCCTCAATTGGAAGAATCCCTGTACAAGTTTGCACAACTCAAATCAATGAGTCTTCAACTCCCTTGATGAGTTGGTTCAACTCTAATCGATGAGTTTGTTCAACTCAAATCACATGAGTGATCAACTCCAATCGATGAGTTTGTTTAACTCAAATTCATATGAGTTTTTACACTCAAATCACATGAGTGTGTTCAACTCACACTGCATGAGTTGAACCTATCACAACATCAGTTATGAGATTATACCAAATCTCATGCATCATTTAAATATTACTCAAAAGCAAATCATCTAACAAAGTGGTCTTCTCTTAGAAAAAGAAGTGTTGTTACATGATTAGTCCAAATCATGAATTACACAACTAACCACTGTTATCATGTCAGATGGAAGATTGAAGTACACTTCATATCTTAGCTTTCATGAGTAGTATGCATCTATTGGGATTTTATATACAAGATTAGATGCTTAGGCATACAGCACTATACCACGTATAGTGTAATGACAAAAGAGTTTGTCATACTCATTGCCCTTCCCTTTTTAATGTGCTTATATATTTGCTTTCAAGCAAAAATATTTGAATACAAAGTGTTAGTCTACAACATAATGTAGACACATACTCATAAGTCCACAAGTCTTATGATTTTCTTTGCTATTCATTTTGCGCTTGCATATCAAGCCGCAAAAGCACATAAGTTCTTTTCATAAGAACCATAAGAGAAAGGGAGCATCTCACTTCCTCCAAAATAAAGAAGTGAATCCCCATATTATGCAAAAATGAAATGAACATATCCAATGAACATTAAGGATAATTAAGCCCATTAGGCGAGTTCATCAAACTCTATTAAATTATTATCCTTCAAATGGCTTAACCATTTTTGTTTGTTGTTGCAACTTTGCCGCAAAATATATCATATCTTTATATGTTGGAGAATTCTAGGTATCACATACAGTGTACCAAAGATTTTTGAAAATTGGTGTACACAACGTAGATAATCTCCATGTAATGAAACAATGGAGTAGATCTCCCAGTAGTGGGCAAAACTTTTGCTGCCTGAAAGCATGGTCTCTGGGCTGATATATTCAAGGAACATACCGCAGCCAATGCTTAGGACTCCAGTACCCTGTGCTTGACCAAATTTTCAAAAATAAAATGGAAATCACCATAAAGGTGAATAACCAACATCACATCTCCAACATATCTACTTGGAAGAACACATAGGTAATCATCATAACCATATGATGTAGACCTCTTACTGATGGGCAAATAACATTTTGCTGTCTAAAAGCTTGGTCTCAGGGCAAATAAATTCCAAGAACTTATTGCAGCCAAAGCTTAGATCTCCATCATGTGTTGAAATATCCCAAGTTCAAGATATGTGTTATATTTTGCAAGAATTCATCGTTTAATTAAGTAGTACTTAATTAAAAGAATTCTTTTAGCAGTCAACATGACTGCAGCGTCCAGCCTGGCTCCATAGCCCGCGACGCCTGCGTGGTCCGTGATCTTTTTGGGTTAGCACATATAGGTAATCATCTCGAAAGATGTAGACCTCATAGTGATAGGCATTTCGAATGCTGTCTAAAGCACGGTCTCTAGGCTACTAAACTCTATAAAGAATTTAGCGCAGCCAATGCTTAGAACTCCATCACCCTATGCTTCACCAAAAAATGCAACCTTATTTTGCATGAGGACCCTTAAGTTTCGACTTAATTATGTGCTTTTTTCATGTAAAAATAAAAGCAAGTCGAAAAATGTGAATTATATATATAAATAAAATATAATTCACTATCAAGTCTGTATTTTTTCATAATAAAAACAGACAAGTATTGACAATTACATATATCGTCAGGAGTCTAAATATTCAAATTTAGATACTCAATATTGATTGAAAAACAGTAATCCAAATGAACACGATATTCTTCTGACCTTAATTGCAGAAAATAAGAAGCCTAAATAATAGATTTCGTAGTCCAAATCAGTAGAAAAAGGGCCCACAATGTTCAGCCAAGTTAATGGCGGCCCATGAGGCCTATCTAAGAAAGGTCATATGGGCTAGCGGTTAGAAAACCCTAATCAACATCCACTTCCTTTGGCAGCGGCGGGCATAGTCGCGGGCGGCCTGTGGCCTCAGCCCCGGTGGCGGCGTGTGGCCCCACCGGCCTCCCGGCCCCGGCGGCGGGCGCGGCCCCCAGCCAGCCTCGGCAGCGGGCATGGCCCCCAGCCAGCCTCGGAAGCGGGCGCGACCCGGCGGCCGTAGGGCGCGCGGGCGCGGCCGTCCACGGCAGCGCGGCCCCGGCCAGGTGCGCGCGATTGCGGCCCCCCGGCGCTGGCGCAGCGGCTCAGCCGCGGGAGGACGAGACGCGGTCCTCCGGGCACGCGCGGGCGCTGCACCCTGGGCACGCATTCCCCGGGGCGGGCGCGGCGGCCAGGCCCCGTGAGCCCCTGCGCAGGTGCGGCTGCGCGACCTCAACGGTGACGGCGCGGGGCGCAGCGGGCCATCCCGGCGAGGCGGCCGAGCCCCACCGGTGCGTCGCGGGCGCGGCCCAAGCAGCGGGTAGGCCCCCAGGCGGCGGCCTCGGCGTAGCGCGTGCAGGGCACCCCGGCAGCGCAGGGGCGGCGACCTGCCATGGCACACAACGTGTGCGGCTGCCCGGCCGAGGCGTGGGCGCGGTGGCCCGGTCATGGCGCGCGGCTGCCCGGCCAAGGCGCTGGCGCTTCCGAGCGCAGCCCCACAGCGAGCCCGAGGCGGCGCGATCGCGCGGGAGCGGCCACGGCGCGGGCGCAGACGCACGGCCCCGCGGTGGTCGGGCCACGGCGGCGTGGGGCGTGGCCTCCTCGCAGCATGGGCGCGCGGTCCCCACCACGCGGACGCGGCCCCGGTGAGGGCGCTGTGCTGGCGCGCAGGGCGAACGCGGCAGTCAGGCCCCGACGAGCCAGAGACCAGCGGCGGCGCGACTAGTTGGCCCTAACGCGGCCTCACCACGTAGGAGCCGTTCGTTGGAAAGCATGCATGCGTGTCGGACTGTCGGTGCTTCCCGTAAAATCTATGCAAGAAGCAAGGAGGTACGGTGTCCTCACCTTGAGTGTGAGGAGCGCATAGTCCGGCGTCTCAACTGTTGTCCAGCATGGTTGGTGACATCAATTCCTGTGGCCAGACTCAGGCAAGATCAACGCTTTCCCAGTGGTGTCTTGTTTTGCTTAGTGAAGTTATGGCCGGTCGCGTTGTCGATCAAATCAATCACCACACAGACAACGCAGGACATGGTGTATTGGAGCAAACGTGCCTCCACTGTTCCTCGTTCTCCAATGGCAAGATCTCTCTATTCTCGCGAGCAGTGCTGATAACGTGTTAGAAGTCAGCAAATCAGTGGTAACGAGATGTAGAGAGAATGACAGAATGACAGTTATATCTTTTATTGCAGCAGGGGTTATGTTTATATATATATATGAAGGGGTGAGTTTCCAAGAGGTGTGTCCCTTGGAAATTATCTGTCGCACCCCTTGGATTGATCACAAATACAATATTTTGTAACACATTGCGTAGTGTGCGTGCATGCAGGCAGCAACCTGGAGGCGTGCGTGGATCGTGTATTCGTGTGGCGAGCCGATTAGTGCTGCAGGCATGCATGCATGCATGTGCAGCGTTTGAGCGCAAAATACTGCAGTGTCCTTGGTACTGTTCATTCGTCTTCCTCCGTCTACCAATGTCTGTACGTTTGAGCGCCCCTTCGTTTCCAACAACAAGCACAGAGACCTCTCTACAGTTCACAACCCATGGGCAAAACAACCCGGCCGGGAAGCTCTCAACTGCCAGCAAGTAGCTCGGTCATACAGGGAACAACTGCTGCTAAAGTATTGTTGATCATTGACAACGGGACGATCTGATAAAGTTTGAAGCTTAGTTTGAGGGAGTTTTGTGTTCTGATAAAGTTATCTGATTCGGTTTATTTTCGTTTTGTTTTTTTGTTTGTTTGTTTTGATAATATTCAGTTCTATTTTTTGTATTCGAGTTTTTTTATTCTGGTTCTGATTTCAAAAAAAGAAAAAAAAATAAGATCGCATGTGGGCATATCTGTCGTGGGCCAGTCCACACACACAAAAAAAGAGAACAAACAATATGGGCCGGCTCTATATTGTTCGTCACAACTCCCTCCAGACCTAATTCTATGATCCGATCGGTTCATCCCGCGAGATAATCCATGGATGGAGATTTTTTGCAATTTCGGCACTCGCTTCATCACGCTTCAGACTATGGCATCACGAAGATAACAATTGCTCACTTGGCATTATAATGACACATCCTTTTGGACATTTGGTATCACCTACCGCTAATTGTCATTTGTTGCTGTGTTCTACCCTCCTCGCTCCGTTCACCATGCGCTGCTGGGCCTGTCACCACGCCGCCGGGCGACGACGACAGCACCCGCGACGACGACGGAGGCGGATGTGAATGCAGCGGCGCTCCTGGCGTGGCCAAGGTCGTGGGCGTGGTCGTGGTCGGCACCAAGTGCGACACGGAGAAGGGGAGGCTGGATGCCTGAATCTTTTGGCTGGGTCGGCTGGGCATTTGCATCTACTTTGGGTCTATAAAATCAATGGAAAAAAAAAGGCAAGGCAGCCTGAAACCCCCCTCCTGTTAGCTTCTCACGTGCGTGTGTGTTCAACATAAATTAAAGCAAACTAGTTCTTCAAGTGCTTGTGATTAGCACTTGCCGAGTGGAGTGATTCAAACAGTGGCACATTCGTCGGTCGGTCCTGACAGGGGGAATGCAGCCTCGTATATCATCAGCCGCGCCGAAAGGCCACCCTTTGGTAGAACGGTTGCAAGCACTTCCTGAACTAAGAGGATTCTGTGGTTTCAGAAAACATAATGTGCACAAAGAAAATACATCGGCCTGTATTTCTCATTTGTCTGAGGTTTACATGATGACACAAATGGCTTCCCTGAATCCGCTGTTACACAATTCTCAAATCCTTCGTCAACAAGCAAAATGGAAGCAGGTTCCCCGATGCAAGTCACGATGAGCTACAATGCCAAGCGGTTCCCCAAGGTTTTTCTACCGGGCCAAATATGGGCTGTATTTGATTCTCAGGACTGGATGCCCAGGTCTTATGTCAGGATAATCCATGTGGTTCCATGTTCTTCAGTTTTTGTATTGAAGTTGGAACCTCATCCTATGCTTACTATGCCAAATTTAGGTAAAGACTGCCCGTTTTCTACAGAAGTGGCGTTTCTAACCTCGTGTCGTTGTATGATTGGTGGAAGAGATGAATCGTTGCTGCAAGGAGTCAAAGAAGATTTTCGATGGACTCCTCATCTGTTTCTGGTGGAATATATGGTTGGAAAGAAAAACAGAATCTTTCAAAAACTTTAAAGATCTGCTATTCAGGTTACATAATTGGTGAAAGATCAAATTGAGAGTTTGAGTGTATGTTAGATAGATGAGTTAGTGTATGTTTTTCTCCTTTTTTGTTTTTTTTGTTCCTCGGAGACTGTAATCCATTTCTCTTCTAATATATTGAAGAGACAAGTCTTTTGCCGCTTCCTTTCAAAAAAAAAAAAAACAGTGGATTGAAGATGGTCTACCAGTTGCTTCTGGGGTATTCCGCCCTGGTACTGAAACTACTTACAAGGATATCTGGGGATTCTTACACCCTGTATAGTGTGACTGGAGTGCAAAAGGGCCTTTTACCGATTTTCCCTCAAAAAAGGAAACATGGGCTACAATACCAACCTTTTTTTATATAGCGTAGTAATGGAAGATTCCCATTTGACAAGATGTATTTCAAGGACTGAAATGCTCAGCTTTTCTCATCGTGTTCCTGCAGTACTGTGTTGAAGAAAGGAAACCCATAATCGTCAACCAGTGATGTATTTTGGTGTTCCTTGTGACAGATATCCCAAAATATCATTGTCGCTTGTCAGTGCTAGATAATTCTACTGAGATTTTTTTTCCCTTGATATCAGAATATGATGTTTGCAGACTTAGAAAAAAGAATCACTATTCTGTAGTCACCCTCTTGAGCTGTTTGAAGGTCCATGAAACAAGAGGATGATGTCTTCTGTAGTCACCCTCTTAAGCTGTTTGGAAGTCCATATCAGCACAGTATCAATCAAGTATAAGTGTATAGCTGACTTTGAGGATACACTGAATACTCCTTTTTTTTGTTATTTGGATGTATTTTAATGCTTGTTAGGTACTTGATTTCCGTCCTTACCTTCAGCCCTCACTATAAACTCATGCATATGTCAGCACTGTGAAATTTACTGTTCTAGTACAAAATTTGAACTGTGGTAAATTTACCGAATTTCGTTCAGTTATTATTGTGTGATGGATATCTTTTTTTTCCTTGGTTCTAGCCTTGTAATTGCCCCATTCAAAGGAAATGTTAGGCGGGAATAAGTAGCGTATTTTGTGGTCCTTTCATGTGATGTAGGCAGCTTATAGAATAATTTCTTTTTCCTCGAAGAATAAAATTACACGATACTTGGTATTAATGTACCTTTTTTTCAATCTGACTTTTTTGGTCTGTACTTGTATCCTATTGTCAAATGTAGTACGCAACTAGTTCCCTGTAACTTTAAATGCTATTGCTGATCTGACTTAGGGCTTGTTCGTTTGCGTCGGATTGCACCCGGAATCGTTCCGGCTAATCAAAGTTTATATAAATTAGAGAAGCAATCCAGCCGGGAATTGTTCCGACCCACCAATCCGACACAAACGAACAAGGTCTTGCTATTTTCCCCATTCTTTTCAGACAAGACCTGACCAGGTGATTGCTTGTTGAGCGAGCATAGTCTAGGCAATTCATGCAGTGCTTATCCCCTGTGCAGCTATTTACAGTGATTTCCTTTGGGTACTCTGGACCTTCAGCTATTTACCTTTGCTGGATTGCATTGAGCCATGAAGATGGAATTCTCATTGGCTTCCCTTTTAAATATGTCTGAATCTATCCATGTCATATCCTCTCGGTTCGAACTCCATGGTACTTTCAGTACTGGTGAACGCTGAATGCACGCCAGCTACGGCTTTCGGTTTTTGCTTTAGTTCTGGCCTTCTCATGTTTTTTGGAGATTGATGGTTCTTCTTTGCCTACCACCTAAAGAACAGTAGCTTGGTGTCTCTTATCCTGGCCTTCTGTTGTAAGTATGAAGGATAATATATGCTAATCACTTCGTGCTAACAGAACAATAAGGATGTACCTAAAGGCTGCAACCGTTGTCGCTCTGTTCCTTTATTTTCAATATCAGGTCTGCTTAGTCGTATATTATAAAACAATCACGCTAGAAGGTGCCAAGAACTACCCCCCCCCCCCCCCCCCCCCCCCCGGGCGCGATGTGCCGCTGTGTATGTATATGGTAGTGAAATACGCATAGCCTGCAGCCCGCAGGAGGATTTCCTTGCTGAGACTTCAAAAGATCATAAAATTTGCAGCATATGGATTGTGGGGAAGCCCTGACTGTATTTTGTTGTTCCAGTGTCACATCTCACCATCCATGCATGATGGCCATTTTAGACTTGGGGTGCCTTTCCTTTTTTTTTTACTTTTTGCACTGCAAGTAAGCTCTCTGATGTGTCGATTTCTTAATCTGTTACTGTAACAAATGGTCACAGTGAAGACAAAAGAAGAGGGAGGAATCAAATACAAGGTGGGCCCACCTTGATTTAGAAATTGGCAGTAGCCTCCAAGACATCAAATACACATATGTAATCCTAGTCATCCAATGGAGCTACGAAAGCGAATGAATGACCATGACACATTTGGGGGCTGGACCGCTGGACTGGGTGGTGGGTCTTTGGAAAGGAGATCCATTAGCAAATAAGCATGATTGATGGAGCTCACCTTCCATTCATCCCACACCTAATTTCATTCACAAGTGCTTAGAACAAATCTCCCTTCTCAGTGGGTGGTCTAGGCAAGTAACTGTCGTGACATGACATTTGACATCCGTCCTTTCCCTCTCTCTATCTCTCTCTCTCTGTCTAGACTCTAGAATAGCAAGTATAAAAAGGAGAAGCATCGGGCGCTGTCGTTGGACAGGAAAGGGGGAGCTCAGGCCTCAAGAAGAAAGAGCCCGCGCCACGCCACGCCACGCCGCGCCGCCGTGGACATGGAGCTGGAGCACGGCGGGGATGAAGGCGGCGACAGAGGGAGCGAGTCCTCCTCCTCCTCCTCCAAGAGGAGCTTCGGCGCGTCTTCGGACGCAACCGTCAGCAGCACACCAAGCAAGCTGCAAGCCCTGAGGTTTGCAGAGGACCTCTCGCTGCCGTCGGTACGCTCGCCTCTCTCCCCCTCATCATTGTTAGCTGCTAGGTGATCAGCAACCAGAAATGAGAAATCTGCAATGGCGTGGCGTTGGGTTCTTGAAACTAGATAGAGCCATCCTTTTTTTCTTCTCCCTTCGTCGAGGTCGCTAGCCTTTGCCATTCCAGAAACCATTAGCCCTGTACACCACCTGTCCTGTCAGTTCAGGCTTCATTGGTAGTAACAGACTAACAATGGAGTCGATCCACCCTTCACTGCATTTCGACAGTCGACACTTGACAGACACTCCCCATCCCCACACGTTCCGTGTCCGTTGCCTGCTCCACTGTACATCGAGGGAGAAAGAGAAAGAGAAAGAGAAACGCAGGAGCGTGGCTGCTGGTTTATCTCCTTGGATTCTCAAAAGGGACCTCCTCCCCGGCCACACCCCCCATTTGCGATCGCTTTTTGCCGCCCTCCAGTCCGGCTTTTAGCGTAAAAGGTGAAAGGCCCTGACCCTGACACTGTTTATTGCCAATCCGCCAAACGACTCCACTGCAGGAGCAGTTTACTTCCCTGTCCGTCTGTCTGTCTTGTCTCTCTTTCTATCTCTTAACCTGCCCTGGTCAGCCTGGAAACCAGATATCTGTAGTCTGTAGAAAGCTACACATTGCTGTTCCTGATCTTGTTCACAAGGAAACCAACGGGAGAGAGTGGCATGCAGTAGATGTAGATCGCTGGCATGGCATATGGCAAGACTGGATCTGGTAGCATGGCAGACACCGGGCACGCATGCGGCACCTGTAGCCTGTTCCTTGCGGCCGGTCTCTGCCACAGCTGAGCTGTCGGCCCTGCGTCTTTATACCGGCGTCAAATACAGCGCATGCGCTAGGCAACACGTACACGTACGCCTCCATTTGACCTGATATGCACACGCGCTTGTGGAATTTAACAACGATTAGTAAACCATCCCCGCGCGTCAGATACTCGTTCGTTCATCCATCCATTCCTGTCCCAGAGCCAGCATGTGACCATTTGATTCAGTCCAGTCCACCCAGCATTTCACCATGCTGCGCATCAGTTAGCTTAATTAGGCTCTGACTGAAACATTATATATGCATTTGCAGCATTCCTGACGCGCGCCTTCCATGCTCATCCTTCTCTGAAAGATTATTCTTATCTTACAGAGACATTAATTGCATGCTACGTACTACACATTACTGTGCATGCATGCCAGCCACCACCATGCGGCATGTCGTCCCGGGAGAGGATGAGGTGCCACATGCAATGGTATCTGAAAAGAAGTCTTATTGGCCTGATCACTAGACCAAGAGAAGAAGATGGATCACAGCGGTAGGCATGCGAGACGACTAGCCCAGGCCACTGGCACACGTGACACTTGTCATACTACTATAGTATAATGCAAGTGGCTTGCACACATATATAGCCGATAGATTAGCATATATATATATACTGTATGTCAGTGATATTGGTATGATGTGCCATGGAGGTACAGAGCCAATGAGATATACGACTGCCATTGCTGGCTGGATGCAGGAGGACTCTAGTACAGTCTGCATTAGGGTTCAAGATCAAGAGTGGCAGGGCAGCCATGTGACTCTTGGAATTTGACATTAGAGATAGCCGTACTGGTTAGTGGAGAAGGTGGATTAATGCATGGTTAGGTGTGATGGACACAGAGGGCATGGGTAGCTAGCTAGCTTTTAATTAGGATAAGTCTGTGACCACTTAACCATTCATGATTGATGTCAACAACAGCTAAGGCGAGGAGCCTATCTATATCTAACAAATAAGCATAGGTTTTATTAGAAAAAAAGGAACAACATATGTTTTTTTTTGAGAGAGAGAGGGAGACAACATTGCATGAAGGACCCTGCCAAATCAACTCTAATTCGTTGCATAGAAGCAATGCGGATTCGTTGTACTGCGGTGATGGTTGCCAACAATATATGATGTTTATGCAGAGCGAATGCTTAGTGCGTCGTTGATGTAGAGATGAAACTGATACAAACCAAGCAAAATAATAATAAGAATAATGCTGGAATATAATAATAATGCAGGTGCAGGTGGTGGTGATGAGCGCCAACATGGGGTGTTCGCACTGCCGGCAGCGGGTCGCCAACGTCGTCTCCAAGATGAACGGTGAGCACCCACACATTTCTGAGAGATGCCACGCCCGCCACGCACATGTACTCGTGTCCGTTAGTTAATTCGCATAAATACGTGGACCATCACCACTAATTACCTCTGCCACGCATTAGCAGGACGCGCACGCAAGCATTTCATGCATGTCCGTGACGCGTCGTCGTTTGCCTTTACCAGCATTAGCAGTGCTAATTGCTAAACAATGCACCGCTGTTCTTCCTTCTCACGTCACCCGTATCTTGGCCCCACTGGCCGTTGTACGTGCGTACTGCACTGCTGCCTG
Source organism: Zea luxurians (assembly GCA_029449295.1). Classification (NCBI taxonomy): domain Eukaryota; kingdom Viridiplantae; phylum Streptophyta; class Magnoliopsida; order Poales; family Poaceae; genus Zea; species Zea luxurians. The sequence continues at coordinate 33,338,418 of JAOPSE010000016.1, read as the reverse complement.
CCTGCCTGCTCATCCATCAGCTCATGTATGTGCATGGGCTTGGCTCGGCTGCTTGTGTCCATTATTCCATTAGCAGGCCTGCTGGACTACATGGTGGACTTCGGGAAGAAGGAGGTGACGGTGCGCGGGAAGGTGGTGCATACCAAGAAGAAGAAGAAGAGGCACATGAGGGCACTGCTGGGTGCAGCAGGAGCAGGTTGGGACGACGCCCGATCGGCGGCGGCGGCGGCGTCTTTGCCTGGCGGCCATGTCAGGACGCTGTCCTGGTTTTGGGGGTGCTACAGCTCATGACGGCCATAGCTAGTATAGTCTTTATATAATAGTAATATATACCGCATATATAGAGAGACTATCATACGTCGTCTGTATGTTACATTTATATGTAACTAGTAGGAGCTGCGTATATATATTATATAGTTGTTGTAATAATAATCTGTTAGTAGTAATCTATTTCTTCTCCTGGTCCATTTATATTTCTTTTCATTCTGAATAATCATGTAGCGCATGCATGCATGTATGCAGCAGCGGAGCCCTCCCCCTCCACCAGTCCACCCCCCCAATTAAGCACAGCGAAATAACCGGATCCGTGCTGGGGACACGCCGGCGTGACGCCTCAGAGAATTCCATGGCGTGCACCTGCAGTGACAGACAAGGCGAGAAGAACAGAGCAAGAGTTAACTGACTGCTGCACTGGTCGGCTCGCTCCTGTGTCGTCGCGGCGTCGCCTGAATATTCTTTCCCTCACGTGCGCTGCTTGTGAAAAGCTGTAGCCACCTGTCTGGTGAGCGAGCAGAGCAGAGCAGAGGCGTGCAGTGCAGCAGCGTCTGAACTGGAAAGGCTCAGCTGAGGAGTGAGAGCTGTGCAGTGCTCACTCAAACCTGGCCAGTCATCACAGCCACAGACCGCAGTCAGTACCATGATCAATACTAATCAGTAGCACTAGCATGATCCCACAGGACACAGTTCAGATGAACAGAGCAGGGGTAGATTCAGATTGTCGGTAAAAGCAAGGACCAATAACCGATCGCTAAAATCATAGCGGCGAGAGGGAGAGGGGCCAGGAGCCGATCGCTGCGGCGACGGCGAGGTGCCCTTTCAGAAAGATAGAAAAGCTCAGCGCACGCACTAGCAAAAGCGAGAGTGATCCAGCCATCCAGAGCAGCTCCAAACCTTGGGCCTGGAGCCACGCCACGGCTCACGGCACAACGACAACATTTCGGCATGTTCATCAATGTTTCAGAATAGTAGACAGATTCTTCACAGATCGCAGGAGACAGGGCAGGTGGGTAGAGATCACATTATTTCAGTTAGATTCAAGAGTCAGCAGTACCTATTTTAACAGGAGAAAATGCTATATTAAATCGATAACATTGTATCAATTCAGTGGCCATAACAATTTGAAAAAGGTAGCTTTAGTAGTAATGTAGTATCCATTGATTAAAAAAACACGACAGCACTTAATAGAAAAAACATAGATCCAAACCATTGAGGAAACAAGTATATTACATAGTTTAAGTGTTCCATGCCCAGATATATCAGTTAATTGATTTCCTGCAAAATATGCTACCATGACCAGCATGTCCTCCAATTCTCACAAAATAAGAATGCTCTAAAAGGAGATTAAGTTGCTCCTCTTTCGCTATCGCTATATATCAGAGCATGCCAACTACATAAATAACATGACTGCTTTCCTACAATATAAGTTGTTTCCTGCAAAATCAAAATGGAAACACACTGCAGGTCTAGTAGAGGCGCTTCCGGCAATCTGGAGCACCACAGTGGCATGGCAGCTTCACAATTTTACCATCAGACCCAACAACACTGTCCAAGCGATAACCGTAGTCATAGGATAGCTCCTGAAAAGCATACAGTAGTTAGAAATTTTCTTTTGGTGGAGTCTACAGTTCTATTAAGAGAAGAACTCCGACACTTCTCACCTGAAGAGGAAGTATTGTGTCAGCAGCAAAAAGCATCACTTTTGCTAGTTTAACATCGTTGTGTGAGCTCATGACGCACTGGACGAAAAGGTTAGGTTGGCAACTATGATTTATAAATCTTGCAAAATTGCCAATGGAACTGCCGTCTATGCAGTACTCAGGTGCAGGTGGTGCATCTGAGTCATTCTCTGGATAAAGATTAGGCAGGTGTATTTCAGATCCAGCCCTTTTCTGCAGGACAGAGTACATAGCATGAGTGTTCGATAACTAATGCTCTAAAAACGTCAGAAGAAATTTCAGCACGCCTAAAATATCTATGTAGCAAGAACTAGTGATATAGGAGTAGAATTTGTCAGTATTTCTTGTTACAGTAAATGAGAAAAGTCTTACCTCCCTTCCATCCAAACCCTTCATGGTTTGAAGACAATCAATGTCAAAACAATAGTTGTTCTGTGAACCATCCAGATCTTCAGTCCTCCTCAACACCCCCGTGTACTCACAGATGGGAGCCCCAGGGAGGATAGTGTCCCAAGTCCTGACTCCCCAACCTTTTGAAGCTGTCTTAAATACCTGCAAAATTCAACGTGTTAAGAAAAATATAGCTAGATTAAATGCTAGTAAGGGGTGTCACCCCCAACAAAAGAATTGTGAAAGGAGCCGAATTGTGGAAGTACAGGAAAGATTTTTTTTTCCACTGGTGCAACCCAAATGTTTCAGTAGTCCGGCAAACAGTAGCTAATGCAAACAACATTTGGTGTCTGGTTGGAGCATATGGTTCAAGAGGGGAGGGGTTGACCACTCTTTTGTACTATAATCTGTTTTCTCTTAATGAAACAAAACACAACTCTCCTGCTTTTTTTGATAGGGGGAAGTCTAAAATAGATATCCTAGGAAGTACCAAACCACACTACAGGACACGGTAGTATTTTCGGCGGCCAGAAGCCGCCGAAAATAAGATATATACCGCTGAAAATAGCTTATTTTCGGCGGCCTCTTGCCGCCAAAAAAAATTAGCCAAAAATAAGCAATTTTCGGCGGTTTTCCCTCGGGCCGCCGAACATAGTGGCCACCGAAAATAAGCCTGGTAATTTTCGGTGGCCTACACATAGTTGCCGAAAATAAGTAATTTCAGCAAAAAAAATAAGGCCCCGTTTGTTTGGTTGGAATTGAATTCCATTTCAATAATTATAATCTAGACAAAACTAATTAAGTTCATATATTTATATATGTAATATATTTGTATATTATCTTAAATCATATGAGAGAGATAGTTATATACTACATATATGTTATAGCGAAGCAAATAGAAGAGTGTGCTCTAATTTGTACATTGAAAAAATAGCATGTAAATCTATAGAATCAATTTTCATCTCTCACCCCATGAATTTGAGATGGGCTTGTATGATAACTTTGGAAAGTGATGGAATGTCACATTCTTAAAAAAATAGGTTATTCCATTAGTAAGATTCCAATTCGTCAAAATGAAAGAAAACAAACGGGACCTAAAAGAGATGTAAAATCAATAGCAATTTCAACAACAATATAATCACAAATTCACAACAATATAACAGAAACATCAATTCCAGAATTACACACATTCAACACAAAATATGCAATGGCCACGTCTTCTCCTAAAGCTTGATATTACTAAAGCTTTTGATTCGGTTTCTTGGCCTTTCCTCATCGAAGTTATGAAGTATCTTGGCTTTGGACAGATTTGGAGGGACATCATTTGTGGGCTTCTTTCCTCCTCTAGCACTCAGGTGCTTCTGAATGGCATTCCAGGAGGACATATTGAACATAGAAGAGGACTCCGACAAGGGGATCCTCTCTCCCCCATGCTCTTTATTCTAGTTATGGATGTTCTTGGTCTACTGTTTTCTAAAGCTGAGCATGCAGGTCTGCTCTTGGATCTTTCCCAGAAAACCTCTGCATCGGGTATCTATGTATGCAAATGATGTGGCACTTTTCTTACACCCTTCGGCAGCGGATATTGCTATAACTCTAGATATCTTACATCTATTTGGGGAAGCTTCAGGTCTCCACAACAACGAACAAAAGTCCAATGTTTATCCCATTCAGTGTGGGGGTGTGGAGCTGGAAATGGTTCAGGATCTTCTCCCTTGTGGCATCTCAACCTTTCCGTGTAAATACCTGGGGCTGCCTTTGTCCCTGAAAAATCTCACCAAGGATCAGGTGCAACCTATTGTGGATAGAATTGCTGATCAACTCCCAGGCTGGAAAGCAGATTTGATGACAAGAGCAGGCCGTAAAGTGCAAGTTCAGCATGTGCTTACCGGAATGCTTATTTATCTTGCTATGGCGGTAAATATTCCCACTTGGGCTATCAAGGCCATTGACAAAATTAGAAGAGGTTTCCTTTGGAGAGGGCGCAAGGAGGCCAGAGGTGGTCACTGCCTGGTGGCCTGGGGCAGAGTCTGTAGACCCCTCCAGCTGGGCGGTCTTGGCATTTCTAGTCTCAAAGAACTTATCTGGGCCCTGCGCATGAGATGGCTTTGGCTCCAAAAGACTGAGCCTAACCGACCTTGGTGCAGCCTTCCTATCCAGGTTCCAGATAAAGGGCTTTCTTCTCGATGGTGTTGACTTCAAAGGTTGGTAATGGGGCTAATACTTTGTTCTGGACTGATAAATGGATTCATGGGCAGAAAATTGCAGATTTGGTTCCTAGATTATTTGATATCATTCCGAAAAAAATCACTAACAGAAGGATGGTTCAGGAAGCGTTGACAGATAGAAGATGGATTGCTGATATCACAGGATCACTCTCGGTGGAACTATTATTGGATTATCTTCATCTCTGGAATTTGATTTCAGATTTTGAGCTGCTGCCAGACATAGAAGATAAACATACATTTAGTATTGCTGCAAATAGGGCTTATTCTGCTAAGGCTGCATATGATGGGTTGTTCACCGGGTCTGTGCATTTCGGTCACTATGAAAGAGTTTGGAAAACTTGGGCCCCCTCTAAATGCCACTTCTTCCTCTGGCTAACGGTGCTAAATAGATGTTGGACAGCAGATAGGTTGGCAAAGAGAGGACTTGATCATACGGAGAAATGTCCACTTTGTGACCAAGAGTCTGAAACTTTGGATCACATTTTGGTTTCTTGTGTTTTTGCGAGAGAATTCTGGTTCCGGCTGATGTGCAATTTCAGACTACAAAATCTGGCTCCTACACCTAGTACGGTGTCTTTTACGAGATGGTGGGAGATGATTGACAATGGCTCTGGAGATATGATTATGAGGGGTGTCAACTCTCTTATTGCCTTGGGAGCCTGGATTATTTGGAATCATCGGAATCGAATTGTCTTCGATGGTATTTCCCCTAGTGTTTCTGCAGCTCTTTGTCAGGCAAGGGAGGAACAACAGTTGTGGAAAATGGCAGGAGCTAAGGGTCTCTCCTTTCTTGCCGCAACCATCAAGGGCACCTAGATGCCTGCTTTATCGCTGAAGGGCTGCAATTGTTTATCAGGAATTGTTTGTTTTTTGTTTTTTCTTTTCTTTTGTTTTTTTATCCCCTTAGGGGAGGTCTTTTGTACTGGGGTCTATTTTGGACCCTCTTTTCCTTCTACTTAATATAATGATGCGCAGCTCTCCTGCGCTTTCGAGAAAAAAAAACACAAAATATCACAATTTGCCACAATTCCTCACAAATACATCACTATTTTCGGCGGCCTACGTAAGCTGCCGAAACTTTATTTTCAGCGGTTGTACCCTGGCCGCCGAAAATCGTCTGCAGTGCTATTGTGCCACTGGAAAGAGAAATACCAACCTCTAAGTGATACTGCAAACCCTGTTGAGATGTTCTGTTTACACAATCATGGTTGCAGCTGCAGTTAGCCCCGCATTCAAATACAACTGCTTTGGGCTCCACCAACCTATAGAATTAGAATTAAAAATATGGAAAAAAAATAATAGTTGCAAAATGCATCCAAGTGTTGAAGCGTTTAAAAGTTGAGCTTACCTGCCAATGTTCTTATATGATACATAAGGCAGATCAGAACCATTGCGCTGAGCACATGAACAATTTTTGTTGCTAGCACAATCTCCTTCACAATCACAGCCAATAATACTAGATGGGATCTTGATGTCCTTTGGAATTTTTAGAGACTTCAAGTATGTGAAACCTAAAATGTTGCCAAAGGTGACACAAAGCAATCAGCCACTGGTGATTGGTGTATAAATTGAAACAGGAACAGGAACAGAAATCATAAACAACAGTAAAACAAGATGACAAGAATGATGGAATAAGTCATGTGGTCTTCGTGTGTAAGACAGTCCGCACAGCATCTCTGTTGTCCGCACAGCATCTCTGCTGTAGGACAGCAGCAACAGCAAGTTTTTTGACTGCGGCAGACAGCACAGCTTGACTGCAAGGACTGCGGCAGACAGCACAGCAGCAGTCTTTTGACTGCAAGGACAGCGTGCTGCAGGCATCTCCTTTTTCATTTTTCAGCTTTTGGAGGATAGCAGCTTGCTGCAGTTTTTCTTTTGACTAGAGTACAACAGCACCTAGTGGTTAGTGCAGTTTGTAGGACAGCATATTCGTATCTCTAGGAAGCATATGCTGCAGCCCCTTGGGCTATAAATATGTATCCCAACCCTTAGACAGGTATGGCATGGTGTAGTGTTTGAGGAAATAAACAAAAAATTGTCCCAACTCATAGCGTCATCCTCTTGATGAGAGTTAGAGTCCTCTACTTACAAAGAATGCAGACCTGCTAGATACAACATGAGAAATTATCATAAGACAAGAAACATTTGGCACTAAATTTGGGTCATTGTATTATCTTGTTTGTTGGTACATCTTCCAAATATTCTTGTTAGGCACCGTCCGGGTCATCCCCATGATGGTTTGGTTTCTCCTTTCGACCACCCCGTTCTGCTCCGACGTGTACGGCATCGTGAGGTGCCGCTGGATTCCCTCCTTGCAACAGTGCTCGATGAAGGCACGTGCAGTGAACTCTCCCCCACGATCAATGCGGAGAGTGCCTAGCTTTCTTCCTGTTTCCGCCTCCACCCTCACCTCGAAGTTGAGGAATGCCGCCATGGCCCCATCCTTGGAGCTCAGGAAGGCCACCCACATGTACCTGCTGAGATCCTCCACGACGAGAAGGAAGAAACGGTTCCCGCTCAGTGTTGTTGGCGCTACCGGTCCGCAGAGGTCGCCATGGATCAGCTCCAGCTTGTGCGACGCGCAATATCGAGCCTCGCTTAGGAATGACAGTCGGTGTTGCTACCCGGCAAGGCAGCTGTCACAAACTTGATCTATGTGATCAATCTGTGGCATCGCACGCACCATATTCTCCTCCGCGAGACGCCTCAGGCTCCGGAAGTTGAGATGTCTGAGGTGTGTGTGCAGCGTGCCACCTCCAAGCTAGGTTGCCCCCCTGCGCAGCAAGGCACAATGGTCTCGCCGCGTCGAGCTCCAGCTCGTACAGCCGGCTCATCGAGCGCGGCACACTCGCCAACAGTCGACGCTGTTTGTCCCAAATCTTGAGACGCCCATCCAGCAACAAGATCCTGTAGCCTGCTTCCTCCAGTTGCCCAAGGCTCATGATATTGGTGGAGTCGTGGGATGTGGCAAACCCCCGTCAGGGCCTTGTGATCGCTGTTATGGTAACAACGCACAATGGTGCCCCGGCCACGGATGGCCATGACCGAGCCATCACCGAAACGCACTGTCCCTCAAAAGTTGTCGTCCATGGACGAAAACACCGAGAGCTCGCCCGTCATGTGATTCGCCGCGCCCGTGTCCAGGATTCACCAGGCGCTCTGTTTTGCCTTGTCGCCAAGCTGCACATGCAGCTTGTCTTCCTTCAGGTGAATTTCGGTTGGGGCAGTTGCTGACGGCACGACATCGAAGTTCTCCGCAGCAGCATCCTCCAGTGCGGCCTCAGCAACCACACAGGCGTCCGCCACCAGCACGGCTTCACCTTCTTCATCTGCCTGCGCGACATGGGCTTGCTCGTCGCGCTTCTTCTTGCACTCACGCACCCAGTGCCCTGTCTTGCCGTAGTACCCTGCACTCATCATTGACAAGCACCTTACCACCACGGCCACCATTTCCGCCATTGCACCTTCCTGAGAATCTCCCGCGTTCGTGCCCTCGGTCGCAACCACGGTAGTTTCCCGGCGCAGAAGAGTTCCAATTTGAACTAGAAGCCACATCGCCGCCAATATTCAGTCGGGAAGTTATCTTGGAAATCAATTCTTCCTCGATAAGATTGAGTTGTAGCCCGCTTACTCGCCAACCTCTCTTTCTGACGCCTTTAGTCGCCCAACTAGTTCATCAACCGTGACCACGCTCAGATCGAGCAAGGTCTCAATGGAAGCTGCGATTTGGTCGAACCTAGTTGGAAGCGCCTGAAGAAACTTGCGGACGATCTCCTCTTCAGTGTACTCATCGTCGAGCATGTAGAAGCATGCTGAATAGAGGAGGATGGGCGCCTATTATGGAGGTAGCAGGCTGTCAGGAGTCCCTTGGCCCAATATGTGGGTGGTAGGGAGGCATGTAGAAGCATGGTGCGAATGGAATTGTTGAGTGTGCGGATGATACGTTCAGCCTTGCCATTTTGGGGAGATGTGTAGGGGCAGGAGAGGCGAAGGTGAGTGCCTTGAGCAGCGAGGAATTTGATGGTGGCAGTGTTTACGAATTCAGTGCCATTATCAGCCTGAAAGCATTTGACGGGGAGGCTGAATTGTGTTTGGGCAGAGGCAGCAAGCTCGACTAAGTGTTGGTGGACATCAGATTTTTTTCGGAGCGGAAAAACCCAACAGTAGTGAGTGTAGTCATCCAAACAGACCAAGTAATATGAAAAACCAGACAGACTATTGATGGGGGAAGTCCACACATCACAGTGAACGAGTTCAAAGGGTGCATGAGTTATGGAATGCGAAGAACTAAAAGGTAGACGCGTATGCTTGCCTAGTTGACATGAGTGACATAGGGAATGTTGTACTTTATTACAGGAAATAACATGAAGTTTATTGAGACGCTCTAAAACGGCGGGGGCGGGGTGACCGAGACGTTGATGCCAGAGAGTTGACGATGCAGCCAGGAGAGCATGAAGTGGAGCGCCAGGTGTGGAGGCAGGCATGGTGTATAGGTCCCCGTCGCAGTTACAACGGAGAATCACGCGTTCCGTCTTGAGATCCTTAATAGAGAAACCATGGGCGTCAAATTCAAAGGAACAATTGTTGTCGCGAGTGAATTGACGAACGGATAATAGGTTGCGGACTATGGATGGGGCGACAAGGATATTATTAAGAGCAAAATTTGTTGTAGGTGTAGGAAGGACGGAATGACCTCTAGACATAACAGGTATACTAGTGCCATTACCTACTGTTATTGAGGAGATGGAGGGGGAAGGCGCTGAGTAAGCATACCATCCGAGGACGTCATGTGCGTAGAGGCGCCAGAGTCAACAACCCAGGGCGAGTTGCCCTGAAGTTGCATGTTCTGCGGGGCAGCGATGAGGCCTGCTGCATCCCAGGTGCTGGTGGAGGTGTTGGAGCTGCTGGAGGACGCCTGGAGTGGAGCGAAGGTGGTGTGGGCCTGCGGGGAAGACCCAAGAATACCCAGGGTGCGCCCAGCCTGGGCACCAGAACCTCCCTGGCGGCGCTGTCCAGGAGGGGTGACGGGCTCTCCAGGGGCCACACGTTCGCCAGTCCAGGGATTAAAGCCCCAGGGAACAGGTTTGTTGGTGCTGGTGTTGCCGGAGTTGTTGGAGAAGCTACCAGAGGTGTTGTAGAAGGGTCGGTGGCCGCCCTTTTTGGTATTAAGGCGTCGGCCGCCCTGCTGGTGCTGCTGCTGCGAACCACCAACATTAGCTAGGAGGGCAGCGACATCACGCGTCTTCTCGTCGTTCTGCAGCCGCAGCTCCTTGAGGAGTAGCTGATGGCGTGCGGTGGCGAGGGTGAGGGGCTGCTGTCCGGCGATGTTGTCGGCGACGCCAGAGTAGACCTCGTTAAGTCCACGCAGCAGATTGAGGACGAGGTTAGGCTCAGATACGGGCTGCCAACGTCGCGTAGTTCGTCAGCCTTCTCCTTCATGCGAACGCAGTAGGCGTCAATGGACAGGTCCCCCTAAGTCATCGAGTGAAACTCGTGATTCAGGAAGATGGCGCGGGGAGCTTTGTTTGCCTGGAACACCTCGTTGATGGCCTTCCAAAGGGCGCTCGCCGTCTGGGTGATGTCGGTCATGGCGAGGTTGAGGACGGCGTCGGAGGTGGTGCTGTACATCCATCCGCGGACGCAGAAGTCAGCCTGTGCCCATGCCGCATCGGTGGGGCGCGAGGTGGAGAGGTGATGCAGCAGCCCAAATTTCCCACACGTGGCCTGAAACGTTGTCGACCACTTGGTGTAGTTGGAGGGTTTCAACTCTAGGGTCATGGGGACGTGGAGCTTGATGTTGATGGTGGCAAAGGGGCAGAGGGCAAGAGCAGAATCGGCAGCTTCGGAGATGGTGCTCATGGTGCAGGGAAGGGGAAGGAGGGGCAGGCAGCGCGGTCTGGTTAAGGCGGCGCGACTGGAGGAGAAGGGTGGGTGGGGTGGTGCGCTGGAAGTCGGCGCAGAGGGTTTTTGGCGGAAGGTGAGGGTGGGTTGGGAAATTAGATCGATGCCAGAGTCTCGGATACCATGTAGAAAAACAGGGTTGAGGGCAATTGGCCACACCTCAATGAGAGGGGGCACCTTCTATTATATAGAGCTGGCTGGCCTGCTTTACAAGGCAGGGATAATTCCCCTGATTTATCCCTGATTTACATCTGTTATATCTAGCGACTAATCCCTGATTTACATCTGCTATCTATAGCAGCTAGGATTCCATCCCTGATTTACATCTGCTATCTATAGCAGCTAGGATATCCACAGATGGCATATTCTATTGCCTAACAGTTTTGTAATTCGGAGGAGGTGATATAAGTATTTTTGTGCTTCCACAATCATTCACCCCCACCTCCCTCTGATTGCCTATCAGAGTATCTTACAATCCTACAATATTATTATGGAACTACATTTTGATACAGTCTACTTATATCGTTTTCAAAATATCCAAGCTCAACATATAATGGTCAAACACACAACTCAAAAAGTCACTTACTTGAGACAGAAAAATCAGTGGAAGAAATGTGGAAGCAAGCAAGAAGAACCGTTGGATAGTACAAGTTCTAAAAATCTTTTTTGCAATATAAACTGCTATTCAACATATTCCAGGATGTAGCTTGTTCAAATTTAAAAGATCTCACTGAAAAAATGTTCTACTTTATTGGAACAACGAAAAATGCAAATAGCTCTGCGTCAAAGAAAATATCGGTTGGGGTTTTAGTGGAGTTTCTGGAAGTTTGGGATCTAATATTGGAGGTGGAGCTGCATGAGCAGATAGAGGATAGGCATGTGTTTATGCTTGCTACCAATGGTCAGTACTCTTCTAAGGCTGTGTATGAGGCTCTTTTCTTTTTTTTTTAACGCAGGAGAACTGCGCCTCAATATATTAAGAAGAAGAGATAAGTCCAGATCAAAGAGATCTGGACAGAATACACGGCCTCCTCAGGGAGGCCAGAAACACAGGAAACTGAAAAAAACCATCAAACTCAAACTACAACTTGGGTCTGTCCAGTTTGAGCATGCTATCTGGATTTGGAAGTCTTGGGCTCCGGCTAAGTGTAAATTCTTCATGTGACTATCTGCTCTTAATTGACTCATCGGCCTGGTCACAGAGCGGACAACAGATGGGGTGGTCCAGCCCCCTCAAAGCCAACCTGTCAGGCATTTGCTGGTCGAGTGCAGTTTTGCAAAGCAGTTTTGGTTTCTTCTCCTTCGGTCGGGGGACTTCCAGGTGCTCTGTCCTTCTACGGGGGATAGCTGTTTTGACTCTTGGTGGGAGAAGAGTGCTGAGATGGTGGGCAAGCCTTTGTCGAAGGGTTTCAACTCGCTGGTCATTTTGGGTGCGTGGTCCATTTGGAAGCATAGAAATAGGTGTGTGTTTGATGGCTGTAGCCCGAGTGTTGTGATCGCCCTCTCGGCTGCAAGGGAGGAGATGTTGTGCTGGCGTTTGGCTGGCGCTAAAGCTCTCTCTTCTTTCCATCTGGAGGAGTTGGTTTAAGAGTGGTGTATTTGGTGGTGTGTCTGTAAGTCTGTTGTTCGTGTTTTTTGGGGTTTCACCCCTCTTCTCTTCTTAATACAAAAATATGCAGATCTCCTGCGTATTCAAGAAAAAAACTATCTGCTCTTAATGTTGGATAGCTGATCGGTTAAGCAAAAGGGGGCTGCCTCACCCAATTAGATGTCCACTCTGTGACCAACAACAGGAAACAATTGATCACCTGCTGGTTAATTGTGTATTTCGCCAGGGAATTTTGGTTCCATGTGCTCAGTAAAGTCAATCTTCAAAGCTTGTCTCCACGGCTTCACAATCGGGGGGTTTATGGCTTCATGGGAGTGGGTCTCTATGCAGATTTCTGGGATTGCGCAGAAGGGGATCAACTCCTTGATAATCCTTGGAGCTTGGACATTGTGGAAGCACAGAAATAGGAGTATCTTTGACAGATTTCCTCCTAATATGGGTGCTGCTATCTCCCAATTCAGTCAGGAATTAGAGATGTGGATTTTGGCTGGAGCTAGGGATCTCTCCCTCCTTACTGCTCCCTTTCCTGGCCTCCACCTGTAGTTTGCTGCATTAGCTATAATGTTGGATGTTTTTATATTTTGTTGTTTTCGGCCGCCATGAGTTGGTTGGCCTCAGACTTTTGTATTGTTCTATTTTAGACCCGTTTCTTCTTCTTAATATATATGATGTGTAGCTCTTCTACTCTTTCGACAAAAAAATAGACAATTGATAAATTTGAACATACCAGATGGAGGAACAGGTGGATCATCAACCAAGTTAGTGGCAGGAATCGGAATGTTTTCTTGCCCTCCAGAGATATCGTCACAAACCAGTCTATCAAATTAAAACGTGATATACGATTAGTTTCATTCAAGGAAACATAATCTCAGTATCACTAAGGCTAAGGTGACAAAAGAATACATACATGGATGTTAGCATAGCACAGCGTGAAACTACCACAACCACTGATGTTGATAGAGTACCGTCTAGTGTTGCAAATATTTAAAGGTATATTTAGCTATGATTTCTCTCTTATCTCCAGTAGACTGGCATGTTATACGGATACTTGAACTGAAAACTATCCTGGTTAATACAGGTCGTTTTAGTTTTGTTTAAGTTAAATCTCTATAACTTTGGCCAAGTTTATATAATAATAGCATTAATATTTAAAATACAAAATAATTACATTATCAAGACATGATTCATGGCAGATTTAATAAAACTCGTTTAATGTTTACATTATGGATTTTTCTATAAATTTGATTAAAGTTATAGAACTTTGACTTAGGACAAAACTAAAACAACTTATTTTGGAATTGAGGGAGAATACATAGTCGCACTCCAGGCCAAGGCGATACAACACGATAGTCTTCCATTATTCTATGCACATATAATCAATATGAGCTGCTTTATTTTAGAACACATTTTTTTGGGGGGGAGGGTTCAAATCATGAAGGGTAAAACAGTCCCATGTGCAAAAAAAAATCATGTGTTTCGGATCATTTACCCAGGTAATTCAGAAATAGTTGTCGGAGCATCTGCACGAGTAAATCGCACCTGGACACATAGATATGTGATGACACAAACACATATATTTCCAGCATATACAAAACTGCAAAATTAAATTTATTCAAGAGAATACAAATTTAGAAATAGTTGTCGGAGCTTGTGCATCGTTTAAGTTCCCTACAGCATGGCTATGTCGGTGTCGCCTAGGCGAGGCCTAGGTGTCCAGGCGCCCGGCCAGGCTCATCGTGATGCGGCACCTCGCCTGAAGATGGCTAGGCGGACGCCTGAAGGGTATGTCGTCGTGGCGTGGACGGCTAGGCGTCGTCTAGGAGCACCCAATCAAGCGCCTAGGTCTAGGTAGGTGAAAAGAGCCTGCTCGCTCGTCGACGCCGGTAATCTTCCCCACTTCCTTCTCTGCGATTCCGAACGGCGCTACTAGCTTCGCTCGCGCGGCTGCTCTGCACGCCTCGCCACCGCACGCTGTTGTGCGCCTTGCCTCCGCGCGCTGCTGTGAACTGTGATGCTATGCTCTGCTTTGTTTTGCGCAATGTTGTGAACCAGTTGGTCGCGTAACTATCGCCTAGTCGTCCAGGCACCCCGGAGGCGCCTCGCCTAGCGAGGTGCGCTGAAGGCTTGTACCGTCTGGTGCCCAGCCGTGAGGGGGCTGAGGGCTTATACTATTAGGTGCTCAGGGCCCCAAGCAGGGACGGATCTGAAGGGGCCTGGGTGCTCTTATGTGGTCCTCCACAGTCCACAATGAGTTGGGTACTCCAGTAACTCCACAATGTCAAGCGATGCCCCTCGCCATGGGGCCTCAATAGTATTATTCCTACTGTTGCAAACCCAGAAGTCATCCTTGTCTAGCAATCCTTGATTGTGTCTTGGCAGCAGCAGCCAGAGGTATGCCCCTTTATGAGCGCTGACAATGTAATTTTCATGTTGCTTCTCTACGTAGTATAAAATAAGTGAAGGGTGTTTGTTTGGGGTTATAATCTGCCCAAATTATATAATCCAACAAATATGTCTTAGCAGCAGCAGCCAGAGGTATGCCCCTTTATGAGCGCTGATAATGTAATTTTCATGTTGCTTCTCTGCGTAGTATAAAATAAGTGAAGGGTGTTTGTTTGGGGTTATAATCTGCCCAGATTATATATAATCTGGGCATATTATAACCCCAAACAAACACGCATCCAAGCTATACCAAGATAGTGGGTGTTATATGTACAACGAATTCAGTTTGTTTTCTATGCTCAGGTATACCTCAGAAGTTGTCAATGATGGCTGTCCCTCAAGCCGCTTCAACTTAAATTTGAAAACAACATGGCCTTGCACTCCGTTCTGCACCCAGTCATCTACAACCTACCAAATATCCACACGAAATAACAAAAATTGAATTGCTCACATAATGCAATAGAACTAGACGCTAGCAAATATAGTTCTGGTGCAATGATTTAACCAATTGAGGCTAGCAACAAAGATGTGTCTCCATGGGATTGCAGACTAAAAAGCTCAAACTCCTATGACAAGACGAGAACATTTGGTTTGCATTTATTCGTAAGAGAATTCAGAAAACATAAAGACCTTGTAAAGCCCATCGTAGGTGTAGACCTTTCCAGTATAGCTATTCTTTGACAAATGACCTCGAATAACTCGGACAGGATTACCATTCTTCCTGCTATTCTGCAACAGTAAAATAAACTGAGGTTAATTAAAACAAAACAATTATCAAAATTCAAAAGATTAGTTTCTATATAAGCTTGAGATCGATCCATTTGGAAGCACATGGCAAAACATTTGTGATCGGCAAGAAAAAAAGTGGGCCCTTGGGTGATTGACCTCACCCGAGGTATATCATATAAGGAAGATTTTTTCTCGAACTAGAAGGTCAAGAAAAGGCCATAAAAATTGGCTGCCAGAATGCACCTACGACACAGATATATCTACAGACAGTTACACAACATGGGACCTTTCTTCGTGCAACTCAACATTTGAACCCCTGAGCGGCAGCCTCCCAACCCAAGAACCTACCACTGTGCTAAACCAAGATGTTGAGTATATAAAGTAACTCAAGCACTGAAATGTTAAATGTATCAGGCATGCCACGGCCCATGTCTTGAACAACTAGAAAATCGTAATGTCTGATTGGTTGCTTACTGCCTTAGCCTGCATTAGAGTTTGTTATGTGTAATCACCTCCATGTTCTAGTTGAGGTGCCATGTTTTAGTAATGTTATGAAGGAGGAGAATATTTCATTTTTGTATGTGCATCAGCTTGGGCAAACATGCATTATCCAATATGACCAAATCCGGCGTACTAGTCAATGCCGCATTGGATCTGCTTTGAGCATTGTGCAAGCCTACATAAGAGTACAAGCCTTCATAAGAGCTTATGTGGGCAACCAAACATGAGCAAACTGCAATGCAGAAGTTTAAAAAAAGGCAACCAATCAGATGCACGGGGTCCAACCAGGACTAGACCTACCCCTCACACCCGGAAAACCACACTCATAACAAACCCACTTACACTTTTTCCATGTTTCACATAAAAGGGTTACTATAAGATTATTGATATTGAATTTTGGACAAGCTTATTAAGTTGCATGTACCAACCAATTCGACCCAAAGAGAGAGCAATTCACTTGTATTATATTTCAACACTCCCCCTTATGTCAAGGTCAAGTTTCTCTTGGGTCTTAGATGTGGAGCAGAAGCGAGCAACAATTATTTTATTTTAATTGTGTTAACCATCGAACTCATGACCTTTGGCTCTGATACTATATTAAGTTACATGCACCAAACAATTCAATTCAAAAGCTTAAGCTGATATAAAGAGGTGAGCAATTCACTTATATTATATTCCAACTGAGCTAAGCTTATATATTGTTGTCCCCCACCCTATGCAAACAAGATGGGACTAAACACCCACGTATCATACACACGTGTAAATGATCCACCATGGTGGCCAAATCAAATGAAGTTGGTATGTCACATTATACAGTCCCTCTGAGATGCTTTTTAGAGGAAAAACAATTGTGAGGCCTTGCTAGAGCTAGAGAGCTTGTGAGAATGCCCATGAATGATATGTCTGACTGATCTATAGCTAAGAGTAGTCCAAGTCGTGGCGCTGATGTAATGTACTAATGCTACCCCTCCTCTTGTTTGGGCCCTAGCAGGAGGATTCAGGGGGGGCTGTTATAGGGCCTCCCTCTCTCTCTTCTTAATACAATGAAACACAATTCTTATGTGTTTTTTGAGGAAAAATTTTACAAACATATATAGACATCTACAAGTTGAAATGAAATTTGTATTAAAACTTATTTCATGAAGAGTTCGATAGAACTACTTAATCGTTTTATGTTCTAGATGTTTGTGCATTTTTGTGTAAACTTAGCCAAATTGAGGAAGTTCACTTAGGAAAAAGCGAAAGTGAATTATAGCTTGAAACAGAAGCATAACCACAAAAAGGTGGAATATAGTATATTACATGCATTTAATATAACTAACATATAAGAACTATTGAAACCAACCTTCAATGCTAAATTCCCACGTTTCAACTGTTGAGAGCCAATTTGGCGGTGGTTACCAAGTAAATCATTTCCTCCTTGACCAGTATAAATAATTTCATCAGCCTTGTCTAGATCATCTTCATATATCCCCGACATTACGATACATGTGGCCAATGGGAAAGTTAAGTTCGCATACTCCTTCTGCATAATTGAATTCAAAATTATTAGTGAAGGTACATGATCACACCCTTTACTCCTTTAGGAGTCATTTTTTCTTTGGTTTAGAAGGTGGAGATAGAATAGCAAATAACTTGCTCAACACTTAGAAAATACAAAGAATCAGCTACAAGATGTTGCAACAAGGAATTACTTCTTCATATCACTATATATGTCACCTAGTACAAGGAATCGGCTACCAAATGATAGGCAAGCCAACTCCCCTAGACCACCTAGTACAAGGCGGCACCACACACTGAACAAAACATGACAAAAAAACATGAGGAGCCTAAGCAATCAATGGCAACGACCTACATAGGATCCAAGCAAAGCCTTAGGCACACTCCAGCAGCGTACGGTATATGGTTTTGTACACTATATTTAGAGAAGATTCCCTTTCTCTATACGCTCCATCAGTGTCATCTAAAGTATTCTATAAGGCTATCTCCATCAGCCTCTCCTATCATATCTCCTATTTCAAACTCCAGTCTATTAACAGTGTTGTCTACATCGCAAAATAGTATTTTGCATGGCCATATACATGATCTGTTGAGCACAGTCTAAGCGGATGTTTGACATGGCTTCCGAGAAAAACTCCAACGGGGAGCTAGCCAAAGCAAGCCAAAACTCCAACTCTAGAGTTACAAACTTCGTAGAGTTTTGGGAGTTACAATATAAATTTTTGGAGTACCTCCTCTGCTACTCTGAAATCCTTAAGGGCTTGTTCGTTTGTCCAGGAATGGACTTGGAATCGTTCCAGCTAATCAAAACGTATATAACTTAGAGAAGAAATCCAACTAGGAATTGTTCCAGGCCTGCGTTCCGTGAAAACCGAACGGCACCTAAATAACTTCAAAGTTGCTCTATCATGGAGTTTTAGAGCAGAGTTGTTGTGGGGTAGAGCGGAGTCATGACAAACACCCCAAAATATAGAGGATGTTCGCCCAACCTCTCTATATAAAGATCCTCTCTCCTCTCCTATTCACAAATACGTACGTACAAAACCTAGAGCAAAATATGTCTCTACTATATATATTTAACATATATAAGACGAGATATAGAGGATACTACAGGAGAGAATGAGATAAAGAGGACATAATCTTTTACCATATAGACTTATAGTGGATATTGTTGAAGATAGTCTTAAATAATACCAACCCAACACCATAGATTACAAACATGAACTACAAGCAAACCCTGTTGAAAGCAAGGACTGCCACCCTCAAATACACAGTGGTTCCTATGTTTCTAAATCTCCTAAGCAACTAAGATTATGAGCGAATTAAGCCCTTTATTTATCTCCTTAGGAACTGCCTTGACTGTCTTAATCCACCAATAAGGAAGCAACCCCAATACAGAAAAAAAGTTGTCCAGACCTGCCTTGCAAGCACACAAGCAATCAAGATATGCTGAATCGTTTCATCGGTATGATCACAGAAGAGACAAACTGCAGGGTGAGGAAGCCCCCATCTTGCGAAGGATACAAACTCCTCATGTCATGAGTTCGACTCCCCGTGGGAGCGAATTTTAGGCTGGAGTTAAAAAATTTCCCTTGTTTGTCCCATACTCACGCTAAAGCACAAGTCTAAGGCCCAGCCCTGGTCACGGTCGTTCTCACATAGGCTACGTCATCACTACGTATGGGTGGGATATGGGTTCAGATGTTTCCTCGACCTATGTGAGAAGGTCTTTTTTAATACAATGTCAGTGGTTGTCTTACCCCTACAGGTTGAGTATGAAGCCCCCATCTTGCAAGGTAGTCAAAGATGCAGCAACGGTTCTTGATTCATGATATGGTTCTTAATTCATGATGAATCTAGTAATGCAAATCTTTTCGCTCGATATAAAGTTCAGATATTGATAGTCAAAGGTAAAAAAAGTTTGACTAAAGACACACCTAGATGGACTTAAATATGTGATCGAAAAGAGTAGATACTTGGGAGTGCTGAAAGGAAAATGCTAATGTTCAATAATTACATACAGCAAAAAAAGCATGATGGGTCAAGGTGTGATTCTCCTGTCAAATAAACTAAAGAGATATTACATGGCATGTTCAGAATGAAGTAAACTTGTAAATTTCCCAATCCAGAACCTCCCCCATCTATTTTTTTCTTGAAAAAAGTCACTATAGAAATGTTTGCTACCGTTAGGCTATTCACAATGGTAGTTTCATGATGGTTTCATGCACATTTAATAGTGTGCCACATCACTATTTTAGATGACATGGCATAGTATTTAAGATAAATGCTTGTGTTTTTTATCTAGGATGGTGGAGGCAAGCAATCACAGCAGCCCCAAAGGAGGCTCGCAAGGGGCTGAATTCCTTAATAATCTTGTGGCCTCGGAGTTATGGAAGCACCGTAATGCTTATGTTTTTGAGAAGCATAGGCTTAGGATTCAAGTTTTTCTTAGTTCTGTTAGTTTGGAGGGAGACCTGTGGTGTTTGGCAGGGGCCTCCAAACTCAAGGAGCTAGTATTTAGGTCGTCGGCGTTCTTGGCCTAAGGCATAAGGCCGTTGTGGTCGTGTCTTATTTTCTTCTGTGGCGCTTATGTAATGTTATGAGTGGTGCCTTCGTTAGGCACCTAGGGCGGTCTTTCTAGACCATGTATTTTTCTTCTACCTTAATGAAATGACGCGCAGTTCTCCTGCGTAGTTCAAAAAAAAGTATTTAAGATAAATGAGTTTCATGGGATAAAATTGGTTTCATGGAGATGAAACCATGTCAACCCGTTTCCAAGGTCTTGAAAATCGTGTGAAACCTCCATTGAAAGTGATTTGTTTCGTCTTCACATATTTTACTGATTTCCATTGGTTGTTTAGTTACAACATTTAATTGGTATGTTAGTCTACGAAATAGTGAAGTAAAATTTTGCATTAAGATACATTGTTTCATTCTTAGTTTTATGACACTCTTGATGATGTGGCAAGTGTTGGAAAGAGTGTCATGAAATGTCTATTGTGATTAGCCTTACCTTTCCTTGGTATTTCATCCCCATGTAGTCAATGCCATTGAGCCAATGGCTGTGGATGCCCAACACTACCATTTCAGCGCGAGAATAAAACTGATCTCCGACATCGAGCCCTGAGAAGGATTGAATAAGACCATCACTTTGCACATCCATATAGGAAAATGGAAATATGGAAAAATATATAAAACTGAATTCATGCGCCTCAAACTTCATAGTACATTTTTTCCCTTGGAGATAAGTAGAGGATTAACCTGGTAGATGCCCAATCGTCTTCTCCTGATAAAGCACGGCATTCATTTCTTGCATCTGGATTTCGACATTAAGAATAAGACCAGCAAACATAGCAAGCTCGTACAGACAGGGATACAGCTTGTTAACAGAGAATAATGGCAAAGATCAACACTGTACCTTGGTGATTGCCTTCAGGTCAGGCCGCTTTGATGGGCGTTTCTCTTTCTCCTCAGCTTCAGCCTCTTGCTTACTGCTCTTCTGCATTTATAACGGCAAAGGGGCATACGAATTTACAGAACAGTTTTCACCATGACACGACTCACTGACCCATAGCGCAGTTAACAAACAAACACATACGAGAAAATAGTACTACTATTACATAAGATTCAAGCCAGTTCTAAGATTCGCACCTTTTTACCCCCCTTGGTCTGACGTTTGAGGCCACCCTTAGCCTCAGTCTCCTGTATCGCAGCCTGAGCTCTTTTCTGCTCCTCCTGTATCAACATGCTTACAAAATTCAGCAAAAAAACATGCACTAAGGGCCCCGTTTTCCCGAGCGATTTTCATTTTCCCAAGAAAAGTTAGTTCGTTTTTCCTTGAAAAAAATATAATCCCTGAAAAACGGTGCTCCCAAACTAGCCCTAAAGTGGATAATTCCCTAGCATTCAGACACAAACGTACCTGGACAAAGTGGAGGTAGTGGCTGTTGAACGCCCTCAGGGTCTCCTTCACCCTCAGCTTGGCGCTCTTCCCAGTCGGCGTCGCATCGTCTTCCGCAGCAACGCCAGCGCAACAGGCCGGCACCGCCGCAGTCACGGGCATCGGCTTCCTCTCACCCGCCTCAACATTGGAGTCATTCCTGCCCGGGGTCTTGGTACCCTGCTGCGCCGCCAGCTCCGGCTTCTCATCATCCCTCTTTCGCTTGCCCCGGCCCCGGCCGCCGGGGTTTTTTGGAGGCTCCTGGTCCGCGTAGTTAGGCCGGGTTGGCCTGTTGAGGTAACGAGCACTGCGGCGCAGCACGAGCTCCTCCACCACAAGCGGCAGTGGGGGGTTCAGGGGAGTGGCGTCCATGAACGTCGGGATCGGCACCGGCGCCACCTCCATCACAACAACCGAATCCATATTCGCCATCCACCAGCTTCGCCACAGCAGCCCCAACAAGACAACAAAGCAAAGTTAGAACCAGAGGAACCGAAAACCCCCACTTGCAAACGAGCGCAGCAATCACCTTCGCAGCGAGCACCGGACCGCCGCGTCGAGCTCAGCAAGAGAAACGAGGAGCTCACCCTCTCGATGCCGCCGCAGAAGACGAGGAGCACCTGCGCTCCGCGATAACGGGAATGGCGGAAGAACCAAGTCCGGGCCGGCGGGTGGGGAAGGGAGGAGAGCAAAGCGTCGAGAGCAGAGCAAAGTAGGCAGGACAGGGTACGCGCCGCGCATCCTCGGCCCTATCTAGCTGTAGCAAGATGACGATACTGCCCCTGGGTGTTGGGGCGTATGTGCACTGCCACGGCGTGCTGGGCTGGGCGTGTTTGCCCGGGCGTGTTTGAATTTTAGGCGAGACGGACATTGGGCGGCTTAGGATTGGCGATTCGAATCGCAGGAGCCCGCAATGCCGTCCGATTGGGGGGATTCGGTGTCTGGACCCGACGTGTCAAATCGCCGCGCCAGTGGTGTACTACCAGACTCGCCAACGGGCAATGGCAACGCGGGGATTTCCTTGCATATCTTTGATACTGTACGTTCTGTTTATCAGGGCTAAAAAGGCTTACCTGTCTGTGGGGACTGGTTTTTCCTGTATTCCTAGGCAATATATAAATGGTGTGGTTTCAAATTTTAAATTTCAAAACAGTTGGGACTTGGGAGTATGATATGACATGTTGTCTTGTTGTTTTTATTGTCTCTTTTTATATAATAAAGCAGTACTTTTTGTTTTGTAACAATTGTACAACTGTGACTAGGAAAACACAGTGTACATTCAATTTTGTCATTTGTGACATTAACACGTTGAGCTGTCACCTTTTAACTGGCCTCTTCTCTTATAAGTCTGTTTGATGGCACATAAGAGTATCCCTTCTGTCATCTATCTTATACCAACAAGAAATAGTTAGGTAAGGTGCTACAACAAGCAAGTTGTAAAGGCTAATGCAATAAAAGACTTCAAGAATAGCTAGCTCGTCGTTCAAACGTGTTTCTGAAAATCTGGTTGTGAAGATAATCTGGTTGTGGGAAGAACCTGAGTATACTTATGGGGATTACGTGCGGAGGAATATAAAGTGGTCCAAAGGGTTCAGAATCTAGAAAGCGATGAATTTCTACTATTGTGACGACTCGATTGATTCAGTGTTCATGTTGATTTTGGACAGTTTTTACCAAATCAATTCTTATAAAAGCGGACTGAAAAGATGAGGCGTTTGACAGTCCGCAACAACTTTTGGTGGCCAGAAGCTGGAAAAAAAAAACCCAAACAAACCAAGGTCGAGTGATATTTTTTAGAAAAAAAAGGAAATGTGACCATATTTAGGAGTTCTTTAGGCTAGGTTTGAAGTGCATATGCTAAGTAGAATGCCAACCAAAATGGTGAAATCTAAAACTACTTTTCCATAAGATGTTTTTGTGTAGTGTTTTTTTTTGCAGATCTTGAACCCTACTTTCGGTTTTATACATTTTCTAAACGGTGGAAATAGAAAAATATTTCATAGTTGTTTCGAAGGAGAAAGAGAGACGATATTTTTTATGGTGGTTTCAACCAATCAACTTATAGTTTTTAGCACATAGCTAACAATAGCTTTTTTTCACAACTCCTGGCTCATGGTTACTTTTTCATTGCTCATGACTAGGGTGATAATGAGCTCTAGATTTTACACTGTAAACTTTAAGGATCTAATCGGATTAGAATCGAGTCATATTGCTATTCATTTGAGTTAAAATTATTTAATGGCCTAACTTTTTGTGAAGTGGCATTTGGATCCATTACCACTCCAACTCATGACTGAAACAAGCAAATCATTACATTGTGTGTGGCATGTGAGGATGCTCATGCATTTTTCCATTGGCCATTTGTTGTTTTCAATTTATAGCATGACTGAAAGTTGCCTAGAGGGGGGTGAATAGGCGTAACCTGAATTTATAACTTAATACACACACCACAAGCCGGGGTTAGCGTTAAAGTTAAATTCAAGTCCGGGAGAGAGGGCGAAAACAAATCAAATGAGAATCAAGCGGATGAACACGGTGATTTGTTTTACCGAGGTTTGGTTTCAAAGAACCTAGTCCCCGTTGAGGTGATCACAAAGACCGGGTCTCTTTCAACCCTTTCCCTCTCTCAAACGGTCACTTAAACTGAGTGAGTCTTCTTCTTAATCAAACGGGTCACTTAGACCCCGCAAGGACCACCACACACTTAGGTGTCTCTTGCTTTGATTATAAGTCACTTGAGAATAAGAAAAAGAAAGAAGAAAGGCAATCCAAACGACAAGAACTCAAATGAACACAAAAATCTCGCTCTCACAAGCCACTAAGTGTTTGGAGTGCATTTGGGAGTTGGAGAGGATTTGATCTTTTGTATCATGTCTTGGAGTGAATGCTAGAGCTCTTGTATTGAATGTGAACTTTAGAAAACTTGGATGCTTGAAGTTGTGGTGGTTGGGGGTATTTATAGCCCTCAACCACCAAGGTAGCTATTGGAGAGACTCCTGTCGATGGGCACACCGGACAGTCCGGTGCGCCACCGGACAGGCACTGTACCATGTCCGGTGTGCCGCCACGTCACCCAACCGTTAGGGTTCGGAGCTAGGTCGACCGTTGGAGCTTTGTCCTATTGCGGCACCGGACAGTCTGGTGCCCTCTGACTTCACTGCTCTGACTTCCGCTGTTCACTGTAGCTGCACTATACACTTTGCAGAGTCGACCGTTACGCGCTGGATAGTCGTTGCCCGCTGACTCACCGAACAGTCCGGTGGCACACCGGACAGTCCGGTGAATTATAGTGGAGCGCGCCTTCGTTTTCCCGAGAGTGGCTGGTTTGAGTTGTATGGTCCTAGTGCACCGGACACTGTCCGGTGACACACCGGACAGTCTGGTGCGCCAGTCCACAACACACTCAAGTTGTTTGCTCCATCTCAAATTGAGTCCCTAACTTGAACCTTTTATTGGTTTGTGTTGAACCTTATGCACCTGTAAAACATGTATTCTAGAGCAAACTAGTTAGTCCATGTGTTTGTGTTAACGATCAACCACCAAAATTAATTATAGGAAAAGGTTAACCCTATTTCCCTTTCAATCTCCCCCTTTTTGGTGATTGATGTCAACACAAACCAAAGCAAATATAAAGTGCAGAAACGAACTAGTTTGCATTTATGATGACAGTGCATAGGTTACTTGGAATTGAACCAATATGAAAGTCTTACTAAGAATAAGAGTGAATGGATTGCTTTCTTTTGTTTAACATTTTGGACCACTTTTGAACCACTTGTTTTGTTTTTGCAAACCCTTTTTGAAAATCTTTTCGAAGTCTTTTTGCAAATAGTCAAAGGTATATGAATAAGATTGCATAAAGCATTTTCAAGATTTGAAATTTCTCCCCCTGTTTCAAATGATTTTCCTTTGACTAAATAAAAACTCCCCCTGAATGAAATTCTCCTCTTAGCTTTCAAGAGGAATTTTAAATGGATACCAATTTTGAAATCTTATTTTCATAAGCATAGATACCAATTGATATCAATTGAAAAATTCATTAGAAATGATGGGGTACCCCCTAGGCCTTATATATTCGACAGTGGGGCACTGCATGCGTATGTGATGATGGTATGTTCCTAAATAATAGTGAATCGACTGAACTGATCTTCCTATAGTCTTGCCGACTTATCCCTAATCTGTTTCGATATTCAAGGGCGCTGCGCGCGGGAAAGTCGGGTGGGCGCTTTGGATGGCGCTTAAGTCTAGCGGGCCACTTGGGCCCGAGTCTGCTTCTTTCTCATATTGGCCCACTCCGCCAGCAATTTCCTCCTAGCCCATGAAGGGATGGCCTAGCGAGATAACAGGCCTTAAGCCTCTCACGAGGTCTTCTTGCCTTCTAGTGGACTCGGGGGATATCTGTCCCCCACACTCCCCCTTTGGCATAAATCGCCAAAAACGGAGAACGTTGGAGCCCTTTTATATTTTCTCCCCTATTGATAAAAGAAATATAAGTGAAAGATTATACCAATTGGAGAGATGGCGGAATACCGGCAAAGGGTAAATAATACCAACGGAATTGAGTGTTAGCGTTGTCTTTGCCGAATACTCCATTTCCCTTTCAATCTAAGACTAATACAAGATGTACTCATGGAAACATATTAGTCTTAGCCTTGGTACAAGAAGAATAAGAAATATACAATTGTACCAAATGAAAGAGATATGATCAAAGGTATATAAATGAGATACGTGTGCAATGTTTCAAACGAAATTCCGAGAATCAAGAATATTTAGCTCATTCCTAAGTTTGCTAAAGGTTTTCTCATCTAGTGGCTTGGTAAAGATATCGGCTAATTGATCTTTGGTGTCAACATAGGCTATTTCGATATCCCCCTTTTGCTGGTTATCTCTTAGAAAGTGATACTGAATGTCTATGTGCTTAATGCGGCTGTGTTCAACGGGATAATCCGCCATGCGGATTACACTCCCATTATCACATAGGAGAGGGACTTTGCTCAATTTGTAGCCATAGTCCCTAAGAGTTTGTCTCATCCAAAGTAATTGCGCGCAACAATGGCCTGTGGTAATGTACTCGACTTCGGCGGTGGAAAGAGCTACGGAGTTTTGTTTCTTTGAAGCCCATGACACCTGGGATCTCCCCAAAAACTGACAAGTCCCTTATGTGCTCTTCCTATCAATTTTACACCCTGCCCAATCGGCATCGGAATATCCTATTAAATCAAAGGTGGATCCCTTGGGGTACCAAAGCCCAAACTTAGGAGTGTAGACTAAATATCTCATGATTCTCTTCACGACCCTAAGGTGAACTTCCTTAGGATCGGCCTGGAACCTTGCACATATGCATACAGAAAGCATAATATCCGGTTGAGATGCACATAAATAGAGTAAAGATCCTATCATCAACCGGTATACCTTTTGATCTACGGATTTACCTCCCGTGTCGAGGTCGAGATGCCCATTTGTTCCTATGGGTGTCTTGATGGGTTTGCCATCCATCATTCTAAACTTTTTAAGAATGTCTTGAATGTACTTAGTTTGGCTGATGAAGGTGTCATCTTGAAGTTGCTTGATTTAAAATCCTAGAAAATATCTCAACTCCCCCATTATTAACATCTCGAATTTATGTACCATGATCCTACTAAACTCTTCACAAGTAGACTTGTTAGTAGACCTAAATATGATATCATCAACATAAATTTGGCATACAAAGAAGTCTTTTTCAACAGTTTTAGTAAAGAGTGTAGGATCGGCTTTACCGACTTTGAAGCCATTAGTGATTAGAAAAACTCGCAGGCATTCATACCATGTTCTTGGGGCTTGCTTGAGCCCATAAAGCGCCTTTGAAAGTTTGTAAACATGGTTAGGGTACACACTATCTTTAAAGCCGAGAGGTTTCTCAACATAGACCTCTTCCTTGATAGGTCCATTGAGGAAGGCACTTTTCACGTCCATTTGATAAAGCTTAAAGCCATGGTAAGTAGCATAGGCAAGTAATATACGAATTAAGTCAAGCCTAGCTATGGGTGCATAAGTTTCATCGAAATCCAAACCTTTGACTTGTGAATAACCCTTGGCCACAAGTCGGGCTTTGTTTCTTGTCACCACACCATGCTCATCTTGCTTGTTGCGGAATACCCACTTGGTACCTACAACATTTTAGTTAGGATATGGAACTAAATGGCATACCTCATTCCTCATGAAGTTGTTGAGCTCCTCTTGCATTGCCAGCACCCAATCCGGATCTCTTAGTGCATCCTCCACCCTGTATGGCTCAATAGAGGACACAAAAGAGTAATGTTCACAAAAATGTGCAACCCGAGATCTAGTGGTTACCCCCTTATGAATGTCACCAAGGATGGAGTTGACAGGGTGATCTCATTGAATTGCTTGGTGGACTCTTGGGTGTGGCGGTCTTTGACCCTGAACTTCTTGCTCATCTTCCTTGTCTTGATTATTTTCATCTCCCCCTTGAACATTGACCTCTTCTTGAGGTGGCTCATCCTCTTGATCTTAATCTTCATCATCTTGAGCCTGATCCTCATCTTGGGTTGGTGGAGATGCTTGGTTGGAAGATGACGGTTGATCTTGTGCTTGTGTGGGCTCTTTGGATTTCTTAGGACACACATCTCCAATGGATATGTTCCTTAGCGCGACACACGGAGCCTCTTCATCATCTAGCTCATCAAGATCAACTTGCTCCGCTTGGGAGCCATTAGTCTCATCAAACACAATGTCACAAGAAACTTTAGCTAGTCTAGTGGACTTGTTAAAGACTCTGTATGCTCTTGCGTTTGAGTCATAACCAAGTAAAAAGCCTTCTACAACTTTAGGAGTAAATTTAGATTTTCTACCTCTTTTAATAAGAATAAAGCATTTGCTCCCAAAGACTCTAAAA
Organism: Zea luxurians; assembly: GCA_029449295.1. Classification (NCBI taxonomy): domain Eukaryota; kingdom Viridiplantae; phylum Streptophyta; class Magnoliopsida; order Poales; family Poaceae; genus Zea; species Zea luxurians. Next base: position 33,310,331 of record JAOPSE010000016.1, on the reverse strand, counting down.
TATGAAACATTGGGATTTTTACCAGTGAGTTCATATGATGTTTTCTTGAGGATTCGGTGAAGATAGAGCCGGTTGATGGAGTAGCAAGCAGTGTTGATTGCTTCAGCCCAAAATCGGTCCGGAGTCTTGTACTCATCAAGCATGGTTCTTGCCATGTCCAGTAGAGTTCTATTTTTCCTCTCCACTACACCATTTTGTTGAGGTGTGTAGGGAGAAGAAAACTCATGCTTGATGCCCTCATACTCAAGAAATCCTTCTATTTGAGAATTCTTGAACTTCGTCTCGTTGTCGCTTGTTATCTTTTTGATTCTCAAGCCGAACTCATTTTGAGCCCTTCTCAACAATCCTTTTAATGTATCCTAGGTCTAAGTTTTTTCCTATAAAAAGAATACCCAAGTGAAGCAAGAATAATCATCCACAATTACTAGACAGTACTTACTCCCGCCGATGCTTATATAAGCGATCGGGACGAATAAATCCATGTGGAGTAGCTCAAATAGCCTATCCGTTGTCATGATGTTCTTGTGTGGATGATGAGCGCCAACTTGCTTTCCTGATTGGTATGCGCTATAAACCCTATCTCTCAAAATGAACATTGGTTAGTCCTAAAATGTGCTCTCCCCTTAGAAGCTTGTGAAGATTCTTCATTCCAACATGGGCAAGTCGACGATGCCAGAGCCAACCCATATTAGTCTTAGCAATTAAGCAAGTGTCAAGTTCAGCTTTGTTATCATTAAAATCAACTAAATATAGCTGACCCTCTAACACTCCCTTAAATGCTATTGAATCATCACTTCTTCTAAAGACAGTAACACCTACATCAGTAAATATACAGTTGTAGTCCATTTTACACAATTGAGAAACTGAAAGTAAGTTGTAATCTAAAGAATCTACAAGAAAAACATTGGAAATAGAATGGTCAGGGGATATAGCAATTTTACCCAAACATTTGATCAAACCTTGATTTCCATCCCCGAATGTGATAGCTCTTTGGGGATTTTCATTTTTCTTATAGGAGGAGAACATTCTTTTCTCCCCTGTCATATGATTTGTGCATCCACTATCAATTATCCAACTTGAACCACCGGATGCATAAACCTGCAAAACAATTTAGGCCTTGTTCTTAGGTACCCAAACAGTCTTGGGTCCTTTCACGTTAGAAACAAGCACCTTGGGTACCCAAACACAAGTCTTTGAACTCTTGTCCTTGCCCCCAACATATTTGGCAACTACTTTGCCTGATTTGTTAGTAAGCACATAGGATGCATCAAAAGTTTTAAATGAATCGTTATGCTCATTTGATACAGTAGGAGTTTTCTTTTTAGGCATTTTAACATGAGTGGAATGCCTAGAGCTAGAGGCCTCATTTTTATATATAAATGCATGATGAGAGACAGTGTGAGGTTTCTTAGCATGAATTCTCCTAATTTTGTGCTCAGGACAATTAGCAGGATATAAATGTAGCCTTCATTATCCTGAACCATGAGAGCCTTGTCCTTAACAAAATTAGACAATCTTTTAGGGGCATTAAGCTTGACATTGCTTCCCTGTTGGAAACCAATGTCATCCTTAATGCCAGGACGTCTCCTATTATAGAGCATGCTTCTAGCAAATTTAAACTTTTCATTTTTAATTTCATGCTTATTAATTTTAGCAGTTAATTGAGCTATATGATCATTTTGTTGTTTAATTAGAGCAAGGTGATCATTAATAGCTTCAACGTTAATATCTCTACATCTAGTGCAAATGAAATATGATCAAAAGTAGATGTAGAAGGTTTGCAAACATGTAATTCTTCTATCTTAGCATGTAATATGGCATTCTCATCTCTAAGACAGGAAATAGAATCATTGCAAACATTCAATTCTTTAATCTTAGAAACTAAGCTAGCATTTTCAGTTTTAAGACTAGATATTGAGTCATGGCAAACATTCAATTCATCAATCTTAGCATTTAGACTAGCATTTTCATTTTTAAGACAAATAATTGAATCATTGCAAATGCTAAGCTCTTTAGTCAAGTTTTCACATTTTTCTACTTCCTGAGCATAAGCATTTTTCAACTTAACATGTTTTTTGTTTTCTTTAATAAGAAAGTCCTCTTGGCTTTCCAAGAGTTCATCCTTTTCATTAATAGCCTATATTAATTAATTTAATTTTTCTTTTTGCTCCATGTTAAGGTTGGCAAAAGGAGACATTAAATTATTTTCATCATCACTAGAACTACCCTCATCACTAGATGTTGTATATTTTGGGGTGGCTCTAGATTTTATCTTCTTCTTTTTGTCGTCCTTAGCCCTGAGACATTTGTGGCCGACGTTGGGGAAGAGGAGGCCCTTGTTGACGGCAATGTTGACGGCGTCCTCATCGTCGGAGTAGTCAGTGGAGCTCTCATCGGAGTCCCATTCCCGACATATGTGAGCATCGCCGCCCTTCTTCTTGTAGTACCTCTTCTTTTCCTTCGTCTTTCCCTTCTTGTCGTCGCTCCTGTCACTATCACTTGAAATTGGACATTTAGCAATAAAATGACCGGGCTTACCACATTTGTAGCACACCCTTTTAGAGTGGGGTTTGTAGTCCTTCCCCCTCCTTTGCTTGAGGATTTAGCGGAAGCTCTTGATGATGAGCGCCATCTCCTCATTGTCGAGCTTGGAGGCATCAATTGGAAGTCTACTTGGTGTAGACTCCCTCTTCTCTTCTTCCGTCGCCTTGAATGCGACGGGTTGCACCTCGGGTGTGGAGGTGGCGCCTTGCTCCAAGTTAACGATGTGTTTGGAGTCTTTGATCATTAGCTCAAAGCTCACAAACTTACAAATCACTTCCTTGGGAGACATTAATTTATATTTAGGATCCCCACATATTAATTGAACTTGAGTAGGATTGCGAAATACGAGAGATCTAAGAATAACCTTGACCATCTCATGGTCATCCCATTTGGTGCTCCCGAGGTTGCGCACTTGGTTCACCATGGTCTTTAGCCGGTTGTACATTGCTTGTGGCTCTTCTCCTTTGTTGAGGATGAATCGACCAAGTTCGCCCTTGATTGTTTCACACTTGGTGATCTTGGTCACCTCATCTCCTTCGTGCGCGGTTTTGAGGACGTCCCAAATTTCTTTGGCGTTCTTCAACCCTTGCACCTTGTTATACTCCTCTCAACACAAGGAGGCAAGGAGTATAGATGTGGCTTGGGAGTTGAAGTGCCTAATTTGGGCTGCCTCGTCCGAGTCATAATCTTTATCCCCCACCTTCGGTACCTGCGCTCCATACTCAACAATATCCCAAATGCTTTTGTGGAGTGAGGTTAGATGGTGCCTCATTTTATCCCTCCACATAGAATAATCTTCACCATCAAAATATGGTGGTTTTCCTAAGGGAATGGAAAGTAATAGAGTGCGCTTTGAAATACGGGTATAGCGAAGAGGCATCTTACTATACTTCTTGCGCTCATGGCGCTTAGAAGTAGTGGACGACTCAAAGCTTGATGTGGAGGGCGACGATGAGTCGGTCTCGTAGTAGACCACTTTCTTCATCTTCTTCTTCTTGTCGCCTCTCTGATGGAACTTGATGGAGGAAGAGGATTCATCGTGCTTCTTGCCGGACTCCCTTGAAAGAGTCCTCCCCGAGCTTGTGGGCTTGTCGCCGGTCACGATCTCCCTCTTGGCGTGATCTCCCGACATCACTTTGAGTTATTAGACTCTAATGAAGCACCAGGCTCTGATACCAATTGAAAGTTGCCTAGAGGTGATTAGGCGTAACCTGAAATCTATAACTTAATACACACACTACAAGCCGAGGTTAGCGTTAGAGTTAAATTCAAGTTCGGGAGAGAGAACGAAAACAAATCAAATGAGAATCAAGCGGATGAATGTGGTGATTTGTTTTACCGAGGTTCGGTTCCAAAGAACCTAGTCCCCGTTGAGGTGGTCACAAAGACCGGGTCTCTTTCAACTCTTTCCCTCTCTCAAACGGTCACTTAGACCGAGTGAGCCTTCTTCTTAATCAAACGGGTCACTTAGACCCTGCAAGAACCACCACACACTTAGATGTCTCTTGCTTTGATTACAAGTCACTTGAGAATAAGAAAGAGAAAGAAGAAAGGCAATCTAAGCGATAAGAACTCAAATGAACACAAAAATCTCTCTCTCATAAGCCACTAAGTGTTTGGAGTGAATTTAGGACTTGGAGAGGATTTGATCTTTTGTATTGCATCTTGGAGTGAATGCTAAGGCTCTTGTATTGAATGTGAACTTTAGAAAACTTTGCAGAGTCGACCGTTGCGCGCTGGATAGCCGTTGCCCGCTAACTCACCGGACTGTCCGCACCAGACAGTCCGATGAATTATAGTGGAGCGTGCCTTCATTTTCCTGAGAGTGGCTAGTTTGAGTTCTACGGTCCTGGTGCACCGGACACTGTCCGGTGGCACACCGGACACTCCGGTGCGCCAGTCCACAGCACACTCAAGTTGTTTGCTCCATCTTAAATTGAGTCCCTAACTTGAATCTTTTATTGGTTTGTGTTGAACCTTATGCACCTGTAAAACATGTATTCTAGAGCAAACTAGTTAGTCCATGTGTTTGTGTTAACGATCAACCACCAAAATTAATTATAAAAAAAAGTTAACCCTATTTCCCTTTCAATGACCACACATACTTACCAAAGCACATTTTCACATGTTGTAAGAACACCACTTTTAGTCCCTTTTTTAGCTATCATACAATGCATGAGGTTTTTTGAAATGTATTTTCACACACTAGTCTACCCAAAAATGCTATCTTTATAATGGTTTCTACTAGAATCACCGATGGGCAAAGACCCAACGCAGGATTTTCCTTCCATATCTTTTTAAATGTATGCATTGTTTTATAGCGTTAAAAAAGGTAACGTACTTGTGGGACTGTCTTTTTTCTGTATTCCTAGGCAATATTGAAGCAGTGTGGTTTCAAATTTTAAATTTCAAAATAGTCCCATCATGGAGTTTGATACGTCATGTTGTCTTGTTGTTTTATTGTCTCTTTTTATATAATAAAGTTGTACTTTTAAAATTGCATGACTTGTTGTTTTTATTGTCTCATTTTATATAATAAAGTTGTACTTTTAAAATTTTGTAACAATTGTATAATTATGACTAGAGAACAGAGTGGAAAACAGAGTGTACGTTCAATTTTGTCATATTTGTGTCACATTAACATGGTGGAGATGTCACCTTTTAAACTAGCATCTTCTCTTGTAAGCATCTATTTGATGATCACATGTGAGTATCCCTCATGTCACCTATCTTTTACCAACTTGAAACGGTTAGGTAAGGTGCTGCAAGAAGCAAGTTGTGATAGAATAGTGCAATAAAATACTTAAAAGTGTGTTTGGTTCTGAAGCCAACTAGCCTCGTAGCTTGCCAGCACATATTTGGAGAATAGCTAGCTGGTTGTTTAAACATTTTTATAACTCTAGTTTCTCTCTAGGCAAGGTTGGGTGATATTTTTTGGAAAAAAAGTGTGCCCCTATTTAGGAGTTATTCAGGCTGCGTTTGAAGTGCATTTGCTAAGTAGAATGTTATTCAAATGGATGAAATCTAAAGCTACTTGTCCATGAGATGTTGTTTTTGTGTAGTAATTTTTTGCAGCTCTTGAACCATGATTTCAGTTTTCTACTTTTTCTAAACGTTGGAAATAGAAAGGTGTTTCATATTTGTTTTGAAGAAGATAGAGAGAGGGTAGGTTTGATGGTCAGATGGTGGTTCATACCGAACAACTTATAGTATTTAGCACATAGCTAACGATAGTTTTTTTCACAACTCCTACCTCATGGATAATATTTCATTGTTCATGATTCAAATAAAGAAGCCATTATGTTGTGTGTGACATATGAGGATGCTTATGCAATGTTCCATTGATCATTTGCTATTTTCAATTTATAGCATGACCACACATACTTACCAAAGCACATTTTACATGTTGTAACAACACTACTTTAAGTTCTTTTTTAGTTATCATACATTGCATTAGCTTTTTGGAAATATTTTTCGCAAACTAGTCTATCCAAGACTGCTATCTTTATAATGGTTTCTACCATAATCGCTAATGGCAATGGTGAGAGCAACTAGAGGGGGGTGAATAGGCGATCCTGTAAAATCAAACACTAAATAGCCACAAAGCTTAGATATTAAAGTGTTAGCGTGACTAAGTAGCTTTGAAGCGAGTTCTTGTGAACACAACAATCACAGAAAATTCAACACAAGAGACACGTGATTTTTATCCCGTGGTTCAGCCAAGTAATACTTGCCTACTTCCACGTTGTGGCGTTCCAATGAACGAGGGTTGCACTCAACCCCTTTCAAGTGATCCGATGATCAACTTGAATACCACGGCCTTTTCCTTTAGAGTATTTTCCCGTTTGCGAGGAATCTCCACAATTTGGAGCCTCTCGCCCTAACAGTGATGATCACAAAAGAAACACAGAAGTAAGGGAGGGAAAAGCAACACACACAAGATTCAATCCGCAGCACACGCACGCACACAAGCCAAGACTTGAGCTCAAAGAACAACACAGGGAGTTCACAATTCGAATGGAGTTCAAATCACTAACACAACGAATCAAATGCGTGGGAGCGTAGTCTGGATGTCTTAGAATACTTAGAGAATGCTTGGTTTTCTGCTTCATGCGCCTAGGGGTCCCTTTTATAGCCCCAAGGCAGCTAGGAGCCGTTGGAGATCAACATGGAAGGCTATCCTTGCCTTTTGTCGAGTGGCGCACCGGACAGTCCGGTGCGCCACCGGACAGCCACTGTAGCTTGTCCGGTGCGCGATTTCCTTCCGAATCGGGCACAGTCGACCGTTGCTCCCGCGGGTCAGATGGTGCACCGGACAGTCCGGTGCACCCAGCCAACCGTTGGAGCAGCCACGTGTCGCGCATTGATCGCGCGGTCGACCGTTGGCGCTGGCGCCGTTGGCTCACCGGATAGTCCGGTGCACCACCAGACAGTCCGGTGAATTATAGCCACGTCGCCTTGTTCCTTTTCCCGAGAGCGACGAGCTCGCCATGGATGACTCACCGGACAGTCTGGTGAATTATAGCCGTACAACTCCATCGATTCCCGAGAGCGGCCACTTCACCGTTGACCAACCTGGTGCACCGGACACTGCCCGGTGCACCACCGGACAGTCCGGTGTGTCAGGCCGAGCTGAAGTTTGGCTGCACACAGCCAAGTCTTTTCCATTTCTTTTCCCTTTGTCACTGTTTCTAGCACTTAGACAAAACACATTAGTATTCAAAAACAATGTACTAAGTCTAGAAACAAACCTTGTATCTTGATTTGCACTTTTCACACATTTAGCACATGAGGATTTAATTAAGATGTGTTGGGCATCTAATCACCAAAATACTTATAGAAATTGCCCAAGGGCACATTTCCCTTTCAATCTCCCCCTTTTTAGTGATTCATGCCAACACATTGAAAAGCAACAAAAGAGAGGTGCAACATCAATGCAATTGAAGACCAAATTATTTTTGCTTATGATTGGGCATATTTGGATCACTCTTTGCCACCACTTGGTTTGTTTTTGCAAATCAAATTCATTTTCCTATCTCTAATTCAAACACATGTTTGGGCAAACAGAGAGATATTCCAAGAGTAATATTGATTAAGTGCCAAAAACTCACCCTTTTTCCCATAATCAAAATTCTCCCCCATAAGAGACCAAATTTTGCAATAAGAGGATTTTGGGCAAAATGCAGATTCTAACTCTACTATTTTCAAAATTCACAAGTGGTTGGCTGATCCATTTGCTTTGGCCTTAATTTCTCCTCCTTTGGCATTAAGCACCAAAACGGGATCATTTTTTGCCCTTTAACCCCATTGCCTCACCAAAAATGTCAATTTAGAGCAAAAGGCAAATAGAGCATAAGAATGAACTTGGAATTAAATACACTAATATCAGAGTGCAGTGGAAGTCTTTGCATCGTCCAAGTCCATTTTCCCTTTCAATGCATCTTTGAGACTACATCAAGTGTACTTGAACAAACAGGTTAGTCTTAAAGAGTCAAGTTGTAGCACATCTCCCCCTTAATATGTGCATCATTTGCATATGGACTTATGAGGTCCGAGGATCACTTGTACAGCTTGAGCACCATAAACAAACAATAATTGATTTAAATGCACAAAGTAATATGATCAAGGGCATATACTACATGTATGCTATAGATCAATCCAAGTTACGTGAATCTAAGACATTTAGCTCACTACGCAACCTACAAAACCTTTTCTCATCTAAAGGCTTAGTGAAGATATCGGCTAGCTGGTTCTCGGTGCTAATATGGTACACCTCGATATCTCCCTTTTGCTAGTGGTCTCTCAGGAAGTGATGCCGGATGTCTATGTGCTTAGTGCGGCTGTGTTCAATAGGATTATCCGCCAAGCGGATTGCACTACCATTGTCACATAGGAGTGGGACTTTGCTCAGACTGTAGCCAAAGTCCCGGAGCAACACTGTCCTGCAGCAACATACTCGGCCTCAGCGGTGGATAGGGCAACAGATGTTTGTTTCTTTGAACTCCAGGACACCAGGGACCTTCCTAGAAATTGACACGTCCTCGATGTGCTCTTCGTATCAACCTTGCACCCGGCATAATCAGAGTCTGAGTATCCAATTAAGTCAAAGGTAGACCCCTTTGGATACCAGATCTCAAAGCAAGGCGTAGAGACTAAATACCTAAGAATTCATTTAACGGCCACAAGGTGACATTCCTTGGGGTCAGATTGATATCTAGCACACATGCATACACTAAGCATAATGTCCGATCTACTAGCACATAAATAAAGCAATGAACCTATCATGAACCGGTATGCCTTTTGATCAACGGACTTACCTGCTTTGTTGAGGTCAACATGCCCGTCAGTTCCCATCGGTGTATCTGTGAGCTTGGCGTCCTTCATCCCAAACCTCTTGAGAAGATCTTGAGTATACTTCGTTTGGGAGATGAAGGTACCGTCCTTGAGTTGTTTCACCTGGAACCCAAGGAAGTAGGTCAACTCGCCCATCATCGACATCTCAAACTTTTGTGTCATCACCCTGCTAAACTCCTCACAAGACTTTTGATTAGTAGAACCAAATATTATGTCATCAACATAAATTTGGCACACGAAGAGATCACCATCACAAGTCTTTGTAAAAAGAGTGGGATCAGCTTTCCCAACCTTGAAAGCATTAGCAATTAAGAAATCTCTAAGGCATTCATGCCATGCTCTTGGGGCTTGCTTAAGTCCATAGAGCGCCTTAGACAGCTTATACACGTGGTCGGGATACCTATCATCCTCAAAACCAGGGGGTTGTTCCACATATACCTCCTCCTTGATTGGCCCGTTGAGGAAAGCGCTCTTCACGTCCATTTGGAATAACCTGAAGGAATGGTGAGCAACATAGGCTAATAGTATCTGAATTGACTCTAGCCTAGCCACAGGAGCAAAAGTCTCCTCGAAATCCAAACATGCGACTTGGGCATAACCTTTTGCCATAAGTCGAGCCTTGTTTCTTGTCACCACTCCGTGCTCGTCTTGCTTGTTGCGGAACACCCACTTGGTTCCTGCAACGTTTTGCTTTGGACGTGGCACCAGGCTCTAGACTTCATTTCTCTTGAAGTTGTTGAGCTCTTCATGCATGGCCAACACCTAGTCTGGATCCTGCAAGGCCTCTTCTACCCTGAAAGGCTCAATAGAAGAGACAAACGAGTAGTGCTCACAAAAATTAGCTAAGCGTGAGTGAGTAGTTACTCCCTTGCTGATATCACCTAGAATCTGATCGACGGGGTGATGTTTTTGGATCGTTGCTCGGACTTGAGATGGAGGGACCCATGGTGCTTCTTCCTCCATTGATTGATCTTCTTGTGCTCCCCCTTGATCATGCCCTTCTTCTTGCGATACCTGTTCATCGTCTTGAGTTGGGGAATGCACCATCGTGAAGGAAGATGGCTGATCTTGCTCCTGTTGTTCCTGTGGTCGCACATCACCTATCGCCATCGTGCGCATTGTGGTCGTTGGAACTTCATCTTCATCTATGTCATCAAGATCAACTTGCTCTCTTGGAGAGCCATTAGTCTCATCAAATACAACGTCACTAGAGACTTCAACCAATCCTGATGATTTGTTAAAGACCCTATACGCCTTTGTATTTGAGTCATACCCTAGTAAAAACCCTTCTACTGCCTTGGGAGCAAATTTATAGTGTCGGTGTTTCGGACCCGGGGGACCCTCAACCGAACCAACTAGTGAATTTTGTGCTGCGTGCCCCTGTCCAGATGGGTTGATGCAAGATGGAACACAAGAGGAGGGATGAGGCTTATATTATCTTGCACCGGGGTGCTTGCAGTAGGGGTTACAAGCTTCGCGAGAGAGGGAGAGGGTCCTAGGTCTTCCTGAGAAGTCTAGTGTTGCGGAGTGGAGCTCGACGTTTGAGTGAGTCTGTCTCCATCGTCCTTATCGCCCGTGCTCCGCTCCCTCTCTCGTGAGAAGGACCTGGGCATCCCCTTTTATAGATACAAGGGGAGGGTCTAGCTGTACATATGGGGGTGTTGCTATGTGCTAACGTGGCCGGCGGAGAAGTGCTTGAGCCCTGTAGAAGCGTAGCTAGCGGTGCGACCCTGGGTCCTGCTGACGTTTCTTTGCCTTCGTAGAGAGCTTGAGGACTATTAACGTCATGGATGCATGCGGGGAACCATCATTACCTGTGGCCAAAGTAATCTAGATGTGACACCGGTCTTGTTCCTTTGTAGCCTGAGGCGGCTAGCTAGAGGTAGGGTAATGATGTATCCCCTGTAGTGTAGTCGGTCCGAGGCCGAGGTCGGGCAAGGCGGTGACTTCTCCTGAGGCCGAGGCTGAGGTCGGGCAAGATTGTGACTCCTCCCGAGGCCGAGGCTGAGGTCGGGCGAGGCGGAGACCTCCTCCCGAGGCTGAGGCTGAGGCCGAGGCCTGGGGTCGGGCGAGGCAGAGACCTTCTCCCGAGGCCGAGGCCTGGGGTCGGGCGAGGCGGAGACCTTCTCCCGAGGCCGAGGCTAAGGCCGAGGCCTGGGGTCGGGCGAGGCGGAGCTCCCTGTTGCGCCCGAGGCTGAACTCGGGAGAGGCCGTGACTCACTGTTGTTAGTCTTACCCTGGTGGTTGGCACAGTAGTCGGAACGGGGTAAATAGTGTTGTTTTCCTATCAGAACGATCAGTAAAGGGGCGAAGTGACGGTGGTCAGTTCAACCTTACCAACTGAGGCGCGCGTGTCAGGATAAGGTGTCAGGTGATCCCTGCATTAAATGCGCATGCGATACGGTCAGCAGTAAGGCGATTTGGCCGAGGTTGCTATACGACAAAGTCTGCCCGAGCTTAGCCTCGGACGGGCCGGGGGTGCGCCCGCTACGTGAGGGGACCCTCGGGCGAGGCGTGAATCCGTCCGGGACCACTGTTCTTGCCCAAGGCCGGGCTCGGGCGAGACAAGATCGCGTCCCTTGGTAGATGAGGCATTAACTTTGCGCTGTGCTTACCAGCCTTTTACGGTCTGTTTTGAAGATGTTTTTCAGCCATGCTTAGGAGCATTAGGGGTACCCCTAATTACGGTACCCGATAGTAGCCCCCGAGCCTCAAAGGGAGTGTAGGCACTCGCTTGGAGGTTCTGCCGGATTTTTTGCAGGGAGACTAGCCCTTCTTGGTTATGTTTTGTTACGATGGGTGTGCGCGAGCGCACCCGTCGGGTGTAGCCCCCGAGGCCTCGGAGGAGTGGTTTGACTCCTCTAAGGTCTTAATTCTTCTTGTGATTCCTCGGTTGGCCTTGTTATTCCCTTATGCGGCCTGGCCGCAGCTTGGGTGCATGGTCAGGCTCCGAGTTTTAAGCTAGTTTGTTAACGTGGTCAACAATTCGGTCATGGCCTGGTGCAAGAGCGGCCTCCGAGCCTCTACACGAAGCGAGAGGACGATTGAGGACCGTCTCGACTTTTTATTGTACGCCCCTTCGTCGCCTTTCCGCAAGGAGGAGGGGGGGGGGAACGTGCCATGTTACCCTCGGTGGGCGCTGAACATGGTGTTTCTAGTGAGTTGCTAACGGGTAATCCGAGTGGACGCCCGAGCCCTGTTCGATAATGGTCGGCTAGTGGCCCAGAGGCGCGCTCCAAAAGTACCTGCAGGTGATTCGCTGGACCCGGATCCATTCGACAGGGTCCGAGGGCTCGGTGCCTCCCTTTGGTGGGATTCCATTACAAATCGTTCCCGCTGGTCTTGGAAATGTCTTAGGGTACCTCGAGAGCGTAGCCCGAGCCTTGGCCGTGTAACGAACGTACCCAGGGTCATCCCTGACTCTACATGTTCTGGGGCGGCTGTCAAATCCCTTCGAAGGGCCAGCCTTCGAACCCCTGATTAGTACAGGGCTCGGAGCCCGAGTGCTCTGGGGCGGTCGCCGAACCCTGCGGGGCGCAACCTTCGAACCCCTGATCAGTAGGAGGGCTCGTGGCCCGTTTCCTTCGCTGCGAAGGACTCCTTCGAAATGTCCCGTTTCTCGATCCCTGCGGAGAGAAAGAGCAAGGAAAGGAAGAAAGGAGATATTTCGAAGCAGTGTGGCACACCTTTTTTGAGGCAGTCATCATGACGGAGGAGAAACGGCGCCCGTCCGCATGTCAGAGGAGACGTGTTTCCTGCCAGGGAGTTAATGCGACGGGATGGGCGACTCGCGGGGTATCTGTTGCGTGTGCGCGAGCCGTTCAAGGAATGAAAAAACCGTGTTGCCTTCGAGTTTAAAATTCATGAAGGGTTCGGGCGAAGTTTTGGGTGGATTTCGCCCGGGCCTTTATATACCCGGAAGAGGGGTCGACAGTGGTTCTTTACCCTGCCATTTGCGCTTGTCTTCTGCTTTTGTCTTTGCGACCTAAGAAAGTAGACAGAGAAGAGAAAACCGCGCACCTCATCCCCTCCGCTTCCACCGCTTTAGCCCGGCGATGGCTGACAAGGCGACCGTCATTCCGCCGTGCGACCCGTGGCCTTTTTCCACCATCACCGCGGAGGATCTACAGGCCCTTGTTACCAAGGGTTTGCTCCGTCCTCTCTCCGGCGGGCCGCAGCCTGAGTGGTTGGCCCCCGGGAGCGAGGCCGAACCAACTCCGCCGCTGGGATACGTGGTCAGTTTCACCCCCTTCCATGAGCGGGGGTTTGGGATGCCGGCGAGCCGCTTCATGCGGGCACTCCCGCATTACTACGGGGTGGAGCTTCACAACTTCAACCCCAACTCCATCGCGTAGGCAGCTATTTTCGTGGCGGTTTGCGAGGGGTTTCTGGGGATTGACCTCCACTAGGACCTGTGGACCCATCTCTTCTCCGCGGAGTTCTTTGCCACGTCGACAGACGCGAAGAAGGTTCGTATGGCGGTGCAGGCTGCCGGCTGCACCCTCCAGCTGAGGTCAGGGCGCGCACAACAGTACATCCCCGCCTCCCTTGTGTCTTCGAACAAGGGGTGGCAGAACCGGTGGTTTTATCTCCGGAACGACGACGGGATGCCTCTACCGTTTTCTCAACGAGTGGTGACTGCCGCCGGTGATAATTGGCGCTAGGGGCCACACGCGAGAACCAGGAGAAGCTCCAGCCCATTCTCCGCGCCCTGCAGAAGTTACAAGCTGAGGGCCTTACCGCTGCGGGGGTCGTCGCCGCTATCCACCGCTGGAGGGTGCTCCCATTGGCAGAGCGGCGGTTGCGGCTCTCGGAGATGAAGCTGGGGGTTGATTTGGAAGGTTCACGGATGTCCTCGACCCCCCTCACCGCTGACGACCTCCTCAGACGGGTAGCGGGCATGGTAGGGAGGATGGACGCTGGTGTCCTTAGCCAGCCCCCGATGCGTCCTGACCATGGGTATGTGTCCCTGGTAAGTGCTCGACCCTCCTTCTGTTTTGCGCCGTGTTTCTTACGTCTTTTAGTTCTTATTGTTGGGATTTTCGTTCGTCCCCAGGGGTTGAGGGGCTTCAAACTCTCCGGCCACCGGTCCCGGAGGACGCGACGGGCCGAACCGCGCGTAGGCTCGCTGCGGAGAAGGATAAGGAGAGGAAGGACGCGGAAAAGGCCCGAGCTCACGAGAGGATGCAAGCTCAGGAAGCCTTGGAGAAGCATCATCGAAGGCAAGCAAGGGATGGGCTCCCATTGGAGCCATCGCCGGACACGCCTGACAATGATGATGATGATGATGATGATGATGATGACGAAGACGATGACATGGTGGCTTGGCTCGGCCTCAGTCCGAATCCGAGGCTGGACTAGGGGTCATCGAGCCAGCTTCCAGGGGGACTGCGCGTCACCAGCAATCGGGGTCGGGATGCCGGGGTCCCGGTCCGAGGAGCGGAGGTGGGCCGAGGGGGTACTTGACCCCTTGGCCGAGATAATTGAGGTGACTCCGGGGGGCAGGCCGAACCGCATGCCCCCCCCCCCCCAAGAGCAGGTGCCCGTGCCGGTCGTACGGGATATTGGTCCCTTGGCTGTCGTGACGTCGCCTGGGCAGGCTGCCCTCTCGGCACCTAGGGCGTCCGAGGCGGAAGCGGCATCGAAGCCGGCTGCGGGGCAACCCTCAGCAGTGTCCGCGGAGACCGGGGCCTGAGGGGTCTCCCCGCAGGCACGATTGGCTTTGCCCCGGAGCAGGTGAGTATCTGAGGGTACCTCTGTTTCAGTTATTTCGCTGTGTGTCATGAATTTGCCCCTTCTCCCTTGCAGCAAGCGGAGGCAGGGCTCGGCTAGACTGGCTCCCACGAAGGTGCTTAAGACGGGGCTGGCCTCTGCAGCCGGAGTTGCAGTGCGTCACGCTGGTTGGTTGGCCTCCGCGCAAGGCGCAATCCAGCGGGGGGCCCAAGCAGCACGGGCTGTCATGGGGCAAGCCTCCCAGGCCGAGCCCCCTGTTGGAGTGGCCATCATGCCGGGGGAGGTCGTTGACGCAGCCACGGCCCCGAGTCCGCCTGTCTTATTGCCGGCGCCGGCATCGATTCCTGCCTGGGCCGCTGCTGATTCGTCCGCGGAGCCGCCCGCCACTTCCGACGTTGAGATGGTCCTCTGCCCTCGGTCATCCCTGATCTCCCCATCTTCGACCATGAGGAGGGGACGACCGTTGTTGCCGAGGTCGGTGAGCGGAGGCTTGTCACCTCGGCCGAGGAGAGGCCCGATACGTCGACTGCGGCGGCACCCGATGCATCAACTGCAGGGGGACCTGGCGCCTCGGTCGTGGGGCGTGCAGAACCGTGGCCCGTCTTGGGGAGCAGCGGCCTTGTCCCCACGCAGCTCAATCCCAATGAGTGGTGTGGGCAGCCGCTCCTGTTTTGGAGCCGTGACACCTCGGAGCCCCTCCTTTCCCTTAACGATGAGTTGGAGGAGTAGCTCCGGGGTAATTTCTGTGAATATACCGAGGCGGCGATGAGGTCGCTTCAGACGACCATGGAAATCCTTTCTAGGGACGTTCCCAGGGTCTTCCAGGTAAGGATTTAGACGTACGCCTCGCGTGATCAGGGCATTCTTTGTGATATCCCATTTTCTCCCTCAGGAGCTTACGGACATGAGCACCGCCAAGTCGCTGTTCATCCATCGCGAGAGCGACGTTTGGGAGTCGTTGCGGTCCCAGTGGGCCATGCTTTCCGAGGCTAATGAGTGCCTCGCCCAACGGAGCACCGAGGTGGCGGACCTTCGGCTGCTCTGTGATGAGCTGAAGTCAGAGGCGGCGGCGGCGCGGACAGAGGCAGCATTGGCACGAACGGAGGCTTCGTCAGCATGGGAGTAGGTGGCCTCCTAGGCCGGGGAGATGCAGTAGCGGCAGCAGGAGCTCGACCAGGTCACCACCGAGCGGGACCAATTCCGGAGCCAAACTGCTGAGGCCGTGAGCCTGGCTGAGGCCCTTAGGGGACAACTGGCTGAGGTTACGGAGCGGCTAGCCGAGGCGACCGCTCGGGCCGGGACCCTTGCGGAGGGCCTGACCGTGGCCGTCGAGTCTGCCTGGTCCGCCCAAGCCATGGCCTCACAGCAGCGTGACCGGGCCAAAGGTATGTTTTGCCTGCTTTGTGACTTTGGTTTAGCTTCATTCTTTTCCTCGTGTCTGAAGAACATCGCCCAACTGTCTTCAGGGTTCGAGGCGGCTCTCGATGAGTCCGTCAAGAACTGCAAGGAGCTTGCCCAGGCGGCCGAGCAGAAAGAGGTCGACCGCATGGACATGTCTGAGGCCATCTCGGCCTTCTGCCGGACCTTTGGCCTCGACGACGTCCCCTCGGGCAGCTCCCCCCAGAGTCGCCTGCGGGCCTTGGGCGGCCACGTGCGCAGCAGACTCCGCGGGGCGCTGCGCCATGACGTTAGGCGGGCCTTCGCTGTCCTCGCTTCCCACTACGACGTGGATCTAGAGCTGGTCAGCGAGGGCTACTGCTTACCCGACGAAGAGGAGGTTGCCCTGGCCGAGGTACAAAGGCTTGAGGCGGCTGTCGAGGGCCCAGGCGCGGCGTTGGCTTCCTTTTTTGAGGTGGAGATCCTTCCGCCTGTGTCACCGTCCGAGGCCCGGCCAGATTCCGCCGTGGGTAGGAGCGACACCGAGGGTGCTGCTCCTCCCCCTGCCGACACTTGAGCCTATGGGGAACAGTTCATTCTAAGTATGTGTATGTTTCTTGCGGCCGCCGAGGCCAAAACATTTTCAGTGTTAGAGTATAAAGCTACGTTTTCTTTCCTCTTGTTTCGAGCGTTAGGACTTGTTCGTCGGTAGCAGAATCACTTATCCGAGCGTGAGCTACCTTTCACGGAAGGTGATGAGTGAGGTATCCGTATCCCGGAGGCATAGGAGTCCCTCGGCTTGGTCGGCCTTGCCGTTCAAGGTCTCTCTCGCTCGTTTTTAGGATTCTGTTATCGATATAGTCGAAAGGCACGAAAGTCGTTTTCTACCCGAGCGTTAGGACTTGTTTGGTAGCAGAATCACTTATCCGAGCGTGAGCTACCTTTTGCGGAAGGTGATGAGTGAGGTATCCGTATCCCGGAGGCGTAGGAGTCCCTCGGCTCGGTCGGCCTTGCCGTTCAAGGTCTCTCTCGCTCGTTTTTAGGATTCTGTTATCAATATAGTCGAAAGGCACGAAAGTCGTTTTGGTAGAAAACTTTTCCGAGGAAAATTTTGACGCGGAGGGGGTTCCCCCCTTCTAGCCCCGAGGGAGGGTCGGTTTTTGCTGAGGCAAGGCCAATCCTCCCTTGACAGCTAGACTTTTTATTTGTACATGTAAAGGGACCGAGGTACATGAATGACTTGAAACATTTTAAGGGTAAAAGCGACGTAGCTGTTCGATGTTCCAAGCGTTGTTGTAGACCTCGCCTTGATCGTTGGCCAGCTTGTATGTCCCGGGCTTCAAAATTTTGGCGATGATGAACGGCCCTTTCCAGGGAGGAGTAAGCTTGTGGTGCCCTCGGGCGTCTTGTTGTAGCCGAAGCACAAAATCTCCCACCTGGAAGCCTCGGGGCCAAATCCTTCGGGCATGGTAGCGTCACAGAGACTGCTGATACCACGCCGAGTGTAGCAAGGCTACATTCCGAGCCTCTTCTAGCTAGTCCAATGAATCCTCTCGGCTGGTCTGGTTGTTTTGGTTGTCGTATGCCTTTGTCCTCGGGGAGCTGTATTCTAAGTCCGTGGGTAGGATGGCCTCGGCCCCATAGACTAGGAAAAACGGCGAGAAACCCGTGGCCCGGCTCGGCGTCATCCTTAGACTCCAAACCACCGAGGGTAGCTCTTTTACCCACCGCTTGCCAAACTTGTTGAGGTCGTTGTAGATCCTTGGTTTTAGCTCCTGCAAAATCATGCCATTGGCGCGCTCCACCTACCCGTTTGTCATTGGGTGAGCTACGGTGGCCCAGTCCACACGGATGTGGTGGTCTTCGCAGAAGTCTAGGAACTTTCTCCCAGTGAACTGCGTGCCGTTGTCGGTGATGATAGAGTTTGGGATCCCAAAGCTGTGGATGATATTCGTAAAGAACGCCACCGCCTGCTCGGACCTGATGCTGGTTAAGGGTCAGACTTCGATCCACTTGGAGAATTTGTCGATGGCGACCAACAGGTGCGTGAAGCCCTTGGGTGCCTTCTGCAAGGGACTGATGAGGTCCAGACCCCACACCGCGAACGACCAAGTGATAGGTATTGTTTGTAGAGCCTGAGCAGGCAGGTGTGTTTGTCTCGCGTAGAATTGACACCCTCGGCAGGAGCGTACAATCCTAGTGGCGTCGGCCACTGCGGTCAGCCAGTAGAAACCTTGTCGGAAAGCGTTTCCTATGAGGGTCCGAGGTGCTGCATGGTGACCGCAAGCCCCCGAGTGTATTTCTTGTAACAGCTCTTGTCCTTGGGCGACGGATATGCATCGTTGGAGAATGTCTGAGGGGCTGTGGTGGTACAACTCCTTTTCATCACCCAGTAAAACGAACGACTTGGCGCGCCGAGCCAGTCGCTGAGCTTCGGCCTTGTCGAGGGGTAGCTCTCCCTAGAGGAGATATTCCAGGTACGGGGTCTGCCAGTTTATGTTTGGTGTGACCCCATTCTGCTTTATCTTGATGTGCAGGGCCTCACCCTCGGCGGCCGAGGGTACCTCGGGCTGGGCCGAGGTCTCCTCGGGTTCGGGCACGTCGTTGGGTTTGATGGATGGTTGATATATGTCCCTGGAGAAGACATTCGGGGGAACCGTTGTTCGTCCCGAGGCTATCTTAGCCAGCTCATCTGCAGTCTCGTTGTACCATCGAGCAACATGGTTGAGTTCCAGCCCATAGAACTTATCTTCCAGGCACCGAACTTCATCACAGTAGGCCTCCATTTTTTGGTCGCGGCGGTGAGAGTTCTTCATGACTTGGTCAATAACGAGCTGCGAGTCACCACGAGTGTCGAGGTGCCGAACCCCTAGCTCAATGGAGATATGTAACCGATTCACCAAGGCCTCGTATTCGGCTACGTTGTTTGACATCGGAAAATGGAGGCGTATTACATAACGCACATGTTCTGCGAGGGGTGAGATGAAGAGCAAGCCCGCGCCTACTCCGGTTTTCATCAATGACCCATCGAAGTACATGGTCCAAAGTTTGGCCTGGATTGGAGCCGTTGGCAACTGGGTGTCGGTCCATTCAGCCAGGAAGTCGACTAAGACTTGGGATTTTATGGCCTTCCGAGGGGCAAATGAAAGTGTTTTCCCCATGAGTTCCACTGCCCACTTTGCTATCCTACCCGAAGCCTCTCAGCACTGGATGATCTCCCCTAGGGGGAAGGATGACACCACAGTCACCGGATGAGACTCGAAGTAGTGTCGCAGCTTTCGTCGTGTTAGAATCAATGCGTACAGTAGCTTCTAGATTTGCGGGTAGCGGATTTTGGTCTCGGATAGCACTTCGCTGATGAAGTAGACTGGCCTCTAGATGAGCAGTGCATGCCCTTCTTCTCGTCTCTCGACTACGACCGCAGCGCTGACCACCTGAGTGGTTGCGGCTACGTAAATCAAGAGGGCTTCTCCCGCAGCGGGGGGCACCAAGATGGGCGCATTAGTAAGGAGTGCCTTTAAGTTTTCGAGGGCTTCTTCGGCCTCAGGAGTCCAAGTGAAGCGCTCGACCTTCCTTAAGAGGCGGTATAAGGGCAATCCTTTCTCGCCAAGGCACGAGATGAAGCGGCTCAGAGCCGCAAGGCATCCCATGACCCTTTGTACTCCCTTTAAATCTTTGATGGGTCCCATGTTGGTGATGGCCGCGATTTTCTCTGGGTTGGCCTCGATGCCTCGTTCGGAGACGATGAACCCTAGGAGCATGCCTCGGGGGACTCCGAAGACACACTTCTCAGGATTGAGTTTTACGCTCTTTGCTTTTAGGCACCTGAATTTCACCTCAAGGTCAGAGAGGAGGTCGGAGGCTTTCCTTGTTTTGACAACGATGTCATCGACGTAAGCCTCGACCGTTCTGCCGATGTGCTCTCCGAACACATGGTTCATGCACCTTTGGTATGTTGTGCCTGCATTCCTCAAACCAAATGGCATAGTAGTATAACAATACATGCCAAAAGGTGTGATAAAAGAAGTCGCGAGCTGGTCGGATTCTTTCATCTTGATTTGGTGATAACCTGAATAGGCATCGAGGAAAGGCAGGGTTTCGCACCCAGCGGTGGAGTCCACAATTTGATCGATGCGAGGTAGAGGGTAGGGAACCTTGGGACATGCTTTATTTAACCCAGTGTAGTCTACACACATCCTCCACCTCCCACCTTTTTTTACAAGTATAGGGTTAGCTAACCATTCTGGATGGAATACCTCTTTGATGAACCCTGTAGCCATTAGCTTGTGGACCTCCTCGCCTATGGCTCTGCGCTTTTCTTCATCAAAACGGCGCAGGTGCTATTTCACGGGTTAGGCTCCGGCTCGGATGTCCAGTGAGTGCTCGGCGACATCCCTCGGTATGCCTGGCATGTCCGAGGGACTCCACGCAAAAACTTTGGCATTTGCGTGGAGGAAGTCGACGAGCACTGCTTCCTATTTGGGGTCGAGCTCGGAGCCGATCCTGACTTTCTTGTTGGCGTCGTTGCTGGGGTCGAGAGAGACAGATTTAACCGTCTTGGCTGGTTCGAAGTTGCCAGCGTGCCGCTTCGCGTTGGGCGCCTCTTTGGAGAGGCAATTCAGGTCGGCGACGAGGGCTTCGGATTCGGCGATGGCTTCGGCGTACTCCACGCATTCCACGTCGCACTCGTAAGCGTGGCGGTATGTGGATCCGACGGTGATGGTTCCCTTGGGGCTCGACATCTTGAGCTTGAGGTACGTGTAATTAGGGACAGCCATGAACTTGGCGTAGCACGATCTTCCCAACACCGCGTGATAGGTCCCTTGGAACCTGACTACTTCGAAAGTGAGGGTTTCCTTTCGAAAGTTGGAGGGAGTTTCGAAGTAGACGAGCAAGTCAAGTTGCCCAAGGGGTAGGACACGCTTGCCAGGGACAATCCCGTGAAAGGGTGCTGCACCGGCCCGGATCGTGGACCGATCAACCCCCAAGAGCTCTAGTGTCTCGGCTTAGATGATGTTGAGGCTGTTGTCTCCGTCCATGAGGACCTTGGAGAGCCTTGCATTGCCGATGACAGGGTCGACGACAAGCGGGTACCTTCCTGGGCTCGGTACGTAGTCAGGGTGGTCGTCTTGGTCGAAGGTGATGGGCTTGTTGGACCAGTCTAGGTAGACTGGCGTCGCTACCTTCACCGAGCAGACCTCCCGGCGTTCTTGCTTGCGGTGTCGAGCCGAGGCATTCGCCACTTGCCCACCGTAGATCATGAAGCAGTTGTGGACCTCCGGGAACTCTTCTTCCTGTCACCTCCTTTCTTGTTGTTGCCTTGGTCCTTGCCACCCTCCGCCGAGGGTCCAGCCTTATTGAAGTAACGCCGGAGCATGTCGCACTCTTCAAGGGTGTGCTTGACGGGACCCCTATGATAGGGGCACGACTCCTTGAGCATCTTGTCGAACACATTGGCCCCTCTAGGAGGCTTCTGAGGATTCCTGTGCTCAGCAGCAGCGATGAGATCTGTGTCAACGGCATTGCGTTTTGCTTGCGCCCTCTTCCTGGTCTTCTTCGTGCCACGCTGGACGGGCGCCTCGGGGTCGTCTTCCTTCTGCCTTCCCTGCGGCTGCTTGTCCTTCCGGAAGATGGCTTCGACCGCCTCCTGACCAGAGGCGAACTTGGTGGCTATGTCCATCAATTCGCTCGCCTTGGTGGGTGTCTTGCGCCCCAGTTTGCTTACCAGGTCCCGACAAGTGGTGCCGGCGAGGAATGCCCCGATGACGTCCGAGTCGGTGATGTTAGGCAACTCGGTGCACTGCTTTGAAAATCGCCGGATGTACTCTCGCAGGGATTCCCCTAGCTGCCGGCGGCATCTCCGAAGATCCCATGAGTTCCCAGGGCGCATGTACGTACCTTGGAAATTTCCAGCGAAGGCCTTGACTAGGTCGTCCCAGTCGAAGATCTACGCAGGGGGCAGATGCTCCAGCTAGGCCCGGGCAGCATCGGAGAGGAAAAGGGGGAGGTTGCGGATGATGAGGTTGTCATCGTCCGTCCCTACCAACTGGCACGCCAGCCGGTAATCCGTGAGCCACAACTCCGGCCTCGTCTCCCTTGAGTATTTGGTAATGGTAGTCAGGGCCCGGAAATGGGCTGGGAACGGCGCCCGTCGTATGGCCCGGTTGAAGACCCGCGGACCTGGTGGTTCGGGCGAGGGGCACCGATCCTCCTCACTATCGTAGCGTCCCACGCGTCTAGGGTGGTAGCCTCAGCGCACCTTTTCCTCGAGGCGGGCTCGACGGTCGTGGCGGTGTTGCTCGTCGCCGAGGCGATCCAGGGCTGCAGGTGTCTCGTCTCCTATGAGCTTGATGTGGACCGAGGCCTCGTGCATGTGTCCGGAGGACGCTACGTGATGCTCCGAGGGGCATCCTTGCCTTCGGGAGGCAGAGCTCTCGGCTCGTCGGGTCGCGGCATTTTCCAGGAGGTTCTTGAGTTCGCCCTGGATACGTCGCCCCTCGGTGGTAGATGGCTCCGGCATCGTTCGAAGTAACATCGTCGCTGCAGCTAGGTTCTGGCCGGCCCCGTTGAAGGCCAGGGGCAGCATTGCCCTGGCGTCGTCAATAATACGGCGCTGGACGTCCCGGGCCCGATGACGCGCTCCTCCGGCGAGCGCTCGGCCTGCCCACTCTTGCTCAAGGTTTTGTCGAAGCTGCACGAGTCGCCCCGTTTCTTCGTCGAGCTTGGCCTGCATCTTGCAGAGTTGCTCGAGCTGTGTGCCCTGACCCCCCGTAGGGACCTGGGCCACAGCTAGCTCCTGCGGGATCTCAACGCGAGACACAGGTGCAAGGGCGCCGTCATTTCCTGGCATGCCGAGGTGGTTGTCTCCGTCGTGATCATCCTGATCGATGTGGAAGCACTCGCGAGTTGGGTCGCCACCCTCGTCGTTAAGGCTGTGGCCATCATCAGAGCAGCCGAAGAGGCAGTGGTCACATGCGGACATGAAGTCTCGCATGGTACTAGGATCACGGAGTCCGGAGAAATCCCAACTAAAGTCGGGGTCGTCCTCTTCCTCGGAACCCACGGGTCTGGAGGTTGAGACGGTCGTCAGTAGGTCCCAAGTTGACCACATATGGTACCCCAGAAGGTTAGGATATGCCCTTACGAAAGCGCTTACCAAAGTGGGGTCGCTTGGTGGGTCAAAGCTGAATCTAAAGGGAACATGATGGAATACTGATGGTACCTCCTGGTTGGTGGGCGGCGGCGAAGTTGCATCGGAGATGGAATGTGTCGTTATCTCAGGCACGAGACTAATGCCCGACAGGTCCCTCGCAAGGGTGCCGGCGTCATCAGTCCGCTTGGGGTTGGCACCTTGCTGGGAAGCAACACCCGTCGTTGTCCCAGGTGTGAGGATAACACCCAACATGTCCCCCGCAGGGGTGTCGGCGTCGTCGACTCGCTCTGGTCCAACAGCCGATGAGGTGCTGCCTCCTTCCTGGCCATAGTCGCTCCGTCTCCTCCTCCTCCGGCGAGGAGGGTGGTGGGGTTGACCCGAGTGTTCTTCCGCCATGGGGAGATGCCGTCGCCGAGTTCGCCTCCGCCGGGTGAGCTGACGACCGTCGTTGTTGTCGTGCTGTGGGGGGAGGAGTACCATGTCATAGCTGCCGTCGGGGGACATGAACTCGAGGCTCCCAAAGCGGAGCACCGTCCTGGGCTGAAGAGGCTACTGGAGATTTTCCATCTGGAACTCAATGGGAAAGTATCGTCAACACGCAGTGATCCCTACCTGGCGTGCCAACTATCGGTGTTTCGGATCCGGGGGACCCTCAACCGAACCGACTAGTGAATTTTGTGTCGCGTGCCCCTGTCCAGATGGGTTGATGCAAGATGGAACACAATAAGAGGGATGAGGCTTATATTATCTTGCACCGTAGTGCTTGTAGTAGGGGTTATAAGCTTCACGAGAGAGGGAGCAGGTCCTAGGTCTTCCTGAGAAGTCTAGTGTTGCGGAGTGGAGCTCGACGTTTGAGTGAGTCTGTCTCCATCGTCCTTATAGCCCGTGCTCCCCTCCCTCTCTCGTGAGAAGGCCCTGGGCATCCCCTTTTATAGATACAAGGGGAGGGTCCAGCTGTACATATGGGAGTGTTGCTATGTGCTAACGTGGCCGGCGGAGAAGTGCTTGAGCCCTGTAGAAGCGTAGCTGGCGGTGCGACCCTAGGTCCTGCTGACGTTTCTTTGCCTTCGTAGAGAGCTTGAGGACTATTGACGTCATGGACGCATGCGGGGAACCATCATTACCTGTGGCCGGAGTAATCTAGATGTGACACCGATCTTGTTCCTTCGTAGCCTGAGGCGGCTAGCTAGAGGTAGGGTAATGATGTATCCCCTATAGCGTAGTCGGTCCGAGGCCGAGGTCGAGCGAGGCGGTGACTTCTTCTGAGGCCGAGGCCGAGGTCGGGCGAGGTTGTGACTCCTCCCGAGGCCAAGGCTGAGGTCGGGCGAGGCGAAGACCTCCTCCCGAGGCCGAGGCTGAGGTCGAGGCCTGGGGTCGGGCGAGGCGGAGACCTTCTCCCGAGGCCGAGGCTGAGGCCGAGGCCTAGGGTCGGGCGAGGTGGAGCTCCCTGTTGCGCCCGAGGCTGAACTCGGGAGAGGCCACGACTCACTGTTGTTAGTCTTACCCTGGTGGTTGGCACAGTAGTCGGAACGGGGTAAATAGTGTTGTTTTCCTATCAGAACGATCAGTAAAGGGGCGAAGTGACTGCGGTCACTTCAACCTTGCCAACTGAGGCGCGCGTGTCAGGATAAGGTGTCAGGTGATCCCTGCATTAAATGCACATGCGATACAGTCGGCAGTAAGGTGATTTGGCCGAGGTTGCTATACGTCAAAGTTTGCCCGAGCTTAGCCTCGGACGGGCCGGGGGTGCGCCCGCTGCCTGAGGGGACCCTCGGGCGAGGCGTGAATCCGTCCGGGACCACTGTTCTTGCCCGAGGCCGGGCTCGGGCGAGACGAGATCGCGTCCCTTGGTAGATGAGGCATTAACTTTACGCTGTGCTTACCAGCTTTTTACGGTCTGTTTTGAAGATGTTTTTAAGCCATGCTTAGGAGCATTGGGGGTACCCCTAATTACGGTACCCGACATATAGTGTGTACCTTTCTTCACCAGAATGTAGCATTTGCTCCCAAATACACGAAAGTAAGAGACATTTGGTTTGTTACCGGTAAGGAGTTCGTAGGAGGTCTTCTTTAGGAGGAGATGCAGGTAGAGCCGGTTTATGGCGTGGCAGGCTGTGTTCACAGCTTCCGACCAAAACCGCTCGGGCGTCTTGAACTCTCCAAGCATCATTCTTGCCATGTCTATTAGCGTCCTATTCTTCCTCTCTACTACACCGTTTTGCTATGGTGTATAGGGAGCGGAGAACTCATGCTTGATGCCTTGCTCCTCAAGATACTCCTCAACTTGCAGATTCTTGAACTCGGACCCGTTGTCGCTCCTTATCTTTTTCACCTTTAGCTCAAATTCGTTTTGAGCCCTCCTTAGAAAGCGCTTTAGGGTCCCTTGGGTTTCTGATTTGTCCTGCAAAAAGAACACCCAAGTGAAGCGAGAAAAGTCATCAACAATTACAAAACCATACTTACTTCCCCCGATGCTGAGGTAGGCAACGGGTCTAAAGAGGTCCATGTGAAGAAGCTCCAATGATCTTGATGTTGTCATCATGTTCTTGCTGTGATGAGTGCTTCCCACCTGTTTCCCTGCCTGACATGCTTCACATGGTCTATCTTTCTCAAAACAGACATCGGTTAGTCCTAACATATGATCTCCCTTTAGAAGCTTATGAAGGTTCTTCATCCCAATATGTGCTAGAAGGCGATGCCAAAGCCGACCCATACTAGTCTTAGCCATTAAGCATGCATCTAGATCGGCATTCTCTTTCGGAAAATCAACTAAATAGAGCTTGCCATCCAATACACCCTTAAAAGTTAATGAACCATCACTCCTTCTAAAGACAGATACATCTACATTTGTAAGCAAACAATTGTAACCCATGTGGCACAATTGACTTACAGACAGAAGGTTGTATCCTAGCGACTCTACTAAGAATACATTTGAAATGGAATGCTCGCTTGTGATGGCTATCTTTCCTAAACCTTTGACCTTGCCTTGATTCCCATCTCCAAATATGATTGTATCCTGGGAATCCTTGTTCTTGACGTAGGAGGTGAACATCTTCTTCTCCCCCGTCATGTGGTTTGTGCATCCGCTGTCGATAATCTAGCTTGAGCCCCAGTATGCATAAACCTGCAAGGCAATTTAAGCTTGGGTTTTAGGTACCCAACTCTTGTTGGGTCCTACAAGGTTAGTCACAATAACTCTTGGAACCCAAATACAAGTTTTGTCTCCCTTGCATTTGGATCCCAATTTTCTAGCCACTACTTTTGTATTTTTGCATGTAAGTACAAAAGAAGTATTGCAAGCATGATAAATAGTAGAAGGTTTATTGCGCATTTTCCTAGGCGCATGAGGCACAACAAGATTTCTCCTAGGCCTATTTCTACCATAATCATGAGTGGAGCTAGAAGCAAACATAGCATTTGAATCATAATAGGCAGCATGATTATAACTCCTATGAGAATGACTAGCAATTTTCTTATCATAAATAAAGGCATGATTCCTTTGAGGACTACTAGCCATGGGGGCCTTCCCTTTCTCCTTGTTGAGAATGGGAGCCCTTTGGCTTGTTAAGTTCTTGGTTTTCTTTTGAAAACCAAGTCCATCCTTAATTGAGGGGTGTCTACCAACAATGTAGGCATCCCTAGCAAATTTCAATTTATCAAAGTCCACTTTACAAGTCTTAAGTTGAGCATTAAGACTTGCCACCTCATTGTTCAACTTAGTAATAGAAGCAAGATGTTCATCACAAGCATTAACATCAAAATCCTTACATCTATTACAAATAATAATGTGTTCTACACATGAACTAGTTTTATTAACTTCCTCTAGCTTAGCACTTAATTCCTCATTTAAATTCTTTAAGCTAGAGACAAATTCATGGCAAACAGATAACTCAGAGGACAACATTTCATTCCTTTTAACTTCTAAAGCAAGAGATTTTTGAACATTAACAAACTTGTCATGTTCCTCATACAAAATATCCTCTTGTTTTTCTAGCAGTCTATCTTTTTCGTTGAGAACATCGATTAATTCATTAATTTTGTCTACCTTAGCTCTATCTAGTCCTTTAAACAAGTCAGTGTAATCTACTTCATTGTCAGAAGATTCCTCATCACTAGAAGAAGAGTACTTAGGGGAATCTCGAATATGTACCTTCTTCTCCTTAGCCATGAGGCAAGTATGGCGTTCGTTGGGGAATAGTGAAGACTTGTCGAAGGCCGAGGCAGCTAAACCTTCATTGTCGGAGTCAGACGAGGAGCAGTCTAAATCCCATTCTTTTCCAAGGTGCGCTTCGCCCTTTGCCTTCCTATAGTTCTTCTTTTTCTCCCTCTTCCAGCTCTTTTCTTGTCCCTGGTCATTATTATTATCGGGGCATTGTGCTATGAAATGACCAGTCTTACCGCATTTGAAGCATGAACGCTTTCCCCTTGTTTTATTCTTGTTGGAGTACTCTTTGCGTCCTTTGAGCGCGATCTTGAAGTGCTTGATGATAAGCGCCATTTCGTCCTCGTTGAGCCCGGCAGCCTCCACTTGTGCTACCTTGCTTGGTAGCGCTTCCTTACTGCTTGTTGCCTTGAGAGCAACGGGCTGCGGCTCGTAGACGGGCAGTGGACCGTTCAAGGCATCATCTACATATCTTGCCTCCTTGACCATCATGCACCCGCTTATGAATTTTCCGAGGATCTCCTCGGGTGTCATTTTGGTGTACCTGGGGTTTTCATGAATAAGATTCACAAGATGGGGGTCAATTACAGTAAATGACTTTAGCATGAGTCGGATGACATCATGATCCATCCATCTTGTGCTTCCATAGCTTCGAATATTGTTGACCAGGGTCTTGAGCCTATTGTAGGTCTGAGTTGGCTCTTCTCCCCTGATCATCACGAACCTCCCTAGCTCGCCTTCCACTAGTTCCATCTTTGTGATCATAGTGGCATCGTTTCCCTCATGAGATATCTTGAGGGTGTCCCAGATTTGCTTAGCATTGTCCAAGCCACTCACCTTATTATATTCATCCCTGCAAAGTGAAGCTAGCAAGACAGTAGTAGCTTGTGCATTTTTATGTATTTGCTCATTTATAAAAATAGGATTATCAGTGCTATCAAAATGCATCCCATTTTCTATAATTTCTCATATGCTAGGATGGAGAGAGAATAAATGACTACACATTTTATGGCTCCAAAACGAATAGTCCTCTCCATCAAAGTGTAGAGATTTTCCAAGGGGAATTGAAAGAAGATGAGCATTTGAATTATAGGGAATGCGAGAGTAATCAAAAGAATAATTTTGATTGACCGTTTTCTTCTTTGACGAGGAGTCGTCGTCGTCCCTTGGTGACGAAGAAGATGCATCGCTGTCGTAGTAGATGATCTTCTTGATGCGTCTCTTCTTCTTCCCGTCCCTCTTCTTGTAACTAGAGCCTGAGTCAGTAGGCTTGTCGTCTCTTGGCTCGTTGAAGACAGACTCCTTTTCCTTGTTGTTGACCACCATCCCCTTTCCCTTAGGATCCATCTCTTTAGGCGGTTAGTCCCTTAGATGAAGTGTACAACTCCAATACCAATTGAGAACACCTAGAGGGGGGGTGAATAGGTGATCCTGTAAAATCAAACACTAAATAGCCACAAAGCTTAGATATTAAAGTGTTAGCATGACTAAGTAGTTTTGAAGCGAGTTCTTGTGAACACAACAATCACATAAAATTCAACACAAGAGACACGCGATTTTTATCCCGTGGTTCGGCCAAGTAATACTTGCCTACTGTCACGTTGTGGCGTTCCAATGAACGAGGGTTGCACTCAACCCCTTTCAAGTGATCCGATGATCAACTTGAATACCACAATCTTTTCCTTTAGAGTATTTTCCTGTTTGCGAGGAATCTCCACAATTTGGAGCCTCTCGCCCTTACAGTGATGATCACAAAAGAAACACAAGAGTAAGGGAGGGAAAAGCAACACACACAAGATTCAATCCGCAGCACACACACGCACACAAGCCAAGACTTGAGCTCAAAGAACAACACAGGGAGTTCACAACTCGAATGGAGTTCAAATCACTAACACAACGAATCAAATGCGTGGGAGCGTAGTCTGGATGTCTTAGAATACTTAGAGAATGCTTGGTTTTCTGCTTCATGCGCCTAGAGGGTCCCTTTTATAGCCCCAAGGCAGCTAGGAGCCGTTGGAGAACAACATGGAAGGCTATCCTTGCCTTCTGTCGAGTGGCGCACCGGACAGTCCGGTGCGCCACCGGACAACCACTGTAGCTTGTCTGGTGCGCGATTTCCTTCCAAATCGGGCACAATCGACCGTTGCTCCCACGGGGTCAGATGGCGCACCGGACACTGTCCGGTGCACACTAGACAGTCCGGTGCACCCAGCCGACCATTGGAGCAACCACGTGTCATGCATTGATCGCGCGACCGACCCTTGGCGCTGGCGCCGTTGGCTCACCGGACAGTCCGGTGCACCACCGAACATCCGGTGAATTATAGCCACGTCGCCTTGTTCCTTTTCCTGAGAGCGACGAGTTCACCGCGGATGACTCACCAGACAGTCCGGTGCACCACCGGACAGTCTGGTGAATTATAGCCGTACAACTCTGTCGATTCTCGAGAGCGGCCACTTCACCGTTGACCAACCTGACGCACCGGACACTGTCCGGTGCACCACCGGACAGTCCGGTGTGCCAGACCAAGCTGGAGTTTGGCTGCACACAGCCAAGTCTTTTCCATTTCTTTTCCCTTTGTCACTGTTTCTAGAATTTAGACAAAAACACATTAGTATTAAAAAAACAATGTACTAAGTCTAGAAACATACCTTGTATCTTGATTTGCACTTTTCACACATTTAGCACATGGGGATTCAATTAAGATGTGTTGGGCATATAATCACCAAAATACTTATAGAAATTGCCCAAGGGTACATTTCCCTTTCAAATGGCCCAACGTGGGGATTTCCTTGCATATCTTTTGTATTGTATGCATGGTTTTTTAGGGCTAGAAAAGGTAACCTGACTGTGGGACTCGCCTTTCCTAGATTCCTGAGTAAGATATGTTTTCAAATTTTAAATAGGTGTTTAACTATGACCAAAGGATATGATGTACAATTAGTTCCATTGTGCCGTACAATGTAACATGTTGTCTCATTATTTTTATACAATAAAGTTATATGTTTTCAAATTTTATACCAAATGCATGATTATAATCAGAAAATAGAGATTGCATTCAATTTTGTCATGTGTATAACACGTTAACACAGTGGAGTTGACAACTTTTATCTGGCATCTTCTATTGTAAACATTCATTTGATGGTCACATATAAGTATCCCTCCTGTCACCCACCTTATACCAACCCAGAACAACTAGGTAAGTTGCCGCAACAAGCAAGTTGTGATAGTTCAATGCAATAAAAGACTTAGCGTGTTTAGTTATATAGCCAATTAGCATCAAAAGCTTGCCAGCATGAGAAGATGTTGGCAAAGCTTGCCCTCATGTACATAGAGAAATAGCTAGCTAGCTATTCAAACATGTTTGTAGCTTTAATTTATCACTAAATAAGATCGGATGGTTTTGTTAGAAAACAAATTTGCCTCTATTTTGGAGTTTTTTAGGTTATGTTTGGTTCAACTTCTAGAAAGTGTTTCTGCTAAGTTGAACACCAACCAAATGGGTGAAATCTAAACCTGTTTTTCCATAAGATGCTATTTTGTGTAGTAAAATTTTCATATCTTGAACCCTGCTTTTGATTTTCTACTTTTTCCAAATGATGGAATGGAAATATGTTTGATAGTTGATTTGAAGGAGATAGAGAGAGGGGTAGGTTTGATGGTGGTTTCAACGGAACAACTTATAGTTTTTAGCACATAGCTAACAATAGTTTTTTCATAACTCACATCTCACTGATACTTTCCATTGCTCACGACTGAACCGAATGAACCATTAAATTGTGTGTGACATAAAAGGATGCTTATGCAATTTACCATTAACCATTTGTTGTTTTAAGTCTATAGCATGACCACACACACACTTATTAGATCACATTCAACATGTTGTAACAACACTGCTTTAAGTTCCTTTTTAGCTATCATATAATGCACGATGTTTTTGGAAATGTTTTTCACAAACTAGTCTACCCAAAATAGTTATATTTACGATGGCTTCTACCATTAGTACATGAGTAGGTATCCTCACCTATCTGATTACCTTGCACATCATCATACTCCTCATGCAAACTATCAAGAGATCAAGCAACCGGGTGTGGTAGCTAATGTGCATTAACATTACAAGGGTTCTAGTGAAAACTCGGCACATCACCCTCTGCATGAGAGCCCTCCTTGAAAGTGTTGCTAAAGAAATACTTGTTATGTCCACTTTGTTGGGTCCTAAGCAATGCATCTCTCTTTCTCCGCTACTTCTTAACACGTGACCTGGCAAAAGACTTTTACTCGTTGCAGAGTCGAGAGGTAATAATATTTTGCGATGTGTCTTATAGATGGATATGGAGTAACATATCAATGTTGTGTACTGAAATGTAGTGGTAGATGAAGGCTGACATGGTCGATACACATCGCCCTGAAGGGTGAAACAAGCCCAAGATTCAGCGACGTATTTTACTGTAACCATGATGTTGAGTATACAATACCTAGCACATTAAGTATATTTTCTACGTTTGATTAATAGTTTTTTTACATGAGAGATAATATCCACAACATTTTTTTTAAGATCGAGAGACATTTTTTATAACACGAAAAATGTTCTTTTCCCACTCTACAATGTTCTCAGGGCTAGCAAAGCGCTAAATATGTTACAGTCTTGAGTTACTTTTTAATAAAAATTACAATGTTGAGTTGGTGACATAATATCATGTCGTTGATGGCTATTTATAACCCGTAAAATCACGTTTGGTTGGTAACCAGCCTGTAGGGCTGGGCATTCGGTTTTTTTCTAAACTTCGGTTCGGTTTTTCGGTTTTAAAAAACTTCGGTTTTTCAAACATTAGAAACCGTTCGGTTTTCTAGAAAATGAAAAACCGAGAAGTTCGGTTTCGGTTTTTTAGTTCGGTTTTTCGGTAAAAACCGAATACCAAACTTATAATCAAGACAATACATACAACAAGTTTACATGATAGATTACATATAATTTTAAAAAGTAAAAATTATATAGGTAAAAATATTTAGATATACATCATACATCGCATACAAATAAGTGAATAACAATTTAATTGTATCACACAATTAGTTCACATAATCGAATAGTCAAATTTGAGAATTGATAAAGTTTGGTATTCGGTTTTTTTCGGTTCGGTATACGGTGAAAACCGATTACGATACCGAAAACCGAACTTCTTAGATGCAAAAACCGAAACCGAACTACCAAAAAAACCGAAATTTCGGTTCGGTTCGGTACGGTTCGGTTCGGTTTTCGGTTTATGGTAAAAATGTGCCCACCCCTACCAGCCTGCTTGAAAGGTTAAACTTTCGAACACGAACAGTGTAGAAAAGGTAAAATGAAAAAAATCGTGTGTAATAAAAAATTGAAAACCGCCGTCCGTGGGGGTTTGGTTGGTAACCAGCCTGCTTGAAAGGTTAAACTTTCGAACACGAACAGTGTAGAAAAGGTAAAATGAAAAAAAAATCGTGTGTAATAAAAAAAAGAAAACCGCCGTCCGTGGGGATCGAACCCACGACCACGTGGTTAAAAGCCACGCGCTCTACCACTGAGCTAGGACGGCTATGTTGACACTAAATGTTACGAACGTTATTTGTGACGTATATAAGAAACAAAACAAATTTGTTCGAAAAGCTGCCTCAAATTAGCTTCACTTGGTTGAAAAGGATAACAGAAACGTGAAGGAACCGTCGTGTTGGTGTTGAAAAGTACGCAAACAGAGGAAGCAACATACAAATCACTGTCATGCGCTCACGCTATGTTCCTAGCCACCAGCTCAGCTCGTGTATGCTGTACTATGGTTATCACACGGCATGGTTATTATACGGCCTGAGGAAAGGATGCTGCACGCCATGGTCCTTTGTAGGACTGGGCAAAGAAAAGAAAAGAAAAGGAATACCGATCTTGAACTCGAAATATTTAAAATCCAAATTTCGTTCAGAAATTTCAAGTAGCAACTTATAAAACTCGAGTTTATTTTGTGTAATTCGAGTATCCTAATCAGGTACCTGAAATATCCGAATTACACGAACTTTCATGTGTCATGTACTTATTTCATTCTTAATTATTAATTTGTGCATATATAATAATGTGTAAGTGTGCTTGTGATTTTAGATTGTCTGTATTTTTTATGTCTATATATATATCATTATTCAAACTGTATTTTTATACCATGTGTTTTATGAATATCACACAATAGTTCGGATAGTTTGGAAATACTCGAACGCAGACCTAAAATTCTAGGTACCCAAATTTTCGGATATTATAAAATCTGTTGTGATTTCAGGTATTGATTCTCAAAATCTGAAATTGTAATTATCCGAATCGAAATTTTCGGCTAACTCCAATGTCCATCTTCCCGCCGAGGAAGTCCGGGAGCTGCCCCTTCGTCCATCTCCCGCCGCAGCGTCTCCTGCACACGGACACGAGCTGCGAGTTGTTGTAATTATCGCATACATGAAGCGATCAATCTTTTGAGGATTTTGCCGTAGTGGTGCATTGGGGAAGTTCACAATTTTCAACTGCGACTGCAAGCGCTTTTGT
The DNA here is from genome assembly GCA_029449295.1 of Zea luxurians. Taxonomy (NCBI): domain Eukaryota; kingdom Viridiplantae; phylum Streptophyta; class Magnoliopsida; order Poales; family Poaceae; genus Zea; species Zea luxurians. The sequence goes on along the minus strand of JAOPSE010000016.1, from coordinate 33,276,464 downwards.
CAAACGCTACGGCGGCGACGCCGACGGTGCTAATTGTTCAAATCTGTGTGATTTCGGTTTGCTAGTGGATAACCTGCGAGTTAATACTCCATCTGCTCTTTTCTTTATGTCATGTTAGTTTTGTCCTAAATTAAATATTTCGAGTGTTTTTAATATAAGATTTGTGTTTTTAAATTTACTAGGATAAATATTTTTATAACATAATATTATTTATATATTTAGAACTGTGTTGATTTTATAAAATAAATGATAAAAATATATATAAACGATTTAGAACAAAGTCAATGCCGACGGGGGGCGTGGGCTCATGGCTGCTAGTGTAAGCAAAGCCAATCATCGCTGGCCATGAACAAGCCCATGCACACACAATAAAGGAAAGGAAAGGAAGGGCTACGCGTATTCAAACTACTGTGCGGCCCTGCCAAATGAAAATGGTTCCTTGATTGTCGTTTTTTAAAAAAAAAAGCAAAGTACCTACATGTATTTAGAGGCTGTTCGGATCTCATGTGCTAAAGTCTAGCATGGTGTCAAAGTTTAACCTTCTCATATAAAGAGCTAAAGTTTAACACACATGGATAGTGTTTAGACGACGCACACGGATATAGAAATACATCCGTATCCCTGATTAGTGCAGGATGAGGAGGGAGAGCTAATTAAAGTTTAACAAATGGATAATTAAAGTTTAACAAATGGATAGTGTTTGCATGACACACACGGACATAAACAATGGCGGATTCAGGAATGTACTGAAGGAGGAGCTGATTTTCTAGTGACTAATGGTGAAAGTAGCATAAGCTAGTAGGAGACTTATTTTTACTCTATTCTTCTTCCTCCTTCCTTTCTCTCGGACCTTATATCTTTCTCCAAACGAGGCCTTCATATAAAATCGACGACCCTTTGTACCTTTGATTTTTTGTGCGAAATAAAACATACTTCAACTGCTCAGGAGAAGAAGAAAAGTACAGTAGGGATTCTTGCAGCCTCTGACACGGCCAAGCACAAGACCCTCATGAAGCACAACAACACTGCACACGGCTCCTGCAGAAAAAAGAGAGAGAGAGAAAGGAAGCAACAAGGTCCCAGGCGCAGTCAGGCGCCGAACCTCTCCCTGTCATGTGGGGCATTGTAGTCGATGTTGGGTCCAGCGGGGATAATCCCGTACGGGTTTATGGACGGATGGCTTCCGTAGTAGTGCTTCCTGATGTGTTCCATGTTGACGGTGCTGCTGATGCCGGGGATCTGGTATATGTCCTTGGTGTAGTTGAACAGGTTCGGGTACTCCCTCAGCAGCTTCTTGTTGCACTTGAAGTGAACGGCGTAGACCTGTGTGATTGATGGAAACGGGACAGACAGTAAGCTCGAATGGTATGCAGAGTTTTGTGTTTTGATGGCCGATCTGCGGTAGTTTATTTACCTCATCGAACCGAATGAGAGTCACGAACAGGCGAATGTCCGCCTCAGTCAGCTGGTCGCCACAAATATAGCGTCGCTTGCCAAGAATCTCCTCGCATCTGTCCAGAGCCTCGTACAATCTCGTCACGGCCTAGACATAGCAACAGACAAGGCAAGGTTCCGGTTAGCAGCGCATGCATGATGCTGTCTGATGATCTGACAGGCGCGTGCAGTGCGGCGCACCTCGTCGTACGGCCCCTGCTTCTTGGCGAAGCCGCACTTGTAGACGCCGTTGTTGATGGCGTCGTAGACCAGCTCGTTGGCCTCGTCGATGGAGGCCCGGAGGTGGGCCGGGTAGAGGTCCAGCCCGGGGTTCCTGGCGATGCCGTTGAACTCGGCGTTGAGCATCCGGATGATCTCGGAGCTCTCGTTGTTCACCACCGTCTTCAGCTGCTTGTCCCACAGCACCTGAAACGCAATGGAACACTGGAATCAGCTCTCGGCTGTTGTGCTGTTCTGCACTTGTGCGTGCTGGGAAGGAGGAGGGGCGGGGAATCAGATCCGCTGCTTGTTTGGTGGATTTGGAGTGACGGGATTGGAGGAGGCTCACGGGGACGGTTGGCTTCCCGGCGTAGTTGGAGCTGGCGATCTCGTATAGCTCCCTCACGCTCCGGGCGCCGTTGAGAGGGTCGGGCTCGGCGCCGGGCTCCTCGTCGGCGGCGGCGGGGAACACCCAGCCCAGATGCTCGTCGCTCTCCTTGGTCCGCTCGAAGATAGGCTTCACGGCCTACAGTTCACAGGGAACTGGAATCAATCCACGGCCGAGCGAACCCCCGATCCGGCTTGCCGGCTCGCGATGGCGAGGGCGAGGCTAGGGTTACCGACGTACCGTGACGCCGATGGCGTGGTCGAGGCCCTTGAGCTTGAGGAAGGCGAGGCACCGGGACGCCCAGGGGCACGCGTACGAGACGTAGAGGTGGTACCGCCCCGCCACGGCGGGGAACCGCCCGTCCCTGGAAACGGAGCTCCGGAAGGTGGATGGCGACCGGTCGAAGGCGCCCGTGTCGGTGACCTCGTCCAGCGCCGACCGCGCAGTCATCTGACGCGCGCGCATGAGTCCATGAACAGAGCAAGCGTCAAGCAAGAGTCCACGACGGCAGCATCTCAGCTAGGTAGGAGACCCCCACCCCCAAAAAATGAAAAACCAATCAAGCCTCCCAGACCAGGTTACCTTGACGGGGATGGAGGAGGAGCCCGCCGCGGCGGAGGCGGAGACAGAGAGGGTCCGGGCGGCGAGGATGCGGTGCCGGTGGGTGAGCAGGAGTGAGGCTGCGGTGCTGAGAGTGGGGGTGCGAGTTGTTATCATAACAACAACAGCAGAGTGGGGGTAAAGCGGTGGCGGCGATCGGGGAGCCGCGAGGATATGTTAAATAAAAAGTCGTCCGGTCAAATTGTGAACTTTGTGCGTCGGCAAAATAATTAGAGCCTGTATGAATAAACTTGTGCGCTTATTGTGAAATCAGATTTCAGAAACCATGCATCTCTCCATCCCTCTCTCTCTCTCTCTCCGGCGGCAATTCAACAATCGGTAGCGTCGTCGCGAAGCGGAGGCCTCCAGGCAGGTAAGCTGGAACGTGAAGCGAAAACTATTCCCTCCGTTCACAAAATAAAAAGAGAAATCAAAATAAAATCTAAACAAGCATTTATCTAGATTCAGGGGTAAAATTGTATTCCTTTTCTCGAGTGAGTACCGCCAAGTATGTAACTGAGGTTTGACAAAACTTATGCCAACTTTAACTACTTTTTCTTACAAAAATAATAATTATGACAACAAATAAATAGATTATCGACTATATTTTAGTATAGTAACAATACTTATTTGATGGTTTTTCATAAATTTATTTAAATTTAAGGTTGTTTGGTTCAGTATTATATTAGAATCGCGTTGCTTTATGCGTAGAGGAAAATTTTGATTAGTAATGACGTGACAGCGGCGGCTTGCGTGGTTCCATGGCTGCTAGTGCAGTTTGACCAACGAAACGCTGATTTTGACTGTTATTACTAGCCGACGATTACGTGTATCAGGGTGTCTCCGGTAGCCCTCCCATCTTCGGACTGATAGTTTTGGCTTTAATCCGTACTAAATTCTACTGTTTTGATAGTATTTTGTTTTTAAATTACATCTATAGCAGTTTGAACAACTGACTTTAATCTGAATAGAACATGCCATCTTCTATCTCAGTACCATATCTTTTACGCGATCCACCGAATATTGTTAGAAGAATAAAAAGAATACGCAGCCCTCAGATCGATTCAAGCTGGTCTCTCTCTATATATATAGTTATAGTATTAGGAGCCCTGGTTTCCATAACCGAGTCAAGGTGGGGTCGTACGTGCCGAATTTTTTGCAATTTAGCCCTTAAACAGATTTAAAATCACATTTAGACCTAAAAAAATTTTAATTTCAAATTTAGACCCTTAGCTCGGCGCCATAGGCTATGGCGCCGAGCTAACACAGCTCGGCGTCATAGGCTATGGCGCCGAGGGGTGACATGGCCAGGGAGCCCGGCGCTGGCGTGGCGCCTAGCTCGGCGCCACAGATCTTGGCGCCGAGCTGCGTCTGCCTATAAAAACGCCCGCGCGGCTGGCCGAGAGCAGCGGATTTCCTCTCATTTCGAAACTTCGTCAAAATTTGCTGGATTCAAAGATTTGACTTGGTTCACTTCGTAGACCAAGGTATGGTGCCCAACTTGATTCGTTTTGTATATTGGGTTGTTAGTTTCATAGTTGCTCATAGTTTCATATTTTAATAGTCTGTATAAACCTATTATATTATCATTTCGATTATTAGTTTGGGTAAACTTATTATAAAGCATATTAGGTACAAGTGATAATTATAATCGTTTATTAGATGAAAGACATGTACCGAGAGGCGTTGTGGCAGAAGAGAGGTCGTCCTCGGGAGTTATATCCGGACGTATCTAGTAAGGATGCTCCTGTTCCTCCTGAACTCCCCGTGCCTAACTGTGACTGTGGCGGACTGGCTTGGGTACATCAATCACAACATCCAGACACGGCTGCTCGCTGCTACTACCTTTGTGGCGGTTTGGACGTACGTAGCTTATGACTTGTCACTTAATTTTGTTCGCATTCATTATTTTGTAATAGTGCTTCTTTCCATTATTTTAGGGACATCAGAGGTGTTTCTTTTTCCAGTGGATCGACGGTCCTGATAAATTTGACCCTCGATATCTTCTTTTCGTTAATTGGTTGAGTGGAAGGACCAGTCATGAGCGTTTTAAGCGTTGGGTACCTCCTCCCCCGAATCCTCCACCAATGACGAATGCGGAGAAGGAGGTAGCAACAGAAAGAAGGCTGGACTCACCGCCTCGATGCGATTGTGGAGACCGTGCTGTCATCGACGAAGACACTCAGAAGCAGTTCGTGTGTCCGAACATTGATTATGTGAGCCCATCGATGCGCTAAATGTATAAACTAGTTATTTTTTATAATAAATTACTAATTATTTCTCCTGCAGCCATACGGGTGGCGTAAGTGTCGTTTCAGAGAGTGGTTGTATGGTCCTTTGTCCCATTGGCCAGAGCCAGAGGTAAAGGAAAAGAGATACAACGGGTGGGCGGAAGAAGAGATGAAATTTGATCCAGTACTCTGCAAATGTGGTATTGAAGCTAAGTATGGATTAGTTCCTTCCGAGCTTGGTGTTGGATATTTTTGTGGACATATGGTCGATTACGATGAGGTTGGTATTTTTTTTGCACCAGCTGTAATGTTATAACGGTACTTACTATTTTTTTGTAGGAGACGAGAAAATGCAGTTGGGAGAGTTACGACGACAAAGGAGAGGTGATGCGCACAATAGAGTCCAAGAGAATAATGGGACAGAAGATGCGTTGTGGATCTCAGCTCGTCGATTCGTACATTAACGATCGCATACGCGACATGCGTAGGGAAGCAAAATCTGCCTTTTATGATAGCCCGAAGCGTGCAGAGTATAGGAGGTTGAAGGCGGCAGATGAGAAGAGAGCACAGGATGCAAGGGAATGGAAAGCGGCTCAAGCCGAGAAACAGATGTTGGATAATCTTGCTGATCGCCTCAAGGGAAGTAAGTGAGATAAATGATATTATAATTATGTGAGTACAATTTATTTATCTTGACTTTGCTAACTTATTTTTTCTCATTATATTTGCAGAGATTGGAAGCGGCGTAAACTATTTGGCCGATGAGGCGCATGCGAGATATGTTCAGGATAAAATGGCAACCGTTGAGATTATGGAGGAGGAGGAGGACGACACATCTAGATTGAGTGAGCTTATCGCTCTCGCAGAGGCAGGATTACATGAAGAAGAGGAGGACGACACATCAAGGTTGAGTGAGCTCATCGCACTAGCTGAGGCAGGATTACGTGCTCAAGAGGAAGAGGATGAGTTTATGTCTCAGGTCGCCGAAGAGGTAGAGGCAGCTTATTATAAGAAGAAGTCTGATGAGGCTGAGGCTGAGGATGAGCTATTCTCCTAAGCTGCAGATGAAGCAGAAGCCAATTATTACAAGAGAACTGGTGATAAGTGTGATGCAGGACAATGCAGCAAGTGGAATGAGGTTGTCGTTGAGGATTGCGCGACGGATGACTCCGAAGATGAGTTACTCATAGATTGTGATTCAGACTGAAGAGTTGTAGCCTGTTATGTAGTATTTTCGTATCAAAAATAATTTAGAACTCTAAAGATGCGTTACTTATTGCTTGTTATGTTTTTTACAATTCACAAAATTTTTTTGCAAGAGTTCCCCATGTTTTATTAACAACCACAGTTCAAATAATCACATATTATAAGACATGTAAGCATTCCAACATATAATACATCACAAAATAACATCGAATATAAAAACATCCACAGAACATAGTTCGTCATACAATGTCCACAAACAAAGTCCAAAATACAATGTCCACAACACATAGTCCAAAACACATAACATAGTGCATATTACAACGTCTCCAGCATGAGTCCAAATCACACAGTTTTCAGCATAAGACCAACATCACAAAAGTATTCATTTCCTCCTAGTCTTACCCTTGCCCTTGGCCCCAAGAGCGTCGGTGCCTGAAGTGTAAGGGTCTCGTGGACGCCTTCTACGTGGTATCAGCTGTGATGGCTGAGTTGTAGGAGCATCCTGCAACTGAGATGGTCCAATCTCCTCCAGACCTGCGGCGCCAGCGCCAGCGCCAGCGTCGTCGTCGTCATCGTCGTCGTCGTGGGCCACGTCCTCAAACGTGTCCCGCGTCGATCGCGAGGAGCTCAGTCCTGCTGTAGATGGTCCAACTGCACAAATGGGAGGCTGAACGTCCTGCTGCATATGAGGCACAGGCAGCTGCACGTCAACGCCCGCTAGAGACCGACATCCACACCGAGCCGCTGCACGACGAAGACGACGTGATACCCTCTGTAATCGAAATATTAGTTACAGACATATGTTACAACATACAAATAAACAAGTTTTCTTTTAAACATTGATACTCACTGATAGTAACGATAGCGTAGTACTATCTGAAGTTCTCTGTGAGATACGCTCAAGTTCAACAACAGATACGAGCATAGAGTTTCCCTATCACAAGTTAAAACATTAGGATGCTCAAAACTAGACATAAAGCATTGAATTCAAATCTCTAATTTTAGTAAAGAAATAGTTACCACTCTATCAAGGATTGGAGCAGCCTCAATTTGGGTCCCGTGCCGAGCAGCTATGTCGAAAGTTGTGTCTTCGTCGTCTGACGATTCTTGCTCGGCGTAATCTGCAGCTGTCCACTGTCCCTTCAGCTTGCACCTAGTCACACCAGCATACCAAATCAAATACCTCCGGAAGTTGTAGTTTGTGTGCGCCTGGTCGTTCTCATAGTTAAGATCCCCCTGCTGTTCCCATTCATCAATGTAATCACGGTGGTGGGTCTCGAAGTCCGTGACCTTCTTCTGTCTCTGTCTGTCGAACCTGCAAAAGTTAGAAACATATATTAGCGACTAACTGATATTTCAATTATTAGTTAGAATAACAAGTGCATGTAGTAACTCACTTATGAAGTTCTATCGAAGTCGAGAATGGCTCCACCGGAAACTCCTGGCGCAATCCAAACTGTCGAGCAACTCTGTGGGGCAAGTGGTACTCAACAACATAAAAATAGATGAGGGGACACCTCATTAGGTAGAGGTTCTCGTCTATTGAGCACATGCTGCTCAACTGTATGCTGGCAAAATATGGATCAAGATACGGTTGCCAGATCACCTGCAAAAGTTTTAGAAAGCATATGTAAGCACGCTGGTGTCGTGCGATAAAAGTAGAAAGCACATGTAAAAAGATAAAACTAGACAACTCACCATCGAAGGAGTAAGTGCGTCGAGCTCGTTTGAGTACTCCACGTAAGCACGCTGGTGTCGTGCGAATGGCTCCTCGACCTGGTCCTAGCGGTAAGCAGCCGTGGGCTTAAGCCGATGTCCGGCTACCACGAACCACTCACGAGGAGGAAACTCTCTGGGTCGCCCGACGGGTATGTGTGCCCACATCCACAGCTGTAGTAGGTAGACACATCCACCTAAGCTGGCGGTCCTCGACGAACGACGACAAGCCTCGCAAAGTTGCCTGTACAGGAAGGCCAACACTGCTGAAGCCCAGCTGTAACCTCCTGTCGTATCCCAGTCAGTCAGGCAGGGTAGAAACATCCATGACGCACTGTCGCCTGTCGCGTCTGGAAAAAGAACTGAACCAAATAGATGGAGAATCCAAGCTCGACAATGGTATCCAACCGTCTGCTCGTCTGCACCAGGTGGACACTGCCCAAAGGTCTGCCTAAGCCAGGTCAGTGGGACTCCGGTGTTATGGCTACCTCGTAGCTCATCCAGAAGCAGTCTCCCAAGAAAGGCCTCCACCCTCTGCCTCCAACCGCCTGGTGATGCCTGACCGGTCACTGGACGGCCAATAATGCTGAGACCAAGAATCTTCTGGCAATCTTCAAGCGTCACGGTCATCTCACCGCAGGGAAGGTGGAAAGTGTGAGTCTCTGGCCGCCACCTATTGGAAGACAAACGAATACAAAATCATTAGTATGCAAAGTAGATTTGATAATTGTAAATATCAAACAACTAGAGAAGTCTTTACCTATCGACCAGAGCCGTCAACGCCGCTGGGTTGAAAGTGGGCAGCCCACGGCGGACCTGGTACGATAAGACGTCCAAGCCAGCCCTCTGTAGGAGAGGAGTGTACCTCTCATCGTACCTCATCTCCTCCAGAAACCGATCGTGGGTCCGGACCCGCAGAACGGGCAACACCTAGCAATCAAAATAATTTTCATTAGTCAATTATAGGTCGCATATATTAATTCGAAAATTTAATTTATGTGCAAAATATTACCTCTCCCTCTACGGTGAGACGGCCCCTGTGGTGCTTGTCGTAGTGAGGGTCCAGCAAGTGGAACTGCGCCATCCTGCAAATTAAGATATCAACATATTAGAATATAAGTTGTGTACAAAGTGTAACAAAAACATCGACATATTAGAATAAAATTTGTGTATAAAAAAATATATCACACCTGACTAAGTGTCCAAATGCATGTACGTGAGTTGTGGCCAAGTCTACCGCATTTTCCGCATTCATTCTGTTCTGGGTCCACGAGAAAGGGGGACGCTCGACCTCTCCTACTGCGACCGGAAACCTGATCCATAACCATGTTGCACCGGCTCCTTTTCCTACTACCACGTTTGTCCCATCGATGCGCTGGATCAGCAACGTATACCGGACTGGTGTACGTTGGCCATTGTGATTCATCAAGAAATGGCTCAAAACGAGGGCTCCAGGTACGTACTAAGCTCTCTACACTGAACTCAGAAGGTATTCTGCTCTCAAATGCAAAGTTACGATGACGTGCGGCCGCAACATAATGAAAACATGGAAAATGGTATTGTCTAGGTTTACCACAACCGCACGAGAATGCATCAAGTAACACGACATGTGTCCTCGAAGGTCGCACCTCACCGTACGAAGTTATGCCGCCTAGTGTTGTTACCTCGTATTTACCCAACTCCTCATCAAAGCATTGTACCTCATGTCTATGGGCACGTTCCTTTGCATTATTAAGGTGTGATGTTGGTTTAGGTGCCCATCTCTGCCCTCGCGTCTGCATTGCCTTGGCCTGCGCGTGTCTATCATTAAACCAAGCCACAAGCCTATAAAAAGTGAATGTTACTATAGCATTGACTGGCATGCCCCGTATACCCTTGAGCACACTGTTAAATGACTCGGCCATGTTGATAGTCTGAAACTCGAACCGCCAGCCACCTTCGTCGTATGCCCTTGTCCATTTCTGCGGTTCCCTCAGCAATCCAGCAATCCAGTTCTTACCTTCAGCATTTGTTGCATCTTTTAGTTCCTTCAACTTATCCTCGAAAAACGAAACCTCCAACTGTCGACATACCTCCTCAAAAGGGGGGAAGTTAGCCTTGCTATGATCCTTTCGAAGAAGATTTTCTGCTAGATGTCGAGTGCACCATCTGTGGTGCATGGGTGCGTAGCCAGGAATCTGCTCTTGCACTGCATTAAGAATACCTTGGTGTCTGTCAGATATGACACCAACCTCGCGTCCAGGGCCTACGACATGGATGCGTACAAGCCGCAAGAACCAAGACCAACTATCTCTGTTCTCCCTCTCCACCAAAGCAAATGCCAAAGGAACCAGTGCGTTGTCTGCGTCGCATGATATGGCAACCAACAATGTGCCCTTATACTTCCCAAGCAGAAAAGTACCATCAATAGAGAGCACGGGACGACAATGCCTGAAGGCCTCTACGCACTGCGAGAAACACCAGAAAGCACGAAAAAATATCTCTCTGTCGTTCCTCCATTCATTAGGTTTGGGGATGTACTCGTAATGCATGCCTGGGTTTTTTGCTTTCATTGCATTGAACAATGCTGGTAACTTCTCATAACCCTCCTCCCAATCCCCGTATATCATCTTCCATGCTCGCTGCTTTGCCCTCCATGCTTTCCCATATTTGATCCTGTAACCAAACAACTCCGAAGTCATGGTCATAATTGACTTCACCTTCAAGTTTGGCTGACCCTTCAATATCCCCAATATCCTTTTCGCAATCAAGGTAGATGTCAACTGACGATGCTTAGAGCTCAGTTCTGTCTGGGCACAAGTGTGAGGACCAACAATTTTGGTGATCTTAAACTTTCCGGTGTCCTTCTGCCTTCGGGCACATACCCTCCAATTACATTCCGACACCTCGCACACAACAGTGTAACGACGCTGTGCATACGAATGTCTCACCTTGAACGGCCTCTTGCGGTTCACAGAATATTCCTGTAGCCATCGTCTCAGTGTAGGCAGGTCCTTGAAAAGTAAGCCTACCTTAATCTCAATGCTGTCGGCGTTATCCGGAGCCTCTAGCAGTTCATCATCATGTCCTTCAGCATATGCACGGGTGGAATGACTTAGACTGCTAAATTCATGTACCGCAGGGTCACGCTCCGGACACAAACGTCTTATGAGTTCAATTTCTTGCTCGGTCATTTCTTGAACCGGACGGTCATCATCAGAATCTAAGGCCCGTGCAGCCTCATATGGCTCCTCCTCATCCTCAATCTGAACATCAACACTATTGGATGCCCTGCATATGTTGTCCATATTATATGACACAGGCACATCAAGATAAGCACCATTATCGATATGTGGAGATCCTGCATCGGGTCGAAGCAAGAAAAACAACATTACAAAGTCTAATCAAACGAAATAACGATGGATACGAACAACGTGTCAAAGACACTTACTAGGATGATCGTGAAGTGGATCCTGAGTCAATGGGATCTCTTGGGGGGGTACCACCGGATTAGAAACCCCACAAACGCCAGGAACAGGACGAGAATTCTCATACTCGTGCGGCCCCGATTGAGCATCGGGCACAACAACCACTTCTTCATGATGCTCTACCAAAGGAGCTTCAATACGAGATGCATTTGGCATTTGTGGAGACAACCCGACTGGACCATCGCAATGACTAACAGGTAACTTTTGAACAACCACATCCAAACATGGTGGAACCATCGTCTTCACAATTCTTAAATATATCACCCAATCATCTTCTGATGTAATGGAGATCAATCGTCGGACAACTGTTCCATATGTAATATGGGACAACAAACCCTGAATTGATATTCTAGGGTCGTTTATGTCACAACTAATCTCCTCACAAGCTCGAGCGAAAATCTTGTCAAAAGATGGTCTTTCATCGAACAACATGGTCACGATCTTCATACCATCAAAAGTAACATTCCCATAAGCATCTATCTCCACCCGTCCTCCATGGTATAGTGTTACTAGACTCTCTATCTATTGCAAAAATGGATTACTAACTCAATAATGGCTATATACTTAAGCCTAAAAACTTACTAAGTAATAAATATATATTACCTAATAACTATATAGTAAATATTAAATGAACACGTCAAACGAAATTACATAATCTATGAATAATGTACGAAAACAATGTATACCTGAGATCGCGTACGAGTCCAGCTAACGGTGGAGAAGGTCAAGTCGGACGAACACCTACGTACAAAAAAAAACTATTGTCAATAAAAAATTTGGCAGCACCTCCCCTGTAAAGTGATGTTTATAGAACCTGCAAATAAACGACAACACGATGGTTGCCAACACAGAAAACATGTAATATCAATGCGCTAAACAAAATGCTAACTATATAATCACTAAGAATTTACTAAACACTAACAATATGCTAAACAAGTAAATATCTAACTATTTAATAAACACTAACAAGAAAATATGTAATTATTTACTAAACACTAAAAATGTGGATAGCTAACTAAGTAGTAAACACTAACAATATCTAACAATATGCTAAACACTGACAATTTACTAACTAAGTAACTAACAAAAGTAAAAAATTTACCGTGGGGGGCGCGCTGCGGTGTCGGCGGCGGTGGCAAGAGAGCTGCAGTGTCGGCGGTGGGCGCTCGGCAAGGCACGGCGCTCGGCGGCGGGCGATCGGCAAGGCACGGCGCGGCGGCGCGGCGGCCGCTAAGCACGGTGCGGAGGACGCGCGGTGGCGCGGCGGGCGCGTAGGCCGCGGAGGGCGCGCGCGGCGTGGTGGCCGGAGCGCGCGCGGTGGGCGGGGAAGCGGCGCGGCTCCGGCGAGGAAGCGGCGGCGCGGTGGGGAAGCGGCGGCGCGGTGGGCGGGGAAGCGGCCGGAGCGCGCGTGGCGGCCGGCTCGGCGGCTCCGGCGAGCGCGCGGCGTGGTGGGCGGGGAAGCGGCGCGGCGCGGTCGGCGGTGCGCGGTGGATGGAAGAAAACGCGGCGTTGCATGGAAGAAACAGAGAACCGCGCCGCGCGGAGAAGAAACGCGACGTTAAGTCCTAGCTCGGCGCCAAGATCTGTGGCGCCGAGCTAGGCGCCACGCCAGCTGCCACGCCAGCGCCGGGCTCCCTGGCCACGTCACCCCTCGGCGCCATAGCCTATGGCGCCGAGCTGTGTTAGCTCGGCACCATAGCCTATGGCGCCGAGCTAAGGGTCCAAATTTGAAATTAAAATTTTTTTAGGTCTAAACGTGATTTTAAATCTGTTTAAGGGCTAAATTGCAAAAAATTCGGTCGTACGTGTGCACCCACTATTACCATTTATGCATCCGTTTCATTCGAATTCCGTATGCATAAACGCGTAACTGCCACGGTGGGTCCGCTCGGTCCGCGCGGGTTCTCCGGGGTCGTGGTGTCGTCCCGCGTAGGTATTGACCGTGTTTATACTTGCATATTATGACTCCAACGGTTACATAAATTGACACAACGATGTGGTCTGGTCGGTGTGGTGTAGTGTTTGCGACTTATGTTTGTATAATTCGATGTTAACAACTGCGTATCAATCGGGCTCGCAGTGTTTACGATCATATTAACAACAAATGATGATCTTTGTAAACTGTGTTATATTACGTACTTTGGCGTGGTTCTTGATTAATTTTTTTTAAATTGTTTACGATACTTTGCACAGTTATTTATGCTTAATATGAACACGCAGTAACCAAACCTTCCAACTGACTGTGCGCTGACTAGTGGACCCACAGTCCCGTGCCGCTCCCCCACGGGCCGACCGAGCCAATATGGTCAACGAGCGAGACCCATCAGACCACTTTCAATTAATTTCGCTCGGGTCCACCCAAACCCTAAAAAATCAGCTCCTCCCCATCGCCGTCATTCGCTCCTGCTATCGCCATCGACGACCGCCCCCCACCGCTTCCACCCGCCGTAATCTCCGCGCTTCATCGATTCATCGATTCACCGTCGCCGTTCTCCTCCCCTGGTTCGTTTCCCCTCTCCTTTCGAGTTCCCCACATTCTTTTACATAGTTCAGTCGCCAATGGCCATCAGGTTCGCCATGCCCCTTCTACATCCCTCCCATTGATTCGAAATGAATTGAATCACCTCATTATATGTAGTATCCGATAATGGCTTCCAATTTTTTCAATCGCATATTTGTTACATACTATTCATTTTTATATAGGTACTGAATGTTGTTTATAAACAAAATATATATATTTTTACAATAGCAATCCATAGATTAGTGATGTTATTTTACTGTGTTCTTATTGTTGTTTCTGAGAGTTATACTACATATAATTTTATGAATTATATTGCATAATTTGTTTATGCACACTATGTACTGTTTTATTTAAATGTGTGTTTTCACATATCTGTTGTTATGCATTCCTTCTTCTCATTTATGTTGTCTACATCTATTGTTATGCACAATATACACACTATACATACCACAACAGTTTCATAATATTATATTTATTCAATTATTATTTATGCTATAGTATTCTTACCTGATGTTCTTTTTCATTTATGAAGTGTGTTCTATCCCAACATGAAGTCTGTGGATCATCCTCCGGCTAATCCTAAACGTATAACCATCGAGTCAAGCCAAGAATTCTTCAGTGTTGAGATACCGCGTTCGACCTCTACTGGAGTTTCTCCAAACACAAAGCATTCTGTTCATCGACCTGCACCCATCGAGAGACCATCTGTTATTCATGAAGCCAATGACCAAACTGGATCTGGCGATGACGATGATGATTTTATGACACCTACAAAGAAGTGTAATGCTACTGGAAGTCCTATCAAAATCTTACGGAAGACATGCACAAAGAGGATGAAAGTAGTAGAAACTCCACGGCAGGTTATATGTTATACTTATGTTTTCATATATATTAAATACTAATTTGTATACACTAGTCATGAGCTGATACACCATATTAAATATTATTTATTAGTATACACTAAGGATGAAACTAGTCGATATTTCACGATAGGTTACAAGGTCTGAATTGCAGTTACTATATCATATTTAGTTTACAACCTTTTGCCACCTTTTTTAATTGTGTACAGACAATGCAGGTATTATTTATCTAGGTATTATGTTATTTTAGTTGCACCCTGTACATTATGAGTGCTAATTTGATGGCTCATGCCCCATTTATTTCATTTTTTTCATACCATTTAACATACATTTTTTCAGAAACTCAATGTTAGATGCAACCCTCAGGATGTTATTATAACCATTAAGATATTGAATGAGAGGCAACGACAAGCCGTTGCTAGAAAAGGTTTTCCAATATTCTTGACAAGACCCTTGATGCACTGGGTAGCCGATCTCATCTTCGTTAGTTGATGGATAAGTTGGACCACAAGGATATGACAATTCGGCCCGGTCAAGGCAAGGAACTAAAGATTATGAAAGAAACTGTCCACCTTATACTAGGCCTACCGAATGCTGGCGGTGGTAAGCCACTAGGAATCGATGAAGCAGTGGCGGGCAATAACTTGAGGGCTGAACTTGGCTTGTCTAAGGATGAGTTCATTGTTGCATCTCTTCAGGACCGATTGAGAAAAGGAGACGATGATGACCTCTCTATCAGATGCTTCTTTTTGATATTGTTCAATAGATTGTTGTTCCCCACTTCTAGCTAGGGCATATCTAACCATGAGGTGTTATTGACGGAAGAAATGAATCGTTTCCATGAGACAGACTGGTGCCACTTAATTTTTAACAACCTCTACGAAGCTGCTCAAAAGTGGCATACAAGAAGCACTACTAACGTGTCCACGACGATATATGGATGCTCAGTTGTCATACTAGTAAGTAAATAATATTGGACTGTTCATTTTTTTGCATTTCGCATGGAATCTATTTTACTTACGCAGTTACCATCCATGATAGTATAAATTAATTATTGTTTTTTTGTAGTTGTACTATTTGGACCACTTGCATGATGCTACAGCCCCCACAATAAATGTGGCACACCCCGCATAAAATTCTTTGATAAAAACATTATCCAAGCTCTGACAAAAGCCGATAAGAGGAAGCCACGTCAAAGCGGTGAACCTTTTGGCCATTGTGAGGTATGTCATTTGTACAAAAACAATAGGAATGTCTTACACTGCATAAATATGCATTTTCTCTTATTATGTGAATGTTTTATACATGTAGCATCTTTGTTAGTTTTCGTACCAGTCCGAATAAAATCGCAATAGACACCATATACTTTATTTTTTCAGTGGGTCCCTCAATATATTTATGGTTATCTTTCATGCATTTATTTATATTACAATTTTTTTCAGTTCAGAAGCACTTCAAAAACTTGCTATTCTGCTGTCCCTAGTGTTCATGTTCAATCAGAGGTCAGTTTATGACAAAACATACATGACATCCATGTGCATAAATAACTTATGTGCATTACAGATGTTTTATGTATTATTATATCCATATGTTTCTAAGAATTAATTATGACATATTCATTATCAGTTATTATATCACAGCATAGGGACAGGACAAACATTTTTGATGTCCCTCGTCCCGATCCTTGTGGTCATCATACCATTCATATCCAGCTCCCATTGATCAAGGATATGCTTTCAAGTAAGATCAAGCAGCTCCAACCACGTGACCGACCGAAATTCACTGAAAAGTTTGTTGAGTACGATTCTGAAGTTGGCAAAGCGTGTTCCATCATAAAAAGTACTCTTACCAAGATGGTTGTGAAGCAGTATGAATTAGAGGACACATTTGCTGAGTTGATTGATGATGTCCTTCGCGCGGAGTCTGGCGACCCAGACAATGCTGCGGAAGCGCCTCAAACAGCTAAACCTCCAGATATATCTCATCATATGTCGTGAGGTTACCTTCCGTCATTGTCATTTTTTCAATTTATGTACTTAACTCTATGCATTTATCAGTTCTTGCTGTTTAAATACTACAACCTTTTAATTACAGAGGCACACATCCATAAGGGTACCCAGAATACTCCGGACCTGATTATGCCATATTCGCAACCGACTACGGAGTTGACAGGCACCTAGTTTGAGGAAATACATGAAAAACAACAAGAAATGCGTCATGCATTTGAGGGCTGCCCTGACGATTTGGATGTTACTGCGCCCATGGAGACGAACACAAACTCAAACGCGGAACTGCAGGTATTATATACAGTCTCATCATGGTTACATTATATGTTAATTTCCAATTTGCATCCAAAATATTAGACAAAACCATAATAATGTATACAGGATTACCATTTTAATGTTGGCAATAATATGCCGAGGGACATAAACATGTCACATCAACATATACTAGACTTTAACCCTATGAGCTCATATCCGTCTTCCCACTTGCCGATGTTTGACGCCACACCGCAAAAACATGTATATGTTTCATCTTTGTTTTGTTCATTGTAATCTCAATTATCGATTAAATTTAATTGACACATGACTGAGGGTTTAAACATAGTATCATTGATTTTTTGGGTCAGGGAGGTGACATTGATGCATCTCATGACACTCCAACTTACACGGGCCCCCTTTTTATCAGACACCTAGTGGTCATGTAAGTACTCCAATTATACATTTATTGCGTGCTTGCTTCTCATAACTCATTCATAAATTACTATACTCTCTACCTGCATTGTGTTTCAGGTTGCATTTGGTGAGGAAACACATAGCTTGCACACTACACATGTGCACTCACTGCCACGTTTAACAGAATTGGACTGTGCTCGGTCGCTCCATGATTATTTGTGCTCCTCAAAACTCGACCCAAACAGGTTTTAGTCTTTAACTATTAAGACCAAATAACATGTAGGTTGTTACTTACATATATAATGAATAACATATATGTTTTTACATTATTATATAGGAAGGTCATAGAATTCGGTGAATGTATTGGAAATTGTCTCGATATTCAACAATCATTTGCAGACGGGATGTGTCTAGATAATGTTTTCATGCAGTGTTTCATTCAGTGTTTTCGCGATGAAGATGAAAATCATTGCCCGTCCATCAACAAAAACAGACTTGTACTGGATGTCAATGTTGGTGTATGTAAAATTCATTAATACCTACCTATTTTTGCAATAGTTTACATACAGTTTTATATGACATAGTAATTATGATTATGCAGACTCTCCTCAATTTTGAGGAGCATGAACGCTACAACAAGTCTCCTCAGTTTTTTTTATCAAACTGTCTTGATGCTTACCTGGACAAGACACTACCCCAGCTGGACAACTTTGTTGACTACAAAACGATATAAATATTTATCTTTGTATCAACATTTTTCTATTATGCAATTATATTCATCACTCACCTACCCACTAATGGTATCATTTCGTATCTCTAACTCCTGATATCTGACAGATCATGGTCCCTATACTTCATATGGGCCATTGGACATTGTATGTCATCAATATCCAGTTTCGATGCATTCACATTTTAGTTTCCAATCCATATGGTTTGGAGTTGGGTGGTACTACATGGAAGATGTTTCATTACTCCCAAAAGGACATAGGCTCCAAGAAATTACCATGGGCTAGGGTTATAATGAACAGGTTGAACAAATCTTTACAACAAGTCCGGCCCAATTCACATCCCTAAATTTGGTAATTTCCCAATTGACATGCCACCTATGTGTCCCACCATGATAGCTGGATCTAATGACTGTTGCTTCTTTGTCATGAGGTACATCCAGTACTATGACTATATGGATGGTTCTATCAAGCAATATATACAACAAGTAAGTGTGCAGTTTGTATTTTTACATTCAACATTTCTGATATAACCTATTCACTTCGGGATAATGTGTATTATGTAGGAAAACTCTGGTGACCTACGATCTCTGGTTCTATATTACCTCACCTTTCATATCAAGAACAAGTGCCTCCCGTTGCCTCTAGAAATTCAAAGATTCAAGTTTGCACGCAAGTAGTGTCGCTGGATCAACCTTTTATGAATCACAACTGTTTGTTATGGAACAACCTTTTGTGGCTTCTTTGTTACGGAACAGCCTTTTGTGAAGCCCAACTATCTGTTGCATGTCTATGTAACTGTATTGAAACTTTCTATGTTTATCAACCAAGCTATCAAGCCACTCATGTTTAACGCAGTTCTTAGATAAAACTTCGACCTATGTGTATTAAACAAGTTATGAAACCACTCTTGTTTAATGCAGTGTTCAGTTCAAACTTCGACTATCCGCTCATATTTCTATCAGTCATTTACTCACTAGTTATTGTTATTCTGTGTTTTCTTCACAAATATATTATTCACCAGTATTTGTCACGAATTCTTCTGTATAGACGAATTCCGCTGTTTTGTTAGCACAATTACGCAAATTTGCATCCAGTTTACAATAACTTTAATTATAGGCAGTACAACATTTTTACTTATACTTTGTTAATATCAACTGGTATCAGATTTATAAACTCGCACACATGTGTAATAACAATTATGTTACTACATTAATCACAAGTTATTTTGACGTGTGTTTTCTTCACAAAGACAGTTTTAGCCAGTTTTTGCCACCAAGATTTGTACAGCGTCGAATTACGCTGTTTTGATAACACAATTATGCATATTTCGTATACAGTTTACAAAACCTTCCATTTCATGCAGTACATCATTATTACTTATACTTTGTGAATATCGACTGGTTCCAACATTTATAAATTCATCCATATTTGTAATAACAAGTATGGCACTACATTACATTTGTCATAAAATATGAAATCATCTACTCCCCACTAGATGAATCATTGTCTGTGACACCACCGCGATGTTTTTTTGAAGTGCATGTCTCATTCCAATTTGGAGCATTAGATGAACCCTTGTTCCTAGAACCTATGGGTCGCCCTCTCTTTCGACCAGTAAGGCTGGCCAACCGAAGCCTATTCTCCTCCACAGATAGACAAGTGCGATTATTGTGACCATCAGCAATGCCACACCTTTGACACTTTCTGTTCTTTTTCTTGTCTCCTTTTGCCCCCAACTTAATAACTCTTTTTTCGTTATCACTGATTGTTCTGCCCTTTGGCTTTGTGTTATCTGGTCTTCTCAAGCTTACTCCACTCACATTAAAATCTAGCTTCTACAATTAAGAAAAAAATATGATATTTTTTAAATATTAGTACATAAATCCACTTATTTGTACGTAATTTTTAAAAATACCCATGCACATGTGTTTATAATAATACCATTACCTTTTTAATCGTCATATCTGTTGCACACTCATCTCTCAGTGGTATGCCAGTGGTCAATTGTCCAGCATCGTGCTGCACACATATACCATTGATGTTAAATTCATAATCAGCATCAAGGTCCAATCTTTACTATTTTGTATTGTAACAACTTTTCCTCTTTTATAATCATGTATTACCAGTTCCAATATTTGTTGCGGCATAGCACATTGGGTATCACACACACCACCTTCTTGTAAAGTAGGCACCAATTTAATTTCCTGAAAAATCATACAATTGACAATAAATAGTTGTGTTTCTAACAAACAATACACACCATTATACATAGTAAACCTCATATAAAATATGTATACATACACCAGCCTGCACCCTTCTTGTCGTTAGATTATCTCCTGTCATGTCTCTTACATCATCCCTGTCGCCCTGTATCACGCAAGTTTCACATATTTCCCATTTACCAAAACTAAAAACTTAGTATATCAATTAAAATACACAGCTATTTCAAATAATATATTAAATACCTGCATTCCTTCACCATCACTAGTACTATCATCACCTTCTATATCTGGCTCCAACCGTGAAAGTAGCAAAAGCAGTTCATCCATCATCTTTAGGGCTCTATCATGTCCAGCCTTTGAAAGACTTGCATGATGTACTACTTTCATTGACTTTTTAAGCAACATCTTTTGCCTATATGATTTAGTTTCACCGTCTTTACCCTTCAAATTCTTATCATCCCTTGAAAAAGTCTGAAAGGGAAATGTGCCCTTGGGCCATTTCTAAGTATTTTGGTGATTTAGTGCCCAACACATGTGCTTAATTGTGAATTTATGTCCATGGATGAACAAGGTGCAAATCATGAAGTAAAGGTATGTTTCTAAGCCTTAGTACATTGGTTTTGTGTACTAATATACTTGTCTAAGTGTTAGAAACAGAAAGAAGAAGAAGAGAAAAAGACTTGGCTGTGTACAGCCAAGAGTCAGTTCGGTCTGGAGCACCGGACTGTCCGGTGTGCACCGGACAGTGTCCGGTGTGCCAGGCTGACTCGGCGCGAACTGGCTGCTCTCGGGAATTCGCCGACGGCGTACGACTAAAATTCACCGGACGGTCCGGTGTGCACCGGACTGTCCGGTGAGCCAACGGTCGGCCGGGCCAACGGTCGACCGCGCAATCTGCGCGGGACACGTGGCCGAGCCAACGGCTAGAAGACAACACCGGACTGTCCGGTGTGCACCAGACATGTCCGGTGCGCCAACGGCTCCCAGATCTGCAACGGTCTGCAACGGTCGGCAGCGCTGTTTAAGGAAAGAAATCGGGCACCGGACAGTGTCCGGTGTGCACCGGACTGTCCGGTGCCCCCGACGACAGAAGGCAAGGATGGCCTTCCAGATTTGCTCTCAACGGCTCCTAGCTGCCTTGGGGCTATAAAAGGGGACCCTAGGCGCATGGAGGAGATATCCAAGCAACCTTAGAGCATTCTTGATCATCCACACTCATTCTTTGCGCGTTCGTTTGTGATTCTAAGTGATTCGAGCCCCGTTCTAGCGAAAACTCTGAGATAGTCATTCGGGCTCGACTCTTGGCTGTTTGTGTGCGCATTTCGCTGTGGATTTGTGTGTGTTGCTTCCCTCCCTTACTCTGTGCTTCTTTGTGATCATATACTTGTAAGGGCAAGAGACTCCAATTTGTGGAGATTCCTTGCAAACGGGATATTGAAAGGCAAAGCAAAACACTGTGGTATTCAAGTTGGTCTTTGGACCGCTTGAGAGGGGTTGATTGCAACCCTCGTCCGTTGGGACGCCACAACGTGGAGTAGGCAAGCGTTGGTCTTGGCCGAACCACGGGATAAACCACTGTGCCATCTCTGTGATTGATCTTCTGTGGTTATTGTGTTTTGTGGAGACTCCTATCTAGCCACTTGGCATTATCTGCGCTAACACTTAACAAGTTTTTGTGGCTATAAGTTCAAGTTTTCACAGGATCACCTATTCACCCCCCCTCTAGGTGCTCTCAATTGGTATCAGAGCCGTTCTCTTCACAAAAGGGACTAACCGCCCGAAGAGATGGATCCTAAGGGGAAGGGAATTGTGATCAACGACAAAGAGAAGGAATCCTTCGTCAACGAGCCGAAGGACGACAAGCCTACCGACTCCGGCTCGGGCCATAGACGGAAGGAAGGGAAGAAGAAGAAGACGAGGCGCATCAAGGAGATCATCTACTACGACGATAGTGATGAATCTACTTCTTCCCAAAAGGACGACGACAACGACTACAAAAAGACGGTCAATTCGAACTTTTCATTTGATTATTCTCGTATTCAACATAGTTCGAATTCGCATTTGCTTTCCATTCCTCTCGGCAAACCTCCACACTTCGATGGGGAGGACTACGGATTTTGGAGTCACAAAATGCGTAGTCACTTATTCTCTCTCCATCCAAGCATATGGGAGATTGTAGAGAATGGAATGAAATTTGATAGCTCGGATAGCCCTTTGCTTATAAATGAACAGATCCATAGAAATGCACAAGCTACTACTGTTCTCTTAGCATCCTTGTGCAGGGAAGAGTACAACAAGGTGAGCGGCTTGGACAATGCCAAGCAAATATGGGACACCCTCAAGATCTCTCACGAGGGGAACGACATCACCATGCTCACCAAGATGGAGTTGGTGGAGGGCGAGCTTGGACGATTCGCCATGATAAGGGGAGAGGAGCCAACTCAAACGTACAACCGGCTCAAGACCCTTATCAACAAAATAAGGAGCTACAGAAGCACGCGATGGACGGACCACGACGTCGTCCGCCTAATGCTAAGGTCCTTTACCGTTCTTGATCCTCATCTTGTGAACAATATTCATGAGAATCCCAGGTACACGATGATGACGCCCGAGGAAGTACTTGGAAAATTCGTAAGCGGGCGGATGATGATCAAGGAGGCAAGATACGTCGATGAAGCGTTGAACGGTCCAATCCACGAGCCTCAACCCATTGCTCTCAAGGCAACAAGGAGCAAGGAGTCGCTACCTAGCAAGGTGGCGCAAGTTGAGGCGGCCGGGCTCAATGATGAAGAGATGGCTCTCATCATCAAGAGATTCAAGACGGCGCTAAATGGTCGCAAGGGGCAGACAAGCAAGACCAAGACAAAGGGGAAGCGCTCATGCTTCAAATGTGGTAAGGTTGGTCATTTTATTGCTAACTGTCCCGAAAATGATAGTGACCAGGAGCAAGGGAAAAACGGGAAGAGAGAGAACAAGAAAGTTTACAAGAAGGCCAAAGGTGAAGCACACCTTGGAAAGGAGTGGGACTCGGATTGCTCTTCGTCCGACTCCGACGACGAAGGACTCGCCGCCACTGCCTTCAACAAATCGGCTCTCTTCCCCCACGAGCATCACACTTGCCTCATGGCAAGGGAGAAGAAGGTAATCACTAGTAATGCTAATACTTATGATTCTTCTAGTGATGATGAGTCTAGTGAGGATGAAATAGATTATTCTAGTTTATTCAAGGGATTGGATAGAACTAAGATAGCTAAGATTAATGAATTGATTGATGCCTTGAATGAAAAGGATAGAATCTTAGAAAAACAAGAAGATCTTTTATATGAAGAGCATGATAAATTTGTTAGTGCATAAAATTCTCTTGCTCTAGAAGTTAAAAGAAATGGAATTCTTTCTTGTGAACTTTCTACTTGTAATGAAACCATTTCTTCTTTAAAAGGTGAAATTAATGTTTTAACCGCTAAACTAGAAGTAGCAAGTAACTCTTGTGTTGAAAATGTTACAATTTGCACTAGGTGTAAGGATTTTGATGTTAATGCTTGTAGTGAACACCTAGTTTCAATTTCAAAACTTAATGATGAATTGGCTAGTCTTAATGCTCAACTTAAGACTAGCAAGAGTGAAGTTGATAAAATAAAATTTGCAAGGGATGCCTACACGGTTGGTAGACACCCCTCAATTAAGGATGGTCTTGGCTTCAAGAGAGAGGCCAAGAACTTAACAAGCCATAAGGCTCCCATCTTCGTCAAGGAGAAAGGGAAGGCCCCTATGGCTAGTAGTGCTAAAAAGAACCATGCTTTCTTATACCATGATAGGAGACATGCTAGAAATGCTTATAATGATTTTGATTCACATGTTTATGATGCCATGTTTGCTTCTAGTTCTTCCTATAAGCATGATAGAGATATGTGTAGGAAAAATGTTGTGCATATGCCTAGGAGAAATTTTGCTCATGTTCCTAGAAAAGTTGTGAACAAACCTTCTACCATTTATTATGCTTGCAATGCTCCCTTTGCTATTTGTAGAAAGGGTAAGAAGGTAATTGCTAGGAAGTTAGGGGCAAGATGCAAGGGAGATAAAACTTGCATTTGGGTCCCTAAGGATATATGTGCTAACCTTGTAGGACCCAACATGAGTTGGGTACCTAAGACCCAAGCCTAAATTTGCCTTGCAGGTTTATGCATCCGGGGGTTCAAGCTGGATTATCGACAGCGGATGCACAAACCATATGACGGGGGAGAAGAAGATGTTCACCTCCTACGTCAAAAATAAGGATTCCCAAGATTCAATTATATTCGGTGATGGGAATCAAGGCAAGGTAAAAGGGTTAGGTAAAATTGCAATTTCTAATGAGCACTCAATATCAAATGTATTTTTAGTTGAGTCTCTTGGTTACAATTTGCTATCTGTTAGTCAACTATGCAATATGGGATATAATTGTCTTTTTACTAATGTAGATGTGTCTGTCTTTAGAAGATGTGATGGTTCACTAGCTTTTAAGGGTGTACTAGACGGCAACCTTTACTTAGTTGATTTTGCAAAAGAAGAGGCCGGTCTAGATGCATGCTTAATGGCTAAGACTTGCATGGGCTGGTTGTGGCATCGCCGCTTAGCACATGTGGGGATGAAGAACCTCCACAAGCTTCTAAAGGGAGAACACGTGATAGGTCTAACAAATGTTTATTTCGAAAAAGATAGACCTTGTGCAGCTTTTCAAGCAGGTAAACAGGTGGGAGGAGCACATCACAGCAAGAATGTGATGACCACGTCAAGACCTTTGGAGCTGCTGCATATGGACCTCTTTGGACCCGTCGCCTATCTGAGCATAGGAGGAAGTAAGTATGGTCTAGTTATTGTTGATGACTTTTCCCGCTTCACTTGGGTGTTCTTTTTGCAGGATAAGTCTGAAACCCAAGGGACCCTCAAGCGCTTCCTCAGGAGAGCTCAAAATGAGTTTGAGCTCAAGGTGAAGAAGATAAGGAGCGACAACGGGTCCGAGTTCAAGAACCTTCAAGTGGAGGAGTTCCTTGAGGAGGAAGGGATCAAGCACGAGTTCTCCGCTCCCTACACACCACAGCAAAATGGTGTGGTAGAGAGGAAGAATAGGACGCTGATCGATATGGCAAGGACGATGCTTGGAGAGTTCAAGACCCCCGAGTGCTTTTGGTCGGAAG
Organism: Zea luxurians; assembly: GCA_029449295.1. NCBI lineage: Eukaryota > Viridiplantae > Streptophyta > Magnoliopsida > Poales > Poaceae > Zea > Zea luxurians. The sequence goes on along the minus strand of JAOPSE010000016.1, from coordinate 33,251,023 downwards.
CTGTGAACACGGCTTGCCACGCCATCAACAGGGTCTACCTTCATCGCCTCCTCAAGAAGACTTCGTACGAGCTTCTAACCGGTAACAAACCCAATGTATCTTACTTTCGTGTATTTGGGAGCAAATGCTACATTCTAGTGAAGAAGGGTAGAAATTCAAAGTTTGCTCCCAAAGCCGTAGAAGGGTTTTTACTAGGTTATGATTCAAATACAAAGGCGTATAGGGTCTTCAACAAATCATCGGGTTTGGTTGAAGTCTCTAGCGACGTTGTATTTGATGAAACTAATGGCTCTCCAAGAGAGCAAGTTGTGGATTGTGATGATGTAGATGAAGAAGATGTTCCAACGGCCGCGATACGAACCATGGCGATTGGAGACGTTCAGCCACAGGAACAAGATGAACGAGATCAACCTTCTTCCTCAACAACGGTGCATCCCCCAACTCAAGACGATGAACAGGTTCATCAAAAGGAGGCGTATGATCAAGGGGGAGCACAAGATGATCAAGTGATGGAGGAAGAAGCGCAACCGGCACCTCCAACCCAAGTTCAAGCGATGATTCAAAGGGATCATCCCGTCGACCAAATTCTGGGTGACATTAGCAAGGGAGTAACTACTCGGTCTCGACTAGTTAATTTTTGTGAACATTACTCCTTTGTCTCTTCTATTGAGCCTTTCAGGGTAGAGGAGGCCTTGCTAGATCCGGACTGGGTGTTGGCCATGCAGGAGGAACTCAACAACTTCAAGCGCAACGAAGTTTGGACACTGGTGCCTCGTCCCAAGCAAAATGTTGTGGGAACCAAGTGGGTGTTCCGCAACAAACAGGACGAGCACGGGGTGGTGACGAGGAACAAGGCTCGACTTGTGGCAAAAGGTTATGCCCAAGTCGCAGGTTTGGACTTTGAGGAGACGTTTGCTCCTGTGGCTAGGCTAGAATCAATTCGTATCTTGCTAGCATATGCCGCTCACCATTCTTTCAGGTTGTACCAAATGGATGTGAAGAGCGCTTTCCTCAACGGGCCGATCAAAGAGGAGGTGTACGTGGAGCAGCCCCCTGGCTTCGAGGATGAACGGTACCCCGACCACGTGTGTAAGCTCTCTAAGGCGCTCTATGGACTTAAGCAAGCCCCAAGAGCATGGTATGAATGCCTTAGAGATTTTTTAATTGCTAATGCGTTCAAAGTTGGGAAAGCCGATCCAACTCTTTTTACTAAGACTTGCGATGGTGATCTTTTTGTGTGCCAAATTTATGTCGACGACATAATATTTGGTTCTACTAACCAAAAGTCTTGTGAAGAGTTTAGCAGGGTGATGACGCAGAAATTCGAGATGTCGATGATGGGCGAGTTGACCTACTTCCTTGGATTTCAAGTGAAGCAACTCAAGGACGGCACCTTCATCTCCCAAACGAAGTACACGCAAGATTTGCTAAAGAGGTTTGGGATGAAGGACGCAAAGCCCGCAAAGACGCCGATGGGAACCGACGGACACACCGACCTCAACAAAGGAGGTAAGTCCGTTGATCAAAAAGCATACCGGTCAATGATAGGGTCTTTACTTTATTTATGTGCTAGTAGACCGGATATTATGCTTAGCGTATGCATGTGTGCCAGATTTCAATCCGATCCTAAGGAGTGTCACTTAGTGGCAGTGAAGCGAATTCTTAGATATTTGGTTGCTACGCCTTGCTTCGGGATCTGGTATCCAAAGGGGTCTAACTTTGACTTGATTGGGTACTCAGATTCCGACTATGCTGGATGTAAGGTCGATAGGAAGAGTACATCGGGGACGTGCCAATTCTTAGGAAGGTCCCTGGTGTCATGGAACTCTAAGAAACAAACCTCCGTTGCCCTATCCACCGCTGAGGCCGAGTACGTTGCCGCAGGACAGTGTTGTGCGCAACTACTTTGGATGAGGCAAACCCTCAGGGACTTTGGCTACAATCTGAGCAAAGTCCCACTCCTATGTGATAATGAGAGTGCTATCCGAATAGCGGAAAATCCTGTTGAGCATAGCCGCACAAAGCACATTGACATCCGGCATCACTTTTTGAGAGACCACCAGCAAAAGGGAGATATCGAAGTGTTTTATGTTAGCACCGAGAACCAGCTAGCCGATATCTTTACCAAGCCTCTAGATGAGAAGACCTTTTGCAGGCTGCGAAGTGAGCTCAATATCTTAGATTCGCGGAACTTGGATTGAAATGTAGCATACATGTGTTTATGCCCTTGATCATGTTCATTCTGCATTTTGTTGCTCATTATGGTGCTCAAGTTGTACAAACACTCCCTGGACCTCACAAGTCCGTTGCAACGTGATACACATGTTTAGGGGGAGATGTGTTACAACTTGACCCTTTGAGACTAACCATATGCTTGAGTTTGCTTGATTTAGTCTCGAAGGAGAATTGAAAGGGAAAAGGTGGACTTGGACCATGAAAGACTTCCACTGCACTCCGATGAGAGGGTAACTTATTCCAAGTTCATCTCATGAACTCTTATTGCCATTTGCTCTTAATTGAAGATTTTGGTGAGGCAATGGGGTTAAAGGGCCAAGATTGATCCCGTTTTGGTGCTTGATGCCAAAGGGGGAGAAAATAAAGGCCAAAGCAATAAATGGATCAGCTACCACTTGAGAATTTTGAAAATAGTAGAATAGAGCTTTTGGTTTGTCAAAACCCTCTTGTTGTCTCGCTTATCAAAAGTTGGCTTCTTGTGGGGAGAAGTAGTGATTATGGGAAAAAGGGGGAGTTTTTGAAATCTTTGATCAATCTCTTTTGGAATGACTCTCTTTATGCTTCAACATGTGTGTTTGACTTAGAGATAGAGATTTGAGTTTGATTTGCAAAAACAAACCAAGTGGTGGCAAAGGATGATCCATATATGCCAAAATTGAATCAAAATAATTTGAGTTCTTATTTGAAGTGTTTTTGTACTTGTTCTATTTGCTTTATGTTGTGTTGGCATAAATCACCAAAAAGGGGGAGATTGAAAGGGAAATGTGCCCTTGGGCCATTTCTAAGTATTTTGGTGATTTAGTGCCCAACGCATGTGCTTAATTGTGAATTTATGTCCATGGATGAACAAGGTGCAAATCATGAAGTAAAGGTATGTTTCTAAGCCTTAGTACATTGGTTTTGTGTACTAATATACTTGTCTAAGTGTTAGAAACAGAAAGAAGAAGAAGAGAAAAAGACTTGGCTGTGTACAGCCAAGAGTCAGTTCGGTCTGGAGCACCGGACTGTCCGGTGTGCACCGGACAGTGTCCGGTGCGCCAGGCTGACTCGGCGCGAACTGGCTGCTCTCGGGAATTCGCCGACGGCGTACGGCTAAAATTCACCGGACGGTCCGGTGTGCACCGGACTGTCCGGTGAGCCAACGGTCGGCCGGGCCAACGGTCGACCGCTCAATCTGCGCGGGACACGTGGCCGAGCCAACGGCTAGAAGACAGCACCGGACTGTCCGGTGTGCACCGGACATGTCCGGTGCGCCAACGGCTCCCAGATCTGCAACGGTCTGCAACGGTCGGCAGCGCTGTTTAAGGAAAGAAATCGGGCACCGGACAGTGTCCGGTGTGCACCGGACTGTCCGGTGCCCCCGACGACAGAAGGCAAGGATGGCCTTCCAGATTTGCTCTCAACGGCTCCTAGCTGCCTTGGGGCTATAAAAGGGGACCCTAGGCGCATGGAGGAGATATCCAAGCAACCTTAGAGCATTCTTGATCATCCACACTCATTCTTTGCGCGTTCGTTTGTGATTCTAAGTGATTCGAGCCCCGTTCTAGCGAAAACTCTGAGATAGTCATTCGGGCTCGACTCTTGGCTGTTTGTGTGCGCATTTCGCTGTGGATTTGTGTGTGTTGCTTCCCTCCCTTACTCTGTGCTTCTTTGTGATCATATACTTGTAAGGGCAAGAGACTCCAATTTGTGGAGATTCCTTGCAAACGGGATATTGAAAGGCAAAGCAAAACACTGTGGTATTCAAGTTGGTCTTTGGACCGCTTGAGAGGGGTTGATTGCAACCCTCGTCCGTTGGGACGCCACAACGTGGAGTAGGCAAGCGTTGGTCTTGGCCGAACCACGGGATAAACCACTGTGCCATCTCTGTGATTGATCTTCTGTGGTTATTGTGTTTTGTGGAGACTCCTATCTAGCCACTTGGCATTATCTGCGCTAACACTTAACAAGTTTTTGTGGCTATAAGTTCAAGTTTTCACAGGATCACCTATTCACCCCCCCTCTAGGTGCTCTCAAAGTCACATCTTGTATAACAGAGTAGGTGTATCTCTGAAGGATGTACTCCGAAGGTATTCGATCAATTTGAAGATGCATAAATGTTCGTAAAAGATGCACACAAAGCAGACCTACAGCAAAACATGTAAAAATGTGTTCGTTTATGTTCACTCATTATAAATAAATATTTTTATACAACAATTACCCAATATGACATACATGTATGCTCCCAATGCTTGCATTCACATTCATACTTTCCAGCATCTACATCAGCCATTACTTTGAATTGGTGTTGCCCCCACACAATCTTATTCGACCTTGAAGTATGCTGAACCACCCAATCATTCACACCACCATCTGGATCATGTGATATCTTGTATGCAGTAGCATATTTCAAAGACTCCTGAAACTTATTCATTATAGCCCTTGTGTATGTCCTCGCTACACGTATCTCAAACATATACAATGTAGTTGTTTCCTTTTGACCCTACAACAGACAAAAATAGACGTTATAATATGGTACATTAAATATTATGACACAATAATATTCTACGTACTCACCATGCATCCTAGTGCCTCTTTTGCCTCTTTCATCTTCCTACTGTGTAGAAGCTTCAACATTTGCTTAGCGAATTGATGTAGTGGCGTGTTTGCATTGACATGAGCACTTTTTACGAGTTTGTTCAAGCTCTCGCTACGCTGTGTAGAGACCATCAACCCACAATAATCATGTTTGAAAAAATCTGGTATCCAATCAGTACGAATTTCATACATTCTGGAAAGACTGATGTTATCATGTAGATGGAAATCATCAATCAGCATTACCCAGGTAGTCTCAAACTCAGTTATAGTTAAAGGATGATGTATTATAGATTGGAACCTTGTTTTGAAATCCTCTTCCTCAAATCTAGCGTACAACTTGTTTAAATATGACATATACCTGTTCTAAACATGCCACAAACACAAACAATGGATTGTGTTTGGAAATACCCTGCCTAGTGCAAATGGCATTGCTGGGTCTTGATCTGAAATCATAAATTTTCACAACATTATGCAACACATTACCAACTATAATTGCATTCAATACAATCGTAGTAGAACGTAATAATTGATAAGCTTATTAATCATACCTGTAAGCATTACTCGTGGTCCTTCAGCTCACATGCACGTTTTGAATGCATTGAAAACCCACTCGAATGTGTCTACAGTTTCGTCTCCCAACAATGTGAAACCAAATACGGTGCACTGCAGATGATGGTAACAACCAACAAACATTCCCAGGGGTTTGTCATATAGATTTGTCTTATGAGTTATATCAAAGGTAACTGCATCTCCAAAGTCAATGTAATCTGCTTGCTGGCTAGCATGGGACCAAAAAATGCTCAAAATCTTTCCTTCTTGGTCCAGTTCGAAGTCAGAGAAAAACTGTGGGTTATTGTAACACCACTGGTGTTACTGCAACTAAAACTTGAGCATGGCATAATAAACATTGGCATTGCATATGTTTGACACACCTAGAAGTGCATTCACTAGGTAAAAATTTCAAACAAGTTGTATTGTTATAGCATTTTGCAAATAGAACCCTAGATAGGGAACTTAACCCTAAATAGGGATTAAAGGGGTAAAACCTAACCCAAGTTGAGAAAACCTAAAATTTTTAGGGGAATAGTTATAAAATGTTCCCAAGAATGAACTTGAATCACATTTATACCCCTGGGATATCCAAAAAACCCATTTGAACCCTAGAAAACCCTAAGTCCAAACCCTAGGGGCCTATGTGCAAAAATTGTGCACATTGGACTAAAGTGTAAAAACTACTATGTTAAATCATATAAAGTCACATGGTTAACATTTGGAAAGATTTACAAGCCAAACCCAAGTTTTGGACTAATTTGCAAAAAGTACCACTTGACCTCTATTTCATTCTAAGTCTGAACTTCAGTATGGTTGGCTCAACTTTGGAGCCTTGTAGCTTTCAAAATGTAGGGTTTTTGCCCTAGGGCACCACATCAAAGTTGTATACCAATCATAGGAGAACAACTTTGCTTAAGAATGTGAGCTCAGTTGTTAAGAATAAATTGAAGATAATTAAGCCTAAAGTCTGGCTGTCAGGCTGGTTCCACTCTGAAATTCAGATTTTCAGTGTAACAGAGCCATCTTTGGGTTTGAATTCAACCTTGATCTAGTGCTCAAATGAGTTCAATCCCTATAGTCGAATTATTGTTGGTTTATTGCTCTACAATTTTGCTGCAGAGCTTGGTATGAGTTGTCATTGGAAATCGAGAGAAAATTTAGCTCCAAGTTTGGCTGTCAGGTTCATCTGACTGAACTTCCCCATGGTATAGGAAGTGTTTAACTGAAGAAGATCCCGATTCCACCCCCTGCTCGTCGCCGGTGGTCCGTCGCCGTTGATCGGTGGCTCACCGTGATTCGTGCGCCATGGCCGTCAGATAAGCACAGCCCAGTAAAAATCTTGGCGTCCGATCCACTTGCGCTCGGATTGTGGCTAAGTTCGCCGTACCCCCCAGCCGTTGGTCGAGCGGATAAATCTCACCGCCGTCGAGCTGCCGCCGTTGCGTGCCACGTGCCTCAGCGCGGGACTTCATCGCAGTGACTCACTGGATGCATGTCCGGCGATCACCGGAGCCACTGCCACGGTGAAAGTCGCTTTTTCCACACACTGAGCTCGCCTCCCCTCTCCGGCCACCCACACTGTCCAACCAAATTGCGCGCCACTGCTTTAGCCGACTATAAATCAAAGGCCGGGGCAACTGCGCTAGGTTATCACAAACCCAGTCTCCAAGAATCGTTCACAATTGTTCACCAGAGAGCACTAATTTCAAACTCCCCCCAAAACTGTTTTCCGCCACCGCAAAGAGTGCCTCACCGCGGCTAGCGCAATTCAAGCCAGCTCACGCCTTCTGCTCTCTCAATTGAGTATCCTCAGGTACCGGTGATGCTCCTCGACCTGACCAATTGAATTATACTGCCATGAATCGCTTGGAACATGCTATTCCTTTAAGTTCCTCCGCTGTCACCATGGGCAGAAAGTTGTAAAGCTCCAATTCAGAAATTGAGTGAGGGGAAATACTTCTCTGGGGTAGAATCAGGGGTAAACCGAAGACTAGCGCCGGTCTTGGCCCCCTCCGGCTGGTCTAGCTCGTCGGAGTTAAGCTTTCCGTGCGGAGCGCCGTCGAGGGCCAGTCGGTGTAGAGAAATAGAACCTCAGGGACCTCGGTGCAAGTTGTCAGCGACTGATAAGAATAGTAACTGAACCTGTTTCCAGTTAGCCAAGAACCCGAGGACCTTTCCGCAAAGACGCCAGCGCTGCGCGGACGCGCGCACGATTCCGCGTGGACCTGGGCCGCCTGGGCTGAATCCAGCCCAACACTATTCAATCTTTTTCCTTTTCTTTTTCAGTAGAACTTTAGAAATCCATAGAAAATTGTAGAAAAATCCTAAAATTGTCAAACCAATTTTCCTAGACTTCTTATTTTCCATAGTATTTAATAAAAATAGTTTCATGATTTTTAGATTAAATAAGGAATTTTAAGGCAATTAAACTAGCTTAAACCATTAGTTCTGGATTTTTAAGAGATAAATGATAATTCCAAAAATGCCCAAACTTTTTATATGAGTTCTATACATTATTTAGAAGCCTTGGGTAGAGTATGGGTTGATTTGGACCTTGTTTGATATTTAGAACCCAAAACCCCCACCCCTGCCCTGTGAACTCCTTTACTGACTCCGGAAACCCTAAATTCTCGGAGTTTCATGAAGGAAAATTGTATTCAAGACCTTAGATAATAAATTCTTATTATATTTGCACTCTCATGAGCATTACATGGCATTCATTCTGATATACATGATTATGTTTAGAAAACGAAGAGGAGATCGAAGTGACCGAAGAAAAGACACCACCACCTTTGGAATCTCAGGCAGGGACTTGTCTCTACTTTGACATTTGTGGGCCTAAGCCTGACTCACCTACTAACGAAGGCAAGCCCCGGTGCATTTGCCACCTTCCTTGATGTTTTTAAAATCTTTTTCACTTACTTGCTACATTAAGTATTAGGAGTTGATTGCTAAACAATTCCTGCATCACCTTCCTTGATCTTGATTACTTTCCTTGATACCCTGTTTTACAAAAGGTTTTTACTATGCTTAGTATTGCTCCAGTAAAACAAAATGTTTTGTTTTTACAAAAGATGATGTGGCAAAAGTGGCTGGGATGTTTTCAAAAATAAAACTTGATGGTGAATCTGTCAAAGGCCTTGATGGGTTCAACATCAGAAAAGATGTACCTCTGTCAGGTACCAAGCTTTGGGTTTTTAAATGATTAAGCCGAGACCGGGCAGGTGACTTGCACGAGAAGAAAGTCTCGGTGTAGTGTCTCCGTCTGAGTCGATTAAGGACCTTGTCGATGTAGTCCTGCTGACCGAGGACCCTTTAACTGGTCACATGCCTCGTCATGGGTAAGCCTTGCCTCGGGCAGACTAAGGCTAGAATAAGATAACACGAAATGGGCGTGGAGCGGTGGTGAGAGTAGCATGTACCCTCCGTAGCAAGAGGCTGGACGATGGTGTATCTGTGCTCTCGGTTTGCGTGAACCTGATGTGGTCTTAAGAACCCCGGTGGCGGGTTGACATATGCAAGGGTTAAGTGCTACATATGTCGTGTGATTGGAGATCCTCAGCTGAGTATAAACGATTCAGATCGCCGTACCTTCGCGGTTATGAAGTCTTGGTCACTGACCTATACGTAGAATTCCACTAAAGACGAAGGGATTGGTGAGAAACTAGCTAGTACAGGACAAGTGCTTGAACTAGGTTAGCAAGAACTCTAGATATAGGTAAGTTTACCTAACTTGACAATAAAATTGGATTTTTAAGGATCCACTCTTAGTAAGCATTTACGCAAAACAGAGTCTTTGATCTTGAGATACCTTACCTTGACTCCCTTATAACCAGCATACCCTTGAGAGTCTTTTCTTTAGTCGGGTAAGACTTGCTGAGTAATTCCATACTCAGGGTTTATTCCCTCGTTGTTTTTAGGTGAGGAAACAACAAATTTTTGTTGCTTTTGTACCAAGGTGGTTCCAAAGGAAGAAAAACAAGAGTGAAGCTGCGGGAGGACATGGTCTTCCATAAGAAACTTTTATGTAAGAACTTATCGGGAGGAGTTTTTGCCTCCCTTGGTATTGTAATAATACTACTTAGCACTCGTTTTATAACTCTGGTCTGTAATAAGTAACTTGATCTTACTTTCTAAATAAATTTAAGTTTATGTAATTGCTTCCGCATTGCTTTATCTCCGATGTTCTGTAATGTCTGCAAGATGGGTGAAACGTTCCTGGAAAGGTAAGAGAAAAGATACCGAACTTATCAAGTGATTCAGGAACATCTACAGGGTTGTCTGATGTCTGTTGGACAAGGACAACTGTAGGTGGGCCTAATGACTTGGGAGGTTCTGTCATAGTTATCTTTTGTCGGGTACCATAATTAGGGGTACCCCCAACGCTCCTAATCGCAGCTGGTTAACACCCTCAGACCAGCTGACGGGTGCGGTTCAAGCCAATACTTCTGTCGGTGTTTCGACCCCGGGGGGTCCCTGGACCGACGAGTAAATTGTCGTTGCGTGTCCCAGCCCAGATGGGTCGGCGCAAGACGGGACACAAAGGGGGGAGAACCGTAAGGGGAAACCGCGGCCTTCGTGTTGTCTTGCGCCCATGGCGGCTGGATGCGCTTGCAGTAGGGGGTTACAAGCGTTCGCGTGGGATAGAGAGAGAGAGAGAGAGAGAGAGAGAGAGAGAGCGAGAGCCTTATGCGTCGGCCCGTTCTCCCACGCGGCCAACCTCTCCGTACGAGAGCCCTGGACCTTCCTTTTATAGGCGTAAGGAGAGGGTCCAGGTGTACAATGGGGGGTGTAGCAGTGTGCTAACGTGTCTAGCAGAGAGGAGCTAGAGCCCTAAGTACATGCTGTCGTGGCAGTCAGAGAAGTTTTGGCACCCTGTTCATGTGATGTCGTGGCCGTCGGAGGAGCGCTGGAGCCCTGCGGAAGTACAGCTATCGGGGCTGTCGGGTCTTTGCTGACGTCTCCTTGCTGACGTAAGGGGCTGGGAGCTGCCGTCGTCATGGAGCGTGCGGGGTGTCATCATTACTTTTTTACTGGAGCGAGCCAGATGGGACGCCGGTCTTGTTCCCCATAGCCTGAGCTAGCTAGGGGTAGGGTAATGATGGCCCCCCTGGCGACGTGGCCGGTCCGGACCCGAGTTTGGGCGAGGTGGCGATTCCTCCGAGGTCGAGGTTGAGTCCGAGCCCTGGGGTCGGGCGAGGCGGAGTTTGTCGTCTTTCGGAGCCGAAGCCGAGTCCAAGCCTTGGGGTCGGGCGAGGCGGAGTTCGTCGTCTTCCGGAGCCGAAACCGAGTCCGAGCCCTGGGGTCAGGCGAGGCGGAGTTCATCGTCTTCCGGAGCCGAAGCCGAGTCCGAGCCCTGGGGTTGGGCGAGGCGGAGTTCGTCGTCTTCTAAGTCGTGGTTGAGTCCGAGCCCTGGGATCGGGCGAGGCGAAGTCCATCTTCCGAGGCTGAGATGGGGGCCGAGCCCTAGGGTCGGGCGAGGCAGAGCTTCCTATGTCGCCCGAGGATGGACTTAGCCGCTGTCGACCTCACTCTGGCGAGTGGCACGGCAGTCGGAGCAGGGCACGCGGCGCTGTATTCCTGTCAGGTCGGTCAGTGGAGCGGCGAAGTGACTGCGGTCACTTCGGCCTTGTCGACTGAAGCGCGCGTCAGGATAAGATGTTAGGCGATCCTTGCATTAAATGCTCCTGCTATATGGTCGGTTGGTGTGGCGATTTGGCCAAGGTTGCTTCTCTGCGAAGACTGGGCCTCGGGCGTGCCGAAGGTGTGTCCGTTGCTTGAGGGGGCCCTCGGGCGAGACGTGAATCCTCCGGGGTCGGCTGCCTTTGCCCGAGGCTGGGCTCCGGTGAGGCGAGATCGTGTCCCTTGAGTGGACTGAGCCTTGACCTTAATCGCGCCCATCAGGCCTTTGTAGCTTTGTGCTGATGGGGGTTACCAACTGAGATTAGGAGTCTTGGGGGTACCCCTAATTATGGTCCCCGACAGTAGCCCCCGACCTCGAAGGGAGTGTTGGCACTCGCTTGGAGGCTTTTGTCGCACTTTTTTGCAAGGGGACCGACCTTTTTCGGTTGCATTTCGTTCCGGTGGGTGCGCGCGAGCGCACCCGCTAGGTGTAGCCCCCGAGGCCTCGGAGGAGTGTTTTGACTCCTTCGAGGTCTTAGTGCCTTTCGTGATGGCTTGGCCGGTTTGGTTGTTCCCTCATGCGAACTAGCCGTAGCCCGGGTGCATAGTCGAGTCCCAAGTTCTCGGGCTGGTATGTTGACGCTATCAACGGTTTGGCCGGAGCTGGGTTTGCGAGAGCAACCCCTGAGCCTCCGCACAGAGCGAGAGGACGGTCAAGGACAGACTCGGCTTTTTTCATACGCCCCTGCGTCGCCTTTCCGCAAGGAGGAGGAGGGGAAAGCGCCATGTTGCCCTCGGAGGGCGCCGAACATGGTGTCTCCAATGAGTTGCTAGCGGGTGATCCGAGTGGGAGCCCGTGCCCCATTCGTTAGGGGTCGGCTAGTGGCCTGGAGGCGCTCCAAAAGTACCTGCGGGTGATTCGCCGGACCCGGTCCCCTTTTGACGGGGTCCGAGGGCTCGATGCCTCCCTCTGGTGGGATTCCATTACAAAATCGCTGCCGCTGGTCTCAGAAATGTCCTAGGGTACCTCGGGAGCGTAGCCCAAGCCTTGGTTGTGTATCGAACGTACCCAGAGTCATCCCTTGCTCTGCGTGCTCTGAGGCGGCTGTCGAACCCTTCGGGGGCCAGCCTACAAACCCCTGATCAGTAGTGCGCGTGGAGCCCGAGTGGCCTGAGGCGGCCGTTGAACCCTTCCGAGGGGCCAGCCTTCGAACCTCTGACCAGTAGTGGGCGCGGAGCCCGGGTGCTCTGAGGCGGCTGTTGAACCCTTCCGAGAGGCCAGCCTTCGAACCTCTGATCAGTAGGGGGGCTCGGGGCCCGCTTCCTTCGCGGAGAAGGATCCCTTTCGGAGTATCCCCTTTCCCGGTCTCTGTAGTAAGAGAGAGTAAGGAGAAGGAGGAAAAGGATACGAAATTGAACGACGTGGTGCACCTTTTTGACGCGGTCATTATGGCGAAGGTGAAGCGTCGCCTGCTTCGCCTACCAAGGGTGTCGCCTGTCCTGCCGCAGAGTTAATGCGACAGGACGAGTGATTCGCGGGGCAGCCGTTGTGCATGCACGAGCCGTTCGAGGAACGGGCGTTTCGCCTTTGAGTTTTGGGTTTCGCGGCGGGTTCGGGTGGAGCGTTGAACGGGTCTTGCCCGTGTCTTTATATATTCGGAGGAGGGTCTGGTGGTGGTTCTTTACTCTGCTGCTTGCCTCTGCTTAGGTTTCCGCAATCTGAGGGAATAGCCAGAGAAAGAAAACCCCGCACCTTGTCTGCCCCGCTGCCACTTCCTTCGCTTGGCGATGGCCGACCGGGCAACCATCGTTCCGCCGCGCGACCCATGGCCTTCTTCCACTGTCACGGTGGACAACCTGGAGGCCCTTGTTGCCGATGGCTTGCTCCGCCCCCTCTCTGATGTCCTGCGGCCGGAGTGGATGGTCCCTCCGAGCGGGGCTGACCCGAACCCACCGCCGGGGTATGTGCTGAGTTTCGTCTCCTTCCATGAGCGGGGGTTTGGTGTGCCAGCAAGCCGTTTTATGCGGGCGCTCCTGCATCACTATGGGGTGGAGCTGCACAACCTTAGCCCCAACTCCATCGCGCAAGCGGCCATCTTCGCGGCGGTTTGTGAAGGATTTTTGGGGGTTGCCCCCACTGGGATCTGTGGACTCATCTCTTCTCCGCGGAGCCTTTTGCCTCGGTGACGGGGGAGAAGAGGGTCCGCATGGCGGTGCGGGCTGGTGGCTGCATCCTCCAGTTGAGGCAAGCGCGTGCGCAGCAGTACATCCCTGCCATCCTTGTGTCTTCGAACAAGGGGTGGCAGCGCAGGTGGTTTTACCTCTGGAATGATGATGGGAGGCTCCCGTTGTTTTCTCAACGAGTGGTGACCTCCGCCGGCAGCCATTGGCGCTATGGGGCCCCGCACGAGAGGCAGAAGAATCTTCAGCCCCTTCTGGAGGCCTTGGAGAAGCTGCGAAAGGGAGGGCTCACCACCGCGGGGGTGGTTGCCGCCATCCATCGCCGGAGGGTGCTCCCCTTAACGGAGCGACGACTGCTACTTTCGGAGATGACGCCGGGGGTCAGCTTGGAGGGTTTGCAGATGTCCTCGGTCCCCCTCTCCGCCGATGACCTCCACAGGCGGGTGGCCGGTACGGTAGGGAAGCTAGACGCCGGCACCCTCACCCAGCTCCCGATGCGTCCCGAGTGCGGGTGCATGTCCCTGGTGAGTGTCCGCTCCTCCTTCCTTCTTGTGTCGGATTGCCCCTGGTCCTCTCACCCGAGACCTTTCGTTCGTCTCCAGGAGCTGGGGTCTCACAAGCCTTCCCTGCCACCGGTCCCGGAGGACGCGGTGGACCGAGCTGCGCGGAGGGTTGCTGCGGAGAGGAAGAAGGAGAAGAAGGACGCGAAGAAGGCTCGGGCCCGCGAGCGGATGCGGGCTCGGGATGCCTTGGAGAAGCGTCGTCGACGACAGGAGAGGGACGGGCTCCCGAGGGAGCCATCGCCGGAGACGCCTGATGATGATGACGACGACGATGATGATGAGGACGACGACATGGCCGCCCGCCTTGGCCTCAGCCCGGATCTGGGGCTGGGCCAGGGGTCGTCGAGCCAGCCCCCGAGTGGGCCGGTGCTGTCGATATCTGGGGCGGGGGCATCAGGGTCCTGACCCAAAGAACAGGGGCAGGCCGAGGGGTTTTTTGACCCCTTGGCCTAGGTAGCTGAGGTGACCCCAGGGAGTCAGGCCGTCCCGCCTGTGACCCTAGAGCCGTTGTCCGTGCCGGCAGCAGAGGAGGCCGATCCTCGGGTCGCCGTGTTTGCGCCTAGGCGGACCGTCCCTTCAGCGCCCCGGGCGCCCGAGGCAGGGATGGCGCCGAAGCCGGCAGCGGGGCAAACCTCGACGGTGCCCGCGGGGGTCGAGGCTCGAGGGGCCTCCCCGCAGGCACGATTGGTCGTGGCCTAGAGTGGGTAAGTATCTGAGGATACTTCTGTCCCGGCGCCTTCTTCGTGTGTCCTGATCCTGCTTTTTCCCTTTCTTCCCAGCAAACGGAGGCACGGTTCGACCGGTCTGGCTCCCCGAAAAGCCCTTAAGACGGCGCCAGCTTCTGCAGCTGGTGCCGCACCAGGCCTCGGCAGCCAGCTAGCTTCTGCACAAGGTGCCCCCGAGCAGGGGGTTCAGTCGGCACAAGTTGTCCTGGGGCGAGCTCCCGAGGCCGACTCCTCTGTCGAGGCGGCCGTCGTGCCGAGGGAGACTGCTGGCGCGGCTGCGGCCTCGAGCCCACCAGACACGTTGCCGGTGCTGGCACCAGCTTCTGCCGAGGTGGTTGCCGTTCTGGCCGTGGAGCCACCCGTCGCCGCCGACGCTGAGATGGCCGAGGCGTCGCTACTTGATGCCTTGGAGGAGGGGGGCGCAGAACCGCGACCCGTCCTGGGGAGCGGCAACCTCGTCCCCGCGCGGCGCAGTCCTGACGGGCGGCGTCAGTCGCTCCGGTTCTGGACCAGAGGGGCTTCGGATCCCCTCTTCGTTCTTGACGATGAGCGAGAGGAGCAGTCTTGGGACGGGCTTCGTGAGTGTGCCGAGGCAACGGTGGGGTCGCTTCGGTCGACCTTGGAGGTCCTTTGCAGGGACATTCCCAAGATCCTCCAGGTAATGATTTCAAGCATACCTTTCACGTGACCAAGGCATTCTTTGTGACGCCCCGCTTCCTTTCCCCAGGATCTGACGGATTTGAGCGCCGCCAAGTCATCGTTCATCCGCCGTGAGGCCGATGTCTGGGGTTAGCTGCGGTCCCTGAGGACCACGCTTGCCGGGGCTACCGAGCGCCTCTCCCAACGGAGTGCCGAGGTGGTGGACCTTCGGTTGCTCTGTGTCGATCTGGGATTAGAGGCAGCGGCGGCACGCACAGAGGCGCAGCGGCGGCAGTTGGAGCTTGGCCAGGTCATCGGCGAGTGGGACCAATCTCGGGACCGGGCCGCCGAGGCTGAAAGCCGGGCTGAGGCTCTTGGAGTCCAGTTAGCCGAGGCGTCTGCTCGTGCCGGAGCCCTTGTGGCAGACCTAGCCGTGGCCCAAGCCGCATCCTCGGAGCAGCGTGCCCGAGCCAAAGGTATGTCTTAGCTGTTTTAAGATTTTGATTCAGCTTCGTTCCTCAACTCGTGTTTGAAGTCTTCCGCTTTGGCTGTTTTCAGAGCTCGAGTCTGCCCTCGATGGGTCCACCAAGGCGCTTGCCCAGGCGGCCGAGCAGAGGGAGGCCGACCACGCGGCCATGTCCGAGGCCATCTCGGCCTTCTACCGGGTCTTTGGTTTCGACGACGTCCCCTCGGGGAGCTCCCCTCAGAGTCGCCTGCAGGCCTTGGGTGACCACGCGCGCGGCAGACTCCGCGAGGCGCTGCATCACGGCGTCAGGTGGGCCTTCGCCGTGCTCGCCTCCCACTACGACGTGGATCTGGAGCGGGTCAGCGAGGGGTATTGCCTTCCCGATGAAGATGAAGCTGCCCTGGCCGAAGTCCAGAGGCTTGACGCGGCCGCCGCGAGCCCAAGCGCGGTGCTGGCAACCACCTTCGAAGCAGAGATCCTCTCGCTTGCGTCGTCGTCCGAGGCCGGGCCGGATCTCGCCGAGGGTGGAGACGAAGTCGAGGGCGTGGCTCCTTCTCCGGGCGATGCCTGATTCTGCCGGAGCAGTTTATTTTGAATGCATATGTGTCTTTTGCGGCCGCCGAGGCCCAAACACTTTATCATCGTAATATAAGGTTGTCTCTCTTCTCCTCCTATTTTGCGTATCCGGACTGTTCGTCAGTAGCAGGATTGCTTACCCAAGTAAGAGTTATTTTTCGCGGTAGGCGACGAGGTGAGGTATCCGTATCCCAGAGGCGTAGGAGTCCCTCGGCTCGGTCGGCCTTGCCACTTACATGCACTCTTATTCGTTTCTTGGGGTCCTGTTACTGATATAGCCGGGAGACGCGAAAGTCGTTTTGATGGAAGACTTTTTTCGAGGAAAATTTTGACGCGGAGGGGGTTCCCCCCTTCTAGCCCCCGAGGGAGGGTCGGGCTTTGCCGAGGCAAGGCTGACCCTTCCTTGATGGTTAGACTTCATATGTAAACGAGGTATATGAACGACTTGAAAACATCTTAAGGGTAGAAACAACGTAGATGTCGGATGTTCCAAGCGTTGTTGTAGACCTCGCCTTGACTGTTGGCTAGCTTGTATGTTCCGGGCTTCAAAATCTTGGCGATGATGAATGGCCCTTCCCAGGGAGGCTTGAGCTTGTGCCGCCCTCAGGCATCTTGTCGTAGTCGAAGCACCAAGTCGCCCACCTAGAGGTCTCAGGACTGAACCCCTCGGGCGTGGTAGCGTCGCAGGGACTGCTGATACCGCGCCGAGTGTAGTAAGGCCATGTCCCGAGCCTCTTCCAGCTGGTCCAATGAGTCTTCTCGGTTGGTCTGGTTGCATCGGTCGTCGTAGGCCCTCGTCCTTGGGGAACCGTATTCTAAGTCTGTGGGCAAGATGGCCTCGGCCCCATAGACTAGAAAGAACGGTGTGAAGCCGTGGCTCGGCTCGGCGTTGTCCTCAGGCTCCAGACCACCAAGGGGAGTTCCTTCATCCATCGCCTGCCGAACTTGTGGAGGTCGTTGTAGATCCTCGGCTTGAGTCCTTGCAGAATCATGTCGTTAGCACGTTCTACCTGCCCATTCGTCATGGGGTGTGCCACGGCGGCCCAGTCCACCCGGATGTGGTGATCCTTGCAGAAGTCCAGGAACTTTCTACCGATGAACTGGGTGCCGTTGTCGGTGATGATGGAGTTCGGGACCCTGAAGCGACGGATGATGTTGGTGAAGAATGCCACCGCCTGTTCGGACCTGATGCTGTTTAGGGGTCGGACCTCGATCCACTTGGAGAATTTGTCGATGGCAACCAGTAGGTGCGTGTAGCCCCCGGGTACCTTCTGCAAGGGACCGACGAGGTCCAGACCCCACACAGCAAACAGCCAGGTGATGGGTATTGTTTGCAGAGCCTGAGCGGGTAGGTGCGTCTGCCTTGCGTAGAATTGACACCCTTGGCAGGTGCGGACAATTCTAGTGGCGTCGGCCACCGCGGCCGGCCAGTAGAAACCTTGTCGGAAAGCGTTTCCAACAAGGGCTCGAGGCGCTGCGTGATGACCGCAAGCCCCCCGAGTGTATTTCTTGTAAGAGCTCCTGGCCTTCGGCGATGGATATGCATCGCTGGAGGATACCGGAGGGGCTGTGGTGGTAGAGCTCCTTCTCGTTACCCAGTAAGACGAATGACTTGGCACGCCGCGCCAGTCGCCGAGCTTTGGCTCGGTCGAGGGGCAGCTCTCCTCGGTGGAGATATTGTAGGTACGGGGTCTGCCAGTCTCGATCAGGCAGGGCCCCATTCCGCTCTCCCTCGACGCGCAGTGCCTTACCCTCAGGGGCCGAGGGTGCCTCAGGCTGAGCTGAGGGCGCCTCGGGCAGGGCCGAGACCTTCTCGGGCTCGGGCGTGTCGTCGGTCTTGACTGAGGGTTGATGTAGGTCCCGGGAGAAGACGTTCGGGGGAACCGTTGTTCGCGCCGAAGCTATCTTTGCCAGCTCGTCCACAGTCTCGTTGTACCGCCGGGCGACGTGGTTGACCTCGAGCCCGTAGAACTTGTCCTTCAGGCGCCGAACCTCGTCGCAGTAGGATTCCATCTTCGGGTCACGGCAATGGGAGTTCTTCATGACTTGGTCGATGACAAGCTGCGAGTCACCGCGAGCGTCGAGGCGTCGGACCCCTAGCTCGATAGCGATGCGCAACCCGTTAACCAGAGCCTCATACTCGGCCACATTGTTGGACGCCGGGAAATGGAGGCGCAGCACGTAGCGGAGGTGCTTCCCGAGGGGTGAGATGAAGAGTAGGCCCGCGCCTGCCCCTGTTTTCATCAGCGACCCGTCGAAAAACATGGTCTAGAGTTCCAGTTGGATCGGAGCTGCCGGGAGCTGGGTGTCGACCCATTCAGCCACAAAGTCCGCTAAGACTTGGGACTTGATGGCCTTCCGAGGGGCGAACGAGATTGTCTCGTCCATGATTTCCACTGCCCACTTTGCAATCCTACCCGAGGCCTCTCGACACTGGATGATCTCCCCCAGGGGGAAGGATGACACCACAGTCACCGGATGAGACTCAAAGTAGTGTCGCAACTTTTGCTGCATTAGAATCACCGCGTACAGCAGCTTCTGAATTTGTGGGTAGCGGATCTTGGTCTCGGATAGTACCTCACTGATGAAGTAAACCGGCCTCTGGACGGGCAATGCACGCCCTTCTTCTCGCCTTTCGACCATGATCGCGGCGCTGACCACCTGAGTGGTAGCGGCGACGTAGATCAAGAGGGCTTCTCCGGCAGCGGGAGGCACTAGGATGGGTGCGTTCGTAAGGAGCGCCTTCAGGTTCCCGAGGGCCTCCTCAGCCTCGGGGGTCCAAGTGAAGCACTCGGTCTTTCTTAAGAGGCGGTACAGAGGTAGGCCTCTTTCGCCGAGGCGCGAGATGAAGCGGCTCAGAGCCGCAAGGCATCCCATGACCCTCTGTACGCCTTTCAGGTCCTTGATGGGCCCCATGTTGGTGATGGCCGCGATTTTCTCCGGGTTGGCCTCGATGCCCCACTCGGAGATGATGAACCCCAAGAGCATGCCTCGGGGGACCCCAAAGACGCACTTCTCGGGATTGAGTTTTACGCCTTTCGCCTTGAGACACTTGAAAGTTGTTTCAAGGTCGGAGAGGTGGTCGGAGGCTTTCCTCGTCTTGACTACGATGTCATCGACGTAAGCCTCGACGGTCCGACCAATGTGCTCTCCGAATACGTGGTTCATGCACCTTTGGTACGCCGCACCCGCATTCCTCAAACCAAATGGCATAGTAACGTAGCAGTACATGCCAAAAGGTGTGATGAAAGAAGTCACGAGCCGGTCGGACTCTTTCATCCTGATTTGGTGATACCCTGAGTAGGCATCGAGGAACGACAGGGTTTCGCACCTAGCAGTGGAATCCACGATTTGATCGATACGAGGCAGAGGGTAGGGAACCTTCGGACATGCTTTGTTTAGACCAGTGTAGTCTACACACATCCGCCATTTCCCTCCTTTCTTTCTCACAAGCACAGGGTTGGCAAGCCATTCGGGATGGAATACTTCTTTGATGAACCCAGCGGCCATCAGCTTGTGGATCTCCTCACCTATGGCTCTACGCTTTTCTTCGTCGAATCGGCGCAGAGGCTGCTTCATGGGTCGGGCTCCAGTTCGGATATCTAGTGAGTGCTCGGCGACTTCCCTCGGTATGCCAGGCATGTCCGAGGGACTCCACGCAAAAACCTCGGCGTTCGCGCGGAGAAAGTCGATGAGCACTGCTTCCTATTTGGGGTCGAGCTCAGAGCCGATCTGTATCTGCTTGGAGGCGTCGTTGCTGGGGTCTAGAGGGATGGACTTAACCGCCTCTGCTGGCTTGAAGTTGCCGACGTGGCGCTTCGTATCTGGAACCTCCTTGGGGAGGCTGTCCATGTCGGCGATGAGGGCCTCAGATTCGGCGAGGGCCTCGGCGTACTCCACGCACTCCATGTCGCATTCGTACGCGTGTCGGTACGTGGGGCCGACGGTGATGACCCCGTTGGGGCCCGGCATTTTGAGCTTGAGGTAGGTGTAGTTGGGGACGACCATGAACTTGGCGTAGCATGGCCTCCCCAGTACTGAGTGGTAGGTTCCTCGGAACCCGACCACCTCGAACGTGAGGGTTTCCCTTCGGAAGTTGGAGGGAGTCCCGAAGCAGACGGGCAGATCGAGCTGTCCGAGGGGTTGGACGCGTTTCCCGGGGATGATCCCATGAAAAGGCGCCGCGCCGGCATGGATCGAGGACAGATCGATCTGCAGAGCCCGAGGATCTCGGCGTAGATGATGTTGAGGCTGCTGCCTCCGTCCATGAGGACCTTGGTGAGCCTGACATTGCCGATGACGGGGTCGACAACGAGCGGATATTTCCCCGGGCTTGGCACGCGGTCGGGGTGGTCGCCATGGTCGAAGGTGATGGGCTTGTCGGACCTGTCTAGGTAGACTGGCGCCGCCATCTTTACCGAGCAGACCTCCCGTCGCTCTTGCTTGTGGTGCCGAGCCGAGGCGTTCGCCACTTGCCCACCGTAGGTCATGAAGCAGTCGTGGACCTTGGGGAACTCCTCTGCCTTGTGATCCTCCTTCTTGTTGTCGTTGTGGGCCCTACCACCTTCCGCAGGTGACCCGGCCTTGTGAAAGTGGCACCGAAGCATGACGCACTCCTCAAGGGTGTGCTTGACGGGCCCCTGATGATAGGGGCACGGCTCCTTGAGCATCTTATCGAACAAATTGGCACCTCCAGGGGGTTTCCGAGGGTTCTTGTACTTAGTGGCGGCGACAAGGTCCGCGTCGGTGGCGTCGCGTTTCGCTTGCGACTTCTTCTTGTTCTTCTTCTTGGTGCCGCGCTGAGCGGACGCCTCGGGGACGTCTTCCGGCTGGTGGCCCTGGGGCTGCTTGTCCTTCCAGAAGATGGCCTCAACTGCCTCCTGGCCAGAGGCGAACTTGGTGGCGATGTCCATCAGCTCGCTCGCCCTAGTGGGGGTCTTGCGACCCAGCTTGCTCACCAGGTCGCGGCAGGTGGTGCCGGCGAGGAATGCGCCGATGACATCGGAGTCGGTGATGTTGGGCAGCTCGGTGCGCTGCTTCGAGAATCGCCAGATGTAGTCCCGGAGAGACTCTCCCGGCTGCTGGCGGCAGCTTCGGAGATCCTAGGAGTTCCCAGGGCGCACGTACGTGCCCTGGAAGTTGCCGGTGAAGGCTTGGACCAGGTCGTCCCAGTTGGAGATCTGCCCCGGAGGCAGATGCTCTAGCCAGGCTCGAGCAGTGTCGGAGAGGAATAGGGGGAGGTTGCGGATGATGAGGTTGTTATCGTCCATTCCACCCAGCTGGCAGGCCAGTCGGTAGTCCACGAGCCACAGTTCCGGCCTCGTCTCCCCCGAGTACTTTGTGATGGTAGTCGGGGTTCGGAACCGGGTCGGGAACGGCGCCCGTCGTATGGCCCGGCTGAAAGCCTGCGGACCGGGTGGTTCGGGCGAGGGGCTTTGATCCTCCCTGCTGTCGTAGCGTCCCCCATGCCTGGGGTGGTAGCCTCGGCGCACCCTTTCGTCGAGGTGGGCTCGACGGTCGCGGTGGTGGTGCTCGTTGCCGAGGCGACCTGGGGCCGCAGGCGCCGTGTTGCGCATGCGCCCGGTGTGGACCGAGGCTTCCCGCACGAATCGGGAAGTCGCGGCGCGATGCTCTGAGGGGTACCCCTGCCTTCGGGAGGCAGAGCTTTCGGCCCGTCGGACCGCCGCATCTTCCAGGAGATTCTTGAGCTCTCCCTGGATACGCCATCCTTTGGTGGTTGATGGTTCCGGCATCGCGTGGAGTAGTATTGCTGTTGCAGCCAGGTTCTAGCCGACCCCACTGGAAGCCGGTGGCGGCCTTGCCCTGACGTCGTCGGCAATGCGGTGCTGGATGCCCTGGGGTAGATGACGCGCTTCTCCGGCCGGAGCTTGGCCTGCCCATTCCTGGCCGATGTTCCGCCGGAACTGCTCAAGTGTTCCTGCTCCCTTGTTGAGCTTGGCCTGCATCTCACGGATTTGCTCGAGCTGTGTGTCCTGACACCCCGCAGAGACTGGGACCACAGCTAGCTCCCGAAGGATGTCAACGCGAGGCGCAGGCCTAGGGGGATCGCCGTTTTCCGGCATACCAAGATGGTTGCCTTCGCCGGGACCCCCTAGATCGACGTGGAAACATTCACAACTTGGGCCGCAGTCCCCGTCGCCGAAGCTGCGGCTACCATCGGAACAATCAGAGAGGCAGTAGTTGCATGCGGTCATGAAGTCCCGCATGGCACTGGGGTTACCAAGCCCGGAGAAATCCCAACAAAAGTCGGGCTCGTCATCTTCCTCGGAACCCGAGGGTCCGTAGGTCGAGACGGCCGTCAGTCTGTCCCAGGGCGACCGCATATGGTACCCCAGAGGGTTGGTATATGCCTCTATGGAGGCTTCCACCGAAGCGAGGTCGCTTGGTGGGTCGAAGCTGAATCCAAAAGGCATGAGATGGGAATCGGTCGGTACCTCTTGGTCGACGGGCGGTGATGAAGTCGCGTCAGGGGCGGACTGCACCGTTGTCTCAGGTACGAGGGCGACGCCCAACAAGTCCTTCGCGAGCGTGCTGGCGTCGTTCGTCTGCTTGGGGTTGGCGTGTTGCGGGGAAATGGCACTCGTCTTCGTTCAGACGCAAGGTCGAAGCCCGACGTGTCCCCCGCCGGGGCGCCGACGTCGTCGACTTGCTCAACAGCCGACGAGGTGCCGCCTCCTGCTTGGCCATGGTTGCCCCGCCTCCTCCTCCGCCGGTGGGGGAGGTGACGGGACAAACCCGGATGTTGTTCTTCTGCCATGTGGCGAAGACGTCGTTGATTCCGCCGCCAGCGGGCGGGCTGACGACCGCCATTGTCGCTGTCGCGCGGCGGAGGAAGGAGTATCATGTCGTAGCTGCCGTCGAGGGACATGAACTCAAGACTCCCGAAATAGAGCATCGTCCCAGGTTGGAAAGGTTGCTGGAGACTACCCATCTAGAGCTTGACGGGAAGCTGTTCGTCAACACGCAGCAGGCCCCTACCTGGCGCGCCAACTATCAGCGTTTCGACCCCGGGGGGTCCCTGGACCGACGAGTAAATTGTCGCTGCATGTCCTAGCCCAGATGGGTCGGCGCGAGACGGGACACAAAGGGGGAGAACAGTAAGCGGAAACCGCGGCCTTCGCGTTGTCCTGTGCCCAGGGCGGCTGGATGCGCTTGCAGTAGGGGGTTACAAGCGTTCGCGTGGGAGAGAGAGAGAGAGAGAGAGAGAGAGAGAGAGAGAGAGAGAGAGCGAGAGCCTTATGCGTCGGCCCGTTCTCCCGCGTGGCCAACCTCTCCGTACGAGAGCCCTGGACCTTCCTTTTATAGGCGTAAGGAGAGGGTCCAGGTGTACAATGGGGGGTGTAGCAGTGTGCTAACGTGTCTAGCAGAGAGGAGGTAGAGCCCTAAGTACATGCCGTCGTGGCAGTCGGAGAGGTTTTGGCACCCTGTTCATGTGATGTCGTGGCCGTCGGAGGAGCGCTGGAGCCCTGCGGAAGTACAACTGTCGGGGCTGTCGGGTCTTTGCTGACGTCTCCTTGCTGACGTAAGGGGCTGGGAGCTGCCGTCTTCATGGAGCGTGCGGGGTGTCATCATTACTTTTTTGGAGCGAGCCAGATGGGACGCCGGTCTTGTTCCCCATAGCCTGAGCTAGCTAGGGGTAGGGTAATGATGGCCCCCTAGCGATGTGGCCGGTCCGGACCCGAGTTTGGGCGAGGTGGCGATTCCTCTGAGGTCGAGGTTGAGTCCGAGCCCTGGGATCGGGTGAGGCAGAGTTCGTCGTCTTCCGGAGCCGAAGCCGAGTCCGAGCCCTGGGGTCGGGTGAGGCGGAGTTTGTCGTCTTCTGGAGCCGAAGCCGAGTCTGAGCCTTGGGGTCAGGCAAGGCGGAGTTCGTCGTCTTCCGGAGTCGAAGCCGAGTCCGAGCCCTGGGGTCGGGCGAGGCAGAGTTCATCGTCTTCTAAGTCGTGGTTGAGTCCGAGCCCTGGGATCGGGCGAGGCGAAGTCCATCTTCCGAGGCCGAGACGGGGGCCGAGCCCTAGGGTCGGGCGAGGCGGAGCTTCCTATGTCGCCCGAGGCTGGACTTAGCTGCTGTCGACCTCACTCTAGCGAGTGGCACGGCAGTCGGAGCAGGGCAGGCGGTGCTATATTCCTGTCAGGTCGGTCAGTGGAGCGGCGAAGTGACTACGGTCACATCGGCCTTGTCGACTGAAGCGCGCGTCAGGATAATATGTCAGGCGATCCTTGCATTAAATGCTCCTGCGATATGGTCGGTTGGTGTGGGGATTTGGCCAAGGTTGCTTCTCTGCGAAGACTGGGCCTCGGGCGAGCCGAAGGTGTGTCCGTTGCTTGAGGGGGCCCTCGGGCGAGATATGAATCCTCCAGGGTCGGCTGCCTTTGCCCGAGGCTGGGCTCGGGTGAGGCGAGATCGTGTCCCTTGAGTGGACTGAGCCTTGACCTTAATCACGCCTATCAGGCCTTTGCAGCTTTGTGCTGATGGGGGTTACTAGCTGAGATTAGGAGTCTTGGGGGTACCCCTAATTATGGTCCCTGACAACTTCGTCTACCCGATGGACGCGATCTTACCTGAGCCCAGCCCCGGGTTGGAACAGTGGTCCTAGACGAATTCACGCCTCGCCCGAGGGCCTCCTCAGACGGCAGGCACCCCCTCGGCTCTCCCGAGGCCTAGCTCGGGCAGGCTTCGTCGAGAAGCAACCTTGGCCATACTGCCTCACCAACCGACCGCTTCGCAGGCGCATTAAATGCAGGGGATGCCTGACGCCGTATCCTAACACACGCGCCTTAGTCGGCCAGGCCGAAGTGACCGCAGTCACTTCGCCCCTCCTCTTTATTGTCCGATATGATAGGAAAACAGCGCCGCTCTCTCCGCTCTGACTGCCGTGTCAGCCACCCCGGCAACGACTGACAACAAGTCACGATCAACCACCGAGCTCAAGCCTCGGGCGCAACAGGAAGCTCCGCCTCGCCCGACCTCATGCTCCAGCCTCGGGAGGAGGTCTTCGCCTCGCCCAACCTCAGACTCCGGCCTCGGGAGGAGGTCTCTGCCTCGCCCGACCCCCGAACTCGGCCTCGACCCCGGTCTTGGGAGGAATCGCGTCCTCGCCCGACCCCGGCCTCGGCCACAAGAGAAGTCTCCGCCTCGACCGATCCTAGGCTCGGACTGACCGTGCTGATAGGGGATGCATCATTTCCCTACTCCTAGCCTGCTCAGGCTACAAGGAACAAGACCGGCGTCACATCTGGCTTACCCCGGTGACGGGTAATGATGGTGCCCCGCATGCGCCATGACGCCGGTGGCTCTCAGCCCCTTACGACAGCAAGGAGACGTCAGCAGGGTCCTCACCGCGCTGCCAGCTGTGCTCCTACAGGACTCAGGCACTCCTCCGGCGGCCACGCCATCACATGTACAGCGCCCAAGCTCTCCCCCGACGGCCACGTTGGCATGTACACAGGGCTTAGGCACTCCACTGCCGGACACGTTAGCACATAGCTACGCCCCACGTTGTACACCTGGACTCTCTCCTTGCCTCTATAAAAGGGAAGTCCAGGGCCACCCTGAGGGAGGTTCGCGTGAGGGAAGCGGCGTACGAGCCTCTCTCTCTCTCCCTCACGCGACGCGCTTGTAACCCCTACTGCGAGCGGCACCCCTGGTGCAGGATAATACAAGGTTTGTCCCACATCTTGTGTTCCATCCCGCGCCAACCCATCTAGGTAGGGACACGCAGCGACAATTTACTCGTTGGTCCAGGGACCCCCCGGGGTCGAAACACCGACAGTTGGCGCGCCAGGTAGGGGCCTACTGCGTGTTAACGAACACCTTCCCATTGAGGTCCAGATGGGGAGTCTTCAGCAACCTCTCCAGCCCGGGACGGTGCTCCGCTTCGGGAGTCTTGAGTTCATGTCCCTCAACGACAGCTACGACATGGTACTCCTCCCCCCGCGGCATGACGACAACGACGGTCTTCGACTCGCCCGGCGGCGGAGAGCTCTACGACAGCATCTCCCTTCGGCGAAAGAGGAGCACTCCGGTCGTCCCCGCCACCCTCCTCGTTGGAGGAGGCGGAGACAGGGCAACCATGGCCACGTAGGAGGCGGCACCTTGTCGGCTGTCGCACCAGAGTGAGTCAACGACGCCGGCACTCCCCCGCGGGACATGTCGGACATTGCCCTCGCACCTGAGGCGACGGCAGGTGTAACTTCCCCGCGACGTGTCAGCCCCAAGCGGACTGATGACGCTAGCACCCTCGCGAAGGACCTGCTGGGCGTTACCCTCGTACCTGAGATGACGGTGTGCACCGCCCCCGAAGCGACTTCACCACCGTCTAACGACCAAGAGGTACCGTCCGTTTTCCATCCCATACCTTTTCGGTTCAGCTTCGATCCACCTAGCGACCCCACAATGGTGAGCGCCTTCGTAAAGGCGTACCCAAACCTTCCGGGGTACCACATGTGGTCGACCTGGGACCTACTGACAGCCGTCTCTACCTTCGGACCGGTGGGCTCCGAGGAAGAGGACATCCCCGACTCCGGTTGGGATTTCTCTGCCCTCAATGACCCCGGTGCCATGCGGGGCTTCATGTCCGCATGTGACCACTGCCTCTCCGGTTGTTCTGACGATGGCCATGACCTTGACGATGAGGGTTACGGCCCAAGTCGCGAATGCTTCCACGTCGATTTGGGAGATCACAACAAAGGCAACCACCTCGGTATGCCAGAGGTTGACGATCCCCCTGGGCCCTCATCTCGCGTTGACATCCTGCGGGAGCTAGCTGTCGTCCCAGTCCCTGCGGGGGGTCAGGACATACAGCTCGAGCAAATCCGTGAGATGCAGGCCTGGGTCGACGAGGAAGCAGGCCGGCTTGTATAGCTCCGACAGAACATCAAACAGGAGTGGGCAGGCCGATCACTCACCGGAGAAGCCTGTCATTAGGCCCAAGACATCCGGCACCGCATCGTCGACAATGCCAGGGCAGCGCCGCCTCCGGCCATCAACGGGTCCAGCCAGGACCTAGCTGCAGCGGCGATGCTGCTTCGGGCCATGCCGGAGCCATCCACCACCGAGGGTCGGCGCATCCAGGGCAAACTCAAGAATCTTCTAGAGGGCGTCGTGGTTCGACGAGCCGAGAGCTCCGCCTCCCGTAGGCGAGCTGACCCCTCGGAGCATCATGCGGTGTCCTCCCGGCGCATTCGGGAAGCCTCGGTTCGTCCCGAGCGTACACGGGACGAGGCGCCCACCGCCCGGGAACGCCTCGGCAACGAGCACCACCATCTCGACCATCGAGCCCACCTCGACGAGAAGGTGCGCTGAGGCTACCATCCTAGGCGCGGGGGACGCTGCAACAGCGAGGAGGACCGTAGTCCTTCACCCGAACCACCTGGCCCGCGAGTCTTCAGCCGGGCCATTCGGCGAGCACCGTTCCCTGCCCGTTTCCGAGCCCCAACTACTATCACCAAGTACTCAGGGGAGACGAGGCCGGAGCTATGGCTTGCAGACTACCGACTAGCCTGCCAGTTGGGAGGGGCAGATGATGACAACCTCATCATCCGTAATCTACCCCTATTCCTCTCCGACGCCGCCCGAGCCTGGCTGGAGCATCTGCCTCCTGCGCAGGTCTCTGACTGGGATGATCTGGTCAAAGCTTTCGCGGGGAACTTCCAAGGCACGTATGTGCGCCCTGGGAACTCGTGGGACCTCCGAAGCTGCCGCCAGCAGCCAGGGGAGTCCCTCCGAGAGTACATCCGGCGGTTTTCGAAGCAGCGCACCGAGCTGCCCAACGTTACCGACTCGGATGTCATCGGGGCTTTCCTTGCCAGCACCACTTGCCGGGACCTGGTGAGCAAACTGGGGCGCAAGACTCCCACCCGTGCGAGCGAGCTGATGGACGTCGCTACCAAGTTTGCCTCGGGTCAGGAGGCGGTCGAAGCCATCTTCTGGAAGGACAAGCAGCCTCAGGGGGTGTCGAAGACAGACGCCCCTGAGGCGTTCGGCCAGCAGGGCACGAAGAAGAAGGCCAAAAACAAGTCGCGAGCGAAGCGCGACGCCGCAGACGCGAATCTCGTCGCTGCGGCCGAGCACAGGAACCCTCGGAAACCACCTGGAGGGGCCGACGCGTTCGACAAGATGCTCAAAAAGCCGTGCCCCTATCACCAGGGGCCCGTCAAGCACACCCTCGAAGAATGTATCATGCTTCGATGCCACTTCCATAAGACCGGGCCCCCGGCGGAGGATGGCAAGGGCCATGACAACGACAAGAATGAGTGTGGCAAGGAAGAGGGATTCCCGGAAGTCCATAACTGCTTCATGATCTACGGCGGGCAGGCGGCGAATGCCTCGGCACGGCACCGCAAGCATGAGCGCCGGGAAGTCTGCTTGGTGAAGGTGGCGGCGCCAGTCTACCTAGGTTGGTCCGACAAGCCTATCACCTTCGACCAAGGCGACCACCCCGACTTCGTGCCAAGCCCGGGAAGGTACCCGCTCGTCGTCGATTCGATCATCGGCAACGTTAGGCTATCCAAGGTCCTCATGGACGGAGGCAGCAGCCTCAACATCATCTACGCCGAGACCCTGGAACTCTTAGGGGTTGATCGGTCCGAAGTCCGGGCCGGTGCGGCACCCTTCCACGGGATCGCGCCCGGGAAGCGAATCTAACCCCTCGGATGGATCGACTTACCCGTCTGCTTCGGAACTCCCTCAAACTTCCGAAAGGAAGCTCTCACCTTTGAGGTCGTCGGGTTCCGAGGAACCTACCATGCGGTGTTGGGAAGACCATGCTACGCCAAGTTCATGGCCATCCCCAACTACACCTACCTCAAGCTCAAGATGCCGGGCCCGAATGGGATCATCACTGTCAGATCCACGTACCGCCACGCGTACGAATGCGACGTGGAGTGCATGGAGTACGCTGAGGCTCTCGCCGAGTCTGAGGCCCTCATCGCCGACCTTGAACGCCTCTCCAAGGAGGCGCCCGACGCGAAGCGGCACGCTGGCAACTTCGAACCAGTTGAGGCAGTCAAGTTCGTCTCTCTCGACCCCAGCAACGACGCCAGCAAGCAAGTTTGGATCGGCTCCGAGCTCGACGCCAAATAGGAAGCAGTGCTCGTCGACTTTCTCCATGCAAACGCCGAAGTCTTTGCGTGGAGTCCCTCGGACATGCCCGACATACCGAGGGATGTCGCCGAGCACTCACTGGATGTCAGAGCTGGAGCCCAACCCGTGAAGCAAGCCCTGCGCCGTTTCGACGAGGAAAAGCGCAGGGCCATAGGCGAGGAGATCCACAAGCTACTTGCGGCAGGGTTCATCAAAGAGGTATTCCATCCCGAATGGTTAGCTAACCCTGTTCTTGTAAGGAAGAAGGATGGGAAATGGAGGATGTGTGTAGACTACACTGGTCTAAACAAAGCATGTCCGAAAGTTCCCTACCCTCTGCCTCGCATCGATCAAATCGTGAACTCCACAGCTGGGTGCGAAACCCTGTCATTCCTCGATGCCTACTCAGGCTATCACCAAATCAAGACGAAAGAGTCCGACCAGCTTGCGACTTCTTTCATCACACCTTTTGGCATGTACTATTACACCACAATGCCATTTGGGTTGAGGAATGCAGGCACCACTTACCAGAGGTGCATGAACCACGTGTTCGGAGAACACATCGGCAGAACGGTCGAGGCTTACGTCGACGACATCGTTGTCAAGACGAAGAGAGCCTCCGACCTCCTCTCGGACCTTGAAACGACGTTCAAGTGTCTGAGAGTAAAAGGCGTGAAACTCAATCCCGAGAAGTGTGTCTTCGGAGTCCCCCGAGGCATGCTCCTTAGGTTCATCGTCTCCGAGCGGGGCATCGAGGCCAACCCGGAGAAAATCGTGGCCATCACCAGCATGGGACCGATCAAAGATTTGAAAGGAGTACAGAGGGTCATGGGATGCCTTGCGGCTCTAAGCCGCTTCATCTCACGCCTCGGCGAGAAAGGCTTGCCTCTGTACCGCCTCTTAAGGAAGGCCGAGTGCTTCACTTGGACCCCCGAGGCCGAGGAAGCTCTTGAAAACCTTAAGGCGCTCCTTACGAAAACACCCATCCTGGTGCCCCCCGCCGCAGGAGAAGCCCTCTTGATCTACGTAGCCGCGACTACTCAGGTAGTCAGCGCCGCGATCATAGTTGAGAGACGAGAAGAAGGGCACACGCTGCTCGTCCAGAGGCCAGTCTACTTCAATAGTGAAGTACTTTCCGAGACCAAAGCTCGCTACCCATAGATCCAGAAGCTGCTCTACGCAGTGGTCCTGACACGACGAAAGTTGCGACACTACTTCCAGTGCCGTGAGGCCTCAGGTAGAATAGCAAAGTGGGCGGTGGAGCTTATGGGCGAAACACTATCATTCGCTCCTCGGAAGGCCATAAAATCCCAGGTCTTGGCAGACTTCCTGGCTGAGTGGACCGACACCCAGTTACCAACAACTCTAATCCAGCCAGAGCTCTAGACCATGTACTTCGATGGGTCACTCATGAAAACAGGAGCGGGCGCTGACCTGCTCTTCGTTTCACCCCTCCGAAAGCACCTCCGCTACGTCATTCGCCTCCATTTTCCGGCGTCAAACAATGTGGCCGAGTACGAAGCACTAGTTAACGGGCTACGCATCGCCGTTGAGCTAGGGGTCCGACGCCTCGACGCTCGAGGCGACTCGCGGCTTGTCATTGACCAAGTCATGAAGAACTCCCACTACCGTGACCGGAAGATGGAAGCCTACTGCGACAAAGTCCGGCGCCTAGAGAACAAGTTCTACGGGCTGGAGCTCAACCACATCGCCCGACGATACAACGAGACTGTGGACGAGCTGGCGAAAATAGCCTCGGGCGAACGACAGTTCCCCCCGACATCCTCTCCAGATACCTACATCAACCATCCGTCAAGGTCGATGATGCGCCCGAGCCTGAGGAAGCCTCGGCCCATCCCGAGGCACCCTCGGCCGAGCCCAAGGTACCCTCGGCGGCACCCGAGGCACCCTCGGCCATCGAGGAAGAGGCCTTGCCCGTCGAAGAGGAATAGAATGGGGTCGCGCCAGATCCAAACTGGCAGGCCCCGTACCTGGAATATCTCCTCCGAGGGAGCTTCCCATCGACAAGACCAAAGCTTGGCGGCTGGCTCGGCGCGCCAAGTCATTTGTCCTGCTGGGTGATGAAAAAGGGCTCTACCACTATAGCCCTCGGGCATCCTTCAACGATGCATATCCATCGCCCAAGGACAAGGGCTGTTGCAAGAAATACACTCGGGGGCTTGCGGCCACCATGCAGCGCCTCGAGCCCTCGTGGGGAATGCCTTTTGACAAGGTTTCTACTGGCCAACCGCGGTGGCCGACGCCACTAGGATTGTGCGCTCCTGTCGAGGGTGTCAATTCTACGCAAAGCAGATGCATCTGCCCGCTTAGGCCTTGCAGACGATACCCATCACCTGGCCATTTGCTGTGTGGGGTCTGGATCTTGTCGGTTCCTTGCAGAAGGCACCCGGGGGCTTCACGCACCTGCTGGTCGCTATCGACAAATTCTCCAAGTGGATCGAGGTCCGACCCCTAAACAGCATCAGGTCCGAGCAGGCGGTGGCATTCTTCACCAACATTATCCATCGGTTCGGGGTCCTGAACTCAATCATCACCGACAATGGCACGCAGTTCACCGGAAAAAAGTTCCTGGACTTCTGCGACGACCACCACATCCGTGTGGACTGGGCCGCCGTAGCTCATCCCATGACGAATGGGCAGGTGGAGCGTGCCAACAGAAAGATTCTGCAGGGGCTCAAACCAAGGATCTACAACGACCTCAATAAGTTCGGCAAGCGATGGATGAAAGAGCTACCCTCGGTAGTCTAGAGTTTGAGGACAACGCCGAGCCACGCCATGAGTTTTACGCCGTTCTTTCTAGTCTATGGGGCCGAGGCCGTCCTCCCCACAGACTTAGAATATGGCTCCCCGAGGACCAAGGTGTACGACGACCAAAGCAACCAGACCAGCCGAGAAGACGCGCTGGACCAACTCGAGGAGGCTCGGGACGTCGCCTTACTACATTCGACATGGTACCAGCAGTCGCTGCGGCGCTACCATGCCCGAAGCATTTGGGCCCAAGGCTTCCAAGTGGGAGACTTGGTGCTTTGCCTGCGACAGGACGCCCGAGGGCGCCACAAGCTCACTCCTCCCTGGGAAGGGCCCTTCATCATTGCCAAGATCTTGAAGCCCAGAACATACAAGCTGGCTAACGACCAAGGCGAGGTCTACGGCAACGCTTGGAACATCCAACAGCTACGTCGCTTCTACCCTTAAGATGTTTTAAGTCGTTCATGTACCTCACTTACGTACACAAAGTCTAACCGTCAAGGAAGGGTCGGCCTTGCCTCAGCAAAGCCCGACCCTCCCTTGGGGGCTAGAAGGGGGGAACCCCCTCTGCGTCAAAATTTTCCTCGAAAAAATTTTCTACCAAAACAACCTTTGTGCTTTCGGCTTCTGTATTGATAGCGGGATCCTGAGAACGACGAGAGTACATGTAAGCGGCAAGGCCGACCGAGCCGAGGAACTCCTATGCCTCCGGGATACGGATACCTCACTCATCACCTTCCGCGAGAAGTAACTCACGCTCGGATAAGCGATCCTGCTACCAAAGAAGTCCTAACACTCGGGTAGAAAATGACTTTTGCGCTTTCTCGACTGTCCCAACAATGGAATCCTTCGACCGAATGAGAGCGCATGTAAGCGGCAAGGCCGATCGAGCTGAGGGACTCCTATGCCTCCGGGATACGGATACCTCACTCATCACCTTCCGCGAAAAGTAACTCTCGTTCGGATAAACGATTCTGCTATTGATAGACAAGTTGTGATGCTCGAAACAAGAGGAGAGAAGACGCAACTTTTTAAACACGACGATAAAGTGTTTAGGCCTCGGCGGCCACAAAAAAGCATGCGCATGCTACAGACAAACTGTTCCTGCAGGTTCTGGCACCGGCAGAGGGAGCAGCAGCACCCTCGGCGTTGATTCCACCCTCGGCGGAACCAGGCCCGGCCTCGGACGGTGACCCGGGCAAAAGGACCTCCACCTAAGGGAGGACACCAGCACAGCGCCAGCAGATGTCTTGGCCAAGCTCCAGCAACTGCTACCACATCTTCCTCGGCCTGAGAAGCCGCCATCTCCCGGGCCGACGAAGTCTCCTTCTGAGCCGACTCCGCGTCTGTCCGCGCTAGCACCGCTGCCTCCGGCTCTGGCTCATCGCAGAGCAGCCGAGGGTTCCAAAAACTGAGCAAGGGAAGCCTAGAGTGGCAAGGCCGACAGAGCCGAGGGACTCCTATGCCTCCGGGATACGGACACCTCACTCGTCACCTTCCGTGAAAGGCAACCGATGCTCGGTTAAGTGGTTCGGCTAGCCAACAGACAAGTCCTAGCGCTCGGAATGAGGAAGACACATAACTTCGTTCTCGAATACTCAAATGTTCATGCCTCGACAGCCACAATGAACATACACCGGCGCTCAAGGTGCCATTACAAACGAGACTCCAGTTCCGTTCCCGCAGGTATGAACAACCTCCATACCGGGGGGCCCGTGGGATGACGAACTCCAAGCGGCTCACCGGCAACCGCCCCGACAGCAGCGACAACGACCCCCGCTTCGGGCGGTGAAACAGCAGCAGCGATTACCTCAGGGCCGATGCTGCTGTGACGAGGCCCTCGCCCGCATCTCTGCTCGAGGGGCGAGGACAAGCCATCAAAGCCAAAGAGTCGGGGGTCCGAACACAGCTGGCACCGACGATCTCGTCGGTGGAGAAACCTTCTCCGGCTGCTGCCACCACAGCACCGACGGCGGCGTCAACCTGTCCACCAACACCGCACCAGCGAGCGCCGGCCACCCCAAAACGCACTGGCAGGTCCTCACTCCTGCCCCCGCCAAGGCCGCCCCAGAACACGAGCACCGCCCTCGCGACGCGCGACTTGCTGGGCAACCCTCTAGCGCGGCTGACGGCGCGAGGAAGACCTGGACGTGGCCGGCCCGTGTGCGGCACAATCACCGCCCGGACGAAGGACGGAAAGCTGCACCCTGTCCAGGAAGCAGCAGTTCGCCTTCCCCCGCATGGCTGGAGGAAGCCTCCGCAGGGCTGGAGGATGCCTTTCTCCCCAAAACACTGGGGGAAGAAAAGGGTTACCGGCCCACGCAGAGGCAACCCCTGGCTCAGCACTCCCTCCGCCTCAGTAAGGATGACGAAGATCCTTGAAGCTGAGGGCGGGGCGGAGGCCACAACCCAGCTTCCTTCTCCCCACCAAACTGCCAATTGGTGAGGGAATGCAGCCGGGCTGCACGACGAAAATCCTTGAAGCCGAACGATGGCTGAAAAGGTACCGATCTCCACGAGGCCGCGCTCCTCCAACGACAGCAAGAGCAAGGCGACGCTGGGGCACCCCATCCGGGGGCTCAAAAGGCGGAAGGGCGCAAGGCGTGAGGGGAGGATGAAGGCATGGCCACTGCCCAGGGGAACGATCCCCCTTTTATAGGCAGACCTCCTCGCTTGCACCCCTTAGCGTCACAGGCGAAGTCCCCACTGACAACCTCCAGGGTTCTCCCCCCACGACATGGGTGCTGGGACCCACACGTCATACGAGCTGAACCGAAGCACGAAGAAGGCGAACCGCCGCACGCAAGGCGTGTAACCGTCCCGTGGTTACAAGCACTCTCCCATCTTCGCAGAAACCGGTGGTCGAAAGGGCGGATTGCTATGTGACAAGCGTCCAACTGCACCACAACTGTGCGCCCCTTCGGCTCCGTCCACACCCGGTGGACCGGCGCGAAGGAAGCGGGCCCGCATGTCATGTAACCGGCGCGCCGGTTACGACGTGCAAGAAGCTCCACCGCCACTCACGCTAATGCTGCGCCTCCTCGACTGCGGGACCAGTACCGCGACTCGAGGTACCCCTGCGCATGACCCAACAGTGCCAATTAAAGGCGACGGCCATGGGTCCATCAGCCGCGGGGTAGGCGCGACGATTGGCATGGTCAAAAGTGGGCCGGCAGTAACTGCAGCGGCAGACGAACGGAGGCAGCAGTCAAGTCGCCTGCTGGCTCGCGTCCCCTCCTGAAGCGACGGGAGAGCCCTCCCTCACGGCGTAAAGACGACGTGCCCGTGCCCCGTTCCTCGAACGGCTCGCACGCGCAACGGGCGCCACGCGAATCGCCCATCCCGTCATATTAACTCCCCGGCGGAGCAGGCAACACCTCTGGCAGGCGAGGAGGGCGTCGCTTCATCTTCGCCATAATGACCGCGTCAAAAAAGGTGCGCCACTTTATTTAAAATTCATATCATTCCCCTCCTCCTCCTCCTCTCTCTCTCTCTTGCCACAGGGACCGGGAAAGGGGATGTCATGGAAGGAATCCTTCTCGGCGGAGGAAGCGGGCCCCGAGCCCTCCTACTGATCAGGGGTTCGAAGGCTGGCCCCTCGGAAGGGTTCGACAGCCGCCCCAGAGCGCCCGGGCTCCGTGCCCACTACTGATCAGGGGTTCGTAGGCTGGCCCCTCGGAAGGGTTCGACAGTCGCCCCAGAGCATGTAGAGTGAGGGATGACTCTGGGTACGTTCGATACATAACCAAGGCTCGGGCTACGCACCTGAGGTACCCTAGGACATTTCCGAGACCGGCGGGAACGATTTGTAATGGAATCCCACTAGAGGGAGGCATCGAGCCCTCGGACCCTATCGAAGGGGTCTAGGTCCGGCGAATCACCCGACCCCTAACGAACGGGGCACAGGCGTCCACTCGGATAACCCATTAGCAGCTCACTGGAAACACCATGTTCGGCGCCCTCCGAGGGCAACATGGCGCTTTCCCCCCTCCTCCTTGCGGAAAGGCGACGCAGGGGCGTAAATAAAAGTCGGGAAAGTCCTTGATCATCCTCTCGCTCCGTGCAGAGGCTCGGGGGCTGCTCTCGCACCTGGCTACGGCCAAACCTGTTGACAGCGTCAACAAACCAGCCTGATAACTTGGAACCCGACCACGCACCCGGGCTACTGCCGGGCCGCAAGAGGGAACGACCAGATCAGCCGAAGCACCATGAAAAGCATTCAGACCTCAGAGGAGTCAAACCACTCCTCCGAGGCTTCAGGGGCTACACCCACCAGAACAAGGCAAAAAACCGAGAAAGGCCGGTCCCCTCACCGAAAACGCGGCAGAAGCCTCCAAGGTAGTACCATCACTCCCTTCGAGGCTCGAGGGCTACTGTCGGGTACCATAATTAGGGGTACCCCCAACGCTCCTAATCATGGCTGGTTAACACCCTCAGACCAGCTGACGGATGCGGTTCAAGCCAAGACTTCGTCTACCCGAAGGACACGATCTTACCTGAGCCCAGCCCCGGGTTGGGACAGTGGTCCCAAACGAATTCACGCCTCGCCCGAGGGCCTCCTCAGACGGCAGGTGCCCCCTCGGCTCTCCCGAGGCCTAGCTCGGGCAGGCTTCGTCGAGAAGCAACCTTGGCCATACCGCCTCACCAACCGACCGCTTCGCCGGCGCATTAAATGCGGGGGATGTCTGACGCCATATCCTGACACACGCGCCTCAGTCAGCCAGGCCAAAGTGACCGCAGTCACTTCGCCCCTCCTCTTTACTGTCCGATATGACAGGAAAACAGCGCCGCTCTCTCCGCTCCGACTGCCGTGTCAGCCACCCCGGCAATGACTGACAACAAGTCACGATCAACCACCGAGCTCAAGCCTCGGGCGCAACAGGAAGCTCCGCCTCGCTCGACCTCACACTCCAACCTCGAGAGGAGGTCTCCGCCTCGCCCGACCTCAGACTCCGGCCTCGGGAGGAGGTCTCCGCTTCGCCTGACCCCCAGACTCGGCCTCGACCCCGGTCTCGGGAGGAATCGCGTCCTCACCCGACCCCGGTCTCGGCCACAAGAGAAGTCTCCGCCTCGACCGATCCTGGGCTCGGACTGACCATGATGATAGGGGATGCATCATTCCCCTACTCCTAGCCTGCTCAGGCTACAAGGAACAAGACCGGCGTCCCATCTGGCTTACCCCAGCGACAGGTAATGATGGTGCCCCGCGTGCGCCATGACGCCGGTGGCTCTCAGCCCCTTACGACAGCAAGGAGACGTCAGCAGGGTCCTCACCGCGCTGCCAGCTGTGCTCCTACAGGACTCAGGTGCTCCTCCGGCGGCCACGCCATCACATGTACAGCGCCCAAGCTCTCCCCCGACGGCCACGTTGGCATGTACACAGGGCTTAGGCACTCCACTGCCGAACACGTTAGCACATAGCTACGCCCCCCGTTGTACACCTGGACTCTCTCCTTGCCTCTATAAAAGGGAAGTCCAGGGCCACCATGAGGGAGGTTCACGCGAGGGAAGCGGCGTACAAGCCTCTCTCTCTCTCCCTCACGCGACGCGCTTGTAACCCCTACTGTGATCGGCACCCCTGGTGCGGGATAATACAAGGCTTGTCCCACATCTTGTGTTCCATCCCGTGCCAACCCTTCTGGGTAGGGACACGCAGCGACAATTTACTCGTCGGTCCAGGGACCCCCCCAGGGTCAAAACACCGATATCTTTTTTACACAATGCAAAAAAAGATAGGAGCTTAGACACATCATTGGCATTTCTTTCTCTTTGTCACGCTTTCTTCCTGTGAACATTAAACAATATGCCATACGTCAATACGTACACAACGTCATTATGTAATTATATCAGTGTAAATAACAATATGACTTACAGGTTAATCATGTCTTGTGTAGTTAACGGTACATTCTCTGGTCCACCATGTATTTCTGAAACAAAATCCATAATACAGTGTTGCAGAATCCTGCTTTCTTGCATCGCACTAAGGAACTCCATGTATTCTGGATCATGTGTCTTGTTGCACTGTAACTGATTCTTTTCTATATCCTTCCTAGAAAACTCATGATTATGTTCCAAATGAATAAGATCAATCCGCACTGAAATGATATTCTCTTTGGCATCGTCATAGATTTTTTAAGTTTCATTCCAGCTTTGCATTGTGTTCGCTTGGAACTTGTATTTCGCACTTTTGGATTATCATATCCTCTTTCGGCACGCTTGCCTTCCATTGAACAATTCAACCACTTGCAATTTTTTCTCTCCCTATATCTCTTCAATTAATGGAGTCGTCATGCAGTGCACATATATAAAAAATAATCTTACAACATGGTGAATTTCTAGGACTTCATAACTTGCACGGACTGTATAACTAATACATGTGTATTCGGTGAAATCATAACTTGCACGGACTGTATAACAAAGACATGGGTATTCCTTTGAACTTACATGGCTTTGGAGAATGTGTGGTGTGTCCTGCTCATGTTCACCAATTGTCCTCATGGGTATCCGCTGAGTTGTTCCCACCAAACTTGGATGAACTGTGTTGCTGTCTTCAAGAATTCCTGGCGCCG
Source organism: Zea luxurians (assembly GCA_029449295.1). Classification (NCBI taxonomy): domain Eukaryota; kingdom Viridiplantae; phylum Streptophyta; class Magnoliopsida; order Poales; family Poaceae; genus Zea; species Zea luxurians. The sequence goes on along the minus strand of JAOPSE010000016.1, from coordinate 33,212,447 downwards.
GTAACGTAGCCGGGGGAGTTACAGCATGCCGGCCATCGGTCGTACAGGGTGCCGTCGTCGCCGTAGCTTCTCCACACTGTTTCGATCCCCTGGTCATCGCCATTGTGTATGCCCTAACTCTCCCAGAGCTTTGAACAAAAGCGGCGGCGGCTGTGTGTAGCCCGTTTTTTTTGCAGCTATTCTCCTATACTCGCCTAAACCGTTCTGACCTATATTCATGGCATGATCCAATATCCTGCACGATTTGCTGCGTAGTTTGCATGTCGCGAGATTTACGTGAACGACACGTTACGATTACCTGGCTATTGTGTTACATTTCCATAAACATGGCTCACCCCAATGTGCGACCGCCCCATGTTCCCGGATGACGCATGCGACACCCCCACTACCCGATCTGACCACACACGTCGTGTCAGATGATTATCTATTTGTTATTAGTAATTTAAACAAGCATAAAAGTCGAACCACCTCCCGATCACGTCCAACTATGCCAATTTACACAGCCAATACCGGCAAAATATCCAAGCATAAACGCGCGAGCCACGTCTCCGTACCCAAGCCCCCCATGTTACCATTTACGCATCTGTTTCATTCAAATTCCGTATGCATAAACGCCCCACCTTGACTCGGTGCATACGCGCGGTACTCCCACCACCTGCCACGTCGTCTCGCGCCCGCACACCTAGCCTGGCCGGGGCTCTCTCTAGTAATGGAAGCCCTGGGCTTCCATTACCTCATCCCTATATATATATATATCACAAAAAATAAAGATGTTACGACATATTATGATTTTTAGTGTATATAGCAAATAAAACTAAGCTGTTGTAATTACCTGGAACGTGTACATGTTTATTTTATTGTTTACTAGTAGACATATACATATTGCAAAGGAAATTACGGTTTTACATCATCTACTAGGTGAGTGCCCGTGCGTTGCAACGGGAACATATAATATCACAATAACTTATGTACAAATGTGTATTATGCTGAAATGTATGTTATACTGTTATAAAAAAATGTTTTGTACATTACAATGGAAACATATAATACCACGATAACATAAGAACATATAATACCACGATAAATTATGTGTGTTCAACAAAAACATGCAATATTATGATAATTTATGTACAAATGTGTGTTATATTAAAATGAGTGTTATATTGTTACGAGAAAACGTTTCTCGCGTTGCTGGAGGAAGAGCTTGGCTCCTGAGTGGTATGGTCTTTCTCACGCTCTAGCTGCATGCTTTTGTCTATCGGAGCTGTCCGATTTTAGGTGATAGCAGTAGGCTGACAAGGTGTTGGTTGCTGGAGGAATTGTTGGAGAAACATCTCAATGGCATGCACCCTTGAATGGTAATACTGGGCCTATCACTCTTAGTGGCATGGCTGCAAGAATGGCATAGATGGAGCATGTCAAAAAAATTGGGTTCAGGACTACCACTCTTCCTGGTCTGTTAGTTGTGATTGAAAAACAGACTGATGGGTAGCCATAAGAAAATGCAAACAATTACTTAGGGCCTACGGGAATCCTTCGATCATTCTGGGATGCTAGTTCTGGACCTTCCTTTGTAGGAATTGGAGTGGAGTGAATGGTTGTTGTCCTGCAAGTAGCAAACCAAGATTAACAGTCAAGTATGAGCGATTTTTCTGTCACACCACATGCCAACGCCACCTAATAGAATTTAGTGTTTCTTGGATAAACCTTACAAGAATCACTATCAGTTCACCATCCTATATCAATTGACGAATCCTATTGGATAACTAATAATACATTACCCGGGTTAATAAATCTCATCAACTAATAAATGGCAGCGCCTGTGGATGTCCATCTCCTCAAAATGGGTGCTAGGGGCTTTTATGTATCTGTCAAAGATGCTCGCTATTCTGCAACCAAAAGAAGCAGCAATATATAGTATGGTATAAAACATTGTAAAACCACTGATGGGTACTCAGCCATATATAGCAATTTTTCAAGAAGAAATTAGATACCTACACAAAGGCTCTCCAATTGAGGACATATGCAGGTCTTGAGGAAGCTATAGATGGCAGCAAGGTTGGAGTTTGGCCATCCCGAACATGAGCTAATGAAGCTCCCTCAATACATGCAGGTTGCAAAATGGGCTGGAAGGAAATGTGTTGTCTTCTTCTAAATCACAAAAAGTTGGTGTGTATCTGAATCGTAGTATATCACTTCAACTCTGAATCACAGTAAAGCAAAAAAAAGAATACAATAATTTAACTATGTGATCCACAAAACAAACTTTAGAACTGAACATCGTGTACAAACTTTAGATTGATGTACAGTATTCAAATTTCAATTATACTATCATCTAGTAAAATGTAGCTTACAGAAGGCGCAAAAAATATCCTTTTTTATATTGATATTTTTCCTATGTCTATCATGCTATCTATTGCAGTTCATATTGGTTTTGGCATGTTAAAATACACGGTAACCATTAAAAAGAATCTAGAAAACAGAAATTCAAAGTGCAAACATAAGGCTATTGAAAAGCCACCAGTAATGATCTTTGAGTGTGTGACGGCAGCTCAAATATGGGTCTCCCTTACCATATAGGAAAATTTTGGTTAAGCAACAGAAGAAATGGTATGCTAAATGTGATTTCTGCATCTCCTATTTTGTGTATTTGGATACTTAGAAATGATATTTGTTTTCAGAGATAGATGGGTGTAATGAGTTCTATGCATGATTCTAAGTCAGATACAATATGTTCATATCTGAATCAGAATAGTAGTATAATGAACACCTAATGAACAAGCCTCATGAGCAAAAAAATGAGGAACCCAAAAAAAGTAAAACCAGTACAGTGCAGATTTCAGAAGTAAAAAAGAAGTCAAATTTATTCTAGGTTAAGATTTCAGAAGTAAAATACATGGGCGATTTATTTTGATTTGCAAAGAAGCAAACATGGAAGCACCTGCTGGTTTGCACTCCAGCAACAACACAGACTTCTCAGGAAAGAGCGCTCTTTATTAGAAAGAATATACTACGGAAAGGCCCTCCCCAGTCCCCCAGTACCAGGGGTAGCACCACCAGAAAGAACATACTGTGGAAAGGGCACTATTTATCAGTCACCAGCAGTCCAGCACTATGGTAAGAACACAAGAGGCCAAGAGACTGTGCCAGGTAGTGCGACGTCCGAATAACCGGTCATCACAGCAGCCCATGGCCATCAGTATCAAATGGTGATGAAAGATCTTGAGACGCATTGAAGACTCCTCTAGTTATTGCATATGCTACAAAATGGTGAGCCCCCACGAGCTTTCTATTGTAGGATACCGATGGAAAATCATTTGTAACCTCACAAATGCCAGAGTAGTGAGCAGGTACTGGATAACTATCAGTTGATAGATCATCTATAAAGCTAGAGTGGGTTGGATCTATTCCTGTGTCAATGAGGCCAACGATGACTCCCTGGCCCGCGAATTGCAGACCACATTCTTGCACTCAGGCTCATTGTGGCAATCTAAGGAATTCTGGGGTATGAGTTATTGCTATCCTAACTGAGTAATCCAGCATCAAATTTGTTACTTCTTTTCTCCTCAATAGCTTATCTGCCTTTAAGTACGAGTAGAAAACAAGTAAACTCAAAAATAGTTGGATAAATCCAAATAATCTTTAAATGAACTGGTAACTCCACAAAACAAGAATTAAGAAATGTAAAAATATTGTAGGAAGTCATGGGTAGACAAAAATGGTTATAAGCGTAAAAGGTGACATCAACCAGGGCAACATTGCAAATATCAACACTATATAAATTGTCATGAATTTCCTTATTTTTATAATATTGATTGATGCAGATTCCAATAACAAAAAAGTCTCCCAACCCCTTGGTGCTTAGTCTCATAGCCTTTTCTCCAAAAAGTAAAGTGCCCATGCTAACGATACAACAAATCTTAAAGGCAATAAAGTGAATACACATTAGCCCGTGCTAACAGTGCTAACAATACGAACCATACGCAAAAACGCACGTAGCGTGGCACCTTACAAATCTCATAAAGCATTTCTGATGTTAGCTTCAGAGAGATTGCTCGCTTTCAAGTTTAGATTTGACTTCAAAATTCTAGATGAACAAAAAACAATTAGCGATAATATACAACTGAATAACAAGTGAACATGAGCCTATGTTTTGAAGCAGAGTTTCGCTTAATACATGATCCTAGAGCAGCATGTTTTTGTCAATTCTTCTTTTAACTGAAGTGCATTAAACTTCTTGATACCAATAAGTAACACAAAATTTTACACAACTGAATTTTTAGAAAGACCGAGCAGAAAGAAATTACCTTGGCATGAGACTATTTGATGGCATCACTTTCCACACAAATGTTAGAGCACTACATTGATCATAGTAATCTAGCTGGCATCAAAAAAATCATGGCGATTGCGACAAGGCAGTTGACATCATGAACAACAATGATAAAATCTCAGGAATGACAAAAGGCAACCACTGAAACTGCCAAGAGGGGGGATATGGAGTTAATACTGAATGGCTATGTAAACGACAAGGTAATGGAAGTAGTATATCAGAAGTGAGGAAGCAATGACAAAATGTACAACCAAAATATAAGCAGTTCTTACTCAAAATCGGTGCCTAAACAATTATGTAATGCATAGCTATGCATCAACAGTCCAAATGTAAACATTCAGGGGCTAATAAACCAAAATAGTTAACATTGTAGAACATGATGTACTTACTACATAGCATAATGGTACTGACCCGTTACCAATGCCAATGAATATGTGAAGCTACATAAACATAACTACACAAGGAGAACGAATTAAATTGTTAATATTGATACATGGACAGTCAGAAATGACAATACAGAGTAATGGAACAGTCCAACAACATTTGAAATGTTCCTCATAAAAATTGTTGTGGTGTGGATACGCAACAACGAGAATACCAGTGGACAATACCAGTGAGCCACAAGTGACATGTCCTTTTCATCTGGTTGCATGTCCTTTTCATACTGGTCTTCATCCTCCATGGGAGATCTCTACAAAAGAAAAGAAAAAGAAATTTTTATTAAGCACAAGAGCAGTTTGAAAAAGGAAAAGGTATAGAAAAAGATAACAGGTAAGGGAAATGAATATTTCTCAAAACTGATTGGATTGTGGATCAATACTCATGTAGAATTCATGCAAGACACGAAGATAAACCACGCCTTCCATTCAGATTTCAGACATAACAATTCACAAGAAATGCTCTCATGGAAACTTAAAATATCTCAGATCCATATAAGAGGTGAAATACTGAAAGTTACAGGAAGACAAAACTGCGAATTTGCTGAGTTTATTCTCTGCATGCTAACCCGCACTTATGTTTTGTTAAAACTAACATACCATGCAGCAGATCGGTTATCTAGACATTGTATGTTAGAGAACCTCCAACACTATACAAGGGTTGTAACCACCAGTCAAGGGGGTAAGAACCTCCAACACTACTTGTTCCTCCAAAAAGAACAAGAAATACAAAATTAACAATCTAATCGGCTCGGTGTTGTCCTCAGGCTCCAGACCACCGAGGGGAGTTCCTTCATCCATCGCTTGCCGAACTTGTTGAGGTCGTTGTAAATCCGAGGCTTGAGTCCTTGTAGAATCATGTCGTTGGCACGCTCTACTTGCCCATTCGTCATGGGATGAGCCACGGCGGCCCAGTTCACCCGGATGTGGTGATCCTCGCAGAAGTCCAGGAACTTTCTGCCAGTGAATTGGGTGCCGTTGTCGGTGATGATGGAGTTCGGGACCCCGAAACGATGGATGATGTTGGTGAAGAACGCCACCGCCTGCTCGGACCTGATGCTGTTTAGGGGTCGGACCTCGATCCACTTGGAGAATTTGTCGATGGCGACCAACAGGTGCGTGTAGCCCTCGGGTGCCTTCTGCAAGGGGCCGATGAGGTCTAGACCCCACACAGCAAAAGGCCAGGTGATGGGTATCGTCTGCAGAGCCTGAGCGGGCAGGTGGGTCTGCCTTGCATAGAACTGACACCCTTCACAGGCGCGGAAAATTATAGTGGCGTCGGCCACCGCCGTTGGCCTGTAGAAACCTTGTCGGAAAGCATTTCCGACAAGGGCTCGAGGTGCTGCGTGGTGGCCGCAAGCCCCCGAGTGTATTTCTCGAAGGAGTTCCTGACCTTCGGTGGTGGAGATGCATCGCTGGAGGATGCCTGAAGGGATGCGGTGGTAGAGCTCCTTCCCTTCTCCCAGCAAGACGAACGACTTGGCGCGCCGCGCCAACCACCGAGCTTCGGCTCGGTCGAGGGGTAGCTCTCCTCGGTGGAGATATTGCAGGTACGGGGTCTGCCAGTTTTGATCAGGCGCGACCCCGCTTTGCTCCCCCTCGACGTGCAGCGTCTCGCCCTCGGGTGCCGAGGGTGCTTCGGGCTGAGTTGAGGGTGCCTCTGGCCGTGCCGATGATGCCTCGGACTGGGCCGAGGGTGCCTCGGGCTGGGTCGAGGGTGCCTCGGGCTCGGGCGTGCCGTCGATTTTGACGGAGGGTTGATGCAGGTCTCGGGAGCAGGCTTCCGGGGGAAACGTTATTCGCCCCGAGGCGGTACAGAGGCAGGCCCCTTTTGCCGAGGTGCGGGATGAAAAGGCTGAGGGCCACAAGACATCCCATGATTCTTTGTACGCCTTTCAAGTCCTTGATGGGCCCCATGCTGGTGATGGCTGCGATCTTCTCCGGGTTGGCTTCGATGCCCCGCTTGGAGACGATGAACCCCAAGAGCATGCCTTGGGGCACCCCGAAGACATACTTTTCGGGATTGGGCTTAACGCCTTTCGCCTCTTTGATGAACCCTGCCGCCATTAGCTTGTGGACCTCCTCGCCTATGGCTCTGCGCTTCTCCTCGTTGAATCGGCGTAGAGGCTGCTTGACGGGTCGGGCTCCGGCTCGGATGTCCAGCGAGTGCTAGGCGACATCCCTCGGTATGCCGAGCATGTCCGAGGGACTCCACGCGAAGACGTCGGCGTTCGCGCGGAGAAAGTCGACGAGCACTGCTTCCTATTTGGGATCGAGCCCGGAGCCGATCTGGACTTGCTTGGAGGCGTCACTGCTGGGGTCGAGGGGGACGGACTTAACCGTCTCCGCTAGCTCGAAGTTGCCGGCATGACGCTTCACGTCTGGCACCTCCTTAGAGAGGCTCTCCAGGTCAGCGATGAGGGCCTCGGACTCGGCGAGGGCCTCGGCGTACTCCACGCACTCCATGTCGCATTCGAACGCGTGTTTGTACGTGGGGCCGACGGTGATGACCCCGTTGGGGCCCGGCATCTTGAGCTTGAGGTAGGTGTAGTTGGGGACGGCCATGAACTTCGCGTAGCATGGCCTCCCCAATACCGCGTGGTAGGTTCCTCGGAACCCGACCACCTCGAACGTCAGGGTCTCCCTTCAGAAGTTGGAGGGTGTTCCGAAGCAGACGGGAAGATCGAGTTGTCCGAGGGGCTGGACGCGCTTCCCGGGAATGATCCCATGGAAAGGCACAGCGCCCGCCCGGACCGAGGACAGATCGATACGCAGAAGCCCGAGGGTCTCGGCGTAGATGATGTTGAGGCTGCTGCCTCCGTCCATGAGGACCTTGGTGAGCCTAACGTCGCTGATGACGGGTTCGACGACGAGCGGGTATTTCCCCGGGCTCGGCACATGGTCGGGATGGTCGGCTTGGTCGAAGGTGATGGGCTTGTCGGACCAGTCTAGGTAGACTGGCGCCGCCACCTTCACCGAACAGACCTCCCGGCGCTCTTGCTTGCGGTGCCGAGCCGAGGCGTTCGCCGCTTGCCCGCCGTAGATCATGAAGCAGTCGCGGACCTCGGGGAACTCTCCTGCCTGGTGATCTTCCTTCTTGTCGTCGTCGCGGGCCCTGCCACCCTCCGCGGGTGGCCCGGCCCTGTGGAAGTGGCGCCGAAGCATGACGCACTCCTCAAGGGTGTGCTTGACGGGCCCCTGGTGGTAGGGGCACGGCTCCTTGAGCATCTTGTCGAAGAGGTTGGCACCTCCAGGGGGTTTCCGAGGGTTCTTGTACTCGGCGGCGGCGACAAGGTCCGCGTCGGCGGCGTCGCGTTTCGCTTGCGACTTCTTCTTGCCCTTCTTCCTGGCGTCGCGCTGAGTTGACGCCTCGGGGGCACCTTCCGATGGGCGGCCCTGGGGCTGCTTGTCCTTCCGAAAGATAGCCTCGACCGCCTCCTGGCCGGAGGCGAACTTGGTGGCGATGTCCATCAGCTCGCTCGCCCTGGTGGGGGTCTTGCGACCTAGCTTGCTCACCAGGTCGCGGCAGGTGGTGCCGGCGAGGAACGCGCCGATGACATCCGAGTCGGTGATGTTGGGCAGCTCGGTGCGCTGCTTCGAGAATCGCCGGATGTAGTCCTGGAGAGACTCTCCCGGCTGCTGTCAGCAGCTTTGGAGGTCCCAGGAATTCCCGGGGCGCACGTACGTGCCCTGGAAATTGCCGGCGAAAGCTTAGACTAGGTCGTCCCAGTTGGAGATCTGCCCCGGATGCAGGTGCTCCAACCAGGCGCGAGCGGTGTCGGAGAGGAAATGGGGGAGGTTGCGGATGATGAGGTTGTCATCGACCGTTCCACCCAGTTGGCAGGCCAGACGGTAGTCCGCGAGCCACAGTTCCGGTCTCGTCTCCCCCGAGTACTTTGTGATAGTAGTCGGGGGTCGAAACCGGGTCGGGAACGGCGCCCGTCGTATGGCCCGGCTAAAGGCATGCGGACCAGGTGGTTCGGGCGAGGGACTCTGATCCTCCCCGCTGTCGTAGCGTCCCCCACGCCTGGGGTGGTAGCCCCGGTGCACCCTCTCATCGAGGCGGGCCCGACGGTCGCGGTGATGGTGCTTGTCGCCGAGGCGACCCGGGGCCACAGGCGCTGTGTTGCGCGTGCGCCCGGTGTAGACCGAGGCTTCCCGCATGAATCGGGAAGCCGCGGCATGATGTTTCGAGGGGTACCCCTGCCTTCGGGAGGCGGAGGTCTCGGCCCGCCAGACCGTGGTGCCTTCCAGGAGATCCTTGAGCTCTCCCTGGATTCGCCGCCCCTCGGTGGTTGATGGCTCCGGCATCACGCGGAGGAGCATTGCTGCTGCAGCCAGGTTCTGGCCGACCCCACTGGATGCGGGTGGCGGCCTGACCCTGACATCGTCGGTGATGCGGTGCTAGAAGCCCTGGGGTAGATGACGCATTTCTCCGGCCGGAGGTTGGCCCGCCCATGCCTGCCCGACGTCCCAGCAGATTGGCTCAAGCGCTCCTGCTCCCTCGTCGAGTCTGGCCTGCACCCCGCGGATTTGCTCGAGTTGTGGGTCGTGACCCCCCGCCGGAACGGGGACCACAGCTAGCTCCCGCGGGATGTCAACGCGAGGCACCTGCCTAGGGAGATCACCGTCCTCCGGCATGCCGAGATGGTTGCCTTCGGAGGGACCCCCTAGATCGACGTGGAAACATTCACGGCTCGGGCCGCAGTCCTCGTCGCCGAGGCTACGGCTACCGTTGGAACAGCCGGAAAGGCAGTAGTCGCATGCGGTCATGAAGTCCCGCATGGCACTGGGGTTGCCAAGTCCGGAGAAATCCCAACAGAAGCTGGGCTCGTCGTCTTCCTCGGACCCAGAGGGCCCGTAGGTCGAGACGTCCATCAGCCGGTCCCAAGGTGACCGCATATGAAACCCCAGAGGGTTCGGATTCGCCTCTGCGAGAGCGTCCGCCAAAGCGGAGCCGCTAGGCGGGTCGAGGCTAAATCCGAAAGGCGTGGGATGGGAATCGGTTGGTACCTCTTGGTCGACGGGCGGTGATGAAGTCACGTCAGGGACAGACTGCACCGTCGTCTTAGGTACGAGGGTGACACCCAGCAAGCCTTTCGCGAGCGTGCTGGCGTCGTCCGTTTGCTCGGGATTGGCGTGTCGCGGGGAGACAGCGCTCGTCTTCGTCTCAAGCGCGAGGCCGATGCCCGGCGCACCCCCCGTTGGAGTGCTGGCATTGTCGACTCGCTCGACGGCCGACGAGGCGCCGCCTCCTGCTTGGCCTTGGTTGCCCCGCCTCCTCCTCCGTCGACGGGGAAGAGGACGGGGCGAGCTCGAAGGTTGTTCTTCCACCACACGGGGAAGACATCGTCGATCCTGCCGCCGGCGGGCGGACTGTTGGCCGCCATTGTCGCTGTCGCCCGGCTGTGGAAAGAGTATCATGTTGTAGCTGCCGTCGAGGGACATGAACTCAAGGCTCCCGAAACGGAGCACCGTCCCGGGCCGGAGAGGTTGCTGGAGACTACCCATCTGGAGCTTGACGGGAAGCTGTTCGTCAACACGCAGCAGGCCCCTACCTGGCGTGCCAACTGTCGGCGTTTCAAGACCGGGGGGTCCGTAAGCCGACGAGTGAAGTGTCGCCGCGTGCCCCAGCCCAGATGGGTCGGTGCGAGGCCGAGCGCGAAGGGGGGGAAGTGAGGTGGCCGGAGATGGGCGTGAGAGAGGTGGAAATCCCGCGGCCTTCGTGTTCGTCCCGCGCCCAGGTCGGGTGCGCTTGCAGTAGGGGGTTACAAGCGTCCACACGGGGGAGGGAGCGAGCAGCCTCACGCGAGCGCCTGTCTCGTCCTCGTCCCCGCGCGGCCAACCTTCTCTAAGAGGGCCCTGGTCCTTCCTTTTATAGGCGTAAGGAGAGGATCCAGGTGTATAATGGGGGGTGTAGCAGAGTGCTACGTGTCTAGCGGAGGAGAGCTAGCGCCCTAAGTACACGCCATCGTGGCGGCCGGAGAGATTTTGGCGCCCGGTTTGTGTGATGTCGTGGCCGTCGGAGGAGCGCTGGAGCCTGGCGGAGGGACAGCTGTCGGGGCTGTCGAGTCCTTGCTGACGTCCTCTTGCTTCCGTAAGGGGGTCGAGAGCCGCCATCGTCAGGGTGCGCGCGGGGCGCCATCATTGCCTATCTGGTGGAGCGAGCCAGATGGGACGCCGGTCTTGTTCCCCGTAGCTTGAGTCAGCTTGGAGTAGGGTAATGATGGCGCCTCCTGTTGACGTGGCCGGCCTGCGCCCTAGGCTGGGGCGATGTGGAGGCTCCTCCGAGGTCGGGGTCGAGTCCGTCTTCCGCGGCCGAGGTCGAGTTCGAGCCCCTAGGTCGGGCGAGGCGGAGGCCGTTGGCTGAGGCCAGGGCGGAATTTGAGTCCTGGGGTCGGGCGAAGCGGAGTTCATCATCTTCTGGGGCTGAGCCCAAGTCCGAGCCCTGGGTCGGGCGGAGTGGAGTTCGCCGTCTTCCGGGGCTTAGCCCGAGTCCGAGCCCTGGGTCGGGCGGAGCGGAGTTCGCCGTCTTCCGGGGCTTAGCCCGAGTCCGAGCCCTGGGTCGGGCGGAGCGGAGTTCGCCGTCTTCCGGGGCTTAGCCCGAGTCCGAGCCCTGGGTCGGGCGGAGTGGAGTTCGCCGTCTTCCGGGGCTTAGCCCGAGTCCGAGCCCTGGGTCGGGCGGAGCGGAGTTTCCTATGGTGCGTGCGGCCGGGCCTGACTGCCTGTCAGCCTCACTCTGTCAAGTGGCACCACAGTCGGAGCGGCGCAGGCGGTGCTGTCTTTCTGTCAGACCGGCCAGTGGAGCGGCGAAGTGACGGCGGTCACTTCGGCTCTGTCAGCTGAGGGGCGCACGTCAGGATAAAGGTGTCAGGCCACCTTTGCATTAAATGCTCCTGCGATTTGGTCGGTCGGTGCAGCGATTTGGCCAGGGTTGCTTCTTGGCGAAGACAGGGCCTCGGGCGAGCCGGAAATATGTTCGCCGGTGGAGGGGGGCCTCGGGCGAGGCGGAGATCCTCCAGGGTCGGCTGCCCTTGTCCGAGGCTAGGCTCGGGCGAGGCGTGATCGAGTCCCTCGAATGGACTGATCCCTGACTTAATCGCACCCATCAGGCCTTTGCAGCTTTATGCTGATGGGGGTTACCAGCTGAGAATTAGGAGCATTGAGGGTACCCCTAATTATGGTCCCCGACACCGCCGTTAGTACCTCATGATATTTCTGATAATCATCTTGTAGTGCAAAATACTTACTCCGATTATGTCCATCTCTATTGTTTCTAAGAATTATGTCTTAACCATCCTCCTTTGCATATTTTCTTCTGAATTTGTAAGCTTCAATCTCAAATCTGCTGGCCCCTTTTTTTAGAATGAACCAAACCTCCAATATTCTCTTGATGATGCTTAACATACAGAGAAATGGTGTAACACAAAACAGTGCAATCCATTTCTTATTTTACTGTTTTCAATATTGAATCTATGTCTTGAATGAATTGCTAGCTTATCTAATTCATATTTACATTCTTAACATTTCAATTATGTCTTTCCAATGTTTGATATAGTTATGCCAGATTTTGCGGGAGTGTACAGCTTCTTAGGTAGTGTTTTCGATCCAAGTACAAGTGGTCATCATGCAGAAACTTAAGGAGATGAATCCAATTAACGTTGAGACGGTATGTCAGTCGTGGATTTGCCTTATTTCCCTTTGGATGTTGGTCTCTCCCAGATATCCCAAATAGATCAGGTCAACGAACAAACAGAAATCAGAATGCAATGCAACTTAACTGTATGGCCCTTGAAAAGATATAAAGGTCTTTTTCTATAAGATCTTAGAAAGAAGCATTTATAATCCAACTCAGCTCACAAAAATGTGGGGACGTAATGTATTGAAGCCAATTAGAAGAATGATATTATATATAAGATAATAAAGAGGATCATTGTGGTCAACATGCACAACACAAAATAAATATAGAAAGGTAATATAAACTGATCCACTTAGGGAGCATATTGCACCTTTGTTCAGTCAGATCAAAGGCTCTAAGAAGATGCATAAGTGTTAAGTTATGCTTAAAAGGGATGAGGGAACCCAACTGCAAAATCTGTACTTAGCATTTCACAGGGAAAAACATACTGCTAATATAAATTATATATTAAAAAATCAGTCACCTTATCATCTTCATCTTTTTCCAAGAAGGTAATCATAACAATAACCATTGGTGACCACACTATCTCACGATCAGTGCTTTCTTGCAGTCCCTTCCATTTCCCAAATAGTTCACCCGCTGGTAACACTGAAGTTCCCCTGCGAGAAAGCTCCTCTTCCAGCAATGCAACCAAGTCCCTGTGAAGTTTAACCCTTGTAGAACCCTTTCTTAATCAGGCAAAAGCTATTTTTTCACTCCCCCTCGGCCCCTCCTCTTTTCCTCTCCCATGAACCCTAAACCGCCCTATTCCCCACTCGATTTCACCATGGAAGCCGATGAGGCCTCGGTGCCGCCTCCCCCGCCGTGGATGCAGAACAAATCGGCCGCGGCCATCGAGGCCTCATCGGGCCTGCTTTCCGCCGCGGCCTCCCGCCTCTCCGCCCGCTTCCGTGCGCTCCCCTCGTCCCGCGACCGCCAAGGTCGACGCGTCCCTTGGCGTGCTTGGCGGGGCTTCGATTCTCCCGATGCGGCAGCAGCTGTTCCCCGTGGGCGGCGACCTCGACGACGCGCACGACTGGCTCATCGCCCTCAACGACGACCTGCTCAAGTGGTTCGGCGCCTCCACGGATGAGTTCAAGGCCCTACGATAGAAGGAGGAGACTTCCGGGCGGAGGACGATGCCGCAGGCTGGGGACGGGTTCTAAGTGGAATGCGAGCGTGCGGCTGGTGGCGAACGCGTGTAGGTCTGCGTCGAGGGAGGGCGGTGCGTGGACGGCTTCGAGGCTAGTGGGCAGGATCGGGGAGTGGGATTTTTGTGTGGGATCGGACGACTTAGATCACAGAAGGATAGAATGGGCGGCTGAGATCGTCTAACGGCAGAACGCAAGGGAGGCAGGCTACCCTTACGTTCTTAATAAGTAGTGTAGATTTAAATTGTACTGGAATTAAAGTCTATGTATGACCGGTGTAAGCAGATGATTTAAGAGCCTAGTTATTAGGATCAGACTACATCGAATATTAAATCAGTGAGATAATCGATTCACTGGGTCGTACGGTTAAGAATCTGTTGAACCGTCGTTTCAGTAGTTCTGGTTGTGAAAAGATTTACACACTTTACTCCTTATGCTTAATAGCGTTTTCTATTATCCACATAATTTTTACACCCAAAGTTCTAACTCGATTCTAGTATGACAATTCTAATAATGTAAATATAGAAAATATACAAGAGTATATGTGTAACACCCCAGGTGTTACCTTGGCTAGAGCCCACCTTGGCACTAAAAAGGCTGTGATCACAAGTAGTAGAGACTTAAGGGAACATATAAGAACCTTGGAGTTATTGAGTTAATCAAGTTGTAAATGGCCTAAGAAGTATTAATCAAACCCTTGCACACTTTTTACTTGGATAGAAGGGAAAAAGAACCCTAGGCCCTCCTAAACCCTATCTTCTAAATCTTGGTTAAAAGGGGGGGGGGAAGAGTGTGTGAACAATGTGCAAAACACAAGTGATCCTTAGCAAAACCCTAAGCAACTTGATAACCATCAATTAGGGGAGGATAATGTTACAGAAAGACCCCTGGAGAAACCCTAAATCAAATCTCCAAGTAGAGAGAGAGCTAGAGCTCTCCATTTCTCTCTAAGTGTAGAATTAACCCTAAATTAAAGATCAGTTGTGTTCACCTAGCTAATAGCACCAAAACCCTAGGGTCTAAATAGCAAAAAGGAGCCAAATTATCTAAGGAACCCCCTGGAAAAAGTGGAAACCGAGACTTGGACGTTTGATAGGTTTTGACATCAGTTTTGTCGCGGTGTGGGCAGTGAGACAAACCAAACTTGGCGCCTGTTTATCTCCTGACCTAGGGCGTATCCTCCCTTGGAACTTACATGAACTAGGTAGCCCTAGGTGCAGGGAAGAGATCTCCCACAGGCGACATGGCAAGATTCGTACGCTTGGCCGCTCAGCAGAGCGAAGAACACGGGCAGAAGCCACGCGCCACGTGTTCGACGCGCTCTGAGCTCGCCAGAGCACGCCCGCGCGCGCGCCCCGCGTGCCCGCGTCGCGCCAAACGGTCAAGCCAGCGCCCGGGTCCGCACCCGCGCCTATAAAACCCTCCCAAGCTTCGACCGTACCCTTCCGCACCCACCTGACCCTCGCCGGAGCTTGGTTCACCGCCGTTGGCCAGTGCGCAGCTTGTCCGCGGCCACCCAGTCCCCCTGCCACCATAGACCGGCCCGCCCAGCCATTTCCAGCCCCGTCCAGCCCTCGGAGAAGACTGTGCACCCCTCCGTGAGGCTCCCCGAGCGAGGAATCGGAGTTTGCTTCGCCAGAGAGGCCGGCCCAAGGTCGCCGGAGCACTAAACCTCGCCGGAGTACGTGGACCGGGTAATCCACTCAGCCATTCTTCGATTCTTTGTGCACACGTTCACTACGTCACCCCATGAAGCTCACCGTGCCTTTTGGATTGGACCAGCTCGCCGTAGTTTGGCCGGTACACACGCCGCCGACGAGCTCGCCCGCCTGCGCACGTGGACCGAGCAGCTCCGACCACCTCCGGCGACGACCAGCACATCGACGTGACCGTCGCGACCTCCTGAACATCCCTGACCCCCTCGCCGGACCTCCCTCGCCGCCGGTAAGCCGCGCCGTCCTTTCTTTCCTACGGCTACTGTTCTGTTTAGGGGAGGGACCGCGGGTGTGAAGGAGAGAACCCTGGGGGGGTTAAGTGTAAAGTCAGAGACTCACATGAATAGTGGCCCGAGGGTAGATCTGCGAGATTTGAATCAGTTTAACCCCAGGGGTCTCGGCGCAAACTGTTTTTCCAGTAAAGCTTAAATAAAATCTGATTTAAATTCAAACAGAAACTTTAAAAACCCATAACTTCTGTTTGGTTTATCTAAATTTGGTCAAACTAATTTTGCCAGACTCTAAATAATGTAACATGTCTAAGAAAAATATAAAACCCCATAAGTACTAGAGAAAAATATAAGGGTCTGATTTATTTTCAGTTTTGGCCAAAAGCTTAATAATGGCAAGAAAAATGGTTGTACTATTTAACTAAGGTTAGAAAAATTTAGAGAAGTTATTGTCTACCTACTGACCTAGTTAAAAATGTTAAACCTCTCTGTCCATTACATTAAGTTAGTTTTAACCCCTTATTCTAGAATATGCTCAAGTTTAAGGAAAATAGAAAAAGTGATGTAAATAATGAACCAGAGAGCACCCCTATTTTTGTTGAGATACTTAGTCAATGTAGTTCACTGGAAAAATATATCATACCCTGTTGTAGTGACAGATAAGCAAGATACCTTTTAAATGAAGAAAATGGGGATAACTTAGAAAAACCCTACAAAAATACCCCTAAGGTGAAACCTCCCCAAACCCTAGGATAACTAATGTGTTGATAATAAGAACTTAAGAAAAATCTGAAATCTGTTGTTTGATATTTTTCAAATGACAAGTTAGTTCTAATCACTCTTTTTGCACCAAAGTTTAGAAATTCACCATTAATTAACCACCATGTTGATCTCTGCCATTTTTGGTACAAGAGCTTTTTATCACTACTAGAGGCCAACAAAAATAACCCTTAGGTCAGAACCCACTTTAATAAAGGACTTGCAGGGTAAAGTGGCCCATTTTGCCTAACTATTGTTATTTTTGTTTAAAGCCTAGCTTTTGTACTTTAAGCCTCAAACTCTTAAAACAAGCTAAAATAGCCAATGACAACCCACTGTAATTTCTACAAAATTTTTGGAAATTTTTAAACTACTGTCATAGTTCAAACCCCTACTAGAAACCCTAGATGGAAATTAAGAAAGGAAAATGGATGATGGAATTTAATGTCTTCCTAGGACCTTTATAATTGTCCACTAAAACCTATAAAGGCAATACAAATCCAATATGTTATCTTAAAGAAAACCTCAACCTAAAAGGTAATAAGTCTATGTATACCACTAAAAGACCCACGTAGCCAAGGAACCCTAAGTTAATTCTTGACCTAATTTTAGTGGCTTAATGTTCTTAAATCTTGCATAATCATGACATACATGTTCATTGCATTTCAATAGACTGTAATCTTGCTGACGGAGAGTACGTCCTCGTGCCGGAGCAAGGAGCTGCCCAGGAGGTTGCCCCCGACCCAGCACCAGAGCCTGCCCCAGAGGACCTGCCTGCCACTGCTTTGGAAGGCAAGCCCCGGTTTTATGCATAACCGTATATATATATGCTATTTTACTACACTTAATGTTTGTAGGCTTGTACTGTGCACTTAAGTGTAGGAGTTGTTTGGAACCTTAGTTGCATGAACTCAGGATTTCCTTTTGAGATGGATACTAGTATGCTAGGTCGAGTAGCTGCTTTATTAATTAGGATCTCGGTAGAAGTCGAGTGATTTTTCTAGCACTCGCGCGAGGTCAGGAATTGGCTGTATCCACTTTCTTATCATAATAATGTTGGTTTGTGGGCAACAATCCATGGGGATTGGTTGTTCACGGGATAAAAAGTTGATTAAGGATTAAGGTGTGGTACCGTGAGTCAAGCGTTTGAACGTACTAAACATATGCCGAGAAATATGGTAAATCGGTAAGCCTAGTACCTGATTGAACCCGGCAGTGGACATACCTCCTCACGCGACCTGAGACGTAGTCTCCCATTCCGGTTATGGTGGGTACAAGTGCGGTCACTGCACGACGGCCAGTCGGGGTCAGTGGGGCATTGTACGCCAAGGCGGTGAGCCCTGATCTGCTGACGGGGAATCGATGGGGACGGTTGATGTGTGTGGGGACGGAGTGCCCCTACATGTCGTGTGTTTAGGTTTACCTTGCAAGGATAAAAACTCGATTCGAATCGTCTGCTTCTCGCAGCTAATGAGACTGCTTGATCCATGCTGCTACATTGAGTAACAAGTGGAACTGGTTGAGATGATACAAACTGTTGATTGCTAATAATGCTTGCTACTGTGTATGAATAGATAGTACACCTTTAGCCTTAAGAGAGTCACACTTAATTTTGATTAAATTAAAATCTTGATTTAGAAACTCAGCTAGTGCTTTTGGCAACCAAACCCCACAGCCAAACAGCTGCATGTCTAGAGGTAGAGGAGTATAGACTCCTCACACCGGGTAAGTCTAGCTGAGTATTAGTATACTCAGCCTTGCTTGTGGCATAATTTTTACAGGTTCTCTGGAGGACATGGTTGCTGGCGTGACTTGGCCATCCACCCTGCCACCGGGTTGGACTGTCGAGTGGGACCCTGCCTCGGCTGAGGAGGAGCATGAGGAGTGATGGGATAGGCTTCCCCACCTCTCCATTTATTTATCGTTAGTTTATTTCCGCTGCACTCCAAAAACAATGATGGTTACTTTTGCGAAAACTCCGATGGTGACAATGGTGATGTAATAATTTAATACTCTTCCATGCCTGGTTTTATGCTTTATTGTATTTGCTCTGTGACTCACCATCGAGTGAGACTGTGGTACTTGATCCTGTCAGTGGCCGTGTCGGACTAGATCCGAGGGATTGATGGGTTATTCCCATTTAAGTGTGGTCTAGCCTCTAAGGTCGGACTTAGGCACTTAAGTTGGAATAATTCGGGCAGTTCCGCCACAGCTGGTATCGGAGCTTGTACCACCACAGAGGAATCAATAAAACATGAATACCATCCCTTTTCTAAAAGTAAAACTTGATAGAAACAATGTTGGATAGATAGTAGGGCGAGCAGGATAGACCCAGGACGTGAAGCCTTAGGACAATAGAAGGGTAGCTAGGTGGCTAAGTGGCTAGGCCCTACAGGCCACTTTTACAGGATGGGAGTTCTTCCCTGTTCCTTTTATTCTTCTTGTGAGGTCGTTCAGGGCGAGCATGCATGCATTCTTAATTAAGTGAATGAATAACTAAGTAAAAAGGACTTAAAAGTGAGATAGCAGCCAACTAGGTCCCCAATGCCTTTTTCTTTTAACTAGAGGCAGGCTGAGTTTTGTTTTCCTTGTTCTTTTTGTACTTCTTTTTCTTTACTTACGCTTAACCATGCATAGATGACCTCCCACGGATCCTCCGAGGATGGAGATGCACTGACCCACACTGACGGACTTGCACGAGAGGGTTTTCCCCGCATCTTGTGGGAAGTACTTCAGGGGGCAGGATATTTGACACCCCCTCAGTACGCGGTGCAGCAGTTCGAGAAGCACCGGGTACCTCGCTGTCGGGTGAGGATGACTTTGGAGCCTCATCCCCTGCAGGCAGGCTGGCGTTCACTGGACTCCGAGTCCTATGGATACCGGGCTGAGGACACTATTGAGGCTATCGCTCTGCATGGACTGACTACCTTTTGCGGATTCCATCCCTTGGAGCTGGCTACCCACCCCATTGGGTTGTTCCCTGCGGAAAAGGAGGACGACCCGATGTGGAAGGATCGGGTGGAGCATGCCAAGGACATCTGGGCTCTCTACCCGGGCCACACCGCTCACTTGTCCGTACGATGCATGAACGCTCTGTATCGTCTGCAAGTGATGCGTGGGGAGGCTATGTCCCACCTGATGGCATTACTGGAGGCCACCAAGATCACCCTGGACAACAGGGAGGAGCTTGTGGTGGATTTATCCCAGGAGCTGGTGGAAAAAGATTTACAGGTGGAGCAGCTGACTGACGAGATTCATGAGTTGGAGGAGCTAGTGGGCACCAGGGAGAATACCATCGAGGTTCTCGAGGATCAGCTCCTCAACACCCAGCAGCAGCTAGCAGAGGCTAATGCGCATCTGGACATGCATCACCAAGAGATCCATGATGCGGAGACTGACGAGGACGTTGACATCGAGGGAGGAGACGAGTCTGCCTCCAGTGTAGACACCGCTGGCTCAGGGAGACCACCTTCCCCCGAATCCAGCGTCGCCTCGTTCGCTCACTAGATGCCAGACTAATACTAGAAGTTGATGATAGTTGGACTCCTCACCGCTAGCTTAGCTTTTGCACCCTTAGGGTACTAGGCTAGGTAGAGTTGAGTCTTTTGATCCTTGATGTAACCAGTGTTAAAACTCTTTTGGATGTTTAGGGATGATTAATGGTAATTTAAATTTGGACGGAAGGATTATGTTTTCGTTGTTTTATTTGGAATCTATCAAATTACTTTGACTCCCCTACCATGTTCGAACCTTAAGCTTGGAGATGTGTTATTGAGCAACCATATGACTTTTTCAGATGGCTGGGAGAGAGCGCCGTGGTCAGAATGAGCACGTTCCTCCACCGCCCCCGCCTCCCACTCTGCAGGAGCTCATGGCCCAGCAGAATGAGATTCTGAGGCAGCTAGCTCAGCGTCAGCCACCACCTCAGCATTATGGTGGAGACCATCAGCGTCACCCCGTCGCTGCTACTTACCAGGAGTTTCTCAGCACCCAGCCACCATTGTTTACCAGGACGGAGGACCCACTGGATGCAGATGTGTGGTTGAGGGTGGTAGAATCCAAGTTCCCACTACTCCATGGGGCTTGCTCAGAGGTCACCAAGGTCAGGTTCGCCACCCAGCAGCTTCGCGGACCCGCAAGGACTTGGTGGGACCATTTTCTTGCTATGCAGCCAGATGGTAGAGAGGTGGAGTGGAGGGAGTTCAAGGCCGCTTTCAGAGGGCATCATATTCCCGCTGGCATCATGGACCGGAAGCTCAATGAGTTTCTGGCACTCACTCAGGGCGGCAGGACAGTGTTGCAGTATGCCCAGGCCTTCAATGATTTGTGTCAGTATGCCGGATACCATGCGGATACGGATGAGAAGAAGCGAGACAGGTTCAGGAGGGGGCTCAGCACCAAGCTCCGTGACCGTCTCAACACCGTCAGGGCCAACAGTTACAATGAGTTGGTCAACATGGCTATCTCCCAGGAAGACTGCATCTTGGCTCGACAGGCGGAGAAGAAGAGGAAGACTCCTGTGGCAGGACCCTCGTCTCAGCCACAGCGCTTCAGGATTGTGTCTGACTCACAGAGCAGGGGACCTCAGCAGCAGCAAGGAAGGTGGGTGATCAGGCCACCGCAGCAGCAGCAGCAGGCACCCAACCGTGCCCAGTTTCCAGCTCAGAGGAACAATCAGCAGCAGCAGTACCGCCAGGCCAATGATAACAGGTGTTTCACTTGTGGCAGCACTGGGCATTATGCCAAGAATTGCCCCAAGAATCAGCAGAGGCAGGGGCAGAATGTTAACCAGAACCAGGGAAAGAGGCAGAAAGTGCAAGTGAGGCAGGGCAAGCTGAACTTCACTACAATGGCTGACATTCCAGAGGGAGCACCCGTCATGACTGGTATCTTTACAGTTTTAAATTTTCCTGCTATTGTTCTTTTTGATTTTGGTGCTTCACATAGTTTTGTCAGTGCCAAATTTAGTGTCAAATGCCAGTTGCCTTTCCATCACACCAACGGGGCTATTACCATTTCAACCCCAGGAGGCAGGATTGCCACTAATCAAATCAGCAGGCATGTACCCATAAAGTTTGGTAGTTTGATAGTTAAAACTGACCTTCTTATCTTGGGACTGGATAGTGTGGATATCATCTTGGGAACTGATTGGTTGGCCAAACATCAGGCAATATTGGATATTGCAGCCAGAGCCATTGAAATTCATTCCCCTGCCTATGGCGAGACTATTTTGTATTTACCCAACCGGGGTGGTACCCGGTCTTGTGCCTTTGTTATGGCAGAATCTCCAGTAAGGAAGATCCCAGTAGTCTGTGACTACCCCGATGTCTTTCCGGATGAGTTGCCAGGAATGCCACCTGACAGAGATATTGAGTTTGCCATTGAATTGCAACCCGGGACTGCTCCTATCTCCAAGAGACCTTATAGGATGCCTCCCGCAGAATTGGCAGAAATGAAGAAACAATTGCAAGAATTGTTGGACAAAGGATTTATTCGTCCAAGCACTTCACCATGGGGATGTCCCGCCTTGTTCGTGAAGAAGAAGGATGAGAGTTTGAGGATGTGTGTTGATTACCGCCCTCTCAATGCGGTGACTATCAAGAACAAGTACCCGTTACCCCGCATTGATGTTCTGTTTGATCAGTTGGTAGGAGCTAGGGTATTCTCCAAGATAGACCTTCGCTCGGGCTACCATCAGATCAAGATCCGTGCCAGTGACATTCCCAAGACGGCTTTCTCTACCAGATATGGGCTCTATGAGTTTTTGGTAATGTCCTTCGGGCTAACCAATGCCCCGGCTTATTTCATGTACTTGATGAACTCAGTATTCATGCCAGAGCTGGACCAGTTTGTGGTTGTCTTCATTGATGACATTCTGGTTTATTCCAAGAATGAAGATGAACACACGGAGCATCTGCATATTGTGCTTCAAAGACTTCGTGACCATCAGTTGTATGCTAAGTTGTCCAAGTGTGAGTTCTGGCTGAAGGAAATAAAATTCTTGGGTCACACAATCTCTCAGGATGGGATATCAGTTGACCCTGAGAAGGTGCAAGAAGTGATGGACTAGAAACCTCCAGCTACAGTGAGGCAGATTCGGAGTTTTCTGGGATTGGCAGGGTATTACCGGCGATTTATTCCGGATTTCTCTAGAATTGCCAAGCCAATGACTGAACTGTTGAAGAAAGGGGTCAAATTTGAGTGGAGCCAAAAATGTGAGAATGCTTTTCATACCCTGAGGCAACAATTGACAACAGCTCCAGTGCTAGCCCAACCCGACAACACCAAGCCATTTGAGGTTTATTGTGATGCTTCTGGTACTGGATTGGGCTGTGTGTTGATGCAAGAGAACAGAGTGATTGCTTATGCTTCCCGAGCACTCAGACCCCATGAGCAGAACTACCCGACACATGATTTGGAGTTGGCAGCAGTAGTTCATGCCCTCAAGATCTGGAGACACTACTTGATGGGAGCTCACTGTAACATTTACACTGATCACAAGAGTCTCAAGTACATTTTCACTCAGGCAGATCTGAACATGAGGCAGAGGAGATGGTTGGAATTAATCAAGGACTATGATTTGGAGGTGCATTACCATCCTGGCAAGGCAAATGTTGTGGCAGATGCCTTGAGCCGAAAGGCCCAATGTAATTGCATGAACATGGATGCAAGAATCACCACCTTGTGTGATGAGTTGCGCAAGCTGAACCTAGAAGTTGTTCCTTCCGGTGAATTGAGGTATATTGCAGTGGAGCCCACATTGCAAGAACAAATAGCTCAGGCACAGTTTGGGGATAAGGGAGTCCAGGTTATTAAAGAAATGATCAAGCTGAAGGCAGAGAAATACAAGTGTTTCCGCCAGGACAGCAAAGGAATTTTATGGTTTGAAGACCGATTGGTGGTTCCAAAGGACCCAGAGCTCAGAAAAAAGATATTGGATGAAGCTCACCTTTCTAAGTTCTCCATGCACCCTGGTAGCAACAAGATGTACCATGATCTCAGACCTCTTTATTGGTGGACCAGGATGAAGAGGGAAATTGCCAAGTACGTTTCAGAATGTGACACTTGTCAGAGGGTAAAAGCTAGTCATCTGAAAGCAGCAGGCCCTTTGCAACCCCTTCCCATACCCTCTTGGAAATGGGAGGACATTTGCATGGACTTCATAGTGGGATTACCCAATACCTCCCGGCACCATGATTCCATATGGGTTATTGTGGACAGATTGACCAAGACTGCTCATTTCTTGCCAGTGCACACTACCCACCGGACGGAGAAGTATGCGGAAATTTACATCGACCAGATAGTTCGTCTGCATGGGATACCAAGGACCATAGTCTCTGACCGAGGAGCACCTTTTGTGGCACGATTTTGGGAGCAATTACAGGGATCACTCGGGACCCATGTAATCCGAAGCTCAGCATATCACCCTCAAACAGATGGTCAGACAGAAAGGGTAAATCAGATTTTGGAAGACATGTTGAGAGCATGTGCACTACACTATGGAAAGGACTGGGACAAGTGTCTTTCCTTGGCAGAGTTTTCTTACAATAACAGCTATCAGTCTAGTTTGAAAATGGCACCTTTTGAGGCCTTGTATGGAAGAAGATGCAGAACCCCGCAGAATTGGTCTCAAGCAGGAGAAAGGGAGATATTTGGGCCAGATTTGGTAATTGAAGCAGAGGAAAAGGTCAGAGTCATCAGGAAGAACTTGGAAGCTGCTCAGGCCAGGCAAAAGAGTTATCATGACCAGAGACGGAAGCCACTACAGTTTGAGGTGGGAGATCATGTCTATCTCAAGATATCGCCAACCAAGGGTGTCCAGAGATTTGGGATCAAAGGCAAGTTGGCCCCTCGATACATTGGACCCTATAAGATCAAGGAAAGTTGTGGACCCGTAGCTTACCAATTGGAATTGCCACCCCATATGTCAGCAGTTCACAATGTGTTCCATGTATCTCAGCTGCGGAAATGTGTTCGTCTACCCACTGAAGTGCTACCAGAGCCGGACATTGAGTTAGAACCGGACTTGTCCTACCAAGAGTACCCCGTCAAGGTATTGGATCAGAAGGAAAGATCAACTCGGGCAAGGTCAATCAAAATGTATAAGGTTCAGTGGAGTCATCATTCAGCAGAAGAAGCTACATGGGAGACCGAGGATTTTCTACGCACTCGCTTCCCCGACCTTCTGCCCAAAGAAGCCGGTACGTAACCCCAAAACCCCACCCCCCACCTGCCCTTTGAATACAATTATAAGAAAAACTTAGATAACAAGGATAGTCTAAGTTGTGGATTCAGCTTATGAAGGGCTTCCTTCTGAAGTTGCAAAGAGGATGACCTTCGAAGAACAGTTAACTAAAGGAGCTTAAAAGCAGAAAACCGAAACAACACACCTTCAAGGCACCCTCCTAAGGACTCTACCAAAAAAAAATCTCGGGACGAGATTCCTTTAAGGGGGGGGGGCTGTAACACCCCAGGTGTTACCTTGGCTAGAGCCCACCTTGGCACTAAAAAGGCTGTGATCACAAGTAGTAGAGACTTAAGGGAACATATAAGAACCTTGGAGTTATTGAGTTAATCAAGTTGTAAATGGCCTAAGAAGTATTAATCAAACCCTTGCACACTTTTTACTTGGATAGAAGGGAAAAAGAACCCTAGGCCCTCCTAAACCCTATCTTCTAATTCTTGGTTAAAAAGGGGGGGGGAAGAGTGTGTGAACAATGTGCAAAACACAAGTGATCCTTAGCAAAACCCTAAGCAACTTGATAACCATCAATTAGGGGAGGATAATGTTACAGAAAGACCCCTAGAGAAACCCTAAATCAAATCTCCAAGTAGAGAGAGAGCTAGAGCTCTCCATTTCTCTCTAAGTGTAGAATTAACCCTAAATTAAAGATCAGTTGTGTTCACCTAGCTAATAGCACCAAAACCCTAGGGTCTAAATAGCAAAAAGGAGCCAAATTATCTAAGGAACCCCCTGGAAAAAGTGGAAACTGAGACTTGGACGTTTGACAGGTTTTGACATCGGTTTTGGCGCGGTGTGGGCAGTGAGACAAACCAAACTTGGCGCCTGTTTATCTCCTGACCTAGGGCGTATCCTCCCTTGGAACTTACATGAACTAGGTAGCCCTAGGTGCAGGGAAGAGATCTCCCACAGGCGACATGGCAAGATTCGTACGCTTGGCCGCTCAGCAGAGCGAAGAACACGGGCAGAAGCCACGCGCCACGTGTTCGACGCGCTCTGAGCTCGCCAGAGCACGCCCGCGCGCGCGCCCCGCGTGCCCGCGTCGCGCCAAACGGTCAAGCCAGCGCCCGGGTCCGCACCCGCGCCTATAAAACCCTCCCAAGCTTCGACCGTACCCTTCCGCACCCACCCGACCCTCGCCGGAGCTTGGTTCACCGCCGTTGGCCAGTGCGCAGCTTGTCCGCGGCCACCCAGTCCCCCTGCCACCATAGACCGGCCCGCCCAGCCATTTCCAGCCCCGTCCAGCCCTCGGAGAAGACTGTGCACCCCTCCGTGAGGCTCCCCGAGCGAGGAATCGGAGTTTGCTTCGCCAGAGAGGCCGGCCCAAGGTCGCCGGAGCACTAAACCTCGCCGGAGTACGTGGACCGGGTAATCCACTCAGCCATTCTTCGATTCTTTGTGCACACGTTCACTACGTCACCCCATGAAGCTCACCGTGCCTTTTGGATTGGACCAGCTCGCCGTAGTTTGGCCGGTACACACGCCGCCGACGAGCTCGCCCGCCTGCGCACGTGGACCGAGCAGCTCCGACCACCTCCGGCGACGACCCGCACATCGACGTGACCGTCGCGACCTCCTGAACATCCCTGACCCCCTCGCCGGACCTCCCTCGCCGCCGGTAAGCCGCGCCGTCCTTTCTTTCCTACGGCTACTGTTCTGTTTAGGGGAGGGACCGCGGGTGTGAAGGAGAGAACCCTGGGGGGGTTAAGTGTAAAGTCAGAGACTCACATGAATAGTGGCCCGAGGGTAGATCTGTGAGATTTGAATCAGTTTAACCCCAGGGGTCTCGGCGCAAACTGTTTTTTCCAGTAAAGCTTAAATAAAATCTGATTTAAATTCAAACAGAAACTTTAAAAACCCATAACTTCTGTTTGGTTTATCTAAATTTGGTCAAACTAATTTTGCCAGACTCTAAATAATGTAACATGTCTAAGAAAAATATAAAACCCCATAAGTACTAGAGAAAAATATAAGGGTCTGATTTATTTTCAGTTTTGGCCAAAAGCTTAATAATGGCAAGAAAAATGGTTGTACTATTTAACTAAGGTTAGAAAAATTTAGAGAAGTTATTGTCTACCTACTGACCTAGTTAAAAATGTTAAACCTCTCTGTCCATTACATTAAGTTAGTTTTAACCCCTTATTCTAGAATATGCTCAAGTTTAAGGAAAATAGAAAAAGTGATGTAAATAATGAACCAGAGAGCACCCCTATTTTTGTTGAGATACTTAGTCAATGTAGTTCACTGGAAAAATATATCATACCCTGTTGTAGTGACAGATAAGCAAGATACCTTTTAAATGAAGAAAATGGGGATAACTTAGAAAAACCCTACAAAAATACCCCTAAGGTGAAACCTCCCCAAACCCTAGGATAACTAATGTGTTGATAATAAGAACTTAAGAAAAATCTGAAATCTGTTGTTTGATATTTTTCAAATGACAAGTTAGTTCTAATCACTCTTTTTGCACCAAAGTTTAGAAATTCACCATTAATTAACCACCATGTTGATCTCTGCCATTTTTGGTACAAGAGCTTTTTATCACTACTAGAGGCCAACAAAAATAACCCTTAGGTCAGAACCCACTTTAATAAAGGACTTGCAGGGTAAAGTGGCCCATTTTGCCTAACTATTGTTATTTTTGTTTAAAGCCTAGCTTTTGTACTTTAAGCCTCAAACTCTTAAAACAAGCTAAAATAGCCAATGACAACCCACTGTAATTTCTACAAAATTTTTGGAAATTTTTAAACTACTGTCATAGTTCAAACCCCTACTAGAAACCCTAGATGGAAATTAAGAAAGGAAAATGGATGATGGAATTTAATGTCTTCCTAGGACCTTTATAATTGTCCACTAAAACCTATAAAGGCAATACAAATCCAATATGTTATCTTAAAGAAAACCTCAACCTAAAAGGTAATAAGTCTATGTATACCACTAAAAGACCCACGTAGCCAAGGAACCCTAAGTTAATTCTTGACCTAATTTTAGTGGCTTAATGTTCTTAAATCTTGCATAATCATGACATACATGTTCATTGCATTTCAATAGACTGTAATCTTGCTGACGGAGAGTACGTCCTCGTGCCGGAGCAAGGAGCTGCCCAGGAGGTTGCCCCCGACCCAGCACCAGAGCCTGCCCCAGAGGACCTGCCTGCCACTGCTTTGGAAGGCAAGCCCCGGTTTTATGCATAACCGTATATATATATGCTATTTTACTACACTTAATGTTTGTAGGCTTGTACTGTGCACTTAAGTGTAGGAGTTGTTTGGAACCTTAGTTGCATGAACTCAGGATTTCCTTTTGAGATGGATACTAGTATGCTAGGTCGAGTAGCTGCTTTATTAATTAGGATCTCGGTAGAAGTCGAGTGATTTTTCTAGCACTCGCGCGAGGTCAGGAATTGGCTGTATCCACTTTCTTATCATAATAATGTTGGTTTGTGGGCAACAATCCATGGGGATTGGTTGTTCACGGGATAAAAAGTTGATTAAGGATTAAGGTGTGGTACCGTGAGTCAAGCGTTTGAACGTACTAAACATATGCCGAGAAATATGGTAAATCGGTAAGCCTAGTACCTGATTGAACCCGGCAGTGGACATACCTCCTCACGCGACCTGAGACGTAGTCTCCCATTCCGGTTATGGTGGGTACAAGTGCGGTCACTGCACGACGGCCAGTCGGGGTCAGTGGGGCATTGTACGCCAAGGCGGTGAGCCCTGATCTGCTGACGGGGAATCGATGGGGACGGTTGATGTGTGTGGGGACGGAGTGCCCCTACATGTCGTGTGTTTAGGTTTACCTTGCAAGGATAAAAACTCGATTCGAATCGTCTGCTTCTCGCAGCTAATGAGACTGCTTGATCCATGCTGCTACATTGAGTAACAAGTGGAACTGGTTGAGATGATACAAACTGTTGATTGCTAATAATGCTTGCTACTGTGTATGAATAGATAGTACACCTTTAGCCTTAAGAGAGTCACACTTAATTTTGATTAAATTAAAATCTTGATTTAGAAACTCAGCTAGTGCTTTTGGCAACCAAACCCCACAGCCAAACAGCTGCATGTCTAGAGGTAGAGGAGTATAGACTCCTCACACCGGGTAAGTCTAGCTGAGTATTAGTATACTCAGCCTTGCTTGTGGCATAATTTTTACAGGTTCTCTGGAGGACATGGTTGCTGGCGTGACTTGGCCATCCACCCTGCCACCGGGTTGGACTGTCGAGTGGGACCCTGCCTCGGCTGAGGAGGAGCATGAGGAGTGATGGGATAGGCTTCCCCACCTCTCCATTTATTTATCGTTAGTTTATTTCCGCTGCACTCCAAAAACAATGATGGTTACTTTTGCGAAAACTCCGATGGTGACAATGGTGATGTAATAATTTAATACTCTTCCATGCCTGGTTTTATGCTTTATTGTATTTGCTCTGTGACTCACCATCGAGTGAGACTGTGGTACTTGATCCTGTCAGTGGCCGTGTCGGACTAGATCCGAGGGATTGACGGGTTATTCCCATTTAAGTGTGGTCTAGCCTCTAAGGTCGGACTTAGGCACTTAAGTTGGAATAATTCGGGCAGTTCCGCCACAATATGATCAAAATAAACAAAAGGTTAAAAACACGATGGTGTTTTCTGAGGTATCAGAGTGTCAGAACTCTCCAATAATTTTTTTCGGAGCACCACACGAGTGTGACTTTCTCTTGATTCGTGTTTCTAACCTTTTATTTACTTCGATCGGTGGTTTTGTGCACAAGCTTCTGAAATGTGTCGTTTCTTCAATTCTAAGACATAGAAGTATGGATGAATAGAGCAGGCTATTTCTTCAATTCTAGCAGACAATAAAAAACCTCTCAAAACACGTTAGGGTACCACAAATCAGCCACAAACATAGATGCTAGAGTAAGAATCTGTGAGAAAAATATAAATTAAGTACAAATTTGCAGTTCATCTCAAGCTTCCAAAATTCCTTATGGGAAAAACTTGCAGTTGATCAGGCGCATTGTAGCATCTGCCTTTGTCGCTTCATAAGAAACTTTGATGGAGTGCTTCCACATTCCAGCAAACCTCTCCAGAATTGTGACCAGCTCCTATACCTAATTGAATCTTTTCAGAGCTCCTGCATAACAAGAAATAAGTTTTCATGTGCTTTAAGAAAACAAAGAGTGAGAGTAAGGATGTAACAATTAAATGCTTACAAGAAACAAATAAATGCTTACAAGAAAACTCAGATCTACTGAATATCAGTATGGCAGAAAAACAATGTAATATCTATATCTCTTCACCCACCAACGAACTATAGAATATCATTGTCCATACTTATTCAATTGGTGTTTAGTTTGACTTCAATTTGCAAAAGTTGACTCATATTTAGTTAAGTTAGTGAGTTTTGAGTTGCTTTAGGTGTGTTGGCATAAATCACCAAAATGGGGAGATTGAAAGGGAAATGTGTCCTTGGGCCATTTTTAATTGTTCAGGTGATTAAATGGTCAACACACCACCTTGAACTAATAATCTTTATATGAGCATGAGCACAGGTGTATAGAAAGCAAATTGAAGATATTAAGTCCAAAAGAGCACATACATGAACCCAATTATGCAACTTTATGGTAATGGTATAAGTGTGATGTTTGCACTTCTAAATATGTTGCATAGGTCCTTTATAGTTGCGGATGTCCAGATGTGTAGCAACGTCAAGAAATGACTTTATGAGTACTCAAGCGGGGGAAAGGGAATTCACTGAAGAGGCTATCCACTACAAGTAGTTGATCTTCTCTTCGCACATTCTCATAAAAACTGAAGCATCGGTTGTTCAGAGACAAATTGAGCCCACATAAGTCATACGACTATTAGTTGTTGCAAAACACAACCCCTCATAAGTCATACGCAACAAGACACAGGACGCAACAAGAAGCAATAGATCTCAAAGCAGTGCACTTTTGAAAACATACTCTTAAAGCTGCTCGGAGTAGAGATTTGGGCCGCAGCTGCTCGGTCGTGAGGATGGTCTTGTCCTCCGCTGTAGGAACAACGTCTCCACGGGGCTACATGTGCTGCTATAGGATCTAGGACACCGGCTAGAGGGGGGTGAATAGACGGTTTTGACTAAAATAAAAAACACTAGAGAAATTTAATCAATATGACAAGAGGTATAAATTCTCTAGTGACAACAAGTAAACAATCTATGAGAATCAACTATGGTGATTGTATACTCGAAGAACAATATGCGAAATACTAATCACTTGCACGGCAATAAGTAATGCAAGAAAAGAAAGACACCGGATTTTATCCCGTGGTATCGGTGATTTGCCGATCACCCCTAATCCACGTTGAGGTGGACTTCAAGCTCTCACTTGCTCCTCTATCAAGACACGTCTTGATCTTTGAGCCAAGTGGACAAGAAATCACTCAATACCTTATTTCCACTAATGTCACCTTTGTCGCTCCGGTGAGGTAGGCGAGAACCCCTCACAATCGACACCGCGGCTCCTCCACAATCTTCTTGGAGAGCTCGATGGAGACAACACCCGAGCCGTCTAGGAGGCGGCAACCTCCGAGAGTAACAAGCCAATGACGCTTGCTCGGTGTACCACCTAGTGCCTCAAGGATCACCAATGGATGCAAATGCACTAGGAACTCTCAATCTCTCACTAGAATGCAATCTCAAGCAAGGAGTGTGAGAGAATGAGTGGGAGGATCACAAATAAGCTCAATGTGTGCAAGGAATGGCCAAGAGAGCCCTCACACACGAGCTCCCCTTCTATTTATAGCCCACCTCAAAAATCCAACCGTTATGTGCAACTAGCACACTTCCTGCTCGCACGCAGACGGTCCGCGCCCTGAGGGCGGACGGTCCGCCGTACAAATAACGGCTAGTTTTCCCGTTTGAAATCTGTCAGAGCTGTCAGAAAAGCGAGGTCCGGACAGTCCGCCAACCTTGGCCAGACCGTCCGAGACCTGGCAACATGGAGAACCAGAACTCTGACTATTAAGAGTTAACACGCGCGGACTATCCGCCTTACAAGGCCGGACAGTCCGCGACCTAGGAGTCAGTACTGTCCGGGCTTAGGCCCCGGGTAGTCCGTAGTACAAATGCCCAAAAACACACACTCCCTGCTGAAAGGGAATTAGGCTTACACCTATCTCCTATACAAATTTTGGTGGTTGAATTGCCCAACACAAATAATTGGACTAACTAGTTTGCCCAAGTTTATAAGTTCTATAGGTACAAAGGTTCACCATAAGCCAATAAAAGGACCAAGAAAAAGGGTTCAAACAAAGGAGCAAGGGCCAACCGAAGGCACCCTGGACTGGTGCACCGGACTGTCCGGTGCACCACCGGACAGTGTCCGGTGCACCAGGGAATACCAACTTCAAACTCTTCACCTTCGGAATTCTCGGAATCGGCGCGCTATAATTCACTGGACTGTCCGGTGTACACCGGACAGTGTTCGGTGCTCCAAGAGGACGCGGCTCCGAACTCGCCAGCCTCGGGAATTCACTTCGGCTGCTCCGCTATAATTCACCGGACATGTCCGATGTACACCGGACTGTCCGGTGTAACTGCGGAGCAACGGCTACTTCGCGCCAACTGTCACCTGCAACAGCAATTAATGCGCGCCAGAGCGCGCAGAAGTCAGGCACGCGCGTAGTGGCGCACCGGACACTCTACAGTACATGTCCGGTGCGCCACCGGACATTGTCACACCCGGTTTTTAGAAGGTAAACCGAATGCGAACCATGTACGTGCCAGGATCAGTTATTCACGTACACAGCAGTTACATAACATGGACATCATCGCACAGTGCTCAAATAGTATTAAAAGAGGAAATAATAGTCGATTACATCATACGTCTGAGACGTCCATATAGTTCTTACAATAAATCAAAGTGCGGAAAAGAAACGTAGATAACGCGGCCTTCACAGGCAGCCGACTGGGGGTTGCCGCTAACCCACGCCTAGAACTCGTCGTAGTCTTGGAACTCCTGGAAGTCTCCTTCCACAGCTTCATCTTCTCCTGAGCAGTGGTTGCAATGCTGACAACCTGGGGGAGGGTTTGGTGTGTAGAGCAAGGGTGAGTACACATCAACATACTCAGCAAGCATCCCGTTTGGCTGTAGTGGACTAGCTTTATGTGGGGATAAGTCGAGCAGTTGTTTTTAGTTGGTCAGGTTATTACTTACTAGTAGAAAGCCAGGTTTTAACATTAACCCAAGTTATTAGCCCAATGTATCCTTTCCAAACGGAAAGAATACCACTTACCAGCACCATAATCATAATCAGAATCATCAATCTCATTGCCACCTGTACCAAAATGTCTCTGATCAAGTATCACTAATCTCTGGAGCTCCCTTGGCCACTCATAACCGTGAGCACGGCTGATATATCAGTTTCATAACACTCTGCAGAGGTTGCGCACTTTACCCACAAGCCGTGATTCCCTCTTGCCTCGGGCCGATCAAACCCTTAAACACTACCAAGGTGAATAGGCAGGGTCTCACTACGTAGCCTTTACAAAGATTCCCCGGGGCTGTAGCCACCCGTTAGGTTTCCTAAATGTACCGCACTCCTCCCCAAGGGACAAATCAACCTTGGTAGAGCGAGCCGCATACACCGAGCCCCATTGACGGCACAACGGCTAAGCGAACTACACCCCGGTTCCTCTAATTATTCAGCTAAGGGCGTCCCATTCCACCCTCATGGTTGCACTGTTTTCCCGGGCGGTCATCCATAGAACAGGTCCTTACGGAGAGGCACTCGAGAAACCGCTCGAGTCCCCTTGAAGGTCACAAATATAATCATAAATAAGAAGGGAAAACAGCGTATCATAGATAATCACATCATGTTCATTGATTAGAGTTGAGCAGTAGCATCAGACTAAGCAGTAATAATCCGACCCAAATAGGTAAACAAGGACATGGATAACAAAAGCTAGTCAATCCTTAGGTATAAATGTGTAATGCGGGAGGTGAATTTAAAGAATGAATAGGACAGACATAGGTCAAAGGACACTTGCCTCCACCAACCGACTGCTGCTCAGGGGCTTCTCCTGCGAATTCCTCGGGCTCTTCGACCGGATCGTTCTCTATGCGAGCGCAAACATACATACATCCACATATTTAATACAAAAGAACAGTACACCATACAAGGGAACAAATAAAGTGAGTATGCATCAAGTATGACATTCGATATCGCATTTGTTATGGTTAGAAAGAAACGGGAAAGGGTCTCGCAGGGGGTTAAATCTTATGCACTAATGATTAGCTACAATTGGTTCTTAACAAAAGAATTCTGTTATATACACTAATGGAAACCTAGTCATTTTAAGTTGATCAACATTGAATGAAATAAACAATTAATTACGTGAATCAACTAGCATAACGGAATTTTAAATTGAGCTTCCTATTTCAATAGCATGAACAATGATTAGCCTACCTGAAATAAAATAACTATGATCACAGAAAGTAAAATAAAATAAAATAAAAAAAATAAAAAAAACAGGGGGGGGCGGTTGAACCGGCCCTAGGGGCGGTTGAACCGGCCGGGGGCAGGGCGGCCGAGCACGCAGGGGCTGGGGCGCGGCCGGGCGGCTGCCAGGGCGCGGCCAGCGGCCACGGCGCGGCCGGGCGCGGGCTGGGGGCGCGGCCAGGGCGCGGGCTGGGGGCGGCCAGGGGCGGCCGGGGCTGGCCAGGGCGCGGCCGAGGCTGGCCAGGGCGCGGCCAGGCGGGGGCTGGGGCGGCCGGGGGCGCGGCCAGGGGCGGCCGGGCGGCTGGGCTGCCAAGGAGAGAGGAGGGGAGAGGGGAGAGGGAGAGGGAGGAGAGAGGAGGGGGCTCACCGGGGCGGGCGGCCGACGGCGAGGGCCGGCTGCAGGGGACGGCGGCTAGGGCAGGGGGTAGGGGCGGCGGCGGCTAGGGTGGGGAGGGAGAAAATGAGAGGGAGGGGAGGGAGAGAGAGAGGGAATTGGGGAAAAAGGGAGGGGGTGGGGGCGGTTGGGCCTATTGGGCCCAAAGGGGGGCACGCAGGGGGCGGCTGGGCCGGCCAGGGGCCCACGGCGCGGGAGAGAGAAAGGGGAAGAGGGAGAGAGAAAGAAAGAAAAAAGAAAAAGATTATCTCCTTTTCGAAATCCGATCTTCCTACATGAATGCATCCACGTTCTCAATCAATCCAAAAGAATGCATGGTTCGGCATGGTGCATCAAACAACATAAAACAGTTTTAGGGTTTTTCTTTACACGGGAATTCCAAACCGAATCCCGCTAGCTTTGGAAAAAGATCAAGGTTTAGCGAGGGGAAAAAGAAAAAGAAAGGGTAACGCCCGAATTTGGTGAGTAAAGAAAAGAAAAAATTCAACTGCAAAATTCGGGGCGTTACAAACCTATCCCCCTTAAAAGAATCTCGCCCTCGAGATTCAGGGTTGGCTAGCAAAGAGCTCTGGGTACTTGGCCATCAAATCATCTTCACGCTCCCAGGTTGCTTCTTCCTCAGAGTGGTGATGCCATCTAACTTTGCACATTCTGATGGTCTTCCTTCGGGTGACTCTGTCTGCAACCTCAAGGATCTGAGCTGGCTTCTCAACATAGGTCAAGTCCTCCTGGACTTCCAGACCTTCCACTGGCAACTGCTCTTCTAGCACACGCAAGCACTTCTTCAACTGAGACACATGAAAGACATCATGCACAGCTAACAAATTCTCTGGCAGACTGAGCTGATAGGCCACTTCTCCACACTTTGAGAGGATCTGGTACGGACCAATGTAGCGGGGTGCTAGCTTGCCTTTCACTCCGAATCTTCTGACTCCTCTGATCGGTGACACTTTCAGATAGACAAAGTCTCCGACTTCGAAACTCAGCTCTCTTCTTCTTGTGTCTGCATAGCTTCGCTGCCTCGATTGCGCTATCTTCAGATTCTCTCGGACCATCTTGATGTTCTCTTCGGCTTCAAGCAGAATGTCTGGCCCAAACACCTGCTTTTCTCCAGGCTGATCCCATTGCAACGGAGTTCTACAACTCCTTCCATAAAGCGCTTGAAATGGTGACATCTTCAAACTGGCCTAGTAACTGTTGTTATAGGAAAACTCTGCATAAGGCAATCGCTTGTCCCATCCGGACTGATCTTGCAGCGCACAGGCTCTCAACATGTCTTCAAGAATTTGATTGGTTCTTTCGGTCTGGCCATCTGTCTGCGGGTGATAAGCTGAACTGAAATTCCGATGTGTGCCCAAAGCTTCATGCAACTGCTGCCAACTCTAGATCATGGATTGGGTAATTCTTCTCATGAACCTTCAACTGTCGGGACGAGTAAGCCACAACTCTTCCCTCTTGCATCAACACGCATCCCAAACCTGTGTAACAAGCATCACAGTACACAGAGAAGGGCTTGTGCACATCAGGCAAGACTAGGACAGGCGCTGTTGTCAACTTCTCTTTCAGCGCTTCGAAGGCCTCTTGACATTTCTGGGTCCACTTGAACTCAACTTTGTTGCCTAGCAACGCTGTCATTGGTTTCGCAATCTTCGAAAACCCTTCAATGAATCGCCGATAATATCCGGCCATTCCAATGAAGCTCTTGATTCCTCGAGCATCCGTTGGCGCTTTCCAGTTCAGAATGTCTGCCACTTTCTTCGGATCCACAGCCAATCCTTCCTTGTTGATTATGTGACCCAAGAACAGGACTTCACTGATCCAGAACTCACACTTGCTCAACTTTGCGTACAACTGGTGCTCTCGCAATCTCTGTAATACCATCCTCAAATGCTCTGCATGCTCTTCTTCACTTTGAGAATAAACCAGAATGTCATCAATGAATACCACCACAAACTTATCGAGATAATCCATGAATACACTGTTCATCAAGTTCATAAAGAACGCTGGTGCATTGGTCAAACCAAAAGACATCACTGTGAACTCATATAAACCATACTTGGTAATGAATGCCGTCTTCGGAATGTCCGAAGGTCGGATCCTGAGCTGATGATAACCTGACCTCAGATCAATCTTGGAGAACACACTGGCTCCTCTCAACTGGTCAAACAGATCTTCTATTCTGGGCAAGGGATTCTTGTTCTTGATTGTGACTTCATTTAAAGCTCGATAATCGATACACATCCTCTTTGTGCCATCTTTCTTCTCCACAAACAAGACAGGGGCGGCCCAAGGTGAGGTGCTTGGCCGGATGTAACCTTTCTCTGACAGCTCATCAATCTGCTTCTTAAGCTCAACCATCTCTGGTCCAGATATTCTGTAAGCTCTCTTAAAGATAGGGGCGGTTCCAGGAAGAAGCTCTATAGCAAATTCAACTTTCCGCTCTGGTGGCATACCCGGTAAGTCCTTTGGAAACACATCTGGAAATTCAGACACCACCTTGATACTCTCAATTGGGTCTGCTTCACTGCTATCGACAGCCATCTGATAACAACTTCCTTTCTTTGGCTCAGGCGGGACTAACTCGGTCACCACTTCCTCTCCTAGTGGGGACACCAACTTGATTGTCCTTTTATCACAACTGATAACTACCTGATACTTATCTAGCCAATTCATCCCTAGGATGACATCTATTCCCTGAGTACCCATTACTATAAGGTTAGCGGGAAACGCTATCCCCCTTATTTCCACACTTACACCCAAACATATGCTATCAGCTCGAATTCTACCACCAGCTGAGTCAATTTGAATGGGGGTTGACATGGTAGTAATTGGAAGATTATGTGCTTCTACCCATGATGCAGTAATGAAAGAATGCGTTGCTCCAGTATCAAATAACACTTCTGCAATATGGGAGTCGACTGGAAACATACCTACTATCATGTCGGGGGTCTCCTGAACTGCTTCAGCCTCCAAGTGATTCAATCTTCCGTGATTATAGCGCGGTTGAGAGCGGTTGCCTGCTCCAGACTGAGACGCATTCTGCTTTGCTGGGGCATTGGGGCCTGACTGCTGCTGGGCTGCCTTCTTCGGACATTGCATCACCCAATGGCCTTGCTCTCCACAGTGGAAACATGCTCTATTTCCAACCTGAGCTGGTGCTGCCTGACTGTTCTGCTGGTTTGCTGGGGCAGGAAGACGAGGTGTCTGCTGATTCTGCCTCTGAAACTGGCCTCCTCCTGACTGATTGCTCTGACGGTTCTGGTACTGATGCTGAGGATACTGCCTTTGGAACTGCTGATACTGCTGACGCTGCTGATGCTTCTGAGGTGGACGCTGGTTCTGCCTGAACTGCTGAGGTTGATTGCCTGAAAAATGAGGACGGCTGCTGCTTCCAGGCTGGGGTCCACTGATCTTGCGCTTACGATCCTCCATCTCCTTACGCTTTCTTTCTGTCATGATTGCTCTGTCAATCAGGTGCTGGAATGTCGGGAAGGTGTGATTCATCAGTTGGTACTGCAGAGGGTCGACCAAGCCTCTCAAGAAACGGTACTGTCGCTTGGCGTCGGTGTTGACATCCTCAGGAGCATAGCGAGACAACTGCAGAAACCTGTCTCGATACTCACTGACAGATGATGACCCTTGCTTAAGGGCCAGGAACTCCTCCTTCTTCACTGTCATCAGACCTGCAGGCACATGGTACTGACGAAAGCTACCTCTGAATTCTTCCCAGGTGATGGTGTCGGGGTCGGCATGGGTGGCGAGATAAGACTCCCACCATGATTGGGCTGCTCCTCTCAACAGACGGGGACCATACAAGACTTTCTCCCTATCATCACACTGAGCGGTATGCAACTCCCGCTCCACAGTGCGCAGCCAATCTTCAGCATCCATGGGGTCAGAAGAGTGAGCGAACGTTGGGGGATGACCTCTCATGAATTCAGCACGCTTGTCTCTGGGCATCTGAGGCATCTGAGGCTGGGGTGGAGCTTGCTGCTGCTGCTGCTGAATGGCGGCCAGGGTCTGACCGATGGCCTGAACTACCTGAGTCTGCATCAGAAACATCTGCTCGATCGACATCGGGGGCGGGGGCGGCAGCTGCTGCTGCTGGGGCGCCTCATCTTGCTGACCGGCTTGCTCCTGCTGAGCACGCCTTCCTCCTCTGCGCCTGTTCTCTGACATCTGCAGAACGCAACCACACATCAGAACTGATCTGGCAAATCTTGCAGCATAAGAAAAGAGTATAGAATTCTCCAACAGCACTGAACAGATGAGCATCTTCACTGATCTCCAACACAGACCACACAGCTTCTCAGATAAAGAGGAAAGTAGAATAAAGGTTTTCCCAATTATATAACTAACTCCATTAACATAATAGGTAAACCAAAATGCAGGGGATACCCACACTCTAGTGACAATCATTACAAAGATCCAAACCAAACATAGTTCATCATGACAAACATAAATGCACAGGATATAGCAAACTACCCTGTCTAACTAAGACTAACTAAGACCGAGACTAACGCTAAGACTGAAGCTTCTATGTATATATATTTCGTATTAATTACAAGATCCAACTCTAACGATCTATGGTTCTAGATTTATCTTGGTCTTGCAGTCGGGATTGCCATAAGATTGGAGTCCACGCCGAGGTGAGCGGTACGGGTGCTGAGTCCCAACGGGAGCGGGGGGAACCATCATCCAAGTGACGACGTTCCGCGCGCTCAGCCCGCAGCAGGGCGATCTCAGCACGAGCCCTACTCAGCTCGTCTAATGCATGGTCCAGCTCCGTGTTTAGCACGGCGGCTAGGTTGACTGTGCTGCTCAACCTAGGATTGTCCTCACCAGCAGGTGAAACAATCACGCCTCCTGTGCTGCCAGATGGACGGCGGGGGTAATACTTCAGGTCAAGACCGTCAGCTACCCCACCGAGAACCGAGCAGTAGTGCGAAAGCGCACGCCGTGCAGCATCCTGCATGGCTGCCTCAGCTGAGTCCCGCTCAGAGATAGAATAGTGCTCTGAGCAAGCCTCCGCGCCCTGGAGACTGTTCTCCGGACGGCGCACCAAGCAGGTCGCCTCCCAGCGGTCCGGGTAGACCCCGCGACTATGCTGGTAGACCAC
Organism: Zea luxurians; assembly: GCA_029449295.1. Lineage (NCBI taxonomy): Eukaryota > Viridiplantae > Streptophyta > Magnoliopsida > Poales > Poaceae > Zea > Zea luxurians. Next base: position 33,172,925 of record JAOPSE010000016.1, on the reverse strand, counting down.
ACAGCGATACTCGATGGACCAAGTACGCCGGTCAAGTGCCCGACGTAGCAGGGTGTCGAGCGCGTCGTGGAAGTGACACCCGCGAGCAGCGTCGCGAGTGATGGGTCGAGCAACCCATCCTTCCGGCTCATGGTTAGCAGAGAAGTCGATGTCGTGGCTCAAGCTGTCGTCGCCATCTCCGTCGTCTGGATCTCCTCCAACAGCTACTCCAGAAGCTGGGGCGCCCAGTGGTGGTGCAGGGGGCGCCTCCAGGGGAAGCACAGGGGAGCAGCTCCTCACAGACTCTATCTCCTGCTGGAGCGAGAAGGAAGAGCCCTGCTGCTCCTGTCGTCGACGTTCCTGCTCCTCATGCAGGCGGTGGTGCAGTCTCTCCAAGTGGCTGGACTGTCCGGCCACGGGACGGCGAAGCGGACGCTCAGCAAGGCGGGAGGGTAAGAAGGGGATGACGGACTTTCGTGCAGTGTGTCTAAGTCGAGCCATCTACAAAGGACATCGCAAGCAAAAGAGTGAGAACAGAATTAATATGACCAGCAAGTAATGAATCATAAATAAATGAAGGATCAGAATAAAACAAAATTTTCAGCAAGGTATAATATATAGTAGAACATAGGTTTGGTCAGTAGGACCAACTTTTGAAGGGGTACCAAAGTCAAGGCAGGGACAGAGGTCTATAGTCCTTAGAACGACCATTCTACTCTAGGTTAGCGGTCCTACAGTCAGCACGGCTTTGATACCACTTATGTCACACCCGGTTTTTAGAAGGTAAACCGAATGCGAACCATGTACGTGCCAGGATCAGTTATTCACGTACACAGCAGTTACATAACATGGACATCATCACACAGTGCTCAAATAGTATTAAAAGGGGAAATAATAGTCGATTACATCATACGTCTGAGACGTCCATATAGTTCTTACAATAAATCAAAGTGCGGAAAAGAAACGTAGATAACGCGGCCTTCACAGGCAGCCGACTGGGGGTTGCCGCTAACCCACGCCTAGAACTCGTCGTAGTCTTGGAACTCCTGGAAGTCTCCTTCCACAGCTTCATCTTCTCCTGAGCAGTGGTTGCAATGCTGACAACCTGGGGGGGGTTTGGTGTGTAGAGCAAGGGTGAGTACACATCAACATACTCAGCAAGCATCCCGTTTGGCTGTAGTGGACTAGCTTTATGTGGGGATAAGTCGAGCAGTTGTTTTTAGTTGGTCAGGTTATTACTTACTAGTAGAAAGCCAGGTTTTAACATTAACCCAAGTTATTAGCCCAATGTATCCTTTCCAAACGGAAAGAATACCACTTACCAGCACCATAATCATAATCAGAATCATCAATCTCATTGCCACCTGTACCAAAATGTCTCTGATCAAGTATCACTAATCTCTGGAGCTCCCTTGGCCGCTCATAACCGTGAGCACGGCTGATATATCAGTTTCATAACACTCTGCAGAGGTTGCACACTTTACCCACAAGCCGTGATTCCCTCTTGCCTCGGGCCGATCAAACCCTTAAACACTACCAAGGTGAATAGGCAGGGTCTCACTACGTAGCCTTTACAAAGATTCCCCGGGGCTGTAGCCACCCGTTAGGTTTCCTAAATGTACCGCACTCCTCCCCAAGGGACAAATCAACCTTGGCAGAGCGAGCCGCATACACCGAGCCCCATTGACGGCACAACGGCTAAGCGAACTACACCCCGATTCCTCTAATTATTCAGCTAAGGGCGTCCCATTCCACCCTCATGGTTGCACTGTTTTCCCGGGCGGTCATCCATAGAACAGGTCCTTACGGAGAGGCACTCGAGAAACCGCTCGAGTCCCCTTGAAGGTCACAAATATAATCATAAATAAGAAGGGAAAACAGCGTATCATAGATAATCACATCATGTTCATTGATTAGAGTTGAGCAGTAGCATCAGACTAAGCAGTAATAATCCGACCCAAATAGGTAAACAAGGACATGGATAACAAAAGCTAGTCAATCCTTAGGTATAAATGTGTAATGCGGGAGGTGAATTTAAAGAATGAATAGGACAGACATAGGTCAAAGGACACTTGCCTCCACCAACCGACTGCTGCTCAGGGGCTTCTCCTGCGAATTCCTCGGGCTCTTCGACCGGATCGTTCTCTATGCGAGCGCAAACATACATACATCCACATATTTAATACAAAAGAACAGTACACCATACAAGGGAACAAATAAAGTGAGTATGCATCAAGTATGACATTCGATATCGCATTTGTTATGGTTAGAAAGAAACGGGAAAGGGTCTCGCAGGGGGTTAAATCTTATGCACTAATGATTAGCTACAATTGGTTCTTAACAAAAGAATTCTGTTATATACACTAATGGAAACCTAGTCATTTTAAGTTGATCAACATTGAATGAAATAAACAATTAATTATGTGAATCAACTAGCATAACGGAATTTTAAATTGAGCTTCCTATTTCAATAGCATGAACAATGATTAGCCTACCTGAAATAAAATAACTATGATCACAGAAAGTAAAATAAAATAAAATAAAAAAAATAAAAAAAAACAGGGGGGCGGTTGAACCGGCCCTAGGGGCGGTTGAACCGGCCGGGGGCAGGGCGGCCGAGCACGCTGGGGCTGGGGCGCGGCCGGGCGGCTGCCAGGGCGCGGCCAGCGGCCACGGCGCGGCCGGGCGCGGGCTGGGGGCGCGGCCAGGGCGTGGGCTGGGGGTGGCCAGGGGCGGCCGGGGCTGGCCAGGGCGCGACCAGGCGGGGGCTGGGGCGGCCGGGGGCACGGCCAGGGGCGGCCGGGCGGCTGGGCTGCCAAGGAGAGAGGAGGGGAGAGGGGAGAGGGAGAGGGAGGAGAGAGGAGGGGGCTCACCGGGGCGGGCGGCCGATGGCGAGGGCCGGCTGCAGGGGACGGCGGCTAGGGCAGGGGATAGGGGCGGCGGCGGCTAGGGTGGGGAGGGAGAAAATGAGAGGGAGGGGAGGGAGAGAGAGAGAGGGAATTGGGGAAAAAGGGAGGGGGTGGGGGGCGGTTGGGCCTATTGGGCCCAAAGGGGGGCGCGCAGGGGGCGGCTGGGCCGGCCAGGGGCCCACGGCGCGGGAGAGAGAAAGGGGAAGAGGGAGAGAGAAAGAAAGAAAAAAGAAAAAGATTATCTCCTTTTCAAAATCCGATCTTCCTACATGAATGCATCCACGTTCTCAATCAATCCAAAAGAATGCATGGTTCGGCATGGTGCATCAAACAACATAAAACAGTTTTAGGGTTTTTCTTTACACGGGAATTCCAAACCGAATCCCGCTAGCTTTGGAAAAAGATCAAGGTTTAGCGAGGGGAAAAAGAAAAAGAAAGGGTAACGCCCGAATTTGGCGAGTAAAGAAAAGAAAAAATTCAACTGCAAAATTCGGGGCGTTACAGACATCCAGGCGGGCCCAGCAGTCAGAGCTCCAACGGTCGAATGACGTGGCTGGCGCACCAGACATGTCCGGTGTGCACCGGACTGTCCGGTGCACCATGCGACAGACAGCCTTCATCAACGGCTAGTTTTTGGTTGGTGACTATAAATACCGCCCCAACCGGCCACTTCAAAGTGTGGGAGCCCAAGCAACATTCCAAGTCATCTAGTTGACATACTCAAGCCCTTCCAACCACATATATTCATTGATCCATCCTATACACAAGATTTAGTCCACTACAACCAACACAAGTGCCACAAAAGAGAGAGCAAGCAATTGAGAGCTACTCAATTGAGTTTAGCCCTAGCGCCTTGTGAGATTCATTGAGAGATAGTGTGTGCTACATCCTTGTGTTCATTTGTGCGTGGAGTATTGACTCCCATCGAACTTCCTCCAAAGTTTTGGAGGCTTGTAAAAGCTAGCAAGAGACACCAAAGAGTGTGGTGGTCCTTGTGGGATTGAGAGTGATCCTTGAGAAGAAGAAGAGCTCACTGATCCTTGTGTGATCGGGGGAGAGAGGGAAAGGGTTGAAAAAGACCCGTCCTTAAGTGGACTCCTCAACGGGGACTAGGCCTTCGAGGGCCGAACCTCGGTAAAACAAATCACTCGTGTCCATTGTGTTTATTGCTTGTGATTTGTTTGTTTTCCTTGCTCAAAGTTTTCTTGCACCATTATTTGCTAATATCATTCGGTGTTGCTTCAAGTTAAATTCCCATTTAGTGAAGCAACATGTTGCAAGAAAGAACTTGTCCTAGTGCTCTTCTCATCTAAGGCTTCTTGCTTTGTTATTCTATAACTTATTAGTTGTATTGATTTATCACTCCCGCATTATTTAGCAATACTCTTTTCAAGCAAGAACTTAGTTTGTATTCTCCTATATTTGTATTTCTTGTTCTAACCACTAATCAAGGGATCTAGTTGGGGGGATAAAGTTTTAATTTTCAGGTTTCGCCTATCCACCCCCCTCTAGGCGACTTTCAATTGGTATCGGAGCTAGGCACTTCATCTTGAGTCTAACAACTCGAAGTGATGGCTCGTAGAAGATCCCAAAAGAACAAGAAGACCCAGGAGAACACAACTCGGAAGGAGGTAACTCTTGAGATTTTATTTGATGATTGTTCTAACTATGATTCATGGGCATCTAGTGTACTAAATGCTTTTAGAACTCTAGATCCTCGATTAGAACAAATTATAGACAAGAGTATCTTCCCTCCTAGTTTCAATGGAAAAATTATCTCCGAGGAGGATCAAAGATGTTTTCGCTTAAACTACCTAGCTTTTGACATCTTAAGCAATTCTCTTAGCAAAGAAGATTATCATGCTTTCATATCAAATTATGACGAATCCACCCATGATGCGCATGATATTTGGACTAGAATTAAAAGCAAATTTAATGAGTCCAAACATGATAGTTCATTTTGTGCTTCTACTTCCTTTGGTATTTGTGATACTAACCCTTGCAAGGAAGAAGAAGAAAATGAACGATGGAGACCAAACGATGAATCCACCTCTCCAAAAGGTTTGTCTTCCCATTTCGATTCCCACATATGTTGTGTGGCTAATGAAAATGATAGCGGAAGGACAAATGAGGATGAGGAGGAAGAAAGAAGCTTCTTGCATCTCTACGCTCGCCTAAGCCAAGAAGATAAGGCGGTCATGCTCAAACTTCTAGAAAGAGCAAGAGAGCAAAGCGAAGCTCGTCAAAAGCTAGAAGATGTTCTCTCCATGAGAATGCTACACTTTGACGAGTTGACTAAAGAATATGAGGAGCTAAAGTGCTCTCATGTTGATTTGGTCCAAAGGTATGAAACTGTTTCAATTGAGCATGATAACGCTTTACATTGTATCGCTCAATTAGTAAATAGAAATGCCTTGCTTAAGGACCAAGTAGAAAAGCTAAAAGTTGAGAATCTAGCTTTTCAAGAAAAATATGATATGCTCCTATGTTCTCATGAAAATCTTATGGATGATCATATCATATTAAATATTGCTCATGAGGTTGTGATAGAAAACTTAAAATCCCAACAACCTCACTCATGCACATGTACTCAAATTGATACTATATTACCATGTGCTAATGCTTGTTGTCCGTCGACAAGCAAATCTTCTTTTGAGCTAGAACTTGCAGGAACTGATGATACATATCAAAAGCTCAAGGAAGAAAATGAGAGGCTAAAATGAGCTTGACACAACTAAAAGGGAAGTGCATTGCTCAACCTTCTCAAGATAACCGTGATCACATGGTGAAAAAGCTTGAGACGGGAACAACCGTGGCATGCACTACATCTCTTGAGGAAAATGTCAAGGACTTGAGGATTGCCAAGAGGAAGAAGCAAAAGATGAAATTCAATACCTCCTCCAAAAGCCTCAACCACGCCTCTACAAAAGGTAACATCCAAGGTAATGATCAAGCCACACTTCACATTAAGAGGTGTAGTGAATACTTTGAAAAGGGGCACTTGATTTGGTCATGTCCCTACATTAAAAATTGCCTGATTATTAACAAGGATGATAGACCTTGTTTTAAATGCTCCAAGAAGGGACACTTACTTAGATCTTGTCCCCATTTAAAACAAAGAGGCATGGGGTTAGAAAAGAAAGTTTTTACTAACCATGTAGCAAGCAACAAACAAGGAAAGAAGAAAGCTTCAAAACTTGAAAAACGCCTATGCTACACATGCCGAAAGAAGGGACATCAATGCAAGGATTGTCCCATTGGTAACAATCCCACTCCTAACTTGTCAATTGATTCTCATGTAACTAGGCAACCCAAAATTGCAACTTGTGCTAGAAAGGTAACGAGTTTACCTAGTGCTAACACAAAGGACTTTTGGGTTCCTAGATCTTTGTTGACTAACCGTAATGGACCCATCAAGCGATGGGTACCAAAATATGCTTGACAAGCTTTGTAGGAGAAGGAGATGATATGATGCCTAGGGGTGCTTGAGAGAGTCCATTCAATTCTTATAAACTCAAGCTATCAATCCTCAATGATTTATATCCGTGATTGACCCAAGGTTATTTTTCAAATTACTATGTCTTAAACTCATATCATCTCGAGGAAGATATTGATGTTGTAGGAAATGAAGAAATATCATGTGCGAAAAATCAAGGCCTACAACATGGAGGAAAGTCAAAGGATGGTAACTTCTATGCTTTTAAGTGCAAGTATTTTAAACTATCATTTCTTATGTGTCTTGTGTAGTCACATAGAAATATATAGCACTTCAAATATCTTCAAATTTTATTTACCATTCTTTGAAGAATTTCCTCTCATATGGTAGATTGCATACTCATCATTTCCATCCTATGGCAATCTACATGCTTTAAAATGTTGCAAGTATCTCATGGCATGTTTTTCACTAAGTTGTTTTATTATTGCCATGATTCTAGAATAAGAGAGATATTTCAAATTCTTAAAAGGATTAGGTGTCATGTAAGGAATTCAAAACTTTAGGACACTTATAAAAGGAAAACTCTCTCTATAACTAGAATAGAGAGACTATTGATCTTATTTAAATAACCCAAGTAGTCTCACTTGTAGAGAATAAGTTTCTCTTTGGAAGCGTGTAATCTAACATGAAAAGAAAAATCAATCCAATGATTTATGATGTGCTTCTACTTGCTTAAATTGGATATGATTCTTTCACATTTATCGCTTTCCAAATCATGAATTAGATTTATTCCTATAATCTCAAAGGATTATTTATGCTTGTTTCATGAGTTAAAATTGAGCATAACATCATCTATGGATAATCTAGTTCATGCTATAAAGTTTCCATGTTTTAGTAATCTAGCTTTTCATTCCTTATCAAAAATGGTTACAAAAATGGAAACTAGTGCTTGTGTTACTAACAAAGTATCTCTTGAGCCTACTTATGAATATCTACAAAAAAAGGGAAGTGCACAAGCCTCATGGATTGTTCTTCACCCAAAAGAAGAAAGGTAGAAGCAAAGGTATGGGAACTCATCTTCTTAATGCTCATATCCATTAGAATCTATTTAATGCCTTTGCAATATTTATATATGTTATCATATTGATTTGCTTCCAAGTAATGATTAACTAAATTCAATATGATAAAGTAAAATCTCCAATGATTATTAAAATGCTTAAAAGGTGCTCACTCATATTTCTCAAATGAAATGCATTAATGTTAAGGATTTTACTTCATGTCTGTGTGACTTATGAATGATGAACTGTCTATATTTTCTATCTAAAGAGATCATCTTTCATCATATACTCCCTTGTGCTATTAACACCTTTCTTAAGTATTTTCAATAAGTTTGAAAGGAAAAGGAAACAACTACAAAGGGAGGACTCTCAAATGAAAGAGGAGGACATCAAGAACAACACCACCTACTTGGATAATAAGGTCTACAAAACAATCAATGGTGTGGTTGTGAGTATTCTAAATACTTTCATTATGAGAATACTAGGCTTAAGTTGTTTATTGCAAAATTTATGAGCCTTGATCAAGATGTATAATGCTTCTCCCTATTTGTCTTTAAGGTAAATACATCCATTCAATTCAAATACTCGATGCATATCTTTAGGGGGGTCTATTCTTATATCTTGATTTTGTTGAGACTATTGCTTTATCTCAGTAATTTCATATAGTCTCTTGCATGAGAATGAGTTTCTCATGAAGTATGCTACTTTTTCAAATCATTATCTTTCACTCTAAAGTAGCATATTTGCTGGATTCTCCTACTCTAAGCTTAATCGATAATCTAATGCGTATGTTGTTCTTTTGATCACATCTGTTATTTGTTTGATCATTGAATGACTTCAATCAACAATCATGCTTCTTAGTGCCGTGTATACTATCAATCGATATCTCTCTTGATATGCACTAAGTTAAAAGGAGAATTCATGATACATTTATGCAACTTGTGATCCATTTGATATATGCTAACAATAACTTGAAAAGATCACTAGTTGTAGAACTCTCTCTTGTGGAAAATATTTCCATATATTGTCATTAAGAACAGGTCTTAAGCATCTAAGACTAAGGACAAAGCACAATGAAGAGAGCGTCCCTATGTAAAGGTACAAAAAGGTAAAACTATCTCCTTTCATTTAAACTTGTACTAAATCTTCCTTTTCTATACTCTCTTTACATATCTTGTTTAAAAGGAAGAGAAAGCATGTCCATGCATATCCCTGCTTCATATCTAGTTTAACTTCTCAAAAATTCATTCATGCTTTAATGCATCTTTGTTGAAACTAGATGAAGTGCTTTAATTGTCAAAGAGCTTAAAGCTTAACCTTGTAACGAGGATAAGCTGCCTTTATTCCAAAGGTGGATGGTCCTTAAGCCTCTTTGAAATCCTTAAGGGAAAATGCTTGAAATGTTTACAACATGCTTTCATAAGTGCATCAACTGTCATGAGCATCACACTTATAATATGACACAATGCACTTCACATTCCGTATAATATAGATATGTTCTCATTAACCTAATTATGTGCAATTGGCATTTAAGGCCAAAATATATGTTCCTCTCCATGCACATATTTAGGGGGAGCAATCTATGTTGTATAGAACTATGATCATGCTTAATTTGATATATCCTTTTGATCATATCTCCTTTATGTCTATGACTAATGGATTTTCAAGTGTATTCTCATGCTTAGTCATAGAATTGAAAGGGAAATGGAATATTCGGTAAAGACGACGCTTCCACTCAACTCCATCGGTATTATCCACTCTTTGTCGGTATTCCGCATAGTTCTCCACTTTGGTATAATCTTCACTCATATCTCTATTTCAATTGAGTATTTCAATTGTTTGCCAAATGGGGAGAGAAAGAAAAGGGCTTAGATCTCACTCAAAGTATCCGTTTTTGGCGATTCATGCCAAAGGGGGAGAAAGTATGAGCCCAAAGCAAAAGGACCGCACCACCACCCTAATTTTAAAATTATGATTTTCAAATTGGTAAATTTCAAATTGATATCTCTTTGTGTTCTAAAGGGGGAGAAAGTAGCACCTTTCAAAATTGATATCTTAAAACCCTCTTGAACACTAAGAGGAGAATTTATTTGAGGGGGAGTTTTGTTTAGTCAAAGGAAAAACATTTGAAACAAGGGGACAAAATTTCAAATCTTGAAAATGCTTCGCAAAAATCTTATTCATTTACCTTTGACTATTTGCAAAAGGACTTTGAAAAGGATTTACAAAAAGAATTTGCAAAAACAAAACTTGTGGTGCAAGCGTGGTCCAAAATGTTAAAAATAAAGAAACAATCCATGCATATCTAGTAAATAATATTTATTTGCTCAATTCTAAGTAACCTTTGCACTTACTTTTTGCAAACTAGTTCAATTCTGCACTTCTATATTTGCTTTGGTTTGTGTTGGCATCAATCACCAAAAAGGGGGAGATTGAAAGGGAATTAGGCTTACACCTATCTCCTATACAAATTTTGGTGGTTGAATTGCCCAACACAAATAATTAGACTAACTAGTTTGCCCAAGTTTATAAGTTCTACAGGTACAAAGGTTCACCATAAGCCAATAAAAGGACCAAGAAAAGGGGTTCAAACAAAGGAGCAAGGGCCAACCGAAGGCACCCTGGATTGGTGCACCGGACTGTCCGATGCACCACCGGACAGTGTCCGGTGCACCAGGGAAGACCAACTTCAAACTCTTCACCTTCGGGAATTCTCGGAGCCGACGCGCTATAATTCACCGGACTGTCCGGTGTACACCGGACAGTGTCCGGTGCTCCAAGAGGACGCGGCTCCGAACTTGCCAGCCTCGGGAATTCGCTTCGGCTGCTCCGCTATAATTCACCGGACATGTCCGGTGTACACCGGACTGTCCGGTGTAACTGCGGAGCAACGGCTACTTCGCGCCAACGGTCACCTGCAACAGCAATTAATGCGCGCCAGAGCGCGCAGAAGTCAGGCACGCGCGTAGTGGCGCACCGAACACTCTACAGTACATGTCCGGTGCGCCACCGGACATCCAGGCGGGCCCAGTAGTCAGAGCTCCAACGGTCGGAACCCTAACGGTCGGATGACGTGGCTGGCGCACCGGACATGTCCGGTGTGCACCGGACTGTCCGGTGCACCATGCGACAGACAGCCTTCATCAACGGCTAGTTTTTGGTTGGTGACTATAAATGCCGCCCCAACCGGCCACTTCAAAGTGTGGGAGCCCAAGCAACATTCCAAGTCATCTAGTTGACATACTCAAGCCCTCCCAACCACATAGATTCATTGATCCATCCTATACACAAGATTTAGGCCACTACAACCAACACAAGTGCCACAAAAGAGAGAGCAAGCAATTGAGAGCTACTCAATTGAGTTTAGCCCTAGCGCCTTGTGAGATTCATTGAGAGATAGTGTGTGCTACATCCTTGTGTTCATTTGTGCGTGGAGTATTGACTCCCATCGAACTTCGTCCAAAGTTTTGGAGGCTTGTAAAAGCTAGCAAGAGACACCAAAGAGTGTGGTGGTCCTTGTGGGATCGAGAGTGATCCTTGAGAAGAAGAAGAGCTCACCGATCCTTGTGTGATCGGGGGAGAGAGGGAAAGGGTTGAAAAAGACCCTTCCTTAAGTGGACTCCTCAACGGGGACTAGGCCTTCGAGGGCCGAACCTCGGTAAAACAAATCACCCGTGTCCATTGTGTTTATTGCTTGTGATTTGTTTATTTTCCTTGCTCAAAGTTTTCTTGCACCATTATTTGCTAATATCATTCGGTGTTGCTTCAAGTTAAATTCCCATTTAGTGAAGCAACACGTTGCAAGAAAGAACTTATCCTAGTGCTCTTCTCATCTAAGGCTTCTTGCTTTGTTATTCTATAACTTATTAGTTGTATTGATTTATCACTCCCGCATTATTTAGCAATACTCTTTTCAAGCAAGAACTTAGTTTGTATTCTCCTATATTTGTATTTCTTGTTCTAACCACTAATCAAGGGATCTAGTTGGGGGGATAAAGTTTTAATTTTCAGGTTTCGCCTATCCACCCCCTCCCCTCTAGGCGACTTTCACCTGCCCAACCCAATTTGGCACCTGCGGACGGTCCGTCGACCCTGGCCGGACCGTCCGCACAATAATACAGGGACTGTGCAGAGAACAACCTTCTCTGGTCAGAACTACGGATGGTCCGGCCCCAAGGCCCGGACGGTCCGTATTGCAAAGGTATAGGACAAGTCCGAAGTGACCACACTTCGGACCCCACTGGAAGAATCGCGGACGGTTCGCCCACATGGCCCGGACGGTCCGCCTATCCCAAGACTAAGCAACTTTTCAAACACGCTTTTGAAAAGATTTTTAACTCTCGAAATTGGAAGCGCTGTTAGTCCTCATGCAAATGCAACCACTAGATGCTCTATGAGGCACTAAGTTTTACACAAACCAAAGTCATTGACCACTTTTAATAGTACGGCCATCTAGACTACTAATCCGGTCAAATATCTTCTCTAAACTCCTGGAGACCGGCAAAAACAAAAACCTATGTTATACCTTTGCCTTCAATTGATCCACAACCAATGCTTATAAGTCTCCAAGATTTTCTGTTCTATGTGGTCCAACCTGCATTCTTATTTCTCCAAGAACCGTTAGTCATAAGTAGTTGTCATTAATTATCAAAACATCACTAAGGGGCCTAGATGATTCACAGTTGCGCCGCCTTATACGGCGAGACCTAGCAGTGGTTTACGACGATGGAGACCGCACTGCCTGAGAGGCTGAGAAACGTGGACCTCCACACGATCCATGGGCTCCGTCCTGCATTCAATCCACACACACTTGTGTCGTGTTTGATCACCAATTGGTGCCCGTCCTTTTAATAGAATGGCTTAATCCAACTCCGCCCTCAATCAATAAAAGGCATAAAAAATATCCAAACTTATCAGTCCATAGGTTTGGAGGCCCTTACAGCCCACTAGTTTATATGTCCATTCATAGGCTTACCGTAGATGGCTAGAGCAAAAGAATAACTTATAGTACTAGAACAGAGTTAATTTGAAAAAAAAAGAGAAGACATAAAGTGAATACTTGCTCTAGCTCTATTTCTCACCATAAGCAAGCCTCTTTAATAATTCTAGTCGCTAAATCTGTAGGTTGACCTCACTCAAGGACACAATATATCAACTACTTAATTACACTATACAAATGTTTTACATCTAATAAAACACTCCTATATGACTAGAACTTATTTTACTTAATAAAATAAAATTTAATTTATGCTCATTAAACCTAAGATACCAAACGCATGTGTCCGGATCCGTGTAGTCGTAGCAACAGTTTGCTAACCCATTTCCGCAAATCCGCGTTCGTTCCACAATCACTTGCACCAAAAGGTACCGTTTTCTTGCTTTTGTTGTCAGTTCAATATTTTCTGTAAAAAATAATGTTTTGCTTTGCTAATTAAAAACGAAAATGGAGAGAATTACGCGGACGGCACGATGCTTTGGCTGCAGTTATCATTAACGAAGAAAAGGAAACCTCCACGAGCCATGCTGAGCCGTGACAGCACATTATATATGAAAGTTGTCTAGAGGAGGGTGAATAGACGCAATCTAAAATTTATAAACTTTAATCACAATTATAATTCGGGGTTAGCGTTAGAAATAAAATAAAGTCCGAAAGAGATGGCGAAAACAAATCACAAGCAAATGAAGAGTATAACACGGTGAATTGTTTTACCGAGGTTCGGTTCTTGCAAACTTACTCCCCGTTGAGGTGGTCACAAAGACTGGGTCTCTTTCAACCCTTTCCCTCTCTCAAACGGTCAACTAGACCGAGTGAGCTTCTCTTCTCAATCAATCGAGACACTTAGTCCTCACAAGGACCACCACACAATTGGTGTCTCTTGCCTTAATTACAATTGACTTGGGAACAAGAAAGAAGGAAGAAGAAAAAGATCCAAGCGCAAAAACTCAAATGAACACAAATATCACTCTCTCACTAGTCACTAATTGATTGGAGTGATTCCGGACTTCGGAGAGGATTTGATCTTTGCTTTTGTGTCTTGGAGTGAAGTCTAGAGCTCTTGTATTGAATGCAATGGCTGAAAACTTGGATGCCTTAAAGTGTGGTGGTTGGGGGGTATTTATAGCCCCAACCACCAAAATGCCCGTTGGGGATGGCTGCTGTCGACGGGCGCACCGGACAGTCCGGTGTGCCAGCCACGTCACCCAACCGTTAGGGTTCGACCGTTTGAGCTCTGACATGTGGGGCCACCGGACAGTCCGGTGGTGCACCAGACAGGTCCTGTTCACTGTCCGGTGCGCTTTCTGCGCCTGCTCTGACTTCTGCGTGCGCTGTCCGCGTACTGTAGCTCAATGTTCACCTTTTGCAGACGACCGTTGGCGCACTAGCCGTTGCTCCCGCTGGCACACCGGACAGTCCGGTGCTACACCGGACAGTCCGGTAAATTATAGCGGAGAGCAATTTCCAGAAACCCGAAACTGAGGAGTTCGAGCTGATTCTCTCTGGTGCACCGGATAGTCCGGTGCGCCAGACCAGGGTAGCCTTCGGTTTTCTTTGCTCCTTTGTTTTGAACCCTTTCTTTTAACTTTGTATTGGTTTGTTGTGAACCTTTGGCACCTGTAGAACATATAATTTAGAGCAAACTAATTAGTCTAATTATTTGTGTTGGGCAATTCAACCACCAAAATCATTTAGGAAAAACTTCGACCCTATTTCCCTTTTAATCTCCCCCTTTTTGGTGATTGATGCCAACACAAACCAAAGCAAATATAAAAGTGCAAAATTGAACTAGTTTGCATAAGGTAAGTGCAAAGGTTGTTTGGAGTGAAACTAATATAATTATTTCTACTAGATATGCATGGATTGTTTTCTTCTTATTTAAAATTTTGGACCACGCTTGCACCACGAGTTTTGTTTTTGCAAATTCTTTGTAAAATTCTTTTCAAAAACTTTTTGCAAATAGTCAAAGGTATATGAATAAGATTGAAAGAAGCATTTTCAAGATTTTGAAATTCTTCTCCCCCTGTTTCAAATGTTTTTCCTTTGACTTAAACAAAACTCCCCCTCAATGAAATTCTCCTCTTAATGTTCAAGAGGGTTTTACAAATTTTTGAAGATACTTTCTCCCTCTTTTGAAAACTCATTAAGAACCAATTTGAAAACTTCATTTTTAAAATTCGTTAGTGGTGGTGCGGTCCTTTTGCTTTGGGCTAATACTTTCTCCCCCTTTGGCATGAATCGCCAAAAACGGATACTTTGAGTGAAATATAAGCCCTTTTACTTTCTCCCCAATGGCAAACAAATAAATATGAGTGAAAGATTATACCAATATGGAGAGATGGAGGAATACCGGCAAAGAGTAGATAATACCGATGGAGTTGAGTGGAAGCGTCGTCTTTGCCGAATACTCCATTTTCCTTTCAATTCTATGACTAAGCATAATAACACACTTGAAAACACATTAGTCATAGACATAAAAGAGATATAATCAAAGGTATATAAATGAGCTATGTGTGCAAAGTATCAATCAAAGTTCTGTGAATCAAGAATGTTTAGCTCATTCCTAAGTTTGGTAAAGGTTTTCTCATCTAAAGGCTTGGTAAAGATATCGGCTAATTGTTCTTTGGTGTTAATATAGGCTATCTTGATATCCCCCTTTGTTGGTGATCTCTCAAAAAGTGATATCGAATGGCTATGTGCTTAGTGCGGTTGTGCTCAACGGGATTATCCGCCATGTGGATTGCACTCTCATTATCACATAGGAGAGGGACTTTGCTAAATTTGTAGCCATAGTCCCTAAGGGTTTGCCTCATCCAAAGTAATTGCGCGTAACAATGGCCTGCGGAAATATACTCGGCTTCGGCAGTAGAAAGAGCTACTGAGTTTTGTTTCTTTGAAGCCCAAGACACCAGGGATCTCCCCAGAAACTGACAAGTCCCTGATGTGCTCTTCCTATCAATTTTACACCCTACACAATCAGCATCTGAATATCCTAATAAATCAAAAGAGGATCCCTTGGGGTACCAAAGGCCAAACTTAGGTGTATGAACTAAATATCTCAAGATTCTCTTCACGACCCTAAGGTGAATTTCCTTAGGATCGGCTTGGAACCTTGCACACATGCATACGGAAAGCATAATACCCGGTCGAGATGCACATAAATAGAGTAAAGATCCTATCATCGACCGGTATACCTTTTGATCTATGGATTTACCTCCCGTGTCGAGATTGAGATGCCCATTGGTTCCCATGGGTGTCTTGATGGGCTTGGCATCCTTCATTCCAAACTTGGTGAGTATATCTTGAATGTACTTCGTTTGGCTGATGAAGGTGCCCTCTTGGAGTTGCTTGACTTGAAATTCTAGAAAATACTTCAACTCCCCCATCATAGACATCTCGAATTTTTGAACCATGATCCTACTAAACTCTTCACAAATAGATTTGTTAGTAGACCCAAATATGATAACATCAACATAAATTTGGCATACAAACAAATCATTTGCAATTGTTTTAGTAAAGAGAGTAGGATCGGTTTTACCGACTTTGAAGTCATTAGTGATAAGAAAATCTCTTAGGCATTCATACCATGCTCTTGGAGCTTGCTTGAGCCCATAAAGCGCCTTAGAGAGTTTATAGACATGGTTAGGGTACTCACTATCTTCAAAGCCGGGAGGTTGCTCAACATAGACCTCTTGATTGGTCCATTGAGGAAGGCACTCTTCACGTCCATTTGATAAAGCTTAAAGCCATGGTAAGTAGTATAGGCAAGCAATATACGAATTGACTCAAGCCTAGCTAAGGGTGCATAGGTTTCACCAAAATCCAAACCTTTGACTTGTGAATAACCCTTGGCCACAAGTCGTGCTTTGTTCCTTGTCACCACACCATGCTCATCTTGCTTGTTGCGGAACACCCACTTAGTACCTACAACATTTTGGTTAGGATGTGGAACTAAATGCCATACCTCATTCCTCGTGAAGTTGTTGAGCTCCTCTTGCATCGCCAGCACCCAATCTGAATCTTGTAGTGCATCCTCTACCCTGTGTGGCTCAATAGAGGAAACAAAATAGTAATGTTCACAAAAATGAGCGACTCGAGATCGAGTGGTTACCCCCTTATGAATATCTCCGAGGATAGTGTTCACGGGGTGATCTCTTTGAATCGCCTGGTGGACTCTTAGGTGTGGCGGTCTTGGACCCTCATCATCTTCCTTGTCTTGTTCATTAGCATCTCCCCCTTGATCATTGTCCTCCTCTTGAGGTGCCTCCTCTTGATCTTCATTTTCATCATCTTGAGCTTGATCCTCATCTTGAGTTGGTGGACATGCTTGCATGGAGGAAGATGGTTGATCTTGAGCTTGTGGAGGCTCTTCGGATTCCTTAGGACACACATCCCCAATGGACATGTTCCTTAGCGCGACGCAAGGAGCCTCTTCATCATCTAGCTCATCATGATCAACTTGCTCTACTTGAGAGTCGTTAGTCTCATCAAACACAATGTCATAAGAAACTTCAACTAGTCCAGTGGACTTGTTAAAGACTCTATATGCCCATGTGTTTCAATCATAACCAAGTAAAAAGCCTTCTACAGCCTTAGGAGCAAATTTAGATTTTCTACCTCTTTTAATAAGAATAAAGCATTTGCTACCAAAGACTCTAAAATATGAAACATTGGGCTTTTTACCGGTGAGGAGTTCGTATGTTGTTTTCTTGAGGATTCGGTGAAGGTATAACCGGTTGATGGCGTAGCAAGTGGTGTTGATTACTTCCGCCCAAAACCGATCCGAAGCCTTGTACTCATCAAGCATGGTCCTTGCCATGTCAAGTAGAGTTCTATTCTTCCTCTCCACTACACCATTTTGTTGTGGTGTGTAGGGAGAAGAGAACTCATGCTTTATGCCCTCCTCCTCAAGAAAGCCTTCAATTTGAGAGTTCTTGAACTCCGTCCCGTTGTCGCTTCTTATTTTCTTGATCCTCAAGCCGAACTCATTTTGAGCCCGTCTCAAGAATCCTTTCAAAGTCTCTTGGGTTTGATATTTTTCCTGCAAAAAGAACACCCAAGTAAAGCGAGAATAGTCATCCACAATTACAAGACAATACTTACTCCCGCCGATGCTTATGTAAGCAATCGGGCCGAATAGATCTATGTGGAGTAGCTCAAGCGGCCTATCGGTCGTCATGATGTTCTTGTGTGGATGGTGAGCACCAACTTGCTTTCCTGCTTGACATGCGCTACAAATCTTGTCTTTCTCAAAATGAACATTGGTTAGTCCCAAAATGTGCTCTCCCTTTAGAAGCTTGTGAAGATTCTTCATCCCAACGTGGGCTAGTCGGCGATGCCAGAGCCAACCCATATTAGTCTTAGCAATTAAGCAAGTGTCGAGTTCAGCTCTATTGAAATCAACTAAGTATAGCTGACCCTCTAACACTCCCTTAAATGCTACTAAATCATCACTTCTTCTAAAGACAGTAACACCTATATCCGTAAAAAGACAATTGTAGCCCATTTTGCATAATTGAGAAACTGAAAGCAAGTTGTAATCTAAAGAATCTACAAGAAAAACATTGGAAATAGAATGGTCAGGTGATATAGCAATTTTACCAAGTCCTTTGACCAAACCTTGATTTCCATCCCCGAATGTGATAGCTCTTTGGGGATCTTGGTTTTTCTCATAGGAGGAGAACATTCTTTTCTCCCCAGTCATGTGGTTTCTGCACCCGCTATCGATGATCCAACTTGAGTCCCCGGATGCATAAACCTACAAAACAAATTTAGGCCTTGTTCTTAGGTACCGAAACAATCTTGGGTCCTTTCACATTAGAAACAAGCACCTTGGGTACCCAAACACAAGTCTTTGCCCCCTTGTGTTTGCCCCCAACATATTTGGCAACTACTTTGCCTGATTTGTTAGTGAGCACATAAGAAGCATCAAAAGTCTTAAATGAAATGTTATGATCATTTGATGCAATAGAAGATTTCTTCTTAGGCATTTTAACATGGGTTGAACGCCTAGAGCTAGAAGCCTCATTCTTATAAATAAAAGCATGGTGAGAAACAAAATGAGTGAAAGGGAAATAGGCTTACACCTTTTTCCTAATTGATTTTGGTGGTTGAATTGCCCAACACAAATAATTGGACTAACTAGTTTGCTCTAGATTATAAGTTTTACAGGTGCCAAAGGTTCACAATAGACCAATAAAAAGACCAAGAAAGGGTTCAAACAAAGAGAGCTAAAGAAATCCCAAAGGCACCCTGGTCTGGCGCACCGGACTGTCGGTGTGCCACCGGACAGTGTCCGGTGCACCAGGGAAACCGACGCTGAACTCACTACCTTCGGGAAAATGGAGGCCGCTCCGCTATAATTCACCGGACCGTCTGGTGTATGCACCGTACAGTGTCCGGTGGCGCACCGGACTGTCCGGTGTACCAGCGGAGCAACGACTACTTCAAGCGCAACAGTCGACTGCAAAGCATTTAATGCGCGCCTGCGCGCGCAGAGGTCAGAGCACGCGCAGTTGGCGTACCGGACAGTCTACAGGAGATGTCCGGTGCACCACCGGACAGCCCAGAGGCCCCACAAGTCAGAGCTCCAACGGTCGAACCCCAACGGCTGGCTGACGTGGTGGCGCACCGGACAGTGTCCGGTGGCGCACCGGACTGTCCGGTGCGCCATGCGACAGCAGACTTCCAACGACCACATTTTGGTGGTTGGGGCTATAAATACCCCAACCACCCCACATTCAATAGCATCCAAGTTTTCAGCATTCACACCTCATACAAGAGCTATAACATTCAATTCTAGACACAACCAAAGAGATCAAATCCTCTCCCAAGTCCGGAATCACTCCAATTCAAATAGTGACTAGAGAGAGTGACATTTGTGTTCATTTGAGCTCTTGTGCTTGGATTGCTTCTTTTCTTTCTCATTCTTTCTTGTGACAAACTCAATTGTAACCGAGGCAAGAGACACCAATTGTGTGGTGATCCTTGTGGGGACTTAGTGTCCCGTGTGATTGAGAAGAGAAGCTCACTCGGTCCAAGTGACCGTTTGAGAGAGGGAAAGGGTTGAAAGAGACCCGGTCTTTGTGACCACCTCAACTGGGAGTAGGTTTGCAAGAACCGAACCTCGGTAAAACAAATCCTTGTGTCTCACTCTTTATTTGCTTGCAATTTGTTTTTCACCCTCTCTCTCGGACTCGCTTATATTTCTAACGCTAACCCGGCTTGTAGTTGTGATTAACTTTGTAAATTTCAGTTTCGCCCTATTCACCCCCCCCCCCGCCCCTCTAGGTGACTTTCAATGAGTCTTCTTAGCATGAATTCTCCTAATATTATTCTCGGGATAACCAGCAGGATATAAAATATAGCCCTCATTATCCTGAGGCATGGGAGCCTTGCCCTTAACAAAATTAGACAATCTTTTAGGGGCATTAATTTTGACATTGCCTCCCTGTTAGAAGCCAATGCCATCCTTGATGCCAGGGCGTCTCCCACTATAGAGCATGCTTCTAGCAAATTTAAAATTTTCATTTTCCATCTCATGCTCATTAATTTTATTATTAAGTTGAGCTATGTGATCATTTTGTTGTTTTATTAAAGCTAGGTGATCATGGATAGCATCAACATTAACATCTCTACATCTAGTGCAAATAGAGACATGACTAACAGTAGATGTAGAGGGTTTGCAAACATTTAGTTCATCAATCTTAGCATGTAACATGACATTTTCATTTCTAAGATTGGAAATAACATCATTGCAAATATTTAAATCTTTAGCCTTAGCAATTAATTTTTCATTCTCAATCTTAAGGCTAGCAAGAGATTCATTCAACATGTCAATCTTAGCAATTAAACTAGCATTATCATTTCTAAGATTAACAATTGAATCATCACAAACATTTGATTTCTCAACCTTAGCAATTAATTTGGCATTTTCATTTCTAAGGCTAGAAATAGTGTCATGGCAAGTGCTAAGCTCACTAGTCAATTTTTTATTTTTCTCTACCTCCTGAGCATAAGCATTTTTAACCTTAACATGCTTTTTGTTTTCCTTAATAAGGAAGTCCTCTTGGCTATCCAAGAGTTCATCCTTCTCATGAATAGCACTAATCAATTTATTCAATTTTTCTTTTTGTTGCATGTTTAGGTTGGTAAAAAGAGTGAGCAAGTTATCCTCATCATCACTAGAATTATCCTCATCACTAGAAGTTGCATACTTAGTGGAGGATCTAGATTTTACCTTTTTCTTCTTGCCGTCCTTTGCCATGAGGCACTTGTGGCCGACGTTGGGGAAGAGAAGACCCTTGTTGACGGTGATGTTTGCGGCGTCCTCGTCGGAGGAGGAGTCGGTGGAGCTCTCGTCGGAGTCCCACTCCCGGCAAACATGGGCATCGCCGCCCTTCTTCTTGTAGTATCTCTTCTTCTCCTTCTTCTTCCCCCTCTTATCGTCGCCCCTGTCACTGTCACTAGAAATAGGACATTTTGCTATAAAGTGATCGGGTTTACCACACTTGTAGCAAACTTTCTTGGAGCGGGACTTGTAGTCTTTCCCCCTCCTTTGCTTGAGGATTTGGCGGAAGCTCTTGATGATGAGCGTCATTTTCTCGTTGTCGAGCTTGGAGGCGTCGATGGGGACCCTACTTGGTGTAGAGTCTATCTTTTCTTCTTCCGTCGCCTTGAATGCGACGGGTTGCACCTTGGGTGTTGAGGTGGCGCCTTGCTCGATGATTTTCTTGGAGCCTTTGATCATCAACTCAAAGCTCACAAATTTTCCTATAACCTCCTCGGGAGACATTAGCTTATATCTATGACCACCACGAATTAATTGAACTTATGTGGGATTAAGAAAAACGAGTGATCTTAGAATAACCTTGACCATTTCATGGTCATCCCATTTTGTGCTCCCGAGGTTGCGCACTTGATTCACCAAGGTCTTGAGCCGGTTGTACATAGCTTGCGGCTCCTCCCCTTGGTTGAGCATGAAGCGACCGAGCTCCCCCTTGATTGTTTCCCTCTTGGTGATCTTGGTCACATCATCTCCTTCGTGCGCGGTCTTGAGCACGTCCCAAATCTCTTTGGCACTTTTCAACCCTTGCACCTTATTATACTCCTCTTGACATAGAGAGGCGAGGAGTATAGTAGTGGCTTGGGAGTTAAAGTGCCGGATTTGGGCTACCTCGACCGAGTCATAGCCTTCATCCCCCACGGATGGTTCCTGCGCACCAAACTCAACAATGTCCCAAATACTAGCGTGGAGTGAGGTTAGATGGTGCCTCATTTTATCACTCCACATACAATAATCTTCACCGTCAAAAAGCGGTGGTTTGCCTAGTGGGACGGAAAGTAAAGGGGTGCGTTTGGAAATGCGAGGATAGCATAGGGGGATCTTACTAAACTTCTTATGCTCATGGCGCTTAGAAGTGACGGACGGCGCGTCGGAGCCGGAGGTGGATGGCGACGAAGAATCGGTCTCGTAGTAGACCACTTTCTTCATCTTCTTTTTCTTGTCGCCACTCCGATGCGACTTGTTGTGGGAGGGTGATTCTCCCTTTTCTTTGGAGCCGGACTCCCTTGATGGAGCCTTCACGTGACTTGTAGCGGGCTTCTCGCTGGTCATGACCTCCTTCTTGGCGTGATCTCCCGACATCACTTCGAGCGGTTAGGCTCTAATGAAGTACTTGACTTTGATACCAATTGAAAGTCGCCTAGAGGGGGGTGAATAGGCGACATCTGAAATTTATAAACTTTAAGCACAACTATAAGTCGGGGTTAGCGTTAGAAATAAAATCGAGTCCGAAAGAGAGGGTGAAAACAAATCACAAGCAAATGAAGAGTATGACACGGTGAATTGTTTTACCGAGGTTCGATTCTTGCAAACCTACTCCCCGTTGAGGTGGTCACAAAGACCGGGTCTCTTTCAACCCTTTCCCTCTCTCAAACGATCACCTAGACCGAGTGAGCTTCTCTTCTCAATCAATCGGGACACTTAGTCCCCACAAGGACCACCACACAATTGGTGTCTCTTGCCTTGATTACAATTGACTTGAGAACAAGAAAGAAGGAAGAAGAAAAGCGATCCAAGCGCAAGAACTCAAATTAACACAAATATCACTCTCTCACTAGTCACTAATTGATTGGAGTGATTCCGGACTTGGGAGAGGATTTGATCTTTGCTTTTGTGTCTTGGAGTGAAGTCTAGAGCTCTTGTATTGAATGCAATGGCTGAAAACTTGGATGCCTTGAAGTGTGGTGGTTGGGGGGTATTTATAGCCCCAACCACCAAAATGCCCGTTGGGGATGGCTGCTGTTGACGGGCGCACCGGACAGTCCGGTGCGCCACCAGACACTGTCCGGTGCGGTAGCCACGTCACCCAACTGTTAGGGTTCGACCGTTGGAGCTCTAACATGTGGGGACACCGGACAGTCCGGTGGTGCACCGGACAGGTCCTGTTCACTGTCCGGTGCGCCTTCTGCGCCTGCTCTGACTTCTGTGCGCGCCGTCCGTGCACTGTAGCTCACTGTTCACCTTTTGCAGACGACCGTTGGCGCGCTAGCCGTTGCTCCCGCTGGCACACCGGACAGTCCGGTGCTACACCGGACAGTCCGGTGCTACACCGGACAATCCGGTGATTTATAGCGGAGAGCAATTTCCAGAAACCCGAAGCTGAGGAGTTCGAGCTGATTCTCCCTGGTGCACCGGACACTGTCCTGTGGCACACCGGACAGTCCGGTGCGCCAGACCAGGGCAGCCTTCGGTTTTCTTTGCTCCTTTGTTTTCAACCCTTTCTGTTAACTTTGTATTGGTTTGTTGTGAACCTTTGGCACCTGTAGAACATATAATCTAGAGCAAACTAGTTAGTCTAATTATTTGTGTTGGGCAATTCAACCACTAAAATCATTTAGGAAAAGATTCGACCCTATTTCTCTTTCAATATATGATCCATGCGTGATGCGGGGGCATGGCGCATGTGCAAGTGAACAATGAGCCTGTTTGGTAATTTATCATACTTTATCTAACTTTTCTATTTAAGTTTATTTTTTTAATTTGAACGACTAGCCTTAGCTAAAGTGTAGTGTAGTTAGCTACGAATCAAACAGGCGCTGAATCCACCTATCATTATGTTTTTTGTCTAAAGGAAAAATAAGTAGCACATTGCTTGGAAGTTGGAACTGGCCAATTGGGTGTGTGTTGAAAAGGAACCGAAAATGATTGCACAAGCAGAGTTTTAAACACCATTGAAGCAACTTGTTTTTTATATATTTTTAACTGTATAGTTAGATATATTGTGTACCTAGATGTATACCAACAACTACATACTTTTGGAACAGAGAGTATAGTTAAATAGACCCTATTTGCAAATAATCATTTGTGTGTATAGATGTGCCATTTTACCATAGCCATGTGTATTTGGCCAATATTAGTGCTACTTTGAGAGCCATAAAAACGGAGATAATTAGAAGATCCAAAATTCTCTTGGGATTTAGTCCTTTCAATCTCCTCTAGATTTATGGCTTCTAAACAAGTCCTTAGATTATGTCAATTCTTTTCTTTTATAGTCACAAAAAATACTGTTTTACATTGTTTTTAGAGTGGAGAGCAGTGAGGGAGGAAAAGAAAAGAAACCTGACATCTGATGCGGAGACAAACCCCTCACCAAACCTCCATTCGCGGACCACATTAACGTTAGTTATTAGCCTATCTCTACTAACTATTAAGGGGACAGTGTAGACTACCCCCGCCTCACCAGCCCAGCACGCACGCCGCGAATCCCGCGCACCACCGCCTCCCACCGCGATTCCCCTCCCGCCCGCGGTAATCACGCGCACGACCACCCCCCGCCGCGATTCCCCTCCCACCAGCGGCGACCCCCCGCCCGAACCGGCCGCGCGACCGCCAGCCGCCGCCTCCGCCATCTAATCCGCCAACCAGCGCCGCGAATCCCCCAACGACTTAGCGCGCCTCACCTTCCCCCGCCCGCTCCCCAACGACATAGCGCGCCTCGCCTTCCCCTGCCCACTGCCATGACCTCTCCTACAACGCCTTCTCCGACCGGCTCCCCGACAACATCGCGCACCTTGCCTCCACATCGACGGGATGGGGAGGATGAAGGAGCACCGGCAGAGAGAGTCCGGGAGGAGGCATAGTGCCGGCTCCCAGTGCGGTGGTCTCCCATCGGCGTGTGAGCCCGAGGGCGAACTAGCGCTGGCACGTGGTAGGGGAAGCCAAGGAATGCAGTGATTCGGCGGGGGTCCGGCATCTATGAACTCGTGCATCCTCGTCGCCAGGAGCGCCTTCTTCCTCAACCACTTCACCTCCGTTCTCTTGCCTCGCCCAACAGGCCAGATCTGGGCGCTGCAACGCTCGATCATCGGAAGTGGAGGAGCGGCCAGCCAGGGGGAAACCGAAGGGGAGCACGTCGGTACCTCCTCCGCTTCGCCCATGACCAACAGCACCGCCGTAACTGCCTCCTCTCTGACGGTGACGAATTGGAGAACAGAGAATACAACCATCCAACGCTGACCAAGATTATCGCACCCTATCCAATGTCCATCCTGCCAGACCTGACACCGCTCCACAACAGTCGAGAGGGTAGTGCGCCTCCGCTCCTTTTACTGCTTTCTTTCATTTCGATTTCTCACGTTTTGGTTCCTAGCTACGCACCATCCCCATAGTCATGGTAATGTGATAGATGCGTTATGCGGAAATCGAGCGTCAAGTGCTTACAAAAAATGTGCGCCATAATTTGATTTGTTCAATGTTTACTGAGCACCCCTCCTTGTTTTGAGCTAGGTGGAGTTAGTTTATCCTGATCATGTATGTAAGCCCTGGCCAGTGGCTACATAGGAATTTTTCAACAACAAAAAAATTGACACAGTTCTGAAGTAGGCATTTCATTATGGCATTTATGCCATGTTTTGTGCCCCCTCCCTCTCCTGACAGGAAATCGTAAAACAGGATTTAGAACGTGGAATATCCTTCATGAAAACATGGTTAGCGCTTAGCATGGCTATAAGATGGCAGCAGATATCTTGCTAATATGTCTCTTTTTTTATCTTTCATTCATGTAGGCCAATCATTTCTCGAGGTTCAACCAAAACCATTGGACATATTGTTAGACCTACTACACCCAAATCCTCTGTCCCCATTGTAAGTGCATTTGATAGCATTGAAGATTCAGATGACGAGGAGGATCTTGTCCCAGATGCCAAGAATGATAATGCTTACTTGGCCCCAAGCAGTGCTATTTTAAGTATCAGATCGCTAAACAAGTGACACTAAGGATATGTTGTTTTACCTGCGGGTCGTGCCAACTTGTGCTAGCCTCATTCCAGTTCACTTGATTCAGGATAAAGTGGCCTCAATCATGTTCAGGTATCCCTTTTTTGCATTCCATTCTATTGTTTTGTCTTCTTATTTGTTGCTCTTAATTTGTTTATCAAGACTTTTAGTACTGAAAAATGGTGTGACCCTTAGCATGAAAAAAATATCTACAACATCCACATGAGAAAGTTACAAGTGCTTCACACTCTATGATGGTATCATATCCGATCATCTAGCAGTGATGCTGGTCAGGATGATCGAGCAGCTTTGAAAGAGCGATTTGCTTTTTACTACATCAAGAGATCTTTGGAGGTAGTTCACTCGTCATCTTTTTTCCATAATATATTGATTTAGGAATGTAATGTGACTTATTTTCTGACCTTGATATTTAAAATAGGCTTATCCTTGTATTTACATACATGCATGTACGTCCATTTAAAATACAGCCACACGAACTTGCTGGATTTTTTTTTGCAAAGTGACATCGGGTCTCTAGGTACCTATCGAGATTGTCTCTCGCTCTCGCGTCAGAGACGCTCGCAGCTACTGACATACTTCTATGCTATCCTTTTATTTCCCATTGATCCCTATATAGTTGAGACTTCTAGAACTAATCATTTTTTCTAGATTGGTAGACTTTGGATGAGTAACAAAAAAGAATTAGAATCTTCTGCATTTGATGGTGGACATGAGGTCAGAGCACCAATCGAAAGAGGAACAACCAAAACATAAGTTGTCATCTAAGCACCGTATCAAATTTGCAGAGGGACAATGTACATATCCTGAGAGAAATCCACAAGAGAACATCTCCATCTGATGTTGTATTAAATCCACTACCTGCGGCACTAACAACTGTTTCTTATCTTCATACTGCTTCTTTACTCCCAGTAACCAAGGCAGGATCTTCCAAGCTTAGTGTGAAAAACTACGTATCGTGAGTCACAATTAGTCTAAAATTGTTTCATAATATGTGAAATGAGGCCAGAACGTACCAAAAAGGAAGGCATCCAATCTTTTGTTTGGTAAGTATTCATATACAAGTAACTTCTCATCTTCGTGAATGCAACAACCAAGACGTCTAACTAAGTTTATGTGCTGCAGTTTGGCAATCATAACTAGAGTACTCCATTTCCAAATCCCTCGACCCCCATGTGTAGAACTTTTTAGTGAGACTTTTGACAGCTACTTGCCTTCCATAACATATTTAGGAGATATGTAACCACTGTTTGAACAATTTTAGAGAACTACTTCCTCTGTTTTAGGCGCGTGCTTCAGCAATTCATCTCTTGTTTTCTATTCCCTCTTCTCCTTTCTGTTTTCCATATTATTCTTTTTTCTCATGGTTCGCAGAACTAGATTAAATATGTGAGTTGGTTTAGGTTATTCGCGTGGAGGTTAATTGCTATTGGTGAAGGCTGACCAGGTCAAACATCCTACATGACCCACAACAATGTAGTTACATTCTTTGGTATGAAGCAGTATGAATTACAGATTTTGTGTCATCATTCCAGATACCTGACTATCATGACATTATAAAGCATCCAATGGATTTTTTTACAATAAGAAAGAAGCTCGATAAGGGGGGTATTCCAACTTGGAGCGATTTGAGGTGAGTTACATGATTTGTTTAGATTGATATTTTTATTGGATAATGGAAAATCTATTCAAAGTAATCTGTAAGCTTGATTGTGAAAACAATATGGTTGAATGCAAGCATACAAGAATGATTTACACATTTTTGTATTGTGCCAGTTTGCAGATGTACTTAGTGAGGCTGGTGCACCTTGTGGGCTGCCACAAATTTAAGATATAGTTTTTTTTCAGTCCCTAATACATGTTATCGCCATGTTCATTTTGCACTTAAAAATGATATTAATTAAACCAAAGCATGGATAGTTGAAGTTGTTTTTCTTCATGTTTTACCATGTTCCTGTATATTACTAATAGGGTCTTGGTACAGAGCTATCATCAAGATAGCTGATTTAGTGTATTGTTTGATGTACATATCCGCGTTAAGGAATTGACATGAGAATTTTTAGCCAGGTAAATTAGCAATCTTTGCCACCTTTAAATTCTGATTCTCAATACCTTACAGATTCCCTCTCTCTCAAGACTTGCACTTGCTCAGTGTTTAGAAGCAGCTACAAATCTTGGTAATTAGTTTAACATTGAAAATGTCCTATTGCTAACAAATCTTAGAAGCAGCTACAACAATGCTCATGACTAGGGGTTCGTATCAAGGAGAGCTTTAGGTGGCCTTTTTTTGGTGACAAGCTGAACATTGGAAGGCCCAGTTCTGTCGTAGTATCTTTCAAAATGGCCCAGTTAACAGAGCAATAGACACCCTCCTTGAGGCTTCACTGCTTCAGAGCTTGAGCCTACCATCTGTAGTTCTTCTAAACGATGACAAATATAAACATTTTGCCCAGTAGAGGTGAATGGGGAACATGTTTCTGTCCATGTGCATGAACAACTACTAAACTTGACTGGACCCATAACGAAATCTAACACATCTGGGTCTGACAATTTGTCAGTTATTTCACTCTTTAGTCCTGATGCTAACTCCTGGTAATAGAGGATGCGTTGTGCAGATTTCACGGTGGTGATATGCGCTAAGCACAGAAACAGGATCGTTCTCACATGTATAGTTGCTAAGTGATGGCAAAAGATTACCACTTGTGGATTTTTTTCTATGCCGAACATGGAGTCCCTTGGAAACACTGAACGGTTTTGGATAGCATATATGCATCTTTGAATATTTATTATAGTGGCGCAACAACTATGATAATGAGTTTAGATAACTTCAGATTTGATAGCGAGAAAGTGTTTAAGACATAGTTGTCCTAAACAAGTCTTACACCATGGCATAACATCATAGCTAACTAACACACATAGACTTTGAGTATGGCTGATCCATATTTGTTTTTTCTTACTGAAAATGTAGAAACACATGACTGATCTTGAAACATGCATCGTATGAGGCCCATCTGCCAAATTGTATGAGGTCATGTGCCACGAAATATTAAAAAACCCTAGCGGTCTCCTCCATCGGCGGCCTCCACCGCCCATTCCTCTTCACTGTGTGGCACATCGGCCACATCCCCCGTTGGCGGCCTCCACCGCGCCATCGGTTGCTCCTCCCCCGCCGGTGGCCTCCCCCCATGAATTTTCCTTGTGTGATTGTCACCTGAGTGACCTCTTAGTGTTTAGGGAAAATGTTGATAATATGCTCTTTTAGTATTCAAATGTGAAATGTCTACAGTTTACATTATGGTTGGAGCCAATATTTATTTTTACATCTATCTCCAACAATCATGTTGCATGATGTACCCATGTTAGGTTGGTTAAGCACTCTGATTTTCCCACTGGTAGCCTCATGCAGTGGGGGGTGATCCTGTTTCTATAGTAATCAGCCAACAGGCTTGCTGACTCTAATAGGATTTTACCGATGTCCCTGACATAATGTGCATTCAACTTACTCTAACAAATAAAATTAGAAACAAACAAGTGCTTTTGAGAAGTCGTCATGTTGCTAAATGAATCCAAATACTATAGTGGACTAATTATCTGTATTTTTAGGGAACTTTAGTGAAGTGGTGAATGTGGAGCTATAAATGGACCGAATGGTATTGAATGTGTTGCTCTCTTATTCTCTTGTTCTAGGGATCTGTGTCGGTTGCTCTCCTTAACACCTACTATTTGTTTTCTTAGGTTAACCTTCCTCGTGGCCATGGATATATTGCGTCCAAGAAGAGAGCTGATGCTGAGAAGGCTCTTCTCTACATGGATGGTGTATGCATTCTACTCTATGCTTATTCTATTTTTTTGTTGAAAGGTAAATGGCCAACAAGTTCTAAAAATCTGCATGGTGTCAAATTGATGGAAATGTTGTTAAGTTGAGATTCACGCTAAAGGGTTGCATCACCTATGAAAGCTCTGCCCCCTCCAAAACGAGATGTTGCTCAGATTGAAAAAGGTGTTAGCAGTGCTGAAAAGGATGTCCAGCCACGTCCTAGGGAATGTAATCTTCTGAAGGTTTCAAACCATATAATTACTATTCATTATTTTTCGCTTGTTACTTCTTCTCGTATCAAGGAATTTCCCTCCTGAAGGTGCACGTTCAGCTCTATCACGATTTAATTGTTTACATACTTGTCTGCAGCATCTCCACGAAGGAAGTCAGCTTCACCACATGAGAAACGGTCTCCAAATCAAAGGGCTGAATCACCCAGGCGTCCACCTGACCCATCACCTAGGCGTCGTCCTAATTCTTCGCCTATTCGTCGCCGATCAGATCCTTCTCCTGTCAGGCATGGTGGCACACCTCGCACGAGACCACTATCTCCAGTTAAAGAAGACCAAATATTTATTTATTTTTATTTGCAAGGAATCTTAATTATCATAAAAGAGGAACACATTATGGTAAACCGATACAAGAAGATAGTGGATTGTCTTTCTCTAATAAAATAGGGATAATTTATGATAGGTCATAAAACTATAAATATAAGTAGTACAAGAACAATATATGTACGTAGAGAATATTTCATCATACTTTGTAAAGCTTATCATCAAACTGGGCCAACTAGACACAATTTGCTATGGTTTCCTTTCCAAAAAAGGGAGTTTGCATATCAATGAATTTTTATCATATTAATCACTATTCTTATAATACCCTGTTATGCCTCTCGCCCGTGTGGGTTGTTGGCCGACTGGCCTAGCACCGTAGCTGACGTCTGTTGCCCCCGACTCTCGCACCGCACTCTCCCTGCACGCCGCCGCTATCGTCGTCCCCAGATCCGTGATCTTCTTTCCTGTCCAGACAGCAGCAGCGATGCCTCCTGAGTCCTGACACCCTCCCCGTGCCCCCTTCCTCCAACAGTATTATATGTTCCCGTTGCAACGTACGTGCACTCACCTAGTTAGAGGAGAAGTACAGCACATCATTGGTGTGTGGAAAAAAGATTAGGAAAGCAGGAGAAGGTGAGTGGCCGAGTGCGTAGCAATTAGCAACATCATCCCGCGGACAGCAATCCTAACCCTCCTTTCTCTCTCACCCGTTTCTTCTCTGCAAGTAGTACTATTTCTCCGTCATATTGAAGCTCTGCTGTGTGTGTGTGCGCGCGCGCGTTGGAGGAAGGAGGAAGTAAGCCTAGGAAAGCCATTGCCCACCTTCTCGCTCCCCACCAAACGCCGCTTGGTAGGAGAAGAATTGCCCGAAAAGCTTCCCGTTGGCCGGGATCTCTTCTTCTTTAATTACCCCTGGGGATTGCCTGGCTCATTAGACCAGACAGGGGGAGAGAGGGGGCGAGCTGGCCGGTTAGGCCAGGAGAGGAGAGGGGAGACACAGACAACGGGCGCTCGCTGGGAAGAGGAAGAGGTTCGTGGGGACGCAGGGATCCAGAGGAAGATGAGGCGGTGGGTCTTAGCCATCGCCATTCCCATTCTCGCCGCTGCTTCGGCGGCGGCGCTGTTCCTTGGGGCTGAGGCCCAGGCGGTCCAGCAGGGCCACCAGACAGAGAGGATCTCAGGTGAGACCGTGAGAGAGAGAGAGAGAGAGAGAGAGATGATGGGCCTCTTTTCCTTGCGTTTGTTCCCGTCTTGTTTCTCATCTTGATAGGCACATCCTTGTCGGAAAAATATCCTATGCAATCACTTATCCTGGTGTAAGCATGCAATCAAGCGATTTTGTGCATCCGATTTAGATCTAATGGTAACTGTTATTTTACATTTAACCCCTTCTACCTGAAACCTAGTGTCTATTTTACATTTAACCACTTCCATATGAAACCATTGGATCTAGACTGGATGCTCTGGATAGTTTGATTGCACGCTTGCACCAAAATGAGTGATTGCACAGGACATCCTTGTCAGTTCGTAGAACTCAAGCTGCTTGGTCTGTCTAGTTGGGTGTCATTTGCTTTTTGCTAGTAGTATTAATTGTGTAAAGCTAGAGTTTTGGCATCGGTTAATGTGGCAGTGCACCTGTCGGGCCTCTGAATCCTAAATTAATAGAATTTTAATCCTGATTTCGTATGCTAATAGGTTACAGAGAAACTGAATGCAGGTTTATCCTGTGGTGTTCTGTTCGTAGCAGTTTGATCCGGTTCTCGCGAAATTTAGCAGAAAACCACTTTTTTACATGCTGCTCCATGAATCTGTCGTGAAAAATGTAGAATGCAATATGGTACTTGTTCCCTATGTTCTATCACCAACGCCTACAATTCCTGTACCTCTTTCACGGTGTGTTTTAATGATTCACACTCTGATTGCGATAACAAGTTTGAATAAAACAATGTCAGTTTCTAGTGTAGTATTTAACTATGGTTAGACTTAACTAAACATGGTTTAACGTTATCGGTTATCATTCACGTTACAAACATGTGAACCAAAAAGTACCCTACTGTCAGTTCAACATAGGTGCAAAAATCACTTTACACACACTTTCATTCTATCATTGTACTTTTATGATCCTGTGATCCCTAGCATGGTTCTAAGGCCCAAGTATATTCTTTTCCCTACCTTTGTGCAAAGCCTGTAATGATGTGGCCGATAAAATGCAGGAAGTGCTGGTGACGTGTTGGAAGATAACCCTGTTGGGAGGCTCAAGGTTTACGTGTATGATCTCCCCAGTAAATACAACAAGAAGCTGGTGAAGAAGGATCCTAGGTGCCTGAACCACATGTTTGCTGCTGAGATCTTCATGCACCGGTTCCTGTTGTCAAGTGCTGTCCGAACATTTAATCCTGAAGAAGCAGATTGGTTCTACACTCCCGTATACGCCACATGTGATCTGACTCCTTCGGGTCTTCCTCTTCCCTTCAAATCTCCACGCATGATGCGCAGCGCAATTGAGCTGATTGCCACGAGCTGGCCTTACTAGAACAGATCAGAGGGTGCAGATCATTTCTTTGTCACGCCACATGACTTTGGTGCTTGCTTCCATTATCAGGTATAAACACCACCGGTACATGAAGTAGCTGTAGCGTGCATTTATCTATGCTTCCATTAATAAAGTTTAGATGCTAATCAATAATAGATGAGTACTGAATACCAGTATTTGGAACAACTGGGACGTATCTAATTGCGTCACTGAACATGGGGCATTGTGGGCATCAATATTCTTGTTTCACTATGAATGAACTACTATGAGTCTATGACTAAAATACTTAGGTCCCACATGTTTGTTTGTCTCTTGTAGAAGAAACATGTCTCAGGTTGGAAATTTTGTTAGTTGCCGTACTGTTATAATGACAACTTTTCCAGTTGGCACCTTACATTACTGGCTGTTCCAACATCTCGATATTTCTGTAACACAAGCGCTTCAAATTATTTTCAGGAAGAGAAAGCAATCGGGCGGGGAATCCTTCCCTTGCTTCAGCGTGCTACACTGGTTCAGACCTTTGGACAGAAGAACCATGTCTGCCTGAAGGGTGGGTCCATCACAATCCCACCATTTGCACCTCCCCAGAAAATGCAGGCTCACCTTATCCCCGTGGACACCCCTCGGTCTATCTTCGTGTACTTCCGTGGTCTGTTCTACGACACCAGCAACGATCCTGAGGGTGGTTACTATGCGAGGTAAATCATCTATCTGTCTGCAAGTGATGCAGCTTCCCTCCACTTTTTCCCCAGTCATTCATCACAACACTGCGTCCTGGGTCTGATCTCTGATCATTCTGCATGTTCTACAGAGGTGCTCGTGCATCAGTCTGGGAGAACTTCAAGAACAACCCGCTCTTCGACATCTCGACTGATCACCCACCGACTTACTACGAAGACATGCAGCGTTCAGTGTTCTGCCTGTGCCCCTTGGGCTGGGCTCCATGGAGCCCCAGGCTGGTGGAAGCTGTGGTTTTCGGCTGCATCCCGGTGATCATCGCCGACGACATTGTCCTGCCCTTTGCGGACGCCATCCCGTGGGAGGAGATCGGTGTGTTTATCGCCGAGGAGGATGTCCCAAAGCTGGACAGCATCCTGACGTCCATCCCAACAGATGTTATACTGAGGAAGCAGCGTCTCCTCGCGAACCCGGCCATGAAGCAGGCCATGCTGTTCCCCCAGCCTGCTCAGGCGGGAGATGCATTCCACCAGATCCTAAACGGGCTCGCGCGCAAGCTCCCACATGGTGACAGCGTCTTCTTGAAGCCCGGGGAGAGGGTCCTGAACTGGACCGCCGGACCGCCAGGCGACCTAAAACCTTGGTAGCATCTGCCTACCTAGAACCTTTTTGGGAAAAAAAGCAAGAATGAGAACATGGTGATATACATACATGCACCTTTAAGTTACCATGGTTGTAAAAAAGCAAGAATGAGAACATGGTGATATACATACATGCACCTTTAAGTTACCATGGTTGTATACTTGTATAGTGCTGACCACAAGCCAAATGTACATTTTAGTATGTTCTTTCTTCTTTCCTTGTAGCTGTTATCATGGTTTAAAAGGCGGCTAGGCGGAACTAGGCGCCCAGCCACCGCCTGACCGCCTAGGCGACTTAGGCGGGCGCCTAGGCGACGCCTTAGTAGATGTTACAAACAGCTGTGAGCTGTTACAAAATACCAAGCAACCAAACAGCTGTTACAGCTCATAAACTAGAAATCATCACAAATTCACAATAGCATAATAATGGATATGAAATAGCCACAAAGTAGTTTCTAAAGGAACAACAACAAGTCACAAAATTTAAAACAACACAATACCAAATGTCCAAATCTGAAATAGCCACATAGATAGTTTGTAATGGCATAATTAATAGTAACTAGCTGCAGTTAGTAATGCAGCAAATATGCTAAATTGCTAATGCAATCTAGCAATAGCTACTCTCCCTGTCTCCCGTCGCTCAAAAATCATCATCAAACTCTCCTGGGATATTGGGTGCCTCCCCTTCTTCACCATCATTGCCACCATTAGATTCATCTTCACAATCTGTGATTTCTGCATCGTCATGTGGAACATCTTCATCTTCATCTTCATCTTCCTCTTCAGTCTCTGACATGTTTTGTGCAGCAACAGAATTTCTTCTTGAATACACATTATGGGCCCTTCTTGGTAAGTTTCGGCCACGAAGTGCTTGCGATGCTCCAATGGCATTATCCACAAGGTCCCATGTAAGGTCACACTCACACCCACGCCCACCTTCAGGGACTACATGCAAAGAATCAGCCCACTCATTGTCCCAGTTGAAGTCCTCATGAACCAATGGATCAAAGTTTTTCCCCTTCTTCTGGCGTAGTTTTTGGAACCTAGCTTTCATCTTTCTGTTGTAGGAAATGAAGACAATAGAATTCAACCTCTTATGCAACAATCGGTTTCTTTTCTTTGTATGGATCTACAAAACAAGAAAAGAGAAAACACTTGGTCATTTAATACAAAAGTAGCCAAGTAGGTGGATGAGGACTTGAGGAGGCACACATAATAACTTACAAATTCAAAGGTACTCCAATTGCGTTCACAACCTGATGAAGACGCACAAAGACTCACCAAACGTCTAGCAAATCTCTGTAACTCAATAGCACGACCACCATACGAACGCCACCACTCAACTGCAATAACATCACAACAATTTAGCAAGCTACTAGCAACAACTAGTAAGTAGTAAACTAGTAACAGCCAGTCAGCCACAAACACTTACGTGGGGTCATAGTTTGTAGGTTATCTTTGGCCATCTTATTTGAAAAAGCTGCTCCTCTAAGAAACTCGTAATCCATTGCTTGAGAATTGATCTTGTCTCTAGTTTCCTCATCATCTACCATTCTTGCAAGCACATCAAGAAAGCAACCTCTTAGCTGACCAACAGTAGCATCATCATCATTTCTTATGAGAGGATGCAGCTTTCCTGGGTTCAAATACATTGCAGCCCCATACAATGGGTGATCCATCTGTTTCTCCCAACGCCGTTCAATTATAGTTATGATTTTCTTGAGTAAATTCTTCTTGCTTTGGACAGCAAAGCTTTGATTGATCTTTTCCTTTGCACATTTCATCAATGCTTGGACCTCTGGCATAGCTGGCCTCTCATCTCCATCTACCACCCTAAGTACAATAAGTAGTGGCCCTGAAGCTCTAAGGCAATCTTCTACTGAATTCCAAAACTGTGTGGAGAAGACAATGTTATACACATCCAATCCAGCACTTGTCTTTGACAACCTGTTATCAGTCCAAGCTGTGCTTGCAAATAAAGCCTTCAAAGCATCCTTGTGCTTGTACAAGCTCTTCAATGTGAGAAAGGAAGTAGCAAAACGAGTGGCGGCAGGCCTCACAAGATCAGCCCCACCAGTTTTCTCTCTCATGGCAGCAAGAATTCTCCCATGTCGGTATATGAAAGTTGTCACACGCCTTGCACGTGCAATTGGTTTCTTGAATTCCTTCAAGTTTCCTATGTCCTCCAACATTAGGTCCAAGCAATGTGCAGCACATGGACTCCAAAATAATGTAGGAATCCTATCCATTAGAAGCTTGCCTGCAGCTTTGTAATTGGCACCATTATCAGTAACAACTTGTACAACCTTGTCTCTCCCAATCTCATCAACTTTTTTCTCAAGCAAATCAGCAAGCATGTATGCATCATGTACTTCACTAGATGCATCAACGGACTCTAAAAAGTAAGTGCCCTCTGGGCTGTTCACTAAGAAGTTAATGAGATGGCGTCCCCTCCTATCAGACCATCCATCAGACATGAGTGTGCAACCATAGTGTTTCCATGCACGCTCATGTTCCTCCCTCATTGTAGTTGTTGACTTCACAGCCTCTTGTAGCAATGGCTCGCCTAGTTGGTACGGTGTTGGAGGCTTATACCCTGAACCAAACTGTGCTGTGGCCTCAATTGCAATCTGAAATTGCCTAGCTGCCGCGGCATTGAAAGGTACACCACACTCATAGAAGAACAAAGCCCACTGCATGTCCACATAGTGTTTGTCCTCCTTGCTTTTTGCACTAGCCAAGATTGTGGGCTGATAAGAGCCTGAAAGTCTCTCATCCACCACCTCCTCTGGTGTTCTCCGCAACATCTCAACTACGGACTTGGTTGTCTTTGGCTGTGCTTTACTATTTGCCTTAAATTGCAAGGTTGATTGTCTTTTTTTGGCTGCTGTACCAGAACTGGGCTGCACCTTGGATGCTTGAGACTCCACAGCAGATGTATCATTTGCCCCATCTGCTGCTGCCACCTCCACCACTTCATCATCTTCTTCATCTTCATCTAGAAACATTGGTCTTTTTCTCTTGTTTGCCTCCAAATAACTTGTCATCTCCTTCCTTAATGCACTGCTAGCCTTGGGACATAACTTTGCATCTCCATATGCCCCTGCCAAATGTTGCTTTAACCTCTTTATTCCTCCACTAACAACCTGACCACATAGGGTGCATTCCACCTTATCTTTATTTTGAAGATCCGGCCAAAATCCATACTTCCACCCTGGATCAGTAGACTTCCGTGGCTTCCGGGTAGGATCGCTCTTCGGGTCGTACTCACCAGCCACAGAAGATGGAGCTTCATTTCGAGAAGACATTAGGTTGTCGGTTGTCGCTGGTCGCTACTCGCTGCAGTCTTGAGTCTTGACACTTGAGTCTTGACACAAACTATTCGCTGGCTCGCTGCACGGTCTGCAAACCAGGGGATGAGCAGCAGCAGCGCAGCGCAGAGCACAGAGCAGCAACAGCGCGCCCAGAGAGCAGAGCAGCAGCAGGAGCAGCCGCGCCCAGAGAGCAGAGCAGCAGCCGCGCCCAGAGAGCAGAGCAGCAGCCGCGCCCAGAGCAGAGAGAGCAGCAGCCGAGCGCCCGCGCGTAGGGAGTAGCCGCGCCCGCGCGTAGGGAGCACCGGAGCAGAGAACGCGCGAGAGAGAGCGCGCGCAGGGAGAGGGAGCAGAAGAGTTTGCCGCGCGCAGGGAAGAGTTTGCCGCGCGCGCGCAGGGAAGAGTCAGCCGCGCGCAGGGAAGAGCAGCCAAATTTGCGGCGCCAGGGAGAGCCGCACGCGCACAGAAAGCCCAAAACGCGAGGCCCAGTACAAACCCTAGCCCAATACAAACCCTAGCTGCTAAGGCGTCGCCCAGGGAGGCTAAGGCGTCACCCGGACGCCTACTACGCCAAGGCGGACGCCTACCTCGCCAAGGCGGACGCCATACACATTTTCACCTGGGCGGCGCCGACGCCTTGCTCCACTCGCCGCCTGGACGCCTAGGCGTCGCCTCGACGCCTTTTAAACAGTGGCTGTTATACCATATATCTTCATTTCTCCTTCTCTTCTTTTTTGCCCTTTCTCACTCGGGTGTGAGAATGTCAGCCTTGTCAATCATGTGGATATCATAGTCGAAATCTACACCATTTTACTCACTCTGAATGTTTGACCTCATCCCACTGCCGGACTGCCCTCCTGATCGAGCTGACAATTGCCATATATACAGCACATGGACCGCCATCTTTCATCATCTAATGCAAAGGGTGAAACTACTTTTTTTAAGCAAGATCATTGGGGAACCTGCCTGATTCGCTGATGGTTTATCAGGGCAGCATGTCGCTGCAGTCTTTGTCTGATTGTTGCTGAGTTCTCAAGGAACTGACGCGAGCACATAATCAACATCAGCACGTTCCTTTTTTTATTTTGTGGCCCAGGAGGTGTACGAGCTAACAATTTATAATGGCAGGTTGTTTTCTTAAGCTGCAACTAGCAAACACTAAAACCCCACCCTGCTAACTGTATTCTTTTTATATGTTCTGTCTTTAAAAAAATCTCAGTTTTTTTGGGTATAAAACATAGGATCGGAGCATGACGGTGGCAGTGTGGAGGTGTGTGGCAGACTGACCAAAAACTCGAACTTGCAAAACAGTATTTTCTGAAATAAAATTGATATGTAACTAAATGATGAAGCTTGCATGCTGACTTAAGCAGGATTGTGTGAGGGGTTTAGCAAACGCCTAGTGAAATATGATAGATTATGATTAAAATAAAAACAGAGTAAAATAACAAAAGCGGGGATAGCTCAGTTGGGAGAGCGTCAGACTGAAGATCTGAAGGTCGCGTGTTCGATCCACGCTC
This sequence comes from Zea luxurians, assembly GCA_029449295.1. NCBI lineage: Eukaryota > Viridiplantae > Streptophyta > Magnoliopsida > Poales > Poaceae > Zea > Zea luxurians. Next base: position 33,134,196 of record JAOPSE010000016.1, on the reverse strand, counting down.
ACCGCATGTTACTTTTTTATTTGCATCACTACACCAAAATAATAAACTTCCTAGAGCCTAAACCCTAGGAAGTTAGGCCTAAACTCTAGGAAGTTAGCAAAACTCTCGGAAGTTAAGCCATCCCGTCGGAAGTTTGGCTCTCGAAAATTTTTTGTCGGAAGTTAGGTTAACTTCCTAGAGGGCTCTAGGAAGTTAGCTAACTTCCTACGGCTTAATAAGCCTCTCGGAAGTTAGTAGATTCTCGGAAGTTAGTAGTTTCACGCCGTCAACACCGTCAGCTGACTAACTTCCTACGAGTAACTTCCTACGGCTTACTGTAGCCCCTAGGAAGTTAGCTGGCTAACTTCCTATGGCTTACTGTAGCCTCTAGGAAGTTAGCTGGCTAACTTCCTACGGCTTACTGTAGCCCCTAGGAAGTTAGCTGGCTTCCTTCCTACAGCTGACCATAGCCCCTAGGAAGTTAATAAGCCTCTAGGAAGTTAGTTTGACCAGCATTACAAATATTGTTTATATTTTACACCACATTCCACAACATAACAAATATATCAACAGCTATATAGCACAACATATTTTCGCATAAAACATCTCACACACAATCACATAACAATATTTAAATCCATAGTCTCATCAATTACATCACAAAAGTCTCATCCATAGTCTCATCAATTACATCACAAAAGTCTCATCCATAGTCATAATAAGACACATCTCATCATCCAGTACTAATAAGAGACAATATCTCATACATAGTCATAATAAAAGTCTCAAGTATCAGAACACAATAACATGGAACCTCACGGTCGCCGATCACCATCGGGTTACAGTGACGAGTGATGGTCGATACCTCCACTAGCGAAGAGGGTTTCGACAAAGTCTAACCTGTCTTCTCGTTCATGCGTCGGCAAGGTAGCTGGAGGGGTCTCTACATGTACAAATGACATTTGCTGAGTTACGTCATAATATAACTAACAACAAGTAAATGATGATGAATTTGCATACCTGATGTTCGGTAGATGGAGATGTAGGTATAGGTGGAGGTGAAGACCAAGGATAATGAACGGGAGGTGGGGGGCACCAGGACGTGTATCCCTTGGGCCTGTGCTAGTTGCTACAAATTTGTCGAACTCATTCACATCAGCGTTTTAAATCAATACATATCTTAAAGTGAAAGCTATTATCTTTTGAACTTACTTGTATGAGTGTTTGCTGTTGTTGAATCTGTGTAGCATAATATTCATGTTGCGCAGCTTGTTGCTTCAAGTAATCCTGATGTCGCCTAAGTTCTTCTCGCAGTTGCTCCACTTTTGCTGGATCTTGAGTGGAGCGACGGGAGCTACGAGTAGCAGACCTCGACGAACCTCCACGCTGAACCCTCACCTGGCTCGAGTCGATGACGAATCCTGAAAATGAATAGTTTTTGTTAATATGCTAGATAAAAGTAGCACTCTGAAGAAATTCTTCAAGTCAATAATGATTAACAAGATATATATACATATTACTTAAGTAAAAAGAGAGTACACATGAATTTTTTTTGTCTTGAACATGCATGAGAATTGCGTATCATTATAATAAAAAGTACACATGAGAACTGTGATTTGACCAAAAAAACATGTGCATTAACATTTTGACACTTTCAAGTAACTTGACCAATGACATCCCTGAAGACCGTTTTATTTTACAATCTTACATAATAGCTGTGCAACTACTGAGCAATGATTGTTACTTAGAAACTGGAACACATGGTCATATTGATACCAGGGAAAAATAAAAATTATGCATGCCATAGATAAAAATTGAGAGAAGGCAGGCCTGGTGTAGTGTGAGAGTTGTCTCACTAAGTCACTAGGTCACAGGTTTGAAGCAGTCTCTCTACATTTGCGGGAGAAGGTTTGTATCGGTTTATTTCTTATCTAGATCTCACTCATGTGAGACGCCTCTGACACTCTGCATCTCCCCTTATAGATAAAAATTGAGAGTAATAAACTTACCTGGAAGGATTTGGTGTCGATTCCAGTAGAAAATGTGGCCATTACAATGGAACAAATTGCGATAATGAAGCTCTAGAAAAGCACAACTTCAATCAGTTAACATCAATGGCAGAACTATTCAAAAGAGCTCTAATATTTTACTTACAATGAGAGTAGCTAAATCGCCATCCTGGGCAATTTTCATATGAGAGTGGCACTTCCCAGTTTATGGCTCACTACACATGCGCATAGTATGAAATTAACATCAAGCAAACTGCACTATACAAGGCTATGTTTGCAGAACAGTGAATGAAAAAAGAAATATTAGAACCGAATATTTTGTAGAATGGAAGTGGAAACGTTTCCTAGGAATGCCAAAATTACAAACTTTCAACAGTTCCAGGTGATGCAGACTAACCTGTGGAGTGCAGACCAACAAAGGAAGACAATATATGAACTCATGATCCAAGAAGAGAGAAGACCAATATATGAACTCATGATCCAAGAAGAGAGAAGACCCTCGTTAACCTTCTAAGCAAACAAAAATGAACTAAAATCACAAACTGGGGGCGGCGGGCGGGGGCAGAGGAAGCTGTCGCAGAACCTCCCAAGTTATTGGGCCCACATGCACCTGTCCTTGTCTCAAAGACCTCAGACAGCTATGCGTGTGCACCAAACAACTTAACAGGATCTGTCCGAGTGCCCCGAGGACCCCGTATAAACGACTTACCACCAAGATCACAATATTAAGTAAACACAAACCACACACCAACATTAGCAGCGGAAATAAATTATTTATTACAAAATGCTAAAGTCTAAAGCAAGCATTAAGAAAGAAAAGAACAACCATATGCAACTATAAGACTTCATTAATCAAGACAAGAACTAACCAAACTTAGGTATCTACACAAAAGAAAATTCCAAATAGTCATTTTAATACTTGCTGAATTTGGACAGCAGAATAGCAACTATTTGTTTAGTTCATAACTCACAAAATAGGCATCCAAAAATAGTAAACTAGAACTTTCTGGAAAGCTTATAAAGTCCTCTATAATTTTTGTATTATCATCATAACAAGATTCGACCTTTAGAAAGGTCAAACAGAACTAAACATAAATTTTGTCCAGATTTGGACAAAATTCAACTACTCACTTTAAAAATCCATAACTAGAGTGTCAGCCATCCAAATCAGGTGATCCTAGACTTTTTAGAAAGCTAGTAGAATTGTCTACAACTTATTTATAAACATCTTATGTTAATTCAATGCATATAAAGGTCAAAAGACATAAGAAAGGCTCTGCTGTCCAAATTTGGACAGATTCAGAGATCGCACTTCAAACAACTGTAACTTAACTTATAGATCACCAAAAAGGGTGATCCAAAATTTGTTGGAAAGCTTAAGAAAAATACTACAATTCTTCTATAATTACTAAGGGTTGATTCTCAGTTTAGCTTAGCCAAACAATCCAATTTTCGAAACCTATACATAATTTGGATAGATTCTGAAACTGGACTTGGAAAAATCATAACTCCTAAACTACTAAACCTATAGTCATGAAATTTTTACACAAGTAAGAAAAAGAAGTGATCTACAACTTTTCTATATAACACTTTCACAGAAAATATGGTTTACTTCACTAAACTATTTACATAACTACGACTGGACATGCAGACCAAATAGCAAACACTAAATCGGCTAAGGGAAGGACAACGGAAAGAAATTTTAGCAAGAACAAGCTACCAAACAGCTAACGTATAATCTGTGGAGATAATGCAATATGAACATCATACATTAAATTTTAAGATACTATTATCACCCTCAATGCTTAGACCGCTATGTAAGGCAGGCATCATCTATCCTAGTGTGAAATTAATCTAATCAAACCACCATATTTACTCACATAGGACATTTTATCAATCAATACAATAAAAGGTAACAATTACTAAAGAAGGTCTTCAATCTTCATTAAATAAATTTATCTGATTTAATTAGCAATAATCAAACTTATCGAATAACCATTTGAAATACCAAACCTATCATTTGCATACAAATACCCCATACTTTGCACACATAGGACTAACTCAATCACACTAGATACACTCAGCCACTAAAACATTATCACATAAACTTCAATCCAAAGTTAAGTTTTGCCCCATGATACGTCTACTTCGCAAACAAGAACATAATCCCATCTCTGTATAAGACAGGGCATTACATAGTGCTTCTATCGAACCTCTGGCGAGCAATGCACACAAACCTTCTCTTCATCACCCAAACCTGGGGTTCCTCTCCCCAAAACGCCAAGGATTTCAGTCCACATCAAACACACAAACACATATATAGTTAATATCAAAATGCAGGTACCAAATGGGGATCGAACAAGGCATGAACAGCAAGCCTCACCGATGAGGAACACAATATGTGGACTGCGCACAAGACTGGCGGGGTCGCGGATGAGAAACGACGATAATTCTTTGGTTCTCCCATTTCGTCGAACAACTAGAGCGTGCTGAACGGGTTGGACAACGTCGCTGTCGGGGCTGCGCAGGCCCGGCGTGCTGTAGGGACACAAAAGCTTGGGCACCAAGGACCAAACTTGATGAAAGGGGAGGACAAAACAGCACCTGCGATGGAGGCGATTGGTTGGGCGAGCTCGACCATGGGGTTGAGGGCGGCCATGGAAAGGAACTCGGTCTGGGGCAGCAGCCGAGCGCTAGGGTTGAGACCATGGCGGCGATGCTCGAGTAGGAGAGGGCGCTCGATGCAGGGGAGATGGTCGACGACTCCATGGATGCCTGGCGGAGAAGAGGACGCGTGGGGAAGGGGATCCGACGCCAGGAATAGGAAGCACGAGCGCGCGTGAGCAGTGAGGAAGAGAGAGGAGCGCCAGTGCAGAGAAGGGGCTAGCGTCGCCGAGCTAGCGGAAGGTTAGGGGCGCCATGGAGGCGGGCTGGAAGACGAGCAAAGGGGAGGCGCGGTCCAGCAGAGAAGATAAAACCAGAGAGCGGACCTGTACGATGAGGGAGAAGGCTCCATCGGCTTCTATTGGGATAAGGAAGACAAAAGAAAATAAAACATTATAGAGGATACGTGTTCAACAGAGAAAAAAAGCATAGGCGGTGGAGATAAGGATATGAAGAAGAAAAAGAAAAAGTGACCGAGGGAGAGAGACGTGCGAGAGAGATGGGAGTGAAAAGGTGAGAGAAGAGATAAGGTTGAGGAGAGGTTTAAAATAAAAAATATGACTTCCTAGAGTAAAGCCGTAGGAAGTTACATAACTTCCTAGAGTTTGTACGTTTACTCTAGGAAGTTAAGTAACTTACTAGAGCCGACCGTAGGAAGTTAGCTTTTCATTTGACTGGTCAAAAGCTGAAATCTAACTTCCTAGAGGAGGCCGTAGGAAGTTAGCTGGGCAGCTAACTTCCTAAAGCCGGTCGTATGAAGTTAGTTTTTCGTTTGACTGGTCAAAGCTAAAATCTAACTTCCTAGAGCCGGTCGTAGGAAGTTAGCTTTTTCGTTTGACTGGTCAAAAGCTGAAATCTAACTTCCTACAGGAGGTCGTAGGAAATTAGCTGCCCATGCTAACTTCCTAGAGCCGGCCGTAGAAAGTTAGCTTTCGTTTGACCATAACCGTAGATCAGCAACTAAAATCTAACTTCCTAGAGTAGGCCGTAGGAAGTTAGCTGCCCATGCTAACTTCCTACGGCTGCCTCTAGGAAGTTAGCGGCTCGTTTGACTGAACACACGGGTCAGCCTGTGAAAGCTAACTTCCTACAGCTTTTATAAAATACCGTAGGAAGTTATGTTTATTTCCTAGAGCTACCGATTGCCTCTCGGAAGTTATTTATTTCCTACGGTTTGTTATAAAAGCTGTAGGAAGTTAAAAAACCGTAGGAAGTGTATGATTTTGGTGTAGTGCATGTTATGTTCTTGACTGCTCTTAAACCCTGTCGCTCCATTTTTATCCATTTCATTTTCCTTCAATGATCACGAATCTAAGATCAATCGATTCTAAATCCGTCATGTTATGTTCTTGATTACTCCTAAACCCTGTCTTCACGGCATCAACAAAGTCTGTACAACCTATCACATGAAGGATTACTCGTAGCAAAAACTGCAGCTCTAAAAATTCAAAAAATGTTCCACAAAGCATGCACCCGTAGCAAGCCACTGTTGCTGATCATTGCCATTCCTACGTATTAAAGCACTCTGAAGGCATCGGCATCGGCAACAAACTGCAACTCACATCGCCGGACAAGCGGCTTCTAGAACCCTCCTCGCAACTCGCGCAGCGCCTCAAGTCATTCTGCCCCGCGCACTCCCAGCCATCTCGGACGCCGATGAGACAGAGGACTTCGTCCTCTTCCGTCGCGCGGCCTTCCGCTTCCTCACCGACTCTGGCCTTGTCGACACGTGCGCTAGCACCCCATGTGCACGCTCTCCTCTCCCTCCTCCGGCCATTCGTGCGCTACTCCAGGGGCGCCACCATGGGGTACGCAGACTCACTGGCCGACGTGCTGCGAACGCGCTCTGCCCCCTCCTACCAGGGTGGCATCTAAAAAACATCATTGTCGTGGTCGAGGCCACACTCGTGGTTGCGGGCCAGTTGTTGGTGTTTATGACTCGACTGTGCACCACGTGGTTCCCCACATACTGCTTTTGAGTAGGACGATGTTGTTAATTACGACTCGATGGTACGTGAACGGATGCACGTCGGATCACAAAAGAGTTTATACAGGTTCGGACCGCTGGAATATTGAAAGGGAATTAGGCTTACACCTAGTCCCTAATTAATTTTGGTGGTTGAATTGCCCAACACAAATAATTGGACTAACTAGTTTGCTCGAGTGTACAAGTTATACAGGTGCCAAAGATTCACACTTAGCCAATAAAAAGACCAAGTATTGGGTTCAACAAAAGAGCAAAGGGACAACCGAAGTCACCTCTGGTCTGGCGCACCGGACTGTCCGGTGTGCCACCGGACATGTCCGGTGCACCAGAGGACTCCGACTTCAAACTCATCACCTTCGAGAATTCCAGAAGCCGGCGCGCTATAATTCACCGGACTGTCCGGTGTACACCGGACATGTCCGGTGCTCCAAGGAAGAGCGGCCTCCGGAACTCGCCAGCCTCGGGAATTTACTTCAGCTACTCCGCTATAATTCACCGGACTGTCCGGTGTACACCGGACTGTCCGGTGTAACAGCGGGGCAACGGCTACTTCTGGCGCCAACGTGCGACGCATTAAATGCGCGCCAGCGCGCGCAGAGGTCAGACACGCCCATGCTGGCGCACCGGACAATCTACAGTGCATGTCCGGTGCGCCACCGTACATCCAGGCGGGCCCAGCAGTCAGAGTTCCAACGGTCAGAACCCTAACGGTCGGGTGACGTGGCTGTCGCACCGGACATGTCCGGTGTGCACCGGACTGTCCGGTGCACCATACGACAGACAGCCTTCACCAACGGCTAGATTTTGGTTGGTGGCTATAAATACCACCCCAACCGGCCACTTCAAGGTGTGGGAGCCCAAGCAACATTCCAAGTCATCTAGTTGACGTACTCAAGCCCTCCCAACCACATATATTCATTGATCCATCCTATACACAAGATTTAGTCCACTACAACCAACACAAGTGCCACAAAAGAAAGAGCAAGCAATTGAGAGCTACTCAATTGAGTTTAGCCCTAGCGCCTTGTAAGATTCATTGAGAGATAGTGTGTGCTTCATCTTTGTGTTCATTTGCGCGTGGAGTTTTGACTCCCATTCGAACTTCCTCCAAAGTGTTGGAGGCTTGTAAAAGCTAGCAAGAGACACCAAAGAGTGTGGTGATCCTTGTGGGATCGAGAGTGATCCTTGAGAAGAAGAAGAGCTCACCGATCCTTGTGTGATCGGGGGAGAGAGGGAAAGGGTTGAAAAAGACCCGTCCTTAAGTGGACTCCTCAACGGGGACTAGGCCTTCGAGGGCCGAACCTCGGTAAAACAAATCACCCGTGTCCGTTGTGTTTATTGCTTGTGATTTGTTTGTTTTCCCTTGCTCTAAGTTTTCTTGCACCATTATTTGCTAATATCATTTGGTGTTGCTTCAAGTTAAAATCCCATTTAGTGAAGCAACACGTTGCAAGAAAGAACTTATCCTAGTGCTCTTCTCATCTAAGGCTTCTTGCTTTGTTATTCTATAACTTATTAGTTGTATTGATTTATCACTCCTGCATTATTTGGCAATACTCCTTTCAAGCAAGAACTTAGTTTGTATACTCCTATATTTGTATATCTTGTTCTAACCACTAATCAAGGGATCTAGTTGGGGGATAAAGTTTTAATTTTCAGGTTTCGCCTATCCACCCCCCTCTAGGCGACTTTCAAATATGTAACACCCTACTTCCTGTCAAGGTTGAGTATTTTAGTATCACTGGTGTACATAGATTATAGATGAGCTGTGGGGCGGTGAAGGGTGAGTTCTCCTGCTGATCTAGTGGTGGCGTGGTTGTTGTGAGAGGGCTAATGAGTTGTGAGGTGGAGATGGGATGTGACGAGATGAGAGATGCCTTCGTAGGGGTACCCCTCGACCTTATATAGATGCCTAGAGGGTTATACCTTTACAAGTCGTGATGACTATCTAACTCTATCTGAGTCTATCCTTTTAACGCGACATGCATTCCTGTTTATCCAAAGTTCAGTTACCCTTCGTCCGAGTTATCTCCGAGTATTTAGCACTTCAGGTTTGCTCAACCTCTCTGCCCGGGGCAACATCGCTCCTTCTGCGCATGACTCGGTTGTCCGGTCTTTACCTCCCTAGGTCGAGCTTTATCCAGCCTAGTTGTGGCCCGAGGGCATGCCTCGCTAGGCAAACCATCGAAAGGCCCATCAAGCAGCCCATGGAGCGTTTTTGCGCTGCCGCCCGAGGTCAGCCTTGGGCAAGTCGCGACTACATCTCCTACCCGAGGTTGGCTTCGGGCGAGTCGTGACTACTTATCCCGCCCAGAGCTGGCCTCAGGCTAGTCGTGTCAGCTTCTCCCGTCCAGAGCTAGCCTCGGGCGAGTCGGAACAACGTCTCCCACCTAGAGCTAGCCTAGGGCGAGTCGGAAAGCGTCTCCCACCTAGAGATGGGCTCGGGCGAGTCGCGACTGCTTCTCCTGCCCAAAGCTGGCCTTGGGCGAGTCGGAACAACGTCTCACGTTCGAGGTTGGCCTCGGGCGAGACGGAACAACGTCTCCCGTTAGAGGTTTGCCTCGGGCGAGACGAAACAACATCTCTCACCTAGAGCTGGCCTCAAGTGAGTCGTCACTGCTTTTACTGTCCAGAGCTGGCCTCGGGCGTGACGAAACAATGTCTCCTGTCCCGAGACAGAAGAGCGTCTCCCGTCCGAGGTTGGCCTCGGGAGAGATGGAACAGTTTCTCATGCTTACTTAACTCGGGGTGACCACTATGCCCTGCTAACGGAGCAATCGGCTTAAGTCGGCAAAGACTTAAGATGGTGCGACATGCTCACGCTTACTTAACTCGGGGTGACCACTATGCCCTACTAACGGAGCAATCGTCTTAAGTCGGCAACGACTTAAGGCGATGCAACATGCTCATGCTTACGTAACTCGGGGTGCCCACTATGCCCTATAAACAGAAGTAATCGGCTTAAGTCAGCAGCGATTTAAGGCGATCTGACGTGCTTACGACTACTCATATGGGGATGACTTCTATATCCCGTAAACAAGTTTCGAAAACCATCACACAGCCTTTTTACTACTGCAAATCTATGTACTATTGAACTCTAAAACAATAAGGAAAGTAGCAATATCACTCGAATGCTAAACTGATGTCCTCTAACAAATATATGACCGTGTTAACCGCGTGCTCGAAGCACACAAAACATTTCTCTATTTCATGATGTCTTTCTCAGGAGCAACCGACGAGGAAGGGCGACTTGAGGAATCAGGCGCATCATTCACGTCAGCCCTTATATCTTCAGGAATGACTACACCAGGTCTCCTCATCAAGATTCGTCCCGCCCGAATGGCCTTATCCATGGCTCTGTCGCGCTGAGCTCTCAAAGTAATGGAAGTTTCTTCAGCAACCTTGGCAGCCAATCGAGCGTTTTCTAGCTCCTGGGTGATGGATTTCTTGGAAGCACGAAGTTCTTTGATAGTATCATCCTTAGTCGACATCAACTGTCTGAGACGGATCACGTCATCTGTGGATTCCTGCAGTCTGCAGCGAAGATTATCTAACTCCTCCATGGAAAAGCGATGACTCCTCTCCAGGATGGTCAACGAGTTGCTAGAATCGCGATACAGTCTGTCAAGATTGTCGTGAGATGCAGCAAGGACACGTTTTTCTTCCTGCAAACAAGAATCAACTCCTTTCAAACATCAAACAAGCAATAGGAACACAACAATGCAAGGTACAGCTTCACAAGTCACCCTTTCAGAATCAAGCTGAGTGCGAAGAGAAGAGCTCAGTGCATTGGCGTCGTCTAGGGCAGCAGAAACCTGGGCTAGTTCAGTCTGGCTTTGAGAATACTTCTCCTCAAAATCAGAGCACCGCTGGACCAGTTCAGCTTGATCTCGAGAATGTTTTTCTTCAAGAGTGGAAATTTGCCGAGTCATATCTAGCAGGAGACAATCAAACAAAAAGGATCAGGATGTAAAGCAGTTCAATAATGCAGACAAAGAGAAGCAGAAAGGCGCTAACCAGCATTGGTCGCCTCCAAGTCAGAGACACGTTGTTGAAGTAACACCGGATTCAAACGTGCAAGAGACAAAGCTCCTTCTGGAATAGAAGCACCCTGCAACCTCAGCTGGCTAGCCATCCCGTCCACCAAAGCCTGATAAGAAGAACAGATGAGTGTAATGACAGCAGTTCACACGGCGCGAAAGTCAAGACGAGATATATTACGGTACCTGGAGATTGGAAAAGAACGAAGGGACTCCCAAATCATGAGAGATCAATTGATGGCCTGGCGTAAGGTCACCACCCGAAGCAGTTTGCAACAAACCGGTAGAAACCAACTCAGTACCATCAACAGAGCTCAAAACTTGGCCAGCGGGGACGCTACCCTCTAAAGCGACTCCCTGGTTCGAAGCTTGGGCAACCACCATGCAGTCGGAGTGCGGGGGTGATCCCGCATGAACGTCCATGGAAGTACAAGAGGGGGACTCCGCTCGGACACTCTCGGGGGCTGGGTCATAGTTTGCGCTACCCACGCGAGCCGGATCATCTCCGGCAGTACCCTCAGGGGCTGGACAGTGGCTTGCACTTCCCACCCGGGCCGAGTCACCCTCGGCAACACCCTCGGGGGCTGGGTAAGCGTCAACACCATCCTTGAGAGCCGAGTTCTCTGCAGTGGCCACCTCTAAGGCTGAAGGCCCCTCAGTTGCTTCCATGGGACCGAGACGATCCAAATCAGTCTCCTAGCCTTCAAGACCGCGCTCTAAGGTCGATGAGGCGCGGGATGATCTCAACCCAGCATCAAGCACATTAGCACAAACCTCCATCACGCCATCATCCGCTGGCTCTAACAAAAGGTCCTCTGGAACCATATCCTCCAGGGTCTGATCAAAGTTTGCCAGAGATAACTCCTGTAGGCCAACGAGGGCTGACAAAGCAGGAGAAGGAACTCCACTACTCTCCCCACTGGCAATATACAGCCGACTGTTCTTCCGGGTCAGAGGGACCTCATCTTCTTCCTCCCTGTCGTTTTCATCAACAACATAAGCAGCACACCCATTGGGATCAGCATCGGATGGGGCACACCCATTGGGTTCAGCAGCAGATGGAGCACACCCATTGGGGTCGACGCCAGTGAAATCAGGCACGAGAACCTCCTCAGCAGCAGGAGCCGAAGGATCAGCCCCCCGATCCGAACCAGATACTTGCTGAAGACGTCTCTTTTTCCTTTTCTGCTCGTCCGCAGAAGGATCAAGTTGATTGGCTCGGCAAGGGCGTCTCAGGCAAGCACTGACAGGCTTCTGAACATCCAAAGTTATACTAGCTTCTGGGAGAGGCGCCACCACCAATGTCCCGGCAGGAGCAGCATCAGGAGAGTCCTCAGTCAGCAAATCAAGCATAGCACTTATTTCTGCGTCACTAGGATCCAAAGGCACCTCAAAGTGGACTTGTCGTTCGTCGTCAGGAATTTCCCCGAGCGAAGCAACCAAAGTGTTAACCTCGTCGACAGAGGGTCGCACTCTAAGGCCCAAACCGCCATCAGTGACAGGTGGATTCGACACAAAAGAGTGAAGGTCTTAGGAGAAGGCAGGTTCCATGCTGAATATGCCACTGGGGCGCCAATATTTGATACCTTGCCTCTAAGGATCATCTCAAGTCGGTTCACCAAGTCTACAGAGGGAATTCTCCTGTTGGTAACCCGAGTTGGATTAGCTAGGCCTCTATACAGATAAGCCGGATATGCTCTGTCCTTCAACGGCTGAACATTCTTGAAAACAAAATCAGCAACCACAGCTTCAGCAGTCAGACCCCTTTCTTTCAGCAGACCAACTTCAGCTAGCAAAGCCCTCGCTTCAGCTACCTCCTGATCCGTGGGAGACTCAGTCCAACTCGGAGTGCGAACATCCGGTTGTCTTCCCGACCGTGGGGGGAGGGAACTCCCATGGTTCTCAACAATAAACCATTCCAAGCGCCACCCCTTGATACTGTCTTTGAGGGGAATTTCAAGATACTCAGTCTTCCTCCCCCGGCGCATCTCCAAACTAGCACCCCCGACCAGCTGATGCTGACCCCCAGCCATTCCAGGGCGGCAGTGATACAAGTACTTCCACAACCCAAAATGTGGCAGCATGCCCAGGAAAGCTTCGCACAAATGAACGTAAATAGAAATTTGAAGAATAGAATTGGGATTCAGGTGGGTCAAGTTATGGTGATAAAAATCAAGGAGGCCACGGAAGAAAGGTGAAATGGGGAGAGCGAGACCGCGGAGAAGAAAAGGAACGTAAATCACGGACTCATGGGTATCCTCTGTCGGGACAGTAACCCCATGACAAATCTGCCAAGAACAAAGCTCCCTCGGGGGAAGAACCCCGATGGACACGAGGTGGAGGAGATCAGACTCGGAGACAACAGACATGTGATTACCTGCGAAAGGCAATTGGCTGTTGGGGTCGATAGGGGGAATTACCACAGCGGATGAACTCGAGGCCTTTCTCTTGGTTGCCATCTCAAATCTATTGGCGAACAGAGCGAGAGCCGAATTGCAGGAAGGATTTGGAGGCAGAAAAGCAAGAACTAGGGCACGGAAAGCAGAGGTGGCTGAAAGCGCTGTATAAGCGGGATATTCCCGAGCTGGATACCGTCTCCAAAAGCGCCCAGTCAGCACCCGACGGTTACTTCCAAAACGCCAGTGTGCCACGTCGTCACTCGGCGATTACCTCTAAAACCCCGGTGTGCCACATCATCACTCGGCTACTATCCTCAAAAGTGGCCGACACGGCCCGTTTTAACTCGGCTGTTATTTCTAAAACGCTGACGCTATCATCAGTCGCTCGACAGCTATCTCTAAAGCGCCCACGACGCTACAAGTCACTTGGCTATCACATCTAAGAGCGCCGACGTGGTCAACAGTTATTCCGACGCTGACATGATTTCGTCATCACTCGGACTCTATGTCAAATACATAAATATCGACAATAATAACTCGGCCATCACCCCTGAAGCGGCGATATGATGCCCGAGTTATTTAAGTCACTATCCCAAAGGAGTCAACTTCATGAACAAGGTAGGCGGAGAAAGGACTCAAAAACTCTAAGTTACGCCACAGACACAACAGCAAGATGATCTGCACAGAGGAGACGAAACTACTCTTCATTAAAGGGAAGTTGTCATACTTACAAATCAACTCATTATGAGTTGATAACTTCCCTACTACTACTGCTGCTGCTACTACTACTACTACTACGCAACACTATACTACTTTACATTACTAATACTACTACGTTATTTCACTATACTACTTCTAATCTATACTAATATTTAAAAACTAGTGGCATTTAGCCACTGGCCTTGTTGCCGCCCCTGCTGCCGCTGTTGCTGCCCCTGCTGCCGCTGCTGTCGCCCCTGCTGCTGCCGTTGCCGCCCCTGCCGCCGCCATCGCCGCCGTCACCGTCGTCGTCGCCGCCACCGCCTTCATCGTCGTCGTCGTCGCCCTCGCCACCGCCGCCGCCGTCCTCCTCGGACGAGTCCTCCTCGTCCGAGGAGTACTCCGACTCATCCGAGCCCGCGAGCCCGGAGCGCTCGACGGCCCGGATGTAAGTCCAGGCCTCCGCCGCGAGCCCCTGGGAGTCGTCTGAATCGTCAGACGACTCACGCAGAGGGATGGGAGCCGGAGACCCCTCGGACTCAGAGGAGAACTCCTCCTCTGAGTATTCCGAGTCACCAAAGTCCTCGGACGGAGGAGTCGGCTCGCGCTTGCGTTTCTTGCCCATGGTGGAAATGCAGGGAGAAGAAGAAAATAAGCAGTGGAGGACAGCAAGAGATGTGAAAAAACCAGAGAGGCAAAGGCACTATTTATAGGAGAAGAAAGCAACCGCTCACCTCCAACCATGGTCACTGAATAGTCGCGAAGCATTCAATACACACTTCAACTCGTCTGAAGATGCGCGGCTAACGCCGTTTCACGCAATGCAACACCCATTGGGACTCCAGTCAACCGCACAGAAGATATGATTACGCCCACCGTCACATCACATTACTACTCAGAAGCAGCCGGCTAAAATACTCAGCGTACCAAGCCATCTCTTACCCACACCCATTGGGGGGGACGCCCAGGAATTATCAGTATACTTTTCAAGAAAAAAAACTGTCACATCTGTGCAGGGCGTGCAATGAACACCTCAAGACAAAAATGAGATATCAGTAAGGATCAGAGGAAAGCCAAATATAGCCGGTGAAGTACAAAATCTGACCGATGGAAGCGACGTGAAGACTAGCCAAGGAACATCCATCAAATGTCCAATCAGTCACAGAGCAAATAAATTGCACCACTTAGCAAGATATGGGCAGATCACGAACTCGGCTGCAAAAGACAAAATACATGCTGACCTCGGATGCATAATATGGATGACATAATGCTGACCTCTAAAGCATAATATGGATGACATAATGCCGACCTCTAAGGCATCCAAAAAAAGAAGAGAAAGTATGACTCTCAGTAAAAGGACACGAGGTAAAGACCTTTGAGAGGATTGTTTTCAAAAATCCACTCAAA
This sequence comes from Zea luxurians, assembly GCA_029449295.1. Taxonomy (NCBI): domain Eukaryota; kingdom Viridiplantae; phylum Streptophyta; class Magnoliopsida; order Poales; family Poaceae; genus Zea; species Zea luxurians. The sequence goes on along the minus strand of JAOPSE010000016.1, from coordinate 33,119,012 downwards.
GCTCGGGGGCTACACCAATTGGGTGCACCTTCAGTGCACCCCATGGATCACCACTTCAAGCCAAGATAGTGCCAACTTCTAAGGCATAAGACAAGATTAAAAGACAAGGCTGACCCTCAACCAGAGCACGAGAAGAAAATAAAAATAATTTCTAATGAAGACCTTCGAGTAGATTATCTTCTAAAATCTACTCGAAGCTCGGGGGCTACACCCATTGAGAAGCACAAGTGTGAGGCAAAACTACAAAATGAGAAGCCGACTTCTAAGGCACAAGTGTGAGGCAAAACTACAGATTTCGAGTGAAGCAAAGCAGAAGAAGACAGTAAGAAATCATTTTCACCAGATTGCCCGAGAAGTGTTTCCTGTTGTAAACAAAACCTGCAAGTCGGGCCTAGGATCTTTGGGCCGATTATCTCAAAATCAACCCAAAGATCGGGGGCTTGTGGGGGACAGATATCCCCCGGGTCCACTGGAAGGGTAAAAGACCTCACGAAAGGCCCAAGGGCCCAATAAATCGTAAGGTCATTCCTTCATGGGCCTGGAGGGGGACAATCAGCAAAGCAGACCGACGTAAAGCCGGATCGACGCAAGTCTGGATGGCCCCACAACGTTGAGCGAGAAACCACAACAGAAGATCCGACTTTCCCGTGCTGGAGCACCATGCAGCAGAGCCAGGCGAGAATAGGTCGGCTGAATCATAGGAAGATAGACTCAAACAGTTCACTATCTTTTAGGTGCACGTTGTTATCATATCCATATGTATTGTCCCACGGTCGAATATATAAGGCCCAGGGGGCACCCCTTCAGAACGATCGAACACACTACCCAGCTATCTACCTAAACTTCCCATGTTCTCGCTCTAGAGAACCACCTTGTAACCCATAACACAAAGCATCTCCGCCAGGACGTAGGGTGTTACGCATCTCTAAGCGGCCCGAACCTGTAAGCATTGTCTATTGTCCCTCGTGCATCTGGCATGAACCATTTTGCTACAGTCGGCGACACCATCCTACTCCTAAAAACACCTCGAGGGGCAACCCCGGGTGTGCGGTCGGACCCAAAACACCGACATAAGCTAATGTCTCCCGAGGAGGTAATTGGAAAGTTTGTGAGCTTTGAACTAATAGTCAAAGGCTCCAAACACATTGTGAACTTGGAGCAAGGCGCCACCTCCACACCCAAGGTGCAACCCGTCACATTCAAAGCGACGGAAGAAAAGAAAGAAGAGTTAACATCAAGTAGGCTCCCCATCGACGCCTCCAAGCTCGACAATGAGGAAATGGCGCTTATCATCAAAAGCTTCCACCAAATCCTCAAGCAAAGGAGGGGGAAAGACTACAAACCCCGCTCCAAGAGGGTGTGCTACAAGTGTGGTAAGTCCGGTCATTTTATTGCGAAATGTCCAATGTCAAGTGATAGTGATAGGGGCGACGACAAGAAAGGGAAGAAAAAGGAAAAGAAAAGATACTACAAGAAGAAGGGCGACGATGCCAACGTATATCGGGAATGGGACTCCAACGAGAGCTCCACCGACTCCTCCTCCGACGAGGATGCCGCCAACATCGCCGTCAACAAAGGACTCCTCTTCCCCAATGTCGGCCACAAGTGCTTCATGGCAAAGGATGGCAAAAAGAAGAAGGTACAATCTAGAGCCACCAAATATACAACATCTAGTGATGAAGGTAGTGAAAGTCGCCTAGAAGGGGGGGTGAATAGGCGGAATCTGAAAATTACAAACTTAAGCACAACTACAAGCCGGGGTTAGCGTTAGAAATATAAGTGAGTCCAAAAGAGAGGGCGAAAACAAATCACAAGCAAATGAAGAGTGAGACGCGGTGATTTGTTTTTCCGAGGTTCGGTTCTTGCAAACCTACTCCCCGTTGAGGTGGTCACAAAGGTCGGTTCTCTTTCAACCCTTTCCCTCTCTCAAACGGTCACCTAGACCAAGTGAGCTTCTCTTCTCAATCACTTGGGACACTAAGTCCCCACAAGGACCACCACACAATTGGTGTCTCTTGCCTTGCTTACAATTGAGTTGGGATCAAGAAAGAAAGAAAAAGAAAAGTGATCCAAGCGCAAGAACTCAAAAGAACACAAATGTCGCTCTCTCTAGTCACTATTTGATTGGAATGAACTTTGGACTTGGGAGAGGATTTGATCTCTTGTTTGTGTCTTGGAATGAAGTCTAGAGCTCTTGTATTGAATGCAAATAGCTGAAACTTGGATGCCTTGAATGTGGGGTGGTTGGGGGTATTTATAGCTCCAACCACCAAAGTGGCCGTTGGGGATGGCTGCTGTCGTATGGCGCACCGGACAGTGTCCGGTGGCGCACCGGACTGTCCGGTGCGCCACCGGACACTGTCTGGTGCGCCAGCCACGTCACCCAACCGTTAGGGTTCGACCGTTGGAGCTCTGACAAGTGGGGCCACCGGACAGTCCGGTGGTGCACCGGACAGTCACTGTTCACTGTCCGGCGCGCCTTCTGGCGCCTGCTCTGACTTCTGCGCGTGCAGACACGCACTGTTTTCTTTTACTGTTCATTTGCATATGACCGTTGGCACGAAGTAGCCGTTGCTCTGCTGGCACACCGGACAGTCCGGTGAATTATAGCGGAGCGGCTTCCCCAAATTCCCGAGGCTGGCAAGTTTGAGTTGATCCTCCCTAGTGCACCGGACACTGTCCGGTGGCACACCGGACAGTCCGGTGCGCCAGACCAGGGCTGCCTTCGGTATACTTTGCTTCTTTGTTTTGAACCCTTTCTTTTGACTTTGTATTGGTTTGTTGTGAACCTTTGGCACCCGTAGAACTCATAATCTAGAACAAACTAGTTAGTCCATTAATTTGTGTTGGGCAATTCAACCACCAAAATTCATATAGGAAAAGGTTTGATCCTATTTCCCTTTCAATCTCCCCCTTTTTGGTGATTGATGCCAACACAAACCAAAGCAAATATAGAAGTGCAGAATTGAACTAGTTTACCTATGGTAAGTGCAAAGGTTGCTTGAAATTGAAACCAATAATTATTTCAATAGATATGCATGGATTGTTTTCTTCTTATTTAAAATTTTGGACCTCATTTGCACCACGAGTTTTGTTTTTGCAAATCCTTTGTAAAATTCTTTTCAGAACATCTTACAAATAGTCAAAGGTATATGAATAAGATTGAAAGAGGCATTTTCAAGATTTTGAAATTTTCTCCCCCTGTTTCAAATGCTTTTCCTTTGACTTAAACAAAACTCCCCCTAAATAAAATTCTCCTCTTAGTGTTCAAGAGGGTTTTGCAAGTTTTGAAGATACTACTTTCTCCCCCTTTTGAACACAATAAGATATCAATTTTAAAAACTTCATTTTAAAAATTTGGTGGTGGTGTGGTCCTTTTGCTTTGGGCTCATACTTTCTCCCCCTTTGGCATGAATCCTCAAAAACGGATACTTGTGAGTGAAATATAAGCCCTTTTTACTTTCTCCCCAATGGCAAATAAATAGAGATGAGTGAAGATTAAACCAAAGTGGAGAATGATGCGGAATACCGGCAAATATCGATGGAGTTGAGTGGAAGCGTCTGAGAGCACCTAGAGGGGGGGGGGTGAATAGGTGATCCTGTAACACTTCAAAAACTTAAGCCACAAAACTTGGTTACTTGTTAGCACAGTAATATGCCAAGTGGCTAGAGAAGGATCTCAACACAACACAATAACCAAGAGATATCAATCACAGAGATGGCACAGTGGTTATCCCGTGGTTCGGCCAAGACCAACGCTTGCCTACTCCACGTTGTGGCGTCCCAACGGACGAGGGTTGCAATCAACCCCTCTCAAGCGGTCCAAAGACCAACTTGAATACCACGGTGTTGCTTTGCTTCTCTTAATCCCGTTTGCGAGGAATCTCCACAGCTTGGAGCCTCTCGCCCTTACACAAGATGTTCACGAAGAATCACAGAGCAAGGGAGGGATTAGCAACTCACACACGACACAAAGATCACAGCGAATACGCACACGCAAAACCAAGATTTGAGCTCAAGAGACTAGCACACTAGAACGGAGCTCAAATCACTAGAATGTCGAACAAGTGCGCAAGAATGAAGTGTGAGTGATCAATGATGCTCAAAGGATGCTTGGTGTACTCCTCCATGCGCCTAGGGGTCCCTTTTATAGCCCCAAGGCAGCTAGGAGCCGTTGAGCACAAGTTTGGAAAGCCATTCTTGCCTTCTGTCATCGGGGGCACCGGACAGTCCGGTGCACACCGGACACTGTCCGGTGCCCAATTTCCTTCCTTAAATAGCGAAGCCGACCGTTGGCAGCCTGAGAGCCGTTGGCGCACCGGACATGTCCGGTGCACAGCGGACAGTCCGGTGCCGTCTTCTAGCCGTTGGCTCGGCCACGTGTCCCGCGCAGATTGTGCGGCTGACCGTTGGCCCGGCCGACCGTTGGCTCACCGGACAGTCCGGTGCACACCGGACAGTCCGGTGCACACCGGACAGTCCGGTGAATTTTAGCCGTACGTCGCCGGTGAATTCCCGAGAGCAGCCACTTCGCTCGAGCCAGCCTGACGCACCGGACACTGTCCGGTGCACCACCGGTCAGTCCGGTGCTTGCAGACTCAGCAGATTCTTGGCTGCTCGAGCCAAGATATTTCCAATTGGATTTTTCCTGTTTCCAGCACTTAGACACAATACATTAGTCCATAAAACAATGTACTAAGTCCGAGAAACATACCTTAATTCTTGATTTGTACCTTGTCCACCTTTTTACACTTAGGCACTTGTGTTGGACACTAAATCACCAAAACACTTAGAAATGGCCCAAGGGCACATTTCCCTTTCAATCTCCCCCTTTTTGGTGATTTATGCCAACACAACATAAAGCAAGTAGAACAAGTACAAAATCAAATCAAATAAGAACTCAAAATTGTTTTCATTCAATTTTGACATATATGGATCACTCTATGCCACCACTTGGTTTGTTTTTGCAAATCAAACTCAAATTTCTATCTCTAAGTCAAACACACATGTTAAGACATAAAGAGAGTCATTCTAAGAGAAATTGACTTAAGATTTCAAAAACTCCCCCTTTTTCCCATAATCAATACTTCTCCCCACAAGAAGCCAACTTTTGACAAGAGAGACAACAAAAGAGTTTTGACAAACCAAAAGCTCTATTCTACTATTTTCAAAATCTCTCAAGTGGTAGCTGATCCATTTATCGCTTTGGCCTTTATTTTCTCCCCCTTTGGCATCAAGCACCAAAACGGGATTAATCTTGGCCCTTTAACCCCATTGCCTCACCAAAATCTTCAAATAAGAACACAAAGGCAATAAGAGTATGAAGATGAACTTGGAAAAGTTACTCTTTTCATCGGAGTGCAGTGGAAGTCTTGCATGGTCCAAGTCCACCTTTTCCCTTTCAATTTTCCTTGGAGACTAAAACAATGAAACTCAAGTACATGGTTAGTCTCAAAGGGTCAAGTTGTAGCACAGCTCCCCCTAAATATGTGCATTACTTGCAAACAGGACTTGTGAGGTCCAGGGAGTGTTTGTACAACTTGAGCACCACAATAAGCAACAAAATGCAGAATGAACATGATCAAAGGCATAAACACATGTATGCTACATTTCAATCCAAGTTCCGCGAATCTAAGATATTGAGCTCACTACGCAGCCTGCAAAAGGTCTTCTCATCTAGAGGCTTGGTAAAGATATCGGCTAGCTGGTTCTCGGTGCTAACATGAAACACTTCGATATCTCCCTTTTGCTGGTGGTCTCTCAAAAAGTGATGCCGGATGTCAATGTGCTTTGTGCGGCTGTGCTCAACAGGATTTTCCGCTATTCGGATAGCACTCTCATTGTCACATAGGAGTGGGACTTTGCTCAGATTGTAGCCAAAGTCCCTGAGGGTTTGCCTCATCCAAAGTAGTTGCGCACAACACTGTCCTGCGGCAACGTACTCGGCCTCAGCGGTGGATAGGGCAATGGAGGTTTGTTTCTTAGAGTTCCATGACACCAGGGACCTTCCTAAGAATTGGCACGTCCCCGATGTACTCTTCCTATCGACCTTACATCCAGCATAGTCGGAATCTGAGTACCCAATCAAGTCAAAGTTAGACCCCTTTGGATACCAGATCCCGAAGCAAGGCGTAGCGACTAAATATCGAAGAATTCGCTTCACAGCCACTAAGTGACACTCCTTCGGATCGGATTGAAATCTAGCACACATGCATACGCTAAGCATAATATCCGGTCTACTAGCACATAAATAAAGCAAAGAACCTATCATGGACCGGTATGCTTTTTGATCAACGGACTTACCTCCTTTGTTGAGGTCGGTGTGTCCGTCGGTTCCCATTGGCGTCTTTGCGGGCTTGGCGTCCTTCATCCCAAACCTCTTTAGCAAATCTTGTGTGTACTTCGTTTGGGAGATGAAGGTGCCGTCCTTGAGTTGCTTCACTTGGAACCCAAGGAAGTAGGTCAACTCACCCATCATCGACATCTCGAATTTCTGCGTCATCACCCTGCTAAACTCTTCACAAGACTTTTGGTTAGTAGAACCAAATATTATGTCGTCGACATAAATTTGGCACACAAAAAGATCACCATCGCAAGTCTTAGTAAAAAGAGTTGGATCGGCTTTCCCAACCTTGAAAGCATTAGCAATTAAAAAGTCTCTAAGGCATTCATACCATGCTCTTGGGGCTTGCTTAAGTCCATAGAGCGCCTTAGAGAGCTTACACACGTGGTCGGGGTACCGTTCATCCTCGAAGCCAGGGGGATGCTCCACGTACACCTCCTCCTTGATCGGCCCGTTGAGGAAAGCGCTCTTCACATCCATTTGGTACAACCTGAAAGAATGGTGAGCGGCATATGCTAGCAAGATACGAATTGATTCTAGCCTAGCCATAGGAGCAAAAGTCTCCTCAAAGTCCAAACCTGCGACTTGGGCATAACCTTTTGCCACAAGTCGAGCCTTGTTCCTCGTCACCACCCCGTGCTCGTCCTGTTTGTTGCAGAACACCCACTTGGTTCCCACAACATTTTGCTTGGGACGAGGCACCAGTGTCCAAACTTCGTTGCGCTTGAAGTTGTTGAGTTCCTCCTGCATGGCCAACACCCAGTCCGGATCTAGCAAGGCCTCTTCTACCCTGAAAGGCTCAATAGAAGAGACAAAAGAGTAATGCTCACAAAAATTAACTAATCTTGAGCGAGTAGTTACTCCCTTGCTAATATCACCCAATATCTGGTCGACGAGATGATCCCTTTGAATTGTCGCTCGAACTTGGGTTGGAGGTGCCTGAGGTGCTCCTTCCTCTTGAACATCCTGTGCTCCCCCTTGATCATGTGCCTCCACTTGAGGTACCTGTTCGTCATCTTGGGTTGGGGGATGCACCATAGTTGAGGAAGACGGTTGATCTTGCTCCAAATGTTCCTGAGGCCGTACATCTCCAATCGCCATGGTGCGTATCGCGGCCGTTGGAACGTCTTCTTCATCTACATCGTCAAGATCAACAACTTGCTCTCTTGGAGAGCCATTAGTCTCATCAAATACAACGTCGCTAGAGACTTCAACCAAACCCGATGATTTGTTGAAGACCCTATACGCCTTTGTATTTGAATCATAACCAAATAAAAATCCTTCTACGGCTTTGGGAGCAAATTTGGAATTCCTACCCTTCTTCACTAGAATGTAGCATTTACTCCCAAAAACACGAAAATACGATACATTAGGTTTGTTACCGGTTAGCAGCTCATACGACGTCTTCTTGAGGAGGCGGTGAAGGTAGACCCTGTTGATGGCGTGGCAAGCCGTGTTCACGGCTTCCGACCAAAAGCACTCGGGGGTCTTGAATTCTCCAAGCATAGTCCTCGCCATATCTATGAGCGTCCTGTTCTTCCTCTCTACCACACCATTTTGCTGAGGTGTGTAGGGAGCGGAGAACTCGTGCTTGATCCCTTCCTCCTCAAGAAACTCCTCCACTTGAAGGTTCTTGAATTCGGACCCGTTGTCGCTCCTTATCTTCTTCACCTTGAGCTCAAACTCATTTTGAGCTCTCCTTAGGAAGCGCTTGAGGATCCCTTGGGTTTTAGACTTATCCTGCAAAAAGAACACCCAAGTGAAGCGGGAAAAGTCATCAACGATAACTAGACCATACTTACTTCCTCCTATGCTCAGATAGGCGACGGGTCCGAAGAGGTCCATATGTAGCAGCTCCAAGGGTCTTGATGTTGTCATCACATTTTTGGTGTGATGAGAGCCTCCCACTTGTTTCCCTGCTTGACAAGCTGCACGAGGTCTATCTTTTTCGAAATGAACATTGGTTAGACCTATCACGTGTTCTCCCTTTAGAAGCTTGTGGAGGTTCTTCATCCCCACATGTGCTAAGCGGCGATGCCACAGCCAGCCCATGCAAGTCTTAGCCATTAAGCATGCATCTAGACCGGCCTCTTCTTTTGCAAAATCAACTAAGTAAAGCTTGCCGTCTAGTACACCCTTAAAAGCTAGTGAACCATCACATCTTCTAAAGACAGACACATCTACATTTGTAAACAAATAGTTATATCCCATATTGCATAATTGACTAATAGATAGCAAATTATATCCAAGAGACTCTACTAAAAACACATTAGAGATAGAGTGCTCATTTGAGATTGCAATTTTACCTAACCCTTTTACCTTGCCTTGATTCCCATCACCGAATATTATTGAATCTTGGGAATCTTTATTCTTGACGTAGGAGGTGAACATCTTCTTCTCCCCCGTCATATGGTTTGTGCATCCGCTGTCAATAATCCAGCTTGAATCCCCGGATGCATAAACCTGCAAGGCAAATTTAGGCTTGGGTCTTAGGTACCCAACTCATGTTAGGTCCTGCAAGGTTAGCACAAATATCCTTAGGGACCCAAATGCAAGTTTTGTCTCCCTTGCATCTTGCCCCTAATTTTCTAGCAACTATCTTCCTATCCTTTCTACAAATAGCAAAAGAAGCATTTAAAGCATGATATATTGTAGAAGGTTCATTAACTTTCCTAGGAACATTATGAATAACATTTCTCCTACCAACATTTCTATCATGCACATAAGAAGAACTAGAAGCAACCATGGCATGAGAATCAAAGGCATTATATACATTACAACTCCTATAAGCATTTCTAGGTTGTCTTCTATCATAGTACATAAAGGCATGGTTCTTTTGCACACTACTAGCCATAGGGGCCTTCCCTTTCTCCTTGGCGGAGATGGGAGCCTTATGGCTTGTCAAGTTCTTGGCTTCCCTCTTGTAGCCAAGTCCATCCTTAATTGAGGGGTGTCTACCAATCGTGTAGGCATCCCTTGCAAATTTTAGCTTGTCAAATTCATTCTTGCTAGTCTTAAGTTGGGCATTAAGACTAGCTAATTCATCATTTAATTTGGAAATTGAAACTAAATGATCACTACAAGCATCAATGTCAAAATCTTTACACCTATTACAAGTTTCAACAATTTCTACACAAGAATGAGATTTACTAGCTACTTCTAGTTTAGCATTTAAATCATCATTAAAACTTTTTAACTTAGCAATAGTTTCATGACAAGAAGATAATTCACTAGAGAGCATTTCATTCCTCTTAGTTTCTAGAGCAAGAGATTTCTGTGCTTCTACAAATTTATCATGTTCTTCATACAACAAATCCTCTTGTTTTTCTAAAAGCATATTCTTGTCATTCAAGGCATCAATTAATTCATTAATTTTGTCTACCTTGGTTCTATCTAATCCCTTGAATAAGCATGAGTAATCTATCTCATCATCATCACTAGACTCATCTTCACTCGAAGAGGCATAAGTACTAGTATGAGTGCTTACTTTCTTCTCTCTTGCCATGAGGCAAGTGTGACGCTTGTTGGGGGAAGAGGGATGACTTGTTGAAGGCGGTGGCGGCGAGTCCTTCATTGTCAAAGTCGGAGGAGGAACAATCCGAATCCCACTCCTTTCCGATATGTGCCTCGCCCTTGGCCTTCTTGTAATGCTTCTTTTTCTCCTTCTTGTTCCCTTGGTCCTGATCACTATCATTGTCGGGACAGTTAGCAATAAAATGACCAAGCTTACCGCATTTGAAGCATGAGCGCTTCCCCTTGGCTTTGGTCTTGCTCGGCTGCCCCTTGCGACCTTTAAGCGCCGTCTTGAAGCGCTTAATGATGAGGGCCATCTCCTCATCATTGAGTCCGGCCGCCTCAACTTGCGCCACCTTGCTTGGTAGCGCCTCCTTGCTCCTTGTTACCTTGAGAGCAATGGGTTGAGGCTCATGACTAGGACCGTTCAACGCGTCGTCCACGTATCTTGCCTCCTTGATCATCATTCGCCCGCTTACGAACTTCCCAAGAACTTCTTCGGGCGACATCTTGGTGTACCTGGGATTTTCACGTATATTGTTCACCAAATGAGGATCAAGAACGGTAAATGACCTTAGCATTAGGCGGACGACATCGTGGTCCGTCCATCGCGTGCTCCCGTAGCTCCTTATTTTGTTGATAAGGGTCTTGAGCCGGTTGTATGTTTGTGTCGGCTCCTCGCCCCTTATCATCGCGAACCGTCCAAGCTCGCCCTCCACCAACTCCATTTTGGTGAGCAAGGTGACGTCGTTTCCCTCATGAGAGATCTTGAGGGTGTCCCAGATCTGCTTGGCATTGTCCAAGCCGCTCACCTTGTGATACTCGTCCCTGCACAAAGAGGCTAGCAACACAGTAGTAGCTTGTGCATTTTTATGAATCTGTTCATTAATAAACACAGGGCTATCCGAGTTATCAAATTTCATTCCACTTTCCACAATCTCCCAAATGCTTGGATGGAGAGAAAACAGGTGAGTACGCATTTTGTGGCTCCAAAATCCGTAATCCTCTCCATCAAAGTGAGGGGGCTTGCCAAGTGGAATGGGGAGCAATTGAGCATTTGAGCTATGCGGAATGCGCGAATAATCGAAAGAAAAGTTTGAGTTAACCGTCTTTCGTCTGTCGTAGTCGTCGTTGTCCTTTTGGGAGGAGGAAGATTCGTCGCTGTCGTAGTAGACAATTTCCTTGATGCGCCTTGTCTTCTTCTTCCTCCCGTCTTTTCTTTTGTGGCCCGAGCCTGAGTCGGTGGGCCTGTCATCATTGGGCTCGTTGACGAAGGACTCCTTCTCCTTGTCGTTGATCACCATCCCCTTGCCTTTAGGGTCCATCTCTTCAGGCGGTTAGTCCCTTTCTTGAAGAGAACGGCTCCGATACCAATTGAGAGCACCTAGAGGGGGGGGGTGAATAGGTGATCCTATAACACTTCAAAAACTTAAGCCACAAAACTTGGTTACTTGTTAGCACAGTAATATGCCAAGTGGCTAGAGAAGGATCTCAACACAACACAATAACCAAGAGATATCAATCACAGAGATGGCACAGTGGTTATCCCGTGGTTCGGCCAAGACCCTGGGAGTCGTCTGAATCGTCAGACGACTCACGCAGAGGGATGGGAGCCGGAGACCCCTCGGACTCAGAGGAGAACTCCTCCTCTGAGTATTCCGAGTCACCAAAGTCCTCGGATGGAGGAGTCGGCTCGCGCTTGCGTTTCTTGCCCATGGTGGAAATGCAGGGAGAAGAAGGAAATAAGCAGTGGAGGACAGCAAGAGATGTGAAAAAACCAGAGAGGCAAAGGCACTATTTATAGGAGAAGAAAGCAACCGCTCACCTCCAACCACGGTCACTGAATAGTCGCGAAGCATTCAATACACACTTCAACTCGTCTGAAGATGCGCGGCTGACGCCGTTTCACGCAATGCAACACTCATTGGGACTCCAGTCAACCGCACAGAAGATATGATTACGCCCGCCGTCACATCACATTACTACTCAGAAGCAGCCGGCTAAAATACTCAGCGTACCAAGCCATCTCTTACCCACACCCATTGGGGGGGACGCCCAGGAATTATCAGTATACTTTTCAAGAAAAAAAACTGTCACATCTGTGCAGGGCGTGCAATGAACACCTCAAGACAAAAATGAGATATCAGTAAGGATCAGAGGAAAGCCAAATATAGCCGGTGAAGTACAAAATCTGACCGATGGAAGCGACGTGAAGACTAGCCAAGGAACGTCCATCAAATGTCCAATCAGTCACAGAGCAAATAAATTACACCACTTAGCAAGATATGGGCAGATCACGAACTCGGCTGCAAAAGACAAAATACATGCTGACCTCGGATGCATAATATGGATGACATAATGCTGACCTCTAAAGCATAATATGGATGACATAATGCTGACCTCTAAGGCATCCAAAAAAAGAAGAGAAAGTATGACTCTCAGTAAAAGGACACGAGGTAAAGACCTTTGAGAGGATTGTTTTCAAAAATCCACTCAAAGCTCGGGGGCTACACCAATTGGGTGCACCTTCGGTGCACCCCATGGATCACCACTTCAAGCCAAGATAGTGCCGACTTCTAAGGCATAAGACAAGATTAAAAGACAAGGCTGACCCTCAACCAGAGCACGAGAAGAAAATAAAAATAATTTCTAATGAAGACCTTCGAGTAGATTATCTTCTAAAATCTACTCGAAGCTCGGGGGCTACACCCATTGGGAAGCACAAGTGTGAGGCAAAACTACAAAATGAGAAGCCGACTTCTAAGGCACAAGTGTGAGGCAAAACTACAGATTTCGAGTGAAGCAAAGTAGAAGAAGACAGTAAGAAATCATTTTCACCAGATTGCCCGAGAAGTGTTTCCTGTTGTAAACAAAACCTGCAAGTCGGGCCTAGGATCTTTGGGCCGATTATCTCAAAATCAACCCAAAGATCGGGGGCTTGTGGGGGACAGATATCCCCCGGGTCCACTGGAAGGGTAAAAGACCTCACGAAAGGCCCAAGGGCCCAATAAATCGTAAGGTCATTCCTTCATGGGCCTGGAGGGGGACAATCAGCAAAGCAGACCGACGTAAAGCCGGATCGACGCAAGTCTGGATGGCCCCACAACGTTGAGCGAGAAACCACAACAGAAGATCCGACTTTCCCGCGCTGGAGCACCATGCAGCAGAGCCAGGCGAGAATAGGTCGGCTGAATCATAGGAAGATAGACTCAAATAGTTCACTATCTTTTAGGTGCACGTTGTTATCATATCCATATGTATTGTCCCACGGTCGAATATATAAGGCCCAGGGGGCACCCCTTCAGAACGATCGAACACACTACCCAGCTATCTACCTAAACTTCCCATGTTCTCGCTCTAGAGAACCACCTTGTAACCCATAACACAAAGCATCTCCGCCAGGACGTAGGGTATTACGCATCTCTAAGCGGCCCGAACCTGTAAGCATTGTCTATTGTCCCTCGTGCATCTGGCATGAACCATTTTGCTACAGTCGGCGACACCATCCTACTCCTAAAAACACCTCGAGGGGCAACCCCGGGTGTGCGGTCGGACCCAAAACACCGACATAAGCTAATGTCTCCCGAGGAGGTAATTGGAAAGTTTGTGAGCTTTGAACTAATAGTCAAAGGCTCCAAACACATTGTGAACTTGGAGCAAGGCGCCACCTCCACACCCAAGGTGCAACCCGTCACATTCGAAGCGACGGAAGAAAAGAAAGAAGAGTTAACATCAAGTAGGCTCCCCATCGACGCCTCCAAGCTCGACAATGAGGAAATGGCGCTTATCATCAAAAGCTTCCACCAAATCCTCAAGCAAAGGAGGGGGAAAGACTACAAACCCCGCTCCAAGAGGGTGTGCTACAAGTGTGGTAAGTCCGGTCATTTTATTGCGAAATGTCCAATGTCAAGTGATAGTGATAGGGGCGACGACAAGAAAGGGAAGAAAAAGGAAAAGAAAAGATACTACAAGAAGAAGGGCGACGATGCCCACATATATCGGGAATGGGACTCCAACGAGAGCTCCACCGACTCCTCCTCCAACGAGGATGCCGCCAACATCGCCGTCAACAAAGGACTCCTCTTCCCCAATGTCGGCCACAAGTGCTTCATGGCAAAGGATGGCAAAAAGAAGAAGGTACAATCTAGAGCCACCAAATATACAACATCTAGTGATGAAGGTAGTGAAAGTCGCCTAGAAGGAGGGGGGGTGAATAGGCGGAATCTGAAAATTATAAACTTAAGCACAACTACAAGCCGGGGTTAGCGTTAGAAATATAAGTGAGTCCGAAAGAGAGGGCGAAAACAAATCACAAGCAAATGAAGAGTGAGACGCGGTGATTTGTTTTACCGAGGTTCGGTTCTTGCAAACCTACTCCCCGTTGAGGTGGTCACAAAGTCCGGTTCTCTTTCAACCCTTTCCCTCTCTCAAACGGTCACCTAGACCGAGTGAGCTTCTCTTCTCAATCACTTGGGACACTAAGTCCCCACAAGGACCACCACACAATTGGTGTCTCTTGCCTTGCTTACAATTGAGTTGGGATCAAGAAAGAAAGAAAAAGAAAAGTGATCCAAGCGCAAGAACTCAAAAGAACACAAATGTCGCTCTCTCTAGTCACTATTTGATTGGAATGAACTTTGGACTTGGGAGAGGATTTGATCTCTTGTTTGTGTCTTGGAATGAAGTCTAGAGCTCTTGTATTGAATGCAAATAGCTGAAACTTGGATGCCTTGAATGTGGGGTGGTTGGGGGTATTTATAGCTCCAACCACCAAAGTGGCCGTTGGGGATGGCTGCTGTCGTATGGCGCACCGGACAGTCCGGTGCGCCACCGGACACTGTCTGGTGCGCCAGCCACATCACCCAACCGTTAGGGTTCGACCGTTGGAGCTCTGACAAGTGGGGCCATCGGACAGTCCGGTGGTGCACCGGACAGTCACTGTTCACTGTCCGGCGCGCCTTCTGGCGCCTGCTCTGACTTCTGCGCGTGCAGACACGCACTGTTTTCTTTTACTGTTCATTTGCATATGACCGTTGGCACGAAGTAGCCGTTGCTCTGCTGGCACACCGGACAGTCCGGTGAATTATAGCGGAGAGGCTTCCCCAAATTCCCGAGGCTGGCAAGTTTGAGTTGATCCTCCCTAGTGCACCGGACACTGTCCGGTGGCACACCGGACAGTCCGGTGCGCCAGACCAGGGCTGCCTTCGGTATACTTTGCTTCTTTGTTTTGAACCCTTTCTTTTGACTTTGTATTGGTTTGTTGTGAACCTTTGGCACCCGTAGAACTCATAATCTAGAACAAACTAGTTAGTCCATTAATTTGTGTTGGGCAATTCAACCACCAAAATTCATATAGGAAAAGGTTTGATCCTATTTCCCTTTCAATCTCCCCCTTTTTGGTGATTGATGCCAACACAAACCAAAGCAAATATAGAAGTGCAGAATTGAACTAGTTTACCTATGGTAAGTGCAAAGGTTGCTTGAAATTGAAACCAATAATTATTTCAATAGATATGCATGGATTGTTTTCTTCTTATTTAAAATTTTGGACCTCATTTGCACCACGAGTTTTGTTTTTGCAAATCCTTTGTAAAATTCTTTTTAGAACATCTTACAAATAGTCAAAGGTATATGAATAAGATTGAAAGAGGCATTTTCAAGATTTTGAAATTTTCTCCCCCTGTTTCAAATGCTTTTCCTTTGACTTAAACAAAACTCCCCCTAAATAAAATTCTCCTCTTAGTGTTCAAGAGGGTTTTGCAAGTTTTGAAGATACTACTTTCTCCCCCTTTTGAACACAATAAGATATCAATTTTAAAAACTTCATTTTAAAAATTTGGTGGTGGTGTGGTCCTTTTGCTTTGGGCTCATACTTTCTCCCCCTTTGGCATGAATCCTCAAAAACGGATACTTGTGAGTGAAATATAAGCCCTTTTTACTTTCTCCCCAATGGCAAATAAATAGAGATGAGTGAAGATTAAACCAAAGTGGAGAATGATGCGGAATACCGGCAAATATCGATGGAGTTGAGTGGAAGCGTCTGAGAGCACCTAGAGGGGGGGGGGGGTGAATAGGTGATCCTGTAACACTTCAAAAACTTAAGCCACAAAACTTGGTTACTTGTTAGCACAGTAATATGCCAAGTGGCTAGAGAAGGATCTCAACACAACACAATAACCAAGAGATATCAATCACAGAGATGGCACAGTGGTTATCCCGTGGTTCGGCCAAGACCAACGCTTGCCTACTCCACGTTGTGGCGTCCCAACGGACGAGGGTTGCAATCAACCCCTCTCAAGCGGTCCAAAGACCAACTTGAATACCACGGTGTTGCTTTGCTTCTCTTAATCCCGTTTGCGAGGAATCTCCACAGCTTGGAGCCTCTCTCCCTTACACAAGATGTTCACGAAGAATCACAGAGCAAGGGAGGGATTAGCAACTCACACACGACACAAAGATCACAGCGAATACGCACACGCAAAACCAAGATTTGAGCTCAAGAGACTAGCACACTAGAACGGAGCTCAAATCACTAGAATGTCGAACAAGTGCGCAAGAATGAAGTGTGAGTGATCAATGATGCTCAAAGGATGCTTGGTGTACTCCTCCATGCGCCTAGGGGTCCCTTTTATAGCCCCAAGGCAGCTAGGAGCCGTTGAGCACAAGTTTGGAAAGCCATTCTTGCCTTCTGTCATCGGGGGCACCGGACAGTCCGGTGCACACCGGACACTGTCCGGTGCCCGATTTCCTTCCTTAAATAGCGAAGCCGACCGTTGGCAGCCTGAGAGCCGTTGGCGCACCGGACATGTCCGGTGCACACCGGACAGTCCGGTGCCGTCTTCTAGCCGTTGGCTCGGCCACGTGTCCCGCGCAGATTGCGCGGCCGACCGTTGGCTCACCGGACAGTCTGGTGCACACCGGACAGTCCGGTGAATTTTAGTCGTACGTCGCCGGTGAATTCCCGAGAGCAGCCACTTCGCTCGAGCCAGCCTGACGCACCGGACACTGTCCGGTGCACCACCGGACACTGTCCGGTGCACCACCGGTCAGTCCGGTGCTTGCAGACTCAGCAGATTCTTGGCTGCTCGAGCCAAGATATTTCCAATTGGATTTTTCCTGTTTCCAGCACTTAGACACAATACATTAGTCCATAAAACAATGTACTAAGTCTAAGAAACATACCTTAATTCTTGATTTGTATCTTGTCCACCTTTTTACACTTAGGCACTTGTGTTGGACACTAAATCACCAAAACACTTAGAAATGGCCCAAGGGCACATTTCCCTTTCAGCGTCGTCTTTGCCGAATACTCCATTTCCCTTTCAATTTTATGACTAAGCATAATAATACACTTGAAAACACATTAGTCATAGACATAAAAGAGATATGATCAAAGGTATATAAATGAGCTATGTGTGCAAAGAATCAATCAAAATTCCTAGAATCAAGAATATTTAGCTCATTCCTAAGTTTGGTAAAGGTTTTCTCATCTAAAGGCTTGGTAAAGATATCGATCAATTGATCTTTGGTGTTAATATAGGCCATCTCAATATCCCCCTTTGTTGGTGATCTCTCAAAAAGTGATACCGAATGGCTATGTGCTTAGTGCGGCTGTGTTCAACGGGATTATCTGCCATGCGGATTGCACTCTCATTATCACATAGGAGAGGGACTTTGCTAAATTTGTAGCCATAGTCCCTAAGGGTTTGCCTCATCCAAAGCAATTGCGCGCAACAATGGCCTGCGGCAATGTACTCGGCTTCGGCGGTAGAAAGAGCGACTGAGTTTTGTTTCTTTGAAGCCCAAGACACCAGGGATCTCCCCAGAAACTGACAAGTCCCTGATGTGCTCTTCCTATCAATCTTACACCCTGCCCAATCAGCATCGGAATATCCTAATAAATCAAACGAGGATCCCTTGGGGTACCAAAGACCAAACTTAGGTGTTTGAACTAAATATCTCAAGATTCGCTTCACGGCTCTAAGGTGAACTTCCTTAGGGTCGGCTTGGAACCTTGCACACATGCATACAGAAAGCATAATGTCCGGTCGAGATGCACATAAATACAGTAAAGATCCTATCATCGACCAGTATACCTTTTGATCTACGGATTTACCTCCCGTGTCAAGGTCGAGATGCCCATTGGTTCCCATGGGTGTCTTGATGGGCTTGGCATCCTTCATTCCAAACTTGGTGAGAATATCTTGAATATACTTCGTTTGGCTGATGAAGGTGCCCTCTTGGAGTTGCTTTACTTGAAATCCTAGAAAATAATTTAACTCCCCCATCATAGACATCTCGAATTTTGAATCATTATCCTACTAAACTCTTCACAAATGGATTTGTTAGTAGACCCAAATATGATATCATCAACATAAATTTGGCATACAAACAAATCATTTTCAATTGTTTTAGTAAAGAGAGCCCATAAAGCGCCTTAGAGAGTTTATAAACATGATTAGGGTACTCACTATCTTCAAAGCCGGGAGTTTGCTCAACATAGACCTCTTCCTTGATTGGTCCATTGAGGAAGTCGCTCTTCACGTCCATTTGGTAAAGCTTAAAGCCATGGTAAGTAGCATAGGCAAGTAATATACGAATTGACTCAAGCCTAGCTACGGGTGCATAGGTTTCACCAAAATCCAAACCTTCGACTTGTGAATACCCCTTGGCCACAAGTCGTGCCTTGTTCCTTGTCACCACACCATGCTCATCTTGCTTGTTGAGGAAGACCCACTTGGTTCCTACAACATTTTGGTTAGGACGTGGAACTAAATGCCATACCTCATTCCTCGTGAAGTTGTTGAGCTCCTCTTGCATCGCTAGCACCCAATCCGAATCTTGAAGTGCTTCCTCTACCCTATGTGGCTCAATAGAGGAAACAAAAGAGTAATGTTCACAAAAATGAGCAACACGAGATCGAGTGGTTACCCCCTTATGAATATCTCCTAGGATTGTGTTCACGGGGTGATCTCGTTGGATTGCTTGGTGGACTCTTGGGTGTAGCGGTCTTGGATCTTCATCATCTTCCTTGTCTTGATCATTAGCATCTCCCTCTTGATCATTGTCCTCCTCTTGAGGTGGCTCATCTTCTTGATCTTCATTTTCATCCTCTTGAGCTTGATCCTCATCTCGAGTTGGTGGAGATGCTTGCATGGAGGAAGATGGTTGATCTTGTGCTTGTGGAGGCTCTTCGGATTCCTTAGGACACACATCCCCAATGGACATGTTCCTTAGCACGATGCACAGAGCCTCTTCATCATCTAGCTCATCAAGATCAACTTGCACTACTTGAGAGCCATTAGTCTCATCAAACACAATGTCACAAGAGACTTCAACTAGTCCAGTGGACTTGTTAAAGACTCTATATGCCCTTGTGTTTGCGTCATAACCAAGTAAAAAGCCTTCTACAACCTTAGGAGCAAATTTAGATTTTCTACCTCTTTTAACAAGAATAAAGCATTTGCTACCAAAGACTCTAAAATATGAAACATTGGGCTTTTTACCGATGAGGAGTTCGTATGATGTCTTCTTGAGGATTCAGTGTAGATATAACCGGTTGATGGCGTAGCAAGCAGTGTTGACCGCCTCGGCCCAAAACCGATCCGAAGTCTTGTACTCATCAAGCATGGTCCTTGCCATGTCCAATAGAGTTCTATTCTTCCTCTCCACTACACCATTTTGTTGTGGCATGTAGGGAGAAGAGAACTCATGCTTGATGCCCTCCTCCTCAAGGAAGCCTTCTATTTGTGAGTTCTTGAACTCTGTCCCATTGTCGCTTCTTATTTTCTTGATCCTCAAGCCGAACTCATTTTGAGCCCGTCTCAAGAATCCTTTCAAAGTATCTTAGGTTTGAGATTTATCCTATAAAAAAAATACCCAAGTGAAGCGAGAATAATAATCCACAATAACTAGACAGTACTTACTCCCGCCGATGCTTATGTAAGCTATCGGGCCGAATAGGTCTATGTGGAGTAGTTCTAGTGGCCTGTCAGTCGTCATGATGTTCTTGTGTGGATGATGAACACTAACTTGCTTCCCTGCTTGACATGCGCTACAAATCCAGTCTTTCTCAAATGAACATTGGTTAGTCCCAAAATGTGCTCTCCCTTTAGAAGCTTGTGAAGATTCTTCATCCCAACATGGGCTAGTCGGCGGTGCCAGAGCCAACCCATGTTAGTCTTAGCAATTAAGCAAGTGTCGAGTTCAGCTCTATTGAAATAAACTAAGTATAGCTGACACTCTAATACTCCCTTAAAAGCTACTGAATCATCACTTCTTCTAAAGGCAGTAACACCTGTATCCGTAAAAAGATAGTTGTAACCCATTTTGCATAATTGAGAAACAGAAAGCAAGTTGTAATCTAAAGAATCTACAAGAAAAACATTGGAAATAGAATGGTCAGGTGATATAGCAATTTTACCTAATCCTTTGACCAAACCTTGATTTCCATCCCCGAATGTGATAGCTCTTTGGGGATCTTGGTTTTTCTCGTAGGAGAACATCTTTTTCTCCCCGGTCATGTGGTTTGTGCACCCGTTGTCGATGATCCAACTTGAACCCCCGGATACATAAACCTACAAAACAAATTTAGGCCTTGTTCTTAGGTACCCAAACGGTCTTGGGTCCTTTTACATTAGAAACAAGCACCTTGGGTACCCAAACACAAGTCTTGGAGCCCTTGTGTTTGCCCCCAACGTATTTGGCAACTACCTTGCCTGATTTGTTAGTTAGCGCATAAGAAGCATCAAAAGTTTTGAATGAAACATTATGATCATTTGATGTAGTAGGAGTTTTCTTCTTAGGCATTTTAACATGTGTAGAACGCCTAGAGCTAGAAGCCTCATTCTTATAAATAAAAGCATGGTGAGTAACAGAATGAGTCTTCTTTGCATGAATTCTCCTAATCTTATCCTCAGGATAACCAGCAGGATACAAAATATAACCCTCGTTATCCTGAGGCATGGGAGCCTTGCCCTTAACAAAATTAGACAATCTTTTAGGAGGGGCATTAAGCTTGGCATTGTCTCCCTGTTGGAAGCCTATGCCATCCTTAATGTCAGGGCGTCTCCCACTATAAAGCATGCTACGAGCAAATTTAAAATTTTCATTCTCTAATTCATGCTCAACAATTTTAGCATCTAATTTTGCTATATGATTATTTTGTTGTTTAATCATAGCAAGGTGACTATGGATAGCATCTACATTAACATCTCTACATCTAGTGCAAATAGAAACATGCTCAACGGTAGATGTAGAGGGTTTGCAATCATTTAATTCAACAATCTTAGCATGTAAAATAGCATTCTCATCTCTAAGATTGGAAATGGAAACATTGCAAACATCTAAGTCTTTAGCCTTAGCAATTAATTTTTCATTCTTATCTCTAAGACTAGCAAGAGAGGCATTTAATTTATCAATCTTAGCAATTAGACTAACATTATCATTTCTAAGATTGGTAATTGAATCATCACAAATATTTGACTTCTCAACCTTAGCAATCAAATTAGCATTCTCAATTCTAAGGTTGGAGATAGTGTCATGGCAAGTACTTAGCTCACTAGTTAATTTTTCATTTTTCTCTACTTCCTGAGCATAAGCATTTTTGGTCTTAACATGCTTCTTGTTTTCCTTAATAAGGAAGTCCTCTTGGCTATCCAAGAGTTCATCCTTTTCATGGATAGCACTAATCAATTCATTCAATTTCTCTTTTTGTTGCATGTTAAGATTGGCAAAAAGGGTAAGCAAGTTGTCCTCATCATCACTAGAATTTTCCTCATCACTAGAGGTTGCATACTTAGTGGAGGATCTTGATTTTGCCTTCTTCTTTTTGCCGTCCTTTGCCATGAGGCATTTGTGGCCGACGTTGGGGAAGAGGAGGCCCTTGTTGATGGTGATGTTAGCGGCGTCCTCGTCGTCGGAGGAGTCGGTGGAGCTCTCGTCGGAGTCCCACTCCCAGCAAACATGAGCATCACCACCCGTCTTCTTGTAATACTTCTTCTTCTCCTTCCTCTTTCCCTTCTTGTCGTTATCCCTGTCACTATCACTAGATAATGGACATTTAGTGATAAAATGACCGGGCTTACCTCATTTATAGCAAACCTTCTTGGAACGGGGCTTGTAATCTTTCTCCTTCCTTTGCTTGAGGATTTGGCGGAAGCTCTTGATGATGAGCGCCATCTCCTTATTATCGAGCTTGGAGGCATCGATGGGGACTCTACTTGATGTAGAGTCTTCTTTCTTCTCCTCCGTCACCTTGAATGCAACGGGTTGTACATCGGGTGTGGAGGAGGCGCCTTGCTCGATGATTTTCTTGGAGCCTTTGATCATCAATTCAAAGCTCACAAATTTTCCTATTACTTCCTCGGGAGACATTAGTTTATATCTTGGATCACCATGAATTAATTGAACTTGAGTGGGGTTAAGAAATACGAGTGATCTAAGAATAACCTTGACCATTTCATGGTCATCCCACTTGGTGCTCCCGAGGTTGTGCACTTGGTTCACCAAGGTTTTTAGCCGGTTGTACATGGCTTGCGGGTCTTCTCCTTGGTTGAGCATGAAGCGACCGAGCTCCCCCTCGATCGTTTCTGAAAGCTCTCTTGTGAGTTTTGGTGTTTGGATGACAACTCAATTAAAGGACTAACAAGTGTACTAAGTGTTGAACAGGTGCTTAAGGTAAAGCCTACAGGGTTCAACACAAGTGAACAAATGTGATGGTCTAAGAATTGGATTATGGATACATAATGGACATCACAAGTAAGTTGGACATTGCAAAAGTGATACTCGAGTGCGTAGCTCGGAGACAACTGATCAAGCCAAGGACGGAGGCAAGAAAAGCTTCGAGGTACCAAGTGCACGGGAGAAGGTCAAGGAGGCTGAGGAACCCAAAGCCAAGGGTGAAGAAGAAGGCTTGCAAAGTCAAGGGTGATCGAGTTGAGAACAGCTACGGCACATCAAGGATCACTACATAAGGATGTGACTTACAACCAATGAGGTAACAGCTACAGTTATGTGGTGTAAGTCATAAGGCTCAAGACCAAGCTCTAAGAAGGAGATCAAGGTCACTAGAAGGAGAACAAGTGTCAAAACCAGAACTGGAAGCAGCCCAAAAGAGCTAAGTTCACCTTGATCTTTAGTTTGGGTTGTTCCTATGTTTGGAGATGTTCTATGTGACCTTTGCAGGATGTTGGAGCCAAGAAATGTCAATCTAGATCAAGTCAAGCAGACTTGATGATTTATGAGTCCAACATCGAAGCTCAAGCATGTGAAATGCTATAGATGTAATAATTAAGAGAAGGTATGTTTCTAGACTTAGTACATTGGTTTTAGTGTACTAATATACTTGTCTAAGTGTTAGAAACAGAAAGAAGAAGAAAAGGAAAGAGGTGCAAAAAGGCTTGGCTGTGTACAGCCAAGACTCTGCTCAGTCTGGGTGCACCGGACTGTCCGGTGGCTCACCGAACAGTGTCTGGTGGTGCACCGGACAGTGTCCGGTGCGCCAGGCTGGCTCGAGCGAACTGTCCGCTCTCGGGAATTCACCGGCTATAATTCACCGGACTGTCCAGTGTGCACCGAACTGTCCGATGAGCCAACGGTCGGCCGCGCAATCCGCGCGTGACGCGTGGCCGAGCCAACGGTCATATGGGGGCACCGGACTGTCCGGTGTGCACCGGACAGTGTCCGGTGCGCCAACGGCTCAAGTCAGCAACGGTCGACTGCGCCATTTTGGGAAGGAAATCGGGCACTGGACGTTGTCCGGTGGTGCACCGGACTGTCCGGTGCACCACCCGACAGAAGGCTGATATTGCCTTTAAAATGAAGTTCAACGGCTCCTAGGCCCCTTGGGTCTATAAAAGGGACTCCTAGGCGCCTCCAAGAAGTGAACAAGCACAGCCAACAAGTGTAGACTTCACTGGAATCAATTCTCACTCTCCCTCTTGTGTGTAACTCTATAGTTTGTGTAGAAGGCACAACTATAAGCCTTTAGAGAGAGGAGAAGTGCTGCTAAGAGCTAGAGCAAGGTCTTGAGAGTATCGTTACTCTGCCGAGGTGCTGCCAAGAAGTTTGTAAGCAGCCACGGTGTTGTTGTAACCCAACTCAATAGTGAAAGGCTCTATCTGTCATACTGACAGATCTGAGCAAACGGAGGAAGGAGTTGAAATAGACTCCAAGCCCAGGTGTGGCTAACTCCAACGAGGACTAGGCAAGCATTTCAGGCTTGGCCGAACCTCGGGATAAATCCTTGCGTCTGTGTGCTCTGTATTGTATCCTGACTCTCTGTCTTACTCGATATTATATCTGCACTTCAATACTTATCCGTGGTATAAGCTTTATTTGAAGTGCAGGACATTTTGAGACAGGATCTCCGATTCCGCTGCAACCTACTCGAAGAGTCTTCTCACTCCACTGCGTATTAAGTCTTCAAGTAGAGTAAGAATTTAAGTTTTACAGTAATAAGTTTTATTCGCCTATTCACCCCCCCTCTAGGCGACATCCAGATCCTGTTCCCGGGTCAAAGGGAACTTTCAATTGGTATCAGAGCTAGGCCTCTCCAGTGTGGGCTTAGCCGTCCGAAGATAACGTTGTCGTCACAAGAGGTAACTATAGAACTTCTTTTAGGCGATGGCTCTAATTACAAATCTTGGTCTGTCTCTATTTATAATGCTTTCTTGAGTGTTGATCCTGATTTGAGACAGATCTTTAGTAAAAGTATTTTTCCATCTGATATTAGTAAAAATCCCTCTAATGATGAACTAAGATGTTTATCTCTCAATCACCGTGCTTGCAACATCTTAGTTGATTCTCTTTCTAGAGGTGCTTATTTTGCCATCATGAGTAGTGATAATGATTTATTTGTTGATGCTCATGATTTATGGAAAAGAATTAAAGTAAAATATTGTGTGGCAAATTGTACTCCCTATATTGCTTGTGATGCTAACCTTTCAAAGGGAGAAGATCAAGAACGATGGGCACCCAACGATGAATCCACCTCGTCGACAGGTTTGGTCTCCACTAATAATAAGTGTTTTATTGCTAACAATGATGGTGGAGACAAAAGCCATGATGTGGAAGAATATGAGGATGATAGCGAGGATGAATCTTCATCACCTCAAGGTACATTTTCCTATTTGGCTTCCACTAACATTAATGACATGGAAAATGAGACCGATGATGTGGAAGAAGAGGAGATTCGCCGTTTCTGCATCCATCTCAACAAAGAGGACAAGGCACTCTTGGTTAAGCTGTTGAGAAGGAACAAGGAACAAGGCGAGACGCTTCTCAGGCTAGAGGAGTCCCTCATCAAAACCGACAACAGCCTAGAGAAGATGACCAAAGAACATGAGAAGCTAAAGCGCTCTCATGATGATTTGGTCCAAAGGTATGAATATGTTTTAATTGAGCAAAGAAATAGTCATGATGCATTATCTAATATTGCTCAACTTAAAACGGAAAATTCTATGCTTAAGAGTCAAGTAGAAGCAATGGACTTAGAAAAACGTGCTCTAGGTAAAAAGTATGATATGTTGTCATATTCTCATAATAAATTAGTTGATGACCATATCATGCTTAATGTTGCTCATGAGGTTATAATTGCAAACTTAAATTCATGTGAACCTCATTCTCGCACGTGTGCGCATTTGAATGGTATATCATCATGTGCTAACCCCTATTGCTCAAAAGAAAGCCAATCATTGATTGAGCAACAAGTTTTAGGGTCACAAAAGAAATTCTGTGGGAACAAGAAGCAAAGACAACTGAGGAGAAGACACATTGCTCAACTCTCTCAAGATATCCACAGGCGCGTGGTGAAGAAGCTCGAGAAAGGAAAAACTGTAGCAAGTGTCAAGCTCAATAAGAAAAATGTTCCTAAAGATGAAGAAATCAACATGAGCTTGGAAAAAGGTAAAGATTCAATTAATCATGTTGTTTGCACTGACCTTCTCTCCATGTCATTCAAGTACAAAAAGGGAAAAGGAAAAAGGAGGTGCTTCAAATGCAAGGAGACAGGCCACCTCATCGCGTCTTGTCCGTACAAAGACAAGGATGAAGGGACAAGAAGTTGCTTTGGATGCAAAAATAAGGACCACATGATCACTTCATGTCCGGTCATGAATAATCAAGGATGTGCATCCTCCAAGGTGACCCTCACCAAGGAAAATGACACACAGCAAGCGTCATGTCAGGTTGAGCGACGCTTCTGCTACAAGTGTGGTGAGCAGGGTCATCTATTCAAGGTATGTTATAAAGGTAAGATTTCTAAGCAAGTGAATTTGTGTCAATCTTATTCGCGTAGGCGACCCAAATCATACACTTGTGCTAGATCTATAACGAGATCACCTAGAACTAGCACAAAGGCAATTTGGGTACCAAAGGCACATTTAAATGATCATTATGGACCCATCCCGAGATGGGTACCAAACTGTGCTAACTAGACCATGCAGGTGCCTTGAGATGGACTGGAGACCATGGGAGAGCTTAAGACGGTTATCTAAAACTCTATGCTTAATCTGTTAATAGTTTTGGTGTTTATTGACCCAAGGTTGAATTATTGTGAAACACTAATCCCATGTTCATCTCAAGTGAAATAAGGTGTATAGGTCCCGAATCATTATTGGTGAATCAAGTAAAGGACTTTGATGAGAATCTACAACTTACTCTCCAAAGGATGGTACCCGTGTATTTTAAGTACATAATTGCAATTTAGTATTGCTCTTAAGTTGGCTTGTTGTGCTACCTGTCTTTGGAGTAGTTATGCTTTATGATTGCCTGTGTTAAATGAATCATAATGATGTTTGCTTAATCATGACTGGTGCTATATAGGATATATCTTTTGAATCATTCATGGGTAGATCTTTCATTTGTTATATCCACAACGATTAACTCTCTTGGTGTATATGGATAAACCTGTAACTTTTTGTAAGTCATGCTATGTGCAATTATGACATTTTGTTTAGTCCATGTTCACATGATTACCCTAGTTTGGTACTGTGTGAATTTCAAATCCATGTCATGCCCTTTTGAGCTATGAGGTGCATGAGCAAAAGGAGCCCTGAATTGGTGATAACAAGTGCTCTCATAAAGGCAAAGGTATGGAAAATGGAACTGTGCAATTTTATTGAAAATCTTGAAGTTCCATTGATAGTGATCATAGCTGTGTTCTTGCATTTCATTGGTAGTATCGTGGCTTAGGAGACTTATGCCTTAAAATGTTGTTTCTTTTGGTGTACCTAAAGAAACTTCTTAACTATGATGTGCTTAGACATGATCATGTTGTTTTTCAATTAGTATATGTGATGCAATGATAGTTAAGTATGAAGCATGTCTAAGTTGCGTATAAATGTTATACTTCATGTGAGTATTCAATTGGCTTAGGTGCCACTGAGGCATGCATTGTTGTATTTAGTCAACCTTTCATTTAGCCTTCAATTGGTGTTAAGTGGCTTTTCATTTGACATTCAAATTGGCATCTTTGTGTGATGAAAGTGATAGAGTATGCCTTGACCAAGGTATGTTGCGATCCCCTCTAGTTCTAAGGAAGCTAAAATGTGCAAAGTGCAAGTCATTCAAATACTTGATGCACAACTTGAGGGGGAGCACACATAACTTGTGTCTTTTGAGACTAACTGTTTCTTGAGCAATCTTGTATAGTCTCTAGGTGGAAAAGAGAAGATAAGCAAGAAATGGAGCAATCAGGACTTGGGTACCTCTGTAAGTCAAGAAATTGGTATCTCAAGTCGTGAGTAAGTGCATATTTTTAGTTTGCCCATGCTCTATAATATCTGGTGATAATAGATGCTTATTTTTAAATATCATGGAGCTATGATAATAAATGAACTTTGCAATTGGTATCTTTCAATTGGTAGCCGTAATAGTTCGCTTCAATTGACATCTTTTGATAATCATGAGAATAGAAGTTTCTTCTTGTGCCCAATACTATAACTTGTTCTAAGTTTGGTGTCTTAGCAACAAGAAAAGGTTAGGATAAAGAATCAGACACAAGTGTGGAGAAGCTCTCGAGAGATTAAATACTTTCAGGACGGGAAGTGCACCACAACATGGTAAAGGTTCAAAAGGAAGTATTAATCTTTTTGCGTATATGTATCTTACTTAAATGTTGGTGGTGCATATGTTCAATAAGTAAGGGGGAGTGTTGATAGTGTGTTTTTCCTCCTAAACACCCTGCTATCCCTTGACATCATCCTATGTTTTTGCTTGGGTATGGTTTTTGGTGTTTGATGTCAAAGGGGGAGAAGTTGTGCATTAAAGCTTATCTCAACCTGAGAGGAAAGCTTATCCTAAGGGGTGATGTGTTAGTTTGAGCGCGATGAATTTTTTGGCTTCTATAGTGTAATAGAGAGTCATGTGGTTAATGGTGCTTTAAGATTGCTTTAAATTAGTGTCTTAGTTTAAATTGGTATTAGTTTGAATTGGTATCTTAATGATGAATAGTGGTAGGTTGATCCACTAAATTGAATGGTGTTTAACTCTGATTATGTGAATTTGTGTGTTATAGCATCATGGTTTGATTCTTGGCACAATGCATTCCAAAATTGCTAAGGTATAGAAATGTTTCGAATTGCCTAAGTATGTGCAAATTGGCGTCTGAGGCCAAAATTAGGTTTTTGAAGTAAGCACTTATTTAGGGGGAGCATTCTATAATCTTAGAATTCAAATTTGTGCTTCAAATCTTATTCTTATGTAAGCTTTAATTGTGTTGCCATCAATCACCAAAAAGGGGGAGATTGAAAGCTCTCTTGTGATTTTTGGTGTTTGGATGACAACTCAATTAAAGGACTAACAAGTGTACTAAGTGTTGAACAGGTGCTTAAGGTAAAGCCTATAGGGTTCAACACAAGTGAACAAATGTGATGGTCCAAGAACTGGATTATGGATACATAATGGACATCACAAGTAAGTTGGACATTGCAAAAGTGATACTCGGGTGCGTAGCTCGGAGACAACTGATCAAGCCAAGGACGGAGGCAAGAAAAGCTTCGAGGTACCAAGTGCACGGGAGAAGGTCAAGGAGGCTGAGGAACCCAAAGCCAAGGGTGAAGAAGAAGGCTTGCAAAGTCAAGGGTGATCGAGTTGAGAACAGCTACGGCACATCAAGGATCACTACATAAGGATGTGACTTACAACCAATGAGGTAACAGCTACAGTTATGTGGTGTAAGTCATAAGGCTCAAGACCAAGCTCTAAGAAGGAGATCAAGGTCACTAGAAGGAGAACAAGTGTCAAAACCAGAACTGGAAGCAGCCCAAAAGAGCTAAGTTCACCTTGATCTTTAGTTTGGGTTGTTCCTATGTTTGGAGATGTTCTATGTGACCTTTGCAGGATGTTGGAGCCAAGAAATGTCAATCTAGATCAAGTCAAGCAGACTTGATGATTTATGAGTCCAACATCGAAGCTCAAGCATGTGAAATGCTATAGATGTAATAATTAAGAGAAGGTATGTTTCTAGACTTAGTACATTGGTTTTAGTGTACTAATATACTTGTCTAAGTGTTAGAAACAGAAAGAAGAAGAAAAGGAAAGAGGTGCAAAAAGGCTTGGCTGTGTACAGCCAAGACTCTGCTCAGTCTGGGTGCACCGGACTGTCCGGTGGCTCACCGAACAGTGTCTGGTGGTGCACCGGACAGTGTCCGGTGCGCCAGGCTGGCTCGAGCGAACTGTCCGCTCTCGGGAATTCACCGGCTATAATTCACCGGACTGTCCAGTGTGCACCGAACTGTCCGATGAGCCAACGGTCGGCCGCGCAATCCGCGCGTGACGCGTGGCCGAGCCAACGGTCATATGGGGGCACCGGACTGTCCGGTGTGCACCGGACAGTGTCCGGTGCGCCAACGGCTCAAGTCAGCAACGGTCGACTGCGCCATTTTGGGAAGGAAATCGGGCACTGGACGTTGTCCGGTGGTGCACCGGACTGTCCGGTGCACCACCCGACAGAAGGCTGATATTGCCTTTAAAATGAAGTTCAACGGCTCCTAGGCCCCTTGGGTCTATAAAAGGGACTCCTAGGCGCCTCCAAGAAGTGAACAAGCACAGCCAACAAGTGTAGACTTCACTGGAATCAATTCTCACTCTCCCTCTTGTGTGTAACTCTATAGTTTGTGTAGAAGGCACAACTATAAGCCTTTAGAGAGAGGAGAAGTGCTGCTAAGAGCTAGAGCAAGGTCTTGAGAGTATCGTTACTCTGCCGAGGTGCTGCCAAGAAGTTTGTAAGCAGCCACGGTGTTGTTGTAACCCAACTCAATAGTGAAAGGCTCTATCTGTCATACTGACAGATCTGAGCAAACGGAGGAAGGAGTTGAAATAGACTCCAAGCCCAGGTGTGGCTAACTCCAACGAGGACTAGGCAAGCATTTCAGGCTTGGCCGAACCTCGGGATAAATCCTTGCGTCTGTGTGCTCTGTATTGTATCCTGACTCTCTGTCTTACTCGATATTATATCTGCACTTCAATACTTATCCGTGGTATAAGCTTTATTTGAAGTGCAGGACATTTTGAGACAGGATCTCCGATTCCGCTGCAACCTACTCGAAGAGTCTTCTCACTCCACTGCGTATTAAGTCTTCAAGTAGAGTAAGAATTTAAGTTTTACAGTAATAAGTTTTATTCGCCTATTCACCCCCCCTCTAGGCGACATCCAGATCCTGTTCCCGGGTCAAAGGGAACTTTCAATTGGTATCAGAGCTAGGCCTCTCCAGTGTGGGCTTAGCCGTCCGAAGATAACGTTGTCGTCACAAGAGGTAACTATAGAACTTCTTTTAGGCGATGGCTCTAATTACAAATCTTGGTCTGTCTCTATTTATAATGCTTTCTTGAGTGTTGATCCTGATTTGAGACAGATCTTTAGTAAAAGTATTTTTCCATCTGATATTAGTAAAAATCCCTCTAATGATGAACTAAGATGTTTATCTCTCAATCACCGTGCTTGCAACATCTTAGTTGATTCTCTTTCTAGAGGTGCTTATTTTGCCATCATGAGTAGTGATAATGATTTATTTGTTGATGCTCATGATTTATGGAAAAGAATTAAAGTAAAATATTGTGTGGCAAATTGTACTCCCTATATTGCTTGTGATGCTAACCTTTCAAAGGGAGAAGATCAAGAACGATGGGCACCCAACGATGAATCCACCTCGTCGACAGGTTTGGTCTCCACTAATAATAAGTGTTTTATTGCTAACAATGATGGTGGAGACAAAAGCCATGATGTGGAAGAATATGAGGATGATAGCGAGGATGAATCTTCATCACCTCAAGGTACATTTTCCTATTTGGCTTCCACTAACATTAATGACATGGAAAATGAGACCGATGATGTGGAAGAAGAGGAGATTCGCCGTTTCTGCATCCATCTCAACAAAGAGGACAAGGCACTCTTGGTTAAGCTGTTGAGAAGGAACAAGGAACAAGGCGAGACGCTTCTCAGGCTAGAGGAGTCCCTCATCAAAACCGACAACAGCCTAGAGAAGATGACCAAAGAACATGAGAAGCTAAAGCGCTCTCATGATGATTTGGTCCAAAGGTATGAATATGTTTTAATTGAGCAAAGAAATAGTCATGATGCATTATCTAATATTGCTCAACTTAAAACGGAAAATTCTATGCTTAAGAGTCAAGTAGAAGCAATGGACTTAGAAAAACGTGCTCTAGGTAAAAAGTATGATATGTTGTCATATTCTCATAATAAATTAGTTGATGACCATATCATGCTTAATGTTGCTCATGAGGTTATAATTGCAAACTTAAATTCATGTGAACCTCATTCTCGCACGTGTGCGCATTTGAATGGTATATCATCATGTGCTAACCCCTATTGCTCAAAAGAAAGCCAATCATTGATTGAGCAACAAGTTTTAGGGTCACAAAAGAAATTCTGTGGGAACAAGAAGCAAAGACAACTGAGGAGAAGACACATTGCTCAACTCTCTCAAGATATCCACAGGCGCGTGGTGAAGAAGCTCGAGAAAGGAAAAACTGTAGCAAGTGTCAAGCTCAATAAGAAAAATGTTCCTAAAGATGAAGAAATCAACATGAGCTTGGAAAAAGGTAAAGATTCAATTAATCATGTTGTTTGCACTGACCTTCTCTCCATGTCATTCAAGTACAAAAAGGGAAAAGGAAAAAGGAGGTGCTTCAAATGCAAGGAGACAGGCCACCTCATCGCGTCTTGTCCGTACAAAGACAAGGATGAAGGGACAAGAAGTTGCTTTGGATGCAAAAATAAGGACCACATGATCACTTCATGTCCGGTCATGAATAATCAAGGATGTGCATCCTCCAAGGTGACCCTCACCAAGGAAAATGACACACAGCAAGCGTCATGTCAGGTTGAGCGACGCTTCTGCTACAAGTGTGGTGAGCAGGGTCATCTATTCAAGGTATGTTATAAAGGTAAGATTTCTAAGCAAGTGAATTTGTGTCAATCTTATTCGCGTAGGCGACCCAAATCATACACTTGTGCTAGATCTATAACGAGATCACCTAGAACTAGCACAAAGGCAATTTGGGTACCAAAGGCACATTTAAATGATCATTATGGACCCATCCCGAGATGGGTACCAAACTGTGCTAACTAGACCATGCAGGTGCCTTGAGATGGACTGGAGACCATGGGAGAGCTTAAGACGGTTATCTAAAACTCTATGCTTAATCTGTTAATAGTTTTGGTGTTTATTGACCCAAGGTTGAATTATTGTGAAACACTAATCCCATGTTCATCTCAAGTGAAATAAGGTGTATAGGTCCCGAATCATTATTGGTGAATCAAGTAAAGGACTTTGATGAGAATCTACAACTTACTCTCCAAAGGATGGTACCCGTGTATTTTAAGTACATAATTGCAATTTAGTATTGCTCTTAAGTTGGCTTGTTGTGCTACCTGTCTTTGGAGTAGTTATGCTTTATGATTGCCTGTGTTAAATGAATCATAATGATGTTTGCTTAATCATGACTGGTGCTATATAGGATATATCTTTTGAATCATTCATGGGTAGATCTTTCATTTGTTATATCCACAACGATTAACTCTCTTGGTGTATATGGATAAACCTGTAACTTTTTGTAAGTCATGCTATGTGCAATTATGACATTTTGTTTAGTCCATGTTCACATGATTACCCTAGTTTGGTACTGTGTGAATTTCAAATCCATGTCATGCCCTTTTGAGCTATGAGGTGCATGAGCAAAAGGAGCCCTGAATTGGTGATAACAAGTGCTCTCATAAAGGCAAAGGTATGGAAAATGGAACTGTGCAATTTTATTGAAAATCTTGAAGTTCCATTGATAGTGATCATAGCTGTGTTCTTGCATTTCATTGGTAGTATCGTGGCTTAGGAGACTTATGCCTTAAAATGTTGTTTCTTTTGGTGTACCTAAAGAAACTTCTTAACTATGATGTGCTTAGACATGATCATGTTGTTTTTCAATTAGTATATGTGATGCAATGATAGTTAAGTATGAAGCATGTCTAAGTTGCGTATAAATGTTATACTTCATGTGAGTATTCAATTGGCTTAGGTGCCACTGAGGCATGCATTGTTGTATTTAGTCAACCTTTCATTTAGCCTTCAATTGGTGTTAAGTGGCTTTTCATTTGACATTCAAATTGGCATCTTTGTGTGATGAAAGTGATAGAGTATGCCTTGACCAAGGTATGTTGCGATCCCCTCTAGTTCTAAGGAAGCTAAAATGTGCAAAGTGCAAGTCATTCAAATACTTGATGCACAACTTGAGGGGGAGCACACATAACTTGTGTCTTTTGAGACTAACTGTTTCTTGAGCAATCTTGTATAGTCTCTAGGTGGAAAAGAGAAGATAAGCAAGAAATGGAGCAATCAGGACTTGGGTACCTCTGTAAGTCAAGAAATTGGTATCTCAAGTCGTGAGTAAGTGCATATTTTTAGTTTGCCCATGCTCTATAATATCTGGTGATAATAGATGCTTATTTTTAAATATCATGGAGCTATGATAATAAATGAACTTTGCAATTGGTATCTTTCAATTGGTAGCCGTAATAGTTCGCTTCAATTGACATCTTTTGATAATCATGAGAATAGAAGTTTCTTCTTGTGCCCAATACTATAACTTGTTCTAAGTTTGGTGTCTTAGCAACAAGAAAAGGTTAGGATAAAGAATCAGACACAAGTGTGGAGAAGCTCTCGAGAGATTAAATACTTTCAGGACGGGAAGTGCACCACAACATGGTAAAGGTTCAAAAGGAAGTATTAATCTTTTTGCGTATATGTATCTTACTTAAATGTTGGTGGTGCATATGTTCAATAAGTAAGGGGGAGTGTTGATAGTGTGTTTTTCCTCCTAAACACCCTGCTATCCCTTGACATCATCCTATGTTTTTGCTTGGGTATGGTTTTTGGTGTTTGATGTCAAAGGGGGAGAAGTTGTGCATTAAAGCTTATCTCAACCTGAGAGGAAAGCTTATCCTAAGGGGTGATGTGTTAGTTTGAGCGTGATGAATTTTTTGGCTTCTATAGTGTAATAGAGAGTCATGTGGTTAATGGTGCTTTAAGATTGCTTTAAATTAGTGTCTTAGTTTAAATTGGTATTAGTTTGAATTGGTATCTTAATGATGAATAGTGGTAGGTTGATCCACTAAATTGAATGGTGTTTAACTCTGATTATGTGAATTTGTGTGTTATAGCATCATGGTTTGATTCTTGGCACAATGCATTCCAAAATTGCTAAGGTATAGAAATGTTTCGAATTGCCTAAGTATGTGCAAATTGGCGTCTGAGGCCAAAATTAGGTTTTTGAAGTAAGCACTTATTTAGGGGGAGCATTCTATAATCTTAGAATTCAAATTTGTGCTTCAAATCTTATTCTTATGTAAGCTTTAATTGTGTTGCCATCAATCACCAAAAAGGGGGAGATTGAAAGCTCTCTTGTGATTTTTGGTGTTTGGATGACAACTCAATTAAAGGACTAACAAGTGTACTAAGTGTTGAACAGGTGCTTAAGGTAAAGCCTATAGGGTTCAACACAAGTGAACAAATGTGATGGTCCAAGAACTGGATTATGGATACATAATGGACATCACAAGTAAGTTGGACATTGCAAAAGTGATACTCGGGTGCGTAGCTCGGAGACAACTGATCAAGCCAAGGACGGAGGCAAGAAAAGCTTCGAGGTACCAAGTGCACGGGAGAAGGTCAAGGAGGCTGAGGAACCCAAAGCCAAGGGTGAAGAAGAAGGCTTGCAAAGTCAAGGGTGATCGAGTTGAGAACAGCTACGGCACATCAAGGATCACTACATAAGGACGTGACTTACAACCAATGAGGTAACAGCTACAGTTATGTGGTGTAAGTCATAAGGCTCAAGACCAAGCTCTAAGAAGGAGATCAAGGTCACTAGAAGGAGAACAAGTGTCAAAACCAGAACTGGAAGCAGCCCAAAAGAGCTAAGTTCACCTTGATCTTTAGTTTGGGTTGTTCCTATGTTTGGAGATGTTCTATGTGACCTTTGCAGGATGTTGGAGCCAAGAAATGTCAATCTAGATCAAGTCAAGCAGACTTGATGATTTATGAGTCCAACATCGAAGCTCAAGCATGTGAAATGCTATAGATGTAATAATTAAGAGAAGGTATGTTTCTAGACTTAGTACATTGGTTTTAGTGTACTAATATACTTGTCTAAGTGTTAGAAACAGAAAGAAGAAGAAAAGGAAAGAGGTGCAAAAAGGCTTGGCTGTGTACAGCCAAGACTCTGCTCAGTCTGGGTGCACCGGACTGTCCGGTGGCTCACCGGACAGTGTCCGGTGGTGCACCGGACAGTGTCCGGTGCGCCAGGCTGGCTCGAGCGAACTGTCCGCTCTCGGGAATTCACCGGCTATAATTCACCGGACTGTCCGGTGAGCCAACGGTCGGCCGGGCCAACGGTCGGCCGCGCAATCCGCGCGTGACGCGTGGCCGAGCCAACGGTCATATGGGGGCACCGGACTGTCCGGTGTGCACCAGACAGTGTCCGGTGCGCCAACGGCTCAAGTCAGCAACGGTCGACTGCGCCATTTTGGGAAGGAAATCGAGCCCTGTACGGTGTCCGGTGGTGCACCGGACTGTCCGGTGCACCACCCGACAGAAGGCTGATATTGCCTTCCAAATGAAGTCCAACGGCTCCTAGGCCCCTTGGGTCTATAAAAGGGACTCCTAGGCGCCTCCAAGAAGTGAACAAGCGCAGCCAACAAGTGTAGACTTCACTGGAATCAATTCTCGCTCTCCCTCTTGTGTGTAACTCTATAGTTTGTGTAGAAGGCACAGCTATAAGCCTTTAGAGAGAGGAGAAGTGCTGCTAAGAGCTAGAGCAAGGTCTTGAGAGTATCGTTACTCTGCCGAGGTGCTGCCAAGAAGTTTGTAAGCAGCCACGGTGTTGTTGTAACCCAACTCAATAGTGAAAGGCTCTATCTGTCATACTGACAGATCTGAGCAAACGGAGGAAGGAGTTGAAATAGACTCCAAGCCCAGGTGTGGCTAACTCCAACGAGGACTAGGCAAGCATTTCAGGCTTGGCCGAACCTCGGGATAAATCCTTGCGTCTGTGTGCTCTGTATTGTATCCTGACTCTCTGTCTTACTCAATATTATATCTGCACTTCAATACTTATCCGTGGTATAAGCTTTATTTGAAGTGCAGGACATTTTGAGACAGGATCTCCGATTCCGCTGCAACCTACTCGAAGAGTCTTCTCACTCCACTGCGTATTAAGTCTTCGAGGAGAGTAAGAATTTAAGTTTTACAGTAATAAGTTTTATTCGCCTCTTCACCCCCCCTCTAGGCGACATCCAGATCCTGTTCCCAGGTCAAAGGGAACTTTCAGTTTCCCTCTTGGTGATCTTCGTCACCTCGTCTCCTTCATGCGCGGTCTTGAGCACGTCCCAAATCTCTTTGGCGCTCTTCAACCCTTGCACCTTGTTATACTCCTCTCGACTTAGAGAGGCGAGGAGTATAGTGGTGGCTTGGGAGTTGAAGTGCCGGATTTGGGCAACTTCGTCCGAATCATAGTCTTCATCCCCCGGCGATGGTACCTGTACTCCAATCTCAACAACATCCCAAATACTAGTGTGGAGTGAGGTTAGATGGTGCCTCATTTTATCACTCCACACATTATAATCTTCACCATCAAACATAGGTGGTTTGCCTAAAGGGACGGAAAGTAAAGGAGTACGTTTTGAAATGCGAGGGTAGCGTAGGGGGATCTTACTAAACTTCTTGCGCTCATGGCGCTTAGAAGTTACGGACGGCGTGTCGGAGCCAGAGGTGGATGGTGACGAAGAATCGGTCTCGTAGTAGACCACCTTCTTCATCTTCTTCTTTTTGTCGCCACTCCGATGTGACTTGTTATGGGAGTGTGATTCTCCCTTTCCCTTGGAACCGGACTCCCTTGATGGAGCCTTCCTGAGGCTTGTAGCGGGGCTTTTTGCTGGTCACCATTTCCTTCTTGGCGTGATCTCCCGGCATCACTTCGAGCGATTAAGCTCTAATGAAGCACCGGGCTCTGATACCAATTGAAAGTCGCCTAGAGGGGGGTGAATAGGCAGAATCTGAAAATTACAAACTTAAGCACAACTACAAGCTGGGGTTAGCGTTAGAAATATAAGTGAGTCCGAAAGAGAGGGCGAAAACAAATCACAAGCAAATGAAGAGTGAGACACGGTGATTTGTTTTACCGAGGTTCGGTTCTTGCAAACCTACTCCCCGTTGAGGTGGTCACAAAGACCGGGTCTCTTTCAACCCTTTCCCTCTCTCAAACGGTCACCTAGACCGAGTGAGCTTCTCTTCTCAATCACTTGGGACACTAAGTCCCCACAAGGACCACCACATAATTAGTGTCTCTTGCCTTGCTTACAATTGAGTTGGGATCAAGAAAGAAAGAAGAAGAAAAGTGATCCAAGCGCAAGAACACAAATGTCGCTCTCTCTAGTCACTATTTGATTGGAATAAACTTTGGACTTGGGAGAGGATTTGATCTCTTGTTTGTGTCTTGGAATGAAGTCTAGAGCTCTTGTATTGAATGCAAATGGCTGAAACTTGGATGCCTTGAATGTGGGGTGGTTGGGGGTATTTATAGCCCCAACCACCAAAGTGGCCGTTGAGGATGGCTGCTGTCGTATGGCGCACTAGACAGTCCGGTGCGCCACCGGACACTGTCCGGTGCGCCAGCCACGTCACCCAACCGTTAGGGTTCGATCATTGGAGCTCTGACAAGTGGGGCCACCGGACAGTCCGGTGGTGCACTGGACAGTCACTGTTCACTGTCCGGTGCGTCTTCTGGCGCCTGCTCTAACTTCTGCGTGCGCAGGCGTGTACTGTTTGCTTTTACTGTTCATTTGTAGACGACCGTTGGCGTGAAGTAGTCGTTGCTCCGCTGGCACACCGGACAGTCCGGTGTTACACCAGACAGTCCGGTGAATTATAGCGGAGCGGCTTCCCCAAATTCCCGAGGCTGGCAAGTTTGAGTTGATCCTCCCTGGTGCACCGAACACTGTCTGGTGGTGCACCGGACAGTCCGGTGCGCCAGACCAGGGCTGCATTCGGTATACTTTGCTCCTTTGTTTTGAACCCTTTCTTTTGACTTTGTATTGGTTTGTTGTGAACCTTTGGCACCTGTAGAACTCATAATCTAGAACAAACTAGTTAGTCCATTAATTTGTGTTGGGCAATTCAACCACCAAAAATCATATAGGAAAAGGTTTGATCCTATTTCCCTTTCAGGTAGCTCTAGTGATGATGAAGATTATTTGCTTACTCTTTTTGCCAACCTTAACATGCAACAAAAGGAAAACTAAATGAATTGATAGGAGTCATTCATGGGAAGGATGAACTTTTAGATAGCCAAGAGGAATTCCTTATCAAAAAAAAACAAGAAGCATGTTAAAATAAAAAATGCTTATGCTCAGGAAGTAGAGAAAAATGAAAACTTGACTAAAGAGCTTAGCATTTGCCATGACACTATTTCCAACCTTAGAACTGAGAATGCTAGTTTAATTGCTAAGGTTGAAAAGATAAATGCTTGTAATGATTCAATTGTCAGTCTTAGAAATGAAAATGCTAGTTTAATTACTAAGATTGATAAATTGAATAAATCAATTTCTAGCCTTAGAACTGAGAATGATAAATTAATTTCTAAGGCTAAAGATTTAAATGTTTGCAATAATTCTATTTCCTGTCTTAGAAATGAGAATGCCATATTGCATGCTAAGATAGAAGAATTAAACATTTGCAAACCTTCTACATCTACTATTGATCATGTTTCTATTTGCACTAGATGTAGAGATATTAATGTACAAGATATGGATGATCACCTTGCCATGATTAAACAACAAAATGATCACATAGCTAAATTAACTGCAAAAATTAATGAGCATGAGATTGATAATGAAAAATTTAAATTTGCTAGAAGTATGCTCTATAGTGGGAGATGCCCTGGCATTAAGGATGGCATTGGTTTCCAACAGGGAAGCAATGTCAAGCTTAATGCCCCTAAGAGATTGTCCAACTTTGTTAAGGGCAAGGCTCCCATGGTTCAGGATAATGAGGGCTACATTTTATATCCTGCTAATTATCCTAAGCACAAAATTAGGAGAATTCATGCTAGGAAACCTCATAATGTTTCTCACCATGCTTTTATGTATAAAAATAAGGCTTCTAGCTCTAGGCATTCCACCCATGTTAAAATGCCTAAAAAGAAAACTCCTGCTGCATCAAATGAACCTAACATTTCATTTGGGATGAAGAATCTTCACAAGCTTCTAAAGGGAGAACACATTTTGGGACTAACAAATGTTCATTTTGAGAAAGACAGGGTTTGTAGCATATGTCAAGCAGGAAAGCAAGTTGGCGCCTATCATCCACACAAAAACATCATGACAACGGACAGGCCGCTTGAGCTACTTCACATGGATTTATTCGGCCCGATAGCTTACATAAGCATTGGTGAGAGTAAGTACAGTCTAGTAATTGTGGATGACTATTCTCGATTCACTTGGGTGTTCTTTTTGCAGGAAAAATCACAAACCCAAGAGACCTTAAAAGGATTCTTGAGATGGGCTCAAAATGAGTTCGGCTTAAGGATAAAAAAGATTATTCACAACTCGAAGGTTTGGATTTCGATGAAACTTATGCACCCATAGCTAGGCTTGAGTCAATTCGCATATTACTTGCCTATGCTACTTACCATGGCTTCAAGCTCTATCAAATGGACGTGAAGAGTGCCTTCCTCAATGGACCAATCAAGGAAGAGGTCTATGTTGAGCAACCTCCTGGCTTTGAAGATAGTGAGTACCCTAACCATGTTTACAAACTCTTAAAGGCGCTTTATGGGCTCAAGCAAGACCCAAGAGCATGGTATGAATGCCTGCGAGATTTTGTAATCATTAATGGCTTCAAAGTCGGCAAGGCCGATCCTACACTCTTTACTAAAATTGTTGCAAATGATTTGTTTGTATGCCAAATTTATGTTGATGATATTTTAAAGTCGCCTAGAGGGGGGTGAATAGGCAGAATCTGAAAATTATAAACTTAAGACACAACTACAAGCCGGGGTTAGCATTAGAATAAAATCCAAGTCCGAAAGAGAGGGTGAAAAACAAATCAAAAGCAAATGAAGCGGATGACACGGTGATTTGTTTTACCGAGGTTCGATTCTTGCAAACCTACTCCCCGTTGAGGTGGTCACAAAGACCGGGTCTCTTTCAACCCTTTCCCCCTCTCAAACGGTCACCTAGACCGAGTGAGCTTTCTCCTTAATCAAATGGGTCACTTAGACCCCTACAAGGACCACCACAACTTGGTGTCTCTTGCTTTTATTACAAATGACTTGAGAACAAGAATGGGAAGGAAGAAAGCGATCCTAGCGACAAGAACTCAAATGAACACGAAAATATCTCTCTCACAAGTCACTAAGTGTTTGGAGTGGTTTTGGACTTTGGAGAGGATTTGATCTCTTGTTTGTGTCTTGGAGTGAAGTCTAGAGCTCTTGTATTGAATGCAATATGCTAGAAAACTTGGATGATTGAATAGTTGTGGTTGGGGGTATTTATAGCCCCAACTACCAATTCAACCGTTAGGGAAGGCTGCTGTCGATGGGCGCACCGGACAGTCCGATGCACCACCGGACACTATCCGGTGCGCCAGCCACGTCACCCAACCGTTAGGGTTCTAACGGTTTCGACCGTTGGAGCTCTGACATCTTGGGGCACCGGACAGTCCGGTGCCGCACCGGACAGGTACTGTTCACTGTCCGGTGCGCCTCTGGCGCCTGCTCTGACTTCTGTCGTGAACTGTAGCTCTGTCAGGCACTGTGCAATCGACCGTTGCGCTGGTAGCCGTTACTCCGCTTGGTGCATCGGACAGTCTGGTGAATTATAGCGGAGTGCGCCTGGAGAAAACCCAAAGCCGAGGAGTTCAGATTGTACGGTCCCTGGTGCACCGAACACTGTCCGGTGGCACAGCGGACAGTCCGGTGCGCCAGACTAGGGTACACTTCGGTTTTCTTTTGCTCCTTTCTTTTGAACCCTAACTCATTCTTTTTATTGGTTTGTGTTGAACCTTTGGCACCTGTATAACATATAATCTAGAACAAACTAGTTAGTTCAATTATTTGTGTTGGGCATTCAACCACCAAAATTATATTTAGGAAAAGGTTTGACTCTATTTCCCTTTCAATCTCCCCCTTTTCGGTGATTGATGCCAACACAAACCAAAGCAAATATATAAGTGCAGAATTGAACTAGTTTGCATAAGGTAAGTGCATAGGTTGCTTTGAGTTAAACCAATATTTTATTTCTACTATATATGCATGGTTGCTTTCTTTTTATTAAACATTTTGGACCACGCTTGCACCATGGTTTTGTTTTTGCAAATTCTTTTGGAAAATCTTTTCAAAGTCTTTTTGCAGA
This sequence comes from Zea luxurians, assembly GCA_029449295.1. NCBI lineage: Eukaryota > Viridiplantae > Streptophyta > Magnoliopsida > Poales > Poaceae > Zea > Zea luxurians. The sequence continues at coordinate 33,077,235 of JAOPSE010000016.1, read as the reverse complement.
TAGTCAAAGGCATATGAGTAAGATTGCAAGAAGCATTTTCAAGATTTGAAATTTTCTCCTCCTGTTTCAAATGCTTTTCCTTTGACTAAAACAAAACTCCCCCTAAATGAAATTCTCCTCTTAGTTTTCAAGAGGGTTTTGAGATATATATCAATTTGAAATATAGATACCAATTGAGATATTTAGAGGAAAACTAATTTGAAAGATACTAATTGAAAACTTTATTTCAACATTTTTTGAAATGGGTGGTGGTGCGGTTCTTTTGCTTTGGGCTTATATTCTCTCCCCCTTTGGCATGAATCGCCAAAAACGGAGACTTTGTGAGCCCTTTTAAATTCTCTCCCCCTTTGCAAACAATATATGAGTGAAAGATTATACCAATGTGGAGAGATGGGGGATACCGCCAATATCGATGGAGTTGAGTGGAAGCATTGTCTTTGCCGAATACTCCATTTCCCTTTCAATATATGACTTAGAAGAAATTCACTTGAAAACACATTAGTCATAGCAAATGAAAGAGATATGATCAAAGGTATGCAAATGAGCGATGTGTGCAATGTTTCAATCAAAATTCCTAGAATCAAGAATATTTAGCTCATTCCTAAGTTTGGTAAAGGTTTTCTCATCTAATGGCTTGGTAAAGATATCGGCTAATTGATCTTTGGTGTTAATATAGGCTATCTCGATGTCCCCCCTTTGTTGGTGATCCCTCAAAAAGTGAAACTGAATGTCTATGTGCTTAGTGCGGTTGTGTTCAACGGGATTCTCCACCATGCGGATAGCACTCGGATAGCACTCTCATTGTCACTTAGGAGAGGGACTTTGCTCAATTTGTAGCTATAGTCCCTGAGGGTTTGCCTCATCCAAAGTAATTGCACACAACAATGCCCTGTGGTAATATACTCGGCTTCGGCGGTTGATAGGGCTACTGAATTTTGTTTCTTTGAAGCCCAAGACACCAGGGATCTCCCCAGAAACTGACAAGTCCCTGATGTGCTCTTCCTATAAATTTAATAGCCTGCCCAATCGGCATCGGAATATCCTATCAAATCAAAGGTGGATCCCCTAGGGTACCAAAGACCAAACTTAGGTGTGTAAACTAAATATCTCATGATTTGCTTCACGACCCTAAGATGAACTTCTTTAGGGTCAGCTTGGAACCTTGCACACATGCATATGGAAAGCATAATATCTGGTCGATATGCACATAAATAGAGTAAAGATCCTATCATCGACCGATATACCTTTTGATCTACGGATTTACCTCCCGTGTCGAGGTCAAGATGCCCATTTGTTCCCATGGGTGTCTTGATGGGCTTGGCATCCTTCATTCCAAACTTGGTAAGTCTGTCTTGAATGTACTTGGTTTGGCTGATGAAGGTGCCTTTCTGGAGTTGCTTAACTTGAAATCCTAGAAAATACTTCAACTCCCCCATCATAGACACCTCGAATTTTTGTATCATGATCCTACTAAACTATTCACAAGTAGATTTGTTAGTAGACCCAAATATGGTATCATCAACATAAATTTGGCATACAAACAAATCCTTTGCAATTGTTTTAGTAAAGAGAGTAGGATCGGCTTTTCCGACTTTGAAGCCATTAGAGATAAGAAAGTCTCAAAGGCATTCATACCATGCTCTTGGGGCTTGCTTTAGCCCATAAAGTGTCTTTGAGAGTTTATAAACATGGTTAGGGTATTCACTATCTTCAAAGTCGGGAGGTTGCTCAATATAGACCTCTTCCTTGATTGGTCCATTGAGGAAGGCACTTTTCACGTCCATTTGGTAAAGCTTGAAGCCATGGTAAGTAGCATAGGCAAGTAATATGCGAATTGACTCAAGCCTAGCTACGGGTGCATAAGTTTCATCGAAATCCAAACCTTCGACTTGTGAATAACCCTTGGCCACAAGTCGTGCTTTATTCCTTATCACCACCTCATCTTGCTTGTTGTTGAATACCCACTTGGTACCTACAACATTTTGGTTAGGACGTGGAACCAAATGCCATACCTCATTCCTCGTGAAGTTGTTGAGCTCCTCTTGCATTGCCGACACCCAATCCGAATCTCTTAGTGCATCCTCTACCCTGTATGGCTCAATAGAGGAAACAAAAGAGTAATGTTCACAAAAATGAGCGACTCGAGATCGAGTAGTTACCCCCTTATGAATATCGCCGATGATGGAGTTCACGGGGTGATCTCTTTGAATCGCTTGGTGGACTCTTAGGTGAGGCAGTCTTTGACCCTGTGCTTTTTGTTCATCTTCCTTGTCATTATCTTTACCATCTCCCCTTGATCATTGACCTCATCTTGAGGTGGCTCATCCTCTTGATCCTCTTCTTCATTATCTTGAGCCTGTTCCTCATCTTGGATTGGTGGAGATGCTTGGTTGGAAGATGATGGTTGATCTTGTGCTTGAATGGGCTCTTCGGATTCCTTAGGACACACATCCCCAATGGACATGTTCCTTAGTGCGACGCACGGAGCCTCTTCATCATCTAATTCATCAAGATCAACTTGCTCCACTTGGGAGCCATTAGTCTCATCAAACACAATGTCACAAGAAACTTCAACTAGTCCAGTGGACTTGTTAAAGACTCTATATGCCCTTGTGTTTGAATCATATCCTAGTAAAAAGCCTTCTATAGCCTTAGGAGCAAATTTAGATTTTCTACCTCTTTTAACAAGAATAAAACATTTGCTACTAAAGACTCTAAAATATGAAATATTGGGCTTTTTACCGGTTAGGAGTTCATAGGATGTCTTCTTGAGGATTCGGTGAAGATATAACCGATCGATGGAGTAGCAGGCGGTGTTAATCGCCTCGGCCCAAAATCGGTCTGGTGTCTTGTACTCATCAAGCATGGTCCTCGCCATATCAAGTAGAGTTCTATTCTTCCTCTCTACAACACCATTTTGTTGAGGTGTGTAGAGAGAAGAGAACTCATGATTGATACCGTCCTCCTCAAGGAAGCCTTCTATTTGAGAGTTCTTGAACTCCATCCTATTGTTGCTTCTTATTTTCTTGATCCTCAATCCAAACTCATTTTGAGCCCGCCTTAAGAATCCTTTCAAGGTCTCTTGGGTTTGAGATTTTTCCTGCAAAAAGAACACCCAAGTGAAGCGAGAATAGTCATCCACAATTACAAGACAATACTTACTCATGTCGATGCTTATGTAAGCTATCGGGCCGAATAAATCCATGTGGAGTAGCTCAAGCGGCCTATCGGTCGTCATGATGTTCTTGTGTGGATGATGGGTACCAACATGCTTTCCTGCCTGGCATGCGCTACACACCATGTCTTTCTCAAAATGAACATTTGTTAGTCCTAAAATGTGTTCTCCCTTTAGAAGCTTGTGAAGATTCTTCATCCCAACATGGGCAAGTCGACGATGCCATAGCCAACCCATGTTAGTCTTAGCAATTAAGCAAGTGTCAAGTGCAGCTTCATTAAAATTGACCAAGTATACTGACCCTCTAACACTCCCTTAAATGCTACTAAATCATCACTTCTTTTAAAGACAGTAACACCTATATCTGTAAATAGACAGTTGTAGCCCATATTGCATAATTGAGAAACAGAAAGCAAATTGTAATCTAATGAGTCTACAAGAAAAATATTGGAAATAGAATGGTCAGGTGATATAGCAATTTTACCCAATCCTTTGACCAAACCTTGATTTCCATCCCCGAATGGGATAGTTCTTTGGGGATCTTGGTTTTTCTCATAGGAGGAGAACATCCTTTTCTCCCCTGTCATGTGGTTTGTGCATCCGCTATCAATGATCTAACTTGAGCCCCCAGATGCATAAACCTGCAAAACAATTTAGGCCTTGTTCTTAGGTACCCAAACGGTCTTGGGTCCTTTCACATTAGAAACAAGCACCTTGGGTACCCAAACACAAGTCTTGGAGCCCTTGTGTTTGCCCCCAACATATTTGGCAACTATTTTGCCTCATTTGTTTGTAAGTACATAAGAAGCACCAAAAGTTTTAAATGAAATGTTATGATCATTTGATGCAATAGGAGATTTCTTTTTAGGCAATTTAACATGTGTTGATTGCCTAGAGCTAGATGTCTCATTCTTATACTTATAAGCATGGTGAGAAACAGAATGAGACTTCTTGGCATGAATTCTCCTAATCTTGTGCTCAAGATAACCAGCAGGATATAAAATGTAACCCTCGTTATCCTGAGCCATGGGAGCCTTGCCCTTAACAAAGTTAGATAATTTTTTAGGGGCATTAAGCTTGACATTGCCACCCTGTTGGAAGCCAATGCAACCCTTAATGCGAGGGCGTCTCCCACTATAGAGCATACTTCTAGCACATTTGAATTTTTCATTTTCTAATTTATGCTCATTAATTTTAGCACTAAGTTGAGTTATGTGATCATTTTGTTGTTTAATTAAAGCTAGGTGATCATGGTTAGCATCAACATTAATATCTCTACATTTAGTACAAATAGAAACATGATCGACAGTAGATGTAGAGGGTTTGCAAGCATTTAATTCATCAATCTTAGCATGTAAAATAGCATTTTCATTTCTAAGACTGGAAATAGCATCATTGCAAACATTCATATCTTTAGCCTTAGCAATTAATTTTTCATTCTCAATTTTAAGGCTAGAGATAGATTCATTCAATTTATCAATCTTAGTAATTAAACTAGCATTATCATTTCTAAGATTGGTAATTGATTTATCACAAATATTTAACTTCTCAACCTTAGCAATAAAACTAGCATTCTCGGTTCTAAGGTTGGAAATGGTGTCATGGCAAATGCTAAGCTCACTAGTTAATTTTTCACATTTTTCTATCTCCTGAGCATAAGCATTCTTTACCTTAACATGCTTTTTATTTTCCTTAATAAGGAATTCCACTTGGCTATCCAAGAGTTCATCCTTCTCATGAATGGCACCTATCAATTCATTTAATTTTTCCTTTTGTTGCATGTTAAGGTTGGCAAAAAGACTAAGAAAATCATCTTCATTATCACTAGAGCTACAATCATCACTAGATGTTGTATATTTAGTGGAGGCTCTAGATTTTACCTTCTTCTTTTTGCCATCCTTCACCATGAAGCATTTGTTGCCGACATTGGGAAAGAGGAGGCCATTGTTGACGGCGATGTTGGCGGCGTCCTCGTTGGAGGAGGAGTCAGTGGGGCTCTCATCGGAGTCCCATTCTCGACACACGTGGGCATCACCGCCCTTCTTCTTGTAGTATTTCTTCTTTTCCTTCCTCTTTCCCTTCTTGTCGTTGTCCATGTCACTATCACTAGACATAGGGCATTTAGCGATAAAATGACCGGGCTTACCACACTTGTAGCACACCCTTTTGGAGTGGGGCTTGTAATCCTTCCCCCTCCTTTGCTTGAGGATTTGGCGGAAGCTTTTGATGATAAGCCATTTCCTCATTGTCGAGCTTGGAGGCGTCGATGGGGAGTCTACTTGATGTAGACTCTTCTTTCTTCTCCTCCATCGCTTTGAATGCAACGGGTTGCACCTCGGGTGTGGAGGTGTCGCCTTTCTCCAAGTTGACTATTTGTTTGGAGCCTTTGATCATTAATTCAAAGCTCATAAACTTCCCTATAACCTCCTCGGGAGACATTAGCTTATATCTAGGATCACCACGAATTAATTGAACTTGTGTAGGATTAAGAAAAACGAGTGATCTTAGAATAACCTTGACCATTTCATGGTCATCCCATTTGGTGCTCCCGAGGTTGGGCACTTGGTTGACCAAGGTTTTGAGCCGGTTGTACATTGCTTGTGGCTCCTCTCCTTGGTTGAGGATGAGTCGATCGAGCTCCCCCTCGATCGTCTCCCCTAATACCAATTGAAAATAGCCTAGAGGGGGTGAATAGGCTAATCTGAAAATTTTCACAACAAACTTCGAAAGATTGTTAAATACACAGTTCAACTGGTGCAGGCCGGTTCAACAGCTACGTGGGCAAGTTGAACCACTCTGAACCAATCCAACTGTTTTGAAAACTTTAGACTATCATCTAAGCAAAAATGTATTTTGCGAATCCTTTCGAGAAGTGAAGTGTAACTAAGTCAAATGTGGAGAATGATATGAAAGCTATTTCACTTGTAGATCCACACTACGAGAAAATCTATATGTCGATCTTGCTAGCAAAAATATCCAAGTTAAAGACAAGCAAGAACACAAGACACAAGATTTAACCCAAGGTTCGGCCACACCACAAAGATGTCCTACTCCCCGTTGAGGAGCCCACAAAGGGCTGGGTCTTTTTCAACCCTAATCTCCTCCAAAAGCCGACCACCAAGGTCAAGGCAGTCTCTTCTTATCTTAGCTCAATGAGCAGGTGATACAAACTTCTTGGGGTCGTCCACAAATTTGGAGACTCCCAAGTAACCTCAAACCGTCTTGAAACTTAGGGTTTCAAGAACACCAAGAACGCCACAAGAGGTGTTTGCAACAAGCTCAAGATCTTAAAAGAGATGGGAGAGGAAAACCAAATCGTGAGCACAAGCACAAACCTCACACCCAAGAGCTCCTCCAACAAAGTTGAATCTTGAGCAAGATTTAAGTGTGAGAGAGGGAGGGGAGATGAGTGCTTTTGTCTCAAGTTAGGTGAGCAATAAATGTGTAAGTGTTCAGCAGCATTGAGGAGGGGAGTGGGGGTTCTATTTATAGCCACGGCTCAAAAACTAGTCGTTTGACCTAGAACCATGCTGAAGACTGGTTGAACCGCCCCCTGGCAGGTCGGGCAGACTGCCTGCTAGTCTGACTGGCAGACTGACTGTAGTCGACTAGACCGATTGAACTGCCCCATAGGGTGGTTGAACCACCCCCTAACAATCCTGGTGACCTGTCTGCCAGTCTGACTGGCAGAATGCAGGTCAGAAGTCAGAGGGGTCAGAGACCAGTTGAACTACCCCTCAGGACCAGTTCAGCTGGTCTAGACCAGAGAGTTTAGGAGAGAAAACCCCAGCTCAACTGCCCGGAGGAAAGTTCAGCTGGTGTATGGTCAAAGAGGTTCACAACTGAAGTTGAAGTTCAGCTGGAGTTGAGAAAGCTCAACTCAGCTGAAGTCCAGCTCAGCTGAAAAGCTCAGCTGCAGCTGAAGAAGCTCAACTCAGCTGAAGTCAAGTTCAGCTGGAAAGCTCAGCTGCAGTTGAAGAAGTTCAGTTGCTTTTCAACAAGAACGCTCTAGGTTTCTCAAACCTAACCACGGTCAACCATAGAATGTTAAAGTGATTTTTGGTTTTCAAAAATAGCTTTTGAATTTTGGGACTTGAGCTATAGCAAACACCTTTACCTGTGTGACAAATACTAAGGAAGAATTACATCATGCAACTCAAGATATACATAAAATTTTATACGTCCGTCGCATGAAGTCCTTGTTGCTTCCTTAAGTTCCTGTGCTTTCTAAACATACACTGGGAACAAACACTGTTAGTACCCTTATTTGTTTTGTCATTAAATCACCAAAACCCTCACTTGAGGTTGATTGCACTTACAAGCTCAAAGTTGCAATCGGGCTTGGCCAAAAAGTTGAAGTGGCTACCGACGAGCAAAATGACCAAGCATTGCACTTTCTCCGGCATCATCTATCGCCTACACTCAAGAATGAGTACATGTCAGAGAGAAGGCAAGCAACCTCTGGAATGCATTGCAACAACGTTTTGAGAGGTTAAAGTACATAGTCTTGCCCCAATCATAGCAAGACTGGGTTCGCCTTAGATATGCTGACTTTAAAAATGTGGGAGAATATAATGCAGCATTGCACCGAATATGCACCAAATTATCTATTTGCAGTAAGGTGATAACAGATGAGGAAAAGATTGAAAAAACCTTATCTACCTTCCACCCAAGCGCCATCCAATCTGCTCGCAACTATCGATAAGACACATACAAGCATTATAGCGATCTTATCGATATAATGCAAGTAAATCAGACACAAGATGATGCTTTGAAGACAAACTTCAATGCTTATCCAAATGGAAAGGGCATTAGCACTGAAGTTAATGTCGGCTCATATAAGATAAGAAAGCCTATCCATAGAAAGAGAAGCAAGCATGGTGTTGGCAAGGGAAAGAAAGAAACCACAGTCAATCCCATCAATGCTCACGGAAAGAAAACAAGCAAAGAAAAGCCACAACATAAGCCATACGGACTTCAAGACCAAACATGCTACAAATGTGGCATGTGAGGACATTGGTCTAAAATATGTGAATCACCAAAGCATGTCATAGAAGCATACAAGGCAAAGAACATGCACAAACAAAAACCTGAGGCCCACTTCACCATGGCAACCAACAATGAAGCCACACTACTACAGAACATGTTATATGAGACGGTTAATTTTCAGTTATTAAGATGCTTATGAAGTGTCCAAATTTGATGGAGTCGCAAAAGATGTCTCGCATTTAAGATGGTTATAACTGTCTTAAAAGATACTATATAAGGCAGTTTTTAATTCATAACCGTTTAAAAAGGTATTTGGTTAAGTCGTTTTGTCCGATAAACCGTCTTGAATTAGGTTTTTGTTTAAGACACTTATTCTAAACAACCATCGAGAATACATACTGTAGGAAACGGGTGATGCCTAAGAGGGGTGAATAAGGACTTCTAAAACTTTTACTAAACTAGGCCACAAATAAATCCCTAGAGCAAAACCTATGCAAATAATCAAACTAGAGTGTGCAAACTAGGTTTTGTCTAAGTGTTGCTATCTCTACCGCAAAGGCTAAGTTTCAATCTACACTAAATAAGTATGAATACAAGATTGAAACTTAAATGCTTAATATAAATGTGGAAACTTAAAGAGCAAAGTAGACAAGCAAACTCTCGTGGATGACGCCGTATTTTTACCGAGGTATCCGGAACCACGCAAGGTCCCGACTAATCCTCGTTGGTGCCCCTACGCAAAGGGAAGCCCACGCGAGGGCCAAGCACCATGGTCGAGTAACTCTGTAGAGAGTCGCGGGCCTTCTCCACGCGCAAGTGGTGCTCCGCTTCCGGATCCTCTCGGACGCTCCCCGCCGTCTCCACTATCGAGCTTCTGGCCGAAACGCCGCGGGCCTCGTTCCCTCCGGTACACGGTGGCGGCCGTGACACAAACGCGGTTGTCACGGTCTCGCAAGACTCTCGCCCCACTCGGTACAATTACAACGACTCACGCAAGAGCCGTGGGGTTGTGTGGTTTGTCTAAACTCACTCAACTAACTAGGGTTAACCTAGAGCAAGCACTAAAGCGGTCTAACTAACCTAAGCACTTCGCAAAGCACCTACGCTAATCACCGAGTGATTCTATTAAGCACTTGGGTGTTTGAGCTCTTGGAAATATGCACTATATGCCTTGGTATGTTGCTTGGGCTCCCACACTTGAGAATGGCCGGTTGGGGTGGTATTTATAGCCTTCAATCCCCAAACTAGCCGTTGGACAGAAAGCAGCAGCTTTTTGTCGTCTGGTGCATCGGACAGTCCGGTGCACCACCGGACAGCCACTGTGCAGTGTCCGGTGCACGCCACGTCAGCCGACCGTTGGCGCCTGTAGCAATCGACCGTTGGATCCGACCGTTGCACACCGGACAGACCGGTGCTACAGCCCGAGAGCGCCTGTCTGTGGCCTCTCTATGCAGACTGTCCGGTTGCACACCGGACAGCACTGTCCGGTGCGCCACCAGGCGCTGGCTGATAGCCCGCTTCTTGGATTCCTTCGCTGATTTCTTCGGGCTTCTTTTGTTCTTGAGTATTGGACTCCTATGCATCTTTTTATGTCTTCTTTTGAGGTGTTGCATCCTTATTGCCTTGGTCCAATTCTCTTCACATCCTGTGAACTATAATTATAAACACTAGCAAACATATTAGTCCACAGGTTGTGTTAATCATCAAACACCAAAACTCAATTAGCCAAAAGGCCTGGGGTCCATTTTCCTTACAATCTCCCCCTTTTTGGTGATTGATGACAACACAACCAAAGCAAGCAAATAATACAAGTTTTTGAATTAAAATATGCAATCTACTTGCTAAGATGCATGATTGTCCCCACAATGTGATATTATGGACTTAAGCCTCCCCCTAACTCCATAATTCACTTACTTCCTATTTTAGGACCAAATAACCAAAACCACTTGAAAAAACATTTGTAGATATAAAATTTTAAAATTTGTGGTGTTTGGTGTTTGATATAGTTTTCATTGCTTTGGTCCCTAAACTTCTCCCCCTTTGGCATCAACCACCGAAAAGGAAGACATTAAAAGCATGTAGGAAGTGAATAAAAGCTTGCCCTAATATCAGATGATACCATTTGAAGGATAATAAATTAAACCATATGAATGATATCAGTTGAAAGAATTACTCCCCCTAAACGAGTGTTCTCTTTAGAAAGAATTTTCTCCCCCTTTTTAGAGATGAAGAAATACTCCCCCTGACAGAGATCCTCTACTTAGGAAAAAGCATGTGAAAGTTAGAGGTGCAAGACATGATTTGAAAAGACTAACTTCCCTTATGCATAGGTAACAGAATATGAGTTAACTACTTATGCATTTTTTAGCAACATGGAAGCATATGATATGAGATATAGTCTAAGCAAATGTTGGAGAAGACATGTAAATGATACTAAATGTAGTCTCAAAAGATACCCATTGAAGGTCAATGGTGAGCTTGAGAGACATGAGAGTTCTTGGAGATTTTGCAGTGGAAGATTGTTGTCTTTCTCCGGGGACTTCATTTTCCTTACAATGAGACTATCACATGAAATAGACTTGAAAAGGTGTTAGTCTCAAAGTATTAGATTATAGAGTAACCTCCCCCTAAAAGTGTGCATACAACTTTTGAATACTTGTAGGAGACATGCACTTTGATTTGATATCAAGAGGGGCAAATTATCTATAATCCGATCTTTGGCACATATAAGTTAAATGATACAACTTTTAGAAATCAAAATTTTCAATTGATGCATCATTTACTATGGCGTGATATAGAAGCTATGTGTCGTGCTTAAGTAAACATTTTAAGCCATGTAGGTTTGCTTAAGTGTATGAATTTAAAACAAGCAATCCTACCATATGATTTACCTAGTATGCATAATTTAAAACAAAGGTAAATGATAAATGTAATACTAGGCAAGAAAAGGTAGACTAGATAAAAGGTAAATAGATACGCATATCTAAAAGCAAGAGATACAATAAAACTAGTTACCTTAGTCATGGGTGGGAAATTTGGGTCCAAAATTCTCACTAACCCACTCGGCAAGTAATCTTGATAAACCTTCGGTCCACTCACTTCCCTTTCGGGATCCAAACCTTCTTGGTGCTTTTCATGGTTGAAATTATCTCCTCTGGCACCCAGATGCGTTTGGCCCCTTTTCCTTTGTTGGCTTGCTTGTTGGCCTTGATTGCTATCACCTTTCCATTCTCTTTCTTCTTGATCAAATATGGTGTAGCATCCTTTTTGTTCACCTTTTTGATGTAGGTGTTGAAGATTTTGCTTGATGGCTTTTGCTTGAGCTTTTGCCTTTGTTTATCCTCAATCATCGCCTTGCATTAGAAAGACTTATGGCCTTCCATGTGGCATAGCCTACAAATCACAGTTTCTCCCTCCATAGGCTTGTTCACTCCCGCAGTGGTGTTATCCTGTGGAGGTCGGATTTGTTTGGCTTTGCCTTTCTTGTCATATAAAGCCTTTCCAAGGCGAGCCACTTCTTGCTTTAATTGTTCATTTTCCTTTGCAACCTCATCCGAACATGTTTCTACAACAATATTCTCAACAAGAACTTGGTTGTAGGGGTTAGAATCATCAATTAAATCAAAGTAGGAAGTAGAAGCATCTTTCTTAATTATTTCAGGTATTTCAACTAAAGATGCTGCTGGGGTGCTACCAATGTTTTCTAGCTTAGTAGTTAGCTCATTATTGTGTATGCTAAGAATTTCCATTTTCTCTAGCAAATTTTCAATAGCTTCTTGGGAGCTAGCTAACTTAGCCTTAAGTTTTTCATTCTTTTTAATAAGGCTATCATCGGTAGCAGTGGATGGAGCACTAGATTCTAATAGCTCAATCTTAGTTGACAGCTCACTATTTAAATTTGCAAAAGTTTCAAATTTTTCTAGCAAACCTTTATAATCATTTTGGGAGCTAATCAACTTATTTTTCAAAGTTTTAAGTTGAGCTTTTTGCTTAGTGCAAACATCCTGGAAAAATTCTATGGCTTTTGCAAGCTCATCTAGAGAGGGCTTTCTCTCACCTTCATCATCACTACTACTTTCATCACTAGAGGATGGAATGCTTTTGTTACCTCTTGCCATAAGGCATTTGTGTGATGACCGTGATGAGCGTGATGAGGATCGGTGGCTGCGCGCCCTTGGAGGTTCATCTTCACTTGAAGAATCATCCCAAGTTCTAACACTTGTTAGTGCCTTGCCTTTGCTCTTCTCCTTTTTGGGTTTGGCCATATTTGGACAGTTGTCCCTGAAGTGGCCCTTCTCCCCACATGCAAAGCATCCTCTCTTCCTTTGCTTTTTCCTATCAATGTTAAAGAGAAGATCCTCGACCTGCAGGGGCACAACCATTAGATTAATCTTGCGGATCATCCTCATTACCTTTCCGACGCGTCGGATTGTTTCTTCGTCCTCGGAGGATGATGTGCATGGTTGATTATCTTCATCATCATCACTTTCTTCTTCTTCCTCTTCTTCACTTGAGGAACTTGGAGTGGGAGCCTTCTTTTTGCCCTTCCTTTCATCACATGCAAAAGCATATGGCCTTGAGGAAGTTGGCTCCTCTCCCCGATTCATTTTTCGCGACATCTCAAAATCCGCGATTTTCCCAATCACAATGGTCAGGGTCATGTTGCTCAAGTCCTCCATGTTGTGGAGGATGGTGATGATGCTCCCATATCTTTGTTGTGGTAGCAGGGAGATAATCTTCCTCACAATGTCCGCATCACCTAGCTTATTAATGCCAATAGAATTGAGCTCATTGATAATTAGATTCAAACGAGAATACATGTCTCTAACAAGCTCATCATCTTTCATAGCAAAAGAATTATACTCATTTAAGACTAGGCAATGTTTTTGCTCACGGACGTTGGATGTGCCGTCATGGAGCTCATGCAATTTTAGCCAAATCTCATTAGCAGTTTTCAAGGTAAATACTTGATTAAAAATATCCATGATAAGAGATTCATACAAGCAATTTTTGGCTCTAGCATTTAAATGAATTTCTTTTTCCTCACTCGTGGTGGGTTTCTCAGGATTCTTGAGGGGTTTCATTCCATCACGAGTGACTCTCCAAACACCTAGATCAACGACCTCTAGGTAACAAGCCATTCTAGCACTATAATATGGGAAGTTAGTGCCGTCGAAGTGTGGTGGCCTATGGGTATCCATCCCTTCCTCTAAAAAGCGTCGGCTCTTTTAGCGGTGAAGCTAAAGCGTTTCAAATGAGCCAAACCGGGCTCTGATACCACTTGTAGGAAACGGGTGACGCCTAAGAGGGGGGTGAATTAGGACTTCTAAAACTTTTACTAAACTAGGCTACAAATAAATCCCTAGAGCAAAACCTATGCAAATAATCGAACTAGAGTGTGCAAACTAGGTTTTGTCTAAGTGTTGCTATCTCTACCGCAAAGGCTAAGTTTCAATCTACACTAAATAAGTATGAATACAAGATTGAAACTTAAATGCTTAATATAAATGCGGAAACTTAAAGAGCAAAGTAGAGAAGCAAACTCTCATGGATGACGCCGGTATTTTTACCGAGGTATCCGGAACCACGCAAGGTCCCGACTAATCCTCGTTGGTGCCCCTACGCAAAGGGAAGCCCACGAGAGGGCCAAGCACCACGGTCGAGTAACTCCGTAGAGAGTCGCGGGCCTTCTCCACGCGCAAGTGGTGCTCCGCTTCCGGCTCCTCTCGGACGCTCCACGCCGTCTCCACTATCGAGCTTCCGGTCGAAACGTCGCGGGCCTCGTTCCCTCTGGTACATGGTGGCGGCCGTGACACAAACGCGGTTGTCACGGTCTCGCAAGACTCTCGCCCCACTTGGTACAATTACAACGACTCACGCAAGAGCCGAGGGGTTGTGTGGTTTGTCTAAACTCACTCAACTAACTAGGGTTAACCTAGAGCAAGCGCTAAAGCGGTCTAACTAACCTAAGCACTTCACAAAGCACCTATGCTAATCACCGAGTGATTCTATTAAGCACTTGGGTGTTTGAGCTCTTGGAAATGTGCACTATATGCCTTGGTATGTTGCTTGGGCTCCCACACTTGAGAATGGTCGGTTGGGGTGGTATTTATAGCCTTCAATCCCCAAACTAGCCGTTGGACAGAAAGCAGCAGCTTTCTGTCGTCGGGTGCACCGGACAGTCCGGTGCACCACCGGACAGCCACTGTGCAGTGTCCGGTGCACGCCACGTCAGTCGACCGTTGGCGCCTGTAGCAGTCGACCATTGGATCCGACCGTTGCCGTCTGTCCGGTGCACACCGGACAGTCCGGTGCCGACTGTCCGGTGCACCACTGGACAGACCGGTGCTACAGCCCGATAGCGCCTGTCTGTGGCCTCTCTGCGCAGACTGTCCGGTTGTCCCACCGGACAGTCCGGTGCACACCGGACAGCACTGTCCGGTGTGCCATCAAGCGCTGGCTGACAGCCCGCTTCTTGGATTCCTTCGCTGATTTCTTCGGGCTTCTTTTGTTCTTGAGTATTGGACTCCTATGCATCTTTTTATGTCTTCTTTTGAGGTGTTGCATCCTCATTGCCTTGGTCCAATTCTCTTCGCATCCTGTGAACTATAGTTATAAACACTAGCAAACATATTAGTCCACAGGTTGTGTTAATCATCAAACACCAAAACTCAATTAGCCAAAAGGCCTGGGGTCCATTTTCCTTACACATACATTATAAGTCACAAGGTATTTATCAAACTGTCTAGAATATCCTATAATAATAGACGCTTGTAACAGGAAAACCATCTTATTTAGGAGATTGATATTGGACGTTTTAGAAACTGTCTTATTTTGATGACTGATATTGAACGTTTTAGAAACCGTCTTATTAAGATTTAAATTGTCTTATTTTGTACATTCTTCAATTTATATAATCATTTTTAGATACCGCATTATAATAATTTGTAAGAGAAATATACATACACACATATATTTAATAACATTATAATTAATATAATATAGATAAGTATCATTCAATATCTCATAAATAAGCATTGTCAAATAACTCATACATAAGTGTACTTTAAATCCAAACTAAAATACTAATGGAAAAACTTGGTCATCAACTTTTTGCGCTAACGTTGAGCCTGACTAAGTATATATGAATTCAAGTCTCCACACTTATGCAGCCACCAAAATTTGAGTTTCATTCCATCTTTTCCTGTACAACAAAAAGGAGAAGGCAATAATACGTAGTTAGACACAGTTGAACATACAGCGTGACATATCACAAAAGTCATATCAATGCGTAAAAAGGATAAAATAATGCTAGATTTTGCATCTATCAAAACAATTTACCTTCTCTAGAACTTTGCTATAAGCAGACATGCTGACAATTGGTGAGATCCAAATGGACCGACGTAGATTTTGCATCATTTTCTGCCTTCTTGTAAATCTGAGTTATATGTCTAGTTAATAAGTAATTGCAGGGAGATCCAAAAGGTCGCCTGAACTACATTTGCACTATTATATATCCCAACAATCCTTCACAAGATGTTAATCTTATTCTCTATTCAAACCGGTTAGAAAAGCTTGTGTAGATTAGAAAAGCTTATGGAGATGTATGACAACAATACAAAAACTTATGCAGATAAATTGGCAGCACCCAAAACCCAATCAGGCAATTAGTTTATCCTGACACCACGCACATGATGATTTATGCATCAATCTGACCATTGGTGGAATGCAGTTGCAAGTAGATGAGGGGAGATCACACATATGGATTGGATCAACCGCTAGTTCATAAATGTAAGAGAGATATGATGCAAGTTGCATCCGGTACTAGCTTCATTGCTAGCTCAATAAAACAACTTTGTAGGCCTGAAGGTCCCACTACCCTAGATTAGAGGCGAGGTAGGAGGCACAAGGGCCATTAGGCAACACCCAAGTCAATAACAATTTGTAACCCAGAGGGAGCAACAGAGAAACATCATTTAAACAAAAAAGCATATCGACCATAAATACATGAGGCACGTCAAACAGAGGGTAGACCATACCTTACTGCGCGCATTCTATGCCACCACAAGAAGATGTAGAAAGAAATTCAAGGTACACACAACAGCACTACACATACCTACATAGTCACGAATCGATTTGTGGGCGTCAGTGCGTCCCATAGAACACACACAAGTACACGTATAAGAAATCGCACGAGGTACAAGTGAATAGTATGTCAACTAACCGACACTTCCAAAGTTACGGGTGATGAGTAGCCTCGCTTAGAATCCAGTCACCTATAAAGAAAGGAACAGTGGAAGTAAAACAATTAGGCACCAAAACAACACGTACAATCAACAACATGGAAGTGTAGACAATATCAAGACCATATCATCGTTTTTTTTGTTTTCACCATAGAAAAATGGAGCCTGCATGCATCTATCTTATAGGATAGACTACATATGCAAATTTTAGCATAGATTCTCCAAGTAACATAACGGAAGCATACGAAAAAATGGGAGAAGAGGGGCTTAAATGTCAGCACAAATGTTATCTATTAAATTATTTGTAGGCGTATATTGCTAGCTGCACTGACTCCATATGATTCTGCTCCATAGACTACATACATCAGAATGGTCATTGCAATGTATTTAACCTAAAGGACTTGCTCCATATGATTCTGCTTATATATCTTTTGAATTGTATTGTCTGATTGTTTCACTAAAATACTTCTAGTTCCAGTTAGGCTTGCTAACAGTCTAGATTGGATGTCAAATTATAGAACAATAAAGTTATAGTCTGCAAATTTGATTTATCTATTTAAAGTAAAATTCTAGCCTGCAATTTGTTCTTTTCGCTTAACTCTTGCGAATTCTAGGATGCAATTTAAAGTAAAATTCTAGAATGCAATTTGACACAAATAAGGTTGTGCCTGGTCATGAACAACAAATATGCGAACAACTGCTCTATAAATTCTTCTAGCTGTGGTTAGGCCTGCTAAAAGCCTGGATCAGATGTCAATAGTATTTATGTGCCCCCAATTGCTCCACGGTTTGGCAGTCTATTTAAAATCTTGCAACTGGCTGAATTTATGGAAGGATGGAATAAATTATCTAAGAATTTCTAGGCATGAACCATCAATAAAATGACACATAACTCTTCTGCATGTCCTGGTCTGATGCATGCACTGTAACTGGAGGAAGTGACCAAGTTGTTATATTTCTAGTAGTGCTTACCAATATCCAGAAGTGCGGTCCTAAGCATTCAAAATGCACAATTATTATGATTGGTTAGCCATATGAAAAGGTTACTGTAACATGGGATTTCCAGACAGAGCAAGATCAGCAAAACAAATTTACTAAGCTCAAATCTACAGCACTCATCACAAGTGTGGAATCATTATTCGTTAACGTATCATTCAGAAGCAATAGCATGCACTATGCAAACTACATTGACATGACATATAAACAATTATAGTCTAACTAGACTGCTCAATCAAACTTGTTTACATTTTACCTCAGGAAAGTCCAAGAATGAGCTAGATAGAATGGTTTGGGGCATCTACGCAAGGCTGCGAGGCCATGACAGTTAAATTTGAAGGTATAAAACAGGGCCAAACTCGTACTGCAAAGTGCAAACATACATCATCAAGTGTTCAACACTAGCATGTTTAGATAACAACAAACAAAGAATGATTTTACTGACAGCTGCCAAGATGTTAAAACAAAATCAAGGTGATAGACATACTCACAGCCCAAGAACTGTGAGGGTTCAGTGACTAAACTCAAATTATGGAGCATCGAAGCATTTACAAGAACAAATAACTAGGTGATAATACATAAAAAGACAAGTGGTGAACCTTGATGATACAAAGTGCAATAATGATAAATATTAAAAAGTGAAAATATAGGCATGAAAATAGCAGCCCCAAGGCAAATCGTCCATGTAGAAGATCAAGCAGGAAAGACCCAGAACACTATACATTCTAGGAATAATGAAATTGCTAACAGATAGAATAATATTTCATTTAGAACAATGCACCTTCACTTGATGCAAATATGACATACTTTTTATAACCTTGCACAAGGTTTGCTTCCATGCACCCAAAAAAACAAATGTACAATCCCATGTTTTTCCTATTGGATAAGACACCAACAATTAGTCATCTCATGCAGAATTCAACAGCAATGAATGCCAAAAAATATGAGAGTGTACATAGCTTGATGGATGGCACAGAAGCAAACATGAATAAAAGAAAACAAAAGAGTTCACATTGATACATGCAGGAACCTACCAAAGAAAAGTTGTCCACAAGTAAATGAATCGTATGCAGTATAGCGGCATTTAACTAACAATGGCACTCGCGCTGTAATACCTCCAAGCTAGCATCATACATCCTCAATCTAGCAATGTTACATTATTAGTAACAGTAGATCAATTATCTGAAATAATATCCATGTAACTATCTTCATCAATCGGAACTTACAAATTCATCAGCACATGATTTTACAGCCCATTGTTTTTTCTAGTTAGGAGTTGTGAGCTTAAGTGTTGAATTGCACTGCCACTTGTCAGTTACTCAGGTACAGGAGTTGAAGCGCATCATATCAAAACACAATACTGAATACAGATATTGACCGATAACAAAAGAGAGATTTAGAGTAAACCCTCACCTCCTCATCACCTTCTTCTTCTTCGTCCCCTTCACCGTCCTCGTCATCTTCTTCCTCTCCATCATCCTCATCGCCCTCCTCCTCTCCCTCCACCCCTTCTTCTCCCTCGTCGTCGTCCTCCTCCTCGTCCTCGTCGTCATCCGTCTCCAAACGCTTGTTGCCCTCAGCGTCAGCGCCATCAAGGTACTTGAGGCTGGGAATCAGCGTGAAGACCTCCTCCCTGTACCCCTTGACCTTAGTGACGGGGCACTGGAACAGGTCGAGCGACTCAACCCGGACCCCGGCGAGCGGCGCGAGCTCCTGGACCTCCATGAACCGGTTGTTCCCTAGGTCGAGGTGGCGCAGCGTGGCACCACATGCCTCGGCGATGGTGGCGAGGGCGACGACCCCCGAGAGGCGGTTGTCAGGGAGGGAGAGGCGCCGGAGCGCCGAGAGGCATGGCAGGCCCGTGAGCGAGGAGAGGCGCGCCCCCGCGACGGAGAGCTCCTCGAGGGAGGCGGCGAAGCGCTCGAGGAGCGCGGCGGAGGGGAGGCTGCCCGTGGAGGACTTGACGGCGTCGTCGAGGGTGAGGGTCTTGGGCGTCGAGGTGGACTTGGTAGCGGCGGAGATGGCGCGCTCCCACGCTGCGTCGTCCTCGCCGCCGGTGGCGGCGGCGGCCATCGCTGTTGCGGGCAAGGGCGGTGGTGGAAGGATGAGAACCCTAGAAAAACCCCTAGCTGAGTGTGTATGGGGAAGTACGACGTACGGAAATGGATGGGGAATTGCAGACGTCCAGACGTGGGTTGATTTGGAAGCAGAAGAGAAAGGCTGATGTGATCGAGGGTTTTGATTTGAGGCCCATGGAACTTCATTAAGATTTCTAGATAAACGATCATCTTGAGTGAGAGATGGACGAGAGGTATCTAAGATGTCATGACGTGAACCATCTGGAGAAGAAGCTCACATGTTCGATCGTAGAGGACGCTACGATCCATCGGTTCTGTTACTGGCTGAACATAGAAATAAGGAGTTTGTAGAGCACCCCGTGTGGATATGAGGAGTTTATAAAAAGTCAGTTTACAAAATGATAATTTAGGTCTGTTATGTGACACATTAATGATCGGGTCGCATGTGGGTCTATTTTACTATATATATCAAGTTGTAGAGATAAGTTTTACATTTTATATCATATTTATCACCAAACTAAGCCAAATTCACTATTTATTATGTTTTTTCACAATACATCTTATTAGAAATATTATACGAAGGCGTTTCATATTTAGAAGTGTCTAGATACTCACTAAAATCTAAGACAGTTCTTATAGTCTAGACGACTCTAATACTATCTTTATTTGAGATGGTTTCATATACAAAAGTGTCTAATATACTGACCAAAATCTAAGACAATTCTTGCAATCTTAATGACTCAAAAGGTATATTTATTTGAGACGATTTTCAATAACAATCTGTCTTAAATTAATATAGGACATTTCTTAAGATGTAACTGTCTCAAAACACCTCTTTTATTTAAGACGGATCACCAACAAACCGTCTTACCTTACTCATCACCATATGATAAAAGACGCTTCTATAAAATACACTGATATTTGTCTTAAAATATGTGTCTTAAATAAGCATATTTCTAGTAGTGCCATGGAATAAGACCCTACACTTGAATCATTTGGCATGCCTCTTGATCTTGCAAGTGTTGTGAAGATGATTGCCACCGAAGAGAATACCTCCATAGATCTAGTGGAGGCTGACACCGATGCCTTCCTTGATTCCATTTGAGTGCTTGCATGCACATCTATTTTCATTAGAGCATAAATTATTGTCTGTAAGCTCTATGAGAGCATTATCTTTATTTCATGAATGTTGAACTATTTGAATTTACTATGCAATATTTCCCTTATGATAATTACTAATTGCAATAATTTTATTATGAAAGGTCTATGGAGGATATATGTATTGTCGACAGTGGCACGACAAATACCATTTTAAGGGAAACAAAATACTTTTACACGATCATGAAGAACATTGGTAGTATTACCACAATCATCGAAAGCGATTCATGTGTAGTAGGCTCATGTAAAGCCACAATTACACTCCCGATGGGTACTCAAATCGAAATCAAAGAAGCACTGTACCCTGAATCAACCAAAACTCTCTTGAGTTTTAGGGACATTCGTGCAAATGGTTTTCATGTAGAAACCACAGAGGAAAATGGTTAGGAATACCTATACATTATAAAGTATGGGGAATATGATAAAGAAGTCATAGAAAAATTCCCATCGCTAGAATCAGGATTATATTATACTAAGATCGGTGCACCTGTAGTGTACACTTCCCTAAAGACGGTGTTTAGACATTCTGAATTATTATCTCTATGTCATTATCGACTAGGGCACCCTGGTCTTAGAATGATAATAAATATCATCAATAACTCACAAGGACACAGCATAAATGTGAAACACTTCCCAAATCAAGAAGATTTTGTGTGCCATGGATGTGCCATGGGAAAATTGATAGTGAGACCATCCCCCTTGAAAGTAAAGGATGAAATTACCGCCTTCTTGGAACGAATCCAGGGAGACATTTGTGGCCCAGTTCAACCACTTTCGGAACCTTTTCAATATTTTATGGTCTTAATTGATGCATCCTCGAATTGGTCGCACGTATGCTTACTATCAACTCGAAACCATGCATTTGCAAAGTTGATCTCGTAGATCATCTAGATTAAAAATAGTTTCCCTGACCACTAAATAAAGTCCATTAGAATGGATAATGCTGGAGAGTTTACCTCTAAGGCATTTGATGATTATTGTACCGCATCGGGAATTGCAGTTGAAAGCATCTAGGCCCTTGGTTGGTTTTAGTGATTAATGACAACGTAATGTTATATGTGACTAACGAGTGTTTTGCAGAGACAAATGGTAAGTTAGGTCACGTTACAGGGAGAAGTACTATAATGGTGAAAACAATCTCGGAGATAAGAACTCGAAGCGACGGCTAAAGCGACGAAACAAAAAGTGAAGGTCTACGTAGTCCGAGTGTCAAGGAGTTGCGGACACTCGTGATATAGTTAGGTCTTTTATTTTGTTTTAGTCGTACTATAAAGAGGGGTTGTCGATGAGTAGTTTGACCAAGAGAGTTCTAGTGTAGTGTTGGTGCATATTCACACTCACATATAGTGCTAGGTGACACTCTAGAACATACTCACAAGTTAGAACGAAAACTGATTTGAAAAACAGCAGAAAAATAGAAATTAGGGTTTCTGGTTTTGGGACACCGGACTGTCCGGTGCGCCCTCTGTCAGGTGGGGCCAGGTTGGCCCGGGGAAGGGTTTTGCCCCGAGCAGAAACCCGAGAGCGCGCTGTTCACGAGTTGAATTTTAGTGGCGCACCGGACCATCCGGTGCGCACCGGACAGTGACTGTTCACTATCCGATGTGCCATCTGCCCAACGGCTAGCTATCAGAACTAGCCGTTGGAGTCAACCGTTGGCGCACCGGTGGCGCACCAGACTGTCCGGTGCGCCCATGCGCAGAACAGTGCTCGAAATGGCTAGTTGGTGGGTGAGGGCTATTTATACCCCCTCCACCCACCATATTCAATGTCTTGCTGCCCTCATTTATTCCTGCACATTGGTAGAGCATTGCAAGCACCAAAAGCCTAGTGAGGTGATTAGAGAATCTTAATCACGCATTTGGACCTCATTAGCGCTAGCGAGAGCCACCTAGAGCACACACCACTTGCATTAGGCTTCTCTTGGTCAAGCGAAAGTCTACGACTTGTTACTCTTGGTGATCGGCATCACCTAGACGGCTTGGTGGCGTTGGGAGCTCGGTGATCACCATGGAGATCTTGTTGGTGACCCGACTCAAGTTTGTAAGCGGTCGTGAGGGATCCACCGTGCCGGAGTGGCAAAGGATCATCTCGTAGTGAGCACTTGGTTCTTGCAAGGACCAAGGGGGAGCGATACCCTTGCGTGGGTGCTCCAACGAGGACGGGGAAGGGTTTTCCCCCGAGCAGAAACCCGAGAGCGCGCTGTTCCCGAGTTGAATTTTAGTGGCGCACCGGACAGCGCACCGGACCATCCGGTGTGCCATCGGCCCAATGGCTAGCTGTCAGAACTAGCCGTTGGAGTCGACCGTTGGCGCACTGGTGGCGCACCGTTGGCGCACTGGACTGTCCGGTGCGCCCATGCGCAGAACAGTGCTGGTAACGGCTAGTTGGTGGGTGAGGGCTATTTATACCCCCTCCACCCACCATATTCAATGTCTTGCTGCCCTCATTTATTCCTGCACATTGGTAGAGCATTGCAAGCACCAAAAGTCTAGTGAGGTGATTAGAGAATCTTAATCCCGCATTTGGACCTCATTAGCGCTAGCGAGAGCCACCTAGAGCACACACCACTTGCATTAGGCTTCTCTTGGTCAAGCGAAAGTCTACGGCTTGTTACTCTTGGTGATCGGCATCACCTAGACGGCTTGGTAGCGTTGGGAGCTCGGTGATCACCATGGAGATCTTGTTGGTGACCCGACTCAAGTTTGTAAGCGGTCGTGAGGGATCCACCCCGCCGGAGTGGCAAAGGATCATCTCGTAGTGAGCACTTGGTTCTTGCGAGGACCAAGGAGGAGCGATACCCTTGCGCGGGTGCTCCAACGAGGACTAGTGGAGAGTGCCGACTCTTCGATACCTCGAGAAAAATTAGAGGAGTCTTCTAAACCTTGCTTTACATTCCGCACTTAATTCAAGCATTTTACATTGTGTATTTGTTTAGCAAGTATTTGAAGTATTGTCTTAGCATCATTGTATTTCTAGTATTATTCTCTTAGTGCTAGTTGTTGGGGTGAAGTTGGGCTCTTGCTTAGGTTTTAATTAGTGTTGATTTTTAGAAAAGCCCAATTCACCCCCCTCTTGGGCATCATGATCCTTTCAATTGGTATCAGAGCCTTGTTGCTCTTAGATTAGCTTAACCGCTAGAGTAACGATGTCCGGTGGGGATGGACCTTCTCCCGTTTTTTATGGTGATGATTTTCTATATTGGAAAATTCGTATGGAAGCATATTTAGAGGCTATAGACATTGGTGTCTACAAAGCCGCCACTCAAGGATTCCCCCAACCTAGAGATCCCACAAATCTTGTAGGTGAAGAGTTTAATTATAAGAAATAGAATGCTAAGGCCAAAAACACACTTTTTAGAGGCCTTTGCAAGGATGCGTTTAATAGAGTTAGAAATCATAAAAATGCTCATGACATGTGGATGGACATATGTGCTGTACATGAAGGAACTAGGAGTGAGCGTGAGGAGAGATATCACATTGCTATGAGAAAGTTAAATTATTTTGAAATGCTTGCTAATGAAAATGCCAATGCTATGTACTCATGTCTCAATATTCTTGTAGAGGAAGTAAATGGCTTGGGGCTTACACAAATTTCACAACCAGATGATGTGAGGAAGATTCTCAGTGTCCTCCCAATTGACAAATATGGACATATTGTCACTGTGCTGCATCAGATGGATCTTTCAGTTACCACACCTACACAGATATTGGGAAAGATAAATGCTCATGAGATGTACATGCACATCAATGACAAGGATGAGTCATCTTCCAAGAGAAAAGAATTGGCTCTCAAAGCATATCAAGAAAGAAAAGGAAAAGCTAAAGTACAAATTGAGGAAGAATCCTCAAGTGATGATGACCTTGATGCTAGCATTGCCTTGATAGTGAGGAAGGCCACAAAGATGTTAAAGAAGCTCAACAGAGAAGGCATCAAATTTGATTCAAGAAAGAAGAAATTCTTTTCAAGCAAAAGAAAGCCCATTTCTGAGATGGATTGCTACAACTGTGGAGAGCTTGGTCATCTTGCTCATCAATGTAACAAGCCTAAGAATAACAAGTTCAAGGGCAAGAAAGAAGATGACAGCGATGTTGAGAAAAAGGAAAAGAGATTCTTCAAGAGGAAGGATGGGAAGCACAAGAGGTTCCACAAAAAGAAAAATAGAAAGGCATATATTGTTGGTGACTGGCTCACTGACATTGAGTCATCAAGTGGATCTTCTTCAAGTGAAGAAGAAAATGATGAAAAAGTTGTCGCCATCGCCGGGGACTTCTCTTCACCACCACCATCGCCATCATCAACTTCTCACCTATGCCTCATGGCCAGAGGTGAACGAAAGGTACAAAATGATAATGATATTACTGATGATAGTGATAGTGATAGTGATGATGAATTTGCTTCACCTTCCTATGATGAACTAGCTGACTTGCTAAAAGAATACACTCAAATCATTAGGGAGTCAAAAGCTAAATGTGATAAGTTGAAAAATGAAAATGAATCTTTGAATGCCAAATATGACATAGTTATGAAAGCTAGTGATGAGATGAAAGAAGAAAACAAAACTATGTCATCCACTGTAAATGAGCTCACATCCTCCCTAAAATATGATAAGGATAAATGTGACAAGTTAAATGAAGCTAATAGGGAGTTTAAAGATAGACTAGTGAAAATCAAGGAAGACTATACTAAGATTAAATTTGATCATGATAATATTCTTGTTGAAAATGAACTTTTATCTTGCAATACACATGAGGCTATTAACCCTGTTGTTAAGATTGATGTAGTAACCTTATGTGATGATCTGAGTCAAGGAGATCAAACTAGTCTACATGATGAATTGACCAAAAAAGTTGAAGTCTTGACTTTAGACAACCAAAAATTGAAGAGATACTTGACTGATGCAACTACTAGAGGAAAGGTTGCCATTGAGAACAATGATTTCAACAATGAGTTGGCAGTGGATAATGAAAGGCTTAAAAATGAGGTCAAGAAACTTAAGAGTGAAAATGAACATCTTGCAACAAGTGTGCAAAGGTTCAACAAGGGCCAATACCTCCAAAATGAATTGCTCACGAACACTGTCATGAAAAACAACAAGAGTGGTATTAGATACAATGCTTTTGTGCAAAAGAAAGCTACTACTCAATATAAGCCAAAGCAGACTCATAAGCCTATCAAATGCTTTGAGTGTGGAAAAGAAGGTCACTTTGCCCACAACTGCAAAGCCAAACCACCAACTCCCTTGCCTAAGCACTCAAGACCATTTGCTTTCAATGCTCATTATGTTCTAAGGAAAGTAGCAAATGGAAAAGTCAAAGTTACATTCCTAGGTCCACCAAGCAAGAGTAGACCTAGACAAATTTGGGTTGCAAAGTCCTTGATTGAGAAAGTTACTGGTCCTATGCAATATAGGGCCCTCAAAACTCAAGATTGATTTGTCTGTGGATGTAGGTGAACTACAAGACCGGTGGGTGCCATTGGGTTATTGACAGTGGATGCACACAACATATGACAGGCAACCCATGGATGTTCACCTCACTTGATGAGAATGCTGATGGATAGGACAAAATCACATTTGGGGATAATTCAAAAGGGAAAGTTCAAGGACTTGACAAGGTGGCAATTTCAAATGATCTATCGATTTCAAATGTTCTCTTGGTTGCACCTTTGAGCTTCAACTTATTATCAGTGGGTCAACTCCGTGATCTTGGACTTCAATGCTTATTCACTCCAACAGAGGTTATTGTATCAAAAATGGATGATGACTCAATGGTGTTTAAAGGATTTAGATACAACAATCTCTACTTAGTGGATTTTACCTTTGAAGATGCAGACTTAAGAACTTGCCTCTTTACCAAAGCATCACTTGGATGGTTATGGCATAGG
Source organism: Zea luxurians (assembly GCA_029449295.1). Classification (NCBI taxonomy): domain Eukaryota; kingdom Viridiplantae; phylum Streptophyta; class Magnoliopsida; order Poales; family Poaceae; genus Zea; species Zea luxurians. Next base: position 33,050,710 of record JAOPSE010000016.1, on the reverse strand, counting down.
AGGCTTGCACATGTTGGAATGAGCACACTCAAGAAAGTATTAAAGAAGGACATGGTTAGAGGATTAAAGGATGTTGTATTTGAAAAGGACAAGCCTTGTAGTGCATGTCAAGCTAGGAAACAAGTTGCTAACACACATCCTAAAAAAGCTTTCATGTAAACATCAAGGCCACTGGAACTACTTCATATGGATTTATTTGGACCAACAAATTATGTAAGTGCTGGTGGCAACCTCTACTGTCTCGTGATAGTTGATGATTTCTCAAGATACACTTGGGTGTTCTTTCTCCATGATAAATCTGAAGTTGCATCTATATTTAAGAAGTTTGCCAAGAAAGCTCAAAATGAATTTGATTGCAAGATCAAGAAGATTAGAAGTGATAATGGAAAAGAATTTGACAACACCAACATTCATGAATACTGTGATGAGATTGGGATCAAGCATGAAGTATCTGCAACATATACACCTCAACAAAATGGAGTTGTTGAAAGGAAAATAGGACCTTGATCACACTTGCAAGAACAATGATTGATGAGTATAACACACCGAAGAGGTTTTGGGCCGAAGCTGTCAACACTGCATGTTATGCATCAAACAGGCTATTTCCTCACCGGCTACTTGCGAAGACTCCCTATGAACTACTAAATGGGAAAAAGCCAGACGTCTCCTTCTTTCGGGTGTTTGGATGCAAATGCTACATTTACAAGAAACGCCATCACATAGGGAAGTTTCAAAGACGTTGTGATATTGGTTTTCTATTGGGTTATTCATTAAAGTCCAAAGCATATCGAGTATTCAATCATGCCACTAGCGTGGTAGAAGAAACATATGATGTGGAATTTGATGAGACTAATGGCTCCCAAGGAGCACTTGAAAATCTTGATGATGTAGGTGATGAGCCACTTAGGGAAGCCATGAAGAACATGCCAATTGGAGCTATCAAACCAAAAGAAGATGAAGAAGAGGTGCAAAACATTGACAGGCCTTCTTCATCAAGTGTACCACAAGATGATGAAAAAGATGAGAGGCATGCAAATGAAGACACATTTGTCTCTCATGAACAAGCAAGGGTACAAGCCGAAGATGTTGATGCTCCAGGATCTTCTTCCCAAGTGGTTGACAGGAGAAACTCATCACTACTTCAAGCACACCCTCAAAACCATATCATTGGGAGTCCTTCACAAGGGGTTATTACTCGATCACATAAACATGCTTCTTTTATTGAACATCACTCCTTTGTTTCTTGTGTTGAGCCTACGTGTATAGATGAGGCGCTACAGGATCCGGACTGGGTGAACGCCATGCATGAAGAACTAAACAACTTCACACGCAACCAAGTTTGGACCCTGGAGAAGCCCCCACAAGATGCAAGAATCATTGGAACAAAGTGGGTGTTCAGAAACAAACAAGATGATCAAGGCATGATTGTAAGGAACAAGGCAAGACTTGTTGCAAAGGGATTCTCTCAAGTTGAAGGCTTAGATTTTGGAGAGACCTTTGCACCGGTTGCTCGACTGGAAGCCATCCATATCCTACTCGCATATGCATCATGCTATGATATAAAGCTTTATCAAATGGATGTAAAAAGTGCATTTTTAAATGGCTTCATAAATGAACTTGTATATGTTGAGCAACCACCCGGGTTTGAAGACCATAGATATCCTAACCATGCTTACAGGTTGTCCAAGGTGCTATATGGGTTAAAGCAAGCTCCAAGGGCTTAGTATGAGCGTCTTCGCGACTTCCTCATCGAAAAGGGCTTCAAGATCGGGACCGTCGACACAACTCTATTCACAAAGAAACATAATGGTGATATTTTCATTTGTCAAATATATGTTGATGACATAATCTTTGGCTCGACAAATGACTATCATTGCAAGGAATTTGGTGAGTTGATGTCGAAGGAGTTTGAGATGTCAATGATTGGTGGGCTAACATACTTCCTCGACTTTCAAGTTAAGCAAATGAAAGATGGTAACTTCCTCTCACAAGAGAAGTATACCAAAGACTTGTTGAAAAGGTTCAACATGGAGAAGTGCAAACCAATCAAGACACCCATGCCAACAAATGGACATCTCGACCTAGATGAGGGAGGTAACCCAGTTAATCAAACTCTCTACCGTTCTATGATTGGTAATTTATTGTATCTTACCGCAACTAGGCCTGATATCATGTTTAGTGTCTGCATGTGTTAAAGATTTCAATCAAACCCTAAGAAAGCTCATCTTCGCGCTGTTAAAAGAATTCTTAGGTATCTCAGGCACACCCCAAGCGCTGGTTTGTGGTATCCCAAAGGAGCTACTTTTGACCTAATTGGCTATTCCGATTCGGATTATGCCGGTTGCAAAATTGATAGAAAAAGTACTTCTGGGGGTGCCATTTGCTTGGGAGATCACTAGTATCATGGACATCCAAAAGGCAAAATAGTGTTGCCTTGTCAACCGCCGAAGCGGAATACATTGTCGCGGGTGCTTGTTGCACACAAATTTTATATATGAAACAAACTCTTCTAGACTATGGCGTAGTTCTAGAAAAGGTACCTTTGTTGTGTGACAATGAGAATGCTGTTAAAATTGCTAATAACCCTGTACAACATTCTCGCACCAAGCACATTGATATCCGTCATCACTTCCTTAGAGATCATGTTGCGAAAGGAGATATCATTTTAGAAGGAGTGAGGACGGAAGATCAATTAGCGGATATCTTCACTAAGCCACTTGATAAAACCCGCTTTTGCATGTTGAGGAATGAATTAAATATACTTGATCTCAGAAATTTTATTTAAGATGTCAAATGGTGTTGTCAAGCTTGCATTGCATATTTAAATTTCTTGTATTGCATCTAGGGCTTGTCTAACCTAGTTAAGATAACCGCCAACAAAGCGAGTGAAAAAGCTTAACTCGGGCTCAAACTTGACAAGTCTTAGTTTTAAGCTTTTAGCACTTAAATTCTTACTTACTATGCAATTGTTGGTTCTTGAGATATGCATGAGGCACTACACTTAGGGGGAGTATTCAAAACTCAAATCTTTCATTAAAACCCCTAGTGCAACGCCAAAATGCAAATCTCACCATTTGCCTATTTTCTCTAAAAATTATCTAGCCTATGGCAAAATATTTTGAAAATTATGAGAAAATTTATGAGGGTGCCAATAGCTGTCCCAACAAGTGTTACTTTGTGTGATTATAAGTTGGGATTTGGTTTGGTTGAAAACTAGATAGAAAATTTGAAAAATTCCAAAATTCCCTCTGTCTGGGCTCACCGGACAGTCCAGTGTGCACCGGACACTGCACTGTGCACTGTCCGGTGCACCGGCCGCACGCGCGCAGAACTTCTCTTTCCTATGCGTTGTCCGGTGGCTCACCGGACAGATACTGTGCGTTGTCCGGTGTGCATCGGACAGGCACTGTAGACTGTCTGGTGTGTCCATAATTCGTTTTAAAAAAAGGGCCCCCAGCCCGAGCCCGAGCGGGAAGCCACCTCTCTTCTCTGTTCTCTGGTTTTCCAGCTCTCCTAGCGATTCCCCCCCCCCCTCTGCTCATAGGCGGTGATCGTCGGCGCCTTGCTCCGGCGACCACTAGTGCTCCTAGTCAGCCTCCCCTTCTCTCCCTCCCTCTGGTAAGCAACTCTTTCTCTCCTCTTTCAAATAGCCACCAGTGAACAGCTCACCAAAATCTCCATCCTTTGGTTCATTTTCAAATTCTTGTCAAATCCAGTGAATCCAAGCATGTGTCTATGTGCCCTAGTGCTCATTTGAGTCCCTCTGCAGGTCTTGAGCTCCTTAGGGAGGGCTTCACACTCTCAAATGAGCATTTCTCCAAAACCCTAATCCACCGCACGCCACGTGCTCGGGGAAATGTCCAAACCAGCCAAAAATGCTCCGATTGATCCCAAATTTTTCAGGCACCTTCACAAAACCTCCAGTAACATATTCGCCAAATTTCACGCCAATCCAATATCCCAGGCTTCAATTTTACACAATTCCCCATTTCTAGCGATCGTTTCCGAGCCGAGTGCCCCAATTCCATTTTCTTCGCCTAAAATCAAACCAAGCGCACACTTCACTCATATTTACCCATATAAACCTATTTGTGAAGTATCGGCTCGATTCCACGCCATCTAATGCCTCAATTCCAATTTCAAACCTCCTATGGCACTATTTCTCGTTCAAACGTCGTTTTCGCGTTGTTTGACCTCTCGATCGCCATATCTCTCGATTTCTGTGCCATAACACTTTGTGTATGTATTTATTCACATTTCATATACTTATGACTATGTAACTAATATGTGGTCACCTCTTCTGTCATTTCAGTGACCTTGCCTGCCTGTGAGACGTCTCCTGTCCTGCCTGGATTCTCTCCCTCTCGTGTGAGATTTCCAGGTAGCTATTTGTTCTTTTGTCATCCTATGGACTGTTATCTTCTTGTGCTTAGCTTCTCTCTCTCATTTGCAGTCGTCAGGTCAGGATGCCACGCACGAAGAATGTGTCGGCGCCAGGGGGAGGAGATGACAAGGACCCTCCTCGCCCCTTTAGGCAGGTCAAGGGGAAGACTGTCTACTTGGAGCAGCAGGAAGGCCGCAAGAAGCAGCGTTTGGATAGAGCAGCCCAAGCAGCTCTAGCAGCAGCAGCAGCCGCTGAGCAGGCTGAGAGAGGAGCTCAACTACAGATTCCTTCCAATCAGATTGCTTACTGAGTTCGTCGCCTTGCCTCTCGGCCTCGCTCCTACGCATCTACCACTCCCACCACTACTACCACTCCACCACCCACTTCACTCGCTCCAGTCACTCCTGCGCCATCCACCACCTCAGCCATACCTACCACCTCCACTACTCTAGCTTCCACTGTTCCTTCCGCTCCACCTATCCCCCTGCCCGCTTCCGGGAGTGAGATGAGACTGAGGTGTGACCACTAGCTGCGGATCCCAGGTTGTTTGATCTTCAGCGTGCTACAGCGGCACGGGTACGTCGGTTCAGACATGTACCCGTGGAGACTTGGCTATCGGCTCAGAGAGACCCTGCTGCAGTTGATCTCTTCAGCACCAGGATTCAGGAGTCTTTCTTCAGAGCACAGATGTCTGCTTAGATTGCTCTGCGAGTGCACCGGCTTTTGGACCTTCCTGTGTTTCTGCTAGCCGATGGTGCTGATTCTGAGGTACACCTCTCATATCTGCCTGGACTTCTCACTCTTTTGACTATCAGTGGCAGATACGTTGAGGAATGGGTCCGAGTTTTCTATGCTTCTTTATGGATCAACCCCGATCACCAGTGGATGAGATTCCGTTTTGAGCGAGAGGATGTTACAATTCATGCCAGCCAGATTCGCCAGTTGTTTGGATTCAACGAGTTATTGACTCGTCTTCACAGCTTGTGCTACGACACCTCTGATCCACCTCGTCGCCCTCACGACGGAGTTGCTCCTGGTACAGCTCATGTCGCGGCTTTGTTCTGACCGCCCTTCTCAGATGGGTCGTGACGTTCTCCAGCAGACTTCACCATAGCGGCCAAGTTTCTCTATCAGCTAATGAGATGGACGCTTCTGCCACGGATGGGTTACAGGGAGGCTGCCACTCATATCCAGCTCTAGCTCCTTGGTGCCCTGGTCTCTCACTCCAAGTTTGATGTTGTGGATTTCCTCATTTGTGAGATCGAGGACACCGTACTAGATGGTCTACGTGCCCGGCGACAGCTACCGTATGCTCACTATCTTTGCCACATCTTCACTCAACTGATTCGGCCACCACAGTTCCGGGGTACTCTCGAGGCCTCTCGCCTCCTCTTTGGCTCCTATCGTCCAGCCCCTGAGGACCCTGTGCCGGCACCTGCTCTAGTGATTGACACTCAGGCTGAGGATACTGCTTTTCATTAGTTCGAGACTTAGGGCGCAACAGTCCATGATGATGATGATGATGATGACTTTGGGATTCCGCCTCCCCGCTCACATGATCATTAGGCCGGAAGTTCCAGTGCTGCTCCCGCTGCTCCTCCTGCGGTTGACCCTGCTCTGGCTGCTATCCTTCAGACTCTTTCACAGCAGTAGGCTCTTATGGCGTCCGAGCAGGCTCGACTGGTAGCTGAGCAGGCTTGTTAGGCAGCGGTCCAGCAGCAGATGTCCGAGAGGATGCTTTCTCTTTTTCAGACTATTCAGGACAGGCAGGACACTCTACAGCAGCAGCTTTTGGCAGATAGGGCTGAGCATCGGGCCTTCATGACTCATATTCTTCAGCATACCAGTGTTCAGATCCCTTCGATTCAGTCTGCACCCCCTCCAGCTCTTCAGGCGGCTGTTATGCCAGCCATTCAGGGCAGGACCTCCTCTTCCTACAGTTGGTCCTTCTTCCTCTCTGCTCCGACCGGTCACCCTGGTTTTCTCGTCACCGTTTATCAGCTCCGTCAGCACTCAGCCGCCAGTGCCACCAACTCCTGCTATTACCACTGCTGTTGTGGTGGTGTCTGTGACCTCTTCGGCTTCGGCAGCTCCTGCAGCGCAGCCTACGTCCGAGTCAGTACCAGCTCCAGCTTCTACGATAGATCCTGGATTTGAGACTGACTCTGACCCTCAGCTGGCGTTCGCTCTTCTGCCACGATTGGATGCGCCCTCGCCACCTCCTTCCTCTTCTGGTGTGTAGGTTCGGGTTCCCTGTTGGTGTTTGACGCCAAAGGGGGAGAGATATGAGAGTTGTGAGAGCTAGGGGGAGTTAGGGAGTTAGTAGAGAGTCATTTTGATGTAATATATGTGCTTGTTACTCTCTGTACTAGCTCCACTTTTGTATGATGATTTTGGCTCACAAACTCTATTATATACTCTCGATGCTTATGTTGACTCTGTGTGTGTGTTATGTTTTCAACTTATATGTTATCACCAGTCTTCTAGTTCTTGTTCATCATTTTGATTTCACTTTTATATGAACAAGGAACTTACGATGTGTATGCGCTCATTTTGATTATTATGTTACACACTCCTTCTGTCAAAAGATTATTGAATACAACTGACCATCTTCTCTATTGATAGAAATTTCAAAACAAACTACTCTCACAAATCTTGTAGGGTTGTCATCAATCACCAAAAAGGGGGAGATTGAAAGCATCTAGGCCCCTGGTTTGTTTTAGTGATTAATGACAACGTAATGTTATATGGGACTAACATGTGTTTTGCAGAGACAAATGGTAAGTTAGGTCACGTTACAGGGAGAAGTACTACAACGGTGAAAACAATCCTGGAGATAAGAACTCGAAGCGACGGCTAAAGCGACGAAACAAAAAGTGAAGGTCTACGTAGTCTGAGTGTCAAGGAGTTGCGGATACTCGTGATATAGTTAGGTCTTTTATTTTGTTTTAGCCATACTATAAAGAGGGGTTATCGATGAGTAGTTTGACCAAGAGAGTTCTAGTGTAGAGTTGGTGCATATTCACACTCACATATAGTGCTAGGTGACACTCTAGAACATACTCACAAGTTAGAACGAAAATCAATCTGAAAAACAGCAGAAAAATAGAAATTAGGGTTTCTGGTTTTGGGGCACTGGACTGTTCGGTGTGCCCTCTGTCAGGTGGGGCCAGGTTGGCCCGGGGAAGGGTTTTCCCCTGAGCAGAAACCCGAGCGCACGCTGTTCACGAGTTGAATTTTAGTGGCGCACCGGACAGCGCACCGGATCGTCTGGTGCGCACCGGACAGTGAATGTTCACTGTCCGGTGTGCCATCTGCCCAACGGCTAGCTGTCAGAACTAGCCGTTGGAGTCGAACGTTGGTGCACCGTTGGCGCACCGTTGGCGCACCGGACTGCCGGTGCGCCCATGCGCAGAACAGTGCCGGTAACGGCTAGTTGGTGGGTGAGGGCTATTTATACCCCCTCCACCCACCATATTCAATGTCTTGCTGCCCTCATTTATTCCTACACATTGGTAGAGCATTGCAAGCACCAAAAGCCTAGTGAGGTGATTAGAGAATCTTAATCCCGCATTTGGACCTCATTAGTGCTAGCGAGAGCCACCTAGAGTACACACCACTTGCATTAGGCTTCTCTTGGTCAAGCGAAAGTCTACAGCTTGTTACTCTTGGTGATCGGCATCACCTAGACGGCTTGGTGGCATTGGGAGCTCGGTGATCACCATGGAGATCTTGTTTGTGACCTGACTCAAGTTTGTAAGCGGTCGTGAGGGATCCATCGCACCGGAGTGGCAAAGGATCATCTCGTAGTGAGCACTTGGTTCTTGCGAGGACCAAGGGGGAGCGATACCCTTGCGCGGGTGCTCCAACGAGGACTAGTGGAGAGTGTCGACTATTCGATACCTCGGGAAAAAATTGGAGGAGTCTTCTAAACCTTGCTTTACATTCCGCACTTAATTCAAGCATTTTACATTGTGTATTTGTTTAGCAAGTGTTTGAAGTATTGTCTTAGAATCATTGTATTTCTAGTATTATTCTCTTAGTGCTAGTTGTTGGGGTGAAATTGGGCTCTTGCTTAGGTTTTAATTAGTGTTGATTTTTAGAAAAACCCAATTCACCCCCCCTCTTGGGCATCGTGATCCTTTCAGCAGTTGAGCACTCTGTGCCTCATGTTCATACTTAAAATGGACTAGCTGAAGCTTTGATTAAAAGAATTAAGCTAATTGCTCGACCACTCTTGCAGAGTTGTAACCTACCCAACACATGTTGGGGCCATGCCGTCCTACACGCAGCAACACTTATCAATTTCTGTCCATCAGCATACAACATTCACTCACCAATGCAACTAGTGCAAGGAGTCATCCCAAAAATCTCTCATCTAAGAAAATTTGGATGCATGGAATATGTACCTATACCACCTCCACAGCAAAGTGCAATGGGTCCTCTCCGGAAAATAGGAATATATATTGGATATGAGAGTGCATCCATAATTAGACACCTTGACCCAATGACCAGAGAATTGCATACGACCTAACTCTCCAACTGTATTTTTGACGAGGATAATTTCCCATCATTAGGGCGAGGAAAAGAACCTTTGGATGTGAAATGCCGAGAAATTATATGGCAATCCACGAGAATCCCCGGTCATGACCCTCGTACCAAAGAACCAAATCTAGAAGTTCAAAAGATAATCGATTTGCAAAACTTAGCAAATGAAATGCCTGATCATTTTTGTGATTTAAAGAGCGTGGTTAAGTCGCATGTTCGTGCATGGAATGCACCAGAGAGGGTTGAAATACCAAAGAAAATTGAAGGTATACTCGATCCTATTAAGAAGCCTCATAACAAAAGGACAGGAACTCTGGCTTCTCAAACCCCAAGTACTCGGAGACGTCCGAAGAAAAGAGGCAAGAGGACTTGCCACAGTCGATCACAGAAATGCCCCAAAGCAAGAAGGGGAGCCAGATGAGACCTGGCACCGGGAAGGAACATATGAAGATAAGCATTGCGGACTTGAACCTTTCCATAGAAGAAATCGTCAACCCAAACATGTGCACACACAAAGGCGATGAAAAACTAAAGGAACTCGCTCCCGCAACAAGAAGTAGTAGGGAAACACAAGAAGAAATGCAATCAACATCCCATGATGAAATGGCCATAAACTATGTATTAACTGGAGAATGCATGAACAGAGCAACAACCAACATAGACATATATTTCGTAAAGAAAGTTGTCTTAATCATTGATCATGACCCGGAACCAGCATCTATCGCAGAGTGCAAGAAAAGACCAGATTGGGATAAATGGAAAAATGCAATTACCGCGGAATTAATTTCTCTAGACAAAATAGAGGTGATTGGGCCCGTAAGCCGCACATCATCCCACATACACCATGTAGGTTATAAGTGGGTATTTGTCCGAAAGAGAAATGAAAATGATGAAATATCAAGGTACAAAGCAAGGCTAGTCGCTCAAGGTTTCACTCAGCGCCCCGGAGTTGATTATGAAGAAACTTACTCTTCAGTCATGGGAGGAATTACCTTTAGATACTTGATCTCATTGACAGTGAACTTAAATTTAAAAATGAAACTAATGGATGTTGTGACAGCTTATCTTTATGGAAACTTGGATACATATATCTATATGGAAATACCAGAAGGAATCCCAGTCCCAAATCAAGACGAGAAAAATAGAGCATTATATAGTGTTAAACTTAAGAAATCAGTGTATGGATTGAAACAATCAGGAAGAATGTGGTATAATCGCCGAAGTGAATTTATAAGCAAAAAAGGCTACACAAACAGCGAGGATTGCCCATGTGTCTTTATACAACGATCCTCGAATGGATTCTGTATTATATCAGCATATGTTGATGACTTGAACATCATAGGAACACATGACGAAATTGAAGAAGCACGCTCATATTTGAAGTCTGAAATTGAGATGAAAGATTTGGGTAAAACCAAATTATGTTTAGGCTTGCAGCTTGAACATTTTGAAGGTGGCAATGGACTAGCTGAAGCTTTGGTTAAAAGAATTAAGCTAATTGCTCAACCACTCTTGCAGAGTTGTAACCTACCCAACACATGTTGGGGCCATGCCGTCCTACACGCAGCAACACTTATCAATTTCTGTCCATCAGCATACAACATTCACTCACCAATGCAACTAGTGCAAGGAGTCATCCCAAAAATCTCTCATCTAAGAAAATTTGGATGCATGGTATATGTACCTATACCACCTCCACAGCAAAGTGCAATGGGTCCTCTCCAGAAAATAGGAATATATATTGGATATGAGAGTGCATCCATAATTAGACACCTTGACCCAATGACCGGAGAATTGCATACGACCTAATTCTCCAACTGTATTTTTGACGAGGATAATTTCCCATCATTAGGGCGAGGAAAAGAACCTTTGGATGTGAAATGCCGAGAAATTATATGGCAATCCACGAGAATCCCCGATCATGACCCTCGTACCAAAGAACCAAATCTAGAAGTTCAAAAGATAATCGATTTGCAAAACTTAGCAAATGAATTGTCTGATCATTTTTGTGATTTAAAGAGCGTGGTTAAGTCGCATGTTCGTGCATGGAATGCACCAGAGAGGGTTGAAATACCAAAGAAAATTGAAGGTATTCTCGATCCTGTTAAGAGGCCTCATAACAAAAGGACAGGAACTCTGGCTTCTCAAACCCCAAGTACTCGGAGACGTCCGAAGAAAAGAGGCAAGAGGACTTGCCACAATCGATCACAGAAATGCCCCAAAGCAAGAAGGGGAGCCAGACGAGACCTGGCACCGGGAAGGAACATATGAAGATAAGCATTGCGGACTTGAACCTTTCCGTAGAAGAAATCGCCAACCCAAACATGTGCACACACAAAGGCGATGAAAAACTAAAGGAACTCGCTCCCGCAACAAGAAGTAGCAGGGAAACACAAGAAGAAATGCAATCAACATCCCATGATGAAATGGCCATAAACTATGTATTAACTAGAGAATGCATGAACAGAGCAACAACCAACATAGACATATATTTCGTAAAGAAAGTTGCCTTAATCATTGATCATGACCCGGAACCAGCATCTATCGCAGAGTGCAAGAAAAGACCAGATTGGGATAAATGGAAAAATGCAATTACCGCGGAATTAATTTCTCTAGACAAAATAGAGGTGATTGGGCCCGTAAGCCGCACATCATCCCACATACACCATGTAGGTTATAAGTGGGTATTTGTCCGAAAGAGAAATGAAAATGATGAAATATCAAGGTACAAAGCAAGGCTAGTCGCTCAAGGTTTCACTCGGCGCCCTGGAGTTGATTATGAAGAAACTTACTCTTCAGTCATGGGAGGAATTACCTTTAGATACTTGATCTCATTGACAGTGAACTTAAATTTAAAAATGAAACTAATGGATGTTGTGATAGCTTATCTTTATGGAAACTTGGATACATATATCTACATGGAAATACCAGAAGGAATCCCAGTCCCAAATCAAGACAAGAAAAATAGAGCATTATATAGTGTTAAACTTAAGAAATCAGTGTATGGATTGAAACAATCAGGAAGAATGTGGTATAATCGCCTGAGTGAATTTATAAGCAAAAAGGCTACACAAACAACGAGGATTGCCCATGTGTCTTTATACAACGATCCTCGAATGGATTCTGTATTATATCAGCATATGTATGACTTGAACATCATAGGAACACATGACGAAATTGAAGAAGCACGCTCATATTTGAAGTCTGAAATTGAGATGAAAGATTTGGGTAAAACCAAATTTTGTTAGGCTTGCAGCTTGAACATTTTGAAGGTGGCATATTAATCCACCAATCAACTTACACTCATAAAGTATTAGAAAGATTTGGTTTTGAGAAGGCATACCCTGCAAAACACCTATGATCAGAAGGTCATTACATATAGACCCATACCGACCTAAGGAAGAGGGGGAGGAAGTTCTTGGAGTTGAATACCCGTACGTAAGTGCAATTGGAGCGCTAATGTATCTAGCATAGCACGAGACCAGATATTGCATTTGCCGTGAATCTGTTAGCAAGATACAGTGCGGAACCCACCAAAAGGCATTGGAAAGGGATCAAGGACATCTTCCGTTACCTACAAGGAAGCAAGGTTCTTAGTTTGTTTTATCAAAAAAATCAAGATCTGAATCTTATCGGGTACGCTGATGCTGGATACCTGTCTGATCCACATTCAGGCAAATCCCAAACGGGATATGTATTTCTTTGTGGAGGAACTACAATTTCATGGAAGTCGTCAAAACAAACTTTGGTCTCGACTTCAACGAACCACTCGAAATTATTGCATTATATGAAGCCTCACGTGAATGTGCATGGCTTTGAAGAATGATCAACCATATCCAATCTGCATGTGGGTTGAATATTGAGCAAACACCCACAATCATTTATGAAGATAATGCAGTTTGTGTCGCACAAGTTCAAATAAGCTATATGAAAAGCAATCTTACGAAGCATATAAACCCCAAATTCTTCTATGCACACGAGCTACATAAGATGAATGGGATTAAAATATTGCACACTAAATCATGTGAAAATCTCGCAGATATGTTCACAAAGTAACTCCCCGCGTCATCCTTTGAAAGATGTGTTCGAGGATTTGGAATGATGAGACTTAGAGAATTGCAGATCTAAGGGGGAGAAACTTCACACACACCCAAATAAATCTTAAACGTAAATTTTAAGTACCCAAATAATCTAGAAGATTAAATTATTGTGTTGGGTGAACTGTACTCTTTTTCCCTTATGTGAGTTTTCATGAAAGTTTTTCACTAAGGTTTGATTTTTGATGAGGCAATTCGTGCGATACAGCAAGCGTGAGCTATGCACTCTTTCTCCAATTTTTCCTAATGGGTTTATATGGAGTTTTGGGACATATATCTCACGGCATTGGGTCAAGGGGGAGTGTTAAGAAACCCTTCTTAGACCAGGAAGACCCATGTGGCCCATATGTCTGAAACTCTATTTTCTGTCTATAAATAGAGAGGAAATCCTCATACAATGTAACCTTAGATAGCAGCACTACACAGCAATAAAGGATGAGTCCCTCTTTATACTCTTGTCTCATTGTATTTTACTATTATTTAGTTAAGTAGCCCTATCCTACACTCGACAGCAAGAGTTCTTAACCAGCACAAAAGCAGCACGACGGATAACCTGCAAGGGTCGACGTCGCGTGAGCCAAACGACAAAGCCTGCACAGGCCGATCAGCTAGGACCCGTCCATTGTCTGGGAAGCCATCGCGATCTGTGAGGACCATTCACCTTACACATGAAATTGCAATCCAATTTGTTATGTGAATTGCAATATGATTTGTTATGTGAATTGCAATCCGTGCGTCTGCTATGAAGCGGTGGCCGGTGGGGACATGGAAAATATCTGCCGCGAGTGAAAAAATAGCGCCAGTTTTTTTTTCGAGACTTGCTACATGGTTATTAAATGTAGGGACAAAATAGAGTTAGATAAGATCATAAGAAGCAATTAAATTTATTAAATTAATTTAGAGAGATGTTGGAGAGAGTTTTTTATAACTATTTAATTATTAATTTAGAGAGTCATTTAGAAGACTACCGAAGTTGCTCTTCTAACATTTGACTGCGCTAAGTCTGAAAAAAACAGCGAGTTTAGTTTTTAAATTTATTTTGAAAAAGTTAAAAATAAAAGAAAATCCCCGTCCGCACTGCGAGCGCGCACCCGCTCTCGTGCCGCTACTGGCGACCGCCGCCGCCGCCCTAGGCCACGTGATCGGCAGCTCATCGAAGCTTGTTGCGGCAGTGAACCTGTCTCCCCCAGACGCGCAGCACCAAAAACCCTACCACTAATTCTAGACCCTCCCGGCTCCAGCTTCCCCACACTCCGTCGCGGGCTCGTGGGCTCCGGCGGTGGCTAGATTCAGGGTGCGGGAGTCGGCGTCGTCGTCCGAGATGCCATCCTTCTCTGCCGGCGCCTCACCGCAGAAGCAGAAGCAGCAGTTCGCGAGGTGCCAACTCTTATCTTGTTGACGCTGTTTTCTTCCGATTGTTTCATTAGTTGGCCTGGGGATTGAGCCTTCGTGTTGGTTGGCTTGCAGAGGGAGGCAGCTGATTCGGCAACAGCGCAAGTCGCTCCCCATTGCGTCAGGTTTGCCTGCAGAGCTTTTAGATGTCTTTGATACATTTTGGGATCTTAGCTCAGGGAGCAGAATTTTGTTGTTTGTTGTTTGTTCAGTGGAGAAAAGGCTAGTTGAGGAGGTGAGGAATAACGACACACTGATAATTGTTGGCGAGACTGGGAGTGGCAAAACTACTCGTAAGTCTGTTTCTGTGTCCCCCTTTTCACAGTTGTTGTTTTAGATGAAGTAATTGATAGAAGCATGCTGCTTTCCGAAACTTTTGGTTGTTATTATGTGATTAGACCCTGATTAGGATGTAAATGTTTTGGCCTTTTGGGCGTAAATTAGTGGAAGTGGGTGCTGTGGACTGCTTGTGTCTGTGGGTTTGGAAACATTCGTATTCAATCGCGTTACAATATTAACGAAAGGGCTATTGTAGAAGTGAAATGGACTCTTCCCACTGTAACCTCATTGTAATATCGTTCCAAGTGAGAATGTGGGATTGGTTTCTTAGGAAAGTTATTCTTAGGTTTTGTACAGATTATTTCACAAAAACAGCATGTTATGAATCCGTTTGTTTACATATTCATCTGTAATTGCAGAAACATATATCTTTTTTTTTCTACTTTGGTTCTTTGAAGAATCAATATTTTCTTTAATTTGGTCATGCAGAGCTTCCACAATTTTTGTATGATGGTGGGCTTTGTCAGGATGGTAAAGTCATTGGCATCACTCAGCCTCGGAGAGTTGCAGCTGTCACAGTAGCAAAGCGTGTAGCGGAGGAAAGCAATGATCATATTGGCAAAAAGGTTGGATACTCCATCAGATTTGATGATTCCACATCCAATGCAACAAGGATTAAATACATGACTGATGGTTTGCTTCTGAGGTAATGATGTGTTACTGCTTTGTTGCTTGTTTGATAACCTATGTTTAGTTTCATATACTCTAGTATTTTGATCCTATTTGATGTGGTAACACATTTTTAGTGAGAAATTTGAGAACCAAAAGGTTTAGGTTTCTTGTCTCAACTGTTAAACCCCACCACCCCATCTCAATAATTTAAGTTCCAAGAATGATGGGTATGTTTTTGGAAGGTGTACACATGTTATGCAGTGCAGCCTGCAGGCCTTCTTTTTAATATGTACAATCACACTTATAGTTGTTTTAGGAAGTAGGAACTGAAGAACAGAAGGCATTGATACATAATTCCATTTCTCTCTCTCTCATAATGTTCCTTCTATTTTGAACTTTCAGGCAACTATTATATTGCCTTTTGCCATGGTAGCTGCCCACCATACACCTGCATTGAAATGTTTAGTATAATGTGGATTTTTTCTGAGTTCATTTAAACCTTTAAGAAGACCTTCTCACATAGGTCAAGAAAATCCCCGAACACCTGCCCCACGCATACACAGCGGGCATGGGACATACGAGGGGATTTTTTTAACCCCAGCTTGAAATTCGCCCCCACGAGGAGTCAAACTCGGGACCTGAGGAGTGCTACTCAAACCACATAACCAACTTAGCTAGAGGCCCTTTCGCTATACTATATTATTTTACATACTGATATATTTATGTTTGTGCCAATGGTCTGGCATGGGTAAATCTACTTCTATTTCTCACGTTTGATGCACGAAGCTTCATTTTCTAATTGAAAGATTACTTTGAATTTTCAGGGAAGCACTTTTGGATCCACTCTTATCTAAGTACAGTGTTATAGTTGTTGATGAGGCTCATGAAAGAACTGTTCATACTGATGTCTTGTTGGGTTTGTTGAAAAAAGTGCAACATTCCAGAGCTAATACCAATAAAAACGGGAAGACCTTGCTTGGGCATTCTCAAAATGTAACTATTAAGGAATGCCAAGGAATAAGATGTGCTCCTCTAAAGCTGATAATTATGTCTGCTAGTTTGGATGCTAAGTGTTTTTCTGATTACTTTGGTGGTGCTAAAGCTGTACATATTCAAGGTCGGCAATACCCGGTTGACATACTATATACTTATCAGCCTGAGTCGGATTATATGGATGCCACACTAGTTACTATCTTTCAGGTAGCACCATCCTTTGCTCCATGCAATCTGTAGCTGGCTTACAAACGAAGAAAGAAAATAAAAATCTATATAAATGGGACTTCAGAAAGAAATGTAAGCAAATGCTTCAGAAAACATGATGAGTGAATATATAGAATTGCAATCTTGCATAACCTATAATCCAACTGTGACAATAAAATCGTGCTGTAGGGGTTTACCCTACAGCCTATCCCCTTCAAAAAAAAATCCAAGTGTGACAACCTTCTTTTTCTGTATAAACTTCACTTTTAAATGTTTGATTTGATAGATCCATTTGGAGGAAGGGCCTGGAGACATTCTGGCATTTCTAACTGGCCAAGAGGAGATTGAATCACTGGAGAGACTTATTCATGAGCGTGCTCGTTTATTTCCACCAGAAAGTAGTAAGATATGTGTTACACCTATCTATTCATCTCTCCCGTCAGAACAGCAAATGAATGCTTTTAAGCCTGCACCAGCTGGAACTCGCAAGGTAAACATCAATAGGGTACTGATGGGACTGGATTCACCATGTTTTAATAAGATCCTTCTTAAAAGAATTGCATACCTCAATTTCTCTTTTTATATACTACATCAGATTCTAAATGTAGGTCATTTTAGCCTTCTCAAGTATTCTCTAAAATCTAAATACAAGCCATCGCAGAAATAGTTTGCACTTTTTACCCTTTACTTGCCTTCTTTCCCCTCCTTAATAAATGTTGCTACCTCTCACAAATGAATAAGCCATCTTCCCAATGCAATATAAATGAAGGTCACCAAGGTTGTTTGATCCTCTTCCTTAAATCTTTATTCACAAGTCTAAAATGACCTATATATGGAATTAGAGGGAGTACCATGGATTACTCAATCATTTTTTATGAAGGAATCGTGTAACATAATTTATTGTTACATGCTTTTGGTGTGGTTTGTTTTTCTGGTTGATGAAACCTTCTTGTTACATGGATATTAAGGTCAATTATTTCACCTTTCTGCAGTTAATTAGTTGTCATCTAATATGTGAAAAACCATGTCTTGTCAGGGCCTAAGAAGGCCCACGGAGGGGCTGCGGTAGTAGCAGCCATGGGCCCTCCAAGGGTGATTAGATAAGGATAGTTAGAGATAAGATTAGTTGAGATTATTTTGGAGATTAGTTGAGATTATCTAGGAAGGTTATCAGTTAGTAGTTTGTTGAGAGTTTTTAGGAGAGTTTTAAGGAGATAAGGGTCTCTAGCTAGATAGAGGCAGCCAACTGGCCTATTTATGTAATCAATGGAGGAGAAATAAAGTAGGCAAGAATTAGAAGGGAGAAACCCTCCTCTTGGTCGGCCGTGGGCAGAGGCCCCCGGCCGATGTTCCTGCCCATCGATACACCTCTCCAATCCCTCACCGATCTAGCAACCATAACATCTGGTATCGACTAGCTTGGGTTTCGATCTGATCCCATGGCTTCTGCTGCCAATTTCCCGACGTCATCCTGGCAACCGGTGTCCCCATCTCCATGGACTGCGCCACATGTCACCTTCGTCACGCCGTCCTGGCAACCGACGTCCCCATCTCATGGGCTGCGCCGTATGCCACCTTCGTCACGCCATCCTGGCAACCGGCATCCCCATCTTCATGGGCAGCATCACCTGCCAATTTTGTCACCACATCCTGGACGCCGACGTGCCCATCTCCAGGGACAACGCCAAATTTCGTCACATCATCTTCGTTGACGGCGTCTCCGTCCCCATGGGCGACGCCACTAGAGGCAGCCACGACTCAGCAATCACTAGCTCCATCGATGGGGGACTTGTGGACCAACATAAGGGCTGATCTCGCAAAGATGCAAGCCACGCTCCAAAAGGTTGAGCAAGGGCTACTGCAAATCAAGGTAGCAGTGCAACATGAGCAGCACCAGCTGGTGTTGTCCGCACGACTCCAGATGTCGGCGGCTGTGGGCATACAAGCTGCTGCTCGTGGCTTCCTTGCACGACGGAGAGTGCGGGAGATGCGCAGGCAGATGCTCGAGGCAGCCTTGGTGACGGTTGACCTCGGCACACGGGGGCGCGACTTCGCCCTGTCGGACGGCCATCAGCAGCGGCACCGGGCCGCTATCTCCAAGTGCGAGCATAGTACGTGTCCCGCGGGCGACGAACTTCAACTCTACGGCAGCGACGGTAAGGAAGGCACTCCCCTCGTCATCGGCAAGGGCGCACTATTTAGCGCCACCACATTCTGCTACCGGCCGCCACGAGGCCGCCTCCACTGGTTATTGTTGCGACCTATTCCAGGTGCCCGTCCATGTGCTCCCCTTTCGTCTAGATGTCGTCCATGGGATCCAGGTGGCTGCACACGTGCAAGTCCAATGCGCAAAGGGTGTTCGCCTTATCTTATGGGGGTAAAAAAAATCAGATTCGGAATAATAAGATAAGCCGAGATGTAAAAGGCTTGTCTTCTAGGTGTCTGGTTTTGGGTCAAGTAGACTCGGTCTTTGAGCACCCGTCATGTTGCAGCTCGAGGACAAGCTGCTTGTCCAGGAGGGGTGTAGTGTCAGGACCTAAGAAGGCCCACGGAGGGGCTGCGGTAGTAGCAGCCATGGGCCCTCCAAGGGTGATTAGATAAGGATAGTTAGAGATAAGATTAGTTGAGATTATTTTGGAGATTAGTTGAGATTATCTAGGAAGGTTATCAGTTAGTAGTTTGTTGAGAGTTTTTAGGAGAGTTTTAAGGAGATAAGGGTCTCTAGCTAGATAGAGGCAGCCAGCTGGCCTATTTATGTAATCAATGGAGGAGAAATAAAGTAGGCAAGAATTAGAAGGGAGAAACCCTCCTCTTGTTCAGCCGTGGGCAGAGGCCCCCGGCCGACGTTCCTGCCCATCGATACACCTCTCCAATCCCTCACCGATCTAGCAACCATAACAATTTAATTATTTATAATGAAACTGGTGATTAGTAATGTCCACATATATTGATAGTCTATCTAAAAATCCTTTGCAGGATTTAAACCAAGCTCTGCATGTGTTCCATATAATTCCAAAAATGTCTACAAGTTCCTATAGTGCTAACACGATACTACTAAACTAGCTACGTGACCTTTTGTTAAATAATGCCATTTTTTCTCAAACACTCATGAGAACTTCATATCTTTGTATTAAAAAAGAAGAGGAAGGGGTAGAACCCCGAGTACAGAATTGATGTTGCTGTTATAAAGTGAAATACAGAATTCATCTTGCTATTGTCGGTCCTCTCAGTAAACATTGTTGTAATCAAGATCAACTAAAAGGAAAACTGTATTAGCTGTCATTTTAACATTTTGATTGCCCCTAATAAATGTGAAAGGAGCAAACTTTAAGGTTACTATGAACCAAAGTGTTACAATGGCACTATCCTCGCTATTTTTAGCCCTCTTATCTCAGCCATTATAGGCTAGATTAGAGGATATTAGAACATTTTAATTCTTTTCCCTACATGCACACTCACACTTGTATAAGAACAGCCATATAGCAATGGGGAAATAATTCTGCTCATTCTATTAGCTTTCACAAAGGCCATAATTTTAGGTGCAGATGAAATTCTTTGCCTTCGTTTTAAGCTACTGTTCTTGGATATTGGTGCTTATGACCAGAATTGTACTTTTAGTAAAACAGTCATGTTTTCATATTCTATTGTTCTTCCCATGCAGATTCAATCTTCTCCAAGGTTCATTTAGTAATTTGTTTTCCTTTGTAATCACTTTCAGTGTTGCACTTACTCTTGAAAGTCCTGTACCAGTCTGTTAAGCAAATTTGACTTTTTGCTGATTTGCCTCTTCTAGGTAGTTCTAGCTACAAATATTGCTGAGACTTCAGTAACAATACCTGGCATCAAATATGTTATAGATCCTGGGATGGTAAAAGCTCGTGCTTACAATCCTGTGACTGGAATGGAATCACTAATCATCATTCCAGTCTCTAAAGCGCAGGCTCTTCAAAGGAGGTACATGTATCTTGCTTTTTTTTCGTTCCTAAATACGAGGTCACAAAGAGTTGAAGAAGTCTATTAAGGAGCGTTTGTCATCACACTAGTGTGTTAGTGGTAGAATGGATCAATGGATCTCCATGTGATGACTGAGTGTTCTGTATCTTATTTCTTATAGCTGTTGCCTGTTGCATATGGTTCTGCTAAGAAGTCGTATGGGCACTATGCAGATGTTCAACCAAATAAATCAATATTTGTCCCTTTTCATCGCATGCCTTTCTAACATCATCCTCATTCTACCCTCAGTGGTCGTGCTGGACGTGAGGGACCAGGGAAGTGCTTCCGATTGTTCCAAGAAAGTGAGTTTGATAAGCTGGTGGATTCTACTGTGCCTGAGATTAAGCGGTGTAACCTCTCAAATGTTGTTCTGCAACTCAAGGCTCTTGGAATTGATGACATCATAGGTTTTGATTTTATGGAGAAACCATCAAGGTAATTTTTTAAGTCTGCTTCTATGTAAAAGACAATGCTCAGAATCATTTAGTTGTGTGCTTTTGTGCCTGAATATTATACTGAACTATGACTGTCTCCGGGGAAATTCAATATCATTGATGAGAGGATGCAATTTTTTGTTATTGTATTTGATGTATTTTATTCTTGACACATGTACCCCAGCTTTAACTTTTATACGCAAAGAAAACCCCTTACCTAGACTTCTTCATGAACTTTATGATCTACACTCCTGCAGTTGTAACACCTAATAAAACAAACAAGCCGAAGTTTTTGCCTAGAGGCTTCTCGGCAATTAAGTTAAATAGCTTGTTGTTTTATATCAGTGCTGAATTTTTTCTTATTGGTGTCCACCCTACTGCAGGACTGCTATTTTGAAATCACTTGAGCAGTTAATCTTACTAGGGGCTCTGACTGATGATTATAAGCTCTCAGATCCAGTTGGTCATCAGATGGCTAGGCTACCTTTGGATCCAATGTACTCTAAGTCATTAATAGTATCAAGCAAATTCAAGTGCTTGGAAGAAATGCTCATTGTTGTATCTATGCTTTCGGTGGAATCAATTTTCTTCTCCGCGCGTGAGAAGTTAGAAGAGGTATCCATTTGAATTACTGGCAGTTTGTAGAATGTATGTGGCATTTGGGTTCTCATCTGATATTGTGGAGTTATTCCCTCTGGTTCACTTATCTTAGGGGGCTGTTTTTGCTTTGCGAACAGGTTGTTTTGTAGTTTCAGAGCACACTTTCTGTTAAATGCTAGTGGGAACTGGGAGAAAGGTGCCAGTAGGCAAACTATATAAGAAAAATGTACTCCATTCAGAAATATATATCATATAGAGCATTCTAGAATTTGAGTGGTCAAACTTAACTGTGACCGCTAATCTGTGAACATCCATTTAGATTAGCCATGTGAAAAAATTAGTACCATCAAATTTGTTATAAGACGTACATGAACATTGATGGTCTTTGTTGTTAGGCTAAAAAATACCTCTCGACCTCAATCATGATTTACCATTTGCTTAATGATAAATAAGTATATGCTTCAATCTGTTTTTGCTCACATTTCCTTTGTGCTACCATTTCCCTGTCAGACACGAGATAAAGAAACTTGATGTGTTATGTAATGAGTAAAACATCAGTATGTTACTCACTTCTATAATGCAATAATTGACCCATTTACTTTATTGTTCTATAGGCAAGAGCTGCCAGGAAGAGATTCGAAAGCTCCGAAGGAGACCATATCACATTGGTGAATGTCTATCGAGGAGCTGCAGAATGCTTGGAGAAGAGCAGAAATGCAAATGCCAAAGAAAAAACAATGGAAAAGGCTCTGAACAGGTGGTGCAGAGAAAATTTTATCAACTACCGCTCTCTAAGACATGCTCGCGACGTTCACAGGTTAGTTTCTAGTTTCTGCTCCATCTGTTTCACAGTACTTGCACAGAAACACTTGTAGGTGTAGGGAGTTAAAATGTCGTAGGCAAAGCATTGGCAAAGAGGGATAAAGATAAGTATTGTCTTTTGTGTGTGTGTACATACACTGATACACCCCATTTTCAAAACACAACTGTAAATTTTCAAACTAGTGAAAAAATATTCTTTAGGTCATGGACACTGTTGACACAGTTTTGGTGGAAAAACTTGACCATATATGAGGTACCAAAAAAAAAAACAAATCACTTATCATTTCTTCCTGACAAAAAATGATAAACTTGATCATATGCGAGCTGTACAAAAAGTCCATGTTTTCCCGCAGAAGGCATATGGTCAATTTTGCCTTTATTTTTTTTTTGTCAACATTAGGGGGCGTTTGGCAGAGCTCCTATAGCTTCGTTCCCAGCGAGAAACTGAGAATCACTCCCGCGCAGCCAAACGGCAAAAAACTGAATTGCTCCATGGTGGGAGCGGAGTGAATCTAGTCTCCATTTTGTACTAAAAAGTGGGAGCCAAAAAACCTGCTTCTCGTGGCTCCCAACCTGCTCCCATTATCCAACCCGTCGGGAATTACTTCACAAACTATTTGCCAAACATTTTTTTTGTTAGATAGATTAACTTCTGTTAGAGAATCTCTCGGAATCACTGTATCGAAGGAATCAGCTCTCAGAGCTAAGTCCTAAGTTTTCAGATGTGGTGTAGGTGAGTTTGCTCAATCTGGCTGCACACATGAAACAGTGAATTGCAAAACAAGGGGAGGGTAATTTGGTTTTCTTATGGTTGGAGGGATTGATCTAGGAAAATCAGATTTGAGTATCATTTATGTAAAAAATGAAATGGAAGCCACTGCGCTTTAGACTTTTAGGACTGTTTTAGACTCCTACGTCTTTAAAAAACAAAAACCAGACTACGGTTTTTTCAGTATCATTTATGCTGCAATTTCTGTTCTTTACAGACAAATTCAGGGCCATGTCCAACAAATGGGGCTGAGCATGTCGTCATGTGGAGATGACATGGTTCTGTTTCGGAGATGCCTTACGTCTGCCTTCTTCTTGAATGCAGCGATGCGACAGCCAGATGGTTCATACAGGTATCATTCTATGCTGTGCATTCATTTTCAATCCGAATGGCCCTCGTGGATATCTTCTCAATGCATCTTGAACAAAGAATAAGGGGCTGCTTGGAAGGGCTTAAAGGAGGCTCTTGCTCCTCCAACTCGTGCACTGCTCATCAAAGCCGTTTTTCTCTCTTCTCCAAACGAACCTGGTGTCAGGACTCAGGAGGAGCCATTTTTTTGGGCTCCTCTATCTCCGGCTCGGCCACTGTAGCACGGAGCCCGAGCCTGGCCAAACAGGCCATTATTTTTTGCCCTAAGCTAATCTGGAACTTGGGTTACACCAAACAGAACCTGACGGATGCTGCATGTTAAGATTGTGATGATGCCTACGGTCCCCCCCCCCCCCCATGTTTAATGTTTTAAGCTGTTGTTTGGCAGGGCCCTTGCAACTGGCCAGAGCGTGCAGATCCACCCTTCATCTGTGCTTTTCAGGACCAAGCTCGACTGTGTCATCTTCAACGAGCTAGTTCGGACGACACAGAACTATATCAAGAACCTGACCCGTATTGACCCCTTGTGGCTGGCTGAGCTCGCCCCGCAGTACTACGCTACCGAAGAGTAATTGTGATCAGTGGACATTGGGCACAACAGTAATACTTTATGGTGATGACGAATTATTTATAATTATGCAATTCGTTATTATATTAAAGTATGGTGCCATTGCCGAGGCGTGTACAACCCATTTAGGCCTTATTCGGTTATTTTTAATCCATATGGATTGGAGGGGATTGATACGGATTGGGAGAGATTTTAACTTACTAGGGATTGAAAACCCCTCAATCCCCTTCAATCCATATGGATTGGGTAGAACCGAACAAGCCCTTAGGGAGTCTCGAGTCTCTCGAGGAGTTTCTAGGGGTAGATGAAAAAAATCAAGAGATGGGCTATGGGCTATTCGTAAAGAGCCATCTCTACGATTCCTTTATTGTGTCTTGACTGTATTTATGATCAGTTTCTTAGTTGTCTCGCTCTTATTCTATGAGCAAGTTTAATAATAGAGCCCATTGTTGGCTCTAGCTCCTTGCCACGTTATCTAGAGCCAATAATAAACACACTTATATGATAAAGTTGGCTATAGGGTTGTCTCTTAGATTAATGCCTTGTCTCTCTTTTTCATCCTTTTGTCTTAGAGGCATGTAGGACCTAGCTCTTGCATGAGAGCCTATACCCTCTACTTTTTTTTTGATGTCTCTCTCTTCCAAATAAGCAAAAATACCATGTAAATAGATTTAGAGCCCATTATTATACTTACTCTAACAAATGCACACTCCTGAATACAAGCAGGTAACATGAATCCGGAGGATCATGTAGTCATACCAAGAAAAGAATTATCTTTAAGAAGAATAATTCATGGCTTGAACTTCAGAAGTAGCTAATATGTTTGGATCACATGGTCGAAAATTTAGCCGACCTTGACAAAAAAAGTAGTTAGTTACTTAGTTTATTAGACCATATAAAAAAGCTAAAGCGATATAAAATGTAGCACTTAATTTTAGCATTGTCTTTGTCGCTTTCATTAACATAATATTGAAGTAAATATTGTTAGGCGAGAGTTTAAAATAGCTGGAGTCAAATATTTGTCCTAAGATATAAAGGGATGACGAATGCAGCTGGCCAAAAAGGTTGCGTTCTGAAACGGAGTAATTCCCTTGAACTAGTAAACTGCATTAATGTGGACCAATCTATCTATAACAGTTCTTGACTAGCGGAAGCTATGCTATTCCAAGTCCATTTGTACGCGCGTCAGGTTCTTTGACCCCATGGAAGTGGTCACGGTCTTGACAGTTCTAAAACGTACTAGTAGTAGTTAATAAGCGCGCTAGAAGGTCAATGCATCGTCACCTCTCCATCTACTGTGACGGACATTTTTGTAGCCTACTTGTATTTAACTTTGTTGATGCGCGTGCAGAGACTGCGGAGATGTTCATGTCATCAGTCATCGCGTCGTTCTCTGCTTTTCTCGGACCCATTACCTACTATAAGAAGTTTGCGCTCTACGTATCTTTTAAGATCCGTTCTATGTTTTTTAGCCAAAAAAAAGGTATAGCTTCACTAACTTTTAAAGAAGTGGAATTTAAAAACACTTATCAGCACCTGAAAAACACTATACCTCCAGATGTTGAAAAAACACATTGTAGGATTTCGGTATAGATAGTTACCATAAGGCCTGGCTACGGGGACCATCACTCTTGAGACCCATTCCCCAAGGAAAAAAACAGTTTTTTTTTTGTCGAACGTACCGATAAAGCTGCTCATTGAACTGAAGAAAAAACAGTTTTTTAGTCAAGATTATATCAAACTAGATCTTGAAATTCCATAAGATTAGTAGCTAACTATTATAGCTCCATAGATAGAGCAGCGCTGAGCAGGCCAACCACCCCCAGCAGCAGCCGATGGAGGCGAGCCACCTTACCTAATGGCATGGTGGGCCAACGCAACGAGGCGCTGCACTCCCTTTATCCGTGTTGCCTGTGGGCGAGCTCGTGCCTGGGGTGCCTTGGTTGGCTGCCCTTCTCTTCTGCAACATCTTTACAGCTAGGTTGGGAGAGGGAGAGGAGTGAGCAGGTGACCTGCATTGGCACGCCTCCACGCCGTGCGCCCGTGCCTGCGTGATTCAAGGCCGCCAACGTACAGCAATGTAATCAATCGGATCAATCATCATCAATACTTTCAGAGAAAAGGGCCTCTTCCCACACGGGCTGCCAAGCTTCCTTTTTTTGCCTATACAGTAAAGACTATATTAAGGATCTGTTTACGTCTCTGCAACTCATAGTTATTAGCTGTTCAAAACTAAGGCCAACCTCGATGAGATTCTTATCTGTGTTGATCTCATTATCACCTTATTGCATCCGTCCAAGTTTACATTGCGTTTTTAAACTACAAAACAGAAAAATTACAATAAAAAGTATCTACGTAGTATAGGAAAGTTGGATGGTTGAATAAATCTTAATTTGAAAAATTATCCACTATAAACATAGTCTCTACTTCATGTACTATATTAATTAGTATAAGTACAAAAAGTATCTCGGGGTTTCACATTAGGACTGTCTTTAGAGCATCTCCAAGAGAGTCCTAAACAAGATTGTATTTTGAAATATAGGGCTTGAGACCACAAAATTCATCACACGATTGTATGACCTGGTCTCTCGGATCCTAATTATAGTACCCCATATATTGGAGCCATATCTTGGTTTGCTCTTAATCTACAACTAATTATTTTCTAACAACATGATTTATTTCTTAAATAGCATAATGTAAGGCCTAACCATTGAAGTAAAAAATTCTTTTGAGGTACAAAGAGCATCTCCAATAATATCTTAAACTGGTGCCTCATATTGAATATGAGGCTCTACTGTCACACCCGACTTTAAGGAACAAAGTCAGGTGCGTCTCATACATGTGCCAAGAAGACAACATATATAATAATAGAGTGTATAGAGATAAATGTCACAAAACATCAGAGTATTTATTACATAGCGGAAGACTTATTACAAAATAAAAGAATAAATATAAAACGAACTAAGGATCGTTGGCGCCAATGTCAACTGAGAAACGCCACCTAGATCAGATCAAACTCCTCGCCTTGTGGCTCCTCCTGAACCACCTGTTCTTCTCCTGTGGAGGGGGTGTGAGACAGCAAGAGTGAGCTCACATACGTTCATAGCTCAACAAGTCTTGAGGAATAATGTGGCATGAACTCACCAAAGGTGAGAGTTCATGAAGTGTAAGGCTGATCAATGAAATAGAGGCTAAGCTGAGCATTGCTTTTATAAGTTGGTCAAAATTTTATTAGCAGTTATTAAGTGAAAGTAAATACCAAACCATAGTAATAATAAGTAAAAGTAATAATAAAATAATCCCAAATGCAATGATATGACAAATTAAGTTTAAGTTCCATAAGTTAATCATGTGAGTGTCCGAGCCGCTCATGACCGTGAGCACGGCTAGTATACTAGTTTTACACTCTGCAGAGGTTGTGCATCTTTACCCACAAGTCATGTTACCCATTTGCCACGAAGTTGATCAGACCCCATACACCTCTACCAAGGAAGCGAGGCAGGGTACCACTACGAGGCCTTTACAAAGTTCCACTAGCTTCAGACTACCCGCTACAGTTTATAGGAAGCTCCAGTGCAGGAATCCCTCGCCTGACCGCCATCGCAGCAAAATCAACCCAAGGACCTCCCTACACTGACCACTCCCCTACTGCCCTTGCCCCTTTCGGATAAGGTAGCCCTCCACTAGCTTTCCTAGTTAATCAGCCAAGGGCGTCCCATTAAACCCTTGTGGTAGCACTGTTTTCCCGGGTGGTTCTCCATGTTCCCATTAACATAATGATCTTATCATGAACAGAAAATAATGAACAGATAATAACAAGTATAAAAATGAGTGGTGAATATCTCTATACCCAAAGCCACATAAAGCAATAGCATGTACTACCCAAAAGTTTAGTAGTAAAACCAGTGGTGAAACAAGGTATAAAGATAGTCAAAATCTAGGGTATCCTATTGGGTCCCATCAAAATTAACCTATGCAGATCATTATGATTAATAAGAACATGAATGGGTAAAATAAGTGATCAAGGGCACAACTTGCCTTCAATGAGCTCCTGCTCAGCTACTTCTACTTGTTGAACCTCAGAATCCACAGTGGCTTGCTCGTCTACTCGCATCAACACAAAACATACATAGCATATCATAAATTAACATCACATCAAACATGCAAATAAGATATACAGTAAAAATCTACACATTAAAATGAGATCATTGAAACTGGAATCATTAAATTTGGAGTTATAGATTTCAAGTTATGAATTTCCTAAGATTTAATGTGCTTGAAATAGGATTAAATGATAAATTAATTTTCTTACTGTGTTCATGTCAAAACAGAGATACTAGATGATGGAGAATAAAATTACCAAATTTTAGAAATTGGAATGACTCAACTTGGAGCCAGAATGAATTTTCTATGCAATAAACAAGTTTTAGGAATTCTTTTTATATTAAAAATCAATTTCTGTATTTATTTACCTATTTTATATGTTCTCTAGACTGGGCCTCATTTCCTGGAAAGTTCAGGGCCCTGGCGTAAGTTTACCGAGACTCAGGGAATAGGGTCCATGGACTGCAGGTTCTATTCTCTAAAACTGTAAGGGTTCTTTAATAAAAATGTGTCGCGAAGGGGTATCCTTAGATGTGGGCCGTTGGATTAGATCCGAACGGTGCAGATGAATCTATCATCATACTGAATCTGCATGCTACGCTAGCCGTTGGATCTAGGACCGATCATTCAGATTTAATTATCCCGAGATCAAGGCCCAACTGTACGATGCGAGATCAACGGCTTGGATCGACACGAGGCGAAACGGTATCGCTGGACCTAATCGGGACTGTCCGTCAACGATCCGACGGCCAGGGGCCATCACCTACCTCCGACCACGCCTGCGTTCAGCCCCGGCGGCGCCCCTCGCCGGAGTTCGCGCAATCCAGCCAACCGGTACCCGATTCCCTCGTATCACCGATGCAAAACACAATTGAGGGGGTAGCGAACATGGGCATGGGCAACTCACCCCGACTTATACTGCGCAGTGACTGGGCGACGATGAGGGGTGGATCCGCCGCGGCAGAGACACTCCGACGACGAATTCTTTGCACCACCGTCGATAATCCCCCTCGGCGCGACGACGACAACCCTCCAGGATACGACACAGTGCTTCCCCGGATGTGTAAAAAGGCTTTACCGACGACGGCCAATCGTTCCCACGGCGACGGCGGAACTCCTGCCCAAAATCTCCCAATACCGCCCACAGCGAGGACGATTGGGCCGTGAAGGAAGGGAAGGGTCCGAGGACTCCGGATCCTCGGCTTTTAAGTCCCCACGGGCCGGACTACGCAGCCGCCACGACCCCCCCGAGCTTCACGGCGAGGTGCCGCCATCCTCGGTGGGTTAGTTGAAGGCATACCCTGACAGCTCGGTCCCACGTGTAGGTGACAGTACGCGGCGTGTGAATGAGAAGCGGGCCCGGTCGGTCAGAGTGGACACGGCGCGCGCACAACATAGTGTGGCTGACCCGCTGGCCCCGCGCGGCAGAGGGCATCGAGCGCGAGCGCGTGGAGAAGGCGGGTGGGAGTTGGGCTGCGCGCTGTGGGAGCAGCAGTGGGCCGAAAGTGGGGCAGTCGGCCCAAGTAGTTCTTTAATTCTTTTCTTTTTTTATCTTTCCTTCCTATTTTCTTTTCTTCCTTTCTAGGTTTAAATTTTGAATTTGAATTTTGAAGTCAATCTTGTGCTGCATTAATTTTTATTACTTTTGTGAAGTTAAGAATACCAATTCTTGAAATATAATTATATCATTTATATTCTTATATCATTTCTCTCCTCCTTATTTATAAAACCCTAATTTTTAGTTTAGGGTTTGATTTAACTTCTAGTATTCATTATATTATTACCCTTATTATTTTATTAATGCACAAACATATAACTCCAACATGATGCATATTATTTTTTTATCATTTGTCTTAATTCATCTCTAAATTCTGTGTATGCTCTTTTTTTATGATGAAAATGAGGCACATCAAATACGGAAATCACTATATATTTCTTGTACACAATTTTGAGTATTACATCTACGCAAGAAAAATTACTCCAACGGTGTCCCGTTTCTTAAAATTTGGTCAAAAAATTATAGGGCATCCTCTCAAGTGCCTCAAATATACTACACCGTAGCGGGTTGCCCTATAATCTATATTTGAAGCTTTACTGTTGGAGCATAATGTTTTGTTGGTGCCCTAAATTCTATAAAATATACTAATTTTTAAATTATAGGGTATTTTTATAGGTCGCATTGTTGAAGATGCTCTAAACATTTTAAATGCGATTCTATTTCAATTTTACGGCTCCATTTTAGAGTTATTTTGTTGGAGATGCTCTACTCGATAGTTCATTGGGTAAGAGTGTGTTCGTTTCTTCAGGATCAAGGTTAGGAATAGTTCCAGGTGATCAAAGTGTATAAAAAATAGGTAAGCATTAATGGTTGGATTGGTTCCAGGTGATGATTCTGAAACAAACGAACGCACCCTAAGATCTTATTCGTTTCTATCAAATTGCACCTAGAATCGTTTCAGCTAATCAAAGTTTATATAAATTAGGACTCATTAATCCGACACAAATTAACAAGATATAAGTAATTAGGTAATCCCTGCGTAATTTCCGAGCGAAGAGCTGAGACCAGTCTCCAACCAAACCACGCATGTGCGAGCAAACAATGGACCCGCACAACACCGCACGCGGACTCGATCGGTCGGTCGCCCGCCCCCGTTTGCCTGTCGTGTTTGTGCGTCACGCCATCCGCCGCGTGCAGGCCATGTAGTAAACTGTACAGGGCTACAGGGAACCCCTTCCGCCCGCTCCTTTTCCCTTTCTTGCTCCCTCCGCCGCCCTGCTGGCTCTGGCAGTCTGGCTGCCGCCAGTGCTGCGTCTGCGTGCGAGCGGAGCGCATCAGCAGCAGCTCCCGAATTCTCCGCCATTGGCTCGCCACCGCCGCGCCCTTGACTAGCTCGCCTCGTCTCGTCCCGTCCCTAATCTCTCTCTCCCGAGGGTCAGGACCGTGCGTGCCATCGGGTCCTGAGTCCTGACGGCGACAGCCTACCGCACACGCAGGCACGCAGCGCAGCGGCAGCCGAGAAACAAACAGGGGAGGGGAGGGCAGGAGGAGAGCAGAGGACGGGCGCTCAAGCAAGCAAAGCGAGCGAGTAACCAGCAGCTCCTCAGTCAGCGGCTAGAGGGATCAGGGCGCTCCCCCTGCCAGCTTCGGTCAGCTATCGGGCGCCTGCGACAGCAGCCCAATGAGGCCGCTAGTCGCCGCTGTCCTGCTCGTCACCATCTGCGTCGCGGCGGCGGCGCCGCTACAGCGGCATCACAAGCCCGGCAGGACCTCAGGTGCGTGCCATGCCCTGCCTCCTCCCCCTCTTCCATTTCCAATTGGTCCGCGAAATCGCAAGGGTCGCCGCCGGAACTCGTACCCCACCCCCCTCCTCGAGATTCAGATTTGGCCGCGCGAGCTCCCTCCCGACCGCACTATTGATCGCGCTGCCTGCCGGTGCCGGCGCCTCGTGACGCCGCCGCCCGACAGCCCCTACCCCGCCCCGGGTCTCGTGCTCGCTGCCACGCCTCGCCTCGCCCCGTTCCGCCTGGTTTTGCACGCAGCTTTGGATTTGGAACTGAAATTTATTAATTTGGCAGCCTGTTCTTCTCTTCTGGGATCCATGATCAACCGTGGCTGTCTCTAACGGTAGCCGTGTGCGCGCGTGCGGCTCGCGCCCTGTGACCCACCATGTGGCCGCTGCCTGGCGGCTGTACCTGCAAATCGTATAGCCAGTAGGCGCAAGGAGT
Source organism: Zea luxurians (assembly GCA_029449295.1). NCBI lineage: Eukaryota > Viridiplantae > Streptophyta > Magnoliopsida > Poales > Poaceae > Zea > Zea luxurians. The sequence goes on along the minus strand of JAOPSE010000016.1, from coordinate 33,018,753 downwards.
ACTAGCTCGGTAGGAGTAAATGCTTCCGTCCCCGACTGCATCAAGCAATGAGGCATGCTTGTTGCTTTGTACTACAACTACAAGAGATCGGTTGTTTGGTAGGTGAAGCGGAGCTTCTACACTAGCAGTAGCGTTTTCCGTCATCCCTACATTGCGTTGCATCATGCTTGCTCATTAAGTAGTAGTTGGTTGTAATAGGAGCAGAATGCGTCGATAAAGGAAGGAGGGGATGCTATAGTTTTATTTTCTATTGAATAAGCTGTTATATAATTTTCTTTATAATGCAACAACGGTTTTAAAGGGAGAACAGACAAATTCTTCTATAGGGACAAAACTCCCTTGACATGATTACCAATTCTGCATAAATTATAAAACTAAGGGCTAGTTTAGGAACTACGTTTTTCTAAGGGATTTGTATTTTTTCAAGGGAAAATAAACTAATTTCCTTTGGGAAAATGAAAATCCCGTGAGAAAATGTGGTTTCCAAACTAGCTAAATGTCTATAAACTCATAAAAACAAAACTCTCTATTGAGAGCGGGTGTTTTTTAATTCACGTTTCGTTTTATTCTACACGATATAATGGTCTTCAAAACAAAAACCTCCACCAAGACTAGTGCAAGAATAGTGTATCATTAAAAAAAAGTAGAGGCCAGTTGAAAGGGATCGATATTCTATTGATTGAAGTTTCAAATTTTTTGTGGTTGGTGGACTGCCGAAAGCAACAACTCCACCAAGATTTGTACTCAGCGGTACTCATGTCTTTTTGGGTCTGTTTGGTTGGGCTGTGGCTGTGAATAAAGCTATTGTGGGCTGTGAGCTGTGAAAAAAGCTGCTGTGAGCTGTGAACTGCTAAAAAGCTAAAAATCGTTTGGTGGAAACCACTAAAAGTCGCTAAAAATTCTTCCATATATATTTTCACAGTTCCACCTAAAAGCTGCTAAAAGCAGGTCTAGAGGTGCTTTCAGTTTTGCACTACAAGAAAGTCGGCTTTTAGAAAAAGTTGCTTTCCAGATTCAGCCCTTTGGTTTGACTTTTGACTTTTAGAGGGCTAAAGTCAAAGCCAAAAGCCAAACCAAACACACCCTTTATGCCCTACCAGTACTGGAATAGGTTACTACTATAATCGCATTCCACCTTTTGTTTATCCATTTTGAATCTGAACTTCAGTTTGAAGCAGTACTGAAACTGGTTCTGCAGAGATACCATCTTTCTGCGCATTTCAGCACATTGCACCGATTAACTGTTATATGCCTTGATCATAAGAAGAATACAATTGTAACGTAGAACCTGGACATGCCATTTTGATTTTGATCGTTTTTTTTCCAAAATAAATATAAATGTTTATACATAACAAATAAGTATCATTAAGTCCATCATCAGATATATTTTGATAATATATACTACCTCCGTAGTTAAATATTGTGATGTGAATGAACAAGCAAACGAACAAACCTGACCAGATCGAATTTGATTTCTCCTAATGTGTTGTGAAAGTGAAACCTCGAATGAACAAGCAAACGGATGAACAATGAATGGTCTGGCAGGGAACGCGGTGGGCGTGCTGGACGACGACCCCGTGGGGAAGCTGAAGGTGTTCGTGTACGAGATGCCGCGCAAGTACAACAAGATGCTGGTGGACAAGGACAGCCGGTGCCTGCAGCACATGTTCGCGGCGGAGATCTTCATGCACCAGTTCCTGCTGTCGAGCGCGGTGCGGACGCTGGACCCGGAGGCGGCCGACTGGTTCTACACGCCCGTGTACACGACGTGCGACCTGACGCCGCAGGGGTTCCCGCTGCCGTTCCGGGCGCCGCGGATGATGCGGAGCGCCATCCGGTACGTGGCGGCGACGTGGCCGTTCTGGAACCGGACGGACGGCGCCGACCACTTCTTCCTGACCCCGCACGACTTCGGCGCGTGCTTCCACTACCAGGAGGAGCGTGCCGTGGAGCGGGGCATCCTGCCGCTGCTCCGGCGCGCGACGCTGGTGCAGACGTTCGGGCAGCGGAACCACGTGTGCCTGCAGGACGGGTCCATCACCGTCCCGCCCTACGCCAGCCCGCACAGGTTGCAGGCGCACCTCGTGGGACCCGGCACGCCGCGCTCCATCTTCGTCTACTTCCGCGGCCTCTTCTACGACATGGGCAACGACCCCGAAGGCGGCTACTACGCCAGGCAAGTCGGCTCGGGTGCATTCCAACTAGGACATGGTGTGATGGTGGTGGCTGATGGATCATGGATCATGCAATGCATGCAGGGGCGCTCGCGCGTCGGTGTGGGAGAACTTCAAGGACAACCCGCTCTTCGACATCTCGACGGAGCACCCGGCGACGTACTACGAGGACATGCAGCGCGCCATCTTCTGCCTGTGCCCGCTGGGGTGGGCGCCGTGGAGCCCGCGGCTGGTGGAGGCGGTGGTGTTCGGGTGCATCCCCGTGATCATCGCGGACGACATCGTGCTGCCGTTCGCGGACGCCATCCCCTGGGAGGACATGAGCGTGTTCGTGGCGGAGCGGGACGTGCCGCGCCTCGACTCCATCCTCACCTCCATCCCGCTGCCCGACATCCTGCGGAGGCAGCGCCTGCTGGCGAGGGACTCCGTCAAGCGGGCGCTGCTGTTCCACCAGCCCGCCAGGCCCGGGGACGCCTTCCACCAGGTGCTCAACGGGCTGGCGCGCAAGCTGCCGCACGGCGAGGGCGTGTTCCTGCAGCCCGGGGAGAAGGCGCTCGACTGGGACGCCGGACTCGAGAGCGACCTCAAGCCGTGGTAGTGGGCCAGTACCTAGCGGTTGACTTCTTCATGTTCCTTCTTTCTTTTGTTCTCTTGGATTCGATTTTTGGCATCGATGGATGTTGGATCACACATTAGTTTTTGTATACCACGGCCCGTTTACATGCAGCAGCGCTATACTGTATACTCTGAAAAAGGTTGTTTGGAGGGAAGACGACCCCCGGCAGACGCCCCTGGTCTGAACGGTGTTCTTTCCGCTGTCAGTAGGGGCGTCGTCTACCAGTTGGTATAGTCATGCCGGGCTTTGAGGCAGACTGTCACTGCATTGCTGCAACCAGCAAAGGGTCAAGTGGCCCTTGGGACGGGTCAAGTTTCAGGCAGCACAGAGCACACCGATAACGATGCAGTGCGTACGTGGCCTGCTCCGAAGCCCGAGCACGGGGACATTTCTGCGCGAGCCTGTTGGATTTTGGTTCTACGAATCCACGAGCGGTTTAGTACTAGTTTTCTTCATATTTTTCTCTCCTCCGTTCAGCGCCGCTTACTCCCATTAAATTTGCACGATTTCAACGGCATTGCAAATATTGCTACATAGCAATACAGCACTGTTCAGTTTAGATAATCTATCGTTCCAAAATATAATCCGTTTTTAGACTGAGCATACATTCATCCAATAACCTATAAATACAGTTTATTTGTATGTCTATGTTAATTATCATTTATTTAAATGTGGAGAAACAAAAAGAAGGCTACACAAAACTATATTTTAGAATATAACATAGAAGAACTAATGGTTAAAAACTACCTTTTTCTCTGTTCGACTGTTCAAAATTATATACTGTTCTGTATATACAACATATAAAACTTTATCTTTGTATCTAAATACATAATATCTAGTAGATACTCCACTCATCCCAATTTATAATTTGTTTAACTTTTTTATCAAGTTTGATTGTTTCATCTTATTTATTTATTTTTTGCAGAAAATTGAAAAAATTAAAGACACACTTAAAGTATATTATAGGTTAAACAATATCATATTACAAACTAATAATAATTATATTTTTTTAAAGAATGAACTGGTCAAAGTTGGTGTAAAAAAAGTTAAATGAACTGTAAAATTCGAACGGATGGAGTATATAACACCCTGTCTTATAATTTGAAATAGAATAATTATTATTATGTAGGTCGAAAAATCAAAATGATCTATAGTTTTTAAAAGAAACACGATGAAAAACATATCTTAACATTAATTATTGTTACATAAAAAACAAAACTATCTACTCACTTCGTCTCAAATTATTAGTCGTTTAGCTCTGGATTATTATGTCTATATTTAAATCGATGAAAATAAACCTAAATATATATTAAAAATATACATCAAGTATTATATTACTTAATTAATTAAGGATGGAGTATAATCTAAAATAGAGTAAGTACGATGAAAACATGTACAAACATTAGTCATGTGGCCTAGACGTACCGTACGATACTTTTGAGTTCTTCGGGTGGTTGAATTTTTTAATATGAGAACCTAGACGGGTTTTTGCGCCGCCTCCTGTCCTTTGTGCGCATCTCTCGGGCTGGCTGCGAGCCTGCGACTCGCCTGTGTAGCAAGCCAGCCGCCAGCGGGCCCATGGCTCTCTGGACTTTTCGTTGGTCCAAGGGCCGCCCCAAGTCCGCCATTTGCGTGCGTTTGCTTGCGTCACGTTACTATGGCATCGACTTGAGCATTGAATACAATAAACACCACGGACCTAAATGCATATTATACATCAGCTGCGTCTTGAATACAAGGACGTCAAGGATACGCGGAACGGCCGACGGACGAAAATACGCACGAGCCAGGGTTGCCTGTGTAAAAGCGGCGGGCGGAAACACACGGAGATCCGGTCTGCTACTTATGGATGCCGACGAGCAACAGAACTAGTACAGGTCGCAACAACCCCGACGAGCAAACCCACCCATTTGCCACCAACCCCGACGAGCGGCGATGACCGGCACGGTGTCCAAGCTGGCGGCGCCCCGTCCGGCAGCACCGCCGCTCCGGCCGGCGTCCCTCCGCACCGCCGCCCTCGCCTTCGCCTCCTCCCCGCGCCGGGTCCGCGTCTCCGTCGCCGGGCGAGCCAGGAGCCCCATCATGTGCGTGACTTCCCCCTCTCCTCTTCCGCGCCCGCGCGCGCTCTCTCTCTCTCTCTCTCCCTCATCTCGTCTGTGGAATTGGATTCGCGGTTCGGTTGGCTGGAGTGGCCTTCGATCCGTGCGCGCTTGACTGGGTAGTTGATTCTGTCGAGGTTTCGTAAATTAGAATCGTGTCGTTCGTTCCCTGCGTGCTCTGAATGGGAGATCGAGAGCTTCTTCGGCGAGATCGCTAGCTAGTGTTCCGTGTTCTGACGCGTCGATTTGAGGCGTAGCCTGCCTGATGTGGCGATAGGGACGGACCCGTCCGATACGGGACTGGACGGAGACTCCTGTACGTTTCTGCGGCCGTTCAATTTGGAAATGGACGGGTGAGACCGTGAGAGCTTTCTGGCATACTGGCTTCTCCAGTCGCCGTGCGGGTGCGAGATGTGCAATACTGCCGTGCCCCCCGAGGTTTGGGGTTCTGCCACTGCCGTGCCCGGAGCTTCCTCCTCCTCCTGTGTTGCTGACTCGCTGCTGCTGATGCAGTAGACCTCTTGATAGCAGCAGCAGCGGCAACACGCTACCAAAAGCACCAACGCTTTCCATTAGCTTCGAAAGAATTCTAGCTGCCAAGGAATGCCTCTCGTCTCACCGCACTTTTGCAGTTCAACTACCCTGTGGACGAGGACATGAACTTACTTGGTGGAATGCAATTTTCAGTGCGATGGCTTCGGCCAAGGAAGGAAATGGTGCACCGACCAAGAGGACTGCGCTTCATGATCTCTACGAGCTCCAGGGCCTGTCCCCGTGGTACGACAACCTATGCCGCCCTGTCACAGACTTGCTGCCCATTATCGCCAGCGGCGTCCGTGGAGTCACCAGCAACCCAACGGTAATCCTCCGTTTCAACCTTTTGCTTCGCATCGTATGGTCGCTTGCATAGTTGCCCAATCATTCCTGACCATGTCCTCAACACGATGCAGATTTTCCAAAAGGCCATTTCATCGTCCAGCGCATATGATGATCAGTTCAAGCAGCTCATTTCGGCTGGAAAGGATGCGGAGAGCGCTTACTGGGAACTCGTTATAAAGGATATCCAAGATGCGTGCAAACTTTTTGAGCCCATCTACGATGAGACTGATGGGGCTGATGGGTATGTCTCCGTAGAGGTGTCTCCTAGGTTGGCAAATGACACTCAAGGAACTGTTGAAGCGGCAAAGTGGTTACACAAAGTGGTCAACCGCCCCAATGTCTACATAAAGATCCCAGCTACTGCAGAATGTGTTCCTTCCATCCAGGAAGTTATCGCTAATGGCATTAGCGTCAACGTCACGGTAATTGCTGAGTTGTGCGTTGCCCACTGCTTTCATATGATTGTGGTTGAACTCGATAGTGTAACTGTTTGTGAGAAGATTATTGTTCACAAATTCGTTGCTGTCACTGCAGCTTATTTTCTCAATTGCGAGATATGAGGCTGTGATTGATGCTTACCTCGATGGACTAGAGGCTTCTGGCTTGAGTGACTTATCCCGAGTTACTAGCGTTGCATCCTTCTTTGTCAGCCGAGTGGACACCCTTATTGACAAAATGCTTGACAAGATTGGAACACCTGAGGCCCTTGCCTTGAGAGGAAAGGTAAACAAAACTATAATTAACTGCCTCTTGATGTTAGAACTTTTAAACTGTCCACAAAGTTATGCAATATGACCATCCTCTATCATGCCAGGCTGCAGTAGCGCAGGCCAAACTAGCAAATCGGCTCTACCAGAAGAAATTCTCTGGCCCAAGGTGGGAGGCGTTGGCCAAGAAAGGTGCCAAGAAACAAAGGTTGTTGTGGGCATCCACCGGTGTCAAGAACCCAGCTTATCCTGACACTCTTTATGTGGACAGTCTCATCGGACCTGACACGGTATGTTTTCACGACGAGTTTCCCACTTGAACTGGTATTGTTTCTTATCATCACAAAAAAAAAAAAACTCTGGAGTGGTGCACTTTCAGGTCAACACGATGCCCGACCAAGCTTTGCAAGCATTCATAGACCACGGCACCGTTTCAAGGACAGTTGATGCGAATGTGTCTGAGGCGGAAGGTGTATACAGCGCCTTGGAGAAGCTTGGCATCGACTGGGAAGAGGTTGGAAAGCAGCTTGAGCTGGAAGGTGTGGACTCCTTCAAGAAGAGCTTTGACAGCCTACTCGTGAGCCTGCAGGAGAAGGGCAACAGCCTCAAGATGGCGAGTGTGTAAAGCTGAGAAGATTGGGTACCTGCGAGTGAACGATTTTACTAAATAAAATGCTAGCTTGCTGGCTCTATTCTTGGTTTTTACGCTGTACCTTTGCTCTCAATTTTCTGAATCGGCTTTGTATCCCAGGCTTGCCAGAACGTCATTGTGTAGCCACTGTTCATGGCTTGTAACTGCTATGGGGTATCCGATAAATAATTTTGAGCGAGTTATTTCAGTCTGTATACGCCGTGTTTGTTTTTATGGAATTGTCATCTGGGAATGTACATTTTATTTTACCACAACATTATATGTGGCTCATGAACCTCTGATGTTGCCATGGTTTGCTATGCATTTACGTGTGCTCTGCAATAATCTGTTATTGGTGGCTTGCAATAGGATGTTCATAGCACTTCTGCGGCACTTAGGTTTTAAGATTCATCATGAGATAGGCTACAACCACCACCAGACAATCACTATTGATCAGGTTGATCTGTGTTTCCATCCATGAGTGCAAATATAATAAAGATTGAGCAAGCACATTCTAGCATGAATTGTATTAAGATAGATAATCACTTCAGTACATGTAAGAAACTGATCTCGAGAAAGAGATCTATTTGGACATCGCATAAGGAATAGCTGTTGTTATTTACAATTCTCCAGCATTCCATACTTATAGTCTACAGACTGTTACCCTTGCTCCGATGTGAGATCATGTAAATCCAAAGGCTATTATGGGCTCTCGCAAAACTCCATTTCCTGCAGCGTAATCAGGTCGAACAAGATTTACGTCTTAGGAATTGACGATAGGTGATTATCAAATTATGAGATGTGAAAACTGGAAGGGTACGGTGCAGAACCATCAGTATCGTACCTTTCCACAAATTGGGCACGTATCACTTCTCTCCATCCATTCATAAATACAACCAAGATGAAAATGGTGGCAGCACTTGGTTATAGTTTTTGGATTGCCCGGCGTGTATTCTACACAGGGAATTAATCATAATGAACCAGTGAAGAAATATTGAGGCACCAAGATAAAAACTGCTAATCTATAGGGACACGAACTTTCCAAACAAGTAGGGCAGGCATCCTCGTTTTCTGCATAGCTGCTATAGCCTTTTGCAGACAAAATCATAGTTGATTCATAACGATGGACCTTAAATTCACCCTCATTTTCAGTGCTGCTGCGTTTCTTCAAGCTTGAAGCCTGTTCGTTTCGAATTAATCCGTACCAGTTTCTACTGCTTTTATAGTGTTTTTGTCTCTATAAATTGCAGTTGCATCAGTTCAAATAACCGGCTTTAATCCGAAAAGTGAACAACTCATTGCTGGTTTGGGTTTCATATTACTACAGAATGTTCATTGTGACCCTGCTTCCTTTTAGCGCCGTTTCTAATAACCTAAAAGAGGAATATAGTACTCTTCAGTTTGTAACATCATGCTATCAAAAAGGCCAATGCATCTATCAGCATACAGAATATCTCTTGAATGAAAAGAGAAAATGTACCATTTTGAAAAAAAAAACTAGTGGATATCTAAATACCCACCACTTAGAACTAAATCACGTCAACATGCTACTGCTAGCAGTTGCATGGAGTCCCAACTCAAAAATATCAAAATCCACATATCAATCAATGTAATACGTGACATTTTCGATCAGTTGGTTAGAGCTTAGGTTGTCTCTAGCAACTTATCCATCCTATCTTCCATCACATTTTCTATTTTAAACTCCACTCTGTGAACAATGTCATTTATAATACAAAATAGTGTTTTGCACGACCATATTCACCATTGCCTGGAGACAACTGTTGGGAGCCTTCGTCCTCCGAAGGTCCTCAAAAACGTAATTTAACAATGTCTTCCAAGTATGACTTATGGACAGGTATCTTCGAACTTAGGATAAAAGCATACACGATGAGAAGAGCATGATCGTGACGAAGGTCGCCGTTGCTCCGAAGCTACGCGCAAGTGAGCTTGGCTCATTTGCGGGAAAAGGAACCGACTTAAAGGGAAAAAGACTATTTAGTCCTCATAGATTTGTATATAAGTCAATAATAAATGTAAGGGGCATGAATGTAATTTCTCACAGGCTGCGTTCTGTGCCTATAAATATATGAACATTACCTCTGTACTGTTCACGCTGACTTGTACTTGCTCGTGCGTCACGCTTGTACTTTTACCTTCTGTCAAGTCGAAGGTATATTTGTAATTCGATATTGTTTCTATTTTCCTATAATAATAAATGAGAATGAATTAATAATGCTACACGATTGTCCATGTTATCTCTTACATTTCATATACTTCTCCTTTTATCAACATATATCGCGATGATGAAGGTATGTCCTTCACGACCTTCGTTTGAAGATCATTATATCCAAAGGGAAATAATGCTTCGAAGGACGGAGGGTATTAACATTTAACATTTTGTGTTGTCTTGTTCTTAATTTATAGCACTTGAGAACAAGTCCCCGACATTGGCGCCCACCTCCGGTGAACCCTTTTCGACCACCTTTGGCAAGCACTGACCTTCGTCATGCCGCCAAAGAAAGCTTCAGCACCAGGGACCGCTGCACTGCAGCCACTGGACCCAAACCAAGAAACTCTTTCTCTTCGAGAGGCTCGAAGCCAGAAGAGGAAAGCCACCAGTCCAACACTCCAGGAGGAGGAGTTGGACCAAGAGATCAGGGACATGGAGATCATCCATCAGCAAGTACAACGAAAGAAGGAGAAGATGACGTGACTGGCTGATCTCCAAAGAAAGATCGACGAAGCCACTGAAAAAGTATGTCATCTTGTTGAGAGCACCTAGAGGGGGGGGGGGTGAATAGGTGATCCTGTAAACGTTAAACTTAAGCCACAAAAACTTGATTATGCGTTAGCACAATAATCGCCAAGTGGCTAGAGAGAAGTTCTCGCAAGACACGATAACCACAAGAAAATCAACACAGATAGACACAGTGGTTTATCCCGTGGTTCGGCCAAGTACAAAACTTGCCTACTCCACGTTGTGGCGTCCCAACGGACGAGGGTTGCAATCAACCCCTCTCAAGCGGTCCAAAGACCCACTTGAATACCACGGTGTTTTGCTTTGCTTTTCTTTATCCCGTTTGCGAGGAATCTCCACACTTTGGAGTCTCTCGCCCTTACACTTGAAATTCACAAAGAAGCATGGAGTAAGAAAGGGATAAGCAACGCACACAAGACACAAAATCAGAATGTCAACACGCACACAAGTCGCAACAAGAGCTCGCAACACAACCCGACGAGTTCACAACTCAACTAGAGCTCTAAATGCTATCACGAAGAAACAAATGCGTGGAATCAAAGCCTTGGTGCTTAGGAATGCTTTGAGTGTGCTTGTTGTACTCCTCCATGCGCCTAGGGGTCCCTTTTATAGCCTCAAGGCAGCTAGGAGCCGTTGAGAGCATTGTAGGAAGGCAATTCTTGACTTCTGCCGACTGGCGCACCGGACAGTCCGGTGCACCACCGGACACTGTCCGGTGCGGATTCCCTTCCTTATTTGGCGAAGCCGACCGTTGGAGTTTGAGAGCCGTTGGCGCACCGGACACTGTCTGGTGCACACCGGACAGTCCGGTGCCTCCTTCTAGCCGTTGGCTCGGCCACGTGTCCCGCGCAGATCGCGCGGCCGAGCGTTGGCCCGGTCGACCGTTGGCTCACCGGACACTGTCCGGTGCACACCGGACAGTCCGGTGAATTTTAGCCGTACGCCGCCGTCGAAGTCCCGAGAGCAACGAGTTCGCCAGAGCCAGCCTGGCGCACCGGACACTGTCCGGTGCACCACCGGACAGTCCGGTGCACCCAGACTGAGCAGACTTTGGCTGAACAAAGCCACCTTGTTTCCAACTCAATTTTTCCTGTTTCCAGCACTTAGACACAATACATTAATCCATAAAACAATGTACTAAGTCTAGAAACATACCTTTTAACATGATTTGCACTTTGTCCATCACTTTGCATAGATTAACACAAAAGCACTTGTGTTGGCACTCAATCACCAAAATACTTAGAAATGGCCCAAGGACACATTTCCCTTTCAATCTCCCCCTTTTTGGTGATTTATGACAACACAACATAAAGCAACTAGAACAGGTGCAATATCAATGCAAATGAAAACTCAAAGTTGTTTTGATTCAAATTTGGCATATATGGATCATTCTTTGCCACCACTTGGTTTTGTTTTTACAAATCAACCTCAAATTTCTATCTCTAAGTCAAACACAATTGTAGAGACATAAAGAGAGTTGTTTCAATACAAATTGATCACAGTATCAAAAACTCCCCCTATTTCCCATAATCAACCATTCTCCCCACAAGAGACCATCTTTTGACAAAAAGAGCCAATAAGAGTATTTTGACAAACCAAAAGCTCTATTATACTATTTTCAAAATTTCTCAAGTGGTAGTTGATCCATTTATTGCTTTGGCCTTTATTTTCTCCCCCTTTGGCATCAAACACCAAAACAGGATCAATCTTGGCCCTGGAACCCCATTGCCTCACCAAAATCTTCAAATACGAACACAAAGGCAATAAGAGTACATGAGATGAACTTGAATTAAGTTACCCTCTCATTGGAGTGCGGTGGAAGTCTTTCATGGTCCAAGTCCACCTTTTCCCTTTCAAACCTTCTTTGAGACTAAATTTCGAAAACTCAAGCACATGGTTAGTCTCAAAGGGTCAAGTTGTAGCACAACTCTCCCTAAATATGTGCATCACTTGCAAAAGGACTTGTGAGGTCCGGGGAGTAATTGTACAACTTGAGCACCATAAGTAAGCAACAAAATGCATAAGGAACATGATCAAGGCATAAGTACATGTATGCTATAAATCAATCCAAGTTCCGCGAATCTAAGACATTTAGCTCACTACGTAACCTGCAAAAGGTCTTCTCATCTAAAGGCTTAGTGAAGATATCGGCTAGCTGGTTCTCGGTGCTAACATGAAACACTTTGATATCTCCCTTTTGCTGGTGGTCTCTCAAAAAGTGATGCCGGATGTCAATGTGCTTTGTGCGGCTGTGCTCAACAGGATTTTCCGCTATGCGGATAGCACTCTCATTGTCACATAGGAGTGGGACTTTGCTCAGATTGTAGCCAAAGTCCCGGAGGGTTTGCCTCATCCAAAGTAGTTGCGCGCAACACTGTCCTGCGGCAACATACTCGGCCTCAGCGGTGGATAGAGCAACGGAGGTTTGTTTCTTAAAGTTCCACGACACCAGGGACCTTCCTAAGAATTGGCACGTCCCCGATGTACTCTTCCTATCGACCTTACATCCAGCATAGTCGGAATCTGAGTATCCAATCAAGTCAAAGTTAGACCCCTTTGGATACCAGATCCCGAAGCAAGGCGTAGCGACTAAATATCTAAGAATTCGCTTCACGGCCACCAAGTGACACTCCCTTGGATCGGATTGAAATCTAGCACACATGCATACGCTAAGCATAATATCCAGTCTACTAGCACATAAATAAAGCAACGAACCTATCATTGACCGGTATGGCTTTTGATCAACGGACTTACCTCCTTTGTTGAGGTCAGTGTGTCCGTCGGTTCCCATCGGTGTCTTTGCGGGCTTGGCGTCCTTCATCCCAAACCGCTTTAGCAAGTCTTGCGTGTACTTTGTTTGGGAGATGAAAGTGTCATCCTTGAGTTGCTTCACTTGGAACCCAAGGAAGTAGTTCAACTCGCCCATCATCGACATCTCGAATTTCTGCTTCATCACCCTGCTAAACTCTTCACAAGACTTTTGGTTAGTAGAACCAAATTTGGCATACAAAAAGATCACCATCGCAAGTCTTAGTGAAAAGAGTTGGATCGGCTTTCCCCACCTTGAAACCATTAGCAATTAGAAAGTCTCTAAGGCATTCATACCATGCTCTTGGGGCTTGCTTAAGTCCATAGAGCGCCTTAGAGAGCTTATACACGTGGTCGGGGTACCGTTCGTCCTCGAAGCCAGGGGGTTGCTCCACGTACACCTCCTCCTTGATCGGCCCGTTGAGGAAAGCGCTCTTCACATCCATTTGGTACAACCTGAAGGAATGGTGAGCGGCATATGCTAGCAAAATACGAATGGATTGAAGCCTAGCCACAGGAGCAAAAGTCTCCTCAAAGTCCAAACCTGCGAGTTGGGCATAACCTTTTGCCACAAGTCGAGCCTTGTTCCTCGTCACCACCTCGTGCTCGTCCTGTTTGTCGCGGAACACCCACTTGGTTCCCACAACGTTTTGCTTGGGACGAGGCACCAGTGCCCAAACTTCATTACGCTTGAAGTTGTTGAGCTCCTCCTGCATGGCCAACACCCAGTCCGGATCTAGCAAGGCCTCTTCTACCCTGAAAGGCTCAATAGAAGAGACAAAGGAGCAATGCTCACAAAAATTAACTAATCTAGAACGAGTAGTTACTCCCTTGCTAATATCACCCAAAATTTGGTCGACGGGATGATTCCTTTGAATCGTCGCTCGAACTTGAGTTGGAGGTGCCGGTTGTGCTTCTTCCTCCCTCACATGACCATCTTGTGCTCCCCCTTGATCACACGCCTCCTCCTGATGAACCTGTTCATCGTCTTGAGTTGGGGGACGCACCATTGTTGAGAAAGAAGGTTGATCTTGCTCCAATTGTTCCTGTGGTCGCACATCGCCAATTGCCATGGTGCGCATTGCGGCCGTTGGAACTTCTTCTTCATCTACATCATCAAGATCAACAACTTACTCTCTTGGAGAGCCATTAGTCTCATCAAATACAACGTCGCTAGAGACTTCAACCAAACCCGATGATTTATTGAAGACCCTATACGCCTTTGCATTTGAATCATAACCTAATAAAAACCCTTCTACAACTTTGGGAGCAAATTTAGAATTTCTACCTTTCTTCACAAGAATATAACACTTGCTCCCAAATACACGAAAGTATGAAACATTGGGTTTGTTACCGGTTAGAAGCTCATACGAAGTCTTCTTGAGGAGGCGGTGAAGGTAGACCCTGTTGATGGCGTGACAAGCCGTGTTCACGGCTTCCGACCAGAAGCACTCGGGGGTCTTGAACTCTCCAAGCATCGTCCTCGCCATATCGATGAGCGTCCTGTTCTTCCTCTCTACCACACCATTTTGCTGTGGTGTGTAGGGAGCGGAGAATTCGTGCTTGATCCCTTCCTCCTCAAGGAACTCCTCAAGAAGGCCAAGGGCGAGGCACATCTCGGAAAGGAGTGGGATTCGGATTGCTCCTCTTACAACTCCGACAATGAAGGACTCGCCGCCACCGCCTTCAACAAGTCATCCCTCTTCCCAAACGAGCATCACACGTGCCTCATGGCAAAGGAGAAGAAGGTATGTACTCGGGATACCACTTATGCTTCTTCTAGTGATAGTGAGTCTAGTGATGACGATGAAATAGACTATTCTAGTTTATTCAAAGGTTTAGATAGAATAAAAATTGGCAAAATTAATGAGTTAATTGATGCTTTAAATGATAAGAATAAATTGTTAGAAAAGCAAGAGGATTTGTTGTATGAAGAACATGATAAATTTGTAGAGGCACAAAAATCTCATGCTTTAGAAGTTAAAAGAAATGAAATGCTTTCTTATGAACTATCCACTTGTCATGAGACAATTTCTAGCTTAAAGAGCATAAATGATGATTTGAATGCTAAGTTAGAAAAATCTAGTAAATTAGCATCTTGTGTAGAACATGTTGTAATTTGCACTAGGTGTAAAGATTTTAATGTGGATGCTTGTAGTAAACATCTAGTGTCTATTGCAAAGTTAAATGATGAAGTGGCTAGTCTTAATGCCCAACTTAAGACTAGAAAAAGTGAATTTGATAAATTAAAATTTGCAAGGGATGCCTACACGACTGGTAGACACCCCTCAATTAAGGATGGACTTAGCTTCAAAAGGGAAGCCAAGGACTTAACAAGCCATAAGGCTCCCATCTCCGCCAAGGAGAAAGGGAAGGCCCCTATGGCTAGTAGTGCTAAAAGGAACCATGCTTTCATGTATCATGATAGGAGACATTCTAGGAATGCCTATAGAGGTTATGATGTTTTTAATTCTCATGCCATGTTTACTTCTAGTTCTTCCTATATGCATGATAGAGATATGTCTAGGAGAAATGTTATTCATCATGTGCCTAGAAAGAATATTGTTCATACTCCTAGGAAATTAATGAATGAACCTTCTACCATTTATTATGCTTGCAATGCTTCCTTTGCTATTTGTAAAAAGGATAAAAAAAGTAATTGCTAGGAAGTTAGGGGCCAAATGTAAGGGAGACAAAACTTGCATTTGGGTCCCTAAGACCATTGTCACTAACCTTGTAGGACCCAACAAGAGTTGGGTACCTAAGACCCAAGCCTAAATTTGCCTTGCAGGTTTATGCATCCGGGGGTACAAGCTGGATTATCGACAGCGGATGCACAAACCACATGACGGGGAAAAAGAGGATGTTCTCTTCCTACGTCAAGAACAAGGATCCCCAAGATTCAATAATATTCGGTGATGGGAACCAAGGCAAGGTAAAAGGGTTAGGTAAAATTGCTATTTCATCCGAGCACTCTATTTCTAATATGTTTTTAGTTGAGTCGCTTGGATATAATTTGTTATCTGTTAGTCAAGAACAAGGATCCCCAAGATTCAATAATATTCGGTGATGGGAACCAAGGCAAGGTGAAAGGGTTAGGTAAAATTGCTATTTCATCCGAGCACTCTATTTCTAATGTGTTCTTAGTTGAGTCGCTTGGATATAATTTGTTATCCGTTAGTCAATTATGCAATATGGGATATAATTGTTTATTCACAAATATAGATGTGTCTGTCTTTAGAAGGTGTGATGGTTCATTAGCTTTTAAGGGTGTACTAGACGGCAAACTTTATTTGGTTGATTTTGCAAAAGAAGAGGCCGGTCTAGATGCATGCTTAATTGCTAAAACTTGCATGGGCTGGCTGTGGCATCGCCGCTTAGCACATGTGGGGATGAAGAACCTTCACATGCTTCTAAAGGGAGAACACGTGATAGGTCTAACTAATGTATATTTCGAAAAAGATAGACCTTATGCAGCTTGTCAAGCAGGGAAACAGATGGGAAGCTCTCATCACACCAAAAATGTGATGACCACATCAAGATCTTTGGAGATGCTTCACATGGACCTCTTCGGACCCGTCGCCTATATAAGTATAGGAGGAAGTAAGTATGGTCTTGTTATAGTTGATGATTTTTCCACCCAGCTTATAGTTGATGATTTTTCCACCCAGCCCTTAATGCCTTCGAAGCAATTCTTCACCCAGCTTATCTCTGTATGAAGATACCTTCGGACCAAGGGCCTATTGCTATTCATGGAAGCCAGGAAGCTGCTAGAAGGGCCGAAGGAAGCTGGACTGACTCCAAAGCAATCCATAACATAGATGGAGCTGAAGCTTGTGAACAGTACAAATTCAGAAGGGAGAAAGCAGCTTTAGCAGATCAGCCGAAGCCCATGCTATTGTGTGAGGATATAGCAGAGCAGAAAGTGTTGTTGGGCTCGCAATTATCTGAAGACCAGGAGAAAACCTTGATAAGGTTTTTGTTCAACAACAAAGATGTTTTTGCATGGTCAGCTAATGATCTCTGTGGAGTAAATCGGGATGTTATTGAACATTCGCTCAATGTTGACCCATCCTTCAGACCCCGAAAGCAGAGGCTTCGGAAGATGTCGGATGACAAGGCCGAAGGGGCTCGCAATGAAGTAAAAAGACTCCTCAGTGCAGGAGTTATCAGAGAAGTAAAGTATCTAGAGTGGCTAGCTAACACTGTTATGGTGAAGAAGGCCAATGGCAAGTGGAGAATGTGTATCGATTTCACAGATCTCAACAAGGCTTGTCCGAAGGATGAATTCCCGCTGCCAAGGATAGACTCTTTAGTCGATGCAGCAGCTTCTTCAGAGCTCATGAGTCTCCTGGACTGCTACTCAGGCTATCATCAAATCTGGATGAAGAAGGAAGATGAGCCGAAGACCAGCTTCATAACCCCAAGTGGCACATATTGCTATCTTTGGATGCCTGAGGGGCTCAAAAATGCTGGAGGAAGTTTCAGCAGAATGACTGCGAAGGTCCTCCAGTCCCAGATAGGCAGAAATGTGTTGACTTATGTTGATGACATCATTGTAAAAAGCACGAAGCAGGAAAATCATATTGCTGATTTGCAGGAGACCTTCGCCAGTTTCAGGCAAGCTGGTTTGAAGCTGAATCCAGAAAAATGTGTCTTCGGGGTAAAGAAGGGAAAATTTCTTGGATGCTTGGTTTCAACAAAGGGAATCGAAGCTAATCCAAATAAAATCGAAGCTATACTTCGAATGGAGCCACCAACTACAAGAAAGGGGGCCCAAAGATTGACAGGAAGGCTGGCATCTCTAAACAGATTCATATCCAGATCAGTAGAAAGAAATTTACCATTCTTCGAGGTGCTGAAGTCAGCTGAAGTCTTTCAATGGGGCCCAAGTCAACAAAAAGCCTTCGAAGAGCTGAAGCAATACTTGATAGATCTAACAACATTAACTCCACCAACGCCAGGGGCTCCTTTGTTGTTATATGTGGCAGCTTCGCACTCGGCAGTAAGTGCAGCACTTGTCCAGGAGAAGCTTGATGGACAAGTCAAGAAGCAGGTTCCAGTATATTTTGTATCTGAAGTCCTTAGTGTATCAAAGAAAAATTATACGGAGCTGGAGAAGGTATTATATGCCGTTTTAATGGCATCCAGGAAGCTTCGGCATTATTTTCAGGCATACAATATTATTGTTCCTTCTTCGCAGCCGTTGAAGGATATCATGAGAAATAGAGAAGCCACTGAACGGATTGGAAAATGAGCTGCAGAGCTCAATGAATTTTACATTGATTATGTGCATAGATCCTCGATTCAGTCTCAAGCGTTGGCAGATTTCATTGCCGATTGGACGCCAGGGGCTCAGGACGAAGAAGCAAATAAAGATGCCAAAGTATGGACAGTGTTTTGTGATGGCTCTTGGGGAACTTTCGGAGCAGGAGCAGCAGCTGTGTTGGTCTCACCATCCAAGGTTAAAACTTGTTATGCGGCAAGACTTGATTTCAGCTGTACAAACAATATTACTGAATACGAAGCTCTGCTCCTGGGCCTTCGGAAATTAAAGGCAATGGGAATCAGAAGGGCAATTCTTAAAACTGATTCTCAGGTTGTTTCGGGTCATATCGACAAAAGTTTCAAGGCTAAAGATCCGAAGCTTGAAAAATATCTAGACACGGTCCAAAGGATCGAAGCCTCCTTCGAAGGATTTTCTGTCAAGAATATCCCTCGAGGACAAAATGAGCATGCTGATTTGCTAGCCAAGTCTGCAGCACAGGGGCTACCGTTACCTTCGGATGTGTTCTTCGAAACAATAAAGGCACCTTCAGTGGAGCTCCTTGAAAGAGCAGTCCTCAACATATCTCCTGTTTACAGCGAAGATTGGAGAACTGAAATAATCTCTTACCTTCAGGGTAAGTTCCTTTCAGATGACGAAGCTTACAATAAAAGAATAGAGGCAAGAGCTCGTCCGTATGTCATGATAGAAGGGGAATTATACAAACATGGAGTTTGCGCCCCGCTGCTCAAGTGTTTGTCTAGAACCGAAGGTATAGAGTTAATGAAAGAAATACATGTAGGCCTGTGTGGATCCCACATCGGATCTAGGCCGTTACTTGGAAAAGTTTTCCGCCAAGGGTTTTATTGGCCGAAGGCAGCTTCGGATGCAGCGGAGTTAGTTCAAAAGTGCGAAGGTTGTCAGAAATGTGCAAGAGATCAAAAGCAACCTTCGTCTTTGACACAGCTGATACAACCCATCTGGCCATTGCAAAGGTGGGGCCTTGACTTGTTGGGTCCATTACCACCGGCCCAAGGGAATCTAAAATATGTTATAGTAGCTGTGGAGTATTTTTCTAAATGGATTGAGGCGAAGCCATTAGCCACAATAACTTCGGCCACTGTCCAAAAGTTTTTCTGGCAGAACATTGTCTGTCGCTTCGGAGTACCGAAGGCCATCACTGTAGATAATGGAACGCAGTTCGACTCCGAAGCTTTCAGAAATTTCTGTGATCAAATTGGAACGAAGATCCATTTTGCATCAGTCAGGCATCCGGAGTCAAATGGGCTCGTTGAAAGGGCCAACGGCATTATAATGATAGGAATAATGAAGTTAATCTTCAATCAACCCAGGGGAAAGTGGCCAGATCAGTTAACCAAAGTGGTGTGGAGCCACAATACAACAACATCAAGGTCTACAGGCTTTACTCCATTCAAATTATTATTCGGTGACGAAGCAATAACTCCGGAAGAAGCTAAAGCTGGATCAATAAGAGTAGTAGCTTCGGCAGAATCAGGTCCTGAAGATGCTTGTCTTGTGGAAAAAGATGCCTTAGAAGGGATCAGGCTTCAAGCCGTGGAGAATATCAATAAATACCAAGCTGAAACAATCAAGTGGCGAGATAGAAAGGTCCGATTAAAAAATATTGAGCCGGGTCACTTGGTGCTTCGGAGAGTAGCCAACCCAGATACAGTGGGCAAGCTACAGTTGAAATGGGAAGGACCTTTCTTAGTAGTATCTTCGTCAAGGCCTGGTTCGTACAGATTGAAGGACATGGATGGCAACGAAATTCCAAGATCTTGGAATGCGGATGAGCTTCGGCGATATTATGTATAACTTGATGTAACTTTTTATGTTTTTTCTTTTCTTTTTCATGGCACCCTTTTCCTTTCTAAAGGGGGAGAAAGGTTTTTAATGGGGCCATCATGTGTAATTTTCTTTTTAGTCTTATAAGAGCAAAATCCCCCAAAAAATGTAAATGTAAAAACTGAGAATGCACCATCGAGTGCCGAAACTGAAAAGGTGAAGAAGCTCCAAAGACGTCCCTAAGGGGATGCAGAGCTCACAGCGAAAAGTCAACGCTGATTCCGCCGAAAGTAAAAGGCGAAGAAGCTCCAAAGACGTCCCTGAGGGGATGCAGAGCTTACAGCGAAAAGTCAACGCTGATACCGCCTAAGTAAAAGGCGAAGAAGCTCCAAAGTCGTTCCTAAGGGAATGTAGAGCTGATGTGTGGTTGTTTCTAAGGAAATAATGGCTGAGAGTGTGGCTTCGGACATATGTTTTGGACATTCATTCGCACATTACATTACATCATAGCATTTGCATTCATAAGCATTCATTCATAGCATTTGTGTTCCTAAGTGGTTGCTTCGGCAAAAAGAAGAAGTGGTCTTTTATGCTTCCTTATGTACAAAAAAGAAAAGCTTCGGCAAAAAGAAGAAGTGGTCTTTTATGCTTCGTTGTGTACGAAAAGAAGGGAAGGTGTTTTTTCGCCTTCGGCTCAAAATACTAATTTCGTCCACATCAAAGCGCCTCAATAGAAGGGTAAGAATATATTACAAGGTATGTACAAAGTTCCTTGAGAACAGTTTAATTGTATTTACAAAAGTTGTTACAAAAGTCTCCTGAGTTTTTTCTATAGTATACTCCTACTGATCTTCACTAAGCTTCAGCTTCGGCGACATATTTTAAGCATCATCTTCAGCTTCGTCATCCTACATGAATCAAGGTATCGTGAGTAAAAATCAAGTGTGAAGGAGAAGGTAAGTACAAAGTATGATTTCTTACTGGATCAAGATGACTTCGAGCTTCGTCTCCAGCCTTCTCTCGCCCGCCTTTTGTCCATATCATTTTTATAAATCTATTTGAGATGCTTCGGGCGAGGTCAGGAATATCGTCCAGAATTGATGGAGACAGGGTGAAGTTGGGCCTGTTGACGATTTTTCCATGCTCGCAGCCGGCCTTCAGGAATGCTGCAGCGGTACCCCGAGAAGCTACCCAGGCACAGAAGTCACCGTGCCCGGCTATAACTTCGTCAAGTTCTTCAATTTCAGCTTCAATATGATCGAAGGCTTTTGGTAAATTTTCAGCTGAAGGGTTAAACTTCCCGCTGCTGGCTCCAATTGAGTAAAAGACCTTTTTTAATTGTTCAATACAGTTATTGCTAAATTTCAAGCACTTGTCTTGAAGGCTTGTTAATGATTTCTTCAAGTCTGAGTTGGTCTGGACTTCGGCTTCAAGTTTCGAATTAAGCTCTAGCTTCTCCTGTTCAAATTGTTTTGATTGGCAGATAAGCTTCGAATTCAATTCTGATACTTTAGCTTCAGTCTCTGCCAGCAAGCCTTCGGTTGATTGGAGTTCGAAGTCTTTCTTTTCAATAATAGCTGATTGTTCTTTTATCTTGCTCTCTAAATTTTCAATTATAGCTTCGTGTTTTTTATCTTCTAAATCTTGCTGCATCTTCAAAGCTTTGCTTAGTAGCATGCTCTGCAAATAAACAACCTTCGTCAGGAATATTTCCATTATTAAAAAACAATAGGAGTCAGAGAGAAAGTTGTTTACCTTGAAATTGGAATAAAATAAGCTGCCGACGATATGTTGTCGTCGGTAGCGGCTGATATCTGTCTCTAGCTTCGGAAAACCGATACTCTTTGTTAGAGTACCGATGACCTTAGCTCCAGTTTGATCTCGGATGCAGCCTAGTTTTTCATCATCCACACCTCCGAAAAGAAGAGCTCCTGGCCTATGTCCGCAAGATTTGGCATAGTCTTTAAGCTCTTCTATTTCGTCCTTCGACAGATTTTGCCCAACTAAATTTTGAAATATGTAGGCTTCGTCTTCCGAAGAGTCTTCGACTATTTCTTTTCCTTTTCCAGGCACTGTGGCCGTGGTTTCTTCAGCAGCAGTGGCAGCTTCTTCTGCGGCCATGTCTAGTAAAATTTTGTCGATGTCTTCAATGGTAGTTTCTAAGTTCAAATCTTCGGCTGAAGCGGCTTCGGTAGCCGCGACCTCCGAAGGTGCGACTTCGGCATTTGTTGTGCCCTCAACAGCTGGCGTTTTTTGAATTGACGCCCTCGGTGGCGTCTTGTCAATAACTTCGGTCACTGCAATAATTCTCTGCCTCTTTGTTTTGGTTATCTTCGTTTTTTCCGGCTCTTCCACCTTTCGAAAAAGCTTCGTCAGTTGAGGCCTTAATGGACTTAGCTTCGTGGGCAGGGTTTCAGTCATTACCTTTAAGATTTCCTCCACGTCGCTAGAAGAAGGTGGTGCAGGAGTCCCCTCTTCATCGGATAATTTTCGCTTTGGAGTTGATATTTTTCTCTTCTTTGGAATTTTCTTCTCTTTTGCTGGTTCTTCTTCCTCTTTGTTCAAACTTTCGGCCACTCTTTTTCTTTTTTGGCCCTCAGCACCCTTGTTCAACCGTTCATAGTCAGGGTACTCGAAACCCAGGGCATCAAATACTCGGTTCAACCTTCGCTTCGGTCGGGTGCCGAAGGCCGCGGTCATCAGTTGATCTTCTTTTTTCGAATAATTCCCAAGAATTTCATTACACATTACCTCGACTGTGTCCAGCCACTCTTTGCAAGGCTTTTTAAAGTATTTTTTGAATTTGAAATGGTAAGGAAGCCGGACAAGTTCCCCCTTCTTCTTCTCTCCCTCTAGCTTTGGCATCTCCCATTCTTTTAGAATAGGGAAAACTCTGAACGCCAATAACTCTTGCACCAGATCCCTGGTACCGATATGCTCTGAAATAATTTCAAACTCACCCAGTGCAGTCCAGGTGGGACCTTCTAATTTCATGTGGCATCGCGGCCTTGTCTCTCCGAAGATTAGTTCAAGGGGGCTTTGTACCAACTTTTCTTCATCTTCGTCAACCTTCACGTAAAACCACTCAGATTTCCAGCCTGCTGGCCATTTGCTTCGGTAGCTGATAACAGGACACTTTGTTGTCTTCCGGTAGGCAAAATTGTAGCAACCGAAGTTATCATGTAGCCCATCTTTTCTGGCCTTCGTTTGGTAATGTAATTCATGAACTCGACAGAAACTGTCGGCAAACGGCTCCATTGCTTGGCTTCGGAGGGCCCAGATATAAACATTAAGCCTAACGATAGCGTTAGGAGTCAATTGATGAAAGTAAATACCAAACTTTTTCAATACATCTGCAATAATTCCATGAAGAGGGAATCTCAGCCCAGCCTTTAAAAAACTCTTGAAAATGACAATCTCGTCCTTCTCTGGCTTCGGGGTAGTTTCTTCTCCCCCGAAGCGAAGTAGCTTCTTCTGATTTTCTCTGAAATAACCTGCCTTCACCATCTTGGAGAGATCAGCCTTTGAAATGGTCGACTTTCCGAAGTCTAAGTGGCTGGGTTTGCTGGGCATGGCAATACGGTAGTCATCTTCGGGGTCAGTTCCTTCAATGTTCTCTTCTCCTCCTTCGGCAGTTGTCGGGTCTGCTTCGGCGGCGGGCGTTTCTTCTGCGGTTACTAGCCCGGATCGTTGCATTGCTTCGGAGATAGGAACAGTCTCCGAACCTTCAGCTTCGTCTCCTTCACGTTCAACTCTGGCAGTAGATCGCACTCTGGCCATTTGATTCTGAGTTTGGGGAAGTTAAACACTTTTTTCTTTTTCCTTTTCTCCCGAAGCCTTTCTTTCTGACGAAGCAGACTTCGAGATGGACCTTCGTTCGATTCTAAGAATCAAGCTTCGGCTATAGTTAAAAATTTTGGCAGCAAAACAGTACAAATAGCAATGAATGCTGTGGTAACTTCACACCTACTCGTCTGTTTATATAGTGCTGCAGGTAAGAAGGCGAAGCGGCATGATTTTTTACACCAGGCGGGCAGTCACTTGTACTCGCTGCGCAGTGCACCGCAAAGGTCAAACAGTAACTCTGCAAGGTGGGTCCGACACGAGCTCGGAAATTGAATCGTTTCTCGGCAACGAGCTCAGGGAAGGTGTTTTTTGGACCTTCGGCTTCCCGAAGCTTAAGAGGCTTTTTTCACGGATCAAGCTCGTTACGAAAAACGATCTAGCGCCGCGAAAGGGGCTACTGTTGGGGCCATGCTTCGTTGCGCTGAAGGTCTTACACGAAGAAGCAGCTTCGGCTGAAGTTGTCCCCAGGAGATGGCCGAAGGTCCCTTTTTATGGAGCTTCGGCATTACAAACCGACATAGAGATAGAATGACCTTTTTATCCATAGAGGTCTGAGTCAATGTTGTAAACTTTTGTAAGGGGCATAATTGTAATTCGTCACAGGCTGTGTCCTGTGTCTATAAATAGATGAACAGTATCCCTGTACTGTTCACGCGAACTTGACATTTGCTTTCGCATCACACCTGTATTTTTGCCTTCTTCAGGACCGAAGGTACATTTGTAATTTGAAGTCATTTATATTCATTCATGATAATAAAAATGGAGATGATTCTATGATAATAGTTAAATGTTTATTTTATACCTCATGATTCGTATGAACACTTCGTTGCTTATTATTATACTCACGAAGGTACGTCCTTCGTAACCTTCGTCCGAAATTCTTTATATCCTGAAGGGATATAATGTTTTGGAGGACGAAGGACTTTAACACTTAACATCTTCTATGTTGCCTTGTTCTTAACTCTTAGCATTTGGGAACAAGCCCCCAACAACCCCTATATCCCACTACCGCGCCACGTCAGCACACTCTCTCCCTCTATATCTCCTCCCTCTGCAGCGGTCCCCCCTATACCATTCCGTTATACCCTACTACAACTATAAAATATCAATTTCCATACACATTCATCATCTATTAATATTTTTCTACCACTGATAAATACCGGCGTGCACAAATATCAAGACAAGGGGGCCGTTTGGCGCGCCCCTTATCTGGAGGCCGGCTGGGCATTCCCCCACTACTGTAGCACATGTAGGGGGCACCGTTGAAGTGGATACCGATGCTCTGTAGCCTCCAAATTCGGTACTGTGCAATGGGAGGGGGCACGGTCTCACGTCGTTGATCTCGTAGAAGCTGTTGTCGGGGTCGGCGAGGGCCTTTGGATCGAGGGGCTCGTCCTGGTCGATGTCGGCCACGCTCTGGCGCCGCCGCCGTCGGGACTGACATTTGAGCGTTGTCTGGAATGGATCCTGCGTTTGCCCCTTGGGTTTAATAACGTGTCATGTTGGGGGTTCGTGATGAGTGGGGAAACTGCAGCCTTTTCAGGGCCATCAGCTTCAATTTTGCTGTTTAGATAAATGGTCGGACAGAGGAAAATAGAATAGAAATGTAAGGGTCCCTCAGTACCTGCGGTTCAAGGAACAACTTGTGGAAGAAGGGTATGAATTCTTATATTCACCAATGAAGATGATCCTTTTGGTACTATTACAGGAGCAGCAACAATAATAATCAATGGCACCTAAACATTTTCTTATCCTCTAGGTTCATGTATTTCATGTTTACTAATCATTCCTATTTTAGCTTTAAGGTTAAGGGTGGGAGAACTTACCATCAGAGAGTTCTAGAGATACTTGACCAATTGGAAAAAGTATGTATGCTCCTAACTTTTCTATTTGAGCATATTTATATATTGGGCTGCTTGTTGGAACTAATTTTGTGCGCTCCGAACTTCTGAAAAATCTTTTGCATACCCGTTTGATGATTATGTTCTGATTAAGAAATGGTGTCTAAGCACCAAAAATGAAGCACCCCGACTCCAACAACTGAAAATTGATATCAAGGTCTTTCTGTTTGATCCTATTCACTGAGAATATGATGTACCCATTCACATTTTTTGCTTTCCCATATATTTTTCTAGCTTTCAATAGGATCCGTGTGAACCCAATCCACTATCATTTCTGCTTAAGTTGTCTCCCTAAAATGAAAGAAGTATAGGCATTGACTTAGGAAGCATGAAGAGGTAAAAAGAAAATTAAACAAATCCTGACTATAGCACACATTCACGCCAAAGACCTTAAACTGCTTCATGTTTAAGCCCATTTCCCAGTGTGTGAATGGTGTTGTTGATTGTCGGGGACCATAATTAGGGGTACCCTCAAGACGCCTAATTCTCAGCTGGTAACCCCCATCAGCATAAAGCTGCAAAGGCCTGATGGGTTTGATTAAGTCAGGGATCAGTCCATACGAGTGACTTGACCTCGCCACGCCCGAGCCTAGCCTCGGGCGAGGGCAGCCGACCCTAAGATGACTCCGTCTCGCCTGAGGTCTCCTCTTTCACGGCAGACGCATCTCCGGCTCGCCCTAGGCCCCGCCTCCGATAAGGAGAAACCCTGACTAAATCACCGCACCAACCGACCGAGTCACCGGGGCGTTTAACGCAAAAGGTAAGACCGACGGGCAACCAGACTCCGCCAGTGGTGCCATAGGAGACTCCGCCCGACCCAGGGCTCGGACTCGGGCCAAGGCCCCGGAAGACGGCGAACTCCGCTCCGCCCGACCCAGGGCTCGGACTCGGGCCAAGGCCCCGGAAGACGGCGAACTCCGCTCCGCCCGACCCAGGGCTCGGACTCGGGCTAAGGCCCCGGAAGACGGCGAACTCCGCTCCGCCCGACCCAGGGCTCGGACTCGGGCCAAGGCCCCGGAAGACGGCGAACTCCGCTCCGCCCGACCCAGGGCTCGGACTCGGGCTAAGGCCCCGGAAGACGGCGAACTCCGCTCCGCCCGACCCAGGGCTCGGACTCAGGCTAAGGCCTCGGAAGACGGCGAACTCCGCTCCGCCCGACCCAGGGCTCGGACTCGGGCTAAGGCCCCGGAAGACGGCGACCTCCGCCTCGCCCGACCCAGGGCTCGGACTCCGCTTCGGCCTCTGCCGAATAACCTCCGCCTCGCCCGACCCCGGGCTCGGACTCTGTCTCTGTCTTGCAGGACGGACTCGGCCTCAGCCTCGGAGGAGCCTCCACGACGCCCGACCTAGGACACGAGACCGCCACGTCAACAGAAAGCGTCATCATCACCCTGCCCTGAGCCGACTTGGGTCGCAGAGAACAAGACCGGCGTCCCATCTGGCCAGCTATGCCAGATAGGCCATGATGGCGCCCCGCTAGATCATGACGACGGCGGCTCCCAGCTCCCTTACGAAAGCAGGAGAACGTCAGCAAGGACCCAGCCACCTCGACAGCTGTCCCCCCGTCCGGCTCCGTTACTCCTCCAACAGCCACGACGCCACACCAACAGGGTGCCACGATCTCTCCGGCTGCCACCTGGGCATGTACATAGGGCGCTAGCTCTCCCTCGCTAGACACGTAGCACCTTGCTACACCCCCGTCTTGTACACCTGGACCCTCTCCTTGCGACTATAAAAGGAAGGGCCAGGGCCTTCTTAGAGAAGGTTGGCCTCACGGGGACGAAAGGCAGAGGCAGGCGCTCTCTCGGGGCCGCTCTCTCCCTTCACCTCGTGCGGACGCTTGTAACCCCCTACTGCAAGCGCACCCGACCTGGGCGCGGGACGAACACGAAGGCCGCGGGAATTTCTCCGACTCCCCCACGACCCGGCTCCGGCCACCGACTCTCTCTCTCTCTCCCTGTTCCCCCCTTCGCGCTCGCTCCACGCGCTCGACCCATCTGGGCTGGGGCACGCGGCACTCTCACTCGTCGGCTCGGGGACCCCCCGGTCTCGGAACGCCGACAGTTGGCGCGCCAGGTAGGGGAAGGCTGCGTGTTGACGTTCGATTTCCCGTCAAGCTCCAGATGGGCAGTCTCCAACAACCTCTTCAACCCGGGACGGTGCTCCGTTTCGGGAACCTCGAGTTCATGTCTCTCGATGGCGACTACGACATGATACTCCTTCCACCGCCGCGCGACGACGACATTGGTGGCGGACAGCCCGCCCGCCGGCGGCGGAGTCGACGACGTCTTTCCCGCGTTGGGGAAGGACAACGTTCGAGCTCGCCCCATCCTCTCCCTCGCCATCGGAGGAGGAGGAGGCGGGGCAACCGGGGCCGAGCGGGAGGCCGCGCTCCGACGGCTGTCGAGCAAGTCGACATCCCTGGCGCCCCAGCGGAGGACACGCCAAGCGTCGCCCTCGCGTTCGAGGCAAACGCGAGCGCCATCCCCCCGCAACACTTCGACCCCGAGCAAGTGGACGACGCCAGCGCGCTCACGGAGGGCATGCAGGACGTCGCCCTCGTACCCAAGACGACGGCGCGGTCAGCCCCCGACACGACTTCATCGCTCCTCGTCGGCAAAAAGGTAACGACTGCTCCCCGTCTTTCGTTATTTCGACTTGGCCTCAGCCCGCCTGGCGACTTCGCTTTGGCGGGCGCTCACATTGAGGCGAGTGCAACCTCTCTGGGGTTTCCTGTGCGGTCGCCTTGGGACCGATTGACGGGTGTCTCGACCTACGGACCCTCTGGGTCCGAGGAAGACGACGACCCCAGCATCTGCTGGGATTTCTCCGGATCTGGCAACCCTAGTGCCATGCGGGACTTCATGACCGCATGTGACTACTGCCTCTCCGACTGTTCCGACGGCAGCCGCAGCCTTGGCGACAAGGACTGCGGCCCGAGTCGCGAATGTTTCCACATCGAGCTAGGGGATCCCTCCGGAGGCGGCTGTCTCGGCATGCCGGAGGATGGTGATCCCCCTAGGCCAGCGCCTCGCGCCGACATCCTGCGGGAGCTAGCTGTGGTCCCCGTTCCGGCGGGGGGTCGCGACCCACAGCTCGAGCAAGTCCGCGGGGCGCAGGCCGGGTTCGATGAAGGAGCAGGAGCGCTCGAGGCAATCCGCCAGAACATCGGGCAGGTATGGGCGAGCCAACCCCCGGCCGGAGGAATACGTCACCTGCCCCAAGGTCTCCAGCACCGCATCGCCAACGATGCCAGGGACAAACCGCCACCCGCATCCGGCGGGACTGGCCAGGACCTGGTCGCTGCAGCAATGCTCCTCCGCGCGATGCCGGAGTCATCAACCACCGAGGGTCGGCGAATCCAGGGAGAACTCAAGCATCTCCTGGAAGGCGCTGCGGCCCGGCGGGCCGAGAGCTCTGCCTCCCGCAGGCAGGGATACCCCTCGGAACCTCGTGCCGCGACTTCCCGACTCACGCGGGAAGCCTCGGCCTTCACCGGGCGCACGCGCAACACCGCGCCTGCGGCCCCGGGCCACCTCGGCGTCGAGCACCCTCATCGCGACCGTCGGGCACGCCTCTACGAAAGGGTGCGCCGAGGCTACCACCCCAGGCGTGGGGGACGTTACGACAGCGGGGAGGATCGAAGTCCCTCGCCCGAACCACCCGGTCCGCAGGTCTTTAGCCGAGCCATTCGGCGGGCGCCGTTTCCGCCCCGATTCCGACCCCCGACTACTATCACGAAGTACTCGGGGGAAACGAGACCGGAATTGTGGCTTGCGGATTACCGCCTGGCCTGTCAGCTGGGTGGGACGGACGATGACAACCTCATCATCCGGAACCTCCCCCTGTTTCTCTCCGACACCGCTCGTGCCTGGTTGGAGCACCTGCCCCCGGGGCAGATTTCCAACTGGGAGGATTTGGTCCAGGCTTTCGCCGGGAACTTCCAGGGCACGTACGTGCGCCCCGGGAATTCCTGGGACCTCCGAAGCTGCCGGCAACTGCCGGGAGAGTCCCTTCGGGACTACATCCGGCGGTTCTCGAAGCAACGCACCGAGCTGCCCAACATCACCGACTCCGATGTCATCGGCGCGTTCCTCGCCGGCACCACCTGCCGCGACCTGGTGAGTAAGCTGGGTCGCAAGACCCCCACCAGGGCAAGCGAGCTGATGGACATCGCCACCAAGTTCGCCTCCGGCCAGGAGGCGGTAGAGGCCATCTTCCGAAAGGACAAGCAGCCCCAGGGCCGCCCGTCGGAAGATGCTCCCGAGGCGTCCACTCCGCGCGGCGCCAAGAAGAGAGGCAGGAGGAAGTCGCAAGCGAAGCGCGACGTTCCCGATGCAGACCTTGTCGCCGCCGCCGAGCGTAAGAACCCTCGGAAGCCCCCCGGAGGTGCTAACCTTTTCGACAAGGCACTCAAGGAGACGTGCCCCTACCATCAGGGGCCCGTCAAGCACACCCTCGAAGAGTGCGTCATGCTTCGGCGTCACTTCCATCGGGCCGGGCCACCCGCAGAGGGTGGCAGGGCTCACGACGACGACAAAAGGGAGGATCGCCAAGCAGGAGAGTTCCTAGAGGTCCGCGATTGCTTCATGATCTACGGAGGGCATGCGGCAAATGCCTCGGCTCGGCATCGTAAGCAAGAGCGTCGGGAGGTCTGCTCAGTGAAGGTGGCGGCGCCAGTCTATCTAGACTGGTCCGACAAGCCCATCACCTTCGACCGAGACGACCACCCCGACCACGTGCCGAGCCCGGGGAAGTACCCGCTCGTCGTCGATCCTGTCATCGGCGACGTCAGGCTCACCAAGGTCCTGATGGATGGAGGCAGCTGCCTCAACATCATCTACGCCGAGACCCTCAGGCTCCTGCGCGTCGACCTGTCGTCTGTCCGAGCAGGCGCTGCGCCCTTCCACGGGATCATTCCCGGGAAGCGCGTCCAGCCCCTCGGACAGCTCGACCTCCCTGTCTGCTTCGGAACACCCTCCAACTTCCGAAGGGAGACATTGACGTTCGAGGTGGTCGGGTTCCGAGGAACCTACCACGCAGTGTTGGGAAGGCCATGCTACGCGAAGTTCATGGCCATCCCCAACTACACCTACCTAAAGCTCAAGATGCCGGGCCCCAACGGGGTCATCACCGTCGGCCCCACGTACAAACACGCCTTCGAATGCGATGTGGAGTGCGTGGAGTACGCCGAGGCCCTCGCCGAGTCCGAGGCCCTCATTGCCGACCTAGAAAGCCTCTCCCGAGAGGTGCCGGACGTGAAGCGGCATGCCGGCAACTTCGAGCCAGCAGAGACGGTTAAGGCCGTCCCTCTCGACCCCAGTGGCGACACCTCCAAGCAGATTCGGATCGGTTCCGGGCTCGACCCCAAATAGGAAACAGTGCTCGTCGACTTTCTCCGCGCAAACGCCGACGTTTTCGCGTGGAGTCCCTCGGACATGCCCGGCATACCGAGGGAAGTCGCCGAGCACTCGCTGGATATTCGGGCCGGAGCCCGACCGGTCAGACAACCTCTGCGCCGGTTCGACGAGGAAAGGCGCAGGGTGATAGGCGAGGAGGTCCACAAGCTGATGGCAGCAGGGTTTATCAAAGAGGTATTCCATCCCGAATGGCTTGCCAACCCTGTGCTTGTGAGGAAAAAAGGGGGGAAGTGGCGGATGTGTGTAGACTACACTGGTCTCAACAAAGCATGTCCGAAGGTCCCCTACCCTCTACCTCGCATCGATCAAATCGTGGACTCCACTGCAGGGTGCGAAACCCTGTCTTTCCTTGATGCTTACTCAGGGTATCATCAAATCAAGATGAAAGAGTCCGACCAGCTCGCGACTTCTTTCATCACGCCCTTCGGCATGTATTGTTACATCACAATGCCGTTCGGTTTGAGGAACGCGGGTGCAACGTACCAGCGGTGCATGAACCATGTGTTCGGCGAACACATTGGTCGCACGGTCGAGGCCTATGTCGATGACATCGTAGTCAAGACGAGGAAAGCCTCCGACCTTCTCTCCGACCTCGAACTGACATTCCGGTGTCTCAAGGCGAAGGGCGTCAAGCTCAATCCCGAGAAGTGCGTCTTCGGGGTGCCCCGAGGCATGCTCTTGGGATTCATCGTCTCCGAGCGGGGCATCGAAGCCAACCCGGAGAAGATCGCAGCGATCACAAACATGGGGCCCATCAAAGACTTAAAAGGCGTACAGAGGGTCATGGGATGCCTCGCGGCCTTGAGCCGTTTCATCTCGCGCCTCGGCGAAAGAGGCCTGCCCCTGTACCGCCTCTTAAGGAAGGTCGAGTGCTTCACTTGGACTCCCGAGGCCGAGGAAGCCCTCGGGAGCCTGAAGGCACTCCTCACACAGGCGCCCATCTTGGTACCCCCAACTGATGGAGAAACCCTCCTGGTCTACGTCGCCGCAACCACTCAGGTGGTCAGCGCCGCGATCGTGGTCGAAAGGCAGGAAGAGGGGCATGCTTTGCCCGTCCAGAGGCCAGTTTACTTCGTCAGCGAAGTGCTGTCCGAGACCAAGATCCGCTACCCACAAGTCCAGAAGCTGCTATATGCAGTGATCCTGACGAGGCGAAAGCTGCGACATTACTTCGAGTCTCATCCGGTGACTGTGGTGTCATCCTTCCCCCTGGGGGAGATCATCCGGTGCCGAGAAGCCTCGGGACGGATCGCGAAGTGGGCGGTGGAAATCATGGGCGAGGCAATCTCGTTCGCCCCTCGGAAGGCCATCAAGTCCCAGGTACTGGCGGATTTCGTAGCCGAATGGGTCGATACCCAGTTGCCAACGGCTCCGATCCAGCCAGAGCTCTGGACCATGTTTTTCGACGGGTCGCTGATGAAGACGGGAGCTGGCGCGGGCCTGCTTTTCGTCTCGCCCCTCGGAAAACACCTGCGCTATGTGCTCCGCCTCCATTTCCCGGCGTCCAACAATGTGGCTGAGTACGAGGCCCTGATCAACGGGTTGCGAATCGCCATCGAACTAGGGGTTCGACGCCTCGACGCGCGCGGCGACTCGCAGCTCGTCATCGACCAAGTCATGAAGAACTCCCACTGCCGCGACCCGAAGATGGAGGCCTACTGTGAAGAGGTTCGACGCCTGGAGGACAAGTTCTACGGGCTCGAACTTAACCACATCGCCCGGCGCTACAACGAGACTGCGGACGAGCTGGCGAAGATAGCCTCGGGGCGGACAACGGTTCCCCCGGACGTCTTCGCCCGGGATCTGCACCAACCCTCCGTCAAGATAGGCGACGCGCCCGAGCCCGAGGCACCCTCGGCCTCGTCCGAGGTAACCTCGGCCCATCCCGAGCCGTCCTCGGCTCAATCCGAGGAACCCTCGGAGCCCGAGGGCGAAGCGCTGCACGTCGAGGGGGAGCAGAACGGGGTCGTGCCAGATCAAGACTGGAAGACCCCGTACCTGCAATATCTCCGCCGAGGAGAACTGCCCCTCGACCGAGCCGAGGCTCGGCGGGTAGCGCGACGCGCGAAATCGTTCGTCCTGCTGGGCGATGAGAAGGAGCTCTACCACCGCAGCCCCTCGGGCATCCTCCAGCGATGCATCACCATCGCCGAGGGTCAGGACCTCCTGCAGGAAATACACTCGGGGGCTTGCGGTCATCATGCAGCACCTCGAACCCTCGTTGGGAATGCTTTCCGCCAAGGCTTCTACTGGCCAACGGCGGTGGCTGACGCCACTAGGATTGTCCGTGCCTGCGAAGGGTGCCAATTCTATGCGAAGCAGACCCACCTGCCCGCTCAGGCTCTGCAGACGATACCCATCACCTGGCCCTTCGCTGTGTGGGGTCTGGACCTCGTCGGCCCACTGCAGAAGGCGCCCGGGGGCTACACGCACCTGCTGGTCGCCATCAACAAATTCTCCAAGTGGATCGAGGTCCGACCCCTAAACAGCATCAGGTCCGAGCAGGCGGTGGCGTTCTTCACCAACATCATCCATCGCTTCGGGGTCCCGAACTCCATCATCACCGACAATGGCACCCAGTTCACTGGCAAAAAATTCTTGGATTTTTGCGAGGATCACAACATCCGGGTGGACTGGGCCGCCGTAGCTCACCCCATGTCGAATGGGCAAGTGGAACGTGCCAATGGCATGATTCTACAAGGGCTCAAGCCTCGGATCTACAACGACCTCAACAAATTCGGCAAGCGGTGGATGAGGGAACTCCCTTCGGTGGTTTGGAGCCTGAGGACGACTCCAAGCCGAGCCACGGGTTTCACGCCGTTCTTCCTGGTCTACGGGGCCGAGGCAATCCTGCCCACGGACCTGGAATACGGTTCCCCGAGGACGAGGGCTTACAACGAAGAAAGCAACCAAGCCAGCCGAGAAGACTCGCTGGACCAGCTGGACGAGGCTCGGGACAGGGCCTTGCTACACTCGGCACGGTATCAGCAGTCCCTGCGACGCTACCACGCCCGAGGGGTCCGACCCCGAGATCTCCAGGTGGGCGATCTGGTGCTTCGGCTGCGGCAAGACGCCCGAGGGAGGCATAAGCTAACGCCCCCCTGGGAGGGGCCGTTCATCATCGCCAAAGTTCTGAAGCCCGGAACGTACAAGCTGGCCAACAGTCAAGGCGAGGTCTACGGCAACGCTTGGAACATCCAACAGCTACGTCGCTTCTATCCTTAAGATGTTTCCAAGTTGTTCATATACCCCGTACCCGCGCAAAGTTTAGTCAACAAGGAAGGGTCGGCCTCGCCTCGGCAGAGCCCGACCCTCCCTCGGGGGCTAAAAGGGGGTTAACCCCCTCTGCGTCAAAATTTTCCTCGAACAAAAAACCTCTTTCACCAGAACATCTTTCGTGCTTTTTGACTACTTCGGAAAGTGGGTCCTGGAAACGACGGGGTGCACGTAAGCAGTCAAGGCTGACCGAGCCGAGGGACTCCTACGCCTCCGGGATACGGATACCTCACTCATCACCTTCTGCGATAAGTAACTCGCGCTCGGATAAAGTGACTCCGCGGATCGAATGAGTCTTTACGTACGGAAGCTCTTCTGTTGAAGCAGGTTCTTCGAGCCTTCTCGACCGAGTCGGTGACAGGGCCTCATGGATGGGTAAAAGTACGCGTAAGCGGCGAGGCCGACCGAGCCGAGGGACTCCCACGCCTCCGGGATACGGATACCTCACTCATCACCTCCCGCGAGAAGCGACTCTTGCTCGCACTAACATCCCTGCTACCGACAAAAAGTCCAGATACTCGAAACGAGAGGAAAAGAGACACAGCTTTACAACGCAACAAGGGTGTGTGTTCTGGCCTCAACGGCCACACAAGGCCCACGCTACAAGACGACTTGACCCTGCAGGCGCGGATCTTGACGATGGAAGAGGGCGACGACACCCTCGGCACCAACAGCACCTTCGGCAAGGCCCGACCTAGCCTCGGGCGGCGACGCGGTCCGAGGGCCTCCGATCCGAAGGACGACGTCGTCACCGCGCTCGAGCATTCTCTGCCAGAGACTTCCCCGAGAACCCGGCCCGAGCAGACGGCTCGGCCGGCCACCTCCGGGGCCTCGGCCGACCACCTTCCGAGGGCGCCAGCTCGGTCCGAGGCCTCGGCTAATCAGCTCCGACGTCGATCCTGCCGACAGACAACTCGGCTAGGCTCCGGCCGACCAGGTTCCATTTCCGAGCCAACAACGCCTCTGCTTGTGCTGATGTCGCTACCCCTGGCCTCGGCTCGTCGAAGAGCGGCCGAGGGGTCTCTTTAACTAAGCTAGAGGAGCCTCGGACAACAGGTCCGACCGAGCCGAGGGATTCCTACGCCTCCGGGATACGGATACCTCACTCGTCACCTGGACACGGGGCGACTCATACTTGGTGAAGCGATTCAGACAATCGACAGGCAAGTCTTATTGCTCAGAAATGAGGAAAAAAACACGGCTCTGTGCCGGAGTTACATACATGTTCAGGCCCCGAAAGCCGAAAATGAACAAAAAACCCGGCATTCGAAGTGCCATTACAAACGGAACTCCGGTTCCCCCCCCCCCCCCCCCCGCAGGTACGAACAACCCCACTCGATAGGGGCGGGCCTGCGGGGCAGCGGAAAGACTCTCACCCCCCGAGGACGAGAGCCAGCCATTCAGGCCGGGAGACGGAGACCCAGGGCTACTGACGGAGTTGGCAATCTCATCAGTAGAGAAGCCAGTTCCGTCCGCCGACGCCTCGGGACCCCCCACTTCCGGCATGGCTAGAGGAAGTCTCCGTGATGCTGGAGGATGCCGTTCTCACCCCAGGAACACGGGGAAGAAGAGGGCAACCGACCCACACGGAGACAGCTCCCTGGCTCGCCTCGTCCTCCCTCTTGGCCTGGTGATGAAAATCCTTGAGGCCAAGGGAGGGGCAGAGACCGCAGCCCGGCTCGCTTTCCCCCACCATCAAGCCGGAGGTCGCCCTCTTGGGCGATCGCCGGTGGAGGGGTGCAGCCGGGCTGCATGATGAAAATCCTTGAAGCCGAACGATGGCTGAAAGGTACCAACTCCCACAGAGTTGCGTCCCTCCGGCGATGGAGCGAAAAGACGGCGGTTTCCCCCATCCGGGGGCTCGGAAGATGGAAAGACACAATGCATAAGGGAGGTAGGAGACATGGTCACCTCGCGAAGAGGGTCGCCCTCCTTTTAAAGGCAACTCCCCTTGCTTGCGCCCTCAACCGTCACGGGCGGAGTTTTCTCCAACACGCCTCCAAAGTCCTCCCCTGCGACGCGGGGGCTGGGGCCCGCCTGTCATGCAGACCGACTCCAAGCAGAGAAAGCCGAACCGCCGCGCACGACGCACGCAACCGCCCAGCGGTTACAAGTAACCCTCCACTTTTGCCCAGACCAACGGGCAAAAGGGGCGAGCGGCCATGCAGGCGGCATGCAACCGCGCCAAGTGGACGCGCCTCTCCGACTCCTGACAGGCCAGCGCGACGGCTCAAGCCCACGCGTCGTTCAACTGGCGCGCCGGGCGCTGCATGCGAACCGCCGCGCCTCTCGCTCCACCACCGCACCTCCTCGATTGCGGAACCGATACCGCGACTCGAGGCCGCCCAGCCTGCGATCCAGCGGCGCCAGCCTGGCGCAGCGGTCAAACGCGGTCAAAAATGGGCCGGCAGTGATGACGGTGGCAGGCGCGCGAGGGCAGCAGTCACGCCATCGGCCAGGCTCACGTCCCATCCGGAGGCAGCAAGAGAACCCCCTCTCACGGCGTGAAGACGACGCGTCCGTGACCCGTACCTCGAACGGCTCGCGCACGCGCAACGGCAACCTCACCAACTACTCACCCCGGCGCATTAACTCCGCGGCTCGACGGACAGCGCTACGAGCGGGAGCGGCTGGTGACGTTTCGCCTTCGCCAAAACGACCACGCCGAAAAAGGTACGCCACGACGTTCAATTTCGAACCCATTTCCCTTTTCCTTCTTTCTCTATCTCTTGCAACAGGGACCGAGAAGGGGGATAACCCCAAAGGGATCCTTCCCCGTGAAGGAACTAGGCTCCGAGCCTCCCTACTGATCAGGGGTTCGAAGGCTGGCCCCCCGAAGGGTTCAACAGCCGCCTCAGATCGCGTGGGCCCGACACCCACTACTGGTCAGGGGTTCGAAGGTCGGCCCCCGAAAGGTTCCACGACCGCCTCAGGCTACTCGGGCTCCGTGCCCCCTACTGATCAGGGGTTCGAAGGCTGGCCTGTCGAAGGGTTCACAGCCGCCTCAGACGCCGAGCGAGGGATGACCAGGGGTACGTTCGATACATAACCAAGGCTCGGGCTGCGCTCCCGAGGTACCCTAGGACATTTCCGAGACCAGCGGGAACGACTCTGTAACGGAATCCCATCGGAGGGAGGCAACGAGCCCTCGGACCCCGTCGCCAGGGGACCGGGTCCGGCAGATCACCCGCAGGTACTTTTGGGCGTGCCTCCGGGCCCCTAGCCGACCCCCAACGAACGGGGCACGGATGTCCACTCGGATTACCCGATTGCAGCTCACCGGAGACACCATGTTCGGTGCCCATCGAGGGTAACATGGCGCACTCCCCCCCTCCTCCTTGCGGAAAGGCGACGTAGGGGCGTATATAAAAAGTCGAGTCTGTCCTTGATCGTCCTCTCGCTCCGTGCGAAGGCTCGGGGGCTGCTCTCGCAAACCCGGCTCCGGCCGAACCGTTGACAGCGTCAACATACCAGCCCGAGAACTTGGGCCCCGACAGTGCACCTGGGTTACGCCCTGCTCGCATGAGGGAACCGCTAGTCCAGCCGAGGCATTACGCAAGGCATTAAGACCTCGAAGGAGTGAAACCACTCCTCCGAGGCCTCGGGGGCTACACCCGGCGGGTGCGCTCGCGCGCACCCACCGGAACAAAGTACCTCCGAGAAAGGCTGGTCCCCTTGCAAAAAAGTGCGATGCAAGCCTCCAAGCGAGTGTTAACACTCTCTTCGAGGCTCGGGGGCTACTGTCGGGGACCATAATTAGGGGTACCCTCAAGACGCCTAATTCTCAGCTGGTAACCCCCATCAGCATAAAGCTGCAAAGGCCTGATGGGTTTGATTAAGTCAGGGATCAGTCCATACGAGTGACTTGACCTCGCCACGCCCGAGCCTAGCCTCGGGCGAGGGCAGCCGACCCTAAGATGACTCCGTCTCGCCTGAGGTCTCCTCTTTCACGGCAGACGCATCTCCGGCTCGCCCTAGGCCCCGCCTCCGATAAGGAGAAACCCTGACTAAATCACCGCACCAACCGACCGAGTCACCGGGGCGTTTAACGCGAAAGGTAAGACCGACGGGCAACCAGACTCCGCCAGTGGTGCCATAGGAGACTCCGCCCGACCCAGGGCTCGGACTCGGGCCAAGGCCCCGGAAGACGGCGAACTCCGCTCCGCCCGACCCAGGGCTCGGACTCGGGCCAAGGCCCCGGAAGACGGCGAACTCCGCTCCGCCCGACCCAGGGCTCGGACTCGGGCTAAGGCCCCGGAAGACGGCGAACTCCGCTCCGCCCGACCCAGGGCTCGGACTCGGGCCAAGGCCCCGGAAGACGGCGAACTCCGCTCCGCCCAACCCAGGGCTCGGACTCGGGCTAAGGCCCCGGAAGACGGCGAACTCCGCTCCGCCCGACCCAGGGCTCGGACTCAGGCTAAGGCCTCGGAAGACGGCGAACTCCGCTCCGCCCGACCCAGGGCTCGGACTCGGGCTAAGGCCCCGGAAGACGGCGACCTCCGCCTCGCCCGACCCAGGGCTCGGACTCCGCTTCGGCCTCTGCCGAATAACCTCCGCCTCGCCCGACCCCGGGCTCGGACTCTGTCTCTGTCTTGCAGGACGGACTCGGCCTCAGCCTCGGAGGAGCCTCCACGACGCCCGACCTAGGACACGAGACCGCCACGTCAACAGAAAGCGTCATCATCACCCTGCCCTGAGCCGACTTGGGTCGCAGAGAACAAGACCGGCGTCCCATCTGGCCAGCTATGCCAGATAGGCCATGATGGCGCCCCGCTAGATCATGACGACGGCGGCTCCCAGCTCCCTTACGAAAGCAGGAGAACGTCAGCAAGGACCCAGCCACCTCGACAGCTGTCCCCCCGTCCGGCTCCGTTACTCCTCCAACAGCCACGACGCCACACCAACAGGGTGCCACGATCTCTCCGGCTGCCACCTGGGCATGTACATAGGGCGCTAGCTCTCCCTCGCTAGACACGTAGCACCTTGCTACACCCCCGTCTTGTACACCTGGACCCTCTCCTTGCGACTATAAAAGGAAGGGCCAGGGCCTTCTTAGAGAAGGTTGGCCTCACGGGGACGAAAGGCAGAGGCAGGCGCTCTCTCGGGGCCGCTCTCTCCCTTCACCTCGTGCGGACGCTTGTAACCCCCTACTGCAAGCGCACCCGACCTGGGCGCGGGACGAACACGAAGGCCGCGGGAATTTCTCCGACTCCCCCACGACCCGGCTCCGGCCACCGACTCTCTCTCTCTCTCCCTGTTCCCCCCTTCGCGCTCGCTCCACGCGCTCGACCCATCTGGGCTGGGGCACGCGGCACTCTCACTCGTCGGCTCGGGGACCCCCCGGTCTCGGAACGCCGACATTGATCCTGAAATAAAATTGTTGGTTTTTCGTGCTGTTTTTCTTCACAAATTCTGGATAGTAGGTATGTTTCATTTCTATCACTGTAATATATTAGAATTCTTATCCTTTCAGTGTGCAAAATCCTATCCTCCTATTGATAGAAGCATTTATTTAGATTTGGCTTACATTGTTTGATGAATATGATTTATATAAAGTTCCTAATATCTATCGGCTTCATGGTATATGTAAATGAAATACAATAGCCAGGAGCTCCCCGCCTCTCACACTGCCACCACTGGAGGAAGAGGTGGAGATGCAAGCACTGGAGCCGGTATGTCGTTGCCCCCTTGGTTCACTCGCCGGTGTTTCTGCTCTGGTTCGGTTAGGGTAGAGGCATTGAGCTATTGTAATCAACAGTGCATTGTGATGTTGGCGGTAGCTGGTGGGCTCACTTGGTTTGGTAGGGGATTGGAGGATGGGCCACGACATTAGTGTGTTTCTGCTAGAAATGACCTGGAGTTCCCTTGTACTCTTGTTTGGGTAGCACAATTAATGTTGATTTTTAGAGATGTTCACATGTTCAGACTGCTCAAATGGCAATTTAAGAGATGACACCAATACGCCAAACTTAACCATTGATTTTTCTGCAATTCCACTATATGTATTCACATGGGAAACATCCAAATCTTCCTTCAGTTCTTATATTTGTATTGTCAAGATCATCTATATCTTAACCTGCAGAAGTTTCTTAGATCAAGACAAATGAATTAATAAAAGCTTAGTTAATAGAATAGGCACAGCTAATGCCAGGCAGTTCCATTTTGTGTGTGCTAGGTAGATAGCAGCTTTTGTTTACTGTTCACATGATGTCCAAATGGCAATTTAAGTCATTTAACTGTTTACATATTGTTCATCACATATAACATGCGAGCAATAAGTTTGTGAATATGTTCATTGTCAGATTATCTGCATCTTCATTAATATTAACTTTGCCGGTGCTTGTGATATGGGCTTATTTAGAGCCCATATATTAGTGTAGTTAGGTTGTCACATAGTGCAAATGGGACCACATAGCATTCCTGATAGCTATAATATCTTAGAGTATCAAGGGTATTTAGGCTTAATGAGAAGGTAGGTTATGCTTCCCAATGCAGTTAATTCACCTAGAATATAGAAGCAGAAGATAGAAGGTTATTATCAGTTATTCTCTTATAGAATTTTCTGATGTTCAATTAGTTTCATAATCTTGTTATGAACCTTTGATTAGTTAGAATTATTACACGATTTAATATTTATGACTCCAAAATAGTCCCATTCAAGTTCTCAGCAGTACAGTCCTTCATATTTATGACTCCAAATTAGTTTCATAATATTTATTTGGCGCATTTTTACCATTTTTTACCAACACTACATTAATTTACCAAGATGGAACCAGAACAAACCAAAGGAAAGAGTAGCTCACCGATGTCGGAAGGATATTATTTTTAATTGTACTTTTCCATCATAGATGTTGGAAGGATCTGCTTGAAATCTCAAAACATCTTCTACATTTTAGCATCTTTTGAGTTGGTCCTTGGGATCTTCTATTCTTTTTGTTCCAGAGGTTGTTCTTCACTTGCCTTAATGCAGTATTTCAACCTAGGACTGCGTTTTTTGATGTATGGAAATACTTTTCACTTGATGTTTGAAAAAATGAATTGTGTTTTTAGTATCTTGATTCTCATCTTGGGCACCTAGGATCTAAAAACCAACTCTCCATAGAGAATTGGATAATAGACAGTAGTATTTATTAGTTGATTAATGGTCCTGGTTTCAGGTTACATGTCTACCTATGTCTGTTTACAACATTGTTATGTTATAAATATAAGGTTATCATCTGACGGATTCGGATTTGATTTTCTCCTTGCCTTTTTGTGCAGCTTGATGGCTTGCCAGCGATGGTACAAGTCATCCTCTCCAATGACCCCACTGTGCAGCTTGAGGCCACTACACAGTTCAAGAAGTTGCTCTCCATAGGCGAGGTTTGGATCTTATGTGCACTTACCTATTCCAGCGTAGGTAACTGCACATAATCGTTGTGGCAAGGTTTTTGAAGCGAGTAGCTGAGCCTCGGCAGTCAGTAATTTCTGTTGTTGCTTCGCCACCCTCAGCACGCGATGAAGTTGTTGTTCTGAACATACAGCTGGTTCAGAGTAACTGAAAAGCCTATACCAGAAAATATGCCCCCACTAAATGCATTATCAGCAACATCAATGATTTGAACAGTAATATTTCAATACTATGTTTGTGGCACTTGCGAACTCTCATTTCTTGCAAGCACTCTTTTTTTGTGAAATGCTTATTGATTTGAAGGTGCTTTCAGATCATGTTTCCTTCAACACTACAAGGAACTGGTGAAAATTGGATGTCTAGGTGTTTGCCTGGGGACTGAGGGTGTTGGTGCTATGGCTGGTGTGATCCATGGGCACGCACAACACGGAGATCCTATGTTTCAAGAGTTTATGGGCCGATTACTGTGTCAGGTGTGCTCGCCGTTGTTTGAGATGGTCAGGAGCTGGGTGCTAGAAGGGGAATTGGAGGATGTATTTGCAGAGTTTTTTTATTGTTGGACAGCTAGTGAAAGCAGAATCTGTGGCGGGAGGGCTACCTTATTCAATCTGATATGCTTCCAGCTTTCATATCTCCAATGCTCGCACAACAGATTCTTAGAACTGGCAAGTCAATCAACTTTCTGAGAGTATGCTGTGATGATAGTGGCTGGGCTGATGCTGCTACCGAGGTTGCTGCATATGTTGGCACCACAACATCTCGGGGTGGCCTTGGTGAAAGTCGCCTAGAGGGGGGTGAATAGGGCGAAACTGAAATTCACAAAATTAATCACAACTACAAGCTGGGTTAGCGTTAGAAATAATAATGAGTCCGAGAGAGAGGGCGCAAAACAAATCGCAAGCGAATGAAGAGTGTGACACGCGGATTTGTTTTACCGAGGTTCGGTTCTTGCAAACCTACTCCCCGTTGAGGTGGTCACAAAGACCGGGTCTCTTTCAACCCTTTCCCTCTCTCAAACGGTCCCTCGGACCGAGTGAGCTTCTCTTCTCAAATCAACCGGGAACAAAACTTCCCCGCAAGGACCACCACATAATTGGTGTCTCTTGCCTTGGTTACAATGGAGTTTTGATCACAAGAACAAGTGAGAAAGAAAGAAGCAATCCAAGCGCAAGAGCTCAAAAGAACACGACAAATCTCTCTCACTAATCACTAAAGCCTTGTGTGGAATTGGAGAGGATTTGATCACTTGGGTGTGTCTAGAATTGAATGCTAGAGCTCTTGTAAGGTGTTAAAGTGTGAAGACTTGGATGACTTGAATGTGGGGTGGTTGGGGTTATTTATAGCCCCAACCACCAAACTAGCCGTTTGGGTGGAGGCTGTTTGTCGCATGGTGCACCGGACAGTCCGGTGCACACCGGACATGTCCGGTGCGCCAGCCACGTCACCCGAACGTTAGGGTTCCGACCGTTGGAGCTCTGACTGCTGGGCCCGCCTGGATGTCCGGTGGCGCACCGGACATGTACTGTAGAGTGTCCGGTGCGCCTGTTCGTGCGTGCCTGACTTCTGCGTGCTCTGGCGCGCATTTAATGCGCCTGCAGGTGGTCGTTGCTCCGCAGTTACACCGGACAGTCTGGTGTACACCGGACATGTCCGGTGAATTATAGCGGAGTAGCCGTTGCGAATTCCCGAGGCTGGCGAGTTCGGAGTCACTTCATTCCTGGAGCACCGGACACTGTCCGGTGTACACCGGACAATCCGATGAATTATAGCAGAGCGACTCTGCGTTTTCCCGAGGGCGAGGAGTTCAGCGTGTGGAGAACCCTGGTGCACCGGACATGTCCGGTGGTGCACCGAACAGTCCGGTGCGCCAGACCAGGGTGCCTTCGGTTGTCCCTTTGCTCTTTTTGTTGAACCCTTTTCTTGGTCTTTTATTGGCCTTTTGTGAACCTTTGGCACCTATATAACTTATAGACTAGAGCAAACTAGTTAGTCCAATTATTTGTGTTGGGCAATTCAACCACCAAAATTAGTTTAGGAAAAAGGTGTAAGCCTAATTCCCTTTCAATCTCCCCCTTTTTGGTGATTGATGCCAACACAAACCAAAGCAAATATAGGAGTGCAGAATTTGAACTAGTTTGCATATGCAAGTGCAAAAGTTACTTAGAATTGAGCCAATAAATATTACTTACTAGATATGCATGGATTGTTTCTTTATTTTTAACATTTTGGACCACGCTTGCACCACATGCTTTGT
The DNA here is from genome assembly GCA_029449295.1 of Zea luxurians. Lineage (NCBI taxonomy): Eukaryota > Viridiplantae > Streptophyta > Magnoliopsida > Poales > Poaceae > Zea > Zea luxurians. The sequence goes on along the minus strand of JAOPSE010000016.1, from coordinate 32,974,922 downwards.
TTTTGCAAATTCTTTTTGTAAATCCTTTTCAAAGTCTTTTTGCAAATAGTCAAGGGTAAATGAATAAGATTTTACGAAGCATTTTTAAGATTTGAAATTTTGTCCCCTTGTTTCAAATGCTTTTCCTTTGACTAAACAAAACTCCCCCTCAAATGAATTCTCCTCTTAGTGTTCAAGAGGGTTTTAAGATTTCAATTTTTGAAAATACTACTTTCTCCCCCTTTAGAACACAAAGAGATACCAGTTTGAAATTTACCAATTGAAAATCATTTTTTTTAAATTAGGGTGGTGGTGCGGTCCTTTTGCTTTGGGCTCATACTTTCTCCCCCTTTGGCATGAATCGCCAAAAACGGATACTGTGAGTGAGATATAAGCCCGTAGTGACTACTTTCTCCCCTTTGGCAAATAAAATATATGAGTGAAGATTATACCAAAGATGGAGAGATGCTCGGAGCGACGGCGAAGAATGAGTGATAGAGTGGAGTGGAAGCCTTGGTTTTCACTGAAGACTCCAATTCTCTTTCAATATACCTATGACTTGGTTTGAAATACACTTGAAAACACATTAGTCATAGCATATATAAAAGAGACATGATCAAAGGTATACTTATGAGCTATGTGTGCAACTTAGCAAAAGAAATTCTTGGAATCAAGAATATTGAGCTCATGTCTAAGTTTGGTAAAAGTTTGTTCATCTAGTGGCTTGGTAAAGATATCGGCTAATTGATCTTTAGTGTTAATGTATGCAATCTCGATATCCCCCTTTTGTTGGTGATCCCTAAGAAAATGATACCGAATGACTATGTGTTTAGTGCGGCTATGCTCAACGGGATTATCCGCCATGCGGATTGCACTCTCATTATCACATAGAAGAGGAACTTTGGTTAATTTGTAACCATAGTCCTGCAGGGTTTGCCTCATCCAAAGCAATTGCGCGCAACAATGGCTTGCGGCAATGTACTCGGCTTCGGCGGTAGAAAGAGCCACAGAATTTTGCTTCTTTGAAGCCCAAGACACCAAGGATCTTCCCAAGAACTGGCAAGTCCCCGATGTGCTCTTTCTATTAATCTTACACCCCGCCCAATCGGCATCTGAATAACCAATTAAATCAAATGTGGATCCCCGAGGGTACCAAAGCCCAAACTTAGGAGTATAAGTCAAATATCTCAAGATTCGTTTTACGGCCGTAAGGTGAGATTCCTTAGGGTCGGATTGGAATCTTGCACACATGCATACGGAAAGCATAATATCCGGTCGAGATGCACATAAATAGAGTAATGAACCAATCATTGACTGGTATACCTTTTGATCCACGGACTTACCTCCCGTGTCGAGGTCGAGATGCCCATTTGTTCCCATGGGTGTCTTGATGGGTTTGGCATCCTTCATCCCAAACTTGTTAAGAATGTCTTGTGTATACTTTGTTTGGCTTATGAAGGTGCCCTCTTGGAGTTGCTTGACTTGAAATCCTAGAAAATACTTCAACTCCCCCATCATAGACATCTCGAATTTCTGTGTCATGATCCTACTAAATTCCTCACATATAGATTCGTTAGTAGACCCAAATATAATATCATCAACATAAATTTGGCATACAAACAAATCATTGTCAAGAGTTTTAGTGAATAAAGTAGGATCGGCCTTGCCGACTTTGAAGCCATTAGCAATAAGGAAATCTCTTAGGCATTCATACCATGCTCTTGGGGCTTGCTTGAGCCCATAAAGCGCCTTAGAGAGCCTATAGACATGGTTAGGGTACTCACTGTCTTCAAAGCTAGGAGGTTGCTCAACATAGACCTCTTCCTTGATTGGTCCATTGAGGAAGGCACTCTTCACGTCCATCTGGTAAAGCTTGAAGCCATGGTAAGTAGCATAGGCCAATAATATACGAATTGACTCAAGCCTAGCTACGGGTGCATATGTTTCACCAAAATCCAAACCTTCGACTTGGGAGTATCCCTTGGCCACAAGTCGAGCTTTGTTCCTTGTCACCACACCATGCTCGTCTTGCTTGTTGCGAAAGACCCATTTGGTTCCTACAACATTTTGATTAGGACGTGGAACCAAATGCCATACCTCGTTTCTAGTGAAGTTGTTGAGCTCCTCTTGCATTGCCACCACCCAATCCGAATCTTGTAGTGCTTCCTCTACCCTGTGTGGCTCAATAGAGGAAACAAACGAGTAATGCTCACAAAAATGTGCAACACGGGATCTAGTGGCTACCCCCTTATGGATGTCGCCGAGGATGGTGTCGACAGGGTGATCTCGTTGGATTGCTTGGTGGACTCTTGGGTGTGGTGGCCTTGGTTCTTCATCCTCCTTGTCTTGATCGTTTGCATCTCCCCCTTGATCATTGCCGTCATCTTGAGGTGGCTCATCTCTTTGACCTTCTTCTTCATCAACTTGAGCCTCGTCCTCATTTTGGGTTGGTGGAGATGCTTGCGTGGAGGAGGATGGTTGATCTTGTTCATGTGGAGGCTCTTCGGATTCCTTAGGGCACACATCCCCAATGGACATGTTCCTTAACGCGATGCACGGAGCCTGTTCTTCACCTGTCTCATCAAGATCAACTTGCTCTACTTGAGAGCCGTTAGTTTCATCAAACACAACGTTACAAGAAACTTCAACAAGTCCTGAGGATTTGTTAAAGACTCTATATGCCCTTGTGTTTGAGTCATATCCTAGTAAAAAGCCTTCTACAGTTTTAGGTGCAAATTTTGATTTTCTACCTCTTTTAACAAGAATAAAGCATTTGCTACCAAAAACTCTAAAATATGAAATATTGGGCTTTTTACCGGTTAGGAGTTCATAGGATGTCTTCTTGAGGATTTGGTGTAGATATAACCGGTTGATGGCGTAGCAGGCGGTGTTGACCACCTCGGCCCAAAACCGATCCGGTGTCTTGTACTCATCAAGCATGATTCTTGCCATGTCCAATAGAGTTCGATTCTTCCTCTCCACTACACCATTTTGTTGTGGGGTGTAGGGAGAAGAGAACTCATGCTTGATGCCCTCCTCCTCAAGGAAGCCTTCAATTTGTGAATTCTTGAACTCCGTTCCGTTGTCGCTTCTAATTTTCTTGATCCTTAAACCGAACTCATTTTGAGCCCGTCTCAAGAATCCCTTTAAAGTCTCTTAGGTTTGAGATTTTTCCTGCAAAAAGAACACCCAAGTGAAGCGAGAATAATCATCCATAATAACTAGACAGTACTTACTCCCGCCGATGCTTATGTAAGCAATCGGGCCGAATAAATCCATGTGTAGGAGCTCCAGTGGCCTGTCAGTCGTCATGATGTTCTTGTGTGGATGATGAATGCCAACTTGCTTCCCAGCTTGGCATGCGCTACAAATCCTGTCTTTCTCAAAATGAACATTTGTTAATCCTAAAATGTGCTCTCCCTTTAGAAGCTTATGAAGATTCTTCATTCCAACATGGGCTAGTCGGCGGTGCCAGAGCCAACCCATGTTAGTCTTAGCAATTAAGCAAGTGTCGAGTTCAGCTCTATCAAAATCTACCAAGTATAGCTGACCCTCTAACACTCCCTTAAATGCTATTGAATCATCACTTCTTCTAAAGACAGTGACACCTATATCAGTAAATAGACAGTTGTAGCCCATTTGACATAACTGAGATACGGAAAGCAAATTGTAGTCTAATGAATCAACAAGAAAAACATTGGAAATGGAATGGTCAGGAGATATAGCAATTTTACCCAAACCTTTGACCAAACCTTGGTTTCCATCCCCGAATGTGATAGCTCGTTGGGGATCTTGGTTTTTCTCATATGAGGAGAACATCTTTTTCTCCCCTGTCATGTGGTTTGTGCACCCGCTATCGATGATCCAACTTGAGCCCCCGGATGCATAAACCTACAAAACAAGTTTAGTTCTTGACTTTAGGTACCCAAACGGTTTTGGGTCCTTTGGCATTAGAAACAAGAACTTTGGGTACCCAAACACAAGTCTTTGACCCTTGTGTTTGCCCCCAACAAACTTGACAACTACCTTGCCGGATTTGTTAGTCAGAACATAAGATGCATCAAAAGTTTTAAATGAAATGCTATGATCATTTGATGCACTAGGAGTTTTCTTCTTAGGCAACTTAGCATGGGTTGGTTGCCTAGAGCTAGATGTCTCACCCTTATACATAAAAGCATGATTAGGGCCAGAGTGAGACTTTCTAGAGTGAATTCTCCTAATCTTGCTCTCGGGATAACCGGCAGGGTACAAAATATAACCCTCGTTATCCTGAGGCATGGGAGCCTTGCCCTTAACAAAATTAGACAATCTTTTAGGAGGGGCATTAAGTTTGACATTGTCTCCCCTTTGGAAGCCAATGTCATCCTTGATGCCAGGGCGTCTCCCATTATAGAGCATACTTCTAGCAAATTTAAACTTTTCATTTTCTAAGTTATGCTCGGCAATTTTAGCATCTAATATTGCTATATGATCATTTTGTTGTTTAATTAAAGCCATGTGATCATGAATAGCATCAACATCAATATCTCTACATCTAGTGCAAATGGAAACATGCTCAACGGTAGATGTAGAGGGTTTGCAAGATTTTAATTCTACAACCTTAGCATGTAATATATCATTTTCACTTCTAAGGTTGGAAATAGTAACATTGCAAACATCAAAATCTTTAGCCTTAGCAATTAATTTTTCATTTTCATTTCTAAGGCTAGCAAGAGAAATGTTTAATTCTTCAATCTTAGCAAGCAAATCATCATTATTATTTCTAAGATTGGGAATTGAAACATCACTAAGATGTGAATCAACCTTAGCTAACAAATTAGCATTCTCATTTCTAAGGTTGTCAATGGTCTCATGGCATGTGCTTAGCTCACTAGATAGTTTTTCACATTTTTCTATTTCTAGAGCATAAGCGTTCTTAACCTTAACATGCTTTTTATTTTCCTTGATTAGGAAGTCCTCTTGGGAGTCCAAGAGATCATCCTTTTCATGGATGGCACTAATTAGCTCATTTAGTTTTTCCTTTTGTTGCATGTTTAGGTCGACAAAAAGGGTTCGCAAGTTATCCTCCTCATTACTAGCATTATCCTCATCGCTAGATGTTTCATATTTGGTGGAGGATCTTGATTTTACCTTCTTCCTTTTGCCATCCTTGGCCATGAGGCATTTGTGGCCGACGTTGGGGAAGAGAAGACCCTTGGTGACGGCGATGTTGGCGGCGTCCTCGTCGGAGGAGGAGTCGATGGAGCTCTCGTCGGAGTCCCACTCGCGGCACACATGGGCATCGCCGCCCTTCTTCTTGTGATATCTCTTCTTCTCCTTTCTTTTTCCCTTCTTGTCGTTGTCCCTGTCACTATCACTTGATAATGGACATTTAGCAATAAAGTGACCGGGCTTACCACACTTGTAGCAAACTCTCTTGGAGCGGGGCTTGTAATCTTTCCCCCTCCTTTGCTTAAGGATTTGGCGGAAGCTTTTGATGATGAGTGCCATTTCCTCATTGTCGAGCTTGGAGGCGTCGATGGGTGTTCGACTTGAGTAGATTCCTCCTTCTTTTCTTCCGTTGCCTTGAATGTGACGGGTTGTGCTTCGGACGTGGAGGGACCGTCAAGCTCGTTGATCTTCTTTGAGCCTTTGATCATCAACTCAAAGCTCACAAAGTTACCTATAACTTCCTCGGGGGTCATTTGTGTATATCTAGGATTACCACGAATCAATTGAACTTGAGTAGGGTTAAGGAAAACAAGTGATCTTAGAATAACCTTAACCACTTCGTGGTCATCCCACTTTTTGCTTCCGAGGTTGCGCACTTGATTCACCAAGGTTTTGAGCCGGTTGTACATGTCTTGTGGCTCCTCCCCTTGGCGAAGACAGAAGCGACCGAGCTCCCCCTCGATCGTTTCCCGTTTGGTGATCTTGGTCACCTCATCTCCTTCGTGCGCGGTTTTTAGCACGTCCCAAATCTCCTTGGCTCTCTTCAATCCTTGCACCTTGTTATACTCCTCTTGACTTAGAGAGGTGAGGAGTATAGTGGTGGCTTGGGAGTTGAAGTGCTCGATTTGAGCCACTTCGTCCTCATCATAATCTTCATCCCCTACGGATGGTACCTGAACACCAAACTCAACAACATCCCATATACCTTTGTGGAGTGAGGTTAGGTGATATCGCATCATATCACTCCACCTAGCATAATCTTCACCATCAAATGTTGGTGGTTTGCCTAATGGGACGGAAAGTAAAGGTGTATGTTTAGGAATGCGAGGGTAGCGTAGAGGGATCTTACTATACTTCTTGCGCTCTTGGCGCTTAGAAGTGATGGACGGCGCGTCGGAGCTGGAGGTCGATGTTGATGAAGTGTCGGTCTCGTAGTAGACCACTTTCCTCATCCTTTTGTGCTTGTCGCCTCTCCGATGCGACTTGTGGGAATAGGATTTCTTCTCCTTCCCTTTGTTGGAGGAGTTTTTCTTCTCCTTCCTCTTATTGCGGGACTCTTCCGATGAAGTCGACCCGTGGCTTGTAGTGGGCTTATCGCCGGTATCCATCTCCTTCTTGGCGTGATCTCTCGACATCACTTCGAGCGGTTAGGCTCTAATGAAGCACCGAGCTTTGATACCAATTGAAAGTCGCCTAGAGGGGGGTGAATAGGGCGAAACTGAAATTCACAAAATTAATCACAACTACAAGCCGGGTTAGCGTTAGAAATAATAATGAGTCCGAGAGAGAGGGCGGAAAACAAATTGCAAGCGAATGAAGAGTGTGACACGCGGATTTGTTTTACCGAGGTTCGGTTCTTGCAAACCTACTCACCGTTGAGGTGGTCACAAAGACCGGGTCTCTTTCAACCCTTTCCCTCTCTCAAACGGTCCCTCAGACCGAGTGAGCTTCTCTTCTCAAATCAACCGGGAACAAAACTTCCTCGCAAGGACCACCACACAATTGGTGTCTCTTGCCTTGGTTACAATGGAGTTTTGATCACAAGAACAAGTGAGAAAGAAAGAAGCAATCCAAGCGCAAGAGCTCAAAAGAACACGATAAATCTCTCTCACTAATCACTAAAGCCTTGTGTGGAATTGGAGAGGATTTGATCACTTGGGTGTGTCTAGAATTGAATGCTAGAGCTCTTGTAAGGTGTTGAAGTGTGAAGACTTGGATGACTTGAATGTAGGGTGGTTGGGGTTATTTATAGCCCCAACCACCAAACTAGCCGTTTGGGTGGAGGCTGTCTGTCGCATGGTGCACCGGACAGTCCAGTGCCCACCGGACATGTTCGATGCGCCAGCCACGTCACCCGAACGTTAGGGTTCCGACCGTTGGAGCTCTGACTGCTGGGCCCGCCTGGATGTCCGGTGGCGCACCAGACATGTACTGTAGAGTGTCCGGTGCGCCTGTTCGCGCGTGCCTGACTTCTGCGCGCTCTGGCGCGCATTTAATGCGCCTGCAGGTGACCGTTGGCGCCGAAGTAGTCGTTGCTCCACAGTTACACCGGACAGTCCGGTGTACACCGGACATGTCCGGTGAATTATAGCGGAGTAGCCGTTGCGAATTCCCGAGGCTGGCGAGTTCGGAGTCGCTTCATTCCTGGAGCACCGGACACTGTCCGGTGTACACCGGATAGTCCGGTGAATTATAGCGGAGCGACTCTGCGTTTTCCCGAGGGCGAGGAGTTCAGCGTGTGGAGAACCCTGGTGCACCGGACATGTCCGGTGGTGCACCGGACAGTCCGGTGCGCCAGACCAGGGTGCCTTCAGTTGTCCCTTTGCTCTTTTTGTTGAACCCTTTTCTTGGTCTTTTTATTGGCCTTTTGTGAACCTTTGGCACCTGTATAACTTATAGACTAGAGCAAACTAGTTAGTCCAATTATTTGTGTTGGGCAATTCAACCACCAAAATTAGTTTAGGAAAAAGGTGTAAGCCTAATTCCCTTTCACTTGGTTATGGGGAGACTGATGCTTTGGAGGCATTGGTGGTTGAGGCAGCCAAGAGGATTGATCGACATTTGATGGATGTCATTCATAAACGGCACCGATTTAAGGACCACTGCCTTGCTATTAAGCGTTACTTGCTTCTTGGGCAGGGTATGGCTCATTCGAACCATATGTGGAGAAGTTTAATTCCTTATTAGTGAGAGCAGAAGACAGAAAATGCAGAACAGTTGTATAGTGTTTCAAAGGCGTTGCCTACGCACGTCCAGCTGTCCAGGTATCTCCAGCATCGCCTTGGGAAACATTAAGGATGCGGGTTCCATCAGGTGACTTCACATCAAAATCGATTCCAATTTTACTGGTATTACTTGATTTTTTTACTGTGATGTTAGCTGCTTCTGATGTGCTGTTTTCAATGTTTAAAATGCATTCATTTCCATATTTTGATACTGCATTTTGTGCTACTGATTTGTGCCATTCTGATCTGACCTCAAGTTCTAGGAGCAGCTAAGTGAAATAATACTGTTTCTAAATGTATCTTCTCTTTTGGGCTTGTGTCATACCTACTGTTTGATTTACATTTTACTCCAATGTTTCATTTTAATTGCAGGGGAAATGGTCAACCAAAATCAAAACCAAAGGATACATGTTCATGGTTTGATGGCGACAAAAAAGCCATGATCCAACTAGCTGGAGAACTTTTCTGGAAAATGGGTGAAGACCTGGTTAGCATCGCAAAAGATCATACAGCTTCTCTTGAACTTATTCAAGAGGTAGAAGAACAAGTCCGTATAATTCGGGAGAATTTCAGGGTAGCTCAGACCAGATAAAGGAGCTATGCTGATAATAGAGGGAGACCACTGGAATTTGAGGAAGGTGATCATGTGTACCTCAAGATGTCACCACTTCGTGGAATGAGGAGATTCAAGGTTAAGGGCAAATTGTCTCCTCGCTATATTGGACCATTCAGAATTTTTTTAGGCAAGTTGGAGAGATGGCCTATCAACTCGAGCTACCTGATAATCTATTTGATGTGCATAATGAATTCCATGTGTCTTAATTTAAGAAGTGTCTCCGTGTCCCTGAGAAACAGTTACCAATGGAAGAGCTCAGTGTTCAGGGTGATTTGACTTACATGGAGTATCCTGTCGAGATTCTTGATACGTTAACTCGAGTTACAAGAAATAAGCTCATAAAGATGTGCAAAGTACAATGGAGTCACCATGGAGAAGGTGAAGCAACATAGGAAAGAGAAGAAGAACTTCGCATAGACTCTTCCCATCTTTTCCCTAGTCCTTCCTAAATCTCGAGGACAAGATTCTTTTTAAGGGGGGTAGGATTTGTAAAGCCCAAATTCGTATAAGGGAAAATAAGATAAATAAATAAAGAAATAAAATAGTAAAGTGAAATATCTCAGATTGTACTTGAGCTTTGAATTTTGAGGACTAAATTTCGAAACCAAGAATTAATGTAGAAAAGAAATAATAGAAACATTTTCTATTCAACTAAATGATTATTCATTTCATTAAATGATACACTATAAACATTTATTTAAATGAGTATTCATATATAAGGATGGTATTAAATTTAGATGACCCAAATCTAGACGGGACTTTTAAAATTAAATTAAGAAAAATAAATAAATTGGGAGATTTTCTATTTATTTAAGTAAATATCCCCTTTCGCAATATTATATTTAGAGGCATTAATTAAAGTAAGAAGTAAATAAACCTTGCACTCATGTGTGGAGTTTTGGTTGTGCGTTTAAAAGTCGAACTAAAACTTTGTGTGTAAATTGTATATTTAGAAAATTTACTAAATGAATAGAAAAACAAATATAATTTGCTTAATTTTTGGGATTTAGTTTTCTGTATCTAAATTAAAGTGTGAAATTTAAAATTAAACATGAATTTGAATTGAAATAGAAACCTAAAAAAACAATAAAAAGAAAAAAGAGAGCTCTCGGCCCAACACCACCCACCTAGCAGATTACACGATCACATTTTCTTAGCCTCTATGCACTCTTGCGTCATCTTATTGCATCAACACTTTTTTTTATTTCCTGCCGATAGCTAGGCCCTATGCCAGCCGTTTCCCACTACCTGGTCAGCGCACATAGTCAGTTATCTCATCCCACCGTAACTGACTTACACAACCTCGTGATGCTATTGCCGTAACCGACCGCGCGCTAGCCTCACCTGGAGTCTACCCCCTACGGATAGCTATCTCCTTCGCCATGGGCGCCATGGGCTGACCAGCAATTTCCGGTGCGAAATTCTGGGTAGCCATGCCGATCCTTACGGATCCACTTTGCTGTCATGGTGATAAAAGGAGCCGCCGCGCTTAGCCCCTTTTCGTTTCGACCAAAGTTATGTGCCACCGCCTGCTATCGTGCGCGCCGAGAGAGAGTGAGAAAGACCGAGAGAGACAGACTGAGGGAGAGAGAGTAGGAAGCCCCCCGCGTCCTTGCCATTGGCCGGCTTTGGGTCGGGTCTGGAGAGCGCCCAGTGGACTGGCGCTATTCGTCGATCAACCAGTTATGGCCTCGGATTACACAGTGGTCGCCCCATCGTCGTCATCGGTGAGCCATCCTTCTTTCTCGTAACTCTTTCTCCTATGCTCGGAAATGCATCCGATGTTGGGCGTTGTAGTGGGTCTGGGAGCTTCGATTAGAGGCGTGGATTGAGTGCGGGCTCAAAAAAAATCTGCGCGCCAATTAGCCATTGCGACGCGCGCTGGTGAGCGTAGGGCGGGTCCGCCGTCGATCTGAAATGGGTGGCCCAGATTAGTTCTAGCGTATCACTTAGGGCTGACCGTAGATCTGATATCCTACGGCTCGAAGCAGATCGCGTTTCATTAAATTGTAACCATCAGATCTCGATCCTATGGACTGCAATCCGTACCAGTTCGGATGAAGATTGATTTAATCCGTGCCGTCCATATCTAATCCTACGGTCGAAAACCCTAGATGCCCCTTCGCGGTGCCATTTTGCTAAAGAGCCCCTCTACTTGCTAGAATTAGAACCCGCAGTCCACCCTAGGGTTGGGCTGAGTCTGGGGAACACTTATGATTTCGCCCTCGTATTTTTATAGATTTAGTGCTCGGTCCAGATAGTTAGAAAATCAATAAATTCATTTGGAAAATACTTATTAATGCAAAAATAAATACAAGAGTGTGTTTAATTCATAGAAAATGCATACTTAGTCCAAATTTATTCATTCCAATTCCTATAATTTGGTAATAATGTTGTTTATCACATAGTGTCTCTGTTTTGACATGAAAGTCACATTAAAATTTATTTCTTAGTTAATCTGATGCCAATCACATAAAACCTTAGGAAATTCGTATCTCCTCCGTTTTAACTCCGATTTGATCCATTCAAGTTCCGTTAGTCTCGTAGCAACGCGTAGATTATTTTTATGCGTCTGTTCTTATGTTTGGTGTGATGTTAATTATGTCTATACCATGTTTGTTTGTATTGCTGCGACTAGCAGTTAGGTCACGAGGATCTGAAGAATCACCCTGTTAACTGAAATCTCAAGTGCCAGGCAAGTTGTGCCCTTGATACACTTTTGTTACCCAATAATATTCTTTATTATCACTATTCAATGCATAGGTTTAATTTTGATGGGACCCGATAGGTCATCCTAGATTGTTTATTTCATTACCTTGTTTACCCTTGAATCACTTGGGTAGTTTGCTATTGCTTTATATGGTTTTGGGATAATCATTTATTATATCCATATTCCAGTTATTATGTTATTTATTTATGTTCATGACAAGATCATTATATTATTGTTAATTGGAACATGGAGCTTAACTTGAGAAACACGTGCCACCACAAGGGTTTAATGGGACGCCCTTGGCCAACTAACTAGGAAAGCTAGTGGAAGACTACCTTACCCGAAAGGGGCAAGGGCAGTAGGGGAGTTGCATGCAAGGAGGTTCTCGGGTTGATTTTGCTGCGATGGCAGTCAGACGGGGGATTCTTGCAAGTGCTCTTCCCATAAACTGTAGCGGGTTTTCGGAAGCTAGTGGAACTTTGTAAAGGCCTCGTAGTGGATCCCTAGCCATTCACCTTGGTAGTGTCTAAGGGCCTAGCTAACCCTGGCGACATGGGAAACACGACTTGTGGGTAAAGGGTACAACCTCTACAGAGTGTAAAACTGGTATACTAGTCGAGCTCACGGTCATGAGCGACTCAGGACTCTCCGATGATTAAATTATGGAACCTAAACTCAATTTGTCATTTGCATATGCATGGGATTATTTATTAATTTTGTTCTATTACTTTTATTTAAGGTTTGGTATTCACTTACACTTAGTAACTGCTAATAAAATTTTGACCAATTATAAAAGCATTGCTCAGCTTTAACCTCTATTGTTGATCAGCCTTACACTTCATGAACTCCCACCTTGGTGAGTTCATGCCACATTATTCCCCACAACTTGTTGAGCGATGAACATGTGTGAGCTCACCCTTGCTGTCTCACACCCCCCCACAGGTCAAGAGCAAGTACCACTGGATGAGGTGCATGGTGGATGTTGCGCTGTGTTCGTGAGAGGTCTAGGTCGTCGTCTCCCAGTTGAATTTCTGCGCCGAGGATGGATTTTAGATCCTGTTATATTTATCTTTTACTTTTGTAAGTCTTCCGCTATGTAATAAATACTCTGATTATTGTGACATTTATCTCTATGCACTCTGTTATTATATATGTTGTCTTCTTTGGCGCATGTATGAGATGCACCTGGCTTTGTTCCTTAAAGTCGGGTGTGACAGAAGTGGTATCAGAGGAAATGTTGACTGTAGGACGAAACCTAGATAGAAATGGACAACCCTTACCTACTTACCTTACTCTGATTCATTCTATACTTACCTTATCTTGATCCTATCTCACCTTTTGTTGTCATACTCTGATTACTCTTACCTTTTCTACTCTGAGACAAGATGGATTTCACACCTTGGAATCCTGCCACTATGATCTTCTTAAGAGATAGGGAACCTAAGACAAAATCAAAATTATTTTCTCTATTAAAAATGTTGGTTGATTGTTCTGATGATCAATGCCTGATTTGCTTCTTTGGTTGATTGAAACATTATAGTTGGGCATCTTAGCATGTACCACCATAAGCTAATGTATTAGCTTTAGTAGGTAACACACTAATCTACGTAGCTAATCAATCCCCCGCAGTAACATTTCTTGTAATTACTCGCCTTGTCTACAATTCTTCCTTTCTTACCCTGTGTTTCTAACCCAGATGGGCTACCACTATAGTGTTAGAAGATAGCACTATAGACATGATTCTTGGTATGTCATGGTTAAGAAAGGCAAAGGCAGTATATACACTGTGCTAAGGGAACTGTAGAACTCACCAGTCCCAAGGGACAAAGATTTGAAGTTGAAGTTATAGTGACTACCACCATCAGACTAGCGACATTCTTAGAAGATGAGAAGTTTGTGGGTGACAACATCCGTGCAGTTAGGGATTTCCCGGATGTCTTTCCAGAGGAGTTACCAGGGATGCCACCAGATAGGGAAGTTGAGTTTGTTATTGATCTCTTACCTGGAACTGCCCCTATTTCTAAGCGGCCATATAGGATGTCCATAGAAGAGTTAAAAGGACTTAAGAAGCAGTTAACAGAGTTACAGGAGGCTGGGTACATTCGTCCGAGTTCCTCACCTTTGGGAGCGCCAATTCTATTTGTACAGAAGAAAGGGGGATCGCAAGGGATGTGTGTGGATTATAGGACCCTTAACGATGTCACTGGGAAAAACAAGTGTCCATTACCCCGCATTGAGGATTTATTTAATCGGATAAGAGGTGCAAGTGTATTCTCGAAGATCGATCTCCGATCGGGTTACCATCAAATGAAGATTAGGCCATCGGATATTCCCAAGACGATTTTATCAACCCGATATGGTTTATATGAGTTCACCATTATGTCATTTGGACTAACTAATGCACCAGCCTATTTTATGGATCTGAAGAATAAGGTGTTCATGATCTAGATAGATTCGTCGTGGTTGTTCATCGACGATATTCTTATTTATTCCAAGAGTAATAGTGATCATGAGGAACATCTGAGATTGGTGCTATAGAAGCTACGAGATAATCAACTTCGCGCAGCAAATGCGAGTTTTGGATTGGCGAGGTGCCCTTTCTTGGACATATCATTTCTAATGGAGGAATATTAGTGGATCCTGCTAAAGTCAAGGGGATAGTGGCGTGGAACATACCCACTATAGTTACTGAGGTCCAGAGTTTCTTGGGACTTGCAGGATACTATCGGAGATTTATTGAAAGATTTTCTAAGATTGCTAAGCCCATGACCTCGCTTCTGGAGAAGGGAAGAGAATTTAAGTGGGACGAGGAGTGCCAAGATAGCTTTGATCAATTAAAGAAGAGATTGATGTCACCACCAGTGTTGGTTATGCCAGATCTACGAAAGGGATTTGATATTTATTGTGATGCATGTGGCCAAGGCTTAGGATATGTGCTCATGCAAGAAGGACATGTGATCGCCTACGCATCTCGTCAGTTGCGGAAACAAGAGTTAAACTACCCCACTCATGACTTAGAACTGGCAGTCGTAGTGCATGCGCTTAAGATTTGGAGACATTATATTATGGGAACCAAGTGTCAAGTATACACGGATCATAAGAGTTTGAAGTGTATATTCACTCAGAAGGATCTCAACCTTAGGCAACACCGTTTGTTGGAGCTTATTAAGGATTATAATTTGGAGATTCACTATCACCCAGTCAAGGTGAATTTGGTTGCAGATGCCTTGAGTCGAAAGGAGTATGTTCATTTAGCTGTTGTTGCCTAGCTACCAGATGAGATTGTTGAGGATTTCAGGAGACTTAACATGGGGATAGTTGCTCGCACTGAAGGAGTTACTATTGATGTGGAATCTACCTTGGAGCAAGAATTCCGCAAAGGACAAATTGGTGATGCTAAAATACAAGAGATTAAGGATCTGATTACGAAAGGTCGAGGTCCGGAATTTACGGAAGATGAGCAAGACACCGTATGGTTCAAGGACAAGCTATGTGTCCCTGAGATTAAAAGCCTTCGAGAGACTATTTTAAAGGAGGCCCATGACTTGGATTATTCTATTCATCCTGGTAGCACTAAGAGGTATCAGGATTTGAAGCAGAAGTACTGATGGTATGGATTGAAAAGAGATGTTGCTACACACGTGGCTAAGTGTGATGTGCGTCAAAGAGTTAAGGCCGAACATCAAAGACCAGCTGGATTATTGCACCCGCTTAAGATTCCCGAGTGGAAATGGGAAGAAATTGGTATGGATTTTATTGTTGGACTACCCCGCACTCCTGCCGGATATGACTCTATTTGGGTGATTGTGGATAGATTGACCAATGTGGCTCATTTTATTCCGATCAAGACTACTTATAAGGTATCTCAATTGGCAGAGTTATATATGGCTCGGATTGTGTCTCTACATGATGTACCGAAGAGGATCATTTTGGATAGAGGATCACAGTTTACCTCAAGATTTTGGAAAAGTTTTCATGAGAATATGGATACGAAGTTGAATTTTAGTTCGGCCTACCATCCTCAGACTGATGGACAGACTAAAAGGACTAATCAAGTATTGGGAGACATGTTGAGAGCTTGTGCCCTTCAGCATGGTAGTAGTTGGGACAAGAGTCTACCTTATGCTGAGTTCTCATATAATAATAGTTACCAGACCATTCTGAAGATGTCACCGTTGGAGACTCTGTATGACAGGAAATGCAGGACTCCTCTATTTTGGACCAGATTAGAGGAAGACAATTCTTTGGACCTGAACTTATTCAAGAGGTAGAAGAACAAGTCCGTATAATTCGGGAGAATTTCAGGGTAGCTCAGACCAGATAAAGGAGCTATGCTGATAATAGGGGGAGACCACTGGAATTTGAGGAAGGTGATCATGTGTACCTCAAGATGTCACCACTTCGTGGAATGAGGAGATTCAAGGTTAAGGGCAAATTGTCTCCTCGCTATATTGGACCATTCAGAATTTTTTTAGGCAAGTTGGAGAGATGGCCTATCAACTCGAGCTACCTGATAATCTATTTGATGTGCATAATGAATTCCATGTGTCTTAACTTAAGAAGTGTCTCCGTGTCCCTGAGAAACAGTTACCAATGGAAGAGCTCAGTGTTTAGGGTGATTTGACTTACACGGAGTATCCTGTCGAGATTCTTGATACGTTAACTCGAGTTACAAGAAATAAGGTCATAAAGATGTGCAAAGTACAATGGAGTCACCATGGAGAAGGTGAAGCAACATAGGAAAAAGAAGAAGAACTTCGCATAGACTCTCCCCATCTTTTCCCTAGTCCTTCCTAAATCTCGAGGACGAGATTCTTTTTAAGGGGGGTAGAATTTGTAAAGCCCAAATTCGTATAAGGGAAAATAAGATAAATAAATAAAGAAATAAAATAGTAAAGTGAAATATCTCAGATTGTACTTGAGCTTTGAATTTTGAGGACTGAATTTCGAAACCAAGAATTAATGTAGAAAAGAAATAATAGAAACATTTTCTATTCAACTAAATGATTATTTATTTCATTAAATGATACACTATAAACATTTATTTAAATGAGTATTCATATATAAGGATGGTATTAAATTTAGATGACTCAAATCTAGACGGGACTTTTAAAATTAAATTCAGAAAAATAAATAAATTGGGAGATTTTCTATTTATTTAAGTAAATATCCCCTTTCGCAATATTATATTTAGAGGCATTAATTAAAGTAAGAAGTAAATAAACCTTGCACTCATGTGTGGAGTTTTGGTTGTGCGTTTAAAAGTTGAACTAAAACTTTGTGTGTAAATTGTATATTGAGAAAATTTACTAAATGAATAGAAAAACAAATATAATTTGCTTCATTTTTGGGATTTAGTTTTCTGTATCTAAATTAAAGTGTGAAATTCAAAATTAAACATGAATTTGAATTGAAATAGAAACCTAAAAAACAATAAAAAGAAAAAAGAGAGCTCTCGGCCCAACACCACCCACCTAGCAGATTACACGATCACATTTTCTTAGCCTCTATGCACTCTTGCGTCATCTTATCGCATCAACACTTTTTTTTATTTCCTGCCGATAGCTAGGCCCTATGCCAGCCGTTTCCCACTACCTGGTCAGCGCACATAGTCAGTTATCTCATCCCACCGTAACTGACTCACACAACCTCGCGATGTTATTGCCGTAACCAACCGCGCGCTAGCCTCACCTGGAGTCTACCCCCTACGGATAGCTATCTCCTTCGCCGTGGGCGCCATGGGCTGACCAGCAATTTCCGGTGCGAAATTCTGGGTAGCCATGCCGATCCTTACGGATCCACTTTGCTGTCATGGTGATAAAAGGAGCCGCCGCACTTAGCCCCTTTTCGTTTCGACTAAAGTTCTGCGCCACCGCCTGCTATCGTGCGCGCCGAGAGAGAGTGAGAAAGACCGAGAGAGACAGACTGAGGGAGAGAGAGTAGGAAGCCCCTGCGTCCTTGCCATTGGCCGGCTTTGGGTCGGGTCTGGAGAGCGCCCAGTGGACCGGCGCTATTCGTCGATCAACCAGTTATGGCCTCGGATTACACAGTGGTCGCCCCATCGTCGTCATCGGTGAGCCATCCTTCTTCCTCGTAACTCTTTCTCCTCTGCTCGGAAATGCATCCGATGTTGGGCGTTGTAGTGGGTCTGGGAGCTTCGATTAGAGGCGTGGATTGAGTGCGGGCTCAAAAAAAAATCTGCGCGCCAATTAGCCATTGCGACGCGCGCTGGTGAGCGCAGGGCGGGTCCGCCGTCGATCTGAAATGGGTGGCCCAGATTAGTTCTAGCGTATCACTTAGGGCTGACCGTAGATCTGATATCCTACGGCTCGAAGCAGATCGTGTTTCATTAAATTGTAACCATCAGATCTCGATCCTGTGGACTGCAATCCGTACCGGTTCGGATGAAGATTGATTTAATTCGTGCCGTCCATATCTAATCCTACGGTCGAAAAACCTAGATACCCCTTCGCGGTGCCATTTTGCTAAAGAGCCCCTCTACTTGCTAGAATTAGAACCCGCCGCCCACCCTAGGGTTGGGCTGAGTCTGGGGAACACTTATGATTTCGCCCTCGTATTTTTATAGATTTAGTGCTCGGTCCAGATAGTTAGAAAATCAATAAATTCATTTGGAAAATACTTATTAATGCAAAAATAAATACAAGAGTGTGTTTAATTCATAGAAAATGCATACTTAGTCCAAATTTATTCATTCCAATTCCTATAATTTGGTAATAATGTTGTTTATCACATAGTGTCTCTGTTTTGACATGAAAGTCACATTAAAATTTATTTCTTAGTTAATCTGATGCCAATCACATAAAACCTTAGGAAATTCGTATCTCCTCCGTTTTAACTCCGATTTGATCCATTCAAGTTCCGTTAGTCTCGTAGCAACGCGTAGATTATTTTTATGCGTCTGTTCTTATGTTTGGTGTGATGTTAATTATGTCTATACCATGTTTGTTTGTATTGCTACGACTAGCAGTTAGGTCACGAGGATCTGAAGAATCACCCTGTTAACTGAAATCTCAAGTGCCAGGCAAGTTGTGCCCTTGATACACTTTTGTTACCCAATAATATTCTTTATTATCACTATTCAATGCATAGGTTTAATTTTGATGGGACCCGATAGGTCATCCTAGATTGTTTATCTCATTACCTTGTTTACCCTTGAATCACTTGGGTAGTTTGCTATTGCTTTATATGGTTTTGGGATAATCATTTATTATATCCATATTCCAGTTATTATGTTATTTATTTATGTTCATGACAAGATCATTATATTATTGTTAATTGGAACATGGAGCTTAACTTGAGAAACACGTGCCACCACAAGGGTTTAATGGGACGCCCTTGGCCAACTAACTAGGAAAGCTAGTGGAAGACTACCTTACCCGAAAGGGGCAAGGGCAGTAGGGGAGTTGCATGCAAGGAGGTTCTCGGGTTGATTTTGCTGCGATGGCAGTCAGACGGGGGATTCTTGCAAGTGCTCTTCCCATAAACTGTAGCGGGTTTTCGGAAGCTAGTGGAACTTTGTAAAGGCCTCGTAGTGGATCCCTAGCCATTCACCTTGGTAGTGTCTAAGGGCCTAGCTAACCCTGGCGACATGGGAAACACGACTTGTGGGTAAAGGGTACAACCTCTGCAGAGTGTAAAACTGGTATACTAGCCGAGCTCATGGTCATGAGCGGCTCAGGACTCTCCGATGATTAAATTATGGAACCTAAACTCAATTTGTCATTTGCATATACATGAGATTATTTATTAATTTTGTTCTATTACTTTTATTTAAGGTTTGGTATTCACTTACACTTAGTAACTGCTAATAAAATTTTGACCAACTTATAAAAGCAATGCTCAGCTTTAACCTCTATTGTTGATCAGCCTTACACTTCATGAACTCCCACCTTGGTGAGTTCATGCCACATTATTCCCCACAACTTGTTGAGCGATGAACATGTGTGAGCTCACCCTTGCTGTCTCACACCCCCACAGGTCAAGAGCAAGTACCACTGGATGAGGCGCATGGTGGATGTTGCGCTGTGTTCGTGAGAGGTCTAGGTCGTCGTCTCCCAGATGAATTTTTGCGCCGAGGATGGATTTTAGATCCTGTTATATTTATCTTTTACTTTTGTAAGTCTTCCGCTATGTAATAAATACTCTGATTATTGTGACATTTATCTCTATACACTCTGTTATTATATATGTTGTCTTCTTTGGCGCATGTATGAGATGCACCTGGCTTTGTTCCTTAAAACCTGGTGTGACACCTTCTCTTCCGCCTTGACTTCACTGAATATTACGGCCGTGTTTCCTCCAACAAATGAATGTGAGCCGTTTATGTGAAAAACTAGGAGTTAGATTGACCGTTTGGTTGGGACTTCACTGAATGTGAGTTGTGTTTCCTCCAACAATTGATCTTGGTCGCTTGACTGACAATGGTCACTTTCATTTTCCTTGTACCTCCTGTAGAAGAGGATCTAAATACCCATTTACTGAGGATTGCCAATGCTAGAATCTGGTGATTCTGGCAGTTGTTTACATGCTGATGCTTATGTGCCGATTCAACGAGGCTAAAGCCACGCATTTCTTGCAACTCTGTACAAAATTGTAAGTTTGTTTGGATCACGATTTTAATGGATGTTCTGGTTTAAATTTAATATATATTTTTTCTCTATTAGTTTCTTGAGAATTAAAGCTGGAGGTCTTGAATATTTGTTCTTAACAGTTTATATTGTTAGTTTTACAAGAACAGATATCTCATTACACTGGTTGATGTTATTGGATTTGAAATTTCTATTGGAGTTGTTGTCTGGAACTCTGGATAGCATGCTGTGGTAAGAGCAGCTGATGATAAGATAATATATATGTTGCTCATGTAAAGGAGAAGTGTAGAACAAAAAGGTCTCGACTTATAGTGAGTTCGTTTTCCCACTGTTCTGTAATCTTTCAGTTGGTTTGACCACGGTTGAAGGAATTTGATACTGCTACCGAGACATGAGAGACTATGCACGAGACATGCAAATTAACAAGACTCATACAAGCGCGGAACAGTATGCTGATAGGGCATAAGGGTAACACATGTTCAGGTCTTAACATATTTGACTTCCGAGTAAACTTTCTCCAGACCCCCCAGGAAATATATAATCCGATTAGATATGTGTCGATGCTCATCCCAGCGTATACCCGTTGCAACGCACGGGCACACACCTAGTAGAAGAAAATGGTTGCACTAAAGATGGAATTGAAACAAGTTCATGTTTCCAGGAAGGCAGGAAGGAGATGAAAACATTCCCTAAGCTGCAGGCAACGAACACAACTGAGTCACC
This sequence comes from Zea luxurians, assembly GCA_029449295.1. NCBI lineage: Eukaryota > Viridiplantae > Streptophyta > Magnoliopsida > Poales > Poaceae > Zea > Zea luxurians. The sequence continues at coordinate 32,954,129 of JAOPSE010000016.1, read as the reverse complement.
ATTAGATTACTGCTCCGAGAAGAATAAAAACTCCCATGCAAAACCAATCAGGAGACAAAACTACTGTATAGACTCCCACTATCCAGTTTCCTAGTTATAGGGACGAAACAACGGATCTGTAGGTTGTAATCCTTCAGGGCTCATAACTACGCTATGGAGCCAAAATTCAACTTCTGCATCAATTCATGAGTGCATTATACATAATTATTCGCTTCCTTCCGGCGTTGGACAAAGGGCAGTTCATCTTTTCATGTAAGCACCATCCTCGATGAATCTGAGACACGAAAAAGTTTGGCAGCACGGCACCAAAACGAATGGACAGGGCATTTTAAGTTTAGAATTTAAATAGACATTTCGTAGATACAAAGAACTTCTTAGACTGTCCGCAGTGGTTAATTCTAAATTTTTCCCTTATATCATTTTTTTTACGTTACATCATCAACATTTCACCCCCTACCTTTTCATCCCCTGCAGCGGTTCCTCATATATTATCTCTTATACCCCACTATAAGTATAAAATATCATTATATAATCTTATTCATCTTTTATTACTATATTTTTCTAACTATTAAATAGGGGAGCACTGTGCAAGAGGCGCTACAATGCCCCCCCTAATCTTGGGGACGGGCCTGGCCTCCCCTTGCGCTGCAGCGCGTAGGGAGCCATCTGGAGACAGCCGCTGCGCACGTAGAGGCCCCCAACACGTATACGGTGCAATGAGAGGGGGCACGGACAACCTTAGGCCCTATTTGGCACTACTCTGCTTTACAAAATCCAGCTTAACTTCATAATCTTTAAAGTATAGCAACTTAGTTTTAAAGTCGTAGAGTTTTTAAAGTATTTGACTTAAAGATCACCTTTAGTTTTTTTAAATACAATTTAAAAATAAAAATAAATAAAACAAATTCTTTCTTTTTTTCCCTGTGGCCGAGCGGCCAGGGAAGTTCACTCGCGATGTTGATGAGGGCAAGATGGCGGTCGAATGATGAGGGTGCTAGAACAGAAAAAGATTCGTTTCATATGGTATGTAACCGATGAAAATGATGGGTAATTTTATCTTAACTTCATCAGAAAGTTGAATTATCCATTTGTGAAGTACCGTCTAGCTGCTTCACTTTTTTTTAAGTTGTCATATTTTTTATGAAGCTGAGTTGTCGAACTTGATACTTTTAGGTTTATAAAGTAGTTGATTTCCATGAAATTAGAGCATCTCCAACAACAATGTCTAAAACTGATTTCTCAAATTAAAATATAAGGATTTATGCAGAAAAACTACTCCAAATATATTGCTATGTGGTGGGTTATCATATAATCTAGATTTGAGCCATTACTGTTGGAACATAAAATTTTATTGGTGCTTTAAATCATACAAAATATCCTCGTTTTAAATTATAGGGCATTTTTATAGGTCACGTTGTTGGACATGCTCCAATACATGATATAAGATTTAACTGTTAGAGTTGCAAATATTTTTGTGACCCTAAACACTTAAAATCACATTTTATTTTAATTTTTAGGACACAATTATATGACCTCTTGTTGGAGATGCTAGTAGTATCCTCATGCTATTCTCAATGGTAGTTTAATCACACAATTTTCAATATTGCCACACTAATAAAGATAAGATGAAATGAGGAATAAAATATGGTCTCCCAAATGTAGAGTTTCATGATACAATTTTTATAGGCTATCATGTGATTTAAATGTTACATCTAAATAACCAATAGAAATAGATAAAGTAAACAAAGATGAAATAGATTGCTATGAATGGTGCTTTCATGTGGTGCTTTCTAATGTCTAGGAAACAACTTAACATAGTTGTTGGTAATGAAACTAATGTCAACTAATTTATAATAAATGAAGTGTCATGTCATCAAAAAAATTCTATATCACATATTGAATCGTGTCTGAATGCACTAGAGGTAGTAGTTAGTTGGCTAAAAAATATGAGTAAAAGTAGGTAGCTAACTATTAGGTAATTTATTTAAAATAGTTAGTAATTAAACTATTAGTTAGGTTGTTTGAATATTCTAGGCTACTTTTAACAACAAACTATTAGCTTTAGGGATGTTTGAATGCACTAGAGCTAATAGTTAGTGACTAAAATTAGTTGAGACATCTAAACACCCTAATTAATAGTTTAGTTATTAGCTATTTTTGGTAAATTGGTTAATAGTTAGCTAGCTATTTGTTAGTTAGCTAATTCCATTAACAATTTTTAGCCAATTAACTATTAGTTCTAGTGCATTCAAACACCCTCTTAATACATTTAAATAGAGCTAAGGGGTGTTTAAATGCACTAGAGCTAATAGTTAGTTAGTTAAATATTACTAGTGAAATTAGCTAGTTAACTAATATCTGGCGAACTACTAACTAATTTATTAAAAATAACTAATAGCTGTTCGATTAGCTAGACCGTTTGGATGTCTTCAATTAAATTTAACACCTACTATTAGTTTTAGTGTCTTCAAACATGTTCTAATCTATTCTATATTAAGGTAGTGTTTGGTTGAAGAGCTAAGTAGAATGGAGCTGTTCCCATTCCGCTCCAAAAAATCAAACGGACGGAGCCGCTCCCAGCCCGCTCGCACAGTCACGCTCTGTTTCGTTTACTCTGCAACCAAACAAAAAACAGAGCTGCTCCGTTCTAGATTACCAAATACAGAACAGAACGGCTCCGTTCCTAGAATTAGGGATGGAACGGCTCCATTCTACTTGGCTCCTCAACCAAACACTACCTAAATCACCGGTTTCAACGGTCGTCCCGCGTCAATATTTTTTTAAAAATCTACATTTCTTTAGAATCAACCCGCACTTCTATAATCTGTTCTCTACTACTATAATAGGAGAGTTTATGTAAAAAAATAAGATAAAATTATGTATAAGTAAATGTTTGACCTTGGTTGTTCGCTCCATATTCACATTCACCTAATTAATAGAAAATATATATTTTATGTTTTATTAAAACAAAATTTATTTTATGTCATATATATAAGAACCATAGCAATGCACATACATATAACTAGTTAATGATATAAGTTTTAGTGTCTTCAAACATGTCCTAATTAATGTTATAAATTTGCCCATAAAACTGTCTTGAGAATGCCCTATAAGGTCATCTCAGACCGGACCCACGCGTTAGTGAGACGGAAGTAACTGCCGCATCTCAAGTCTCAACCCTCGCCTCCAATCGCAACGCTCCCGAGGAGAGCCAGGAGGAGGTGACGGCGGCGCCGCGAGGAAGGAGGGATCGATCGAGGATGGTGGACGTCTCGCGCGTGCAGAAGGAGCTCACCGAGTGCAACCGCGACCGGGAGGTATCGGGCGTCTCCATCGCGCTCCACGACGGCGCCAACATCTCCCACCTCACCGGCACCATCGCCGGGCCCGCCGACAGCCCCTACGAGGGCGGCACGTTCGTCATCGATATCCGCCTGCCCGGTGAGAAATCCGCCGTTCCTTCCTCTCCCCTGATTCCTCCGGTCCAGCGCCTTCCATCGAATCCCCTCTCTGTCCTTTGTTTGCCCTATCCGGCTACCCTTCCTCGCGCGCGCGGGATCCCATTTCACTCATCCGGGCGATTCGTGGCCGATTGCTGTGTTGCGCGATTTGTTCTCTCGGAGTGGGGTTTAGGGCGGATTAGGGTTTGCTGCTTGTAACCTCCGCGCTATCTGGCTGGTTTAACCATGGCGTCAATTACAGAACGGCATCCAATAACCGGAGCCCAATTTACTACCAGAACAAGCACAATGAAAAGCATCATCGCCGGACCGGGTCCCCCGAAGCGCGTCCGTCTTTACTCCTTCAGTCTACTGGAGCCCAACCCAGAGCACGGTTGAAGACTTCATTAACAATTCTTCTGAGAAGCTTGCTTCCTTCCTCCAGTTTCTTTTTTGCCATCCTTTTTCTGTAAAATATTCCATGAGTTCATCCAGAAACAGCCCAAAATGAAGATATCTAAAGCACTGGGTCTATTTTTTCCTTCAAAGCACGCCTCATTCCTGATATTCCAAAGAGACCAAAGCACAGCACTGCAACCAACTGTTAGTATATTCCTATTATCTTTGTGAAAAAGCGGGAGCCAATGACTAAACATCTCTTCGGGATTATTAGGAATAGAAAGTGGATGCAATGCGACCTGAATAATTCTCCAAGTGAACTTCGCGATTTGGCAGCCAAAGAAAATGTCTTGGGTTGTTTCAGGACAAGCACACCAAATGCAGTTTACATTTCCTTGCCAGCTTTTTTTTTAAGGTTCACCTTAGACTGAATCCTGTCTCTCAGTAAGAGCCAAAGAAAAACTTTTATTCTTTGGGGAATTTTAGTTTTCCAAATGAACATATAGGGCACACTATCCAAATTGCTACGACATTTGAGATAAAGGGATTTAACGGTGAAGCCTTTTTTTATCTAGTTGCCAACCGACTTTGTCATTTGAATCATTCAAACTAATTTCTTGATTCCAGCTCATTCAGGTTTTCAGCACCCACTCCAACTAGCCTCCTTCTAAAGGTTAAGGATTCAAAGCTGGAGTTTAAGATGACATCAACCCTTATCTCTTTGTTAAGGGATAACTCAAAGAGCCTTTTAAACCTAACTGACAGGGGCAGAGGGCCACACCAACAATCATTCCAAAAACTAGTGGATTTACCATTTCCAACAACTCTTTTACAATTCCTGTAAAACACCTCTTTCGCTTCCAAAATACTTTTCCAGAAATGCGAGTCACTCTGTCTCTTTTTTATCAGGCTCATTGGTTTCTCTTTTATATATTTTAATCTTGCATTTTTTGTTGCCATAAACCATCCTTATTCTCCAATTTCCACCACCATTTTGCCAGGAGGCAAAGGTTCATACACCTAAGATCAAGGATGCCCAGACTTCCTTTTTTTTTTTGGTGTGCAGACAGTTTCTGACTTCACCAGATGAGACTTTCTGGAATTATTCCCCCCTTGCCACAACATCCTTTTCCTGTACATGTCCATTTTTTTAGGACACAAACAGGTGCAAAGAACAGGGACAACATATATAAAGGAATATAAGATAAGCTGCTGTTGATTAGCACCAGCTTCCCCCCTAGGCTGAGGTATCTTCCTTGCCAAACACTCGATTTTTTCTCCATTTTATCTTCCATCTTTGTCTAATGGGAGATTCGGGGATTTGAAATCAATAGGGATACCCAAGTAGTTCATGGGTAAGCTATTTAGAGGACAGGTGAAAATATTAGAGTATAAGTTTTTCCTCAATTCAGCATCACCAAAACAGAAAATCTCACTTTTGTGGATGTTTATTTTGAGACCCGACATCTGCTCAAAGATAACCAAAATGTATTTCAGATTCCTTGCATACTCTAGGTTGTCTTGAAGGAAGAAGACTTTATCATCTGCATATTGTAAACATACACAACCCTTTCCAATAATGTGAGGGATAAGGCCCACTATGAGCCCCACCTCCTGGGCTTTTTTAATCAAACAAGACAGACCATCGGCTGCTATGTTGAAGAGCAGGGGGAGAAAGGGTCTCCTTGTCTAACCCCCTTATGAGTAGAGAAGAAAGGACCAATGATGTTATTGGTCCTAACTGCCACTTTGCCCCCTCTCACTGTTTTCATCACCCAATCTCCCCATTTTTCAGCAAACCTTTTCAACTCTAGCATTTTGTATAAGAAATGCCAATTGACTTTGCCATAGGCTTTGTCATGGACTCACCTTTGTTGGCCGTATCTCAGCAGTATGTGTCTGTTCCAAGTCTACACATGTTAATATGCTCCGACTCAGCGTGCATTTCAGTTTTGTCTGTTGGGATGCAACTAATGTCTTTTGTCACTGCTCCCAGAGTTGAATGTCTTGTGTACGGTCATGAGCTAATAACTGGGGAATACAAAAGTAGAAGTCAAAGATTACAATGTGAAAGTGCTACTGCCTGATTGGCTTTGGTTTTTGGTTGGCAGGTGGATATCCCTTTGAGCCTCCGAAGATGCAGTTCATCACCAAAGTATGGTATGCAAGTGTACTCCCTGTTACGTTATTTGTATTAGTACTGATGAATTATCATCCTGGTTACATAATGTAGTCATGTACCTACATATGCCAGTTGATACATTCCTCTGATCATGAACAGAGAACAACCAGCGCTGTTGGGTATTTTTTATCCAATTTTTTTAGTGCAGCTCTGATTTCTCCAATCTATTTTGAAGGCACCCTAACATCAGCAGCCAAAATGGAGCAATTTGCTTGGACATTCTGAAAGATCAGTGGAGCCCAGCCCTTACCTTGAAGACTGCTCTCCTTTCCCTTCAAGCTCTGCTTTCTTCTCCTGCACCTGATGATCCTCAGGATGCTGTTGTTGCACAACAGGTCTAAACTGAGTATTGCCTACTTATTTTTTTAGTGCATTATAATATCGCCAGTGACCCTGCGCAAGTGGGAGCACATGCACCGAGCAGCCCCTTTTTATATATAATATCACCAGTGAAGCTAGAGTTGGTTGGGAGCCAAATTGACATAGCTTGCCCTTGAATCAGAATGCTTGTTTATCATCTTTTGGGAAAAAGTAATGGCTGCATATGGTATGGCTCTGGTTGAATACCAGCAAAGTAACTTAACTGCTCAAAGTGAGTTCTTTAGCATCCACCACATGAGCTAGCGACCCTTGGCAATTATATAGTTGTATTGTTTACACCACTGAATATGTTTGTGGTTATGGCAACTGATATTTTTTTTCTCTATAATGGATTTCCCATTTTGTTTAGTTACTCCTGTATATTCTGTGGTGTTACTGCAGATGCTAGATGGCAAGATAGGGTATAAGTATGACCATGTAAGGTTATTCAATTCGCTTCTCAACAAGATCTTATTCATTTAGTGTGGAAATCTGGGTGTAAGAAGTTTCTAATCAGCTATTTTCTGACTTCAGTACTATATTGTTTACCATTAAGCATGTTCTGGACCAAACAGAAGGATAGACACATCCCCATATTTAACATAAATGTAGTGCATAAAAGATGCCAATTGTCCAGCAACACAGTTAGGTGTTTTCTGTTGGAGTGTACCAGTGACATTTTGATGGTTACTTTGCTAGCCAGACTAGGCCGCCCTAGAGCAGGCATTATAGACTGGAGATGAGCTTTGGAGATAACTAACTGAAACGATATTCGCTGCACTATTGCAGGCTTTGTCCCAATTAGTTTATATGTGTCAATCTGTTTCTGCAGTACCTGCGTGACTATCCAACATTTGCCGCTACGGCTCGTTACTGGACAGAGGCCTTCGCGAAGAGTGCATCAACGGGCATGGAAGAGAAGGTATGGCGAGCACTGTTCATCATCCCATTGTGATACATTCCATGCTTGCCAGCGGCGGTCACCACCCACCCTCTGTTTGCACTTGTTATCTGCAGGTGCAGAAGCTGGTTGAGATGGGCTTCCCAGAGGATCAGGTGAGAAGTGCCCTGAAGAGCGTGGATGGCGACGAGAACATGGCTCTCGAAAAGCTCTGCTCTGGCTCTGGGTGAACCATTCTCTTGGGGCCAATACATGAGCAGCTGTACATTTCACAGTGCCTGCTAATGCTCCTGCTCAGCCATTTCATATAGGGGCCGTGCCATGGCCCATGGGACTGGAGTTAGACTCTCATAGGACAACATGAGAGTTCTTTCGTTTCTTTAAACCCTTTTGCTGTTGTGTCTGGTAGGCTGAATCGACTCTTTGCCCATGGAACCCTGGTAATATCTGATGCAAAGGAAACATGAGGTTGACATAAACCCCCCCCTGCAGCTGCAACCTGTATGTCAATGCCACGCTTCGCTTCCTTTGTTTTTTTTTTCTTTTTAGATTGCGTGATAAATTACTTCCATGCGTTATCATGGAAGTAGGATTAGTTGCCAATGACTGATCCGAGACTGAGTTCAGCATCCGAGGAGCATCATCAGACGACTGAACGGTGGTAACTGCAATCTCATGTCGTTGCTCTACAAAGGGCGACGGCAGGTGCAGGTGCAGCAGCGTCATCTTCTCGTGCTTGTGTTGGGTCAAACACGTTGAAACAAAGCAGCCTCCGGCGGTTGGCAAAGCTGGAGAGTGGAGACGTTGACTGTTAGTTGAAGGGCAAGGGCGTACGTCCACACGACGGGAAAAAATTCTTTAAATTCTTTGCATTCAGGAAGCAAAGAATCTCTTTTACAGCTTCTCACATCTACCACTTGATGATCCATATAAATAGAAAATAAACAATTATAAAGGATTAATATTTTTGTGGGACTCGAAGTGGTGGATGTGAGAGGATCTAAAAGGGGAAAGGGGGTGTTTGTATTCGGGATGCATAGAATTTTTCCCACACGACAAGAGAGAGCCCACGCTTGGGGATGTGTAGGATCTGTCGTTTTTTATTTAAAAGACCGTCTCTAACAGTTTATCTATAGTTTACTAAAAACATTGTTTTGCATTATTATATACTGTAGATTGTACTATTCGTATAGTATAATTTGAATATGGATATGAGAATGTGTAAGATGCTGAAGATAGTCTGGCCGTGTATAGAATCTCAGTATTGTGATGAATAAAAATAAAGGATTCCATAGAATCTAGGAGATCGAAACTGATAGATTTTTACTTTTCTAACCACTCGATCAATTATGCTTTACGTTATTTTTTTTGGTTTTCACCAAAACGGATCTCATAAATACAGTTGAAAAGGTGGACGTTTGTTAGCACGCAGCACAGCTTTTGGCGTTCTGAAAATAAGCCGAAACAAGCACCTCCAGTATGACCACGCAGGTCGGCCAGTCAATTTATTAGTCACACACGTGGTCGTCCTCAAGAATCAAGATCGCAACGGCCGGGCGGCCGCTTGCTTTGCTTGACCCCAAAAGCAACGCACCGTTGATCTGTGTTTGTGACGGACGAGCGCGGCGCAAACACATATATATTGATTTAATTTAATTATGGTAGTATCTAGTGACAAAGCTAGAGCAAATATATAGGGGTGTACATCCCTTATGGATGTATAAGGATAAGACGTTGGTGATGCATATATGATAAAAATTTAACTATTATAACTAGTTTTTGGATACATATGCATCCATTAGCTAACATGTAGTTTGGCCCTTGTTAGCACCATGCACACAAAAGCAGGAGGAGAGGGCCGCAGAGCATCAACGACCGGACCATGACCCAGAGTGTGTAGATATATGACTTGCACGCTGATCGACACTGCCCAATGCAAGCAAGCAGAAGCAGCCAAGCACGGTGGAACTGGAGGGCGACCAAACCAATGCGCGTTCGGCAGGCATCGCATGCAGACGTAGACGCAGACCACTCTGCTGGTTTCAATTTCAACCAACGAGAGGTTGGTGCTGTCCTTGGTGGAGCCCGAGCCACCCATCTGCATGACGGGGACTCCTCATATGTGCCGACGGTGGTGTGGCACCCGGTCAATCACGCAGGGTAGCGTGTGTCTGATTGATTCTTTGGATGTTTTTGTTTTCAACAAAATAAGAGTGGAGTGGCTCTTGGATCTTCATATGAAAATTTACTATAAGTAGTTAGAACGCTTCCGCTCCACAAAAATGACTGGATGCGAGTGCTCTCTCGGACGTGAGCGCTCTCCCTCCTCTCCTTCCCTCTACACTCATACAACTATCGAACCAAACAAAAAATAAAACGGCTCCGCTCTATTCTACTCTTTAACCAAACAAAATATGGGGCAGCTCTGTTCTTCTTGTCAAACGCAGAATAAAACGGCTCCATTCTCAAATACTGGAATGGAGCCATTCTATTCTATTTGACTCTCCAACCAGGTTTGGGAGCCAATTGGAACGAAACAGCTCCATTCCAGTTTCTGAGAATGGAACCATTCCATTTTGTGTCTGGTAATTAGAATAGAACCGCTCCATTTTTTGTTTGGTTAAAGAGTAAAATAGAGCGGAGCCGCTCTGTTTAATGTTTGGTTGGAGAACCATAAAAGTGTAGAGGAGAGAAGAGGAAGGAGAGCGCTCACATCCGGTCGTTTTGGTGGAACATGAGCATTGCAAATATTTTGTCATATATAGACTCTAGAGCCACTCCACTCCTCTTCCGTCAGAAACATAACATCTAGAAAACAGGAATGAAGCCGCTCCATTCTCTCTCGCTCTTCAACCAAATACACTCCTAAAAAGTTATTAAGTAATATATTTTTTCTTATAAAGATAGAATATCTTCTATTACATGGATCTTTTTTCCTTCTTGAGACAATGTGCTAAATTAAAAATATATATTTTAGAAACATAACAAATACATTTGTCGGGTACCGTAATTAGGGGTACCCCCAACACTCCTAAACATCGCTGATAAACACCTTCAGGACAGACCATAAAGACTGACAGTTCGGATCAAAGTCAAAGCTCCGTCTATCAAGGGATGCGATCTCGCCTCGACCGAGCCCGGCCTCGGGCGGGAACAGTAGTCCCGGACGAATTCATGTCTCGCCCGAGGGTCTCCTCAGGCAGTGAGCACACCCTCAGCTCAGCCAAAGGCAAGCCTTGTCGTGCAAGGGACCTTGGCCAAATCACCTTACCAGCCGACCGTATTGCATGCACATTTAATGCTAGGATCGCCTGACACCTTATCCTGACACGCGTGCCTCAGTCGACAAGGTCGAAGTGACCGCAGTCACTTCACCCTTCCACTGACCGATCTGACAGAAAAACAGTGCCGTCCGCCCCGCTCCGGTTGCTGTGCCAACCACCCGGGTGAAACCGACGACAGCCAAGTTCAGCCTCGGGCGCAACAGGAAGCTCCGCCTCGCCCGACCTTAGGCCTCGACCTCGGGAAAAGATCTCCGCCTCGCCAGACCCCAGGGCTCGGCCTCAGCCTCGGCCTCAGGAAGAGTCACGTCCTCGCCCGACCCTGGGCCTCAGCCTCAGCCTCGGCCTCGGAGGAGCCGCCGCCTCGCCCGACCTCAGGCTCAGATCGACCGCGCCACAAGGGATACATCATTACCCTACTCCTAGCTAGCTCAGGCTACGAAGGAATAAGACCGGCGTACCATCTAGCTTACCTCGGCAACAAGAAATGATGGTTCCCCGCATGCGTCCATGACGTCGATGGTTCTCAAGCCCCCTACGAAAGCAAGGAGACGTCAGCACGACCCATGCAGTGCCAACAGCTGTGCTTCTACAGGGCTCATGCACTTCTCCAACGGACACGTTAACACGTGCATAGCGACCAAGCACTTCCCCGCTGGCCACGTAGCACATAGCTACACCCTCATTGTACAGCTGGGCCATCTCCTTATGTCTATAAAAGGGGATGTCCAGGAAAGGGGAGGGGGAGGACATGGGAAGAGAACGGGTGACGCACGACAAAAGGGACGGGAGAAGACGGGCAGGGCCAGACCCTCTCTCTCTCTCGCTCTCTCCTACTCGCTCTCCCGCTCTCGCTCTCTCACAACGCTTGTAACCCCCTACTACGAGCACCCTGGTGCAGGATAATACAAGGCTCGTTTTCCCCTTGTGTTCCATCTCACACCAACCCATCTAGGCAGGGACATGCAGCGACAAATTTACTAGTCGGTCCAGGGACCCCCCGGGTCCGAAACGTCGACAGTTGGCGCGCCAGGTAGGGGCCTGCTGCGTGTTAACGAACACTTTCCCGTTGAGTTCCAGATGGGTAGACTTCAGCAACCTCTTCAGCCCGGGACGGTGCTCCGCTTCGGGAGTCTCGAGTTCATGTCCCTCGACGGCAGCTACGACATGGTACTCCTTCCCTCGCAGCACGACGACAACGACAGTCGGCTCGCCCGGCGACGGCGAACTCGACGATGGCATCCCTCCGCGGCAGAGGAGGAACACTCGGGTCGTCCCCGCCACCCTCCTCGCCGGAGGAGACGGAGACGGGGCAACCGTGGCCACACAGGAGGCGGCACCTTATCGGCTGTCGAACCGGAGCGAGTCGACGACGCCGGCACTCCTCCGGGGGACATGTCGGGTGTTGTCCTCACGCCTGAGACAACGGCGAGCGCCGCTTCCCCGAAACATGCCAACCCCAAGCGGACTGACGACGCCAGCACCCTCGCAAAGGACCTGCTGGGCGTCACCCTCGTACCTGAGATGACGATGTGTTCCGTCCCCGACGCGACTTCACCACCATCCACTAACCAAGAGGTACCGTCCGTATTCCACCCTATTCCCTTTCGATTTAGCTTCGATCCACCTAGCGACCCCGCTTCGGTGAGCGCTTTCGCAAGGGCGTATCCAGACCTTCCGGGGTACCATATGTGGTCAACCTGGGACTGACTGACAGCCGTCTCGACCTCCGGACCGGCGGGTTCCGAGGAAGAGGACGACCCCGACTTCGGTTGGGACTTCTCTGGCCTCGGTAATCCCGGTGCCATGCGGGACTTCATGTCCGCATGTGACCACTGCCTCTCCGGTTGCTCTGACGATGGCCACGGCCTTGACGACGAGGGTTATGGCCCAAGTCGCGAATGTTTCCACGTCGATCAGGGAGATAACGACGAAGGCAGCCACCTCGGCATGCCGGAGGTTGGCGATCCCCCTGGGCCCGCATCTCGCGTTGACATCCCGCGGGAGCTAGCTGTGGTCCCAGTCCCTGCGGGGGGTCAGGACACACAGCTCGAGCAAATCCGCGAGATACAGGCCAAGGTCGACGAGGAAGCAGGCCGACTTGTGCAGCTCCGATAGAACATCGAGCAGGAGTGGGCAGGCCGAACACTCGCCGGAGGAGCCCGTCATCGGGCCCGGGACGTCCAGCGCCGCATCGTTGGCAATGCCAGGGCAGCGCTGCCCCCGGCCGTCAGCGGGTCCAGCCAGGACCTAGCTACAACGGCGATGCTACTTCGAACCATGCCGGAGCCATCCACCACCGAGGGACGACGTATCCATGGAGAACTCAAGGATCTCCTGGAAGGTGCCGCAGTTCGACGAGCCGAGAGCTCTACCTCCCGAAGACGAGCTGACCCCTCGGAGCATCACGCGGCGTCCTCCTGACGCATGCAGGAGGCCTCGGTCCATCCCGAGCGCACGTGCGACGAAACACCTGCCGCCCGAGATCGCCTCGGCAACGAGCAACACCGTCGCGACCATCGAGCCCGCCACGAGGAGAAGGTGCGCCGAGGCTACCACCCTAGGCGCGGGGGACGCTGCGACAGTGAGGAGGATCGGAGTCCCTCGCCTGAGCCACCCGGTCCACGAGTCTTCAGCCGGGCCATAGACGAGCGTCGTTCCCCGCCCGGTTCCGAGCCCCGACTACCATCACCAAGTACTCGGGGGAGACGAGGCCGGAGTTGTGGCTCGCGGATTACCGACTGGCATGCCAGTTGGGAGGGGCGGACGATGACAACCTCATCATCCGCAACCTCTCCCTTTTCCTCTCTGACGCTTCCCGGGCCTGGCTGGAGCATCTGCCTCCTGCGCAGATCTCCGACTGGGACGACCTAGTCAAGGCTTTCGTGGGAAATTTCTAAGGCACGTACGTGCGCCCTGGGAACTCATGGGATCTCTGAAGCTGCCGCCAGCAGCCAGGGGAATCCCTCCGAGAGTACATCCGGCGATTTTTGAAGCAGCACACCGAGCTGCCCAACATCACCGACTCGGACGTCATCGGAGCTTTCCTCACCGGCACCACTTGCCGGGACCTGGTGAGCAAACTGGGGCGCAAGACTCCCACCAAGGCGAGCGAATTGATGGACGTCGCCACCAAGTTCGCCTCGGGTCAGGAGGCGGTCGAAGCCATCTTTCAAAAAGACAAGCAGCCTCAGGGAGAGCCGAAGGAAGACGCCCCCGAGGCGTCCATCCAGCGTGGCGCGAAGAAGAAGACCAGGAAGAGGGCGCAAGCGAAGTGCGATGCCGCTGACATGAATCTCGTCGCTGCCGCCGAGCACAGGAACCCTCGGAAGCCTCCTAGAGGGGCCGACGCGTTCGACAAGATGCTCAAGGAGCCGTGCCCCTATCACCAGGGTTCCGTCAAGCACACCCTTGAAGAACGTGTCATGCTCCGGCGCTACTTCCATAAGGCCGGGCCCCCGGCGGAAGATGGTAAGGGCCAAGGCCACAACAAGAAGGGAGGCGACAAGGAAGAGGAGTTCCCGGAGGTCCACAACTGCTTCATGATCTACGGCGGGCAGGTGGCGAACGCCTCAGCTCGGCACAGCAAGCAAGAGCGCCGGGAGGTCTGCTCGGTAAAGGTGGCAGCGCCAGTCTACCTAGACTGGTCCGACAAGCCTATCACCTTTGACCGAGGCGACCACCCCGACTTTGTGCCGAGCCCAGGGAGGTACCCGCTCGTCGTCGATCCGATCATCGGCAAAGTTAGGCTCTCCAAGGTCCTCATGGATGGGGGCAGCAGCCTCACCATCATCTACGCCGAGACCCTGGAACCCTTGGGGGTTGATCGGTCTGAGGTCCGGGCCGGTGCGGCACCCTTCCACGGGATCGCACCCGGAAAGCGTATCCTGCCCCTCAGGCAGATTGACTTGCCCATGTGCTTCGGAACTCCCTCCAACTTCCGAAAGGAAACCCTCACCTTCAAGGTGGTTGGGTTCCGAGGGACCTACCACGCGGTGTTGGGGAGACCGTGCTACACCAAGTTCATGGCCGTCCCCAACTACACCTACCTCAAGCTCAAGATGTCAGGCCCCAACGGGATCATCACCGTCGGATCCACGTACCGCCACGCGTACGAATGCGATGTGGAATGCGTGGAGTACGCTGAGGCCCTCGCTGAGTCCGAGGCCCTCATTGCCGACCTGGAACGCCTCTCCAATGAGGCGCCTGACGCGAAGCGGCACGCCGGCAATTTCGAACCAGCTGAGGCGGTTAAGTCCGTCCCTCTCTACCCCAGCAACGACGCCAGCAAGAAAGTCTGGATCGGCTCCGAGCTCGACCCCAAATAGGAAGCAGTGCTCGTCGACTTTCTCCGCGCAAATGCCGAAGTTTTTGCATGGAGTCCCTCGGACATGCCAGGCATACCAAGGGAGGTCGCCGAGCACTCACTGGACATCAGAGCTGGAGCCCGACCCGTGAAGCAGTCCCTGCACCGTTTTGATGAAGAAAAGCGCAGGGCCATAGGCGAGGAGGTCCACAAGCTACTGGCTGCAGGGTTCATCAAAGAGGTATTCCATCCCGAATGGTTAGCTAACCCTGTACTTGTAAATAAAAAGGGTGGGAAATGGAGGATGTGCGTAGACTACACTAGTCTAAACAAAGCATGTCCGAAGGTTCCCTACCCTCTGCCTCGCATCGATCAAATTGTGGACTCCACTGCTGGGTGCGAAACCCTGTCTTTCCTCGATGCCTACTCAGGCTATCACCAAATCATGATGAAAGAGTCCGACCAGCTCGCGACTTCTTTCATCACACTTTTTGGCATGTATTGTTATACTACAATGCCATTTGGCTTGAGGAATGCAGGTGTCACCTACCAGAGGTGCATGAACCATGTGTTCGGAGAGCACATCGGTAGAACGGTCGAGGCTTACGTCGATGACATCGTTGTCAAGATGAAGAGAGCCTCCGACCTCCTCTCTGACCTTGAGACGACATTCAAGTGTCTAAGAGCGAAAGGCGTGAAGCTCAATCCCGAGAAGTGTGTCTTCGGAGTCCCCCGAGGCATGCTCCTGGGATTCATTGTCTCCGAGCGAGGCATCGAAGCCAACCCGGAGAAAATCGCGGCCATCACCAACATGGGACCAATCAAAGATTTAAAAGGAGTACAGGGGGTCATGGGATGCCTTGTGGCTCTGAGCTGCTTCATCTCACGCCTTGGTGAAAAAAGGATTGCCCCTGTACCACCTCTTAAGGAAGGCCGAGCGCTTCACTTGGACCCCCAAGGCCGAGGAAGCCCTCGAAAACTTAAAGGCACTCCTTACCAATGCGCCCATCTTGGTGCCTCCGCTGCGGAAGAAGCCCTCTTGATTTACGTCGCCGCAACCACTCAGGTGGTCAGCGCCGCGGTCGTAGTCGAGAGACAAGAAGAAGGGCATGCACTACCCGACCAGAGGCCAGTCTACTTCACCAGCGAAGTGCTATCCGAGACCAAGGTCCGCTACCCGTAGATCTAGAAGCTGCTCTACGCAGTGATTCTGACACGACGAAAGTTGCGACACTACTTCAAGTCCCATCCGGTGACTGTGGTATCATCCTTCCTCCTAGGAGAGATCATCAAGTCCCGAGAGGCCTCGAGGAGGATAGCAAAATGGGCAGTGGAACTCATGGGCGAAACACTCTCATTCGCTCCTCGGATGGCCATAAAATCCCAAGTCTTGGCTGACTTCCTGGCTGAATGGACTGACACCCAGTTACCGATGGCCCCAATACAGCCCGAACTTTGGACCATGTACTTCGACGGGTCGCTGATGAAAACCGGAGCAGGCGCGGGTTTGCTCTTCATCTCACCGCTCGGAGAACATGTCTGTTACGTGTTGCGCCTCCATTTCTCAGCGTCAAACAACGTGGCCGAGTACAAAGCCTTGGTTAATGGCCTGCGCATCACCATCGAGCTAGGGATTCGGCGCCTCGACGCTCGTGGCGACTCACAGCTTATCATTGACCAGGTCATGAAGAACTCCTACTGCCGCGACCAAAAAATGGAGGCCTACCGCGATGAAGTCCGGCGCTTGGAAGATAAGTTCTACGGGCTAGAACTCAACCATGTCACTCGATAGAACAATGAAACCGCAGATGAGCTGGCCAAAATAGCCTTGGGGCGAATGACAGTTCCCCCGGATGTCTTCTCCAAGGATATATATCAGCCATCCGTCAAAGTCGACGACGCGCCCGAGCCCGAGGAGGCCTCGGCCCAGCCCGAGGTACCCTCGGCCGCCGAGGGTGAGGCCCTGCGCGTCGAGGGGGAGCGGAATGGGGTCACACTGGTCCCGAACTGGTAGGCCCCGTACCTAGAATATCTCCTCCGAGGAGAGCTGCCCCTCGATAAGGCCGAAGCTCGGCGACTGGCTCAGCGTGCCAAGTCGTTTGTTTTACTGGGTGATGAAAAGGAGCTGTACCACCGTAGCCCCTCGGGCATCCTCCAACGATGCATATCCATTGCCCAAGGACAAGAGCTGTTACAAGAAATACACTCGGGGGCTTGTGGTCACCATGCAGCACCTAGAGCCCTCGTGGGAAACGCTTTCCGACAAGGTTTCTACTGGCCAATCGCAGTGGCCGACACCACTAGGATTGTACGCTCCTGCCAAGGGTGTCAGTTCTACGCGCGACAGACGCACCTGCCCACTCTGGTACTGCAGATAATACCTATCACTTGGTCGTTTGCCGTTTGGGGTCTGGACCTCGTCGGTCCCTTGCAGAAGGCACCCGGAGGCTTCACACACCTGCTGGTCGCCATCGACAAATTCTCCAAGTGGATCGAAGTCTGACCCTTAACTAGCATCAGGTCCGAGCAGGCGGTGGCGTTCTTCACAAATATCATCCATCTCTTTGGAGTCCCAAATTCCATCATCACCGACAATGGCACGCAGTTCACCGGGAAAAAGTTCCTAGACTTCTGCGAGGGCCACCACATCCGTGTGGACTGGGCCGCCGTAGCCCACCCGATGACAAATGGGCAGGTGGAGCGCGCCAACGGTATGATTTTGCAGGGACTAAAACCGAGGATCTACAATGACCTCAACAAGTTTGGCAAGCGGTGGATGAAAGAGCTACCCTCGGTGGTCTGGAGTCTGAGGACGACGCCGAGCCGGGCCACAGGCTTCACGCCGTTTTTCCTATTCTATGGGGCCGAGGCCATCTTACCCACGGACTTGGAATACGGTTCCCCAAGGACAAATGCGTACGACGACCAAGGCAATCAAACCAGCCGAGAAGATTCCTTGGACCAGCTGGAAGAGGTTCGGGACGTGGCCTTACTACACTCAGTGCAGTATCAGCAGTCTCTGTGACGCTACCACGCTCGAAGGGTTCGGCCCCGAGACGTCCAAGTGGGGGACTTGGTACTTCGGCTGCGACAAGACGCCTGAGGACGCCACAAGATTACTCCTCCCTAGGAGGGGCCGTTCATCATCGCTAAAGTTCTGAAGCCCGGGACATACAAGCTGGCCAACGATCAAGGCGAGGTCTACAACAACGCTTGGAACATCGAACAACTATGTCGCTTTTACCCTTAAAATGTTTCAAGTTGTTCATGTTCCTTGCTTTTCTTTACATATGCAAATAAAGTCTAACCATCAAGGAAGGATCGGCCTTGCCTCGGCAAAGCCCGACCCTCCCTCGGGGGCTAGAAGGGGGGAATCCCCTCTGCGTCAAAATTTTCTTCAGAAAAGTTTTCTACCAAGAGAAGTCTTCTACCAAAACGACTCTCGTGCTTTCCGACCACATCGATAACGGAACCCTGAAAACGAGCGCGAGTGTCACACCCGGTTTTAGAAGGCAAACCGAATGCGAACCATGTACGTGCCAAGATCAGCAATTCACGTACACAACAGTTACATAACATGGACATCATCACATAGTGCTCAAATAGTATTAAAAAGGGAAATAATAGTCGATTACATCATATGTCTGAGACATCCACATAGTCTTTACAATAAATCAAAGTGCGGAAAAGAAACATAGATAAACGCGGCCTTCACAGGCAGCCGACTGGGGGTTGCCGCTAACCCACACCTAGAACTCATCGTAGTCTTGGAACTCCTGGAAGTCTCCTTCCACGGCTTCATCTTCTCCTGAGCAGTGGTTGCAATGCGAACAACCTGGGGGGGGGTTTGGTGTGTAGAGCAAGGGTGAGTACACATCAACATACTCACCAAGTATCCTGTTTGGCTGTAGTGGACTAGCTTTATGTGGGGGTAAGTCAAGCAGTTGCTTTTAGTTGGTCAGATTTGTTATTACTAGTAGAGAAAGCCAAGTTTTAGAGTTAACCCACGTTATTAACCCAAACGTACTCTTTCCAAATGGAAAGAATACCACTTACCATTACCATAGTCAATACCAGAAACCATCGATCTCATTGCCACCTGCAAATCCGAACATCTCTGATCAAGTACCACTAATCACTGGAGCTCCCTTGGCCGCTCATAACCGCGAGCACGGCTGATATATCAGTTTCATAACACTCTGCAGAGGTTGCGCACTTTACCCAAGAGCCGTGATCCCCTTTTTGCCTCGGGTTGTATGGACCCTTGAACACTCCCAAGGTGAGTAGGCAGGGTCTCACTACGTAACCTTTACAAAGATTCCCCAGGGCTGTAGCCGCCCATTAGGTTTCCTAAATGTACTGCACTCCCTCCCAAGGGACAAATCAACCTTGGCAGAGCGAGCCGCATACACCGAGCCCCATTGATGGCACGACGGCTAAGCGAACTACACCCCGGTTCCTCTAATTATTCAGCTAAGGGTGTCCCACTCCACCCTCATGGTTGCACTGTTTTCCCGGGCGGTCATCCAACGAACAGGTCCTTACGGAGAGGCACTCGAGAAACCGCTCGAGCCCCCTTGAAGGTCACAAGTATAACATCATAATAAAAGAGGGGAAAACAGCGTATCATTGATAATTCTCATCATGTTCATTGATTAGAGTTGAGCAATAGCATAAGACTAAGCAATAATAATCCGACCCAAATAGGTAAACAAGGACATGGACAACAAAAGCTAGTCAATCCTTAGGTATAAATGTGTAATGCGGGAGGTGAATTAAAGAATGTATAGGACAGAGATAGGTCAAGGGACACTTGCCTCCACCAACCGACTGCTGCTCAGGGGCTTCTCCTGCGAGTTCTTCGGGCTCTCCGACCGGATCGTTCTCTATGCGAGCGCAAACATACATACATCCACATATTTAATACAAAAGAATAGTACACCATACAATAGAATGCAATAAATAAACAGGCGTTCCACGCGGGCTCGCAATTACGGTTAAGAGAGAAAGAGGAACAGACCATCGAGAAACTATCACGTTACATTATTATCAATTAAACTACTCGATTAATAGAAGGGAATTAATTTGGACACTACGTTTAGCATAAAGTAAAGTCAAGTTCCACATTTAATCATTATAAACAATTGAAGATGAATGAAAGGGAGTGGCCGCACGTCGAGACGTACGACACGACATTTAGATTGCATTAAGAAGTAAACGACTCGCTACGCGACAAAGCGCACAATGAGACACTTGCACTAATTATAAAGAGACGTTAAGCATCGCGCGACGAAGCGCACGATGACATACTCCAACAGAGCTGAGTTTAAAGTGGAACGTCGCGCGTCTGGACGCGCGACATCGCACCTTAAACAACCTGAAATTAAAATAGATCGTCGCGCGACGAAGCGTGCGACACAACACTTTAATAAATATAAACTAAAAGAATCATCGCACGACGAAGCGCGCGACGCAGCACACTAATAAACACAAATTTAAATTGAATCGTCGCGCGACGAAGCGCGCGACGCAACACGTTGATAAATACGAACTTGAATTGAATCGTCGCGCGACGAGGCGCGTGACGCAGCACGCTAACTAACGGAGTTTGAAATCAACTACAAACCAGAAATAATCACCGCGCGCGTGGGTTTGCGCACGCGGGAACACGTTAGGGGGTAAACGAGGCCACGCGAGTCACGCCAGGGGCTAGGACGCCGCGCGCAGGGGGCTGCGCGCCGGAGGCAGGGGCCGCGCCGGGGGCGCCACCGCGGGGAGGGGCAGGGGCGGGCGCCGCCGCAGGGCCAAGGCGGGGGGGGGGCGCCGCAACGCAGTGAAGAGAAGGGGAGGGAGAGGGAGGAGAAGGGAAGGGGAGCTCACCTCAGGGTCCAAATTCCGGTGATCGCCATCTCCAATCCCTAGGGCACCACGGGGAGAGAGAGGTGGAAGAGGGAGAGGGACGTTGCTGCGCGGGAAATCCAAATGAGAGAGAGAGGAGAGGAGGGGGCACATGGGGGGTGTGGGCGCCAGGGGCGCGCAGGGCCGGGCCGGGTCGGACCGGGCCGGGCCACTTCGCGGGTTGAAACCCACGACACGCACGACCATCAAACAAACTCCAATCGCGAACCGAAAACCGAGACGGAACGAGACGAACACGCAACATCAGACAAAGAAATGTGCTTCGGCATGATGCAACACCCATGACACTTAGGTTTTGTTCATACACGACACGGACACCTATCACTATACTGGTTTGAAATTGGGAGGAAGGAGCGAAACAGGAAGAGAAAAGAGAGTAACGCCCGAATTTGGTGAGAGAAAAGAAGAAAAAATTCTACCCCCAAATTCAGGGCGTTACAAACCTATGCCCCTTAAAAGAATCTCGCCCTCGAGATTTAGGGTTGGCTAGCAAAGAGCTCAGGGTATTTAGCCATCAGATCATCTTCACGCTCCCAGGTTGCTTCTTCCTCTGAATGATGATTCCATCTGACTTTGCACATTCTGATGGTCTTCCTTCGGGTGACTCTGTCTGCAGTCTCAAGGATTTGCGCTGGCTTCTTAACGTAGGTCAAGTCCTCCTGGACTTCAAGACCTTCCACTGGCAACTGCTCCTCTGGCACACGCAAACACTTCTTCAACTGAGACACATGAAAGACATCATGCACTACGGACAAGCCTTCTAGCAAACTGAGCTGATAGGCCACTTCTCCACGCTTTGCGAGAATCTGATACGGACCGATGTAGCGGGGTGCTAGCTTGCCTTTGACTCCGAACCTTCTGACTCCTCTGATCGGTGACACTTTCAGATAGACAAAGTCTCCAACTTCGAAACTCAGCTCTCTTCTTCTTGTGTCTGCATAACTTCGCTGCCTTGATTGCGCTATCTTTAGGTTCTCTCGAACCATCTTGATGTTCTCTTCAGCTTCAAGCAAAACGTCTGGCCCAAACACCTGCTTTTCTCCAGGCTGATCCCATTGCAACGGAGTTCTACAACTCCTTCCATAGAGCGCCTGAAATGGTGACATCTTCAAACTGGCCTGGTAACTGTTGTTATAGGAGAACTCTGCATAAGGCAATTTCTTGTCCCATCTGGACTGATCTTGCAACGCACAGGCTCTCAACATGTCTTCAAGGATTTGATTGGTCCTTTCGGTCTGACCATCCGTCTGCGGATGATAAGCTGAACTGAAATTCAGATGTGTGCCCAAGGCTTCATGCAACTGCTGCCAGAAATGAGAGGTGAACTGCGTTCCTCTGTCTAACACTATCTTCTTTGGCACACCGTGAAGACAAACGATCCGAGACATGTACAACTCTACCAATACTGCACTGCTGTAGTTGGTCTTGACAAGAATGAAGTGGGCTGACTTGGTCAAGCGATCCACCACTACCCAAATGGAATCGTAGCCGGCCCGAGTGCGAGGCAATCCGACTAAGAAATCCATACCGATTTCATCCCATTTCCACTGAGGAATTTGCAACGGTTGCAACAATCCAGCTGGTCTCTGGTGCTCTGCCTTGATCCTTCGACAACTATCACACATAGCCACATGCTCTGCGATTTCTCTCTTCATTCTGTACCACCAGAATTTCTTCTTCAGATCCTGATACATCTTCTCACTTCCAGGGTGAATCGAATAGGCTGTCTCATGAGCTTCCTTGAGGATCAATTCTCGAATAGATTGGACATTGGGAACATATAAGCGGTCTTTGAACCATATCACACCTTCTGCATCTTCCCGAAATCTTTGCCTCTGCCATCTAGAATCAGTCGCCGGATCTCACTGATCTTCTCATCATTCTTCTGCGCTTCTTTGATTTCCCGCTCCAGGGTAGGTTCCAACTCAATTGTGACTCCTCGCGAATTATTCAGAAATCCGAGACTCAACCTATCAAACTCTTTGGCCAACTCATAAGGCATCGGACGAGCGACCATCAGATTGACCTGACTCTTTCTGCTTAAAGCATCTGCCACTACATTCGCTTTGCCTGGATGGTAGTGAATCTCCAACTCATAGTCTTTGATCAACTCTAACCATCTTCTTTGCCTCATATTCAGCTTCGACTGAGTGAATATGTACTTCAGACTCTTGTGGTCTGTGTAAACATCACGTTTCTGTCCATACAGATAGTGCCTCCATGTCTTTAGTGCGTGAACCACTGCTGCCAACTCTAGGTCATGGATTGGATAATTCTGCTCATGAACCTTCAGCTGTCGGGACGAGTAAGCCACGACTCTTCCCTCTTGCATCAACACACATCCCAAACCAGTGTAACAAGCATAGGGATGAAAACGGACGGAAAAAATCCCGTCCCAACCCGCCCCATTTTCCACATTTAACCCGCCCGTTTTCAGATTTCCAGAAAAATACGGGTTCAGGACGGGTTACGGGTTGGCCGTCGACGGGAGCGGGACGGAAATGGGAAATGCTATTTTCCGTTCGGATTGTCGGGATCCTGTATTCGGTCGGGATATTTCCATATTTATTCCAGATTTAACCCAAAGCGGAGTCAACAGTCAAGGCCTAAATCTACCAAGCCCAACCCAACATCCCAACAGCCCAACAGGCTACAGCCTACAGGCCTGGGCTCCACGTGACCACGCTACTCCTGCACTCGGTCAGACGATGCAAATTGCTAAAGTCCATGCGACCATGCTAATTGCTAATTGCTAAAGTGAAACCCTAAGTCTTTTTTTCTTCCAGCCATCCGCCCGTCCGCTGACAACACGCGACGTCGCGACACTCACCCGTCCGGCCGTCCGCCGACCACCGTCCAGGCCGTCCTGCTGTCGCCAACACTGCTGTAGCATCGTGCGTCGAGCCGTCGAAGCCGTCGGTCCAGGCGTCGTTCTCCAGGCTCCAGGTCTGCCGAAGACACGACCGTCGAAGCCGTCGATCCAGCCGTCCAGGCGTCGTTCTCCAGCCTCTAGGCTCCATCTGCCGTTTGCCGAGCGCCGAAGACACGGCCAGTACCGCAATACGTGTATGTCTCTCTCGCCAAGCTCCAAATCCAATCCAGGCATCCAGCGCATTTGGTTAACTGATTGTTTGGTTAATTGTTCATGGAGTGGCATACTGGCATTTGATTGTTTGCAGTAGTTGAGACTCGATATGTCTCACTCTGGAACAGGACCCGGAGGAGGAGGAGCACGCCATTCAGACTCAATGCCTGCGGAGTTAGAGACTGGGAACAACAACCTAGGTTTGGAAAGCATGTTGCCACTGCCTCCATAGCCGCAGCGACCACCACTACCTCCTTCTGTGAGAGGCAGCAGCAGCTCTGTTTCAGCAGGCATGTGTTTTTTTATTGCAGAGTTGCAGTGTATTGTTGGTTTCAGAGTATGAACTTGAACATGTCTAATAGTGTATTGTCAATTCTTTGAAAGGAAACAAGAGAAAACAAGTGGAAGCTCTATGGGTGCACCAATTGTTCAGTCGTCATCTTCAGCACAAGCAGCTGAAAATAAAGATGCAAATAAATTGGTTGTCGCGAACACAAGTAATACTGGTACTAGAGCTGTAGCTTCTATTGATATAGCGGGCCTTGATGATGATGAGGAGGACATACCAGAGGATATGACTGGAACAGGAAAGAGACAAAAGAGGCGCACATCTATTGTATGGAAGTATTTTACCAAAGAAACTGTGGAAGTGGAGGTGAATGGCAAGAAGTTTGAGCAGCTTTGGCCCTACTGTAACTTTCCAAAATGTAAGCAGAGATATAGAGCTGAGTCTAATCATGGAACAAATGCATTCCGCAACCATTTGAGGTCACATCATAGTATTGTCAAAGGACAGCTAGAACTAAAGGCAGAAAAGGATAATGGAAAAGATGTCACCACTATTCAGCCTTTTAGGTATGATCCGGATGCTAGTCTTAGAAAATTCTATTTAGCAGTAATCATGCATGAGTACCCATTCAACATTGTTGAGCATGATTATTTTGTTGATTTCATCAAGTCGTTGAGGCCTAATTTTGCCTTCAAGTCTAGAGTGACTGCTAGGAAAGATATACTTGACATATACTTTGAAGAAAAAGAAAAATTGTATGCCCAATTGAAAAATGTAACATGTCGCTTTAGTGCAACAATGGATATTTGGACATCATGCCAAAACAAATCATACATGTGTGTGACATTGCACTGGATAGATGATTCTTGGCATATTCAGAAGAGAATTATGGGGTTTTTTCATGTAGAAGGAAGGCATACTGGTATTAAGTTGGCACAATGCTTTACTGAAGTGATGGTAAAATGGTCTGCTGAGAAGAAATTGTTTTCATTGACCTTGGATAATGCATCAAATAATTTAGTGGCAGTCAAAGACATTATTCAAGATCTTAGAGTGAATGCTTCTTCTTGTTTGATTTGTGATGGAATATTCTTTCATATTAGATGTGCATGCCACATACTCAACTTGGTTGCTAGAGATGGGCTTGCTGTTATTTCAAAAGCACTAGAAAAGATAAAAGATTTGGTACTAACTGTGAAGGGCTCTCCCTTGCAATGGGAGGAACTTATGAAGCGTGCTACTGAGTGTGGATTGGATACATCAAAGGGAATTCAACTAGATGTTTCCACAAGGTGGAATTCAACTTGCATGATGCTAAGGGATGCATTGCACTATAAGGATGCTTTTAGTAGGCTCAAGACATAAAATCGCCGTAAGTATGAAAACATATGTCCTTCTGAAAGTGAATGGAACATGGCTGTAGCAGTTTTTGAATGTCTAAGCAAATTTTATGATCTCACTGAATTGCTTTCTGGTACATCATACCCCACTGCAAATCTATTCTACAAAGGATTTTGTGAGGTTAGGGACTTACTTGATGATTGGTGTATCAGTATAGATTTGACTATTAGGCACATGGCTACTGGTATGAGAGAAAAATTTGAGAAATATTGGAGTTCTTCTAGTATGAGTCTTGCTGTGGCATGCTTCTTTGATCCTAGGTATAAGAGAAGGGTCATAGAGTTCTACATGAAAAAGTTTTATGGTGACTATTATCAAGTGACCCTTGAAGAATTTATGAGTGTTTTAAGGAAGTTGTATAGCTTTTATGCTTCTGAAACACCACGTCCGGCAAAGACTACTGAACATATCATCCCAACAAATTCATCACAAAAGAGGAATGTAAATTTGGAACTTGAGAGTTACTTGTATGATGACTTGCCTGATAGAGATGAGTCTAATGAATTGGATAAATATATGGCTGAGCCACTTATCAAACAAGATCCGTTTGACATTTTAGCATATTGGAAGAACCAAACAGATAAGTATCCAATTCTTTCCCAAATAGCTCGTGACTTAATGTCTGTTCAAGTGTCAACAGTAGCATCTGAGTCAGCATTTAGTGCTGGTGGCCGAGTCATTGATCCATATCGTAATAGACTTGACCCTGAGGTGGTGGAAGCTCTAATATGCACCAAGGATTGGATCAATGCAGTAAGAAAAGGTATATGTTTGTCCAATTATTCTTATGTATTTATTATATGTCTGCCTTTAACTGTGTATATTGATTTACATATGTATATATTCTTAACTTTCAGATTCTAAAAGTGTTCTTTCAATTGTGGCTGAACTAAAACCCCTAGAGACAGATCCTTTATCCCCTAATGCTAGCCACTTGATGGATGATGAGGTAATTTGCTGCTACCTTGCTGCTTGCTACCTTGCTGCCTTGCTGGAACTTGTTGATTGCTGCTACCTTGCTGCCATGTGCCCATGTTCCTACTGTCTTTACTGCTACCTATCATTTGCAAATACTTTACAGATCTATTCTAAAATATAGGAACATGGCCGAGATAGTGATTCCCAATTCATGAATGAAGATGGCGAGCTGTGAAGAAATCTTGCAAATGTGTGTTTGATGTCATGGACTCATGAAGACATTGAAGAACTTATATTGTGTCCATATGTGTGTGTCCGTGTGTGACTGAGACTATTATTCTGTTAACTATTATTGTGTCTGGACTGAATTTATGTAAGTTTACTTGTTGGATTTGGATTTGTGCTATGTGCTCATGTACTATTGTGGACTTATTTTCTTGTTGTTCAATGGCTATGTCGGTGGACTTATTTTCCTGTTGTTCAATGGCTATGTGGTTAACTGGTCATGTAATCATGTGGTCATGTGGACTTTTTTCCGGTTAATTTTTCCGTTGAGGCAATTTCCGTTCGTTTCCGGTTAATTTTCGGTCGTTTTGGTTCGTTTCCGTAAACCCGTATAACCCGGACCCGTTTCCTCCCGTAGTTGTTCCGCTCCCGCTCCCATTTCTGACGAAGAATTACGGGAGCGGAAACAGGAGAAGGGTTTTTTCCGTCTGTTTCCGTCCGTTTTCATCGCTAAACAAGCATCGCAATACACCGAGAAGGGCTTGTGCACATCAGGCAAGACTAAGACAGGTGCTGTAGTCAACTTCTCTTTCAGCGCTTCAAAGGCCTCTTGACATTTCTGGGTCCACTTGAACTCAACCTTGTTGCCTAGCAACGCTGTCATTGGTTTCGCAATCTTCGAAAACCCTTTAATGAATCGCCGATAATACCCGGCCATTCCAATGAAGCTCTTGATCCCTCGAGCATCTGCTGGCGCTTTCCAGTTCAGAATGTCTGATACTTTCTTCGGATCCATAGCCAATCCCTCTTTGTTGATTATATGACCCAAGAACAGGACTTCACTGATCCAGAACTCGCACTTGCTCAACTTTGCATATAACCGGTGCTCTCGCAATCTTTGCAATACCATCCTCAAATGATCTGTATGCTCTTCTTCGCTTTGGGAATAAATCAGAATGTCATAAATAAATACCACCACAAACTTGTCAAGGTAATCCATGAATACACTGTTCATCAGATTCATAAAGAAGGCTGGTGCATTTGTCAAACCGAAAGACATCACTGTGAACTCATACAACCCATACTTGGTAATGAATGTCGTCTTCGAAATGTCTGAAGGTCAAATCCTGAGCTGATGATAACCTGACCTCAGATCTATCTTGGAGAACACGCTGGCTCCTCTCAACTGGTCGAACAGATCTTCTATTCTGGGCAAGGGGTACTTGTTCTTGATTGTGACCTCATTCAGAGCTCGATAATCGATACACATCCTTCTGGTGCCATCTTTCTTTTCCACAAATAGGACAGGGGCGGCCCAAGGCGAGGTGCTTGGCTGGATGTAACCTTTCTCTAACAACTCATCGATCTGCTTCTTAAGTTCAACTAACTCTGGTCCTGATACTCTGTAAGCTCTCTTAAAGATGGGGGCGGTGCCAGGAAGAAGCTCTATGGCAAACTCAACTTTCCGCTCTGGTGGCATACCTGGCAAGTCCTTTGGAAACACATCTGGAAACTCAGACACAACCTTCATACTCTCAATTGGGTCTGCTTCACTGCTATCGACAGCCATCTGATAACAACTTCCTTTCTTCGGCTCAGGCGGGACTAACTCCGTCACCACTTCCTCTCCAAGTGGGGACATCAACTTGATTGTCCTCTTATCACAACTGATAACTGCCTGATACTTATCTAGCCAATTCATCCCTAGGATGACATCTATTCCCTGAGTACCCATTACTATGAGATTAGCAAGAAACGCTATCCCCCTTATTTCCACACTTACATTCAAACAAATGCTATCGGCTCGAATTCTACCACCGGTTGAGTCAATTTGAATGGGGGTTGACATGGTAGTTATTGGAAGATTATGTGCTTCTACCCATGATGCAGTAATGAAAGAATGTGTTGCTCCAGTATCAAATAACACTTCTGCAATATGGGAGTCGACTGGGAACATACCTACTATCATGCCGGGGGTCTCCTGAACTGCTTCAGCCTCCAAGTGGTTCAGTCTCCCATGATTATAGCGTGGCTGAGAGCGGTTGCCTGCTCCAGGCTGAGACACATTCTGCTTTGCTGGGACATTGGGGCCTGATTGCTGCTGGGCTGCCTTCTTTGGACATTGCATCACCCAGTGGCCTTGCTCTCCATAGTGGAAACATGCTCTGTTTCCAACCTGAGCTGGTGCTGCCTGATTATTCTGCTGGTTTGCTGGGGCAGGAAGACGAGGTGCTTGCTGATTCTGCCTCTGGAACTGACCTCCTCCTGACTGATTGTTCTGGCGATTCTAATACTGGTGTTGAGGAAACTGCCTTTGAAACTGCTGCTGCTGAGGTGGACGCTGGTTCTGCCTGAACTGTTGAGGTTGATTGCCTGAGAAACGAGGATGACTGCTGCTTCCAGGCTGGGGTCCACTGATCATGCGCTTGCGATCCTCCATCTCCTTACGCTTCCTCTCTGTCATGATTGCTCTGTCAATCAGGTGCTGGAATGTCGGGAAGGTATGATTCATCAGCTGGTACTGCAGAGGGTCAACCAAGCCTCTCAGGAAACGGTATTGTCTTTTGGCGTCGGTGTTGACATCTTCAGGAGCATAGCGAGACAACTGCAGAAACCTGTCCCGGTACTCACTGACAGACGATGACCCTTGCTTAAGAGCAAAGAACTCCTCCTTCTTCACTGTCATCAGATCTGCAGGAACATGGTACTGACGAAAGCTTCCTCTGAACTCTTCCTAGGTGATGGTGTCGGGGTTGGCATGGGTGGCGAGACAAGACTCCCACCATGATTGGGCTGCTCCTCTCAACAGACGGGGACCATATAGGACTTTCTCCCTGTCATCACATTGAGCGGTATGCAACTCCCACTCCACAGTGCGCAGCCAGTCTTTCGCATCCATGGGGTCAGAAGAATGAGCAAACGTTGGGGGATGACCTCTCAAGAATTCAGCACGCTTGTCCCTAGGCATCTGAGGCATCTGAGGCTAAAGTGGGGCCTGCTACTGCTGCTGCTGAATGGCGGCTAGAGTCTGACCAATAGCTTGAACTGCCTGAGTCTGCATCAGAAACATCTGCTCGATGGACATCGAGGGCAGGGGCGGCAGGTGCTGTTGCTGGGGTACCTCATCCTGCTGAGCTGGCTGCTCCTGCTGAGCACGCCTTCCTCCTCTGCGCCTGTTTTCTGACATCTGCAGAACGCAACCACACATCAGAACTAATCTTGCAAATCTTGCAGCATAAGAAAAGAGTATAGAATTCTCCACAACGCTGAACAGATGAGCATCTTCACTGATCTCCAACACAGACCAACACAGCTTCTCAAATAAAGAGGAAAGTGGAATAAAAGGCTTCCCAACTAAATAGCTAACTCCATTAACATATAACAGGTAAACCAAAATGCAGGGGATACCCACATCCTGGTGACAGTCATTACAAAGATCCAAATCAAACATAGTTCATCATGACAAACATAAATGCACAGGATATAGCAAACTACCCTGTCTAACTAAGACTAACTAAGAGCGAGACTAACACTAAGACTGTAGCTTTTATGTATATATTTCGTATTAATTACAAGATCCGACTCTGACGATCTATGGCTCTAAATTTATCTTGGTCTTGCAGTCGGGGTTGCCATAAGACTGGTGTCCACGCCGAGGTGAGCGGTACGGGTGCTGAGTCCCGACGGGAGCGGGAGAACCATCATCCAGGTGACGACGTTCCGCGCGCTCAGCCCGCAGCTGGGCGATCTCAGCACGAGCCCTACTCAGCTCGTCTAATGCATGGTCTAGCTCCATGTTTAGCACGGCGGCTAGGTTGACTGTGCTGCTCAACCTAGGATTGTCCTCACCAACAGGTGAGACAATCACGCCTCCTGTGCTGCCAGATGGACGGCGGGGGTAGTACTTCAGGTTGAGACCATCAGCTACCCCATCGAGCACTGAACAGTAGTGCGAAAGCGCACGCCATGCGGCATCTTGCATGGCCGCCTCAGCTGAGTCCCGCTCAGAGATGGAATAGTGCTCTGAGCAAACCTCAGCACCCTAGAGACTGTTCTCCGGACGGCGCACCAAGCAGGTCGCCTCCCAGCGGTCCGGGTAGACCCCGCGACTATGCTGGTAGACCACACAGCGATACTCGATGGACCAAGTACGCCGGTCAAGTGCCCGACGTAGCAGGGTGTCGAGCGCATCGTGGAAGTGACACTTGCGAGCAGCGTCGTGAGTGACGAGTCAAGCAACCCATCCTTCCGGCTCGTGGTCAGCAGAAAAGTTGGTGTCGTGGCTCGAGCTGTCGTCGCCACCTCCGTCGTTTGGGTCTCCTCTAGCAGCTACTCCAGGGGCTGGAGCGCCCAGTGGTGGTGCAGGGGGCGCCTCCAGGGGAGCACAGGGGAGCAGCTCCTCACAGACTCTATCTCCTGCTGGAGCGAGAAAGAAGAGCCCTGCTGCTCCTGCTCCTGTCGTCGACGCTCCTGCTCCTCATGCAGGCGGTGGTGCAGCCTCTCCAAGTGACTGGACTGACCGGCCACAGGACGGCGAAGCGGACGCTCCGCGAGACGAGAGGGTAAGAAGGGGATGACAGACTTCCATGCGGTGTGTCTAAGATGAGCCATCTACAAAAGACAGCGTAAGCAAAAGAGTGAGAACAGAACTAGTATGACCAGCAAATAATGAACCATAAATAAATGAAGGATTAGAATAAACACAATTTTCAGCAAGGTATAATATATAGTAGAACATAGGTTTGGTCGATATGACCAACTTTTGAAGGGATACCAAAGTCAAGGCAAGGACAGAGGTCTATAGTCCTTAGAACGACCATTCTACTCTAGGTTTGCGGGCCTACAGTCAACCTGGCTCTGATACCACCTATGTCACACCCGGTTTTAGAAGGCAAACCGAATGCGAACCATGTACGTGCCAGGATCAGCAATTCACGTACACAGCAGTTACATAACATGGACATCATCACATAGTGCTCAAATAGTATTAAAAAGGGAAATAATAGTCGATTACATCATATGTCTGAGACATCCACATAGTCTTTACAATAAATCAAAGTGCGGAAAAGAAACGTAGATAAACGCGGCCTTCAAAGGTAGCCGACTGGGGGTTGCCGCTAACCCACACCTAGAACTCGTCGTAGTCTTGGAACTCCTGGAAGTCTCCTTCCACGGCTTCATCTTCTCCTGAGCAATGGTTGCAATGCGAACAACCTGGGGGGGGTTTGGTGTGTAGAGCAAGGGTGAGTACACATCAACATACTCAGCAAGTATCCTGTTTGGCTGTAGTGGACTAGCTTTATGTGGGGGTAAGTCAAGCAGTTGCTTTTAGTTGGTCAGATTTGTTATTACTAGTAGAGAAAGCCAAGTTTTAGAGTTAACCCACGTTATTAACCCAAACGTACTCTTTCCAAATGGAAAGAATACCACTTACCATTACCATAGTCAATACCAGAAACCATCGATCTCATTGCCACCTGCAAATCCGAACATCTCTGATCAAGTACCACTAATCACTGGAGCTCCCTTGGCCGCTCATAACCGCGAGCACGGCTGATATATCAGTTTCATAACACTCTGCAGAGGTTGCGCACTTTACCCAAGAGCCGTGATCCCCTTTTTGCCTCGGGTTGTATGGACCCTTGAACACTCCCAAGGTGAGTAGGCAGGGTCTCACTACGTAGCCTTTACAAAGATTCCCCGGGGCTGTAGCCGCCCGTTAGGTTTCCTAAATGTACCGCACTCCTCCCCAAGGGACAAATCAACCTTGACAGAGCGAGCCGCATACACCGAGCCCCATTGACGGCACGACGACTAAGCGAACTACACCCCGGTTCCTCTAATTATTCAGCTAAGGGCGTCCCACTCCACCCTCATGGTTGCACTGTTTTCCCGGGCGGTCATCCAACGAACAGGTCCTTACGGAGAGGCACTCGAGAAACCGCTCGAGCCCCCTTGAAGGTCACAAGTATAACATCACAATAAAAGAGGGGAAAACAGCATATCATTGATAATTCTCATCATGTTCATTGATTAGAGTTGAGCAATAGCATAAGACTAAGCAATAATAATCCGACCCAAATAGGTAAACAAGGACATGGACAACAAAAGCTAGTCAATCCTTAGGTATAAATGTGTAATGCGGGATGTGAATTAAAGAATGTATAGGACAAAGATAGATCAAGGGACACTTGCCTCCACCAACCGACTGCTGCTCAGGGGCTTCTCCTGCGAGTTCTTCGGGCTCTCCGACCGGATCGTTCTCTATGCGAGCGCAAACATACATACATCCACATATTTAATACAAAAGAACAGTACACCATACAATAGAATGCAATAAATAAACAGACGTTCCACGCGGGCTCGCAATTACGGTTAAGAGAGAAAGAGGAACAGACCGTCGAGAAACGATCACGTTACATTATTATCAATTAAACTACTCGCTTAATAGAAGGGAATTAATTTGGACACTACGTTTGGCATAAAGTAAAGTCAAGTTCCACATTTAATCATTATAAACAATTGAAGATGAATGAAAGGGAGTGGCCGCACGTCGAGACGTACGACACGACATTTAGATTGCATTAAGAAGTAAACGACTCGCTGCGCGACAAAGCGCACAACGAGACACTTGCACTAATTATAAAGAGACATTAAGCATCGCGCGACGAAGCGCACGACGACATACTCCAACAGAGCTGAGTTTAAAGTGGAACGTCACGCGTCTGGACGCGCGACATCGCACCTTAAACAACCTGAAATTAAAATAGATCGTCGCGCGACGAAGCGCGCGACACAACACTTTAATAAATATAAACTAAAAGAATCGTCACGCGACGAAGCGTGTGACGCAGCACACTAATAAACACAAATTTAAATTGAATCGTCGCGCGACGAAGCGCGCGACGCAACACGTTGATAAATACGAACTTGAATTGAATCGTCGCGCGACGAGGCGCGCGACGCAGCACGCTAACTAACGGAGTTTGAAATCAACTACAAACCAGAAATAATCACCGCGCGCGTGGGTTTGCGCACGCGGGAACACGTTAGGGGGTAAACGAGGCCACGCGAGTCATGCCGGGGGCTGGGACGCCGCGCGCAGGGGGCTGCGTGCCGGAGGCAGGGGCCACGCCAGTGGCAGGGGCCGCGCCGGGGGCAGGCCACGCCAGGGGCGCCGCCGCGGGGAGGGGCAGGGGCGGGCGCCGCCGCGGGGCCAAGGCAGGGGGGCACCGCCGCGCACGGGGCCAGGACGGGGGCGGGTGAGCGCCGCCACGGGGGAGGCTGGGGCGGGCGCCGCCGCGCGGGGGAGGGGCAGGGGCGGGCGAGCGCCGCCGCGGGGGGAGGCCAGGACGAGGGCGGGCGAGCGCCGCCGCGGGCAAGGGCATGCACGCAGGGGAGAGAGAGAGGGGGGGCGCGCAGGGAAGAGAAGGGGAGGGAGAGGGAGAGAGAGGAGAAGGGAAGGGGAGGGGAGCTCACCTCGGGGTCCAAATTCCGGTGATCGCCGTCTCCAATCCCTAGGGCACCACGGGGAGAGAGAGAGGTGGAAGAGGGAGAGGGAGGTTGCTACGCGGGAAATCCAAATGAGAGAGAGAGAGAGGAGAGGAGGGGTGCATGGGGGGGGGTGTGGGTGCCAGGGGCGCGCAGGGCCGGGCCGGGTCGGACCACTTCGCGGGTCGAAACCCACGACACGCACGACCATCAAACAAACTCCAATCGCGAACCGAAAACCGAGACGGAACGAGATGAACACGCAACATCAGACAAAGAAATGTGCTTCGGCATGATGCAACACCCTTGACACTTAGGTTTTGTTCATACATGACATGGACACCTATCACTATACTGGTTTGAAATTGGGAGGAAGGAGCGAAACAGGAAGAGAAAAGAGAGTAACGCCCGAATTTGGTGAGAGAAAAGAAGAAAAAATTCTACCCCCAAATTCAGGGCGTTACAGCGAGAGACCTTGAACGGCAAGGCCGATCGAGCCAAGGGACTCCTACACCTCTGGGATACAGATACCTCACTCATCACCTTTGGCGAAAAGTAAATCACGCTTGGATAAGCGGTTCTGCTGTCGAACAAGTCCTATTGCTCGGGTAGAAAACGACTTTCATGCTTTCGACTATATCGATAGCAGGATCCTACAAACGAGTGAGAGAGCATGTAAACGGCAAGGCCAACCGAGCCGAGGGACTCCTACGCCTCCAGGATACGGATACCTCACTCGTCACCTTCCGCGAAAAGTAACTCACGCTCGGATAAGCGGTCCTGTTACCGAACAAGTCCTAACGCTCGGGTAGAAAACGACTTTCGTGCATTTTCGACTATATTGATAGAAGGATCCTACAAACGAGCGAGAGAGCACGTAAACGGCAAGGCCGACCGAGCCGAGGAACTCCTACGCCTCCGGGATACGGATACCTCACTCGTCACCTTCCGCGAAAAGTAACTCTCGCTCGGATAAAGCGACTCTGCTACCGACGAACGAGTCCTAATGCTCGAAATGAGAAGAAAACAGAGCTTTATAATCCAAACGCTAAATATGTTTAGGCCTCAGCGGCCGCAAAAAACATGCGCATACTTCAAGCGAACTGTTTCTGCAGGCTCAGACATCGGTAGGGGGGAATAGCACGCTCGACGTCATTTCCACCCTCGGCAGAAACCGGCCCGGCCTCGGGCAGCGACACGGGCGGAAGGACCTCACCTCGAAGGAGGAAGCCAGTGCCGCGCTTGTGCCCTCGACAGCCGCGTCAAGCCTCTGGACCTCGACTAAGGCAGCCTCTTCTTCGTCGGAGCCCCACGAAGTCTGCTGCGCACATGGCCGCCCAAGGCCCGCAGGAGCCTCTGAGGGAAGCTACCCGAGGGGACGTCATCGAGACCGAAGGCCCAACAGAAAGGCGAGAAAACCTCGGACATGGCCACGCACTCGGTCTTCTTCCGCCCAGCCACCCCGGCAAGCGCCTTGCAGTTCTTGACGGACTCGTCAAGAGCCGTCTTGAACCCTGCAGATAGCATGACAACATTCTTCATACGCAAGGAGAAGAATGGAGACAAAAACAAAGTCTCAGAGCGGGGAAAACGCCCCTTCAGCCTGGACACCCTAGCTTGGGCGGACCAAGCAGACCCGATGGCCACGGCCAGACCCTCCACAAGGGTCTCGGCCCGAGCGGTCGCCTCGGGGTCCGGAGAGGGGGAGCACCCTCTGCGCCGAAACTTTCCTCGGAAAAGTTTTTCCACCAAAACAGCTTTCGTGCATCTCGACTATGTCAGTGACGGAGTCCCAAAAACGAGCGACTGAGACCTTGAACGGCAAGGCCGACCAAGCCGAGGGACTCCTACGCCTCCGGGATACAGATACCTCACTCGTCACCTTCCAGGAAAGGCGGCTCACGCTCGGATAGGTGATTCTGCTACCGACGAGCAAAGTCTTGATACTCAAAACAAGAGGAAAGAAAACACGGCTTTATACTCAAATGTTCAGGCCTCAGCAGCCACAAAGAACAAACACACATACATGGGATAATAATGGTACCTAGACTTGGACGTCGGCGGCGCCCTCGGCGGGTGTCCCGACCTACGGCGGATGTCTTAGTACTCGAAGCTATTACATCTCGCTCTCAAGAGGGTACCATTACAAACAGGACTCCGGGTCCGTTTCCACAGGAATGAACAACCTCCATACCAGAAGGCCTACGGGATAACGAGCTCCGAGCAGCTCGCCGGTGACCACTTCACCAGCAGCGACAATGACCTCCACCTCGGGTGGCTAGACAGCAGCAGCGATGGCCTCAGGGCGAACGCTACTGCTGAAGGGCCTTCGTTCACGTCCCTCACGGAGGACGAGAACCAGCCATTAAAGCCAAAGAGCCGGAGGCCTGGAGCGCAGGTGGCGCCGACGGTCTCGTCGGCGGAGACAACCGCTTGTGCAAGAGGAAGCCTCACCTATGGCAACGACCACCTCAGCACCGACGACAGCGGCCACCTGCCCACCAACACCGCGCCGGCGAACGGCGGTCGCCCCAAAGCGCACCGGCAGGTCCTCCCTGAAAGTCGCCTAGAGGGGGTGAATAGGGCGAAACTAAAATTTACAAAGTTAATCACAACTACAAGCCAGGTTAGCGTTAGAAATATAATGCGAGTCCGAGAGAGGGCGTAAAAACAAATTGCAAGCGAATAAAGAAGTGAGACACAAGGATTTGTTTTACCGAGGTTCGGTTCTCTCAAACCTACTCCCCGTTGAGGTGGTCACAAAGACCGGGTCTCTTTCAACCATTTCCCTCTCTCAAACGGTCCCTCGGACCGAGTGAGCTTCTCTTCTCAATCAACCGGGAACCAAACTTCCCCGCAAGGATCACCACACAATTGGTGTCTCTTGCCTCGATTACAATTGAGATGATCGCAAGAAAGAATGAGAAAAAGAAGCAATCCAAGCACAAGAGCTCAAATGAACACAACAATCACTCTCTCTGATCACTAAAGCTTTGAGTGGAATTGGGAGAGGATTTGATCTCTTTGGTGTGTCTAGAATTGAATGCTAGAGCTCTTGTAAGTAGTTGGAAGGTGGAAAACTTGGATCATTGAATGTGGGGTGGTTGGGGTATTTATAGCCCCAACCACCACAAAGTGGTCCTTGGAAGGCTGCAGTCGCATGGCGCACCAGACAGTCCGGTGCGCCACCGGACACTATCCGGTGCGCCAGCCACATCAGCAGACCATTGGGGTTCGATCGTTGGAGCTCTGTCTTGTGGGCCCGCCTGGCTATCCGGTGGTGCACCGGATAGGCCCTGTAGGCTGTCCGGTGTGCCACCCGCGCGTGCCCTGCTCCTCTGCGCGCGCAGGCGTGCATTTAATGCGTTGCAGTCGACCGTTGCGCGCGAACTAGCCGTTGCTCCGCTGTCACACCGGACAGTCCGGTGATTTTTAGCGGAGCGGATTCCCGAAGCTGGCGAGTTCAGAGTCGCTCTCCTCTGGAGCACCGGACACTGTCCGGTGGTGCACCGGACAGTCCGGTGAATTATAGCGAAGCACCTCTGAGATTTCCCGAAGGTGAAGAGTTCAGCTTGGAGTCCCCTGGTGCACCGGACACTGTCCGGTGGCACACCGGACAGTTCGGTGCGCCAGACCAGGGTGCCTTCGGTTGTCCCTTTGCTCTTTTGTTTGAACCCTTTTTCTTGGTCTTTTTATTGGCTTATTGTGAACCTTTGGTACCTGTAGAACTTATAAACTAGAGCAAACTAGTTAGTCCAATTATTTGTGTTGGGCAATTCAACCACCAAAATCAATTAGGAAATAGGTGTAAGCCTAATTCCCTTTCAATCTCCCCCTTTTTGGTGATTGATGCCAACACAAACCAAAGCAAATATAGAAGTGCATAATTTGAACTAGTTTGCAAAATGCAAGTGCAAAGGTTACTTAGAATTGAGCCAATAAATATTACTTACTAGATATGCATGGATTGTTTCTTTATTTTTAACATTTTGGACCACGCTTGCACCACATGTTTTGTTTT
Source organism: Zea luxurians (assembly GCA_029449295.1). Classification (NCBI taxonomy): domain Eukaryota; kingdom Viridiplantae; phylum Streptophyta; class Magnoliopsida; order Poales; family Poaceae; genus Zea; species Zea luxurians. Next base: position 32,915,911 of record JAOPSE010000016.1, on the reverse strand, counting down.
TGCAAATTCTTTTTGTAAATCCTTTTCAAAGTCCTTTTGCAAATAGTCAAAGGTAAATGAATAAGATTTAGAGAAGCATTTTCAAGATTTGAAATTTTCTCCCCTTGTTTCAAATGCTTTTCCTTTGACTAAACAAAACTCCCCCTTAATAAAATCTTCCTCTTAGTGTTCAAGGGGGTTTTAAGATATCAATTTTGAAAATACTACTTTCTCCCCCTTTTTGAACACAATAAGATACCAATTTGAAAATCATAAGTTTTAAAATTAGGAGGTGGTGCGGTCCTTTTGTTTTGGGCTAATACTTTCTCCCCCTTTGGCATGAATCGCCCAAAACTGATGTTTGAGTGAAATATAAGCCCTTTTTTAACTACTTTCTCCCCTTTGGCAAATAAAACATATGAGTGAAGATTATACCAAGGACGAAGAGATGCTCGGAGCGACGGCGAAGGATGAGTTACGAAGTGGAAGCCTTTGTCTCCGCCGAAGACTCCAATTCCCTTTCAATATACCTATGACTTGGGTTGAAATTCACTTGAAAACATATTAGTCATAGCATTTGAAAGAGACATGATCAAAGGTATATTTATGAGCTATGAATGCAAGACATCAAAAGAAATTCCTAGAATCAAGAATATTTAGCTCATGCCTAAGTCTGGTAAATGTTTGTTCATCTAATGGCTTGGTAAAGATATCGGCTAATTGATCTTTAGTATTAATGTATGCAATCTCGATATCCCCCTTTTGTTGGTGATCCCTAAGAAAATGATACCGAATGGCTATGTGTTTAGTGCGGCTATGCTCAATGGGATTATCCACCATGCGGATTGCACTCTCATTATCACATAGAAGAGGAACTTTGGTTAATTTGTAACCATAGTCCCTGAGGGTTTGCCTCATCCAAAGCAATTGCGTGCAACAATGGCCTGCGGCAATATACTCGGCTTCGGCGGTTGAAAGAGCAATAGAATTTTGCTTCTTTGAAGCCCAAGACACCAAGGACCTTCCCAAGAACTGGCAAGTCCCCGATGTGCTCTTCCTATTAATCTTACACCCCGCCCAATCGGCATCGGAATAACCAATTAAATCAAATGTGGATCCCCGAGGGTACCAAAGCCCAAACTTAGGAGTATAAGCCAAATATCTCAAGATTCGTTTTACGGCCGTAAGGTGAGATTCCTTAGGGTCGGCTTGGAATCTTGCACACATGAATACGGAAAGCATAATGTCCGGTCGAGATGCACATAAATAGAGTAATGAACCTATCATCGACCGGTATACCTTTTGATCGACGGATTTACCTTCCGTGTCGAGGTCGAGATGCCCATCGGTTCCCATGGGAGTCTTGATGGGCTTGGCATCCTTCATTCCAAACTTGTTTAGAATGTCTTGAGTATACTTCGTTTTGCTAATGAAGGTGCCCTCTTGGAGTTGCTTCACTTGAAATCCTAAGAAATACTTCAACTCCCCCATCATTGACATCTCGAATTTCTGTGTCATGATCCTACTAAATTCTTCACATGTAGATTCGTTAGTAGACCCAAATATAATATCATCAACATAAATTTGGCATACAAACAAATCATTGTCAAGAGTTTTAGTGAATAGAGTAGGATCGGCCTTGCCGACTTTGAAGCCATTAGCAATAAGGAAATCTCTTAGGCATTCATACCATGCTCTTGGGGCTTGCTTGAGCCCATAAAGCACCTTAGAGAGCCTATAGACATGGTTAGGGTACTCACTATCTTCAAAGCTGGGAGGTTTCTCAACATAGACCTCTTCCTTGATTGGTCCATTGAGGAAAGCACTCTTCACGTCCATTTGGTAAAGCTTGAAGCCATGGTAAGTAGCATAGGCTAATAATATGCGAATTGACTCAATCCTAGCTACGGGTGCATAGGTTTCACCAAAATCCAATCCTTCGACTTGTGAATACCCCTTGGCCACGAGTCGGGCTTTGTTCCTTGTCACCACACCATGCTCATCTTGTTTGTTGTGGAAGACCCATTTGGTTCCTACAACATTTTGATTAGGACGTGGAACTAAATGCCATACCTCGTTCCTAGTGAAATTGTTGAGCTCCTCTTGCATCGCCATCACCCAATCTGAATCTTGGAGTGCTTCCTCTACCCTGTGTGGCTCAATAGAGGAAACAAAGGAGTAATGCTCACAAAAATGTGCAACACGAGATCAAGTGGTTACCCCCTTATGAATGTCGCCGAGGATGGTGTCGACGGGGTGATCTCGTTGGATTGCTTGGTGGACTCTTGGGTGTGGCGGTCTTGTATCTTCATCCTCCTTGTCTTGATCATTTGCACCTCCCCCTTGATCATTATCGTCATCTTGAGGTGGCTCATCATTTTGATTTTCTCCTTCATCAACTTGAGCCTCATCCTCATTTTGAGTTGGTGGGGATTGAAAGGGAATTAGGCTTACACCTATTTCCTAATTGATTTTGGTGGTTGAGTTGCCCAACACAAATAATTGGACTAACTAGTCTGCTCTAGTTTATAAGTTCTACAGGTGCCAAAGGTTCACAATAAGCCAATAAAAAGACCAAGAAAAAGGGTTCAAACAAAAGAGCAAAGGGACAACCGAAGGCACCCTGGTCTGGCACACCGGACTGTCCGGTGTGCCACCGGACAGTGTCTGGTGCACCAGGGGACTCCAGCTGAACTCTTCACCTTCGGGAAATCTCAGAGGCCCTTCGCTATAATTCACCGGACTGTCCGGTGCACCACCGGACAGTGTCCGGTGCTCCAGAGGAGAGCGACTCTGAACTCGCCAGCTTCGGGAATCCGCTCCGCTAAAAATCACCGGACTGTCCGGTGTGACAGTGGAGCAACGGCTAGTTCGCGTGCAACGGTCGACTGCAACGCATTAAATGCGCGCCTGCGCGCGTAGAGGAGCAGTGCACACGCGGGTGGCACACCGGACAGCCTATAGGGCCTGTCCGGTGCACCACCGGACAGCCAGGCGGGCCCACAAGACAGAGCTGCAACGGTCGAACCCCAACGGTCTGCTGATGTGGCTGGCGCACCGGACTGTCCGGTGCGCCATGCGACTGCAGCCTTCCAATGGCCACTTTGTGGTGGTTGGGGCTATAAATACCCCAACCACCCCCACATTCAAGTCATCCAAGTTTTCCACCTTCCAACTACTTACAAGAGCTCTAGCATTCAATTCTAAGACACACCAAAGAGATCAAATCCTCTCCCAATTCCACTCAAAGCTTTAGTGATTAGAGAGAGTGATTGTTGTGTTCATTTGAGCTCTTGCGCTTGGATTGCTTCTTTTTCTCATTCTTTCTTGCGATCATCTCAATTGTAATCGAGGCAAGAGACACCAATTGTGTGGTGATCCTTGCGGGGAAGTTTGGTTCCCGGTTGATTGAGAAGAAAAGCTCACTCGATCCGAGGGACCGTTTGAGAGAGGGAAAGGGTTGAAAGAGACCCGGTCTTTGTGACCACCTCAACGGGGAGTAGGTTTGAGAGAACCGAACCTCGGTAAAACAAATCCGTGTGTCTCACTTCTTTATTCGCTTGCGATTTGTTTTTACGCCCTCTCTCGGACTCGCATTATATTTCTAACGCTAACCCAGCTTGTAGTTGTGATTAACTTTGTAAATTTCAGTTTCGCCCTATTCACCCCCCCTTTAGGCGACTTTCAATTGGTATCAGAGCCTGGTGCTTCATTAGAGCCTAACCGCTCGAAGTGATGTCGGGAGATCACGCAAAGAGGGAGATAGAGACCGGCAACAAGCCCACTACAAGCCACGGGAAGGCTTCATCGGAAGAGTCCCGCAACAAAGGGAAGGGGAAGGAGAAGAAACCCTCTTCCCACAAGTCGCATCTGAGTGGTGACAAAAAGAAGAAGATGAGGAAGGTGGTCTACTATGAGACCGACACTTCATCACCATCGACCTCCGGCTCCGACGCGCCGTCCGTTACTTCTAAGCGTCATGAGCGCAAGAAGTATAGTAAGATTCCCCTACGCTATCCCCGTATTTCAAAGCATACTCCTTTGCTCTCCGTTCCATTAGGCAAACCACCGGTTTTTGACGGTGAAGATTATAATATGTGGAGTGACAAAATGAGGCATCATCTAACCTCACTCCACACAAGCATATGGAATGTTGTTGAGTTTGGTGTACAGGTACCATCCGTAGGGGATGAAGACTACGACTCGGACGAAGTGGCCCAAATTCACCACTTTAACTCCCAAGCCACCACTATACTCCTCGCCTCTCTAAGTCAAGAGGAGTATAATAAGGTGCAAGGGTTAAAGAGTGCGAAAGAAATTTGGGACGTACTCAAGACCGCGCACGAAGGAGACGAGGTGACAAAGATCACCAAGCGGGAGACGATCGAGGGGGAGCTCGGTCGCTTCATGCTTCACCAAGGGGAGGATCCACAAGCTATGTACAACCGCTTGAAGACCTTGGAGAACCAAGTGCACAACCTCGGGAGCGAAAAATGGGATGACCATGAGATGGTCAATGTTATTCTTAGATCCCTCGTTTTTCTTAACCCTACGCAAGTTCAATTAATTCGAGGTGATCCTAGATACAAGCTAATGTCTCTCGAGGAGGTTATAGGAAAATTTGTGAGCTTTGAGCTAATGATTAAAGGCTCAAAGAAAATCATCGAGCAAGGCACCTCCTCCACGCCCGAAGCACAACCGGTGGCATTCAAGGCGACCGAGGAGAAGAAGGAGGAGTCTACATCAAGTAGACAACCCATCGACGCCTCCAAGCTCGACAACGAGGAAATGGCGCTCATCATCAAGAGTTTCCGCCAAATCCTCAAGCAAAGGAGGGGGAAGGATTACAAGCCCCGCTCCAAGAAGGTTTGCTACAAGTGTGGTAAGCCCGGTCACTTTATTGCCAAGTGTCCTATTTCTAGTGACTGTGACAGGGGCGACGACAAGAAGGGGAGAAGAAAGGAAAAGAAGAGGTACCACAAGAAGAAGGGCGGCGATGCCCATGTGTGACGCGAGTGGGACTCCGACGAGAGCTCCACCGACTCCTCCTCCGACGAGGACGCCGCCAACATCGCCGTCACCAAGGGACTTCTCTTCCCCAACGTCGGCCACAAGTGCCTCATGGCAAAAGACGGCAAAAAGAAGAAGGTTAAATCCAAATCCTCCACTAAATATGAGTCCTCTAGTGATGATAATGCTAGTGATGAGGAGGATAATTTGCGTACCCTTTTTGCCAACCTAAACATGCAACAAAAGGAAAAATTAAATGAATTAATTAGTGCCATCCATGAAAAGGATGAACTCTTGGACACCCAAGAGGACTTCCTAATCAAGGAAAACAAAAGGCATGTTAAGGTTAAAAATGCTTATGCTCTAGAAGTTGAAAAATGTGAGAAATTAACTAGTGAGCTAAGCACATGCCATGATTTAATTGCCAACCTTAGAAATGAAAATGCTAGTTTAAATGCTAAGGTTGATTCTCATGTTTGTAATGTTTCAATTCCCAAACTTAGAGATGATAATGTTGATTTGCTTGCTAAGATTGAAAAATTGAATGATTCTCTTATTAGCCTTAGAAATGAAAATGAAAAATTAATTGCTAAGGCTAAAGACTTTGATGTTTGCAATGTCACTATTTCTAACCTTAGAAGTGAAAATGATATATTACATGCTAAGGTTGTAGAATTAAAATCTTGCAAACCCTCTACATCTACCGTTGAGCATGTGTCTATTTGTGCAAACCGTTTGGGTACCTAAAGTCAAGAACTAAATTTGTTTTGTAGGTTTATGCATCCGGGGGCTCAAGTTGGATCATCGATAGCGGGTGCACAAACCACATGACCGGGGAGAAGAAAATGTTCTCCTCCTACGAGAAAAACCAAGATCCCCAACGAGCTATTACATTCGGGGATGGAAATCAAGGTTTGGTCAAAGGTTTGGGTAAAATTGCTATATCTCCTGACCAATCCATTTCCAATGTTTTTCTTGTAGATTCTTTAGATTACAACTTGCTTTCCGTTTCCCAACTATGTCAAATGGGCTACAACTGTCTATTTACTGACGTAGGTGTCACTGTCTTTAAAGAAGTGATGATTCAATAGCATTTAAGGGAGTGTTAGAGGGTCAGCTATACTTGGTAGATTTTGATAGAGCTGAACTCGACACTTGCTTAATTGCTAAGACTAACATGGGTTGGCTTTGGCACCGCCGACTAGCCCATGTTGGGATGAATAATCTTCATAAACTTCTAAAGGGAGAGCACATTTTAGGATTAACAAGTGTTCATTTTGAGAAAGACAGGATCTGTAGCGCATGCCAAGCAGGGAAGCAAGTTGGCACTCATCATCCACACAAGAAAATCATGACGACTGACAGGCCACTGGAGCTCCTACACATGGACCTATTCGGCCCGATTGCTTACATAAGCATCGGCGGGAGTAAGTACTGTCTAGTTATTGTGGATGATTATTCTCGCTTCACTTGGGTGTTCTTTTTGCAGGAAAAATCTCAAACCCAAGAGACCTTAAAGGGATTCTTGAGACGAGCTCAAAATGAGTTCGGCTTAAGGATCAAGAAAATAAGAAGCGACAACGGAACGGAGTTCAAGAACTCTCAAATTGAAGGCTTCCTTGAGGAGGAGGGCATCAAGCATGAGTTCTCCTCTCCCTACACGCCACAACAAAATAGTGTAGTGGAGAGAAAGAATAGAACTCTATTGGACATGGCAAGAACCATGCTTGATGAGTATAAGATGCCGGATCGGTTTTGGGCCGAGGCGGTCAACACCGCCTGCTACGCCATCAACCGGTTGTACCTACACCGAATCCTCAAGAAGACATCATACGAACTCCTAACCGGTAAAAAGCCCAACATTTCATATTTTAGAGGCTTTGGTAGCAAATGCTTTATTCTTGTTAAAAGAGGTAGAAAATCTAAATTTGCTCCTAAGACAGTAGAAGGCTTTTTACTAGGATATGATTCAAACACAAGGGCATATAGAGTCTTTAACAAGTCCTCAGGACTAGTTGAAGTTTCTTGTGACGTTGTGTTTGATGAAACTAATGGCTCTCAAGTAGAGCAAGTTGATCTTGATGAGATAGGTGATGAAGAGGCTCCGTGCATCGCGCTAAGGAACATGTCCATTGGGGATGTGTGTCCTAAGGAATCCGAAGAGCCACCACATGAACAAGATCAACCATCCTCCTCCACGCAAGCATCCCCACCAACTCAAAATGAGGACGAGGCTCAAGTTGATGAAGGAGAAAATCAAAATGATGAGCCACCTCAAGATGACGGCAATGATCAAGGGGAGATGCAAATGATCAAGACAAGGAGGATGAAGAACCAAGACCGCCACACCCAAGAGTCCACCAAGCAATCCAACGAGATCACCCCGTCGACACCATCCTCGGCGACATTCATAAGGGGGTAACCACTAGATCTCATGTTGCACATTTTTGTGAGCATTACTCTTTTGTTTCCTCTATCGAGCCACACAGGGTAGAGGAAGCACTCCAAGATTCTGATTGAGTGATGGCGATGCAAGAGGAGCTCAAGAACTTCACTAGGAACGAGGTATGGCATTTAGTTCCACGTCCTAACCAAAATGTTGTAGGAACCAAGTGGGTCTTCCGCAACAAACAAAATGAGCATGGTGTGGTGACAAGGAACAAAGCCCGACTCGTGGCCAAGGGGTATTCACAAGTCGAAGGTTTAGATTTTGGTGAAACCTATGCACCCGTAGCTAGGCTTGAGTCAATTCGTATATTATTAGCCTATGCTACTTACCATGGCTTCAAGCTTTATCAAATGGACGTGAAGAGTGCCTTCCTCAATGGACCAATCAAGGAAGAGGTCTATGTTGAGCAACCTCCCGGCTTTGAAGATAGTGAGTATCCTAACCATGTCTATAAGCTCTCTAAGGCGCTTTATGGGCTCAAGCAAGCTCCAAGAGCATGGTATGAATGCCTAAGAGATTTCCTTATAGCTAATGGCTTCAAAGTCGGAAAGGCCGATCCTACTCTATTCACTAAAACTCTTGACAATGATTTGTTTGTATGCCAAATTTATGTTGATGATATTATATTTGGGTCTACTAACGAATCTACATGTGAAGAATTTAGTAGGATCATGACACAGAAATTCGAGATGTCAATGACGGGGGAGTTGAAGTATTTCTTAGGATTTCAAGTAAAGCAACTCCAAGAGGGTACCTTCATTAGCCAAACGAAGTATACTCAAGACATTCTAAATAAGTTTGGAATGAAGGATGCCAAGCCCATCAAGACTCCCATGGGAACCAATGGGCATCTCGACCTCGACACGGAAGGTAAATCCGTCGATCAAAAGGTATACCGGTCGATGATAGGTTCATTACTCTATTTATGTGCATCTCGACCGGACATTATGCTTTCTGTATGCATGTGTGCAAGATTCCAAGCCGACCCTAAGGAATCTCACCTTACGGCCGTAAAACGAATCTTGAGATATTTGGCGTATACTCCTAAGTTTGGGCTTTGATACCCTCGGGGATCCACATTTGATTTAATTGGTTATTCCGATGCCGATTGGGCAGGGTGCAAAATCAATAGAAAGAGCACATCGGGGACTTGCCAGTTCTTGGGAAGGTCCTTGGTGTCTTGGGCTTCAAAGAAGCAAAATTATGTGGCTCTTTCAACCGCCGAAGCCGAGTACATTGTCGCAGGCCATTGTTGCGTGCAACTACTTTGGATGAGGCAAACCCTTAGGGACTATGGTTACAAATTAACCAAAGTTCCTCTTATATGTGATAATGAGAGTGCAATTCGCATGGCGGATAATCCCGTTGAGCATAGCCGCACTAAACACATAGCCATTCGGTATCATTTTCTAAGGGATCACCAACAAAAGGGGGATATCGAGATTGCATATATTAACACTAAAGATCAATTAGTCGATATCTTTACCAAGCCACTAGATGAACAAACTTTTACCAAACTTAGGCATGAGCTAAATATTCTTGATTCTAGAAATTTCTTTTGATGTCTTACACACATAGCACATACATATACCTTTGATCATGTCTCTTTTATATATGCTATGACTAATGTGTTTTCAAGTGTATTTCAAACCAAGTCATAGGTATATTGAAAGGGAATTGGAGTCTTCGGCGAAAACAACGGCTTCCACTCCACTCCATAACTCATCCTTCGCCGTCGCTCCGAGCAATTCTTTGTCTTTGGTATAATCTTCACTCATATGTTTTATTTGCCAAAGGGGAGAAAGTAGTTACAAGGGCTCTAATGATTCCGTTTTTGGCGATTCATGCCAAAGGGGGAGAGAGTATGAGCCCAAAGCAAAAGGACCGCACCACCACCAAATTTTAAAACTTATGATTTTCAAAATTGGTATCTCATTATGTTCCAAAGGGGGAGAAAGTAGCACCTTCAAAAATTGGTATCTTAAAACCCTCTTGAACACTAAGAGGAGAATTTTATTGAAGGGGAGTTTTGTTTAGTCAAAGGAAAAAGCATTTGAAACAGGGGGAGAAAATTTCAAATCTTGAAAATGCTTCTCAAAATCTTACTCATTTACCTTTGACTATTTTGCAAAAGGACTTTGAAAAGGACTTACATAAAGAATTTGCAAAAACAAAACATGTGGTGCAAGCGTGGTCCAAAATGTTAAAAATAAAGAAACAATCCATGCATATCTAGTAAGTAATATTTATTGGCTAAATTCTAAGTAACCTTTGCACTTACATATGCAAACTAGTTCAATTATGCTCTTCTATATTTGCTTTGGTTTGTGTTGGCATCAATCACCAAAAAGGGGGAGATTGAAAGGGAATTAGGCTTACACCTATTTCCTAATTGATTTTGGTGGTTGAGTTGCCCAACACAAATAATTGGACTAACTAGTCTGCTCTAGTTTATAAGTTCTACAGGTGCCAAAGGTTCACAAATAAGCCAATAAAAGACCAAGAAAAAGGGTTCAAACAAAAGAGCAAAGGGACAACCGAAGGCACCCTGGTCTGGCGCACCGGACTGTCCGATGTGCCACCGGACAGTGTCCGGTGCACTAGGGGACTCTAGCTGAACTCTTCACCTTCGGGAAATCTCAGAGGCGCTTCGCTATAATTCACCGGACTGTCCAGTGCTCCAGAGGAGAGCGACTCTAAACTCGCCAGCATCGGGAATCCGCTCCGCTAAAAATCACCGGACTGTCCGGTGAGTCACCGGACAGTGTCCGGTGCACACCGGACTGTCCGGTGTGACAGCGGAGCAACGGCTAGATCGCGCGCAACGGTCGACTGCAACGCATTAAATGCGCGCTTGCGCGCGCAGAGGAGCAGTGCACGCGCGGGTGCTGTGACACCTCAGGTGTCTATTTCGGGTTATGTCGGAAGAATTATCCCAATCTTGGATGCTCAGTAAAAATTTCTATTTCTCGATCGTGCCTATCTCTGTTTATCAGGCTTTCTCTTGGAAGTTCACCGAATTCGGAGTTATTCGATCGCAAGAAACAACCAATTTTGGAGCCTGTTAAAACTTTTAATTCTTGGCACGGATGCAAAACTCGATACTCAATATCGATTTATAAATCTCGTCTAACGCTCATGTAATCAAACGCTCGACAGTTGCTAGTCGAGCTGTGCCCAAATCCAATTCCTCGGACTTCGACGGATGCCCGACTATTTTATCTGGATCCGTACTCTCAGACGGAATACTCGATATGTCGTCCTCTAATCAATTTTATCCGACTCGGCCAAATATCTCATGTCCGAACCGAATTCAAAAACCCCGTATCGACAGCAATTTTAAAAATGCTACGATTCACCTTCTCCGACTAAAAATCCGAATGCCGATCAAATCTCAGGATGATTTATTTTCGAATCACGCGTAGGGAATTATTTCCGAGCAAATTCAAATCAAACTCTCGGTCGAATTAATCGCTCAACCTTCCGTTCGTCCGAACTCTTTTCGCTCTGTTTCTCCGTAGCGACGAAATCCGCAGGAACATTTTTATTCCGGAAAATATTTAGCGCGACCCGATTTAGTGTCTTGGGCTAGCCCAACCTAGCCCATTTGGCCCACTAAGAAAACCCTAACCCTAGTGCCCCTCTATAAATGGCAGCCCTCTCCTAGCAAGTGGAGGCATTTTTGCACTCCCACCCCTCAATTTCTCCCAGCCGCCACAGCCATTCTTCCTCCCTGTTCACAGCAGCAGCACGCCAGCGCAGGGAGCTTCCTCCCCTCCCATGGCCGCCAGCCTTCCCTGCAGAGAGCTCCTTCCTCTAGGCACCCATGCCGCCGAGCTCTCCTTCACGGCGCGGGCGAGCTCCCTCCCTTCCACAGCCGCCCAGCCCCTGCCCTAGGCGCTCGCCTCCCCATTTCAGACGGCCGGCCTTGGTAGCCGCTGTTGCCATGGGCGCCATTGTCGAGCTCCCTGTTTCCCCTGCTCCAAGGGCGCGCACCCCACCTCCTAGCGCCCTTCTTCCCCCTCAGCTCTGGTGGTGGGTGCTCATGAGGTCTTCCATGGCATTGCCTCCCTGTTCATGGCGCAGAAAAGCTCCCAGCCGATGCTCTCCCCCTGCTGCCCACGGCGTCTCCTCCTCTTCTCCCCCATGGCCGACCCCCCTCTATTACAGACCGAGCTCCAGCAGCCATGGCGCCATTCCCTCCTCCCCTTCTTCCTCAAGCAAGCAGCAACCCCTCTAGCTCATGTCCATGGTGCTAGTTCTTGCGCCCTCCTCTGCGGCAGCATCCTCCCTGCGCAGCTCCATTTCCCCCCATGGCCGTGAGCTCCCCATCTGGCCGCCATCCACCCCTGTGCTCGGCCCTCTCCGTGCGGCGTCAGCCGATCTGCGCAGCGATGCCGGTCCGCAGCAGCGAGCCCCGTCAATCTACACGGCCCTGGCTGCCATCGTTTCCCAGCACGTCGGCATCGAGCTCCGCTAGTCATCAATCTGTGCAGTGAGCAACAACCTCGGTGAGCTACTAGCTGTCCCGCACTTTTCGTGTTCGATTGAATGGCCGCAACAGCAAATCGTGTAATAAAATGTGCCGTGCTCGCAGCCGTGTCGTCATCACGCCTCGCGTGTCGCTCGTCGGCAAAGAGCCCCGTCTGATGGCATGCATGTGCAACTCCGATCGGATTTCGGCCAAGTGGTTCGCCTTGAATGATTCGCGATCTGTTTTATTTACGTATTTGGTCGATGATGTGCGTGTGTGAATATGTGCGTGAAATTATAATTGTATAAATGAACACGTATATAGAAGAAAATGAAGTAGAACAAGAACTCGGATGTTTTTGAGTTTCGGTAATAATGTGTTTGATGTGTGGTTTGCTGTGTGGATAGATTTTTTAAAAAAAATGCGGATTATGTGTTGGGGAATGAATCGATAGGTGTCTATGTGAAAAGTGTATTGTTTTATACATGTGATCGATGATTGTGATAGTCAATGCAGATGAGGGTATGATTAGTCCAGTTGGAGTCACCGGTGTGGTTGATGTCTTGTACGTAATATGGGGACACGTATGTGCGGGTGTGCCGTGGTGTATTATATTGGTGGTGGCGTAAGGTATTTGATTGAGGTGTGCAGGTATATGCCGTAAAATTGTTATACTCGCAACAAAGAAATATGTATGTCTTGTTAACACAACGTTTAGGTTGCTGTCGTATAACCGTGTGAAGAATGCTCCCGATGGTCGTGTGACTAAAGGGTGATGTAGTGGCAAGCGAGAAGTAAGTTCAATATTTTTAAACGATTAGTTGATAGCACCTATCGACATCGTCATGATTTTTGTTGTATGGCGGATCGATGCCTTGTCGTCGTAGTCTCCGGGAATTTTCGGAAATGTGCTGGTGTTTTACGGATGGGGTGAATGTACTTGTGATGTCTTAGAATAACTGCGTGTCGTACGAGTATCCAAAAAATGGTGAAAGTTGGTGTATGTTGGTAATTAGAAAGTAGTCACGATGTTAGCCAATAGCCAAGCTTATGTCGAAATTTAAAAATATGGGCAATTCGAGTTGAAATTATGCTTATCTAGGCATGTGGATTAATAAGAATAATTGGAAGAACAGTCGTTCAAATTGGTCATTCCAATTAAGAATAATTTTGCGTGTGAGGTGAGGTGGTGACATACCAAAGTAGTCACTGCTTCCCTATGTTTATAAGTCGAGTCAATACCATTAGGCGTTCATTAATTTTCACGTCGCACATAGTGTATGGTGGCACTCGTGACAAGGAGGTGTAGGTCTTACTCAATTAGAAGTTTGGTTGGATGTGATAAGTAGATTGGAAGTGTGGGTTTGTTGAGCACTGTGTTGTTGGACGTGTATGTCGAAGTACGCTGTAGTAGTAATTGCGTTAACTTGAACAAGAGTCTCAAGTGCATGCCATGCTATGGTTGTATCTGAGGTAGTAAATTATAAGAGTTGCACGATATGAGGTTCGATCGATGTAGTTAATATGGATTGGACTGTAGTGAGGTGGTGACATCTCGAAGTAGTCATCGCCTTCTCTCCGATTAAGTCGAGGTCATGTGTGATGACGCTATTTACGTGGGGGATGCGTTTGTTAAATGAATATGGTAATTTTAGTGCACTAAATGACTTGAATAAAATTTGCAAGTCGACTTGTTGGTTCTAATTGATTGTCTTAACTCGAATAAATAGTAAAGCGTTAGGGTAATTCAAGCCTCTCGAACACGGCGATTCTTGAATTATATGTGAGCTGAAATTTATTGATTGCTGTTTTGGACTGCACGCACTGTTTTGGTTGTGCTGTATGTTTGATAAACCAAATTGTATTTTCTGTAGATATGTGCTATAGAAAAGTGGTAGATAACTTTATTATCTTGCTGGCGTTAAAATTTGACAGCCATAGGTCTGACAGTTTAGGAGTTATGCTTTTTACAAATTCAGTAACTGAATCTGTCCAATTTCTGTACAGATTTCAGAAACTGCACTATTTGCTTAAGTTAATGTTTGAATCAGTCCTTGTAGATTATAAGAAAGTTATAGACGCTTTTCTTATCTTTCTTGTGTTAAAATTTCATAACTAAAGGCCTCACGGTTTAAGAGTTATGAATTTTACAACTTGGTTGCTGTGTTCTGTCCACCGTCAGAACAGATTTCGAAAACTATGTTGTTTGATTTAGTTAAACATTGAATCACTTCTTATTTATTATAAAAGTTATGTAGTGCTTTTGCTGAGATTTCCAAAAAGTCTTGGATCACTATTTTTGGTGGTCTGAAGAATAAGTTATGAACGTTTACAGTCTGAAGACTGAATCTGTCCAATTCTGGACAGCAAGCCTTCTAGTGTCTTTTATCCTTAATTAAATATTAAATCACCTTGAGATGTTTATAAATAATTTGTAGAACATTTAATTAGCTTTCCAGAAAGTCTAAGATCACTTTGTTTGGATGTCTGAATCTTCAGTTATGGATTTTTAAAGTCACAGGTCTGAATCTGTCCAAATCTGGACAGCGCTGTTGTATTAGCACGTTTTAACCTTGTTAAGTGTTGAATCATGTTGAGGTAAAAATACCAAAGTTGTAGTTCACTTTTAAATCTTTCTAGAAAGTCTTAGTTTGCTATTTTTGGATTAATATTTGAAGAGTTATGATTAAAACAAATAGCTGCTGTGTTGCTGTCCTAAAAATCTGCACGTGCTCAAATGAATATTTAGTTCACCATTTTGGCTAAAAATGCTTAGTTAGCACCTAACGAACATAGACTTGTGATGGCTAAACTTAGGTTAACATGTGTTCCATGATTAATGTGCTTGCTTGCTGTAGTTGATTGTGATAGAGGAGTCCATCGACATTGATGCATCGGTCCTCTATTAAACTTGTGTTTGTGATGCTTTTGTGTGATCAATAAAAGAACTAATGAAAAGCCGTAGCAACTAAATAAATGCTTGTACGTGTGATATCGTGTTGCGTTGGTTAATTGTAGGTAGTGATCGTCGTCTTTCCAGTGGTAGTGTTTGCGTATAGTTGTTGCAATGTCTTACTAATTAATGTTTAGTTCGCCACTGTGTCTTGGTATATCTTGTGCTACTTTCATTATGTTCATACATATGCATCTTGCACCTCATATAGGACCGAGAGATGATGATCGAGCAACTGATGTGGTGCCAACCACAAGACGCAGTTGGTGGACGACCTGAAGAATGATGGACATAACCAGGATTTGCTCGCCAAGCGAGTACCTCCCCCAGCAAACACTACCTAAGTGTTAAATTAAAGGCAAGCCCCGGTTTTATGCATAACCGTTTATTTATGCTATTTTACTACACTTATTGTTTGTAGGCTTGTACTGTGCACTTAAGTGTAGGAGTTGACTGAAACCCTAGTTGCATGAACTCAGGATTCCTTTTGAGATGGATACTAGTATGCTAGGTCGAATAGCTGCTTTAATAAATTAGGATTTCGGTAGAAGTCGAGTGATTTTTCTAGCACTCGCGCGAGATCAGGGAATTGGTTGTATACACTTTCTTATCATAATGATATTGGTTTGTGGACAGCAATCCATGGGGATTGGTTGTCCACGGGATAAAAAGTGGAATAAGGATTAAGGTGTGGTACCGTGAGTCAAGCGTTTGAACGTACTAAGCACATGCCGAGAAATATGGTAAATCGGTAAGCCTAGTACCTGATTGAACCTGGCAGTGGACTTTACCCCTCACGCGACCTGAGACGAGGTCTCCCATTCCGGTTATGGTGGGTACAAGTGCGGTCACTGCACGACGGCCAGTCGGGGTCAGTGAGGCTGTAAGGAAAATGGACCCCAGGCCTTTTGGCTAATTAAGTTTTGGTGTTTGATGAACAACACAATCAGTGAACTAATAAGTCTTCTAGTGTTTGTGTTTTGTAGTTCACAGGATGCGAAGAGAATTGGACCAAGGCAATGAGGATGCAACACCTCAAAAGAAGACATAAAAAGATGCGTAGGAGTCCAATACTCAAGAACAAAGAAGCCCAAAGAAATCAGCGAAGAATTACAAGGAAAAGGGCTGTCAGCCAGCGCCTGGTGGCGCACCGGACATGCTACAGCGCAGTGTCCGGTGTGCACCGGACTGTCCGGTGAAGTCCCGGACAGTCTGCGCAGAGAGGCCGCAGACATGCGCTCTCTGGCTGTAGCACCGGACTGTCCGGTGTGCACCGGACTGTCCGGTGTGCCAACGGGCAGACGGCAACGGTCGGATCCAACGGTCGACTGCTACAGGCGCCAACGGTCGGCTGACGTGGCGGCACCGGACATGCTACAGTGCAGTGTCCGGTGTGCACCGGACTGTCCGGTGCACCCGACGACAGAAAGCTGCTGCTTTCTGTCCAACGGCTAGTTTGGGGTGTGGAGGCTATAAATACCACCCCAACCGGTCATTCTCAAGTGTGAGAGCCCAAGCAACATACCAATACACATAGTGCATATTTCCAAGAGCTCAAACACCCAAGTGCTTAATAGAATCACTCGGTGATTAGCGTAGGTGCTTTGCGAAGTGCTTAGGTTAGTTAGACCGCTTTAGCGCTTGCTCTAGGTGAATCCTAGTTAGTTGAGTGAGTTTTGTAAAACCACACAACCCCTCGGCTCTTGCGCGAGCCGTTGTAATTGTACCGAGTGGGGCGAGAGTCTTGCGAGACCGTGACAACCGCGTTTGTGTCACGGCCGCCACCGTGTACCGGAGGGAACGAGGCCCGCGGCGTTTCGGCCGGAAGCTCGATAGTGGAGACGGCGGGGAGCGTCCGAGAGGAGCCGGAAGCGGAGCACCACTTGCGCGTGGAGAAGGCCCGCGGCTCTCTACGGAGTTACTCGACCGTGGTGCTTGGCCCTCGCGTGGGCTTCCCTTTGCGTAGGGGCACCAACGAGGATTAGTCGGGACCCTGCGTGGTTCCGGATACCTCGGTAAAAATACCGGCGTCATCCACGAGAGTTTGCTTCTCTACTTAGCTCTTTACATTCCGCATTTATATTAAGCATTTAAGTTTCAATCTTGTAGTCATACTTATTTAGTGTAGATTGAAACTTAGCCTTTTGCGGTAGAGATAGCAACACTTAGACAAAACCTAGTTTGCACATTCTAGTTTTGATTAGTTGCATAGGTTTTGCTCTAGGGATTTAATTGTGGCCTAGTTTAGTAAAAGTTTTAGAAGTCCTAATTCACCCCCCCCCCCCCTCTTAGGCGTCACCCGTTTCCTACAAGTGGTATCAGAGCCTGGTTTGGCTCATTTGAAACGCTTTAGCTTCACCGCTAAAAGAGCCGACGCTTTTTAGAGGAAGGGATGGATACCCATAGGCCACCACACTTCAACGGCACTAACTTCCCATATTATAGTGCTAGAATGGCTTGTTACCTAGAGGCCGTTGATCTAGGTGTTTGGAGAGTCACTCGTGACGGGATGAAACCCCTCAAGAATCCCGAGAAACCCACCACGAGTGAGGAAAAAGAAATTCATTTGAATGCTAGAGCCAAAAATTGCTTGTATGAATCTCTTAGCATGGATATTTTTAATCAAGTATTTACCTTGAAAACTGCTAATGAGATTTGGCTAAAATTGCATGAGCTCCATGACGGCACATCCAATGTCCGTGAGCAAAAACATTGCCTAGTCTTAAATGAGTATAATTCTTTTGCCATGAAAGATGATGAGCTTGTTAGAGACATGTATTCTCGTTTGAATCTAATTATCAATGAGCTCAATTCTATTGGCATTAATAAGCTAGGTGATGCGGACATTGTGAGGAAGATTATCTCCCTGCTACCACAACAAAGATATGGGAGCATCATCACCATCCTTCACAACATGGAGGACTTGAGCAACATGACCCCGACCATTGTGATTGGGAAAATCGCGGCATTTGAGATGTCGCGTAAAATGAGTCGGGGAGAGGAGCCAACTTCCTCAAGGCCATATGCTTTTGCATGTGATGAAAGGAAGGGCAAAAAGAAGGCTCCCACTCCAAGTTCCTCAAGTGAAGAAGAGGAGGAAGAAGAAAGTGATGATGATGAAGATAATCAACCATGCACATCATCCTCCGAGGACGAAGAAACAATCCGACGCGTCGGAAAGGTAATGAGGATGATCCGCAAGATTAATCTAATGGGTGTGCCCCTGCAGGTCGAGGATCTTCTCTTTAACATTGACAGGAAAAAGCAAAGGAAGAGAGGATGCTTCGCATGTGGGGAGAAGGGCCACTTCAGGGACAACTGTCCAAATATGGCCAAACCCAAAAAGGAGAGGAGCAAAGGCAAGGCGCTCACAAGTGTTAGAACTTGGGATGATTCTTCAAGTGAAGATGAACCTCCAAGGACGCGCAGCCACCGGTCCTCATCACGATCATCACGGTCATCACACAAATGCCTTATGGCAAGAGGTAACAAAAGCATTCCATCCTCTAGTGATGAAAGTAGTAGTGATGATGAAGGTGAGGGAAAGGCCTCTCTAGAAGAGCTTGCGGAAGCCGTAAACTTTTTCCAGGATGTTTGCACTAAGCAAAAAGCTCAACTTAAAACTTTGAAAAATAAGTTGGTTAGCTCTCAAAATGATTACAAAGGTTTGCTAGAAAAATTTGAAACTTTTGCAAACTTAAATAGTGAGCTATCAACTAAAATTGAGCTATTAGAATCTAGTGCTCCATCCACTGCTACCGATGATAGTCTTATTAAAAAGAATGAAAAACTTAAGGCTAAGTTAGCTAGCTCCCAAGAAGCTATTGAAAATTTGCTAGAGAAAATGGAAATTCTTAGCATACACAATAATGAGCTAACTACTAAGCTAGAAAACATTGGTAGCACCCCAGCAGCATCTTTAGATGAAATACCTGAAATAATTAAGAAAGATGCTTCTACTTCCTGCTTTGATTTAATTGATGACTCTAACCCCTGCAACCAAGTCGTTGTTGAGAATATTGTTGTAGAGACATGTTCGGATGAAGTTGCAAAGGAAAATGAACAATTAAAGCAAGAAGTGGCTCGCCTTGGCAAGGCTTTGTATGACAAGAAAGGCAAAGCCAAACAAATCCGACCTCCACAGGATAACACCACTGCGGGAGTGAACAAGCCTGTAGAGGGAGAAACTGTGATTTGTAGGCTATGCCACAAGGAAGGCCACAAGTCTTTCCAATGCAAGGCGATGACCGGGGATAAACAAAGGCAAAAGCTCAAGCAAAAGCCATCAAGCAAAATCTCCAACACCTACATCAAAAAGTTGAACAAAAAGAATGCTACACCATATTTTATCAAGAAGAAAAAGAACGGAAAGGTGATAGCAATCAAGGCCAACAAGCAAGCCAACAAAGAAATAGGGGCCAAACGCATCTGGGTGCCAAAAGAGATAATTTCAACCATGAAAAGCACCAAGAAGGTTTGGATCCCGAAAGGGAAGTGAGTGGACCAAAGGTTTCGGGAAATTTGGAGACTTGGCTAAATTGGGATGTATATCATGGGATACATCATATTGGATCAAGTTTATTGCCAAGTGGGTTAGTGAAAATTTTGGACCCAAATTTCCCACCCATGACTAAGGTAACTAGTTTTTATTGCATTTCTCGTTTTTAGATATGCATATCTATTTATCTTTTATCTAGTTTACCTTTCTTGCCTAGTATTACATTTGTTATGTACTTTTGTTTAAAATCCTGCATACTAGGTAAATCATATGGTAGGAGTGCTTGTTCTTAACTCATATACTTAAGCAAACCTACATGGCTTAAAATGTTTATTTAAGCACGGCACATAGCTTTCATATAACTCCATAGTAAATGATGCATCAATTGAAAACTTTTGATTTCTACAAAGTGTATCATTTAACTTATATGTGCCAATGTTTGGATTATGGATGATTTGCCCCTCTTGATATCAAATCAAAGTGCATGTCTCCTACAAGTATTCAAAACTTGTATGCACACCTTTAGGGGGAGGTTACTCTATAATCTAATACTTTGAGACTAACACCTTTTCAAGTCTATTTCATGTGATAGTCTCATTGTAAGGAAAATGAAGTCCCCGGAGAAAGACAACAATCTTCCACTGCAAAATCTCCAATAACTCTCATGTCTCTCAAGCTCGCCATTGATCTTCAATTGGTATCTTTTGAGACTACATTCAGTATCATTTACATGTCTTCTCCAATATTTGATCAGACTATATTTCATATCATATGCTTCCATGTTGCTAAAAATGCATAAGTAGTTAACTCATATTCTGTTACCTATGCATAAGGGAAGTTAGTCTTTTCAAATCATGTCTTGCTCCTCTAAATTTCGCATGCTTTTTCCTAAGTAGAGGATCTCTATCAGGGGGAGTATTCCTTCATCCCTAAAAAGGGGAAGAGACTTCGTTCTAAAGAGAACACTCATTTAGGGGGAGTAATCTTTTGAGGACTCCTTCAAGTGGTATCATTCATATGGTTTATTTTAATATCCTTTTAGTGGTATCATTTGATAGATTTCTTGTTGAGGGCAAGCTTTTATTTACTTCCTACATGCTTTTAATGTCTTCCTTTTCGGTGGTTGATGCCAAAGGGGGAGAAGTTTAGGGACCAAAGCAATGAAAACTATATCAAACACCAAACACCACCAATTTAAAATTTTATATCTCCAAATGGCTTTTCAAGTGGTTTTGGTTATTTGGTCCAAAAATAGGAAGTAAGTGAATTATGGAGTTAGGGGGAGGCTTAAGTCCATAATATCACATTGTGGGGACAATCATGCATCTTAGCAAGTAGATTGCATATTTTCATTCAAATACTTGTATTATTTGCTTGCTTTGGTTGTGTTGTCATCAATCACCAAAAAGGGGGAGATTGTAAGGAAAATGGACCCCAGGCCTTTTGGCTAATTAAGTTTTGGTGTTTGATGAACAACACAATCAGTGAACTAATAAGTCTTCTAGTGTTTGTGTTTTGTAGTTCACAGGATGCGAAGAGAATTGGACCAAGGCAATGAGGATGCAACACCTCAAAAGAAGACATAAAAAGATGCGTAGGAGTCCAATACTCAAGAACAAAGAAGCCCAAAGAAATCAGCGAAGAATTACAAGGAAAAGGGCTGTCAGCCAGCGCCTGGTGGCGCACCGGACATGCTACAGCGCAGTGTCCGGTGTGCACCGGACTGTCCGGTGAAGTCCCGGACAGTCTGCGCAGAGAGGCCGCAGACATGCGCTCTCTGGCTGTAGCACCGGACTGTCCGGTGTGCACCGGACTGTCCGGTGTGCCAACGGGCAGACGGCAACGGTCGGATCCAACGGTCGACTGCTACAGGCGCCAACGGTCGGCTGACGTGGCGGCACCGGACATGCTACAGTGCAGTGTCCGGTGTGCACCGGACTGTCCGGTGCACCCGACGACAGAAAGCTGCTGCTTTCTGTCCAACGGCTAGTTTGGGGTGTGGAGGCTATAAATACCACCCCAACCGGTCATTCTCAAGTGTGAGAGCCCAAGCAACATACCAATACACATAGTGCATATTTCCAAGAGCTCAAACACCCAAGTGCTTAATAGAATCACTCGGTGATTAGCGTAGGTGCTTTGCGAAGTGCTTAGGTTAGTTAGACCGCTTTAGCGCTTGCTCTAGGTGAATCCTAGTTAGTTGAGTGAGTTTTGTAAAACCACACAACCCCTCGGCTCTTGCGCGAGCCGTTGTAATTGTACCGAGTGGGGCGAGAGTCTTGCGAGACCGTGACAACCGCGTTTGTGTCACGGCCGCCACCGTGTACCGGAGGGAACGAGGCCCACGGCGTTTCGGCCGGAAGCTCGATAGTGGAGACGGCGGGGAGCGTCCGAGAGGAGCCGGAAGCGGAGCACCACTTGCGCGTGGAGAAGGCCCGCGGCTCTCTACGGAGTTACTCGACCGTGGTGCTTGGCCCTCGCGTGGGCTTCCCTTTGCGTAGGGGCACCAACGAGGATTAGTCGGGACCCTGCGTGGTTCCGGATACCTCGGTAAAAATACCGGCGTCATCCACGAGAGTTTGCTTCTCTACTTAGCTCTTTACATTCCGCATTTATATTAAGCATTTAAGTTTCAATCTTGTAGTCATACTTATTTAGTGTAGATTGAAACTTAGCCTTTTGCGGTAGAGATAGCAACACTTAGACAAAACCTAGTTTGCACATTCTAGTTTTGATTAGTTGCATAGGTTTTGCTCTAGGGATTTAATTGTGGCCTAGTTTAGTAAAAGTTTTAGAAGTCCTAATTCACCCCCCCCCCCTCTTAGGCGTCACCCGTTTCCTACAGAGGCATTGTACGCCAAGGCGGTGAGCCCTGATCTGCTGACGGGGAATCGATGGGGACGGTTGATGTGTGTGGGGACGGAGTGCCTCGCCACGTCGTGTGTTTAGGTTTACCTTGCAAGGATAAAAACTCGATTCGAATCGTCTGCTTCTCGCAGCTAATGAGACTGCTTGATACATGCTGCTACATTGAGTAATAAGTGGAAATGAGTTGAATGGCAAAAGATGTTGATTGCTTAAAAATGTTTGATACCATGTATGATTAGCTAGGTACACATCTAGTTAAAAAGGATCATACTAAAACTTGAAAATCTAAAACATGATTTTAGACTCAGCTAGTGCTTTTGACAAACCAAACCCCTCAGCCAAACAGCTGCATGTCTAGAGGTAGAGGAGTAGACTCCTCACACCGGGTAAGTCTAGCTGAGTATTAGTATACTCAGCCTTGCTTGTGGCATAATTTTTGCAGGTACCACTTAGGGTGATTGGTTGCTGGTGTGACTTGGCCTCCATCCCTGCCACCGGGATAGACGGTCGAGTGGGTTACTGCTTCCGCAGGAGAGGACCAGGAGGAGTAGCGTGGCCAGGCTTCGCCATGTTACTCGGTTTTCTCCGTTAGCGCTGCATTAAAATTTATGGTTATTATTTCTGAAACTTCGATAATGTAACCACTAATGATACTTATTAAATTTGTGATATTATGTTTTATTGTATTTCTCTGTGCCTCACCTTCGTGTGAGCTAGTGGTATTCGATCCTGGTAAGTGGCTTTATCGGACTAGATCCGAGGGACTGACGAGTTATTCCTGTTTAAGTGTGGTCTAGCCTCTAAGGCGGGACTTGGGCACTTAAGCTGGAGTAATTTGGGCGGTTCCGCCACAGGTGGCACACCGGACAGCCTACAGGGCCTGTCCGGTGCACCACCGGACAGCCAGGCGGGCCCACAAGACAGAGCTCCAACGGTCGAACCCCAACGGTCTGCTGACGTTGTCCGGTGCGCCATGCGACTGCAGCCTTCCAACGGCCACTTTGTGGTGGTTGGGGCTATAAATACCCCAACCACCCCCACATTCAAGTCATCCAAGTTTTCCACCTTCAAACTACTTACAAGAGCTCTAGCATTCAATTCTAAGACACACCAAAGAGATCAAATCCTCTCCCAATTCCACTCAAAGCTTTAGTGATTAGAGAGAATGATTGTTGTGTTCATTTGAGCTCTTGCGCTTGGATTGCTTCTTTTTCTCATTCTTTCTTACGATCATCTCAATTGTAATCGAGGCAAGAGACACCAATTGTGTGGTGATCCTTGCGGGGAAGTTTGGTTCCCGATTGATTGAGAAGAAAAGCTCACTCGATCTGAGGACCGTTTGAGAGAGGGAAAGGGTTGAAAGAGACCGGGTCTTTGTGACCACCTCAACGGGGAGTAGGTTTGAGAGAACCGAACCTCGGTAAAACAAATCCGTGTGTCTCACTTCTTTATTCGCTTGCGATTTGTTTTTACGCCATCTCTCGGACTCGCATTATATTTCTAACGCTAACCCGGCTTGTAGTTGTGATTAACTTTGTAAATTTCAGTTTCGCCCTATTCACCCCCCCCCCACCTCTAGGCGACTTTCAGGGATGCTTGCGTGGAGGAGGATGGTTGATCTTGTGCATGTGGTGGCTCTTCGGATTCCTTTTAGGACACACATCCCCAATGGACATGTTCCTTAGCGCGATGCACGGAGCCTCTTCATTACCTATCTCATCAAGATCAACTTGCTCTACTTGAGAGCCGTTAGTTTCATCAAACACAACGTCACAAGAAACTTCAACTAGTCCTGAGGACTTGTTAAAGACTCTATATGCCCTTGTGTTTGAATCATATCCTAGTAAAAAACCTTCTACTGTCTTAGGAGCAAATTTAGATTTTCTACCTCTTTTAACAAGAATAAAGCATTTGCTACCAAAGACTCTAAAATAGGAAATATTGGGCTTTTTACCAGTTAGGAGTTCGTGTGATGTTTTCTTGAGGATTCGGTGTAGATATAACCGGTTGATGGTGTAGCAAGCGGTGTTAACCGCCTCGGCCCAAAACTGATCCGGTGTCTTGTACTCATCAAGCATGGTTCTTGCCATGTCCAATAGAGTTCGATTCTTCCTCTCCACTACACCATTTTGTTGTGGGGTGTAGGGAGAAGAGAACTCATGCTTGATGCCCTCCTCCTCAAAGAAGCCTTCAATTTGTAGATTCTTGAACTCCGTCCCGTTGTCGCTTCTTATTTTCTTGATCCTTAAGCCGAACTCATTTTGAGCCCGTCTCAAGAATCCCTTTAAGGTCTCTTGAGTTTGTGATTTTTCCTGCAAAAAGAATACCCAAGTGAAGCGAGAATAATCATCCACAATAACTAGATAGTACTTACTCCCGCCGATGCTTATGTAAGCGATCGGACCAAATAAATCCATGTGTAGGAGCTCCAGTGGCCTGTTAGTCGTCATGATTTTCTTATGCGGATGATGAACACCAACTTGTTTCCTAGCTTGGCATGCGCTACAAATCATGTCTTTCTCAAAATGAACATTTGTTAATCCTAAAATGTGCTCTCCCTTTAGAAGCTTATGAAGATTCTTCATTCCAACATGGGCTAGTCGGCGGTGCCAGAGCCAACCCATGTTAGTCTTAGCAATTAAGCAAGTGTCGAGTTCAGCTCTATCAAAATCTACCAAGTATAGCTGACCCTCTAACACTCCCTTAAATGCTATTGAATCATCACTTCTTCTAAAGACAGTGACACCTACGTCAGTAAATAGACAGTTGTAGCCCATTTGACATAATTGGGAAACGGAAAGCAAGTTGTAATCTAATGAATCAATAAGAAAAACATTGGAAATGGAATGGTCAGGAGATATAGCTATTTTACCCAAACCTTTGACCAAACCTTGGTTTCCATCCCCGAATGTGATAGCTCGTTGGGGATCTTGGTTTTTCTCGTAGGAGGAGAACATCTTCTTCTCCCCTGTCATGTGGTTTGTGCACCCGCTATCGATGATCCAACTTGAGCCCCCGGATGCATAAACCTACAAAACAAATTTAGTTCTTGACTTTAGGTACCCAAACGGTTTTGGTTCCTTTGGCATTAGACACAAGAACTTTGGGTACCCAAACACAAGTC
The DNA here is from genome assembly GCA_029449295.1 of Zea luxurians. Taxonomy (NCBI): domain Eukaryota; kingdom Viridiplantae; phylum Streptophyta; class Magnoliopsida; order Poales; family Poaceae; genus Zea; species Zea luxurians. Next base: position 32,890,556 of record JAOPSE010000016.1, on the reverse strand, counting down.
TTGGAGCCCTTGTGTTTGCCCCCAACAAACTTGGCAACTACCTTGCCGGATTTGTTAGTTAAAACATAGGATGCATCAAAAGTTTTAAATGAAATGCTAGGTTCATTTGATGCAGTAGGAGTTTTCTTCTTAGGCAACTTGACATGGGTTGGTTGCCTAGAGCTAGATGTCTCACCCTTATACATAAAAGCATGATTAGGGCCAGAGTGAGACTTCCTAGAATGAATTCTCCTAATTTTGCTCTCGGGATAACCGGCAGGGTACAAAATGTAACCCTCGTTATCTTGAGGCATGGGAGCCTTGCCCTTAATAAAGTTGGATAATTTCTTAGGAGGGGCATTAAGTTTGACATTGTCTCCCTTTTGGAAGCCAATGCCATCTTTGATGCCAGGGCGTCTCCCACTGTAGAGCATGCTTCTAGAAAATTTAAACTTTTCTTTTTCTAAGTCATGCTCGGCAATTTTAGCATCCAATTTTGCTATATGATCATTTTGTTGTTTAATTAAAGCCATATGATCATGAATAGCATCAATATCATCATCTCTGCATCTAGTGCAAATAGAAACATGCTCAACGGTAGATGTAGAGGATTTGCAAGATTTTAATTCTACAACCTTAGCATGTAATATATCATTTTCACTTCTAAGGTTAGAAATAGTAACATTGCAAACATCAAAATCTTTAGCCTTAGCAATTAATTTTTCATGTTCATTTCTAAGGCTAGCAAGAGAATCATTCAATTTATCAATCTTAGCAAGCAAATTAGCATTATCATCTCTAAGATTAGAAATTGAATCATCACAAACATTAGAATCAACCTTAGCAATTAATCTAGCATTTTCATTTCTAAGGTTGGTAATCAAATCATGGCATGTGCTTAGCTCACTAGTTAATTTCTCACATTTTCAACTTCCAGAGCATAAGCATTTTTAACCTTAACATGCTTTTTGTTTTCCTTGATTAGGAAGTCCTCTTGGGAGTCCAAGAGTTCATCCTTCTCATGGATGGCACTAATTAGTTCATTTAGTTTTTCTTTTTGTTGCATGTTGAGGTTAGCAAAAAGAGTATGCAAATTATCCTCCTCATCACTAGCATTATCATCACTAGAGGACTCATACTTAGTGGAGGATTTGGATTTAACCTTCTTCTTTTTGTCGTCCTTTGCCATGAGGCACTTGTGGCCGACGTTGGGGAAGAGAAGTCCCTTGGTGACGGCGATGTTGGTGGCGTCCTCGTCGGAGGAGGAGTCGGAGGAGCTCTCCTCGGAGTCCCACTCGCGGCACACATGGGCATCGCCGCCCCTCTTCTTGTAGTGCCTCTTCTTCTCCTTTCTTCTCCCCTTCTTGTCGTCGCCCCTGTCACTATCACTAGATAATGGACATTTAGCAATGAAGTGACCGGGCTTACCACATTTGTAGCATACTTTCTTGGAGCGGGGCTTGTAATCTTTCCCCCTCCTTTGCTTGAGGATTTGGCGGAAGCTTTTGATGATAAGCGCCATTTCCTCATTGTCGAGCTTGGAGGCGTCGATTGGTTGTCTACTTGATGTAGACTCCTCCTTCTTCTCCTCCGTCGCCTTGAATGCCACCGGTTGTGCTTCGGGCGTTGAGGAGGTGTCTTGCTCGATCATTTTCTTTGAGCCTTTAATCATTAGCTCAAAGCTCACAAATTTTCCTATAACCTCCTCGGGAGACATTAGCTTGTATCTAGGATCACCTTGAATTAATTGAACTTGCATAGGGTTAAGAGAAACGAGGGATCTAAGAATGACCTTGACCATCTCATGGTCATCCCATTTTTCGCTCCCGAGGTTGCGCACTTGGTTCACCAAGGTCATCAAGCGGTTGTACATAGCTTGTGGATCCTCCCCTTGGTGAAGCATGAAGCGACCGAGCTCCCCCTCGATCGTCTCCCGCTTGGTGATCTTTGTCACCTTGTCTCCTTCGTGCGCGGTCTTGAGTACGTCCCAAATTTCCTTCGCACTTTTTAACCCTTGCACCTTATTATACTCCTCTCGACTTAGAGAGGCAAGGAGTATAGTGGTGGCTTGGGAGTTAAAGTGGTGGATTTGGGCCACTTCGTCCGAGTCGTAGTCTTCATCCCCTACGGATGGTACTTGTACACCAAACTCAACAACATTCCAAATGCTTGTGTGGAGTGAGGTTAGATGATGCCTCATTTTATCACTCCACATATTATAATCTTCACCGTCAAAAACCGGTGGTTTGCCTATTGGAACGGAGAGCAAAGGAGTACGCTTTGAAATACGGGGGTAGCATAGGGGGATCTTACTATACTTCTTGCGCTCATGGCGCTTAGAAGTAACGGACGGCGCGTCGGAGCCGGAGGTCGATGGTGATGAAGTGTCGGTCTCGTAGTAGACCACCTTCCTCATCTTCTTCTTTTTGTCACCACTCCAATGCGACTTGTGGGAAGAGGGTTTCTTCTCCTTCCCCTTCCCTTTATTGCGGGACTCTTCGGATGAAGCCTTCCCGTGGCTTGTAGTGGGCTTGTCGCCGGTCTCCATTTCCCTCTTGGCGTGATCTCCCGACATCACTTCGAGCGGTTAGGCTCTAATGAAGCACCGGGCTCTGATACCAATTGAAAGTCACCTAGAGGGGGGGTGAATAGGGCGAAACTGAAATTTACAAAGTTAATCACAACTACAAGCTGGGTTAGCGTTAGAAATATAATGCGAGTCCGAGAGAGGGCGTAAAAACAAATCGCAAGCGAATAAAGAAGTGAGACACAAGGATTTGTTTTACCGAGGTTTGATTCTCTCAAACCTACTCCCCATTGAGGTGGTCACAAAGACCGGGTCTCTTTCAACCCTTTCCCTCTCTCAAACGGTCCCTCAGACCGAGTGAGCTTCTCTTCTCAATCAACCGGGAACCAAACTTCCCCGCAAGGACCACCACACAATTGGTGTCTCTTGCCTCGATTACAATTGAGATGATCGCAAGAAAGAATGAGAAAAAGAAGCAATCCAAGCGCAAGAGCTCAAATGAACACAACAATCACTCTCTTTAATCACTAAAGCTTTGAGTGGAATTGGGAGAGGATTTGATCTCTTTGGTGTGTCTAGAATTGAATGCTAGAGCTCTTGTAAGTAGTTGGAAGGTGGAAAACTTGGATCATCGAATGTGGAGTGGTTGGGGTATTTATAGCCCCAACCACCACAAAGTGGCCGTGGAAGGCTGCAGTCGCATGGCGCACCGGACACTGTCCGGTGCGCCAGCCACGTCAGCAGACCGTTGGGGTTCGACCGTTGGAGCTCTGTCTTGTGGGCCCGCCTGGCTGTCCGGTGGTGCACCGGATAGGCCCTGTAGGCTGTCCGGTGTGCCACCCGCGCGTGCCCTGCTCCTCTGCGCGCGCAGGCGCGCATTTAATGCGTTGCAGTCGACCGTTGCGCGCGAACTAGTCGTTGCTCCGCTGTCACACCGGACAGTCCGGTGATTTTTAGCGGAGCGGATTCCCGAAGCTGGCGAGTTCAGAGTCGCCCTCCTCTTGAGCACCGGACACTGTCCGGTGGTGCACCGGACAGTCCGGTGAATTATAGCGAAGCGCCTCTGAGATTTCCCGAAGGTGAAGAGTTTAGCTTGGAGTCCCCTGGTGCACCGGACACTGTCCGGTGGTGCACCGGACACTGTCCGATGGCACACCGGACAGTCCGGTGCGCCAGACCAGGGTGCCTTCGGTTGTCCCTTTGCTCTTTTGTTTGAACCCTTTTTCTTGGTCTTTTTATTGGCTTATTGTGAACCTTTGGCACCTGTAGAACTTATAAACTAGAGCAAACTAGTTAGTCCAATTATTTGTGTTGGGCAATTCAACCACCAAAATCAATTAGAAATAGGTGTAAGCCTAATTCCCTTTCACTCCCCCCCGTCCTCGTCGAGGTCGTCCTAGAACACGAGAACCACCCTCGCGGCGTACGACATGTTGTGTGACCCCCCGGTGCAGTCGACGGCGTGAGGCGGACCTGGATGTAGCCGGCCCACGCACGGCGCGACCGTCGCCCGGGTGGAGGACGGACAGCTGCACCCGGGCTAGGTAGCAGCACTTCACCTTCCCCCGCATGGCTGGAGGACACTTCCGCAAGGCTAGAGGATGCCCTTCTCCCCCGAATGCTGGAGGAAGAAAAGGGTCACCGGCCCACGCGGAGGTGTCCCCCCACTCGGCGCGCCCTCCTCCTCAGCCCGGATGATGAACATCCTTGAAGCTGAGGGCGCGGCAGAGGCCGCAGCCCGGCTTGCTTCTCCCCACCACCAGGCTGGCGATCATCCCTACGGATGACCATTGGTGAGGGAATGCAGCCGGGCTGCATGATGAAAATCCTTGAAGCCGAGGGACGACTGGAGGGCGCTAACCCCCATGGGGTCACGCCCCTCCAACAACAGCAAGAAGAAGGCAACGCGGGTGCGCCCCATCTGGGGGCTCGGAAGGTGGAAGGGAGCGACGGATGCGAGGAGTGTGAAGGCATGGCTACCCCCCAGGGGGTTGGTCCCTTTTTAAAGGCAGATCTCCTCACTTGCACTCCCAAGCGTCACGGGCAAAATCTCCACCGACGTGCTCTAGGGTTCCCACCCCACGACATGGGGGCCGAGTCCCACACGTCATGGGAGCTGACCCGAAGGAGGCAAACCGCCGCGGTGCCGCACGCGAAGCATGTAACCGCCCTGCGGTTACAAGCGTTCCCTCACCCTCACCGAAACCAGCGGACGAAAGGGCGAGCCGCCACGCGGGGAGCATGCAACTGCACCGCGGTTATGCACCCTTTCGGCTCCGTCACATCCGGTGGACCAGCACGGAGGCCCAGTCCCACCTATCATGTAACCGGCACGACGGTCACTACGTGCAAGGAAACCGCACCGCCACCTGCGCTAATACTACGTCTTCTCGACTGCGGAACCAGTGCCGCGACTCGAGGAAGCCCCGTGCGTGATCCAACCGTGCTAATTAAGTGCAACGATCATGGGTCAGTCAGCCGTGGGGGTAGGCGCGGAAGTTGATATGGCTAAAAGCGGACCGGCAATAACTGCTACAGCAGACGAGCGGAAGCAGCGGTCAAATCACCCCCAGGCTCGCGTCCTTTCCTGAAGCGACAGGGGAGCCCTCGCCCACGGCATAAAGACAACGCGCCCATGCTCCGTTCCTTGAACGGCCCGCGCACGCGCAATAGACGCCCCACGAATCGCCTGTCCCGTCGCATTAACTCCTTGGCAGAGCGAGCGACACCTTTGGCAGGCGAAGCAGGCGACATTTCACCTCCGTCATGATGACCGCGTCAGGAAAGGTGCGCCACGTTATTTAAATTCATATCCTTTTCCGTTTCCCCTCTCTCTCTTGCCATAGGGACCGGGAAAGGGGATATTTCGAAATGGATCCTTCTCCGCGAAGGAAACAGGCCCCCGAGCCCTCCTACTGATCAGGGGTTCGAAGGTTGCACCCTACGGGGTCCAGCAACCGCCCCAGAGCACATGGTCCCCCGAGCCCTCCTACTGATCAGGGGTTCGAAGGTTGCGCCCTGCGGGGTCCAGCAACCGCCCTAGAGCACTCGGGCCCCCGAGCCCTCCTACTGATCAGGGGTTCGAAGGTTGCGTCCTGCGGGGTCTAGCAACCACCCCAGAGCACTCGGGCTCTGTGCCCATTACTGATCAGGGGTTCGAGGGCTGGCCCCTCGGAAGGGTTCGACAGCCACCCTAGAGCACTCAGGCTCTGCGCCCATTACTGATCAGGGGTTCGAAGGCTGGCCCCTCGGAAGGGTTCGACAGCCGCCCCAGAGCACGCAGAGTGAGGGATGACCCTGGGTACGTCCGTTACATGGCCAAGGCTCGGGCTATGCTCCCAAGGTACCCTAGGACATTTCCGAGACCAGCGGGAACGATTTGTAATGGAATCCCACCGGAGGGAGGCACCAAGCCCTCGGACCCTATCGAAATGGGTCCGGGTCCAGCAAATCCCCTACAGGTACTTTTGGAGCGTGCCTCTAGGCCACTAGCCGACCCTTAACGAACAGGGCACGGGCGTCCACTCGGATCACCCGTTAGCAACTCACTGAAAACACCATGATCGGTACCCTCCGAGGGTAACATGGCGCTTCCCCCCCTTCCTCCTTGCGAAAAGGCGACGAAGGGGCATATAATAAAAGTCAAGACAGTCCTTGATTGTCCTCTCGCTTCGTGCAGAGGCTCGGGGGCTGCCCTCGCACCCGGCTGCGGCCAAAACTGTTGACAGCGTCAACAAACCATCTCAAAAACTTGGAGCCTGACCATGCACCCGGGCTGTGGCCAGGCCGCATGAGGGAACAACCAGGCCGACCGAGGCATCACAGCAACAATTAAGACCTCAGAGGAGTCAAACCACTCCTCCGAGGCCTCGGGGGCTACACCCGACGGGTGCGCTCGCGCGCACCGACCGGAACGAAACATAACCGAGAAAGGCTGGTCCCCTCGCAAAAATCCGGCAAAACCTCCAAGCGAGTGCCTGCACTTCCTTCGAGGCTCAGGGGCTACTGTCGGGTACCGTAATTAGGGGTACCCCCAACACTCCTAAACACAGCTGATAAACACCTTCAGGACAGACCATAAAGACTGACAGTTCAGGTCAAAGTCAAAGCTCCGTCTACCAAGGGATGCGATCTCGCCTCGGCCGAGCCCGGCCTCGGGCGGGAACAGTAGTCCCGGACGAATTCACGTCTCGCCCGAGGGTCTCCTCAGGCAGTGAGCACACCCTCGGCTCAGCTAAAGGCAAGCCTTGTCGTGCAAGCGACCTTGGCCAAATCACCTTACCAGCCGACCGTATTGCATGCGCATTTAATGCTAGGATCGCTTGACACCTTATCCTGACACGCGTGCCTCAGTCGACAAGGTCGAAGTGACCGCAGTCACTTCACCCTTCCACTGACCGATCTGACAGGAAAACAGCGCCGCCCGCCCCGCTCCGGTTGCTGTGCCAACCACCTGGGTGAAACCGACGACAGCCAAGTTCAGCCTCGGGCGCAACAGGAAGCTCCGTCTCGCCCGACCTTAGGCCTCAGCCTCGGGAAGAGATCTCCGCCTCGCCCGACCCCAGGGCTCGGCCTCAGCCTCGGCCTCGGGAAGAGTCACGTCCTCGCCCGACCCTGGGCCTCGGCCTCAGCCTCGGCCTCGGAGGAGCCGCCGCCTCGCCCGACCTCAGGCTCAGATCGACCGCGCCACAAGGGATACATCATTACCCTACTCCTAGCTAGCTCAGGCTATGAAGGAACAAGACCAGCGTCCCATCTAGCTTACCCCGGCAACAAGCAATGATGGTTCACCGCATGCGTCCATGACGTCGGTGGTTCTCAAGCCCCCTACGAAATCAAGGAGACGTCAGCAGGACCCATGCAGCGCCAACAGCTATGCTTCTACAGGGCTCATGCACTTCTCCAACGGACACGTTAACACGTGCATAGCGACCAAGCACTTCCCCGCTGGCCACGTAGCACATAGCTACACCCCCATTGTACAGCTGGGCCATCTCCTTATGTCTATAAAAGGGGATGCCCAGGAAAGGGGAGGGGGAGGACACGGGAAGAGAACGAGTGACGCACGACAAAAGGGACGGGAGAAGATGGGCAGGGCCAGACCCTCTCTCTCTCGCTCTCTCCTACTCGCTCTCCCGCTCTCGCTCTCTCACAACGCTTGTAACCCCTACTACGAGCACTCTGGTGCAGGATAATACAAGGCTTGTTTTCCCCTTGTGTTCCATCTTGCACCAACCCATCTGGGCAGGGACACGCAGCGACAAATTTACTAGTCGGTCCAGGGATCCTGAAAGTCGCCTAGAGGGGGGGTGAATAGGGCGAAACTGAAATTTACAAAGTTGATCACAACTACAAGCTGGGTTAGCGTTAGAAATATAAGCGAGTCCGAGAGAGAGGGTGAAAAATAAATCACAAGCAAATAAAGAGTGAGACACAAGGATTTGTTTTACCGAGGTTCGGTTCTTGCAAACCTACTCCCCGTTGAGGTGGTCACGAAGACCGGGTCTCTTTCAACCCTTTCCCTCTCTCAAACGGTCACTTAGACCGAGTGAGCTTCTCTTCTCAATCACACGGGACACTAAGTCCCCGCAAGGATCACCACACAATTGATGTCCCTTGCCTCGGTTACAATTGAGATGTTCACAAGAAAGAATGAGAAAGAAAAGAAGCAATCCAAGCGCAAGAGCTCAAATGAACACAAATGTCGCTCTCTCTAGTCACTATTTGATTTGGAATGATTCCGGACTTGGGAGAGGATTTGATCTCTTTGGCTGTGTCTAGAATTGAATGCTATAGCTCTTGTAATGTGTTGGAAGGTGGAAAACTTGGATGCAATGAATGGTGGGGTGGTTGGGGTATTTATAGCCCCAACCACCAAACTAGCCGTTTGGTGGAGGCTGCTGTCGACGGGCGCACCGGACAGTCCGGTGCGCCACCGGACACTGTCCGGTGCGCCAACCACGTCATTCAGCCGTTAGGGTTCGACCGTTGGAGCTCTGACAGGTGGGGTCTTCTGGCTGTCCGGTGGTGCACCGGACAGGTCCTGTAGACTGTCCGGTGCGCCAACTGCGCGTGCTCTGACCTCTGCGCGCGCAGGTGCGCATTAAATGCGTTGCAGTCGACCGTTGGCGCTTGAAGTAGCCGTTGCTCCGCTGGCACACCGGACAGTCCGGTGTCTCACCAGACACTGTCCGGTGCCTCATGGACAGTCCGGTGAATTATAGCGGAGCACCCTCTGATTTTCCCGAAGGTGATGAGTTTGGAGCTGAGTTCCCTGGTACACCGGACACTGTCCGGTGGTACACCGGACAGTCCGATGCGCCAGACCAGGGCACACTTCGGTTGTCTTTGGCTCTCTTTGTTTGAACCCTTTCTTGGTGATTTTATTGGTCTATTGTGAATCTTTGGCACCTGTAAAACTTATAGACTAGAGCAAACTAGTTAGTCCAAATATTTGTGTTGGGCAATTCAACCACCAAAATCTATTTAGGAAAAGGTGTAAGCCTATTTCCCTTTCAATCTCCCCCTTTTTGGTGATTGATGCCAACACAAACCAAAGCAAATATAGAAGTGCAGAATTGAACTAGTTTGCATAATATAAGTGCAGAGGTTGCTTGGAATGAAACCAATAAATATTACTACTAGATGCGCATGGATGGCTTTTCTTCTTATTAACATTTTGGACCACGCTTGCACCACATGTTTTGTTTTGCAAAAAGTTTTGGAAATTCTTTTCAAAGTTCTTTTGCAAATAGTCAAAGGTAAATGAATAAGATTTTTGAGAAGCATTTTCAAGTTTTGAAATTTTCTCCCCCTGTTTCAAATGCTTTTCCTTTGACTAAACAAAACTCCCCCTTAATGAAATCCTCCTCTTAGTGTTCAAGAGGGTTTTAGATATTAATTTTGAAGAGGGTATACCAATTCGGAATTAAATCAAAATAAGATACCAATTGAAAACTTCTTTTAATACTAAGAAAAAACTACATTTTTGAAATTGGTTACATTTTTGAAATTGGTGGTGGTGCGGTCCTTTTGCTTTGGGCTAATACTCTCTCCCCCTTTGGCATGAATCGCCAAAAACGGGTGTTTGAGTGAAATATAAGCCCTTTTAAACTACTCTCTCCCCTTTGGATGGAAGTATAGAAGTGAAGATTATACCAAAGTTGGAGAGTTGTGCGGAGCGACGGAAGGATGAATGAATCGATGGAGTGGAGTGAAAGCCTTGTCTTCGCCGAAGACTCCTTTTCCCTTTCAATCTATGACTCAGCATGAAATGGACTTGAAAGAACACATTAGTCATAGCACATGAAAGAGATGATCAAAGGTATACATATGAGCTATGTGTGCAAAACATCAATACAAATTTCTAGAATCAAGAATATTTAGCTCATGCCTAAGTTTGGTAAAAGTTTGTTCATCCAATGGCTTGGTAAAGATATCGGCTAATTGTTCTTTAGTGCTAACATATGCAATCTCGATATCCCCCTTTTGTTGGTGATCCCTTAGAAAATGATACAGAATAGCTATGTGTTTAGTGCGGCTATGCTCAACGGGATTATCCGCCATGCGGATTGCACTCTCATTATCACATAGAAGAGGAACTTTGGTTAATTTGTAACCATAGTCCCTGAGGGTTTGCCTCATCCAAAGCAATTGTGCGCAACAATGGCCTGCGGCAATATACTCAGCTTCGGCGGTTGAAAGAGCCACAGAATTTTTCTTCTTTGAAGCCCAAGACACCAGAGATCTTCCCAAGAACTGGCAAGTCCCTGATGTGCTCTTTCTATTAATTTTGCACCCTGCCCAATCGGCATTGGAATAACCAATTAAATCAAATGTGGATCCCCTGGGGTACCAAAGGCCAAACTTAGGAGTATAAACTAAATATCTCAAGATTCGTTTTACGGCCCTAAGGTGAGTTTCCTTAGGATCGGCTTGGAATCTTGCACACATGCATGCGGAAAGCATAATATCCGGTCGTGAAGCACATAAATAGAGTAAAGAACCTATCATCGACCGGTATACCTTTTGATCGACGGACTTACCTCCCGTGTCGAGGTCGAGATGTCCATTTGTTCCCATGGGTGTCTTGATGGGCTTGGCATCCTTCATCCCAAACTTGGTTAGAATGTCTTGAATGTACTTTGTTTGGCTAATGAAGGTGCCCTCTTGGAGTTGCTTCACTTGAAATCCCAAGAAGTACTTCAACGCCCCCATCATAGACATCTCGAATTTTTGTGTCATGATCCTACTAAATTCCTCACATGTAGATTCGTTAGTAGACCCAAATATAATATCATCAACATAAATTTGGCATACAAACAAATCATTTGCAAGTGTTTTAGTAAATAAAGTAGGATCGGCTTTTCCGACTTTGAAGCCATTAGCAATAAGAAAATCTCTTAGGCATTCATACCATGCCCTTGGGGCTTGCTTGAGCCCATAAAGCGCCTTAGAGAGTCTATAAACGTGGTTAGGATACTCACTGTCTTCAAAGCTGGGAGGTTGCTCAACATAGACCTCTTCCTTGATTGGTCCATTGAGGAAGGCACTCTTCACGTCCATTTGATAAAGCTTGAAGCCATGGTAAGTAGCATAGGCGAGTAAAATGCGAATTGACTCAAGCCTAGCTACGGGTGCATAGGTTTCACCGAAATCCAAACCTTCGACTTGTGAATATCCCTTGGCCACAAGTCGGGCTTTGTTCCTTGTCACCACACCATGCTCATCTTGTTTGTTGCGGAAGACCCACTTGGTTCCTACAACATTTTGGTTAGGACGTGGAACTAAATGCCATACCTCAATCCTCGTGAAGTTGTTGAGCTCCTCTTGCATCGCCATCACCCAATCTGAGTCTTGAAGTGCTTCCTCTACCCTATGTGGCTCAATAGAGGAAACAAAAGAGTAATGCTCACAAAAATGTGCAACACGAGATCTAGTGGTTACCCCCTTATGGATGTCACCGAGGATGGTGTTCACAGGGTGATCTCGTTGGATTGCTTGATGGACTCTTGGGTGTGGCGGTCTTGCAACTTGCTCATCCTCCTTGTCTTGATCAATTGCATCTCCCCCTTGATCATTGCCGTCGTCTTGAGGTGGCTCATCTTCTTGATCTTCCTCTTCATCATCTTGAGCCTCATCCTCATCTTGAGTTGGTGGAGATGCTTGCATGGAGGAGGATGGTTGATCTTGTGCTTGAATGGGCTCTTCGGATTCCTTAGGACACACATCCCCAATGGACATGTTCCTTAGCGCGATGCACGGAGCCTCTTCATCATCTAATTCATCAAGATCAACTTGCTCCACTTGGGAGCCGTTAGTCTCATCAAACACAATGTCACAAGAAACTTCAACTAGTCCAGTGGACTTGTTAAAGACTCTATATGCCCTTGTGTTTGAATTATATCCTAGTAAAAAGCCTTCTACAGCCTTAGGAGCAAATTTGGACTTTCTACCTCTTTTAACAAGTATAAAACATTTGCTACCAAAGACTCTAAAATATGAAACATTGGGCTTTTTACCGGTGAGGAGTTCGTAGGATGTCTTCTTGAGGATTCAATGTAGATACAACCGGTTGATGGCGTAGCAAGCGGTGTTGACCGCCTCGGCCCAAAACCGTTCCGAAGTCTTGTACTCATCAAGCATGGTCCTCGCCATGTCCAATAGAGTTCTATTCTTCCTCTCCACTACACCATTTTGTTGTGGCATGTAGGGAGAAGAGAATTCATGCTTGATCCCTTCCTCCTCAAGAAAGCCTTCAATTTGTGAATTCTTGAACTCCGTCCCATTATCGCTTCTAATTTTCTTGATCCTCATGTCGAACTCATTTTGAGCCCGTCTCAAGAATCCCTTTAAGGTCTCTTGGGTTTGAGATTTTTCCTATAAAAAGAATACCCAAGTGAAGCGAGAATAGTAATCCACAATAACTAGAGAGTACTTACTCCCGCCGATGCTTATGTAAGCGATCGGGCCGAATAGGTCCATGTGGAGGAGCTCAAGTGGCCTATCAGTCATCAAGATGTTCTTATGTGGATGATGAGCGCCAACTTGCTTCCCTGCTTGGCATGCGCTACAAATCCTATCTTTCTCAAAGTGAACATTGGTTAGTCCTAAAATGTGTTCGCCCTTTAGAAGCTTGTGAAGATTCTTCATCCCAACATGTGCTAGTCGGCGATGCCAGGGCCAGCCCATGTTAGTCTTAGCAATTAAGCAAGTGTCGAGTTCAGCTCTATTGAAATCAACTAAGTATAGCTGACCCTCTAAAACTCCCTTAAATGCTACTGAATCATTACTTCTTCTAAAGACAGTGACACCTACATCAGTAAATAGACAGTTGTAGCCCATTTTGCATAGTTGAGAAACGAAAAGCAAATTGTAATCTAAAGACTCTACAAGAAAAACATTGGAAATAGAATGGTCAGGTGATATAGCAATTTTATCCAATCCTTTGACCAAACCTTGATTTCCATCCCCGAATGTGATAGCTCGTTGGGGATCTTGGTTTTTCTCGTAGGAGGAGAACATCTTCTTCTCCCCTGTCATGTGGTTCGTGCACCCGCTATCGATGATCCAACTTGAGCCCCCGGATGCATAAACCTACGAAACAAATTTAGTTCTTGATTTTAGGTACCCAAACAGTTTTGGGTCCTTTGACATTAGATACAAGAACTTTGGGTACCCAAACACAAGTCTTAGATCCCTTGTGTTTGTCCCCAACATACTTGGCAACTACTTTGCCGGATTTGTTAGTCAAAACATAAGATGCATCAAAAGTTTTAAATGAAATGCTAGGTTCATTTGATGCACTAGGAGTTTTCTTCTTAGGCAATTTAGCACGAGTTGATTGCCTAGAACTAGATGTCTCACCCTTATACATAAAAGCATGATTAGGGCCAGAGTGAGACTTCCTAGAATGAATTCTCCTAATCTTATGCTCGGGATAACCGACAGGGTACAAAATGTAACCCTCGTTCTCCTGAGGCATGGGAGCCTTGCCCTTAACAAAGTTAGATAATTTTTTAGGAGGGGCATTGAGTTTGACATTGTCTCCCCTTTGGAAGCCAATGCCATCCTTGATGCCAGGGCGTCTCCCACTATAAAGCATACTACGAGCAAATTTAAATTTTTCATTTTCTAGCTCATGCTCGGCAATTTTAGCATCTAATTTTGCTATATGATCATTTTGTTGTTTAATTAAAATCATGTGATCATGAATAGCATCAATGTCAACATCTCTACATCAAGTGCAAATAGAAACATGCTCAATGGTGGATGTAGAGGGTTTGCAAGTTTTTAGTTCAACAATCTTAGCATGTAAAATGTCATTTTCACTTCTAAGATCAGAAATGGAGGCATTGCAAACATCTAAATCTTTAGCCTTAGCAATCAATTTTTCATTTTCAATCCTAAGGCTAGCAAGAGAGGCATTCAATTTTTCAATCTTAGCAATAGAAATAGCATGATCATTTCTAAGATTGGCATATGAATCATCACAAACATTTGAATCAACCTTAGCAATTAATCTAGCATTTTCATTTCTAAGGTTGGCAATAACATCATGGCAAGTGCTTAGCTCACTAGTTATTTTTTCACATTTTTCCATCTCTAGAGCATAAGCATTCTTAACCTTAACATGCTTCTTATTTTCCTTAATTAGGAAGTCCTCTTGGCTATCCAAGAGTTCATCCTTATCATGAATAGCGCTAATCAATTCATTTAACTTCTCTTTTTGTTGCATGTTAAGGTTGGCAAAAAAGAGTAAACAAATTATCCTCCTCATTACTAGAATTGTCTTCATCACTAGAGGATGCATATTTAGTGGAGGATTTAGATTTAACTTTCTTCCTTTTGCCGTCCTTTGCCATGAGGCACTTGTGGCCAACGTTGGGGAAGAGGAGTCCCTTGTTGATGGCGATGTTGGCGGCGTCCTCGTCGGAGGAGGAGTCGGTGGAGCTCTCGTCGGAGTCCCACTCCCGGCAAACATGGGCATCGCCGCCCTTCTTCTTGTGGTATCTCTTCTTCTCCTTTCTTCTCCCCTTCTTGTCGTCGCCCCTGTCACTGTCACTAGAAATAGGACATTTTGCTATAAAGTGACCGGGCTTACCACACTTGTAGCAAACCTTTTTGGAGCGGGGCTTGTAGTCCTTCCCCCTCCTTTGCTTGAGGATTTGTCAAAAGCTTTTGATGATTAAAGCCATCTCCTCATTGTCGAGTTTTGAGGCGTCAATGGGGAGCCTACTTGGTGTAGACTCTTCCTTCTTCTCCTCCGTTGCCTTGAATGCGACGGGTTGTGCCTCGGGCGTGGAGGAGGTGCCTTGCTCGATGATTTTCTTTGAGCCTTTAATCATTAGCTCAAAGCTCACAAATTTCCCTATGACTTTCTCGGGAGACATTAGCTTGTATCTAGGATCACCTCGAATTAATTGAACTTGCGTAGGGTTAAGAAAAACGAGGGATCTTAGAATAACCTTGACCATCTCATGGTCATCCCATTTGGTGCTCCCGAGGTTGCGCACTTGGTTCACCAAGGTCTTCAAGCGATTGTACATGGCTTGCGGATCCTCTCCTTGGTAAAGCATGAAGCGACCGAGCTCCCCCTCGATCGTCTCCCGCTTGGTGATCTTGGTCACCTCGTCTCCTTCGTGTGTGGTCTTGAGCACGTCCCAAATTTCCTTTGCGCTCTTCAACCCTTGCACCTTATTATACTCCTCTCGACTTAGAGAGGCGAGGAGTATAGTGGTGGCTTGGGAGTTGAAGTGGTGGATTTGGGCTACTTCATCCGAATCATAGTCTTCATCCCCTACGGATGGTACCTGTACACCAAACTCAACAACATTCCAAATGCTTGTGTGGAGTGAGGTTAGATGATGCCTCATTTTGTCACTCCACATATTATAATCTTCACCGTCAAAAACCGATGGTTTGCCTAGTGGAACGGAAAGTAAAGGAGTACGCTTTGAAATACGAGGGTAGCGTAGGGGAATCTTACTATACTTCTTGCGCTCATGGCGCTTAGAAGTTATGGATGGCGCGTCGGAGCCGGAGGTGGATGGCGATGAAGAATCGGTCTCGTAGTAGACCACTTTCCTCATCTTCTTTTTCTTGTCGCCACTTCGATGCGACTTGTGGGAAGAGGATTCCTTCTCCTTCCCTTTGTTGTGGGACTCTCCCGATGGAGCCTTCCCGTGGCTTGTAGCGGGCTTGTCGCTGGTCACCATCTCCTTCTTGGCATGATCTCCCGACATCACTTCGAGCGGTTAGGCTCTAATGAAG
The DNA here is from genome assembly GCA_029449295.1 of Zea luxurians. Classification (NCBI taxonomy): domain Eukaryota; kingdom Viridiplantae; phylum Streptophyta; class Magnoliopsida; order Poales; family Poaceae; genus Zea; species Zea luxurians. The sequence continues at coordinate 32,874,778 of JAOPSE010000016.1, read as the reverse complement.
CAACGGACTCTGATACCAATTGAAAGTCGCCTAGAGGGGGGTGAATAGGGCGAAACTGAAATTTACAAAGATGATCACAACTACAAGCCGGGTTAGCGTTAGAAATATAAGCGAGTCCGAGAGAGAGGGTGAAAAACAAATCGCAAGCAAATAAAGAGTGAGACATAAGGATTTGTTTTACCGAGGTTTGGTTCTTGCAAACCTACTCTCCGTTGAGGTGGTCACGAAGACCGGGTCTCTTTCAACCCTTTCCCTCTCTCAAACGGTCACTTAGACCGAGTGAGCTTCTCTTCTCAATCACACAGGACACTAAGTCCCCGCAAGGATCACCACACAATTGATGTCTCTTGCCTCGATTACAATTGAGAAGTTCACAAGAAAGAATGAGAAAGAAAAGAAGCAATCCAAGCGCAAGAGCTCAAATGAACACAAATGTCGCTCTCTCTAGTCACTATTTGATTTGGAATGATTCCGGACTTGGGAGAGGATTTGATCTCTTTGGTTGTGTCTAGAATTGAATGCTATAGCTCTTGTAATGTGTTGGAAGGTGGAAAACTTGGATGCAATGAATGGTGGGGTGGTTGGGGTATTTATAGCCCCAACCACCAAACTAGCCGTTTGGTGGAGCCTGTTGTCGACGGGCGCACCGGACACTCCGGTGCGCCACCGGACACTGTCCGGTGCGCCAAGCACGTCATCCGGCCGTTAGGGTTCGATCGTTGGAACTCTGACGGGTGGGGTCTTCTGGCTGTCCGGTGGTGCACCGGACAGGTCCTGTAGACTGTCCGGTGCGCCAACTGCGCGTGCTCTGACCTCTGCGTGCGCTGGCGCGCATTAAATGCGTTGCAGTCGACCGTTGGCGCTTGAAGTAGCCGTTGCTCCGCTGGCACACCGGACAGTCCGGTGTGTCACCGGACACTGTCCGGTGTCTCACGGACTGTCCGGTGAATTATAGCGGAGCGCCCTCTGATTTTCCCGAAGGTGACGAGTTTGGAGCTGAGTTCCCTGGTACACCGGACACTGTCCGGTGCGCCAGACCAGGGCACACTTCGGTTGTCTTTGGCTCTCTTTGTTTGAACCCTTTCTTGGTCATTTTATTGGTCTATTGTGAACCTTTGGCACCTGTAAAACTTATAGATTAGAGCAAACTAGTTAGTCCAAATATTTGTGTTGGGCAATTCAACCACCAAAATCTATTTAGGAAAAGGTGTAAGTCTATTTCCCTTTCAGATCCCCGGGTCCGAAACGCCGACAACATTATATATAGATATTTAAGTTTAATCTCAGACAAAGATAATTATAAAACATCTCATTATATAATTATATGAATATCGCATGTATACTACATAAACATCATAAAATATATCATAGAACACCATATGTTTACCGTTGGATATCACAAAGAAACATTATAGAACAACACATGTACACTACGTGAACATAAAACACAATGTAGAACATCATCAATGCATATAGACTACATGAACATTATACGTGTACTGTATAATTATCACAAAAATATAGCGACCACATTTATACTACACGAAGACCATATTTATCTCATTAAAATATAGAAAATAAAAGGAGTAAAAATACTCAATATAAAAAATAATCAAGAAAAAGAAGAAGACAAAGAAAAAAAATCATGTAACAGTGAAAAATAAAATATCCCACCACAATAGCATAAGCACACATGCTTGCACAAATCCATCATCTACCCTCCCTACTATTTTTAGGCTTGCGTCCAGGAGTCCATTCAAACATTATTAAATGTTTTAGAAGCTATAATATTGTATTTTATAATTTTGAGGGTCATACAGTCAATCCTTGATATGTTACAGGGTCATATAGACCTGTAAACATGACAGTTCATCAAGACCATTTTCAAAAATGCCTAATGTGGTTATTTTGACGTTTTTTCAATAGTTTGAGGAGTAGAATATATAGTTTTATAGGTGTGGGGGTAAAATAGACAGCTACCAATAGTTGAGGGAGTTAGGTAGACTTTTTTCATTTTATTGTATAAGACTGTCTCCAGCAACATCTTCTATATTTATCCTCTATATCTGTTCTTTGCAGTTTCTTTTAAAAGATTCTATCATCTATATCTCCTTCTCCAACAATATCCTCTAAATCACGTCCTCTATACACAAATAACTATATTAGAGATATTTTATTTTTAATTTTTTGTACATGTGTATTTATCATACTCTCAAATATATTATATATATTTTAGTTTTACTAAACCGGTTGTTTAAAGTATTCAAATGGATAGAGTACCGTTTAGAGAAACTCTAAATATAGAGGATCCAGCAGCGTCCTCTAAATTTAGAGAACCATTTAGAGGACGTTGTTGGAGGGAGTAGAGAACCGTTCGATCCTCTATATTTAGGGTAGATGAGCCTTTAACTGTCTCCAGCAATGTCCTCTATATCCATCCTCTATATCCGTACTTTATAGTCTACTATAAAAGATTTTATCCTCTATATCTCCTCCTTCTCCAACAACGTCCTCTAAATCACGTCCTCTATACTTAAATACTTATATTAGAGACATTTTTTATTTTTATTTTTTGTACATACATATTTGTCATACTCTCAAATGTATTGTATATATTTTAGTTTTGCTAAACCGGTTATTTAAAGTATTCAAATGGATAGAGGACCGTTTAGAGAAACTCTATATATAGAGAATCCAGCAGCGTCCTCTAAATTTATAGGACCGTTTAGAAGACACTACTGGAGAGTGTAGAGGACTGTTTGATCCTCTATATTTAGAGTACATGAGGCTTTAGAGGCTCTTGTTGGAATCAGCCTCTTACAAGCTCTGTTGGAGAGAGCCTAAGTTGGTTGGTTAAATAGTTTAAATTGGGCTATAAGTTGAGTTGTAAGATAGGTTGTTTAGAGCATATCCAACAGTTCTGTAAAAATCTCCCTAAAACATTAAGGGAGTTGTTAAATGATAATAAAGAGTAAAATATTTTGTGTTCTTCAATAGTTCTCTATTTTTAGTTGCTAAATATTTTTTCATGCATCTGTGTTTCGGGAGTAAATAAGAGGTTGCTATATTTAGCAACAATATAGGGTTAGGTATGGACTTTATAAATTTAGTCACATCTTTTATATAACTGCTGGAGTGGCACAACCCGGACGTCGTGGCACCGAGCTTGGCGCCTTAAATCTTAGCGTCGAGCTTTGTTTTGTAAAAAAAGCTTGTCTAGCTTAGTTAGTAGAGCGCAAGGCTCTTAACCTTGTGGTCGTGGGTTCAAACTCCATGGTGGGCGTTTAATACTTTTTTATTTTTTACTGATTTATTTTTTTCCAGATTTTTCGTTTATGTCGCTGATTTGTCCGTCCAAATTTATTTCTCATCCATATTTTTGTTTTTGTGATTGATTTGTTTATTCGTCCAGATATTTCAGCCGAAGGTCGTTAGACGAAAGACTTGGATTAAATTTATACATAATATATTGTGTACGAAAGTAGTGCATATAATAGATTAATAGTTCCCTAACCTCTGACCTCAAGTTTGGCCGCATCCTCTCGCCAGGTTCGGCTGTCTACACTACTTACTGTGATGTTACTGTCATGCTGCTCCGCACTTCTGCATGAGTCTCAACTCTCAAGCCATGCCTGATGCCCGCTGCCCGGTAGTAGCTGACACTGACACGAAACACAAGTGCAGGCCCCGACGCATCAGGGATCGGGAAAATGGCCATCGATGCAGGAAAGAAAGAGAGGGAGAAGGCTGAAAAAGGCTACTGTTAAAGGAGAAAGAAGTTCTGCTTTACAGAGAATGAATAGTATATTGGTTTGGCTTTAATATACAAGAGCAACTACAACAATAGGCTCTAAGCCTGTTTATATGCTATTTTTGTTTCCGTGGAAGAGAGATACATCAAAATTAGAGGGAGTTAGCTCTCATGGAAGAACTAACAACGCGTTTGGTTTAATGGTTTGGTTCATCCATCGTGGCCTAGCTCCGGACCGAGCGGTCTTGCACTTTCTTGCGGAGTAGAGGAAAACCACGTCTGAAACCACAAAATGCTCAATTTGTCTATTTTTATTAACTTGATGGTCAAAAGTATATTTTCTCGTTTGGTTGCCAAATCGAAGTCTCGTGTAGTTCAATGGACAAATAAAAGTTATTTTCAAGAAAAAAACATTTTACATTTTTGCTAAAAACTTATAATAGGAAATTAGAAACTGAACGTAGCATTTTCTTCTTGACTTCACACTAATCCTTGCATTTCTTTGAATTATTTCAAGATTTACTGATATTCTTTTTTATGATATAAGAGGGTGTTTTGTTTGTAGAGACTAGTTTATAGTCTATCTATTTTATTCTATTTTAAACCTTTAATTATTAAATACAGAAATTAAAATGTATTTTAGTTTTCATATTTACCAATTTAAATATTAAAATAAAATAAAATAAATAGACTAAAAATTCGTCTCTGAAACCAAACAGTCCCTACGTGACGTGCTCGTCGAAGCGTGGTATCACCGATGACTTTAGTTTTAAGATAAATTCACTCTGCGCCTCTGCCTTTCGAAAATGGTCATAGGAACTAGGAAGTATGGTTTACCCATGTAGTTTCGCATAGGCGAGTGCACTGCGAAATTTCAAGAAAAAAAAGGAAGCTCTGTAAATCCGTAAATATTGTGACAGGTACAAATGCCAAACGGTCGTCACAAAAACACAGCAGATAGCAGAGTGGAGACTGGAGACCGCCTCCTCCAACACTTCCCGTGTCCTCCCTACGTTTCCCAAGCAACCGCCTCCGCGACACATGACGCGGCCCCGCGATGGGCTGCATCATCGGTAAGCTCGCCACCACCGCGCCCGGGTCCTCCCTCTTCTTCCCCGCCGCCGCGACCTCTGTGGGAGGAGACGACGACAAGGAGGTGCAGCTGCAGGCGCCGCGGCCGGAGCACATCGCGGCGGTGAAGAAGGATGCGTCCGGGTGGCCGCTCTGGCTCTCCGAGGCCGCCGGCGACGCGCTCCGCGGCTGGGCGCCCCGCGGTGCCGACGCCTTCCAGAAGCTCGAGAAGGTGAGGGCGATCCTTTCCGCCGCGCGCTGCCCGTGCTTGCTCGTTGCTTCATTGCTGCTACTAGTAGTTAATTACAGGAGAAGCTCGGCCTTTTCTGGGAACCGGAGGTTGTTGGGGAAAGATCTCGGCTTGCCTTTCTTCTCCGTTGCTCTGATTTGTTCGTTCGTTCGTGCTTTTGTCGTACGCGATCGTCGGTTGCGAAATTCGGCGAGTGATTTGAGCTCTTGCCTTTTCTGGCTGTCGTAATTGAGTTGTTAGCCTATATCATATCACCTACTGTCCTGCTCGCAGGAGAAGAAAAGGAACTCATTTCTGTTGCTTTATCTGAGTTGAAGAAAACAATGGATTCTTTTATGTTCTGTTAAGAATCGTAGGCATCAAAGGGAGGAAATAAAGCAGATGATGATCTCAACACATAAACAAGCTTTGAGTTATATCTAGAAGTAGGTGTGTCTCTTAAAAAAAAGCAGAGATGAAGTACTCCCGAGCTTTTTTTCTGACTTTGAAAATGCCCTCACAGCTCCACCATTTATGTTCATACTTTATATGTTGTCCGTGTCACAACAACTCGTAATCCGTAAGGGACGAATGTGAAGTCAACTTGCATGCGTTCGTATTGAATTGGAACACCTGTCAATGCTATCTTGCGTGGTCTTTTCAAAGAAGCGAGTTGCCGTGGTTTTTTTTTAATTATTATTTTTGAATCACTGAAAAAGGAACTGGAGTAAATACCATTGCTGCCTCGCCCAACTCGATGATTTTCATTAATAAAAATTGTATCATTTACGATATTTCTCTCGCTACTACGTTAGAGCATCTCCAACAACGTGATCTATAAAAATGCCTTATAATTTAAAAATAAGTAAATTTTATAGAATTTAGGGCACCAACAAAACACCCCGCTCCAACAGTAAAGCCCCAAATCTAGATTATAGGGCAGCCCACTACGGTGTAGTATATTTGAGGCACTTGAGATGGTGCCCTATAGTTTTTTTACAAAATTTGTTGAATTGAGGCACTGTTGGAGTGGTTTTTCCTGTGTAGAGCCCTATATTTCGATTTGAGGCATTAGTTTAAGGCATTGTTGGAGATGCTCTTAGTGTAGATCGGTTCGGGCACGTACAGCAATGTGTACAAGGCGATCGAGGTGGCGAGCGGCCGCGTGGTGGCGCTGAAGAAGGTGCGGGTGGACGGCGTCGGCGAGGCCGAGAGCGCGCGGTTCATGGCGCGGGAGATCGCGCTGCTCCGCCGCCTCGGCGACCACCCCAACGTCGTCCGCCTCGACGGCCTCGTCACCTCCCGCCTCAACACGGCGCCGTCCCTCTACCTCGTCTTCGAGTACATGGAGCACGACCTGACTGGCCTCACCGCCTGCGCAGCTGCCTCCGGCCGCCGCTTGTCCTTGCCTCAGGTATGGTTGGTCCCTGTCACTGTCTGTCACCGTGCACGGAAATTTGAGCGCAGCAGTTGCAGTTCCCAGACCCTGAATTGTAAAATCGATCACCGTGTGAAACGAACACTACAATCATTGGTGATGCATGGTAAAAGATTTATAGCTTGGCTACCTAGGATTCTGGACCTCTGACCGGTGACGTGGAGGGTTTAACTAATCTTTTTGGTTCCTTTCTAGTCTGAATTTAGAAGTGAAAAATTGGCATCTTGCAGTTGGATTGCTTGCTGCTGATTAGTTAGTGCGGTCAGGACTACTGTGCTTGTGCATTCAACTGCAGTATTTTTTCAGACAAGTCTTCTGTTTGGGAGACCGAATGCTGTGTACTGCAATTGATGTAATTTCTTTCATTAGTTCTGGAAGAAGTGTCATTGACTGATTATTAGCAGCGGAATTAGAGGTGGTACGATCCAAATGTTTCTTCACTATAGGTTAGAGCTCTTAATTAATTTTAGTTCAAAAATAAATAAAAATACAGTTCGATCCTTACATTTTACGGTGTAAAATGTAGTTACCACCCCAAAGTGGAATTCTGCTTGAGCCTTTTTGCAAGAAGCAGACAAATCCATCAGATTCGTACACCACAATGATGTGGACCTGTAATTCTGTTAGGCTATAGTGAAGCGGAGTATTCCTAGGTCTGAACACAAGCTCCAGTCCAATTGACAGAGACAGATGCCGTGTGTGTTTTGTGCGCAAATCCCTTCAACTGACTAGAGTCATTTCAACCGTCAACATTGGCTGCAGTTAACTGACTGGAAACTGTCTCTGAATCTCTTTATCCTGTATAAAAAAAGGAGCTTTGCACTGCTGTTTGGATTAAATGGAAACTGGCCAAGCTGGTTCAGTAAATAACATTTGTAACTGTGAAAAGATTGTCAGTCACTTTCTTTTCTTGGAAGGAAGGATCCAAGTCCAATTATGACTCTATGAGGTCTTCTCCATCTACACGGCTACTGACAAATGCATGCGTTATTTTTCAATTACATGTCTGTACTCATGAAGCCTATTTCCTCGTTCGCAGGTGAAGTGCTACATGAAACAGCTACTCTCCGGGATCGAACACTGTCACAACAACGGCGTTCTGCACCGGGACATCAAGACGTCGAACTTGCTTGTCAGCAGCGACGGAATCCTCAAGATAGCCGACTTCGGGCTCGCCACATCTTACGATCCTGAGGACGCGCGGCCCATGACGAGCCAAGTGATCACGCTCTGGTACCGTCCGCCTGAGCTCTTGCTAGGGTCCACTCACTACGGCGTCGGTGTGGATCTCTGGAGCGTGGGCTGCGTACTGGCAGAGCTGCTCCTCGGCGAGCCAGTGTTCCCCGGAAGAACAGAGGTAGTAGGTACCTGGTTCTTGGTCTAGCTGAAAAAACCGCGTCTTGGATACGCATGCAGGGTATCGTTTGGGTTTTGTGTGTTAACAAGTGGTTCGTTCAGGTGGAACAGCTGCACAGGGTTTTCAAGCTGTGTGGGACTCCGTCGGAGGATCACTGGGAGAAGATGAAGCTCGCCCATCCTACGTTGTTCAGGCCGTACGAACGGTGCCTGGCTGAGAAATTCAAAGATGTGGCACCATCGACCCTGTCACTTCTCGAGACTCTCCTGTCGATTGACCCGGACATGAGAGGCACTGCGACTGACGCTCTAAACAGCGAGGTTAATAAATATTACCCTGTCACTGTCACCCCCTGCAAGGCACCTAAAATGAACTGCTGCATCAAACAAATACGAAAACAAAAGTTTAAATAAATAGAGAAAAGATAAATTATGGGCAGACATTATGCAAAAAGAATGATCTGCATCTGGTCATGATTGCACGGATTCGGGGTAGTTGGCATTCGTGTATCGTAGAGACTAGAGATCAGTTTTTTTTTTTAAGTTGGAAACAGATAGGGGGTCCTTTGTTCAGCTGTATGTGCTTACCAAGCCCCATTGTTTTCTGTGGATTCAGTTCTTCAGGACAGAACCATATGCCTGCGAGCCATCTAGCCTTCCGCGCTATCCACCGTGCAAAGAAAGAGACGTGAAGCTCAAGTACGAGAAGCACAACAAGAGGTTGGTGCGCCATTCTTTGCAGCTGTTTCCTTTTGTTCACGGGAAGCTTCAACGCGTGGCTATTTCTCAGGAAACCCAGGGTTAATGGGTCAGTAGAACGTCACAGAAACCGACAGCACGCATCACAGAATCCTGGGCGCAGGGTTTTCACTCCGGATGCCAATAACAAGCCGCAAGCAAATCCAAAGGTCCGTATATTTCCCCCCTCTTTTTTCCTAAACAAGAATTCGATTCAGACCTCAACGTCGTCGTGTTTAAATCTCCACACACTCCTGGCAATGTTCACATCAACATCTCTCTTTTTTTAAAATTAAAAGCTATACTCAAGCAACATCTCTCTTTTTTTTAGAATTAAAAGCTATACTCAAGCAACGGTGAGAAAAAAATGTGTTGATTTAATGAATCCTCAGGTACCAAGGCTGGTGACAAGCACGAGCACGACCAAGCTGGAGAGGTTTCCTCCGCCTCACCTGGACGCGTCGATCGGCTACAGTCTAGACGCATCGGTTGATGGCGGAGCCACGGAAGAGTTCTTCTCGTCGTCGGTCGTTGAGCTGAAGAAAATGCCGAGCCTAATCTTCGGCCACGTGAAATCTTACCTGAGTAGCCCGAGGAAGGGCGTGCACAAGGCAAAGCCAAGCCTCAACATGGCGATGGCGCCTCCCACCCTTCTCATCGGTGCGTTCCGGCCTTACTCCTTTGGGCGGCCAATGGAGGTGAGGAGGAAGAACAGGGAGCAGTTCAGAAGCAAAGGGAGAAACGCAGTAGGTGCAGTCAAGTGACATCCTGATCATGTTACTCCCTTTTTTGTTTTGTTTTGCCCTTCATGTGTTTTATTATAGATGCTAGTTAGTTAGTACTTAGTAGCCGGTGGATTTCAACCACAACTGGTAGGTTTTACAAAAGTACATATATAATCAAGTTACGCCACAAAGCTTTGGATGAATTTCCAGATTGCCCTCCTTCCCCAACTCTAAGCTGTATTTTTTTTTTCTCTACAACAGGAGCAGTTCAGAGCTGATGCTCCTTGCGCCATTTACAGGATTAGCTTCTCGGATACGGGGTTAGCTTACAAGAACTAACCAGGATTGGAAAATAACAGCAAATGACTGCAAATGTAGCATGGATGGATGAATGGATGGATGGATGGATGAGCCATGCGTGTGTGTGCGTGTTTTTTTACAAGCTGAGACGTAGTAAAATGTAGAGGATCCCGTACAGCGCTGCCTGATCATGGTTGAGAGGTTGCGGCAGCAGGAGGCGGCGAATGTTTGCTTCTTTGTCGGCTGATCAAGTTGTGCCAAGCGGTAGCGACGAGGGACAGGCCACTGAACCTAAGCCATCTGGTTCCCTCTTTAGGTTGAGCAACCTGAAAATAATCAAGTTATTAGAAATGCTTAATGTTCAGATGTCATTGGGAGAGCTCATGCATGATGCCATGAAGGATATGGATCATGTACCTCGGTAGAATCGTGTGCCTTGGTCGCCGTGATTTCGCACCTGTTGCTCAGCTGACGCGCCGTCGCTGCAGAGGAGGAGAGAAGTGTCAGCGTCAATGGAGCTCACGAGACGACAAGGAACGAAGCCAGGGGAAGAGCTAAGCTAGTCGCGGTGTGCGAATTAAGTTGAGGTACCTCTGATCCTGACGGAGTCATCGGCGTCGGCGGCGTCGGCGTCGGCCACGATCCTGTCGACGGCCGCCGTCTTCTTCTGGCAGTAGTACCTGAAGCTGGGCGAGCCGGGCATCGGCGGCAGCGCGGCGGTCCCCTCCTCCGCCGGCTCCTTGGGCTCCGGCGCCACCTTGCGCCCTCGCCTCCTGCCCCCGGACGACGAGTCCGCCTCCTCCTGCGGCGGCGGCGGTGGCAGCAGACTCGAGGTGGACGCCTCGCTGTACCGCCGCATCCGCGCCCGCGCCCACCCCCGCCGCCGGGGCCCGGCCCCGCTGGCGGTCGACGCCGCGCACCCCATCGCGGGCGCGGCCAGCGTGGGGGAGGGGCGGGGCGCCGGTGAGCGCGAGGGCGTGCGTGGGCGGGAGTGCGGGGTGGTCGGGAAGGATGGCGTCCCATGCCGCGCCGCGCGGACGGCCTTAGTAAGGAGACGCGCGCGAGGCGGTTTCGACCGCTGCGGCCGGCCAGCGGCGGCGCGGGCTTCTCGGAGAGGGGTGCCGGGGTCCAAATTTGGCGGGGGCGCATATACGCCGACCGTGGAGGCGCGCACTGACCGCTGTGCATGTGCCGTCAGTATTTAGTGGGAGGTCATTTCCGCATGCGTACATGTTAAATGCGTACATCTTGTTCTGGAATTGGATGAGACCCTGTTTATCTCAGTAGATAAACTTTAACAGTTTTTTAGCTATTTTTAATCATTTGGTGATCTAAACAGGAGAGCTAATGGTGGTGTGATAAGGTTTAACATATATTATCTAATAAGCTACTCAAGGGGTACTAAAAGGAGCTAAACGTGGGTCAGGAAACCCTATTTTCCACCCATACCCTCTAACACATTCTCTCTCTCCGTATTAGGGGTATGGGTGTTTTTTATTCCAATATGCTAAACTTTATTAGAGTAGTCCAAACACCCCAAGGAGCTAAACTTTAGCACTTCAATTCATATGGCTAAAGTTTAGTAGGAAGCTAAAGTTTATCCCCTGAGATTGAAACGGAGTCTAAGACCCTGTTTCAATCTCAAGAGATAAACTTTAGCAACTTATTTTTAGCTACTTTTAGCCATTTGATGATCTAAACAGAAGAGCTAATGATGATGTGATAAAATTTAGCACCTATTATCTCATAAGCTGCTCAAGGGGTGCTAAAAGGAGCTAAACGTGGGCTAGGGAACCTCATTTTCAACTCATACCCTCTAACCTATTCTCTCTCTCCGCACTAGGGGCATGGGTGTCTTTTTATTTCAATATGCTAAACTTTATTAGAGATTTAGAGTAGTCCAAATATCTTAAGGAGCTAAACTTTATTACTTCAATTTATATGGCAAAGTTTAGTATGAAGTTAAAGTTTATCCCGTGAAATTGAAACGGGGCCTAAGTTAAAAGGTAGAGATGGCAATGGGTACCCGAAACTCGAAACCCGATGGGTTTTTACCCCATTAGGGTACGGGTTTGGGTCAATTTTCATACCCATGGGTTTGTTAATGGGCATAAATGTATACCCGACGGGTTCATGGGTACGGGTTTGTTCCTATAGTACCCAAACCCGTGAACCCGTGGGTTTTTTAAACCCGATCAAACCTAGTGTATATTGTCATTTTATTTTATAAACGAACAACAAACTTGTTATCTACCTATTTACTTCCTATTTTTTATCAAATAGTGAATGTAATAAGTAGTTGGTGAGTGTGTTGCTTGCTTACTATTATAGTTATTACTAGCGTTATATGTGGTGGATGTATAACTTAGTGCAAGGTAACTTGATTATACAACTTATTATTTGTATTTAATTCTCTCTACTAATATTTTTTATACCAAATCATGAACTCGTTGTTCATTACATAAATTTTAGACCATGATCTCATTAATCATTACGATACTTATTGATTATAAAAAGAATAAGTATATTGGAGATAAAACCCGCGGGTAACCCGTGGGTACCCGCTAACCCGATGGGTACGGGTTTGGGCAAAATTTCAAACCCGTCACGGGTATAGGTTTTTTAATGGGTGTAAATATTTTTCGCGGGTACGGGTTTGGGATAGCAAAATCCGGCGGGTTTGTACCCGTTGCCATCTCTATTAAAAGGTCCTCGGAAATGAGGAGGCAAGGATGAACTTGCACCTGTTGTTGGTGGCAGCATAACAAGTGAAGAAAACACCGATCAAGCTGTCCCAAACGAGGATGAAAGCATGGCTCCTGAATGAATCATTGTTGTCTACGGTTGATGTTGAAACCGATGCAATTGAAGGGGTAACAGCGTGTCAAATCCATATAGCTATCTTTTGTTTTGTTCTACGGCAGGATGGAGCTGATCCAACAAACGAAGAAGAGGGGCAAATATGCAAGGGCCATACTCGAATCTGGTCAAACTACGGCCTGTCTCATGGCTAGATTTCTGCATCGTACGTGGCTTCAGGATAATAAACCCAGCCGGGAAAGTTGCTTCTGCTGCTTGATGCCAACCATGCATTGCTTGCGAAGTGAATGTGTTTCTTTTTCTTTTTTGCTTGTTCGTTCACCTAATCATAGGTAGTAGAATAGGACATTGCTACGATGCGTAAGCGATTGGCACTGAACACATGATGCATGCAAACAGTACTACATTTCTTTATAGCAGGCAGACACCTGTGAGGCTGTGAAGACTGAAGACGGCTGTGGTAAGTACTACATCGGTTCTCACATACATGACACCGTTATTTTACAACCTATTATGTTTTAAATGAAGTGGGTGATTAAAGTCTTTTTTTAAAAAAATTAATGGTATATATATTTATGAACGGATGGACGGAGGAAATACTACTAACAATACAGTGCCGTGTGCTGCAGCAGCTGGATGACCTGACGACGCACGTACAGGTTGCTGCTACATGTAGTATATCCTATCCTATCCTATCATTGGGCTTGGGCCACCGATGGACGGACGCAAAAGATTTTCAATCTGTCCGTCCTACACTCCTACTCCTCCATGCGGTGGGTAGCGTCTCCGGGAGGAGGAGGACTAGCAGCTGGCCGGCGCCGTTTCTTGGTTTGGACTCCCGGTGGAGCCCTTCTTTGGTTTTCTAGTCTGGAGTTCTCCAGTCTGTCTACAATTCTACACACGGCGCCCTTGCTTGCTGTTGCTGAATGCTGAATGCAATGCACTCGTCGCTGGGCAAGGCGGCGGCAGCTAGCTAGAGCTAGAAGCCAGGGACTAGCAGGAGGCAGGCAGGCAGGACCATGCATGCCCCATGATCCATGGACTTTTGTAGTTGGGGGTGGGGTGGCCTAGCTGGGCACGGAAGGGAAAGGGACTGACCGAGCCAATGCAACGCATGCACGACGGCTGACTTTTGTGACCTACATGGAGTATGTAGAACACTGCTGCTGCCGTGTGCATGCTGCTCTCCGTTCTTCGTCCATCCATGGAGTATTTTTTACACTTGCTAGCTGCTTGGCTGACGAGAAAGCCCTCTCCATTCAATACCCTTCTATATATCTCGCCTTGCTGCATATGCAAACGTGATCTGCCCGTGTGTCGCCTCCTCGGACCGGATCATCCACACGTCCAGCCGTACGCGATGCGCACCGCCGGCCGGTCTTACAATTGCGTGCGGGGCTCAGTCACCAACATGTCGCCATCCGTCCTCCCAGGTCCCAGCAGGAGCAGGACCAGGCGGTGTACGGCCACGCATGGCGTGGCGGCAGCCGGCACCGCGCTTGCTGCTCCTCTTCGCGAGCAAAGGCAAGCCTGTCCGTGTCCGTCCATCTATTCCGGCGGTCAAGGCCAAGGCCAAGGCCATGGCCAGCCAACCCGCCCGGTTGCTTTGCTTTGCGTCCGCCGCCCGCCAGGCGCCAGCCATGCGTGTTGCGTCCGCGGCTGTACCCGCATTCAATTCAATTCAAACCGGGGAGGCGTGCAGAATCAGCCCGTCCGGCTGGTATGGATCGCGATCTCTCTCTGCTCTCTCCACTGCGATTGCCGCCGCTGTCTCCTCGACGCCGTGCCGTCCCGCCCCGCCCGACCCGACGGCGACGGCGACGCCGACCCCTGCGTCTTGGCTTCACGAACGGTGCTCTGCTACTGTCCAATCAATCAGTACGGCCTTGACTTCCCCGATGCTGACGAGCTGTTAGCGACTAGACTACTAGTAATAAAACCATGTCCGGTTACTGTCATCTGCGGTGCGCGCCACCAAGGTCCGTGCCCCCCCCCCCCCCCCCCCAACAACTCTACTACGGGCGGGACCAGTCTGAACTCGGAACTTTGAGTTCCTCCTCCTCCACCACCTCCACGGTTGCGTTCAACAGAGACGGCGGTTGGTTTCACCGAGCTGAGCTGTCAGGATTCAGGAGCGAGAGTGCGAGAGGTTCCTCCGATGCTAATTGCTGGTGCTGTCTGGTAGCTAACCAGTCTTCAGTCATTTTCAGATGCTGCTAACCACCAGTGTTTTACTTGTTTGACGCCAGCTGCTTACGTGCCAGTGGATGCAATTGGAGCAGCAGCTACCGGCTCCATGTGGTGCGCAGCGCACAAAGGTGATCTCACCCGTGCGTCATGGCCACTTGCCGGCGTCGCCGCACAGCACATGGAGGAGCAGTAACGGAACGGGGAATCACGCCTGCAACCACGCATCCGCCTCCGGCTATTATTTGCTCAAGGACAGTGGCGTGGCGGCCGGGGTGGAATTGGAATTCCCACCAAATCTTTCGTCCCGTCGGAAGGGATTATTCGCTGGGATTTGATGCAAAGCGAGCCCAGGCGAGATATGCCTCTCGCACGAACGTCTGTTGGATGGACTAGAGTCCTGGCACTGGCAGTGGCAGCGCGCAGCAGGTTCCTTATTCCGGTGAGGAAGAAGAAAGGCCCCCTGAAGAAGAGAGGCATCTCCGCTCTACTACGCCCGCCCTCTTGGCAGCAATGAGTGAGCGAGTATCAGGAACCTTATCGACGTCTCCTTTTTCTGCATCCTCCTAAGTGCACTGCTCTTTCTGGCCTGCCTTTCTCGTCCTCACGCCTCTGCTCACTGCTCAGCTCGACCTTCCCTTTCGTGCCTGGGTGATTCTTGCGTTGTGTACATGCCCTGCCCTGCCCTGCCCTGACTGTTCCTTGCACTCGGTCGCTGAAGCCACTCAGGTTGTTGGGGCATCGAGTTCCTTGTGGAGCTTGGCTTGCTTCTGTTTCTGCTTGGTTTGGTTTGGTTTCGTCACTCGCTGCCAGTTGGCAACAGGCCATTTGGTTTGGTTGGTTTCGAGCATCAGCAAAGCGAAATGCATCACAAGCACAGTACATGGTTTGAGCGAGTGAGACTGTGTTTTGCTTCTCAAAGCAAGATTGAAGAAGATTTGAACGAGCAACGCGTTTGTGGGAGAACCTTGGCACAGCAGGAAATGGCGGTCGGTTGCTGAAAGGGAACTGATTAATTTTCTCGCTAATTGACACTCTGGATTCGCGACGAGCTCCAGCAACAACTTAACATGGCAGCAAAGCGCTTAGCTTTTTTATGATGTTGTTGTCGGTTTGTTGGAGCTCAAGCTTCTTCTCTCTATTGATTGCTACTAGGGACTGAGAGGGTGCTACGGCAATTAGGACACGGCGCCCGTGCATTTGGTCGACGGGCGGGCTAGCCAACTCTTCTTTCTTCTACTAGTCGGTCTCAATTAGAGGAGGCGACGCTGCAGCTGCTGCCACTGATCCCTTCGTCGCCGTCATCGTCCTGGCCGATGGTCCCGGAGGCGTCGGTGACGCACGACGACGTGGACGACGCGCTCTCCACCGCCGCGTGCTGCTCTTCTTCTTCTTCTTGCCTGTCACCAAGGCGGGCGCGGTGGGCTGGCCTGGTCCTCCTGAAAATGCGACAGACCACCCAGTCGGCCGCCGCGCCACCGCCATGGGAGCTCACCTAGATTACAGATTCATCACCATCGAAACAGCAGATTAGCCGCCTGGTCGCGATGCACGAGCTACGGTGAGCGCGAGCTTTACATACATTAGTGGGCGGAGGCGCGTTGGCGGCGCAGCCGTGGAGGTGGAGGCCGGCGGGGAGGAGGCGGTACTCGTGCATGGCCCAGTCGGTGCGGGCGCCGCCGCCGCCGCCGCGGCGCGGGCAGAAGACGAGCGTCCGCTTGGTGCCGACGGGGCGCTTGCAGCGCGGCGACACGACGACGGTCTCCTTCCCGGACGGCCTCCAGACGCCGGCGCCGGCCGCCCTGGCCGCGCCGCCTCCCCTGCGCCAGCACCGCGTCGCCGGGCGGTGGAAGAAGAAGCGCTCCCCGCTGGCGTCGTCGGCGGCTCCCCCCGCAGCTGCACAGGTTCGAAATCGATACTCTCGTTCAGGTAAAGGACGCGGAGGGAGTGGGGGTGGGGGTGGGGATGGGTGGTGTACGTGGTGCGGCGGCGGGGAGGAGGAGGTCCGACGGGTCGAGGCGCGCGAGGTCGGCGTCCGGGATGACGCCCGCCGGGAGCGGGCAGGTTAGCGCCTTGCGGCGGAGGTAGTGCAGCAGCAGCTCCTCGTCGGTGGGGCGGAAGCGGAAGCCGATGGGCAGGCCCGCGACGGGCGCGCCGGGGCCCCGCTGCTGCAGGCGCCACGCGCCGGGCCGAGCCTCCATCGCCGGCGCCGATCGACGGGATCGGATCAGGATTCGGTTTTGGATTTGTTTGGGTGGCTTGCGCGCGATCTGCCTGGGCGATCGATGTCAGATGGTAGGCGGCATCGGCGACCTGGTTTTTGGCCTGGTGGGGGATGAGGGGATTCTCGTCGTCGTGGGGAGGAGCGGAAAACAGGGGGGCGTCGGTTCCGCCGTTTTATAGGTGCAGCGGCGGTGGCGTGAAATGGACTCAACCCCGTCCAAACTCTCATCAACTGCCCTGCTCGTGCCCGCCGGCCTATTCATTCAGCTTTTTTCCTCCTCACAAGAAAAATAAAACTTTTTCCCCCTCTTTGTGGAGCCTCTGGAGTAGTAGCACTAGCAGTCTGCTCTGCTCCGACAAGGCCGCAGTCAAATACTCTGGATCCAGTCAAATACTTATTAATAATTTTGTTCCTAGTAATTATTGTCTTTGCGTTTGACCGGCAGTAATTTGAATTTATACTGTACATACGATTGGAGAAGTAAAAGGGAGTGGGCATCCATGGCAGTCACGTCTCGTGTCTGACGGTGGTTGAGTTGAGTTCCGTGCCAGGCCTCTCGGTTTCGGGATCCAAGGCACAGCAAGCACGGCAACGGTGCGGTTCCTTTCCGGGCTTTGCTTGCTCGCGCGCGCTGCGCCTCCCGCCCGCTCTGCCTTTTCCGCCCCGACGACATTCCTTTCCTTCTCGTCCGTGGGTCTCTCTCTCTCTCTCTCTCTCTCTCTCTCTCTCTTCCTCGCTCGCAAGCACAAGGAGAAGCTTCCACGCCATGGCCACCGCCCTCCTCCTCAGCCATCTATCACCTGACGCGCCGCCTACCAACATTGGATCCCCACATTTTTCACCCTGCGATCTACTAGCTACAAAGCTGGTTTAGCACGCCGCCCGAGAGCGATGAAGAATGATGCGGTATCAACAGGAACAGCGAGGCGTGCGCGCCGTGAAATGTCAGCGCGTTTGACCGGCAGCTGCAGCTTCGTCCACCGACCGTCGGGGAAGATAGAAGACAAAAAAAAAAGTCGTCATTGAGTAAGAACCAGTGACTACGTTTAAAACTAGTTTGGTAACTTTATTTTCTCAAGTAATTTTTATTTTTTCAATGAAAAATGAACTACGATGGAATAAAAATGGTGTGCTGTAGCACCAATAAGTTTTAGTAATCTTCGTTAGAATGTATGTTTGTTAGTATTTAAATGAGTTGGTGATTTTATAATTTAATGGAGATGACTTCAATAGTTGCTTTGTTGTTTTATCTACATCTGCTTCTGTCTACCTACCGCCGCCGGCGGAGCCCGGGCCCTGGCTCCGCTACTGGTGGTCGGCGTATCCGGGCGTCGTCAGAGAGAAAGCCACTCACGGCCACGACCGTCAGGCCAACGGCGAAGGCGCAGCAGCTGCGTTTCTCGCTCACGGAGGGACGGACAACCGCCCGTCACAGCATGGTGCCGTCACGTGCGCTGGTGGCCCTGGGCGGTGGCCGCTGCGTGCGTCCATCCCCATTGACTGCGCTCGCCGACGACTGATCGATCCTCTCCTGCCCAAGTGCCAACAAGACCGCGGTGCCGTCCCGGCAAGCGCTACCCGCCGCCCCGCGACAGACGGAGCCAGGAGCGCCCACACGGGCGCACGTCGCCGGCGGTGGCACTCTGTCCGCTGGATGCGTGGACGCATGCATGGGCAAGGCAGCGGGGGGTGGGCCGGTGGCGGAAGCTACAGAGCATGGCCGCCCGGCCGGAGGACGGTGCCGTGGCGAGGGATGCCCGCCCGCGTCACGCACGCATCGTCCGTAGACCGTACTCCTACGCGCCTATGGACATTTTCCGCGCGCGCCACCGCCACGTCCCGACGCCGCGGTTTGCATGCACGCAGATCGAGCACGTCTTGTTGCCTCCTCCTCCAGGGCTCCAAGCCTCTGCACCTGCTCGGGTCCGTCCGGGTGGTTTGCTTGCTGGCACGGAAGCGAACGACGTGCCTCCACCCGTCTCGTTGCCGTCGCACCTTGCTGTGGCTTTCGTGGATCGTAGGGAATGCCAAGTCGAGCGAGACTGGCAGAAAGGATATTGCGTACAGTACAGTGCTCACTTTCCACTCACGTCCGCTTCAGTCCACGAGTGGGGCAGCTTTACTTTCCATTAGGGTAGGGGAAGAGACAAATGTTTTGGGGGCCTTTTATAACATTAACGCCATGAAATAATGAAACGGAATCAGATCTCGTTTCTTCCCAGCCAGGCCGAAGGGTCTATTTCGCATGTGTTGGGCCAGGCTGACCAATCACGGACCGGGCCGGGCCGCTCCAACTGCAACCACCCTAGCTACTCACTTTCTGTCAGGAGCAGACGACTATTTTCACGATGCTGAATCGGTCTACATGGGAACCGGGCACCAGCCAATGTACATCTCTCTCGTGTGTCAACCTCGCTTTACATGCAAGCATGGTATGCTCCCACCCTACATACGGTGTACTATAGGACGAGTAGCTGCTCCAACAACTTCCCCACACCGCACTTCATGCGGGGAGAGAGGCAGTATATGGTGGTAGTTCTAATCTCACTTGTTCTTTAATTACTTCACTAGACCAGGTGGCGCCCCTTCGGGCGCCCTATCCAGGACGAGGGAAAATCAATAGTAAATAATTGTTGATGAACTATTTAGCACAATTACTGCTTCAAAGATAGAATCTCCCACAAAACCGTTTAATAGCTAGCAGCAACAAGTGTAGATCGAGGAGGAAAATAGTTTGCATTGAATACAGTTATGTGCAAGACGTTGCACAACAAAAAGACCTTTCACCATGGTAACAAGTTTGCATTTGCTACAGACAAATAGACAATCTTTTCCCAGCATAGCCTCTTGATCCTTCTGCAGAAATAAAAATTGTCTATGAGGAAATACAATGTACTACAAATCCTCCATATTCATCACGAATTGTCAACATATTTCTGAGTGAATAGTATGAATAATCTCGTTTTACTACAAGATTAAGAGGTACCGGTGGAAAGAACCGGAACATAGATTACTCCTTAAACCTGCTAGACCAACATTTTATGATCTTTATTGAATCTTGGATTTGTAAAACCAGGACATATAAATCTAGAGCAAGATCTTTAATTTTTTGAAGCAACACTGAATCCCTATCTTTGCCTCTTGGACCTTGTAATATGTCTCATATTTCCAAGATTTTTGCAGCATTGAGTTTAGAAAACATAAACAGAAATGACAAGTGCTCAGGATAAGCATTATGGGGACATAAAAAAAACTTCAAGTCTGAACATGATCAGATCTGAGCATTGCAATTAACCTTTGTGCGTGTGTGTAGGCTGGCAGCTGGAATCACGCGCACAATTATTCCACACTAATTCAATGTCAGGTAAATTGGAGTTTGCAGAACATATTTTTCCCCATCCCAAACATGTATCATCTTCTTGCCCTCTTCAAGTTGTGACTATTTGTTTATCAGCCTTTTTTCTCATCTTGGCTGGACAACTGAGAAGCAATAGCCTGCATGTTTACATGAAAATTATGGAGGTCTACTACAGGATCGTCTGTTGGGACTTGAATTTTACACAAAAAAAAACAGAATAGTTCCGCGTTTTCAGCAGCTCGCCGAAATCTCCTCGTGTTTTTCCAGGATAATAAGGCATTGGTAACATAAGAAGGAAAATAGTAAAGACAATAGAGAGATCGATATTGAGGTGAGATGAAGTCTTTACATTGACTATTACAGGTTCTTTGTTTTTTTCCTGAACAATTGGTAAAAGGATTCAACCATGTAGTCGTCTCACTGCACTCTACGCTCTGGATGCCATTGTAAGCATATTTGTGGATGTTCCATGATAGATGGAAGGGTCTATCGATGAGAACTGCAATAGGTTGAATACAAGTCAAGCAGTACATCTTCTAAGCCTGAACTAACGTAACTTGATGACTTGTGAATAACTTCTACAAGGCAAGCTCAGACCACTGATGTTAACTCCAAAATAAAAGGTCAAATGTTAAGACGTGAGCAAAATTTACCAATCTAACTACAATTAAGATGATAAAAATGACCAAGACATAACACCCACCATGATCTAATACCCCAAAGGCACAAGTAACTGGTGATCTCAATTCTCAACCCACATTCCCCATGTGCGCACATCTATTCCACAAACAAATACCCCATTAATGTTAGTATTTAAAAAATAAGAGAGATCTAGAAACTATAGCTAAAACGGAAAACTGGAATTTGGTGAGAGACAATAAATCATTTCAATAGAACAAAACTAAGTTAAGATAATTGTAGAAATGGTTGATATTTTGAGACAAGAAACGTTCGAAGCAAAGAGAGATTTGTTACCTTGCATTGCACATCAATACCATTGCTCTTGTACTCAACACAGAGGCATCTTGAGAATTGGTCAACATAACTGGAAAATACAGATAGCAATATTTTTATTGTGCTCTTAGTAAGTTCAACAAAATGTGTGCTTCTGCCTAATTACAACTATTTTCCATAAAAGAATTACACCTTATAGACTCAAGGCCTCACAACACACGCACACTCACCCCTATGAAAGAATCATGCTCACATTTTTTAGCTAAATATGTAATGCATAACACAAAAATGCACAGACAAATAGGTCTTACACGGCAATATACCATCGTTTATGGATTTTTAACTCTTCATGTAATATTAGATCACAGGATAATACAACCCAACTATTTCGTGAGGATGCATAATAGTTCCTATCTTTAGAAGATCTCTTAAGCAAGAAGAGGAAAAGTAAAACTTACTAATTATGTCATGGCAGCACAACAACCTATCTTGAGGACACATAATACCATAAGTAGATGATACAAAGTGTTTATTAACATACCAATGGGCAAATACAATGACAATAGACCTGATGACCAGATTACATAAAGGTTTGGATAGAGGAGCTTAGCACACGATATACCTAATTTACTAATTTAGGTGTCCCATAATTTAAGCAAAAAATTTAAAGTGACTCACAAATCTAGAGCACAATGCAAATTCACCTACATCATATATATTTGTGTGGCAAGTTACCTAGATAGATGTATTTTCTATGTTAACATAATGCGGGCAAGGAGTAACAGGCATGCCACGAGTACTCCTTTTCTGAGGAGTACTTAAGTTTAGGACCACTTAGTCTCCTCAGAAATTCATCACTATATAAAGAGATATGTTTGTAATCCTATGTGACTTGTCCGCTAACTTATGTGGTACGCAAAGTAGGCACATAGATCACGACAACATTTTGCAGTAAGCTTTTTAACAGGTATGAGTACTGAAAGTCGCCTAGAGGGGGGGTGAATAGGCGGAATCTAAAAATTATGAACTTAAGAACAACTACAAGCCGGGGTTAGCGTTAGAAATATAAGCGAGTCCAAAAGAGAGGGCGAAAACAAATCACAAGAAAATAAGAATGGACGACACGGTGATTTGTTTTACCGAGGTTCGGTTCTTGCAAACCTACTCCCCGTTGAGGTGGTCACAAAGATCGGGTGTCTTTCAACCCTTTCCCTCTCTCAAACGGTCACCTAGACCGAGTGAGCTTCCTTCCTTGATTTCCCGGGTCACTTAGACCCCGCAAGGACCACCACACAATTGGTGTCTCTTGCTTCGCTTACAAGGTTTTGAGAGTAAGAATGAGAGAAAGAAGAAAGCCAACCAAGCAACAAGAGCAACAAAAGAACACAAGTCGATCTCCTCACAAGTCCTAAGAACTAGAGTTGAATTGGGGACTTCGATTCGATCGGAGGCTTTGATTTGTGTCTTGGAGTGTTGTGTATTGCTCTTGTATTGAATGAGTTGTAGTGAATGCTTGGATATCTTGAAGAGTGGTGGTTGGGGGGTATTTATAGCCCCAACCACCAAAATGGTCGTTGGTGAAGGCTTTTGTCGTATGGCGCACCGGACAGTCCGGTGCGCCAGCCACGTCACCAGGCCGTTGGGTTCTGACCATTGGAGTTCTGACTTGAGGGGCCACCGGACAGTCCGGTGGTGCACCGGACAGGTCCTGTAGACTGTCCGGTGCGCCTTCTGGCGCCTGCTCTGACTTCTGCGCGCGCAGGCGCGCACTATAGCGCATTTAATGTTCTCTGCAGGCGACCGTTGGTGCGAAGTAGTCGTTGCTCTGCTGGCACACCGGATAGTCCGGTGTTACACCGGACAGTCCGGTGAATTATAGCGGAGCGGCCTCCCAAATTCTCGAAGCTGGCAAGTTTGGAGTCGATCTCCCTGGTGCACCGGACACTGTCCGGTGGCACACCAGACAGTCCAGTGCGCCAGACCAGGGTTGCCTTCGGTACACTTTTGCTCCTTAGTTTCGAACCCTTTCTTTTGACTTGCATTGGTTTGTTGTGAACCTTTGGCACCTGTAGAACTCATAATCTAGAGCAAACTAGTTAGTCCAATAATTTGTGTGGGGCAATTCAACCACCAAAATTCATATAGGAAAAGGTTTGACCCTATTTCCCTTTCAATCTCCTCCTTTTTGGTGATTGATGCCAACACAAACCAAAGCAAATATAAAAGTGCTGAATTGAACTAGTTTGCATAAGGTAAGTGCAAAGGTTGCTTGGAATTGAAACCAATAAACTTATTTCAATAGATGTGTATGGATGGTTTTCTTCTTATTTAAAATTTTGGACCTCATTTGCACCACGGGTTTTGTTTTTGCAAATCCTTTGTAAAATTCTTTTTCAAAAACCTTTTGCAAATAGTCAAAGGTACATGAATAAGATTGAAAGAAGCATTTTCAAGATTTGAAGTTTTCTCCCCCTGTTTCAAATGCTTTTCCTTTGACTTAAACAAAACTCCCCCTAAATAAAATTATCCTCTTAATGTTCAAGAGGGTTTTGCAATTTTTGAAGATACTACTTTCTCCCCCTTTTGAACACAATACGATATCAATTTGAAAAACTTCATTTTTAAAATTTGGTGGTGTTGCGGTCCTTTTGCTTTGGGCTCATACTTTCTCCCCCTTTGGCATGAATCGCCAAAAATGGATACTTGTGAGTGAAATATAAGCCCTTTTACTTTCTCCCAATGGTAATCAAATAAAGATGAGTGAAGATTATACCATAGTGGAGAACGATGCGGAATACTGGCAAATATCGATGGAGTTGAGTGGAAGCGCCTTCTTTGCCGAATACTCCATTTCCCTTTCAATTCTATGACTAAGCATAAGAATACACTTGAAAACACATTAGTCATAGATATAAAAGAGATATGATCAAAGGTATATAAATGAGCTATGTGTGCAAAGAATCAATCAAAATTCCTAGAATCAAGAATATTTAGCTCATTTCTAAGTTTGGTAAAGGTTTGCTCATCTAAAGGCTTGGTAAAGATATCGGCCAATTGATCTTTGGTGTTTATATAGGCTATCTCGATATCCCCCTTTTGTTGGTGATCTCTCAAAAAGTGATACCGAATGGCTATGTGCTTAGTGCGGCTATGTTCAACAGGATTATCTGCCATGCGGATTGCACTCTCATTGTCACATAGGAGAGGGACTTTGCTAAATTTGTAGCCATAGTCTCTAAGGGTTTGCCTCATCCAAAGCAATTGCGTGCAACAATGGCCTGCAGCAATATACTCGGCTTCGGCGGTAGAAAGAGCTACTGAGTTTTGTTTCTTTGAAGCCCAGGACACCAGGGATCTCCTCAGAAACTGACAAGTCCCTGATGTGCTCTTCCTATCAATTTTACACCCTGCCCAATCAGCATCGGAATATCCTAATAAATCAAATGAGGATCCCTTGGGGTACCAAAGACCAAACTTAGGTGTTTGAACTAAATATCTCAAGATTCTCTTCACGGCCCTAAGATGAACTTCCTTACACTACCGGAATTGCGTTCTTTGCCGAGTGTCTAAGACACTCGGCAAAGGCTATTTTACACTCGGCAAAGCCTTTGCCGAGTGTAACACTCAACACTCGGCAAAGAACACTCGGCAAATATTTCATCGGCAAAGGGTTCTTTGCCGAGTGCTTTTTTTCGGACACTCGGCACAGATTTTGCCGAGTGTCAAAAAGCACTCGGCAAAGAAAAACACTCGGCAAAGTAAGAATCGAAAAAATAAAAAAAAACAGCAAAACATTTTTTTTAAAATTCTAGGAACAACTCTCCAACCCTACCTATTACCTTACACGTTGCCCTATCATTTTCATTATTAATTTGAATCAAACTTATATGTTTTGTAAATGGTGAGATTCGAACTCGCAACCTCTCTCTCGCGCATACCCTTCTATACCACTACACTACTACACCAATTATGTCTATATTACGTTTTCATTCCCTATGTACTATAACAAATTGAGAGTAATTTGATTATTTAAGGCACTAAATGAGTTCATTTGAAAATGTGACCAACTATAAAGTTGCATAACTTTTTGAGATTTACAAGTTTTATTTTAATAGTTTCTACATCCGAGACCGTTTACAAAATTTGAATTTTAAATTTGAAAACTTCACACGAATTTTTCAATGATAAGATGATTTCAAATCAAAAAATTGTCAACTACAAAGTTTCATTACATTTCAAGACCTACAACTTTTATTTTGGTGGTTTTTCCATCCGAGACAGTTTGAAAAATTCAAATTTCAAAATTCAAACATAGTTTTGCATAACAAGATGATTTCAAACCAAAACATTGTCAACTACAAAGTTTCATAACTCTTTAATACCTACAACTTTCATGTTGGTGGTTTTTCCTTTCGAAGTCGTTTTCAAAATTCAAAATTTAATTTTTTTAAATTCAGACGTAATTTTCGTTGACAATATGACTTCAAATGAAAAAGTTGTCAACTATAAACTTCTATAACTTCTCAAGATCTACAAAGTTTATTTTAGTTGTTTGGTCATTTGTTTATCTCACATGATGGTTCTAACAATATACACAAATTCTATACGTCTCTCTCGTAGTTTCATAAACTACGAGAGAGATATAGGTTTTATGAACAAATTTGTTTTTATTTTGTCATATGAAAAAATGTTCAATATATAAATTGTACATCATGATGAGTTATACAAATTTGTAGTTGAAAACTTTTTCATTTGAATTAATTTACTACTTTAAAATATGATTTTTAAATTGTCTTTGCCTAGTGTTGGAGAAAAAACACTCGGCAAAGAGCTCTTTGCCGAGTGTTGTATTTGTGACACTCGGCAAAGAGCCCTTTGCCGAGTGTCAAAAAAAGACACTCGACAAAGAAACTCTTTGCTGAGTGTCAAAAATAAAACACTCGGCAAAGAGCTTCTTCGCCGAGTGTTTTATTTTACCGAGGGTTTTTTGTGTGGCACTCGGCAAAGAGCTTCTTTGCCGAGTGCCCGAAATAAAACACTCGGCAAAGAATATAGCACTCGGCAAAGAGCCAAATTCCGGTAGTGTAATTAGGGTCGGCTTGGAACCTTGCACACATGCATACAGAAAGCATAATGTCCGGTCGAGATGCACATAAATATAATAAAGATCCTATCATCGACCGATATACCTTTTGATCTACGGATTTACCTCCCGTGTCGAGGTCGAGATGCCCATTGGTTCCCATGGGTGTCTTGATGGGCTTGGCATCCTTCATTCCAAACTTGGTGAGTATATCTTGAATGTACTTTGTTTGGCTGATGAAGGTGCCCTCTTAGAGTTGCTTGACTTGAAATCCTAGAAAATACTTCAACTCCCCCATCATAGACATCTCAAATTTTTGTATCATGATCCTACTAAACTCTTCACAAATAGATTTGTTAGTAGACCCAAATATGATATCATCAACATAAATTTGGCATACAAACAAATCATTTTCAATGGTTTTAGTGAATAGAGTAGGATCGGCTTTACCGACTTTGAATCCATTAGTGATAAGAAAATCTCTTAGGCATTCATACCATACTCTTGGGGCTTGCTTGAGCCCATAAAGCGCCTTAGAGAGTTTGTATACATGGTTAAGATACTCACTATCTTCAAAGCCGGGAGGTTGCTCAACATAGACCTCTTCCTTGATAGGTCTGTTGAGGAAGGCACTCTTCACGTCCATTTGATAGAGCTTAAAGCCATGGTAAGTAGCATAGACAAGTAATATATGAATGGACTCAAGCCTAGCTACGGGTGCATAGGTTTCACCAAAATCCAAACCTTCGACTTGTGAATACCCTTTGGCCACAAGTCATGCTTTGTTCCTTGTCACCACACCATGCTCGTCTTGTTTGTTGCGGAAGACCCACTTAGTTCCTACAACATTTTGGTTAGGACGTGGAACTAAATGTCATACCTCATTCCTTGTGAAATTGTTGAGCTCCTCTTGCATCGTCAACACCCAATCCGAATCTTGAAGTGCTTCCTCTACCCTGTGTGGCTCAATAGAGGAAACAAAAGAGTAATGTTCACAAAAATGAGCAACACGAGATCAAGTAGTTACCCCCTTATGAATATCGCCGAGGATGGTGTTCACGGGGTGATCTTGTTGGATTGCTTGGTGGACTCTTGGGTGTGGCGGCCTTGCATCTTGTTCATCTTCCTTGTCTTGATTAAGGGCATCTCCCCCTTGATCATTGCCCTCTTCTTGAGGTGGCTCATCTTCTTGATCTTCTCCTTCACCATCTTGAGCCTCATCCTCATCTTGGGTTGGTGGAGATGCTTGCATGGAGGAAGATGGTTGATCTTGTGCTTGTGGAGGCTCTTCGGATTCCTTAGGACACACATCCCCAATGAACATATTCCTTAGCGCGATGCACGGAGCCTCTTCATCATCTAGTTCATCAAGATCAACTTGCTCTACTTGAGAGCCGTTAGTTTCATCAAACACAATGTCACAAGAAACTTCAACTAGTCCAATGGACTTGTTAAAGACTCTATATGCCCTTATGTTTGAATCATAACCAAGTAAAAAGCCTTCTACAGCCTTAGGTGCAAATTTACACTTTCTACCTCTTTTAATAAGAATAATTCATTTGCTACCAAAGACTCTAAAATATGAAACATTGGGCTTTTTACTGATGAGGAGTTCATACGATGTCTTCTTGAGGATTCGGTGTAGATATAATCGGTTGATGGCGTAGCAAGCGGTGTTGACCGCCTCGGCCCAAAACCGATCCGAAGCCTTGTACTCATCAAGCATGGTCCTTGCCATGTCCAATAGAGTTATATTCTTCCTCTCCACTACACCATTTTGTTGTGGCGTGTAGGGAGAAGAGAACTCATGCTTGATGCCCTCCTCCGCAAGGAAGCCTTCTATTTGTGAGTTATTGAACTCCGTCCTGTTGTCGCTTCTTATTTTCTTAATCCTCAAGCCGAACTCATTTTGAGCCCGTCTCAAGAATCCTTTCAAAGTATCTTGGGTTTGAGATTTTTCCTGTAGAAAGAATACCCAAGTGAAGCGAGAATAATCATCCACAATAACTAGACAGTACTTACTCCCACCGATGCTTATGTAAGCTATCGGGCCGAATAGATCCATGTGGAGGAGCTTGCGTGGCCTGTCAGTCGTCATGATGTTCTTGTGTGGATGATGAACACCAACTTACTTCCCTGCTTGGCATGCGCTACAAATCCTGTCTTTCTCAAAATGAACATTTGTTAGTCCCAAAATGTGCTCTCCCTTTAGAAGCTTGTGAAGATTCTTCATTCCAACGTGGGCTAGTCGGCGATGCCAGAGCCAACCCATGTTAGTCTTAGCAATTAAGCAAGTATCGAGTTCAGCTCTATTGAAATCAACTAAGTATAGCTGACCCTCTAATACTCCCTTAAAAGCTACTGAATCATCACTTCTAATGACAGTAACACTTGTATCCGTAAAAAGACAGTTGTAACCCATTTTGCATAATTGAGAAACAGAAAGCAAGTTGTAATCTAATGAATGTACAAGAAAAACATTGGAAATAGAGTGGTCAGGTGGTATAGCAATTTTACCCAATTCTTTGACCAAACCTTAATTTCCATTCCCGAATGTGATAGCTCTTTGGGGATCTTGGTTTTTCTCGTAGGAGGAGAACATCCTTTTCTCCCCGGTCATATGGTTTGTGCATCCGCTGTCGATGATCCAACCTGAGCCCCCGGATGCATAAACCTACAAAACAAATTTAGTTCTTGGTTTTAGGTACCCAAACAGTTTTGGGTCCTTTTACATTAGATAGAAGAACTTTGGGTACCCAAACACAAGTCTTTGATCCCTTGTGTTTGCCCCCAACATATTTGGCAACTACCTTGCCTGATTTGTTAGTTAGCACATAGGAAGCATCAAAAGTTTTGAATGAAATGTTATGATCATTTGATGCATTAAGAGTTTTCTTCTTAGGCAATTTAGCATGGGTTGATTGCCTAGAACTAGATGCCTCGCTCTTATACATAAAAGCATGATGAGAGCCAGAGTGAGACTTCCTAGAATGAATTCTCCTAATCTTATCCTCAGGATAACCGGTAGGATATAAAATGTAACCCTCGTTATCCTGAGGCATGGGAGCCTTGTCTTTAACAAAATTAGACAATCTTTTAGGAGGGGCATTAAGCTTGACATTGTCTCCCTGTTGGAAGCCAATGCCATCCTTAATGCCAGGGTGTCTCCCACTATAGAGCATGCTACGAGCAAATTTAAATTTCTCATTTTCTAGTTCATGCTCGGCAATTTTAGCATCTAATTTTGCTATATGATCATTTTGTTGTTTAATCATAGCAAGGTGATCATGGATATCATCTATATTAACATCTCTACATCTAGTGCAAATAGAAACATGCTCAATGGTAGATGTAGAGGGTTTGCAATCATTTAATTCAACAATCTTAGCATGTAAAATGTTATTCTCGTCTCTAAGATTGGAAATAGAAATATTGCAAACATGTAGTTCCTTAGCCTTAGCAATCAATTTTTCATTTTCAAACTTAAGGCTAGCAAGAGAGGCATTCAATTTCTCAATCTTAGCAATCAAATTAGCATTATCATTTCTAAGATTGGTAATTGAATTATCACAAATATTTGACTTCTCAACCTTAGCAATCAAATTAGCATTCTCAATTCTAAGGTTGGAAATAGTCTCATGGCAAATACTAAGCTCACTAGTTAATTTTTCATTTTTCTCTACCTCCTGAGCATAAGCATTTTTGGTCTTAACATGCTTCTTATTTTCTTTGATAAGGAAGTCCTCTTGGCTATCCAAGAGTTCATCCTTCTCATGAATGGCACTAATCAATTCATTTAATTTCTCTTTTTGTTGCATGTTAAGATTGGCAAAAAGAGTAAGCAAGTTATCCTCATTATCACTAGAATTTTCCTCATCACTAGAAGTGGCATACTTAGTGGAGGATCTTGATTTTACCTTCTTCTTGCCATCCTTCGCCATGAGACACTTATGGCCGACGTTGGGGAAGAGAAGTCCCTTATTGATGACGATGTTGGCGGCGTCCTCGTCGTCGGAGGAGTCAGTGGAGCTCTCGTCGGAGTCCCACTCTTGGCAAACATGTGCATCGCCGTCCTTCTTCTTGTAATACTTCTTCTTTTCCTTCCTCTTTCCCCTCTTGTCGTTTTCCCTGTCACTATCACTAGACAATGGACATTTAGCGATAAAATGGCCGGGCTTACCACATTTGTAGCAAACCTTCTTGGAACGGGGCTTGTAATCTTTCCCCTTCCTTTGCTTGAGGATTTGACGGAAGCTCTTGATGATGAGCGCCATCTCCTCATTGTCGAGCTTGGAGGCGTCGATGGGGACCCTACTCGGTGTAGAGTCTTCTTTCTTCTCCTCCATTGCCTTGAATGCAACGGGTTGTGCTTTGGGTACGGAGGAGGAGGCGCCTTGCTCGATGATCTTCTTGGAGCCTTTGATCATCAATTCAAAGCTCAAAAATTTGCCTATCACTTCCTCGGGAGACATTAGTTTATATCTTAGATCACCACGAATCAATTGAACTTGAGTAGGGTTAAGAAATACGAGTGATCTAAGAATAACCTTGTCGGCGTTTTGGACCCGGCGGGGCCCTGGACCGACGAGTAAATTTGTCGCTGCGTGCCCCTGCCCAGATGGGTTGGTGCGAGATGGAACACAAGTGGAGGAATGAGCCTTGTATTATCCTGCACCAGGGTGCTCATAGTAGGGGTTACAAGCCTTGCGAGAGAGCGAGGGCGAGAGAGAGAGAGAAGGAGAGAGCGCGCGAGAGATAGAGAGAGGGTCCGGCCCCTGCTCGTCTTCTCCCGTCCCTTTGCCATGCGTACGTATGCCTGTATGTTCATATGCTCGTCCCTCCTTTCTCCCTTTTTCCTCCTCTTCCCCCCCCCCATGGGGCCCTGGACACCCCCTTTTATAGACGTAAGGAGATGCCCAGCTGTACAATGGGGCGTAGCTGGGAGCTAACATGGCTGACAGGGAAGTGCCCTGAGCCCTGTACAGATAACAACGTGACCGTCGGGGGGACATCTCGAGTCCTGTAGAGGTAGTATCATGGCCGTCGGAGAAGCACCTTTGAGCCCTATAGCAGTACAACTGTTGGTGCTGTATGGATCCTACTGACGTCTCCTTGCTTCCGTAGGGGGCTTGAGAACCACCGACATCATGGTTGTATGTAGGAAACCACCATCGCCTGTTACTGAGGTAAGCTGGATGGGACACCGGTCTTGTTCCTTCGTAGCCTGAGCTAGCTAGGAGTAGGGTAATGATGCATCCCTCGTGGCGTGGTTGATCCGAGCCTAAGGTCGGGCGAGGCGATGACTCCTCCGAGGCCGATGCTGGGGCCGAGACCTAGGGTCGGGCGAGGACGTGATTCTTCCCGAGGCCGAGCCCTGGGGTCGGGCGAGGCAGAGCTTCCTGTTGCGTCCGAGGTTGAACTCGACCGTTGTTGGTTTCGCCCGGCTGGTTGGCACAGCAGCCAGAGCGGGGCGGGCGACGCTGTTTTCCTGTCAGATCGGTCAGTGAAAGGGCAAAGTGACTGCGGTCACTTGAACCTTGCCGACTGAGGCGCGCGTGTCAGGATAAGGTGTCAGGCGACCCTAGCATTAAATGTGCATGCAACACGGTCGACTGGTAAGGCGATTTGGCCAAAGTCGCTTGCACGACAAGGCTTGCCTTCGGCTGACCCGAGGGTGCGCTCACTACCTGAGGAGACCCTCGGGCGGGACGCGAACTCGTCCGGGACCACTGTTCCGCCCGAGGCCAGGCTCGGGCGAGGCGAGACCGAGTCCCTTGGTAGACGAAGCTTTGACTTTGACCCGAGCCGTAAGCCTTTAGGGTTTGCCCTGAAGGTGTTTACCAGCCGTGATTAGGAGTGGTGGGGGTACCCCTAATTACGGTACCCGACAGTAGCCCCCGAGCCTCGAGGGGAGTGGTGATGCTCGCTTCGAGGCTCTGTCGCATTCTTGGCGAGGGGACCGGCCTTTCTCGGTTATACTTTGTTCCGACGGGTGCGCGCGAGCGCACTCGCCGGGTGTAGCCCCCGAGGCCTCGGAGGAGTGGTTTGACTCCTCTGAGGTCTTAACACTTTTCGTGATGCCTCAGCCGGTCCTGTTGTTCCCTCATGCGGCCTGGCCGTAGCCCGAGTGCACAATCAGGTTCCGAGTTTTTCGAAGCTGGTTTGTTGACGCTGTCAACAGTTTGGCTGTAGCCGGGTGCGAGAGCAGCCCCCGAGCCTCTGCACAGAGCGAGAGGACGATCAAGGACTGTCTCGACTTTTATTATACGCCCCTTCATCGCCTTTCCGCAAGGAGGAAGGGGAGGGGGGGGAAGCGCCATGTTACCCTCGGAGGGCACCAACCATGGTGTTTCCGGTGAGCTGCTAACGGGTGATCTGGGTGGACGCCCGTGCCCCATTCGTTAAGGGTCGGCTAGTGGCCCAGAGGCACGCTCCAAAAGTACCTGCAGGTGATTCGCTGGACCCAGACCCTTTTTGACAGGGTCCGAGGGCTCGATGCCTCCCTCCGGTGGGATTCCATTACGAGTCGTTCCCGCTGGTCTCAGAAATGTCCTAGGGTACCTCGGGGGCATAGCCCGAGCCTCGACCATGTATCGGACGTACCCAGGGTCATCCCTCACTCTGCGTGTTCTAGGGCGGCTGTCGAACCCCTTCGAGGGGCCAGCCTGCGAACCCCTGATCAGTAGTGGGCGTGGAGCCTGAGTGCTCTGGGGCGGCTGTCGAACCCTTTCGAGGGGCCAGCCTTCAAACCCTTGATCAGTAATGGGCGCGGAGCCCGGGTGCTTTGGGGCGGCTGCCGAACCCTTCCGAGGGGCCAGCCTTCGAACCCCTAATCAGTAGGAGGGCTCAGGGGCCCGTTTCCTTCACGGGGAAGGATCCTTTTCAAAATATCCCCTTTCTTGGTCCCTGTGTCGAGAGAGAGAGTAAACAGAAAAGGATATGAATTTGAAAATTGTGGCGCACCTTTTTTGACGCGACCATTATGGCGGAGGCGAAATGTCGCTTGCTTCGCCTGCCAACGGTGTTGCTAGCTCTGCCAAGGAGTTAATGCGACGGGACGAGCGATTCGTGGGTCGTCTGTTGCGCGTGCGTGGGCCGTTCGAGGAACAGAAAGACCGTTTCCCCTCTGAGTTTGAATTCCACGGTAGATTCGGGCGGAGCTTTGAATAATCCTCGCCCGGGCCTTTATATACCCGGAAGCGGGGCCGGCGATGGTTCTCCACCCTGCTGTTTGCGCTCGCCTCCTGCTTCGGTTTCCGCAACCTAAGAGAGTAGCCAAAGGAGAGAAAACCACACACCTCATCCCTTTCGCCACCACCGCTTTTGCCCGGCGATGGCTGACAAGGTGTCCGTTGTTTTGCCGCGTGAGGTGGAGGTCGTTGTCTCTGCTGCTGCAGAGGTCGTCAGCGAGCCGCTTGGAGTTCGTTATCCCGCGGGCCCCCTGGTGTGGAGGTTGTTCATACCTGCGGGAATGGAACCGGAGTCCCGTTTGTAAGGGGATATACTGGGTTTTTGCCTGAGCAAAATGTAACTGCTTCAAGGACTTAGACATTTGTCGTAGGTCGGGTGAACCGCCGAGGGTCCTGTCGACGTCTAAGTCTATGTAGCATAGTTACCCCAAGCATATGTATTTGTTCTTTGTGGCTGTCAAGGCCTGAACATTTAGGTATTCGAGTATAAAGTTGTGTTTCTTCCTCGTTTCGAGCACTAGGACTTGCCTGTCGGTGGCCGAACCACTTAACCGAGTGTGAGTTGCCTTGCGCGGAAGGTGATGAGTGAGGTATCCGTATCCCGGAGGCGTAGGAGTCCCTCGGCTCGGTCGGCCTTGCCGCTTAAAGCCTCTCTGGCTCAGTTTTAGAACCTTTGGCCGCTCTATGATGAGCCGAAGCTGAAGGCAGCGGTGGCGTGGACAGAGGCGATGTCGGCTCAAACAGAGGCTTTCTCGATGTGGGGGCAGATGGCTTCCTAGGCCGAGGAGGTGCAACAGTGGTAGCTAGAGTTTGGCCAGATCACTCGCGAGTAGGACCAATCCCGGAGCCAAGCCGCCAAAGCCGTGAGCCGGGCTGAGATCTTCGGGGGATAGCTGGCTGGGGCTTCGGAGCGGCTGGCCGAGGCACCTGCTCGCTTCACCGTCTGAGGCTAGGCTAGATTCCGCCGAAGGTGGAAACGACGCCGAGGGTGCCGCTCCTACCCCTGCTGATGTTTGAGCCTGCTTGAACAGTTCGTCTGAAGTATGCGTATGTTTTTTGTGGCCACCGAGGCCTAAACATATTTAGCATTCAGATTATGAAGCTGCGTTTTCTTTCCTCTTGTTTCGAGCATTTAGGACTTGTTCGTCGGCAGCAGAATTGTATTACCCGAGCGAGAGTTACTTTTTGCGAAAGATGATGAGTGAGGTATCCGTATCTCGGAGGCGTATGAGTCCCTCAGCTCGGTCGGCCTTGCCGCTTACGTGCCTTCTCACCCGTTCATAGGACTCTGCTATCGATATAGTCGAAAAATGCATGAAAGTCGTTTTCTACCCGAGCGTTAGGACTAGTTCAGTAGCAGGGTCGCTTATCCGAGCGTGAGTTACTTTTTGCGGAAGGTGATGAGTGGGGTATCCGTATCCCAGAGGCGTAGGAGTCCCTCGTCTCGGTCGGCCTTGCCACTTATGTGCTCTCTCACCCGTCCACAGGACCCTGCTATCGATATAGTTGAAAGCACGAAAGTTGTTTTCTCTAGAAAACTTTTCTCGGTAGAAAACTTTTCCGAAGAAAATTTCGACGCAGAGGGGGCGCCGGTTCCCCCCATGTAGCCCCCGAGGGAGGGTCGGGCTTGGCCAAGGCAAGATTGACCCTTCCTTGAAGGTTAGACTCTATTTAAGCGTGTAAAAACAAGGAACATGAACGACTTGAAACATTTTAAGGGTAGAAGCGACGTAGCTGTTCGATGTTCCAAGCATTGTTGTAGACCTCGCCTTGACTGTTGGCCAGCTTGTATGTTCCGGGCTTCAAGATCTTGGAGATGATGAATGGCCCTTCCTAGGGAGAAGTACGCTTGTGACGCCCTCGGGCATCTTGTCGCAGCCGAAGCACCAAGTCTCCCACTTGGAAGCCTCGGGGCCGAACCCTTCGGGCGTGGTAGCGTTGCAGAGACTGCTGATACCGCGCCGAATGTTGTAAGGCAATGTCCCGAGCTTCTTCGAGCTGGTCCAGCGAGTCCTCTCGACTGATCTAGTTGCTTCGGTCGTCGTACGCCTTCATCCTCGGGGAACCGTATTCTAAGTCCGTGGGGAGGATGACCTCGACCCCATAGACTAGAAAGAACGGTGAGAAACCCGTGGCTCGGCTCGGCGTCGTCCTCAGACTCCAGACCACCGAGGGTAGCTCCTTCATCCATCGCTTGCCAAACTTGTTGAGGTCGTTGTAGATCCTGGGTTTAAGTCCTTGCAAAATCATACCATTGGCACGCTCCACCTGCCCATTCGTCATGGGGTGAGCTACGGCGGCCCAGTCCACATGGATGTGGTGGTCCTCGCAGAAGTCCAGGAACTTTTTCCCAGTGAACTGTGTGCCATTGTCGGTGATGATGGAGTTCGAGACTCCAAAGCGATGGATGATGTTGGTGAAGAACGCCACCGCCTGCTCAGACCTGATGCTGGTTAAGGGTCAGACCTCGATCCACTTGGAGAATTTGTCGATGGCGACCAGCAGGTGCGTGAAGCCCCCGGGTGCCTTCTGCAAGGGACCGGCGAGGTCCAGACCCCACACAGCAAACGACTAGGTGATGGGTATCGTCTGTAGGGCCTGAGCGGGCAGGTGTGTCTGCTTTGCATAGAATTGACACCCCCGGCAGCAGCGTACAATCCTAGTGGCGTCGGCCACCGCGGTTGGCCAGTAGAAACCTTGTCGGAAGGCATTCCCCACGAGGGCTCGAGGTGCTGCATGGTGGCCGCAAGCCCCCGAGTGTATTTCTTGTAATAGCTCTTGTCCTCGGGCGATGGGGATGCATCGCTGGAGGATGCCCGAGGGACTGCGGTGATAGAGCCATTTTCATCACCCAGCAAAACGAACGACTTGGCGCGCCAAGCCAGTCGTCGAGCTTCGGCCTTGTCGAGGGGCAGCTCTCCTCGAAGGAGATATTCCAAGTACAGGGTCTGCCAGTTCGGCACCGGTGTGACCCCATTCCGCTGTCCCTCGACGCGCAGGGCCTCACCCTCGGTGACCGAGGGCACCTCAGGCTCGGCCGAGGCTTCCTCGGGCTTGGCCGAGGGTATCTCAGGCGTGTCGTCGATCTTGACGGAGGGTTGATGTATATCCCTGGGGAAGACGTCCAGGGGAACCGTTGTCCGCCCCGAGGCTATTTTAGCCAGCTCATCCGCAGTCTCGTTGAATCGTCGAGCGACGTGGTTGAGTTCCAGCCCGTAGAACTTGTCCTCCAGGCGTCGAACTTCATCGCAGTAGGCCTCCATCTTCCGATCGTAGCAATGGGAGTTCTTCATGACTTGGTCAATGACAAACTGTGAGTCGCCACGAGCGTCGAGGCGCCAAACCCCTAGCTCGACGACGATGCGCAGCCCATAAACCAATGCTTTGTACTCGGCCATGTTGTTTGACACCGGAAAATGAAGGCGGATCACGTAGCGAAGATGTTTTCTGAGGGGTGAGATGAAGAGCAAGCCCGCGCCTGCTCTGGTTTTCATCAGCGAGCCGTCGAAGTACATGGTCCAAAGCTCGGGTTGGATTGGAGTCGTCGGTAACTGGGTGTCAGTCCACTCAGTCAGGAAGTCGGCCAAGACTTGGGATTTTATGGCCCTCCGAGGGGCGAATGAAAGTGTTTCGCCCATGAGTTCCACTGCCCATTTCGCTATCCTACCCGAGGCCTCTCGGGACTGGATGATCTCTCCCAGAGGAAAGGATGACACCACAGTCACCGGGTGAGACTCGAAGTAGTGTCACAGCTTCCGCCGTGTCAGAATCACTGCGTAGAGCAGCTTCTGGATCTGCGGGTAGCAGACTTTGGTCTCGGATAACACTTCGCTGATGAAGTAGACTGGCCTCTAGATGAGCAGTGCATGCCCTTCTTCTCGTCTCTCGACTACGACCGCAGCGCTGACCACCTGAGTGGTTGCGGCTACGTAGATCAAGAGGGCTTCTCCCACAGCGAGGGGCACCAAGATGGGTGCATTTGTAAGGAGTGCCTTTAAGTCCTCGAGGGCTTCCTCGGCCTCGGGGGGTCCAAGTGAAGCGCTCGGTCTTCCTTAAGAGGCGGTACAGGGGCAATCCTTTTTCGCCAAGGCG
This sequence comes from Zea luxurians, assembly GCA_029449295.1. NCBI lineage: Eukaryota > Viridiplantae > Streptophyta > Magnoliopsida > Poales > Poaceae > Zea > Zea luxurians. The sequence continues at coordinate 32,837,262 of JAOPSE010000016.1, read as the reverse complement.
TGAGATGAAACGGCTCAGAGCCGCAAGGCATCCCATGACCCTCTGTACTCCTTTCAAATCTTTTATTGGTCCCATGTTGGTGATGGCCGCAATTTTCTCCGGGTTGGCCTCTATGCGCTTGGAGACGATGAACCCTAGGAGCATGCCTCAGGGGACTCCAAAGACACACTTCTCGGGGTTGAGTTTCATGCCTTTAGCTCTCAGACACTTGAATGTCATTTCAAGGTCAGAGAGGAGGTCAGAGGCTTTCTTCATCTTGACAACGATGTCATCGATGTAAGCCTCGACCGTTCTGCCAATGTGTTCTCCAAACACATGGTTCATGCACCTCTGGTAGGTGGCGTCTGCATTCCTCAAACCAAAAGGCATTGTAGTGTAACAATACATGCCAAAAGGTGTGATAAAATAAGTCGCGAGCTGGTCGGACTCTTTCATCTTGATTTGATGATAGCCTGAGTAGGCATCGAGGAATGACAGGGTTTCGCACCCAGCAGTGGAGTCCACAATTTGACCGATGCGAGGCAGAGGGTAGGTAACCTTCGGACATGCTTTGTTTAGACCAGTGTAGTCCACGCACATCCTCCATTTCCCATTGTTCTTCCTTACAAGAACAGGGTTAGCTAGCCATTTGGGATGGAATACCTCTTTGATGAACCCTACCGCGAGTAGCTTGTGGATCTCCTCGCCTATGGCCCTGCGCTTTTCTTCGTCAAAACGGCACAGGGTCTGCTTCACGGGTTGGGCTACAGCTCTGATGTCTAGTGAGTGCTTGGCGACATCCCTCGGTATGCCTGGCATGTCTGAGGGACTCCACGCAAAAACTTCGGCGTTTGCACGGAGAAAGTCGACGAGCACTGCTTCCTATTTGGTGTCAAGCTCGGAGTCGATCCGGACTTTCTTGCTGGCGTCGTTGCTGGGGTTGAGAGAGACGGACTTAACCGCCTCAACTGGTTCGAAGTTGCCGGTGTGCCGCTTCGCGTCGGGCGCCTCCTTGGAGAGGCGTTCCAGGTCGGCGATGAGGGCCTCGAACTCGGCGATGGCCTCAGTGTACTCCACGCATTCCATGTTGCATTCATACGCATGGCGGTACATGGATCCGATAGTGATGATCCCGTTCGGGCCCGACATCTTGAGCTTGAGGTAGGTGTAGTTGGGGAGGGCCATGAACTTGGCGTAGCATAGCCTTCCCAACACCGCGTGGTAGGTCCCTCATAACCCGACCACCTCGAAGGTGAGGGTTTCCTTTTGGAAGTTGGAGGGAGTCCCGAAGCAGACAGGCAAGTCAATCCATCCGAGGGGCAGGACACGCTTTCCGGGTGCGATCCCATGGAAGGGTGCCGCACCAGCTCGGACCTTAGACCGATCAACCCCAAGAGTTCCAGGGTCTCGGCGTAGATGATGTTGAGGCTGCTGCCTCTGTCCATGAGGACCTTGGAGAGCCTAACGTTGCCGATGATCGGATCGACGACGAGAGGGTACCTCCCTAGGCTTGGCACGAAGTTGGGGTGGTCGCCTCGGTCGAAGGTGATAGGCTTGTCAGACCAGTCTAGGTAGGCTGGTGCTACCACCTTTACTGAGTAGACCTCCCGGCGCTCCTGCTTGCGGTGCCGAGCCAAGGCGTTCGCCACCTGCCCACCGTAAATCATGAAGCAGTTGTGGATCTCGGGGAACTCCTCTTCCTTGCCGCCCTCCTTCTTGTTGTTGCCTTGGCCCTTGCCATCTTCCGCCGGGGCCCGGCCTTATGGAAATAGCGCCGGAGCATGACACATTCTTCAAGGGTGTGCTTGACGGGACCCTGGTGATAGGGACACGGCTCCTTGAGCATCTTGTCGAACGCGCCGGCCCCTCCAGGGGGCTTCTGAGGGTTCCTATGCTCGGCAGCAGCGACAAGATTCGCGTCAGCGGCGTTGCGCTTCGCTTGCACCTTCTTCTTGGCCTTCTTCTTCGCGCCACGCTGAGCGGATGCCTCGGGGGCGTCTTCCTTCGGCTGCCCCTGAGGCTGCTTGTCTTTCCGGAAGATGGCCTCGACCGCCTCCTAACCCGAGGCAAACTTGGTGGCAACGTCCATCAATTCGCTCGCCTTGGTGGGAGTCTTGCGCCCCAGTTTGCTCACCAGGTCTCGGCAAGTGGTGCCGGCGAGGAAAGCTCCGATGACGTCCGAGTCGGTGATGTTAGGCAGCTTGGTGCGCTGCTTCGAAAACCGCCGGATGTACTCTCGGAGGGATTCCCCAGGCTGTTGGTGGCAGCTTTGGAGATCCCATGAGTTCCCAGGGCGCACGTACGGGCCCTGGAAATTCCCCGCATAAGCCTTGACCAGGTCGTCCCAGTTGGAGATCTGCGCAGGAGGCATATGCTCCAGCCAGGCCCGGGCGGCGTCGAAGAGGAAAAGGGGTAGATTACGGATGATAAGGTTGTCATCGTCCGCCCCTCCCAACTGGCATGCAAGTCGGTAGTCCGCGAGCCACAGCTCCAGCCTCGTCTCCCCTGAGTACTTGGTGATGGTAGTCGGGGCTCGGAAACGGGCGGGGAATGGCGCTCGTCGTATGGCCCGACTGAAGACTCGTAGACCGGGTGGCTCGGGCGAGGGGCTCCGATCCTCCTCGCTGTCGCAGCGTCCCCCACGCCTAGGATGGTAGCCTCAGCGCACCTTCTCGTCGAGGCAGGCTCGATGGTCGTGATGGTGATGCTCGTTGCCGAGGCGATCCTGGCGGCAGGTGCCTCGTCCCGCGTGCGCTCGGGATGGACCGAGGCCTCTCGCATGCGTCGGGAGGACATCGCGTGATGCTCCGAGGGGTCAGCTCGCCTCCGGGAGGCGGAGCTCTCGGTTCGTCGAACTACGGCACCTTCCAGGAGATTCTTGAGTTCGCCCTGGATACACCGTCCCTCGGTGGTGGATGGCTCCAGCATGGTTCAAAGTAGCATCGCCGCTGCAGCTAGTTCCTAGCCGGACCCGCTGACGGCTGGGGGCAGCGCTGCCCTGGCATTGTCGACGATGCGGCGCTGGACGTCCCAGGCCCGATGACAGGCTCCTCCGGCGAGTGTTCGGCCTGCCCACTCCTGTTCGATGTTCTATCGGAGCTGCACAAGCCGTCCTGCTTCCCCGTCGACCCGGGCCTGCATCTCACGGATTTGCTCGAGCTGTGTGTCTCGACCCCCCGCAGGGACTGGGACCACAGCTAGCTCCCACGGGATGTCAACGCGAGATGCGGGCCCAGGGGGATCATCAACCTCTGGCATACCGAGGTGGTTGCCTTCGTCGTGATCTCCCTAACCGACGTGGAAACATTCACGACTTGGGCTGTAACCCTCATCGTCAAGGCCGTGGCCATCGTCAGAACAACCGGAGAGGCAGTGGTCACATGCGGACATGAAGTCCCGCATGGCACCGGGGTCATCGAGGCCAGAGAATTCCCAACCGAAGTCGAGGTCGTCCTCTTCCTCAGAACCCATCGGTCCGAAGATTGAGACGGCTGTCAGTCGGTCCCAGGTCGACCACATATGGTACCCTAGAAGGTTTGGATACGCCCTTACGAAAGCGCTCACCGTAGTAGGATCGCTAGGTGGATCGAAGCTGAATCGAAAGGGAACATGGTGGAATGTGGACGGTACCTTTTGGTCGATGGACGGTGGTGAAGTCGCATTGGGGACGGAACGCACCGTCATCTCAGGCATGAGGGTGACGCCCAGTAGGTCCTTGGCGAGGGTGCTGGCACCGTCGGTCTGCTTGGGGCTGGCACGTTGCGGGGAAGCGGCGCTCGTCGTTATCTCAGGCACAAGGACAACACCCGACATGTCCCCCGGAGGGGTGCCGGTGTCGTCGGCTCAATCCGGTTCGACAGCCGATAAGGTGCCGCCTCCTGTGTGGCCACAGTTGCCCCGTCTCCGCCTCCTTCGGCGAGGAGGGTGGCGGGGACGACCGGAGTGTTCCTCTTTCGCCATGGGGAGATGCCGTCGTGGAGGTTGCCTCCGCTGGGCGAGTCGTTGACTGTCGTTGTCGTTGTGCCGCGGAGGGAGGAGTACCATGTCATAGCTGCCGTCGAGGGACATGAACTCGAGGCTCCCGAAGTGGAGCACTGTCCCGGGCTGAAGAGGTTGCTGAAGACTCCCCATCTGGAACTCAACAGGAAAGTGATTGTTAACACGCAGCAGGCCCCTACCTGGCGCGCCAACTGTCGGCGTTTCGGACCCGGGGGGTCCCTGGACCGACGAGTAAATTTGTCGCTACGTGCCCCTGCCCAGATGGGTTGGTGCGAGATGGAACACAAGTGGGGGAATGAGCCTTGTATTATCCTGCACCAGGGTGCTCGTAGTAGGGGTTACAAGCCTTGCGAGAGAGCGAGGGCGAGAGAGAGAGAGGAGAGAGCGTGCGCGAGAGAGAGGGTCTGGCCCCTGCTCGTCTTCTCCCGTCCCTTTGCCGTGCGTATGTATGCCCGTATGTTCGTATGCTCATCCCTCCTTTCTCCCTTTTTCCTCCTCTTCCCCCCTGTGGGGCCCTGGACACCCCCTTTTATAGACGTAAGTAGATGCCCAGCTGTACAATGGGGTGTAGCTGGGAGCTAACGTGGCTGGCAGGGAAGTGCCCTGAGCCCTGTATAGATAACAACGTGGCCATCGGGGGGACATCTCGAGTCCTATAGAGGTAGTATCGTGGTCGTCGGAGAAGCGCCTTGAGCCCTGTAGCAGTACAGCTGTTGGTGCTGTATGGATCCTGCTGACGTCTCCTTGCTTCCGTAGGGGGCTTGAGAACCACCGACGTCATGGTTGCATGCAGGAAACCACCATCGCCTGTTACCGGGGTAAGCTGGATGGGACACCGGTCTTGTTCCTTTGTAGCCTGAGCTAGCTAGGAGTAGGGTAATGATGCATCCCTCGTGGCATGGTTGATCCGAGCCTGAGGTCGGGCGAGGCGGCGACTCCTCCGAGGCCGAGGCTGGGACCGAGACCCAGGGTCGGGCGAGGACATGATTCTTCCTGAGGCCGAGCCCTAGGGTCAGGCGAGGCGGAGATTTCCTCCTGAGGCCGAGGCCAAGGCCGAGCCCTAGGGTCGGGCAAGGCGGAGCTTCCTGTTGCGTCTGAGGTTGAACTCGAACGTTGTCGGTTTCGCCCGGGTGGTTGGCACAGCAGCCGGAGCGGGGCGGGCAGCGCTGTTTTCTTGTCAGATCGGTCAGTGAAAGGGTGAAGTGACTGCGGTCACTTCGACCTTGCCGACTGAGGCGCGCGTGTTAGGATAAGGTGTCAGGCGACCCTAGCATTAAATGCGCTTGCAACACGGTCGACTGGTAAGGCGATTTGGCCAAAGTCGCTTGCACGACAAGGCTTGCCTTCGGCTGACCCAAGGGTGCGCTCACTGCCTGAGGAGACCCTCGGGCAGGACGCGAACTCGTCCGGGACCACTGTTCCGCCTTAGGCCAGGCTCGGGCGAGGCAAGACCGAGTCCCTTGGTAGACGAAGCTTTGACTTTGACCCGAGCCGTAAGCCTTTATGGTTTGCCCTGAAGGTGTTTACCAGCCATGATTAGGAGTGGTGGGGGTACCCCTAATTACGGTACCCGACAAACCTTGACCATCTCATGGTCATCCCATTTGGTGCTCCCGAGGTTGCGCACTTGCTTCACCAAGGTTTTTAGCCGGTTGTACATGGCTTGCGGGTCTTCTCCTTGGTTGAGCATGAAACGACCGAGCTCCCCCTCGATCGTCTCCCTCTTGGTGATCTTGGTCACCTCGTCTTCTTTGTGCGCCGTTTTGAGCACGTCCCAAATCTCCTTGGCGCTCTTCAATCCTTGCACCTTGTTATACTCCTCTCGACTTAGAGAGGCGACTAGTATTGTGGTGGCTTGTGAGTTGAAGTGCCGGATTTGTGCAACTTCGTCCGAATCATAGTCCTCATCCCCCGGCGAAGGTACCTGTACTCCAATCTCAACAACATCCCAAATGATAGTGTGGAGTGAGGTTAGATGGTGCCTCATTTTATCACTCCACATATTATACTCTTCACCATCAAACATAGGTGGTTTGCCTAATGGGACGGAAAGTAAAGGAGTACGTTTTGAAATACGAGGGTAGCGTAGGGGAATCTTACTAAACTTCTTGCGCTCATGGCGCTTAGAGGTTATGGACGGTGCGTCGGAGTCGGAGGTGGATGGCGATGAAGAGTCGGTCTCGTAGTAGACCACCTTCTTCATCTTCTTTTTCTTCTCGCCACTCCGATGCGACTTGTGAGGAGGTGATTCCTCCTTCTTCTTGTTGCGGGACTCTCCCGATGGAGCCTTCCCGTGGCTTGTGGCGGGCTTCTCGCCGGTCACCATCTCCTTCTTGGCGTGTTCTCCCGACATCACTTCGAGCGGTTAGGCTCTAATGAAGCATCGGGCTCTGATACCAATTGAAAGTCACCTAGAGGGGGGGGGTGAATAGGCGGAATCTAAAAATTATGAACTTAAGCACAACTACAAGCCGGGGTTAGCGTTAGAAATATAAGCGAGTCCAAAAGAGAGGGCGAAAACAAATCACAAGCAAATAAGAATGGACGACACGGTGATTTGTTTTACCGAGGTTCGGTTCTTGCAAACCTACTCCCCGTTGAGGTGGTCACAAAGACCGGGTCTCTTTCAACCCTTTCCCTCTCTCAAACGGTCACCTAGACCGAGTGAGCTTCCTTCCTTGATTTCTCGGGTCACTTAGATCCCGCAAGGACCACCACACAATTGGTGTCTCTTGCTTCGCTTACAAGGTTTTGAGAGTAAGAATGAGAGAAAGAAGAAAGCCAACCAAGCAACAAGACCAACAAAAGAACATAAGTCGATCTCCTCACAAGTCCTAAGAACTAGAGTTGAATTGGGGACTTTGATTCGATCAAAGGCTTTGATTTGTGTCTTGGAGTGTTGTGTATTGCTCTTGTATTGAATGAGGTGTAGTGAATGCTTGGATATCTTGAAGAGTGGTGGTTGGGGGTATTTATAGCCCCAACCACCAAAATGGCCGTTGGTGAAGGCTTCTGTCGTATGGCGCACCGGACAGTCCGGTGTGCCAGCCACATCACCAGGCTATTGGGTTCTGACCGTTGGAGTTCTGACTTGTGGGGCCATCAGACAGTCCGGTGGTGCACCGGACAGGTCCTGTAGACTATTCGGTGTGCCTTCTGGCGCCTGCTCTGACTTCTGCGCGCGCAGGCGCGCACTGTAGCGCATTTAATGTTCTGTGCAGGCGACCGTTGGTGTGAAGTAGCCGTTGCTCCGCTGGCACACCGGACAGTCCGGTGTTACACCGGACAGTCCAGTGAATTATAGCGGAGCGGCCTCCCAAATTCCCGAAGCTGGCAAGTTTGGAGTCGATCTCCCTGGTGCACCGGACACTGTCCGGTGGCACACCGGACAGTCCGGTGCGCCAGACTAGGGCTGCCTTCGGTACACTTTTGCTCCTTAGTTTTGAACCCTTTCTTTTGACTTATATTGGTTTGTTGTGAACCTTTGGCACCTGTAGAACTCATAATCTAGAGCAAACTAGTTAGTCCAATAATTTGTGTTGGGCAATTCAACCACCAAAATTCATATAGGAAAAGGTTTGACTCTATTTCCCTTTCAAGTACCAATAAAGCAGTCAAGTGATTAGAAGCTGCCACTTATCTTAAACATCATCAGAATCTAGAAAGGGGCAATATGCATAGACTTCAACCTCTTAGTGCTTAAAGATAGCACAGTGGGACAGGTAGCATTTTTTGTTTGTGTGAAAAAACTTTCAACATATTCCATATTGTTAGAAATAGTGCATCTGCACAAGTGTCCTTGCAGTCTAATGTGCTAGAAGTAGTACATACGAGCAGGTAGTATTTTAGTTTATGAGAAAGCTGAAATTGCTAGGACAATAAATCCTTTTGCACACCGTCTACAAAATTACAGGAAGTAGGCAGATCAAGCAGGTCCTATAAAAGAATAAATAACTAATACCTTGTTTAAAGAATTTGGCAATTGGTTGTTTCAGTCCATTGATTTGCTCTCTGGGTTGCGAACCTCGAGTCTAAGACACTAATGATTCTAAACCAGCATTTTTTGGGGCCCATCTTCTTTATCAAGACTTCTTGTCTGATGTGACCAAATAAGAATGAAGAGAAAACAAACCGACTATGTTAGGGTAGCATGTTCAAGTCAGAAACAAAAATGGGTTATAAAAAGAAATAGCATATTCCCAGGGGCAAAATCCTTGACAATGATAGTATCAATTACCTCATCGACTTCCATACTCATATGCAATAACTGACTTCTCAAAACACCTATTTCTTCTTCAAGATTCTCTTTCTCGCTACCTTCAGCATCTAGCATTTTCTAATAGAGTTTTTTTATCTGATTTGTAGCTGTAGCCTAAAAGATGAGCAAGGAAAGCCCCTTTTCTATCAGGCCACCTAGGATTCTGCCAGTTGCCGAGGGCACATAAAATCTGAGGCATTGCGGATTTTGTACATGTACAAATCCACGTATGTGTATGCAGAAGTTCTAGTTCACAGTAAACAATTTAGATTGCAGTCTGATTTGGACCATCTTCACGTCGGGGAAGCAACCAAGTGAAAGATCTTGATTTATGATTGAGTAGGTTGCAGATATAGTGGCAATACTAAAAAATATAAAATGGAAAATACATACCAGTACTCATATTCTGAATCTGGACCCTAGTGCCACCTGATGCATATAGAACTACAGAAACCAAAAAACCATAAGTGGCATCCTAAAACCATCAGATTTAGTAAAAAAACAATGTAATGGTTAGCATCATAAAAAAGTGATGATGAGTAACAAATACAACAGGCATAAGGATTCCATCTCCAATTGATGTACAAGTACCAACTAAATCAAGAATAAGAAGAATGTTTCTCTTATATGCATGTGATTCCATTCAACTCTCTATTAAGAATGTTCAGAAGCAAGCTATCTATGATTTGATAGTAGCTCATGATGCACAGAAGCATCTCCCGTGGTGCTTTGAAAGAATTAATCTTCTGCAACTCTTTCACTGCAAGCTAGAGTGGGCATGTGCGGATAAAGAATGGTCAGTCAGTATGAGCTTTGGCTATATCACTGGAATGATTTCTATGATGGGATTTTTTTGAAAATCTAAATTTTGGTTATTACATGATTAAAACCAGCAACTTCTTGAATATGTACAGTACAATGAGAACATAATTGATAACAGAAAAAAATAGAGTTGAATACTTGGCAATCGACACCCTTTTGAATACTAAAGCTAGAAAATTTATCCAAGTAACACTATTTTGGGGGGCTACATTTCAATCAAACATACAATGCTACGGGGCTACGGTCCATACACAGAAGGGATGGTGTTGTTCCCTTTTACTGTTGGGACTACACTGGGAGAGGATGGATGGGCAGGCGTCGCCCGATTGTTAAGACCTACAAAAAATCCACAGAAAAGGTGAGGAAGGCGCCAGCGACGACCACCACAAGCAAGAACCAGTGTAGAAGAACTTACCTGACTTGCGGGTGACGACAGCATCCCATTCCAGTGGGTCACCTTCAGGCGTCAGTGTCCCTCTCCATGTGGTGGCTGTCGTCACCGTCAGCCGACTCTGCCGGTGCAACGCCAAAAATCATCATCGCGGCGAGCAGAGCGTCGTGCACCCGGACCACAGCTTCCTCACCCGCCATCGTCCCCACCTTCTGCCTCGGCTTCCATGTTCACCACACTCGGGGCCACGAGAGGCGCCCCGTTCACGCCACGATCGAGGTCGCCATAGGCGAGCTGGAGGGTGGTTGTGCAGCCACGTCCGAGGAGGGGAAGCAGCTACCACATCTGTGTCATGGATAAGTGAAAGTTTCCTATGCCCGGGAACAGGATCCGGATGTCGCCTAGAGGGGGGGTGAATAGGTGAATAATAATTATCACTTTATAACTGGAAATTCTTACTCTACTCGAAGGCTGGATCGCAGTGGAATGAAAGACTCTTCGAGTAGGTTGCAGCGGAATTGAAGTTCCTGTCTTAAAATACCCTGCACTTCGAAGACAACTTGTACCACATATAAATATTGAAGTGCAAGTATAAACAACAAATAAGACAGAGAAACAGCACACAGCACAGAGCAGAGCACACAGACACAGGGATTTATCCCGAGGTTCGGCCAAGCCTGAAATGCTTGCCTAGTCCTTGTTGGAGTTAGCCACACCTTGGCTTGGAGTCTATTTCAACTCCTTCCTCTGTTTGCTCAGATCTGTCAATGCGACAGATAGAGCCTTTTACTATGTTGATATCAGTTACAACGATGCTGTGGATGCTTACAATCTTCTCGACAACACTCCGGCAGAGTAACAATGCGCTCAAGATATTGCTCTAGCTCTCAGCAGCACTTCCCATCTCTCTAAAGGCTTATAACTTCGCCTCTACACAAACTAGAGAGATACACAAGAGAGGGAGAGAGAGAATTGATCCAAATGATGTATGCACTTGTTGGCTGCACTTGTTTGAGGCACCTAGGGGTCCCTTTTATAGCCCCAAAGGGCCTATGAGCCGTTGGAGCTTCATTTGGAAGCTCCCAGCCTTCCCTGGTTGCGGGTGCACCGGACTGTCCAGTAGCGCACCGGACAGTGAACAGTAACAGATCTGATTGATAGTTTCCTTCTCTGAAACAGCTGGCCGTTGGTGCACCGGACAGGTTACTATTCACCGTCCTGTGCACCGGACATGGCACTATTCACTGTCCTGTGCACCGGACACAACTACTATTCACTGTCCTATGCACCGGACACATCTACTATTTACTGTCCTGTACACCGGATACGTCACTATTCACTGTCTTGTGCATCGGATAGAGTTACTATTCACTGTCCTGTGCACCGGACAGCTACTATTCACGGTCCTGTGCACCAGCCAACAACACACTAAGTGATTTTTCCTCCGTTCTTTCTCCGTTTGACTTCAACTTTTGGGAGGATTTTCCTGAGACTTAAACAAACACATTTAGAGTATAATCCAATTGATTTAGTCCTAGAAACTTACATCTTTCTTGTTCTTCTCCTAGCTTTTCTGTTTCTCCTCCAGCAGAGCTCAGAATGGTACTTTCTCTACAGAAAGAGTTAGAGAGCAAACCAAAGCACCAAACTTGTAGTAAGAGGTGTATGCAACATGGTTGAACACTCAAACCTTACATACTTAACCTTTTTCATCATTTTACCCAATTTGGTATGTTTGAGGTCGATGTTGGACTCTAAACCATTAAGTCAACTTGACTTGATCTAGATTGACATATCTGAGCTCCAACTCCCTTGTTCATTTCTCGAGCTTGATCTTGAGCGTATGACTTACACCACATAACTGTAGATGTTACTTCATTGGTTGTAAGTCATGTCCTTATGTAGTGATCCTTGATGCACCATAACTCTTAACTCGATCAACCTTGACTTTGCAAGTCTTCTTCTTCACCCCTAGCTTTGGGTTCCTAGTCTCCTTGATCTTCTCCCATGCACTCGGTACCTCGAAGATCTTCTTGCCTCCATCCTTGGCTTGATCAGTTGTCTCTGAGTTACGCACACCAGTCTCACTTAAGCAGTGTTCATTATCTATAGATAATTGAGTCTTTGGACCATCACACTTGTTCACTTGTGTTGAACCCTATTAGCTTTGCATTAAGCACCTGTTCAACACTTAGCACACTTGTTAGTCCTTTAGTTGGGTTGTCATCCAAACACCAAAACCCACAAGAGAGCTTTCAATCTCTCCCTTTTTGGTGATTGATGGCAACACAATTAAAGCTTACACAAGAATAAGATTTAAAGCACAAATTTTGAATTCTAAGTTTATAGAATGCTCCCCCTAAATACGTGCTTACATTAAAATCTTAACTTTGGCCTTATATGCCAAATTGCACATACTTAAGCTAATTCGAAGCATTACTACACCTTAGCACCTGTGGGATGCATTGTGTCAATAATTAAACCGTGATGCGTATAACACACAAATGCACAGAATCAGAGTTAAACACCACTTAAATAGATATACCACAGGAATATCAACCTACCACTATTCACCATTAAGATACCAATTTAAAGCACCAGAACCAAATAGATATCTATTATAGGACAAACACAATAGATACCAATTGATTCATATCATCGAAAGCAGTAATTATGTATTATCACCATATAATACAACAAGAAGCATATGATCAGTATTATCAAAAAAACTAACACATTCTTACCAATTGATTCATATCATCGGAAGCACTAATTATGTATTATCACCATATAATACAACAAGAAGCATATGATCAGTATTATCAACAAAACTAACACATTCTTCCTTAAGATCATAGGACCTCAAGGAAACCCCTTTGAGTCCTTTAGCACACACAAAAATTAATCTCCACCCTCTTCACACTTAAGATAAGTTTTCCTCTCAGGTCGAGGTAAGCTTTAATGCACAAATTCTCCCCCTTTGACATCGAACACCAAAACCATATTCAAGCAAGAACATAGGATGATGTCAAGGGACAGCAGGGTAAAATGCAACACACTAACATTACTCCCCCTTAACATTAAACACATGCAACACAAGCATTTGAGAAAAATTAAGGTACAAATACACAAAAAAGGTCAATACCTCCTTCTGTACCTTTGCCATTGTTATGGAGTACTTTCCATCTAAGTAGGCGGAGTTGCTTTTGTCATCAATTTAAGATTTCCATCTTGAAAGCTTTATCTCTAGGGAGCTCCTTCACACTTGTGCCTGATCCTTTATCCTGACCTTTTCTTGTTGCTAAGACACCAAACTTAGAACAAGTTATAGTATTGTGGCACAAGATGAAGCTTCTATTCCAGTGATTACCAAAAGATACCAATTGAAGCACACTACCAAGGCTACCGATTGAAAGATCACAATTTCATAGCTCCATGATATTTAAAGATAAGCATCTAGGATCACCAACTATTATAGAGCACGAGCAATCTTTAAATATGCAATTACTCACAACTTTAGATACCAATTACTCAACTTGTGGAGGTACCCAGGTCTTGATTGCTCCATTTCTTGCTCATCTTCCCTTTTCCACGTTGAGACTATATAGGATCACTCAAGAAACAGTTAGTCTCAAAAGACACAAGTTATGTGTGCTCCCCCTAAAGTTGTGCATCAAGTATTTGAATGACTTGCACCTTGCACATTCTAGCGTCCTCAGAACTAGAGGGGATCACAACATACCTTGGCCTAGGCATAATATATCAATTGCATCACAAAAAGATACCAATTGAATAGATGACATAATACAACTTATGACTAGTGGAAAAAATGCATGCCTCAAGATATATAACATTTTAAAAGCAACCTAGGCATGCTTCACACATGATGATCATTGCAACACATATACCAATTGAAAAACGATAAGATCATGCATATAAAGCACAGTGTCTAAGCACACCATGATTAAGAAGTATTTTTAGGCACACCAAAGGAAGCAACATTTTAAAGCATAGAGCACCTAAGCCAAGATACTACCAATTGAAAGGCAAGAACATAGCTATGATCACAATCAACAGAACTTCAAGATATTTAATGAAATTGCATAGTTTCATTCTCCATACCTTTGCCTTTTACCTGAATGCCATGAGATCCATTCTTTTAGGTAGTGTGGAGTGAGAGCACTTGTTGTCACCAATTTAGGGCTCCTTTTGCTCATGCACCTCATAGCTCGAGAGGGTGCATTAGAGACACAACATGGATTTCTTGTTTTGGTATACACAGAGTACTAAGACAAAGTAATCATGTGAACATGGACTAAACAAAACTATCATGCTTGCACATAGGTTAATCATTAAAAACCACATACATGACTTACAGAAAGATACAGGTTTATCCACATACACTAAGAGAGTTAATCATGGTGGATATATCAATTGAAAAGCTACCCATTGAATGATTCAAGAGATATAACCTATAAAGCACACAGTCACGATTGAGCAAGCATGATTATGATCTTGGAAATCATGGATCATTAATTGAAAGATATTCAACACAAGCAATCTCAAAAACATAACTACTCCAAGGATAGGTATAGCATGACAATCCAACTTAAAAGCAATACTGATTAGAAATAATGCACTTAAGATACACGGGTACCGTCCTTTGGAGAGCAAGTTGCAGATTCTCATCAAAGTCCTTTGCCTGATTCACCAATAATGATTAAGGACCTCTTCAACTTATTTAACTCGAGATGAACATGGGATTAGTATTGCACAATAATTCAACCTTGGGTCAATAAATAGACAATAAAATTGACAACTTAAGCGTAGAGTTTGAATTAACCATCTTAAGCTCTCCTAGGGTCTCCAGTCCATCTCGAGGCACCTGCAGGTCTAGTTGGCACAGTTTGGTACCCATCTCGGGATGGGTCCATAATGTTCATCTAAAAGAGCCTTTGGTACCCAAATAGCAATTGTGCTAGTTCTAGGTGATCTCATTACTGATCTAGCACAAGTGTATGATTTGGGTCTCCTAAGCGAATAAGATTGAGATAAATTTACTTGCTTAGGAACCTTACCCTTCTTACATACCTTAGGTAGATGACCATGCTCACCACACATGTAGCAGAAGCGTCGCTCAACCTGACATAACACTTGTTGTTTGTCTTTTTTCTTAGTGAGGGTCATCTTGGAGGGTGCACGTCTTTGATTCTTCATGAGCGGACATGAAGTGATCATATGGTCCTTATCGTTTCATCCAAAACATCTCCTCATTCCTTCATCCTTGTCTTTGTGTGGACAAGATGCAATGAAGTGGCCTAATTCCTTGCACTTTAAGCACCTTGTTGGGGACTTGTTCTCAAGTGCTATGAATTAAGAACAAGGCAACACAAAAAATGTTAAATGTTAAGGTCCTTCATCCTTCGAAACACTATTTCCCTTGGGATATAATGATCTTCGGACAAAGGTTATGAAGGACATACCTTTGGCAACATAACATATAATGATGAAGAAGAAATCATATGAAATGTAAAAGATGGGATAAACAATTATATATCAACTCATTTTTATTTCTTCATTATGGAAAAAATAGGAACGATATCAAATTACAAATGTACCTTCGGCTTGAAAGGAGGTAAGAGTACAAACGCGACGCAAAAGCGAAATGCCCAGTCCGCGTGAACAGTATGGGAGCACTGTTCATCTATTTATAGGCCCGGGACACAGTCCATGTAAAATTACACCCATGCCCTTTACATTTGCTAATGGCTCTATAGTGACTCATCGAGGTCTGAATAGCCTTTTCCTTTTTAAGTCGGTTTCCTTTTCTGCTATCATGCCGAAGCTCCCCTGCACATAGCTTCGTTTCTGCGCCAACCTTCGTATTCTTTGCGCTTCTTCACACTGTAGTTCTGGTCCAAGCCCAAAGGTACCTGTTCATATATTATGCTCCAGAAACAATGTTAAATCATGTTTTTGAGGACCTTCGGAAGCCGAAGGCCCCCAACAGTAGCCCCTCACAATATTAATTTGTTAGAATAATAAATTCAAATTGCGATATGGATGAAGGCCCTAAAGCCGAAGGTCCGAAAAAACACCTTCCCTTTGCTAGAATAGCAACAGTCAATGACAAGCGGGGCCCTCCACCCTGCAACGCACTAGGTGTATAAATAAGAGCACACCTCGAACTCATTTGGTATGCTTTTTTAGCCATCTGCTCTGCTTGCTGAATTTTTAGCTCTTGCCTACCAACGCTTGCTTGGTTTTTAGATTTTCTAAGCTTCGGCTTTAAGAGCACACTTTCACCATTTCCGAAGAGATGTCTCAAGACAAAAAAAACTGTTGCTGAAACGAAGCTGAGCGAGGAGGAGAAGCTTCTTGAGGAAAAAACTGCTGGATTCATCGAGTCAATTGCAAAGACCAACACAGAGAAGATTACAAAAGAAATTCTAGAAGGCTTATCTGAAGATACCGATGACAGCGATAGTTATGATGTGGAAAGTGGGGGCGAAGACTCCGAAGATCGACCGTGGCGACCAAGTCACACAGTCTTCGACAAATCAACTATCAAGCAAACTCTTCTTGATAACATGAGAGGAAGGTATTTTCAAGATATATCCATCGTGAGGGCTGACAACGGAGACCGAACTGCTTCTGCTCCTGAAGAGAATGAAGTCGTAATCTATCGAAGCTTCTTCAAGGCTGGGCTTTGATTCCCTCTAAGCAGATTTGTGGTTGAAGTTTTAAAGATATACCAGATTTTTCTTCACCAGATTACTCCCGAAGCCATCATAAGAATGAGAAACTTCGTTTGGGCTGTGAGGAGTCAAGGTTTGGAACCAAGTGCGAAAAGTTTCTGCAGCATACACAAACTTTTATATGAGACAAAACCCTAGGGTAAGGAGCAGTATCATAATAATTTTGGTTGCTACAGCTTCGTTGCTCGTTCAGGCTCGAGCTGCCCAGTGCCGACCTTTCGGAAGAGGTGGCTGGAGACTGGACGAAGGAATGGTTTTATGTGAAAAATGATTTAAAAGCGAGGGAAGATATCAAAGAGGTTATCATACGCCCCATCTGGTCCCGCTTCGGCCTTCGGAAACCAAAGGTAGAAATTGATGAAGCAGCTGAAGAATGCCAAAGGGCCTTTGGCATAGTTTGCTCTTTCATCAGGACAAGAGACTTGGTCCAAGAGCACATGGCCTATAGGATATGGCCACTGCTAGACAACTGCGAGATGCCAAAAGAAACCATCAGCAACACTAACAAAGGTGATTTGGTTCGACTAAAATATACTTTCAGATTTGGAGACCAATTTATCGAACCAGACGATGACTGGCTGAAATGCATCGAAGCTACAAGTGATGATCTGCTAGGGTCGTACTCTAAAGCGGAGGATAATGCGTTATCTGCAGCCTTCGGGAGCCGAAAGAAGAAGAGGCTAAATAGAGTTTTTGATGCCATCAGATTTATGTATCCTGACTACCACTACCCACCAAAGGGACAAAAAAGAAAGGGTGTAACTTCTGGGAAAGATGCTGCTTCAGCTGCTCCAAGCGAGCCCGCTCCGAAGAGGAAGAAGGTAAAGGTTCTTACCCACCGACCGCGATATATTGAACCGGCCGTAGTGCCCAAATTTGGTGGTGAGACCTCTTCGGCTACTGAAGCCAAAAAACCTACGCCTACGCAGAAGATTGAAGAGCCGGCTGTGATGCCTAAGACATCCTCAGCCAAATTAGCTGAGTCGACGGCCGAAGTTACGGGGGTCGAAAGAACAAAGATATCAGAAATTACAAGCCCTCCGGTAGAAGTGACTGTGCCAAAGGCACAAAAAGGTCTTACAGCGACCCCTAAGAGGAAAAGAATGGTCAATGTACTAGATGTGCTGGAGACAATAAAGACAAGCTCTACTCTAAGGAAAACTGCCGAAACTCCAAAGACGCGGTCTAAGACAAGAGCAACCGAAGCCGAAGCTGCGAAGAGCCAAGTCGAAACCGAAGCTGGGCTTTCAGAGCCCGCAAAGGAAAAATTCTTGGGAACCGGGGAGGAGAAAACGGAAAAAGATGCTGCAGAACAAATTCTGCCTGAAAAAACTGCCACTCGCACTCCCGAAGCATCCTCTAAAGCTCTTGATTATATCGTACAACACGCTTCAGGAAAAAGATTAACCGAAGAAGAGATTTTTGAAGCTAAACACTATGCCCGAGAACTGAAGTATCCAAAGGGCGCCTTAGTGTTCAATGGAACAGACGAAGATGATTTCTTATACTGCCTCCCAGACAACAAAGAATTATCCGTCTGCTGGGAGATGGCTAGAAGTATGGGGTTCCCGAAGCTCGAAGCTTGCCTTTATGCCATGATAAAGGACAATCTTGCAGATAGCCTCGCATATAACAGTCTAAAGGTACAAAAATTGTACATTTGGGAGTTTACAAACTTTGAATTATATATATATATATTTTGTTGTTACACTAATTCTTTTCATATAGGGTTTAATACTAAGCAACGCCTTAAGGGCGCAAAAGAACGCCAAAGACGAGAGCTGCACTATTGCTCTCAACAACCTTCGAACAGAGGTTATTAAGCTAAGGAATGAAGCTTTGGAAAAAGATAAAATTTTACTTACATTGGTAGACAAAGTGAAGGGGGATGAAGCTAACTACAAGACCCAATCTGAAATCCAAAGGAACAAGATTGAAAACCTCTAAAAGCAACTGGCCGAAGCCAAATTGAAATGTGTCATTGCCGAAGCTGACCGACATGCCAGTGATTATTGGAAAAATTACTGGGAAAAAACAGCTGCAGAACTTTGGGCGTCAAAAGAAAAATGCTTTGAGAAATCTATAGAATGTGTAAAAAAGATAAAAAGAAGCTTTGCCAATGTTGGCGCGTATTCAAGTGAAGACAACTTCGTACGGGGCGATCCCGAGGGACCAATTGAGTGGATCAGCGGCGAGGCCGAAGCTTTTGAGGAGATTTTAAATGGCCGTGGGGACGACTGCGCCTTCTTAGGTGCAAGGGGGATTGCGGCTATCTTGGAGAAATCAGGTTGCGAACATGTGAAAATTCTGGCCGAAGCCGAAGCTACTTTATCTATTGATGATACGAAGGACCCCTCGATCGAAGCAAGCATAG
The DNA here is from genome assembly GCA_029449295.1 of Zea luxurians. NCBI lineage: Eukaryota > Viridiplantae > Streptophyta > Magnoliopsida > Poales > Poaceae > Zea > Zea luxurians. The sequence continues at coordinate 32,818,681 of JAOPSE010000016.1, read as the reverse complement.
TTGGTGGAGAATTCTTTCCCGACATCTGGGAAAATGGCGGTCGAGGGATGGCCCACGAAATAATAAAAAAGAGCGAAAAAGATACTCACGATGAAAGGGAAGCGACGAAGGCAGCTGAAAAGGCTGCGGAACTTGAAAAGTTTGCTTAATAGCTTTTAACTTTATATATATATATTTTTTATTTTTGCGACTTCTAATCTTATTTACGCTTTCCACTGCAGCCGAGCTATCTCCTCCTCCATAGCCGCTCGAGCCATTGATCGAGCCAGAGACAATGGAACCAGGAGAAATCATTAATATGGTCGAAAGTATTTTGGATGAAGTCGTTACTCAACTACTGACCGAAGCTGCAGATGAAGTTTTAAAGGAAGAATGATAGATATTGTAAAAACATTGTTAGAAAACCAATGTAACATTTGCTGGACTATGCTTGTAATATTTGGCACTCATGAGTTTTTAATGTAATGTATAACTAGTTTTGTAATTCATTTCTTTACGATGCATGAAACTTTTATTGTACATACCGTTTTTGAGCCTTCGGCGAAAAAACACCTTCCCTTCTTTTCATGCTTCGTAAAGAAGAATTTTTATGCTTCGTGAAAAAATCCTCCAATCAACACAGAAACATTAATGCTTTGTCAACAATAAACTTTTTCCTCCACTTTAGAGCTGATAAAACTGTATCTCTTTGAAATTTATTTTGTGCCTTGGCACAATTTCTCTTTTTCAAAGCATTCTCTGAAGATCAACAGTGTGTCCCCTTCTTATGCCATTGATGCAATATGATGTATGATGTTATGTTATGCGAATGATGTGATGCTGTTATGATATGCAGAATGATATTTGTGCCGAAGATACACACACATCCCTGCTGTAGGATACACAATCTCTTTGCCGTTTATTTTTCGGCTTCACCACTTATTTTTCGGTGTATCAGCATTGACTTTTCGCTGTAAGTTCTGCATTCCCTTAGGAACGTCTTTTGAACTTCTTCGCCTTCTATTTCGGCGGTATTCGCGTTGACTTTTCGCGCTTCGCCTTATATTTTGGCGGAATCAGCGTTGACTTTTCGCTGTAGGCTCTGCATTCCCTTTGGAACGACTTTTGAGCAGAAAACTCACACTGCGCTCCTTTAGGAATGACTTTTTGTAGCTTCGGCAAACTTACGCTGCATTCAATAGAACGACTTTTTGTAGCTTCGAAGACACTTATAACTTAGGAACGACTTTTTATGCCTCGGCGACTTTTGGGACTCCGTAAGTCTGTGGAGAAGATATATTTTCACTATGACAAAAACGAAGCTATTTCAAGGAATTAAAAATGACAAGAAAACTAAGTTTTCCACAACTGTTCCTTAGTAAGAAAAAGAACGACTATGAATGTAAAAACTAATTCTAGGGTAGGATATCTCCTAGTAGATATGTTTCGACTCTAGTACAATGCTGTTGAGTGTGCGAGCTTCGGACTCCTCCCTAAAGTCTCTCTGCTGATTGGCCTGCTGACTCCCTTCTGGCTGTTGGCCGCGTGAATATGTAGGTTGCAGTGGTGGCGGAGGTGGAAGCTATGGCCAGGATGCCTGTGGCTGACTAGCCGAAGCAACAGACGCTGCAGGATGGTTACCTACATACTCTGGTATATAGGGTGAGTGGTACGAAGCAGTATGCATGACCTGCTTCGGCTGGTTCTGCTGAGCTGCAACTTCTGTTATTTCCTTCTATTTCTGAATGGTGATATGGCACATCCTTGTAGTATGGCCCTTGTCCTCACCGCAGGATAAGCAATAAATTTTCCTGGGCTGATCCCCAAACCTTCCTCCGAAGCCCTGGCGCCTCTGCCCCTTGGAGCTGATGGTCGAGGATAGCTTTGTTGCTGCCCCGAAGCTTGCGAGGAAGATTGCGGCCTCTGTTGCTGACTTCCTCTGTCGTCATTTTGGGTAGACTGAATTGATCTGACGTGTCTTAGGTGGATTCTCCCTCTAAAGCCCCTGGTCATTTCGGAGAACCTGTAGGCTTCCTCCCTTCTTTGACGAAAGTCATTATCAGCGCGGATGTATTCATCCATCTTTTGGAGTAATTTCTCTAGGGTCTGAGGGGGTTTCCTAGCGAAGTACTGGGCAGCAGGTCCTGGCTGAAGCCCCTTGATCATGGCCTCAATGACAATTTCATTGGGCACTGTTGGCGCTTGTGCCCTCAGACGCAAGAACCTTCGGACATATGCCTGGAGGTATTCTTCGTGATCTTGCGTGCACTGGAACAAAGCTTGAGCGGTAACCGGCTTCGTCTAAACCCCTTGGAAACTGGTGATCAGCATGTCCTTCAGCTTTTGCCATGATGTAATTGTTCCTAGCCGAAGAGAGGAGTACCAGGTTTGCGCAACATTCTTGACTGTGATTTCGCCATGACTGCAGTATTGCCTCCATATGAAGATATGGTTGCTTCGTAGCTCATCAGAAACTGCTTTGGATCTGAGTGTTCGTCATACATGGGGAGTTGGGGTGGCTTGTAAGATGGAGGCCAAGGTGTAGCCTGCAGTTCTGCTGACAGGAGAGAAGCATCATCAAAAGCAAAATTTCCATGATGGAAATCCTCGTACCATTCATCCTTGTTGAAGAGGCCTTCTTGATGAAGCCCCCTATGTTGAGGCCTTCGCTCTTGCTCATCTTGAGCAAGATGGCGTACTTCTTCGGTAGCTTCGTCAATCTGTCTCTGTAGGTCGGCTAGTCGAGCCATCTTCTCTTTCTTCCTTTGTACTTATTGATGAAGCATCTCCATGTTTCTGATTTCTTGGTCCAACTTGTCCTCCTGGGGGTTGGACTAGTGGCCTTCCTCTTTTGTCTTCGGGCCTCTCGAAGAGAAAAGGTCTCCTGGTTTGGGTCCAGCGACTGGAGAGTAGCAGCCCCTGTCGCTGAAGCTTTCTTCGGTGGCATGACGAAGGACAATGCATGTCGAAGGTGGTCAAAAAGAGTTCACCGGAGGTGGGCGCCAATGTTGGGGACTTGTTCTCAAGTGCTATGAATTAAGAACAAGGCAACACAAAAAATGTTAAACGTTAAGGTCCTTCGTCCTTCGAAACACTATTTCCCTTGGGATATAATGATCTTCGGATGAAGGTTATGAAGGACATACCTTGGGCAACATAACATATAATGATGAAGAAGAAATCATATGAAATGTAAAAGATGGGATAAACAATTATATATCAACTCATCTTTATTTCATCATTATGGAAAAATAGGAACGATATCAAATTACAAATGTACCTTCGGCTTGAAAGGAGGTAAGAGTACAAACGCGACGCAAAAGCGAAATGCCCAGTCCGCGTGAACAGTACGGGAGCACTGTTCATCTATTTATAGGCACGGGATGTAGCCCATGTAAAATTACACCCATGCCCTTTACATTTGCTAATGGCTCTATAGTGACTCATCGAGGTCTGAATAGCCTTTTCCTTTTTAAGTCAGTTTCCTTTTCTGCTATCATGCCGAAGCTCCCCTGCACATAGCTTCGTTTCTGCACCAACCTTCGTATTCTTTGCGCTTCTTCACACTGTAGTTCCGGTCCAAGCCTGAAGGTACCTGTTCATATATTATGCTCCAGAAACAATGTTAAATCATGTTTTTGAGGACCTTCGGAAGCCGAAGGCCCCCAACACACCTCCTTTTTCCTCTTCCCTTTTTGCTCTTGGATGACATAGAGAGATGATCAGTGCAAACAACATGACTAATTGAATCTTTACCTTTTTCTTGTTTCATGTTGATTGCTTCACTTATTGCCTTAGGAACTTCTTTCTCGTACAGTTTGACCCTTGCTACGGTTTCTCCTTCCTCAAGCTTCTTCACCACGCGTTCGTAGATATCTTGAGGAAGTCGAGCATAGCGTCTTCTCCTCAATTGTCTTTGTTTCTTGTTCCCAAGCATTTTTCTTTTTGACCTTACAACTTGTTGCTCAATCAAAGATTGGCCTTTCTTGGGGCAGTAGAGGTCAGCACATGATGATATAACTAATTGATCACTTATACAAGAATGTAGTTCACATGAGTTTAAACTAGTAATTACTACCTCATGAGCAATATCGAGCATGATATGGTCATCAACTAATTCATTATGAGAATAAGGTAGCATATCATATTTTTCACTTAGAGCAAGTTTTTCTAAATTTATCATTTCTACTTGACTCTTAAGCATAGAATTCTCAGTTTTAAGTTGAGCAACATCAGATAATACATCGTGATTATTTCTTTGCTCAAATAAAATAGATTCATATCGTTGGACAAAATTATCATGAGAGCACTTTAGCTCCTCATGTTCTTTGGTCATCTTCTCCAGGCTATCGTTGGTTTTGATGTGAGTCTCCTCTAGCCTGAGAAGCATCTCGCCTTATTCCTTGTTCCTCCTCAATAGCTTTACCAAGAGCAGTTTGTCTTCTTTGTTGAGATGGGTGTAGAACCGGCGAATCTCCTCTTCTTCCACATCGCCGGTCTCATTTTCCCTGTCATTATTATCAGTGGAAGCAATACAGGAAAATGTACCTTGTGGTGATGAAGACTCATCCTCGCTATCATCCTCATATTCCTCCTCATCATCGCTTTCGTCTCCACTATCATTGTTAGCAATAAGACATTTATAACTAGTGGAAGACAAACCTATAGGTGAGGTGGATTCATCGTTTGGTTGCCATTGTTTTTCTTCTCCCTTTGAAAGGTTAGTACCACAAGCAACATAGGGAGTAGAAGTAGTACAATTGGACTCAAAATATTTTATTTTAATTATAGTCAATAGATCATGAGCATCAACAAATAAATCACTATCACTACTCATGATGGCAAAATAAGCACCTCTATAAAGAGAGTCAACTAAGATGTTGCAAGCATGGTGATTGAGAGATAGACATCTTAGTTCAGCATTAGAAGGTTTTTTACTAATATCAGAGGGAAAAATACTTCTACTAAAGATCTGTCTCAAATCAGGATCAATATGCATGAAAGCATTATAAATAGAGACAGACCAAGATTTATAATTAGAACCATCACCTAGAAGAAGTTCTAGAGTTACCTCTTGTGACGACATCGTCATCTTCGGATGGCTAAGCCTACACTGGAGAGGCCTAGCTCCGATACCAATTGAAAGTTCCCTATGCCCGAGAACAGGATCTGGATGTCGCCTAGAGGGGGGTGAATAGGCGAATAATAATTATCACTTTATAACTGGAAATTCTTACTCTACTCGAAGGCTGGATCGCAGTGGAATGAAAGACTCTTCGAGTAGGTTGCAGCGGAATTGAAGTTCTGTCTTAAAATACCCTGCACTTCGAAGACAGCTTGTACCACATATAAATATTGAAGTGCAAGTATAAACAACAAATAAGACAGAGAAACAGCACACAACACAGAGCAGAGCACACAGACACAGGGATTTATCCCGAGGTTCGGCCAAACCTGAAAAGCTTGCCTAGTCCTCATTGGAGTTAGCCACACCTTGGCCTGGAGTCTATTTCAACTCCTTCCTCCGTTTGCTCAGATTTGTCAGTGCGACAGATAGAGCCTTCCACTATGTTGATATCAGTTACAATGATGCCGTGGATGCTTACAATCTTCTCGACAGCACTCCGACAGAGTAACAATGCGCTCAAGATATTGCTCTAGCTCTCAGCAGCACTTCCCCTCTCTCTAAAGGCTTATAACTTCGCCTCTACACAAACTAGAGAGATACACAAGAGAGAGAGAGAATTGATCCAAATGATGTATGCACTTGTTGGCTGCACTTGTTTAAGGCACCTAGGGGTCCCTTTTATAGCCTCAAAGGGCCTAGGAGCTGTTGGAGCTTCATTTGGAAGCTCCCAGCCTTCCCTGGTTGCGGGTGCACCGGACTATCCAGTGGCGCACCGGACAGTGAACAGTAACAGATCTGATTGACAGTTTCCTTCTCTAGAATAGCTAGCCGTTGGTGCACCAGACATGTTACTATTCACTGTCCTATGCACCGAACATGTCACTATTCACTATCCTGTGCACCGGACTGTCCTGTGCACCAGCCAACAGCACACTAAGTGATTTTCCTCCGTTCTTTCTCCGTTTGACTTCAACCTTTGGGAGGATTTTCCTGAGACTTAAACAAACACATTTAGAGTATAATCCAATTGATTTAGTCCTAGAAACTTACATCTTTCTTGTTCTTCTCCTAGCTTTTCTGTTTCTCCTCCAGCAGAGCTCAGAATGGTACTTTCTCTACAGAAAGAGTTAGAGAGCAAACCAAAGCACCAAACTTGTAGTAAGAGGTGTATGCAACATGGTTGAACACTCAAACCTTACATACTTAACCTTTTTCACCGTTTTACCCAATTTGGCATGTTTGAGGTCGATGTTGGACTCTAAACCATTAAGTCAACTTGACTTGATCTAGATTGACATATCTGAGCTCCAACTCCCTTGTTCATTTCTCGAGCTTGATCTTGAGCCTTATGACGTACACCACATAACTGTAGATGTTACCTCATTGGTTGTAAGTCATGTCCTTATGTAGTGATCCTTGATACACCATAACTCTTAACTCGATCAACCTTGACTTTGTAAGTCTTTTTCTTTACCCCTAGCTTTGGGTTCCTGGTCTCCTTGACCTTCTCCCGTGCACTCGGTACCTCGAAGCTCTTCTTGCCTCCATCCTTGGCTTGATCGGTTGTCTCTGAGTTACGCACACCAGTCTCACTTAAGCAGTGTTCATTATCTATAGATAATTCAGTCTTTGGACCATCACACTTGTTCACTTGTGTTGAACCCTATTAGCTTTGCATTAAGCACCTATTCAACACTTAGCACACTTGTTAGTCCTTTAATTGGGTTGTCATCCAAACACCAAAACCCACAGGGGAGCTTTCAATAAGGGAGGTGGAGGCATCGAAGAGGGAGGGGCTCCAAGTGAAGGTTGGGAGATTTCAGGTAGGAAGAAGAGTGTGCCTTATGTGCCTGGGAAGGCTGGTGAAAGGGGGAAAGGTACATCGCCGAAGGATGACGAGCGCCACCATTTTTCTGAGGTACAAGTTGTACCCGGCAGCGGCCATCGCGTTGGGGTCTCCCACACCGGCGAACCTAGCGAGACCTCCTTCGCCCACCCGCCGGCTCCCAAGCGAGCTCTCGAATCTCTTGTGGCCTCCATGGCCAGAGCATCGTGGCACAACATGTAAGTGGTGGGGAACAGGAGAGCAGGGATGGAGGCGGGGAGTGGCGGGGCTGCGAGTTCTTGGCCAGGGTTGGGAGCAGCCAAAGACCGGCAGACGCGACTGAGGTTCAAAAGCGAGTTGGAGAAAGGCCTCAGGTCCGAAACACCGCGCACGCGTCGACGCTGGCGCCGCCGTACGCGGGAAGCGCGGAGAGAGCTTCAAAACGGGTCAGGTTTTAATAGAAAAGATTTATTTATGCTATTAACCCTTTTTCAAGCACTAAGACCTGATAACAATGTGTATTATGGTAATATAAATAGTCTATGATTTTTTATGAAAAATGGATAGGGTGAATTGTTGACGGCGTAATGTCTGTGGGCAAAAAAGCGTTTAGACAAGCCATTTTGTTTTAATATCTAAATCATCATAGTTTAGTTTATATAGTCTTTGTGGCTACACACTACACTAAAATAGTGAACTTCCTATAGCCTAAACTCTAGGAAGTTAGCTAAACCCTCATAAGTAAAAGCCATCCCGTCAGAAGTTTGACTCTTGGAATTTTTTTGTCGGAAATTAGCTTAACTTCCTAGAGCCTTCTAGGAAGTTAGCTAACTTTCTACAGCCAAAAGAGCCTCTTGGAAGTTAGTAGGTTCTCAGAAGTTAGTAGCTTCACGTCGTCAGCGCCGTCAGCTGACTAACTTCCTACGACTGACTGTAGCTCGTAGGAAGTTAGCTAGCAAACTTCCTATGGTTGACTGTAGCCCCTAGGAAGTTTGCTAGCTAACTTCCTACGACCCAGTTGGCCTCTAGGAAGTTAATTTGACCAGCATTACAAATGCTGTTTATTTTTATTTTACACCACATTCCACAACATAACAAATATATCAACAGCTATAACACAACATATTTTCACATAAAACATCTCACGCACAATCACATAACAATATTTAAATCCATAGTCTCATCAATTTCATCATAAAAGTCTCATCCATAGTCATAATAAGACACATCTCATCCAGTACTAATAAGAGACAATATCTCATACATAGTCATAATAAAGTCTCAAGTATCACAACACATAACACGGAAGCTCACGATCGCCGATCACCATTGGGGTACAGTGACGAGTGATAGTCGATACCTCCACTGGCGAACAGGGTTTCAACAAAGTCTAACCCGTCTTCTCGTTCATGCATCGGCAAGGTAGCTGGAGTGGTCTAATATATATGTACAAATGATATTTACTGAGTTACATCATAATATAACTAACAACAAGTAAACGATGATGAATTTGCATACCTGGTGTTCGGTAGGTGAAGGTGAAGACCAAGGATCGCTATTGTAGGCCTATACTGCATTAGCGTGCTTGAATTACCCTCACGGGCTGCTCGGCGATGGGGACGACTCCAGCACTGCTTCACAAGCTGCATGTCCTTGGATATAGCCCCACTGCCCCAGCACACGCTATGACAGTTGTGCTAGAGCAGCGATTGTGTTAGTATGTTAATTTCTCAGTTATCACGGAGTCGAGGGTGATATCACAATTCATGAAGTGTGCAACCTTATTCATGACCTCATGGTGACAATTATTCATTGTGCCAGTGAATGTAGCCTAGAGGGGGGGGGGGTGAATAGGCGAAACCTGAAATTTATAAACTTAAGTACGCACTAAAGTTGGGGGTTAGCGTTAGAATTAAATTCAAGTCCAAAGAGAGGGGAAAACAAATCAAACAAGAATCAAGGCGAGTGAACACGGTGATTTGTTTTACCGAGGTTTGGTTCAAAAGAACATAGTACCCATTGAGGAGGTCACAAAGATCGGGTCTATTTCAACCTTTTCCCTCTCTCAAACATTCACTTAGACCGAGTGAGCCTTTCCCTTAATCACACGGGTCACTAAGACCCCGCATAGACCACACACACTTAGGTGTCTCTTGCTTTGATTACAAGTCACTTGAGAACAAAAATGAGAAAGGAAGAAAGGCAATCCAAGAAACAAGAGCGCAAAAGAACACGGACACTCTCTCTCTCTCTCAAGTCACTAAATGGTTGAGATGAATTCTAGACTTGGAGAGGGTTTGATCTTTGAAAATGAATCTTGGAGTTAATGCACTAGCTCTTGTATTGAATGTGATCCCTGAAAAATTTGGATGCCAAAGGATGTGGTGGTTGGGGGGTATTTATAACCTCCTAACCACTTTGTAGCCGTTGGCTAAGGCTATTGGCGATGGGCGCACTAGATAGTCCGGTGCGCCACCGGACAGGTACTGTGCGCTGTCCGGTGCGCCGCCACGTCAGCCAACCATTAGGGTTCTGAGCTGGTCGACCGTTAGAGGCTTTGTCTTCTTGCGGCACCGGACCATCCGGTGCCCTCTGACTCTGCCGCGCACTGTTCACCGTGGCAGGCACTTTTGCAGTCGACCGTTGGAGCTGGATAGCCATTGCTGCGCTGGCTCACCGGACAGTCCGGTGAATTATAGCGGAGCGTGCCCTAGAATTCCCGAGAGTGGCTGATTTAGAGTTGTATGGCCTGGTGCACCGGACACTGTCCGGTGGCACATCGGATAGTCCGGTGCGCCATTCTTCAGCACACTCAAGTCCTTTTGCTGCAATAAAATTGTGTCCCCTAACTGATTTCTTTCTTCAACAAACCGTAGGAAGTTATGTTTATTTCCTAGAGCTACCAGTTGCCTCTCGGAAGTTATTTATTTCCTACATTTTGTTATAAAAGTTGTAGGAAGTTAAAAAATCATAGAAAGTGTATGTTTTTGGTGTAGTGACAGGAATGGTGGCATGTATTACATAGTGACCTTAGGTACACTTGTTGTTGTTGTCATGGTAATAGTGCACCCTATTGGTCACAATGTTGATTATCATATTTAATCTCCTCTTAGCATCAAGGACCCAAAAACTAAGGGCAAAACCTAATCCTCAGACAGTCGAGAGGACACTGATGTGTCGGTAGCGAACATGCGTGAGGTCAACTTGTCGGCGTTTCGGACCCGGGGGGTCCCTGGACCGACGAGTGAGATTGTCGCTACGTGCCCCTGCCCAGATGGGTTGGCGCGGGATGGAACACAAGAGGTGGGACAAGCCTTGTATTATCCTGCACCAGGGGTGCCGTTCGTAGTAGGGGTTACAAGCACGTCGCGAGAGGGAGAGAGAGAGTGAGAGGGAGCTTGTTCGTTCGCTCCTTCCCCCGCGCGAACCCCCCTCTAGGATGGCCCTGGACCTCCCTTTTATAGACGCAAGGAGAGGGTCCAGACGTACAATGGGGGGTATAGCTATGCGCTAACGTGTCCGGCAGAGAGATGCCTAAGCCTTGTGTACATGCCAACGTGGCTGTTGGAGGAGAGCCTGAGCCCTGTACACGTGATAGCGTGGCCGTCGGAGGAGCGCCTGAGTCCTGTAGAAGCACAGCTGGCAGTGCGGCAAGGATCCTGCTGACGTCTCCTTGCTGCCGTAAGAGGCTGAGAGCCACCGGCGTCATGGTGCACGTGGGGCACCATCATTACCCGTCACCGGGGTAAGCCAGATGGGACGCCGGTCTTGTTCCTTGTAGCCTGAGCAGGCTAGGGATAGGGTAATGATGTATCCCCTGTTGGCGCGGTCGGTCCGAGCCCAAGGTCGGGCAAGGCGGAGACTTCTCTTGAGGCCGAGGTCGGGGTCGGGCGAGGACACGATTCCTCCCGAGACCGAGGTCGAGGCCGAGTTCGGGGGTCGGGTGAGGCGGAGACCTCCTCCCGAGGCTGGAGCTTGAGGTCGGGCGAGGCGGAGACCTCCTCCCGAGGCCGAAGCCTGAGGTCGGGTGAGGCGGAGCTTCCTGTTGCGCCCGAGGCCAAACTCGGTGGTTGATCGTGACTTGTTGTCAGTCTTCGCCTGGGTGGTTGGCACGGCAGTCGGAGCGGGGCGAGCGACACTGTTTTCCCGTCATATCGGACAGTAAAAGAGAGGGGCGAAGTGACTGCGGTCACTTCGGCCTGGCCGACTGAGGCGTGTGTGTCAGGATACGGCGTCAGGCGTCCCCTGCATTGAATGCACCTGCGAAGCGGTCGGTTGGTGAGGCGGTCCGGCCAAGGTTGCTTCACAACGAGGCTTCCCGAGCCGGGCTTCAGGAGAGCCGAGGAGGCGCCCGCTGCCTGAGGAGGCCCTCGGGCGAGGCGTGAACTCATCTGGGACTACTGCTCCAGCCCGAGGCTGGGCTCGGGTGAGATCGCGTCCCTTGGATAGACGAAGCTTTGACTTGAACCACGCCCGTCAGTTGGTCTGAGGGTGTTTACCAGCCGCGATTAGGAGTGTTGGGGTACCCCTAATTATGGTACCCGACACAACTCGTACGATTGGAAGTAGAATGTATCATCTGAGTCACTGTTTGTCCAAGGCTGAACTAGAGGAACCGAAGGTGAGTTAACGGTTAGAGTGGTGCTCTCTGAAACTATTTTCAGAGTTGGAGCTGAAAGCATGGGAGCGACCACAACTGCTAGCATTACATGCATTGTGTTCGTTGTGTTAAGCATTGTAGGTGGCAAGTTAACAGGAGTGACCTGCTCTAAAGTGGCTTCTGGCGATGGAAGTCGCTCAACAAGCAGTGTGAGAGCCACTTGCATAGGAAGAGGATGTGCCGGGTGTCCAATGATCTCACTAACAAACTATGGGTAGCCGAGACTATCGAAGTAGGATCTGCATTGTAGCCGGGTCCTTGGAGTAGTGAAGTCATCCGAAAACGACAACACCTAATTCCATGGTTCATTGGACTGTAACGTTAGTCACGAAGGTCATGTAGGTGTTGGGACAACCCGCAGCATTAGAGGAACCATAACTAAAACTCTAGTGATCCTCAACATGTGCTTCCTAAAAGCAAAAGACTGCTGCTGGTGGCTCGAAAACCCGACCGATGCTTCGCTTCCGATATCTGGTGTTGGTTGAGCCTTCCTGATTTCGATCTCATATAATTTTGTAAAAGTAGAAGTGGTTATGGCCTCCGTGTTTTTTTGGCATGAAATCATATATTCCCGGCGTTTATCGGTCTAGTTCTCCCTAGCCACTAGCCATTTTTAGATCTCTGATGTAGAATAAAGGAGTGAACAATAATTATTTTATTTTAATTATAGTTACCAGAATTCGAACTTCGATCGAGATCTCTAACAAAGGCCTCCGTGCTTTTTTGGCATGAAATCATATATTCCGGTTGTTTACCCGTCTAGTTCTCCCTAGCCGCTAGCCATCTTTGTTGTTTGTTGTGCTTATGCAGGCCAAAACCACTGACTCCACTTCAGAAGGTTGTTCAGCTGTAGCACATGCAGAAGAAAGGGGCATCAATTTCTCTTTTGACCTGACAATGCCTTTTTGTTGTTGTGCCATATCAACAACTGAACCATTACAGGCTGTAGCTGAACCAAACAACACTGTTCTTCTGAAGCAGTCTGTTAGTGAATAAAATAGAACTGACTGTCACAGATGACAGATCTCAAGTTAATAGCATTTGAGAATCCAACAAGCCTCTGCTATCTTTGTTCAACCACCTGCCAGCAAGGATTTGGTGGACAAGTAGCCCTTCGGCTGCACTAACCCCAATCAAACAAACTTTCTGCAGACACAGAAAAAGTTGGCACAAAATCTTTTTTTAAAAAAATATTAATAGAACGGGGAAGGAACATTCGGAAAAAGTAAGGAAGCTCTACTACCTACAGTCCTACACGGTGCGCTGCGCAAGCGAAAATGGCGGGGGGTTTGCTGTTCGCTACCGCGCCAGGGGGGCAAAAGAAGCGGAAACTCGGAGGGCTTTTGTGCAAAACATAGGCAAGACGCAACATGGGACCACCACGAGAAGATATTACTACATGTCCCCAGCAGAGCCCTCCATTTGGTCTCATATCTTCTTCTCGTCCGTCTCGCTTCTCTCTCTCCTGAGGCGCAGCGGTGGGGTGGGGTGGGGTAGGGGGCGGCATTGCGAGCTCACACCACCTGCGGCGCGGCGATCCCGGGCCACCGGCTGTCGGGCTATGTGATGATCCGGGCCGTGATCTCGACGGCTATTCGCGGCTGAACGGGCGGCGGCGATGAACGGAGCGAGCGCCGGCGCCGGCGGGGAGGCGCCGCTGGTGTACAAGGCCTGGAAGGGGAACAATGTGAGCGGAATGCCCCTCCTCCCTATGTCTCTTCCCCTCTGCGCCTTTTTTTCCCCTCCCTTAGTTCCTCTGTTGCGGGTGTGGCGTGGATCTGTGCGGCCTCGTGGTCGCGGCTCGAATTAGCTGTTCCTTTCTTTCTAGGGACCGGCACTGGATTGGCCCGTGTCGTACGCAGATGTTGGGATTCCCTCGTTGAGCTTGGTAAATTCGTCTGCTCATTGTTGGCTCCAAACACAACAGTTGGCTACTCGATTTCCTCCCTATTTATTTCATGATTCTGTACTTGGATCCTGGGAATGTAGGTTCTAGGACGGCTGCACGGGTTAAGTGACTCTGGTATTGGTCAGGACAAGAAACCTGAGTTTTAGCACTGGACTAGTGCGTTAATTATACTTCCACCCAGTGTCTATTACACTTACATCTCAGAATAATTTCACCCTCTGCTTTCTTGAGTCAGTCGTGCGTAGACAGAGTTGACAAGGTACCCACATAGCTTGAGGAGAGATCTTCCCTACGAGATCTTCAAGCTGTTTCTGTCGTGATAGGAACAGAAAGTGTGATTAACGGCAGATTCCATCTCTTGCAGGTGTTTCTACTGAAGGGGAGGTTCATATTTGGCCCTGATGCAAGATCCCTGTTTATCACCATGTTCCTTATTGTCGCGCCAGTATCAATCTTCTGTGCGTTCGTCGCGAACGAATTGATGGATAAGTTCTCTTATGGTCTGGGATTGCCGGTTATGATTGCAGCAGTTCTATTCACAGCATATGTGAGTATGGTTCTTAGCCTTTTTCAAATCACCGCCCTCATTTATTTCCTGAGCTGTGTTGTACTGGTGCTGCTTTAATATATAATGCAGTTATGAGAACAGTACGAGTCTTTAACAAAGCTGACAGCTTCAGTTTTTCAAAGGATGCTTGTATTGTGCATCTATACTGGTTGTGTCTGGCATGATCGCTTGGTCCAGTTTTATTACAATCAAAATGCATGATTTGAAACTGGATTTTTTTCCAGTTTCACATTTGCCTTTTCAATACATGGCATTCCAACCGGGCAAGTGACTCACCAAATGGTACAGTGCTTAAGAACTGTTATTTAATTGCTCCTAACCGAATGGGACTGCGATTTCTGCTCTTATCATGTGTCATGTGTTAAATGGAAAAGTGATCCCTAATTATATAACGTAACTTAGTTCTGGGTATCATCAAAGGGGATTATCCCTTTTGCTTCTGCATTAATTATTTCATTATTCATTAGTTGCTGATTGTGCAAGTGGCCCACTCCAGATGATACAGTACCTACTGTCAAATTTAATTGCTCGTAATGGCATCGAAATGTAATACTCTGCTTTCATTAAGCGCCATGTGTTAATTGAAGTGATTCCTGGTTATATCTAGATAAGGGGATTATTCGTCCTGCTGTACCTTTTAACTTGCTGTCCATTAGCACCAAGCATATTTTGCTGGTCCTCGTACCATGATCTTTTATTTGATACATAAAAAAATATATCTGAAGTCATGATCATGCTGGTAAAGAGAAGATATACAAAACATACCCTCTAACTTGTTTAAGCATTATGCCACCTTTCAGGATCTGAGTCTTCTGCTTCTAACTTCTGGGAGAGATCCAGGGATCATACCTCGCAATGCACATCCTCCAGAACCCGAAGGGTTTGATGGCAATGCAGAGGTTGGGGCTAACCAGACTCCACCCGTGCGTTTGCCCCGAGTGAAGGATGTTGTTGTCAACGGAATCACTGTGAAGACAAAATACTGTGACACTTGCATGTTGTACAGGCCTCCTCGTTGCTCCCATTGCTCTATCTGCAACAACTGTGTGGAACGTTTTGACCATCACTGCCCCTGGGTTGGACAATGCATAGGACTTGTAAGTTTATTAACTTAGCACTTGTGACTTGGAAAGCATGTCTTTCTGTTCATATACAATCTTTTGCCAACACTTTATGTTAAATATTTCAGCCCCTGTTGTCTCTTCATTTAACACATCGATTCCCTCACATTGCTAAAATATAGAGCACATTTGTCTTTTAGAATCCCTAGATTCCTGCTTAAACTTGATGGATTGTAAGACATCAAACACCTTACAAGATTTCTTATGTTTGTGCAGAGGAATTACAGGTTCTTCTATATGTTTGTATTCTCAACAACTTTGCTCTGCCTGTATGTCTTTGGGTTCTGCTGGGTGTTCATTATTAAGATCAGAAATGCCGAGCAGATAACAATTTGGAAGGCAATGACAAAGACCCCTGCATCTATTGCCTTAATCATCTACACATTCATTGCAGTTTGGTTTGTTGGTGGCCTCTCTGTGTTCCATCTGTATCTCATGAGCACAAATCAGGTAAAAACTGTTGCCATTTATATCCTTGCCTGATGAAGTATGTTGTGCCAATTGCTAATCAGTTGCCCTACTTCTGCTTTGTAGACAACATATGAGAACTTCAGGTATCGCTATGATCAGCGAGACAACCCATACAACAAGGGAGTCATGGAAAACATCAAAGAGATCTTCTTTACGACGATCCCTCCTTCCAAGAACAACTTCTGTGGTAGGGTTGAACAGGAGCATGGTCTGAGGCCCCGTCCAACGAATGGTTTCATGAGTCCAAACATGGGGAGAGCTGTTGGCGACATTGAGATGGGTAGAAAACCAGTGGCTTGGGATGAGCCTAGGATGGCGGCTGAAATTGGTGATTTAGGAGCAGGTCTGAGCAACCTGTTGGAGGACAAGGATGGCAGGTTTCGTACCACATCTCCAGATCTCAGCCGCGACGCCCTTGCGGTTGGAGGAGGCTTAGAAGAGCACGGATCCTCGGCGATGAACCCTGGGCGCTCAAGCTGGGGAGTTGAAGCAGGTCGATGATGGCAATGTCATTGACCATGTAAGGCGGATGTAGTGAGATGCTCAGGGTTGTTAGTGCCAGTTCGTCGCTAATTTGTTGTTTTGTTGGAGATTTGAGGTCACTAATGTTATTAGACTTATGACCTGTATGGCGGTTGTTTCTGGACTATCTTCTCTTCTTCCTCTTAATTTGGGGCGTCTTTCATGTCCATTGTTTGAAGCAGTCGGTTTGTGACGTCTCTAGCTTGGTACTGTAAGGTTTTGTCTGTATATAATCGGAGCAGTAAGCCTAAAATAGGTTTCGGTTGCTTGGGTTTGGATGGTAATGGTTGTGAACAATGTCGAACCTTCGCTTTGGAGTAAATGAACATCGTTTGATCGGAGTGCTTATGTTGAGATTCATTTCTTCCTTATCTATAAGTGTCAGTTTATCACCAAGTTATCTTGAGTTAATATGCTGTAATCTTGTTCTTTCTTTAAAGTTCCTTGAGACAAAATGACATTTTGCTTCGGTATTTCATTTTAATTTTAGAACAGATTAGTACGACAGAGAAAAGATCATACTACTCTTCATCAACTGAAGTATTCATCAACTGAAGATGGTTCTAAAAGCACGTTATAATATTTACTACACACTTCTAACCACAGAAACTCAACAATGATTAAGAGGGGGCGCAGACAATGGATTAAGAGGGTGCAGTAAATGGTAGGAGAATTTGAGAAAAATAAATTGTTTGGTGAACCATTTAACCTTGTAAAATTGATAGAGATAGATTTGTTTCTAGATAAATTATTCATATATATATATATGAATCTAATTCAGGACAGAGAGTACTGTTTTGAGTACCTATTCCAGTATGTACGGTTTTGTTACCTGTTCCAGTTTGTACGCAATTTCATTTCTTGTGCACCACAGACTGTAGTGAATGTCCCAGTTCGCTCAAAGCCCCAGATGACTTTGAACTCCAGATGATTGTTTGCCATTTTGTCTCGGTGCAGAAGAGATGAATCTACGTACAGACTGAAACAGGTAACAAAACAGTAACACCCCCGGTTCATCCATACCGACCAAAACAACTTTGGTAAGCTCAACTGACATGGAAAAATGCCTTCACAGCTCCATCGAGAACATGCATTTTTTTTTTCTTTTTCCCTGACAAGAATGGATGTTTCGCCAAATGCTACCGCAGACGGCATTCTTGTCTACTCCTAGCACACTTTATTCCTTTGCATTTCCAGATACGTAGCACCACTTGTTAAGTAACACAGAGGTACGGTATGATGGTATCTGATCATTACAGCTTGGAGAACACAGGCTTCCGCTTCTCCAGGAAGGCTCTGATGGCCTCCTTCAGATCGTTCGACCTCATCATACCCGCGTTCCATGTGGCTACATGCTCCAGGCCTTGTTCTACGGTCGCATCCCTGCTTCTCAGCAGAACGGCCTTGGTTCCCATCACCGCCCATGCCGACTTGTCAGCTATTTCTGAAATTGTCAGCCATAGATTCAGTCCAGGACAAGAACATGACAGACAGATCTTGTTCACGCACGAGTGAGCTCAAGATAGTTTGCAGTTTAACGTAGCAGACGAAGTAAGAAAGAACACTCGTCGGAGCATAATACTCGCATGGTGGAACAACCGTTATACTCCTACAAGCTAGTTAACAATTAATTATCTTGAGCCTGTTATATTGGTGGTACAAGGGTTGTCAAAAGGGCTGCTGTGACAGTCCTTGTTGCTCACTAGATAGCATAATTACAGCTTGTTGCTTTCGGCTTTGTGGCAGTATGAGTTTTAATACTCTCTCCCTTATTTTCTATTTGTCGCGTTTTAGTTCAAAAATGAATTAGCTAACGACAAATATTCGAGAACGGAGCTATATCTCGATGTTAAACAATACAGAAGCATGAGCAATTATAGTATGTCTAAGAAGATAGATAACAGTAGATGTTGATACCTTTGGCGATCTTTGCGACGCCCGCATCCAAGTCTTGCTTGGAATCGAAGACCCTGGTAACCAACCCCATCTCCTTGGCCTCCATGGCGGTGATCTTGCGTCCGGTGAGCGCGAGGTCAGCAGCGTTGCCGTAGCCGACGATCCGCGGGAGGCGCTGCAGCGCGCCGAGGTCGGCGACGATGGCCATGTCCACCTCCTTGAGCACGAAGGAGGCGTCCCTGGAGCAGCACCTGATGTCGCAGGCGGCCACGAGGTCGACGCCGCCGCCGACGCAGGCGCCGTGCACCGCCGCGACGACGGGCTTCCGGCACCGCTCGATGGCCGTGAGCGCCGCCTGCATGTCGAGGACCGCGCGGCGGAGCCCCTCCGCGGCGGCCACGGGGTCGGCGGAGGCGGAGGCGGCGGACAGCGGGTCCCCGGGGCCCCCGAGCTCGATGCCCGCGCAGAAGTGCGGGCCCGCGGCGGACAGCACCACGGCGCGCGCCGAGGGGGCGCGGTCCAGCAGAGACATGGCGCGCGGGATCTCCGCGAACGCGGCAGGGCTCAGCGCGTTGCGCTGCGCCGGGCGGTTGAGGCGGACCTCGTAGACCCCCGCGGAAGGGTCCGGCCGCGTCACGGCCAGGGTCTCGAACCCCGCGCGGAGCTCCGCGTCGGATGCGTCACGGTCGCCGCCGCCGGCCATCCGTGGTGTGTTGATGTGGCGTGCGGCTACTACCTGCCTCTCGCGGCCTCGCTGCTGCTGGTTGCGGGATAAAAGGACGCGGGTGATTTGTCGCCACGCTCTGCTCGCTCTTGTTCTTGTTTTTGGATCTCGGTGACATCTAAGGTAAGCGGAGGCGGATAGGGATAATCATCTTCTGACTTATATCGCTCCTGGACGGGGACATGCCATGAGGGAACCAACAGGGGAAGATGGCTCCAAGAAAATAGAAAAAATGGCGATCGTCTTCTTCCTGTAGCAGCGTGGACCGGGGCCTTCCTGGGCCGCTTTCTCCGCGCGTCTCCAATACTCCGCGTGGTGCGCTCGCGGTCGGAAAGCAGACGTCGCTTGCCGCGGCCCAGTCCCCTCCGCGGTCTCCTCTTCGTGGCGAGGTGAAGTCTTCTTATTCTGTCTTAGCTTCGGACTTTATTGGCTCGCACTCCTTCCCGCACCTCGCTTCCTCGCTCTCGCGTCTTTGGTCGCTTCCGTCGTCGTTCCGTGCAAGCTTCCGCGGTGGGTGGATTGAATCTCCGTTTAGTCCCCCGCTTGTGGACGAAGAGTGGTCGGCGCTGTCGCGTGCGGTGTCGTTGCAAAAGATGGATCCGAAGGGAAGAAACCCTAACTGGGATCGGTGGAATCAGAAAGAGAATCCTCAAGGTTCCCAGTCGTGGAACAAGATTCGTAATCCCAGTTGGAGATTGAAGCCGATTATTGGAAAAGCTGAGGTCAAAGAAGACATTGGAGCTTCGTCTGCTGGTGAGGGAGGTCACACAAGTACCCTCAAAACCCCTCCCGCGATTATGAAAAAAGAGATTGAGGTTGCACGTCGTCCTTTCTGTCAAAAATGTGGAGTTGATGGCCATCATGCTCGTGATTGCTTCTGGTCCCTGTGGTGTGACATTTGTCACAAAGAAACCCACATGACTGCCCGATGTGTGTTGCCTAAGCAGAACAAGCCTTGTATGCCTATTGTGGGTATGGCGGCTGATGGTTTAGGGTTTTACTCTTCTCATTTTGCGAAACCCCTGTCCAGAAAACCGAAAAGGGGTTTCATAGGTTTAGTCACAGTTATGGAGGGTTTGATTTCTGCAGAAGATCTTGAGAAAGACTTTGGGTTTCATTTTCCCTGGGGCAAGACTTGGAAAGCTACCAAGTGTCACGCTGGTTTTCTTATGCAGTTTCCTTCTCAAGAGAAGCTCGATGAAATGATTAACTTCCCCGAACTCAAAATGAAAATGTCGGGAGCAAAAATTTCTGTTTCGCATTGGAGTTCTCAGGCCAAACCTAAATCTAAACTGCATGCAGTATGGGTTGTGGCCGAAAATGTACCAGAGGAGTTACAAAATTATCAGGCTATCTGTGAATTGGGCTCTACTATTGGGGCTGTTGAAGAAGTTGATATCCTATCTTTAGATTCTAAAGATATGGTTAGGTTCAAAGTCCATGTCAAGAGTGTGGCTATGATTCCTCCTATCATTGAGGTGGGTGTGAAACCTTACCTTTATGATATTTTCTTTAAGATTGATGATATAACTGAAGAGGGTTGGAATGATGATTCTATTAACCTTGGTAAGAGAGCTTCAGTGGATAGGCAAGGTCTGGATGACCCTTCTTGTGAAAAAACTGGCAAAAAAGCCAGGAATGTGGGAGA
Organism: Zea luxurians; assembly: GCA_029449295.1. Classification (NCBI taxonomy): domain Eukaryota; kingdom Viridiplantae; phylum Streptophyta; class Magnoliopsida; order Poales; family Poaceae; genus Zea; species Zea luxurians. The sequence continues at coordinate 32,798,230 of JAOPSE010000016.1, read as the reverse complement.
CAAAATGAAAGAAGAGCTGGGATTGGAAAAGGTTGGTGAGATAACCTCTCACGGCAAAAATGTTATTCAGAAGTCTGACTTTGGGACTGTGAATGAGGATCTAAACCCAATTTCTGAAGACCCTGCTAATGAGGATGAAGAATTTCATGAAAGTGAAGATGACCTTCTAAGTTCTCAAGACTTGGAAGAATTTGCTAAAGATGATGAGGGAGTCATTCCTCCTTCGCAAGGGAAAAAATCAAGTCTCCCGTTGGTAACCAAAAAGAAGGTTCTGGTAAAATGGATTCTGAAAAACATTCAGTTGGCATGGATGTTGAATATGGTGATGGCATAAGAAGGAGCAGCAGACTTGAAACTACTGATGACATGAAGATTGTAGATAAAGCGACAGCAAGAGCTATGGCTAAGGATGCCTTCCTGACAAAAGGTATGTTTGCTAATCCTTTCCCTGTACTTAATTCGGATAATCATGTGCTGTTGTCTATTGCTTCTGATTTAGACATAGAACTTGGTAATTCTGTTGATGAATCTATATCAAATCTGGAATTAATTAAATCCTTGGAATTGTCTAGAAATACTTTGGTTTGTAGGGCTGTTGTTAATCATTCTGAAACTAATCCTCAAATAAATTCTGATTCTGAGATGGATAGTGTCGAGGACCATAATTAGGGGTACCCTCAAGACGCCTAATTCTCAGCTGGTAACCCCCATCAGCATAAAGCTGCAAAGGCCTGATGGGTACGATTAAGTCAGGGATCAGTCCACACGAGTGACTCGGTCACGCTTCACCCGAGCCTAGCCTCGGCCAAAGGCAGCCGACCTCGAGAGACTTTCGTCTCGCCCGAGGCCCCCCTTTTAACGGCGGACATACCTCCGGCTCGCCCGAGGCCTTGGCTTCGCTTAGAAGCAACCCTGACTAAATCGCCGCGCCGACTGACCAGATTGCAGGAGCATTTAACGCAAAGGTGGCCTGACACCTTTATCCTGACACGCGCCCCCCGGCAGAGCCGAAGTGACCGCTGTCACTTCGTCGCTCCACTGACCGGTCTGACAGAAGGACAGCGCCGCCTGCGCTATTCCGACTGCAGTGCCACTTGACAGAGTGAGACTGACAGGCAGTCAGGCCTTGCCAAAGGCGCCATAGGAAGCTCCGCCCGACCCAGGGCTCGGACTCAGGCTAAGGCCCCGGAAGACGGCGAACTCCGCTCCGCCCGAACCAGAGCTCGGACTCGGGCTAAGGCCCCGGAAGACGGCGAACTCCGCTCCGCCCGAACCAGGGCTCAGACTCGGGCTAAGGCCCCGGAAGACGGCGAACTCCGCTCCGCCCGACCCAGGGCTCGGACTCGGGCTAAGGCCCCGGAAGACGGCGAACTCCGCTCCGCCCGAACCAGGGCTCGGACTCGGGCTGAGGCCCCGGAAGACGGCGAACTCCGCTCCGCCCGACCCAGGGCTCGGACTCGGGCTAAGGCCCCGGAAGACGACGAACTCCGCCTCGCCCGACTCAGGGCTCGGACTCCGCCCTGGCCTCTGCCGAACGACCTCCGCCTCGCCCGACCTAGGAGCCCGGACTCGGCCTCGGCCATGCAGGGCAGACTCGACCTCGGCTTCGGAACGGCCTCCACGTCACCCGACCTAGGGCACAAGCCCGCCACGTCAACAGGAAGCGCCATCATCACCCTACCCCGAGCCGACTTGGGCCGCAGAGAACAAGACCGACGTCCCATCTGGCTAGCTCCGCCAGATAGGCAATGATGGCGCCCCGCTAGGCCCATGACGACGGTGGCCCTCAGCTCCCTTACGAAAGCAGGGGGACGTCAGCAAGGGCCCAACCACTGCGACAACTGTCCCTCCACCAGGCTCTGTTACTCCTCCGACAGCCACGACGCCACCCAGCTGGGTGCCAAGATCTCTCCGGCTGCCACCTTGGCATGTACTTAGGGCACTAGCTCTCCCCCGCTAGACACGTAGCACCTTGCTACACCCCCGTTTGTACACCTGGATCCTCTCCTTACGCCTATAAAAGGAAGGACCAGGGCCTTCTTAGAAGAGGTTGGCCGCGCGGGGACGAGGACGGGGCAGGCGCTCCCCTGGGGCCGCTCGCTTCCCTCACCCGCGTGGACGCTTGTAACCCCCTACTGCAAGCGCACCCGACCTGGGCGCGGGTCGAACACGAAGGCCGCGGGATTCCCACCTCTCTCACGACTCGGCTCCGGCCACCTCGCCTTTCCTCCCTTCGCGCTCTCCCACGCGCTCGACCCATCTGGGCTGGGGCACGCGGCACACTCACTCGTCGGCTCGGGGACCCCCCGGTCTCGAAACGCCGACAGTTGGCGCGCCAGGTAGGGGCACGCTGCGTGTTGACGAGCAGTTTCCCGTCAAGCTCCAGATGGGCAGTCTCCGACGACCTCTCTAACCTGGGACGGTGCTCCGTTTCGGGAGCCTCGAGTTCATGTCTTTCGACGGTGGCTACGACATGATACTCCTTCCACCGCCGCGCGGCAGCGACAATGGCGGCCGACAACCCGCCCGCCGGCGGCGGAATCGACGACGTCTTTCCCACGTAAGGGAAGAACAACATTCGAGCTCACCCCATCCTCTCCCTCGCCATCGGAGGAGGGGGCGGGGCAACTAGGGCCGAGCGGGAGGCTGCGCTCCATCGGCTGTCGAGCAACTCGACATCCCCAGTGCCCCGACGGAGGGCGCGTCGGGCGTCACCCTCGCGTTTGAGGCGAAGGCGAGCGCCGTCCCCCCGCAACACGCCGACTCCGAGCAGGTGGACGACGCCAGCACGCTCACGGAGGGCCTGCAGGACGTCGCCCTCGTACCCAAGACGACGGTGCGATCAGCCCCCGACGTGACCTCGTCGCTCTTCGTCGACCAAAAGGTACCGACTGATCCTCATCCTTCGTCATTTCGACTCGACCTCGACCCGCCTGGCGACCTCGCTCTGGCGGGCGCTCACGTTGAGGCGAGTGCAACCCCTTTTGGGTTGCGTGTGCAGTCGCCTTGGGACCGACTGACGGGTGTCTCGACCTACGGGCCCTCTGGGTCCGAGGAGGATGACGACCCCAGCATCTGCTGGGATTTCTCTGGATCTGGCAACCCCAGTGCCATGCGGGACTTCATGACCGCATGCAACTACTGCCTCTCCGACTGTTCCGACGGCAGCCGCAGCCTTGACGACAAGGACTGCGGCCCGAGCCGCGAATGTTTCCACGTCGAGCTAGGGGATCCCTCCGGAGGCAGCCGTCTCGGCATGCCGGAGGATGGTGATCTCCCTAGGCCAGTGCCTCGCGCCGACATCCCGCGGGAGCTAGCTGTGGTCCCCGTTCCGGCGGGGGGTCACGACCCACAGCTCGAGCAAGTCCGCGGGGCGCAGGCCGGGCTCGACGAGGGGGCAGGAGCGCTCGAGTCGATCCGCCGGGACGTCGGGCAGGTATGGGCGAGCCAGCCCCCGGCCGGAGAAATACGTCGCCTGCCCCAGGGTCTCCAGCACCGCATCGCCAACGATGCCAGGGACAGGCCGCCACCCGCATCCGGCGGAACCGGTCAGGACCTGGCAGCGGCGGCGATGCTCCTCCGCGCGATGCCGGAGTCATCAACCACCGAGGGTCGGCGAATTCAGGGAGAGCTCAAGCATCTCCTGGAAGGCGCTGCGGCCCGGCGGGCCGAGAGCTCTGCCTCCCGAAGGCAGGGGTACCCCTCGGAACCTCGAGCCGCGACTTCCCGACTCGTGCGGGAAACCTCGGTCTACACCGGGCGCACGCGCAACACCGCGCCTGCGGCCCCGGGCCACCTCGGCGACGAGCACCCTCATCGCGACCGTCGGGCACGCCTCGATGAAAGGGTGCGCCGAGGCTATCACCCCAGGCGTGGGGGACGCTACGACAGCGGGGAGGATCGGAGTCCCTTGCCCGAACCACCCGGTCCGCAGGTCTTCAGCCGGGCCATTCGGCGGGCGCCGTTTTCGACCAGATTCCGACCCCCGACTACTATCACAAAGTACTCGGGGGAAACGAGACCGGAATTGTGGCTCGCGGACTACCGCCTGGCCTGTCAACTGGGTGGAACGGACGACGACAATCTCATCATCCGCAACCTCCCCCTGTTCCTCTCCGACACTGCTCGCGCTTGGTTGGAACACCTGCCTCCGGGGCAGATTTCCAACTGGGAGGATTTGGTCCAGGCCTTCGCTGGCAATTTCCAGGGCACGTACGTGCGCCCCGGGAATTCTTGGGACCTCCGAAGCTGCCGACAGCAGCCCGGAGAGTCTCTCCGGGACTACATCCGGCGATTCTCGAAGCAGCGCACCGAGCTGCCCAACATCACCGACTCCGATGTCATCGGCGCGTTCCTTGCCGGCACCACCTGCCGTGACCTGGTGAGCAAGTTGGGTCGCAAGACCCCCACCAAGGCGAGCGAGCTGATGGACATCGCCACCAAGTTCGCCTTCGGCCAGGAGGCGGTTGAGGCCATCTTCCGAAAGGACAAGCAGCCCCAGGGCCGTCCCTCGGAGGAGGCTCCCGAGGCGTCTACCCCGCGCGGCGCCAAGAAGAAAGGCAGGAAGAAGTCGCAAGCGAAACGCGACGCTGCCGACGCAGACCTTGTCGCCGCTGCCGAGCACAAGAACCCTCGGAAGCCCCCTGGGGGTGCCAACCTCTTCGACAAGATGCTCAAGGAGACGTGCCCCTACCATCAGGGGCCCGTCAAGCACACCCTCGAGGAGTGCGTCATGCTTCGGCGACACTTCCACAAGGCCGGGCCACCCACAGAGGGTGGCAGGGCCCGCGACGACGACAAAAAGGAAGATCACCAAGCAGGAGGGTTCCCCGAGGTCCGCGACTGCTTCATGATCTGCGGAGGGCATGCAGCGAATGCCTCGGCTCGGCATCGCAAGCGAGAGCGTCGGGAGGTCTGCTCGGTGAGGGTGGCGGCGCCAGTCTACTTAGACTGGTCCGACAAGCCCATCACCTTCGACCGAAATGACCACCCCGACCACGTGCCGAGCCCGGGGAAGTACCCGCTCGTCGTCGATCCCATCATCGGCGACGTCAGGCTCACCAAGGTCCTGATGGATGGGGGCAGCTGCCTCAATATCATCTACGCCGAGACCCTCAGGCTCCTGCGCGTCGATCTGTCCTCTGTCCGAGCAGGCGCTGCACCCTTCCACGGTATCATTCCTGGGAAGCGCGTCCAGCCCCTCGGACAGCTCGACCTTCCTGTCTGCTTCGGAACACCCTCCAACTTCCGAAGGGAGACCTTGACGTTCGTGGTGGTCGGGTTCCGAGGAACCTACCACGCAGTATTGGGAAGGCCATGCTACGCGAAGTTCATGGCCATCCCCAACTACACCTACCTGAAGCTCAAGATGCCGGGCCCCAACGGGGTCATCACCGTCGGCCCCACGTACAAGCACGCGTTCGAATGCGATGTGGAGTGCGTGGAGTACGCCGAGGCCCTCGCCGAGTCCGAGGCCCTCATCGCCGACCTGGAAAGCCTCTCCCAAGAGGTGCCGGACGTGAAGCGACACACCGGCAACTTCGAGCCAGCGGAGACGGTTAAGGCCGTCCCTCTCGACCCCAGTGGCGACACCTCCAAGCAGATCCGGGTCGGTTCCGGGCTCGAACCCAAATAGGAAGCAGTGCTCGTCGACTTTCTCCGCGCAAACGCCGACGTCTTTGCGTGGAGTCCCTCGGACATGCCCGGCATACCGAGGGATGTCGCCGAGCACTCGCTGGATATTCGGGCCGGAGCCCGACCGGTCAGCAGCCTCTGCGCCGATTCGACGAGGAAAGGCGCAGGGTGATAGGCGAGGAGATCCACAAGCTGATGGCAGCAGGGTTCATCAAAGAGGTGTTCCATCCCGAATGGCTTGCCAACCCTGTGCTTGTGAGGAAGAAAGGGGGGAAATGGCGGATGTGTGTAGACTACACTGGTCTCAACAAAGCATGTCCGAAGGTTCCCTACCCTCTACCTCGCATCGATCAAATCGTGGATTCCACTGCTGGGTGCGAAACCCTGTCATTTCTCGATGCCTACTCAGGGTATCATCAAATCAAGATGAAAGAGTCTGACCAGCTCGCGACTTCTTTCATCACGCCCTTCGGTATGTACTGTTATGTCACCATGCCGTTCGGTTTGAGGAATGCGGGCGCGACGTACCAGCGGTGCATGAACCATGTGTTCGGTGAACATATTGGTCGCACGGTCGAGGCCTACGTCGACGACATCGTAGTCAAGACAAGGAAAGCCTCCGACCTTCTCTCCGACCTTGAAGTGACATTCCGATGTCTCAAGGCAAAGGGCGTCAAGCTCAATCCCGAGAAGTGCGTCTTCGGGGTGCCCCGAGGCATGCTCCTGGGATTCATCGTCTCCGAGCGTGGCATCGAAGCCAACCCGGAGAAGATCGAAGCCATCACCAGCATGGGGCCCATCAAGGACCTAAAGGGCGTACAGAGGGTCATGGGATGCCTCGCGGCTCTGAGCCGCTTCATCTCACGCCTCGGCGAAAGAGGCCTGCCTTTGTACCGCCTCTTAAGGAAGGCCGAGCGCTTCACTTGGACCCCTGAGGCCGAGGAAGCTCTCGGGAACCTGAAGGCGCTCCTCACCCAGGCGCCCGTCCTGGTACCCCCAGCTGATGGAGAAGCCCTCCTGGTCTACGTCGCCGCTACCACTCAGGTGGTTAGTGCCGCGATCGTGGTCGAAAGACAAGAAGAGGGGCATGCATTGCCCATTCAGAGGCCAGTTTACTTCGTCAGCGAGGTGCTGTCCGAAACCAAGATCCGCTACCCACAAGTTCAGAAGCTGCTGTATGCAGTGATCCTGACGAGGCGAAAGCTACGGCATTACTTCGAGTCTCATCCGGTAACTGTGGTATCATCCTTCCCCTTGGGGGAAATCATCCAGTGCCGAGAGGCCTCGGGACGAATCGCGAAGTGGGCGGTGGAAATCATGGGCGAGACAATCTCGTTCGCCCCTCGGAAGGCCATCAAGTCCCAGGTACTAGCGGACTTTGTAGCCGAATGGGTCGACACACAGTTGCCGACGGCTCCGATCCAACCGGAGCTCTGGACCATGTTTTTTGACGGGTCGCTGATGAAGACGGGGGCCGACGCGGGCCTGATCTTCGTCTCGCCCCTCGGGAAACACCTGCGCTACGTGCTACGCCTCCATTTCCCGGCGTCCAACAATGTGGCTGAGTACGAAGCTTTGATCAACGGATTGCGAATCGCCATCGAGCTAGGGGTCCAACGCCTCGACGCTCGCGGCGACTCGCAGCTCGTCATCGACCAAGTCATGAAGAACTCCCACTGCCGCGACCCGAAGATGGAGGCATACTGTGATGAGGTTCGACGCCTGGAAGACAAGTTCTACGGGCTCGAGCTTAACCACATCGCCCGGCGCTACAACGAGACTGCGGATGAGCTGGCAAAGATAGCCTCGGGGCGAACGACAGTTCCCCCGGACGTCTTCTCCCAGGATCTGCACCAACCCTCTGTCAAGACCAGCGACGACCCCGAGCCCGGGGCGCCCTCGGCCCCGTCCGAGGTGACCTCGGCCCAGCCCGAGCCATCCTCGGTTCAGCCCGAGGAATCCTCGGCTCCCGAAGGCGAGGCACTGCGCATCGAGGAGGAGCGGAGCGGGGGCACGCCTGATCGAGATTGGCGGGCCCCGTACCTGCAATATCTCCGCCAAGGAGAGCTACCCCTCGACCAGGCCGAGGCACGGCGGGTAGCGCGACGCGCCAAGTCGTTCGTCTTGCTGGGCGATGAGAAGGAGCTTTACCACCGCAGCCCCTCGGGCATCCTCCAGCGGTGCATCTCCATCGCCGAAGGTCAGGAACTCCTGCAAGAGATACACTCGGGGGTTTGCGGCCATCACGCAGCGCCTCGAGCCCTTGTCGGGAACGCTTTCCGGCAAGGCTTCTACTGGCCGACGGCGGTGGCTGACGCCACTAGAATTGTCCGCACCTGCGAAGGGTGCCAATTCTATGCGAAGCAGACCCACCTGCCCGCTCAGGCTCTGCAGACGATATCCATCACCTGGCCCTTCGCCGTGTGGGGACTGGACCTCGTCGGCCCTCTGCAGAAGGCGCCCGGGGGCTACACGCACCTGCTGGTCGCCGTCGACAAATTCTCCAAGTGGATCGAGGTCCGACCCCTGAACAGCATCAGGTCCGAGCAGGCGGTGGCGTTCTTCACCAACATCATCCATCGCTTCGGAGTCCCGAACTCCATCATCACCGACAACGGCACCCAGTTCACCGGCAAAAAATTCTTGGATTTTTGCGAGGATCACAACATCCGGGTGGACTGGGCTGCCGTAGCTCATCCCATGTCAAATGGGCAAGTAGAACGTGCCAACGGCATGATTCTACAAGTGCTCAAGCCTCGGGTTTACAATGACCTCAACAAGTTCGGCAAGCGATGGATGAAGGAGCTCCCGTCGGTGGTCTGGAGCCTGAGGACAACGCCGAGCCGAGCCACGGGTTTCACGCCGTTCTTCCTGGTCTACGGGGCCGAGGCTGTCTTGCCCACTGACCTGGAATACGGCTCCCCGAGGACGAGGGCCTACGACGATCAAAACAACCAAGCTAGCCGAGAAGACTCGCTGGACCAGCTGGAAGAGGCTCGGGACAGGGCCTTACTACACTCGGCGCGGTATCAGCAGTCCCTGCGACGCTACCACGCCCGAGGGGTCCGACCCCGAGACCTCCCGGTGGGCGACCTGGTGCTTCGGCTGCGGCAAGACACCCGAGGCGACCCAGCGCGCGACCCAGCAGCGCCAGCCTGACGCAGCGGTCAAACGCGGCCAAAAGTGGGCCGGCAGTAATGACGGTGGCAGGCGTGCGGGAGCAGCGGTCACGCCGTCAGCCAAGCTCACGCCCCATCCGGAGGCAGCGAGAGAACCCCCTCTCATGGCGTGAAGACGATGCGCCCGTGACCCGTCCCTCGAACGGCTCGCGCACGCGCAACGGCAGCCTCGCCAACTACTCACCCCGGCGCATTAACTCCGTGGCTGGGCAGGCGGCGCTTCTGACAGGAGCAGCCGGCGACGCTTCGCCTTCGCCAAAATAACCACGCCAAAAAAGGTACGCCGCGTCGTTCAAATTCGTATCCTTTTTTCCTTTTTCCTCTTTCTCTATCTCTTGCAACAGGGACCGGGAAAGGGGATACCCCCAAAGGGATCCTTCCCCGTGAAGGAACTAGGCTCCGAGCCTCCATACTGATCAGGGGTTCGAAGGCTGGCCCCCCGAAGGGTTCAACAGCCGCCTCAGATCGCGTGGGCCCGACACCCACTACTGGTCAGAGGTTCGAAGGTCGGCCTCCCGAAAGGTTCCACGACCGCCTCAGGCTACTCGGGCTCCGCGCCCATTACTGATCAGGGGTTCGAAGGCTGGCCCCCCGAAGGGTTCACAGTCGCCTCAGACACCGAGCGAGGGATGACCAGGGGTACGTTCGATACATAACCAAGGCTCGGGCTGCGCTCCCGAGGTACCCTAGGACATTTCCGAGACCAGCGGGAACGATCCTGTAACAGAATCCCATCGGAGGGAGGCAACGAGCCCTCGGACCCCGTTGCCAGGGGACCGGGTCCGGCAGATCACCCGCAGGTACTTTTGGGCGTGCCTCCGGGCCCCTAGCCGACCCCCAACGAACGGGGCACGGACGTCCACTCGGATTACCCGATTGCAGCTCACCGGAGACACCATGTTCGGTGCCCATCGAGGGTAACATGGCGCTCTCCCCCCCCTCCTCCTTGCGGAAAGGCGACGTAGGGGCGTATGTAAAAAAGCCGAGTCTGTCCCTGATCGTCCTCTCGCCCTGTGCGGAGGCTCGGGGGCTGCTCTCGCAAACCCGGCTCCGGCCAAACCGTTGACAGCGTCAACATACCAGCCCGAGAGCTTGGGCCCCGACCGTGCACCCGGGCTACGGCCTGTTCGCATGAGGGAACCACCAGACCAGCCGAAGCATTACGCAAGGCATTAAGACCTCGAAGGAGTGTAACCACTCCTCCGAGGCCTCGGGGGCTACACCCGGCGGGTGCGCTCGCGCGCACCCACCGGAACAAAATGCAACCGAGAAAGACTGGTCCCCTTGCAAAAAAGTGCGACGAAAGCCTCCAAGCGAGTGCTAACACTCCCTTCGAGGCTCGGGGGCTACTGTCGGGGACCATAATCAGGGGTACCCTCAAGACGCCTAATTCTCAGCTGGTAACCCCCATCAGCATAAAGCTGCAAAGGCCTGATGGGTACGATTAAGTCAGGGATCAGTCCACACGAGTGACTCGGTCACGCTTCACCCGAGCCTAGCCTCGGCCAAAGGCAGCCGACCTCGAGAGACTTCCGTCTCGCCCGAGGCCCCCCTTTTAACGGCGGACATACCTCCGGCTCGCCCGAGGCCTTGGCTTCGCTTAGAAGCAACCCTGACTAAATCGCCGCGCCGACTGACCAGATTGCAGGAGCATTTAACGCAAAGGTGGCCTGACACCTTTATCCTGACACGCGCCCCCCGGCAGAGCCGAAGTGACCGTTGTCACTTCGCCGCTCCACTGACCGGTCTGACAGAAGGACAGCGCCGCCTGCGCCATTCCGACTGCAGTGCCACTTGACAGAGTGAGACTGACAGGCAGTCAGGCCTTGCCAAAGGCGCCATAGGAAGCTCCGCCCGACCCAGGGCTCGGACTCGGGCTAAGGTCCCGGAAGACGTCGAACTCCGCTCCGCCCGAACCAGGGCTCGGACTCGGGCTAAGGCCCCGGAAGACGGCGAACTCCGCTCCGCCCGACCCAGGGCTCGGACTCGGGCTAAGGCCCCGGAAGACGGCGAACTCCGCTCCGCCCGAACCAGGGCTCGGACTCGGGCTGAGGCCCCGGAAGACGGCGAACTCCGCTCCGCCCGACCCAGGGCTTGGACTCGGGCTAAGGCCCCGGAAGACGACGAACTCCGCCTCGCCCGACCCAGGGCTCGGACTCCGCCCTGGCCTCTGCCGAATGACCTCCGCCTCGCCCGACCTAGGAGCCCGGACTCGGCCTCGGCCATGCAGGGAAGACTCGACCTCGGCTTCGGAACGGCCTCCACGTCACCCGACCTAGGGCACAAGCCCGCCACGTCAACAGGAAGCGCCATCATCACCCTACCCCGAGCCGACTTGGGCCGCAGAGAACAAGACCGACGTCCCATCTGGCTAGCTCCGCCAGATAGGCAATGATGGCCCCCCGCTAGGCCCATGACGACGGCGGCCCTCAGCTCCCTTACGAAAGCAGGGGGACGTCAGCAAGGGCCCAACCACTGCGACAGCTGTCCCTCCACCAGGCTCCGTTACTCCTCCGACAGCCACGACGCCACCCAGCTGGGTGCCAAGATCTCTCCGGCTGCCACCTTGGCATGTACTTAGGGCACTAGCTCTCCCCCGCTAGACACGTAGCACCTTGCTACACCCCCGTTTGTACACCTGGATCCTCTCCTTACGCCTATAAAAGGAAGGACCAGGGCCTTCTTAGAAGAGGTTGGCCGCGCGGGGACGAGGACGGGGCAGGCGCTCCCCTGGGGCCGCTCGCTTCCCTCACCCGCGTGGACGCTTGTAACCCCCTACTGCAAGCGCACCCGACCTGGGCGCGGGTCGAACACGAAGGCCGCGGGATTCCCACCTCTCTCACGACTCGGCTCCGGCCACCTCGCCTTTCCTCCCTTCGCGCTCGCCCACGCGCTCGACCCATCTGGGCTGGGGCACGCGGCACACTCACTCGTCGGCTCGGGGACCCCCCGGTCTCGAAACGCCGACAGATAGATATATTCAGGATAATAAGGAAAATTGTCATTTGAATGATCTGGATGATGTTATGGTTTTAAGAAAGGGAAGAAAAATCCAATATAGGAAAAATTCAGGAAAAAAAAGAAGAAAAAATCTTCTACTAAAACCAGATATGTTGTTGGAAAAGGGAAAAATATCCCTTCTGTCCCAAACCCTAACTATTCAGAATGATAGGTCTCATTTGGAATTGTCAGGGGTTGGGCAAAGGTATAAAAATTGAATTCTTGAAAGAATTAATTAGAAAAGAGAGAATTGATTTTATTGGGATCCAAGAGACCAATAAAAAATCCTTTGAAGATTCTTGGTTGCAGTCTATTAGCAGTAATAGAAATTTTGCCTGGTTCTGGTCTCCAGCCAAGGGGAGATCTGGTGGGCTGCTTGTTGGTTTAGATGCTGATGTTTTTGATATCAGACAAGTTGATAAAGGGGATTTTATGATCAAGGTGCTTGTGGCTCATAAAGAAAGTGATTTTATTTGGAATTTTATTAATGTCTACGGTGCTGCCCAAAATGATTACAAACAAATTTTTTTAACTGAGCTGGCTTCCTTCTGTTCTAATTGCAAATATCCTATGTTGATAGGAGGTGATTTCAACATTTTAAGAAAAGAATCTGATAAAAACAAACCTGGAGGTACGAATTGCTGGAGTTCTCTGTTTAATTCCATCATTGATGTTAATAGTTTGATTGAGCTTGATTTGAGTGGTAGAATGTATACTTGGTCTAATAATAGAGAGCCTCCCACTTTTGAAAAATTGGATAGATTTCTGGCAAGCCCAGAATGGGTCCTTCAATTCAAAAATGTGGTGGTAACTGGTCTTGATAGAACTTTATCTGATCATGTTCCTCTTTATCTTAAAACTGATTCTAATGTGTCTCCTAAGAGAGACTTCAGATATGAGTTGTGCTGGAAATTTCGACCGGATTTCAAAGAGATTGTTTGGAAAAGTTGGTCCCTACCGGTTAGAAGTCGTTCTAATATTGATATTTGGAAAGAAAAAATTAAAAGACTGAAAAAAAAACTTTGAAAGGTTGGAATATTAATGTTGAAGGCAAATATTCTAAACTTAAAAAAGAGTTAAGCCAAAAAATTGATCTCATTGACAAAAAAGTGAAAGTATTGGTATTTCTCATGAGGAAAGACTTGAAAAATTAGATTTGGAGTGGAACTTAAAGAATTTGATGATGGAAGATTGCTGCAAAAGAAAGCAGATGGCTAGAGAAAAATTTATTAATGATGAGGATGAAAACTCCAGGTATTTTCATCTTATTGCCAAAGGAAAAAAAGAAGAGTTAGAATTCTGTCCTTAGTTCATGAGGAAAATAATGTTAATACTGATGTTAATATCAACAAAGTGGTTACTGATTTTTACAAAGATCTTTTTGGTCCTTCTCCTGTGTCGAGCATTAATATGTCTAATTTTCATATGAATATGCTTAGTGAGGAGGATCATATTCTGCTCACTGCTCCTTTTACTATTGATGAAATTAAATTGGTTGTGTTTAGTTTAAACCATAATAGTGCCCCGGGCCCTGATGGTATTCCTGCTGAATTTTTCAAGATTTCTGGGAGATCATCCATAATGATTTGTGGAACTTATTCAAAGATTTTTATGATGGGGTTCTTGACATTAAAAGACTTAACTTTGGTCTTGTTACTTTGATTCCTAAAATTGATAATCCTATGGATATGAGGAATTTTAGACCGATCTGTCTTTTAAATGTCTGTTATAAAATCATTACTAAAGTTCTGACGAATAGACTTGCGTCTTGTATCACTACTGTGATTAGTTCTAATCAATATGGTTTCATTAAAGGGAGATATATCATGGATGGTGTGGTTTCTTTGAATGAAATTCTTCATGAAGTGAAAAAAAGAAAGCACAGTGGAGTAATTCTTAAAATTGATTTTGAAAAAGCTTATGATAAAGTTAACTGGCAATTCTTGTATTGTATGATGCAAAAAAAAGGGTTTTGGTGACATTTGGAGTGATTGAGTTATGAAGACTGTCAGAGGTGGTAAAGTGGCTATCAGGACAAATGATTTAATTGGTCCTTATTTTGCAACTCATAAAGGTGTACGTCAGGGTGATCCATTTTCACCCCTGTTGTTTAATCTGGTGGCAGATGGTTTGGCTAGCATCATCCATCAAGCTCAGGAAAAAGGTCTGATTTGTGGTTTGATTCCTCACATCATTCCAAATGGCTGTTGTTGTTTACAATATGCTGATGATACTATTTTCATGATTCAAGATTGTTTAGAAGGAGCGAGAAATCTTAAATTCATTCTTTGTCTCTTTGAACATATGTCTGGGCTGAAAATTAATTTTCACAAAAGTGAATTTTTTTGCTTGGGTGATGCTAAAGAATTCACTGATTTATATGCTGACATTTTCACTTGTCCTGTTGGTAGCCTTCCAATGAAATACCTTGGTGTGCCAATTGACAATAAGAAGATTAGTAAATCTCTTTGGTGTCCTATGTTGGAAAAAATGGACAAAAGGCTGGCTGGTTGGAAAGGGAGGTTCTTGAGTCTGGGAGGCAGATTGACCCTTTTGAACAATTCTCTTTCTAATGTACCTCTGTACATGTTATCGATTTATCCGGCTCCTAAATTGGTTATTAGAAAGTTGGATTTATTCAGAAAAAGTCTCCTTTGGCAAGGTGGTTCCCAGGCAAAAAGATGCATTTGGTTAATTGGCAGACAATTTGCTCCTCCAAAAGCTTAGGTGGTTTAGGTGTGTTGAATTTGGGTTCTATGAATGATGCGCTGCTATCCAAATGGCTTTGGAATTTGGAAAACACTAATGGTTTATGGCAGAGAATAATTGCTGAAAAATATATTAAGGGAAAACCCCTTATTTCTGTTAATCAAAGACAGACTGACTCTCATTTTTGGAAAAAAACTCTTAAAGCTCAGGGAGAGTTTCTTTAAACATTGTAAGATGGCAGTTGGTAATGGTTGTCGTACTAGTTTTTGGAAAAATTTCTGGATTGGTGATGGGCCTCTGGCTTTGAGGTTTCCCATTCTGTTTGATTTAACTTCAGACAAAGACATTTCGGTGTTTAAAGTTTTGTCTTCGGATTTTGAGGCTCTTTCTTTCAGAAGAAGAATGACTGGCAACCTTCAGGGGCTTTTTGATGAGTTAGTGGCTTTATGTTCTGATTTTAGTTTGTCAAGCCATGAAGATAAACCTATTTGGAGATTGGGCAATAAAGGGTTCACTGTCAATTCTTTGGATCAGATCAAAGTTCCTTACAGATTTCTATGGAAATCTAAATTGCCACAAAAAATTAAAGTTTTCTGTGGCTGGTGATTAGAAACAAAATCCTTACAAAAAACAATCTGAAAAAAAGAAATTGGAAAGGTTCTGATGATTGTTGCTTCTGTGGTGGCATGGAGTCAATTGATCATTTATTTTTTAAATGCTCTGTTGCCAGATTTGTCTGGAGAGTGGTTCAAATTGCCCTTAATTTGGATTACATTCCAAAAAATATTGATGAAGTTTGTGATAGCTGGATGAAAAATCCTAAAAACAAAATGTCCAATCTTCTGATTTTTGGCTGTGGGGCTTTGTTTTGGGCTATTTGGAGAACCAGAAATGATTGGTTTTTTGGTGAAAAAAGTTTAATTGATCCTGCTAACATATTATTTCTTTGTTGCTTTTGGTTGGATTCTTGGGCCATTCGACAGAAAGAGAAGGAAAAAAAGATGGTGGTCCAAGGAAGCCAACTCATCCGAAAGATAATAAGTGAAGCGATGAGCAGGACGTTCGGGTGGTGCCCGAGGGATCGACGTATTTCTGGCTAAAGTCTTCGTTTTGGCTCAGGCGTCTGCCGTTGTCGATCAGTGCAACTCAAAAGTTCTTTTGGATATAAAAAACTATGTTGGTTGGTCTGTTAGAAACTGAAGTTTATTTTGCTGGACTGATCCTTTTGGGTTTGCTCTCTGTAAATAAGCTTAGCTTAAAAACTGTGGGGCTGTTAGGTCGGAGATTAGTGACGTATAACTTCTGCTCTTCTCGTTCTGATGGTTGAAGTTAGTTCCACTAGTTTTCTACTTTTGGTGATGGGAAGTTTCTCATCGTTCTGGCTTGTAATGAACTGTTACCTATTTCTTAATGAAATAGGGGGCTATGCCCCTTCGTCAAAAAAAAATATCGCTCCTGGACGGATCAGTAACAACAGCGGTTAAATCGATCAACGCTCCGAGGAACCGATACATACTTCCCGTTTGAGTCCGCCCCCCCCCCCCCCCCCCCCCCAAACACAGACACAATTGCATCTCGCAGTAAGCCAGGAACTCACACTCCCACTGTTTTTAACGAAAAACTAGTAAGTTACTCGCACCCTGTGCGAATCGTCGATCGATACGTCTAAACAGCTAAAAAATGACTATTTTAGATATACAGAAGTAACAGTTTACACAGCTAAATTTTTTAACACGGTGCCCAACGGGAAACCTGATCTGATCTTTCATGTTTTCGACCTTACACGAGCACAATTTTTATATCTTATAGGGTGCCCAACTGAGATAAATGAGCACAAATTTTATCTGATTAAACATCAGGAGGTGTACCATGGGAGGAAAAAATTGTTAGACGTCGTTGGATATATTTATTATATCTTTTGCCTGCTATTGGGTTTCCGTTTAGTGCAGCAAAAGGAGAAATGACCTAGAAGCTGACCTCCTGACGACTGAAGAAATACCCGAAAATTTTCTCAGGCAAAGATCCTAGCTGACTCGGCGGATGAAGATAGACGGATCTATTCTCGCGGACCGTGCTAACCGTCGAGGCAGTGGCGTTCCGGCTGGTGCTGTCGTCCGAGGACGCCGATGATTTATCCCCGCACGAGCTCGTGCCCATCTCATGATAGTCCTCAGTCACCACGGTCTCCGGTGGCCGCGCCACCACCCCGTTTCTGTCCCCGGCACACAGGTACGACAGGTACTGCATAACGGCGTCGTTCTGCTCCCGTGAACTCGATCCTCGAGTGGTCAACAATCATGGGCGCGGGGCCGAGGATGACCACCTCCAACGCGATGGACAGCTCGTCGCCGCGGGGGAACCGCAACGGAGCAAGAGCGAGAGGCACAAGGTGCCCGCGGGCGACGAAGATGCATATTTTTTCCTGCTGCTCGTCTGGAAGGTTCTCTTGGCCAAGCACATGGCATATTTATCTGGAGGTCGTTCGTCTTCGTATGATGCCTTTCTGACCATTGAACCAGGATCGTGCGGCTACAATGAAATGCGATGACGTGGACGCATCTGGATCCCGCGTTTCTTCCATCTTTAATATATAGAAAAGAAATATGCCGATTAGATCATGTAAAACATCATTTAATATGAGGTCTCTTAAAGGAAAACATATCAGATGCAAACCATGTTTCGGCGCAAACCCCGTACAAATGTACTAAAAAAGTTACAAAAAGTTCTGAAAAAACCCTGAATATACATATGAGCTTACCTCATTAATATACAAAATTTAATGGTCAAATTCATCTTACTCTAACAATTACAAAAAGACAAAATTTCTGACAAACATTAATAGTTCAAATGCGCCAAAATTTGTCTTTTTAACTGCTAGAGTAAGATGAATTTGACCATAATTTTTTGTGTATAAATGAGGTAAGCTTAAATGTACATTCATGTTTTTTCAGAATTTTTTGAAACTTTTTTTAGTAGGTTTGCACCAAAACGTGGTTTGCATTCGATATGTTCCCCTCTTAAATTGTCTCTAGAAGGTTAATTAAAAAAAATACAAGAGACATACTCTTCACGAATAGACCATCTCTACACGACACTCTATACATAATGTCTTTTAATTGCATTTATGGTCTATGGGATCATGATTGTACCACTTAGTCTCTTACATGTTTTTTATACTTAGAAAATCGAACCATCGTATCAGCGTTGTACTTGCCCTTATATTGATAAAGATAAAGGCTCAAAATAGGTTAACAACAACCTTTAAAAAGGATTACAACAAAAATAACTCGTACAACAAAAGCTACGCCAACCGTACAAACAACAACAATACCCAAACAACAGGAGCGCACGACAACGTTAGCAACACGAGCATGCAAAAAACACACAGCACAACAAAGACAAATTCTAATAAAAAGAAAAGAAACCTCGGCCACAAAGTCCCAAAAAGCACGACATTTTAAACTCAAAAGCTTCTTGATGAGGTCTGATTGCAACAACTCCTTTAGATGATTTGTGCAGGCTTGAATTGAACTCACCTTGGGCTTCTCGTCAATCCTAATCCCTAGATCTTTAAACACACCATGTTGTGCAAGACAGACACTTCGATGAAGCAACAAACTTTTATATGACTTACACCGTGCCTAACTGTCGTAGTCGATGCTGAGGGGGAACTAAAGGAGGGCATGCAAGTTCATCATCATCTTTAGCTCTGGTGAACGAGTGTGCTCATAATTGAGACCAATGGTAAACAAAGAAGCAGGATAAGAGCAGCACCAGAACTACCCAAAGTTTGTATGAATAGGTAGGTTATGAGCAAGTAAGAACCTTCAAATCAAGTACTGGTTCATAAGGGTGCAAGTCCAATTGCCTTAGTCAAGAAGAGCAATTAATCGTGCCTAGGGCAAATACCACAATCAAAAACAAAGAATCAAACATAATTGCATATGCCAATGTACTTAGAGCACATCTAACTTCATTGTTTTTAATAAACATTGGCATAGTCGTATAGATATGTGCTCAGTTTGTAGTTTATCAATTTTATTTTTAATCATAGGTAAAGTTGATGCGGAACTCAAAATACCAACTCAAGTAAAAGTTTTTCTTTTGGCTACTTATACAAGATAGACTAAATACCAGAGCCATGCTTAGAATAAGAAATATTGAACTAGACTCACACATGTGAAAATTGTATACCGTTGAAAGATGAAGCCTTGTCTCGTCATTTTTAAGTTCAGCATTCCGAGAAGATAGTGACACAAGATTGGACTCACATCGCGATTTACCTCTAATCTGTACATAGCAATCCAACATTTGAGACGACAGCTAATAATGCCTTAGAACATGGAAGTCATAATAACAATCACATGATGCATCTGGAAATGTAGAAACAGTTGGATCTTTGAAAACACCCCCTACAATATCAAATTGTAAGGACTTGTTCAAAAAGAGATGCTTCTCATCTATTATAGACCGAAGCACACAATGTCTGCCTTCATTAGACTTTGGTTATGAAACTTGTAAAACTCCTCCTCTCTTAATTCCTTATGTAAAACTCCTCCTTCCCTGTACCCTAGGTAACTTGTACATATTTCCCTCTAATAAATATTGTAGGGACCCCTACAATGATATTTATAAGAAAATGTCGGGCATGGGGTCAATGCACAAGAGGGTTTCAACGTCGAGAAGGGAGAAAAATCGGGAAAAAACCCCTAGGATATAGGACGAGAGGGCCTAAAGTAGAGCCTATGGGTGTGAAGTGGAGATGCTTATCTTAATGGTCTTGGATGGTTGTCAAATTTTTAGATAGTAGATGGAGTTGTCTCTCTTACTCTATGTTAAATCAGGTTGAAAGACCTTAATTTGGTCTTTGTATTTGAGTGGTAATTTAGGTAGGCTAACATGTGTTAGATTTGAGATGCACACGTTTTAGTCCACACACACACACTAGTGTGAGCAATATATATAACTATGGTAGATATATGGCTTAGACATGTTGATAATGCTCGACTAGTGTGATAGATAAGCTCATTGCATATGATACATGGCATGATGTCATATGACAGAGAAGACCCAGAGACATGATTTGGCTACGATCGGTAGGGTTACGAGAGTGAAGGGCAATCTAGAGGTTTGAGGGTGACGAAGCATGAATAGAGAGCTCGACGCTAGTGGACCAAGGCAACAGTAAAGAGCAAGCGAATTTACGATTGACTCAAGGGAGAAAAATATGATATAAGACAATGTGTTTTGGGTATGAAAGAGTAGCAAACATCACATGTGGCTAAACGTGTGAGCTTCGAAACCTGAATTGTACGATCGGCAGGTCTCAGTTGACTCGAGATGACGTCCGTTACAAATTCTGGGAGTGGACGCCACCGTGACGGTCGCACCGTTCATCTATTTCTTGGGGCCAAACTTCTATGGAATCCTATATGTAATTACACTTTTACTACTCTCTCTTATATGTAGTGCATGCCTTCTCTCGATCGAGGTTTTTTTAGACGTCACTCTTGAACTAAACCTTCATATTCCTGTTATTGTCTAAGCTTCGCTTCTCAGCATCTTTAGCGATACTGTTTCCAAATCTCCACCGACTAGACAAAGCATCCTATCGAAGCCGACTAGCAGGGTTAACTTGGAGTCTTTCAAAACATGTCAATCTCTCTATACTAAAAAAAATATAAATAACAACTGGTAAAAACTGTTTTTATCATCTGGAACTTTCGATCAGAAACCTTCTACCTTCTGATGCTTATAAAACTGTTTCACGCTACCAAAGCATGTCTTTCAGATTCTGTGCCAAGCAGGAGAGTGAACCAAATCGAAAACGGAATCTTTGTTCTTTGTTTTTATGGTGGGTGGTACACATGCTCATCTGTTCAAGTCCTTGTCAGTCACCTCGCTGCAGGTGCACATCATTTGTAGGTGGCTCGCGCAAGTCGCTGCAGGTGCATCCAACAATGACACGAACGCCGTGGCGGTAACCGCCAAAATATCTCACAACCTCCCAGCCCCACCCACGTCCCCTTCCTGCCGGCTTCGGCCTGTACCGTAGCGGCGGCAACCGCCGGCCGAGCAGATTCTGCACCCGGAGAGGCTGTGCAGTGGCCAGTGGGTGGCCAGTGTCTCGCTAAACGCCCCGCGACCGCGATTTAATAGTCACAGAATTCACTGTTCGCTTTAGCACGTGCGAGCATCAATGCAAA
This sequence comes from Zea luxurians, assembly GCA_029449295.1. NCBI lineage: Eukaryota > Viridiplantae > Streptophyta > Magnoliopsida > Poales > Poaceae > Zea > Zea luxurians. The sequence continues at coordinate 32,777,502 of JAOPSE010000016.1, read as the reverse complement.
AGCGTGCGTCCACACTTCGTGGTGGGTGGTAGCCTGGGCCCTGGTGCCTGGTGTAGACGAAGACGGCCACGGCGACCCGTTGCCGTTGCACGCCGACGCCGCATTGACTTTTGAGCCACCAAGTCTCGAGCGATGCGCCACACTGCCCGCTGCCACTGACCACTGATTAGCTTCGCCTCGCTATACATATCCGGCGGGCGGCGGCTCGACAGGAGCACCTAGCAGCCAGCAGCGGACAAGGGCAGGGGCATGGCGGAGACGGCGATCACGACGGTGTTGGCCAAGGTGGCGGAGCTGGTGGCGTGGGAGGCGGCTGTGCTGCTGGAGGTGGGCGACGACGTGCGCCTCCTCCGGGACAAGCTCGAGTGGCTCCACACCTTCATCCGCGACGCCGACCGCCGCCGCCGCCGCCGCGACGACGAGTTCGTCGCCGTCTGGGTGCGCCAGACCCGCGACGTCGCCTTCGAGGCCGAGGACGCGCTGGACGACTTCCTCCACCGCGCCGGGCGGAGGAAGGCCGCGCTGGGCTCCCGGTGCGCGCTCGGGTGCTGGTGGCCCGGCGGGTGCGCCGGCCAGGTCGCGCTCCGCCACGACCTCTCGGGGCGTATCCGCCAGATCAGGAAGCGGCTCGATAAGATCTCCGAGAACCGCGCCGACTACAACATCGAGCACACGCCCGCGCCGGCCTGGGCCGCTTGCTCCTCCTCCGCCACCACCCTCGCTGCCTGGTACGAAGCAGTCAGTGCTTGCGATCGATTTCTTCCCGCAAATCTGTGTCTGTGTCCATGTGGATGTGGTGTTGCTGTCCTCCTCGTTTCATTCGGCGGCCAAGATTCGTGTGAATTTTCAAACTGCTGTGCTAGAGGAATTTTGATCAATTCGACCGGATTTCCGTGCAGGGACGATCTAGAGGAGTACACGGTCGGCCTGGACAAGTACAGCGACATGCTTAAGGAGCAGCTCCTCGACGACTCCGTCCCCGCGCGCGCGCTCGTGGCCATCGCCGGCGAGAGCAGCATTGGAAAGACGACACTCGCGCGGAAGGTGTACCAGAGCCTCGAGGTCCGCAACCACTTCGAGATCCGCACGTGGACGGTGCTCCCGCACAAGTGCCGCGCCGCCGACGTTCTCCGCGACATCCACGAGCAGATGACCTCCCAGCTGCGGCGGACCCCGTCCGCGTCCAACTCCAAGCAGGCCGTGGAAGACGCCTGCGATGACAAAGCCTTCGGGCCGGGAAAGGACATCAGCAACCAGCTGTACAGGAGCATGACGGGGAGGCGGTACCTCGTGGTCATCGACGGCAGCTTTGCCGTCACGGACTGGAACAGCCTACGAACTTCCCTCCCCGACGAGGGCAACGGCAGCAGGGTGCTTCTGATCACGGACTTGGAAGGCCTGGAGGTGGTCGGCCACGCTCAGGCTGGCCACACGTACGACCCGATCGAGCTGACCCGGCTGAGCCCGGAGAGCACGTACGAGGTGTTCCGGCGCCGGGTGTTCGGCGCCCGCGGCGACTGCCCCGGCCGGTACAAGTCGAGGTACTACCAAGACGTGTTCCGGATCACGCGCGGCCTGCCGCTGTCGATCGTCGTCCTCGCCGGTATCCTGCGGTCCAAGGAGCTGCCGGCAGAGTGGGACGAGGTGATGGCGCAGCTGGCCCCGCCGGCGCGCGAGCAGCAAAGGGGCGGCAGCGGCGGCAGCAGCTGGCCCCGTATCATGTCGCGGGCCTTCGACGACCTACCGCACCACCTCAAGTCGTGCTTCCTCTACCTGGCGGCGATGCGGGAGAGCACCCCGGTGGACGCGCAGCGCCTGGTGCGCCTGTGGGTGGCCGAGGGATTCGTGCGCCCGCGCCGCGGGAGCACCATGGAGGAGGTCGGGCAGGGGTACCTCAAGGAGCTCATCTCCCGGTGCATGGTGCAGCTGGTGGACAAGGACGACTTCGGCGCCGTGCTGACGGTGGTGGTGCACGACCGGCTGCACGCATTCGCGCAGGACGAGGCACAGGAGGCCAGCTTCATCGAGAGCCACGACAGCACAGACGTGCTCGCGCCGGCCACCGTGCGCCGCCTCGCCGTCCTCAACTCCACCACGGACAGGTACGTCCAGCTCAGCAACGCGCTCCCCAAGCTGCGCTCCATCATCTGCGACTTGGTGGAGGGTCGCCGAGTCAGGTCCAGCAACTTCATCCGCACCAGCGACCTGAGCTTCCTCCATGCTTCCAAGTTCCTCCGTGTCATCGACATCCAGGGACTCGAGCTCAATAGGCTCCCAAACGAGATCGGCTCCATGATCCACTTGAGGTACTGATCGATTCCGAAACACTGGAGCTGCAGAGGTGAGAATAGAGGCTAGATTAATGTCTGGTCATGCATTTTTCGTATGAGCAGGTACCTGGGTCTCCGCTGCGGCCACCTGGAGAAGCTCCCGAGCACCATTGGCAACCTTGTCAACCTGCAGTCGCTCATCCTCGGCGGCCGCCACGTTCTGGAGGTGCCCGCCGCGTTCTGGAGGATCGCCACGCTGCGGCACGTCGTCGCGCGGTTCGCTCTGCCGAGCAGGGCCCTGGGCAACCTGCACAGCCTCCAGACGCTACATGGCGTGCAGCCCCGCGGGTGGGGCGGCGACTACAACCCGCTGGGGAAGGCCGCCAACCTCCGGTCGCTAGAGCTGGGCGAGCTGACCTCCGAGCACGCCGATGCGCTCGAGGCCGCGTTGGAGAACCTCGACCTCCTGGAGCACCTGGCGCTGCGGGGCGACCCGCTGCCGTCGAGCGTGTTCAGCGTCCCGAGCCTCCGCCGGCTGCAGAGCCTGAGGCTGATGGGCGCCATGGATGCGCCGGAGGGGCCCAGCTGCGCGGAGGACGTCCGGTACATCCGGCCGAACCTGACCAGGCTATCGATGTGGAATACCGAGGTGGGGCAGAAGTTCGTGGACATGCTGGCCGAGCTGCCGAGCCTGGCCGAGCTGACGATGATGTACGACTCATACGACGGCGATCGGCTAGCGTTCGTGGAGACTGGGTTCCCGAGCCTGCAGAAGCTAAAGCTCGGTCTACCGGAGCTGAAGGAGTGGACGGTGACCCCGGGGTCCATGCCGGGGCTCGGCACGCTGACGCTGTGCCGGTGCGCCAAGATGCAGATGCTCCCGGAGGCGCTCGCCGGGATGAGGGAGCTGGAGGAGGTGGTGCTGTACAGCATGCCCGACATCGTGAGCAGGATCAAGGAGGACGAAGGCCAGGATTACCACAAAGTCAAGCACGTACCCGTCATCCAGACTATATACTGATCATCCCCATCTGGTGAATGGTGATTGACCCGTTGTCAGCACTGGCTGCTTCAACTCATGAGCGACTATGGTATGATGAGGCCTGGACATTGCAATCTCTACTTTATAAAGAACCCGCTTCCACGGTTCCATGTTACCTTTCTCTTCCTTCCCGCTTTATACAAAAGGAAAGTAAAATTTATGAACAAGTGAAGGTTAGAATATTAGTTGTTAGTTTCACGTTTACACCTAACCAATAAAATGCACATGTTTTTATGTTTTATTAAAACAAAATCTATATATCTATATATATATAGTATTGCATGAGCATCTGACTAGTTCTTGTGATAATATCATTATTTTCCTCCGGACATATCTCGCTTGCTAGTCGACCCGTTCGAATTGTCGTTGAGTGAATTTGGTTGTGTGATGGATGCGACAAACTCCTTGCCGAATAACGCACCCTGTGATGCGCGTTGTGCCTCACGTGCAACCTACCGGCACGGGTATCCAAAGCTAATATGAATATTTCATCCAATAATTTTCGGCTAACGTGTTTTATGAAAAACACCTTCCATACCCTCCACTCCCAACTACATATTTGCGAAAAACCTTTCCCATGCCTGTCTCCGTCTCCGCAGCCTACCATGTGTTAAACATATATGCCTTATATACTGTAGTAGATTATTTTGTACACTAATTTAACACATATGCTATATCTCTTGTAGGTTTTGGTTCATGCCAAACTCCGAAAAAAACAATGTGAACTTTGTGTTGTGGACCAATTGGTGAATCCGAGTGGCAGAGTGAGCGATGTGTTTGGGCTTTATATTTTCATGTGATGATGTACTTATTAGAAGTGACCAACATATGTTTGGACTTGTATGCTTGCAAGACTTTTATGTTTGGACATATATATTTTTAAATTTGAACTCGTTGTTAGTGTTTGATTTCTACATGTAAATCGTTGTTATGTCTGTTATGGACTTATTGGTTTCAACTTGTTGGTTTATGCCTATTCTGAAGGCTTTCCATATGGGGAACGAGTCAAAATAGACATTACATTTTTTTAAAAAAATAATTAAGTATGTGGGTTAACTGATGAACTTAAGCCACATATGATAAGTATGTTGGTTAACCTACATATTTACTGCCCACATGGCGCATCTAGCCTACTCGGGTCATGTGTCGTGATGTTCGAAAGTTAAGTATGTCAGTGGGACCTAGTCGACGTATTTAGTGGCCACGTGCACATTAAGTGAAAGGGAAATTGCTTTAATCATTTACTCTAATTGATTTTGGTGCTTAATGACCATCACAACCTTCTGTACTTACTAGTTTGCCTAGACTTTATTCACAGGTGCATAAGTCTACTCAACTCAATTCTAAGCTAAAAACAACTCAAAACCAACTACACATGGGTAAAACTTGGAAAAGTAAAGAATGCCTAGTTTCATACCTCGGATAAGTTGCATACACCCATAGGAACCTGTTTAACACATCTAAGATGTTTGTAAAGCTCATGTTTACAAAAACACACTTTTAGAGCAAGTTTGAGCTAAAACAAGTTTCTAAGTTAGAGAGAGCAAAAAGTTCAAAAAACATGACTTAGACTAGTTGGATTGTCACCACATATGTTTGTCTAAGTCTTAAGAACACCCTCAAAGATAGCCAAAAGGATCTGAAGAAGATTTGAAGAAAGGAAGGAAAACTAGTCTACTGACTAGCACACCTGGGGCTCACTGGATTGTCCGGTGGCACACCGAACCATCCGGTCAGAGGACTAAAACTCAACTAGAGACAACCCGGTTTCTGGTGGCACATCAGATAGGTACTATTCACTATTCGGTGGCACACCGGACCGTCTGATATGAATTATAGTGAACATGCTATCTTTGGGAAAATCGGTCTGGCGCACCGAACGTCTGCTGGCACATCAGACCATCTGATAGGGGACCAATGGTTATCTGTAAATTCTGAATGGTCACCTGCATGCATACTGGTCACTGTTCGGTGGTGCACCGAACATATATTGTTCACGGTCCGGTGCACCACCCGACCATGCGGGGTTTTTTACAGTTTTTCTCCAACGTCTCTTTTGGCTGTTGGGGGCTATAAATACTCCCAACTAGCTCATTTAAGATACAAGACCCTTCCCAACCTTCCAAACATTAAGTGCAACATCTCCATGCATTCAAATCCATTCCCGCGTCACATTTGATCGATTTGTATTTGAGAGACATATCGGCTAGCGCATTTGAGTGTTGTAAGGTCTTGTGGTCATTTGAGCTTTGATTGTTACTCTCTCTATCATTCTCATGATTGTAAAGTGAGACAAGAGGATCCGATTCTTTGTGTGGAGGCCCTTGCAGGACTTGGTGTCCCCGAGATAGTGAAGCAAGCATAACCGGTCTCCACGACCGTTTGAGAGAGGAAAAGGGATGAAAGAGACTCATCCTTTGTGGACTCGTCAATGAGGCATACACTCTTTGGAGTGGAACCTCAGGAAACAAATCGTTGTGTCTTTGCGTTGGTCACTCTTTGATATTTGCTTCTTCCTCCCCCAAATCTCTCATTAGTTGTCTTGCTTGCTATTGATTTTGAGTTGGCTCCCAAAGTTATCCGTGTTGATTGAGCAACTCGTGGCAATAAGAACTATCTCCCACACTCTGATTACATTAAATCTCGTTCTAACACTAACCTCGGGTGAATATTGTGTTCAAATATTATAATTCTTAGGTTTCGCCTATTCACTCCCCTCTAGACGACTTTCAATTGGTATCACAGTCTGACACTTAACTAGAGTCTAACAACTCAAAGTGATGTCAAGGTGAACACACCAAGAACGAGAAGACGCCCACCAAGGAAAAGCCCGAGCCTTCAAAAAAGAAGCCCGAAGGTAAGACGTCGTCAAGGGAGATCAAGATATATTGCGACAAGCAAAAAGAGCGGGAAGAAGAATCCACCGGCTCCACCAAGTCACACAAGAATAAGGATGGCAAGAGGAAAAAGAAAATGAAGAAGGTCGTCATCTACGAAACTGACTCATCGGCTTCAACATCCGATGTCAAGTCAACATCCTCCAAGCCAAGAATGCAAGAAGTATAATGAAATTCCTCTTTGTTATCCTTGCATTTCTAAACATACTCCATTACTTACGATTCCATTAGGAAAACCACCTTATTTTGATGGTAAAGACTATTCTGTGTGGAGTGATAAAATGAAACATCATCTGACCTCATTCCACGAGAGCATATGGGATATTATTGAATATGGAACATAGGTACCACAGGAGGGAAACAAGGACTACAACTCTAATGTGGCCACCATAATTAGGCACTTCAACTCCCAAACCACCACTATACTCCTTACTTCCTTGAATAGGGTGGAGTATAACAAGGTGCAAGTATTGAAGAGTCCTCAAGATGGCGCACGAAGGTGACAAGGTCACTAAAACCAGCAAGCTAGAGATGACCAAGGGAGAACTCGTTCAGTTCATCCTCAATATAGGAGAGGCGCCACAAGCCATGTACAACCGGCTCAAGGTGATGGTGAACCAAGTCCGCAACCTTGGGAGCACCAAGTGGAATGACCATGAGATGATCAAACTCGTTCTAAGGTCACTTTTCTTTTATTACCCTACTTGTCGGTGTTCCAAACCTCACTTCGACAAGTAAATTTACCGTGTGCATTTTGGGCTCCTAAGGGCGTGCGTGGTGGGTGTAAGGGTTGTACTAGTTTGAGCAGAACTTCCCTACTTCCAGTCATTGGTGGCTTGCTCTACTAGCACCTTTGATGATCAAAACTCGTAGTAGGGGTTACAAGTGGCCAAGTGGGCGAGAGAGGGAGGAGAGGCTCCCAAGTACCTTTTTTGGGGTGGAAGTGGAGCTTAGAAGCTACATGGTGGAGTCCTAGCTAAGTCTTGGCTCGGCGGTAGGGCTTTAGTCTCCTGGTACTCATCGATGCTCCTCCTCCTCCTGTTCGTCCTTGTGGGTGCGTGTCCGAGTGAGCTCAACCCCATCTAAAGGCATCTGAGGTCGTCTAGTTGCCTTCTGAAGCGTCCTAGACCCGTCCCCTTGCTTGGAGGCCACTCCTCCCTTTATAGTCCGGTAGAGGGGTCAGCTAGCGGTGGCTTCCTTGGGAAGGAGCCGTAAGATGAGGGTAAAACCAGCGTTCTACTCGTAGTAAAGCCACACGTACTCGTGGGGCTCGGGGTTACCTGGTTGTCTCGTATTTATCGTAGCAAAAGGCGCGGGGCTGCGAGGGCCCCAAGCACAATCATTTTGGCTAAGCGACCCCTGTCTTCTGTAGCCTAGGGCTCGGCACGGTCAATCGTGTAGCACCCTATCGGAGAGGGAATTCTCCAGCCGGGTGGCGGAGTGCACCCGCCCTAAATCCTAAGATGAGGAGGGGGCTTAAGCGTTTTGCCTGTTGGTAGATGAACCATGAACTCAGGAGCACGCGAGGATTTAGAGTGGTTCGGGCCGCCAGAGCGTAATACCTTACTCCACTGTGTGTTGGATTGATGTGGAAGCTTGAGAGCTGAGAGTCTAAGTCCCAGTTCAGTCTGTGTGTCCCTCTTTTTCTTTCTCTCCTCGTGCAACGTTGCATGTCTCCCCTTTTATAGCTAAGGGGGGGCATGTACAAGGGTACTAAGCCCCGACATGTGGGCCAAGGAACATAACAGATGTAGTACTTGGAGCTACTAAAGTTCGCTGCTAGAGCAATCTTCTAGCGCCCTGACATCCGAGATCTGCATAGTATCGGCGTGCAAGGGAGGCTTCTTGTATAAGCGATGATGGACACAATGCACCCCACAGCACGGGCGCACTGTTTGACAATGGACTGGACAGGCACACCGTCTGTAGGATGGCCCTAGCGCCGCCTGCCAGCGGAGTGGACAGGTTGCATTAAATGCTGAGAGGGCACATCGCCTGTCAGCAGGGTGGGCAGGCGGCGCGTCCTCTCCACATTAAATGCAGAGACCGCGTGGCCCAGAGGCCTTACGTCAGGCTCCGCCCACTGGCTTACATCATGGGCAACAAGCCACGTGGCAGCACCGGGTCTCCACCTGAGCGAGGAGCGCAAGCGCACAGGACAAAGCCTAGACACGCGTTAGTACCGGACCCTCGCTTAGGCTAGAGTATCCCCTGTCGAGGGACCTCGTCATGGGTGGCCCCGACCTTACTCTAAGGGATCCGGACCCCATCCAAGGGACCCGGTACGCTACTTGGGAATCCCAGACCGTATTCGGGGGCCCGGGTTGTGCGTAAAGGGGTCCGGCGCATCCTCGTGGAGGTCCGGTCCAACTGATGTATCCTGGGATACATCACCTTCTCTGGTCACGTGGCACCCCTTGAGCCATCCACATGGCGGGGTCGGGTGCTGTTCACCGCGCGGCTAGAGATCGCCGCATGGGCACCGTGTCTTCATACTGTAGTAAGGGGTACCCCTGATTCAGGGTACCGACAGTGGCCCTCGGGCCTGCCTCAGGGGAGGATACGAGCCTGCAGGTGGGGCCAAAGTTTGATTGGCGACTGGCTCGCTGTTCCTGCGCGCCCATTGGTGCAATTACTGTTGGTCCGCCCTTGGTCAAGCCGACTGCCACGCCTGTCCCCGCGGCTGACTGACCCGTAACCTCCGCACTTAATGGCTTTGTTGGGCCACGCGCGGGTTGCCTCGAGACACTGCATTGGCTTTGAAAATTTAACTTCTCTGTCTTCTGCGATAGTCCCGAGGAGGCGGTACTGGTGCGAGCGGCGGTGCGACTTCTCTGTACGCAGGTACTGGCACGCCAAGTGCATGACATGTGGGCCTGGGCTCCCATGCCAAAGGTTGGACCACTGGTTGTGGCAAAAACGAGGGGGCACGCTACCGCGAGGCGGTAGCATGCTCCTTGTGCAGCGGTTCACCCTCTTGACCGTTGGTCGCAGCGAAGACGAAGGGGCGCACTGCCGCGGGTCGGTGGCATACTCCTTGTGCGGCGGTTCACCTTCTTCGTACTCAAAGGCTAGCGCACCAGCCGTATGACTCGTGGGGACCGGGCCCCCGTGTCATAGGATGGATACCCCGGTGTGCATCGGGGGAGACTTCTCATGGCGCTTTGAGGCGGGAGCGGGGGCATCTGCCTTTAAAGAGGGGTTCATCCCTCGAGTAGTAGCCATCATGCCTTGCTTCTCTCCCACTCGCGGCGTCCTTTTGCCTCTGAGCTCTCTGCGCTCCTTTGCCTTCAAGGTTTCTGCTTTGTGTCACCATAGTTTACCATGGCCTTGTAAGTTCATCTCAAGCATGCCTAGACTGAGTGGGTGCTCGACATGGTATACCGCCTGCTTGGATAAGATGCGTCGGCGTTCGGCGGAAGGGTTTGCGCCGGCGCCCTCCACCTCGGTGAACTTGCCGCTGGAGAGTTCGTGCCCTTTGTCCTCCCCAGCGGGTTGGTCCTACCGGTCTTGTCTTTCCTCTACTGGGGGTGCGCGGCCTTGTGGGAGTAGCGTTCCTCCACCGGTGCTTGGCTTTAAGGATGTTCATCAGCCTCGCGGTGGTGGAGAGCGAGCTGAGCCGCGGTTCTGCCTCCCACATGGGCTGGTGACCCGCCTCTTCCTCCAGCATTTGGAGGAAAAGGATTATCACCAGCCTTGTGAAGGAGGCGAACTTCGGCTGTGCGGTCCCAGCCAGACCGCAAGCACCGCCTTCCGCCATGCTCCTAGCTCCATGGCTTGGACAGTCTTGTCCTCACCCCCGTAGGAGGGCGAGGGTGAGGGCCTCTTTGCCATGGTGCACGTGCTGAGGTGGCCGCCGTTGCTGGCAAGTGGCCGGTGCAGAGGTGGTCGCCGCCGCTGGTGAGGCTCCTCGGTGCAGAGGTGGTCGCCTCTGCTAGCGAGCCGCTTGGTGCAGAGGTGGTTGCCTCCGTTGGCGAGCCACTTGGTGTAGAGGTGGTCGCCACCGTTGGTGAGGCTGCCCGGAGCTAGCTTCCAACGTGACCCTGCTGGTGCAGAGTAGTCCATTCCTACAGAGTAGAGATGGAGCTAGGACTCCGCTTGAAGGCGGATGTAATACTTTTGCTTTTTGTAAAGTACTTTTGAGTACTATTTATCAAGCAGTATTAACACTTATCTGTGTACCACTTGTCCCTGTTGTGTGTGGTGTAACCGATTCCTCCTTGGTACCTGGCCTCCCTGGGATGTAGGCTCGATTTGTCGAGGCTGCAGACCAACATACCTAAGAAAGAGTTGGCAATGGCCCCTAGGAGGTAGCCTCGATTGGGGCTTGGGCCCGCACACAGCTTCAGCTAGGGAGAATTAGTAGTACACCCACAGGACCCGCCATCTAACACTAGCCATCCTTTGATACATGCTCGGGACCTGCAGGGTCTAGTCTGGGAAGCCAAGTTGTGTGTCCGGCCCCCCTGGACTGTGGTTGTAGGTACTAGGACACCCGTCGCAGGGTGGTGGAGCGTGCAGGCCCACGGTATGGAACCAGGCTGAGCGGCTACACGGCTCCGGACCACCCCAGGGGACAAGTGTCCATTCTCTAGTTCCGGACCCCATGTTGCCGGACCCACAGGACTTATAGCTCCAAATGCTAGGGTACCCGTCACGGAGTGGTGGAGTGTGTAGGCTTTCGGGTACGGGACCAGGCTAAGCGGCCACACAGGCTCCAGACCACCCCATGGAACGGGCTCCCGCTCTTTAGAGCCAGCCCCCAGGCTGTCGGGCCCTCCTGCTTTCGCAGATAGGTCCTAAACTGCAAGCCTGGCTGTTCAATTCGAATGTCATCATGTCTGATGGGATGGGAACTGTTCGGGTGGGTTAGATAAAATAACATTCGGAAACTGCAAGGTAAGACCATGGAGCAGTAGGTTAAAACTATCATAGAGGCACATCTGAGGGGGTGAATCTTTTCTTTATAACCTGTCATGCATGGGTGCAGACCAACAGGCCAAACTTACGAGGGTGGACCTCACCGGGTTGGCGTACACGTATGCGCTACCTAGTTACAAAAGGGAGAAAAACTCGACCCCTCAGACTTGCTCCTATGGATAGAACTTACAGAGATGCTCCAGTGGTCAGGAAGAGGTACTCTTTCAGTCATAGCAAGATATTCACCCCCGGGTCAGCATATTCCCGTCACCTTGAAGGGTCCTTCCTAGCTGGGGGAGCGTTGCGAAGCCCTTCTAGGTTTGGTACTTGCCGTAGGACTAGGTTCCGACCCTGGGTTCCCATCTGCGTTTGATGACAGAGTCCTCGTCCTTGTGCTGTAGCTATTTCTGCGTGGACTTGTGAAAGTCGCCTAGAGGGGGGGGTGAATAGGCAAATCTGAAATTTTTAAAGTTTAAGCACAACTACAAGCCGGGGCTAGCGTTAGAAATATAATCGAGTCCGAAAGAGAGGGTGAAAACAAATCACAAGCGAATAAGAGCGGATGACATGGTGATTTGTTTTACCGAGGTTTGGTTGTTGCAAACCTACTCCCCATTGAGGTGGTCACAAAGACCGGGTCTCTTTCAACCCTTTCCCTCTCTCAAATGGTCACTTAGACTGAGTGAGCTTCCTTCCTTGATTTCCCAGGTCACTAAGACCCCGCAAGGACCACCACGCAATTGGTGTCTCTTGCTTCGCTTACAAGGCTTTGAGAATAAGAATGAGAGAAAGAAGAAAGGCCAACCAAGCAACAAGAACAACAAAAGAACACAAGTCGATCTTCTCATAAGTCCTAAAAACTAGGGTTGAATTGTGGACTTTGATTCGATCAGTGACTTTGATTTGTGTCTTGCAGATTTGTGTATTGCTCTTGTATTGAATGAGGAGTAGTGAATGCTTGGATGTCTTGAAGAGTGGTGGTTGGGGGGTATTTATAGCCCCAACCACCAAAATGGCCATTGGGGAACTCTGCTGTCGAAGGGCGCACCGGACAGTCCGGTGCGCCACCGGACATTGTCCGGTGCACCAGCCACGTCACCCAACCGTTAGGGTTCGACCGTTGGAGCTTCTAACATGTGGGCCACCGGACAATCCGGTGGTGCACCGGACAGACACTGTTCACTGTTCGGTGCGCCATCTGACGCCTGCTCTGACTCTGCGCGTGCAGTCGCGCACTATTCACTGTTCCTGTAGCTGTTGCAGACGACCGTTGGCGCAGGTAGCCGTTGCTCCGCATGGTACACCGGACAGTGAAAGGGAAATAGGCCTTAAACCTTTTCCTAAATGATTTTGGTGGTTGAAATACCCAACACAAATAATTGGACTAACTAGTTTGCTCTAGAGTATATGTTCTACAGGTGCCAAAGGTTCAACTCAAAACCAATACAAAGATTAAAAAGGGTTCAAAAAGAAAGGAGCAAAGGAAACCGAAGTGCTCCCTGGTCTGGCGCACCGGACTGTCCGGTGTGCCACCGGTTAGTGTCCGGTGCACCACCGGACAGTGTCTGGTGCACGAGGGAAGATCGACTTCAAACTCTTCACCTTCGGGTTTCCCAGGCGCAGCTCTGCTATAATTCACCGAACTGTCCGGTGAACCACCAGACTGTCCGGTGCGCCAGCGGAGCAACGGTCATCTGCGCGCAACGGTCGACTCTGACAGTGAAGAGTGCACCACAGTGAACGCGGCAGAAGTTAGAGAAGTTGGTCAGAGGGGACACCGGACTGTCCGGTGTCCCGCTGGACTGTCCGTTGCCGCATGAGGACAAAGCCTCCAACGGTCGACCAGCTCCAAGCCCTAACGACAGGATGACGTGGCGGCACACCGGACACTGTCCGGTGGTGCACCGGACACTATCCGGTGCGCCCATCGCCAGCAGCCTTCTCCAACGACTATAATTTGGTTGGTGGCTATAAATACCACCCCAACCGGCCACTTCAAAAAGTGGGAGCCCAAGCAACATTTCAAGTCATCTAGTTGACATATTCAAGCCCTCCCAACCACATATATTCATTGATCCATTCTATGCACAAGATTTAGACCACTACAACCCACACAAGTGCCACAAAAGCGAGAGCAAGCAAAAGAAAGCCTCTCGTGTGTTTTAGCTCTAGTGCCTTGTGAGATTCATTGAGAGATAGTGTGTACTATATCTTTGTGTTCATTTGCGTGTGGAGTTTTGACTCCCATTGAACTTCCTCCAAAGTTTTGGAGGCTTGTAAAGCTAGCAAGAGACACCAAAGAGTGTGGTGGTCCTTGCGGAGTCTTAAGTGATCCTTGAGAAGAAGAAGAGCTCGCCGGTCTTGTGTGATCGGTGGAGAGAGGGAAAGGGTTGAAAGAGACCTGTCCTTAGTGGACTCCTCAATGGGGACTAGGCCTTCGAGGGCCGAACCTCGGTAAAACAAATCACCCGTGTCTTGTGTGCTTATTGCTTGTGATTTGTTTGTTCTTTCCCTTTCTAAGTTTTTCTTGCAATATTCTTTGCTAATACTATTTGGTGTTGCTTTAAGTTAAATTCTCATTTAGTGAAGCAACACCTTGCAAGAAAGAACTCGTGTTATTGCTCTTCTTATCTAAGCCTTCTTGTTTTATTCTCATAGACTTATTAGTAGTATTGATTTATCAATTCCTCATTATTTGAACGCAATACTCTTTATAAGCAAAGGACTTAGTTTTCATACTCCGTTAATTGTGTATCTTGTTCTAACCACTAATCAAGGGATCTAGGTGGAGTGTAAAGTTTTAATTTTTCAGGTTTCACCTATCCACCCCCCTCTAGGCGACTTTCAATTGGTATCAAAGCTAGGCACTTCATATTGAGTCTAACTCGAAGTGATGGCTCGTAAAAGATCCCAAAAGAACAAGAAGACCAAGGAGAACAAGGAGGTAACTCTTGAGATATTACTTCCCGATTGTTCTAATTATGATTCATGGTCTACTAGGGTGATAAATGCCTTTAGGACCATAGATCCACAATTAGAACAAATCTTATACAAGAGTATTATACCTCCTAGTTATGATAAGAAAAATATTTCCATAGAAGATCAAGGATGTATACGCTTAAACTATCTAGCTTTTCACATGTCACACCCGGTTTTAGAAGGTAAACTGAATGCGAACCATGTACGTGCTAGGATCAGCAATTCACGTACACAGCAGTTACATAACATGGACATCATCACACAGTGCTCAAATAGTATTAAAAAGGGAAATAATAGTCGATTACATCATATGTCTGAGACATCCACATAGTCTTTACAATAAATCAAAGTGCGGAAAAGAAACGTAGATAAACGCGGCCTTCACAGGCAGTCGACTGGGGATTGCCGCTAACCCACACCTAGAACTCGTCGTAGTCTTGGAACTCCTGGAAATCTCCTTCCACGGCTTCATCTTCTCCTGAGCAGTGGTTGCAATGCGAACAACCTAGGGGGGGGGTTTGGTGTGTAGAGCAAGGGTGAGTACACATCAACATACTCTGCAAGTATCATGTTTGGCTGTAGTGGACTAGCTTTATGTGGGGGTAAGTCAAGCAGTTGCTTTTAGTTGGTCAGATTCGTTATTACTAGTAGAGAAAGCCAAGTTTTAGAGTTAACCCACGTTATTAACCCAAACGTACTCTTTCCAAATGGAAAGAATACCACTTACCATTACCATAGTCAATACCAGATACCATCGATCTCATTGCCACCTGCAAATCCAAACATCTCTGATCAAGTACCACTAATCACTGGAGCTCCCTTGGCCGCTCATAACCGTGAGCACAGCTGATATATCAGTTTTCAAACACTCTGCAGAGGTTGTGCACTTTACCCACAAGCTGTGATTCCCTTTCTGCCCGGAGATCATGACTCTCCATTGATCACTACCAAGGTGACCCAGCAGGATATCACTACGTAGCCTTTACAAAGATTCCTCGGGGCTGTAGCCGCCCGTTAGGTTTCCTAAATGTACCGCACTCCTCCCCAAGGGACAAATCAACCTTGGCAGAGCGAGCCGCATACACCGAGCCCCATTGACGGCACAACGGCTAAGCAAACTACACCCCTGTTCCTCTAATTATTCAGCTAAGGGCGTCCCACTCCACCCTCATGGTTGCACTGTTTTCCCGGGCGGTCATCCAACGAACAGGTCCTTACGGAGAGGCACTCGAGAAACCGCTCGAGCCCCCTTGAAGGTCACAAGTATAACATCATAATAAAAGAGGGGAAAACAGCGTATCATTGATAATTCTCATCATGTTCATTGATTAGAGTTGAGCAATAGCATAAGACTAAGCAATAATAATCCGACCCAAATAGGTAAACAAGGACATGGACAACAAAAGCTAGTCAATCCTTAGGTATAAATGTGTAATGCGGGAGGTGAATTAAAGAATGTATAGGACAGAGATAGGTCAGGGGACACTTGCCTCCACCAACCGACTCCTGCTCAGGGGCTTCTCCTGCGAGTTCTTCGGGTTCTCTGACCGGATCGTTCTCTATGCGAGCGCAAACATACATACATCCACATATTTAATACAAAAGAACAGTACACCATACAATAGAATGCAGTAAGTAAACAGACGTTCCACGCGGACTCGCAATTACAGTTAAGAGAGAAAGAGGAAAAGACAGTCGAGAAACGATCACGTTACATTATTATGAATTAAATCACTTGCTCAATTGAAAGGCATTAATGTAGACACTATGTTTAGCATAAAGTAAAGTCATGTTTCATGTCTAATCATTATAAGAAGATGAAGATAAATTAAAAGGATTGTCGTGCGGCGAGACACGCGACATAGAACTTTAAATTGAATTAAGGAAATCAACGACTCGTCGCGCGACTGAGCGCACAACGAGACACTTTGCATTAATTATAAAGAGACGTTAAGCTTCGCGCGACGAAACGCACGACGGCATACGTCAACTGGACTGAGTCTAAAGTGGAACGTCGCGTGAATACACGCGCGACGTTACACATTAAACAACCTAAAATTAAAATAGATCGTCGCGCGACAAAGCGCGTGACACAACACTTTAATGAATATAAACTAAAAGAATCGTCGCGCGACGAAGCGCGCGACGTAGCACATTAATAAACACAAATTTAAATTGAATCGTCGCGCGACGAAGCGCGCGACGCAACACATTGATAAATACGAACTTGAATTGAATCGTCGCGCAACGAAGCGCGCGACGCAGCACACTAACTAACGGAGTTTGAAATTAACTACAACCAAAAATAATCACCGCGCGCGTGGGTTTGCGCACGCGGGAACG
Source organism: Zea luxurians (assembly GCA_029449295.1). NCBI lineage: Eukaryota > Viridiplantae > Streptophyta > Magnoliopsida > Poales > Poaceae > Zea > Zea luxurians. The sequence goes on along the minus strand of JAOPSE010000016.1, from coordinate 32,761,051 downwards.
CGTTAGGGGGTAAACGGGGCTACGCGAGTCGCGCCGGGGGCCGAGACGCCGCGCGTAGGGGCCGCGCCGGGGGCAGGGGAGGCCGCGCTGGGGGCAAGGGCGGGCGGACCACGCCGGGGCCGGGGGCGCCGCCGCGGGGAGGGGGCAGGGGCGGGCGCCGCCGCGCAGGGGCCGGGACGGGGGTGGGGGGCAAGGGGCGGGCGCAGCCGCGCCGGGGGAGGGGCAGTGGCGGGTGCCGCCGCGCCAGGGGAGGGGGCAGGGGCGAGCGCCGCCACGCCGGGGGAGGGGGCAGGGGCAGCGCCGCCACGCCGGGGGAGGGGCAGGGGGCGGGCGCCGCCGCGGGCAGGGGCACACACGCAGGGGAGGGAGAGGGGGGCGCATGCAGGGAAGAGAAGGGGAGGGAGAGGGAGAGAGAAGAAGGGAAGGGGAGGGGAGCTCACCTCGGGATCCAACTCCGGCGATCACCGTCTCCAAAACCTAGGGCACCACGAGGAGAGAGAGAGAGGTGGAAGAGGGAGAGGGAGGTTACTGCGCGGGAAATCCAAATGAGAGAGGGAGAGGAGGAGGGGGCGCATGGGGGGTGTGGGGCGCCGGGGGCGCGCAGGGCCGGGCCGGGCCGGACCGGGCTGGGTTGGGTTGGGTCACATCGCGGATCGAAACCCACGACACGCACGACCATCAAACGTAATCCAATCGCGAATCGAAATCCGAGACGGAATGAGACGAACACGCGACACCAAACAAAGAAATGCGCTTCGGCATGATGCAACACCCATGACACTTAGGTTTTGTTCATACACGACACGGACACCTGTCACTATACTGGTTTGAAATTAGGAAGAAGGAGCGAAACAGGAAGAGAAAAGAGAGTAATGCCCGAATTTGGTGAGAGAAAAGAAGAAAAAATTCTACCCTCCAAATTCAGGGCGTTACAAACCTATCCCCCTTAAAAGAATCTCGCCCTCGAGATTCAGGGTTGGCTAGCAAAGAGCTCAGGGTATTTAGCCATCAGATCGTCTTCACGCTCCCAGGTTGCTTCTTCCTCAGAGTGATGACTCCATCTGACTTTGCACATTCTGATGGTCTTCCTTCGGGTGACTCTGTCTGCAGTCTCAAGGATTTGCGCTGGCTTCTCAATGTAGGTCAAGTCCTCCTGGACTTCAAGACCTTCCACTGGCAACTGCTCTTCTGGCACATGCAAACACTTCTTCAACTGAGACACATGAAAGACATCATGCACTGCGGACAAGCCTTCTGGCAAACTTAGCTGATAGGCCACTTCTCTACGCTTTGCGAGAATCTGATACGGACCGATGTAGCGGGGTGCTAGCTTGCCTTTCACTCCGAACCTTCTGACTCCTCTGATCGGTGACACTTTCAGATAGACAAAATCTCCAACTTCGAAACTCAGCTCTCTTCTTCTTGTGTCTGCATAGCTTCGCTGCCTTGATTGCGCTATCTTCAGGTTCTCTCGAACCATCTTGATGTTCTCTTCAGCTTCAAGCAAAACGTCTGGCCCGAACACTTGCTTTTCTCCAGGCTGATCCCATTGTAACGGAGTTCTACAACTCCTTCCATAGAGCGCTTGAAATGGTGACATCTTCAAGCTGGCCTGGTAACTGTTGTTATAGGAGAACTCTGCATAAGGCAACTTCTTGTCCCATCCGAACTGATCTTGCAACGCACAGGCTCTCAACACGTTATATGTGGCGGCTTCGCACTCAGCGATAAGTGTGGCACTCGTCCAAGAGAAGCTTGAAGGGCAAGCCAAAAAGCAAGCCCCAATATACTTTGTCTCCGAAGTCCTTAGTTTATCAAAGAAAAATTATACAGAATTGGAGAAGGTGCTGTATGCTGTTTTGATGGCTTCCAGGAAGCTTCGGCACTATTTTCAAGCATACCATATAATTGTTCCTTCTTCACAGCCATTGAAGGATATTATGAGAAATAGAGAAGCTACTGGAAGGGTTGGAAAGTGGGCTACGGAACTCAATGAGTTCTACATTGATTATGTGCACAAATCTTTGATTCAGTCCCAGGCGTTTGCAGATTTCATTGCTGACTGGACACCAGGCGCTCAGGAAGAAGAAGCAAGTAAAGATGCCGAAGTTTGGACAGTATTCTGTGATGGTTCTTGGGGAACCTTCGGGGCAGGTGCAGCTGCCGTTTTAATTGCACCTTCTAAAGTTAGAACATGCTACGCAGTGAAACTCGATTTTAGTTGTACAAATAATATTGCTGAATATGAAGCTTTGCTTTTGGGTCTTCGAAAGTTGAAAGCAATGGGGATAAGAATGGTAGTCCTAAAAACTGATTCCCAAGTTATTTCTGGTCATGTTGACAAAAGTTGCAAAGCAAGAGATCCGAAGCTTGAAAAATATCTGGATACAGTTCGAAGACTTGAAGCCTCCTTCGAAGGGTTCTCTGTTAAGAATATTCCACGAGGAGAAAATGAAAATGCTGATCTATTAGCCAAGTCAGTGGCACAGGGGCTGCCACTACCTTCGGAAGTTTTCTTTGAAACAATAAAAGCACCTTCGGTTGACCTTCTTGAAAGAGCAGTGCTCAATATATCTCCTGTTTACAGCGAAGATTGGAGAACTGAGATCATGTATTTTCTCCAGGGCAATTTCCTGTCAGATGACGAAGCTTATCAAAAAAGAATAGCGGCAAGAGCTCGTCCATATGTAATAATAGAAGGGGAGTTATACAAGCGTGGAGTCTGTTCTCCATTGCTCAAATGTTTATCTAGAACTGAAGGAATAGAGCTGATGAAAGAAATACATGCAGGTCTGTGTGGATCTCACATCGGATCTAGGCCTTTATTGGGTAAAGTTTTTCGTCAAGGATTCTATTGGCCGAAGGCAGCTTCGGATGTAGCAGAATTAGTCCAAAAATGCGAAGGTTGTCAAAAATGTGCAAGAGATCAAAAACAACCTTCGTCTCTAACTCAATTAATACAGCCCACTTGGCCATTACAAAGATGGGGCCTTGATTTGCTAGGCCCACTTCCACCAGCACAAGGGAATTTAAGATATGTTGTAGTGGCAGTTGAATATTTCTCTAAATGGATTGAGGCAAAGCCTTTAGCCACAATAACTTCGGTTACGGTTCAAAAGTTTTTCTGGCAAAATATTGTTTGTCGCTTCGGAGTGCCAAAGGCTATCACCGTGGACAACGGAACGCAGTTTGATTCCGAAGCTTTTAGAGAGTTTTGTGAACAAATTGGCACGAAGATTCATTTTGCATCAGTTTGGCATCCGGAGTCAAATGGACTTGTCGAAAGAGCTAATGGCATCATAATGGCAGGAATAATGAAGTTAATCTTCAATCAGCCTAGGGGGAAGTGGCCGGACGAATTAATCAAAGTGGTGTGGAGCCACAACACAACAATATCAAGGTCAACAGGTTTTACACCATTCAAATTGCTGTTTGGTGACGAAGCAATAACCCCAGAAGAGGCTAAGGCAGGATCAATAAGAACAGTGGCTTCGGCAAAAGACGAAGTTGATTGCTCTGTGGACAAAGATGTTATAGAAGGGATCAGGCTTCAGGCTATGGAAAACATCAATAAATACCAAGCCGAAACAATAAAATGGCGTGATAGAAAGGTTCGGTTGAAGAACATTAAGCCAGGACATTTGGTGCTTCGAAGAGTGGCCAACCTAGACACAGTGGGCAAGCTACAGCTGAAGTGGGAAGGCCCTTTTCTGGTAGTATCTTCGTCAAGGCCCGGTTCCTACAGGTTAAAGGATATGGATGGCAACGACATTCCTAGATCTTTGAATGCGGATGAGCTTCGGCGGTATTATGTGTAACCTGATGTAATTTTTTTTATTTTTTATTTTTATTTTTCCTATGGCACCCTTTTCCTTTCCAAAGGGAGAGAAAGGTTTTTAATGGGGCCATAGCATGTAATTTCTCTTTTATCAGCTCTACAAGAGCAGTATCCCCCAAAGATGTAAATGTAAAAACTGGGGCATGCACCATCGAGTGCAGCGAGAAAAAGAAAAAACACGGAGAAGCTCGAAAGACGTCCCTAAGGGGATGCAGAGCACGATGAAGCAACAAAAAAAATTCGTTCCTAAGGGAGCGCAGCGTAAGTTTTCTGCTCAAAAGTCGTTCCTAAGGGAATGCAGAGCTTGCAGCGAAAAATAAACGCTGATTCCGCTGAAGTAAAAGGCGAAGAAGCTCCTAAGGGAGGCTTGCAGCGAAAAATAAACGCTGATTCCTCTGAAGTAAAAGGCGAAGAAGCTCATAAGGGAGGCTTACAGCGAAAAGTCAGCGCCGATACACGAAAAAAAGTGGTGAAGCCAAAAAATAAACGGCAAAGATTTGTTATTCCCAAGAGAATAAGAGTTGTGATTATGATTTCGTAAGCGTCTTCGAACATTCATTTGCACGATACATAACATCATACATTTGCATTCATAAACATTCACTTAGACATACATAGGATCATCATCATCATAACATACAAACTTCCTTCGGCTTTGAAAGAGAAGGCTTCGAAAGAGGGAAAAAAGAGGCAATTTTATGCTTCGTTGTGAACGAAGAGAAGGGAAGGTGTTTTTCGCCTTCGGCTCAAAAGAATTAATTTCGTCCATAGCAAAGCAGATCATACATGGACAAAGGGATAAAGATATATTACGAGGTACGCACAAATTTACATAAAAATCTTTACAATCATATTACAAAGTTTTCTCTAGAATCTTCTGCAGCAAAGCCTTTCGGAGCATCTATTAAGGCTTCAGCTCATCATTCTTTAGCTTCATCAACCTGTACATGTTAAAACAAAATGAGAAAAGTGCAGAGTTCAAGAAGAAGGTAAAAGTAATGAGTATAAGTTTCTCACTAGCTTAAGGTGGCTTCGAGCTTCGTCACCAGCCATTTTTCGCCCGCCGTTTATCCAAATTTGAGTCATAAACCTGTTTCCTATGCTTCGAGCTAGGCTGGGGATGTCAATCAAATCCGCTGGTGACAAACTGAAGTTTGGACTATTAACAATTTTCCCGTGTGTACAGCCAGTCTTCAGGAAAGCAGTAGCTGTGCCTCGAGAAGCTAACAGGGCGCAGAAATCGGCATACCCAGCGATAACTTCGTCAAGTGCATCAACTTCGCCCTCAATATATTCAAAGGTGCTTGGCAGGTTTTCAACTGAAGGTGTAAACTTCTCAGAGCTGGCTCCAATTGAGTGAAAGACAACCTTCAGCCGCTGCACGCATCGGTTGCCGAAGTCTAAACATTTATCCTGAAGCTCCTTCAATGATTTCTGTAAATTTGAACTCTTCTCAATTTCGGTTTTGAGATTCGTTTCAAGATTCGTCTTTTCTTGCTCAGATTTTTCTGATTTTATGAGTAATTCGCTGTTTAATCTGTCAATTTCGGCTTGAGCTTCTGCCAGCGAACCCTCCATAGAGTGGATGACGAAGTCCTTTTTCTCTAAAGCAGCTTCGCGATCTTTGACTTTATTTTCTAAATCTTGAATGACAGAGTCCTTTTTCTCCAAAACAGCTTCGTGATCTTTAACTTTATTTTCTCGTCTTCAAGATCTTGTTGCATCCTCAGCACTTTACTCAGTAATATACTCTGCCAAAACAAACTTTGTTAGAAAACATCTTAATTCAAAAAATAATAAAAGGTTGATTTTTACTTTAAAATTAGCATAGAACAGGCTACCGGCGCTATGCTGTCGTTGGTACCTGCAGAGATCCGCCTCAATCTTCGGCAGGCCAACATTCTTAGAGAAAGTCCTAACGACCTTTGCCTCGGTTCGATTCCGAAGGCATCTCAATTTCCCTTCATCGACTCCACCAAACAGCAAAGCCCCTGGTTTGTACCCACAGGATACAACATTTTTCTTCAGTTCTTCTTTTTTAGTTTCTGATAACTCTTGCCCTAGTATATCTTGAAAGTTGAAGTTTTCCTCTTCCAAAGTATCTTCAATTTGCTCTTTTCCTTTCTCAATTGTTGTATCCACCACGGCCGCAGCAGCTTCTTCCTCAGCCATTTTTAGAAGCAGGTTGTCAATATCACCAAGTGTGGTTTCTAGATTAGAACCTTCGGCGGTTTCGGCTGTGGCACCTTTGGCTTCGGTGGCTGCGACTTCGGCAGTGCCAGCGCCTTCAGTAATTGGTATTTTTGACACCGATGTCGGCGGTGGTGTCTGATGAATAACATCGACCACTTGGATAATTCTCCGTTTTTTTAGTTTAGCAGGACTCTTCATTGCCGAAGGCTCCTTTTCCTTCTGAAAAAGCTTTGTCAGTTGTGGTGCCAGCGGACTTAGCTTGATAGGCAAAGGTTCAGTCATTACCTTTAGAATTTCTTCCACATCCACATCGGCAGCAGAAGGCGTCGCAGGAGCTTCTCCCTCTTGGCCCGACGTTTTTGGTTTCGGGGCCGTAGTTTTCCTTTTCTTTGAAGTAGATATCTTTGGCTCAGGGCTCGGTTTTCTTTTCTCAAATATTTCTTTGTCCTTTTTAGCCAATTTGGTAACTTCTTTGTCGAGGATGCTGGCAACTCTTTTTCTTTTCTGGCCTTCAGCCCCTCTGCCCAACTGCTCATAGTCAGGATAATCAAAATTCAAGGCATCCAGCACCCGATTCATTCTTCGCTTCGGACGAGTACCGAAAGCCGCAGTCATTAACTGATCTTCTTTCTTAGAATAGTTACCAAGGATCTTGTTACACATAACCTCAATTGTGTCCAACCACTCTTGGCAGGGTGCTTTAAAATATTTTTTAAACTTGTAATAATAAGGTAGCCGGACAAGCTCCTTCTTCTTCTCCCCTTTCAGCTTCGGCATGTCCCATTCCTTCAAAGTTGGGAATACTCTGAAGGCTAAGAATTCTTGGACCAGATCCCTGGTACCAATGTGCTATGCAACAACCCGAAATTTGCCCAACGCAATCTGGCATGGACTATCTGGATCCATGATGCATTGAGGCCTAGTTTCTCTGAAGGTTAAACTCAAAGGGCTCTGAACTAGCTTCTCCTTCTTCTCATCTACTTTGACATAAAATCATTCACTCTTCCAGCCAGCTGGCCATTTTGTACGATAATTGATAACTAGATACTTGGCATCTTTTCGATATGCAAAATTGTAGCAGCCGAAATTATCATGCAGCCCGTCTTCTCTAGCTTTTGTCTGGTAATGAAGCTCGTGTGCCCGGCAAAAACCTTCGGCAAGTGGCTCTGCCTCCTGGCTTCGGAGTGCCCAGATGTAAACACTAAGCCTAACAATGGCGTTAGGAGTTAACTGGTGAAGGTGAATCCCAAATCTCTCTAAAACATCTGCAATCATCCCATGAAGGGGAAATCTTAACCCCGCTTTGAAGAAGCTCTTAAAAACCACTACCTCATCTTTTTCAGGCTTCGAGGTAATCTCTTCTCCCCCGAAGCGAATCAGCTCCTTTTTGTCTTCACTGAAATAGCCTAACTTCAGTAACTTAGCCATGTCACCCTCAGTAATAGTAGACTTCCCAAACTCTAGGTGGCTGGGTTTAGATGGCATCGCACCGTACTCATCCTCAGATTCATTTTCTTCAACGTTAGCTTGTTTTGCTTCGGCAGCAGATATATCCTCTGATGTTGCCAGCCTAGACCGCCTTATTGCTTCGGAAATAGGAACAGTTTCAGTAGCTTTGGCCTCGTCTCCCTCACGCTCAATCCTGGCAGTGGAACGCAATCTAGCCATTTGATTATGAATTCCTAAAGTTTTTTTGAAATTAATAACCTTTTTTCCGAAGCTCTTCTTGTAGCGAAGCAGAATCCAAGGTGGTGCTTCGTTTGAGTGCAAGGGTCAAGCTTCGGCTATGGTTAAATTCCTGGCAGCAAAACAATGCAATAGCAATGAATGTTGTGGTAACTTCACACCTACTCATCTGTTTATATAGTGCTGCAGGTAAGAAGGTGAATCGTCAAGTCTCCTACACCGGACGAACAGTCACCCGCACCCACTGAACGGTGGGCCACAAAACCCGAGAAGGTAAATATGCATGGTGGGACTACTCCGTGCTCGGAAGTTTTATCGTTTCCCGGCAACGAGCTCAGGGAAGGTGTTTTTCGGACCTTCGGCTACCCGAAGCCTAAGAGACTTTTTCACGGATCAAGCTCGTTACGAAAAACGATCTAGCACCGCGAAGGGGCTACTGTTGGGGCCATGCTTCGTCGTCGATGGTCCCGCCGGAAGAAACACCTTCGGCAAACCCGTTTAAACGTAGTACCGAAGCTACCGCTCATGAAGCTTCGGTACTATAACGTATCTGAAGACGAAGGTTTGAACTGACTTAAAGATGAAATGACTTCATAGTCCATAAGGGTCTGAGTCATAATTGTAATCTTTTATAAGGGGCATGACTGTAATTTCTCACAGGCTGCGCCCTGTGCCTATAAATAGATGAACAGTACTCCTTTACTGTTCACGCGATCTTATAATCTCTGACACATTACGTTTGAATTATTGCATTCCGCTAAGGCGAAGGTATAAATGTGCGCAAATATTATGTTTTAATACCTATATATTCAAATGATGAAATATGCAAATACACTTTATACTTTATATCTCATTTCTTATTGTTCGTTGTTTTACAAGTACAATTACGAAGGTCACATCTTCGTAATGACCTACTCCTGACCTTCGTCCGAAGCTCATTAGATCCATGGGGAGATAATGCTTCAGCGGACGAAGGACATTTATACTTAACATTTTTGTGTTGCCTTGTTCTTGATTCATAGCATTTGAGAACAAGTCCCCAACAGCAACTTTGCTGTCCCGCTTTGTTTCGTGAAGCTACATACAGCACCATCATCAATAGTAAGTGGTATCTTGAAGCGCGAATGGGCAGTCCTCCCCCCAGGCAATATGGAAGCCGCAACACCAGATGTAGCTGTTGCAACTGCAACCTTGTTCTGGCTGCGTAGTGCCGCAAGCAGTGCCTTATATAGATAGGTCTTTCCAGTCCCACCAGGCCCATCCACAAAGAACACTCCACGGTTATTGGTGTCAACAACAGATAGGATCTTATCATAGGCAGACCTCTGCTCCTCATTTAGGGTTTCTTTCATAGCAACGTCTTCTATAGTCGGCTCGATACTTTCCTCCTCATAAATCTCTCTATTAGTACCATGTGAATCGTCATATCTGTCGATGATACCAGGGAGAGGGAATGTATTTATGTCTTTACCCATTGACCGCAAAATGTTTCTAATTTCAATCAAGACCATCTGCTGCACATGGGTTTTGCTTTGAGTACTACGGTGATAGTCCTCTGACATTGAGTCAAGGTGTCTCTGCCATAATTCTGCCACATCGTTCGGCTCACAGTATACCAGTATTGTTGCAAACAACCTTTGAAGTGCTGACGGCATTTGGTAAATAGCGGCTTCGTTGAGACACTCATCTATTGTGTCGTATGCTTCAAGCAGTCCCCTCCTTTGTGCTGCCTCACGAAAAGATGGTAGTGTGTCACCATCTATTGTCCTTAGATTCGCATAGGAGGTAGCACCAGTCACATGGTTTAAGAGAAGTCGAAGATAAAAGCGCTCCCCCTCAGCTGGATGAGCAGAGACTATTCTACCAACCTGTCCACCCGTGTTTCGTTTCCTCCTTTGCCACACCTTGCCCTGCTGCAAAGTGTACCGCTTAGGAAAATCACAGTAAAGGATGCCCCGAGCCTCCTCGTGTAGCCTATTTGCTTCAAAATATGTCGTGAACATTGACCTATCGGCACCTGGACGTTGGACAACATGATTTACTTTAGCACGCTCGTGAAATGACACCATGTGCATGTTTTCAAGATGGAGCTGTTGTTGCATCACTGGTGGAGAGTTTTGACTTAGATTGAAGCTGAATATCCTCCAGAGGGCTTCTGGAGGGGTCACCCACCTAGCATCTCTATACTGCTTGATCTCATCAATGTCACCATCAGCCTTGTTTGCATCTATCATAGCCACAGACGCACGATCGTGGCCTTTGTATATGTATTTGAACAAGTATTTGACAGCCTTGATGCTCCCGCATGCCTCAACATTGATGTGACAGTTGAAGAGTCGGAGGAGGTAAGGGTTGTAAGGGACGACCCATCTGTTGTCCAATTCACAACCTCGAACTGTTTCCTTACGCCCATCATCACGACGCTTATAAATAGGATATGAATCCTTTCCTTGAGACGTTGCATTGCTAAAAGCTCTAGGATAATGGTTTTTGCATGAAGCACAACCCTTAGTGCATGGGCATTTAGGATTTAACAACCCACACGGTCCATGCATCATATGCTTGATAACCATCTTGTACAGCTGCGGGTACTTCTTCTTATCAGGGATCTCAGTGGAGATCAGGAGATCATACTGCTCAGGACATGTTAGCTTGTACTTTCTCTGCATGATGAGTAGAAAATGGGCATGGGGCAAACCTCGCTTCTGGAACTCCACGACATAGACATAAGCACGGATCTTTCCAAGAATATGTTGCTTAGTCAATCTCTTCTTCAGTTCCTCTAATTTCGCACGGAATATGCAAACAACAAGGTCTGGACGATCCTGTGGCGACTGCATAGGAAGAAGCTCCCTTGTTGTTTCATCCCAATTGGGGTTGCACGTCATAGTAAGGAATATGTTTGGTTTCCCAAACTTCCGCACAAGGGCCATAACATCCATATACCGGCGTCTCATGTCACGAGGACCGCCGATAAATGATGTAGACAACACAGTTCGCTTTCCAATTTTGTCTGCTCTGTTCTCGCCTTCATGCAAGCTATCTACCAAACCCTTGTATAGATCTACCCTTAATTTGTCTTGGTTTCTACGTATGAAATCCAAACGAGAGCTCTCAACCTTGATGTAGCTGTCGACAGTGAACTGTTGGAAAAGACGCTTCCCATGAAGTATTGGATTGAATATACCTGGGCGAATTTGGAATCTGTAGCAATAATAGTCACGTACAGACACACATAGATGGCTGGGTCGTTCTGCAAGATGGAAGTTGTAGTAATTAGTGTTGCTAAAACATACTTAACAAAGGATTATATAAGACTCACAAAGAAACAACTAACCTGTATTGTCATCGTTTGCATCCCTTGTCCTGTGTTGGTCACGATACGCCTCTACTTCATCCATGGAAACATTGGACTTCAGAATATTTGCATGCCATCCAAGTTCACCTTTAGGAAAGAACAATGGGTATGATAGTGCATCATAGCATCCATGATATGAACGGATGTCGTGTCTTGACCTATCCTTCCCTTGCAGCATAACACTATTATTGAATTGACCTCGATGTTCACACCCCTCAATCCAAACTGCAGCGACCTCCGATGTGATGGGTGCATTATATAACTTCTGGTTCAATGTTTGGTCAAGGTTCTGAGAGCACCTAGAGGGGGGGTGAATAGGTGATCCTGTGAAACTTAAAAACTTAAGCCACAAAACTTGGTTAACCGTTAGCACAATAATTGCCAAGTGGCTAAAGAGGAATCCTCAACAAAACACAATAACCAACAAGGATCAATCACAGAGATGGCACGGTGGTTATCCCGTGGTTCGGCCAAGACCAACGCTTGCCTACTCCACGTTGTGGCGTCCCAACGGACGAGGGTTGCAATCAACCCCTCTCAAGCGGTCCAAATACCCACTTGAATACCACGGTGTTTTGTTTGCTTTACTCAATCCCATTTGCGAGGAATCTCCACAAATTTGGAGCCTCTCGCCCTTACACTTGAAATTCACAAAGAACACGGAGCAAGGGAGGGATTAGCAACGCACTCAAGACAAGAAATCACAGCAACACCACGCACACAAGTCACAACGAGAGCTCACAACACAACTCAATGAGTTCACCACTCAACTAGAGCTCTAATCGCTATTGCAAAGAATCAAAGGCGCGGAATCGATATCTTGGTGCTTAGGAGTGCTTAGGAGATGCTTGGTGTTCTCCTCCATGCGCCTAGGGGTCCCTTTTATAGCCCCAAGGCAGCTAGGAGCCGTTGAGAGCAATCTTGGAAGGCTGATCTTGCCTTCTGTCGACTGGCGCACCGGACAGTCCGGTGCACACCGGACATGTCCGGTGCCCGATTTCTTTCCATAAACAGCGCAGTCGACCGTTGGCAGCATGGGAGCCGTTGGTACACTTGACATGTCCGGTGCACACCGGACAGTCCGGTGCCTTCTTCTAGCCGTTGGCTCGGCCACGTGTCCCGCGCAGATTGCGCGGCCGACCGTTGGCCCGGCCGACCGTTGGCTCACCGGACAGTCCGGTGAATTTTAGCCGTACGCCGTTGATTGTTTCCCGAGAGCGACGAGTTCGCCTGTGAGCGGCCCACCGGACAGTCCGGTGCACACCGGACAGTCCGGTGAATTTTAGCCATACACCGTCGTCGAAGTCCCGAGAGCAGCCTTTTTCCTCGAGCCAGCCTGGCGCACCGGACACTGTAAGGTGCACCACCGGACAGTCCGGTGCACCCAGACTGAGCAGACTTTGGCTGCTCGAGCCATCTCTTCTCCAACTCGATTTTTTCTGTTTCCAGCACTTAGACACAATACATTAGTCCATAAAACAATGTACTAAGTCTGAGAAACATACCTTTATCCTTGATTTGTACTTTGTCCACCTTTTTACACTTAGGCACTTGTGTTGGACACTAAACCACCAAAATACTTAGAAATGGCCCAAGGGCACATTTCCCTTTCAATCTCCCCCTTTTTGGTGATTTATGCCAACACAACATAAAGCTAGTAGAACAAGTACAAAATCAATTCAAATAAGAACTCAAATTTTTTTGATTCAAATTTGACATATATGGATCACTCTTTGCCACCACTTGGTTTGTTTTTGCAAATCAAACTCAAATTCCTATATTTAAGTCAAAACCACTTGTAGAGACATAAAGAGAGGTTTTCCAAAGAAATTTGATCAAGGATTTCAAAAACTCCCCCTTTTTCCCACAATCAACACTTCTCCCCACAAGAGGCCAACTTTTGACATAAGAGGCAATAAAAGAGTTTTGACAACCCAAAAACTCTAATCTACTATTTTCAAAATTTCTCAAGTGGTAGCTGATCCATCTATTGCTTTGGCCTTTATTTTCTCCCCCTTTGGCATCAAGCACCAAAATAGGATCAATCTTGGCCCTTTAACCCCATTGCCTCACCAATATCATCAAATGAGAACACAAAGGCAATAAGAGTATGAAGATGAACTTGGAAAGTTACTCTTTGCATCGGAGTGCAGTGGAAGTCTTGCATGGTCCAAGTCCACCTTTTCCCTTTCAATCCTCCTTGAAGACTAAAACAACCAAACTCAAGTACATGGTTAGTCTCAAAGGGTCAAGTTGTAGCACAGCTCCCCCTAAATATGTGCATCACTTGCAAAACGGACTTGTGAGGTCCAGGGAGTGTTTGTACAACTTGAGCACCACAATAAGCAACAAAATGCAGAATGAACATGATCAAAGGCATAAATACATGTATGCTATAATTCAATCCAAGTTCCGCGAATCTAAGATATTGAGCTCACTACGCAGCCTACAAAAGGTCTTCTCATCTAGAGGCTTGGTAAAGATATCGGCTAGCTGGTTCTCGGTGCTAACATGAAACACTTCGATATCCCCCTTTTGCTGGTGGTCTCTCAAAAAGTGATGCCGGATGTCAATGTGCTTTGTGCGGCTGTGCTCAACAGGATTTTCCGCTATTCGGATAGCACTCTCATTATCACATAGGAGTGGGACTTTGCTCAGATTGTAGCCAAAGTCCCGGAGGGTTTGCCTCATCCAAAGTAGTTGCGCGCAACACTGTCCTGCGGCAACGTACTCGGCCTCAGCGGTGGATAGGGCAACAGAAGTTTGTTTCTTAGAATTCCATGACACCAGGGACCTTCCTAAGAATTGGCACGTCCCCGATGTACTCTTCCTATCGACCTTACATCCAGCATAGTCGGAATCTGAGTACCCAATCAAGTCAAAGTTAGACCCCTTTGGATACCAGATCCCGAAGTAAGGCGTAGCGACTAAATATCGAAGAATTCGCTTCACAGCCACTAAGTGACACTCCTTAGGATCGGATTGAAATCTAGCACACATGCATACGCTAAGCATAATATCTGGTCTACTAGCACATAAATAAAGCAAAGAACCTATCATGGACCGATATGCTTTTTGATCAACGGACTTACCTCCTTTGTTGAGGTCGGTGTGTCCGTCAGTTCCCATCGGCGTCTTTGCGGGCTTGGCATCCTTCATCCCAAACCGCTTTAGCAAGTCTTGCGTGTACTTCGTTTGGGAGATGAAAGTGTCGTCCTTGAGTTGCTTCACTTGGAACCCAAGGAAGTAGTTCAACTCGCCCATCATTGACATCTCGAATTTCTGCGTCATCACCCTGCTAAACTCTTCACACGACTTTTGATTAGTAGAACCAAATATTATGTCATCGACATAAATTTGGCATACAAAAAGATCACCATCGCAAGTCTTAGTAAAAAGAGTTGGATCGGCTTTCCCAACCTTGAAAGCATTAGCAATTAAAAAGTCTCTAAGGCATTCATACCATGCTCTTGGGGCTTGCTTAAGTCCATAGAGCGCCTTAGAGAGCTTACACACATGGTCGGGGTACCGTTCATCCTCGAAGCCAGGGGGTTGCTCTACGTACACCTCCTCCTTGATCGGCCCGTTGAGGAAGGCGCTCTTCACATCCATTTGGTACAACCTGAAAGAATGGTGAGCGGCATATGCTAGCAAGATACGAATTGATTCTAGCCTAGCCACAGGAGCGAATGTCTCCTCAAAGTCCAAACCTGCGACTTGGGCATAACCTTTTGCCACAAGCCGAGCCTTGTTCCTTGTCACCACCCCGTGCTCGTCCTGTTTGTTGCGGAACACCCACTTGGTTCCCACAACATTTTGCTTGGGGCGAGGCACCAGTGTCCAAACTTCATTGCGCTTGAAATTGTTGAGTTCCTCCTGCATGGCCAACACCCAGTACGGATCTAGCAAGGCCTCTTCTACCCTGAAAGGCTCAATAGAAGAGACAAAAGAGTAATGCTCACAAAAATTTACTAATCTTGAACGAGTAGTTACTCCCTTGCTAATATCACCCAATATCTGGTCGACGGGATGATCCCTTTGAATCGTCGCTCGAACTTGGGTTGGAGGTGCCTGAGGTGCTTCTTCCTCTTCAACTTGAACATCCTGTGCTCCCCCTTGATCATGCGCCTCCACTTGAGGTACCTGTTCGTCATCTTGGGTTGGGGGATGCACCATAGTTGAGGAAGACGGTTGATCTTGCTCCAAATGTTCCTGAGGCCGTACATCTCCAATCGCCATGGTGCGTATCGCGGCCGTTGGAACGTCTTCTTCATCTACATCATCAAGATCAACAACTTGCTCTCTTGGAGAGCCATTAGTCTCATCAAATACAACATCGCTAGAGACTTCAACCAAACCCGATGATTTGTTGAAGACCCTATACGCCTTTGTATTTGAATCATAACCTAATAAAAACCCTTCTACAGCTTTGGGAGCAAATTTGGAATTCCTACCCTTCTTCACTAGAATGTAGCATTTACTCCCAAATACACGAAAGTACGATACATTGGGTTTGTTACCAGTTAGCAGCTCATATGAAGTCTTCTTGAGGAGGCGGTGAAGGTAGACCCTGTTGATGGCGTGGCAAGCCGTGTTCACGGCTTCCGACCAAAAGCACTCGGGGGTCTTGAACTCTCCAAGCATAGTCCTCGCCATATCTATGAGCGTCCTGTTCTTCCTCTCTACCACACCATTTTGCTGAGGTGTGTAGGGAGCGGAGAACTCGTGCTTGATCCCCTCCTCCTCAAGGAACTCCTCCACTTGAAGATTCTTGAATTCGGACCCGTTGTCGCTCCTTATCTTCTTCACCTTTAGCTCAAACTCATTTTGAGCTCTCCTTAGGAAGCGCTTGAGAGTCCCTTGGGTTTCAGACTTATCCTGCAAAAAGAATACCCAAGTGAAGCGGGAAAAGTCATCAACAATAACTAGACCATACTTACTTCCTCCTATGCTCAGATAGGCGACGGGTCTGAAGAGATCCATATGCAGCAGCTCCAGAGGTCTTGACGTGGTCATCACATTCTTGCTGTGATGTGCTCCTCCCACTTGTTTACCTGCTTGACAAGCTGCACAAGGTCTATCTTTTTCGAAATGAACATTGGTTAGACCTATCACGTGTTCTCCCTTTAGAAGCTTGTGGAGGTTCTTCATCCCCACATGTGCTAAGCGGCGATGCCACAACCAGCCCATGCAAGTCTTAGCCATTAAGCATGCATCTAGACCGGCCTCTTCTTTTGCAAAATCAACTAAGTAAAGTTTGTCGTCTAGTACACCCTTAAAAGCTAGTGAACCATCACATCTTCTAAAGACAGACACATCTACATTTGTAAATAAACAGTTATATCCCATATTACATAATTGACTAACAGATAGTAAATTATATCCAAGACTCTCCACTAAAAACACATTAGAGATAGAATGCTCATTTGATATTGCAATCTTGCCTAAACCTTTCACCTTGCCTTGGTTCCCATCACCAAATATGATTGAATCTTGGGAATCCTTATTCTTGACGTAGGAGGTGAACATCTTCTTCTCCCCCGTCATATGGTTTGTGCATCCGCTGTCGATAATCCAGCTTGAACCCCCGGATGCATAAACCTGCAAGGCAAATTTAGGCTTGGGTCTTAGGTACCCAACTCTTGTTGGGTCCTACAAGGTAGTCACAATTTCCTTAGGGACCCAAATGCAAGTTTTATCGCCCTTGCATTTTGCCCCTAATTTCCTAGCAACTATCTTCCTATCCTTTCTACAAATAGCAAAGGAAGCATTCAAAGCATGATAAATTGTAGAGGGACCATTCATAACTTTCCTAGTAGCATGAGCAACATTCTTTCTAGGCACATGATGAATATTTTTCCTAGGCATATCTCTACAGTGCATATAGGAAGAACTAGAAGCATACATAGCATAAGAATCATAGGCATGTGAATCAAAAGTATTACAACTCCTATGGGACTGTCTTCTATTATTGTACATAAAAGCATGGTTCTTTTTAGTACTGCTTGCCATAGGGGCCTTCCCTTTCTCCTTGGCAGAGATGGGAGCCTTATGGCTTGTTAAGTCCTTGGCTTCCCTCTTGAAGCCAAGTCCATCTTTAATTGAGGGGTGTCTACCAATCGTGTAGGCATCCCTTGCAAAATTTAGCTTATTGAAATCACTTTTGCTAGTCTTAAGTTGGGCATTAAGACTAGCTACTTCATCATTTAATTTTGCAATAGAAGCTATGTGTTCACTACAAGCATCAGTGTCAAAATCTTTACATCTATTGCAAATAACAACATTTTCTACACAAGTTGTTGATTTCCTAGCTATTTCTAACTTAGCATTCAAATCATCATTAATGCTCCTTAAGCTAGAAATTGTCTCATGGCAAGAAGATAATTCACAAGAAAGCATTTCATTTCTTTTAACTTCTAGAGCATGAGATTTTTGTGCTTCTATAAATTTGTCATGTTCTTCATACAACAAATCTTCTTGTTTTTCTAGAAGCCTATTCTTATCATTAAAGGCATCAATCAATTCATTAATTTTGTCTACCTTGGTTCTATCTAGGCCCTTAAATAGACATGAATAATCTATTTCATCCTCATCACTAGATTCGTCCTCATAAGAAGCATAAGTAGTGTCTCGAGTACATACCTTCTTCTCCCTTGCCATAAGGCATGTGTGACACTCGTTAGGGAAGAGGGAGGACTTGTTGAAGGCGGTGGCGGCGAGTCCTTCATTGTCGGAGTCGGACGAGGAGCAGTCCGAATCCCACTCCTTGCCAAGATGAGCCTCGCCCTTTGCCTTCTTACAGTTCTTCTTTTCTCCCTCTTGTTCCCTTGATCCTGATCACTATCATTGTCGGGACAGTTAGCAATAAAATGACCAAGCTTACCGCATTTGAAGCATGAGCGCTTCCCCTTGGCTTTGGTCTTGCTTGGCTGTCCCTTGCGAACCTTAAGCGCCGTCTTGAATCTTTTGATGATGAGGGCCATCTCTTCATCATTAAGTCCGGCCGCCTCAATCTGTGCCACCTTGCTAGGTAGCGCCTCCTTGCTTCTTGTTGCCTTGAGAGCAAGGGGTTGCGGCTCGTTGATCGGACCATTCAAAGCGTCATCCACGTACCTCGCCTCCTTGATCATCATTCGCCCGCTAACGAATTTTCCGAGGACTTCTTCGGGCGACATTTTGGTGTACCTGGGATTCTCACGAATATTATTCACCAAATGAGGATCAAGAACGGTAAAGGACCTTAGCATCAGTCGGACGACGTCGTGGTCCGTCCATCGCGTGCTTCCGTAGCTCCTTATTTTGTTGATAAGGGTCTTGAGCCGGTTGTATGTTTGAGTTGGCTCCTCGCCCCTTATCATCGCGAACCTTCCAAGCTCGCCCTCCACCAACTCCATTTTGGTGAGCAAGGTGACGTCGTTCCCCTCGTGAGAAATCTTGAGGGTGTCCCATATTTGCTTGGCATTATCCAAGCCGCTCACTTTGTGGTATTCATCCCTGCACAATGAAGCTAGAAGAACAGTAGTAGCTTGTGCATTCTTATGAATTTGTTCATTAATGAACATGGGACTATCCGAACTATCAAAGTGCATTCCACTCTCTACAATCTCCCATATACTAGGATGGAGAGAGAATAGGTGACTACTCATTTTGTGGCTCCAAAATCCGTAGTCCTCCCCATCGAAGTGTGGGGGCTTGCCGAGTGGGATGGAGAGCAAATGTGAATTTGAACTTTGCGGAATACGAGAGTAGTCAAAAGAAAAGTTCGAATTAACCGGTTTCCTTCTCTCGTAGTCGTTGTGGTCGTCATCCTTTTGGGAAGAAGTAGACTCATCACTGTCGTCGTAATATACGATCTCCTTGATGCGCCTCGTCTTCTTCTTCTTCCCTTCCTTCCATCTATGGCCCGAGCCAGAGTCGGTAGGCTTATCGTCCTTCGGCTCGTTGACGAAGGATTCCTTCTCTTTGTCGTTGATCACGATTCCCTTCCCCTTAGGATCCATCTCTTCGGGCGGTTAGTCCCTTTGTGAAGAGAACGGCTCTGATACCAATTGAGAGCACCTAGAGGGGGGGTGAATAGGTGATCCTGTGAAACTTAAAAACTTAAGCCACAAAACTTGGTTAACCGTTAGCACAATAATTGCCAAGTGGCTAAAGAGGAATCCTCAACAAAACACAATAACCAACAAGGATCAATCACAGAGATGGCACGGTGGTTATCCCGTGGTTCGGCCAAGACCAACGCTTGCCTACTCCACGTTGTGGCGTCCCAACGGACGAGGGTTGCAATCAACACCTCTCAAGCGGTCCAAAGACCCACTTGAATACCACGGTGTTTTGTTTGCTTTACTCAATCCCATTTGCGAGGAATCTCCACAAATTTGGAGCCTCTCGCCCTTACACTTGAAATTCACAAAGAACACGGAGCAAGGGAGGGATTAGCAACGCACTCAAGACAAGAAATCACAGCAACACCACGCACACAAGTCGCAACGAGAGCTCACAACACAACTCAATGAGTTCACCACTCAACTAGAGCTCTAATCGCTATTGCAAAGAATCAAAGGCGTGGAATCGATATCTTGGTGCTTAGGAGTGCTTAGGAGATGCTTGGTGTTCTCCTCCATGCGTCTAGGGGTCCCTTTTATAGCCCCAAGGCAGCTAGGAGCCGTTGAGAGCAATCTTGGAAGGCTGATCTTGCCTTCTGTCGACTGGCGCACCGGACAGTCCGGTGCACACCGGACATGTCCGGTGCCCGATTTCTTTCCATAAACAGCGCAGTCGACCGTTGGCAGCATGGGAGCCGTTGGTACACTTGACATGTCCGGTGCACACCGGACAGTCCGGTGCCTTCTTCTAGCCGTTGGCTCGGCCACGTGTCCCGCGCAGATTGCGCGGCCGACCGTTGGCCCGGCCGACTGTTGGCTCACCGGACAGTCCGGTGCACACCGGACAGTCCGGTGAATTTTAGCCGTACGCCATTGATGGTTTCCCGAGAGCGACGAGTTCGCCTGTGAGCGGCCCACCGGATACTCCGGTGCACACCGGACAGTCCGGTTAATTTTAGCCGTACACCACCGTCGAAGTCCCGAGAGCAGCTTTTTTCCTCGAGCCAGCCTGGCGCACCGGACACTGTCCGGTGCACCACCGGACAGTCCGGTGCACCCAGACTGAGCAGACTTCGGCTGCTCGAGCCATCTCTTCTCCAACTCGATTTTTTTCTGTTTCCAGCACTTAGACACAATACATTAGTCCATAAAACAATGTACTAAGTCTGAGAAACATACCTTTATCCTTGATTTGTACTTTGTCCACCTTTTTACACTTAGGCACTTGTGTTGGACACTTGAAAGTCGCCTAGAGGGGGGGTGAATAGGGCGAAACTGAAAATCTCAAAAATAATCACAACTACAATCCGGGTTAGCGTTAGAAATATAAACGAGTCCGCGAGAGAGGGCGCAAAACAAATCGCAAGCAAATGAAGAGAGTGACGCGCGGATTTGTTTTACCGAGGTTCGGTTCTCGCAAACCTACTCCCCGTTGAGGAGGCCACAAAGGCCGGGTCTCTTTCAACCCTTCCCTCTCTCAAACGGTCCCTCGGACCGAGTGAGCTTTTCTTCTTCTCAATCAAACGGGAACAAAACTTCCCCGCAAGGGCCACCACACAATTGGTGCCTCTTGCCTTGGTTACAATTGAGTTTTGATCACAAGAACAAGTGAGAAAGAAAGAAAGCGATCCAAGCGCAAGAGCTCAAAAGAACACGGCAAATCTCTCTCGCTAGTCACTAAATGCTTGAGTGGAGTTGGAGAGGATTTGATCTCTTTGGTGTGTCTAGAATTGAATGCCTAGCTCTTGTAAGTGGTTGGAAGTTGGAAAACTTGGATGCAATGAATGGTGGGGTGGTTGGGGTATTTATAGCCCCAACCACCAAACTTGACCGTTGGCTGGAGGCATCTGTTCGATGGCGCACCGGACAGTCCGGTGCACACCGGACAGTCCGGTGCCCCTGCCACGTCATCAATGCCGTTGGATTCTGACCGTTGGAGCTTCTGACTTCTGGGCCCGCCTGGGTGTCCGGTGCACACCGGACAACAACTGTTCATTGTCCGGTGCGCCGGTATGGGCGCGCCTGACGTCTGCACGCGCTGCGCGCGCATTAAATGCACCGCAGGTAGCCGTTGGCGCCGAAATAGCCGTTGCTCCGCTGGTACACCGGACAGTCCGGTGCACACCGGACAGTCCGGTGAATTTTAGCGGAGCGGCTGTCGCGCAAACCCGAGGCTGGCGAGTTCCGGAGGCCGCGCTTCCATGGAACACCGGACACTGTCCGGTGTACACCGGACAGTCCGGTGAATTATAGCGCGCCGGCTTTCGAGAATTCCCGAAGGCGAAGAGTTTGAAGTCTGAGTCCTCTGGTGCATCGGTGGCGCACCGGACACTGTCCGGTGTACACTGGACAGTCCGGTGCCCCCAGACCAGAGGTGTCTTCGGTGCCTCTTTGCTCCTTTGTTGAATCCAAAACTTGATCTTTTTATTGGCTAAGTGTGAACCTTTTGCACCTGTATAACTTAAGCACTAGAGCAAACTAGGTAGTCCAATATTTGTGTTGGGCAATTCAACCACCAAAATTATTTAGGAACTAGGTGTAAGCCTAATTCCCTTTCAATCTCCCCCTTTTTGGTGATTGATGCCAACACAAACCAAAGCAAATATAGAAGTGCATAATTGAACTAGTTTGCATAATGTAAGTGCAAAGGTTGCTTGGAATTGAGCCAATATATACTTATATGATGCGCATGGATTGTTTTCTTTGTTATTGACATATTGGACCACATTTGCACCATAAGTTTTGTTTTTGCAAACTCTTTTGTAAATTCTTTTCAGAGTCATTTTGCAAGATAGTCAAAGGTAAATGAATAAGATTTTGCAAAGCATTTTCAAGTTTTGAAATTTTCTTCCTTTGTTCAAATGTTTTTCCTTTGACTAAACAAAACTCCCCCTAAATGAGATCCTCCTCTTAGCGTTCAAGAGGGTTTTGATTTATCATTTTTGAAATACTACTTCCTCCCCCTTTAGAACATAATAAGATATCAATTTTGAAATTGACCAATTGAAAATCTCCAAAAAAATTTTTAAAACTTAGGTGGTGGTGCGGTCCTTGCGGTCCTTTTGCTTTGGGCTCATACTTTCTCCCCCTTTGGCATGAATCGCCAAAAACGGATACTTTGAGTGAGATATAAGCCCTTAAAGTACTTTCTCCTCCATTGGTCATAAAATAAATGAGTGAAGATTATACCAACGTTGGAGAGTGATGCGGAGCGACGGCGAAGGATGAGTAGCGGAGTGGAAGCCTTTGTCTTCGCCGAAAACTCCAATTCCCTTTCAATATACCTATGACTTGGTTTGGAATATACTTGAAAAACACATTAGTCATAGCATATATAAAAGAGACATGATCAAAGGTATTCTTATGAGCTATGTGTGCAAGTTTAGCAAAAGAAATTCCTAGAATCAAGAATATTGAGCTCATGCCTAAGTCTGGTAAAAGATTGTTCATCAAGAGGCTTGGTAAAGATATC
The DNA here is from genome assembly GCA_029449295.1 of Zea luxurians. NCBI lineage: Eukaryota > Viridiplantae > Streptophyta > Magnoliopsida > Poales > Poaceae > Zea > Zea luxurians. The sequence goes on along the minus strand of JAOPSE010000016.1, from coordinate 32,738,399 downwards.
GGCTAATTGATCTTTAGTATTAATATATGAAATCTCGATATCCCCCTTTTGTTGGTGATCCCGAAGAAAATGATACCGAATGGCTATGTGCTTAGTGCGGCTATGCTCAACGGGATTGTCGGCCATTTTGATCGCACTCTCATTGTCACATAGCAAAGGGACTCTGGTTAATTTGTAACCGTAGTCCCGCAGGGTTTGCCTCATCCAAAGCAATTGCGCGCAACAATGGCCTGCGGCAATATACTCGGCTTCGGCGGTGGAAAGAGCAACCGAATTTTGCTTCTTTGAAGCCCATGACACCAAGGATCTTCCCAAGAACTGGCAAGTCCCCGATGTGCTCTTCCTATTAATCTTACACCCCGCCCAATCGGCATCCGAATAACCAATCAAATCAAAAGTGGATCCCCGAGGGTACCAAAGCCCAAACTTAGGAGTATAAGCCAAATATCTCAAGATTCGTTTTACGGCCATAAGGTGTGATTCCTTAGGGTCGGCTTGGAATCTTGCACACATGCATACGGAAAGCATAATGTCCGGTCGAGATGCACATAAATAAAGCAACGAACCAATCATCGACCGGTATACCTTTTGATCCACGGACTTACCTCCCGTGTCAAGGTCGAGATGCCCATTGGTTCCCATGGGTGTCTTGATGGGCTTGGCATCCTTCATTCCAAACTTGCTTAGAATATCTTGAGTGTACTTTGTTTGGCTAATGAAGGTGCCCTCTTGGAGTTGCTTGACTTGGAATCCTAGAAAATACTTCAACTCCCCCATCAATGACATCTCGAATTTTTGTGTCATGATCCTACTAAATTCTTCACATGTAGACTTGTTAGTAGACCCAAATATGATATCATCAACATAAATTTGGCATACAAACAAATCATTGTCAAGAGTCTTAGTGAATAAAGTAGGATCGGCCTTGCCGACTTTGAAGCCATTTGCAATAAGGAAATCTCTAAGGCATTCATACCATGCTCTTGGGGCTTGCTTGAGCCCATAAAGCGCCTTAGAGAGCCTATAAACATGGTTAGGGTACTCACTGTCTTCAAAGCCGGGAGGTTGCTCAACATAGACCTCCTCCTTGATTGGTCCATTGAGGAAGGCACTCTTCACGTCCATTTGATAAAGCTTGAAGCCATGGTAAGTAGCATAGGCCAATAATATGCGAATTGACTCAAGCCTAGCTACGGGTGCATAGGTTTCACCAAAATCCAAACCTTCGACTTGTGAATACCCCTTGGCCACGAGTCGAGCTTTGTTCCTAGTCACCACACCATGCTCGTCTTGCTTGTTGCGGAAGACCCACTTGGTTCCTACAACATTTTGATTAGGACGTGGAACTAAATGCCATACCTCATTCCTTGTGAAATTGTTGAGCTCCTCTTGCATCGCCATCACCCAATCCGAATCTTGAAGTGCTTCCTCTACCCTGTGTGGCTCAATAGAGGAAACAAAAGAGTAATGTTCACAAAAATGTGCAACACGAGATCGAGTAGTTACCCCCTTATGAATGTCGCCGAGGATGGTGTCGACGGGGCGATCTCGTTGTATTGCTTGGTGGACTCTTGGGTGTGGCGGTCTTGGTTGTTCATCCTCCTTGTCTTCATCATTAGCATCTCCCCCTTGATCGTTGCCGTCATTTTGAGGTGGCTCATCTTCTTGATCTTCTTGTTCAACATCTTGAGCCTCATCCTCAATTTGAGTTGGTGGAGATGCTTGCATGGAGGAGGATGGTTGATCTTGTGCATGTGGAGGCTCTTCGGATTCCTTAGGACACACATCCCCAATGGACATGTTCCTTAGCGCTACGCATGGAGCCTGTTCTTCACCTATCTCATCAAGATCAACTTGCTCTACTTGAGAGCCGTTAGTCTCATCAAACACAACGTCACAAGAAACTTCAACAAGTCCTGAGGACTTGTTAAAGACTCTATATGCCCTTGTGTTTGAGTCATATCCTAGTAAAAAGCCTTCTATAGTTTTAGGAGCAAATTTAGATTTTCTACCTCTCTTAACAAGAATAAAGCATTTGCTACCAAAAACTCTAAAATATGAAATATTTGGCTTTTTACCGGTTAGGAGTTCATAAGATGTCTTCTTGAGGATTCGGTGAAGATATAACCGGTTGATGGCGTAGCAGGCGGTGTTGACCGCCTCGGCCCAAAACCGATCCGGTGTCTTGTACTCATCAAGCATGGTTCTTGCCATGTCCAATAGAGTTCGATTCTTCCTCTCCACTACACCATTTTGTTGTGGAGTGTAGGGAGAAGAGAACTCGTGCTTGATGCCCTCCTCCTCAAGAAAGCCTTCAATTCGAGAGTTCTTGAACTCCGTCCCATTGTCGCTTCTAATTTTCTTGATCCTCAAGCCGAACTCATTTTGAGCCCGTCTCAAGAATCCTTTTAAGGTTTCTTGGGTTTGTGATTTTTCCTGCAAAAAGAATACCCAAGTGAAGCGAGAATAATAATCCACAATTACAAGACAATACTTACTACCGCCGATGCTTATGTAAGCAATCGGGCCGAATAAATCCATGTGTAGGAGCTCCAGTGGCCTGTCGGTAGTCATGATGTTTTTGTGTGGATGATGGATGCCAACTTGCTTCCCGGCTTGGCACGCGCTACAAATCCTGTCTTTCTCAAAATGAACATTGGTTAGTCCTAAAATGTGTTCTCCCTTTAGAAGCTTGTGAAGATTCTTCATTCCAACATGGGCCAGTCGGCGGTGCCAGAGCCAGCCCAAGTTAGTCTTAGCAATCAAGCAAGTGTTGAGTTCAGCTCTATCAAAATCAACCAGGTATAGCTGACCCTCTAACACTCCCTTAAATGCTATTGAATCATCACTTCTTCTAAAGACAGTAACACCTATATCAGTAAAAAGACAGTTGTAGCCCATTTGACATAATTGGGATACGGAAAGCAAATTGTAATCTAGAGAATCTACAAGAAAAACATTGGAAATAGTATGGTCAGGTGATATAGCAATTTTACCCAATCCTTTGACCAAACCTTGATTTCCATCCCCGAATGTGATAGCTCGTTGGGGATCTTGGTTTTTCTCATACGAGGAGAACATCTTTTTCTCCCCTTTCATGTGGTTTGTGCACCCGCTGTCGAGTATCCAATTTGAGCCCCCGGATGCATAAACCTACAAAACAAATTTAGTTCTTGATTTTAGGTACCCAAACGGTTTTGGGTCCTTTAGCATTAGAAACAAGAACCTTGGGTACCCAAACACAAGTCTTGGAGCCCTTGTGTTTGCCCCCAACAATTTTGGCAACTACCTTGCCGGATTTGTTAGTTAAAACATATGATGCATCAAAAGTTTTGAATGAAATAATATGATCATTTGATGCATTAGGAGTTTTCTTTCTAGGCAACTTGGCACGGGTTGGTTGCCTAGAACTAGATGTCTCACCCTTATACATGAAAGCATGATTAGGACCAGAGTGAGACTTCCTAGAATGAATTTTCCTAATCTTGCTCTCAGGATAGCCGGCAGGATACAAAATGTAACCCTCGTTATCCTGAGGCATGGGAGCCTTGCCCTTAACAAAGTTAGATAAGTTCTTTGGAGGGGCATTAATTTTGACATTGTCTCCCTTTTGGAAGCCAATGCCGTCCTTAATGCCAGGGCGTCTCCCATTATAGAGCATGCTTCTAGCAAATTTAAATTTTTCATTTTCTAAGTCATGCTCACTGATCTTAGCATTAAGTTGTGCTATGTGATCATTTTGTTTTTTAATTAAGGCTAGGTGATCATGGATAGCATCAACATTAATATCTCTACATCTAGTACAAATGGAAATATGCTCAACATTAGATGTAGAGGGTTTGCAAGATTTTAATTCAATGACCTTAGCATGCAACAAATCATTTTTAGTTCTAAGGTCGGAAATAGTAGTATTGCAAACATCAAAATCTTTAGTCTTAGCAATCAAATTTTCATTTTCTAATCTAAGACTAGCAAGAGAAATGTTCAATTCTTCAATCCTAGCAAGCAAATCATCACTATTATTTCTAGGATTTGGAATTGAAACATTGCAAATATGAGAATCAACCTTAGCTAACAAATTAGCATTTTCATTTCTAAGGTTGTCTATAGTCTCATGGCAAGTACTTAGCTCACTAGACAATTTTTCACATTTTTCCATTTCTAGAGCATAAGCATTTTTAACCTTAACATGCTTCTTATTTTCTTTAATAAGGAAGTCCTCTTGAGAATCCAAGAGATCATCCTTCTCATGTATAGCACTAATCAATTCATTTAATTTTTCTTTTTGTTGCATGTTGAGGTTAGCAAAAAGAATGCGCAAGTTATCCTCCTCATTTTTATCATCATCCTCATCACTAGATGTTTCATATTTAGTGGAGGACCTTGATTTTACCTTCTTTTTGCCGTCCTTGGCCATGAGACACTTGTGGCCGACGTTGGGGAAGAGAAGGCCCTTGGTGACGGCGATGTTGGCGGCGTCCTCGTCGTCGGAGGAGTCGCTTGAGCTTTCGTCGGAGTCCCACTCTCGACAAACATGGGCATCGCCGCCCTTCTTCTTGTAGTACTTCTTCTTTTCTCTCCTCTTTCCCTTCTTGTCGTCGCCCCTGTCACTATCACTAGACATAGGACATTTTGCAATAAAATGACCGGGCTTACCACACTTGTAGCAAACCTTCTTGGAACGGGGTTTGTAGTCCTTCCCCTTTCGTTGCTTGAGGATTTGCCGAAAGCTTTTGATGATTAAGGCCATCTTCTCATTGTCGAGCTTGGAGGCGTCAATTGGTTGTCTACTTGGTGTAGACTCCTCCTTCTTCTCCTCCGTTGCCTTGAAGGCCACCGGTTGCGCCTCGGATGTGGAAGGTTCGTCAAGCTCGTTGATCTTCTTTGAGCCCTTAATCATGCATTCAAAGCTCACAAAATTCCCGATAACTTCCTCGGGGGTCATTAGTGGATATCTAGGATTACCACGAATTAATTGAACTTGAGTGGGGTTAAGGAAAATAAGTGCTCTTAAAATAACCTTAACCACCTCGTGGTCATCCCACTTTTTGCTCCCGAGGTTGGCACTTGGTTCACCAAGGTCTTGAGCCGATTGTACATGTCTTGTGGCTCCTCCCCTTGGCGAAGACGGAAGCGACCGAGCTCCCCCTCGATCGTTTCCCGCTTGGTGATCTTGGTGAGTTCATCACCTTCGTGCACCGTCTTGAGTAGGTCCCAAATCTCTTTTGCATTCTTCAATCCTTGTACTTTGTTGTATTCCTCCTTGCTTAGAGAGGCGAGGAGGATGGTTGCGGCTTGGGAGTTGAAGTGCTCGATTTGGGCTACTTCGTCCGTGTCATAATCCGCATCCCCTATTGATGGTACCTGTGCTCCAAACTCAACAACATTCCATATACTTTTGTGGAGTGAGGTTAGATGAAATTTCATTAAATCACTCCACCTAGCATAATCTTCACCGTCAAAAGTTGTGGTTTGCCTAATGGAACGGAAAGTAATGGAGTATGTCTAGATGCACGGGGATAGTTTAAGGGGATCTTACTAAACTTCTTGCGCTCTTGGCGCTTAGAAGTTACGGACGGTGCATCGGAGTCGGAGGTGGATGTTGATGAAGTGTCGGTCTCGTAGTAGACCACCTTCCTCATCCTCTTGTGCTTGTCCCCACTCCGACGCGGCTTGTGAGAAGAAGATTTTTCCTTCTTCTCCTTGTGGTGAGAAGAGGAAGATCTTTTCTCCTTCCGCTTGGAGGAGTTCTTCTTCTTCTCCCTTCTCTTGGTGCGGGACTCTTCCGATGAAGTGCTCCCTTGGCTTGTAGTGGGCTTGTTGTCGCCGGTCTCCATCTCCCTCTTGGTGTGATCTCCCGACATCACTTCGAGCGGTTAGGCTCTAATGAAGCACCGGGCTCTGAAACCAATTGAAAGTCGCCTAGAGGGGGGGTGAATAGGGCGAAACTGAAAATCTCAAAAATAATCACAACTACAATCCGGGTTAGCGTTAGAAATATAAACGAGTCCGCGAGAGAGGGCGCAAAACAAATCGCAAGCAAATGAAGAGAGTGACGCGCGGATTTGTTTTACCGAGGTTCGGTTCTCGCAAACCTACTCCCCGTTGAGGAGGCCACAAAGGTCGGGTCTCTTTCAACCCTTCCCTCTCTCAAACGGTCCCTCGGACCGAGTGAGCTTTTCTTCTTCTCAATCAAACGGGAACAAAACTTCCCCGCAAGGGCCACCACACAATTGGTGCCTCTTGCCTTGGTTACAATTGAGTTTTGATCACAAGAACAAGTGAGAAAGAAAGAAAGCGATCCAAGCGCAAGAGCTCAAAAGAACACGGCAAATCTCTCTCGCTAGTCACTAAATGCTTGAGTGGAGTTGGAGAGGATTTGATCTCTTTGGTGTGTCTAGAATTGAATGCCTAGCTCTTGTAAGTGGTTGGAAGTTGGAAAACTTGGATGCAATGAATGGTGGGGTGGTTGGGGTATTTATAGCCCCAACCACCAAACTTGACCGTTGGCTGGAGGCATCTGTTCGATGGCGCACCGGACAGTCCGGTGCACACCGGACAGTCCGGTGCCCCTGCCACGTCATCAATGCCGTTGGATTCTGACCGTTGGAGCTTCTGACTTCTGGGCCCGCCTGGGTGTCCGGTGCACACCGGACAACAACTGTTCATTGTCCGGTGCGCCGGTATGGGCGCGCCTGACGTCTACGCGCGCTGCGCGCGCATTAAATGCACCGCAGGTAGCCGTTGGCGCCGAAATAGCCGTTGCTCCGCTGGTACACCGGACAGTCCGGTGCACACCGGACAGTCCGGTGAATTTTAGCGGAGCGGCTGTCGCGCGAACCCGAGGCTGGCGAGTTCCGGAGGCCGCGCTTCCATGGAGCACCGGACACTGTCCGGTGTACACCGGACAGTCCGGTGAATTATAGCGCGCCGGCTTTCGAGAATTCCCGAAGGCGAAGAGTTTGAAGTCTGAGTCCTCTGGTGCATCGGTGGCGCACCGGACACTGTCCGGTGTACACCGGACAGTCCGGTGCCCCCAGACCAGAGGTGTCTTCGGTGCCTCTTTGCTCCTTTGTTGAATCCAAAACTTGATCTTTTTATTGGCTAAGTGTGAACCTTTTGCACCTGTATAACTTAAGCACTAGAGCAAACTAGGTAGTCCAATATTTGTGTTGGGCAATTCAACCACCAAAATTATTTAGGAACTAGGTGTAAGCCTAATTCCCTTTCAACACTAAACCACCAAAATACTTAGAAATGGCCCAAGGGCACATTTCCCTTTCAGGTTCAAGGCAATATGGTAGTCTTCAACGTTATCAACGTGCCCCATACTCCTAAGGTGCTCAGAGTATGGGTTTCCCTTAAGTATCTCAACTAACTATTTAATAACTGCCTTGTCTTTATCAAGTTGCTCTTGACGACATTTACGATATCTATGCTCGAGGCTGGGATCATCATCATAGAAGTAAAGCTCAAGGTGCTTCTGTTCCGCCCCAGCTTCCCTACCGAACGACCTTACGTTGTGGTACATCATGCCATGTGCACGGAACATGTAGATACCACGATCCATATTAGTAGTCATATTGTCAAGGCAACAGTACAGAGAAGTGAACGAGAAATGGCCGTTAAAAAATTGAATGTTATCACGGAAGTGCCTCGCATCAGCATCTGCACACTCCCACAGCCTCCTAAGCTGAGATGGTGTCTCAAATGGGGCTAGATCAATCTGTCCATTACGGCAACAAAATCCAGGTGGTTCATATTGAAACTTTTTTGCCTTGCAGTAGTCGCAGTCAGCAACAGTGTTCAACAAATATGTTTCTTCAGGTATGTTACTATACACCTTGTCGTATGGGTCAGGTACGTTAGGGATAACAGTAAAGGCATCTTGTATTTCATCAATATCGATATCCTCACCAGATTCACCATCTAAATTTGTGTTCGAAGAACAATGGATAATCCGTATAGGTCTAGAAACTGTCAAAGTCTATATTAAAAACATTACGCAAGTACCTTGCCCAGCGAATAGGTATCCTTCTTCTTCGCCATCTTCAAAAAGTACAGCTTCATCATCATCCTCTGTAAAGAGCACATCTTCAACATCATCTATTGTTTCACATGAATTTAGCCACTAAGAATATTTAGTGAATTAATAGTGGAATGGGCTTGTAATTACCATTGGTGGTGACATTCGGGGCTGCCTGGTGTTGCATCCCAATGTCTGCTCCTTCAGTCATATTGTTACTCTCTGTGTGAGGGAATGGACACAGACCGGTACTTTCTATTGATTGAAAGTTGCGTTAAGTCAGTTTACCACTATAATTAATGTGTCAAATTAATTAAGGATGGAATAGTAATTACCATTGTTGTCGATCTCTGAAACAATCTGATGATCAATTTCATTATCCCCATCATTCTCCATTACACGATCCCTAGTTGCAGTAGCGAAGTTTGTTCTAATGGCTGAATGAAATTTCTGATTTTGACGAGACACCAGGGTCTGTCTTTGGCCGGATGACACATGACGTTTATGTCTTTGTCGTCTAGGACACTCTGTCATACTGTCTTTCTCGACATTCTCAGTCTGTGATGGATTAGGAACGAAAGGTGTTGGGCTTAACTCAGGGATAGCCATGCCCTCGGAGCTACATATAGACCCATGAGGCGCTTCAGCATCTGTTGAACTCCACACAAGCTCTGGAGTAAACTTCGGGTCCTCAATGCCGATTAAGTCCTGGAGTTTAATTTCTCGTTGTCTTCTTTTATAGTTTTTCCTTGCCATCTTATTACATGATTCCCTATTATGCAATGCCCTTTGTTCTTTTGTTTGAGTTGCAAATCGAGTTCTTTCTCGTATTCTCTTACGTTCCTTTGGATCTAAAACTTCTGAACTTTGATTGGAATCATGTTGATGACTCGTCTGACCCAATGTGACTTTAAAGTTGAAAATAGCAAAGGTCTTAGATGTACATATAGGTTGAATGATGAGAGCTCAACCAACTAATGGTGCACGTTATCTAGAGTGTTACAACACGATATAGTTAAATAACATAACACATAAATGTAATTACCTGAAGTGTTATCACAATGTACAGTCGGATTTTTGATGCTTCTGTCACTTACAAACACCTGTGGACATTCATCTACACAATGTAAATATTGATTTAGTAGATAGTTGCAATAACAGTCATTATAACAAAATTTTAGTAGATATTTATATCAACAATGATTATGAAACATAAAAAATCTAACTACTTCTAAATAAAACATAATCTCAACCAGCACCTGACAAATGTGTGGAAAGTTTTTCACTGCCAAGTCTTCTATGCACCTCAATTGAGTTATTCTTATGCAACCGATAAGAATCATCATCAACATCCTTAATTTCATTGTTTTGATGATTATTGTTGTCCTTGTTTGCAGGGATGTTGCAAACTACAAAGTAAACCCGAGAGAACATAAGAAAAGTATTACTTTAAAGATGAGTGCAGACGAGCATAGTTAATATACCTTCTGAATACTCATGGTGCATAACATTTCCCTTTTTTCGTGACTCACGACGCTTCTTCAATTCATTTTTCTTTTCAGCACTCATCGTAGCATATCGTACTCTTTCTCTTTCCCTCCTACATTGTCTTGCATCATCACGTCCTCCTAACACGTCATATACATTTCCATTATTAATCTTTGTTGTTCATTAACATATCAGAGAAATGTAATTACCTGGAGTGGTATCACACGGTATAGTACAATCAATGATGCTTCCGTCGCTTATAGACACATTTGAACATTCATCTACATAAAGTAACCCGACAACACATAAGAAAAGCATTACTTTAAAGATTAGTGATGCACAGGTATAGCTAACATACCTTTTGAGTGCTTATGGTGCTCAAGGTTGTCTTTTGTGCGTGACTCACGACGCTTCTTTAGTTCGTTTTTTTTCATCACTCATTGCCGCATATCGTGCTCTTTCTCTTTCCCTCTTACGTTGCATTGCATTAGCACGTCCTCCTGAACCATTATTTTTCCCATTTTAAAACCTTGTTGAGAGGTCACATAAGGCATTTATGAGTAGGTATACCTTCAAGGGTGTTGTTAGATAGTTCTCTTAATGGAGGACGAGCATCGTTATTTTTGAATGGATCCATCTACGTCTTTCAGTTAGACACCAAACCTATGTAGAAAAATATTAGTTCTATTCAGACTTAGACCAGATAATAACAAAACACGACAAAAAACTCCACTTAATTCATGCGCTTAGCATCGATTAAGGATAGACCGTCACCATCACTTCAATGGTGTGACGCCGCCTCCAAACATTATCCCCTGTTGTCCTCACCATGACATAAGTCGAGGAGAAGAGATCCCATGGGTTCTTAATCCCCTTCCCTCTTCCTTTCTTCCTTCTCACCCCACTGGTTTGAACCTCACCGGTTGATGGATGCCACCATGGATGGGAGTTCGTCGACGTTCTTAGAGGCCACCGTCTTTTAGGTGAGAGTGGTGGGTCACCAATGAATTCATCAGAAAACATGTGAGGATGGATGCCGCCATGGATGGGAGTTCGTCGGCGTTCTTAGATGCCAGCGTCTTTTAGGTGAGAGTGGTGGGTCACCAATGAATTCAGCAGAAAACATGTGAGGATGGTAGGTTGTTTGCTATTTATGACAATTGTGACTTCTTAGAGAATCCCTAGGTGTGTTGAAGTACTGCGTTTGTTTAAGCATATATACTTTAGAGTGCAGGGTTAGTCACATAGAAACTGATTTTTCAGACTTGGGTAAGAGACATTGATGAAGATTTAACTTATAGTCCCTCTCCTTGCATAGATAAGTTGATAGGAATTTCACACGCTATCTCAGAGTCAAAGTATGATCTATCAAGAGCAACCCATGTACATTGTGGCAGCACCATTGTTACTCCACCACCAAATTCATAACCACAACGCCACCGTCTGAAACATGAGCATCCCATTCATAAATGCTAAGGAAAAAAGTTCCATCATTGCATACCTTGTCTATTGTGTTTTCTTCCTTGCAAAGAGAAGTACCTAGTAGAGATACCTCATCGAGCACAGCCCCCTCAGTGACACATTTCAACAAACAGTGCAAGCACTGATGCTAATGTTGATGGTTCCAGTTTATTAGAAAAGAGCTTTCTGATTATGTCTAAGCAGCAAATTAATTAGTTCTTGTTTATTAAAAAAGTTAATATAGCCTAGATATAAATAATCTAGGTCTACATTGCTCATATAGACAATTAGGCATCTATGCCAATTAATAATATACCAAGATGCAAATCAAATGAAAGAGCATTATGCTAATGTTTATAGTTGCACAACTTAATTATCAACAATTACCAAATCAAATGAAATATATTAATAGCACATACAATTAACACAAAATTTCTGAAATGATTACGAACCTGTTTAACTGGGCTTAAAGGTGGTGGGCATTGTGGTAAATAAAACTAACAGACATGCCACTTATGAACCGAGAATTGGCTCTATTTAAGGATTAGAATCTTCAAACGCTCTAAATTATAGAAGTGCACAATAGGTAGTGCATGAAATATTTACCTATTCATATTCTTTAGCTACTGCAAAATGATTAGGAGGCCTGGTTTCTAGGGTGGGTATTCAGAATTCCTGGTGCTAAATATGTGCAATCATTGTTTATTTACCTATTTATATCCATGGACAATAGACAAGCTCATGCATCATTCTTACGCTATTATTATTTGCATTATGCATTTGTATTGCAGGTATTATTTGTATATAACATAACATTTTTCCATTCAGGTTTTGTCTACAATGTGTCGACATCCAATAATTGTTTATATTCGAGAGCGTGAAGTAATTCTATCAGCTAGTATCATAGTTGCCGACTGGAGCTCATTTGCAAGTCATGGTACTTGACTGGTTGCACTATTGGTCCTCATGTCTTTGATCGGCTTGAAAGGAAATGCAATAAAATCGCAACATGGGCAAAGCCAGAGAGAAGGCTTCTGTTTGACCTCGTGACAAGAATCCAAAAGAACACACTACCACAAAGGAAGTAATTGGTAACACTGGTAAGAAAACTAATGATGGTGAACTTATTTATTAGCTCACAGAGATGTCACATAGTTTTATACAAAGCAATCACCATTAAGACCAGACACACGACTAATACAAATAGAGCACAAATCATTATTACTAAGTTTCATCTGATACATAACTAACAAAGTATCTACTATAACAAGCTAGAACACATGTATCAATCCGATATCACAGTTGCGAAATGCGCCCGTCTGTTCTCAAGAAATCTGTCGATGAAACGACTCCTTGGAATTTGAATCAACGAACGTCGAATAGCTGCAATTTAGAACATGATTTGTAAGAACATGTTCATTTTAAATTATTATCACTTTAATTTTAGCTATAATTTATAACTATATTATAAGAATCACTCACTCTTCAAGTGGTATGTAGTGTGATGATCTGGGTTGAAATGAACGGTGCTATGGTCCGAGGTTTCCAAGCATTCTATTGTTATAATATATAATTTATTAATAAGCGTAAAAATTGAGTATAAGTCGAAACATTTTAGGTCAAGAGAAATTACCATGTTTATTGTTATGACGTAGCATAGTTCCAATAATTATGTTATTGTCAACTCTAGCTAACGACCATCGTAGAGCATTTTTTTGCAAAAGGTCAGTCCATACCCCCACGACGATTAGATCCCACCTATAAAAAACATTAATTGTCTGAATAAGACCTAACAAATGCTTAATGCTATTAAAAAAGAATGTAGCTATGAATTAGTGTCATCTGGAATCCATTAGTACAACCTCTCTATACGGTCTTCCACCGATATGCTTTAATGGCTCCAAATGAAGAACTATACCAATAACGTCTGAGCAATTCACATGTGATTAGTTACCTTTGAATAACTTAGACTTCAGTCGTTATTAATACATAAACCATATGGAAGGAAGGGTCATTACCTACGAACGACTTATGCGGTTGTTGGTAAACCTCATGAAATAGCATAAGATACTTTGGAAATGGAGGAAATTGGATTGGCTTGGTGAATGGCTCCACAATAGTATGTGTTATCAGTCCCAACTCTAGCCCATGCCCAATTTTCCAAAATTGAATCTCCTCCCGGTTTAAACAGAACGCCACTCTATACAATGTATATGTGCATCCTTGTGTGAGTAAAGCGTCAAACCGTTGGACATTATTGCGGTTAGAAATTGCTTCGATTTTGGATCCCTAGATATTTGGAATACAGGTCGTATGAGTCAAAGAATTGTATTATATAACAACATAACTATATTGACTACTATATTTTAAAGCTTGATGAAGTGACTCATAGTGATGTCCTGTAGGATGAAGTGTTGACTATCACGACGGTGAGGGAACTTAACAACTACCCTCGCAAATACACTCTTTACTTGTGGTAAGTTATTGACATCTTGAACATCATCAAATAACACAAAACTATATAAAACACGAACTTTAGTTTAAGTTCTTCATTCATATAGGCGTGACAAGTGAACTATGTACTTACGGAGGAAAGGGTTGAAGGCCTGTAACTGTCCTATTTTGGTTAAGTCTACTTAATAACACCATTGATCTTGTAGGATCGATCATGGCATTATTGCAAAGATACAAAAAATCATTAAAAGGATTAAATGACATATAATCTTGTAGCTATTAAATTTTGGCTTCATGTCGCTCCTTATAAAAATGCTAAAATAAGATGAACAATATATTGTTGTATTTTATTAATATGACTGAATATAATGAGAAATAGGTAAATTAATAAATAATAGAACTTAGCAGCAAACAAAGTCCCTTTGTGAATTTAAAGGTCTCAGAATTTAGCAGCAAACAAATAGATTTTCCTACATCATAATGAAATTACAAGATTTTCTTATTAATGAGCAGTTTGCTGATTTCTTATGTAATTATAGATTTGCCATGTTAATTTGTTGTGGGAGGTCAAGGAGTATGTGTTTAAGATCATGGGTGGATGTGACAAACAAATGAAGCAATGATTCAAAGATTACAATTCTGGATGGTGACTTTGAAGCGGAAGGTATTGGTAGAGATCATTTTCATGAATATGAGATGTTCCACAGTTTACTCATCTTGTGTGGTTGAACGAGCAGGAATGAAACTCAAAGGAAAGCACTAAAAGGAGCGTCGGGAAAAGAGACCGAACTATAACAAGTACTCTCACTTAAGTACTCTCACTTAAGGGTGTTTCTCTTTATGTTGAACTGTAGACCCAGAAAGAAGCATGAAGAGAAGAGGGTGAGAGAAAATTTTGGACAGGTGCAAGTACACTGTACAAAAAGCATACTACCAGCTCATCCTTTCAACTATCACTTTAAGGGGCCTCTCTCTATCCTTGGCTTTTTATCTAAAAAAATTAGCATCAACCTCTATATACCGGAAGCATGCATGTATATAAACTTTATACCCCAATAAATACCCCAATACACACAAGTTTGACATTACATTACTTAACTTATGTCCATATATTAATTTGAATTTTAAATTTGTCTTCAACACAATGCATGTGCTTAATTATCTACCATTTACTGATTAATAGTAAAAAAATAATGAACATGCACTAAGCAAAGATTATGTCAAATTACAATTTTACAATTTGGTAATGAATCATGACATAACAAGACATGTTCAAACTTTGGTAGTAGAACAAGACATTCAAATATTCAATAAAAACGAATTAATAAACCATATGAGGACATCTTCTAGATATTTCTTATTATTTTGTTTTCATTGTATGCATAAATTTAACTACAAAAAATTAGAAGCATGTGGGAGTAGAATACTCCTTTGTGATATAACTGAGTTTCAACTGATCATTCTAAATGTGAATATAATACAACAGCATATGGAGCTAGGCGTAGGACAGACCTTCTTGACATTAAAGTGGTAAAAATAAGCAAAAACATAATTTCACAAATAAAGAGTATTTCTTGTATTCTTAAAAGATAATGCCTGTTAGAGGCATGCATAAAAAACACACCAGGTTATCAATAACTTATAGTGCAAATTTATGTTATGATGAATGGTTTGTTTAGATGAAAGAAGATACTCTAGTTGCAAAAAAAACATTTCTTATATAAGAGATAAATTATATATGGTAGGTAAGCTGTATAGAAAAATTATTGCAATTGCAATGGCAAGGTATAGAAATAGATTACCTATGTGTCCAGCAGTACAGTAATCTCTGCTTAGCTTGAATTGGCTATAACTCTCTTGTGAAATCCAGATATTTTAACAGAGGTAGATGACTGAACTTGACTATGAAAAGTGACACTAAAATAACATCATGTACTACCAATGTATTTTATCAGAGCATTATATTTAGTAGAATGTAAATAATATTTCTCAGAATACTACTGATCTAAATGTGTGTACAGAGATCCAAAAAACATAATGCCAACTAAATAATAAGACCCACAGAGAACTATATGCTAACATGCACATGAACTACATTATCAACCAGAATAAAATATCCACATAATTAATTCGAGGAAATTTGGAACAAAAAACATAATGGATCCAATGTATGTACAGAGATCCAAAAAATAGACCATGCTAGGTTGTTGGATGTTTGGAGGAACTAATTTGGAAGTGATCCAATTCCTGTCCCAACCCAAACACAGGTTATGAGCTTACATATTGGTTTATCCTAACCATGGAGAGCTTAGAACATCTAAGCTTGGAGGATAGAAATAACGGTTACTTGTGTGCCTGTTATGCCTTCTCAGTTTAGGAGCTTGGCACCAAATAGGACTTCAAACTCCCTGCTAAAACCCCACAGTTCAATCGCCTTATCAATAAGTGATTGTAACTTCATGATTTGTATGACAACAGGACTACATTACTTATTTCCAATCAAATGTAGAAAGTAGAAACAGTACAGGGTTAGCATATGACCCATATTTGATTCTAACTGCAATTAATACTTCTACAGGTCGTCCATCTACAACAGCTACTGCACCTGGTAAAGGCTTTGGTATGAAATTAGGCAAGCTGAAAGAGAAGTCATTTTGGAGGGTGTACAACCAAGTGCAGTTTCTACAAGATCATCTGCTCTTCCACCAAGTGACCCTATCACAGTGAACATAGAAGAGAAGCTCAATGTTGTTGTAAAAAGAGATGGTGGTATTAGTAACTTTGATGTTCAAGGAACACTTGCTCTTCAGGTTCTTAATGACACTGATGGGTTCATCCATTTGTAGGTAACACCATTTCCTAAATTCTAGCATTCTACATTTGTAAATGAATTTTCTGTCTCTTTTTAATTGTAGAAAATTCATAATAGTGTAGAACTTTGTATTATTTTATTTTCCTCATCATGTGAACCTATGCTGATATTACATTCTGTTTAGTTAAGACAATACATCAACAGCCATAGGTAGAACATTTTTCTTTAGTCTTAAGAGCTGAATCATATCAGAGTTAACTTAATGGAAAATTATATTGCGTCCTTGTTAGCTAAAATACCATATTGCAATGTTTCAAAAATAATCACAAAAATCATGTATGTAGTAGACCTAAATTAAGTGTAGCCGCAATAATTCAGTTTGAAATTCATCTTTGATGTTGAGATTAAAAAACAGAAGTGTCACTGTCAACACATGGTGAACAGTGTCAGGTTGACTGCTTGTCTATTTTATTTCTTGGCATATAGGATGAATTTCAAACTGAATTGTTGTAGCTATACTTTATGTGTATTACATACATGATTTTTATGTTGACTTTTGGAACATTGCAGCTTGGTGTTTTATCTATCAATGGCGCCAAACCTGCACTCTAACTTAATATGCTAGTGCCTCACTTATGTCTTATGTCGTTTGTGCTTTGGTTGCAGGTAACATTGTTGCCCTTCTGCATTCCTTTTTTAGCAATCTTCCACAAGAGTGGCTGGAATCTACTCATACTGTCATCAAACACCTTCGGCCAGTCAATTCAATTGCCATAATAATAGTATAGAACTTTGTATTATTTTATTTTCCTCATCATGTGAACATATGCTGATATTGTATTCTGTCTAGTTAAGAACATTACCTTCTGTGCTCACCATCCAACTAAAATAATTCCTCTACTGCTCTTTTCCCCCATTGAAAGACCATTATTTTATATTAGTATGTCATTCACCTTCATTTAGCTTATGCTATTTTTTTAATACCAATAATCAAATTCATTGTACAGCAGTCTATCATCGTATGAATTAGTTTGAATTGAATTCTCTAACGTATGAATTAGTTTGAATTGAATTCTCGAACGTATGAATTAGTTTGAATTGAATTATTTTGCAACTGAATATGGAGTAAAACTCGTTATAAGTAATTTCAGCTGCAAATCTGTTCTCTAGGTGTTCTCCATTTGAACCTATGATTTACCATAAATCATGCAGTCCATAGAGCTATAATGAAAAGAGATGCAATAGATGCTAAACATTAGAGTTGCAGTGAAAGAAGGTGCTGATTTCAGTGGTTACCTGAACACCGCTGGACCTGTCATCACGTTGAGAGGCTTTGCAGTCGTCCTCGCTCTCCATCACGCGTGTAGTCCTCGTCTTCCTTGGAGTCGTGGTAGGGATATTCTGACAAAGATAGCGCTTACTGAGCAAGACTCACGAACGTAGGTGTTAGGGAGGGACATCAGAGGAGTTAGTAGACCTACCGACGCGTTGCGGTCGTCCACGCTCTTTGGGGAACTACTCCGGCTCTGGCACACACGCGTGCTCGAGCTCATACACAGAGGAGAAGGCGTGATGCCTCGAACATGCTCACTATTTATCTTCATCGACTGTGTGCTGTCCCAGGCGAAGTGGAAGTCATGCATATTTAGTGGAACTGGACGGTTGCTCTGATTGTGTCGTGGAAGTGGTGCGCGGGAGTGGGCGGAATCCGCTGACCAGGGGAAATGCGGTCGTGGGTGAGCGGTTGCTCCGATTGTGAGTGGATCTGCGGCACGAGGCGGTTGGATGGGTAGTGAAGGCCTCCGAGCTAGGGAAGGAGCTGTGCAAGCCGCCAACTAGGGAGAGAGGCGGTGGAGGCCGCTGGCTGAGGGATGGGGTTGTGGAAGCCGCCGGCTAGGGGAAGAGGCGAAGGAGGCCACCGGCCGGGGGAGGAGGCCACCGTCGGTGGAGGTATAAAGGAGCTGCGTTCTATCCTTACTGGAGAACGAAGACGTGGCTCAGGAGAGAAATCTTAGGGTTAATAAGTGGTTGTTTTTTGAACACCCTAAAAGTAAAAAAACGCGAGGTTGTATGTAATCCAGCATGAGTCACATTGGTTAGAGAGTGGAAGGCTAGGCATTTTGCTCAAGAGATTCAAGGTTCAATCCTTGAGCCACAGTTGGAATATTTTTTTTGCTGCGCGCGGAACAGTAACAGAATGGGGGAGGGGGTGGCAGCCTACCCCCTTACATTCTTCACTAGATATGTGCCCGTGCGTTGCCACGAGAGTTAAAATTTCTAAGACGTTAATAACCGCACGCAGATAGTTAAATTTCTAACTTGTCTTATGTTGCACAAGCTGAAGCACATATTCATGCACAAATCATATATCGTCTTATCACCGGTCGTACCTTCAGCCTTTGAGTTAAATTTCTAACTTGTCTTATGTTGCACAAGCTGAAGCACATATTCATGCACAAATCATATATCGTCTTATCACCAGTCGTACCTTCAGCCTTTGACTCCATCTAGTTGAATAAATTTGGTCATGGCCGTGGTCGTGTTCTACGACCGCACTGGGGCAGGGAACGCGCACAGGCAGAGGAGCAGCAGCAGCGCGCTCAGCCTCAGTGCATGCACAGGTGGCCGCCGCATCGTGTCTTTCACTGTGGATAGGCGACGGAGAAGGCGGCGGCAACGGACACGTACGTGTCCCCGGGCTGCATGACGTAGGTGACGAGCGTCGTGGCATTGTCGGCGGCGGCCGGGCACTGGCAGAAGACGGGGAATGTGACCATGGTACCGACGTCGAGGTCGGTGGGCACCAGCGTGGGGTTCACGCGCTCCACGGCCTGGTACTGCGTGAGGTTCTGCAGCTTGGTGGTGGAGACGATCCAGTAGGTGTCCCCGGGCCGATCTGGTACTACATCGGCGCGTACGAGCTGGGGGACCGGGAAGGGCAGCCGCACTGGAGTGGCACGAGCAGCGGCTGGCCATTGGCCGGCGCGGCCGTCGTGGAGAGGTTGTTGGCGTGCGCGACCATGAAGCGGCTGACAGCGAAGAGGTCACCGATGGCTGCGAGAACGAGCGGCACGCCCGCGAAGCCGGCGCGGTAGAGCGCGTATGCCTGGCATGGGTACGTGCGGTTGGCGGTGCAGTTGAACCCCTCGACGGACACCGGCGCGGCCGTGGCCATGGTCGTGTTCTGCGACCGCGCCGGGGCGGGGAACGCACAAAGGCAGAGGAGCAGCAGCAGCGTGTTCAGCCTCAGTGCATGCAACAAGACAACAACGATCGCAGAGCTTCAGAGGAAACACGATGGGTGACGCCTCGCTAGGTTCCTCCTGCCCAGCCCCATCAGTGCTTGCATAGTGTTCCTTAGTGCACAGTGGTTGATGACCTAAATTAAAAGTATATATGGCTAATTGTTTTTGTGCGAGTACATATTAGATTTTGTTGGATTTGTGGTTTTTGTCTAGCTGGTTTTATTCTCGAACTGGAAATTGTAGATTGTACGATGCTACCAGTGGCTGCGCCCAGCGGGTAAGAGTAAGATTGCGAACCGGGCCTCGAGTCCATAGGGCTAGCCGGGTAGCCCTGCCCGGGTAGGAGAACCGATCGAGCCGACAACAGCTGAGCAGCACTGCAGGCTTGACAGCAGCCAGCCACCAGGCCAACCCCTCAATTTTCCACGACGCTTCATGAGTGGAGGGAGACACGATGCTTGCATGCAACAGCTTGTACGACTTGCATGCAGCGGCTTGTGCGGCTTGCATGCTTGTATGCATCAGCTTGTGTGGCTTGCATGCAGTGGGAGGTTGGTGCATGAGACGCGCGATAAGGGGAGGCGGGGGCAGTCTAAGCTAGCTTCTTAATAGTTAGTACTAGATAGTAGTAGAGATTTAAGCAGAAGTTCTGTCAAACAGACAGCTTTTGCAGCAGCTTATCAGTTAAGCAGCTTCTTAAAATGAACTAAAAGCAGCCAATAAGCAGAAGCTGCTTTTTACCAGCTTATCAGATAAGCTGCTTTTTCAACAAGCAACAGCTGTGCCAAACAGGGCCTATAGTCTACTCTAGTCTAGGGGCGGGCGAGAGTGTAAGCCACGGTTGGAATATTTTTTTGCTGCGCGTGGAACAGTAACAGAACGGGGGAGGGGGTGGCAGCCTACCCCTTACATTCTTCATAGTAGTAGAGATTTAAGCAGAAGTTCTGCCAAACAGTCAGCTTCTGCATCAGCTTATCAGTTAAGCAGCTTCTTATAATAAACTAAAAGCAGACAACAAGCAGAAGCTGCTTTTTAACCGCTTATCAGATAAGCTGCTTTTTTAACAAGCAGCAGCCGTGCCAAACAGGGTCTATAGTCTACTCTAGTCTAGGGGGGGGGGGGCGAGAGTGTAGTGAAGAGTTGACGTGACCAGGGCGAAAGAGAGATGGAGTGACACCAGCCTTCACTCTCATGAGTCATGATACATCAGTGCAGCTGTTTTTTTTTAAAAGGTAAGCTTGCTTGGCCGCCACCGCCGCCAACCAAACGTACATACAAACTTGCCCGCCGAGCGAGCCACGCAGGCGCTGTGGCGATGAGCTGTAGGGCACGTCACTGCCGACGTGGACTTTGTCTCGCCCACGTTTCTCGTCAGACACGCGGGCCCCACCCCGGACGCCCCGGCAGGCCGGCACTGCTGTCACGCTGTGTAGCAGCAGCAGTCCAAGCAACGGAACCGTGGGACGCAGCACAGGCGCATACCCCACGTTTCTCCCTCATTTCCAACGGGCTACGGTGACGGGGAAGGGATAGATAGATAGATAGATAGATAGATAGATAGATAGATAGATAGATAGATAGGGATTAATATCCTATACAATCACTTATCCTGGTGCAAACATGCAATCAAGCGATCTGGTGCATCCGATCTAGATCTAATGGTAACTGTTATTTTATATTTAACCCCTTCCACCTGAAATCTAGTGTCTATTTTACATTTAACCACTTCCATATGAAACCGTTGGATCTAGACTGGATGCTCTGGATAGTTTAATTGCACGCTTACACTAAAATGAGTGATTGCACAGGATATGTCCTCGATAGATCCTCGATAGATAGAGGGGGGGAAGAGCCCAAAGACAGCCAGCGCCGTGCCGCGGTCTGCTAGATACAGTGACAGAAACGATCCGCAACGCAGGCAGGCCCCCGCCGCGCAGCCCAGGATCCAGATATCCACCTCACACCGCGTCGTCGTCCAGCTCACACTCCCCCGCCGCGCCCCCGCTGCTCCTCGCCGCGTGGTCACGCGCGCAGGCAGGCGAGCGACCAGTAACTGACGTCTCTCCTTCCTCCCCCTGCCCCGGCCCCTCTACAAATCCCCGATTAAACCCTAGACTTCCCTCCCCACCCAAATGCGCGCCCCCTCCTAGGCGGCGCCCCTCGAATTCGGCACCGGCTCCGCCGAAGGTACGGCATCTCTCGCGCTCCGCTCGCTCTATTCCTGCTCTGCTCTGGTTTTGATCGAGCTCGCCGGCGCTGCCGCGTTGGCGCTGTGTTGTGTAGTTCGCCGCCTGCTCTGGGATTTAGGAACCGCTGCCGCTGCGCCTGGTGTATGTCTGTTTTTGTCTGGGATGCTCGTGCGTCTGAATTTTCTCCTGACTCGTTTTTTCCCCTTGTTTGAGCCGCGCTGGAACGGTTTCAGCCGGAATCGGGTCGGGGCCTCGAATGCTTTTTTTTGCTTGTTTGATTAGGCGGCAGCATGTTTCTCTGCTGTTTGATTAGGCGGCAGCATGTTTCTCTGCTGTTTGATTAGGCGGCAGCATGTTTCTCTGTTTTTTCTCTCTGGGTTTCCTGGTGATGTTGTGTGCACGCGCACACCTGCTACACACCTGCTGCACGTTTCCTGGGCGAGATTCTGTAGCTGCAAGGTTTTGCTCTGCCGTCGACGACGATCATGCCATGTGCTGCTCGGGTAGGCTGGCTATTACTCAGTCTCTGCTTCTGCTCCTCCGTCTGCTGATGCTCTCCATACTCCAGGACAGAACTCCAGGTCTGTCATGATGAGAGGCAGTTCTCATTTACGGCTTGCGTGGCCCGTCATCCTTTCTGGGGCTGCTTTTACTGCTTTATCGAAAAGGCTGGAGTTTTTGTTGCCCTTCCTTTGCAAAGACAGAGTAGGACTCTAGCTACTAGTGTCGGCTATCAATGCCTGGGTGTTGGTGAGTTGCGAATGGGTTTTTTATTTGGCATCCAGGCGCATCTGTGGTTTAACTTTGGTTATGTTTTTTAATGGGTTCCTTTTCAGAACCTGAATATTCGGTGCAGTCACAATGTCTGAAAACAACATACAAGAGTATCTATTTTGCCACTTTATTTTCCATGATTATTCCATCTTCGGCACATTATTTCAGCATGAAGTGATTTATGGACTGTACTTAATATTGATTTTCAAGCCAGGGTGCGTATAATGAGTGCGGGTTTCGACAAGCAGATATTGGCTCAGAAGCTTTCGAAGCTTAATAGCTCACAGCAGACCATAGAGAGTATCCTTCTTGCCAGTTTCTCAATCCCCATTAACTTAATACTTTTTTTTGTCTGCGTGTAGTATTTTTTATATTAACTTCTCATATGAGTATTTTTCATATTTTATTGGCTCGTATAGCTGTAAGGTTTGCAAAGTGCATAATCATACCTTAAGATTACAGGAAAAAAGGTAGTTTTGTTGTCTTAACTTTCCAGACCACTGTGTCAATAAATCCCATTCAGTTGATGACCTTTCATGCTTCATTGTGACCAGTTAGTAGTATTATGCTAGTCATTCGCTGTCGCCTGCTCAAGATTGGTACCTACTATTGCTGGCTATTTTCTTATGTGATACATTATTTTATTGATTCATGTAATGTCATCCTTAACAAAAAAAAGCTTTATCACATTGGTGTGTCTTTCATCATCGTTGCTGCCAACAAGTTGTAGAAACATGGGATTCTGAGTTCCATGCAGCTCCTGTAGAGAGGAGGGTATCTTTGCTGTACCTTGCGAATGATATTATGCAGAATAGCAGAAAAGAAGGTAATGGATATATAGCTGAATTCATGAGGGTCATCCCTGCTGCCTTGAATGGAGTGTTGACTGTAAGAGATGATTTTGGGCGGAATGTCCCAAAAAGACTGGTATGTTGTACATATCATTGATATCTATATTCATGCAAGTGCATGTGCATTATTTCTCATGTTGTTCAAATTGTGGTTTTGGTTATCATCATAACAAATATGCTAACAACGTCATGCCCATATCTATGTGCTTAATTTAGGGGCAAGGTTATTAGAATGCTAATCACTAAGCTTACTATTTGACATTTTTATTCAAGATACTCTTCGTGCACAAGATATGCAGAGCATGCGAGGGTTCGTGAATAGTATTTCTAGCCTCTAGGAATGAGTGCAAAAAAAAACAATCATGTTCTTGCCTTCACTCCTCTCAATCATTTTCTTTCTCTTAAAGCAATGGGGGTTGGGGAATTCGGTGCTTGTGTTACATACCGGTGATGAGGAAAGGTGGTGTGAAGTATGGAGAACATGAAAGCTCGCTCTTCACCTTAACTTTGTTGGCATGTCCTAATTTAGAAGTTAGCATATCCATTGTCATGGTTGTCATTGTGTTTGCGGACTCATGTCAAGATACTTAGGCAGAGCATGGTGCTAACAGTATGAGTAAAGTCGACTGTGGTTGATGGGATTTTTTGGGGTAGGGCAACATTACTGTCCCCCTCCCTCTCATTTATTGGTGTATGCTGTTGAAAGGATGGTCATAGAAAGCAGACCTCAACAGTGCACCTATGCTAATGCTTAGATGAGTCATGAGACACACGAGGTAAAAGGGTCAAAGAGCATTGCACCATGGATCCTGCTTAACAATGGCCTATTGGTGGGCTCACAGACAAACCTGTCGCGTCCTGATGTTCAATGCCCTAGGTTCATTGTCTCCACAACTTGGACGACGTGGGTCAATGTTTGGGGCAAGTGGGATAGTATCTTGAACATTGGCGTGGTAAAGCCATCAATGTTCACAGACTCTAGATCCCAACTAGGCGGAGAACTTTGATTAGGGTGTCACGCATGCATGTCTCCATGTAGGTGATAATGGTTGGGGAGGCACGCTCAGTGGATGAAGGATTGTAGCGGTAGCATGATATCTTGTTGTCCATGTCTGTGTGAGATCTTGGTTCTTAGTGCCAACATCACCTATCAGTGATTAGCTAGCGTTGAGCCTAACAAACTCCAGTGGGCTTGTATGTTGAACATGCAAAAGCTAGATTGCAAGCTTATTTTGTGGAAGAAACTGAAGGAGATGGAATGTTTATTGCTATTGCTTTTTTACAAGATTTTTTAAGGAATGATCCACAACTTTTATTTTGACCGGTTGTTAATTTGTTTGATAAGCTTGTAGGTGGGGTGGGTAATTACCGCAACCCGCCCTGCAAAATCACGTTTGTGGCTCATATGGGCTAGCTACAATTGTTTTTGCGGACCAAATTACCAAACCTGCAAGTGTTTGCTTTGGTTCGCAAGCGGTTATTAGTGATTTGAAAGCCTCCATCTATGCCCACTTCGCCTACCTAGCTCTGATCCTCTCAATTCAACACACAGGCCGACTACAGTATCAAGCATGCTTGTTGTTTTGCTTCAAACCAACACAGAAGCATGGAAGCTGAAAACTCATTGACAACGAATGTATGAGGCACTTAGGGAGTCAGGCATCTTCTGCAGTGGGGTGTCTGCGCCGACGGGGCTATAGGCTACCGTCGGCACACATCAAGATCGTGAAGCATTCCATGGGGGAGATCGCGGACAACAACAACAAGATGATCTCAAGTGAGGTACCCTTGGTGTTCTCCAAGGCATCGTCGAGTTTATGTCGTCATAGCAGACAACATTGGTTTAGACATGCTGTCTAGACTGTGCACGACACCGACCTCTTCAACTTACTCATCCATGTCGTCATAGCGGACAACGCGTGACAAGCTAAGTGAGGTGAGAAAAACTTCGATGTTGATAGTGTGCAAATTGTCGTGAAGTTTGCAAAGTACCAGCGGTTCCATGCGTATTTGTCACAAATCTCTCAAGGATTCTAGCGGCTTGTGTGGATAGCCATGGATGAGCCTGCCGACAATGCAATTGTTCGGTGAGATCCAATTGAGGCATGTTTTCCTATGTAATCCTCTATTTTTTTGAACCTCATTGAGGATTGATCATCAAACGATTGTTCAAAAAAATCATTCATGTGCTATGCAACATGTTACAAATAGTAGTTTGGATTTCCATTTTGACCTTGTAGATGTAGCGACATGTAATAGGTAAGCTCTCATGGACTGCTATAATTGGATGCCAAGTGGCACAACTTGTCTATTCTTCAAATGATTTATTGTTTTGCAAATCCTTTGAAGGAATCATACTCCTATACGAGTAATAGGTTGTCCACTTCATGCAATTTTCCCATTCATTGTCGATTGAGTTGCTCGATCTGTCACGTTACATGCCCATGTGACAATTTAAGCGCAACTATTACTTCCATTGATGTAGCGTGTCTGTTTCAAGCTAGCAAAGTGTACATTCTATATAGTGGAATTTTCCCTTTCATCAAAGTCCAAAAAGCCATGACCGCAAGCATTTGATCTAGGTGTGTCGTTTCTCTATAAGAAGCTTCGTCATTGATTGATGTCACAATTGGGGCTGTCTATACACAACGATTGTCTCGCTATCAAATGGCTGGATGTGGTGGTGGCATTAGGTCCACGAGGTGGGCTATTGAGGCTTCAACACATTTGTGCTTGTCCCTGGCTTTATGGAAGGATCCTAGTCACACATGATCTTTTCCATCTTTGTAATGATTTTGGCTAAGATTGGTGTCATCGAAGTTAAGAAAGATCTCTTAAGTATTGTTGGGGCGAAGTGTCAACCATGGTAGGACTCTGAACCAAGACATCAACATGTCCAATGCTCGAGGGATACGTGCGGGCATGCTTCACATTTGAATGCCACAAGTCGGAGCACCTACAACATCTGGCAATCCGGATATCAATGTGGTCCAATGTCATGATGGACTTCATCGAGAGACTTCCCAAGGTTGATTACAAATTAATGATCCTCAACCTCGATTGGTCAAGGACTTCCCAAGGTCGATGGCAAATAATTGATTCTCAACCATGATTGATCGGTGGAGACGGTGGCATGATTCTTCTTTGTCGAGGTCATATACTTGAATGGCATCCCATCTCCCATTGCATTGGGTACACCTTGTTTTTACCTTTTACTTTTAACTTTCCAAAATGTGTTGTTTGATGCTTCCGGCTCCAAATTTCACATGAGCTCCAAGGCAACTAACAAGGTAATCACCATTTACTTGCTATCTATGGTAGCTAATTGTCCTCGATAGTGGGTAAAGTGTCTCCTTTGGGCCCAATTCTTCTACAACAATTCTTACCACTTGGCGCTTGACATGATGTTATGTGTGTGAGTTTGTTCGTATGAATCAGGCAAGCTATGTGTCGTCTCGGCACCCCATGCCATGCAGAAGTGTGCCGAGTTCCTCGTTGACATCCACAGTTGTCTTGAGCATGCTTAGCAAATTGCCAAGTGTAGTTATGATCATGGCCATCGTATAACATCCTTTGCTGCCAGGAATTGGTTGTCGCTCCGCCTTTGTCATCACACACCTGTAGCGGTGGCAACAACTACACGTCTATCACAAGAGAGTGCATGAAGGGAAGGTGCTAGCAATTGATAGAGTCAAGACGTGTGTGTGTCCATCTACGTTTTGAGGGTATCTAAGTGGGGCCTATGGATAGTGTAAAAACCAACTATATGGCTAGGTACTTATAAGAGGCAAGACAAGCTATAACAGAGTAAAACTCAAATTGGGCTAAAGGAAACTTCCTTCTCCCCAAATTATCTGTGTTTGATCCTTGGGCGATTGCTCACGTGGACGACAAATCGCTGGTGGCCATGGGTTTTACAACACCTTGTCTTTTGTGACTTCCAAGGGGAAGCTCTAGCCTTGCTTCTATGCCACATATAAGATCAACACTCAAATATGCCTGGTGGCTTTTGAATTTGAGCTCCCAACTGGTGCATGCATCCATGAAGTCTTCCACGTTGG
Source organism: Zea luxurians (assembly GCA_029449295.1). Classification (NCBI taxonomy): domain Eukaryota; kingdom Viridiplantae; phylum Streptophyta; class Magnoliopsida; order Poales; family Poaceae; genus Zea; species Zea luxurians. The sequence goes on along the minus strand of JAOPSE010000016.1, from coordinate 32,711,038 downwards.
TCTACCTAAGAATTTCTTGGCTGATCCTCCTTAATGCAATGAGAGTCCCACTGCATTACCATTGCTCCACCTTGGCGCAACCTCCGTCCATGAATGAGCACGAAAACACGTTTGGCTCACAGTGTTTGCCCACTATTGGTCAAGTGTAAGGACCAACCCGACTCCGTGTTGTCGGAAGACTTGGAGCTCTTCCGGAGGAAGTACCCCTCTTATCTCGACGATGAGCTGTCGCTCGAGGAAAGTGGTGATTCTATGTGGGGCCACACGTACAACTGGCAAAAGAAAGAGCAGGAGAATCATAAAGAATAAGGAAGGCACACTTGGAGCTCTTTTGGAGGAAGTAGCCCTCATATCTCGACGATGAGTTGTTGCTCGAGGAAGGGAGTGATGCTATGTGGGGCCACACTTACAGTTGGCAAAAGAATAAAGAATGGGAGAATCATGATGGATAAGGAAGACACCATTAGTAATTAGGTTGCTATTGATCTCTATTAGGATAATTGTTTGGAATTTAAACCCATTCTACTTTTGGTTGTAAGCTCTTGTATCTAAAGGAGCGATGTCAATTGGAAAAGGCAAGCAAATAATTATTCCTAATTTTCTTCCTATCTTTGTGAGCTCTTGCTCCTTTATTTAAGAGGAAGCAATGCAAGGATATGGCCTTCCCATCGAGAACATTCACCGGCCACTCTCACGATAGACAAGCACCCCAAGAACGAATTTCTCAGCGTTTTCTATATAATGAATATGCCATCCTTTGATCTGCACTGTATATAGCAACATGTGGACGCTGTCAAATGGAAAACGTGAAGAAAAATATGGTTCATGAGCTCATTATGCTAAGTTCCTTGCATCTCAAGCTTGAATGCTAATTTAAATTTACATTTCTGGATTTTTTTCTCAAACAAGCTTGCATTTATATGTTAACATGTACCAAAATTCAAAACATTTCATTTTTTCTATTTCAAGACATCTAAAGAAATAAAAACTTCCCATAGAAAAGAAGATGTGTATATTGATCTTATCTTCTATTCTAAAATATGACAACAATAAAAACAAAAAACTCTTTGTCCCAAATAAGTTGGAGTAGGCTAGAGTTGAAACCCAACAAAAACCACAAGTTAAGGTTCAGATGCATGGATAGTTGGTTTTCATGCACTCCTATTCAAAGCTAAATCTTTGGATATATTCCATCCTTTCAAGTTTCCTTTTACCGTCTCTTTCCATGTCAAACGGTCTTCCTCTGTCTCTCTTCCTATTGCTACCGTGTCCTAGGATCCTGAGCATTGGTGCCTCTGGAGGTCTCCGTTGTACATGTCTAAACCATTTCAACCGGTGTTGGACAAGCTTTTCCTCAATTGGCGCTACACCTAGCATATAAAGTATATCTTCATTTTGGACTCGATCCCTTCTTGTATAGCCATAAATCCAACTTGACTTATATAAGAAACTAAAACATTAACAAACAATCTACACAAGGGGAACTTGCTTGCACATGTACCAGGGTTCAGAAAGTAAAGAATATCCTCTTTGTATTAAAGGTAATCATACTATGTGGGCTTTCATCTTGGACTCACACCTCTTAATAGATACACCTAAAATTTAGAACAAGGAAGCAACATACCATAGCATGACAAACTGATCACACACCGGACAAACTTTTCGTTGATAGTCAAAGGCAACAAAATATGTAAGTTGTAATTAATTTTTATTTTCTATGCTTGTGATTTTGGGTGTTGGCCTTCAAGTTCAAGTTTGAGTCACCCTTTTGTCTAACATGGTTCTAGTAGAGCTTGAATTTAGTTGCATTTGGCGCTTGATGCGCACTTGCGAGCAATCTAATTGCTTTAACTTAGGAAATCTTATAAGGGAATACTCAAAAACATCATATGTATTCTAGCTTCATTGCAAATAGTGGCTCAAAAGTACGTTAAATCAAATAAAGATATGTCTGTATCAATCTGTGGAACATGTACAATCTTACATTTGGAGGCATGTAGGGGCATAGGGCACACTCTTGTTTTGAGTTGCTCACAAGGTGATCTAAAAAGCCCATTAATCATTTGTCTTCCCTTTACATGGATTCCTTTACATGTTTGCGCTTGTTGGCCATGCCACTATAGTGCTTTCTTGTTAGAGTACATTGTTTACTATGTCTATTGTATTTTCCAGATGTGTAGGGTGCCTTGTGTAAACATTACTACATATATCAACCTCACTTTATACTCATTGCATTACAAGCTTTCTAAGTTACTAACATGTTATTAGAATATCATGGTTGCTCGTATCCAACCCTATACACCACATGGTTGATCTTCCACAAGCCAAAAAGATTTGACTCTCCCTTTTTCTCCCCATTCGCCAAGGAGCGGTAGTTTGCATTGCTATATTTACATTTCTACTGCCATGGGCTCCTTTGTGGTTCACACATACAGGCGTAGCACGGAGAGGGCGCCGACGTACCTGTTGGGCAAGATGACAAGTTTGGGTTTTTAGGAAATAATTAGAATAAAGTTATTTGATTATTTCTATATTTAAGGACTTGATATATAAAGGTCGGTAGATTGTATTAGGGGAGGATTCTATCGAAAGAACTCTCCAAGGGTGTATGTGTGGGGTGGTGGTTCTTTATCAGGCACCATGGAGAACGAGTGCCTCTTCGGTTGCTATCCTCTCCATTCCAACCCAAATTCTCGTGCCCTACTTTCACCCTTTGCGCACTCATTGACAACGCCATATCAATCTAGTATGAGAGAACACAAACAGGACATCAACAACAATGTCCATCCCTAGTAACGATACTGATGTCATCACGACTGTTATGGTTGTAGATCGGTGAGGGGGATTGATGGTTGGGAGCTGTTGGTGGAGGCGGCGCGGTACTGTTCACGCGTCAATGAACAGTGGTTGCGTCGTGGTTACTGTTCACAGAGTGGGTCTGCGCGGGGTTAGAGAGAAAGAGGAGGGTTTCTCCCTTCTAATTCTTGCTTCCTTTATTTCTCATCCATTGATTACATAAATAGGTCGACTAGTTGCCCCTATCTAGCTACAGATCCTTATCTTCTTAAAATTCTCCTAAAAGCACTCAACAAATTACTAACTGATAACCTTCCTAGATAATCTCAACTAATCTCCTAGATAATCTTATCCTTTTGACTTGCGCTCCTTGCTGCTGCTTGTTGCCGCCGCCCCCTTGGGCCCTGACAGGTCCTGACAACGACCAAGCTCGATTGAATGCTAGTGCAGCTGACCATGATGAACGACCGTCTTGACAGCCATGATCATCAAAACGCACACATTGAAAAGTTAAAGATGGGCAACGATGGCAAGGTGGAAAATGGTGTGCCAATAAGACTCCACCAGTGTTCCGACGACCCCCCCTCAGGGTGGCAGTGGCGGTCATGGCGGCGGCCGATCACTGCTACTACCATGACGACTATGGCGACGATGACCACAACCCATGGTCACCATTCATGCAATCCGAAGCTCAAATTTCCCCGCTACGAGCCTACGACAGCAAGTCCAATCCCTTGCATTGGTTATGTTAGACTGTGTGTGTATGGGCCGGCACCACTGTTGGGCTGCCGACCCATTAGGGTTAGGGTCCTGTGAGTCTATATATTGTACCCCATCTCCTATGCAATACAACCAAGTACTATAGTTTCTTACATGGTATCAGAGGATTAGGGTTTCTCCTACCACCCCACAGCTGCTAGCTGTTTGCCCAGGTCCAGCCCACCACCGTCGCGCCGCCGCTCCGGGAGGCTCATCCTTCCCTCCCGGGGCGGCCCTTCTCCCCAACAGTCGCCAGCCCCCACCTCTCTTCCCCATCCAGCGCATCCCATGGAGCTCTGTTGCCTTGCTGAGGTCCGCCCCCTGCTCGAACACCGCGCTAGCGGCTCTTAGCGGCACAACCGCCCCTCCCCGCTAGCGCACGGCGGTGCGACCGGGTCCCCCTTTGTCGGCGTCGCCTAGGGCGCGAGCGCCGCCACCGCCTAAACCCCCCAGATCCGCGCGCTCCATCCACGCGGCCTGCCGCCAGCCGGCCTCCCCTATGTGGCCTGCCACCGAGGTGGGTCCTTCCGCGGGCGCCGCCACCATGGGCGCAGGCGCAGGCACGGGATTCGCCGCCACAGCGCGTGGACGCACGCTCAGCCACCGCCCGTCGCGCTCCCCCACGGCGGCTATCTCCCCCACCGACGCCCTCGTCCCTGCTCCTAGCCGGCCTGGGGGACACTCAGCCACCGCCCCTCTCGTGCTCCTAGCTTCCTCTCCCGACCGTTGTGGCGTCCTATCTACTCGCGGCGTGAACTACCGTGCTCGCGGCCGCGGAGAAGCAGCAGTGTTGACCCCATGGCCCATGTCTTTCCATAGCAGCAACCACCGCGGCCTCACGGGTGCTCCCTTCCTACACCGTCGTCGGCCCTTCCTCCACTGGCGCGGTGCCTCTCCCTCCAGCGCGGCCCGGCTCTCCTAACTACCCACACTGACACCCTAGCAACGCCTTCCTCCCTCTTCGACCTTCTCTTCTCCTGTCGTCGGCATCAAACCCTTCTTGCTAGGTTCGACACAAGCCCCTGTTTGGCTGGACCTGCCCCGTCGCCCTCCCCCTTCATCATCGCCTTTGTTGGATCCGTCGCTGCCGAGGCCTTCCCCTCTAGATTCACCGTTGTCGTGACCTTGCTGGCTTGATCCGCCGTCCCTTTGGCCGTATCGCGTCTTCCCAACTAGATCTGTCGCTGCCGTGGCCTTCTCGGTCGGATTTGTCGTTACCACTTCTATTCTGCCGCGGGCACGACCACCATGACCGGCGCTGACCCGTCTCTGCCGTCGACCTCCCTGGCAGGGCTCCTTGACATTCGGACGATTGAAGAAGCAAGAAGGTCGGCCTACTGGTGCTCTTTTGTTGTGTCGCCCTATCGACCATTAACGCTCGAACGTCGACCCCTTCCGAAGAACATGCTACTGATGCGTGTCTCCCGACCGCGACCACCTCGACTAAGGCTACCTCGCCATCTAGGGGCTATCGTCTTCTTGGAGCACACACCGGTCTCTACTCCAGCCACAACATTCGCACCCTCATGACGCGGCGACTGTGGGGGATTTCAACCCGTTGGCTCCTACTTCTACTCCAGTCTCATCGTGTGTGGTACCACCGTTGCAACTACGGGGGGGAGGGGGGGGATATTAGACTGTGTGTGTGTGTGTGGGCCGGCACCACTGTTGCACTGCTGGCCCATTAGGGTTAGGGTCATGTGAGTCTATATATTGTACCCCATCTCCTATGCAATACAACCAAGTACTGCAGTTTCTTATAGGTTCAACAAGTGCGACAACTTCTTTCGGGGTCACCAAACCCTAGAGGAGGAAAAGGTGTGGATGGCTTCTCTTCACCTTGTCAGCACAGTGGGTGTATGATACTACCAGATGGAACACAATTTCAGGGTCGTGTCATGGTCGTGCTTCGCCGAGTACGTGAACCTATGCTTCGGACCACCATCTGGCCGAATGCTTTGGGTGAGATCAAGGCCCTTAGTGTACGGGGTCGATGGAGGACTATGGGCACCAATTCCTTGCCCTTATGTGCCGCTGCGAGAGCCTCACACCGCAACATCAGATTGATCTCGTCACTGCTGGTCTAAGGCAGCTGCTGTGCTCTGCTGCACCACTTAAAAGAAAGGAATGAAACTATCTTTTCTCACCATTTTGTGATCCCTCTTAGATATAGTTTCTTCTTTTGTTCCTTAGTTCTGTCCATACTTCCCCTCTGTGCTGCCTTTTGGAAAGACTGATGTTAAGCTTTCTCAAAGCACTGTTTGACTTGCCCTAGTGAACTGTTGAGGTGCAATTGTGCAAGTTAGCATCAGTAGATATGTGTGAGTGTGACCTAGTATAGATTAGCTTGCACGTTAGCACCTATCCTGCTTTCTGCATTATTATGTCTTGCACTTGCCCTGATGAATCCTTAAGGAAAAGTTAGAAAGTAATGCATACTCATATAAGTCTTAGATCCATAGTAAGTTAATCACTTGGGATGATAACCTATGGGCTTATATCTCGCTTTCCGACATATTTTTTTTGGTTTCATCTCATATATTCTTTTTCTCAACGTTACAGATTGACATATGGGAAGACCGTAAAATATTTGATACCCAGGCACAAAGCCTGAAAGATGATTTTTTCAGGAGGTTAAAGGACATTAGAAACCAGTTGGTAAGCGAGTTGATCTATTTCTCTTTTATGTTTCTCTGACCTCTGTTGAGGTGTACAATCATGGACTATTGGTTTCCATATGGACAGAAAAATACAGGCAGTGAGCAGCTGGAGAAGGTTGTCTCTAGCTACAAACATGTCCTGAATGCTCCTATGGATGAGGATACTCTGATGCGAAAATGCCAAGCAGCTCTTATCAATTTTGATGAACTCAATAAAACATATGGAAATAACTCCATTTTAGGTAAGCTATATGTATTCAAAGGATATTCTCACATGTGCAGTTATTATTATTTTCTAGTTAATATGTAGCTAATAGCATGCAGAAACTAGTGATTATGTGGAGTTATAGTTTGGCCTGTAAATTCTTCACCTCTGAGCTGTGCGTCACAGCTGCAGGGTTTCCATAAAACCAACAAACTACCATGGCGTCAAGCCTTACCACATTGATGTTGATCTGGGCATGGGTTTGTTTTATCTAGGTGGATGTAGCTATTGTGCAAATGGTTTGCATCATACCTTTGTTGCAACTGAGATATCCTTGAGCCTAGATGGTTTGTATAAAGAGATGCACTGTATGTTCAAATCCCTCATTTCCATCTGAGTATTTTCTACCTTGAGTTGCCTTACAACAGATACAGCAATTGCATTCTTCCACTGCTTAGTTTCTTCAGCCTTAACTAGATTCAGGGGTTGGTGGTGTCATGGTCCTCTGAAATATGGGCAGCAAAAGGACCTACGCCTTTGATGATCCTTGCATACTCACTGTTGGTTTATAAGGGCGATAACAAACAACTTCAAGCTTAGCTTTGTGACCACAATGAATTGTCCCCTTGGCTTTTGTGAGCACACACTAAATAAAATCTGAACAACTGAAATTGAATATAATATGCCACACGATGTGCGATGGAGAATTGATTCATAGCCTTATAGGCTGGCTTGGCACAACGAAATTCTTGTCCCAACGTCAGTCCAACCTGCTTACTTGCTTAGATCCAGCTAATTTTAACGAGGTTGCAAGATGATAACTAGATTGTTTGTCTTCTTTGTCCTGTAGCTTGAATTTTCTGTTGCATATTGCCAGGTAGTAGCAATCGTTCGGGCTTTATGCAGGAGCTGCAGGAACAACATAGCATTCTCAGAAACTCCATCGAACAACTTAAAGTGTCAGAATCACTCAGGGCCACCCTGATTTTTCATTTGAAGGAAGCGTTGAATGAGCAGGTGCTGACGCAAATAACTCTGTAAGGTCTGTTTTATTTGTTAAATGGATCTTCTGATGCTTACACAGATTCATTTATTTTCAGGAGCTCAAAGTGGAACAACTCAGAAGCCAGCTTCAGGTAATTTCCTTCAACCAGCATTGCTGGGTTTATTTTTATTTTTTTTAATTTTTTAATAAAATGCTATGTTACTTATGCTTCTCAAAGAATAGAGTTTGTATTGTAGAATACTTACAACTTCACCTTTATGTGTTCGCGTACGATTATGTTATGGGGCCATCTGTTTAGGGTTTGAAGAGACTCTTGATTCCCCTTAGAAGAGGACCACTTAGAAGCAGGGCCGACCGCTACCTGTAACCTTTGAATCTGACAGTTATGGCTCTCTATGTCAGGGAAAGAAGCAGTTTACCAGATTACTAATGCTTTTCCATTATGAATCAGGCAGCTCAGCCCCGACTCAAGAGAGCTTCTGAGCTCTGCGTGGGGCTTGGAAGCAACATGGAAAGGCGTCAGCCATCAAATCAAGGGCTTAAGAGGTCCAGTCTCTCTGATCCACTTAGCACTGTTGCTCCAGAAGCTGTGAAATCTCTTCAAAAGGGACAATCAAGTGCAGTGCTGTATTCACAGGAGGGAAATGGTGTTGAGCACAGCGTGACAGAGACAAAGCTTGCTGCAGGTGCTGCTTCAGATAATATACGTGGTGGTGCTTTGTCTTCACGAGTCAATGGGGGCAACACTATGCTGAAAATAGAAGAGCACACTTCTGGTAACAAGAGGCAGAAGCTAGAGGATGACGCACATATTTCTCAGCCTCGGTCAGAGTCACCGCCGCCACCGCCACCCCCATTCCCTCATCCTGATACATTTCAACCGCCTCCGCCACCACCTGAGTATCCTCGATCACCAGATCCTAGCCCACCACTGCCACGGACTTCACTGCCACCCCATATAATCCCCCCACCGCCGCCGCCACCACCCGCAATGCCACTCCATATGTTCTCACATCTACCACCTCCAGCTGGTACATTTGTACCTTTTCCTGCTGGACCACCTGGCCCAATGTATTGCACTTATCCATCTTTTACTCCTGTTGTCAACTTTCCCATGACCAGCCCACCTGGTTTCCGTAATCTAACCCCGCCTCCATCTTTTCGAGGATTAGCTGGTACATTCTATGGCCCTCGGTTCCCCACCGCGCCCCCACCAGCAGACAGGAAATAAGAGTAGTAACTTACCTGCAGACTTACAGTGCCAGCAGCTTTGGCAAGTATCATACCAGTTTTTTTCTGTTTCAACAGAGGATACAAACTCGTGGGGATGCGTCACCATGTGTTGTAGAGCTCAGGAGACTGTTCTATTGTTGTACATTCAGCCAGTCAGCGTGCAACAGTCAATTTTCTGAACTAGTTCTGGTCTTGGTCCCAGAGTAGAAAGTGTAGAGCCTGTACATGTCGGCTGCTAGAGGGAATTTGGAATTCCGAGAGCCCGGACCCCGGAGCAAATGGCTGCGTCAGTTTAATGATCGACTGATCCAGTAGTTCCTGGTCTAGGCGGTGGAGTAAAAACTGTAGATTCCGACAGCTTAGGGAGAAGATATGGAACCCAATAGCCGAAGACAGATGTTGTAGCATGACATGTTGTAACTCATCACAGTTGTGCTCTTCGCTAGATCATCCGAGAACACGTAGGTGTTCTTGTGATGTCTTGAGCGTGTAATCCTGCTGTTTGGTGTAAGATATGGCTTCAGCTGCTGTCGATGGTCGAATCTCTTGCTCTGTTTTTAATTACCCTTTTTTGCTCTCGGCTATTCTAGCGCCAATACCTTTTGCGTCTACTTTCGCATGTGTTCCCAAGGAATTTAGTGGTCTGTCTTGGTTTCCATGTGTACAGGAAAGATATATCCTGTCATGGTGCTTCGGCATCGTTTCTCTCCTGCTGGCTGCTGCATTCAGGTGCGGTTGTTCCCTGCAAATCTCTCCTTTTTCATGTAACGATATTTTTCCCTCACGTTGTGGCTGCTCTAAAGACAGGTTTAGATCGTGTATATTTCGGGTGTATATTTGGGGATCTAGCTTCTAAAAACTCTAGGTGATCTAGACAGAACTAGTTGTTTTGTCCCTTGGCTCCAAAATAAAATTTGGTTTAGGGATTTAGTGGATTCATTCAATACTTGATACTTGATGTATGTGTTTATATATGAATGTCTAGATTCATTATCATCTATTTAAATAGACATAAAAATCAACCGCTAAAACGACTACTATTTTGTAACGGATAGAGTATTTTGTTTTTACAACCAAAAGCTACCCCTATCTACCAAACTCTAGGTTTCTCGATCTTTGAAACTGTTTTGTGCTAAACATGATAAATATTAAATTTTTTTAAGAAGCTGTATATACGTGGAGCTATTTTGCTAAATAGTTAGCTAAAAACTAGCTCTTTCCCCACTGGTAGAGCTGCCAATAGAGTTGCTACGGAAGAAAAATATATAGCTTGACCTGGCCATGTATGCTTGTTGTGAGCGGGCGCTATACATGAACAGTAGAGGCCGTATGCTTCCAGCGGCAGCAACCACATCGGAAAGAGGCTGATACTTGGAATAGATTCATATACCATGTGATTGGTTGTATGAGTGTCTAGCGCCTGGCTAGCTGCAGCCTGACTGGTTGGATACGCGCTTGGATCGTGTCTCTGTGGATGCAAGAAAAGATGTATAATTTAAATTTGGCTATGATTGCACCAGCACAACTAGGCTCTGTTTGTTCCGTACAGACAAGCAAACATAGGATAAGGTCTGGTCAATGCATGTGAAGAGCCTGATTGATCTGACGCAGTTAACCAAACATATGGATATATACTGTAGATTGTGTATATATACAAAAGATAGACATAGATTTAGCAGTGTTTTTGATTCATGTACTCCTGGTTGCAGCGCAAACAATCAATACGATTTGTATTTATGGGGAAGAGTAGAATAATGTGCATCGCTAGCTGCTAAAGCCAATAAGTGTGCGTAGACGATCAAACAGAATACTACAAGTTCATTAGGGTTTTCAGATTCATAGATACATTAATAACTTTTTTTTAATTCAGCTCAGCACGATTTTCGTTTCATGTACATGGCTATAGTCTGTAGCGCAAAAAAAAAAAACATTAATTGAATGAGGCAGTGGAAAAGGAAGGTAGGCCTGATTTCTTCTGGAAAAAGCAGGGGTTGAGAGGGAAACAGTCGCCATGGAAGCGCTAATAACCTAGAAAAAAGCGAAATTTGAGTTAAAAAGTAGTGGGATATGATCTGCGAACCTTTGGGAAATCAGGAAGAAAGGATACTAAAATGCACTTGATGAATATGATACAGGAAAAAGCCAACGGAGGAAGACAAAGGAGATCCAAACCTGACCTAAACAACTTCAGACTCGACTCTGGTTCCTTTTCCCACCAAACAACCAAGAAACACCAAATAAAATTGGTAAACAAATTTCAGCTTGAGGAGAAGCAGCAATGGTTATTCGGCAAATTGCTTGTCCCGAATTTTTAACCAACCAACTCCCAATCATGGGAATCACAACGGAAACTGATGCAAGCCAGACTGAGATGCAGCTCTCGAAGAATTGAATTCAAATAATCCACTTGAGATATCCCTGCACACAGAACCACAGGAAAATGAGAGAGAGAGATCCAATCCCAGAACGCGAGGAAGGGACATGGAGGGCCGTAGGTTCCTCGCCGTCGCTGTTGGCTTGTCGCGAACATTGAAGGCGTCGTCACGCGCGGAGACGCTGGGGAGGGGCTTCCCGGGTCATGTGCTGTGCTTCCCTTGCCGCTAAAAGTCGACGTGGAGGACATCATGGCTGCTTTGCAGGAATGCTCCCCGCTTTAAGGCTATCCGTACTCATTCAACTCTAAATTTCTACCCTAAGGCTGTCTCCAACAATGTCCCCTAAATTCCATCCTCTAAAGAAATATTCTCTGTCCTTTACAGCACCCTCTAAAAGATTTCGTCCTCTATATCTTTACCCTTTCCAGCAGCGTCCTCTATATTACATCCTCTATATCAAGTAAACGATCTTTTCTCTAGTCTAGTCTCTCAGACATTTCATCGAACACGTGGAGTGCATAGCTTGGGTAGGAGCTCCAAACACACCCCAGGTTGCTGAACACGGAGATGCTGTCGTTCATGGACGAGAAGAGCTGGCCGCCGTGCGTGGCGAGCTTCGGGTAGCAGCTCTCCTCGCCCGGGACCTTCCGGTTCCTCAGCTTCCTCCGGGAGCTCCACCTGACGCCGCCGGCGCCGCTCCGGAGGTCGAGGAAGCCGAGGTCGTCGTACTGGTTCATGACGCAGACGGAGCGATCGTCCTCCATGGCGATGGCGTGGAGCACGCGCTTGTCGTCCAGCGACGCGGCCGCGCCGGCGTCAGACCAGGACCACACCACGTCCTTGGCCCGGAAGTCCAGCAGGCCGATGAAACAGTTGTCCGCCTTGGGGAACAGCGTGGCCACCATGAGCGCGCCGGCGGCGTCCAGCCACTGCAGCCTGTCCGCGTCGTCCAGGGCGCAGCCGGGGGCTCGTAGAAGAAGTCGGCCTGCTCGCCGGTGGCGCGGTCCCAGACGCCGACGCCGTACTCGTTGAGCCGGCCCTTGCAGCTGGCGAACACGCTCGCGTCCTGGTCGAAGGCCAGCGCGGCAGCGGTGAAGGACTTGGCCTGCCGGTCGTAGTGCTCCACCGCCATGTTCCGGGAGCTTCGCCCATGCCCGCCGCCGAGGACGCCCTTGACGCACTTGTCCACCGCCATGTTCTAGAAGCTTGCGCCCGATGGCCGGATAGCGGATACACAGTGAATCTCCAAGAATAGAGTGCGAAAGGACGAACCTCTATTGTACCGGATGCTTTACCGTTCATTGTTGGGTGCTTTACAGGAGGTTTGGTTCTCTAAATTTAGAGTTCAGGACCATATAGAGGTCCTTGTTGGAGGCAGTCTAAAAAGAATATTCTATCCTTGTCAGCAAAGTTCTTTACTCTATACCACAATTCTCCGCAGTCATATTTACTCCATATCTCAACTCTATATCAACTAACATATATTATATCATTTCTTTCCTCATGCCAACACAACACATACAGGCAAGCACCTACCTCCGGACCACGATCAACCAATCACAGGCCAAAATGCCACAACGGAGAGAGAACTAGAGTAGAAGTGTATGGACTCTATATATGGCGTACTCTCTGTCTTGTCTGCGTTTAGGGTGGCAGTTGAGGTGCTCCGCTGCAGGAGTTTTTTACTCTATACGTAGCTGTATCAGCATAGCGCATTGGTTTAGAACTCCCACTGTGGACAGCCTAACATAGTACAATAGAATGAGAAGGAAGTGCTGTTGCATTGCACGCCGCATGTCGATTCCGTGGACAATCTTTACACGAATTGAAGTGCAGGCTGCGGCCATGCATCCGAACAGAAAACCTTAAGGCCCTATTCGGTTGTTAGGGATTGGAGCTCTGGATTGATTTCTAGCCGGATTATTTCTCTAATTTATATAGATTTTGATGAGCTGGAATGAATTCTAGTTTATTCCGGTACAACCGAACGGACCTTAAGGGGTGTTTGGTTAGAGGGACTAAAGATTAGTCTCTAGTTTTTAGTCTCATTTAGTCTCTTTTTTGCCAAACACTAGGACTAAAATATAGACTAAAATGATTTAGTCTTTAGTCCTTCGTATATGTGCTAAAAGGGACTAAACCATATTAATTCCACATTTACCCCTCATTTAGTTCAATTATACTAATAGCAGGAGAATGTTAAAAGCTATTTTAGTTTTCTTATGAGTCATTTAGTATATTCTTATTATTTTTAGCTCCTAGAACCAAACATGTTAGGAACTAAACTTTAGTCCCTTAACTAAACTTTAGTCGCTAGACTAAAGAAACCAAACATGACCTTAATCTTATTAATAAATGACCTTTGGATCATCCTCGCGGGCCGCGGCCAGCAGTCTCCGACGGTCAACGCTCATAGTCATGGCAGGGACAGCTCATGCGACACTTTTGGTGCATAACAGAGAAAACAGAAAACAACACCGCACAAGGAGACTTTAAAGTTTGGGCCGGGTCATTTAGGGCCGGCACACACGACACGACACAAAAATAAGAGTAAAGTATGGTCCGACACGAAAAAATAGATCGGTACGGCCTAATGGCCAATACCGAGTCGTGCCTTAAACTTAGACATGATGGTTGGCACAATACGATACGACTAGATGAGCTGTGTTTGGGCCGCACGGTACGAAGTGAGACATGAAATAGAACACTAGTGTTTAAATGGTTATTTCATGCTTCAATACTTTTATCTTTTTACAAAAGTTATATAAAACATTGATTTCTCTTTCTGATATGATTTTTTTAGTCTGTAGTAAAGTTATAAATATTATTTTGAATATATATGTTTTCCGTCCGTGTCATGCTTGGGTTGACATGACACGATCATCAACCCACCGCGATTCAAGCGGGCAGGACCTAACTTTTAGTATCTAGGCACAACACGACCTAGCCCTAAATTATTTCGTGCCATGCCGACCAAAAAAGTTAGACCGAAGCACGATGGACCCAGGTCGTGCCAGCTCGACCTAACCCAACTTTCAGCTCTAACGACAAGTCTAGCACAAGGAATTCAACTATTCACGAATCACGAGCAGCCAGCCCTCTCCTCTCTGGGCTCAGGCTGGTGTCACTGCATGCCACGTCGATCAACTCTCGCTTCTACCACTCTAGTGCACAAACTGCAGCAAAATATAGCCTCAACCCATATCCATGTTAGTTTTTCTATTTCAAAATTATTTATTTGTATAGATATATTTCGACATCTAAAAATTACACAACATGGTTTTTTTGTTAAATTAAAAATTACGTATTACATAATAAATAAAAATAGAATTACATAATAATTAGAAAAATGCATGAGATGAAATAGTGTGTGAAATGAGCTCCAACTAAGTGAAAGTATTTATAAATTGGCTGAGAATGAAAATTATGATTTTTTTGCAATTTTTTATTGTTTTGGATTTCAAACAATCACCAGCAGCTAATATGCGTGCCACGCTCGTATGAACCAATCAGAGGTCACCAAGTCACTCTCGCCCGCTGTTAGGGACTTGTTCTCAAATGCTAAAAGTTAAGAACAAGGCAACATAAAAAGTGTTAAATGTTAAAGTCATTCGTCCTTCAAGACATTATGTCCCTTCGGATATAATGACTTCCGGACGAAGGTTGTGAAAGAAGAGACCTTCGTAAGTCCGATAGATGATAAAGAAGAATACATATATGAAATATGAATAATAATACAGATATTATCATCAATTTATTTTTATTTTGCATTATCAGAATCATAATAACAAATTACAAATGTACCTTCGGATTGACGAAGAGTAAAGGTACAGGCGTGATGCGAAAAGCAAAATGCCAAATCAGCCTGAACAGTACGGGAGTACTGTTCATCTATTTATAGGCACAGGACGCAGCCCGTGGAAGATTACATTAATGCCCTTTACATTTATCAATAACTCTATAGTGATTCTTCGAGGTCTAACTTGGCTTTTCATCATATAAGTCGGTTCCCCTTTTCTGCTGTCATACCGAAGCTTTTTCTGCGCATAGCTTCGTGATCATCTTATCCTTCGTCACGATCGCCTTCCGTCCTACTCAAGCTTCGTCTTGACCATACTCTTGTATACTCGTGACCCGATTCCGAGGGTACCTGCTCATATTTCACTTGAAAAACATTGTCAAATCATGTTTTTGAGGACCTTCGGAAGCCGAAGGCCCCCAACAGTAGCCCCTCGCAATATTAATTTGCTGGAATGATTAATTCATATTGCGACATGGACGAAGGCTTTAAGCCGAAGGTCCGAAAAAACACATTCCCTTTGCTAGAATAGCAACAGTCTTTGATAAGCGGGACCCTCCAGTTTTCAATGCACTAGGTGTATAAATAAGAGCTCACCACCAGTTATTTGGCACGCTCCCTTGCCATATGCTTTTACTCACCCAACTTTTAGCCTACGCGCCACAACATTTGCTTGGCTTTTTAGATTTTTATGCTTCGGTTTAGAGAGCACTTTCTCAGCGTTTACGAAGATGTCTGAAGATAAGAAGACTGTTGGTGATTCAAAGCTAAGCCTTTCTGAGGAGATGCATCTGGGCTTTCTTGAATCAATATCAAAGACTAATACAGAGAAGATTACTAGGGAGATTTTGGAGGGTTTATCTGAAGATACTGGTGACAGTGACAGTTATGATGTGGATAGTGGTGGTGAAGATTCCGAAGATCGACCTTGGCGACCAAGCCATGCGGTTTTTGGTAAATCCAGTATTAAAGAAAATCATCTTATCAATATGAGGGGCAGATATTTTCGGGACTTGTCTGTTGTGAGGGCTGACGAAGGAGAGAAGACTTGTCCGACTCCCGAGGAAAATGAAGTCGTGATATTCCGAAGCTTCTTAAAGGCTGGACTGTGATTCCCCTTGAGCAGTTTTGTCGTGGAAATACTGAAGATATTTGAAATCTACCTTCACCAACTTACTCCCGAAGCAATCATAAGGATGAACATCTTTGTGTGGGCCGTGAGGAGCCAAGGTTTGGAACCTAATGCAAAAAGCTTCTGCAACATACATGAGCTATTGTACGAGACAAAACCCTGGGGTAAAGAACAGTATCACAACAATTTTGGCTGCTACAGCTTCGGCGCCCAGTCTGGGTCAAGCTGCCCCGTGCCAACCTTTCGAAAGAGGTGGCCCGACGACTGGATGACGGAATGGTTTTATGTGAAAATGACGTGAAATCTCGAGAAGATATTAAATGTATCATTATGCGCCCTATTTGGCAACGCTACGGCCTCCGGAAACCGAAGGTGGAAATGAATGAAGCAGCCGAAGAATGCCAGAGAGCCTTCGGCGTTGTTTGCTCTTTTATTGGGATAAGGGATTTGGTCCAAGAACACATTGCTTTCAGAGTATGGCCACCTGTGGAAAAGTGGGAAATGCCGGAGGAGACCATTAAAGAAACTGACGAAGGTGGACTAGTCAGGCTAAAATACACATTCAAATACGGAGATAAGTTTGTTGAGCTAGACGATGACTGGTTGAAAAGTATTGAGGCCATAAGTGACGAATTTCTTGGGGTATACTCAAAGGCCGAAGATACTGCATTATCAGCGGCCTTCGGAGGCCGAAAGAAGAAGAGACTCAACCGAGTATTTGATGCAATTGGGTTTGTTTACCCTGACTACCATTATCCAACGCGGGGTCAAAAAAGAAAGAATACATCTTCTGCAAAGGAAACTGCTTTAGCCGCTCCTAGCGAGCCGGCGCCGAAGAGGAAAAAGGTAAAAGTTCTCACACACCGGCCACGTTATATTGAACCGGCCACAGTGCCTGAGTTTATTGGTAAGACCTCTTCGGCCACCGAAGCTAAAGAACCAACTCCACTGCCAAAAATCGAAGAGCTGGCCGAAGTGTCAGCAACAGAAAAAACAGAAGAACCGAGGACTGAAGAAACAAAGACATTAGAAATTTTAAGTCCTTCAGCAAAAATTGAGGCAGCAAAAAGCCAAAAGGGTCCAGCAGTGACCCCAAAAAGAAAAAGGATGGTTAATGTGCTGGATGTTTTGGAGACAATTAAGTCTTCAAGCACAACTCCGAAGAAAATTGTTGAAACTTCCAAAGTGCATACTGAAGCCTTTTTTGCCGAAGCTTCAAAGCAACAATCTGAAACTGAAGCTGGGCCTTCAGAGCCCACCAAGGTAAAATCCTTGGAAGTCGAAGAAACAAAAATGACAGAGCCAATTTTAGTTGAAGAAACTGGCACTGCTGCCCCTGAAGCATCCTCCAAAGCCCTCGATTATATTGTACGACATGCTTCGGAAAAAAGATTATATGAAGAAGAGATTTTTGAAGCTAATCACTATGCCCGAGAACTGAGGTATCCAAAAGGGGCCTTAGTATTCAATGGCACAGACGAAGACGACTTCTTATACTGTCTCCCAGATAACAAGGAATTATCCGTCTGCCGGGAGATGGCTAGAAGTATGGGGTTCCCGAAGCTCGAAGTTGGCCTCTGCGCCATGACGAAGGACGATCTTGTGGATAGCCTTGCATACAATAGTCTGAAGGTACAAAAATTGTGAATTTTGAAGTTTATGAATTTTGAATCAGTATTTTGTTCTTATGTTAATCCAGTCATTCTTTTGTATAGGGCTTAATACCCAGCAATGCCTTAAGGGCACAAAAGAATGCTGAAGATGAGAGCTACACTATTGCTCTCAATAACCTTCGAATAGAGGTTATCAAGCTAAGAAACGAAGCCTTGGAAAAAGACAAAATTCTGCTTACATTGGTGGATAAGATAAAGGAAGACGAAGCTACTTCTAAAGCTCAAGCTGAAGCTCAGAAGCACGAAATCGAGAATCTTTGGAAACAGTTAGCCCGAGCTAAAGAAGAACACATACTTGAAGAAACGAAACGAGAACTTAGCGATCAATGGGCAAATCATTTAGAAGGAAACGTTGAAGAGCTTCGTGCATCCAAGAAAAGGTGCTATGACAAATCTATAGAATGCGTTAAGAAAATAAAAACTAGCTTCGCCAGCGTTGGCGCATTCTCGAGCGAGGAAAACTTCACAAGGGGTAACCCCGAAGGCCCGATTGAATGGATCAATCACGAAGCTGAGGCCTTTGAGGAAATTTTGAATAGCCGCGGAGACATATGTGCCTTTTCGGGTGCCAGGGGGATTGCTACTATTTTGGAGAGGAAAGGCTGTGAACATGTAAAATCTTTGGCACAATCCGAAACTGCCTTATCCTCCAAAGATATAAAAGACCCCTCGGCCGAAACAAGTATGGTTGGTGGAAAATTTTTCACCGACATCTGGGACAATGGTGGCCGGGAATTGGCCCAAGAAATTATTCAAAAGAGTGAAAAAGGCATTCATGATGCTAGGAAAGTATCAGAGGCCGTTGAGAAAAGCGCAGAGCCCGAAAGGCAAATAGGTATTAACTAGTGGTTTTTGACTCTTTGTTGTAATTTTTTGTTTTCGAACTTGTTCATGGTTTGTAATAGTAATAAATCTGTATCTACTCTTCCCTCAGAACCTGCTGAGTCATCTGCGGGCCCCCACACGAAGGGGGATGACGAAATTAGACAAATGGCCGAAGCCATCATGGATAGAGTTGTTGATCAGCTTCTAAACGAAGCTGCAGAAGTAGTCTTAAGGGAAGATTAGATGCTCTTGCAAAAACATTTAGAATGTAATGTTTGTTGAGAATCATGTGTAATATTGTGTAACTTAGGATGTAATAAATTAGCTGTTTATAGTTCTATTCTTTACGATGCATGAAACATTATATACATACCGTTTTTGAGCCTTCGGCGAAAAAAACACCTTCCCTTCTTTTCATGCTTCGTAAATAATATCTGTGTTCTCATAAAATCAGTAGCCAATCCTCGTAAAATCAATAATCAATAAATCTTTCCATCTCAGAGTTTGACGAAGATATAATTCTTCAATGGCTATTGTTTGTACCGTGTCACTATTTTTTCAAAACGATCTTCGAATATCAATATTGAGACCCCCCTTCTTGCGTTGTTGATGCACTATGATGTATGATGTTATGCTATGCAAATGATGTAATGATGTGATGTTATGCAAAATGATATTTGCCGAAGGTCGACATTTATTTTTCACTGTAAGCCTCCCTTAGGAGCTTCTTCGCCTTTTACTTCAGCGGAATCAGCGTTTATTTTTCGCTGTAAGCCTCCCTTAGGAGCTTCTTCGCCTTTTACTTCAGCGGAATCAGCGTTTATTTTTCGCTGTAAGCCTTCCTTAGGAGCTTCTTTGCCTTTTACTTCAGTGGAATCAGCGTTTATTTTTCGATGTAAGCTCTGCATTCCCTTCGGAACGACTTTTGAGCAGAAAACTTACGCTGCGCTCCCTTAGGAACGACTTTTTGCTGTTTCGAAAAAATTTCACTGTATTTCTTAGAACAAATTTTTGATAATTCGAAGGTCCTCCTTGCCACCATAAATTCTTATGCTTCAGCAACTTAAGCCTATGGAGAAGACATATTTTTATTATAGTAGAGAACGAAACTGTTACAAGAGATTAAAAAACGATAAAAAGCACTTAAACTTCCCGCAATTGTTCCTTATTAAAAATAAAGTAAGACTGAAATGTGAAAAATGCAAAAAAACCGCTGTCGAAGTAGGATATTTGTCAGTAAATATGCTTCGACTCCGGCACAGTGCTATTGACTGTGCGAGCTTCGGACTCCTCTCTGAAGTCCCGCTGAAGGTGAGTGTGCTGACCCCCTTCTGGCTGCTGACCTCGTTGTATTGGTGGTGGCGGTGGAAGCTGTTGCCAAGATGCTTGGGGTTGACTTGTCGAAGCAACAGAAGCTGCAGGGTGATTGCCTACATATTCTGGAATGTAAGGCGAATGGTACGAAGCAGTATGCATGACTTGCTTCGGCTGACTCTGTTGCGCTGCAGCTTCTGCTATTTCCTTTTGCTTCTGGATGGTAATATGGCACATCCTGGTGGTATGGCCCTTGTCTTCACCACAGAATAGGCAATAAATTTTTCTTGGCTGATCCCCAAATCTTCCCCCGAAGCCCCTGGCGCCTCTGCCCCTTGGCGCTGGCGGCCGGAAAGAGCTTTGCTGCTGCCCCAAAGCTTGCGAGGAGCACTGTGGCCTTTGCTGTTGATTCCCTCTGTCATCACTTTGAGTAGAGTTGTGAATTGACCTGACGTGCCTCGGATGGAATCTTCCTCCGAAGCCCCTGGTCATTTTAGAGAACCTGAATGCTTCCTCCCTTCTTTGGCGAAAATCATTGTCAGCTCGAATATACTCGTCCATCTTCTGGAGCAGCTTCTCCAAAGTTTGAGGAGGCTTCCTGGCAAAGTACTGAGCTGAAGGTCCCGGCCGAAGCCCCTTGATCATGGCCTCAATGACAATTTCATTGGGCACTGTTGGTGCCTGTGCCCTTAAACGCAGGAACCTTCGGACATACGCCTGAAGGTATTCTTCGTGGTCCTGGGTGCACTGGAATAAAACTTGAGCAGTGACTGGCTTCGTCTGAAACCCTTGGAAGCTGGTTATCAACATATCCTTCAGCTTTTGCCATAAGGTGATTGTCCCTGGCCTAAGAGAGGAGTACCAGGTTTGTGCAATACTCCTGACAGCCATGACGAAAGACTTTGCCATGACCGTCGTGTTGCCACCATACGAAGATATGGTTGCCTCATAGCTCATCAAGAATTGCTTCGGGTCTGAATGACCGTCGTACATGGGGAGCTGGGGTGACTTGTAAGACTGTGGCCAAGGTGTAGCCTGCAGTTCTGTCGACAAAGGAGAAGAATCATCAAAAGCAAAATTTCCATGATGGAAATCTTCATACCAGTCATCCTCGTTGTAGAAGCCCTCCTGATGAAGCTCTCTGCGCGGAGGCCTTCGGTTCTGGTCATCTTGAGCAAGATGATGAAGTTCTTCAGAGGCTTCGTCTATCTGCCTTTGTAGGTCAGCTAGACGAGCCATCTTTTCCTTCTTCCATTGGACCTGTTGATGGAGCATCTCCAAGTTTTGGATTTCTTGATCCAAGTTGTCCTCCGGAGGCGTTGGACTGGTGGCCTTCCTCTTCTGGCTTCGGGCCTCCCTAAGAGAAAGGACATCCTGATTGGGATCCAGCGGCTGCAGAGTGGCAGCCCCTGTGGCTGAAGCTTTCCTCGGCGGCATGACGAAGGTGATGCTTGCCGAAGATGTTCAAAACTCAAAAAATGGACGTGAGTTCACCGGAGGTGGGCGCCAATGTTGGGGACTTGTTCTCAAATGCTAAGAGTTAAGAACAAGGCAACATAAAAAGTGTTAAATGTTAAAGTCCTTCGTCCTTCAAGACATTATGTCCCTTCGGATATAATGAATTCCGGACGAAGGTTGTGAAAGAAGAGACCTTCGTAAGTCTGATAGATGATGAAGAAGAATACATATATGAAATATGAATAATAATACAGATATTATCATCAATTTATTTTTATTTTGCATTATCAGAATCATAATAACAAATTACAAATGTACCTTCGGATTGACGAAGAGTAAAGGTACAGGCGTGATGCGAAAAGCAAAATGCCAAATCAGCCTTGACAGTACGGGAGTACTGTTCATCTATTTATAGGCACAGGACGCAGCCCGTGGAAGATTACATTAATGCCCTTTACATTTATCAATAACTCTATAGTGATTCTTCAATGTCTAACTTGGCTTTTCATCATATAAGTCGGTTCCCCTTTTCTGCTGTCATACCGAAGCTTTTTCTGCGCATAGCTTCGTGATCATCTTATCCTTCGTCACGATCGCCTTCCGTCCTACTCAAGCTT
This sequence comes from Zea luxurians, assembly GCA_029449295.1. Classification (NCBI taxonomy): domain Eukaryota; kingdom Viridiplantae; phylum Streptophyta; class Magnoliopsida; order Poales; family Poaceae; genus Zea; species Zea luxurians. The sequence continues at coordinate 32,689,186 of JAOPSE010000016.1, read as the reverse complement.
CGTCTTGACCATACTCTTGTATACTCGTGACCCGATTCCGAGGGTACCTGCTCATATTTCACTTGGAAAACATTGTCAAATCATGTTTTTGAGGACCTTCAGAAGCCAAAGGCCCCCAACACCCGCGTCTCAGTGCTGCCAACATGGCGCCCACCTCCCGCGGTCCCGTCCAGGGTGACAATGTGGACGAGAACGAGAGCGGACGACACCTGACCGTTCTCGCTCTCGCTCGCCTGAGGGTGACAGTGACAGCGTCTCTCGTCCATCTCCCGCACGTATCTCCCATGTTGGCACAGGCCCGGTGCTGGGAATATGGGCTGGGTTTTTCGGGTCAGTACGAGTACGATCCGAAAATAGTAGCCCAAAGCATGGCTCGGCACGAAATAATATGGGCCGGACTAGCACGACCCGAAGGCTGGCTTGGGTTGGGCCTCAAATTTCGGTCCGTCGGGCCCCCGACACAGCTCGCATGGATGGGCCGGGCTTGGGCCGACACACGGCCCAATTAAGCACAATCTTTTTAATTTCTTTAATTTAGTAAGATATCATCAATATATTGTTGTTATATTTGGAGTTTATATGGTCAAATGATGTTAGAATTGTTTAATATCTTTAATTTAATAAGATATGAACTTTATATGGTTGTAATATTTTGATTTTATGTGGTCAAATATACGGGCCGGGCTTGGGCCGGCACGGCCCAACGAAAGTACGACGTAGTTTAGGGCCGGACTGGGCCACTGTTTTTATACTTCGGGCTGACACGGCACGGACCAAAAGTTTTTTGGACTTTCCTGGCCCGAACTCATTTGACACAAAGTACGATGGGCTTGGACCGAGCTGGCCCGGCACGGCCCAATTCCCAGCACTAGGCACAGCCTCTCTCCAACGATATTCTCAGTACTCCTGTCGTGTATTCTCGGATCGGGAAGAAATATTTGTACCATCATTTAATACTAGGTGCGTGCCCGTGCGTTGCTACGGTAGCTTAAAAATTGGTTCAAAATAGTGATGCAAGAATAACAGGTGCACGTGACAAGCAATAGTCAAATACTCGAATGATGTTGATCCAAGAATAACCGTAACATTAACACTTAATACACTGAGGTGCCAACATACGAAGTGAAAGGTCAAACAAAGCATTCATGAATAAATTCCCAAGTACAGATCTTTCATCTTCATATCCTATTATGCTATCTAAAAGTGGTCCCCTTTTCAGATCAAACAAGCACAAATGTACATCTTCACAATGCATTATACACTGAAGTGGTAGCATACGAAGTGAAAGGTGAAACAAAGCATTCAAGAACAAATTCCTAAGTACAGATCTTTAATCTTCATGTCGGATTATGCCACCTAAAAGTGGTCTCCTTTTCAGATGAAACAAGCACTCTGAGAGTGATGCTAGTTCTTTTGGGAAGCGGTAAAGCTTTGATTTTGGAGCCTGGCTACCAAATTTGAGAGCTTGTCCTTTACTCTTTCATCAACTGAGATCCTCATATCAATAGCATCAGAGGCAGTCCGCGCATGCAATATAGTTTTTTTTACCAATGATAACTGATGCAACATCCTCCTGCACACTTGCTAGATATGCAGACAAACCATCAACTGTATCAATGTGGAGCCATACCTTGCAGATTCCATAATGGCAAAAATAGGTAGCGAGCTGGAGATACCTGGACGACTGGACGTGCGTAGGCAACGCCTTTGAAACACTATACAACTATTCTGCATTTTCTGTCTTCAGCTCTCACTAATAAGGAATTAAACTTCTCCACATATGGTTCGAATGAGCCATACCTTGCAGATTCCATTGCTTGGAGCCTGGGATGCTCATGAACCCTTGAGTATGCAGAAACTCCAGTAGACCTTATTGCCTTAATTGTGTCTAAATAAAATAGGTAGCGAGCTTTTATGTTTGACAAGTGCAGGTACCATCCTTGAGACAATAGAAACCTCACCTTTGCTGAAGCATCACCAGCCCTCAAGTTTGCAATGTCGCCAGAATTTAGTGCGGCGTTTTCCCTGCTGGCCAAATTGCTAGTTCTCCGTGTAAAATTACCCCACAGGCCCTTAATACGGGTAGGCCTATCCCTGCTGCTTGTGCTCCCACCAGCAGAAACCTCAGGCTGGATACCAGTGTTGATGCAATCTTCAATGTGAGCTCCTCCACCCTCTCTTCAGTGTCGTGGTCCAAGCCACGCTGTGCCACACTGTCTGGCCTGGACTCGGAATTGGACAGGCCGACGCTGGTGAGACCCCTCACGCCGTCCAAGCTGCCCCCGAACCCACCCAGCGAGGTGAAGGAGAACATTAAAAACCTATATGAAGATGTTCGACAAGTACATACCATCAGTTGCATATGTCTGCTGAGCATCCCTATTCTTCTTGTTAGCTGCAGCACCAATCCTCATTTGCCTTGTAGATAACAACATTCCATTCATCTCAGTCATAGCACGTGCCTGCTCATTCAGATCTCCAAAACGCACGAAACCATATCCTTTGGGCCATCTAGTCATCCTATCAACAACAACATTAGCTCCTCTAACTGAAGGGTACTTAGCTCTGAACACATCTTCCAACATGGAGTCAGTAACACCATGAGCCAAATCACCAACAAATATTGTGTGATCAGAACCACTATCTCCACGCTTATCACCAGTGCTAGCAGAAGCCCAGTTCAGCTTAAAAGTCATCTCAACATTCGGCATCATCTGCCCATTGAAGTTCATCAGAGTATGTTCTGCAGCAGCTCGAGAGGAAAACTCAATAAAACCATAGCCTTCTGATTGGCCAGTCTGCTTGTTCCGTATAATTTTCACAGAAGCAATCTGCAGTTACTTGAAAGTATTAGGTCAACAAAAATAACTTAACAAAAGTATTAGGATTCCAATCATACAACAAATATAGTAGATCAACTAAAATATATCCCGAGACTTATATTACTTAATCGTTATATTGAACTCCCAATATAGAAGCAAATATAGTAGATCAACAAATATAGAAGCAAAAGCACCTGTCATTCTTGGTATGAGTTTGTTATAAATAAAGAGACAGGTTGCTCATCACTGGCCACCCTCAGCAGAGATGTAGTCATTAAAAGTTGAAAACAGAAAAAAACACATTGGCATCTGTGTCTACAGCTTACAATCAGTCATATGCATGGTTCTGGGCCTAAAACCTAACATCTTGGTTTGGTTGAAATAAGAAGTAAATATGGAAGGAAGGCACCATTAGCTCATCAGGGAATACACTGAACTAAATGATCTAGTATCAAACTCTATAACTATAACAGAAAACACAATAAATAAACAAGAGATAACAGCACCTACAGTCGTGGGCATATCAAAACCAAATTAGCCAAAGCAATCATACAAGGAAGCTCACTCTCAGATTTCCAATGCTTCGGACAAACCATCAACTGTCTCAAGTCCGCCATGCACAACACGACCGCCTACCCGATCAAGGACCAGACAAAAGCTTGTTGATACCACCAAGCAAGTTACAAATCATAAACAATATAATTTCAGAACAAGTTGATACCACCAAGCAAGTTACAAATCATAAACAATGTAATTTCAGAACAAAAGCTTGCTGTAAAAGAAAAAAACACTGACAGTGCGACTGCTGGGGCTGGGTGCTTGGCAGCGGATGGGCAACCACAAGTTGGCGAGAGCGTGCGAGACGGAACAGGGCGTGGGTGCGGCTGCTGGCATGAGACAGTGAGAGGGTTACCCCGAGGTTGTTCATCTCCTAGATTTTGTGAACTCCGTACTCCACAGCCTACAAATGGCAGACAATTGATTAGGAATCAAAGAGAACCCTTGGGGGATATAAAAACAGAGGGACTTTCCTGCCAGGAAAGTTATCCATGTGAAAAAGGAGGATGAAACTACCGTCCACATGGAATAAATAATAAATTATAGAAGATAAAGAGGAGCATTACAGAAAAACACCTGATCATGTGGCTAGTAGGAGAATACAATCCCTGTGAGCAAACCAAGGATCCAAGACTTCACACCCATTTATTCATGGAGCCATTTAGTGGCGGCCTCTTCGAAGAATTTTAAAAAAGCTATGGCAAAAAATATTTCATTTAGCAGTTGTATGAAAAATGATCAATTGATTATTTACAAGAAAAATAACATGGTATATCGAAAAGAATTCCATTAACAGAAAGTACACGAACGCATAAATTTCCCTATACCTCTGTTGCTGCTGCTTGTACCATCGCGCAAGCAGGTTTACCTGCTCTTTACACCAACATGCAAGAAGGAAGAAAACCTTTGCACTTCATATGTGAGCTAGTGTCATCGTCACTCTCTATCTGTCTGATGGGCGTTGTTATGAAACAACGGCGTATGACGGTATCAACACATAAACTAATGCCTGCATCTAAGGTTAGATGATTAGATATAGAGTACAAAGGCCCACTATAGTACACCATGGTTTGGGGACCTCTGCCCATGATTTTATATACTATTGATTTCTCTGTCAAACGAAGGCAATCAAGCATGTTCATGACAATCTGTTTGAACTGATAAATAAACAAGAATAAAATAGCTTCCCCCCACACAAATGTTTTTGAACTGATCAAGCATCTGGCATAGTATAGGCATGCTCACGTGTACCTTTAAAAAGGAACCTACTTGTTACCCCCACAATACTACATAATTTTCCCTGTGCAAGAATCTAGCATAATCTGCTACTTGCATCCCTATTTAGCTTACCCATACTTAAGCATCATCGATACAACAACCCATGGCAATCTGCTACTCCAAGGTTTAGACAGACTATCAAGCATACAGAGACATGGCAGTGCCAGACTTGAAGTGAAGCAATGATGGATATGTTATATTCATATAAATTAGTGTCTGCACCACAGACTTATTTAATTAAAAGAAAACCATGAGGAGATCCAACCCTAAGAAAGAGCCTATTGGAATCATCAGAACTGATTGTAGCAGGGAAGCAATACCAAGCAAAACACAAGCCCAAAAGAGAAGATACATTTAGAAACAATATTATTTCACTTAGCTGCTCCTAGAACTTGAGGTCTGATCAGAATGGCACAAATCAGTAGCACAAAATGCAGTATCAAAATACGGAAATGAATGCATTTTTAACATTGAAAACAGCACAGCAGAAGCAGCTAACATCACAGTAAAAAAATCAAGTAATACCAGTAAAATTGGAATCGATCTTGATGTGAAGTCACCTGATGGAACCCGCATCCTTATGTTTCCCAAGGCAGTGTTGAAGGAAACATGATCTGAAAGCACCTTCAAATCAATAAGCATTTCACAAAAAAAGTGCTTGCAAGAAATGAGAGTTCGCAAGTGCCACAAACATAGTATTGAAATAATAGTATTGAAATATTACTGTTCAAATCAGTGATGTTGCTGATAATGCATTTAGTGGGGGCATATTTTCTGGTATAGGCTTTTCAGTTACTCTGAACCAGCTGTATGTTCAGAACAACAACTTCATCGCGTGCTGAGGGTGGCGAAGCAACAACAAAAATTATTGACTGTCGAGGCTCAGCTACTCGCTTCAAAAACCTTGCCACAACGATTATGTGCAGTTACCACTCCCTTAGCACCTGCTCCCCTCCTTCTCTACCTTTCCTATATCTTACCAGTTACCACTGTCCACTGGAATCCTATAGTTCACACTTCACAGGATGTATGTAGATTGCATAGTTCACACTTACCAGGACTGATTAGGTGTCCTAATCGTTACCCTAATCACGATTAGGCGCCTGGTCGGTCCTATAGCACGACCAGCTGGTCGTTCGACTTGTAATCACTTCTATCAATGCTGACACATTCGAGAAATGTATCAATGCTTAAAGGCAAACAAAAGGTTGGATGGGCATCGCGGATACATACCTATGATAGCACCACAATGCATATTTGCATACGGTTCCTCACCAGTCAAGATCTCCCATAAAACTATCCCAAAAGAGAACACATCCACCTGCATGTGTAAAACCAAATACTCATTACGTATTAGCCTGTCATGGTTCCATATGCAAAGAGCTATCAGGAGTATGGTCATAAAAAAAACTTGCTTTTTCAGAGACTTTGCTGCTGCTGCCATTCAGTAGCTCTGGTGCCATCCATGGAAGAGTGCCGCGGACACCACCAGAAACCAGAGTGTTGCGCTTGATCCTTGACAACCCAAAGTCTCCAACCTAAGAATTAGCAACGAATTATTAGTGTAACAGTTGAAACAACATGAGAGTTGAAAGGCCAAACCAAGGTGGAAACTTTGCTGTTCACTGGCAATGAACACAAACTCCTGATATACCCTAGACCTTGATGAACCAAACCTACCTTGCAAATTGGCCTCTGAGGATCTCTCAAGTTAACAAGTAAGTTGTCTCATTTCAGATCAAAATGCACTATGCTTTTGGAGTGCAGGTATTCCATCCCAAACGCCGCATCTATAGCAATTGTAAGTTTTCTCTGGCGATCAAGAATTCCACACACTTACCTACGCTGGAAAGGCGTTTGTTACTCACCCCTTTAGAGAACAGTCAGTGAGATCGAGATCCATATGCCTTTGTATTTACTTCCATAAATGTTTGTGCCATTAGGAAGCAATAGATTTCGTAATTTGTAAGCCACGATTATCTTGCTAACCTCCCGGAACAAAAGGATTATCTTGCACACGTACCTATTTTCTGCATTCAATTATACAAGATAAAATAATATCCTTAACATTTTAGATCTCAAAGAACTACTTGTTACTCAATGGTACATTATGGTTCATGATTAAACCAGCAGAAATGCTCATGATCAATACTCTACAAATAGATTCTGACTTGAAAAAATAATTAAAGAGATCCAACCGGGTACTCATAGGCCAGGTTGCGAAGAGACCAAAAAGAATAGGAATTGGTAGAGCTAAAAACAGAGACACGGTAGGCTGAGTAATCAGTAATAAATAGAATCACCAATTGTAAAGTATGGAAAACTATAATAGAGGATAATCTTACCAGTCATCCTAAAATAATTCCTAGAAACTCAGTGACATCAAGCCCATGATTAATGAGTGGTTTCACAGTCATCGACAAATAAGGTGTCTCCATAAAATAGTCTTACACGGCCTAGAAATGGCCAGCTATGGACAAACTTCATACCAACTAAAATATAGAAAAACATATTCATTCTAAAAGAGAATATGTATAGGCCCTTTGTTGACAAGGAAAAAATCAAAAAGAAGTGATCACTCTATCCCAAATCCACCCATCCTAAATTAGTTAAGGTTATAGATTTCAAACGTGAGAATTTAGAAGTAAAAATGTGTGGTGCGGAAAAAAACAAGAAAGAGATAAATAGAGATAGAAATGTGTTGCTAAAAAAGATGCATTGTTAGAAGAGAAATATGCACTCGAAAAGTGAGAATGACAACTATTTAGATACAAATTTAATCATATAACATTAACTACTCTAGGACAGAGGGAGGACCTGATTTCATAACTAAAAACATACTACAATAAAGAACTTGCATGGAACTGACCATAACACGAAACTTTTTATAATTCAGTTAGCAACCGCTTCTTTGCCACATAAGAGCACCAGGGTATTTACATCTTTGCGCCTTAAAAACAATAAATCTTAAATTTAGTTTAGCAATTAGTACACATCCTAGTTTTTAGATGATGACAACTGAACTTAACTGAAATTTCCATGGAGAATATTTGGTGCCCGAGTTTAACTGACAATTTATTCACAACCGTCTAAATTGAAGTGACTAATTGATGAAAAAGACAGCATATAATAGAAGAAAGCTTACAAACATCAAGCACCGAAAGTAGTAGCATAAACAGAGTAGAAATCGGCCAACCTTTGAGCCCATCACCTGACACATCATCGACGAGCCAACGCACCTCCGTCGAGTGCCAGGGGATGAGCAGCTCGGCCGCCTCCCCGACGTCGGCGATGGGGAATAGGCCCAGGGTGGTAGCCTTCACGGTCCTCTCTTGGAAGGCATCAGAGTGGTCGGGGACCGTGGACAAGGAAGCGACGATGGGATCGAGGCCGGCCACGAGGAGGCTGTGGAGGTACGGGGCCCACTGCCACGTCGTCGAGGCGCCGAAGCCGTGTAGGAGGAGCACGGGGCACCGCGGGGGTGCCTAGACCTAGCACCGCATGCGGCGCCCCGGGTTCTGTCGTTGCCGCCGTGGGCATTGGGGGCGGGTGGGAGCACGAGGTGCCCTATGGACCTCTGCCGTTGCGACGTGTAGAGGGGTGAGCGGCGGGGGCAGACATCATGCGGCGTCGGCGGTGTCTCGGGCGGGCTTGCGCGGTGTGGCTGTTTGGTACGGGGCGGCGGGCGGGCGCTAGCAAGCCGAGGCCGGGGGGACGGGGGCGCGGGATGTCTGGGGGAGGGGCGTTGATGAGCCAGGACTTACCAATGTTGGACCGGCCAAGGACGGCGAACTCGGGCCGGTCGTCCTTGGGGGCAGTCCCGTGCGCGCGCTGCTCTTGACGAACTCAGCCTCCTTCACCCTCGCGTCCCCTGCTTAGGGACCGACCACGATGTTCGACCCCGGTATGACCATATCCGCGGGCACCAACGCATCCCGCTCCACCCAGGGCGGCAGAAACAGCGCCGTCTTCACGATCCCCATAGGCGGCGACCTGGCCTTCCTGGGGTTCTTGCGCGTGGCCGCCGGAACCGACGCTGACGCTGCATCCTTCGGGGAGGCTGTTCCCACCTCTGCAGAAGCTGAAAGCGTGCAACGGGAGGGGACACAGGCACGGGTGAGCGGCGGTGCTTGCGCGGTGTGGCTGTTTGGTACGGGGCGGCGAGCGGGCGCTAGCAAGCCGAGGCCAGGGGGACGGGGGCGCGCGATGTCTGGAGGAGAATGGACGCGAGACACAGGTGAGGATTTGGGGCGCGGATGAGGAGGGCAGGCACGCCCGGGGTCAACGACGCGGAGGCTGCGTGCACGGGGACGGGTGGGTGAGGATTTTGCGGCGGCTGCGGCGGCGTTTCGGTAGAGGAGGACGGCGGGGCGTACGGTGCGGGAGGCCGTTGCAGGAGCGAGGGTTTCGCTGGCGCGGGCGTGCGGGAGCGGGGATTGCGTTGGGTAATGAGCGGGGGCAGTCTACACTGCCCCCTTAATAGTTAGTAGAGAAACTAGCACTTCGTGCCATGCTTCCGGTATTAAGGAAATACTCATTTTGGATAAAAAAAATAAACTACTAGTTCGGAACTAAAATAATTAATGGTCTTTTCCATGTGATTCTCTTGATAACATTACGTGCTTTGCTTCCGAGTTCCAACATACCCACGCCTCTACAGTTTAATTTCATCATCGGCCGACCCGATTTGCCCCATATTTGACTAACTGCACAATCCGATTTCCCTCCCATAAAAAATACCATCTCTATTTTTATAACATTTCTCCTATATTTACGTGTCTAGGTTTTAATATAATTCCAAGCAATATTTTTATACAACCAACTAGCTAGTATGGATAGATTGTTATTTATGCGATCCCTTTATTTGCCTTGGTAACTGTATTTTAAATTTTTGTCAATTGACTATAGAAATAATCATAAATTATTAATTATTTAAATCGTGTATTTACTTTGATCTACGGTAGATCAAATTGACTAATAGAGCTAGGACTTGTGGGTTTATTAGTAGAGTCTCACATTTATCTTTATCTCACTTACATCTAAATCTTACGCATCATCTTTCTACTAGTTAGTTGTTCGTGCATCGCTACGGTTTCTATATATCATACAGATAAACATTGCTTAAATAAGAAAAATTATTCAAACATGATCTAAACATATAGATTAAAAAATAATCAACATGAATCTGTGTGTGCGCTACCGGAGAAGAGGTGATACCATGAAGTTAACATGTCGGCCAATGCAAATTCAAAGACAACAACGATGCATAGACACCACATCTCTACTATATAAAACACCACTTTCTACGGTTTTTACATTTACTGTCGTCGTTTCCCATTCCCTATGCAAAAGGCAGGTGAAATTGTGCATATGTGAGGGTCCAAACCTTAGTTGTTGGCTCCATATTTGCACTCACCTAACCAGCAAAACACATATATTTGTGTGTTTTATTAAAACAAAGTCTATCCATATGATATATAAACCGTAGCAATGCAAGGGTACGTGACTAGTACGTCTTGTTCCAATTTTCTAAGCAGTCAAATATCTTAGATTTTAACTAGACATAGATAAAAGACATTGCTATTTATAATGGATACATTAAATTTAATTTATTGTAACTTTTTTTAGCAAATTAAATATTATTAATAATTTCTATAAATCTAGGCAACTATATATAATAAAGCTCGACCGACAAAAATTTTGGGACATATATCACGATCTGCACCTGTGGTTTTCGCAGAACCAGCGACAGCGAGCACGCATTGCTATTCAACGCATGCGCTGCCTGTCAGCACCGTCGCCAGTTCAGTTCAGACTATGATTGCTCATGTGTTGAAGGCTGTCCGCAGGCGTTCTCCCTAAATTTTTTCCCCTAAATCTTACTATGCAGTCACGTCAGTAAGATTCCCTTCCCTATATTCACTCCTCCCGCAACCGTTCTCCCTAAATTTTACCCTACATATCCCTCTACTCATTAAATATTCATTTCTCTATAACTAACATAACCAACTTCACTTTTTATTTATATTCTTTTATATTTTACGTTAGGCTTTAACTGCTCGAATTTTTTAACAAAAAAATTATATTTTATTATTTGAAATAAATTACGCATAATATAGAATAAATCTACAAATTTATCATTTATTTCAAAATGCATACATCATTTCATTTATCATTTAATTGGTAAATGCAAACATTAATTAACAATTGTGGTATGCCAAAATTTTGTATAAAATATAGGGACCGAATTTAATGAACGAAACTTACGTTGCAAAAAAAAGATGTTGAGTCGTACGGCCGAAGCCACGAGTACCTTACGATGGAAGGCACGGTTGCCTTTCAACGGAAGCCACAGTTGGCTTTCAATGCAAGCCCCCAGCTTCCGCCAGAAGCCGCTATTGTCTCCCCTATATATACACAATGAGTCTCTACCATAATGTACGCCCATTGTTCTGAGTTCATCTAGTTTCCCATAGCTCGGTATGTCTCACAGTCATACGTAAGATGATTATGCTTCGAGTGATTCGAGTGATAGTGACGACGAAACTCTTTTGCTAGTCAACCTACTCACCCTGAACATTGCGGCTCAACGCCATCAACGACGACGGTCAGGTTTACCTCGCCGTGTCATTCACAGAGATCATTTTGCAGGAGAAAACCTCATCGAGCATCACTACTTCGGCGCGAACCCAGTGTATCCACCCCATGTGTTTCGTAGGAGGTACGCACTTCATATTATTGTCATAGGTTATCATTTGTTCAACTATTGACAAATAAGCAATGCAAATTTATTAGGTTCCGCATGAGTAGGCCATTGTTTCTCCGCATTCTGCAAGCTCTTCAACAACACGATACTTACTTTACACAAAGGGTAGACGCAACTGGTATGCCCGGACTAGGTCCATTACAAAAAGTTTGTGCGGCAATGCGGATACTTGCTTATGGGTTACCTTCTGATGCGGTAGACGAGTATATTCAAATTGGGGAATCAACCGCTAGGGAATGCCTTCGTCATTTCTGTCGCGCAATCATTGCTTGTTTTAGTGGCTGGTATTTACGAACTCCGACTCAAGATGACACTACACGCATCATGCATAATAGCGAGTCAAGGGGTTTTCCTGGCATGTTGGGTTCCATAGATTGCATGCACTGGGAGTGGAGGAACTGTCCAACGACTTGGCGTGGTCAATTTTGTGGCCGAAATGGTAGAGCATCGATGATACTCGAAGCTGTAGCATCGTATGATCTATGGATTTGGCATGCTTTTTTTGGCATGCCTGGGACAAACAATGACGTGAACGTGCTGCACAGATCCCCAGTATTTGACCCTATGACTACTGGTCGAATGCCACCAGTCAATTACACAGTAAATGGTCATGCATACAACTTTGGTTATTACCTTGCTGATGGTATTTACCCCAACTGGCCTACTTTTGTAAAAGCAATCCGACACCCATACGAGGAAAAGAAAGTATATTTTACTCAGATGCAGGAAAGTTGCCAAAAGGATATTGAGCGTGCTTTTGGAGTTCTTCAAGCCCGGCGGGCGGTGCTCCGTGGACCAGCTTATGGTTGGGATCGTAATCGTTTGACAGAGATAATGACAGCTTGCATCATCATGCACAACATGATTGTCGAAGACGAAGGCCCTTTTGCTGCAAACATTGATTTCGGAGACATCTCTTCAGGGATTGAACCATCTCAAATTATACGAGAAGGCCGGGCGGAATGGGTTATTAACCACTTTGATCTTCGTCACCAAGAAAGATCGTGCTCACTTCAGAATGATCTTGTCGAGCATTTATGGGCTCGCCGTGGAAGTATGTAACAATAATGTGTCGTAGCTGCTTAGTTCGCCCTTAAATTCAGTCCTTGTAATGTCATGCCGTCTATTTAAGTATTCCAATAAATTACGAAAGGTGTTTCATAAATGTCCCGACATCAGGCTTCATATGTGTTGACATTCTTCGATTTTGTGTACCAGCTACACCATAACATGTATCTTCGTTTGTACGATGTGTAAACATAGCATTGCAATTGATCTTGGGATTCATGTTGTCTTTTACAATATATAACATAGCATAGAATAGGCTTAAATATTGTTCAAAACATTTATCACAGCCGAGTTCATTATTTTCTAATACAACACCAGACAACTAACATACATTGGTTCGACCAAATAAATAGTGTTCTCGAAAAAATAGTAACTTAAACGAACTAAACATAAATTGTCTCAACAACTGTCAACAGCACTCTCACACACATGTAACAGAAGCGTTCACGATTACTCAAAACGAAATATAAACTGCTGCAATTTTTTTTCTGTTCCTTCATCAGTATCCAAACTTCAGGATCAACATCTTCTTCGTTTGTGGACAGCAGCATCTGCAAACGTTTGTTTGCGGATTCGAGTTCTTCAAGTTTGAGTTCCCTTTGTCGAATGCTCAACTTTTGTGCTTCCAATTCCAATTTCTTCTTCTGTATGTCCTTGTCTTCTTCACTGTTCTTTACTTTTTCCCCCTTTTCGATGGACCTCTGTATTTGTTTTTCAGTAATTTCTTGTAATCGGCTTAAGTATTCAGGAGACGAACAAGATGCACCTTTCTTTCTTTCAGCTTTACTGGAATCACGCCCACGGGGCCTTTTTCCTGTCAACCCAGCCGATCCACTGTCAGTCTCCGGTGCTTCCACTGATGGACACCCCGCAGATGGTATTGATCTTGCATGTAATCCTCTAAACGAATGTCCTTGACATATGCTCTCCCATTTCGGTTCGCCCTTCAATTGATGCCAGCAGTGCATATAATGGAATGGTTTGTTTTCCTCATGAGCGAACAAAGTAGCTGCCTTCGATGTCTGGAAAATTGGAAGTTAAATTATAATTAGTACTAGGACAGAAAGTTGTACTACAAATAATCATCGTTTGAATTGTCTTACCTTATCCTCGTCACTTAAACCACTTTGTTTCTCTCTTAGGACTCTGGCGTAGTATCCAGAGAATTTACTGACATCATCCCTGATCTTTTTCCATCTGCTGCTTAGTGCTCTGTTAAGTCTACAAGGAAACTCCCCCCTTTGTTCATTGTACCTTTTTTCAATTCTGGCCCAAAGACCCTCCCTCCTTTGTCCAGTATGCACAATTGGGTCACTACTTATTTGCAACCATGTAGTACATAGGAGTATGTCTTCTGGTGCTGTAAAGTTTTGTTCCTTGGATTTCTTTTGCTTTTGAACAGGAGGTGCATTTTTCCCTGGACTATTGATGTCCTAAACACTGAGTTCAGCATCTGACTCCAAGTTTACAGGTAATTGAGGTATAGTGTTCGAACCCTGCAACGGTGTACTTGTATGTGATGCAGGATAAGAATCTGTGTATGGACTCACTCCAACTGAACCAAGAGGGTTCCTCATAAAATTCATGTAGTGATTCCAATTTAGTGCAGATTGTGAAGCCGGAATCATGGTTGATTGGGAACTAGTATTCCCTGGCTGAATAGGAGCCCACATTGTAGTTGGACCTTGACCAGGAGTAGGAAAATTAATGTTTCCCATCATGTTGCAATCGACAGGATTCTGGTGCATGAAGCCCGTTGGCCATAAAGGGGTTGGGGGGGGGGAAATTGCTGGGCATTTGAGGGATTTGACATCGGCTGCGACGATGTCGCATTGTTGGCAGGGTCCATGCTAGGAGATGTGGACATGGCAGACATTTAGTCATATGTTATAATCTGAAGCTAATCGAAAAAACGAGGTACAGAAACAACACACAAAGCATATGAACAACGAAGGTAATAATATAATGATGTCATGAACTTTTTGACGACGAACAGCAACATTAGAACATTTAAGAGTCAACAAAGTTCGCATACTACAAGGATCTTAACATCATAATAACTTAAGGTCACGAGGTAGCATTGAGACTTAGACATACATCACAGGAGTAGTTCGACAACATGACAAGTTCGACACCTCGAGTACTTGGATGTTCAAAAGGCTATCCTGAACACACTTGCTGGAATAAGTGGACCTAATAAATATTCCAGTAGCTAGTACGAGTTGACCTATCAGAGTCGCTGAAGTACCACTCATCACTCACATCGGGGCAGTAGTACTCCTCTTCATCGACAGATGGTTCAGTAACTGTTGGAGGGGTCGACGGAGATGTCGGTTCAACAGTTATGTCATCCCCCTCGTACTTAGCAATTTCAGGAAAAGCTTGGATTTTAGCCTCTAAGGCATCTTGGTGAAGCAATTCAAGTTTTTCTTTCATGGCAAAGAGGGTTCTAGCTAATATCTCTTCATCATGCATGTGGTCTAATGCATGATCTACTAATCCACCAAGGGATTTTGTGGCATCCTCGGCACAGTCGACAAGTACTTTAAGCAAAGACTTCATGGTATCTTCTTTCGAGGATCCCATTCGGAAGTGTGCTGCAAAGAATAATATATGAACAAACACGTGCATATCCTTATATACCATATAGGCTGTACGAATGAAATACATCCGAAAACCAGTAACAAAATTTTTTCCAGCGACAAGTAATGATTTGAAATGCAGCAGTCACATAGCAGCAAGGAACATAACCAATTTACTGAAGTATAACACTGATAATGTTATGAGTGGTAAGGGCAATGTATGACAATGATAATTAAATAAAAGTGAGTAGTAGGGTATAGAGATGTTTCTCATTGCTGGGTCATGACTTATACAAAGTTGTAGTAGCCGTTACATAATACGTCAGTTAGTTGTATATGATAGGTTAATTGTATCTTTAGTTCATCGACAGATATTGTGCAAATAGGTGACTGTTGCACAAAACATTGATGGATACAAAAAAACAAGCAATGTACTCCATTTAAGGAGAAACAAATTTGACAAATAAAGAACTGTGTGCTCATACCATATGTTGCTGAAGTAAACAAAATGTTCATGGACATATATTGTGAAAAAGGTGAGGGTTGTACTCATTACTTGAACAACATGTAAGGAAATAGAATACGACATACTAAAGACATGTGTGTTCAGCCATATTTCGGTTAACAGAACAAAGTCATGTAGTTGTTGTAACAATATACAAACCAAGTATATCAACGTCCAAACAAATTATGTATCCTCCAGTCGTATCCAAGGGTGACAAAAATTTTGTGACGAAGTAGAGCAAAACAATAAGGTACGACATAGACCTAACAATTTGACTGAACATCATTCATAGTAACTATGGAAGCAAAGGACCCTCTGAAATGTTAATGACAGTTTTTAGGAACTGTAATAAACAATGACCATTACCCTTGCTCGGCTAAGGTAACACATTTTGGCTTACCCTATGATGAATCTTGCTGGTAGTTTACTAAAATGGTCTATTGTTGTGGAGAGTGGGGAGAAAAAAATTTTGCCACAAGACATGACAGTTTAAGGCAGATTTGAAGTGAAGCCGTAGTGTAGGGATTACAAAATATGGCAATCTGCAGACCATTAGGCCGTAATAGTTTGCACTACCATTTGTTCCAGAAAATATCAAGGATATTCAGCGGGAGAGTACCATATAAATGTTTAAACCTAAAAGGCACACCAGATCCGTGGACTTGTTTGCACCGGGGATAAATCGGGTGTTCTCAGATGTAATCAATTACGGTTAACAGGATTAGTCGATTCGTGTACTAATTAGTTCATCAAAGAGGTGGCATGAAGAACAGAAACCATAGGAGACGAAGGGCGTACCTGAAGATCCGAAGATTTCGGCCGAAAGAAGAGGAATCCAAGCGAAGATGTCCGGATCCGACGAACGCGTCGATGCTCGGAGCGGGAAACCAAGGAATCGGTCGCGACGAACCTCGACGGAGTCGGATTTGCGGCCGCTTCGTCTTCGGTCGCGACCGGAGCTGCTTGCTCACCACCTCGACTTCGTCTTCCGCAGACCCGACGGGGACCGGCACGGACGCTACCTTCCCGCGGAAGATTCGCCGCCGCCTCGCCGGAAATCGCCGATCCGCAGACGCCTCGAACGGGAGAGAAGAGGAGCGCGAAGTGTCCGGTCGCTGGCGCGGGCGGATTCTTCCGCGTGAAGCAGGCGAGGGGGAGTGCACAGTGACGCCCTGCATCTGGCGTGAGAGAGAGGATGGTCGCGGCGGAGGGGAGCGGGTAGCGGCGACCGCTGCGGCCTCAAGGGGTGAACAGTGTCCCCTAAATCGTGAACAGTGATAGGAGAGGGGAAGGGGGGAGCGTTGCACTCAGTCTGAGCACGTACCAGCATGCAGCAGCTCTTGCATGGCTAGTGGCTACAGGGAGAGACACCGGGAGGGAGGCAATGTCCCCTCTAATCCTTTCCAAGTTTCATAAGAGCTACTAATTTTTTTAGCTAATCATAACATAAATAGTGTAAAATACTTTCTAGCAACCCTCTTAATCTAATTTGTTCCTTTTAAGTTCAAATCCTAACTTCGCCCCGTGCTTGCTTCACCATAACAATAACAAGTAACAAATGGCATGTTCAAAGTTGCGCTCGATCCCAACAAGGGCAACAAAATCTGCGTCAAGACGATCTACTAGGACAATATGGCTTCCTCCAGACAAGCAGACAACTATTACTTGCTGCTAATATTGCCTATTGTCATGTAATTACTCCACTCTTTTTTATTTATCATGTTTTAGTTTAAAAATAAACTAGCGTGTGATAAATATTCGAGAACCGGTCACTTCCCATGCAGCATACACGCAGATGCAATAGGCTAGAACCTGGCTGCTGAGTGCTGCCCTCCTCGACCTAGACCGTGTCTCCTTATAACCTCCTCGTCTGCGCTCGCTCGTCGTCTCGGCTCGGCTCATCTCTGTTCTCCAGCAGAAAAGGCAAGGACGAAGAAGGCCGGCCGCATATGGCAGCGACGGTGGTGACGACGACGAGCAAGGCAGCGAGGACGAAGAGCGGCCTGATCTCGAGAATCCTGCAGCGGTGCAAGTCCGGGCTGAGCGCCGGGTCCGGACGGTCACCGTCGCCGTCGGGGTGCTTCCCCGTGTACGTGGGCCCCAGGCGGGAGCGGTTCGTGGTGCGCGCCGAGTGCGCCAACCACCCGCTATTCCGGCGCCTCCTGGACGACGCGGAGCGCGAGTACGGCTATGCGGCGCAGGGCCCGATCGCGCTGCCCGACTGCGGCATCGCCGCCTTCCTCGACGTGCTGTGGCAGATGGAGCGCGCCGGCGCCGACGGAGAGGTCGCCGTCGCTTCCGCGCCAATATGTGGCATGAACAGCGGTAGCAAGGGCCGCGCCACCGGGTACCGGATGCTGTCGTCGCCGGTGAATGGCTGGTGGGAGGAGGTGAGAGCGAACAGAAAGAAAAGATTAGCCACTAACACATCACATATGGGGGTCGATGCTAATCATGGTTAGTGAGCTAATGGTTGTTGGGTTCTCTCTTTCTGCCGAAGGTCACTGTTTTGATTCATCTAACAAACATGTTACAGGACCAAATGGCGAAGGTAGAACAACGAAGCAAGGAACGAAATGACATGACAGAGCTTTGGCAAATGATACGATCACAGCTTCGGCTTAAGATGATTTTGAAGGTCTTGTAACAAACCAAATCAAGAGTAGAAAGACAATTTTACCCTTAATATTTGTATTAGAACAAATATATAGATATCAACGTCACAATTATACTTTCGTCTGGACTGCGTCTCATGTCTATAAATAGATGAACAGTATCCCGTACTATTCACACGATCATTGAAGAGAGTAATTAGAGAAAGCCTAAAAATGCAATCTCGATTATTCACTCTTCAAAAGTCATTCTTGTATTTCCCTTGGCGTGGAGCCGAAGATAAAAATGTAATCATTTGTTCTTGTATTTCTCAAAGTATGGTCTTATTAAAACATATAAATAAATAAATGGTTATTCAAATTTGTGAACATGTAAGAGCAGGAGCTAGCTGCAAAAAATAGGGCGAAAGGCAAAAAATAGGGCGATTTCGGTGGCGACGGGGGGCGGAGCCTTCGTTTCGTCCCCGTCCGGCGATCCATTCCAGGCGGGGCCTCCTCCTCCGTTGCGGTCGACACCCTCCCTGGTCGACCGGACTCGGCGGACATCTCCATGGTTGTTCCTCCTCGAGCATCGGAGAACTTGGAGAGGTTGAAGTTCGTGCGTGCTGAATCTGAGCCGCCTTCCAATATCCAGTGGATGAATCCTGGGATTTTGCGGAAGGATCATCGAAGGTATGATTCCGAATCGCATAATCTATCTGGTCATGTTGAAATTGAGGATCAATCAAATGTGAATCAAGATTTTTCTGTTTGCGAAAATGATTCCCCGTTTGAATTCGTCGATTTGAGGAGCATGAAAATCAAACATACTCCTGTGACGTTTCGTTGGATTTCCGGGAGAAATCAAACTTTCAATCCCTGGAAAATTCATGGTAACAAGATTCCTTCCTGGATCACGCCTCCCCGGGGCGATACTGTCTTACCTCAATTTCAGGAATCTAGGGGGTGTGTTGTGGAAAACCGTAAGGTGGTGCCCAAGATTAATGAAAAAGCTAAGGGGCTTTGGGGAAAAAAAACCTAAATCAGGTATATTGTGGACTGATAACGCCGAATCGGCTCTTTTGTCCTTCCCTTCAAACCCTAAATCACTTGCTTGCGGCTCTCCCCCTGTGCTCGCCCCAAAACCACAAATCAAAAGGTTTGTTGGGCATTTCTGGGGGAAATCTCAGAGATCTTATGCTAGTGTGGTGAAAACTAAGAGAGCTCCGATCGTTGCTGTGAAGATGCAACCAAGAGGAGCTGGTTGACATGGAGCTGCGCGCGGGTATGGTCGGGGTTCTGGCCGCGATCACGTCTGGAGGCGTATCGAAGATGGTGATGTTCAAAATCAAAGAGGTGGTCGCAATATTGAGGAGGCGAATATGAAAGAGGGGGATGATACCTTGAATCAAGGTAACCCATCTCCCTGGGAAAGTCAAGTTAACAGATCTGAAGAAAAGAATGAAGATAGTTGGAAAGGAAATCCCCATCCTATGGGAGAAGATGGTCCTAAAGATTCGCATGTGAAAAAAGAGGTAACTCGCAGTTTTAATCTGGATAGATCTGGATGTGCTTTTTGTCACTTTAAAAATCATCTTACTAAGGATTATCGACATCGCTTTCCTTGTGACATTTGTGGTTGTGATGATCATGTTGTGTTTGATTGCAAAAAATGCTTGCCTTGGAATTTTGGTCCGGAACTTTGTGCGACACAAGTTGAGGATCAGAGTTTTTTCTATATTGAAGAAAAAGTGGATAATCGGATGATTAAAGAAAAATCCAGCACTGCTATTATCACTGTTGTTCAAGGAAATGTTAGTGAAAAACAGATTGAATTAGAATTCATGAACATGTTAGGCAAGAATTTATGGCGGTGGTCTGCTAGATCTGTGGGAGACAATAAGTTTGTTATGAGATTTCCAGATCCTAAAATGATAGGGGATCTTGGATACTTTAGACCTTTAGGCATGAGAACAGCGAAAGCCCAGATTACAATTGATCCTTGGACACCTGCTGTTAATGCTGAAGGTTGCTTGCAAAAAGGATGGTTCAGAATTAGTGGCATTCCTATGGAACAAAGGTCTCTGGTGACAATTGCTAAAGTTGGTGGGCTCGTGGGTAAGATGATTGAAATTGATGAAAGGACTAGACTCAGAAATTAATATGTGAGAGCTAGAATTGCTTGCAGGGATGTCACAGCTGTTCCCGGTGTTGTGGAAGGCTCCCTTGGATTGTTTTTGTATGATTTTTTCTTTGAAAGGGAGATACACTCGGAAGAGGATGAACAATTTCTTGAGACTGAGATTAGAATTGATGATTCTAATCAGAAAGCTGCTAAAAGATACAAATATGAAGGTAAAATGCAGAAAGATAAGAAAGTGGATTATGGGAACTTGGAGGATGGAAATACTAAACAGCATGATGAGTGTAACAGAAAATCTCAAAGTTACACTTATCAAATGCAAGGGCTTGACAAGAATGTGAGCAAAGGAAAGAATGTAGGAGCTGAAGAAGGTAAAACTGGCAAATCTTATTCCAGTTGTTCTGGTGAAGAAAAGAACAAGGTGCATATAACTGATAGCGAGGAGGATGATGATAGTGATCTTCTTGGAGAGGAGCTTATGGCAATGAAAAATCGTGGATCTGGATCAAATAGCCATACTATGTGGAATATACAGGCTGACTCAGTTGACAACTTGAATTCTAGGAGTGTAAGCCAGACTAAAACCTCTAAATGCTCTGTCATTATTGAAGAACTTGATACCAATGAGAAAGGAGTTGATAATTCTGAAGAATTGTTTTCTGGTACTCAAGGTAGCTCGATTGTGAATGTTTCGCAAGAGGAAGGTGAAGATCTTTCGGATCAAAGAAAGAAAATTGATGGCGTTATTTTTCATGAAGATAATCAGAAATTTATGCCTTCACCCATCCCGGTGAGAAGGGTCAGTGAACGTCTTAAAAAAGATATGGGTATCAGAATTGAAGAGAAGAACAGAAGAATGGCTGTGAAAAGGAATCTGGAAGGTAATTCTTGTATTCCCGAACCTAATTTTTCCTGTTTAGCTTCTAAGGAAATTATTGATATTAGCAAGAAAATGGGAGTTAATATAAATGAGCAAAATATGGAATCTATTGAGTTACTCAAAGAAATGGAATTAGCTAGACAATGTTTGGGTCAGAAAAAAACTGAGATTTTACAGAAAAAAGAGGTGGATAATATGGTTAAGCGAAATGATGAGTATTTTGGGAATCAAGTCAATGAAGAATCTAAAACAGATGACTTCATTTTTGTACAATCCAGGAAAAAAAGAGAATACAGAAAAGGAATTAAGAAAGGTTGCAAAGGCAAGGCACAAGAAAATCTTGGCCTCAACAAAAAATCAGAAACACTGGGAAAATCCCAAAAAGTGTTGATGATATTAATACAAATAAAAACAGTTCAAAATGAAAGGTCTCCTTTGGAATTGTAGAGGCATCAGGAAGAAAGGAGTTGCCCCTCTTATGAGACACATGATTAGTCAATATAAATTTCAGTTTATCGGCCTACAAGAAACTATGATTGGGGACTGTGATGAATTCATCACAAGAAAATTGGATCCCTCTGGTGATTACTTATGGCTTTGGTCCCCTGCTAAAGGGAAATCTGGAGGCATTCTTGTGGGTTCTAGAATTGATGATCTTGATGTGGGATCTTTTAAGAAAGGTAATCACATTCTCCAGGTGAATTACTGGGATAAAGCTCTGTTGTGTAAATGGAATCTTATGGTGATTTATGGTCCTGCTCAGGAGAAATATAAGAATATTTTTTTGAAAGAGCTTGATGAGTTCTGTGATAATAGTAGAGAATCTTACATCGTGGGAGGAGATTTCAATATTATTCGTTTCTCCTATGAGAAGAATAAAGATCATATTTTACATAAACATTCTGCTGCTTTTAACGATTTGATTTATAAGCACAATTTGGTGGAAATTCATATGATTTCTGGTGGATTTACTTGGTCTAATAATCAGGCAACGCCCACTTTGGTTAAATTGGATAGGGTCTTGATGAGTGGGAGTTGGGAAAATATATTTCCTCTTGTTAAGGTTAAGAAGCTTCCCAGAAATATTTCTGATCATAATCCTCTTGTTGTTGACTCTGGAAATTTGAGCGCAAAAATGCATTCCTCTTTTGTTTTTGAGATTGGATGGTTAAAACATCCAGATTTTAAACAGATTATTGAGAGGATTTGGAGTAAACCTTGCAGAGCTAAAAGTACTTTGGATAAGATTCAACAAAAATTGAAGTTGTGTAAACAGTACCTCAAAGGTTGGGATTGGAATCTCAAAGGTTTAAAAAAAAAGAGAAGGGATCAGATTGCTTCTGAGTTGAAAAAATTGGAAGAAATTGAAGAATCTGATCTTTTGAACAGTAATCAGATTGATTATAGATGTTCTCTTATGACTGAAATTTTGATGATGCTTGATGAGGAAGAGCTATTCTGGAAGCAGAGGGCTCATGAAAATTGGCTCCTTCATGGTGATGGGAATAATGAGTATTTCCACCGTATTGCGAATGGTCGTAGAAGGAAAAACAACATAATTTTTCTTGAAGATGGAGATAGGAAAATATTTGGGGATGAGAATATTTTGCTTCACGCGACAGAATACTATTCTGGCTTGTTTGGTCCTGCTCCTGGAAATATGTTCCAAATTGATAGGGAGGTTTGGGATGGTCTTGAGCAGCTGAATGAGTTAGACAATAATGTGCTTTGTGATCATTTCTCTGAGAAAGAGATTAAAGAGGCCCTCTTTCAGATGGAGAAAAATAAAGCTGCTGGTCCTGGCAGCATTCCTGCTGAATTTTATCAGATTTGTTGGGACATTGTTAAAAATGATATTGTTAGTCTTTTTCAGGACTTTCATGTTGGGCAGTTGGATGTTAGTAGACTTAATTATGGCATCATTACTCTGCTTCCTAAGATCAAAGAAGCTACCAAAATTCAACAGTACAGACCTATTTGTCTTCTTAACTGCTTATATAAGTTGATTACCAAGGTCTTGACCATAAGAATTGAACCTTATGCTCAGAAGTTGATTAGTGAGCATCAGACTGCTTTTATCGAAGGGAGAAATATAATGACTGGTGTTATGATTCTTCATGAAATCATGCATGAGACTAAAAAAAGGAAAGAGACTGGTATTATTTTGAAATTGGACTTTGAGAAGGCTTATGATAAAGTCAATTGGGATTTTTTATTCCTTAGTCTTCAACATCGGGGTTTTGGCAATAAATGGATGATGTGGATGCATATGGTTGTCGAGGGTGGCACTATTAGTGTGAAAATAAATAATCAGATTGGTAAATATATTAAGAGTTACAAAGGAGTGCGTCAAGGAGATCCTCTCTCGCCTATTCTCTTTAATTTTGTGGCGGATAGCCTCGCTAGAATGATGGACAAAGCCTGTGCTAATGGGGTCTTGAATGGTTTGGGTAGGCATTTGATCCCAAATGGTGTGATTTTGTTACAATATGCTTGATAGTCGCCTAGAGGGGGGGTGAATAGGGCGAAACTGAAATTTACAAAAATAATCACAACTACAAGCCGGGTTAGCGTTAGTAATAAAGAAACGAGTCCGCGAGAGAGGGCGCAAAACAAATCGCAAGCAAATAAGAGTGTGACACAAGGATTTGTTTTACCGAGGTTCGGTTCTTGCAAACCTACTCCCCGTTGAGGAGGCCACAAAGGCCGGGTCTCTTTCAACCCTTCCCTCTCTCAAACGATCCCACGGATCGAGTGAGCTTTCTCTTCTTCTCAATCAACCGGGAACAAAACTTCCCGCAAGGGCCACCACACACTTGGTGCCTCTTGCCTTGGTTACAATTGAGTGATGATCTCAAGAACAAATGAGAAAGAAAGAAAGCGATCCAAGCGCAAGAGCTCAAAAGAACACGGCAAATCTCTCTCGCTAGTCACTAAGGGCTTGAGTGGAATTGGAGAGGATTTGATCTCTTTGTATGTGTCTAGAATTGAATGCCTAGCTCTTGTAAGTGGTTGAGAGTTGCAAAACTTGGATGGCAATGAATGTGGGGTGGTTGGGGTATTTATAGCCCCAACCACCACAAGTGACCGTTGGCTGGAGTTCTCTGTTCGATGGCGCACCGGACAGTCCGGTGCACACCGGACAGTCCGGTGCCCCTGCCACGTCACGGTTGCCGTTGGATTCTGACCGTTGGAGCTTCTGACTTGTGGGCCCCCCTGGGTGTCCGGTGCACACCGGACAAGCACTGTTTGATGTCCGGTGCACCGGCATGGGCGTGCCTGACATCTGCGCGCGCTGCGCGCGCATTTAATGCACCGCAGAGAGCCGTTGGCGCCGCAGGGAGCCGTTGCTCCGCTGGCACACCGGACAGTCCGGTGTACACCGGACAGTCCGGTGAATTTTAGCGGAGCGGCTCCCGACCAAACCCGAGGCTGGCGAGTTCCGAAGGCCGCGTTCCCTTGGAGCACCGGACATGTCCGGTGCACACCGGACAGTCCGGTGAATTATAGCGCGCCGGCCTTGGAGAATACCCGAGGGTGAAGAGTTGGAGTCGAAGTCCTTTGGCCACACCGGACAGTCCGGTGCACACCGGACAGTCCGGTGCCTCCGGCCAGAGGAGCCCTCGGTTGCCTTGCTGCTCCTTTGTTGAATCCAACATTTGGTCTTTTTATTGGCTGATTGTGAACCTTTTGCACCTGTATAACTTATGCACTAGAGTAAACTAGTTAGTCCAATGTTTGTGTTGGGCAATTCAACCACCAAAATTATTTAGGAACTAGGTCTAAGCCTAATTCCCTTTCAATCTCCCCCTTTTTGGTGATTGATGCCAACACAAACCAAAGCAAATATAGAAGTGCATAATTGAACTAGTTTTCATAATGTAAGTGCAAAGGTTGCTTGGAATTGAGCCAATATAAATTTATATGATGCGCATGGATGGTTTTCTTTATTTTTCACATATTGGACCACATTTGCACCACGAGTTTTGTTTTTGCAAATTCTTTTGTAAATTCTTTTCAAAGTACTTTTGCAAGATAGTCAAAGGTAAATGAAAAAGATTTTGCAAAGCATTTTCAAGATATGGAATTTTCTCCCCCTATTTCCAATGCTTTTCCTTTGACTAAGCAAAACTCCCCCTCAAATGAGGTCTCCTCTTAGTGTTCAAGAGGGTTTTCCATTAATTTTGAAAACACTACTTGCTCCCCCTTTTAGAACACAAAGAGATATCAATTTTGAAATTTATCATTGAAAATCATCAAATTTAAAATTAGGGGTGGTGGTGCGGTCCTTTTGCTTTGGGCTCATATTTTCTCCCCCTTTGGCATGAATCGCCAAAAACGGAATCATTAGAGCCCTAATGAAGTACATTCTCCCCCTTTGGTCATGAGATAAATGAGTGAAGGTTATACCAACGTTGGAGAGATGATGCGGAGCGACGGCGAAGGATGAGTAGTAGAACGAAGTGGAAGCCTTTGTCTTCGCCGAAGACTCCAATTCCCTTTCAATATACCTATGACTTGGTTGAAATACACTTGAAAACACATTAGTCATAGCATATATAAAAGAGACATGATCAAAGGTATATTCATGTGCTATGCGTGCAAGACTAGCAAAAGAAATTCCTAGAATCAAGAATATTAAGCTCATGCCTAAGTCGGGTAAAAGATTGTTCATCAAGTGGTTTGGTAAAGATATCGGCTAATTGATCTTTAGTATTAATATAAGAAATCTCGATATCCCCCTTTTGTTGGTGATCCCGAAGAAAATGATACCGAATGGCTATGTGCTTGGTGCGGCTGTGCTCGACGGGATTGTCGGCCATTTTGATTGCACTCTCATTGTCACATAGCAAAGGAACTTTGGTTAATTTGTAACCGTAGTCCCGCAGGGTTTGCCTCATCCAAAGTAATTGCGCGCAACAATGGCCTGCGGCAATATACTCGGCTTCAGCGGTAGAAAGAGCGACCGAATTTTGCTTCTTTGAAGCCCAAGACACCAAGGATCTTCCCAAGAACTGGCAAGTCCCCGATGTGCTCTTTCTATTAATCCTACACCCCGCCCAATCGGCATCCGAATAACCAATTAAATCAAATGTGGATCCCCGAGGGTACCAAAGCCCAAACTTAGGAGTAAAAGCCAAATATCTCAAGATTCGTTTTACGGCCGTAAGGTGTGATTCCTTAGGGTCGGCTTGGAATCTTGCACACATGCATACGGAAAGCATAATGTCCGGTCGAGATGCACATAAATAAAGCAATGATCCAATCATCGACCGGTATACCTTTTGATCCACGGACTTACCTCCCGTGTCGAGGTCGAGATGCCCATTAGTTCCCATGGGTGTCTTGATGGGCTTGGCATCCTTCATTCCAAACTTGCTTAGGATATCTTGAGTATACTTCGTTTGGCTAATGAAGGTGCCCTCATGGAGTTGCTTGACTTGGAATCCTAGAAAATACTTCAACTCCCCCATCATCGACATCTCGAATTTCTGTGTCATGATCCTACTAAATTCTTCACATGTAGATTTGTTAGTAGACCCAAATATGATATCATCAACATAAATTTGGCATACAAACAAATCATTATCAAGAGTCTTAGTGAATAAAGTAGGATCGGCCTTGCCGACTTTGAAGCCATTAGCAATAAGGAAATCTCTAAGGCATTCATACCATGCTCTTGGGGCTTGCTTGAGCCCATAAAGCGCCTTAGAGAGCCTATAAACATGGTTAGGGTACTCACTATCTTCAAAGCCGGGAGGTTGCTCAACATAGACCTCCTCCTTGATTGGTCCATTGAGGAAGGCACTCTTCACGTCCATTTGATAAAGCTTGAAGCCATGGTAAGTAGCATAGGCTAATAATATGCGAATTGACTCAAGCCTAGCTACGGGTGCATAGGTTTCACCAAAATCCAAACCTTCGACTTGTGAATACCCCTTGGCCACGAGTCGAGCTTTGTTCCTAGTCACCACACCATGCTCGTCTTGCTTGTTGCGGAAGACCCACTTGGTTCCTACAACATTTTGGTTAGGACGTGGAACTAAGTGCCATACCTCGTTCCTCGTGAAATTGTTGAGCTCCTCTTGCATCGCCATCACCCAATCCGAATCTTGAAGTGCCTCCTCTACCCTGGTTGGCTCAATAGAGGAAACAAACGAGTAATGTTCACAAAAATGAGCAACACGAGATCGAGTAGTTACCCCCTTATGAATGTCGCCGAGGATGGTGTCGACGGGGTGATCTCGTTGAATTGCTTGGTGGACTCTTGGGTGTGGCGGCCTTGGTTGTTCATCCTCCTTATCTTCATCATTTGCATCTCCCCCTTGATCGTTGCCGTCATTTTGAGGTGGCTCATCTTCTTGATCTTCTTGTTCAACATCTTGAGCCTCATCCTCATCTTGAGTTGGTGGAGACACTTGCGTGGAGGAGGATGGTTGATCTTGTGCAATTGAAGGCTCTTCGGATTCCTTAGGACACACATCCCCGATGGACATGTTCCTTAGCGCTATGCATGGAGCCTGTTCTTCACCTACATCATCAAGATCAACTTGCTCTACTTGAGAGCCGTTAGTCTCATCAAACACAACGTCACAAGAAACTTCAACAAGTCCTGAGGACTTGTTAAAGACTCTATATGCCCTTGTGTTTGAGTCATATCCTAGTAAAAAGCCTTCTACAGTTTTAGGAGCAAATTTAGATTTTCTACCTCTTTTGACAAGTATAAAACATTTGCTACCAAAAACTCTAAAATATGAAATATTGGGCTTTTTACCGGTTAGGAGTTCATAAGATGTCTTCTTGAGGATTCGATGAAGATATAATCGGTTGATGGCGTAGCAGGCGGTGTTGACCGCCTCGGCCCAAAACCGATCCGGTGTCTTGTACTCATCAAGCATGGTTCTTGCCATGTCCAATAGAGTTCGATTCTTCCTCTCCACTACACCATTTTGTTGAGGAGTGTAGGGAGAAGAGAACTCATGCTTGATGCCCTCATCCTCAAGAAAGCCTTCTATTTGAGAGTTCTTGAACTCCGTTCCATTGTCGCTTCTAATTTTCTTAATCCTTAAGCCGAACTCATTTTGAGCCCGTCTCAAGAATCCCTTTAAGGTCTCTTGGGTTTGTGATTTTTCCTGCAAAAAGAATACCCAAGTGAAGCGAGAATAATCATCCACAATTACAAGGCAATACTTACTACCGCCGATGCTTATGTAAGCAATCGGGCCGAACAAATCCATGTGAAGAAGCTCCAGTGGCCTGTCGGTAGTCATGATGTTTTTGTGTGGATGATGGACACCAACTTGCTTCCCGGCTTGGCAAGCGCTACAAATCCTGTCTTTCTCAAAATGAACATCGGTTAGTCCCAAAATGTGTTCTCCCTTTAGAAGTTTGTGAAGATTCTTCATTCCAACATGGGCTAGTCGACGGTGCCATAGCCAACCCAAGTTAGTCTTAGCAATTAAGCATGTGTCGAGTTCAGCTCTTTCAAAATCAACTAAATATAGCTGACCCTCTAACACACCCTTAAATGCTATTGAATCATCACTCCTTCTAAAGACAGTAACACCTGTATCAGTAAAAAGACAGTTGTAGCCCATTTGACATAATTGGGATACGGAAAGCAAATTGTAATCTAATGAATCTACAAGAAAAACATTGGAAATAGAATGGTCAGTAGATATAGCAATTTTACCCAAACCTTTGACCAAACCTTGATTTCCATCCCCGAATGTGATAGCTCGTTGGGGATCTTGGTTTTTCTCATATGAGGAGAACATCCTTTTCTCCCCTGTCATGTGGTTTGTGCACCCGCTGTCGAGTATCCAACTTGTGCCCCCGGATGCATAAACCTACAAAACAAGTTTAGTTCTTTGTTTTAGGTACCCAAACGGTTTTGGGTCCTTTAGCATTAGATACAAGAACTTTGGGTACCCAAACACAAGTCTTGGAGCCCTTGTGTTTGCCCCCAACAATTTTGGCAACTACCTTGCCGGATTTGCTAGTCAAAACATAAGATGCATCAAAAGTCTTAAATGAAATAGCATGATCATTTGATGCATTTGGAACTTTCTTTCTAGGCAACTTGGCATGGGTTGGTTGCCTAGATCTAGATGTCTCACCCTTATACATAAAAGCATAATTAGGGCCAGAGTGAGACTTCCTAGAATGAATTTTCTTAATTTTACTCTCAGGATACCCGGCAGGGTACAAAATGTAACCCTCGTTATCCTGAGGCATGGGAGCCTTGCCCTTAACAAAGTTAGACAAGTTCTTAGGAGGGGCATTAATTTTGACATTGTCTCCCCTTTGGAAGCCAATGCCGTCCTTAATGCCCGGGCGTCTCCCATTATAGAGCATGCTTCTAGCAAGTTTAAATTTTTCATTTTCTAAGTCATGCTCTCTAATCTTAGCATTAAGTTGTGCTATATGATCATTTTGTTTCTTAATTAAAGCTAGGTGATCATGGATAGCATCAACATTAATATCTCTACATCTAGTACAAATGGAAATATGCTCAACATTAGATGTAGAGGGTTTGCAAGATTTTAGTTCAACAACCTTAGCATGCAACAAATCATTTTTAGCTCTAAGGTCGGAAATAGTAGCATTGCAAACATCAAAATCCTTAGCCTTAGCAATTAATTTCTCATTCTCATTTCTAAGGCTAGCGATGGAAGCATTCAATTTATCAATCCTAGCAAGCAAATCAACATCATCATTTCTAGGATCAATGCAAACATGAGAATCAACCTTAGCTAACAAATTTGCATTTTCTTTTCTAAGGTTGTCTAAAGTCTCATGGCAAATACTTAGCTCACTAGACAATTTTTCACATTTTTCTCTTTCTAGAGCATAAGCATTTTTAACCTTAACATGTTTCTTGTTTTCCTTGATTAGGAAGTCCTCTTGGGAGTCCAAGAGGTCATCCTTTTCATGGATGGCACTAATTAGCTCATTTAATTTTTCTTTTTGTTCCATGTTAAGGTTGGCAAAAAGAATACGCAAATTATCCTCTTCATTTTTATCATCCTCCTCATCACTAGATGTTTCATATTTAGTGGAGGACTTTGATTTTACCTTCTTTTTGCCGTCCTTGGCCATGAGGCACTTGTGGCCGACGTTGGGGAAGAGGAGGCCCTTGGTGACGGCGATGTTGGCGGCGTCCTCGTCGTCGGAGGAGTCGCTTGAGCTTTCGTCGGAGTCCCACTCCCGACAAACATGGGCATCGCCGCCCTTCTTCTTGTAGTACTTCTTCTTCTCCTTCCTCTTGCCCTTCTTGTCGTTGTCCCTGTCACTATCACTTGATAATGGACATTTAGCAATAAAGTGACCGGGCTTACCACACTTGTAGCAAACCTTCTTGGAACGGGATTTGTAGTCCTTCCCCTTCCGTTGCTTGAGGATTTGCCGGAAGCTTTTGATGATTAGGGCCATCTCCTCGTTGTCGAGCTTGGAGGCGTCAATTGGCTGTCTACTTGGTGTAGACTCCTCCTTCTTCTCCTCCGTTGCCTTGAAGGCCACGGGTTGCGCCTCAGATGTGGAAGGCTCATCAAGCTCGTTGATCTTCTTGGAGCCCTTAATCATGCATTCAAAACTAACAAAATTCCCGATGACTTCCTCGGGGGTCATTTGTGTATATCTAGGATTGCCACGAATTAATTGTACTTGAGTAGGGTTAAGGAAAATAAGGGCTCTTAGAATAACCTTAACCACTTCGTGGTCATCCCATTTTGCGCTCCCGAGGTTGCGCACTTGGTTCACCAAGGTCTTGAGCCGGTTGTACATGTCTTGTGGCTCCTCCCCTTGGCGAAGACGGAAGCGACCGAGCTCCCCCTCGATCGTTTCCCGCTTGGTGATCTTTGTGAGTTCATCACCCTCGTGCGCCGTCTTGAGTAGGTCCCAAATCTCCTTGGCGTTCTTCAACCCTTGTACTTTGTTGTATTCCTCCTTGCTTAGTGAGGCAAGGAGAATGGTTGTGGCTTGGGAGTTGAAGTGCTCGATTTGGGCCACTTCGTCCGTGTCGTAGTCTTCATCCCCTACGGATGGTACCTGTACACCAAACTCAACAACATCCCATAATCTCTTGTGGAGAGAGGTTAGATGAAATCGCATCAAATTACTCCACATAGCATAATCTTCACCATTAAAAGTTGGTGGTTTGCCTAATGGGACGGAAAGTAAAGGTGTATGTTTAGGAATGCGAGGGTAGCGTAGGGGAATCTTACTATACTTCTTACGCTCTTGGCGTTTAGAAGTGACGGACGCCGCGTCGGAGCCGGAGGTGGAGGTCGATGAAGTGTCGGTCTCGTAGAAGACCACCTTCCTCATCCTTTTGTGCTTGTCCCCACTCCGATGCGGCTTGTGAGAAGAAGATTTTTCCTTCTTCTCCTTGTGGTGAGAAGAGGAAGATCTTTTCTCCTTTCGCTTGGAGGATCTCTTCTTCTTCTCCCTTCTCTTGGTGCGGGACTCTTCCGATGAAGATGAGGTGCTCCCTTGGCTTGTAGTGGGCTTGTCATCGCCGGTCTCCATCTCCTTCTTGGCGGGATCTCCCGACATCACTTCGAGCGGTTAGGCTCTAATGAAGAACCTGGCTCTGATACCAATTGATAGTCGCCTAGAGGGGGGGTGAATAGGGCGAAACTGAAATTTACAAAAATAATCACAACTACAAGCCGGGTTAGCGTTAGTAATAAAGAAACGAGTCCGCGAGAGAGGGCGCAAAACAAATCGCAAGCAAATAAGAGTGTGACACAAGGATTTGTTTTACCGAGGTTCGGTTCTTGCAAACCTACTCCCCGTTGAGGAGGCCACAAAGGCCGGGTCTCTTTCAACCCTTCCCTCTCTCAAACGATCCCACGGATCGAGTGAGCTTTCTCTTCTTCTCAATCAACCGGGAACAAAACTTCCCGCAAGGGCCACCACACACTTGGTGCCTCTTGCCTTGGTTACAATTGAGTGATGATCTCAAGAACAAATGAGAAAGAAAGAAAGCGATCCAAGCGCAAGAGCTCAAAAGAACACGGCAAATCTCTCTCGCTAGTCACTAAGGGCTTGAGTGGAATTGGAGAGGATTTGATCTCTTTGTATGTGTCTAGAATTGAATGCCTAGCTCTTGTAAGTGGTTGAGAGTTGCAAAACTTGGATGGCAATGAATGTGGGGTGGTTGGGGTATTTATAGCCCCAACCACCACAAGTGACCGTTGGCTGGAGTTCTCTGTTCGATGGCGCACCGGACAGTCCGGTGCACACCGGACAGTCCGGTGCCCCTGCCACGTCACGGTTGCCGTTGGATTCTGACCGTTGGAGCTTCTGACTTGTGGGCCCCCCTGGGTGTCCGGTGCACACCGGACAAGCACTGTTTGATGTCCGGTGCACCGGCATGGGCGTGCCTGACATCTGCGCGCGCTGCGCGCGCATTTAATGCACCGCAGAGAGCCGTTGGCGCCGCAGGGAGCCGTTGCTCCGCTGGCACACCGGACAGTCCGGTGTACACCGGACAGTCCGGTGAATTTTAGCGGAGCGGCTCCCGACCAAACCCGAGGCTGGCGAGTTCCGAAGGCCGCGTTCCCTTGGAGCACCGGACATGTCCGGTGCACACCGGACAGTCCGGTGAATTATAGCGCGCCGGCCTTGGAGAATACCCGAGGGTGAAGAGTTGGAGTCGAAGTCCTTTGGCCACACCGGACAGTCCGGTGCACACCGGACAGTCCGGTGCCTCCGGCCAGAGGAGCCCTCGGTTGCCTTGCTGCTCCTTTGTTGAATCCAACATTTGGTCTTTTTATTGGCTGATTGTGAACCTTTTGCACCTGTATAACTTATGCACTAGAGTAAACTAGTTAGTCCAATGTTTGTGTTGGGCAATTCAACCACCAAAATTATTTAGGAACTAGGTCTAAGCCTAATTCCCTTTCAATGCTGATGATACTATCATTTGTATGGAGAATGATTTGTCCAAGGCTAGAAATTTGAAAATGCTCTTGTACATTTATGAAATGATGGCAGGATTAAAAATCAATTTTATGAAAAGTGAAATTTTTGTGATCAATGGGGATGATGATACTAAGATGCAATATGTGAATCTCTTTGATTGCCAATTGGGCTCTTTCCCCATGATGTATCTTGGGGTCCCTGTTAGTCCTTCCCGTCTGAGAATTGCAGATTGGATAAAGTTGGAAGAAAAGTTTGACAAAAGGTTGGATAGCTGGAAGGGAAGTTCTCTTTCCATTGCTGGGAGAATTACTTTGATTAATGCTTGTTTATCCAATTCACCCATCTATCATATGTCGATGTATCTCCTTCCTAGCACTACTATCAAAAAGCTTGATATTAAACGTAAAAAATTTCTGCGGCAAGGTGGAGGAGATAGAAAGAAATACCACCTGGTTAAATGGGATAGAGTTTGTGCTAACAGGAAAAATGGTGGACTCGGCATTAAGGATTTGAGAGTCATGAATATTTGCCTTATGTGCAAGTGGTGGTGGAAACTTGAATATGAAAATGGAATGTGGCAAGAAATTGTGAAAAAAAAGTATATTCATGGTGACAGTATCATGAATGTTAGTCACAAATTGTTTGATTCTCAAGTCTGGCACGATCTGTTGAATATAAGAGATTACTATGTAATTGGAAGGAAAATTATCACTCGATCTGGTGATAAAACTAGATTCTGGGAGGATCCTTGGCTCAATGAGATTCCTCTAGCTATGTCTGAACCAGATTTATATGAGATGTGCAATGATAAATTTATTCTGGTCCAGCATGTTAGGGAAAGGAATGCACAGCTTGATTTTCGTAGATGGTTGAATAATGATATCAGAGGTAATTGGGACAAAATCATGGAAAAATTCCAGGATTTTGAGTTTCAAGAAACTGAAGACTATATTTCCTGGAAATGGGGTAAAAGTAAAGAATTTTTTGTGAAATCTTTATATGATAATATTACTTGTAGTACATATGGTCCATATCTAAAACATATCTAGAAAGGAAAAATACCTCCAAAAATTAAGGTTTTCATGTGGTTACTTGAAAATAATGTGCTGCTGACCAAAGAGAACATGATTAGGAGAAATTGGAATGGAAATTCTTCCTGTGGTTTCTGTGATGAGTTTGAATCGACCACTCACCTTTTTTTTAATTGTCATACAGCCAAATGTGTGTGGGGAATGGTTGCTAAATGCTTTAATTCTAATGTTGTTCCTGGAAACTTGCATCAATGCTGGTTTTGGCTTGATAGTAATTTTGGTGATGCCAAAGAAATTAGCACTGTTTGTGCTGCTGCCATTTGTTGGGCAATTTGGAAAGCCAGGAATAATGTGTGCTTTCAAAACATTGTGGTCAGCTCTCCTATTGAAATTGTGTGTCATGCTTGTGCATTGATTTTTAACTGGGCAGGTTTGAGCAAGAAAGAACTGCAAGATTTACTTCAGGACGGGGCCAAGCTTCTGCTGAAAGCTGCAAATGCGAGGAATCCTGGGAGAGAACTTCAAGGGCAAGCTGATGATGACGTCCAGAAGATGGATTTGGAGTAACCGTCGGTATCTGGATGCTGGATGGCTGATTTGTGGCTTGGGTCCCCTTTTTTATTGTCAGTCCTGTCTAGACTACCTTATGGTTTGTGCGCTGTGTCGCAGCCTGATGATGTTCTCTGGCTCCTTTTGGTTAATGTCTTTTCTGCTTGATGTCGTGAATTTAGACGTTGCCTGGTAGATTTCCTTGACCTGAATCAGGTCGGTTATGTTTTTATCCATGTGTGTGGGTGCTTGGTTGCTGTGGCAGCCGGTCCGTACTTTGTATTTCTGTTATGCAAGTAATAGAAATGGAGTTTCTCCGGTCAAAAAAAGAACATATAAATAAAAGAGAGAAGGAATTAATTTCTTATCGTTTGCTCATTATTTTGACATGAAAACCTTCATTATGTTATAAAACTTCACTTCCAAACAATCGTTATTCAAAGGATTGATTGAAAGTGGAATTTTATATTCGTTATCACCTTCGTCCAAGAATTATTATCTTTGAAAGAAGATAATGTTTCGAAGGACAAAACTACTTAATGTTTAATATTGTGTTGTCTTATTTTTTATTTATAGAAATTGAAAACAAGTGATCAAAATGGTGCTATATGAACTCTAGCTAGTACGACTGTATGCATGACTAAAGTGTCATTCACACCAGAGTTCAATATCATATTGTGTGTATGTGCATGCATGTGTGCTGTGAACTGTGATATATAGTGCTCGTCCATATCTAGTCGGATGGATTGACTCATCCAGATCGTGGACACGACACTTTGGTCTTCGTTTCGATTACGTGATGTTTGGTTAAACCACAGTAAACGCAAAAGCAAAGGCGCAAGCTGAATCAAATCATATCCATTCTGGTTACAAAACCTAGACCGAACCAAACACTACCTCTCAAGTATTCCCTCTGTTATTCTTTATTTGTCGTTGTTCGAACAATAAATATTCGAGGACCGCACAAGTTTATTTTTAGATAAGTGCATATGTCGTTTCTCTATACTACTCCAGAAATGGACTGGATTGATGGTATCCACATTCGATTACACGAACCAGGCTGAACCAATTAATTATATCCATCTCAGTAACAAAACACCGAACCAAACACTAGCAATACAAGTTTATGGTTTAAAACTCCATAACACTCCGTAGGAAAAATGTTGATGCTTCATCATTGAAAATGTGTGGACCTATATGTCGTGGGAGAACTACAAATGAAGTTGTATTTCTGTATTGCGAAGTCTGATTATTGTTTTTTTATAAGAACTTGAGAGCACCTAGAGGGGGTGAATAGGTGATCCTGTAAAACTTGAAGCTTAAGCCACAAAAACTTAGTTAAGTGTTAGCACAATAATCGCCAAGTGGCTGGAGAGGAGTCTCAACAAAACACAATAACCACAAAGATATCAATCACAGAGATGACACGGTGGTTATCCCGTGGTTCGGCCAAGACCAACGCTTGCCTACTCCACGTTGTGGCGTCCCAACGGACGAGGGTTGCAATCAATCCCTCTCAAGCGGTCCAAAGACCCACTTGAATACCACGGTGTTTTGCTTTGCTTTTTTTAATCCCGTTCGCGAGGAATCTCCACAACTTGGAGCCTCTCGCCCTTACACTTGAAGTTCACAAAGAAGCACAGAGTAAGGAAGGGATGAGTAACGCACACAAGACACAAAATCAGAATGTCAACACGCACACAAGTCGCAACAAGAGCTCGCAACACAACCCGACGAGTTCACAACTCAACTAGAGCTCTAGATGCTATCACAAAGAAACAAATGTGTGGAATCGAAGTCTTGGTGCTTAGTAATGCTTTGAGTATGCTTGGTGTGCTCCTCCATGCGCCTAGGGGTCCCTTTTATAGCCCCAAGGCAGCTAGGAGCCGTTGAGAGCATTCCAGAAAGGCTGATCTTGCCTTCTGTCGCCTGGCGCACCGGACACTGTCCGGTGCGGATTTCTTTCCTTCTATGGCGCAGTCGACCGTTGCAGATTGAGAGCCGTTGGTGCACCGGACACTGTCCAGTGCACACCGGACACTCCGGTGCCCCAATGTGACCGTTGGCTCGGCCACGCGTCACGCGCGGAATCCTCGGCCGACCGTTGCCCCGGCTGACCGTTGGCTCACCGGACAGTC
This sequence comes from Zea luxurians, assembly GCA_029449295.1. NCBI lineage: Eukaryota > Viridiplantae > Streptophyta > Magnoliopsida > Poales > Poaceae > Zea > Zea luxurians. The sequence continues at coordinate 32,652,344 of JAOPSE010000016.1, read as the reverse complement.
CGGTGAATTTTAGTCGTACGCCGTTGATGGCTTCCCGAGAGCGACGAGTTCGCCTGTGAACGGCTCACCGGACAGTCCGGTGAATTTTAGCCGTACACCGCCGTCGAAGTCCCGAGAGCAGCCTGTTCGTCAGAGCCAGCCTGGCGCACCGGACACTGTCCGGTGCACCACCGGACAGTCTGGTGCACCCAGACCGAGCTGACTTTGGCTGAACAGAGGCATCTCATTTCTAATTCAATTTTTCCTGTTTCCAGCACTTAGACACAATACATTAGTCCATAAAACAATGTACTAAATCTAGAGACATACCTTTTGACTTGATTTGCACTTTGTCCACCATTTTGCATAGATTAACACAAAAGCACTTGTGTTGGCACTCAATCACCAAAATACTTAGAAATGGCCCAAGAGAACATTTCCCTTTCAATCTCCCCCTTTTTGGTGATTTATGCCAACACAACATAAAGCAACTAGAACAAGTGCAACATCAATGCAAATGAGAACTCAAAATAGTTTTGATTCAAATTTGGCATATATGGATCACTCTTTGCCACCACTTGGTTTGTTTTTGCAAATCAAACTCAAATTTCTATCTCTAAGTCAAACACACTTGTTAAGACATAAAGAGAGTCATTCCAAGAGAAATTGATTCAAGATTTCAAAAACTCCCCCTTTTCCCATAATCAATACTTCTCCCAACAAGAAGCCAACCTTTGACAAGAGAGACAATAAAAGAGTTTTGACAAACCAAAAGCTCTATTCTACTATTTTCAAAATCTCTCAAGTGGTAGCTGACTATTTTCAAAATCTCTCAAGTGGTAGCTGATCCATTTATTGCTTTGGCCTTTATTTTCTCCCCCTTTGGCATCAAGCACCAAAACGGGATCAATCTTGGCCCTAGAACCCCATTGCTTCACCAAAATCTTCAAATAAGAATACAAAGGCAATAGGAGTACATGAGATGAACTTGGAATAAGTTACCCTCTCATCGGGGTGCAGTGGAAGTCTTTCATGGTCCAAGTCCACCTTTTCCCTTTCAAACCTCCTTTGAGACTAAATCAAGCAAACTCAAGCACACGATTAGTCTCAAAGGGTCAAGTTGTAGCACAACTCCCCCTAAATATGTGCATCACTTGCACAAGGACTTGTGAGGTCCGGGGAGTGATTGTACAACTTGAGCACCACAGAAAGCAACAAAATGCATAAGGAACATGATCAAGGCATAAACACATGTATGCTATAAATCAATCCAAGTTCCGCGAATCTAGGATATTTAGCTCACTACGCAGCCTGCAAAAGGTCTTCTCATCTAAAGGCTTGGTAAAGATATCGGCTAGCTGGTTCTCGGTGCTAACATGAAACACTTCGATATCTCCCTTTTGTTGGTGGTCTCGCAAAAAGTGATGCCGGATGTCAATGTGCTTTGTGCGGCTGTGCTCAACAGGATTTTCCGCTATTCAGATAGCACTCTCATTATCACATAGGAGTGGGACTTTGCTCAGATTGTAGCCAAAGTCCCGGGGTTTGCCTCATCCAAAGTAGTTGCGCGCAACATTGTCCTGCGGCAACATACTCGGCCTCAGCGGTGGATAGGGCAACGTAAGTTTGTTTCTTAGAGTTCCATGACACCAGGGACCTTCCTAAGAATTGGCACGTCCCCGATGTACTCTTCCTATCGACCTTACATCCAGCATAGTCGGAATCTGAATATCCAATCAACTCAAAGTTAGACCCCTTTGGATACCAGATCCCAAAGCAAGGCGTAGCTACTAAATATCTAAGAATTCGCTTCACGGCCACTAAGTGACACTCCCTTGGATCGGATTGAAATCTAGCACACATGCATACGCTAAGCATAATATCCGGTCTACTAGCACATAAATAAAGCAAAGAACCTATCATTGACTGGTATGCCTTTTGATCAATGGACTTACCTCCTTTGTTGAGGTCGTTGTGTCCGTCGGTTCCCATTGGCGTCTTTGCGGGCTTGGCGTCCTTCATCCCAAACCGCTTTAGCAAGTCTTGCGTGTACTTTGTTTGGGATATGAAGGTGCCGTCCTTGAGTTGCTTCACTTAGAACCCAAGGAAGTAGTTCAACTCGCCCATCATAGACATCTCGAATTTCTGCGTCATCACCCTGCTAAACTCTTCACAAGACTTTTGGTTAGTAGAACCAAATATTATGTCATCGACATAAATTTGGCACACAAAAAGATCGCCATTGCAAGTCTTAGTGAAAAGAGTTGGATCGGCTTTCCCAACCTTGAAAGCATTAGCAATTAGAAAGTCTCTAAGGCATTCATACCATGCTCTTGGGGCTTGCTTAAGTCCATAGAGCGCCTTAGAGAGCTTACACACATGGTCGGGGTACCGTTCATCCTCGAAGCCAGGGGGTTGCTCCACGTACACCTCCTCCTTGATCGGCCCGTTGAGGAAAGCGCTCTTCACATCCATTTGGAACAACCTGAAAGAATGGTGAGCGGCATATGCTAGCAATATACGAATAGATTCTAGCCTAGCCACAGGAGCAAAAGTCTCCTCAAAGTCCAAACCTGCGACTTGGGCATAACCTTTTGCCACAAGTTGAGCCTTGTTCCTTGTCACCACCCCGTGCTCATCCTGTTTGTTGCGGAACACCCACTTGGTTCCCACAACATTTTGCTTGGAACGAGGCACCAATGTCCAAACTTCATTCCTCTTGAAATTATTGAGCTCTTCCTGCATGGCCAACACCCAGTCCGGATCTAGCAAGGCCTCTTCTACCCTGAAAGGCTCAATAGAAGAGACAAAAGGGTAATGCTCACAAAAATTCACCAATCTAGAGCGAGTAGTTACTCCCTTGCTAATATCACCCAAAATTTGGTCGACGAGATGATTCCTTTGAATCGTCGCTCGAACTTGGGTTGGAGGTGCCTGAGGTGCTTCTTCCTCTTCAACTTGAACATCCTGGGCTCCCCCTTGATCATGCGCCTCCACTTGAGGTACCTGTTCATCATCTTGGGTTGGGGGATGCACCATTGTTGAGGAAGAGGGTTGATCTTGCTCTTCTTGTTCCTCAGGACGCACATCTCCAATCGCCATGGTGCGTATCGCGGCCGTTGGAACGTCTTCTTCATCTACATCATCAAGATCAACAACTTGCTCTCTTGGAGAGCCATTAGTCTCATCAAATACAACGTCGCTAGAGACTTCAACCAAACCCGATGATTTGTTGAAGACCCTATACGCCTTTGTATTTGAATCATAACCTAATAAAAACCCTTCTACAGCTTTGGGAGCAAATTTAGAAGTTCTACCTTTCTTTACAAGAATATAACACTTGCTCCCAAATACACGAAAATAAGACACATTAGGTTTGTTACCAGTTAGCAGCTCATACGAAGTCTTTTTGAGGAGGCGGTGAAGGTAGACCCGGTTGATGGCGTGGCAAGCCGTGTTCACGGCTTCCGACCAAAAGCGCTCGAGGTTCTTGAACTCTCCAAGCATAGTCCTCGCCATATCGATGAGCGTCCTGTTCTTCCTCTCTACCACACCATTTTGCTGTGGTGTGTAGGGAGCGGAGAACTCGTGCTTGATCCCTTCCTCCTCAAGATACTCCTCTACTTGAAGGTTTTTGAACTCGGACCCGTTGTCGCTCCTTATCTTCTTCACCTTGAGCTCAAACTCATTTTGAGCTCTCCCGAGGAAGCGCTTGAGGGTCCCTTGGGTTTCAGATTTATCCTGCAAAAAGAATACCCAAGTGAAGCGGGAAAAATCATCAACTATAATGAGACCATACTTACTTCCTCCTTTGCTTAGATAGGCGACGGGTCCGGAGAGGTCCATATGAAGCATCTCCAAGGGTCTTGATGTGGTCATCACATTTTTGGTGTGATGAGAGCTTCCCGCCTGTTTCCCTGCCCGACAAGCTGCACAAGGTCTATCTTTTTCGAAATATACGTTAGTTAGACCTATCACGTGTTCTCCCTTTAGAAGCTTGTGAAGGTTCTTCATCCCCACATGTGCCAAGCGGCGATGCCACAGCCAGCCCATGCAAGTCTTAGCAATTAAGCATGCATCTAGACCGGCCTCTTCTTTTGCAAAATCAACCAAATAAAGTTTGTCGTCTAGAACACCCTTAAAAGCTAGTGAACCATCACACCTTCTAAAGACAGACACATCTACATTTGTGAATAGACAATTATATCCCATATTGCATAATTGACTAACAGATAACAAATTATATCCAAGAGACTCAACTAAAAACACATTAGATATAGAGTGCTCGGATAAAATAGCAATTTTACCTAACCCTTTTACCTTGCCTTGGTTCCCATCACCGAATATTATTGAATCTTGGGGATCCTTGTTCTTGACGTAGGAAGAGAATATCCTCTTTTCCCCTGTCATGTGGTTTGTGCATCCGCTGTCGATAATCCAGCTTGAACCCCCGGATGCATAAACCTGCAAGGCAAATTTAGGCTTGGGTCTTAGGTACCCAACTCTTGTTGGGTTCTACAAGGTTAGTCACAATTGTCTTAGTGACCCAAATGCAAGTCTTGTCTCCCTTACATTTGGCTCCTAACTTCCTAGCGATTACCTTCTTATCCTTTCTACAAATAGCAAAGGAAGCATTGCAAGCATAATAAATTGTAGAAGGTTCATTCATTACTTTCCTAGGAGCATGAACAATATTCTTTCTAGGCACATGATGAATAACATTTCTCCTAGACATATTTCTACCATGCATATAGGAAGAACTAGAAGCAAACATGGCATGAGAATCAAGAGCATCATAAGCATTACAACTCCTATAAGCATTTCTAGATTGTCTCCTATCATGGTATATAAAAGCATGGTTCTTTTTAGCACTACTAGCCATAGGGGCCTTCCCTTTCTCCTTGGCGGAGATGGGAGCCTTATGGCTTGTCAAGTTCTTGGCTTCCCTCTTGAAACCAAGTCCATCCTTAATTGAGGGGTGTCTACCAATCGTGTAGGCATCCCTTGCAAATTTTAACTTATCAAATTCACTTTTGCTAGTCTTAAGTTGGGCATTAAGACTAGCTACTTCATCATTTAATTTAGAAATGCAATCTAGGTGTTCGCTACAAGCATCAACATTAAAATCTTTACACCTAGTGCAAATTACAACATGTTCTACACAAGATGTTAATTTACTAGATTTTTCTAACTTAGCATTTAAATCATCATTTATGCTCTTTAAGCTAGAAATTGTCTCATGGCAAGTAGATAGTTCACAAAAAACCTTTTCATTTCGTTTAACTTCTAAAGCAAGTGAATTTTGTGCATTAACGAATTTATCATGCTCTTCATATAAAAGGTCCTCTTGTTTCTCTAAAAGTCTATCCTTTTCATTCAAGGCATCAATCAATTCATTAATGTTATCTATTTTAGTTCTATCCAATCCCTTGAACAAACTAGAGTAATCTATTTCTTCATCACTAGACTCATCATCACTAGAAGAATCATAAGTAGTACTGTCTCGAGTACATACCTTCTTCTCCTTCGCCATGAGGCATGTGTGACGCTCGTTGGGGAAGAGGGATGACTTGTTGAAGGCGGTGGCGGCGAGTCCTTCATTGTCGGAGTCGGATGAGGAGCAATCCGAATCCCACTCCTTTCCGATATGTGCCTCGCCCTTGGCCTTCTTGTAATTCTTCTTCTTTTCCCTTTTGTTCCCTTTTTCCTGGTCACTTTCATTATCAGGACAGTTAGCAATGAAATGACCAATCTTACCACATTTGAAGCATGAGCGCTTCCCCTTTGTCTTGGTCTTGCTTGGCTGTCCCTTGCGACCCTTTAGCGCCGTCTTGAAGCGCTTGATGATGAGGGCCATCTCTTCATCATTGAGTCCGGCCGCCTCAACTTGCGCCACCTTGCTAGGTAGCGTCTCCTTGCTCCTTGTTGCCTTGAGAGCAATAGGTTGAGGCTCATGGATTGGACCGTTCAACGCGTCGTCCACGTATCTCGCCTCCTTAATCATCATTCGCCCGCTTACGAACTTCCCAAGGACTTCTTCGGGCGACATCTTGGTGTACCTAGGATTTTCACGAATATTGTTCACCAATTGTGGATCAAGTACAGTAAAGGACCTTAGCATCAGGCGAACGACGTCGTGGTCCGTCCATCGCGTGCTTCCGTAGCTCCTTATTTTGTTGATAAGGGTCTTGAGCCGGTTGTATGTTTGGGTTGGCTCCTCGCCCCTTATCATCACGAATCTTCCAAGCTCGCCCTCCACCAACTCCATCTTGGTGAGCAAGGTAACGTCATTCCCCTCATGAGAGATCTTGAGGGTGTCCCAGATCTGCTTGGCATTGTCCAAGCCGCTCACCTTATGGTACTCGTCCCTGCACAAAGAGGCTAACAACACAGTAGTAGCTTGTGCATTTTTATGAATCTGTTCATTAATAAATATAGGACTATCCGAACTATCAAATTTCATTCCATTCTCAACAATCTCCCAAATGCTTGGATGGAGAGAGAACAAGTGACTACGCATTTTGTGACTCCAAAATCCGTAGTCCCCCCATCAAAGTGTGGAGGTTTGCCAAGAGGGATGGAAAGCAAATGAGCATTTGAACTCTGAGGAATACGAGAGTAATCGAAAGAAAAGTTCGAATTAACCGTCTTTTGTTTCTCGTAGTCGTAGTCATCCTTTTGGGAAGAAGTGGACTCATCGCTGTCGTCGTAGTAGACGATCTCCTTGATGCGTCTCGTCTTCTTCTTCTTCCCATCTTTGCGTTTGTGGCCCGAGCCCGAGTCGGTAGGCTTGTCATTCTTCGGCTCGTTGACGAAGGACTCCTTTTCCTTATCGTTGATCACGATTCCCTTCCCCTTAGGATCCATCTCTTCGGGCGATTAGTCCCTTTGTGAAGAGAACGGCTCTGATACCAATTGAGAACACCTAGAGGGGGGGTGAATAGGTGATCCTGTAAAACTTGAAGCTTAAGCCACAAAAACTTGGTTAAGTGTTAGCACAATAATCGCCAAGTGGCTGGAGAGGAGTTTCAACAAAACACAATAACCACAAAGATATCAATCACAGAGATGGCATGGTGGTTATCCCGTGGTTCAGCCAAGACCAACGCTTGCCTACTCCACGTTGTGGCGTCCCAACGGACGAGGGTTGCAATCAACCCCTCTCAAGCGGTCCAAAGACCCACTTGAATACCACGGTGTTTTGCTTTGCTTTTCTTAATCCCGTTCGTGAGGAATCTCCACAACTTGGAGCCTCTCGCCCTTACACTTGAAGTTCACAAAGAAGCACGAAGTAAGGAAGGGATGAGCAACGCACACAAGACACAAAATCAGAATGTCAACACGCACACAAGTCGCAATAAGAGCTCGCAACACAACCCGACGAGTTCACAACTCAACTAGAGCTCTAGATGCTATCACAAAGAAACAAATGCGTGGAATCGAAGTCTTGGTGTTTAGGAATGCTTTGAGTATGCTTGGTGTGCTCCTCCATGCGCCTAGGGGTCCCTTTTATAGCCCCAAGGCAGCTAGGAGCCGTTGAGAGCATTCCAGGAAGGCTGATCTTGCCTTCTGTCGCCTAGCGCACCGGACAGTCTGGTGCACCACCGGACACTGTCCGGTGCGGATTTCTTTCCTTCTATGGCGCAGTCGACCGTTGCAGATTGAGAGCCGTTGGCGCACCGGACACTGTCCGGTGCACACCGGACACTCCGGTGCCCCAATGTGACCGTTGGCTCGGCCACGCGTCACGCGCGGAATCCTCGGCCGACCGTTGCCCCGGCTGACCGTTGGCTCACCGGACAGTCCGGTGAATTTTAGCCGTACGCAGTTGATGGCTTCCCGAGAGCGACGAGTTCGCCTGTGAACGGCTCACCGGACAGTCCGGTGCACCACCGGACAGTCCGGTGAATTTTAGTCGTACACCGCCGTCGAAGTCCCGAGAGCAGCCTGTTCGTCAGAGCCAGCCTGGCGCACCGGACACTGTCCGGTGCACCACCGGACAGTCCGATGCACCCAGACCGAGCTGACTTTGGCTGAACAGAGCCATCTCATTTCCAATTCAATTTTTCCTGTTTCCAGCACTTAGACATAATACATTAGTCCATAAAACAATGTACTAAGTCTAGAGACATACCTTTTGACTTGATTTGCACTTTGTCCACCACTTTGCATAGATTAACACAAAAGCACTTGTGTTGGTACTCAATCACCAAAATACTTAGAAATGGCCCAAGAGCACATTTCTCTTTCAGAACTAGAGTTTTTTTGGTGGATAAATGTTGTGTGTATCAATTATTATTTACTGTTCAGTGTGACCTGTCAAGGTTTTCCATTTTTCAGCAAAAAAAAACAAAATCATGTGGTAAACCGTTTTTTAAAATTTTGAATTTAGGGGATGTTTGGTTTGTTGCCTAGGGCGCCACGGCCTAAGATTAGGCATGCCACACTGTCTTGGTCATGTGTTTGGTGTTTCCCTAAGGTTAGGCCGCCACAAATTCTTAGGCATGCGCCACACCACTCGCCACACCAAAAATTCACCACAACTGCGGCGTCCAAATCGAGCGCCTCAACCCTACGCCAGACGCTGCCGCAAAAATCTGCTCGTCGCTGCCACAGGTAACTGGCGATTCCTCTCATCTCTCCTCTGAGTTCGCCGCTCCTGTGTGTTGGGGTCGTGCTTCGGTGCGCCGAAGGTCTCACACGAAGAAGCAGCTTCGGCTGAAGTCGTCTCCAAGAGATGGCCGAAGGTTCCTTTTCATGGAGCTTCGGCGTTTCAAACCGACATAGAGATAGAATGACCTTTTTATACATATAGGTCTGAGTCAATGTTGTAAACTTTTGTAAGGGGCATAATTGTAATTTGTCACAGGCTGCGACCTGTGCCTATAAATAGATGAACAGTACCTCTGTACTGTTCACGCGAACCTGTCATTCTGCCTTCGTATCGCACTTGTACTTTCGCCTTCCTCAGGACCGAAGGTACATTTGTAATTCAAAATCATTTATATTCGTTCGTGTTAGTAAAGATGGAAATGATTCTATGATAGCATTTAAATGTCTATTTTGTACATCATGATTTATATGAATACTTCATCCTTCGCTATTATGTTTACGAAGGTACGTCCTTCGTAACCTTCGTCCGAAGTTCCTTATATCCCGAAAGGATATAATGTGGTGGAGGACGAAGGACCTTAATATTTAACATTTTCTGTGTTGCCTTGTTCTTAACTCTTAGCACTTGAGAACAAGCCCCCAACATTGGCGCCCACCTCCGGTGAACTCACTTCCACTTTTCTGAGCTGATGGCTTCGTTCAACAATCAAGCTGGAGCTGCTTCGGCTTCGAAGCTGGTGCTCCCGATAACAGGCGGTTCTTGCTCAGAGCCGGCTAACAAGAAGCAGAAGAAGGAGGCTCAGAGAAGGGTGCAGCATGTTGGAGTGCAGGGACCCTTCATCAAGTCAAAATGGTCTCATATTCCAATTACCTTCTCTCAGGAAGACCTTCAGCTTAAGGATTATCCCCACAATGATGCCATGGTTATCTCTTGCGTGATCAAAGGATTTCTGGTCCACAATGTCCTAGTTGATACAGGCAGTGCAGCTGACATTATATTTGCTAAAGCCTTCAGACAAATGCAAGAGCCTGAAGACAAGATTCATGATGCTACGCACCCTCTTTGTGGCTTCGGAGGGCGGCAGATTGTAGCACTTGGGAAGATTACCATGCCGGTAACCTTCGGATTTGTTAACAACACAAGGACTGAGCAAATTGTGTTTGACATTGTTGATATGGAGTATCCTTACAATGCTATCATCGGCCGTGGTACTCTTAATGCCTTCGAAGCAATTCTTCACCCAGCTTATCTCTGCATGAAGATACCTTCGGACCAAGGACTTATAGCTATTCATGGAAGCCAGGAAGCTGCTAGAAGGGCCGAAGGAAGCTGGACTGACTCCAAGGCAATCCATAATATAGATGGAGCTGAAGCTTGTGAACAGTACAAATTCAGGAGGGAGAAGGCAGCTTCAGCGGATCAGCCGAAGCCTATGTTATTGTGTGAAGATGTAGCAGAGCAGAAGGTGTTGTTGGGCTCGCAATTATCTGAAGACCAGGAGAAAACCTTGATAAGGTTTTTATTCAACAACAAAGATGTCTTTGCATGGTCAGCTAATGATCTCTGTGGAGTAAATCGGGATGTTATTGAACATTCGCTCAATGTTGACCCATCCTTCAGACCCCGAAAGCAGAGGCTTCGGAAAATGTCTGATGACAAGGCCGAAGGGGCTCGCAATGAAGTGAAAAGACTCCTCAGTGCAGGAGTTATCAGAGAAGTGAAGTATCCAGAGTGGCTAGCTAACACTGTTATGGTGAAGAAGGCCAATGGCAAGTGGAGAATGTGTATTGATTTCACAGATCTCAACAAGGCTTGTCCGAAGGATGAATTCCCGCTGCCAAGGATAGACTCTTTAGTTGATGCAGCAGCTTCTTCAGAGCTCATGAGTCTCCTGGACTGCTACTCAGGCTATCATCAAATCTGGATGAAGAAGGAAGATGAGCCGAAGACTAGCTTCATAACCCCAAGTGGTACATATTGCTATCTTCGGATGCCTGAGGGGCTCAAGAATGCTGGAGGGAGTTTCAGCAGAATGACTGCGAAGGTTCTCCAATCTCAGATAGGCAGAAATGTGTTGACTTATGTCGATGACATCATCGTAAAGAGCACGAAGCAAGAAAATCATATTGCTGATCTGCAGGAGACCTTCGCCAGCTTCAGACAAGCTGGTCTGAAGCTGAATCCAGAAAAATGTGTCTTCGGAGTGAAGAAGGGTAAATTTCTTGGATGCTTGGTTTCAACAAAAGGAATCGAAGCTAATCCAAATAAAATCGAAGCTATACTTCGAATGGAGCCACCAACCACAAGAAAGGGGGCCCAAAGATTGACAGGAAGGCTGGCATCTCTCAACAGATTTATATCCAGATCAGCAGAAAGAAACTTACCATTCTTCGAGGTGCTGAAGTCAGCTGAAGTCTTTCAATGGGGCCCAAGTCAACAAAAAGCCTTCGAAGAGCTGAAGCAATACTTAATAGATCTCACAACATTAACTCCACCAACGCCAGGGGCTCCTCTGTTGTTGTATGTGGCAGCTTCGCACTCAGCAGTAAGTGCGGCACTTGTTCAGGAGAAGTTTGATGGACAAGTCAAGAAGCAGGTCCCAGTATATTTTGTATCTGAGGTCCTTAGTGTCTCAAAGAAAAATTATACAGAGCTGGAGAAGGTGTTGTATGCTGTTTTAATGGCATCCAGGAAGCTTCGGCATTACTTTCAGGCATACAACATTATTGTTCCTTCTTCGCAGCCGTTGAAGGACATCATGAGAAATAGAGAAGCTACTGGGCGTATTGGAAAATGGGCTGCGGAGCTTAATGAATTTTACATTGATTATGTGCATAGATCCTCAATTCAGTCTCAAGCATTGGCAGATTTCATTGCCGACTGGACGCCAGGGGCTCAGGACGAAGGAGCGAATAAAGATGCCGAAGTATGGACGGTGTTTTGTGATGGCTCTTGGGGAACCTTCGGAGCAGGTGCAGCTGCTGTGTTGGTCTCACCGTCCAAGGTTAAAACTTGCTATGCAGCAAGACTTGACTTCAGCTGCACAAATAATATAACTGAGTACGAAGCCCTGCTCCTGGGTCTTCGGAAACTAAAGGCAATGGGGATCAGAAGGGCGATTCTTAAAACTGATTCCCAGGTTGTTTCGGGTCATATTGACAAAAGTTGCAAGGCTAAAGACCCGAAGCTTGAAAAATACCTAGACACGGTCCGAAGGATCGAAGCTTCCTTCGAAGGATTTTCTGTTAAGAATATCCCTCGAGGACAAAATGAGCATGCTGATTTGTTGGCCAAGTCTGCAGCACAGGGGCTGTCGTTACCTTCGGATGTGTTCTTCGAAACAATAAGGGCACCTTCAGTGGAGCTACTTGAAAGAGCAGTCCTTAACATTTCTCCTGTTTACAGTGAAGATTGGAGAACTGAAATAATCTCTTACCTTCAGGGTAACTTCCTATCAGATGACGAAGCTTATAATAAAAGGATAGAGGCGAGAGCTCGTCCGTATGTCATGATAGAAGGGGAGTTATACAAGCATGGAGTTTGTGCCCCGTTGCTCAAGTGCTTGTCTAGACCCAAAGGTATAGAGTTAATGAAAGAGATACATGCAGGCCTGTGTGGATCCCACATCGGATCCAGGCCATTACTTGGAAAAAATTTCCGCCAAGGGTTTTATTGGCCGAAGGCAGCTTCGGATGCAGCGGAGTTGGTTCAAAAGTGCGAAGGTTGTCAGAAATGTGCGAGAGATCAGAAGCAACCTTCGTCTTTGACACAGCTGATACAACCCATCTGGCCATTGCAAAGGTGGGGCCTTGACTTGTTGGGTCCATTACCACCGGCCCAAGGGAATCTAAAATATGTTATAGTAGCTGTGGAGTATTTTTCTAAGTGGATTGAGGCGAAGCCATTAGCCACAATAACTTCGGCCACTGTCCAAAAGTTTTTCTGGCAGAACATTGTCTGTCGCTTCGGAGTACCGAAGGCCATCACTGTAGATAATGGAACGCAGTTCAACTCCGAAGTTTTCAGAAATTTCTGTGATCAAATTGGAACGAAGATCCATTTTGCATCAGTCAGGCATCCGGAGTCGAATGGGCTTGTTGAAAGGGCCAACGGCATCATAATGACAGGAATAATGAAGCTAATCTTTAACCAACCAAGGGGAAAGTGGCTAGATCAGTTGACCAAAGTGGTGTGGAGCCACAATACAACAACATCAAGGTCTACAGGCTTTACCCCATTTAAGTTGCTATTTGGCGACGAAGCAATAACCCCGGAAGAAGCCAAAGCTGGATCAATAAGAGTGGTAGCTTCGGCAGAATCAGGTTCCGAAGATACTTGTCTCGTGGAAAAAGATGCCTTAGAAGGGATCAGGCTTCAAGCCGTGGAGAATATCAATAAATACCAGGCTGAAACAGTAAAATGGCGAGATAGAAAGGTCCGGCTAAAAAATATTGAGCCGGGACACTTGGTGCTTCGGAGAGTGGCCAACCCAGATACAGTGGGCAAGTTACAATTGAAATGGGAAGGGCCTTTCTTAGTAGCATCTTCGTCAAGGCCTGGTTCGTACAGACTGAAGGACATGGATGGCAATGAAATTCCAAGATCTTGGAATGCGGATGAGCTTCGGCGATTTTATGTATAACTCGATGTAATTTTGTATGTTTTTTCTTTTCTTTTTCATGGCACCCTTTTCCTTTCTAAAGGGGGAGAAAGGTTTTTAATGGGGCCATCATATGTAATTTTCCTTTTTAGTTTTATAAGAGCAAAATCCCCCAAAGAATGTAAATGTAAAAGCTGAGAGCGCACCATCGAGTGCCGAAACTGAAAAAGAGAAAAAGCTCCGAAGACGTCCCTAAGGGGATGCAGAGCTCACAGCGAAAAGTCAACGCTGATTCCGCCGAAAGTAAAAGGCGAAGAAGCTCCAAAGACGTTCCTAAGGGAATGCAGAGCTTATACCGCCTAAGTAAAAGGCGAAGAAGCTCCAAAGACGTCCCTAAGGGGATGCAGAGCTTACAGCGAAAAGTCAACGCTGATACTGCCTAAGTAAAAGGCGAAGAAGCTCCAAAGACGTCCCTAAGGGGATGCAGAGCTTACAGCGAAAAGTCAACGCTGATACTGCCTAAGTAAAAGGCGAAGAGGCTCCAAAGTCGTTCCTAAGGGAATGCAGAGCTAATGTGTGGTTGTTTCTAAGGAAGTAATGGCTGAGAATGTGGCTTCGGACATATGCTTCGGACATTCATTCGCGCATTACATTACATCATAACATTTGCATGCATAAGCATTCATTCATAGCATTTGTGTTCAAAAGTGGTTGCTTCAGCAAAAAGAATAATTGGTCTTTTATGCTTCGTTGATCGGCAAAGAGAATTAGCTTTTTTATGAATCGTTGTATAAAAGAAAAGCTTCGGCAGAAGGGAGAAGAGGTATTTTATGCTTCGTTGTGTATGAAAAGAAGGGAAGGTGTTTTTTCGCTTTCGGCTCAAAATACTGATTTCGTCCACATCAAAGCACTTCAGTAGAAGGGTAAGAATATATTACAAGGTATGTACAAAGTTCCTTGAGAATAGTCTAATTATATTTACAAGAGTTGTTACAAAACTATCCTGAGTTTTTCTATAGCATACTTCTACTGATCTTCATTAAGCTTCAGCTTCGGCGACAGCTTCGGCGACATATCTTAGGCATCATCTTCACCTTCGTCATCCTACATAAATCAAGGAATCGTGAGTAAAAATCAAGTGCAAAGGAAAAGGTAAGTACGAAGTATCATTTCTTACTGGATCAAGATGACTTCGGGCTTCGTCTCTAGCCTTCTCTCGCCCGCCTTTTGTCCATATCATTTTTATAAACCTATTTGAAATGCTTCGGGCGAGGTCAGGTATATCATCCAGGATTGATGGAGATAGGGTGAAGTTGGGCCTGTTGACAATTTTTCCATGCTCGCAGCCGGCCTTCAGGAATGCAGCAGCGGTACCCCGGGAAGCTACCCAGGCACAGAAGTCGCCGTGCCCGGCTATAACTTCGTCAAGTTCTTCGATTTCAGCTTCAATATGATCGAAGGCCTGTGGTAAATTTTCCGCTGAAGGGTTAAATTTCCCGCTGCTGGCTCCAACAGAGTAAAATATCTTTTTTAATCGTCCAATACAATTATTGCCAAATTTCAAGCATTTGTCTTGAAGGCTTGTTAACGATTTCTTCAACTCTGAGCTGGTCTGGACTTCGGCTTCAAGCTTCGAGTTAAGCTCTAGCTTCTCCTGATCGAATTGTTTTGATTGGCTGATAAGCTTCGAATTCAACTCTGATACTTTAGCCTCAGTCTCAGCCAGTAAGCCTTCGGTCGATTGGAGCTCGAAGTCTTTCTTTTCAATGATGGCAGATTGTTCTTTTATCTTGCTTTCTAAGTTTTCAATTATAGCTTCGTGTTTTTTGTCCTCCAAATCTTGCTGCATCTTCAGAGCCTTGCTCAGTAGCATGCTCTGCACAGAAACAACTTACATCAGTGACATTTTCGTTATTAACAGCAATAAAAACAAGAGAAAAGGTTGTTTACCTTGAAGTTGGAGTAAAATAAGCTGCCGACGATATGTTGTCGTCGGTAGCGGCTGATGTCTGTCTCTAGCTTCGGAAAAACCGATACTCTTTGATAGAGTACCGATTACCTTAGCTCCAGTTTGGTCTCGAATGCAGCCCAATTTTTCGTCATCAATGCCTCCAAATAGAAGGGCATCTGGCTTGTAGCCGCAAGATTTGGCATAGTCCTTGAGTTCTTCTATTTCGTCCTTCGTCAGTTTTTGCCCAACTAAATTCTGGAAAGAGTAGGCTTCGTCGTCCGAAGTGTCTTCGGCTATTTCTTTTCCTTTCTCAGGCACTGTGGCCATGGTTTTTTCAGTATTAGCACCAGCTTCTTCTGCAGCCATGTCTTCCAAAATCTTGTTAATGTCCTCAATGGTAGTTTCTAAGTTTGTATCTTCGGCTGTAGCGGCTTCGGTAGCCGCGACCTCCGAAGGTGCGCCTTCGACGATTGCTGTACCTTCAGCAGCTGCCGTTTTCTGAATTGACGCCCTAGGCGGCGTCTTGTCGATAACTTCAGTTACTGCAATAATTCTTTGCCGCTTGGGTTTCCTTATCTTTGTTTGATCCGGCTCGTCCACCTTTTGAAAAAGCTTCGTCAGTTGGAGTCCTAATGGACTTAGCTTCGTGGGCATGGGTTCAGTCATTACCTTTAAAATTTCCTCCACGTCGCTGGTAGAAGGTGGTGTGGGGGTCCCCTCTTCTTCGGATATTTTTCGCTTCGGAGTTGATATTTTTCTTTTCTTGGGAATTTTCTTCTTGGTCGCTGGTCGTTCTTCATCTTTGATCAGAGTTTCGGCCACTCTTTTTCTTTTGTGGCCCTCGGCACCCTTGTTCAACTGCTCATAGTCTGGGTACTCGAAGCCCAGGGCATCAAGCACTCGGTTCAGCCTTCGCTTCGGTCGGGCGCCGAAGGCCGCTGTCATTAGTTGATCCTCTTTTTTGGAGTAATTCCCCAGGATTTCATTGCACATCACCTCAACTGTGTCTAACCACTCTTTGCAGGGTTTTTTAAAGTACTTCTTAAACTTGAAGTGATAAGGAAGCCGGACAAGCTCCCCCTTCTTCTTCTCTCCCTCCAGCTTCGGCATTTCCCACTCTTTTAGAGTAGGGAAAACTCTAAATGCCAAAAATTCCTGAACTAGATCCCTGGTGCCAATATGTTCTGAAATAATTTCAAATTCACCCAGAGCAGCCCAGGTGGGACCTTCTAGATTGCCGATGTGGCATCGTGGCCTCGTCTCTCCGAAGATTAAATCCAGAGGGCTTTGTACCAATTTTTCTTTGTCTTCGTCAACTTTTACATAAAACCACTCAGATTTCCAGCCTGCTGGCCATTTGCTTCGGTAGCTGATGACAGGACACTTTGTTGTCTTCCGGTAGGCAAAATTATAGCAACCGAAATTATCATGTAGCCCATCTTTTCTAGCTTTTGTTTGGTAATGTAATTCGTGAACTCGGCAGAAGCTGTCGGCAAACGGTTCCACAGCTTGGCTTCGGAGGGCCCAGATATAAACATTGAGCCTAACGATGGTGTTAGGAGTCAATTGATGAAAGTAGATACCAAACCTCTTCAGTATCTCCGCAATAATCTTGTGAAGAGGGAATCTAAGCCCAGCCTTTAAAAAGCTCTTGAAGATAACAATCTCATCCTTCCCTGGCTTCGGGGTGGTTTCTTCTCCCCCGAAGCGGAGTAGCTTCTTCTGATCTTCATTGAAATAACCTGCTTTCACCATCTTCGAAAGATCAGCTTTTGAAACAGTTGATTTCCCAAAATCCAGGTGACTGGGCTTGCTGGGCATGGCAATGTGGTAGTCATCTTCGGGGTCAGTCCCTTCAATGTTTTCTTCTTCTCCTTCGGCAGTTGTCGGGTTTGCTTCAGCAGCAGGCATTTCTTCCGCAGTCACTAGACCGGAACGCTGCATCGCTTCGGAAATGGGCACAGTATCCAAACCTTCGGCTTCGTCTCCCTCACGTACAACTTTGGCAGTAGATCGCACTCTCGCCATTTGATTCTGAGTTTGGGGAAGTCAAAAACTTTTTTTTTTCTTTTTTCTTTTCTCCCGAAGCTCTTCTTTCTGACGAAGCAGACGTCGAGATGGACCTTCGTTCGATTCTGAGACTCAAGCTTCGGCTATGGTGGAAAATTTTGGCAGCAAAACAGTGCAAATAGCAATGAATGCTGTGGTAACTTCACACCTACCCGTTTGTTTATATAGTGCTGCAGGTAAGAAGGCGAAGCGGCAGGATTTTTGCACCACGCGGGCAGTCACTTGTACTCGCTGTGCAGTGGACCGCAAAGGTCAAACAGTAACTCTGCAAGGTGGGCCTTGCACGCGCTCGGAAGCCGGATCGTTTCTCCGCAACGAGCTCAGGGAAGGTGTTTTTTGGACCTTCGGCTTCCCGAAGCTGAAGAGGCTTTTTTCACGGGTCAAGCTCGTTACGAAAAACGATCTAGCACCGCGAAAGGGGCTACTGTTGGGGTCGTGCTTCGGTGCGCCGAAGGTCTCACACGAAGAAGCAGCTTCGGCTGAAGTCGTCTCCAAGAGATGGCCGAAGGTTCCTTTTCATGGAGCTTCGGCGTTTCAAACCGACATAGAGATAGAATGACCTTTTTATACATATAGGTCTGAGTCAATGTTGTAAACTTTTGTAAGGGGCATAATTGTAATTTGTCACAGGCTGCGACCTGTGCCTATAAATAGATGAACAGTACCTCTGTACTGTTCACGCGAACCTGTCATTCTGCCTTCGTATCGCACTTGTACTTTCGCCTTCCTCAGGACCGAAGGTACATTTGTAATTCAAAATCATTTATATTCGTTCGTGTTAGTAAAGATGGAAATGATTCTATGATAGCATTTAAATGTCTATTTTGTACATCATGATTTATATGAATACTTCATCCTTCGCTATTATGTTTACGAAGGTACGTCCTTCGTAACCTTCGTCCGAAGTTCCTTATATCCCGAAAGGATATAATGTGGTGGAGGACGAAGGACCTTAATATTTAACATTTTCTGTGTTGCCTTGTTCTTAACTCTTAGCACTTGAGAACAAGCCCCCAACACTGTGCTTGGGTTTTTGAGGGGGGAGGGGGAGAAGGCGAGGGAGGGTCACCTGGTAGGAGCTGCGCGGCGGCAGAGACGAGGCCATGGTGGGATTACTGGTGGGGATTAGGGGTTATAGCTGCTAGATTTTTCTTGTGCGCGGTGGGGGAGGTGGAGCTTTCTTGGTCGCATGGAACTGGAGTTGTTCCGTTGGTCTGGATCCGTCGCTCCTGCGCATGGTCTGCGCATCTCATGCTTTCTTGGCCTGCGCATGGTCTGCGCATCTCATGGAACTGGAGCTTTCTTGGCCTGCGCATGGTCGCCGCTCCTGTGGTCGTCGTGCCTGGGTGCCATGGTCCTGCGCATCACCCCTGGGTGGCTGTCGTGCCCCTGGGCGGCCAGGATGCCAGTGCCTGTACCAACTTCTTGGATGATGATTTCAGGACCAAAATTGATGTATTGTGTTAGCTGTTTCAGGGCCAAGACTCATGTAATGTGTAGCTGTTTTCAGGACCAAAAACTCATGTAATGTGTTGCTGTTTTCAGGACCAAAAACTCCTATACTGTGTTGTTGTTTTGTGGACTAAAACTCATGTAATGTGTTGCTGTTTTTAGGACAAAAAACTCATGTACTGTGTTGCTGTTTTGTGGACCAAAATTCATGTAATATGTTGCTGTTTTCGAGTACTATTTCAGATTGCTTTTATTTCAATTGTTGCAGCTAGACAACATGATTTTTTGCTACAATAGATTTCTAGTTACAGTATAGCATATTTAGTAGGAGACCATCATTAATATTTTCATCATCTTTTTTAGGGACTTGTTGCAAGCTGAGGGCACTAGGAAACCCTTGTTTGCTACTGATCAAGGTACGTGAGCACAAGCAGTCAGATTGCATTTTTCTAGACTGGTTCAAACAATTCATAAATCCATTAGTCTGTCGAGTGTACATTTTAATTACCTTGCATTTTTTTAGATGGGTTCAAAGAAGATGTATCTTGAGTATTGCAATAACTATAATCATTACCTACGAAGGAGAAGGGTGCTTGTTTTCACTACCATCCACATTGTTTTATTGTGGTATAAGTTGCAACTGAATAGATTGAATAAGAAGCACACCAAATACGGTTCTTTGTTACAAAGAGATTTGGAAAGGGAAAGGCGGCTGGACCGTTTGTACCATGGGACCGAAGCCAACTGCATTAGTGAGTTGCGTATGCGCAAATTTGTTTTTCACAGGTTATGTGGTCATTTAAGGACCCATGGGCTTTTAGTGGACTCTATCAATGTCTCAATTGAAGAACAGGTAGCCATGTTTATGAAATTTGTTGGCCATAGATGGACAAATAGATCTGTTGGTTTTGAATTCTTGCGATCTGGAGAGACAGTTAGTAGGTACTTTAACGCTGTTTTAGATGCTTTATGTGTCCTATCACGTGACCTCATTACCATGAGAACCACGGAGACACATCCAAAGATATCTAATAGCTCGGGAAGGTTTCATCCATACTTTGAGGTACATATATATAACTGGAGTCCATCCTTATATCAACCTTTAACATGTACTAATAAAATTATGTTTTTTCATTGTTGTTAGAAATGTATTGGAGCACTAGATGGCACACATATACCAGCATGGGTTCCTATTTATATGCAAGCTAGGTTCAGGGGTAGAAAACACTACCCAACATAGAATGTATTAGCTGTGGTGGACTTTGATCTTAGGTTTACGTATGTGTTGGCTGGATGGAAAGGATCAGCTCATGATTCCTTTGTGCTCCAAGACGCATTGTCACGCCCTTCGGGCTTAAAAATTCTTGAAGGTATTAGTAAAGTCATAAATATATATCATATTTTCTCTTTTAAATGCATAGCTAATTATAGTAAAATCCAATTGTAGGTCATTACTTTCTAGCTGATGCTGGTTATGCAGCAAGACCTGGTATACTACCCCCGTACCGTGGTGTTCGGTACCATCTTAAGGAGTTTCAGGGTACTAGACGACCAGAAAATCCAAAGGAATTGTTCAACCTACGTCACTCATCTCTTAGAACAACAATTGAACGGGCATTTGGCACACTTAAAAATAGATTTAAGATACTAACAAGTCAACCATTCTTCCCTTTGAAAACTCAAGTGAAGATAGTTTTGGCTTGTTGTGCATTACATAACTTTATAATAGATGATGGTCCTGATATTTATGTATATGATGATGAGACCTGGTTTCAAAGCCTTCCAAGAAGCAATCGTTCCCATGTTGACATGAATAGAGACAACCAACAATGGGCTAACATGCGTGATCAGTTAGCTCAACAGATGTGGGACGATTTGGAGCACAATTGATGTATTTGTGTGGCTGCTTTGTAGTAATGTATTTCAGACCTATTTTTTGTATTGTGTCGTTGTTTGTATTGTTGTTTTGGACCTTAAGCAGTTGTTTTGTATTGATTATTAAGACCTAAAGTGCCTATTTTGTTATTGATATTTCCGATCTAAGTGGTTAGTTTATACTGCTACTATATTGTTGATGCCCACAGATGGGCAAAGGGAAGGATAAGGTTGACGGTGACAACTGTACTCGTGAGAGGACCATTCTATGGGATGAGGATCAAACAAAGTTCATGCTTGGTTGGTACATGGACTTCATAAAGGATCAACATGCCGGTTTTAAGGTTAAAAAACAGCACCACTTTAAGTGTGCAAAATCATTGAATAGACAATTCAATATGGGGGTAACAGCAACTCAAGTGGAGAGACATTTTAGGCATTACAAAGAAAATTGGAAGTTCATTGCAACAGCCTTAAACAAGAGTGGTAACACTTTTGACACAACAAGGTCTATGGTAATCATATCAGAATCAGAGAAGGAAAAACTAAAGGTATTCTGTTTTTCTCCAACTATGGTCAACCTGAGGATGACCTAGGTGATGACTCTGACACTTTACCATCTCCTAAAATTCCATCTCAAGTTATCGATCAGAGCTCATCTAGCTCTGGAATCAAGCGTCCAAGAGGAGATGCCATACCAGTCAAAAGAGATGTGAGACCACGGAGCCGCATGGCAAAGATAGGAGATGAAATCAACACTACTTTGATGGATCTCCGGAACGAACTTAAACAACCACCACCTCCACCTATTATACCTTCTTTGAATTCTGATGCCGAATTATGGCAAAGGCTTGAAAAAATGACATTGACTACTGATCAAAAATTGATAGTTGGGACATTTCTAGCATCAAAGGATCAAAAGGGCATGCGTGGTTTCTTATCCGCTTCAGCTGAAACAACATTTCAGTCATGGGTATTCAAGTTTTTGAGTGATTCAACACTACTGTGAAGTGATTAGGTGATTCACATATCATTAGTTTTATTGTTTCAACTTGTACTTAGCTGATATGTTTTGCACTTGTTTTAGGCTCAACCAGGTACTCTTTTGTGGATGGAAGGGTGGTGTTGTTGGTTGGCTGTTTTGCTGTGAATTCCTTAGGTGGTTGCCTGATATTTTGCTCAGTGGCCAGGTGATGTTTATGGCGGTGGTGATGCCTGATTCTTTTGCAGGTCTTCTAAGCTGATCAATAAGGCTTAAGGAGATGGATGGTGCTGCTCATAGCTGAATGTTTAGCACCATTATATATACATATTTGTGTGTGTGTATTGTAATAGCAACTACCTCAGACTGTTTCGAATCTATTTTAGACCTATTAATCAGCTGTAATGAACATGTTGTGGAGCTATTATGAACTGATTATTAGCTTATCATGCGCATGTGATTATAGTGGTGTAAGATTTTTATATTCTTATATAAATGTTCATGTGATGCACCTATTTAGTTTATGTGGCGTGAATGGAGTTTGGTGAACAACCAAACAGCTGCCACACATTGACATGTATGCCTAATTTTAGGCGTGGCAATAATCCAAACAAGTGCCACAGTTTTTAAAGTCAAGCCTAATCTTAGGCGAACACATGAACCAAACACAAGCTAAGCTAAGACAGATTAGGCAAGCCACAAATGTGGCAGCTAACTAAGCTTAGGCATGGCATCCTAGGCATAGAACCAAACATGCCCTTAAAATGTCAAACCGGCCGATATTGATGGTTTTCTCGCGAAAGACGGTTACCGGCGGTGTGGGCAGTTTTTGAATACAAAACGGTACGGTGAAGTCTGAACGAAACTTGCAAACTGTCCAATTTCCTGTCTCGCTTTGCGGAATCGTTCGCCGGCGACGTTGTCCTCGGCGGTGAACGGTCGTCACATCCTGGCCTGTCGAAGCGCTGCAGGGCGTGGACGCCACCACGGCCTCGGGCGGCTACAAGGTGAGCGCCTAGGGACCCGCGCAGGGCATCGCGCAGTGCCTCGATCGGCGGCATCGCGGCCGGCGACTGCACCGCGTGCCTGTCGCTGGCGGTGGCGCAGTTCCGCGCTCGCCGCCGACGTGTACCTGGAGCGATGCTCCGTGAGGTACTAGACCGACGCCAACCACCACCTCAGGTTGTCGTCGCAAGGTACGTGGATGCAGATGCGATGACCACAGTACCATACGTAATGATCAGTAGCGCATTTTGGTGTTCGATTCGAATTAAAACCGAATGTATGACGCAACTACAATTTAAAGAGACAAAACACTGTAGATAGAAGCAGTAGAAGTAGTAGAAACAGGTACGGAGGGAACAAGGTTGGGCTATTTTAACATTCTTTGATTTGGTCCTCTTACGCTATATAAAATATGCTACTGTATTTTGCAGTCCCATGAGCAATAAGTTTTCATTAGCATAAACTCGAATCTGCAGGACAAACAAAAAACGCCTTTGTTATCCAAAGTCCAGATCTTAAAAGCAGAAAGAACGTAGGGTGTGCGAATTAGTCGCTTGGTTGCAATTGCAACCAGTGTGACCGCTCAGCCACTCAGGTTAAGAGCCAAAGGCTATGAAAAGATTTTGCAGAATGCAGAGCATACTGAAATCTGGAACATCAATATGAGCAGCTACAGTTACTGTGGGAGTTGAGACAGTAATTGTAATAACCTTCTGTGTCTTATTCTTTCAACAAAAAAAAAGCATCAGCAACAGCTTGTTTTTTCGCTCTATGTTTAAATTGGGCTTCGTTTGGAACTAGGGAGTCTTATCCATCGGCTGGTACTTTCTCGAGTTGTGTTAAGTGAAACCTTTTTGTGGTTGGTTGAATCTATAGAGAGAGAGAAAACTGTACAGATGTGTGATACCAATTGAAACATAGTATGAGAATATAGTTATGGCCTACCCAATGATCTTAATTTTGCGTTATAAATCTTAATGCTTGTTCTATGAATTCAGTCAAACTTTAGAATTTTAATATGACAGAGTGCTCAAAAAGTAAATTATGAAACATTGATATAACTTTTTTCCCTAACATCGCTAGTGAAAACTGGCATGGAGTATCTTGTTAGTAATACTGTAATATAGTAAGATATTAAAGATAACTGGTTCCGAAACTTACAACAATGGCATCATATGCTGTTAACTAGGGGGTGCTTAGTTTTTAAGTACTAATTTTTAGTTCATTTATTTTATTCTATTTTAGTTTCTAAATTGCTAAATAAAAAAGTAAATAGAGTTTTAGTTTCCATATTTAGTAATTTAGATACTAAAATGGAGGACTACAAATTAATCCCTAAAAACCAAACTCTTCCTAACTTTTTTTTTTGAACATCCATTCAGGTGTCAATGGTGGAGCAATATATAGGGAATCTGCATCGATAATTCGATAATGGCAGAGTCGTTTGTGCAGGAGTGGAATGTGCGGGAAACTCGTGCAATGCTACTCCTGAGCTTCACGCTACAGCTGTTCCTGTTGACTACGGGAAGCCTCCGTCGCCGCAGCATCAGTGGGCTGCTGTCATGCCCCTGGCCACCGGCGTGATCGCCAGGACGTGAGCTCCATAGACGTCGACGCACGACACGCGAGAGTGGTAATCCTTGTAGTATTTTATATTCTATCCCCTTACAACCTTCCGATGTCATCTCTATATAGCTGAAATTGGTCCAGCAAATACGCCAACACAAAATGGCCCAATACGGCCCACTCTCCCTCGTTCAGTCGTCACCTTTCTTCTTTAGAGTCTCAGACTACCTTCAGCTGTCCACTCCAATCTTCAGACCTGACAGCCGGATGTTACATTACCGCCCGACGAAACGTTGCTTGTCCCCAAGCAACCTCATGTTTCGTACTGTAGAGCATGATGTGTCCATTCCGAATTTTCTGTATCCTTGAAACTATATTGGGATCATAAGCTTCATTCAATCCAGAAGTCGTAATATCATACAAGTGCACCCCGTATTTTGATCTTCACAGTTTCGAGCTGTCATCTCTGAAGAATTTGTGAATATATGCAGTGATCATTAGGCTTATTGAGTTGTGGATACCTGGATCCCAAATTCGTGAAGAGAAATTTGCCTTGCAGGCAACCCCAACTGTAATGGACTTGAGCTTCCGACTTCTGAAATAGTTCTTGAATAATATAATCAAGTTCTCAACACCAATCAAGTACTCTCCACATTGTATTGGCTGCTCCCACTGAACCCCTTGTAAGCCCTCTGCATCCAGCAAACCCTCATCCCAAACAACATCCAAAGTATGCATTTCATCAAGCATGTGGTGAACAGAATGCATGGCAGGTTCTTTTGAAAGCAGCATTAAGTTGTCATGTCCAGAACTGAAGCCACCTGACAAACATGGAGGAAAAAAATTGTCCCTCATATTCTCATGACTACTCATGAACTCATTGCCTTGTGCTAGTTTCCATAACAATCCATCATGCAAACCGAGATCAGGAAACAATTCGGCATCCCACCTGACATCAACAAGAGACATTTCAGTAGGCATTGGAGCTGCAGTACCTTGTGCAACCACTCGAGGCCCTAGCACTTCGTGCACTATCTGTGTTGCTAGCATTTCAGAACATACCTGAGGTGTCAGAGGCAACACCCCATAGCCTGTCAACCCCAAACCTTGGTTTCCAAATAGAGAAGACCCACCATGCTTCAGTTGTGCCACAACTCGCTCCATCTTCACAATTTTCTGGTCACTAATGTTCAACATTGTTGATGGCTTGAAATCATCACCCACCAAGTATGATCCAGAGTCAATTAGCTGCTCCAACGAAATATCTTGCAAGCCATCACTGTCCAGTATTAGAAACTGGAAAGAGCTCAATGATAATTCCAGCAAGCCCATCGCCTGAACATTAGAATCTTGCAATATACATTCTGGATCCCATTGCTACATAGCTTTTTCATCGAGCTTGCTCCATGGACTAAAACCATCACATTTCTGCTGCATTGGATCCTCAATAAATTCACATACTGAACATGGAAGGAACTCCTCTTCAGTGTTTTCTTGGGGATTGTGGTTGCTCATTAGATATGGTTCTAAGGCACGATCAACATTCTCAGTGCTCCAGAATAATAGCATATTCCTGCCATCTTTTCTCATGCTGTTAATATCTTCACTTCCCCAATGATTCTGTTGATCACTTGTAGCAGCCCTGGAGATGAACCCAACAGAATAACATTCCGTTTCATATTTCTTAGTGACCATGATTTCACTTCCCAGCCACCTTGGTATAACTTGTGACAAAAGATTAGTATATTTTTCCAAAGCAATCTCGGGGCGCATGCTCCCCAACTTTTGCCAAGCACTCCATTTAGCGTGAGATGATAGCCTCAATGTAAGTGGTTGTGTAGAGTCATAACAGGGGCCATCAATGGCAACCTTGAGGAGGCCTTGAAGCTGCACATGCTCGTCACTATTGAGCTGCGATAAAGCAACCAATTCATCAAGCTTGACTTCAAGACCTTGCACATTCTCCTCCAGTCCAGCACCAGGATGCATAGCCCGAGCAGCCTTCAACGGAATCCTATCCTCGTCGGGCTCGGCCGAGTAGTCCAGCTCCCCGTCGAGCATGGGCCCTTCATCGATGACATACCTATCAAAGAGAGGTCCCTCGTCAAAGCTAGCAATTTTTGATGCCATGACATCGATGACTTGGCTCAGAAAATACGTCGAGTAGTTGAAGGGTGCAACATTGTTGAAGCTGCTCAGTTCGAGGTCGATGACCGGCTCCTCGTCAAAAATAGGCCCCTCATCAAAGACGGGTTCCTCATCAAAACAGTAGGTGTTCCAATCGTAGCTTGCCTCGCCATATGCTGACGTCGTGGCTCGTCCATGGAACTGTGCCGCCACCAAATCGGAGCAAAACAAATCCAACTAATTCATCGCCTTGTTCCATCTCACCTCGCTCTCATTCCTCCATCCTGCCATCGCATCCAGCAGGACCCGTGAATGAATCGCCAAAGTGGGAGCCGAATCGACGAAGTCGCAGCCGCTCCTCCGCTTCCTGATCGTAGCCATTGATGCAGCGCACCCAACCTTGGCTAATGCACCCTCGACGAGGATCGCCGAGGCTTTGATACCACTTGTCATGCCCATGGCCACGGCGTGATCGCGAGGACGTGAGCTCGATAGACGTCGCCTCCAACCAAGAAGACGCACGCACGCGAGAGAGGTAATCCTTGTAGTATTTTATATTATGTCCCATTACAACCTTCCGGAGTCATCTCTATATAGCTGAAATTGGCCCAGCAAATACGCCAACACAAAATGGCCCAATACGGCCCACTCTCCCTCATTCAGTCGTCACCTTTCTTCTTTAGAGTCTCAAACTACCTTCAGCTGTCCACTCCAATCTTCAGACCTGACAGCCGGAAGTTACATCTTGTCATGCCCCTGGCCACCGGCGTGATCACCAGGACGTGAGCTCGATAGACGTCGCCTCCAACCAAGAAGACGCACGCACGCGAGAGAGGTAATCCTTGTAGTATTTTCTATTATGTCCTCTTACAACCTTCCGGAGTCATCTCTATATAGCTGAAATTGGCCCAGCGAATACGCCAACACAAAATGGCCCAATACGGCTCACTCTCCCTCGTTCAGTCGTCACCTTTCTTCTTTAAAGTCTCAGACTACCTTCAGCTGTCCACTCCAATCTTCAGACCTGACAACCGGATGTTACAGCTGCTGAGGACTGTTATGTGATTTTAGTGGTACTCACTACTCAGCCTTGTCATCGAGTGGCTTAATTTATCAATCTTGTCTCAAGAATTTAGTCGAATGTGCTCACTGCTCATAGTGGTAGTCTTCAAAAGGGTAATAAGTGTGCGTGCTTTGTCAAGATCTGGTGTAATCTCGAAAGGGAGTAAAATATCAACGACGAGTTCACTACGACATACAGGTGCCATCAACTCAACACAAACAAATTTTCAAATCAGAAAAGAAGAAACACAGATAACAGGTAGCACTGCCGTATACAAGCAAGCAGTCATTCGGGTCCTTCACTTCAGGCCGCGGTCACCTCGTCCACGAGCCGCTGGAACTCGGCCATGGCCGCGGGCGGCAGCCCAAGCAGGACGCGGACGCCGCCGCCGCCGCCCCCCTCCTCCCCGCATGGCAGGAAGAGCGCCACCTCCTTCTCGGGGAGCGCCGCGGGGCCGCACGCCGCGGGCGGGCCCCACCCGAAGTCGGCCGCGCGGAACGGCAGCCGCGACCACGCCGTGATGAGCAGCGTCGACGCCAGCGACGGCCGCGCGCGCGTCGCCTCGAAGTAGTCCACCGCGGACCGCATGTAGGCGTCCGTCACGGCCCCCGCGGCGCCGCGCACCAGCCGCACGGCGCGCGGCAGCGAGCGCGCCAGCTCCCCCGCGGGGCACGCCGCGCTGGTCAGCACGATGGCGTTGCCGAAGTACCCCGCGGGAAGCGGCGGCGAGAACCTCGGCCGCCCGTCCACCGCGAACAGCAGCTTGCTCGGGCGCGACGCCCGCATCCCCAGCGCCCGCGTGCGCGCGCTCCACACGAACCCGGCCAGCGCCTCGAACGTGGTGCACGCGCGGCCCTCCAGCGCCGCCGCCGCCGCCACCTTGACGCGCGCGATGGACGCGGGCGTGAACCGGAACGACCGGTGCAGGAGCGGGGAGTCCTCGTACTCGTCCTCGTCGTCGTCGGTGATCTGCGCGAACTCGTGGTGTGGGAAGTCGACCTGCGGCGGGTCGCGCGCGCGGAGCACGGCGCGGTCTAGGGCCGGCGGCAGCGACAGCGGGAGGCCGCGCGCCGTCTCGCCCCACGAGTTGACGAACTGCATGGCGCCGACGCCGTCGAACATGCAGTGGTTGATGGCCAGCCCCAGCACGAAGCCGCCGCACTTGAACTTGGTCACCTTGCAAGTCCATGGGTCCATCGCCCGTCGTTATTTTCTAATAATTACTCCATCGATCCAGGAGATCGATGCACGAGCAGCAAATC
Organism: Zea luxurians; assembly: GCA_029449295.1. Lineage (NCBI taxonomy): Eukaryota > Viridiplantae > Streptophyta > Magnoliopsida > Poales > Poaceae > Zea > Zea luxurians. The sequence continues at coordinate 32,623,798 of JAOPSE010000016.1, read as the reverse complement.
GTACGTACCTTGGCTGCAAGCAGCGGCATCTCGAGTATGTTCTTGGCGCCGGGGACGCTGTACACGAGCCTGCCGAGCACGGAGGGGTCGGGCTCGGCGACGTCGCCGATGTCCGCCATGGCGCAGTCCGCGTCGGCCTCCACGAACACGGCGCCCTCGCCCGTGCAGTCCACGACCAGCTTCCCGTCGCCCGAGGTCGCCAGCCGCCCGGCGAGCGGGTAGTAATGAACGAGCACCTTCGCCAGCGACTCCCTCAGCACGTCGCAGGCGCTGACTCCGTCGCCGGCGCCGCCGTCTGCCGCCCTGAAGCAGTACACGGTCTGCACGATGACGGCGATGTTCTGGTCCAGGTTGGAGAGGTAGTAGAGGCCGCCGGGCGTCTCCTCCGCCGGCGTCACCAGCGACGGCTCCCCCTGCTGCTTGATCCGCATCTCGAACACACCCTGCGTGCATATCCGTCGTCCATGTCAGAAACGGCGAGAACACGGCTAGCAAAAAAAACTTGATGAACGGACATTACCATTGCTGGAGTCAGACCAGCAGCGGAGCACAACCGGGACTGGATCTGGACCTGGACGACGCAGCGCGCGTGTAAGAAAGAACTCGGAGGGGAGCGGATCGAGGGAGAAGGCTTATAAGAAGAGGAAGAGAGGTCTCTTGTGCGTGCGCGCGAGTAAGGTGGTTGGGACATTTGGATGGAGTGAGCCAAGGGATGCAGCCAGCATGCAAATGCACGCTCGTAGTTCTTCTCCGAGCAGGTGAGAATCGGAGCCGTATTCTAGATGATCTTGGGTTTCAGGAAGGTTGCTAGTGGAAATGGCAAGCACAAGCAGGCAGAGAAGACGGCGACTGCAGCTGCGATCATTTTCATCGGAAGCGTTTCATCTACAGACCTATCCACCAGCGGTGCACACACAGCGGTGAGAGAGAGTACGACCACTTGAAACGCTTAAGATCACACAGACAAGGACCCAACAAAAATGCTCGCATACCAGAGAATCACTGCGCTAACATTGCGATGGCTAGGTAAACAACAAATGCAAGGAGCAGGAACGATTCAGAACTCGGATACAGAGTTTTACATGGATAAATAGATGAAACAAGCCCAGAATTGTTCTGCATATTACAGTCACGCTAGCTACCTACGCAACCAAGCTATCGTACATGACCATACACTAGAGACTACATCCACTACCAAGTCAAGCACAACTAGGTGTGTATGGCTGTGAAATGGTTAACAATCTTTGTAACCAGTACCCAGGTCACCGGCTCGTTCTCGCGGTGCCCCCAATTGTACAGAGCCAAAACCTCCAAACGGGAGAATTGGCCGGAAAATAGTCCTTCCAGGTTCAATCCAAACCACCACTGGCACATCCGGTCCACAGAATCACTTCTCTTCTCCTCCATCGGGATCACTCTTTGACTTCTCCACCTTGCCGTTGTCTTCTGCTCCATCTTCCGAGCCTTCTTCACCTTCATCATCAGACATGCTATTTATTACATCTTCTATGATGCGTTTCACTTCTGCTTTTCTGTCCATGAGGTCCATTTCGAAATGGGTCCCTGGGTTTAAACCAACCAAGCATGTCAGTACACTCATCTGCTACTGCTAGAAAACTAAAGTTACAGCCGATATATCAACAATTTTCTTCATATATCTACACCAATGAAATTCAAGCAGCATAAAAATGTACCTAATTGTCTGAGAATATCAGCCAAAGTTGCCTACACAAAAAATAACCAGTCAGAATACAAAACACATAAAACTATAGACCATGTTCAAAACACAAACTGCTTACTGTGTTGAAGTCAACTTCCTTCAAAATGCTGCTAACAACAGCATGAAGCTGTTCATTGGTTGGGGCAGTCCCAGCACCTGGGCCACCCTTGCCTTTTCCTAGGGAGCATAAACAGAGCTATGGCAGTCAAGCAGAGTAACGCATGTATATGGCATCACATCACAAATCACAAGCCTTTTAACTGAAAATGAATTTTGGACAGAAGAAAAAAAAACTTCAGTCTTAACTCTTAAATTAACGAGCACAAATAAACTCAAAGCTGCACTAGGATGGCAATAATCAAAAGGACAGAATACCAAAACAATACCAATCAATACACACAGCATGTGGTAAGCATTACAAAACTTGTACCTTTATTCTTATTCCTGGCAGCTTTGTTGTTTTGGGCTTCTTTTCCATTATCCTTCTTGGATTTAGAAACCTTCTTGTTTGGCTCATTTGAATCTGGTGGCGCATCAGTTTCTTTTGAGCTCTTTGCTCTCTTGCCAACCTTTTTTATATCTACCTCAGGCTCATTTTTACTGTTTTGAGAAGGCTTTGATGCACGTTTTGCAGGTTTCATAGAACCCTTTTTTCCTGGTGCATCCTTTTCCTTTGCATCAGTACCAGTTTCTTTAACCTGTTTAACATCTGTAGACTTTTTCTTTGCTGGAGGCTCATCAGGTTCAGCATCACTCACAGCATGATCATTTGTCTCAGAGTCAGAGCCCACATCAGCTTCGTCTCCTGTTGATGCATCCTCAGAACCAGCAAGATCAGCATCATCCCCATCATCATTCCCTTTACCATCTTCAGCTGCTTGTTTCTGAACTCTTTTCCTTTTCTGTTCAATGAGACAAGCAGACACCAAGATTCCATTAATCAGTAAAAAAATGATGTGACAAAAAAATTATTTAACCACTATACATATTGCCCATGTATGTTGACTTATTGCCTAGACAGTAAGAAACTAGATTGCTAAAAAAGAAGAGCTCAAAGAGTATACATAGACGTCTGTCATGAAACAGTTCAAGAAAAGAGACAGAAGTAATGTCCTCTACCAAAAAAATGCTTAAGGAAACATCATTATGCATTCACCTAGGTGCTCTTAAGCACGAGGCAGAGCCCTAACGTTATATAGGTCGTAGCCATCCAATTAAACACCGTGGATGTCAAAAAACATATGCAATGTCAAGATGACAAAATGATTTGTTGGGTTGTGATTCCAGAGGTGGTGTGGCAGAAGGGATGGGAGGAGCACAGCTGCATGAGAACAATTGTCTGCAGCAAATTGGTGGCGGTAGGTAGGGACATAGCCACAAAGTTCATGAGATAATTGGGTCATGGAATGCAGATCAAGAAACATGGTACACTCCTTAAAAGGAGTTCCACTATGAGGGCAAGATTGTTCCTGCTTCCCTGAAAAGGAACGGTGTTCCCAGGACAAGGAACATGGCAACATACAACGTTCCTGGTGACACTAGGTAGGGCATCAATGGGTGTTATGAACTTATAATGTTTATTAGATGGGCTAGTCGACTTCCTATATTCCTCCCAGGCCTGAGTGGGGTTCTTAAGAGGAATAGGCCTGAGTGGGGTTCTTAAGACATTCCTCTTTCTCATTTATTCTTGCAAATTTATGCAATATGTATTGCTGATATGTCATCTAATCTATGTTTAGCTATAGGCAATGGGAGGTGACGAGTCCACCAAGCACCTAGTGTCTTTTATAACCAGACATTAATAAGCAATGGTAAGACACCAAAATATTAGATATTTAGACTAGTACTTGAGAAACTGTAAATCCAGGTGATCGTATCTGGTTACTGAAATAGCCATTTGAAACGGCTATTTGACACAAACCCCTATTCAAAAAACTATATATTTGTCCAAATAGAATTTTGAAATCTATTTACTGATAACTAAATAGACAACTCGGTTACATGTTTACACAACATTTTGAAATAGTTATTTCCTGAATACCCTTTTGAAATAGCTATTTCTTCATACCTATACAGGTAATATAATCAGTTATATCTGTTTAACCAAACAGCTATTTCTTGATACCCTTAAAGCAAATTCAATCGGCTATGACTTTTCAAACAGAAATTTGAGATAGCTACTTTTTTAATACCTAAATAGACAATTCAGTACAGCTAGTCTGCTTTTTGCTCTAAGAAATGCATCACTAACTTTCCTTGGCTCATTTTTGCAAAAAAAAAATGAATACTAAAGCAATATCCACTAAAAGATAAATGGTTTTGAATTTGACAGGGCAATAAAAAGGAAAAGTTTTAGCTGCAAAACACCAGATATTATTACCTTCTCTGCAGAAGCACCTTCAGAAGTTACCTCACGACTTACTTTAGATTTCCTTCCGCGTTTCTTCCCCTTCTACAATGACAGAGAACAGGACAGACACTTCAGTTCACAGTGCCAAGCTCAGAGCTAGTAAGTTGAGTACTGCTAAGCATATAGTGCTGCCCTTAAGGACATAACCATAACCAGCCAATCACATTACTTTAGGAGGCCCCAGGCCAAAAAAATCATAGGTGTATCACCAGAGTATTTCATGCATAGCATTTCCAAAAGGTATACCTTTTTATCAGTGAGAATAACATCCCTGGTAACACAAGGAGACTCTAAAAATTCCAAGAGCTTGGCAGAAACTTCTTCCTGAATTTCAGCAAATCACCAACCATTACTAAAGATCTCACTGCTCATGCATAAACAAAGCTCAGCCAACTAACCTTCTTTGTAGTTACTTTTACAATAACGTCCAGAATTTCACAAAAATCTAGCAACTTCTCCTTGTTAAATTTCTCAAGCTTTTCCTTTATTTTGGTCCTGTGCTTTTCCTGATGAACATCACATACAGGTAGCGCAAACATGACCAACAACACACAAAGCCTAAATAATCCAAGTATAGTTGCAAAAAAAGGTCATCTTATTAAAAAGTATAACAAAGCTAACAACAGTGTCATGATTGGATTAATACAGAATATACATGAGATAACCACAACTGAAATAATAAAGAAAACTCATCACTGCTTAAAGCATTCTATGTCATATCATTATAGCCATTAGGCTAGTATAGTATTACAACAACCATGAATCTTAAAAGAGGTGATCCACTAATGATAGAGCTAAGCACATGACATGGGGAAGAATTTTCTTTTACACAGTATGGTACTTGATAGAATATGAGCTACCTAGGTACAAGGGGTGTATAATATAGGCAAGGATCGTCTAAGGTTTATAAAAAGCACCCAATCAATAGAGATTCTTGCCTAATCTATGATCAACTACCATAAACACCAAGGCACATATGGCAGGCATGATCAGCCTAATTAATAGTCTAACAGTACTGTCATGGAAAGACTTACTTGATTGTCTGTCCAAACAAACCCGGAAAATTGAGATATGTTTCTCTTCAAAAAATGGTTCTGCAGAGAATCAAGACAGTTAACAAAATAAATGGAATAAACAATATTGGAGCTACAAGACATTTAAGGAAGCCTTACATTTGATTTTCTCCCATACAATACAGTATGAAGGCTCTGTAGACTCTCATCAGCCTTTCTCTTTGATAGTTTGAATGAAACTGGTATTGCACAGACAAGAATACAGATTAAGAATCTAATGCAACAGATAATAAAGCAACAATGACGAGGCAACAGGTGCTCATAAAATGTTTCCATTTATTCAGTGCAATTTGCTCTTTTCTTCTTTCTTGCAATAACTTTGATATAACTTTTAATGAACAAGAAAATCAGTAATCATGACACTGAGACAATGGGATCAACATGTAGAATAGAGCACTCAAAGGTGGTGCAACAAGAATTATAACAGTTTTTATAAGAAACAACAGAATTGAAAACATGGTTACACAAACACAAGGATCCCCATTCCCCACATAATTGGTACTCACAAGCTATTTGCAACATTATCTTTATGGAACAACTACTACAAATCTACAATCTAAAATTTATTTTCCTGGCGTATTTAAGCTTTAAGGCTTTCTCCAAAGGCCAATGCATGGTCCGACATGGAGCTGATGAATTGATTCACCCTCACTAGAGAAAGTGATTCTTTGGAAGTGTTATGACCAGCATCACCTACCAAAGGAGACAGCAATAGAATTCAGTTTGTTATAGTTGGTTGTTAGATTGGTTTGTTAGTCATTTGGATAGACTTCGTTGTTAGATTGGTTTGTTAGTCATTTGAATAGATTTTGTTAGCTAGATATAAGGATTGATTTGTTAGTCATTTGGATAGACTTTGTTAGCTAGACTAAGTAGGCGTCTGTGCATTGCTACGGTTTCTATATATTACAATAGGTAGACCTTGTTTAAATGGGATAGTTGTTCAAACACGTTCCAAACATATACAATGATTTGTGTTCTATTTAAAATGGTCGTTGTGCTTGTGCCCGATCTTAACGTGTCTACCATGTAATGTACATAAATGCATTTCATATGCCGAGTGAGAAACCACAATTCCAATCCCTGGGTTGTCTCCCTCTCACGTGAGGTGGCTCTTGCAGCACCAAACTCTAGCCGTCGCTGCCCCTTCCTCCTCCCCTCTCCGCCTTGCCGCCACTAAAGTAAACAGCCAAAAGTCCTGAGCGTATTGCGAGGATGGTGGCGATGAGGTCCTCCTCGTGTGGCCTGGCACGGTTTAGCCCAACACGAGCACAACCCAGCCCGTTGTTAACCGAGCACGACCCAGCCCAACTCGATCACCATGTCATGCCTAGGGCTTAGGTGCAGCACAGTGGGCTAGGCGCAACATGGCCTGGTATTATTTTTTTCATAAAAATATCTATATTATGCTTGCATATATTGTACAAAACACAAAACATGTGTGTTATGTTGGCTAGGTGGGTGTGAATGTGTGTTTGGAGCCAACAACCATGGTTCAAGCCCACACGTGCATAATTTTAGCTTACTTCTATCATTTTACCATTTAAAGGCCGTAGGGGAGCAAGGAGGGGTAACGCATGGAGAGGTACACGGGAGGGTGACACACAAAAAAATTCCTACTTTATATTAGTAGAGATTTAATGGTGCTACAATGGCTCTAAGTAGCTGCAAAGAATAAAGAAAGGCAAGCAAGGCAACAATATGTTGTCCAGCTCCCTTGGCTCCCAGCCCTCCTCTCTCCAGTCACCACCATATGCCGCCGAAACTATTGTCACCAGCCCCCTGTCCACCATACATACTGTAACACCCTGAATTTGGGGGTATAAAATTTCTTTCTAAATATCTACCAAATTCTCTCTCTCTTTAGTCTCTCTCTTTCTTTTGTTTAGAATTAAGTTAATTAGGAGACGGATTAATTATTTATTTTGTCAAAACAATGTGAGTCATGAAATGTTGCATCATGTTGAGCCTAAATTATTCTTTTGTTTGATGCACATGTTTGAAATGGTTTGAATTTGCATTTGATTTGAATTTGATTTGAAAACCCTAGAGAAAATAAAATAGAAAAGCCATTAGAAATTCCAGAAAAATAGAAAATCACATTTCGGCCCAGCTAGCCCAAGCCAGCCCAGCCCCGCCCACACGCCAACCCTCCCCTGACAGGCGGTGCGCCTTCTCACGCCCGCACTCTCCCCCCCCCCCCTCTCGCTGCCCAGTGGGGCCGATTTGTCGGCGACAACTCCTCTTGCTCGCGCGTCCCTTTCTCTCACTGTCCCGTGGGCCCCGCTCGTCAGCCCGACCGCCCGTTCACTCGCCCACTCTCGCTGGCTCGTGGGCCTTCCCCGTCAGACCCGCCCTCTTCCTCTGCAACCGCCGCGCCCATGGCGTGCGCCCTCGCCGTCAGACTCGCGCCCACGTCCACACGACCCGCCCACATCGCCCGAGCACTAGGTAAAGACCCCGCACACTCCCTCAGCTCGCCCCTGCCTCACATTCGTGCTCCCCCGCCCTCGCACTCACCCAGCCGCAGTGCTGCCTCCCCTCGTTATCGCTTCGTCGTTCTGTCGTCGCAGCTGAACTTCTGCCAGCTCTTTGGCCACGGTGAGCTTCGCCTGAGCTTGGCGCACCAGGAACTCGCGGTGGTTTCCCCTTTCCTCAACTCTACTGCCTGGTACGCGCTCAGCCTCTTCCCTGCGCAGGTCAAAGCTTGTCGCCGCCACGATTCTTTTCGGCGTCCGACCACTGCAACCCCTCCCAGAGCCCGAATTCAGGCCTAGAGCATCCCTACCCTCTCCCTGGAACCTATGTCGGCCGTAGAGCGCCAGATTAGCCCTCACCGTGGCGGGTATTGCTCGCCGGAGTAGCCCTGAGTTCACCCGAGGGTCCCCCTCCGCCGTCTGCCTGCCTCAGCCTCGTTCACGCCATCCTGACCTCGCCTTAGTGTTCGCCGAGACCTCCCCAACCTCTCTGGCCAACCAGATCGACCCCTAGCACCCCAGAAGCCCCGGTCTACCTCATCTCTGGCAGCTGCGCCGCCGCGGGCGCGCATGGCGCCGCCCCTGGCCGGCCGGAGTAAGTAAAGCCCTCTGTCGCCCATCTCAACCGTCCAACTCTGATCTGACGACCCGGATTCGTAAATAATGGTTCGCGCGATTCGTGGGATCAGCGTCGTCGATCTGCGATCTAGCGGCTAGCGCGCCCTCAGCACAACGCTGACCCGTGGGCCCCGCGCGTCAGTGCCTCAACCCTTCCCTGCCCCACCTGTCAGCCACAATCGCCCGCCAGCGCCCGCGCGCTCACCCGCCAATCTAATCTCAGTCGTCCATTCGTGATCTAGCGGCCGAGGAACCCTGATACCCGTTCGCGTGGAAATTTTGTTAAGAAACCCCTCGGGTTTCCGAGAATTAACCCGTCGTCCCTTAGTTTCGCGCGTAGGCCCCTGTGTTTTTGTAAACAGGCCCCTGACCTTTAAATTAATCACAGAATTAGACCTAGTTTTGTATTTTAAACTTCAAAACTTGTTTATTTCATATCTTTTTCATATGAACTCCAAATTGAGTGATTCAAATTGCAAAATGTTCATAGGATTATTCTCTGTCAAAATAAATTATGATCATTCACTGTTTGTACACTTTAATTTTATGTCTAAGCTATAGGTTAGTGTATGTAATAATTTGTTTATGAAATAGAAAAATAAAAAGGAAAACCCTAATGATACTTAGGTGTTTAATTTTGTGAGATTTATAATATGTTATATGTCATGTATGAATTTATCTCTAGTATAATCTTGTGTCTCACTAAAACTAGTGGAACTAAATTATGTAATCCATAATATTTAGGGAATCACTAATCTCTAAGTGTACTAATCCACCCTAGCACCTAGGTTTACATTTTTGTGTCATGCTGCTCTGTCAAACTTGAGTCCACTTGATTGCATATGTTTGGTGTATTGTTCATTTGTCTTTATCCAAATGTATTGAATGCGTGATCGCTTTGTTTAGACAACGAACAACCCGTGGTTCCTAATTGTGTTGCCGAAGATCTTCATGAGCAACAAACCTGGTGAAGGCAAGTGTCCTCTGACCTATTATGTCCTACATACCTTATAATTCACTGTCCCGCATTATTTTATTGAAACCTAAGGATTGACTAGTCTTTATTTACCTTATCATTGTTTACCTTTTGGGTTAGCATGGTTAGCTTTATGCAATTGCTTTAACTTAATCAACGAACATGATGTGAATATATATGATATGATGATGTTATCTCGATGATGATCTTGTGATACTTTAGGGGACTCAGGTTGTTTCCTGAGTACCTCTCCGTAAGGACCTGTTTGTTGAGTAACCACCCGGGATAACAGTACAACCATGAGGGTGGAATGGGACGCCCTTACCTGATTAATTAGAGGAACCTGATGTGTAGTTGGCTTCGTCGTAGGGCTGTCAATGGAGTCCGGGCACAGTACTTGCTCTGCCGAGGCTGGTTGCAGAGGTTCTTTGATTTGGTTTTGTTAGTCACCCTTCCTGCGGGGAGAAGTATTGTGTTTATCAAACTGGAGAAACCTAACGGGCGGCTATGACCTCTGGGGAATCTTTGTAAAGGCTACGTAGTGAACGTAGTGAGACCCTGCTAGGTCACCTTGATAGTGATCAATGGGGAGGCTAGAACCCCAGGCAGAATGGGAATCACGACTTGTGGGTAAAGTGTGCAACCTCTGTAGAGTATTAGAAACTGGTATATCAGTCGTGCTCATGGTTAAGAGCGGCCTTGGGATCCTCTTTGATTAGAAGAACTTTGGATACTTTTTATGATAATGTTTAATGAAAATAGTGATAATTATGATATCTGGTATTTCCTCTTGGGGTGAGTACATTTGGGTAATAAATGGGTTTATTACTAAAATTTGGCTCTACTATTATTAATAAATACTTGACCAACTAAAAGCAATTGCTTAACCTTAACTCCACATTAAGCTAGTCCACTTTAGCCAAACGGGACATTTGCTGAGCCACCCCACCTCAGGTTGTCCCCATTGTATTTAGTGCTCAGGAGGAGATGTTGGCAACATTTCTAGTTATCTTAGTGGCAAACTCCCAGTCAACTGTCTGTGAAGGCCTTATCTGCTACGTTTCGTATTCCACAATTTGATGATATTAATGACTATATTATAGACTTTATGGATGTCTTGGACAACTTGATGTAATAAAAGTACATTTCCGCTGTTTACTTTGAGCAATGTGTAATGATGTCCAATTATGTAATCGTTGTGTACGTGAGTTTCTGATCCTGGCACGTACATGGTTCGCATTCGGTTTGCCTTCCAAAACCGGGTGTGACACATACGAGCTAAGGAGTAGTAACTCCACTAGAAAAGGACAATGAATTGACTCATTTTCAAGAGTCAAATCGTGACAATTAAAATAAGGGAAGGAGAACCACTGGTTTCTGCTTGTGAGGAAAACAGATGGGCAAAAGCAAGTACGGACTGTTTTTTATTTGGCGATGGGGAAGAAACGGCTGTGGGCATGCAGAGACATTTTTTGTTTTTGCACATGGGTACCAGTCCCGCATAGATAAGTTCAGTGCAAGAATTGACGAATTTGGAACCTGACATGGATGTCATTTTCTCTCATACGTCAACTCAGCACAATTAGTGCCCTTAGGAACCTATCAGGCTGGACAGCAGCACATTATCCGTTACAACCTATGGGACTAAACTTGTGAAATGTATCTCAAGTTATTGATTCATTCTTTTGCATTGTATCAACACCACATACACCAGTTTAAATTCCTAAATACACACAAATGATAAGTCCAAACTCCAAACAAGAGCCAGACACCTATAAGAAAGGTATAAAGTCTTAAAAGCCATGCTCAAATTGGATGTCACTGATTAGAAGGCCTGTTTAGAAGGTGAACATGTAGGACAAAAATGTTACAGTTAGGGAGTCTATCGTCAAACTAAGTAACTTTTAGCTTAAACATCGGATTACCAGGCAGAACCAGCTTCACTCTACAAAACTCTACGGTGTGAAAGATCATATGATACACATCAAAAGCAGGGTTATCCGGAGAATAACCCTACACAATCCACAATACGGTTTTTTTACAGAACTATCAGTCGATTACCACACAATGATCTGCCACTAGCGTAGAGGGATTATCACACAATGAAATGCCAGCAAAGAGGGAGAACATGTTAGTGATACGAAAATAGTGGGGCATAGTTCAGGAGGCCGAGCTTACCATTGGGTATGTCCTTGAGCTTCGTTCCGGAGCCCTGCAGCACAAAAGCGGGGGCGAAAAGATGAGCTCAAAGGACAAAAATTGAACAAACCTCCCAGTCAGAAACACAGACGGCAATACTAGCATGGAAAAGGGCGTGCTCCAAGAGTCAGGACATCCTTGAAAGTAGCGACTTTTAGCAAGCTGCTAGTGCGACAGCAGGCGGGACGGAAGCCACGTGAAAACAACAGATCAGGGGCAGGCGCGACATGCCCGAGCGGGAGAGAGAGAGGAGTCGCTAACGGCTGGCTGACCTGGAGAATAGCGGGGGACTTCTTGGCGGGCGTGGCGCGCGGCGCGAGCTCCGAGTACCTCTCGACCGTCTTCCTCTCCCTGGAAGGGCGCTCGAGCGCGGGGCCCGCCGACTTCTTGGACGGCGGCGTCTTCTTGTCCGCCGCGGCCGCCGCCTCGCCCTTCTTCCTCCGACCGGGCCGCTTCTTCTCCGGCTGCTGCTTCTGCGGCGTGGCCTCCTCCGCCGCGGGGGGCGCGGGGTCGGCATCCATGGCGTCGCCGGCGGGCGGATCCGCGGCGGGCGGGGACGCGGGCTTGGCGGCGTCGGCGGAGGCCATGGGCGGGAAGGAGGATCGGGGCACGGAGCTAGGGTTTTAGGCTCGCGCGCGTAGGGGGGTGGGGGAAATGTTTGGGAGGCGGAGCGGAGCGGGGCGGACGCGGACTGTACCGTCGGTAGGGGCAGGACTCAGGAGAGGGGATGCGTTGCGAGTTGCGACTTGCGAGCGAGCTGGGGGCGGGGCGAGCAAGGGCTGATTTTGTAAATTGGAAAATGGTGGGAATTAATGGGAGAAATCTTGTTATTATTTTCTCAATTTTGAATGGGATTTTGTTATCATGAATCCTCTCTAGTTTTTGTCACCAAACTAACTCTAATCTCCTCCGATTTTATGGCCCTAAACTAGCCCCAAGGATGTCAAATTTCTCCATAAGGACTGATTTGGTGATTATGAATCCCAGAATATTCATGGGAGATAATCCTCTTGTTACTTAAATTTGAATAGCAAGAGTATTCCTCCTCATATATCCTCTCGGAGTCCTTGATCACCAAATTAATCCTAAAGCTTTGTTTAGATACTCTAATATCTACCTCATTCCATGTTATTGAGGTTGATTGGAGTGTAATTTAGTTTTATTTATATCTCAATTCACCTCAATACATGTGGATTAAGGTGAATACTAGAATACCAAAACAAAACCGGTTTCTAGTGGATTCGGCTCGAACTGGGCGGTAGAATTGGGTAATCAGTGAATCGAATTTGTTCCATTCGGCTTTTCAGATTTATTTTTTCAAAGTTCATATTATAAAACAACAACAATCGAAATGTGGTTTGGAAAATCGAAAATCGGTCCTTCGGTTAACCGTTAAATTCGGTTTGGCTTTCGGTTTTACCGAAAAAACAAACTGTGTTGTAGTTGTTGTTCTACATGCCACCAGTACTGAACAAGTGAAGCAAGCTAGCAACGACCATTATAAACCAGCAACAGCATATCAAATTCATTGCAGCACGCGAGCAAGCCGCAGCCGACCAATCGGCCACCCATGAGCACATGTGCTGCAGCACATGCACACTGCACAGTAAACAATAGCTAGACATGAGCACAGTAAACAGCAGCAGGCGGCCATAGTAAACAACACATGAGCACGCACAATACAATAAACAACAAGACATTTGCAAAAGAAACAACTTCCTCCAGGGCTTCAACAATAAACAGTGAAGCACACAATACACAGTGTGTCAGATTCATTACACATAACAGCAACACATTGACTAAACTCATAACTGAAGTAAACGCACTTTAAGCATGAGAAATACCATCAGTGCACCAGTGAAGATTCATGCCACAAAGGCTCAAAGTGCATCACACACTTTAAACATGATAAATAGCATTTGAACATGGCTTAGTGGCGGATCTACTTTTAGCAGCCTTCTCCGCAGCCTTTGCATCATTATGTTCTGCAATTAATTCTGAAGTACAATGTAAAAACAATTAAAAGTGTAAGTTATTTGCAGTTGATAACATAGACAAGTTAAAACCTATTCACAAACTAGTAGACAAGTTTGTCTTCTTCTAGTTTGGCTAGCTATTTCACGTCTTCCTCTATGTTGATGGGAGTTGATCGTCGCAACCAATCTTGTGTACAAATAAGAGCTTGGATCATGAACGAAGTTATAGAGGATCTAAATTCATATAAAATTCGTCCACTTGTACTTAAAATTGATTCAGATGCAACCGTTGATATAGGAATCGCCAACACATCACGAACTATATGTGCCAATATAGGAAATCTAGTGGCCTGTTTGGTTTGATGACTAACTTGCCACACTTTGCCACACTTTTTTGCCTAAGGTTAGTTCTTCAATTCGAACGACTAACCTTAGGCAAAGTGTGGCACGTTTAGCCACAAACCAAACAGCCCCTAGATTCATTCACTTTCCACCATGTAAGAGTATCAAACTTGTTGTCATCTTCATTGTCCTCATTAAGGTATTTGTCAATTTTAGATTTGGTAGTGCATATTGAACCACCGCCAACCTTCATATTTTTAGCAACTAATGATCTCATCATTCTTCCCCCTCTCTTTTGATTTTGATCTTCATTGACTTCTACAATTGAATCGTCATTTAGATAATACATGCTTCTATATTCTTCAAACAAATCATATAAGCATTGCCTCACTGCATTTCAAACTTTTTCTCCCTTTTCCTCACCAAACATTTCCCTGGTTGCTAACTTGGTATAATTAGATAACTTGTATCTTGGATCATGAGTTGTAGCAACAAAGATGAGCAAGTTTATGTTCTCCTTCACCTTGCCCTTTCCTTCCCCTCGTTTGCATTCTCATTGTCATGTCAATTGCCCCAGTATTTATCATAATTATCATTCATTCTCCTAGCCATTGTTTGGAGTAAATAATCATCACTACCAGCCCACTGTCGTAACAGCATCTTCACTTCACCAATCTCATGAAAAATATTCATTAGTTGTCACACTTAGTTGAGTGGAAACACGAAGAGTGGTACCATATGAAAGGGAAATGTGCCCTTGAGCCATTTCTATAAGATTTTGGTGATTTAGTGCTCCACACAAATGCTTTGAGTAATATTTGTGCCAAAGACTCAAGAAGTGCAAATCAAGATTAAAGGTATGTTTCTAGACTTAGTACATTGTTTTGAAGACTAATGTATTGTGTTTAAGTGCTAGAAACAGGAGAAATCGCTTTGGAGAAAAGTTGGCTATGTTCAGTCAAAGGCTGCTCGGTCTGGGTGCACCGGACAGTGTCCGGTGTGCCAGGACCAGTCCAGGTGAACAGCCTGCTCTCGGGTCTCGACGGCGGCGTACGGCTATAAATCATCTGAGAGCACCTAGAGGGGGGGGGGTGAATAGGTGATCCTGTAAAAACTTCAAACTTAAGCCACAAAAACTTGTTAAGCGTTAGCACAGTTAATGCCAAGTGGCTAAGGTGAAGTCTTCAACAAAACACAATACCACAAGAATCAAGCACAGAGGGACACGGTGGTTTATCCCGTGGTTCGGCCAAGCCAATGCTTGCCTACTTCCACGTTGTGGCGTCCCAACGGACGAGGGTTGCAATCAACCCCTCTCAAGCGGTCCAAAGACCCACTTGAATACCACGGTGTTTTGTTGTTCTTATCTCAATCCCGTTTGCGAGGAATCTCCACAACTTGGAGCCTCTCGCCCTTACAAAAGATGTTCACAAAGAATCACGGAGTAAGGGAGGGATTAGCAACTCACACACAACACAAAGATCACAGCGAATACGCACACACAAAACCCAGACTTGAGCTCAAGAGGCTAACACACTAGAACAGAGCTCAAATCACTAGAATTTCAAACAAGTGCGCAAGATTGATGTGTGAGTGATCAAGAGTGCTCAAGGAATGCTTGGTTACTTCCTCCATGCGCCAAGGGGTCCCTTTTATAGCCCCAAGGCAGCTAGGAGCCGTTGGGAACAAATCTGGAAGGCCATCTTTGCCTTCTGTCTCGTGGCGCACCGGACAGTCCGGTGCACACCGGACACTGTCCGGTGCCCGATTTGTTTCCAAAAACAGCACTTCTGACCGTTGCTGGCTGCTCCAGATCTGCGCTCAGTTGGCGCACCGGACATGTCCGGTGCACACCGGACAGTCCGGTGTTCCTTCCCGACCGTTGGCTCGGCCACGTGTCCCGCGCGGATTGCGCGGCCGACCGTTGGCCCTGGCCGACCGTTGGCTCACCGGACAGTCCGGTGCACACCGGACAGTCCGGTGAATTTTAGCCGTACGCCGTCGGCGAATTCCCGAGAGCGGCCAGTTCGCGCCGAGGAGGTCTGGCGCACCGGACACTGTCCGGTGCACACCGGACAGTCCGGTGCTCCAGACCGAGCTGGGACTTGGCTGCACACAGCCAAGTCATTCTCTCCCCTTTTCTCTATTTCTTCAAGCTGTTTCTAACACTTAGACAAACATGTTAGTCCACAAAACCAATGTACTAAGGCTTAGAAACATACCTTTACTTCATGATTTGCACCTTGTTCCATTTTACAAATAGGTACCTGTGTTGAGCACTAAATCACCAAAATCCTTAGAAATGGCCCAAGGGCACATTTCCCTTTCAATCTCCCCCTTTTTGGTGATTTATGCCAACACTTCATAAAGCCACTAGAACAAGTGCAAACTCAATTCAAATGACATAAATTTAGGTGTTATTCAATTTTGGCATATATGGATCATCCTTTGCCACCACTTGGTTTGTTTTTGCAAATCAAACACAAATCTCTATCTCTAAGTTAAACACACATGTTTAAGCATAAAGAGAGTCATTCAAAAAGAGATTGATCAAGAATTTAAAAAACTCCCCCTTTTTCCCATAATCAATACTTCTCCCCACAAGAAGCCAACTTTTGACAAGAGAGACATCAAAAGAATTTTGACAAATCAAAACTCTATTCTACTATTTTCAAAATCTCTCAAGTGGTAGCTGATCCATTTATTGCTTTGGCCTTTATTTTCTCCCCCTTTGGCATCAAGCACCAAAACGGGATCAATTGTGGCCCTTTAACCCCATTGCCTCACCAAAATCGTCAATTAAGAGCAAATGGCAATAAGAGGTCATGAGATGAACTTGGAATGAGTTACCCCTCATCGGAGTGCAGTGGAAGTCTTGCATGGTCCAAGTCCACCTTTTCCCTTTCAATTCTCCTTTGAGACTAAATCAGACACACTCAACATATGGTTAGTCTCAAAGGGTCAAGTTGTAACACATCTCCCCCTAAACATGTGCATCACTTTGCAACGGACTTGTGAGGTCCAGGGAGTGTTTGTACAACTTGAGCACCATAATAAGCAACAAAATGCAGAATGAACATGATCAAAGGCATAAATACATGTATGCTACAATTCAATCCAAGTTCCGCGAATCTAAGACATTTAGCTCACTACGCAGCCTGCAAAAGGTCTTCTCATCTAAAGGCTTGGTAAAGATATCGGCTAGCTGGTTCTCGGTGCTAACATAAAACACTTCGATATCTCCCTTTTGCTGGTGGTCTCTCAAAAAGTGATGCCGGATGTCTATGTGCTTTGTGCGGCTGTGCTCAACAGGATTTTCCGCTATGCGGATAGCACTCTCATTATCACATAGGAGTGGGACTTTGCTCAGATTGTAGCCAAAGTCCCTGAGGGTTTGCCTCATCCAAAGTAGTTGCGCACAACACTGTCCTGCGGCAACGTACTCGGCCTCAGCGGTGGATAGGGCAACGGAGGTTTGTTTCTTGGAATTCCATGACACCAGGGACCTTCCTAAGAATTGGCACGTCCCCGATGTACTCTTCCTATCGACCTTACATCCAGCATAGTCGGAATCTGAGTACCCAATCAAGTCAAAGTTAGACCCCTTTGGATACCAGATCCCGAAGCAAGGCGTAGCGACTAAATATCTAAGAATTCGCTTCACCGCCACCAAGTGACACTCCTTAGGATCGGATTGAAATCTAGCACACATGCATACGCTAAGCATAATATCCGGTCTACTAGCACATAAATAAAGTAGAGATCCTATCATTGACCGGTATGCTTTTTGATCAACGGACTTACCTCCTTTGTTGAGGTCGGTGTGTCCGTCGGTTCCCATCGGAGTCTTTGCGGGCTTGGCGTCCTTCATCCCAAACCGCTTCAGCAGATCTTGCGTGTACTTTGTTTGGGAGATGAAGGTGCCGTCCTTGAGTTGCTTCACTTGGAACCCAAGGAAGTAGTTCAACTCGCCCATCATCGACATCTCGAATTTCTGCGTCATCACCCTGCTAAACTCTTCACAAGACTTTTGATTAGTAGAACCAAATATTATGTCATCAACATAAATTTGGCATATAAACAAATCACCATCACATGTCTTTGTAAAAAGAGTTGGATCGGCTTTCCCAACCTTGAAAGCATTAGCAAGTAAGAAATCTCTAAGGCATTCATACCATGCTCTTGGGGCTTGTTTAAGTCCATAGAGCGCCTTAGAGAGCTTACACACGTGGTCGGGGTACCGCTCATCCTCGAAGCCAGGGGGTTGCTCCACGTACACCTCCTCCTTTATTGGCCCGTTGAGGAACGCGCTCTTCACATCCATTTGGTACAACCTGAAAGAATGGTGAGCGGCATATGCTAGCAAGATACGAATGGACTCTAGCCTAGCCACAGGAGCAAAAGTCTCCTCAAAGTCCAAACCTGCGACTTGGGCATAACCTTTTGCCACAAGTCGAGCCTTGTTCCTTGTCACCACCCCGTGCTCGTCCTGTTTGTTGCGGAACACCCACTTGGTTCCCACAACATTTTGCTTGGGACGAGGCACCAGCGTCCAAACTTCGTTGCGCTTGAAGTTATTAAGTTCCTCCTGCATGGCCAACACCCAATCCGGATCTAGCAAGGCCTCCTCTACCCTGAAAGGCTCAATAGAGGAGACAAAAGAGTAATGCTCACAAAAATTAACTAATCGAGATCGAGTAGTTACTCCCTTGCTAATGTCACCCAGAATTTGGTCGACGGGATGATCCCTTTGAATCATCGCTCGAACTTGGGTTGGAGGTGCCGGTTGCGCTTCTTCCTCCATCACTTGATTGTCTTGTGCTCCCCCTTGATCACACGCCTCCTTTTGATGAACCTGTTCATCGTCTTGAGGTGGGGGATGCACCGTAGTTGAGGAAGAAGGTTGATCACGTTCATCCTGTTCCTGTGGCCGAATGTCTCCAATCGCCATGGTTCGTATAGCGGCCATCGGAACATCTTCTTCATCTACATCATCACAATCAACACCTTGCTCTCTTGGAGAGCCATTAGTCTCATCAAATACAACGTCGCTAGAGACTTCAACCAAACCCGATGATTTGTTGAAGACCCTATACGCCTTTGTATTTGAATCATAACCTAATAAAAACCCTTCTACAGCTTTGGGAGCAAACTTAGAATTTCTACCCTTCTTCACTAGAATGTAGCATTTGCTCCCAAATACACGAAAATAAGATACATTGGGTTTGTTACCGGTTAGTAGCTCATACGAAGTCTTCTTGAGGAGTCGATGAAGGTAGACCCTGTTGATGGCGTGGCAAGCCGTGTTCACGGCTTCCGACCAAAAGCACTCGGGGGTCTTGAACTCTCCAAGCATCGTCCTCGCCATATCGATTAGCGTCCTGTTCTTCCTCTCTACCACACCATTTTGCTGTGGTGTGTAGGGAGCGGAGAACTCGTGCTTGATCCCTTCCTCCTCAAGAAACTCCTCCACTTGCAGGTTCTTGAACTCGGACCCGTTGTCGCTCCTTATCTTCTTCACCTTGAGCTCAAACTCATTTTGAGCTCTCCTGAGGAAGCGCTTGAGGGTTCCTTGGGTTTCAGACTTATCCTGCAAAAAGAATACCCAAGTGAAGCGGGAAAAGTCATCAACAATAACTAAACCATACTTACTCCCTCCTATGCTTAGATAGGCGACGGGTCCGAAGAGATCCATGTGTAGCAGCTCCAGGGGTCTTGACGTGGTCATCACGTTCTTGCTGTGATGTGCTCCTCCCACCTGTTTCCCTGCTTGACAAGCTGCACAAGGTCTATCCTTTTCGAAATGCACATTTGTTAGACCTATTACGTGTTCCCCCTTTAGAAGCTTGTGGAGGTTCTTCATCCCCACATGTGCTAAGCGGCGATGCCACAGCCAGCCCATGCAAGTCTTAGCCATTAAGCATGCATCTAGACCGGCCTCTTCTTTTGCAAAATCAACTAAATAAAGCTTGCCGTCTAGTACACCCTTAAAAGCTAGTGAACCATCACATCTTCTAAAGACAGACACATCTACATTCGTAAATAAGCAATTATATCCCATTTGACATAATTGACTAACAGATAGCAAGTTATATCCAAGACTCTCCACTAAGAATACATTTGATATAGAATGCTCATTAGAAATTGCAATTTTACCTAGCCCTTTTACCTTGCCTTGATTCCCGTCACCGAATATAATTGAATCTTGGGAATCTTTACTTTTGACGTAGGAGGTGAACATCTTCTTCTCCCCCGTCATATGGTTTGTGCATCCGCTGTCGATAATCCAGCTTGAACCCCCGGATGCATAAACCTGCAAGGCAAATTTAGGCTTGGGTCTTAGGTACCCAACTCATGTTGGGTCCTGCAAGGTTAGCACAAATATTCTTAGGGACCCAGATGCAAGTTTTATCTCCCTTACATCTAGCCCCTAATTTCCTAGCAACAACCTTCTTTCCCTTTCTACAAATAGCAAAGGGAGCATTACAAGCATAATAAATGGTAGAAGGTTCATT
Organism: Zea luxurians; assembly: GCA_029449295.1. Taxonomy (NCBI): domain Eukaryota; kingdom Viridiplantae; phylum Streptophyta; class Magnoliopsida; order Poales; family Poaceae; genus Zea; species Zea luxurians. Next base: position 32,603,492 of record JAOPSE010000016.1, on the reverse strand, counting down.
CACTAATTTTCTAGGAGCATGAATAACATTCTTTCTAGGCACATGAGCAATATTTCTCCTAGGCATATATACAACATTCCTCCTATCATGCTTATAAGAGGAACTAGAGGCAAACATGGCATGAGAATCATAAACATGTGAATCAAAATGATTATAAGCACTTCTAGTATGTCTCCTATCATAATACATAAAAGCATGGTTCTTTTTAGCACTATTAGCCATAGGGGCCTTCCCTTTCTCCTTGACGAAGACGGGAGCCTTATGGCTTGTTAAGTTCTTGGCTTCCCTCTTGAAGCCAAGCCCATCCTTAATTGAGGGGTGTCTACCAACTGTGTAGGCATCCCTTGCAAATTTTATTTTATTAACTTCATTCTTGCTAGTCTTAAGTTGGGCATTAAGACTAGCCACTTCATCATTTAATTTGGAAATTAGAACTAGGTGTTCACTACAAGCATTAACATCAAAATTCTTACACCTAGTACAAATTTCAACATGTTCAACACAAGAATTTGATTTACTAGCTACTTCTAGTTTAGCACTTAAATCAATATTAACACTTCTTAAGGTAGAAATGGTTTCATGACAGGAAGATATTTCACTAGAAAGCATTTCATTTCTTTTCACTTCTAAAGCATATGATTTTTGTGCCTCTACAAATTTATCATGTTCATCATACAATAAATCTTCTTGCTTTTCTAAAAGCCTATCCTTTTCATTCAATGCATTAATTAATTCATTGATTTTCTCTATCTTAGATCTATCTAAGCCCTTGAACAAGCAGAAATAATCTATGTCATCATCACTAGACTCACTATCACTAGATGAAGCATAAGTGGAGTCTTGAATACTCACCTTCTTCTCCCTTGCCATAAGGCAAGTGAGACGCTCGTTGGGGAAGAGAGCCGATTTGTTGAAGGCAGTGGCGGCGAGTCCTTCGTTGTCGGAGTCGGAGGAGGAGCAATCCGAGTCCCACTCCTTTCCTAGATGCGCCTCGCCTTTTGCCTTCTTGTATTGCTTCTTCTTCTCTCTTTTGTTCCCCTTTTCCTGGTCACTTTCATTATCGGGACAGTTAGCAATGAAATGACCAAGCTTACCGCATTTGAAGCATGAGCGCTTCCCCTTGGCTTTGGTCTTGCTTGGTTGTCCCTTGTGACCTTTAAGCACCGTCTTGAATCTCTTAATGATGAGAGCCATCTCTTCATCATTAAGGCCAGCCGCCTCAACTTGCGCCACCTTGCTAGGTAGCGACTCCTTGCTCCTCGTTGCCTTTAGAGCAATGGGTTGAGGCTCGTGGAGTGGTCCGTTCAACGCGTCGTCGACGTATCTTGCCTCCTTGATCATCATCCGCCCGCTCACGAATTTTCCAAGCACTTCCTCGGGCGTCATCATCGTGTACCTGGGATTCTCACGAATATTGTTCACGAGATGAGGATCAAGTACGGTAAAGGACCTGAGCATTAGGCGGACGACGTCGTGGTCCGTCCATCGCGTGCTCCCGTAGCTTCTTATCTTGTTGATAAGGGTCTTGAGCCGGTTGTACGTTTGCGTTGGCTCCTCGCCCCTTATCATCGCGAACCGTCCAAGCTCGCCCTCCACCAACTCCATCTTGGTGAGTAAGGTGACGTCGTTCCCCTCATGAGAAATCTTGAGGGTGTCCCAGATTTGCTTGGCGTTGTCCAAGCCGCTCACCTTATGGTATTCATCCCTGCACAAGGAAGCTAGAAGAACAGTAGTAGCTTGTGCATTTTTATGAATTTGTTCATTAATGAACATGGGACTATCCGAACTATCAAAGTGCATTCCACTCTCTACAATCTCCCATATACTAGGATGGAGAGAGAATAGGTGACTACGCATTTTGTGACTCCAAAATCCGTAGTCCTCTCCATCAAAGTGTGGGGGCTTGCCAAGTGGAATGGAGAGCAAATGAGAATGTGAACTTTGCGGAATACGAGAGTAATCAAAGGAAAAGTTCGAGTTAACCGGTTTTCTCCTCTCGTAGTCGTTGTGGTCCTCATCCTTTTGGGAAGAAGTAGACTCGTCGCTGTCGTAGTAAATGATCTCCTTAATGCGCCTGGTCTTCTTCTTCTTCCCTTCCTTTCGTCTTTGACCCGAGCCGGAGTCGGTAGGCTTGTCGTCCTTCGGCTCGTTGACGAAGGTCTCCTTCTCTTTGTCGTTGATCACTATACCCTTCCCCTTAGGATCCATCTATTCGGGCGGTTAGTCCCTTTGTGAATAGAACGGCTCCGATACCAATTGAGAGCACCTAGAGGGGGGGGGGTGAATAGGTGATCCTGTAAAAACTTCAAACTTAAGCCACAAAAACTTGTTAAGCGTTAGCACAGTTAATGCCAAGTGGCTAAGGTGAAGTCTTCAACAAAACACAATACCACAAGAATCAAGCACAGAGGGACACGGTGGTTTATCCCGTGGTTCGGCCAAGCCAATGCTTGCCTACTTCCACGTTGTGGCGTCCCAACGGACGAGGGTTGCAATCAACCCCTCTCAAGCGGTCCAAAGACCCACTTGAATACCACGGTGTTTTGTTGTTCTTATCTCAATCCCGTTTGCGAGGAATCTCCACAACTTGGAGCCTCTCGCCCTTACAAAAGATGTTCACAAAGAATCACGGAGTAAGGGAGGGATTAGCAACTCACACACAACACAAAGATCACAGCGAATACGCACACACAAAACCCAGACTTGAGCTCAAGAGGCTAACACACTAGAACAGAGCTCAAATCACTAGAATTTCAAACAAGTGCGCAAGATTGATGTGTGAGTGATCAAGAGTGCTCAAGGAATGCTTGGTTACTTCCTCCATGCGCCAAGGGGTCCCTTTTATAGCCCCAAGGCAGCTAGGAGCCGTTGGGAACAAATCTGGAAGGCCATCTTTGCCTTCTGTCTCGTGGCGCACCGGACAGTCCGGTGCACACCGGACACTGTCCGGTGCCCGATTTGTTTCCAAAAACAGCACTTCTGACCGTTGCTGGCTGCTCCAGATCTGCGCTCAGTTGGCGCACCGGACATGTCCGGTGCACACCGGACAGTCCGGTGTTCCTTCCCGACCGTTGGCTCGGCCACGTGTCCCGCGCGGATTGCGCGGCCGACCGTTGGCCCTGGCCGACCGTTGGCTCACCGGACAGTCCGGTGCACACCGGACAGTCCGGTGAATTTTAGCCGTACGCCGTCGGCGAATTCCCGAGAGCGGCCAGTTCGCGCCGAGGAGGTCTGGCGCACCGGACACTGTCCGGTGCACACCGGACAGTCCGGTGCTCCAGACCGAGCTGGGACTTGGCTGCACACAGCCAAGTCATTCTCTCCCCTTTTCTCTATTTCTTCAAGCTGTTTCTAACACTTAGACAAACATGTTAGTCCACAAAACCAATGTACTAAGGCTTAGAAACATACCTTTACTTCATGATTTGCACCTTGTTCCATTTTACAAATAGGTACCTGTGTTGAGCACTAAATCACCAAAATCCTTAGAAATGGCCCAAGGGCACATTTCCCTTTCATCATCGGACTGTCCGGTGAGGCACCGGACTGTCCGGTGAGTCGTCTGCGGCGAAGTCGCTGTTCTCGGGAACCAAGTCAACAGCGTACGACTATAATTCACCGGACTGTCCGGTGAGCCAACGGTCGGCCGCGCAATCCGCGCGTGACGCGTGGCCGAGCCAACGGTCGGATGGGGGCACCGGACTGTCCGGTGTGCACCGGACTGTGTCTGGTGCGCCAACGGCTCCAAATCTTCAACGGTCGGCTGCGCCAGATTAGGAAAGCAATCCGCACCGGACAGTGTCCGGTGGTGCACCGGACTGTCCGGTGCGCCACCCGACAGAAGGCAAGAATTGCCTTCCTGGATTGCTTCCAACGGCTCCTAGCTGCCTTAGGGCTATAAAAGGGACCCCTAGGCGCATGGAGGAGTACAACAAGCATTCTTTGATCAACTCTAAGCACCAAGACTCCATTCCCGTGCATTTGATTCTTTGTGATAGCAACTAGAGCTCCATTTGAGCTGAGAACTCTTCACTGCGAGCTCGAGTTGTGACTTGTGTGCGTGTTTGTGCTCTGATTTTGTGTCTTATGTGCATTGCTTTTCCCACCCTTACTTCCGTGCTTCTTTGTGATAATCAAATTGTAAGGGCGAGAGGCTCCAAGTTGTGGAGATTCCTCGCAAGCGGGATATAGTGAAACAAAGAGAAACACTGTGGTATTCAAGTGGGTCTTTGGACCGATTGAAAGGGGTTGAGTGTAACCCTCATCCGTTGGGACGCCACAACGTGGAGTAGGCAAGTGTTGGACTTGGCCGAACCACGGGATAAACCACTGTGCCTCTCTGTGTTGATTTCTTTGTGGTTATTGTGTTTAGCAAGAACTCCTCTCTAGCCACTTGGCTTTATTGTTCTAACACTTAATCAAGTTTGTGGCCTTGAGTTTTAAGTTTTTACAGGATCACCTATTCACCCCCCCCCTCTAGGTGCTCTCGATTGGTATCAGAGCCGTTCTCTTCACGCAAGGGACTAACCGCCCGAAGAGATGGATCCTAAGGGAAAGGGGATGGTGGTCAACGATAAGGAGAAGGAGTCCACCTTCAACGAGCTAAGAGACGATAAGCCCACCGACTCTGGCTCGAGTCACAAAAAGAAAGACGGGAAGAAGAAAAGGCGCATCAAGAAGATAGTCTACTACGACAGCGACGAGTCTTCTTCTTCCCAAAAGGACGACGACGACTACGAGAAAAAGAAAACGGTCAACTCGAACTTTTCTTTTGATTACTCTCGTATTCCGCATAATTCAAATGCACATTTGCTTTCCATTACTCTTGGTAAACCTCCACACTTTGATGGAGAGGACTACGGGTTTTGGAGTCACAAAATGCGTAGTCACTTGTTCTCTCTTCATCCAAGTATATGGGAGATAGTAGAGAATGGAATGCATTTTGATAGTTCAGATAATCCCATGTTTATAAATGAACAAATTCACAAAAATGCACAAGCTACCACTGTTCTTTTAGCATCCTTGTGCAGGGAAGAGTACCATAAGGTGAGCGGCTTGGATAACGCCAAGCAGATATGGGACACCCTCAAGATCTCGCATGAGGGGAATGATGTCACCATGCTCACCAAGATGGAGTTGGTGGAGGGCGAACTAGGGAGGTTCGCAATGATCAGGGGGAGGAGCCAACCCAAACATACAACAGGCTCAAGACCCTGGTCAACAAAATAAGGAGCTATGGAAGCACGAGATGGACGGACCACGACGTCGTCCGACTTATGCTAAGGTCCTTCACTGTCCTTGATCCTCATCTTGTTAACTCTATTCGTGAAAATCCTAGGTATACCAAGATGGCGCCCGAGGAAATACTTGGGAAGTTTGTAAGCGGGCGAATGATGATCAAGGAGGCAAGATACATTGATGAGGCGTTGAATGGCCCAATCCACGAGCCTCAAACCGTTGCTCTTAAAGCAACAAGTAGCAGGGAGGCGCTACCTAGCAAGGTGGCGCAAGTTGAGGCGGTCGGGCTTAACGAGGAAGAGATGGCCCTCATCATCAAGCGCTTCAAGACGACGCTAAAGGGTCGCAATGAGCATCCCAAAAAGAACAAGACGAAGGGAAAGTGCTCCTGCTTCAAGTGTGGTAAGACTGGTCACTTTATTACTAATTGTACCAATAATGATAGTGACCAGGGACAAGAGAAAAGCGGGAAGAAGGAAAAGAAGAAGGCGTACAAGATGGCTAAGGGCGAGGCACACCTTGGCAAAGAGTGGGACTCAGATTGTTCTTCGTCCGACTCCGACGACGAGGGACTCGCCGTGTCGGCCTTCAACAAATCGTCGCTCTTCCCCAACGAGCGCCACACGTGTCTAATGGCAAAAGAAAAGAAGGTAATCACTAGAGAAACTCCTAAGTACTCTACTTCTAGTGATGAGGACTCTAGTGATGATGAAATTGATTACACTAGCTTGTTTAAAGGATTAGATAGAGCAAAAGTAGAAAAGATCAATGAATTGATTGATGCTCTAAACGAAAAAGATAAACTTTTAGAAAAGCAAGAGGATCTTTTATATGAAGAACATGATAAATTTGTAAGTGTGCAAAAGTCTCTTGCTTTAGAAGTTAAAAGAAATGAAATGCTTTCATGTGAAATTTCTGCTTGTCATGAGACTATTTCTAGTTTAAAGAACATTAATGATGATTTAAATGCTAAATTAGTAGAAGCAAATAAGACTAGTTCTCATATGGAACATGTAGTAATTTGCAATAGGTGTAAGGACTTTAATGTTGATGCTTGCAATGAACATTTAATTTACATTTCTAAATTAAATGATGAAGTAGCTAGTCTTAATGCCCAACTTAAGATTAGCAAAAATGATTTTGATAAACTAAATTTTGCAAGGGATGCCTACACTGTTGGCAGACATCCCTCAATTAAGGATGGGCTTTGCTTTCGAAGGGAAGCCAAGAACTTAACAAGTCATAAGGCTCCCATCTCCACCAAGGAGAAAGGGAAGGCCCCTATGGCTAATAGTGTTCATAAAAATCATGCTTTCATGTATCATGATAGGAGATTTTCTAGAAATATTCATTATAATAGAAGTTATAATGCTTTTGACTCACATGCCATGATTGCTTCGAGTTCAAACTTCAATGGTAGATCAAGGAAGAATATTGTGTCTCATGCTCCTAAGAGAGTGTATAATGGATCTACCACTGTATTTCATGCTTGCAATGCTAAATTTGTTCTTTCATGTAAAAATGAAAAAGTGATTGCTAAAAAGGTGGGGGCTAAATGCAAGGGAGACAAGACTTGCATTTGGGTCCCTAAGGCTATTGTTACTAACCTTGTAGGACCCAACAAGAGTTGGGTACCTAAAACCCAAGCCTAATTTGCTTTGCAGGTTTATGCATCCGAGGGCTCAAGCTGGATTATCGACAGCGGATGCACAAACCACATGACGGGGGAGAAGAAGATGTTCACCTCCTACGTCAAGAACAAAGATTCCCAAGACTCAATCATATTCGGTGACGGGAATCAAGGCAAGGTTAAAGGACTAGGAAAAATAGCTATTTCTTCCGAGCATTCCATTTCTAATGTGTTTTTAGTAGAATCGCTCGGATATAACTTGTTGTCCGTTAGTCAATTATGTAATATGGGTTACAATTGCTTATTTACAAACGTAGATGTGTCTGTCTTTAGGAGGAGTGATGGTTCATTAGCTTTTAAGGGTGTACTAGACGACAAACTCTATTTAGTTGATTTTTCGAAGGAGGAGGCCGATCTAGATGCATGCTTAATCGCTAAGACTAGCATGGGCTGGCTGTGGCATCGCCGACTAGCACATGTGGGGATGAAGAACCTTCACAAACTTCTGAAGAGAGAACATGTGTTAGGTCTAACAAATGTGTATTTTGAAAAAGATAGACCTTGTGTAGCTTGTCAAGCAGGAAAACAAGTGGGAAGTGCTCATCACATCAAGAACGTGATGACTACATCAAGACCTCTGGAGCTATTACATATGGACCTCTTCGGACCCGTCGCCTACCTCAGCATCGGGGGAAGTAAGTATGGTCTTGTTATTGTTGATGATTTTTCCCGCTTCACTTGGGTATTCTTTTTGCAGGATAAATCAGAAACCCAAGGGACCCTCAAGCGCTTTCTAAGGCGAGCTCAAAACGAATTTGAGCTCAAGGTGAAAAAATTAGAAATGACAACGGGTTCGAGTTCAAGAACCTGCAAGTGGAAGAGTTTCTTGAGGAGGAAGGAATCAAGCACGAGTTCTCCGCTCCCTACACACCACAGCAAAACGATGTGGTAGAGAGGAAGAACATGACGCTTATATACATGGCGAGGACGATGCTTGGAGAATTCAAGACGCCCGAGCGGTTTTTGTCGGAAGCTGTGAACACGGCTTGCCACGCCATAAACCGAGTCTACCTTCATTGCCTCCTCAAGAAGACGTCATACGAGCTACTAACCGATAACAAACCCAATTTTTCTTATTTTTCGAGTTTTTGGGGGTAAATGCTACATTCTGGTGAAGAAAGGTAGAAATTCAAAATTTGCTCCCAAAGCTGTAGAAGGGTTTTTGTTAGGTTATGACTCAAATACAAAGGCATACAGAGTCTTCAACAAATCATCGGGTTTGGTTGAAGTCTCTAGCAACGTTGTATTTGATGAGACTAATGGCTCTCCAAGAGAGCAAGTTGATCTTGATGATGTAGATGAGGATGATGTTCCAACAGACGCAATTCGTACCATGGCAATTGGAGACGTGCGACCACAGGAACACAAGGAGCAAGATTAACCTTCTTCCTCAACGACGGTGCACCCCCCAACTCAAGATGACGAACAGGTCCCTCAAGAAGAGGCGTTTGGTCAAGGGGGAGCACAAGATGTCCAAGTTGAAGAGGAAGAAGCACCACAGGCCCCTCCAACTCAAGTTCGAGCGATGATTCAAAGGAATCATCCCGTCGACCAGATTTTGGGTGATATTAGCAAGGGAGTAACTACTCGCTCTAGATTAGCTAATTTTTGTGAGCATTACTATTTTGTCTCTTCTATTGAGCCTTTCAGGGTAGAAGAAGCCTTGCTAGATCCGGACTGGGTGTTGGCCATGTAGGAAGAGCTCAACAACTTCAAGCGAAATGAAGTTTGGACACTGGTGCCACGTCCCAAGCAAAACGTTGTGGGAACCAAGTGGGTGTTCCGCAACAAACAGAACGAGCACGGGGTGGTGACAAGGAACAATGCTCGACTTGTGGCAAAAGGTTATGCCCAAGTCGCAGGTTTGGACTTTGAGGAGACTTTTGCTCCTGTGGCTAGGCTAAAGTCGATTCGTATTTTGTTAGCCTATGCCGCTCACCATTCTTTCAAGTTGTTCCTAATGGATGTGAAGAGCGCTTTCCTCAACGGGCCAATTAAGGAGGAGGTGTACGTGGAGCAGCCCTCTGGCTTTGAGGATGAACGGTACCCCGACCACGTGTGTAAGTTCTCTAAGGCGCTCTATGGACTTAAGCAAGCCCCAAGAGCATGGTATGAATGCCTTAGAGACTTTTTAATTGCTAATGCTTTCAAGGTTGGGAAAGCCGATGGACACGCAAGACTTACTCAAGCGGTTTGGGATGAAGGACGCCAAGCCCGCAAAGACTCCAATGGGCACCGATGGACATGTCGACCTCAACAAAGGAGGTAAGTCCGTTGATCAAAAGGCATACCGGTCTATGATAGGGTCTTTACTTTATTTATGTGCTAGTAGACCGGATATTATGCTTAGCGTATGCATGTGTGCTAGATTTCAATCCGACCCAAGGGAGTGTCACCTTGTGGCCGTTAAGCGAATTCTTAGATATTTAGTTGCTACGCCTTGCTTCGGGATCTGGTATCCAAAGGTGTCTACCTTTGGCTTGATTGGATATTCAGACTCCGATTATGCTGGATGTAAGGTCGATAGGAAGAGTACATCAGGGACATGCCAATTCATAGGAAGGTCCCTGGTGTCGTGGAGTTCCAAGAAACAAACTTCCGTTGCCCTATCCACCGCTGAGGCCGAGTACGTTGCCGCAGGACAGTGTTGCGCGTAACTACTTTGGATGAGGCAAACCCTCCGGGACTTTGGCTACAATCTGAGCAAAGTCCCACTCCTATGTAACAATGAGAGTGCAATCCGCATGGTGGACAATCCTGTTGAACACGGCCGCACAAAGCACATAGACATCCGGCATCACTTTTTGAGAGACCACCAGCAAAAGGGAGATATCGAAGTGTTTTATGTTAGCACCGAGAACCAGCTAGCCGATATCTTTACCAAGCCTTTAGATGAGAAGACCTTTTGCATGCTGCGTAGTGAGCTAAATGTCTTAGATTCGCGTAACTTGGATTGATATAGAGCATACATGTGTTATATGCCTTTGATCATGTTTCTTTATGCATTTTGTTGCTTATTTAAGGTGCTCAAGTTGTGCAAGGGATCCCCCGGACCTCACAAGTCCATGTGTGAATGATGCACATATTTAGGGGGAGAAATGCTACAACTTGACCCTTTGAGACTAACCGTGCGATTGAGTTTTCTTAATTTAGTCTTAAAGGAGGATTGAAAGGGAAAAGGTGAACTTGGACCATGCAAGACTTCCACTGCACTCTGATGAGAGGGTAACTTACTCCAAGTTCATCTCCGTGCTCTTATTGCCTTTTTACTCTTAATTGAAGATTTTGGTGAGGCAATGAGGTTTAAGGGACAATAATGATCCCGTTTTGGTGCTTAATGCCAAAGGGGGAGAAATTAAGGCCAAAGCAAGAAATGGATCAGCTACCACTTGAGAATTTCGAAAATAGTAGAGTTAGAGCTTTTGTTTTGTCAAAATACTCTTATTGTCTCTTATTGTCAAAAGTTGGTCTCTTGTGGGGAGAATGTTTGATTATGGGAAAAGGGGGAGTTTTTGAATTTTTGATCAATTTCTCTTGGAATACCTCTCTCTATGCCTCAACAAGTGAATTCGCCTTAGAGATAGGAAATTGAGTTTGATTTGCAAAAACAAACCAAGTGGTGGCAAAGAATGATCCAAATATGTCAAATTTGAATCAAATACAAATTTTTGTTCTCATTTGCATTGATGTTGCACTTCTTTAGTTGCTTTTTGTTGCGTTGGCATAAATCACCAAAAAGGGGGAGATTGAAAGGGAAATGTGCCCTTGGGCCATTTCTATAAGATTTTGGTGATTTAGTGCTCCACACAAATGCTTTCAGTAATATTTGTGCCAAAGACTCAAGAAGTGCAAATCAAGATTAAAGGTATGTTTCTAGACTTAGTACATTGTTTTGAAGACTAATGTATTGTGTCTAAGTGGTAGAAACAGGAGAAATCGCTTTAGAGAAAAGTTGGCTATGTTCAGTCAAAGGCTGCTCGGTCTGGGTGCACCGGACAGTGTCCGGTGTGCCAGGACCAGTCTAGGTGAACAGCCTGCTCTCGGGTCTCGACGGTGGCGTACGACTATAAATCACCGACTGTCCGGTGAGGCACCGGACTATCCGGTGAGTCGTCTGCGGCGAAGTCGCTGCTCTCGGGAACCAAGTCAACAGCGTACGACTATAATTCACCGGACTGTCCGGTGAGGCACCGGACTGTCCGGTGAGCCAACGGTCGGCTGCGCAATCTGCGCGTGACGCGTGGCTGAGCCAACGGTCGGATGGGGGCACCAGACTATCCGGTGTGCACCGGACAGTGTCCGGTGCGCCAACGGCTCCAAATCTTCAACGGTCGGCTGCGCCAGATTAGGAAAGCAATCCGCACCGGACAGTGTCCGGTGGTGTACCGGACTGTCCGGTGCGCCACCCGACAGAAGGCAAGAATTGCGTTTCTGGATTGCTTCCAACGGCTCCTAGCTGTCTTGGGGCTATAAAAGAGACACCTAGGCGCATGGAGGAGTACAACAAGCATTCTTTGATCAACTCTAAGCACCAAGACTCCATTCCCGCGCATTTGATTCTTTGTGATAGCAACTAGAGCTCCATTTGAGTTGAGAACTCTTTGGGCTATGTTGTGAGCTTGAGTTGTGACTTGTGTGCGTGTTTGTGCTCTGATTTTGTGTCTTGTGTGTGTTGCTTTTCCCACCCTTACTTCCGTGCTTCTTTGTGATAATCAAATTGTAAGGGCGAGAGGCTCCAAGTTGTGGAGATTCCTCACAAGCGGGATATAGTGAAACAAAGAGAAACACCGTGGTATTCAAGTGGGTCTTTGGACCGCTTGAAAGGGGTTGAGTGTAACCCTCGTCCGTTGGGACGCCACAACGTGGAGTAGGCAAGTGTTGGACTTGGCCGAACCATGGGATAAACCACTGTGCCTCTCTGTGTTGATTTCTTTGTGGTTATCGTGTTTAGCAAGAACTCCTCTCTAGCCACTTGGCTTTATTGTTCTAACACTTAATCAAGTTTGTGGCCTTGAGTTTTAAGTTTTTACAGGATCACCTATTCACCCCCCTCTAGGTGCTCTCACCATAAAAATGGCCAAGAAATTCATTCATCTTTTTGCATTTTCCCAATTATCTCCGAGTGGAATTCCATGACATTTGTCTCCGCATAAATCAATAGTGTAGGTTGGATCTTCATCATAATTTGCAAAATTTTTCTCATAACTGATTGCAATGTTTTACATAAATATGTTGAATTCCACCTAGTGCAAACATCTAGTTTCAAGAAAGCATTGGTTTGTACATTCTCATCCTCTGCAACTTTCTTAAACTTTGCCAACCTAGAAGGTGAATCCTTAATAAACCTAACAGCAGCCCTCACACGTCTAGCCGAGTCATCGATTTCTTTTAAGCCATCAGAAACAATTAAGTTAAGTATATGTGCAACGCACCTCATGTGAAGAAACTTGCCCATAGTAATGCTAGTTTTTTATTATTCATTTGTCTTCGAACATAATAAACACAAGAATCATTAGAGCTAGCTGGCAGGGCGCAACACAACGAACTGTGCTGAGCCCTAGACTATGTAGGCCAGGGGTCAGCGTAGGTAGAATGATGACGCTCGGGCCCCACACTACCCGCGTCGTCCGCAGTAAAGAATACGGGACAACCAGACGACTACAAGCACGTGTGTAGGGATGAAAATGGTCGGTAAACACTAAAACCATTACCGTTTTCATTTTTTTATCGGAAACAAAATCGAAAACAGTAACTCCAGAAACGGAAACGATATCGGTATTTCGGAAACATCGGAAACGAAAGTTCGGTGCGGAAAATACACCGGTAACGGTCGAAATCTAAAATACGATCGGTAGACATATCAAACTTCACAATACAACAGAGTTGACAAAAGATCACAAAGACCACAAGTTCACAATTCATGATATAACAAGTTCACAATATAACAAGTTCACAAGGATCACAAATTTATAATATAAAAAGTTTACAAAGATCACAAGTTCACAATATAACAAGTTCACAATATAACAAGTTCATAAAGATCACAAGTTCACAGACTCAAAGTTCACAATTCACAACATCCACTCGATTTAGCTAACATGGCATGCTTGCTCATGAAATATTTTTTCCTCACATAAAGAGTTTTTTCAGAGCCTCACAGGAAACCCTAAAATCTAGTGTGTGGAAAAGAAAGACTGTCGGCTCTTTATCATTATATATTACTAATACATAACATGTGCATAGAAAAAGGTGGATTCGTTCGAGAGACCAAATCGTTAATCTCAACTGCCTTCTAACACCATCTATCCCAAAAAAATCTTAAGGCATCCAAAAAATACAAAAATAAGTAATCCTTATCAAGAGACGTACAGGCGATGCGAAAAAATCACATGCTGAAAAATTCCAAAAAAAAATTCGAGACACAATTCCGAAAAAATTCGAGACACAAATCCGGTAATTTCCGATAAAAATCGGTAGCCGAAGGAAACGGTCGGTAAAACCCCACGCCAATTCTGATACCGATTCCGATAGAAAATTCCGAAAACCGATTCTGTTTCCGAAAAATACCGTTACCGGTGAATCCGATCGAAAAATTTCGAAATCGGTTTCCAGAATACGGAAAATTCCGAAACTGTTTTCATCCCTACACGTGTGGCTCTATCCCATGGTAGAACACCCAGTTTTACCTTCACCCGGTGGCTCCTTCCTAAGGAAGCCACCGCTGGCTGACCTCCTCCTTGTCAAGCCCGGGACAATGGAGCGGACTCTTGGATCCCCGAAGCACGACAGACGCTAGGACGAATCCCAAACAAGACGATGCCCAAAAGACCAACGAACAGAAGGAGCACCCGGAGGCCGAAGCCCCGTCGCCAAGCCAAGGCTTAGCTAGGATTCCACTTTGTAACCACCACCATGAATATGAGACTTGGGAGCCTCTCATCCATCTCTTGCCTCCTTGTAACCCCTACTACGAGCTTTGATCATCAATGGTGTTGGTAGCACAAGTCGTGCGGTGACTAGATGTAGGGACGTTCTACCCAAACCAGTATAAATCTTACACCCACTACGCACACTGTCCGGAGCCCAGAACGCGCACAATAAATTTACTTGTCGGTGTGAGGTTCGAAATACCAGCACTCATCTGTAATGACCATTTCAGTAAATGCCTTTCTAATTGCTTCAGGATCAAACTTATAGATCGCAACATTTTCACCATGAGATAATTATAAATTGCTTTGATTTGGATCTCTACTTTTACGAGGACTACATTTGCAAATAGTAAAACGAACACGTTGTGTAGATGTTGTTAGAAAATTAGGCATTAACAATTTTAATTTAATCTAGAAAATCAGTGTGACATACGTGACGACATGTATGTGCATGTGCGTATCACTACTCACATAAACAGCAAACACCAATAAAACATGCACAAAAACGAAGAACAAAGTGTATACTACAGAGGGACGATGCTCAAGTCATTTAGTGGCTCCATTCACACGAGACATCTCGTGTGTATGTTCGATTTAGTCGTACACAGTCGATGCAGACAGGTTTACGTAGTGCAGTCCCTCGAACAGCGTCGATGACGAAAAAACGGATCGGCATTGGTCGAGCGAACGGAGCGAGCAGTCGCGAGTATGCTTCCCAAAAACCTGATCGCCCGCACACCCGTGCAAGTGTAGCTCTGCGAACGGCGATTTCGGAGGCCTGCTCTCGTCTGAGAGATTGTTTGTGTAACCGGAAGAGCGTCCACCTCCTCCATATTTATACACACGTAGAGGGAGTGGAACGGACAATAACGGTTGCCATAAGAGCCAGAAACTGACAACCATTGCAGCCTGTCCGTTACAAGCCATAAGAGAGGAAACGGACAGTAACTGAAAGGGAAATAGGCTTTAAACCTTTTCCTAAATGATTTTGGTGGTTGAAATGCCCAACACAAATAATTGGACTAACTAGTTTGCTCTAGAGTATATGTTCTACAGGTGCCAAAGGTTCAACTCAAAGCCAATACAAAGATTAAAAAGGGTTCAAGAAGAAAGGAGCAAAGGAAACCGAAGTGCTCCCTGGTCTGGCGCACCGGACTGTCCAGTGTGCCACCGGACAGTGTCCGGTGCACCAGGGAAGATCGACTTCAAACTCTTCACCTTCGGGTTTTCCAGGCGCACCTCAGCTATAATTCACCGGACTGTCCGCTGTGCCAGTGGACTGTCCGGTGCGTCAGCGGAGCAACGGTCATCTACGCGCAACAGTCGACTCTGACAGTGAACAGTGCAGAACAGTACACGCGACAGAAGTCAGAGCAGAAGTTCAGAGGGGCACCGGACTGTCCGGTGCGGCACCAGACTGTCCGGTGCCGCATGAGGACAAAAGCCTCCAACGGTCGACCAGCTCCAACCCTTACGAAGAGCATGACGTGGCGGCCCACCGGACACTGTTCGGAGCGCCCATCGCCAGCAGACTTCTCCAACGGCTACAATTTGGTTGGTGGCTATAAATACCACCTCAATTGGCCACTTCAATGCGTGGGAGCCCAAGAAACATTCCAAGTCATCTAGTTGACATACTCAAGCCCTTCCAACCACTTCTATTCATTGATCCATCCTATACATAAGATTTAGACCACTACAACCAACACAAGTGCCACAAAAGATAGAGCAAGCAAGAGATAGCTACTCATTTGAGTTTGGCACTAGTGCCTTGTGAGATTCATTGAGAGATAGTGTGTGCTACATCTTTGTGTTCATTTGCGCGTGGAGTTTTGACTCCCATTGAACTTCCTCCAAAGTGTTGGAGGCTTGTAAAGATAGCAAGAGACACCAAAGTGTGTGGTGGTCCTTGCGGGGTCTTAAGTGATCCTTGAGAAGAAGAAGAGCTCGCCGGTCTTGCGTGATCGACGGAGAGAGGGAAAGGGTTGAAAGAGACCCATCCTTAGTGGACTCCTCAACGGGGACTAGGCCTTCGAGGGCCGAACCTCGGTAAAACAAATCACCCGTGTCTCGTGTGCTCATTGCTTGTGATTTGTTTGTTCTTTCCCTTTCTAAGTTTTTCTTGCACTATTCTTTGCTAATACTATTTGGTGTTGCTTTAAGTTAAATTCTCATTTGGTGAAGCAACACTTTGCAAGAAAGAACTTGTGTCATTGCTCTTCTTATCTAAGCCCCTTTGCTTTATTCTCATAGACCTATTAGTTGTATTGTTTTATCAATTCCGCATTATTTAATCAAACTCTTTACAAGCAAAGGACTTAGTTTTTATACTCCAATAATTGCATACCTTGTTCTGACCACTAATCAAGGGATCTAGTTGGGGGATAAAGTTTTAATTTTCAGGTTTCGCCTATTCACCCCCCTCTAGGCGACTTTTAATTGGTATCAAAGCTAGGCACTTCATATTGAGTCTTACAACTCGAAGTGATGGCTCGTAAAAGATCCCAAAAGAACAAGAAGATATCTTCCAAGGAGGACAAGGAGGTAACTCTTGAGATATTACTTCCCGATTGTTCTAATTATGATTCATGGTCCACTAGGGTAATAAATGCTTTTAGGACCGTAAATCCTCAATTAGAACAAATTATAGACAAGAGTATATTCCCCTCTAATTATAATAGAAAAAATACTTCCGAGGAAGATCAAAGATGTTTTTGCTTAAACTACCTAGCTTATGACATCTTAAGTAATTCTCTTAGCAATGAAGATTATCGTGCCTTCATATCAAATTATAATGAATCCATTCATGATGCGCATGATATTTGGACTAGAATTAAAATCAAATTTAATGAGTCCAAACATGATAGTTCATTTTGTGCTTCTACTTCCTTTGGTCTTTGTGATACTAACCCTTGCAAGCAAGAAGAAGAAAATGACCGATGGAGACCAAACGATGAATCCACCTCTCCAAGAGGTTTGTCTTCCCATTTCGATTCCCACATATGTTGTGTGGCTAATGAAAATGATAGCGGAAGCACAAACGAGGATGAGGAGGAAGAAAGAAGCTTCATGCAACTCTACACTCGCCTAAGCTAAGAAGATAAGGCGGTCATGCTCAAACTTCTATAAAGAGCGAGAGAGCAAAGCGAAGCTCGTCAAAGGCTAGAAAATGTTCTCTCCATGAAAATGCTACACTTTGACGAGTTGACTAAAGAACATGAGGAGCTAAAGAACATGAGGATCATCCATAATGTTGATTTGGTCCAAAGGTATGAAACTATTTCAATTGAGCAAGATAACGCTTTACATTGTATCGCTCAATTAGTAAATAGGAATGCCTTGCTTAAGGACCAAGTAGAAAAGCTAAAAGATGAAAATCTAGCTTTTCAAGAAAAATATGATATGCTCCTATGTTCTCATGAAAATCTTATGGATGATCATATCATATTGAATATTGCTTATGAGGTTGTGATAGAAAACTTAAAATCCCAACAACCTCACTCATGCACATGTATTCAAATTGAAACTACATTACCATGTGCTAATGCTTGTTGTTCGTGGACAAGCAAATTTTCCTTTGAGCTAGAATTTGCAGGAACAAATGATGATACATATCGAAAGATCAAAGAAGAAAATGAGAGGCTAAAAATAAACTTGACACAACTAAAAGGGAAGTGCATTGCTCAACCTTCTCAAGATAACCGTGATCACATGGTGAAGAAGCTTGAGACGGGAACAACCGTGGCATGCACTAAATCCCTTGAAGAAAATGTCAAGGACTTGAGGATTGCCAAGAGGAAGGAACAAAAGAAGAAAATCAATACCTCTTCCAAAAGCCTCAACCACGCCTCCATAAAAGGTAACATCCAAGGTAATAATCAAGTCTCACTTCACACTAAGAAAAGTAAGAAGTGTAGTGAATGCTTTGAAAAGGGGCACTCGATTAGGTCATGTCCCTATATTAACAATGACTTGATTATTAACAAGGATGATAAAGTTTGTTTTAAATGCTCCAATAAGGGACACTTATTTAGATCTTGTCCCCATTTAAAACAAAAAGGCATAATGTTAGAAAAGAAAATATTCACTAACCATGTAGCAAGCAAGAAACAAGGAAGGAAGAAATCTTCAAGGCTTGAAGATCGCCTGTGCTACATATGCCGAAAGAAGGGACATCAATGTAAAGATTGTCCTAATGGTAACAATCCCACTCCTAGCTTGTCAATTCTTTCTCACATAACTAGGCAACCCAAAATTGCAACTTGTGCTAGAAAGGTAATAAGTTTACCTAGTGCTAACACAAAGGACGTTTGGGTTCCTAGATCTTTGTTGACTAACCTTGATGGACCCATCAAGAGATGGGTACTAAAATATGCTTGACAAGCTTTGCAGGAGAAGGAGATGATATGAAGCTTTGGGGTGCTTGATAAAGTTAATTCAATTTAACTCAAGCTATCAATCTTCAATAATCTATATATTGACCCAAAGTTATTTCAAATTGTTATGTCTAAAACTCATATCATCTCGGGGAAGAAATTGATGTTGTAGGAAATAAAAAATTATCTTGTGCGAAAAAACAAGGCCTACAACATGGAGGAAAGACGAAGGATGGTAACACTTGTGTTTTTTAGTGCAAGTATCTTAAATTATGATTTCTCATGTGTCTTGTGTAGTCGCATAGAAAAAGAAGCACTTCAAATGTCTCTAAATTTATATTACCATACTTTGAAGAATTTCCTCTCATATGGTAGATTGCATACTCATCATTTCCATCCTATGGCAATCTACATGCTTTAAATTGTTGCAAGTATCTCATGGCATGTTTTTCGCTAGTCATTCTATTATTGCCACGATTCTAGATATAGATAGATATTTCAAGTTCTTAAAAGAATAAGGTGTCATGTAAGGAATTCAAATCCTTAGGACACTTATAAAAGGAAAACTCTCTCTATAACTAGAATAGTGAGACTAATGATTTTATCTAAGTAACCCAAGTAGTCTCACTTGTAGATAATAAGTTTTCTCTTTGGAAGCATGTAATCTAACATAAAAAAGAAAAATCAATCCAATGATTT
Source organism: Zea luxurians (assembly GCA_029449295.1). Taxonomy (NCBI): domain Eukaryota; kingdom Viridiplantae; phylum Streptophyta; class Magnoliopsida; order Poales; family Poaceae; genus Zea; species Zea luxurians. Next base: position 32,584,560 of record JAOPSE010000016.1, on the reverse strand, counting down.
ATGATGTATTTCTACTTGCTTAAATTGGATATGATTCTTTCACATTTATCGCTTTCCATATCATGAATTAGATTTATTCCCATAATCTTAAAGGATTATTTATGCTTATTTTATGAGTTAAAATTGAGCATAACATCATCTATGGATGATCTAGTTCATGCTATGAAGTTTCCATGTTTTAGTCATCTATGTTTTCATTCATTATCAAATTGATTACGAAAAGGGAAACTAGTGCTTGTGCTACTAATGACATATATCTTGAGCTTACTTATGGAAATCTACAAGAAAGTAAGTGCATGTTTAAAGCCACAAGCCTCAAGGGTTGCTCTTCACCCAAAGGAAGAAAGGTAAAAGCAAAGGTATGGGAACTCATCTTCTTAATCAAATTTAGTTCCCATCTCAATGGCTATTTAATCTAAATTATCATATTCTACCAATGTAAGGAATAGATTCTTTATTGGACTTAAGTCAGCTAGATGTGCATTCAATCTCATTCTCATAAATGCACTTGTCCATTAAAATCTATTTCATGCCTTTGCTATAACTATGTTCATATTGATATGCTTTTAAGTTATGATAATAAAATTCAATATGAAGAAGTAAAATTCCTATGATTAATCAAAATGCTTAAAAGGTGCATATTCCTCCTTCCTAAAGATGTGCACTAAGGATAAGGATTTTACTTCATGTGACTTATGGATGATGAATTGTTTTTATTTCTTATCCAAAGATGTCATCCTTCATCATATGCTCCCCTGTGCTATTAACATCTTCCTTGAGTATTTTCAATAAGTTTGAAAGGAAAAAGAAACAACTACAAAGGGAGGACACTCACATGGAAGAGAAGGACATCAAGAACAACAACACCCACTCGGATAGTAAGATCTTCAAAACGATCAATGGTGTAGTTGTGAGTATTCTAAATCCTTTCATAGTGAAGAATACCAGGCTTAAGTTGTTTATTGCAAATTTTATGAGCCTTGATCAAGATGTATAATGCTTCTCCCTATTTGTCTTTAGAGTAAATTCTTCCATTCAATTCATTCAAATACTTGATGCATATCTTTAGGGGGGCCTCTTTTTATATCTTGATTATGTTGTGACTATAACTTTATCTTAGTAATTTCATATAGTCTCTTGAATGAGAATGAGTTTCTCATGAAGTATGCTAGCATATTTGTTGGATTCTCCTATTTCAAGCTTATCTAATGCATATGTTGTTCTTTTGATCACATCTGTCGTTTGTTTGATCATTGAATAACTTCAATTAACACTCATGTTTCTTAGTATCGTATATACTATCAATCGATATCTCTCTTAATACGCACTAAGTTAAAAGGAAAATTCACGATACATTTATACAATTGGTGATCCATTTTGATATGTACTAACAATGTCTTGGAGAAGGATCACTAGTTGTAGAACACTCTATTGTGCAAAACATTTCCATATATTGTCTTGAGTATAAGTCTTAAGCAGCTAAGACTGAGGACAAAGCACAATAAAGAGAGCGTCTCTATGTGAAGGTACAAAAGGGTAAAACTACCTCCTTTCATTTAAACTTGTACCTAAATCTTCCTTTTCCATACTTTCCTTGCATATCTTGTATAAAAGGAAGAGAAAGCATGTCCAAGCATTATCCCTGCTCCATACCTAGTTTAACCATTCAAAAATCTCATTCCTGCTTTAATGCATCTTTGTTAAAACTGGGTGAAGATATTTTATTGTCAAAGAGCTTAAAGCTTAACCTTGTAACGAGGATAAGCTGCCTTTGTTCCAAAGGTGGATGGTCCTTAAGCCTCTTTGAAATCCTTAAGGGAAAATGCTTAAAATGTTTACAACATGTTTTCATAAGTGCATAAACTGTCATGAGCATCACACTTATACTATGACACAATGCACTACACATTCTGTATGATATAGATATGTTCTCATTAACCTAATTATGTGCAATTGGCATTTAAGGCCAAAATATGTGTTCCTCTCCATGCACATATTTAGGGGGGAGCAATCTATGTTATATAGAACTATGATCATGCTTAATTTGATATATCCTTTGATCATATCTCTTTTATGTCTATGACTAATGTGTTTTCGAGTATATTTTCATGCTTAGTCATAGAATTGAAAGGGAAATGGAGTATTCGGCAAAGACGACGCTTCCACTCAACTCCTTCGGTATTATCCACTCTTTGTCGATATTCCGCATATTCTTCACTTTGGTATTATCTTCACTCATATTTAATTGTTTGCCATTGGGGAGAAAGAACAAAGGGCTTATAATTTTCACTCTCAAGTATCCGTTTTTGGCGATTCATGCCAAAGGGGGAGAAAGTATTAGCCCAAAGCAAAAGGACCGCTCCACCACCTTACGAATGTTTAAAATGAAGTTTTCAAATTGGTATATCTTATTGTGTTCAAAAAGGGGGAAAGTACTAGTATCTTCAAAAATTTGTAAAACTCTCTTGAACACTAAGAGGAGAATTTCATTAAGGGGGAATCTTGTTTTAGTCAAAGGAAAAACATTTGAAACAGGGGGAGAAAATTTCAAATCTTGAAAATGCTTCTTTCAATCTTATTCATGTACCTTTGACGAGGTGCAAAATGTTTTGAAAAGAATTTTACAAAGGATTTGTAGAAACAAAACTTGTGGTGCAAGCGTGGTCCAAAATATTAAATAAAGAAGAAAAGCAAACCATGCATATCTGGTAAAAGAAATAATATTGGTTTCATTCCAAGCAATCTTCGCACTCACCTTATGCAATCTAGTTCAATTACTCACTTATATATTTGCTTTGGTTTGTGTTGGCATCAATCACCAAAAAGGGGGAGATTGAAAGGGAAATAGGCTTTAAACCTTTTCCTAAATGATTTTGGTGGTTGAAATGCCCAACACAAATAATTGGACTAACTAGTTTGCTCTAGAGTATAAGTTCTACAGGTGCCAAAGGTTGAACTCAAAGCCAATACAAAGATTAAAAAGGGTTCAAGAAGAAAGGAGCAAAGGAAACTGAAATGCTCCCTGGTCTGGCGCACCGGACTGTCCGGTGTGCCACCGGACAGTGTCCGGTGCACCAGGGAAGATCGACTTCAAACTCTTCATCTTCGGGTTTTCTAGGCGCACCTCAGCTATAATTCACCGGACTGTTCGGGCCAAGGTCCGATCTACCATGATCCACGACTATGGCCCGGTCGGCAGCGCGCGCGAGCGTGTGACAGTCCTTCATCCTTTCCTCAACTTCTCAATAGAAGCACCAATGGTCCATCTATTTAAGTTAATTGATTTGTCCCTTAAACTTCTAGTACGGTACTAAATTATTAGTACACCATAGCATTAAAGTTAGCCTTTAGCATTGACTATTATTGAATATTAATTTGGGCCAAGCCCACATTAATCCAACAATCTCCATCAAATGCTAAGTCACACTAAAATGCTATTATCATCTCGCACGTTTGATTTACTGGTGTTTCGATTGCGACTGTTAAGTTAAACATCCACCTAGAACCTAGACTACACCTAACCACAACTGCACAATGGTCTGGGCCTTGAATTGACAATTTTGCGTGGAATAAATTTCATCTAAACTCTTTACCAGTACTAGATTGCTGAGCACATCCCCTCTGGTTGGAGCATATAAGTCAAGTTGCATAGCCTTTCATGGGTATCTAGAGACCACCCAGATCTCATAAACTGTGACTAGCAGTTAATCCATACAGGTATGTTCCTCTAAAGATGTTCTGTAGAACAACATCTTTACTTCACAGAGCCACTTGGAACATATTAAGGTATAAACATCAACCTACCTTACAGTAAGGAAAGATATGCATATGAAATGAGCCTTGTTAAGGGTTTTTTCTCTCAATCTACCACTAGTTTGTTTCATCATTCTAATTCACGGGATCTTCGATCAAATAGAACATGCTGCCACTATGATAAACTATAGGTGGGTCTCAGGTCCATCTCACTTGATGCACTATCTATCACACTACATGATAGCCCCTTAGTAAATTGATCTGCCATATTTTTAGATGTATGGACATAATCCAACGCTATTACTCCAGAGTTTCTCAATTTCCTGACATATTTCAAACGCCTCTTGAACTGTTTATCTTAATTGTTACAGTCTGATTATCACAGTTCGTGTAAATGACCGGCACAGGTTTTTCAACCACTGGTAAATCCATAAGGAGTTCACGAAGCCACTTAGCCTCAACTAAAGCGGTATCTAATGTTGTAAGCTCTGCTTCCATAGTCGACCTCGTTAAGACCGTCTGCTTGCAAGACTTCCATGAAACAACGTCATCTCTAAGTGAAAACACATATCCACTTGTGACATATATCTCATCAACATCAGATATCCAATTTGCATCACAATAACCCTCGAGTACTGTTGGGTACCCGGTATAATGGATGCCTAGACTCATAGTACCTTTTAGACAGCGCATAACTCTCTTAACAGCACGCTAGTGATCATCTCCTGAATTTGAAACTGAAAGGGAAATAGGGTTTACCTTTTCCTATAAATAATTTTGGTGGTTGATTGCCCAACATAAATAATTGGACTAACTAGTTTGCTCTAGATTATATGTTCTATAGGTGCATAAAGGTTCAACATAAACCAATAGAAGATAAAAGATAGGGTTCAAATTCAAAGGAGCAAGAAACTTGAGAGTGCCATGGTCTGGCGCACCGAACTGTCCGGTGTGCCACCGGACAGTACCCGGTGCACCAGGGTCGTACAAACTCAAACTCTCCACTCTCGGGTTTCTGAGGATCGCTCCGCTATAATTCATTGGACTATCCGGTGTGCCACCGGACTGTCTGGTGTGACAGCGGAGCAACGGCTCTTCGGCGCAACGGTCGACTGCAAAAGCACGGGACAAAGCTACAGTGCGTCAACAATGCGCGCAGAGTTAGAGCGCAGAAGTCAGAGGGGCACCGGACAGTGAACAGTGCCTGTTTGGTGTGGCACCGGACTGTCCGGTGCCGCATGAAGACAGAGCTCCAACGGTCAACTGCTCTAGAACCCTAATGGTTGGGTGACATGGCTGGCGCACCGGACAACGTCCGGTGGCACACCAGACAGTGTCCCGTGGCGCACCGAACTGTCCGGTGCGCCCATCGACAGTAGTCATCCCCAACGGCTGTTTTGGTGGTTGAGGGCTATAAATACCACCCAACCACCACCACTCCAAGCATCTAAGTTTTTCAGATATCTCATTCAATACAAGAGCTAGTGCATTCACTCCAAGACACAAATCAAAGAACAAAGCCTCTCCAAGTGCCAAAAAATCATTCCAATCTCCTAGTGACTTGAGAGAGTGTTTGTTCGTGTTCTTTGCGCTCTTGTTCTTGGATCGCTTTCTTCTTCTGCATTCTTGTTCTTTAAGTGACTTGTAATCAAAGCAAGAGGCACCAAGTGTGTGGTGATCCTTGTGGGGCCTAAGTGACCCGTTTGATTAAGGAGAAAGCCTCACTCGGTCTAAGTGACCGTTTGAGAGAGGGAAAGGGTTGAAAGAGACCCGGTCTTTGTGACCACCTCGATGGGGACTAGGTTCTCAAGAACCGAACCTCGGTAAAACAAATCACCGCGTCAACCGCTTCATTTGCTTTTGATTTGATTTTCCCTCTCTCCCGGACTCGGATTTTATTCTAACCCTAACCCCGGCTTGTAGATTGTGTTTTAAGTTGTAAATTTCAGATACCGCCTATTCACCCCCCCTCTAGGCGACTTTCAATTGGTATTAGAGCCTGGTACTTCATTAGAGTCTAACCACTCAAAGTGATGTCGAGAGATCACGCCAAGATGGAGATCGTGACCGGCGACAAGCCCGCAAGCCCGGGGAGAACCCACTCAAGGGAGTCTGGCCACAAGCACAAAGAGGAATCCTCTTCCTCCATCAAGTCTCATCGGAGAGACGACAAGAAGAAGAAGATGAAGAAGGTGGTCTACTACGAGACCGACTCTTCGTCGCCATCCACCTCCGACTCCGACTCATCGTCCACTACTTCTAAGCGCCATGAGCGCAAGAAGTATAGTAAGATGCCCCTCTGTTATCCTCACATTTCTAAACGCACTCCATTACTTTCCGTTCCCTTAGGCAAACCACCATATTTTGATGGTGAAGATTATTTTATGTGGAGTGACAAAATGAGGCATCATCTAACCTCACTCCATAAAAGCATATGGGATATTGTTGAGTATGGAGCGCAGGTACCGAAGGTAGGGGACAAGGACTATGATTCGAACGAGGCCGACCAAATTCGGCACTTTAACTCCCAAGCCACAACTATACTCCTCGTCTCCTTGTGTCGAGGGGAGTATAATAAGGTGCAAGGGTTAAAGACGGTCAAAGAAATTTGGAACGTTCTCAAGACGGCCCATGAAGGATATGAGGTGACCAAGATCACCAAACGGGAGACGATCGAGGGGGAGCTCGGTCGGTTCGTCCTCAACCAAGGAGAGGAGCCACAAGCAATGTACAACCGGCTCAAGATCTTGGTGAATCAAGTGCGCAACCTCGGGAGCACCAAATGGGATGACCATGAAATGGTCAAGGTTATTCTAAGAACACTCGTCTTTCGCAATCCTACGCAAGTTCAGTTAATATGTGGTGATCCTAGATATAAGCTAATGTCTCCCGAGGAGGTTATAGGAAAGTTTGTGAGCTTTGAATTGATGATCAAAGGCTCCAAACAAATCGTCAACTTGGAGCAAGGCGCCACCTCCACACCCGAGGTGCAACCCGTCGCATTCAAGGCGACGGAAGAAGAAAAGAAGGATTCTACACCAAGTAGGATCCCCATCGACGCCTCCAAGCTAGACAATGAGGAAATGACGCTTATCATCAAAAGCTTTCGCCAAATCCTCAAGCAAAGGAGGGGGAAAAACTACAAACCCCGCTCCAAGAGGGTGTGCTACAAATGTGGTAAGCCCGATCATTTTATCGCTAAATGTCCTATGTCTAGTGACAAGGGCGACGACAAGAAGGGAAAGAGGAGGGAGAAGAAGAAGTACTACAAGAAGAAGGGCGGCGATGCCCACGTATGTCGGGAATAGGACTCCAATGAGAGCTCCACCGACTCCTCCTCCGGCGAGGATGCCGCCAACATCGCCATCAACAAGGGTCTCCTCTTCCCCAACGTCGGCCACAAATGTTTCATGGCAAAGGACGGCAAGAAGAAAAAGGTAAAATCTAGAGCCTCCACTAAATATACAACATCTAGTGATGAAGGTAGCTCTAGTGAAGATGGAGATAATTTGCTTACCCTTTTGCCAACCTTAACATGCAACAAAAAGATAAATTGAATGAATTGATAGGTGATATTCATGAGAAGGATGAACTATTGGACAACCAAGAGGAATTCCTTATTAAACAAAATAAGAAGCATGTTAAAGTAAAAAATGCTTATGCTTAGAAAGTAGAGAAAAATGAAAATTTGACTAAAGAGCTTAGCACTTGCCATGACACTATTTCCAACCTTAGAACTGAGAATACTAATTTAATTGCTAAGGTTGAAAAATTAAATGCTTGTAATGATTCAATTGTCAGTCTTAGAAATGAAAATGATAGTTTAATTGCTAAGATTGACAAATTGAATGAATCAATTTCTAGCCTCAAAATTGAGAATGATAATTTAATTTCTAAGGTTAGAGAGTTAAATGTTTGCAATGATTCTATTTCCTGTCTTAGAGATGAAAATGTTGGGGCCGTGCTTCGGTGCGCCGAAGGTCTTACACGAAGAAGCAGCTTCGGCTGAAGTCGTCTCCAAGAGATGGCCGAAGGTTCCTTTTCATGGAGCTTCGGCGTTACAAACCGACATAGAGATAGAATGACCTTTTTATCCATAGAGGTCTGAGTCAATGTTGTAAACTCTTGTAAGGGGCATAATTGTAATTTGTCACAGGCTGCGACCTGTGCCTATAAATAGATGAACAGTACCTCTGTACTGTTCACGCGAACCTGCCATTTGCTTTCGCATCACTCTTGTTCCTTTGCTTTCCTCAGGACCAGAGGTACATTTGTAACTTGAAGTCATTTATATTCATTCATTTATGATAATAAAGATGGAAATAATTCCATGATTATATTTAAATATTTATTTCATGTTTCATGATTTATATGATATAAATGCTCCGTTCCTTGATATTATGTTTTACGAAGGTACGTCCTTTGTAACCTTCGTCCGAAATTCTTTATATCCTGAGGGGATATAATGTTTTGGAGGACGAAGGACCTTAACACCTAACATTTTCTATGTTGCCTTGTTCTTAATTCTTAGCATTTGAGAACAAGCCCCCAACATTGGCGCCCACCTCCGGTGAACTCACTTCCACTTTTCTGAGCTGATGGCTTCGTTCAACAATCAAGCTGGAGCTGCTTCGGCTTCGAAGCTGGTGCTCCCGATAACAGGCGGTTCTTGCTCAGAGCCGGCTAACAAGAAGCAGAAGAAGGAGGCTCAGAGAAGGGTGCAGCATGTTGGAGTGCAGGGACCCTTCATCAAGTCAAAATGGTCCCATATTCCAATTACTTTCTCTCAGGAAGACCTTCAGCTTAAGGATTATCCCCACAATGATGCCATGGTTATCTCTTGCGTGATCAAAGGATTTCTAGTCCACAATGTCCTAGTTGATACAGGCAGTGCAGCTGACATTATATTTGCTAAAGCCTTCAGACAAATGCAAGAGCCTGAAGACAAGATTCATGATGCTACGCACCCCCTTTGTGGCTTCGGAGGGCGACAGATTGTAGCACTTGGGAAGATTACCATGCCGGTAACCTTCGGATTTGTTAACAACACAAGGACGGAGCAAATTGTGTTTGATATTGTTGACATGGAGTATCCTTACAATGCTATCATTGGCCGTGGTACTCTCAATGCCTTCGAAGCAATTCTTCACCCAGCTTATCTCTGCATGAAGATACCTTCGGACCAAGGGCCTATTGCTATTCATGGAAGCCAGGAAGCTGCTAGAAGGGCCGAAGGAAGCTGGACTGACTCCAAGGCAATCCATAACATATATGGAGCCGAAGCTTGTGAACAGTACAAATTCAGGAGGGAGAAGGCAGCTTCAGCGGATCAGCCGAAGCCCATGTTATTGTGTGAAGACATAGCAGAGCAAAAGGTGTTGTTGGGCTCGCAATTATCTGAGGACCAGGAGAAAACCTTGATAAGGTTTTTATTCAACAACAAAGATGTTTTTGCATGGTCAGCTAATGATCTCTGTGGAGTAAATCGGGATGTTATTGAACATTCGCTCAATGTGGACCCTTCCTTCAGACCCCGAAAGCAGAGGCTTCGGAAAATGTCTGATGACAAGGCCGAAGGGGCTCGCAATGAAGTAAAAAGACTCCTCAGTGCAAGAGTTATCAGAGAAGTGAAGTATCCAGAGTGGCTAGCTAACACTGTTATGGTGAAGAAGGCCAATGGCAAATGGAGAATGTGTATTGATTTCACAGATCTCAACAAGACTTGTCCGAAGGATGAATTCCCGCTGCCAAGGATAGACTCTTTAGTCGATGCAGCAGCTTCTTCAGAGCTCATGAGTCTCCTAGACTGCTACTCAGGTTATCATCAAATTTGGATGAGAAGGAAGATGAGCCAAAAACTAGCTTCATAACCCCAAGTGGTACATATTGCTATCTTCGGATGCCTGAGGGGCTCAAAAATGCCGGAGGAAGTTTCAGCCGAATGACAGCGAAGGTTCTCCAGTCTCAGATAGGCAGAAATGTGTTGACTTATGTCGATGACATTATTGTAAAAAGCACGAAGCAGGAAAATCATATTGCTGATCTGCAGGAGACCTTCGCCAGCTTCAGACAAGCTGGTCTGAAGCTGAATCCAGAAAAATGTGTCTTCGGAGTGAAGAAGGGCAAATTTCTTGGATGCTTGGTTTCAACAAAGGGAATCGAAGCTAATCCAAATAAAATCGAAGCTATACTTCGAATGGAACCACCAACCACAAGAAAGGGGGCTCAAAGGTTGACAGGAAGGCTTGCATCTCTCAACAGATTTATATCCAGATCAGCAGAAAGAAATTTACCATTCTTCGAGGTGCTGAAGTCAGCTGAAGTCTTTCAATGGGGCCCAACTCAACAAAAAGCCTTCGAAGAGCTGAAGCAATACTTAATAGATCTAACAACATTAACTCCACCAACGCCAGGGGCTCCTCTGTTGTTATATGTGGCAGCTTCGCACTCAGCAGTAAGTGCGGCACTTGTCCAGGAGAAGTTTGATGGACAAGTCAAGAAGCAGGTCCCAGTATATTTTGTATCTGAGGTCCTTAGTGTCTCAAAGAAGAATTATACAGAGCTGGAGAAGGTATTGTATGCCGTTTTAATGGCATCCAGGAAGCTTCGGCATTATTTTCAGGCATACAACATTATTGTTCCTTCTTCGCAGCCGTTGAAGGATATCATGAGAAATAGAGAAGCTACTGGGCGTATTGGAAAATGGGCTGCGGAGCTCAATGAATTTTACATTGATTATGTGCATAGATCCTCAATCCAGTCTCAAGCATTGGCAGATTTCATTGCCGACTGGACGCCAGGGGCTCAGGACGAAGAAGCAAATAAAGATGCCGAAGTATGGACAGTGTTTTGTGATGGCTCTTGGGGAACCTTCGGAGCAGGTGCAGCTGCTGTGTTGGTCTCACCATCCAAGGTTAAAACTTGCTATGCAGCAAGACTTGACTTCAGCTGCACAAATAATATAACTGAGTACGAAGCCCTGCTCCTGGGTCTTCGGAAACTAAAGGCAATGGGAATCAGAAGGGCGATTCTTAAAACTGATTCCCAGGTTGTTTCGGGTCATATTGACAAAAGTTGCAAGGCTAAAGACCCGAAGCTTGAAAAATACCTAGACACGGTCCGAAGGATCGAGGCCTCCTTCGAAGGATTTTCTGTCAAGAATATCCCTCGAGGACAAAACGAGCATGCTGATTTACTAGCCAAGTCTGCAGCACAGGGGCTGTCGTTACCTTCGGATGTCTTCTTCGAAACAATAAAGGCACCTTCAGTGGAGCTCCTTGAAAGAGCAGTCCTCAATATTTCTCCTGTTTACAGCGAAGATTGGAGAACTGAAATAATCTCTTACCTTCAGGGCAACTTCCTATCAGATGACGAAGCTTATAATAAAAGGATAGAGGCAAGAGCTCGTCTGTATGTCATGATAGAGGGGGAGTTATACAAGCATGGAGTTTGTGCCCCGCTGCTCAAGTGCTTGTCTAGAACCGAAGGTATAGAGTTAATGAAAGAGATACATGCAGGCCTGTGTGGATCCCACATCGGATCCAGGCCATTACTTGGAAAAGTGTTCCGCCAAGGATTTTATTGGCCGAAGGCAGCTTCGGATGCAGCGGAGTTAGTTCAAAAGTGCGAAGGTTGTCAGAAATGTGCAAGAGATCAAAAGCAACCTTCGTCTTTGACACAGCTGATACAACCCATCTGGCCATTGCAAAGGTGGGGCCTTGACTTGTTAGGTCCATTACCACCGGCCCAAGGAAATCTAAGATATGTTATAGTAGCTGTGGAGTATTTTTCCAAGTGGATTGAGGCGAAGCCATTAGCCACAATAACTTCGGCCACTGTCCAAAAGTTTTTCTGGCAGAATATTGTCTGTCGCTTTGGGGTACCGAAGGCCATCACTGTAGATAACGGAACGCAGTTCGACTCCGAAGCTTTCAGAAATTTCTGTGATCAAATTGGAACGAAGATCCATTTTGCATCAGTCAGGCATCCGGAGTCGAATGGGCTTGTTGAAAGGGCCAATGGCATCATAATGACAGGGATAATGAAGCTAATCTTTAATCAACCAAGGGGAAAGTGGCCAGATCAGTTGACCAAAGTGGTGTGGAGCCACAATACAACAACATCAAGGTCTACAGGCTTTACCCCATTCAAATTATTATTCGGTGACGAAGCAATAACTCCGGAAGAAGCTAAAGCTGGGTCAATAAGGGTAGTAGCTTCGGCAGAGTCAGGTCCCGAAGATGCTTGCCTTGTGGAAAAAGATGCTTTAGAGGGAATCAGACTTCAAGCCGTGGAAAACATCAATAAATACCAGGCTGAAACAGTTAGATGGCGAGATAGAAAGGTCCGGCTAAAAAATATTGAGCCGGGACACTTGGTGCTTCGGAGAGTGGCCAACCCAGATACAGTCGGCAAGTTACAATTGAAATGGGAAGGGCCTTTCTTGGTAGCATCCTCGTCAAGGCCTGGTTCGTACAGATTAAAGGACATGGATGGCAACGAAATTCCAAGATCTTGGAATGCAGATGAGCTTCGGAGATATTATGTATAACTTGATGTAACTTTTTTATGTTTTTCTTTTTCTTTTTCATGGCACCCTTTTCCTTTCTAAAGGGGGAGAAAGGTTTTTAATGGGGCCATCATATGTAATTTCCTTTTTAGTTTTATAAGAGCAAAATCCCCCAAAGAATGTAAATGTAAAAGCTGAGAACGCACCATCGAGTGCCGAAACTAAAAAAAAGAGAAGAAGCTCCAAAGACGTCCCTAAGGGGATGCAGAGCTTTGATTCCGCCGAAAGTAAAAGGCGAAGAAGCTCCAAAGACGTCCCTAAGGGGATGCAGAGCTTACAGCGAAAAGTCAACGCTGATACCGCCTAAGTAAAAGGCGAAGAAGCTCCAAAGACGTTCCTAAGGGAATGCAGAGCTTATACTGCCTAAGTAAAAGGCGAAGAAGCTCCAAAGTCGTTCCTAAGGGAATGCAGAGCTGATGTGTGGTTGGTTCCAAAGAAATAATGGCTGAGAGTGTGGCTTCGGATATATGTTTTGGACATTCATTCGCACATTACATTACATCATGGCATTTGCATACATAAGCATTCATTCATAGCATTTATGTACCAAAGTGGTTGCTTCGGCAAAAAGACGAAGTGGTTTTTTATGATTCGTTATGCCTTGTTGAGTACAAAAAAGAAAAGTTTCGGTAAAAAGAAGAATCGGCCTCTTATGCTTTGTTGTGTACAAAAAAAGAAAAGCTTCGTTGCTCGGCAAAAAGGATTGGTCTCTTATGCTTTGTTGTGTACAAAAAAAGAAAAGCTTCGTTGCTCGGCAAAAAGGATTGGTCTCTTATGCTTCGTTGTGTACGAAAAGAAGGGAAGGTGTTTTTTCGCTTTCGGCTCAAAATACTGATTTCGTCCACATCAAAGCGCTTTAGTAGAAGGGTAAGAATATATTACAAGGTATGTACAAAGTTCCTTGAGAACAGTTTAATTGTATTTACAAAAGTTGTTACAAAAGTATCCTGAATTTTTCCTATAGTATACTTCTACTGATCTTCATTAAGCTTCAGCTTCGGCGACAGCTTCGGTGACATATCTTAAGCATCATCTTCACCTTCGTCATCCTACATGAATCAAGGTACCGCAAGTAAAAATCAAGTGCAAAGGAGAAGGTAAGTACGAAGTATCATTTCTTACTGGTTCAAGATGACTTCGAGCTTCGTCTCCAGCCTTCTCCCTCCCGCCTTTTGTCCATATCATTTTTATAAATCTATTTGAGATGCTCCGGGCGAGGTCAGGTATATCGTCCAGGATTGATGGAGAAAGGGTGAAGTTGGGCCTATTGACGATTTTTCCATGCTCGCAGCCGGCCTTCAGGAACGCAGCAGCGGTACCCCGAGAAGCTACCCAGGCACAGAAGTCACCGTGCCCGGCTATAACTTCGTCAAGTTCTTCGACTTCAGCTTCAATATGATCGAAGGCTTGTGGTAAATTTTCCGCTGAAGGGTTAAACTTCCCGCTGCTGGCTCCAACAGAGTAAAATATCTTTTTTAATCGATCAATACAATTATTGCTAAATTTCAAGCATTTGTCTTGAAGGCTTGTTAATGATTTTTTCAAGTCTGAGTTGGCCTGGACTTCGGCTTCAAGTTTCGAATTGAGCTCTAGCTTCTCCTGATCGAATTGTTTTGATTGACTGATAAGCTTCGAATTCAACTCTGATACCTTAGCCTCAGTCTCTGCCAGCAAGCCTTCGGTTGATTGGAGCTCGAAGTCTTTCTTTTCAATGGCAGCTGATTGTTCTTTTATCTTGCTCTCTAAACTTTCGATTATAGCTTCGTGTTTTTTGTCCTCCAAGTCTTGTTGCATCCTCAGAGCTTTGCTCAGAAGCATGCTCTGCAAATAAACAACCTTTGTTAGGAATATTTCCATTATTAAAAACAATAGAACTCAGAGAAAAGTTGTTTACCTTGAAATTGGAGTAAAATAAGCTGCCGACGATATGTTGTCGTCGGTAGCGGCTGATATCTGTCTCAAGCTTCGGAAAACCGATACTCTTTGATAGAGTACCGATTACCTTAGCTCTAGTTTGGTCTCGAATGCAGCCTAATTTTTCATCGTCCACACCTCCAAATAGGAGAGCTCCTGGCTTGTAGCCGCAAGATTTGGCATAGTCCTTAAGTTCTTCCATTTCGGCCTTCGACAGTTTTTGCCCAATTAAATTTTGGAATGTGTAGGCTTCGTCATCCGAAGTGTCCTCGGCTATTTCTTTCCCCTTCCCAGGCACTGTGGCCATGGTTTTTTCAGCAGCAGCGCCAGCTTCTTCTGCAGCCATGTCTTGCAAAATTTTGTCAATGTCCTCAATGGTAGTTTCTAAGTTTACATCTTCGGCTGTAGCGGCTTCGGTAGCCGCGACCTCCGAAGGTGCGACTTCGACGTTCGTGGTGCCTTCGACAGCTGGTGTTTTCTGAATTGACGCCCTAGGCGGCGTCTTGTCGATAACTTCAGTTACTGCAATGATTCTTTGCCGCTTGGGTTTGGTTATCTTCGTTTGATCCGGCTCGTCCACCTTTCGAAAAAGCTTCGTCAGTTGGAGCCCTAATGGACTTAGCTTCGTGGGCATGGGTTCAGTCATTACCTTTAAAATTTCCTCCACGTCGCTGGTAGAAGGTGGTGTGGGGGTCCCCTCTTCTTCGGATATTTTTCGCTTCGGAGTTGATATTTTCCTTTTCTTGGGAATTTTCTTCTCTTTTGTTGGTCTTTCTTCATCCTTGTTCAGAGTTTCGGCCACTCTTTTTCTTTTGTGGCCCTCGGCACCCTTGTTCAACTGCTCATAGTCAGGGTACTCGAAGCCCAGGGCATCAAGCACTCGGTTCAGCCTTCGCTTCGGTCGGGCGCCGAAGGCCGCTGTCATTAGTTGATCCTCTTTTTTGGAATAATTCCCCAGGATTTCATTACACATCACCTCGACTGTGTCCAGCCACTCTTGGCAGGGCTTCTTAAAGAATTTCTTGAATTTGAAGTGATAGGGCAGCCGGACAAGATCCCCCTCCTTCTTCTCCCCCTTTAACTTTGGCATTTCCCATTCTTTCAGAGTAGGGAAGACTCTGAATGCCAAGAATTCTTGGACCAGATCCCTGGTACCGATATGCTCTGCAATAATTCCGAATTCATCCATTGCCTGCTGTGTTTCACCCTCTGGCGTCATGTTGCAGCGGGGTCGGGTTTCTCCGAAGATCAGCTCAATTGGACTTTGCACAAGCTTCTCCTTGTTGTCATCAACTTTGACATAGAACCATTCCGATTTCCAGTCTGCCGGCCATTTGCTTCGGTAGCTAATTACAGGAAACTTTGCCGTTTTCCGGTAGGCAAAATTGTAGCAACCGAAGTTATCGTGTAGCCCATCTTTTCTGGCCTTGGTTTGATAATGCAACTCATGAACTCGACAGAAACTGTCAGCAAATGGCTCCACTGCTTGGCTTCGGAGGGCCCAAATATAAACGCTAAGTCTAACGATAGCGTTGGGAGTTAACTGGTGAAGGTAGATGCCAAACCTTTTTAGTATCTCCGCAATAATCTCGTGAAGAGGGAATCTAAGCCCAGCCTTTAAAAAGCTCTTGAAGATAACAATCTCGTCCTTCCCTGGCTTCGGGGTGGATTCTTCTCCCCCGAAGCGAAGTAGCTTCTTCTGGTCTTCATTGAAATAACCTGCTTTCACCATCTTCGAAAGATCAGCCTTTGAAACAGTTGATTTCCCAAAATCCAGGTGACTGGGCTTGCTGGGCATGGCAATACGGTAGTCATCTTCGGGATCAGTCCCTTCAATGTTTTCTTCTTCTCCTTCGGCAGTTGTCGGGTTTGCTTCAGCAGCAGGCATTTCTTCCGCAGTCACTATACCGGAACGCTGCATCGCTTCGGAGATGGGCACAGTGTTCGAACCTTCGGCTTCGTCTCCCTCACGTACAACTTTGGCAGTAGATCGCACTCTCGCCATTTGATTCTGAGTTTGGGGAAGTCAGAAACTTTTTTCTTTTTTCTTTTCTCCCGAAGCTCTTCTTTCTGACGAAGCAGACGTCGAGATGGACCTTCGTTCGATTCTGAGAATCAAGCTTCGGCTATAGTTAAAAATTTTGGCAGCAAAACAGTGCAAATAGCAATGAATGCTGTGGTAACTTCACACCTACCCGTCTGTTTATATAGTGCTGCAGGTAAGAAGGCGAAGCGGTAGGATTTTTTACACCAAGCAGGCAGTCACTCGTACTCGCTGTGTAGTGGACCGCAAAAGATCAAACAGTAACTCTGCAAGGTGGGCCTGGCACGCGCTCGGAAGCCGGATCGTTTCTACGCAACGAGCTCAGGGAAGGTGTTTTTTGGACCTTCGGCTTCCCGAAGTTGAAGAGGTTTTTTTCACGGGTCAAGCTCGTTACGAAAAACGATCTAGCACCGCGAAAGGGGCTACTGTTGGGGCCGTGCTTCGGTGCGCCGAAGGTCTTACACGAAGAAGCAGCTTCGGCTGAAGTCGTCTCCAAGAGATGGCCGAAGGTTCCTTTTCATGGAGCTTCGGCGTTACAAACCGACATAGAGATAGAATGACCTTTTTATCCATAGAGGTCTGAGTCAACGTTGTAAACTCTTGTAAGGGGCATAATTGTAATTTGTCACAGGCTGCGACCTGTGCCTATAAATAGATGAACAGTACCTCTGTACTGTTCACGCGAACCTGCCATTTGCTTTCGCATCACTCTTGTTCCTTTGCTTTCCTCAGGACCAGAGGTACATTTGTAACTTGAAGTCATTTATATTCATTCATTTATGATAATAAAGATGGAAATAATTCCATGATTATATTTAAATATTTATTTCATGTTTCATGATTTATATGATATAAATGCTCCGTTCCTTGATATTATGTTTTACGAAGGTACGTCCTTTGTAACCTTCGTCCGAAATTCTTTATATCCTGAGGGGATATAATGTTTTGGAGGACGAAGGACCTTAACACCTAACATTTTCTATGTTGCCTTGTTCTTAATTCTTAGCATTTGAGAACAAGCCCCCAACAGAAAATGTCATGCTAAAATCTAAGATAGATGAATTAAATGTTTGCAAACCCTCTACATCTACTGTTGATCATGTTTCTATTTGCACTAGATGTAGAGATGTTAATGTTGATGTTATAAATGATCACCTTGCTTTAATTAAACAACAAAATGATCATATATCTAAATTAACTACTAAAATCAATGAGCATGAAATTGAGAATGAAAAGTTTAAATTTGCTAGAAGCATGCTCTATAATGGGAGACGCCCTGACATTAAGGATGGCATTGGTTTCCAACAGGGAAGCAATGTCAAGCTTAATGCCCCTAAGAAACTGTCTAACTTTGTGAAGGGCAAAGCTCCCATGGTTCAGGATAATGAGGGCTATATTTTATATCGTGCTAATTATCCTGAGCACAAAATTAGGAGGATTCATGCTAGAAACCTAATAATGTTTCTCACCATGCATTTATGTATAAGAATGAGGCTTCTAGTTCTAGGCAATCAACCCATGTTAAATTGCCTAAAAAGAAATATCCTACTGCATCAAATGAGTCTATTATTTCATTTAAGACTTTTGATGCTTTTTATGTGTTAACTAACAAATCAGGCAAAGTAGTTGCCAAATATGCTGGGGGCAAATACAAGGGTTCAAAGACTTGTGTTTGGGTACCCAAGGTGCTTGTTTCTAATGTGAAAGGACGCAAGACCGTTTGGGTACCTAAGAACAAGGCCTAAATTGTTTTGCAGGTTTATGCATCCGGGGGCTCAAGCTGGATAATTGATAGCGGATGCATAAACCATATGATTGGGGAGAAAAGGATGTCCTCCTCCTACGAGAAAAGCGAAGATCCCCAAAGAGCTATCACATTCAGGGATGGAAATCAAGGTTTGGTCAAAGGACTTGGTAAAATTGCTATATCACCTGATCATTCTATTTCCAATGTTTTTCTTGTAGATTCTTTAGATTACAGTTTGCTTTCTGTTTCTCAATTATGCAAATGGGCTACAACTGTCTTTTTACAGATATAGGTGTTACTGTCTTTAGAAGAAGAAGTGATTCAGTAGCATTTAAGGGAGTGTTAGAGGGTCAGCTATACTTAGTTGATTTTAATAGAGCTGAACTCGACACTTCCTTAATTGTTAAGACTAATATGGGTTGGCTCTGCCATTGCCGACTAGCCCATGTTGAAATAAAGAATCTTCACAAGCTTCTAAAGGGAGAACACATTTTGGGACAAACAAATGTTCATTTTGAGAAATGTTCATTTTGAGAAAGACAGGGTTTGTAGCGCATGTCAAGCAGGAAAGCAAGTTGGTGCTCACCATCCACACAAAAACATCATGACAACGGACAGGCCGCTCGAGCTACTCCACATGGATCTATTCGGCCCGATCGCTTACATAAGCATCAGCGGGAGTAAGTACTGTCTAGTTATTGTGGATGATTATTCTCGCTTCACTTGGGTATTCTTTTTGTAGGAAAAATCTCATACCCAAGAGACCTTAAAGGGATTCTTGAGACAGGCTCAAAATGAGTTCGGCTTAAGGATCAAAAAGATAAGAAGCGACAATGGGACGGAGTTCAAGAACTCTCAAATTGAATGCTTCCTTGAGGAGGAGGGCATCAAGCATGAGTTCTCTTCTCCCTACACACCTCAACAAAATAGTGTAGTGGAGAGAAAGAATAGAACTCTACTGGACATGACAAGAACCATGCTTGATGAGTACAAGACTCTTGACCGGTTTTGGGCCGAGGCGATTAACATCGCCTGCTACTCCATCAACCGGCTCTACCTTCACTGAATCCTCAAGAAGACATCTTATGAACTCCTAACCGGTAAAAAGCTCGATGTTTCATATTTTAGAGTCTTTGGTAGCAAATGTTTTATTCTTGTTAAAAGAGGTAGAAAATCTAAATTTGCTCCTAAGGCTGTAGAAGGCTTTTTGCTTGGTTATGACTCAAACACAAGGGCATATAGAGTCTTTAACAAGTCCACTGGACTAGTTGAAGTTTCTTGTGACATTGTGTTTGATGAGACTAATGGCTCCCAAGTGGAGCAAGTTGATCTTGATGAATTAGATGACGAAGAGGCTCCATGCGTCGTGCTAAGGAACATTTCCATTGGGGATGCGTGTCCTAAGGAATCCGAAGAACCGCCACAAGAACAAGATCAACCATCATCTTCCAACCAAGTATCTCCATCGACTCAAGTAGGGCTAGGCATTCGGGTTTTTTGGAATTTTGGTTCGGTTTTTCAGTTTTAAAAAACTTCGGTTTTTCAAATATTAGAAACCGATCGGTTTTCTAGAAAATGAAAATCGATAAGTTCAGTTTTGGTTTTTACTTCGGTTTTTGTGGTAAAAAACCGAATACCAAACTTATACTTAAGAATGCTACAAGACAACACATTACACATAATTTTAAAAAGTAAAAATTATATAGGTATAAACATTTCAAGATATATCATACATCACATACAAATAAGTGAATAACAATTTGATTGCATCACACATTTAGTTTACATAATCAAATAGTCAAAATTTTGAATTCATAAAGTTTGTTATTCAGTTTTTTTGGGTATTTCGGTTCGGTATACGATGAAAACTGATTACGATACCGAATACCGAAATTCTCGTATCTAAAAACCAAAACCGAACTGAACTACCAAAAAACCTAAATTTCGGTTCGGTTCAGTTTCGGTTTACGATAAAAAATGCCCACCCCTAGACTCAAGATGAGAAACAGGCTCAAGGTGATGAAGAAGAAGATCAGGAAGATGAGCCACCTCAAGAGGAGGACAAGGAACAAGGGGGAGATGAAGTTGATCAAGACAAGGAAGATGATCAAGAAATACAGGGTCAAATACCACCACACCCAAGAGTCCACCAAGCGATTCAAAGAGATCATCCCGTGAACTCCATCCTCGGTGATATCTATAAGGGGGTAACTACTCGATCTCGAGTCGCACATTTTTGTGAGCATTACTCTTTTGTGTCCTCTACTGAGCCATACAGGGTGGAGGATGCACTAAGAGATTCGGATTGGGTGCTGGCAATGCAAGAGGAGCTCAACAACTTCACAAGGAATGAGGTATGACATTTGGTTCCATGTCCTAATCAAAATGTTGTAGGTACCAAATGGGTATTCCGCAACAAGCCAGATGAGCATGGTGTGGTGATAAGGAACAAAGCCCGACTTGTGGCGAAGGGTTACTCACAAGTCGAAGGTTTGGATTTCGATGAAACTTATGCACCCGTAGCTAGGCTTGAGTCAATTCGTATATTACTTGCCTATGCTACTTACCATGGCTTCATGCTTTACCAAATGGACATGAAGAGTGCCTTCCTCAATGGACCAATCAATGAAGAGGTCTACGTTGAGTAACCTCCCGGCTTTGAAGATAGTGAGTACCCTAACCATATTTATAAGCTCTCAAAGGCGCTTTATGGGCTTAAGCAAGCCCCAAGAGCATGGTATG
Source organism: Zea luxurians (assembly GCA_029449295.1). Classification (NCBI taxonomy): domain Eukaryota; kingdom Viridiplantae; phylum Streptophyta; class Magnoliopsida; order Poales; family Poaceae; genus Zea; species Zea luxurians. The sequence continues at coordinate 32,563,791 of JAOPSE010000016.1, read as the reverse complement.
AATGCCTACGAGATTTTCTTATCACTAATGGCTTCAAAGTTAGCAAAGCCGATCCTACTCTATTTACTAAAACTGTTGCAAATGATTTGTTTGTATGCCAAATTTATGTTGAGGATATTATATTTGGGTCTACTAACAAATTTACTTGTGAAGAGTTTAGTAGGATCATGGTACAAAAATTCGAGATGTCAATAATGGGGGGAGCTGAGATATTTCTTAGGATTCCAAATCAAGCAACTCCAAGAGGGCACCTTCGTCAGCCAAACCAAGTACGTTCAAGACACACTTAACAAGTTTGGAATGAAGGATGCCAAACCCATCAAGACACCCATGGAAACCAATGGACATCTCGACCTCGACACGGGAGGTAAATCCGTAGATCAAAAGGTATACCAGTCGATGATAGGATCCTTACTCTATTTATGTGCATCTCGACCTAATATTATGCTTTCCGTATGCATGTGTGCAAGGTTCCAAGCCGATCCTAAGGAAGTTCACCTTAGGGCCATGAAGAGAATCATGAGATATCTAGTTTACACTCCTAAGTTTGGACTTTGGTACTGAGAGCACCTAGAGGGGGGGGGGTAAATAGGTGATCCTGTGAAACTTGAAAACTTAAGCCACAAAACTTGGTTAATCGTTAGCACAATAATTGCCAAGTGGCTAGAGAGGAGTCAAAACACAATAACCACAAGAAATCAATCACAGAGATGGCACGGTGGTTATCCCGTGGTTCGGCCAAGACCAATGCTTGCCTACTCCACGTTGTGGCGTCCCAACGAACGAGGGTTGCAATCAACCCCTCTCAAGCGGTCCAAAGACCCACTTGAATACCACGGTGTTTTGCTTGCTTTTTCTCAATCCCGTTTGCGAGGAATCTCCACAACTTGGAGCCTCTCGCCCTTACACTTTAAGATCACAAAGAAACACGGAGCAAGGGAGGGATTAGCAACGCACTCAAGACAAGAAATCACAGCAACACCACGCACACAAGTCGCAACTAGAGCTCACAACACAACTCAATGAGTTCACTACTCAACTAGAGCTATAATTGCTATTGCAAAGAATCAAAGGCGCGGAATCAATGTCTTGGTGCTTAGGAATGTTGTAGGAATGCTTGGTGTGTTCCTCTATGCGCCTAGGGGTCCCTTTTATAGCCCCAAGGCAGCTAGGAGCCGTTGAGAGCAATCTAGGAAGGCTGATCTTGCCTTCTGTCGACTGGCGCACCGGACAGTCCGGTGCACACCGGACACTGTCCGGTGCCCGATTTCTTTCCATAAATAGCGCAGTCGACCGTTGGCAGCCTGAGAGCCGTTGGCGCACCGGACATGTCCGGTGCACACCGGACATGTCCGGTGCACACCGGACAGTCCGGTGCCTTCTTCTAGCCGTTGGCTCGGCCACGTGTCCCGCGCAGATTGCGCGGCTGACCGTTGGCCCGGCCGACCGTTGGCTCACCGGACAGTCCGGTGAATTATAGCCGTACGTCGTCGGTGAATTCCCGAGAGCGACGAGTTCGCCTGTGAACGGCCCACCGGACAGTCCGGTGCACACCGGACAGTCCGGTGAATTATAGTCGTACACCACCGTCGAAGTCCCGAGAGAAGCCTGTTCGCCAGAGCCATCCTGGCGCACCGGACACTGTCCGGTGCACCACCGGACAGTCCGGTGCACCAGACTGAGCAAAGTCCTGGCTGCTCGAGCCAAGGCATTTTCAATTGGATTTTTCCTGTTTCCAGCACTTAGACACAATACATTAGTCCATAAAACAATGTACTAAGTCTGAGAAACATACCTTTATCCTTGATTTGTACTTTGTCCACCTTTTTACACTTAGGCACTTGTGTTGGACACTAAATCACCAAAATACTTAGAAATGGCCCAAGGGCACATTTCCCTTTCAATCTCCCCCTTTTTGGTGATTTATGCCAACACAACATAAAGCAAGTAGAACAAGTACAAAATCAATTCAATTAAGAACTCAAAGTTGTTTTGAATCAAATTTGACATATATGGATCACTCTATGCCACCACTTGGTTTGTTTTTGCAAATCAAACTCAAATTCCTATCTCTAAGTCAAATCCACTTGTAGAGACATAAAGAGAGGTTTTCCAAAGAAATTTGATCAAGGATTTCAAAAACTCCCCCTTTTCCCATAATCAACACTTCTCCCCACAAGAGGCCAACTTTTGACATAAGAGACAATAAAAGAGTTTTGACAAACCAAAAGTTGTAATCTACTATTTTCAAAATTTCTCAAGTGGTAGCTGATCCATCTATTGCTTTGGCCTTTATTTTCTCCCCCTTTGGCATCAAGCACCAAAACGGGGTCAATCTTGGCCCTTTAACCCCATTGCCTCACCAAAATCTTCAAATAAGAGTACAAAGGCAATAAGAGTATAAAGATGAACTTGGAAAAGTTACTCTTTTCATCGGAGTGCAGTGGAAGTCTTGCATGGTCCAAGTCCACCTTTTCCCTTTCAGTCCTCCCTTGAGACTAAAACAACCAAACTCAAGAATATGGTTAGTCTCAAAGGGTCAAGTTGTAGCACAGCTCCCCCTAAATATGTGCATCACTTGCAAAAAGGACTTGTGAGGTCCAGGGAGTGTTTGTACAACTTGAGCACCACAATAAGCAACAAAATGCAGAATGAACATGATCAAAGGCATAAACACATGTATGCTACAATTCAATCCAAGTTCCGCGAATCTAGGACATTTAGCTCACTACGCAGCCTGCAAAAGGTCTTTTCATCTAAAGGCTTAGTGAAGATATCGGCTAGTTGGTTCTCGGTGCTAACATGAAACACTTCGATATCTCCCTTTTGCTGGTGGTCTCTCAAAAAGTGATGCCGGATGTCAATGTGCTTTGTGCGGCTGTGCTCAACAGGATTTTCAGCTATTCGGATAGCACTCTCATTGTCACATAGGAGACTTTTCTCAGATTGTAGCCAAAGTCCCGGAGGGTTTGCCTCATCCAAAGTAGTTGCGCGCAACACTGTCCTGCGGCAACATACTCGGCCTCAGCAGTGAATAGGGCAACGGAAGTTTGTTTCTTAGAGTTCCACGACACCAGGGACCTTCTTAAGAATTGGCATGTCCCCGATGTACTCTTCCTATCGACCTTACATCCAGCATAGTCGGAATCTGAATATCCAATCAAGTCAAAGTTAGACCCCTTTGGATACCAGATCCCGAAGCAAGGCGTAGCGACTAAATATCTAAGAATTCGCTTCACAGCCACTAAGTGACACTCCTTAGGATCGGATTGAAATCTAGCACACATGCATACGCTAAGCATAATATCCGGTCTACTAGCACATAAATAAAGCAAAGAACCTATCATGGATCGGTATGCTTTTTGATCAACGGACTTACCTCCTTTGTTGAGGTCGGTGTGTCCGTCAGTTCCCATCGGTGTCTTTGCGGGCTTGGCGTCCTTCATCCCAAACCGCTTTAGCAAATCTTGCGTGTACTTCGTTTGGGAGATGAAAGTGCCGTCCTTGAGTTGCTTCACTTGGAACCCAAGGAAGTAGTTCAACTCGCCCATCATCGACATCTCGAATTTCTGCGTCATCACCCTGCTAAACTCTTCACAAGACTTTTGGTTAGTAGAACCAAATATTATGTCATCGACATAAATTTGGCACACGAAAAGATCACCATCGCAAGTCTTAGTAAAAAGAGTTGGATCGGCTTTCCCAACCTTGAAAGCATTAGCAATTAAGAAGTCTCTAAGGCATTCATACCATGCTCTTGGGGCTTGCTTAAGTCCATAGAGCGCCTTAGAGAGCTTACACATGTGGTCGGGGTACCGTTCATCCTCGAAGCCAGGGGGTTGCTCCACGTACACCTCCTCCTTAATCGGCCAATTGAGGAAAGCGCTCTTGACATCCATTTGGTACAACCTGAAAGAATGGTGAGCGGCATATGCTAGCAAAATACGAATTGATTCTAGCCTAGCCACAGGAGCAAACGTCTCCTCAAAGTCCAAACCTGCGACTTGGGCATAACCTTTTGCCACAAGTCGAGCCTTGTTCCTCGTCACCACCCCGTGCTCGTCCTGTTTGTTGCAGAACACCCACTTGGTTCCCACAACATTTTGCTTGGGACGAGGCACCAGTGTCCAAACTTCATTGCGCTTGAAGTTGTTGAGTTCCTCCTGCATGGCCAACACCCAGTCCGGATCTAGCAAGGCCTCTTCTACCCTGAAAGGCTCAATAGAAGAGACAAAGGAGTAATGCTCACAAAAATTAACTAATCTTGAACGAGTAGTTACTCCCTTGCTAATATCACCCAAAATTTGGTCGACGGGATGATCCCTTTGGATCGTCGCTCGAACTTGGGTTGGAGGTGCCTGAGGTGCTTCTTCCTCTTCAATTTGAACATCCTGTGCTCCCCCTTGATCATGCGCCTCCACTTGAGGTACCTGTTCGTCATCTTGGGTTGGGGATGAACCATAGTTGAGGAAGACGGTTGATCTTGCTCCAATTGTTCCTGAGGCCGTACATCTCCAATCGCCATGGTGCGTATCGCGGCCGTTGGAACGTCTTCTTCATCTACATCATCAAGATCAACAACTTGCTCTCTTGGAGAGCCATTAGTCTCATCAAATACAACGTCGCTAGAGACTTCAACCAAACCCGATGATTTGTTGAAGACCCTATACGCCTTTGTATTTGAACCATAACCTAATAAAAACCCTTCTACAGCTTTGGGAGCAAATTTGGAATTCCTACCCTTCTTCACTAGAATGTAGCATTTACTCCCAAATACACGAAAGTACAATACATTGGGTTTGTTACCAGTTAGCAGCTCGTATGAGGTCTTCTTGAGGAGGCGGTGAAGATAGACCCTGTTGATGGCGTGGCAAGCCGTGTTCACGGCTTCCGACCAAAAACACTCGGGGGTCTTGAACTCTCCAAGTATAGTCCTCGCCATATCAATGAGCGTCCTGTTCTTCCTCTCTACCACACCATTTTGCTGAGGTGTGTAGGGAGCGGAGAACTCGTGCTTGATCCCCTCCTCTTCAAGGAACTCCTCCACTTGAAGATTCTTGAATTCGGACCCGTTGTCGCTCCTTATCTTCTTCACCTTGAGCTCAAACTCATTTTGAGCTCTCCTGAGGAAGCGCTTGAGGGTCCTTCCTCCTATGCTCAGATAGGCGACGGGTCCGAAAAGGTCCATATGCAACAGCTCCAGAGGTCTTGAAGTGGTCATCACATTCTTGCTATGATGTGCTCCTCCCACTTGTTTACCTGCTTGACAAGCTGCACAAGGTCTATCTTTTTCGAATTGCACGTTAGTCAAACCTATCACGTGTTCTCCCTTTAGAAGCTTGTGAAGGTTCTTCATCCCAACATGTGCTAAGCGGCGATGCCACAGCCAGCCCATGCTAGTCTTAGCGATTAAGCATGCATCTAGACCGGCCTCCTCTTTTGCAAAATCAACTAAATAAAGTTTGTCGTCTAGTACACCCTTAAAAGCTAGTGAACCATCACATCTTCTAAAGACAGACACATCTACATTTGTAAATAGACAATTATATCCCATATTACATAATTGACTGACAGATAGTAAATTATATCCAAGAGACTCAACTAAAAACACATTAGAGATAGAGTGCTCACTGGATATTGCAATCTTGCCTAAACCTTTCACCTTGCCTTGGTTCCCATCACCGAATATGATTGAATCTTGGGAATCCTTATTTTTGACGTAGGAGGTGAACATCTTCTTCTCATCCGTCATATGGTTTGTGCATCCGCTGTCGATAATCCAGCTTGAGCCCCCGGATGCATAAACCTGCAAGGCAAATCTAGGCTTGGGTCTTAGGTACCCAACTCTTGTTGGGTCCTACAAGGTTAGTCACAATTTCCTTAGGGACCCAAATGCAAGTTTTATCACCCTTGCATTTTGCCCCTAATTTCCTAGCAACTATCTTCCTATCCTTTCTACAAATAGCAAAGGAAGCATTTAAAGCATGATAAATTGTAGAGGGACCATTCATAATTTTTCTAGGAACATGAACAATATTCTTCCTAGGCACATGATGAATATTTTTCCTAGGCATATCTCTACCATGCATATAGGAAGAACTGGAAGCATACATAGCATAAGAGTCATAGGCATGTGAATCAAAAGCATTACAACTCCTATGAGACTGTCTTCTATCATTGTACATAAAAGCATGGTTCTTTTTAGTACTACTTGCCATAGGGGCCTTCCCTTTCTCCTTGGCGGAGATGAGAGCCTTATGGCTTGTTAAGTTCTTGGCTTCCCTCTTGAAGCCAAGCCCATCCTTAATTGAGGGGTGTCTACCAATCGTGTAGGCATCCCTAGCAAATTTTAGTTTATCAAAATCACTTTTGCTAGCCTTAAGTTGGGCATTAAGACTAGCCATTTCATTATTTAATTTTGCAATAGAAGCTATGTGTTCACTACAAGCATCAATATCAAAATCTTTACATCTATTGCAAATAACAACATTTTCTACACAAGTTGTTGATTTACTAGCTATTTCTAACTTAGCATTCAAATCATCATTAATGCTGAGAGTTCCCTTTGGCTCGGGAACAGGATCTAGATGTCGCCTAGAGGGGGGGTGAATAGGCGAATAAAAATTATCACTTTAAAACTTAAATCTTACTCTACTCGAAGACAGGATCGCAGTGGAGTGAAGAACCCTTCGAGTAGGTTGCAGTGGAATTGAAGTTCCTGTCTTACGAATATCCTGCACTTCAAGGAAAGCTAGTACCACAAGTAAGTAGTGAAGTGCAGATATATAAGCGAGTAAGACAGAGAGTCAGAGAACAATATAGAACAGAGCACACAGACGCAAGGATTTATCCCGAGGTTCGGCCAAGCCTGAAATGCTTGCCTAGTCCTCGTTGGAGTTAGCCACACCTGGGCTTGGAGTCTATTTCAACTCCTTCCTCCGTTTGCTCAGATCTGTCAGTATGACAGATAGAGCCTTTCACTATTGAGTGGGGTTACAACAGAACCGTGGCTGCTTACAAACTTCTTGGCAGCACCCCGGCAGAGTAACGATACGCTCAAGACCTTGCTCTAGCTCTAAGCAGCACTTCTCCTCTCTCTTAAGGCTTATAGCTGTGCCTTCTACACAAACTATAGAGTTACACACAAGAGGGAGAGTGAGAATTGATTCGAGTGAAGTCTACACTTGTTGGCTGCGCCTATGTCTTGCTGGAGGCGCCTAGGGGTCCCTTTTATAGGCACAAGGGGCCTAGGAGCCGTTGGAAGCAATCCAGGAAGGCAAATCTTGCCTTCTGTCGGGTGGCGCACCGGACAGTCCGGTGCACATCCGGACACTGTCCGGTGCCCGATTTCTTTCCTTTTACGGCGAAGCCGACCGTTGGCAGTCTTGGAGCCGTTGGCGCACCGGACATGTCCGGTGCACACCGGACAGTCCGGTGCCTCCATCTAGCCATTGGCTCGGCCACGTGTCCCGCGCAGATCGCGCGGCCGACCGTTGGCCCGGCCGACCGTTGGCTCACCGGACAGTCCAGTGCACACCGGACAGTCCGGTGAAATATAGTCGTACGTCGCCGGTGAATTCCCGAGAGCGGCCAGTTCGCTCGAGCCAGCCTGGCGCACCGGACACTGTCCGGTGCACCACCGGACAGTCCGGTGTGCCAGACTGAGCTGAGTCTTGGCTGTACACAGCCAAGCCTTTTGCACCTCTTTCCTTCTCTTCTTTTTTCTGTTTCTAACACTTAGACAAGTATATTAGTACACTAAAATCAATGTACTAAGTCTAGAAACATACCTTCTCTTAATTATTACATCCATAGCATTTCACATGCTTGAGCTTTGATGTTGGACTCATAAATCATCAAGTCGGCTTGACTTGATTTAGATTGACATTTCTTAGCTCCAACATCCTGCAAAGGTCACATAGAACATCTCCAAACATAGGAACAACCCAAACTAAAGATTAAGGTGAACTTAGCTCTTTTGGGCTGCTTCCAGTTCTTGTTTTGACACTTGTTCTCCTTCTAGTGACCTTGATCTCCTTCTTAGAGCTTGATCTTGAGCCTTATGACTTACACCACATAACTGTAGCTGTTACCTCATTGGCTGTAAGTCACGTCCTTATGTAGTGATCCTTGGTGTGTTATGGCTCTTCTCAACTCGATCACCCTTGACTTTGCAAGCCTTCTTCACCCTTGGCTTTGGGTTCCTCAGCCTCCTTGACCTTCTCCCGTGCACTTGGTACCTCAAAGCTTCTCTTGCCTCCGTCCTTGGCTTGATCAGTTGTCTCCGAGCTACGCACCCGAGTCTCACTTTATGCAATGTCCATCTTACTTGTGATGTCCATTATGTATCCATAATCCAGTTCTTGGACCATCACATTTGTTCTCTTGTGTTGAACCCTGTTAGCTTTACCTTAGGCACCTGTTCAACACTTAGTACACTTGTTAGTCCTTTAATTGAGTTGTCATCCAAACACCAAAACTCACAAGAGAGCTTTCAATCTCCCCCTTTTTGGTGATTGATGGCAACACAATTAAAGCTTACATGAGAATAAGATTTGAAGCACAAATTTTGAATTCTAAGTTTATAGAATGCTCCCCCTAAATATGTGCTTACTTCAAAAACATAATTTTGGCCTCAGACGCCAATTTGCACATACTTAGGCAATTCGAAACATTTCTATATCTTAGCAATTTTGGAATGCATTGTATCAAGAATCAAACCATGATGCTATAACACACAAATGCACATAATCAGAGTTAAACACCATTCAAATTAGTGGATATATCACAGGAATATCAACCTACCACTATTCACCATCAAGATACCAATTCAAACTAATACCAATTTAAACTAAGACACTAAATTTAAAGCAATCTTAAAGCACCATTAACCACATGACTCTCTATTACACTATAGAAGCCAAATAATTCATCGCAGCGGAAACACTAGTCCATATGAGCAACACATATAATACTGCAAGAAACATATGAATATCACACTTGGCAAAGCTCAAACTAACACATCACCCATTAGGATAAGCTTTCCTCTCAGGTTGAGATAAGCTTTAATGCACAACTTCTCCCCCTTTGACATCAAACACCAAAAACCATACGCAAGCAAGAACGTAGGATGATGTCAAGGGACAGCAGGGTGTTTAAGGAGGAAAAATGACTATCAAAACTCCCCCTTACTTATTGAACATATGCACTATCACATATATGCAAAAAGATTAATACTTCCTTTTGTACCTTTACCATGTTGTAGTGTACTTTCCATCTTGAAAGTATTTAATCTCTCGAGAGCTTCTCCACACTTGTGCCTGATTCTTTATCCTAACATTTTCTTGTTGCTAAGACACCAAACTTAGAACAAGTTATAGTATTGGGCACAAGAAGAAACTTGTATTCTAATGATTATCAAGAGATGTCAAATGAAGCAAACTATCACAGCTACCAATTGAAAGATACCAATTGCAAGTTCATTTATTATCATGGCTCCATGATATTTAAGAATAAGCATCTATTATCACCAGATATTATAGAGCATGAGCAATCTAAAGATATACAATTACTCATGACTTAAGATACCAATTACTGGACTTACAGAGGTACCCAAGTCCTGATTGCTCCATTTCATGCTCATCTTCTCTTTTCCACCTTGAGACTGTACAAGATTGCTCAAGAAACAGTTAGTCTCAAAAGACACAAGTTATGTGTGCTCCCCCTCAAGTTGTGCATCAAGTATTTGAATGACTTGCACTTTGCACATTCTAGCTTCCTCAGAACTAGAGGGGATCACAACATACCTTGGTCAAGGCATACTCTATCCCTTTCATCACACAAAGATGCCAATTTGAATATCAAATGAAAAGCCACTTTACACCAATTGAAGGCTAAACGAAAGGTTGACTAAATACAACAATGCATGCCTCAGTGGCACCTAAGCCAATTGAATACTCACAGGAAGTATAACATTTACACGCAACTTAGACATGCTTCATACTTAACTATCATTGCATCACATATACTAATTGAAAAACAACATGATCATGTCTAAGCACATTATCGTTAAGAAGGTTCTTTAGGTACACCAAAAGGAACAACATTTTAAGGCATAAGTCTCCTAAGCCACGATACTACCAATGAAATGCAAGAACACAGCTATGATCACTATCAATGGAACTTCACGATATTCAATAAAATTGCACAGTTCCATTTTCCATACCTTTGCCTTTATGAGAGCACTTGTTATCACCAATTCAGGGCTCCTTTTGCTCATGCACCTCATAGCTCAAGAGGGCATGACATGGATTTGAAATTCACACAGTACCAAACTAGGGTAATCATTTGAACATGGACTAAACAAAATGTCATATTTGCACATAGCATGACTTACAAAAAGTTACAGGTTAATCCATATATACCAAGAGAGTTAATCGTTGTGGATATAACAAATGAAAGAGCTACCCATGAATGATTCAAAAGATATATCCTATATAGCACCAGTCATGATTAAGCAAACATCATTATGATTCATTTAACACAGGCAATCATAAAGCATAACTGCTCCAAAGACAGGTAGCACAACAAGCCAGCTTAAGAGCAATACTAAATTGCAATTATGTACTTAAAACGCACGGGTACCATCCTTTGGAGAGCAAGGTGTAAATTCTCATCAAAGTCCTTTACTTGATACACCAATAATGATTTAGGACCTATACACCTTATTTCACTTGAGATGAACATGGGATTAGTGTTTCACAATAATTCAACCTTGGGTCAATAAACACCAAAACAATTAATAGCTTAAGCATAGAGTTTTAGATAACCGTCTTAAGCTCTCCCATGGTCTCCAGTCCATCTCAAGGCACCTGCATGGTCTAGTTAGCACAGTTTGGTACCCATCTCGGGATGGGTCCATAATGATCATCTAAATGTGCCTTTGGTACCCAAATTGCCTTTGTGCTAGTTCTAGGTGATCTCGTTATAGATCTAGCACAAGTGTATGATTTGGGTCTCCTACGCGAATAAGATTGACACAAATTCACTTGCTTAGGAATCTTACCTTTATAACATACCTTGGATAGATGACCCTGCTCACCACACTTGTAGCAGAAGCGTCGCTCAACCTGACATGACGCTTGCTGTGTGTCATTTTCCTTGGTGAGGGTCACCTTGGAGGATGCACACCCTTGATTCTTCATGACCGGACATGAAGTGATCGTGTGGTCCTTATTGTTGCATCCAAAACAACTCCTTGTCCCTTCATTTTTGTCTTTGTACGGACAAGACGCGATGAGGTGGCCTAACTTCTTGCACTTGAAACACCTCCTTTTTCCTTTTCCCTTTTTGTACTTGAATGACATGGAGAGAGAGTCAGTGCAAACAACATGATTAACTGAATCTTTACCTTTTTCCAAGCTCATGTTGATTTCTTCATCTTTAGGAACATTTTTCTTATTGAGCTTGACACTTGCTGCAGTTTTTCCTTTCTCAAGCTTCTTCACCACGCGCCCGTGGATATCTTGAGAGAGTTGAGCAATGTGTCTTCTCCTCAGTTGTCTTTGCTTCTTGTTCCCACACAATTTCTTTTGAGACCCTGCAGCTTGATGCTTATTCAAACATTGGCTTTCTTTTGAACAACAGGGGTTAGCACATGGTGATGAATTATCTAAATGTGTACTTGTGCAAGAATGAAGTTCACATGAATTTAAGTTCGTAATTACGACCTCATGAGCAACTTCAAGCATGATATGTCTATCCAAGAGATTATCATGATAACAGGACAATAAGTCATATTTTTCAGTAAGAGCAAGGTTATCATGACTTAACAATTCTACTTGATTCCTAAGCATAGAATCTTCAATTTTAAGTTGAGCAGCATTAGATAATACATCATGATTATTTCTTTGCTCAATTAAAATCGATTCATACCGTTGGACCAAATTCCCATGAGAGTGCTTTAGCTCCTCATGTTCTTTGGTCATCTTCTCCAGGCTGTCGTTGGTTTTGATGAGAGTCTCCTCTAGCCTGAGAAGCATCTCGCCTTGTTCCTTGTTTCTTCTCAACAACTTAACCAAGAGAGATTTGTCCGCTTTGTTGAGATGGTTGTAGAAACGGTGAATCTCCTCTTCTTCCACATCATCGGTCTCATTTTCCCTGTCATTAATGTCAGTGGAAGCAATATAGGAAAATGTACCTTGTGATGATGAAGATTCATCCTCGCTGTCATCCTCATATTCTTCCTCATCATGGCTTTTGTCTCCACCATCATTGTTAGCAATAAAACATTTATCACTAGTGGAGAACAAACCTGTCGACGAGGTGGATTCATCGTTTGGGTGCCATTTTTCTTGTTCTTCTCCCTTTGAATGGTTAGTATCACAAGTAATATAGAGAGTAGGAGCATCACAATTTGCCACAAAATATTTTTCTTTAATCCTATTCCATAAATCATGAGCATCAACAAATAGATCACTATCACTACTCATGATGGCAAAATAGGCACCTCTAGATAGGGAATCAACTAAGATGTTGCATGCATGGTGATTTAGAGTTAGACATCTTAGTTCTTCATTGGAAGGATTTTTACTAATAATAGAGGGAAAAATACTACTATTAAAGATCTGTCTCAAATCAGGATCAACACTCATGAAAGCACTATAAATAGAGACAAACCAAGACTTGTAATTAGAGCCATCGCCTAAAAGAAGTTCTACAGTTACCTCTTGTGGCGACATCGTCATCTCCGGACGGCTAAGCCCACACTGGAGAGGCCTAGCTCTGATACCAATTGAGAGTTCCCTTTGGCTCGGGAACAGGATCTAGATGTCGCCTAGAGGGGGGGTGAATAGGCGAATAAAAATTATCACTTTAAAACTTAAATCTTACTCTACTCGAAGACAGGATCGCAGTGGAGTGAAGAACCCTTCGAGTAGGTTGCAGTGGAATTGAAGTTCCTGTCTTACGAATATCCTGCACTTCAAGGAAAGCTAGTACCACAAGTAAGTAGTGAAGTGCAGATATATAAGCGAGTAAGACAGAGAGTCAGAGAACAATATAGAACAGAGCACACAGACGCAAGGATTTATCCCGAGGTTCGGCCAAGCCTGAAATGCTTGCCTAGTCCTCGTTGGAGTTAGCCACACCTGGGCTTGGAGTCTATTTCAACTCCTTCCTCCGTTTGCTCAGATCTGTCAGTATGACAGATAGAGCCTTTCACTATTGAGTGGGGTTACAACAGAACCGTGGCTGCTTACAAACTTCTTGGCAGCACCCCGGCAGAGTAACGATACGCTCAAGACCTTGCTCTAGCTCTAAGCAGCACTTCTCCTCTCTCTTAAGGCTTATAGCTGTGCCTTCTACACAAACTATAGAGTTACACACAAGAGGGAGAGTGAGAATTGATTCGAGTGAAGTCTACACTTGTTGGCTGCGCCTATGTCTTGCTGGAGGCGCCTAGGGGTCCCTTTTATAGGCACAAGGGGCCTAGGAGCCGTTGGAAGCAATCCAGGAAGGCAAATCTTGCCTTCTGTCGGGTGGCGCACCGGACAGTCCGGTGCACACCGGACAGTCCGGTGAAATATAGTCGTACGTCGCCGGTGAATTCCCGAGAGCGGCCAGTTCGCTCGAGCCAGCCTGGCGCACCGGACACTGTCCGGTGCACCACCGGACAGTCCGGTGTGCCAGACTGAGCTGAGTCTTGGCTGTACACAGCCAAGCCTTTTGCACCTCTTTCCTTCTCTTCTTTTTTCTGTTTCTAACACTTAGACAAGTATATTAGTACACTAAAATCAATGTACTAAGTCTAGAAACATACCTTCTCTTAATTATTACATCCATAGCATTTCACATGCTTGAGCTTTGATGTTGGACTCATAAATCATCAAGTCGGCTTGACTTGATTTAGATTGACATTTCTTAGCTCCAACATCCTGCAAAGGTCACATAGAACATCTCCAAACATAGGAACAACCCAAACTAAAGATTAAGGTGAACTTAGCTCTTTTGGGCTGCTTCCAGTTCTTGTTTTGACACTTGTTCTCCTTCTAGTGACCTTGATCTCCTTCTTAGAGCTTGATCTTGAGCCTTATGACTTACACCACATAACTGTAGCTGTTACCTCATTGGCTGTAAGTCACGTCCTTATGTAGTGATCCTTGGTGTGTTATGGCTCTTCTCAACTCGATCACCCTTGACTTTGCAAGCCTTCTTCTTCACCCTTGGCTTTGGGTTCCTCAGCCTCCTTGACCTTCTCCCGTGCACTTGGTACCTCAAAGCTTCTCTTGCCTCCGTCCTTGGCTTGATCAGTTGTCTCCGAGCTACGCACCCGAGTCTCACTTTATGCAATGTCCATCTTACTTGTGATGTCCATTATGTATCCATAATCCAGTTCTTGGACCATCACATTTGTTCTCTTGTGTTGAACCCTGTTAGCTTTACCTTAGGCACCTGTTCAACACTTAGTACACTTGTTAGTCCTTTAATTGAGTTGTCATCCAAACACCAAAACTCACAAGAGAGCTTTCAAATGCTCCTTAAGCTAGAAATTGTCTCATGGCAAGAAGATAATTCACAAGAAAGCATTTCATTTCTTTTAACTTCTAAAGCATGAGATTTTTGTGCTTCTACAAATTTGTCATGTTCTTCATACAACAAATCTTCTTGTTTTTCTAAAAGCCTATTCTTATCATTCAAGGCATCAATTAATTCATTAATTTTATCTACCTTGCTTCTATCTAGGCCCTTAAATAAACATGAATAATCTATTTCATCCTCATCACTAGATTTGTCCTCACTTGAAGAAGCATAAGTAGAGTTTCGACTACATACCTTCTTCTCCCTTGCCATAAGGCATGTGTGACGCTCGTTGGGGAAGAGGGATGACTTGTTGAAGGCGGTGGCGGCGAGTCCTTCATTGTCGGAGTCGGAGGAGGAGCAATCCGAGTCCCACTCCTTTCCTAGATGTGCCTCGCCCTTGGCCTTCTTGTAATTTTTCTTCTTTTCCCTCTTGCTCCCGTGTTCCTGGTCACTTTCATTATCGGGACAGTTAGCAATAAAATGACCAATCTTACCGTATTTGAAGCATGAGCGCTTCCCCTTGGCTTTGGTCTTGCTTGGCTGTCCCTTGCGACCTTTAAGCGCCGTCTTGAATCTCTTGATGATGAGAGCCATCTCTTCATCATTAAGTCCGACGGCCTCAATTTGTGCTACCTTGCTGGGTAACGCCTCCTTGCTCCTTGTTGCCTTGAGAGCAATGGGTTGAGACTCATTGATTGGACCATTTAGAGCGTCGTCCACGTACCTCGCTTCCTTGATCATCATTCGCCCGCTTACGAATTTTCCAAGGTCTTCTTCGGGCGACATTTTGGTGTACCTGGGATTCTCACGAATGTTATTCACCAAATGAGGATCAAGAACGGTAAAGGACCTTAGCATCAATCGGACGACGTCGTGGTCCGTCCATCGCGTGCTTCCATAGCTCCTTATTTTGTTGATAAGGGTCTTGAGCCGGTTGTATGTTTGTGTCGGCTCCTCGCCCCTTATCATCGCGAATCGTCCAAGCTCGCCCTCCACCAACTCCATCTTGGTGAGCAAGGTGACGTCGTTCCCCTCATGTGAAATCTTGAGGGTGTCCCAGATCTGCTTGGCGTTATCCAAGCCACTCACTTTGTGATATTCATCCCTGCACAATGAAGCTAGAAGAACAGTAGTAGCTTGTGCATTCTTATGAATTTGCTCATTAATGAACATGGGACTATCCGAACTATCAAAGTGCATTCCACTCTCTACAATCTCCCATATACTAGGTTGGAGAGAGAACAAGTGACTACGCATTTTGTGACTCCAAAATCCGTAGTCCTCTCCATCAAAATGAGGAGGTTTACCAAGTGGAATAGATAATAAATGAGCATTTGCACTTTGAGGAATACGAGAGTAGTCAAAAGAAAAGTTCAAATTGACCGGTTTCCTTCTCTCGTAGTCGTTGTGGTCGTCGTCCTTTTGGGAGGAAGTAGACTCATCGCTGTCGTCGTAGTAGACGATCTCCTTGATGCGCCTCGTCTTCTTCTTCTTCCCTTCTTTCCGTCTATGGCCCGAGCCGGAGTCGGTAGGCTTGTCGTCCTTCGGCTCGTTGACGAAGGATTCCTTCTCTTCATCGTTGATCACGATACCCTTCCCCTTAGGATCCATCTCTTCGGGCGGTTAGTCCCTTTGTGAAGAGAACGACTCTGATACCAATTGAGAGCACCTAGAGGGGGGGTGAATAGGTGATCCTGTGAAACTTGAAAACTTAAGACACAAAACTTGGTTAATCGTTAGCACAATAATTGCCAAGTGGCTAGAGAGGAGTCAAAACACAATAACCACAAGAAATCAATCACAGAGATGGCACAGTGGTTATCCTGTGGTTCGGCCAAGACCAACGCTTGCCTACTCCACGTTGTGGCGTCCCAACGAACGAGGGTTGCAATCAACCCCTCTCAAGCGGTCCAAAGACCCACTTGAATACCACGGTGTTTTGCTTGCTTTTTCTCAATCCCCTTTGCGAGGAATCTCCACAACTTGGAGCCTCTCGCCCTTACACTTTAAGATCACAAAGAAACACGGAGCAAGGGAGGGATTAGCAACGCACTCAAGACAAGAAATCACAGTAACACCACGCACACAAGTCGCAACTAGAGCTCACAACACAACTCAATGAGTTCACTACTCAACTAGAGCTCTAATTGCTATTGCAAAGAATCAAAGGCGCGGAATCGATGTCTTGGTGCTTAGGAATGTTGTAGGAATGCTTGGTGTGTTCCTCCATGCGCCTAGGGGTCCCTTTTATAGCCCCAAGGCAGCTAGGAGCCGTTGAGAGCAATCTAGGAAGGCTGATCTTGCCTTCTGTCGACTGGCGCACCGGACAGTCCGGTGCACACCGGACACTGTCCGGTGCCCGATTTCTTTCCATAAATAGCGCAGTCGACCATTGGCAGCCTGAGAGCCGTTGGCGCACCGGACATGTCCGGTGCACACCGGACAGTCCGGTGCCTTCTTCTAGCCGTTGGCTCGGCCACGTGTCCCGCGCAGATTGCGTGCCGACCGTTGGCTCACCGGACAGTCCGGTGCACACCGGACAGTCCGGTGAATTATAGCCGTACGTTGTCGGTGAATTCCCGAGAGCGACGAGTTCGCCTGTGAACGGCCCACCGGACAGTCCGGTGAATTATAGCCGTACATCGCCGCCGAAGTCCCGAGAGCAGCCTGTTCGCCAGAGCCATCCTGGCGCACCGGACACTGTCCGGTGCACCACCGGACAGTCCGGTGCTCCAGACTGAGCAAAGTCCTGGCTGCTCGAGCCAAGGCATTTTCAATTGGATTTTTCCTGTTTCCAGCACTTAGACACAATACATTAGTCCATAAAACAATGTACTAAGTCTGAGAAACATACCTTTATCCTTGATTTGTACTTTGTCCACCTTTTTACACTTAGGCACTTGTGTTGGACACTAAATCACCAAAATACTTAGAAATGGCCCAAGGGCACATTTCCCTTTCAGGTACCCAAGGGATCCACCTTTGATTTAATAGGATATTCCGATGACGATTGGGCAGGGTGTAAAATTGATAGGAAGAGCACATCAGAGAGATGTCAATTTCTGGGGAGATCCCTGGTGTCTTGGGCTTCAAAGAAACAAAACTCAGTCGCTCTTTGTACCGCCGAAGTTGAGTACATTGCCGCAGGCCATTGTTGTGCGCAATTATTTTGGATGAGGCAAACCCTCAGGGACTATGGCTACAAATTGAGCTAAGTCCCTTTCCTATGTGACAATGAGAGTGCTATCCGCATGGCAGAGAATCCTATTGAACACAGCCGCACAAAGCACATAGACATTCGGTATCACTTTTTGAGGGATCACCAACAAAGGGGGATATCGAGATAGCTCATGTTAACACCAAAGATCAATTAGCCGATATATTTACCAAGCCATTAGATGATAAAACCTTTAGTAAACTTCAGAATGAGCTAAATATTCTTGATTCTTGGAATTTTGATTGAAACATTGCACACATAGCTCATTTATATACCTTTAATCATGTCTCTTTCATTTGGTACATATTCATATTTCTTATTCTCCTTGTGCCAAGACTAAGACTAATGTGTTTCCATGAGTATTTCTTGTATTAGTCTTACATTGAAAGGGAAATGGAGTATTCGGCAAAGACAACGCTTCCACTCAACTCCATCAGTATTATTTACCCTTTACCGGTATTCCGCCATCTCTCCACGTTGGTATAATCTTTTCACTCATATCTACTTGTACCAATGGGGAGAATGTAAAAAGGCTCCAACGTTCTCCGTTTTTGGCGCTTAATGCCAAAGGGGGAGAAAGTATTTAGCCTAAAGCAAAAGGACCGCACCACCACCAATTTAAAAATTTTCAAGAATTCTTCAAATTGGTATCTAAATGTGTTTGATCTTCTTCAATTGATATTTACAAAAATTGGTAAAACCCTCTTGAACACTAAGAGGAGAATTTTATTCAGGGGGAGTTTTGGTTAGTCAAAGGAAAAACATTTGAAATAGGGGAGAAAATTTCAAATCTTGAAAATGCTTCTTGCAATCTTACTCATATGCCTTTGACTATTTGCAAAAAGACTTTGAAAAGATTTTCCAAAATATTTTGCAAAAACAAAACAAGTGTTGCAGACGTGGTCCAAAATATTAAATAAAAGAAAGCAACCATGTATATCTAATAAAATTAAAAATTGGTTTAATTCTAAGTAACCTATGCACTTACATTATGCGAACTAGTTCAATTCTGCACTTATATATTTGCTTTGGTTTGTGTTGGCATCAATCACCAAAAATAGGGAGATTGAAAGGGAAATAGGGTTTACCTTTTCCTATAAATAATTTTGGTGGTTGATTGCCCAACATAAATAATTGGACTAACTAATTTGCTTTAGATTATATGTTCTACAGGTGCATAAAGGTTCAACATAAACCAATAGAAGATAAAAGATAGGGTTTAAATTCAAAGGAGCAAGAAACTTGAGAGTGCCATGGTCTGGCGCACCGGACTGTGTCCGGTGCACCAGGGCCGTACAACTGAACTCTCCACTCTCGGGTTTCTGAGGATGCGCTCCGCTATAATTCAGCGAACTGTCCGGTGTGCCACCAGACTGTCCGGTGTGAGAGCAGAGCAATGACTCTTCGATGCAACGGTCTACTGCAAAAGCGTAGGACAGAGCTACAGTTCGTGAACAGTGCGCGTAGAGTTAGAGCGCAGAAGTCAGAGGGGCACCGGACAGTAAACAGTGTCTGTCCGGTGTGGCACCGGACTGTCTGGTGTGGCACCGGACTGTCCGGTGCCGCATGAAGACAAAGCTCCATCGGTCAACTGCTCTAGAACCATAACTGTTGGGTGACGTGGCTGGCGCACCGGACAGTGTCCGGTGGCGCACCGGACTGTCCGGTGCGCCCATCGAAACAGTCATCCCCAACGACTGTTTTAGTGGTTGAGGGCTATAAATACCCCCCAACCACCACCACTCCAAGCATCCAAGTTTTTCAGATATCTCATTCAATACAAGAGCTAGTGCATTCACTCCAAGACACAAATCAAAGATCAAAGCCTCTCTAAGTGCCAAAAAATCATTCCAATCTCTTAGTGACTTGAGAGAGTGTTTGTTTGTGTTCTTTGCGCTCTTGTTCTTGGATCGCTTTCTTCTTCCTCATTCTTGTGACTTGTAATCAAATTAAGAGACACCAAGTGTGTGGTGATCCTTGTGGGGTCTAAGTGACCCGTTTGATTAAGGAGAAAGCCTCACTCGGTCTAAGTGATCGTTTGAGAGAGGGAAAGGGTTGAAAGAGACTCAGTCTTTGTGACCACCTCAACGGGGACTAGGTTCTCAAAAACCGAACCTCGGTAAAACAAATCACCGCATCATCCGCTTCATTTGCTTTTGATTTGTTTTCCCCTCTCTCTCGGACTCGGATTTTATTCTAACGCTAACCCCAACATGTAGATTGTGTTTTAAGTTGTAAATTTCAGATTCCGCCTATTCACCCCCTTCTAGGCGACTTTCAGAAACAAACTGGCTAAGTTTGCTCACAACAAACGATATGTTAGGCCTCATATCGCTAGCTAAGTACATGAGTGAACCAATTGCTTGGTAATATTTCAATTGATCCCTAGATATCCTTCGATTTTTCTTCAATAGCTTACTAGGATTATAGGGTGTTGGGGCAAGTTCACATTTGGTATAACAAAAGCGACTCAAAACCTTTCCACATAACGGGATTGCACACGCATGATCCAACCAATGCCTTCTCTCAGTGGCTTAATGTTAAGAATAACACCAACTTCTCCCATAAATCTCTCATTTCAAAATTATTAGACAAAGTCTTTTGTCTCTTTAATCACATCAAGACTCGTCACCAAGATTAGAATGTCATCAACATACAAGCATAAAATTACTCCCTCGCCCCCACCATACTGATAATATACACATTTGCCCGCTTCGTTCACAACAAAGTCGACTGATGTCAAAGTTCTATTGAACTTTTCATACCATTGATGTTTGTTTTAGGCCATATAAAGATTTCAATAATTTAAACACCATGCCTTCTTGACCATTTTCTACAAACCCAGCTGGCTGCTCCATTTAGATTTCCTCATCTAGCTCTCCATTTAGGAATGTTGTCTTAACATCCATCTGATGAACGAGAAGACCATGAGAGGCAACCAGAGAAAGTAGCACAGGAATCATGGTCAATCGAGCCACGGGTGAAAAATTATCCAAGAAATCCTCACCTTCGCCCGAACCTGTCCTCGAGCGAAGGCAGCGCTCAAGAGAAATCCTCGTCTCGCCCAAGGGCCCCTCTTCACGGAACGACAATTTCTGCCTTGCCCGAGCCCGTCTCGGACAAGAGGACAGGCTCGAGCCTAGCCTTCGCCAAAGGCCCCGGGAACCATGGAGACATGCACATTAAATGCGATGATTCAGATATCTACCCCATGTGACGCTGTAGTCGGACAGGGAGCGATGGGACCCTGGTCCCATCTATTTTCACCAACAACGATGACGCACGCCCGAGAATAACAACCACTGCTCCCCCACATCGACTATTGTACTTGAACAACTCCGAATGGGATGTGCACGTGTTTGGGCACGACCTCACCCTTGGGAAGGAACTCTGCCTCGTCCGAAGACGGTCTTAGCCTTAGGAGAAGACTCTGTCTCGCCCGAGCTCGGCTTCGCCCAACTGCCCTGACAACAACTCCTCGCGAATCCCGAAGGAGGCCACTCTGACAACTGTATGTCTTGAGGCAGGCTCGGCCAAGGCCTCGGGAGGAACCTCCGTCTCGCCCGAGCCTGGCCTCGGTTTATATAACATTGACGAAAGGACGCCACTAACTCCTCCACGAAGACTGCTGACAACGAGATGGCTATAGAAAAGGACCGACGTCAAGTCTACTTTACGCCATAAGGGGTGAATTCCATGTGCTTTTCGCCATACTCATCATTGTTTCAATAACTACGACTTGGACAACACATCCACGAGACAGTCTCGGGTACGTGTCTAAGCCCCTGGCCTAGACCTCGACTCTCTACTCAGTCAAGATGCGAGGTACAGGGGCCAGATGTCCTCCCCCTAGTCCAAGTCAACCGTTAGTACAAATGCCATTTCATCAGCCATGTTGGTTACAGGGGCTCGGGCTCGCCTCCTCTCCTCATCATGAGAAACCGTGGCGCACCTGGGATCCCTCCTTGAGGCTATAAAAGGAGGATTCCAGGGCTTCTAAAGGGGAGGAGAACATTTCACCAGTTTTCATCCTCCACGACTGATATTGGCACTCACCTCAAACACCACCAGGGACTTAGGATCCTCTCTCTCTCCCATCCAGCTTGTACCCCTACTGCAAATACTTAGGTGTGAGATAATATAAGTCACATCCCCCTCTACTGGAAGTAGGGCCTTCTCTTGCCCGAACCAGGATAAAACTTGTGCCTTCTTACATCACCCATCTAGATCAGAGCACGCAACACTAATTCACTAGTTGGTAGGACCCTCGAGTCAAAACACCGACACTATATATCATATACATTTTATTGGTATAGCACACACCAACATGAGTTGTAATGGTTAGAGATGATTGCTTTGTTCCTAGAGACCCTAGCTCATAATCCCAGCGAGCACACCTTGTTTTACATTTCGCCGACAAAACTCTCGAGGCGTAGTGATTTTAGGGTGTCATTAACAAAAATCACCCTCCAACAAATCCTTAAATAAGGCTTGAAATCTACAAACTTCCTAAATATTTTTATTTGGTCATGAGACTTAGGGAGCCCTTTCACACTCTTAATATTTTTTTCGCGCGTTAATCACACCATGAAACCACTTATCTGCAATCGAGTTCGTGCCTGTATGCAATCGTTGCACTCTAAATTAATTGAGTTGTGGAAATGATGAATTTATCATTCTCGTTTAACAAGTCTCAAGATGACCAATCCAAGAATTAGAGGAAATTGATCCACTGCCATTCATACAGAAAGGAAACAGTAACTAAGAAATAACAATGGTTATTGAACTTTATTGTATAAATAAAACAAATTTAAAGTTGCAACTAATAATAGAAAAACTGAGGTAGCATAATTTAAAAATATTTAATAACTTAAACATCAAGAACTGTCGTAGGCTATTGTTTTGTTCATAATACGTACTAGATGAGTGTCCGTGCGTTGCAACGGGAACGTATAATAATACGATAACTTATGTACAAATGTGTGTTATATTGTTATGAGAAAATGTTTCGGAATCCATTGTGATCCTACCCATATATAAATTTTGTTATTTTAATCTAGCTATTTCACCATTACATTGCAACCATTAGTAACATATTGATTTCTATATATGATTTTAATAATGTCATTGAGTTATAATGACAACACAATTGGGTAAGTGTTATTTACAACTCAAATATCAGAAAAAGGGTACTAAGAAAGCACCGAAATAAGGTAATTAACTCTATCACAAGAACCAAGTGAACAATGAAATATCTCCATTCCAGCAAACAACATGATAGCCTAAAACTCGAAAAAAGATCAATACAATGTTGACCATATATCATGGCCATCACCATTGTCATCATTTATCAAGCATGGATAATATTGATCACATCGTGCACCTCCAGCATGCATTAAAAGCTCTGTTTCCACCCCTAACGATGAAGAGGTTAAAGCAGAGGCCCTTAACGGAGCAGACGTAGTGCGCGGCGACGGCGCGGGCATAACGGATTAGCTTGCCGCACCAGGCGAGGCGGAACTGCAGGAGCACGTGCGCAAGGTGCGTGACATCGGTGCAGGTCCAGAGCATGGTGACAGCAGAAGCGAGGCCAAAGTCCATGTAGAGGCAGGGCTTAAAAGACCACATGAGCCGATGAGAACATTATTTGTAAACACATGCTCAATATAAATGAGTCATAATATATTTTGAATTGGAAAAACAAATTTACCAGCAAACAGATAGAAGATTATTTGCAAAAGTAGGAATGGAAAGTATAGATATATAAACAACATATTAAAGGCTACTTTTACATTGTCACCTGACCCGACTAACCTCTTGTCTTATGTACATCACGGAAACAACAGCTATGTCACTTCAGCACAAAAAAATCAAGGGATGCGCATCAGTTCCTACGCATTCTCATCACCTGTTCCTATGCTTTAAGGTTGGCTCGTGTCTTGATTGGCTTTAGCTTAACCCCCATGCTCTTAGGAGAGAGGAGCTCTGGTGATATCCCACCCAACCCTAACCCAGTTTACTTTTGCATTCCTACTTTTACATTGTCACCTGCCTCTACATGGACTTCGACCTCGCTTCCGTTGTCACCACACTTTGGACCTGCACCGATGTCACACACCTCACGCACGTGCTCCTGCAGTTCCGCCTCGCCTGGTGCGGCAAGCTAATTTGTTATGCCCGCGCCGTCGCCGCGCACTACGTCTGCTCCGTCAAGGGCCTCTGCTTTGACCTCTTCATCATTAGGGGTGGAAATAGAGCTTTCAATGCATGCTGGAGATGCACGATGTGATCAGTATTATCCATGCTTGATAAACGATGACAATGGCGACGACCATTATATATGGTCAACAATGTATTGATCTTTTTCCGAGTTTTAGGCTATCATGTTGTTTACTGCAACTGTTTTAAAGGCTACAAATCAATGGAATCGACCACCCACCCAACCCTGACCCGACTAACCTCTTGTCTTATGTACATCACGGAAACAACAGCTATGTCACTTCAGCACAAAAAAATCAAGGGATGCGCATCAGTTCCTACGCATTCTCATCACCTGATCCTATGCTTTAAGGTTGGCTCGTGTCTTGATTGGCTTTAGCTTAACCCCCATGCTCTCAGGAGAGAGGAGCTCTGGTGATATACAAAACGGATTCAGAGGGCTACGAGGGCTACAGTTTATCTGGCTTGGCCTGTACAGTCCATATCCCATGAGAAAGTACTCCATTGGTATCAGCATTGCGTGTGGTTGCTCCTCTGTCACAACCGAGCCACAAGCTTGTACATGTAGAGACACCAAACTTGGTATGTAAAAAACCCTAAAATCAACGTAAAATAAAATCTGCGTACAAATTGGTACCTCCACAAGAGCGCTATATCGCCTATCAAGCTTTGCAGTCATGTGCACAACTTCAGCATGGAACTAGGAATTCTCACCAACAAAAATTAGTGTCCTGCATTGTAGCTGCTTCAGGTTCTCTGTCAAGTCTTTTCTCCTATATAAAGCATCGCAAAATATTATTATCTGGTTTCACTCATCCACTGACTCAGGCACCGTATGACCATAGGAGTTGAACATATAAGCTTTAGAGATAAAAAGGACATACTCGTTGATAGTTTGGATAAATCGCCACACATTAATGCACTGCCGTTGATCTAGAAACTTAATTGAATAAAAGGAGGGTTAAAGATCATAAACAAATACACCATAACTGATAAGGGATGAGATGTCTTAGCGCATACGCTTCTGCAAGCCTACACAATATCTTATTCAGGTTCAGCTGAGCCTCCACGTACTCCCTATGGATCATAAAGTTCAAACACAAGTTTTAAGCAGCTACACAAATATCACATCGCATGCCATAACCTAAGCCATATTTAGTTACCTTTCCAAAGTAGCGTTGCAACAAAATATCCTTCACGACATTACACATGCCATAATAATACAATAAATTTGACATTGCCTAAGAAATAAAAATGTCAGTATAGATTCATTATTCTGAAGGAAGGTTCTTTGAAACTAAATATTGAATAGCTACCTTATTATAAAACCACTCAGACCATGCCTAACTTGCTTATTCAATGCATTCAGAAGCAACTGCATTGAAAATATTTTGGGTAAGTTCAAAGCTTGAACTGAAATAGAGAGAGGAGCGCGTAACCTAGTGTCAAATACCTCCCTCAATAAAGATATGCTTGTCAGTAGGTGACAACTCAAGATCAGCAGGCATAATGTCACTCAGTAGATTGTGTGTATATGGATCATCATCTATCACCTACGTGCTCTCCGCCCGCGGAACTTCAGGCGAGCTCGTGCTCTTTGTGTGCCGACCTGAAATGGTGCTTGATTACAGCGGAATTCAACCACTTCTATTCAACTCTCTGAGGTACTGATATGGTTAATTCATGCCATCTGATTGGGGTTGGTGTTTAACAACAATCTGACTCTGTATCTGTTGTTTTTCCTCCCATCTCCCCAACCTGAAGTTCTTTGATGAAATGGATGAAGATGGAAGTGAGTACAACAAATTTAGCAGTTCTTAATTTTCCATGCTTATTGCTTGGCTTTAACATTATGATAATTATTAACGTTGCGCATACGGTGCTAGATTTGAGACATAGTAATGACCTAAGCCTTGGAAACAAGAGGGGTAACAATGTTGGGAGACTTGCAAGCCATTCAACGGTTGCAAGGCAAGATCCACCTCGATCTTATCGTGGAGTTGTCGAAAAAGTTCAACCTAGGAGGCTAGAACTGGCAAGGCAAGAGCCACCAATGAGGTAAGCAAACCCACAAACCCTCCAAAGTTCAAGTTTGCAAGCCAAACCTCATGGTGCGCTCAACAAGCAGTCTAATAATCCCTCAAGTTATGAATCTGGACCGGGGAGACTAGTAAAGGCAGCTCAGTAGAGACCATTTGGTGACATGAAACCTAAACAAACTCGAGAGCATGTTGCTGTCGAAAGAAAACCTATGGCAAGCCAGACAGATGTAAGTACACGCAACTCATGCACATGTTTTTAACCATGGTTAAGACCTCATGACTCACATTATCTGTTCTCCTTGCTGTAGAAATCAAGGCCCGACGCTCGACCTTCGGCAGGAGCCAAGCTAGAGTTAGCAATGCTAAAGGTTTACGATGATGGTCTGGATAACAACAGGAAGCTGGAAGCAGCGAAGCGGAGGCTCCAGGAGCGGTAACAGGAAGTAGAGAATGGTTCGTGGTATCTGTTTTAACACTCACAAGAGGGGGAGCGGGGAGGGGGACCAACCACGGAGGCGAAGACGGCGGCGATGGCGAAGATCGAGCTGGCGAACCCCTCCTGCAGGCCGACGGCGACGGCGAACGCTGTGACGGTGGCCGAGTGCGAGGACGACATCCCGCCGGAGCCCACCAGCTGCTTCGCGTCCCACCGGTTCTCCTTATACCCGCACATCGGTCGCGCACGCGGAGGAGGGGTGGGCAAATGCAGACCCCATCAGGGAGGGAGCTCAGATCCGGGCACCGCGTGGAGATAGAGAGGGGGAGAGGGCGTACCCGGTGGTGAGGACCTTGATGGACTGCACGATGGCGAAGGCGAGCACCGCGGCGACGAGCGGGCAGTTAAAGAACACGGCCAGGTAGGAGAACGAGGGCGCGGCCGGCGGCGGGGTGGCGGCGCCGGACATGATGGATTCCGCCATGGCTCACGATCGGACATGCCCTGGCACGCGTACAACACGTTCTGCACAAGCGCGACCTCCGACACCTCCGTCTCGTCGATCACTAGCGATGGTTGGAGAGGATTCGGTGCACGAACCGCAGCGCACCGCTCGTGTCGCGCCCCTTCCTATAATATTCACATGGCAGGCGACCGGGGTTGGGGGGGGGGCACAGGGAGGCGGGCACGGGGATCGCGGCGGGCGCAGGGAGGCGGGGGCGGTCTACATTAGTCTCTTAATAGTTAGTAGAGATTTAGCATCTTGCTAACCTAAAGTCTAGAGAGTTATTTTTAGAAACCTATATAACCTAGCCATCTTCACAACAAATTGTTTGTTTTTTCTATAATGGGGTCACCCTATCTGAATCACCGCCATCCTCAAAAGGCGTTCATATCGTCATTAGGTAAAAATAAGGTAACATGATGCACTAAAGATATAGTTAGTGATTAAAATTAGTTAAAGATATTCAAAAACCTTAACTAATAGTTTAACTATTAGATATTTTTACTAAATTAGTTAATAATTAACTCGCTATTTGTAAGCTAGATATGAGTGTTTGTTTGAGATTATAATCTATCTAAATTATATATTGTTTGAGATTATAATCAGTCTAAATTATATAATCTAACAATAATCTATCTAAATATCGTATCTAAATTATATAGTCTCAAATAAACACCCATAATTTCATTTGTAATTTTTAGTTAACTAACTATTACTATTCAAACACGTCCTAATTAATAAAAACGTACTATTTTGCTACAAACAAAGAAAAAAAACGATAGAAACAAACAAATCGCGCGATAAGCTACTGTATGATTTATCTCTTGGCGCTCGTCATCTCGCCCCGCTCCACGCCCCCATCGAAACACAGCCAAAAAGCCACCCCGTGCAAAACACACACAGAGCTCCCAGTCCCAACCCGGTCACCCTCCCTCTCCTGCTCCTCGCATCGCCGGTGTCCTCGACGGCTCGCGCCGTCGCGCTCTCGCAAAACCCTAGCTCTGCTTCCCTCCGCCGTCTCGCCCGTTCGATTGAATCGCGCCGCAGAAGCTGCTGCCTCTCATCTCTCTCCCCGCCCTCCTCCGGAAACCCTAGCCCACTCCCCCGCTCGCTCTTTCGGATCCCGCGAGGCCGCGATGGCGGAGAGGAAGCTGGATCGACCCTCGGCGCTCGGCAAAGGTGAGACGCCCAACCTAGGCGCCCTGGCCCGCGGGAGATCCGATCTGCCTCCGACGCCTCCGCCCTTGATTGGCCTCGGGGCAGATCTGTGGTTGATTGGTGGGTGTCCCCGATTTGACGTCTGGTTGTTGCGTCGCACAGGTGGGCTGTCGCTTGGGATCGAGGAGGACAGGGTTGCCGCCGCCATGGGGTTCGTCGACCACTCGAAAGGTGTGGATTTCTTCACCCGAAATCACTTGACTTTTATTCCTTCCTGGTTCATCTCGAACTGCCTGCTTAGCAGTTGATGAATTTCTATAACGGACGCCATTGCCTACGGTTCGGTCGGGTATCCCAGTTCGCGCTGCGTGGGTGCATGTGTTCCTGTGCGGTTGCTCTCCTCGTTCTCTGTCTGCGTGCGTAGGAGCCCGAGCTTGTGCGTCAGTAGTGGATCGGCCATGTTTTGCTGAGCGTTGACCCTGTGCTATGCAGATCAGCACCACCTGGATAACAGCATTCCCCTCTCTCCCCAGTGGCTCTACGCCAAACCTGCTGATGGAAAGGTTTGTGATCACTGCACTTCCCTCAGTGATTGTTTCATACCATAATGTTGATTGACTGCTGGTAGAATTGATCTTTAACGATGCTGGATGGTCATATGCAGATCTCGCTGCCTCATGGGTCCTCCCTTGAACTTGCTGAAAAGGAAGTGAGGATGTTGGAAGGAACTGTTGACAGGAAAGAACGAAGGAGGAATGCATTTGATGCTGACAGTGGTCTTCGTTGGCTTGAAGAGGAGAGGGAGACAAGCCTGCTTGGGAGAAGGGAGCGCAAGAAGGATGTGGACCGGGATGTGGATAATCGCAAGATTGATCGCCGATCTGACAATGTTTCTGCAAGGGATAGCACTGATCCGCGTGCAGCTCCTGCATCTGAAAGGTGGAATGATGGTTCCACCCGTGGCCTGGGGAACGAGGGTCGCCGGGATGGAAAATGGTCATCAAGATGGGGTCCGGATGACAAGGAGAAGGACTCTAGGTCAGACAAGAAGGTTGATGCAGAGAAGGATGAAACCCATGCTGATAAACAGACATTCACAGGAAGGCTGCTGTCTGAGTCTGATTCCCGTGATAAATGGAGGCCTCGTCACCGGCAGGAAAGTCATTCTGTCGGAACAGCAACGCACCGTGCTGCTCCAGGCTTTGGATCCGAGAAAGGACGTGTTAAGGACTCAACAAATGTTGGTTTTGCCGCTGGAAGAGGAAGGGGAAACCCGAACTCAGTTGCATCCTTCAACCGGCCATCGTCTGCAGGATCAATTGGTGCTCCAGCTGTGCATGGGAAATTTGCAAAAACTGCTGTTAGTTTCTGCTACCCAAGAGGGAAGCTTCTTGATATATACAGGCAGAAAAATATGATGTCGTCGTTTGATGATGCCCACATGAAACTGGACGAAATTCCTTCTGTCACACTCTCTACTGCTGCAAAACCTCTAGCATTTGTTGCACCAGATACTGTTGAAGAGGTAATACTTAGGTTATATTCTTCCTACTAGCTTTAACCTCTAATCTCTCTCTTTTTTTTCTGTTTATCTACCTTCTTAATTACTTGTTCAGGCTCTCCTGGAAGATATTAGAAAGGGTAAAGTCATTAGCAGTGAAGGAATCAATGGGATTGGAAACAAAAAGGAGAGGGCAAAAGAGCTCGAAGGTATATCTACACTGGGTGTTAGTTGTGCCGTTACTGTTTATCCATCGCTTCCTATTCATTAGGTAGAGTCTAAATGTTATAATTGTTTCAGAACCTGCTTCTGGCATTGATGATGACAAGGGCAAAGCCAGTTTTGCAATTGCTGGGTTGGGTCAAGAAGGGTCGTCAGGTTTAATCTCAGTGAATGATGCCTCCTATGTTGAAGGGACACTTCCTATTGGTGTCAGTACATCTCTGCAGAAGAAAAGTCTGGAGGAAAATGCCATCAGCAATCAACATGGGATTACTGACACCCAGGAAGGTTTGAAAACTGCTGAAATCAAGGAAAATGCTGATCATGCTCTTGGCACTAAGTTACCTGATGATTCGAACACTCTGTTTGAGGTACCATCCTTTGAGCATCTTCAAGAACCCACTAGGCCATACCAAAGCAACAACATGGATATAAAAGTGGGTGGCCATGCTAATTATCCAGAAGAGTTGACATTATATTATCTGGATCCCCAAGGAGGTGTGCAGGGTCCATTTCTGGGTGCTGACATAATCTCTTGGTATGAAGATGGATACTTCGGTTTGGAGTTACCAGTACGTCTGTCTCAGTTTCCAGATGATGTTCCTTTCCGTCCACTTGTCGAAGTCATGCCCCACCTTGCGCAAAAGACGCAATCGCGTATACCTCTGCCTTGTGATGGAAATTTTGAATCTCTGGAATCATCTCAAAGTAAATTTGAATCCAGTGTCCCTTCTACTTCCTCTGGGAGGACTGATCAATTTTCTATTTGGGATTCGGAAAGCAATGCTGTTGATCCTAAAAGAGGTGATCATGAAGCATTAATACCTTCTCGTAGTGGTTGGCTGTCTTCACCGGAAACAGGAAAGGATATATCAAATACTAGTAATCGCCAGCAGCACATTCCTGAATCAGTGAATCAGGATGCTGAAGGTTAGTTTTTTAAATTTTAAACTCATCTGCTCTATTTATGGCTTTGCTGAGGTAATGTACAATTTTTTTTCATGTTTAATGTACACTTTTTTTCATGTTTATGACAGAAGTGTTGTACACTGGGAGGCCTAACAGCAGCATGGGTCAATCCCTACGAGACCTTGAGAATGACCGTGCAGATTTCCAATTGACACCACATGACCCTCATTCTGTGGCTGGAGAAGCTAATTTGCTGCAACATAATGTCCCAAGGGACAGTGATCTGAGTCCTCTTGGCTTACTTTGGTCTGAGCTGGAAGGACGTCCAAAACAACCTCTCTCATCTAATGTACTTGGTGTAAATGAACGTAGAAATCCCAAGCCTACAACACCCAAGGACATTCCACCTGTAAACATGAGACAAGGGCCACTTAGCAGAATGAATGAAGTTTCTAGTGTGCGTGATGAGTGGCCTGCAAACATTGGTCGGCTGGACAACATGAATGATGCAAACATTTCTGGCAGAATCCATCAGGTTGAAGCGGAGCATCATTTGAATTTTGATGGGCACCTGCTGCTTCAACAGATCCGACGGGAGCAACAGCAACAGCGGCAGGAGCAATTGATGGCCCATAATAATTTAGAGTTTTCTGGTGCATTTCCCGGGCAGCTGTTTGATCCTTTGAACCAACACCGACAGCCTATGAATCAACAGATTCCTGATGTGGAGCATCTTTTGAGAGTCCAGTTTGAACTTGAGCAACAACAGCAACGCCAACTCCAACAAGAGCAGCACCAACGGCAGCTACAGCAGCAACGGCAAGCCCAGCTTTTGCAACGTCAGCAACAGCAGCAGCAGCAGCAACAACAACAGATGATCCTTGAGCAATTGTTGCAGCAACAGCTGCAGGGTTCAAATTTTGGCCCAACAAATATGGTTGATCAAGTCCTACTTCGTGAACATGTATTAAATGAACTGCACCAGCAGCCTCACCATTTGCAAAGGCAGCATGATGCAGCTATTGAACAGCTCATTCAAGCAAAATTTGGTCATGGGCTTCATAGGGAGCACCATAATGATATGTTGGATGTTCTCTCGCGTTCAAATCAGAGACAGATGCTTCCTTTAGAGCAGCAACTTCTTTTAGGCCTTCAACACGAGCAGCAACTTAAGTCTCAACAATTGGCAAATGCTCTGCGGCAACATTCAGGCCAGGAAGAAGAAAGGCACTTAAGTGGGGTCTGGCCAATGGATGCTGCTGCCCAGTTTATCCGCTCAGGAACCAGTCCAAATCAGATACACAGTCGTTTCGATCTCCTGGAAAACCTTCAGAGATCGTCATCGTTTGATCATCATGAACATCTAGACCGCAACTTATCCTTACACGAACAGTTGCATATGGGAGGTCAAGGTATTCGCTCCCTAGAGCGGACTGGTTCTTTGCCTGGTGGTGGTCCTGGACCAAACCCAGATGTCATAAATGCCCTAACACGTCATCATGGACTTAGTCAGTTGGAAACACACGGTGATGTATACCCTTTAGGCCAAATGCCTATGCTTCCTTCAGGTGTTCATCCCCAGCAACTTAGGCATCAGGATCAGCTTCCTGGTTCTCACATAGGAAGGCTTGAAAGGCACTGGTCGGATGCCAATGGACAGTTACAAAACAGTCTAATGGAATCTGCACACATCAACCAGTTGCAGATTGAAGCGGAGAAGCAGAGGAGGAATGTGGAAATGAACCTTTCTGTTGACAATCCACATGCATGGGGAGCCCTTATGAATAAAGAGAGGAATGCAGAGCAAGATTTGACTGATATGATTCATAAAAAACTTGTCCTTCAATCACAGCAGTCCCGGGGTTTTCCTGATGTTTCTGTTTCGGCATCATTTCGACGTAAAGATCACTTTGTGCAACCTGTTGCGGAGAGCCCTCTGAGATCAGTGGACATGTCGTTTGAGGAGTCTCTTGCAGAAAGGTCACTTTATGCAAAATCAGGGCAGTTGGCACAAGAAGGATCATCTAATCTTGGTACTTTACCCAACAGTATTGAGAACACTGGAAAATTTAACCTTAGATCAGGATCTGGATCAATGCTTGAGCAGAAGCATTTTCTTGGAATTGATGATGTTCAAAGTGACTTTCTAGAGACCACAGGTGGTAGAACATCAGCTAATCAACTGGTTGGGAGTGTCAATGAATTAACAAGGGGTAAAAGGCAGGGTTCTAGTGCGAGTTTGGCTGGGGATGATACTAATTTGGCTGATGAAGGTGTTAGTAAATGGTATTCTTCTAAACTTGTAGATGTGTTGCTCCATTATTTGCTATCTTTCTCAAGGAAATTCACTGATCTCCCCATCCCACCAAATTACCGTTATAATATTTTTTTGCATGTTACTCAGTTTATTCTGATTATCTCACAATAGGACACTGTATAATTCTAACATGTTTTTGATCCTTAAAGACCTTCCGTTGCTCATAATCATATCTTAATGCGAAGTCTCGTTTCTGGACAAGAGTTGTGACTACATTATATTTGTTTTTAAGGCATATACATCTATATGGTTCTAACTCGCTTTTCTATAGTGTTCATTGTATTGTTTTACATGCATAAACTATTTTTCTTGAATGCCCACCTAGGTGAGCGCAAAGTTAGCTTCATATTTAGGGATGGCAATGGATGTCATTTATCCGCGTACCCGTGGATAAAAAACCCGTTGGGCACGGTTTTGGGTACGAGTTTGTACCCATGGATACGGATACGGGTAGCATTTGATATCCGTGGATATTTTTAAAACGGATACGAAAAATCAATATCCATACCCAAATACCCGAATATCCGTTAAAATATCTTGTACTCCCGTCCCAAATACGGGTAGCACTTGATATCCGTAGACAATTTTATATTTGCTGGACAAATATGATATCATGTTTGAATTTGCTGGACAAATTTTGTATGGCTTTATGTTTTTATACTATTTAAATTTGCTGGACAAATATGATATCATGTTTGAATTTGCTGGATTTAAATATTTTGTATGTGTAGTGGGCAAACGGATATATCCGTGGATATCCATTACCCGCGGGTAACGGATGTGGATACTGTTTGTTATCCATAGCAGGTAACGGGTACGGGTTCGGATATCGGATATAAGTCACGGATATGGATGTTCAGAGACACTATCCGCGGATATTTTACCCGTTGCCATCCCTATTCATATTGTATTTATAATATATAGATGTCCATGTGCAGGTCTGATTCTGGCATGTCCAAAGGAAGCTCTCACTCCTTACTAAAGCGCTCTACAAACCAACATACTACTACATCTCAATCTGTTCCCGCAGATCTGTCAGCAATCAGGCTGAAGAAAGCAGTACTTGCGTCCTCTGATGGTATGTTTTTGCAAACTGTGGTTAATGTTACTTTGAAGTTTTATGTAAAAGTCAGCTGAATTTGCTTCACTTAAAACAAAGCTGTCAATTGCTAAAGTAATACTGTCTAGATCACAAACCTGAAGTGTGAGTGGCTTATAGGTATGTCCTGTGTTAGTTTGAACGAGCACAATGTTAGTGCGCAACTTGTTGCACAATAACAGGCAACCTGAAGTATTTTTTTTGTTACTCCCTCTGCCTCTGGATAAATCAATTTCTAGAGTTGTGTGCAGTCAGACTTTGTTAAGTTTGACCATATTTATAGAAAATACAAAATAGCGTTAAGATTTAAGACATCAATTTAGTATCATTAGACTAGGTACAGTATAAACAATATTTTTAGAATGTGTTCTTTTGGTGTCATATCTGTAATTTTTTTTATAAATTTGGCCAAACATTGAAGAAGTTCGACTTATGGCAACTGTATGAACTGATTTATTCAGAAACGGAGGGAGTACCTTGCTATTTATCTACGAAATGCTATGTCTGCTTTACACCAATATGTTTAATTTTGATGATCTTACTGTACAGAGAATAAGATGGAATCAGGATTTGCCTCAGTAGCCCAGGGTATGGAAGGCTGCGTTCCTAGCAACAAAGAGACGGGGGCGTATGGCATGCCATCAGCCACCAACAATCCGGATGCCTCTGGTCAGTCCTTCAGCGAAGCGTTGAAGAGCTCGAGGAAGCCTCCGTTGCAGTACGATGCCTCCGAATCTGCAGACTGTGGCCCAGGTGGTAAGGGCGCAAAGAAGAAAACGAAGAAAGGAAAGCAGATTGACCCTTCTCTTCTTGGGTTCAAGGTCCACAGTAACCGGATCATGATGGGCGAGATTGTTCGAGATGATTAGAGTGTACATACGCGGTAGGAGGTGGCCTTAGAAGAATCAAGATTGGCTCCAAGCCAGCCCTACAGTAAACCCTAACCTCTGTACATGCCCAGCCCTGGTGCCCGCTCACCTCGGCAGAAATTTTGTGCCTGCTGCATCTTCTCTTAGCCTCTGTTAACTGTAGTATTGCCCGATTTCTCAGATTTAGAAATTAGGAGCCTTTCTTATCGGTGCCCCCAGGTTTACAGAAGTGTCATTTGTACAGAACAGCCATAGTTTTGTTGATCTGTGAAGATATCGTAGCACTGGAGCATGGAACGTTTGGTGTGCTGTTGTTTCACTCTGTTTTAATAGGGGTAAGGGTCACATTTAGGAGAGGCCTCCTGCTGCTTTGGTTGGCATCGGATATTGTTCAACTATCAGATGTAGAGTGTGTATGTCATCGCGATGTACACACGTAATAAACAAACTTAGGACGATCAGTATCAACTATATACAGGCAAAGAGAAAAAAATAGTATCAACTCTTGTTCTTTAGAGATTGGGTGCGCAGTGATCTCGACGTGTGGGCTTGTTTGGTTCAGTTTTTTTCGTTCAGTTTTTTTCTCGACGTGTGGGTCTGTTTGGTTCAGTTTTTTTCTGACCAGTTTTTCTGAGAATTTGGATGTGGTGAAAATCTGGCTGTGTAGAGAATCTAAATATCATTAGGATTACGTGCGTAGGAAGATGAAGGTGTCCATAGGACTTAGGATCTAGAAAGTGACAGATTCCTACTATTGCAACGACTCAACCGATTATATGTTTATATTGATTTTAAATGATTTTTTCCAAACAAATTTTATAGAAGCTAACTGAAAAGTTGAGCGTTTGGTAATCTGCAGCAGCTTTTGGTGGCCAGAAGCTCTAAAAAGCTGAAACAGGGGGCTTCAGATCGTACAACATGTACTTCAGCGCCGCGGTCCAAGTTTCATTCGTATTGAAACTTAGGACGATCGTGTGGCTCCCTACTTTGTCACCATCAATCCTGTGAAATGAAGTGTTCTTAACTAACAACAATGCAGGTAACATGGAGTACACAAGAAACTTTCCAATTTACTATTTCCTCCCCAGTTCAATTTTCAGTTTGGTCTCAATAACTGTGACATGAATCTCTACTACTTATTAAGACGGTAAAAGTAGTCTGCCACTCCTCTCTCACCGCAAAGCCCATTCCTATTTCTATTCCACCATACAGCCCACGTCTAGCTAAAATTCTCTACTACTTATTAAGGTGGTAAAAGTAGTCTGCCACTCCTCTCACCAAGCTCACTTGCTACCCTTACACAATGCGTAGTAGTAGATAAGTATCACCGAGATTCTTGAATTATATTTTTGGATAGAGGTAATATCATTTAAATAAGAGCTTTGCATGTAATTTCTTTTGTTTGAATAATGTATTATACTTAAATTCTCTATTTTGCATGTGTGACATTTTTTCTTCGTAATATTTTTTATGGATCAGACTTATGAGTCATTTTCATAAACCAACACCAAACATGAATCCATGTTTCTTACTTGAAACCCCGAACAAACACCATGAGCAGGAGGCACTCGCGTTGGCGTCGCTCATCGATGACGAGAAGAAGCTTGGCGACTCTTAGTTCGACCTCTAGAAGCAGTCTTACGTGGTCGCATGCGACGCTGTGTACGTGAAAGCACCTAGAGGGGGAGGGTGAATAGGTGATCCTGTAAAAATCAAATACTTGTAGCCACAAAACTTGGTTAAGTGTTAGTGTAATAGAACCAAGTGGCTAAGGACCGAGTTCTTGTGAAATACAATGGTCACAAGGAAAGACAACACACAAGACACGGTGATTTATCCCGTGGTCCGGCCAAGTGTAATACTTGCCTACTCCACGTTGTGGCATCCCAATGGACGAGGGTTGCACTCAACCCCTTTCAAGTGATCCAATGATCAACTTGAATACCCCGGTATTTTCCTTTCTTATACTTTCTCCCGTCCGCGAGGAATCTCCACAACTTGGAGCTTCTCGCCCTTACACTTGATGATCACAAAGAAGCACGGAAGTAAGGGAGGGAAGAACAACACACACAAGACTTAAAGCACGAGCACAATCACGCACACAAGTCACAACTTGAGCTCACAATACAATGCGAGGAGTTCTCTACTCAAATAGAGCTCAAGTCACTATCACAAAAAATCAAATGCGCGAGAATGGAGTCTTGGTGCTTAGAGATGATCAAAAAATGCTTAGATCCCTGCTCCATGCGCCTAGGGGTCCCTTTTATAGCCACAAGGCAGCCAGGAGCCGTTGGAGGCAATCAGGGAAGACAGTTCTTGCCTTCTGTTGGGTGACGCACCAGACAGTCCGGTGCACCACCGGACAGGCACTGTTCATAGTCCGATGCAGATCGCCTTCCTAAAATGGCACGGCCGACCGTTGCAGAATTGTAGCCGTTGGCGCACCGTACACTGTCCGGTGCACACCGGACAGTCCGGTGCCTCCTACCGACCGTTGGAGCGGGCCACGCGTCGCCCGCGGATTTGGCGGTCGACCGTTGCGCTGGCGGCCGTTGGCTCACCGGACAGTCCGGTGCACTACCGGACAGTCCGGTGAATTATAGCCGTACGCCGCCGACGAATTCCCGAGAGTGGCCAGTTCGCCAGAAGCCAGCCTGGCGCACCAGACACTGTCCGGTACACCACCGGACAGTCCGGTGTGCTAGACTGCGCTGAGTCTTGGCTGCTCCAGCCAAGTCTTTTCCTTTTTCTCTTTTCTCTGATTCTAGCACTTAGACAAATATATTAGTACACAAAACCAATGTACTAAGTCTAGAATCATACATTCTTGTTGATTTGCACTTCATCCATCATTTGGCACATAATTACTCACTCAATATGTGTTGGGCACTTAATCACCAAAAATATACTAGAAATGGCCCAAGGGCACATTTCTCTTTCAATCTCCCCCTTTTTGGTGATTTATGCCAACACATCAAAAAGCAACAAATAAAAGTGCAACATCAATGCAATTGAGAATAAAAATTGTCTTTTACAAGATTTGACATATTTGGATCGTTCTTTGCCACCACTTGGTTTGTTTTTGCAAATCAAATTCATTTTCCTATCTCTAAGTCAAACTCACTTATTTGGGCATAAAGAGAGATAATCCAAGAGAGAAAATGATCAAGATCCAAAAACTCCCCCTTTTTCCCATAATCATAAATTCTCCCCATAAGAGACCAAATTTTGACAATAAGAGTATTTTGACAAATCAAAAGTTCTAACTCTACTATTTTCAAAGTTCTCAAGTGGTAGCTGATCCATTTGCTTTGGCCTTAATTTCTCCCCCTTTGGCATTAAGCACCAAAACGGGATCATTATTGGCCCTTAAACCCCATTGCCTCACCAAAATCGTCAATTAAGAGTAAAGGGCAATAAGAGCATGGAGATGAACTTGGAGTAAATTACCCTCTCATCGGAGTGCAGTGGAAGTCTTGCATGGTCCAAGTTCACCTTTCCCTTTCAATCCACCTTTGAGACTAAATTAAGTAAACTCAAGCACACAGTTAGTCTCAAAGGGTCAAGTTGTAGCATTTCTCCCCCTAAATATGTGCATCATTCACACATGGACTTGTGAGGTCCGGGGATCTCTTGCACAACTTGAGCACCATAAATAAGCAATAATATGCATAAAGGAACATGATCAAGGACATAAAACACATGTATGCTATAGATCAATCCAAGTTACGTGAATCTAAGGCATTTAGCTCACTACGCAGCCTGCAAAAGGTCTTCTCATCTAAAGGCTTGGTAAAGATATCGGCTAGCTGGTTCTCGGTGCTAACATAAAACACTTCGATATCTCCCTTTTGCTGGTGGTCTCTCAAAAAGTGATGCCGGATGTCTATGTGTTTTGTGCGGCTGTGTTCAACAGGATTGTCCGCCATGCGGATTGCACTCTCATTATCACATAGGAGTGGGACTTTGCTCAGATTGTAGCCAAAGTCCCGGAGGGTTTGCCTCATCCAAAGTAGTTGCGCGCAACACTGTCCTGCAGCAACATACTCAGCCTCAGTGGTGGATAGGGCAATGGAAGTTTGTTTCTTTGAACTCCAAGACACCAGGGACCTTCCTAGGAATTGGCACGTCCCTGATGTACTCTTCCTATCAATTTTGCACCCGGCATAATCGGAGTCTGAATATCCAATTAAGTCAAAGGTAGACCCCTTTGGATACCAGATCCCGAAGCAAGGCGTAGCAACTAAATATCTAAGAATTCGCTTAACGGCCACAAGGTGACACTCCCTTGGGTCGGATTGAAATCTAGCACACATGTATACGCTAAGCATAATATCCGGTCTACTAGCACATAAATAAAGTAAAGACCCTATCATAGGCCGGTATGCCTTTTGATCAACGGACTTACCTCCTTTGTTGAGGTCGACATGTCCGTCGGTTCCCATTGGAGTCTTTGCGGGCTTGGCGTCCTTCATCCCTAACCGCTTGAGCAAGTCTTGCGTGTACTTCATTTGTGAAATGAAGGTGCCGTCCTTGAGTTGCTTCACTTGGAACCCAAGGAAGTAGTTTAACTCGCCCATCATAGACATCTCAAATTTCTGTGTCATCACCCTGCTAAACTCTTCACAAGACTTTTGGTTAGTAGAACCAAATATTATGTCATCGACATAAATTTGGCACACAAATAGGTCACCATCACAAGTCTTAGTGAAAAGAGTTGGATCGGCTTTCCCAACCTTGAAAGCATTAGCAATTAGAAAATCTCTAAGGCATTCATACCATGCTCTTGGGGCTTGCTTATGTCCATAGAGCGCCTTAGAGAGCTTACACACGTGGTCGGGGTACCGTTCATCCTCAAAGCTAGGGGGTTGCTCCACGTACACCTCCTCCTTGATTGTCCCGTTGAGGAAAGCGCTCTTCACATCCATTTGGAACAACCTGAAAGAGTGGTGAGCGGCATAGGCTAATAGAATGCGAATAGACTCTAGCCTAGCCACAGGAGCAAAAGTCTCCTCGAAATCCAAACCTGCGACTTGGGCATAACCTTTTGCCACAAGTCGAGCCTTGTTTCGTGTCACCACCCCGTGCTCGTCTTGCTTGTTGCAGAACACCCACTTGGTTCCCACAATGTTTTGCTTGGGACGTGGCACCAGTGTCCAAACTTCATTTTGCTTGAAGTTGTTGAGCTCTTCCTGCATGGCCAACACCCAGTCCGGATCTAGCAAGGCCTCTTCTACCCTGAAAGGCTCAATAGAAGAGACAAACGAGTAATGCTCACAAAAATTAGCTAGATGTGAGCGAGTAGTTACTCCCTTGCTTATATCACCAAAAATCTGGTCGATGGGATGATTCATTTGAATCATCGCTCAAACTTGAGTTGGAGGGGCCCGTGGTGCTTCTTCCTCCACAACTTGTTCTTCTTGTGCTCCCCCTTGATCACACACCTCCTCTTAAGGAACCTGTTCTTCATCTTGAGTCGGGGGATGCACCATCGTTGAGGAAGAAGGTTGATCTTGCTCTTGGTGTTCCTGTGGTCGCACATCTCCAATCGCCATGGTGCGAATTACGTCCGTTGGAACATCATCTGCATCTACATCATCAAGATCAACTTGCTCTCTTGGAGAGCCATTAGTTTCATCAAATA
The DNA here is from genome assembly GCA_029449295.1 of Zea luxurians. Classification (NCBI taxonomy): domain Eukaryota; kingdom Viridiplantae; phylum Streptophyta; class Magnoliopsida; order Poales; family Poaceae; genus Zea; species Zea luxurians. The sequence continues at coordinate 32,523,073 of JAOPSE010000016.1, read as the reverse complement.
CAACGTCGCTAGAGACTTCAACTAAACCCGATGATTTGTTGAAGACTCTATACGCCTTTGTATTTGAGTCATAACCTAGCAAAAACCCTTCTACAACTTTGGGAGCAAATTTGGAATTCCTACCTTTCTTCACTAGAATGTAACATTTACTCCCAAATACACGAAAATATGAAACGTTGAGTTTGTTACCGGTTAGAAGTTCGTACGACGTCTTCTTGAGGAGGCGATGAAGGTAGACCCAGTTTATGGCGTGGCAAGCTGTGTTCACAGCTTCCGACCAAAACCGCTCGGGCGTCTTGAATTCTCCAAGCATCATCCTCGCCATGTCTATGAGCGTCCTGTTCTTCCTCTCTACCACACCGTTTTGCTGTGGTGTGTAGGGAGCGGAGAACTCGTGCTTGATTTCTTCCTCCTCAAGGAACTCCTCCACTTGAAGGTTCTTGAACTCGGACCCGTTGTCGCTTCTAATCTTTTTCACTTTGAGTTCAAATTCGTTTTGAGCTCGCCTTAGAAAGCGCTTGAGGGTCCCTTGGGTTTCTGATTTATCCTGTAAAAAGAATACCCAAGTGAAGCGGGAAAAATCATCAACAATAACAAGACCATACTTACTTCCCCCTATGCTGAGGTAGGCGATGGGGTCGAAGAGGTCCATATGAAGTAGCTCCAGCGGTCTTGATGTGGTCATCACATTCTTGCTGTGATGAGAGCTTCCCACCTGTTTACCTGCTTGACATGTTGCACAAGGTCTATCTTTTTCGAAATACACATTTGTCAGTCCTAACACATGTTCTCCCTTTAGAAGTTTATGGAGGTTCTTCATCCCAACATGTGCTAGACGGCGATGCCACAGCCAGCCCATGCTAGTCTTAGCTATTAAGCATGTATCTAGATCGGCCTCCTCTATCGAAAAATCAACTAAGTAGAGTTTGCCATCTAGTACACCCTTAAATGCTAATGAACCATCACTCCTTCTAAAGACAGACACATCAATATTTGTAAATAAACAATTGTAGCACATGTGGCACAATTGACTAACAGACAACAGATTATAGCCTAGCGACTCTACTAGAAATACATTAGAGATAGAGTGCTCATTTGTGATGGCTATCTTGCCTAAGCCTTTGACCTTGCCTTGATTCCCATCTCCAAATATGATTGTATCTTGGGAATCCTTGTTCTTGACGTAGGAGGTGAACATCTTCTTCTCCCCCGTCATGTGGTTTGTGCATCCGCTGTCGATAATCTAGCTTGAGCCCCCGGATGCATAAACCTGCAAGGCAAATTAGGCTTGAGTTTTAGGTACCCAACTCTTGTTGGGTCCTTATAATAGTCTTTGGAACCCAAGGCAAATTAGGCTTGAGTTTTAGAAGTTCGTACGACGTCTTCTTGAGGAGGCGATGAAGGTAGACCCAGTTTATGGCGTGGCAAGCTGTGTTCACAGCTTCCGACCAAAACCGCTCGGGCGTCTTGAATTCTCCAAGCATCATCCTCGCCATGTCTATGAGCGTCCTGTTCTTCCTCTCTACCACACCGTTTTGCTGTGGTGTGTAGGGAGCGGAGAACTCGTGCTTGATTTCTTCCTCCTCAAGGAACTCCTCCACTTGAAGGTTCTTGAACTCGGACCCGTTGTCGCTTCTAATCTTTTTCACTTTGAGTTCAAATTCGTTTTGAGCTCGCCTTAGAAAGCGCTTGAGGGTCCCTTGGGTTTCTGATTTATCCTGTAAAAAGAATACCCAAGTGAAGCGGGAAAAATCATCAACAATAACAAGACCATACTTACTTCCCCCTATGCTGAGGTAGGCGATGGGGTCGAAGAGGTCCATATGAAGTAGCTCCAGCGGTCTTGATGTGGTCATCACATTCTTGCTGTGATGAGAGCTTCCCACCTGTTTACCTGCTTGACATGTTGCACAAGGTCTATCTTTTTCGAAATACACATTTGTCAGTCCTAACACATGTTCTCCCTTTAGAAGTTTATGGAGGTTCTTCATCCCAACATGTGCTAGACGGCGATGCCACAGCCAGCCCATGCTAGTCTTAGCTATTAAGCATGTATCTAGATCGGCCTCCTCTATCGAAAAATCAACTAAGTAGAGTTTGCCATCTAGTACACCCTTAAATGCTAATGAACCATCACTCCTTCTAAAGACAGACACATCAATATTTGTAAATAAACAATTGTAGCACATGTGGCACAATTGACTAACAGACAACAGATTATAGCCTAGCGACTCTACTAGAAATACATTAGAGATAGAGTGCTCATTTGTGATGGCTATCTTGCCTAAGCCTTTGACCTTGCCTTGATTCCCATCTCCAAATATGATTGTATCTTGGGAATCCTTGTTCTTGACGTAGGAGGTGAACATCTTCTTCTCCCCCGTCATGTGGTTTGTGCATCCGCTGTCGATAATCTAGCTTGAGCCCCCGGATGCATAAACCTGCAAGGCAAATTAGGCTTGAGTTTTAGGTACCCAACTCTTGTTGGGTCCTTATAATAGTCTTTGGAACCCAAATGCAAGTCTTGTCTCCCTTGCACTTGGCCCCCAACTTCCTAGCAATCACTTTCTTATTCTTACAACAAATTGCAAAAGAAGTATTGCAAGCATGGTAAATTGTAGAAGGTTCATTACATACTTTCCTAGGCACATGAACAACATTTTTCCTAGGCATATTTCTACCATGCACAAAAGAAGAACTTGAAGCAATCATAGCATGTGAATCATAAGCATAACTCCTATGAGCATTTCTAAAAAATTATCTATCACTATAGATGAAAGCATGATTCCTTTGAGCACTATTAGCCATAGGGGCCTTCCCTTTCTCCTTGGCGGAAATGGGAGCCCTTTGACTTGTTAAGTTCTTGGCTTCCTTTCGAAAGCCAAGCCCATCCTTGATGAGGGGTGTCTACCAACAGTGTAGGCATCCCTTGCAAATTTTAGTTTATCAAAATCCACCTTGCAAGTCTTAAGTTGAGCATTAAGACTTGCAACTTCATCATTTAATTTAGTAATGGATGCCAGATGTTCATTACAAGCATTAACAACAAAATCCTTGCACCTATTACAAATTACGACATGTTCCGCACATGAACTAGACTTATTAGCTACTTCTAACTTAGCATTTAACTCATCATTAACACTCTTCAAACTAGAAATAGACTCATGGCAAGCAGAAATTTCAGAAGATAAAATCTCATTCCTTTTAGTTTCTAATGCAAGAGATTTTTGTACACTAATAAACTTATCATGTTCTTCTTACAATATATCCTCTTGCTTTTCTAAGAGTCTATTCTTTTCATTTAAAGCATCAATCAATTCATTGATTTTTTCTACCTTGGCTCTATCTAAACCTTTAAATAAGCTAGAATAGTCTACTTCATCATCACTAGAATCTTCATCGCTAGAAGTAGTATATTTAGGAGTTTCTCGAATGCTTACCTTTTTCTCCTTTGCCATTAGGAAAGTATGGCGCTCGTTGGGGAAGAGAGAGGACTTGTTGAAGGCTGAGGCAGCGAGTCCTTCATCGTTGGAGTCGGACGAAGAGCAATCCGAATCCCACTCTTTGCCAAGATGCGCCTCACCCTTCGCCTTCTTGTAGGACTTCTTTTTCTCCCTCTTCCCGTTCTTTTCTTGTCCCTGGTCACTATCATTATCAGGACAGTTAACAATAAAGTGACCAGTCTTACCACACTTGAAGCAGGAGTGCTTTCCCTTTGTCTTGCTCTTGTTGAGATGCTCCTTGCGTCCTTTTAGCGCCGTCTTGAAGCGCTTGATAATGAGGGCCATTTCATCCTCGTTTAGCCCGACCGCTCAACTTGCGCCACCTTGCTAGGTAGCGCCTCCCTGCTCCTTGTTGCTTTGAGAGCAACGGTTTGAGGCTTGTAGATGGGCATTGGGCCATTCAATGCCTCATCAATGTATCTTGCTTCCTTGATCATCATACACCCGCTTACAAACTTTCCGAGTATTTCCTCGGGCGTCATCTTTGTGTACCTAGGATTCTCACGGATTGAGTTCACAAGATGAGGATCAAGAACAATGAAGGACCTGAGCATAAGTCGGACGACGTCGTTGTCCGTCCATCTCGTGCTTCCATAGCTCCTGATCTTGTTGACCAGGGTCTTGAGCCTGTTGTACGTTTGCGTTGGCTCCTCTCCCCTGATCATTGCGAACCTTCCCAGTTCACCTTCCACCAACTCCATCTTGGTGATCATGGTGGCGTCGTTCCCCTCATGAGAAATCTTAAGGGTGTCCCAAATTTGCTTGGCGCTATCCAAGCTGCTCACCTTGTTGTACTCGTCCCTGCACAAGGATGCTAGCAAAACAGTGGTAGCTTGTGCATTTTTATGGATTTGCTCATTAATGAAAATGGGGTTGTCAGTACTATCAAAAAGCATTCCGTTTTCAACAATCTCCTAAATACTTGGATGGAGAGAGAATAGGTGACTACACATTTTGTGACTCCAAAATGAATAGTCTTCTCCATCAAAGTGCAGAGGTTTCCCAAGTGGAATTGAAAGTAAATGAGCATTGGAGTTAAACGGAATACGAGAATAATCAAATGAAAAATTTGAGTTAACCGGTTTCTTTTTCTCGTCGTAGTCGTTGTCTCTTGGGGAAGAAGAAGACTCGTCGCTGTCGTAGTAGACGATCTTCTTGATGCGCCTCTTCTTCTTCCCGTCCTTCTTCTTATGACTCGAGCCAGAGTCAGTGGGCTTGTCGTCCCTTGGCTCGTTGAAGATGGACTCCTTCTCCTTATTGTTGACCACCATCCCCTTTCCCTTAGGATCCATCTCTTCGAGCGATTAGTCCCTTTCGTGAAGAGAACGGCTCCGATACCAATTGAAAGCACCTAGAGGGGGGGGGGGTGAATAGGTGATCCTGTAAAAATCAAATACTTGTAGCCACAAAACTTGGTTAGGTGTTAGTGTAATAGAACCAAGTGGCTAAGGATCGAGTTCTTGTGAAACACAATGGTCACAAGGAAAGACAACACACAAGACACGGTGATTTATCCCGTGGTTCGGCCAAGTGTAATACTTGCCTACTCCACATTGTGGCGTTCCAATGGACGAGGGTTGCACTCAACCCCTTTCAAGTGATCCAATGATCAACTTGAATACCACGATGTTTTTCTTTCTTATACTTTCTCCCGTCCGTGAGGAATCTCCATAACTTGGAGCCTCTCGCCCTTACACTTGATGATCACAAAGAAGCACAAAAGTAAGGGAGGGAAGAGCAACATACACAAGACTCAAAGCACGAGCACAATCACGCACACAAGCCACAACTTGAGCTCACAACACAATGCGAGGAGTTCTCTACTCAAATAGAGCTCAAGTCACTATCACAAAGAATCAAATGCGCGAGAATGGAGTCTTGGTGCTTAGAGATGATCAAAGAATGCTTAGATCCCTCCTCCATGCGCCTAGGGGTCCCTTTTATAGCCCCAAGGCAGCTAGGAGCCGTTGGAGGCAATCTGGGAAGGCAATTCTTGCCTTCTGTTGGGTGGCGCACCAGATAGTCCGGTGCACCACCGGACATGCATTGTTCATGGTCCGGTGCAGATCGCCTTCCTGAAATGGCACAGCCGACCGTTGCAGAATTGTAGCCATTGGCGCACCGAACACTGTCCGGTGCACACCGGACAGTCTGGTTTCTCCTGCCGACCGTTGGAGCGGGCCACGCGTCGCCCGCGGATTTGGCGGTCGACCATTGCGCTGGCGGCCGTTGGCTCACCGGACAGTCCGGTGCACTACCGGACAGTCCGGTGAATTATAGCCGTACGTCGCCGACGAATTCCCGAGAGTGGCCAATTCGCCAGAAGCCAGCCTGGCGCACCGGACACTGTCCGGTGCACCATCGGATAGTCCGGTGTGCCAGACTGCGCTGAGTCTTGGCTGCTCCAGCCAAGTATTTTCCTTTTTCTCTTTTCTCTGATTCTAGCACTTAGACAAATATATTAGTACACAAAAACCAATGTACTAAGTCTAGAATCATACCTTCTTGTTGATTTGCACTTCATCCATCATTTGGCACATAATTACTCACTCAATATGTGTTGGGCACTTAATCACCAAAAATATACTATAAATGGCCCAAGGGCACATTTCCCTTTCAGTACGACAAGCTCCCGTGAAGCCGCCGCTTGAACGCGGTCCAGAGCAGCTGCACCGCGCTGTCCATCGTTAAGCAGGGGGCCTCATGGTTGTCGCCAACGTTGACGACTCTCGGTTTGTTCTGGACACCGCATCCGACGACGACGCCATCACGCCGTCTAGCTCATCGTCCACCTAAAGCCCAACCTGCCACTTAAGTCGCTACTGACCAGACATGAATTCTTGTGCGCTAGGACGATGGACATTGCTGACGTTGTGTGAGTGTCCTCGAACATGATGTATGTAGTGGAGTAGCGCATCCGGTGGTGCAACGGCCAGGGGTACTACCTCGCTGATAAGCCCAGGGTGCACTTCGTTTGGGAGCCCAACCAAGAGTTATCGGTACTCTTCATGTCGCGCGCGTTTGACGACTACTATATCGAGGATTGTGGTGTCATCTTGGCGTCGGAGGTGACGCAGAGGAGGATTGACAACAGTGACTAGTTCGTCATCCTCGCCACCGTCAGGGTAGCTTTTGTGCCGGCCTGCCTTTAATTCTCTTCGCAAACACACACACACTTACCTTTTTGTTTAAGCAAGGGCGTATGGTGGTGCGTGTCTGATGACTAACGATGTACGAGGGAATTTCTTCAGACATGTGTGGAACGTGCTCTCCAATGATGAGACCATACAAATCATGGCATATATCGAAGTCTGCATGATACTGATGGTTGCAATGTAGTGGTGAAACAACTAGATTAAAATAACAAAATTTATGTATGGCTAGGATCACAATTGATTATGAAATATTTTCTCATAACAATATAACACATATTTTGTATATAAGTTATCGTAGTATACTGGTATTATATATTCCCGTTGCAACGTACGGGCATTCAGCTAGTAACACAATTAAGGACGTATAAACATAAGGATTATGAGAGCAATAGATTTGCAAAAAGTCTTGTGTGGAAGCTCCAGTAATTTTTCAGGTGGAACATTGTTCTCCTTATCCAAACTTATGGCGAACTCACCAACCTCTTGCAGGCAAGTCAGAAACCATGTTATGGCTTTGTCAAATCGGGTGCTCCGAAACAAATTCACGGGACCAAACCTGAACATCAACGACATGTCTTATTGACATCGTAAGCATGATTAATTTGCATTGCTTGATACAGTGCTAAGACAAAAAGGTTTTCAAACGAAATAGAATTATTATAAACATAAGTGAGGACTACTAAATTATAAACTCAGCTGGCAGGGAAAGACCACCCACGATATTATATGAAAAAGAATGTTAGGGTCCCCGTGCCTTTGTATTGTAACGAAGTGTCTTTGTGTAATAGGCTTAGACTCAACTACTCCATTATAAATATATCTCTCAATACTGGTTAGGGTTTTAATCCCACTAATATGATATCGAGCTAGATTTAGTCTCTTTTTGTGGGGGACGGATATCCCCAGGTCCACTCGGGGGTGAAAACTTCGCTTGGGGCCACATGACAGTCGCCCCTCTGTGACATCCCGCCGTGGGCCGGGCAAAGGGAAATAATGGAAGCGGGCCGACCCAGGAGCGCGATGGGCCCACACTCGGACTAGTCGCGGGTTGGGCGTAATCGTGTTGAGGCCATTCGTTTTTCTCGCGCTCGACATCCTCAAACACCGGAGATAGCTCGCATCGAAGGCGTCGGGTTTTACTCGGGATAGTGAAGGTAGTTTGCTATTAATTAGGAGATAATCTGGAAAAGTACGATCAACATGTATGCGGGGAGCACCCTACGGTCGTGTATATAAGGCTAAGGGGGTCCCCTCCATTTTCATCTGATTAGCATCTCACAGCTCGGTAGACACTACCTGTAACACCACTCACATACAAAGCCATCATAGGAAGTAGGGTATTACACTCCTCAAAGCGGCCCGAACCCGCTGAAAACCGCTTGTATCTCTCTCGTGCCCAAGCGCGAACCATCGAGTTACGATCCACGAAACTGTCCTACCCAAAAGCACCACGAGGGTACCCCGAGTGTGCGGTCGGACACAAAACACCGACACTTCCCCCACCCCACCCAACTGCCACTGTAGCCGTAGGCTACAATACCACCATTGGTGCCGCCTCTCCCCTCCCTCCACCCTATCTTCCACAGGTCGCGCCACCCATCGGTGCCGCTCCACCACTGGCCACCAGGTCCTCCCTCCTCTCTCCCAAGGCGGGGTCATTCTAGGCGAACATCGTCGGCTGCGTCTCCACTACCGTGCTGCCGCTCAGATTTTCTGTCCCGATGGCACCGACTGGTATCTCTATGTCACTGCCGATCATGTCCATCATGGACTCGCCTCCTCCGCTTACCACCGTCATGGGATCCGGTGACATGATCCCCATCGCCTCAGACCTCATTGTTGCGGTGGCTAGCGTTGTCACCCTCCCCTAGAGCAGCGCCACCATCCTCTCTGTGGCCCTCGGCACGTGTGCAACGACCTGCTCCCATTCATCGGTAGTGTCGTCCCGGCTACACCCACCTCCCTCTACACGACCACACTTTAGGAGACCGCACCTGCAACACATGTGCCTCTGCCCGACATTGCTGCCCGTCGTGTCGACCATCTAGCTCCACACTTTCACCACATGGGTATGATGAGTGGTGCTCCCCCTTCGCTAATGGATCTTATCCTCTTGCTCGCACGGGGAGGGGGGCTTATCATGCTCTCGACACTGATGTACAGTCACCCATCAGCGATCACCACCTCTTAGCGTCGTGCCCCCTACCGACGTCACCGCCAGTCAGAGTATGCAAGCGGTTGCTCGTTCTTGGGAGTTGGAGCGTGCGACTGTCGACGCACTCAAGCGCCATCTTGTTGCGACCATCCACTCAATTAGGGGTGTCCCAGGCGATGACTCCCACTTCGTGCACGACATCGACGACGATGACACCGTTCTCGCACCCGATTCGTTCATCATCGCCATCCTTCATGCTTAGGCGGTAGGGATCCCCAGCATACGAGCCCTCGCCTCCATCGTTCTCGCCCTGGACTCAGCCCAGTACACTTGTTGGCGTGACCAGGTCCTGTTGACTCTCCATTGCTACGCCCTCGAAGACCACGTCCTCACCGACATAGCCATGCCGCTCGCCAGGCCTGGGTTGCTATCGAGGCTTAGTTTCTCGGCAAGCGCTAGGCCTGGATTCTCCATCTGGACACTGCCTTCCTCCAGCTTGTCCAGGGGACCTCTCCGTCACCGAGTACTACCGGCGGATGAATACTATGGTGGACACCCTCTGTGACCTTAGCTCCCTAGTCATGGATGAGACACTCATTTTCAACCTCCTGCGTGGGCTCAGTCCTCGCTACACACACCTACGCGCCATTCTCATGTGGATCACCCCATTCCCATCCTTCGCTCGGGTTCATGATGATCTCCGCTCGAGGAGTTCACGACTGAGAGTCGCCTAGAGGGGGGGTGAATAGGCGTAATCTAAAATTTATAACTTAAAATACAAACTACAAGCCGGTGTTAGCGTTAGAATTAAAACCGAGTCCGAAAGAGAGGGTGAAAACAAATCAACCAAGAAATAAAGCGGATGACATGGTGATTTGTTTTACCGAGGTTCGGTTCTTGAGAACCTAGTCCCCGTTGAGGTGGTCACAAAGATCGGGTCTCTTTCAACCCTTTCCCTCTCTCAAATGATCACATAGACCGAGTGAGCTTTCTCCTTAATCAAACGAGTCACTTAGACCCCACAAGGACCACCACACACTTGGTGTCTCTTACTTTGATTACAGGTCACTTAGAGAACAAGAATGAGGAAGAAGAAAGCGATCCAAGAACAAGAGCTCAAAGAACACGAGCAAAACACTCTCTCTAGTCACTAGGTGTTTAGAGTGAATTTGGGACTTGGCGAGGCTTTGATTCTTTTGAATTGCGTCTAGAATTGAATGCACTAGCTCTTGTATTGAATGTGGAATGCAGGAAACTTGGATGATTGGAGTGGTGGTGGTTGGGGGGTATTTATAGCCCTCAACCACCACATAGCCGTTGGGAGGCTGTCTGTCAAAGGGCGCATCGGACAGTCCGGTGCGCCAGCCATATCACCCAACCGTTAGGGTTCGAACGCTGTCGACCGTTGGAGCGCTGACTTCTGGTGGCACCGGACAGTCCGGTGCCACACTGGACAGGCACTGTTCACTGTCCGGTGCGCCTCTGACTACTGCTCTGACTTCTGCCGTGAACTGTAGCGCTGTCAGGGCACTGTGCAGTCGACCGTTGCGTCGAAGAGCCGTTGCTCCGCTGGTGCACCGGACAGTCCGGTGACACACTGGACAGTCCGGTGAATTATAGCGGAGCGATGCAGAAGAAACCCGAGACTTGCGAGTTCGTTCGTGTACGGTCCTGGTGCACCGGACACTGTCCTGTGGCCCACCGGACAGTCCAGTGCGCCAGACCAGGGCACTCTCAAGGTTCTTGCTCCTTTGAATTTGAACCCTATCTTTGATTCTTTTATTGGTTTATGTTGAACCTTTATGCACCTGTAGAACATATAATCTAGAGCAAACTAGTTAGTCCATTATTTGTGTTGGGCAATCTACCACCAAAATTAATTATGGAAAAAGTTTGACCCTATTTCCCTTTCAATCTCCCCCTTTTTGGTGATTGATGCCAACACAAACCAAAGCAAATCTATAAAGTGCAGAAATGAACTAGTTTGCATAATGTAAGTGCATAGGTTACTTGGAGTTAAACCAATTTTATGATTTTAATAGATATGCATGGTTGCTTTCTTTTATTTTAATATTTTGGACCACGTTTGCACCACTTGTTTTGTTTTTGCAAGTTCTTTTGTAAATCTTTTCAAAGTCTTTTGCAAATAGTCAAAGACATATGAATAAGATTGTAAGAAGTATTTTCAAGATTTGAAATTTTCTCCCTCTGTTTCAAATGCTTTTCCTTTGACTAAACAAAACTCCCCCTGAGTAAAATTCTCCTCTTAATGTTCAAGAGGGTTTTACCAATTTTTGTAAATACCATTTGAACATGATCAAATACATTTATATACCGATTTGAAAAATTCTTGAAAATTTAGAAATTGGTGGTGGTGCGGTCCTTTTGCTTTGGGCTAAATACTTTCTCTCCCTTTGGCATTAATCGTCAAAAAACGGAGACTTGTGAGAGCCCTTTTTATATTTTCCCCCCCTTTGGTAAACAATATATGAATGAAAGATTATACCAGAGCGTTGTGGAATACCGACAAGAGTAAGTAATACCGATGAAGTTGAGTGGAAGCGTTGTCTTTGTCGAATACTCCATTTCCCTTTCAATCTAAGACTAATACAAGAAATACTCATGGAAGCACATTAGTCTTAGCCTTGGCACAAGAAGAATAAGAAGTAGGAATATGTACCAAATGAAAGAGATATGATCAAAGGTATGTAAATGAGCTATGTGTGCAATATTTCAATCAAATTCCAAAAATCAAGTATATTTAGCTCATTCCTAAGTTTGCTAAAGGTTTTCTCATCTAAAGGCTTGGTAAAGATATCGGCTAATTGATCTTTGGTGTTAATATATGCTATCTCGATATCCCTCCATTGTTGGCGATCCCTCAAAAAGTGATACCGAATGTCTATGTGCTTAGTGCGGCTGTGTTCAACGAGATTCTCCGCCATGCGGATAGCACTCTCATTGTCACATAGGAGAGAGACTTTGCTCAATCTGTAGCCATAGTCCCTGAGGGTTTGCCTCATCCAAAGTAATTGCGCACAACAATGGCCTACGGCAATATACTCGGCTTCGGCGGTAGAAAGAGCTACTGAGTTATGTTTCTTTGAAGCCCAAGACACCAGGGATCTCCCCAGAAACTGACAAGTCCCTGATGTGCTCTTCCTATCAATTTTACACCCTGCCCAATCGGCATCTGAATAACCTATTAAATCAAAGGTGGATCCCCTGGGGTACCAAAGCCCAAACTTAGGAGTGTAAACTAAATATCTCATGATTCACTTTACGACCCTAAGGTGAACTTCCTTAGGATCGACTTGGAACCTTGCACACATGCATATGGAAAGCATAATATCCGGTCGAGATGCACATAAATAGAGTAAAGATCCTATCATCGTCCGATATACCTTTTGATCTACGAATTTACCTCCCGTGTCGAGGTCGAGATGCCCATTTGTTCCCATGGGTGTCTTGATGGGTTTGGCATCCTTCATTCCAAACTTTGTGAGTATATCTTGAATGTACTTGGTTTGGCTGATGAAGGTGCCCTCTTGGAGTTGCTTGATTTGAAATCCTAAGAAATATCTTAACTCCCCCATCATAGACATCTCGAATTTTTGAACCATGATCCTACTAAACTTTTCACAAGTAGATTTGTTAGTAGACCCAAATATAATATCATCAACATAAATTTGGCATACAAACAAATCATTTGCAACAGTTTTAGTAAAGAGAGTAGGATCGACCTTGCCGACTTTGAAGCCATTAGTGGTAAGAAAATCTCTCAGGCATTCATACCATGCTCTTGGGGCTTGCTTGAGCCCATAAAGCGCCTTTGAGAGTTTATAAACATGGTTAGGGTACTCACTGTCTTCAAAGCTGGGAGGTTGCTCAACATAGACCTCTTCCTTGATTGGTCCATTGAGGAACGCACTCTTCACGTCCATTTGATAGAGCTTCAAGCCATGGTAAGTAGCATAGGCAAGTAATATGTGAATTGACTCAAGCCTAGCTATGGGTGCATAAGTTTCATCGAAATCCAAACCTTCGACTTGTGAATATCTGTCATACCCGGGTTTCGGGGCACCAAGACCCGGGCGCGAACATAAACACCAGGTATGCTGGGACCAAGTCTCACACATATGATGTATAGTGGCACAGGATCGAATGTCACATCTTTATATATAATAGGAGTTCTATACAAAATAAATAATTACATTATAAGGAGACAACGGTCCAGCAACCCAAAGTTGACTGGGAGACGACGACCTAGACCTCTCACGAACTCGTCACAGCATCCTCCAAGCGCCTCATCCTGTGGTACCTGTTCTTGACCTGTGGGGGGTGTGAGACAGCAAGAGTGAGCTCACATACGTTCATCGCTCAACAAGTTGTGGGGAATAATGTGCATGAACTCGCCAAAGGTGGGAGCTCACGTGAAGTGTAAGGCTTACCAAAGAGGATGGTTAGAGCTGAGCATTGCTTTTAAAGTTGGTCAAAATTTTATTAGCAATTACTAAATATAAGTAAATACCAACCCAATTAAGTAGTAGAACAAAAGTAACAACATCACCTGCGATGCAATGCATATGACAAATTGAATTTAGTTCCATAAATTAATCATGTGAGGGTCCGAGCTGCTCATGACCGTGAGCACGGCTAGTATACCAGTTTTACACTCTGCAGAGGTTGCGCATCTTTACCCACAAGTCATGTTACCCATCTGCCAAGGGATCGCGACTTCCCATACACCTCTACCGAGGAGGCGAGGCAGGGTAACACTACGAGGCCTTTACAAAGTTCCACTAGCTTCAGAAAACCCGCTACAGTTTATAGGAAGCTCCAATGCAGGAATCCCTTGCAGGACCGCCATCGCAGCAAAATCCTCCCGAGGGCCTCCCTACACTGACCACTCCCCTACTGCCCTTGCCCCTTTCGGGTAAGGTAGTCTTCCACTAGCTTTCCTAATTAATCAGCCAAGGGGTCCCATTCCTCCCTTGTGGTAGCACTGTTTTCCCGGGTGGTCGCTCCATGTTCCAATTAACATAATGATCTTATCATGAACAGTAATAATAAACATATAATAAAAGTGTGATCATGAATAATGTACCTTCATACCCAAAACCACATAAAGCACTAGCAAGTACTACCCAAAAAGTTCAGTGGTAAACAAGGTATAAAGATAGACAAACTAGGGTAACCTATTGGGCCCCATCAAAATTAACCTATGCAGATCATTATGATTAATTAGAACATGAGTGGGTAAAAAGAAGTGATCAAGGGCACAACTTGCCTGGCACTTGAGATTCCAGGTACCAACTTGCTCTTCAGGTGACTCGTAACCTCACGCTAGTCGTAGCAATACAAATAAACATGGTATAGGCAAAATTAACATCACATCAAACATAAGAATGAACTGTATAATAATAATCTACACGTTGCTACGAGATCGTGGGTTCGAGAATCACTAAATTCGGAGTTACGGTTATTAAGTTATGAATTTCTAAAATTTATTTAATGCTTAGAATAGATTAATCCAAATGAACAATTTTAATTCAAGTTTCATGGCTAAACAGTACTACTAGTTGATAGATAATATTAAAACAAAACTATTGCAACTGGAATGAATCAATTTGGAGCTAAAATGAATTAAATATGAATTATACAAGTTTCTAGCATTTATTTTCACATTTAAAAATTATTTTCTAAATAAATTCTGAATTTCTCAAGGATTCTGGACTGGGGACACCATTTCACCGAAGTCCAGGGGGTCACAAGAAAATTCCAGGACCCAAGCGCGATGATCCTATCACTGTAATGGATGGCGGGTTATTTTGTTAAAAGGACAGGGACCCTTTAGCGATTATGCCAGGCCGAAGGGGTATCATGACGTTTCGGCCGTCCGATCAACAACAGAGCGCCAGGATTAGATTTCTCTTAAAACGAACCGGTACGCACTAGCAGTCGTTGGATCAAGATCCGATGGTCCCGAGACATCCATACCCCGATCCAACCGAGACCATTAGATTGACATCTAGCGGTCACGGTTCGATACAACGAAACGTTACACGCCATTTAATCTCAGCCGCACATCAACCTCTCTACGGCTCCGGTCTCTTCTCCTACCTGCAGCTACCGAACACGGCGGCGTGCCCGCACGACGAAGGCCATTGCCGGACACAGGGGAATCGACCGACTCGACACAAAGCTTTATTCTGCTGGGCTCTACACGAAGAGGGAGAACGGGTGAATGGTATGGGTGGGTTCTTACCGAACACCAAGCAGCCGTAGACTCCGACCACGACCCGAAGCGGCCCGCGGTGGCGATATGTCGACGATGAGCAATTCCAGAGTGCAAGATCTCGATTCGCCCCAGGAAAGGCGCCGACCACCCTCCCTACGCCCGAGTAAACCCCCCCTGGTTAATCGTCAAGGGCAGGCTTGTGCCAGACCCGAGGTTCCCCGCACGGCGGAGATCCGCGACCTTCTCCACATCACGCATCCGGGAAATTAGTGCCCCAGGCGCCATTATTGATTGCTGCAGAGCAGGGACGGGGCAATGAGGATGCGAGGGCTGACTTTATATACAAGAACAGATGGAGTCCGAGCATGCGCGGATCAAGCGATTGGAACCGAAGTCCCAGCGGCGGGTTCGGTGTTTCTGTTAGGGGGTTGGGGATGATCCTGACGTATGCGACCCACCGGCCAGCGACACAGCGACGAGCCCAGGAGCGTAGAGGAGGCAGACAAGTGGGACCCACGCGACGGCGAGCCAGAGAATGCGCGAGCGCGACGCGTGCAGTTGAGTGGCCGACAGGGTGGTCCCACCTGTCGGCACCAGATCCTATTCGAGGCTGCGTATGCGGTAGTTGGGCCCGAGCGGAGATGAGTAGAGATGGGCCAAGGGAAATTTCGGCCCAGGGTAAGTTTTGCTCTTTTCTGTTTTTCTTTTTATGATTTCTTTTTCAAACTTTCAATTCATATTTTGAATTTCAAACATGATTCATCTTATAATTCTAATGTGGACAAAAATCCTATCTTCATATTTATTATTATTGTTATTAGTATTATTTTTATTTATCTTCCTCCTCACCATTTAATTCTAGGATTAAATGTTTTAGAATTATATGATTACCTTTCTCTAGCTCTTTCCTATTTTAATTTTCAGATTCTAATTAGATTTTTAAATTCAAACAAAGTTCTAATTTTCACACCAAAAATATATTTCAACATGAATGCAAAGCATGCTTTTATTTATTTATTATTTTACTTATGTGTATAGTTCCATGATAAGATAACTTAATTTATCCAGTAGTATTTTATTAGGAAAGAATTTTTTTAGGAGAAGTAACTTTAAGTTAAGAAAATATAATTAAAGAATATTTTAATTCGAAAGCTCTAGGGATTTTTTTTCATAAATTCTTAACGTAAGATTTTTGGGCTCTACAAATCCTACCCCCTTAAAAATAATCTCGTCCTCGAGATTTGTAAGGACAGGGATGTAAAAAGCTTTATTTATAGTTTAACCTTTAACTTCTAATTAATAATAGGTTTCATGTTAATTAGAAAGTGGTTATGAAAGCATGGGTATATATATATGTATAGTCACAAAATGTGTAAGAAAAAAAATGTCTTTAAAACATGGATAGGCTTGGGTAGGACATAGTAGGGTAAGGAAGGACTCCATCATGCATAGCGAATATTGATTCCTTTGGCGGTCCAACTTGATCTTTGAAGACTTGAGTTGATGCTTATCTTTCTTTGACGTGGTTGGTCTTCTTTGGCCTTTCTTCTTGGAGTCGCCATCCATATCAAGGACATATGATTAAGATAGTTGTTGGTGCTTGGGATGGGTAGGCCCAACAAGGTTTACTTTGCTTTTGGAGTAGGTGAATTTAGGTAACGTATCAAGCGGGTTAGGTAATTGTGCATGGCCGAGTTGATCTCAAGCACTAGTTTAGGTTTAGGTGCATTAGGAAAAAAACAAGGGTCATATGAGTAGGATCTAGTTTATTTCACTGGTGTTAATTTGGTAAGTGCCTCACATTAGATTGGATAAGATCTAGATTAGTTTGGCATGACAAGATTAGACTAGATATGATCTCATTATTTTGGATTGGATCCTGGTTGTTATTTTAGGATGAGATAAGTAAAGTGGTTAGGATAAGATGAATCTTTTCAAGATAAAATGAACATGTTAAGATAAGAGAGAGTCTTTTAAGATAAGATGGATCTATGAGTGTAGGATAGAATCTTTTAAAATGAGATGGATATTGTTAGGCTGGATACTTTAATGAGAGATAATCTAGTTTATCTAGTTATTTTTATAAGCATTTTTTTTCTATATGTATATGCAGATGTAATTGTGGACATTATTTCATAACTCATCACACTCAATCAAAGATCCAAATCAAACAAGTATCATAAGAACAAACACTCATACAAATATGTAATAAAATAGTTTTGATTTTGTTCCTGAGAGTAGGTCTCCTATTCCTAAAGGTCACTTTAGGCACATGATTTCAAAGTGTGAAATCCACATTTTTCTTAGAAAAGAAAAGGTAAGAATAATCAGAGTAAAGCGGAAATAGTTGAGAATTGATCAAGAAAAGTTTAGAAAGAATTAGAGTAGCAAAGGTAAGTAAGTTTTGGTTGTCCAGTTCTATCTAGGTTTCGTCCTACAGTCAACATTCCTCTGATACCACTTCTGTCATACCCGGGTTTCGGGGCACCAAGACCCGGGCGCGAACATAAACACCAGGTATGCTGGGACCAAGTCTCACACATATGATGTATAGTGGCACAGGATCGAATGTCACATCTTTATATAATAGGAGTTCTATACAAAATAAATAATTACATTATAAGGAGACAACGGTCCAGCAACCCAAAGTTGACTGGGAGACGACGACCTAGACCTCTCACGAACTCGTCACAGCATCCTCCAAGCGCCTCATCCTGTGGTACCTGTTCTTGACCTGTGGGGGGTGTGAGACAGCAAGAGTGAGCTCACATACGTTCATCGCTCAACAAGTTGTGGGGAATAATGTGCATGAACTCGCCAAAGGTGGGAGCTCACGTGAAGTGTAAGGCTTACCAAAGAGGATGGTTAGAGCTGAGCATTGCTTTTAAAGTTGGTCAAAATTTTATTAGCAATTACTAAATATAAGTAAATACCAACCCAATTAAGTAGTAGAACAAAAGTAACAACATCACCTGCGATGCAATGCATATGACAAATTGAATTTAGTTCCATAAATTAATCATGTGAGGGTCCGAGCTGCTCATGACCGTGAGCACGGCTAGTATACCAGTTTTACACTCTGCAGAGGTTGCGCATCTTTACCCACAAGTCATGTTACCCATCTGCCAAGGGATCGCGACTTCCCATACACCTCTACCGAGGAGGCGAGGCAGGGTAACACTACGAGGCCTTTACAAAGTTCCACTAGCTTCAGAAAACCCGCTACAGTTTATAGGAAGCTCCAATGCAGGAATCCCTTGCAGGACCGCCATCGCAGCAAAATCCTCCCGAGGGCCTCCCTACACTGACCACTCCCCTACTGCCCTTGCCCCTTTCGGGTAAGGTAGTCTTCCACTAGCTTTCCTAATTAATCAGCCAAGGGGTCCCATTCCTCCCTTGTGGTAGCACTGTTTTCCCGGGTGGTCGCTCCATGTTCCAATTAACATAATGATCTTATCATGAACAGTAATAATAAACATATAATAAAAGTGTGATCATGAATAATGTACCTTCATACCCAAAACCACATAAAGCACTAGCAAGTACTACCCAAAAAGTTCAGTGGTAAACAAGGTATAAAGATAGACAAACTAGGGTAACCTATTGGGCCCCATCAAAATTAACCTATGCAGATCATTATGATTAATTAGAACATGAGTGGGTAAAAAGAAGTGATCAAGGGCACAACTTGCCTGGCACTTGAGATTCCAGGTACCAACTTGCTCTTCAGGTGACTCGTAACCTCACGCTAGTCGTAGCAATACAAATAAACATGGTATAGGCAAAATTAACATCACATCAAACATAAGAATGAACTGTATAATAATAATCTACACGTTGCTACGAGATCGTGGGTTCGAGAATCACTAAATTCGGAGTTACGGTTATTAAGTTATGAATTTCTAAAATTTATTTAATGCTTAGAATAGATTAATCCAAATGAACAATTTTAATTCAAGTTTCATGGCTAAACAGTACTACTAGTTGATAGATAATATTAAAACAAAACTATTGCAACTGGAATGAATCAATTTGGAGCTAAAATGAATTAAATATGAATTATACAAGTTTCTAGCATTTATTTTCACATTTAAAAATTATTTTCTAAATAAATTCTGAATTTCTCAAGGATTCTGGACTGGGGACACCATTTCACCGAAGTCCAGGGGGTCACAAGAAAATTCCAGGACCCAAGCGCGATGATCCTATCACTGTAATGGATGGCGGGTTATTTTGTTAAAAGGACAGGGACCCTTTAGCGATTATGCCAGGCCGAAGGGGTATCATGACGTTTCGGCCGTCCGATCAACAACAGAGCGCCAGGATTAGATTTCTCTTAAAACGAACCGGTACGCACTAGCAGTCGTTGGATCAAGATCCGATGGTCCCGAGACATCCATACCCCGATCCAACCGAGACCATTAGATTGACATCTAGCGGTCACGGTTCGATACAACGAAACGTTACACGCCATTTAATCTCAGCCGCACATCAACCTCTCTACGGCTCCGGTCTCTTCTCCTACCTGCAGCTACCGAACACGGCGGCATGCCCGCACGACGGAGGCCATTGCCGGACACAGGGGAATCAACCGACCCGACACAAAGCTTTATTCTGCTGGGCTCTACACGAAGAGGGAGAACGGGTGAATGGTATGGGTGGGTTCTTACCGAACACCAAGCAGCCGTAGACTCCGACCACGACCCGAAGCGGCCCGCGGTGGCGATATGTCGACGATGAGCAATTCCAGAGTGCAAGATCTCGATTCGCCCCAGGAAAGGCGCCGACCACCCTCCCTACGCCCGAGTAAACCCCCCTGGTTAATCGTCGAGGGCAGGCTTGCGCCAGACCCGAGGTTCCCCGCACGGCGGAGATCCGCGACCCTCTCCACATCACGCATCCGGGAAATTAGTGCCCCAGGCGCCATTATTGATTGCTGCAGAGCAGGGACGGGGCAACGAGGATGCGAGGGCTGACTTTATATACAAGAACAGATGGAGTCCGAGCATGCGCGGATCAAGCGATTGGAACCGAAGTCCCAGCGGCGGGTTCGGTGTTTCTGTTAGGGGGTTGGGGATGATCCTGACGTATGCGACCCACCGGCCAGCGACACAGCGACGAGCCCAGGAGCGTAGAGGAGGCAGACAAGTGGGACCCACGCGACGGCGAGCCAGAGAATGCGCGAGCGCGACGCGTGCAGTTGAGTGGCCGACAGGGTGGTCCCACCTGTCGGCACCAGATCCTATTCGAGGCTGCGTATGCGGTAGTTGGGCCCGAGCGGAGATGAGTAGAGATGGGCCAAGGGAAATTTCGGCCCAGGGTAAGTTTTGCTCTTTTCTGTTTTTCTTTTTATGATTTCTTTTTCAAACTTTCAATTCATATTTTGAATTTCAAACATGATTCATCTTATAATTCTAATGTGGACAAAAATCCTATCTTCATATTTATTATTATTGTTATTAGTATTATTTTTATTTATCTTCCTCCTCACCATTTAATTCTAGGATTAAATGTTTTAGAATTATATGATTACCTTTCTCTAGCTCTTTCCTATTTTAATTTTCAGATTCTAATTAGATTTTTAAATTCAAACAAAGCTCTAATTTTCACACCAAAAATATATTTCAACATGAATGCAAAGCATGCTTTTATTTATTTATTATTTTACTTATGTGTATAGTTCCATGATAAGATAACTTAATTTATCCAGTAGTATTTTATTAGGAAAGAATTTTTTTAGGAGAAGTAACTTTAAGTTAAGAAAATATAATTAAAGAATATTTTAATTCGAAAGCTCTAGGGATTTTTTTTTCATAAATTCTTAACGTAAGATTTTTGGGCTCTACAATATCCTTTGGCCACAAGTCAGGCTTTGTTTCTTATCACCAAACCATGCTCGTCTTGCTTGTTGCGGAATACCCATTTGGTACCTACAACATTTTGATTAGGACATGGAACCAAATGCCATACCTCATTCCTCGTGAAGTTGTTGTGATCCTCTTGCATTGCCATCACCCAATCCAAATCTCTTAATGCATTCTCAATCCTGTAAGGCTCAATAGAGGAAACAAAAGAGTAATGTTCACAAAAATGAGCAACACGAGATCTAGTGGTTACCCCCTTATGAATGTCACCGAGGATGGAGTTCACGGGGTGATCTCGTTGGATTGCTTGGTGGACTCTTGGGTGTGGCAGTCTTTGCCCCTGAATCTCTTGATCATCTTCCTTGTCTTCATTTTCTTCATCTCCCCCTTGATCATTGACCTCTTCTTGAGGTGGTTCATCTTCTTGATCTTCTTCTTCATCACCTTGAGCCTGATCCTCATCTTTAGTTGGTGGAGATGCTTGAATGGAAGATGATGGTTGATCTTGTGCTTATGTAGGCTCTTTGGATTCCTTAGGACACACATCCCTAATGGACATGTTCCTTAGCGCGACGCACGGAGCCTCTTCATCATGTAGTTCATCAAGATCAACTTGCTCCACTTGGGAGCCATTAGTCTCATCAAACACAATGTCATAAGAAACCTCAACCAATCCAGTGGATTTGTTGAAGACTCTATATGCCCTTGTGTTTGAGTCATATCCTAGTAAAAAGCCTTCAACAACCTTAGGAGCAAATTTAGATTTTCTACTTCTTTTAACAAGAATAAAACATTTGCTACCAAAGACTCTAAAATATGAAACATTTGGCTTTTTACCGGTGAGGAGTTCATAAGATGTTTTCTTGAGGATTCGGTGAATATATAACCGGTTGATAGAGTAGCAGGCGGTGTTAATCGCCTCGGCCCAAAACCGGTCCGATGTCTTGTACTCATCAAGCATGGTTCTTGCCATGTCCAGTAGAGTTCTATTCTTCCTCTCCACTACACCATTTTGTTGAGGTGTGTAGGGAGAAGAGAACTCATGCTTGATGCCCTCGTCCTCAAGAAAGCCTTCAATTTGAGAGTTCTTGAACTTCGTCCCATTGTCGCTTCTTATCTTTTTGATCCTTAAGCCGAACTCATTTTGAGCCCATCTCAAGAATCCCTTTAAGGTCTCTTGGGTCTGAGATTTTTCCTGCAAAAAGAATACCCAAGTGAAGCGAGAATAATCATCCACAATAACTAGACAGTACTTACTCCCGCCGATGCTTATGTATGCTATCGGACCGAATAAATCCATGTGGAGTAGCTCCAGTGGCCTGTCCGTTGTCATGATGTTTTTGTGTGGATGATGGGCACCAACTTGCTTCCCTGCTTGACATGCGCTACAAACCCTGTCTTTCTCAAAATGAACATTTGTTAGTCCCAAAATGTGCTCTCCCTTTAGAAGCTTGTGAAGATTTTTCATCCTAACATGGGCTAGTCGGTGATGCCAGAATCAACCCATATTAGTCTTAGCAATTAAGCAAGTGTCAAGTTCAGCTCTATTGAAATCAACTAAGTATAGCTGACCCTCTAACACTCCCTTAAATGCTACTGAATCATCACTTCTTCTAAAGACAGTAACACCTAAGTCTGTAAAAAGACAGTTGTAGCCCATTTTGCATAATTGAGAAACAGAAAGCAAATTGTAATCTAAAGAATCTACAAGAAAAACATTGAAAATAGAATGGTCAGGAGATATAGCAATTTTACCAAGTCCTTTGAGCAAACCTTGATTTCCATCCCTGAATGTGATAGCTCTTTGGGGATCTTCGTTTTTCTCATAGGAGGAGAACATCCTTTTCTCCCCTGTCATGTGGTTTGTGCATCCGCTGTCTATTATCCAACTTGAGCCCCTGGATGGATAAACTTGTAAAACAATTTTAGGCCTTGTTCTTAGTACCCAAACGGTCTTGGGTCCTTTCACATTAGAAACAAGCACCTTGGGCACCTAAACACGTCTTTGAGCCCTTGTGTTTGGCCCCAACATATTTGGCAACTACTTTGCCTGATTTGTTAGTTAAAACATAAGATGCATCAAAAGTCTTAAATGAAATAATTGGCTCATTTGATGCAGCAGGAGTTTTCTTTTTAGGCATTTTAACATGTGTATAATGCCTAGAGCTAGAACCCTCATTTTTATACATAAAAGCATGGTGAGCAACATTATGAGGTTTCCTAGCATGAATTCTCCTAATCTTGTGCTTAGGATAACCAGCAGGATATAAAATGTAACCCTCATTATCCTGAGCAATGGGAGCCTTGCCCTTAACAAAATTAGACAATCTTTTAGGGGCATTAAGCTTGACATTGGTTCCCTGTTGGAAACCAATGCCATACTTGATGCAGGGCGTCTCCCATTATAAAGCATGCTTCTAGCAAATTTAAACTTTTCATTCTCAATTTCATGCTCATTAATTTTAGCAGTTAATTGAGCTATATGATCATTTTGTTGTTTAATTAAAGCAAGATGATCATGGATAGCATCAACATTAATATCTCTACATCTAGTGCAAATAGAAACACGATCAACAGTGGATATAGAGGGTTTGCAACATTTAATTCATCAATCTTAGCATGTAAAATAGCATTCTCATTTCTAAGATTGGAAATAGAATCATTGCAAACATTCAAATCTTTAGCCTTGGTAATTAAATTATCATTCTCAGTTCTAAGGCTAGAAAGTGATTCATTCAATTTATCAATCTTAGCAACTAAACTAGCATTTTCATTTCTAAGACAGACAATTGAATCATTGCAAACATTTGACTTTTCAACCTTAGTAATTAGATTAGCATTCTCAGTTCTAAGGTTGGAAATAGTGTCATGGCATATGCTAAGCTCATTAGTCAAATTTTCACATTTTTCTATCTCCTGAGCATAAGCATTTTTTACTTTAACATGCTTTTTGTTTTCCTTAATAAGGAATTCCTCTTGGCTGTCCAAGAGTTCATCCTTCTCATGAATAGCACCTATCAATTCATTCAATTTTTCTTTCTGTTGCATGTTAAGGTTGGCAAAAAGTGTGAGCAAATCATCCTCATCTTCACTAGAGCTACCCTCATCACTAGATGTTGTATATTTAGTGGAGGCTCTAGATTTTACCTTCTTCTTTTTGCCGTCCTTTGCCAGAAGCACTTGTGGCCGACGTTGGAGAAGAGGAGGCCCTTGTTGACGGCGATGTTGGCGGCATCCTCGTCGGAGGAGGTGTTGGTGGAGCTCTCGTCGGAGTCCCATTCCCGACACACGTGGGCATCGCCGCCCTTCTTCTTGTAGTACTTCTTCTTCTCCTTCTTTCCTCTCTTGTCGTCGCCCCTGTCACTATCACTAGGCATAGGACATTTTTCAATAAAATGACCGGGCTTACCACACTTGTAACACACCCTCTTGGAGCGGGGTTTGTAATCTTTCCCCCTCCTTTGCTTGAGGATTTAGCGGAAGCTCTTGATGATGAGCGCCATTTTCTCGTTGTTGAGCTTGGAGGCATCGATGGGGAGCCTACTTGATGTAGACTCTTCTTTCTTCTCCTCCGTCGCTTTGAATGCGACGGGTTGCACCTTGGGTGTGGAGGTGCCGCCTTGCTCCAAGTTGATTATTTGTTTAGAGCCTTTGATCATCAATTCAAAGCTCACAAACTTCCCTATCACTTCCTCAGGAGACATTAGCTTATATCTAGGATCACCACGTATTAATTGAACTTGTGTAGGATTGCAAAAAACGAGTGATCTTAGAATAACCTTGACCATTTCATGGTCATCCTATTTTGTGCTCCCGAGGTTGCGCACTTGGTTCACTAAGGTCTTGAGCCAGTTGTACATGGCTTGTGGCTCCTCTCCTTGGTTGAGAACAAATCGACCGAGCTCCCCCTCGATTGTCTCCTGCTTGGTGATCTTGGTCACCTCATCTCCTTCGTGCGCAGTCTTGAGCACGTCCCAAATCTCCTTGTCACTCTTTAACCCTTACACTTTATTATACTCCTCTCGACATAGAGAGGCGAGGAGTATAGTAGTAGCTTGGGAGTTAAAGTGCCAGATTTGGGAAACCTCGTTCGAGTCGTAGCCCTCGTCCCTTACGATAGGTACCTACGCTCCAAACTCAACAATGTCCCATATGCTAGCGTGGAGTGAGGTTAGGTGATGCCTCATTTTATCACTCCACATACAATAGTCCTCACCATCAAAAAATAGAGGTTTGCCTAATGGAACAGAAAGTAGAGGAGCGCACTTAGAGATACGGGGATATCGAAGGGGCATCTTACTATACTTCTTGCGCTCATGGCGCTTAGAAGTGACGGACGGCGCGTCGGAGCCGGATGTAGAAGGTGATGATGAATCAGTCTCGTAGTAGACCACCTTCTTCATTTTTTTCTTCTTGTCGCCACTCCGATGCGACTTGATGTGTGAGGGGGATCCTTCCTTCACATTGTTGCTGGACTCCCTTGATGGAGCCTTCCCGTGGCTTTGTCGCCGGTTTCCATCTCCCTCTTTACGTGATCACTTCGAGTGGTTAGACTCTAATGAAGAACCGACCTCTGATACCAACTGAGAGTCACTTGGAGGGGGGGGGGGGTGAATAGGCGTAATCTTTATAACTTAAAAGACAAACTACAAGCCGGGGTTAGCGTTAGAATTAAAACTGAGTTTGAAAGAGAGGGCGAAAACAAATCAATCAAGAAATAAAGTGGATGACACGGTGATTTGTTTTACCGAGGTTCGGTTCTTGAGAACCTAGTCCCCGTTGAGGTAGTCACAAAGACCAGGTCTCTTTCAACCCTTTCCCTCTCTCAAACTATCACTTAGACCGAGTGAGCTTTATCCTTAATCAAACGGGTCACTTAGACCCCACAAGGACCACCAGACACTTGGTGTCTCTTGCTTTGATTATAGGTCACTTAGAGAACAAGGATGAGGAAGAAGAAAGCGATCCAAGAACAAGAGCTCAAAGAACACGAGCAAAACACTCTCTCTAGTCACTAGGTGTTTGGAGTGAATTTGGGACTTGGAGAGGCTTTGATTCTTTTGAATTGCATCTAGAATTGAATGCACTAGCTCTTGTATTGAATGTGGAGTGCATGAAACTTGGATGCTTGGAGTGGTGGTGGTTGGGGGGTATTTATAGCCCTCAACCACCACATAGCCGTTGGGGAGGTTGTCTGTCGAAGGGCGCACCAGACAGTTCGGTGCGCCACCGGACACTATCCTGTGCACCAGCCATGTCACCCAACCGTTAGGGTTCGAACGCTATCGACCGTTGGAGCGCTGACTTCTGGTGGCACCGGACAGTCGGGTGCCGCACCAGACAGGCACTGTTCACTGTCCGGTGCACCTCTGACTACTGCTCTGACTTCTGCCGCGAACTATCGCGCTATCAGGGCACTGTGCAGTCGACCGTTGCGCCGAAGAGCCGTTGCTCCGCTGGTGCACCGGACCGTTCGGTGAATTATAGTGGAGCGACGCACAAGAAACGTGAGACTTGTGAGTTCGTTTGTGTACGGTCCTGGTGCACCGAACACTGTCTAGTGGCACACCGGACAGTCCAGTGCGCCAGACCAGGGCACTCTCATGGTTCTTGCTCCTTTGAATTTGAACCCTATCTTTGATTCTTTTATTGGTTTATGTTGAACCTTTATGCACCTGTAGAACATATAATCTAGAGCAAACTAGTTAGTCCATTATTTATGTTGGGCAATCAACCACCAAAATTAATTATGGAAAAGGTTTGACCCTATTTCCATTTCAACGACTACGGTCGAGGAGCACCTAGAGGGGGGGGGGGTGAATAGATCCTTAAAAATGACTTAAAACAACAAAAACTTGGCCTAATAAGGAAGTTAGAGTAAACTAAAACTAAGTTTGAGATAAGAAAAGGAGAGAAAAGTTCTCTTCACTTGAATACTTGATTGCTCTTTCAAGATGTGAATTATACTAAGAGCACAATATCACAAGTGAGAAGAGAGAACTTAGGAAGAATGAAAAACACAATAAAGTAAAAGAGACAAGACAAGGATTTTTATCACGTGGTTTGGCAAACGCCTACCTCTATGTTGCTGTGTCCTCCTTTGGACAAGGGTTGCAATCAACCCCTCTCTAGTGGTCACGTAGGTCAAACTTGAGTGTCACGGTTCTTACTTATATCTCAAGTATTCCCGTTCGCAAGGAATCTCCACAACTTGGAGTCTCTTGCACCCTTACAAAAGATCACAATATCAACTTATAGTAAGGGAGGGAGACAAAGTAAAATCGCAAGAGCAATTAGTAGCAACACACGCAAGAATTAAAGAGGAAAGAGGGCAAGAACACAAGTCGACAAGAACAACTCGAAAATGGTGCTCAGATCTCACTAAACAGCTAGAATACGTTGTTGCAGAGTGTCGAAGTGTTGTATAGCTCTTGGAGTACTTAGGTACTGGTTGGAGGCGCATATGGGGCCCTTTTATCGCCCCAATGGGCCTAGGAGCTGTTGCCTCCTTCATTTGGAACATGAAAAACTTCCCTATCTACGGGTGCACCGTACCAGATCCGTGTGCCCCCCAGTCTAGGTCTCTAGGATCTGATTGGAGCCTTTCCATAGCTGACTAGTACTGGACCGGTCCAGTGCGCGACCAGACCGTTTGGTGAGGTCAGCTAGCCGTTGGCCGTCCGCCAGTCGTTGGAGGCTGTCCGGTAGCACACCGGACCGAGTACTGTTCACGGTCCGGTTAGTGCCTTGGAAAGTCTAGAGAGAGTGTGTGATCTTGTGTTTTATTGTTGCTCTTGTTGCTTGGCTTTCTTAATCATGCTTTCTTCATCTTTTTCTAAACTCTCAAGTGACTTGTAAAGCTAGCAAGAGACACCTAATTGTGTGGTGAACCTTGTGGGGTCTAAGTGGCCCTCGAGATTAAGAAGAAGCACTCAACCGGTCTGAGTGACTGTTTGAGAGAGAGAAAGGGTTGAAAGGGACCCAACCTACGTGGCCTCCTCAACGGGGAGTAGGTTCTTTGGAACCTAACCTCGGGAAACAAATCGTTGTGTTCATTTGCATTGATCATTATCTTATGATTTTATTCTTCCTCTCCCCTCTCTTTAAGTTCTCTTGCTTGCAATCTTTTTGAGTTAGCTCCCAAAGTTATCCGCATTGATTGGGCAACTCATAGCAAGAACTCTCTTCTGCACTCCAATTTCATTATCACTCGTTTCTAATCCTAACCCTGGGTGAAGTTTGTGTTCAAACTTTATAATTTTTAGGTTTCGCATATTCACACACCCTCTAGGCAACTTTCAAATGATATCGAAGTTTGGTACTTTATTAGAGTCTAAGAACTTGAAGTGATGTCGGGTGAACACGCAAAAGGAGTTGATTGCCGGGGAAAAGCCTGGATCTTCAGGAAAGAAGCATGGAGACAAGACTCCGTCAAAGGAGGCCAAGATGTCCGGTGGCAAGCACAAGGACAAGGAAGAATCCACCGGCTTCATGAAAGGGAAATGTGCTCTTGGGCCATTTCTATAATTGTTTTGGTGATTAGATGCCCAACACATAGTGTTTTAGTGGATATGTGCTGAAGTGTTAAAGAGATGCAAATCAAAAATCAAGGTATGTCTCTAGCCTTAGTGAATTATTTTTGGTACTAACATATTCCTATAAGTGCTAGGAACCTTGTCAAGTAAAATGAGATTGGATTGGAGAAGGTTGACAGTGCTCAGCCAGACTTGCACCAGCCTGCGAGTGCACTGGACTGTCTGGTGTGCACCGGACAGTGTTTGTTGCCCAGGCTGGCGCGTCGACGAACTCGCTGCTCTCGGGAAAAGTTGGGGACACTGTGACTAAAATTCATCGGACTGTTCAGTGAGCCAGCAGCACCCGCGCCAATGATCGGCAGCGCAATAAGTGCGCAATCAGCGGGCGACACGTCTCGAGCCAACGGTCACCAGGCCGCACCGGACTGTCTGATGTGCCACCGAACTATTCGGTGTGCCACGAGGGCCATGGCTGCAACAGTCGGTTTCACTAGGAAAGGAAAGAAATCATGATTGTTCACTGTCCGGTGGGGCACCGGACTGTCCGATGCACCCACGGATAGAAGGCAACTATTGCCTACCAAATGGAGCTCCAACGACTTTTAGCTGCCTTGGGGATATAAAAGGGACCCCTAGGCGCATGGAGCAGGACACCAAGCATCTCCTGAACATTCTAGGACGCCGAGACCTCGCATTCGCGCATTTGATTCACTGTGTTAGAGATTTGATCACTTTTCTGAGTTGTAACTCTGTTGTGCTGCTTTCTTGTGCTATCCTCGACGCTGACGCCGAGTCAACAACTTCAAAGCGCCAAGAGCGTAAGAAGTATAGTAAGATCCCTCTTCGCTATCCTCGCATTCCTAAACGTGCTCCTTTACTTACCGTTCCCTTAGGCAAACCACCATATTTTGATGGTGAAGACTATTCTATGTGGAGTGATAAAATGAGGCACCATCTAACCTCACTCCACGAAAGTACTTAGGATATTGTTGAGTTTGGAGCGCAGGCACCATAAGTGGGAGCTGAGGACTACGACTCCGATGAGACCAGCCAAGTGAGGCACTTCAACTCCCAAGCCACCTCCATACTCCTTGCTTCCTTGTGCAGGGAGGAGTACAACAAGGTGCAAGGGTTGAAAAGTGCCAAAGAAATTTGGGACATCGTCAAGACAACGCACGAAGGGGACATAGTCACCAAGATCACCAAGCGGGAAACAATTGAGGGAGAACTCGATTGGTTCGTTCTCTACAATGGAGAATAGCCACAAGCTATGTACAACCGACTCAAGACCATGGTGAACCAAGTCCGCAACCTCGGGAGCACCAAGTGGGATGACCATGAAATGGTCAAGGTTTGTAACACCCGGTTTTAAAGAACAAAGCCGGGTGCATCTCATACATGCGCCAAAGAAGACAACATATATAATAACAGAGTGTATAGAGATAAATGTCATAAACATCAGAGTATTTATTACATAGCGGAAGACTTATTACAAAATAAAATAATAAATATAAAACGAACTAAGGATCGTTGGCGCCAACGATCCTTAGTTCGTTTTATATTTATTATTTTATTTTGTAATAAGTCTTCCGCTATGTAATAAATACTCTGATGTTTATGACATTTATCTCTATACACTCTGTTATTATATATGTTGTCTTCTTTGGCGCATGTATGAGATGCACCCGGCTTTGTTCTTTAAAACCGGGTGTTACAGAAGTGGTATCAGAGGAAATGTTGACTGTAGGACGAAACCTAGATAGAGATGGACAAAACCCTTCCCTACTTACCTTATTCTGATTCGTTCTATACTTACCTTACTCTGATTCTTTCTATACTTATCTTGATCTCGTCTCACCTTTTTGCTATTCTACTCTGATCATTCTTATCTTTTCTACTCTAAGACAAGATGGATTTCACACCTTGGAATCCTATGACTATGATCTTTCTAAGAGATAGGGAACCTAAGACAAAATTAAAACTATTTTCTTTATTTAAAAATGTTGTTTGATTGTGCTGATGCTAAATGCCTGATTTGCTTCTTTGATTGATTGAAGTAATATTATATGGACATCTTAGCATGTACCACCATAAGGAATTGAATTAGCTTTAGTAGGGAAAACATTAAACTGCTTAGCTAATAAATCCCCCAAAGTAACATGGTTTGTAATTACTACCTTGTCTACTATTCTCTTACCATATGTGTCTAACTCAGATGGTAAATACCAGGAGGGGTGGTGGAATTGAATTGCCTCCTAACTGACACACTCGAAGGATATATAGACAACCTCAGCCACAGCCTGCAGAGATGAATCCTCCTAATCCTCCACCAGGCGGAGTTGACCCACTGGTTGCTGCTCAGATGGCGGTGATGCAGCAAATGGCGGACACTATGGCTGATATGCGTGCCCAGATGCAGCAAGAACGCCAGGAAATGCGTCAGGAAAGAGAAGATATACGCCAGGAGTTGCGCCAGGAGAGAGATGAGATACGCCAAGAAAGGAGGGCGCAACAACAGCAGCTGCAACAACAACTTCAACAGCAGCAGCAACAGCAACAAGTGCCATTGCCTCCACCACCACCACCGGTTCCACCTCGGGATAAGCACCGGGAGTTTATGAGTCATAAGCCACCGACCTTCGCCAGTTCGCCAGATCCACTTGATGCAGATGATTGGCTGAAAGCAATTGAGAAGATGCTCAACATTGCACAATGCACTGACCGGGAGAAGGTTTTATATGCTTCTGGACGTTTGACGGGTCCTGCTGCTGACTGGTGGGATTCTTATACAGCTGCCCATGATGCTGCTGATACTATTACTTGGGCAGAGTTCAGTACACAATTCAGGAACTACCATATTCCAGCTGGGATGATAAAGATCAAGAAGAAGGAGTTTCTGTCGCTGAAGCAAGGAAGTATGTCAGTCAGCGAGTACCGCGACAAGTTTATTCAGTTATCCAGATATGCCCCTGAAGAAGTTGCTGAAGACGAGAGGAAGCAGGAGCATTTTATTGAAGGACTGAATGGACCCTTGCAGTATGCACTGGTTGCACACACCTTTCCATCCTTTCAGAGGCTATTGGATAAGGCTCTTGCTATTGAACACAAGCGTGTTCAATTGGGTGATTTGAAGAGGAAGGCTATCTCACAAGGACAGGGTAGCAGCAGTGTTCGTCCTCGCTACAGTTCACCACAGGGTACACCGACTCGACCAGGAGGACCACGCCCAGTTCAGCAATCACCACTGAGGACTCCACCTCCTCGACAGGCTACTCCCACGGGCACCCCGACGAAGTTTGCAGGACAGAGTCCGGGCACTCAATGTTTCAAGTGTGGGAAGATTGGTCATTATGCAAATGTCTGCCCACAGAGGATTGCTACTACTCCAGCTCAGAACAAGCAACAGACCCCTGGCAAGGGATATTCTATAGCCAGGGTGAATCAAGTCAGCGTTGATGATACTCCTGATGGTGGTGACCTCGTAATTGGTATGTTTTATGTTAATGCAATTCCTGCAACAATATTATTTGATTCTGGTGCTACACATTCATTCATGTCTGCTCGTTATGCCAACACAAATGAAATACCACTGCTAAATATGAGAAAACCCCTGATAGTAATTACTCCTAAAGGGCCTGTTGAGGCAAATCAAATGACACGTAGATTGACATTGACTATTATGGGTAGAGAATTTGGAGCTACTGCTATAATATTAGAGTCAAGCAGTATAGATCTGATCCTTGGTATGTCATGGCTAAGAAAGGCAAAGGCCGTTATAGCATGTGGTAGAGGTACCATAGAGCTCACTACCACTAAAGGAGAAAGATTTCAAGTTAATATTGCAGTAACCTCCTCATCCATGCGTGCAATGTTCTTTATGCCTGAGGAGTTTGTTGGTGACAACATCCGGGTGGTTAGAGATTTTCCGGATGTCTTTCCAGAGGAGTTACCAGGGATGCCACCTGATAGAGAAGTTGAGTTTGTGATTGATCTCTTACCTGGAACCGCCCCTATTTCTAAACGGCCCTATAGAATGTCCGTAGAAGAGTTGAAGGAACTGAAGAAGCAGTTGACGGAGTTACAAGAGGCTGGCTATATTCGTCCGAGTTCCTCACCTTGGGGAGCACCGGTGTTATTTGTGCAGAAGAAGGATGGATCGCAACGGATGTGTGTGGATTATAGATCTCTTAATGATGTTACGGTGAAGAACAAGTATCCGTTGCCCCGCATTGAGGATTTATTTGATCAGATGAGAGGAGCCAGGGTATTCTCGAAGATTGATCTCCGATCGGGATACCATCAGATGAGGATTAGACCATCGGATATTCCCAAGACGGCTTTCTCGACTCGATATGGATTATATGAGTTTACTGTTATGTCATTTGGACTAACCAATGCACCAGCTTACTTCATGAATTTGATGAATAAGGTGTTTATGGAGTATTTGGACAGATTCGTCGTGGTATTCATCGACGATATTATTATCTATTCTAGGAATGAAAGTGATCATGAACAACATTTAAGGTTGGTGCTACAAAAGCTACGAGATAATCAACTCTACGCTAAGTTTAGCAAGTGCGAGTTTTGGATTGACAAGGTGCCATTCCTTGGTCATATTATTTCTAATGGAGGAATAGCCGTGGATCCTGCTAAAGTGAAGGAGATTATGGAGTGGAGAGTGCCCACTACAGTTACGGAGATTCGGAGTTTCTTGGGACTCGCAGGATATTATCGGAGATTTATTGAAGGTTTCTCCAAGATTGCCAAGCCTATGACCTCGCTTTTGGAGAAAGGAAAAGAATTTAAGTGGGATGAGAAATGTCAAGAGAGCTTTGATCAATTGAAGGAGAGATTGATGTCACCTCCAGTATTGGTTATGCCAGACTTGCAGAAAGGATTTGATATTTATTGTGATGCATGTGGCCAAGGACTTGGATGTGTGCTTATGCAAGAAGGTCATGTGATTGCCTATGCATCTCGTCAGTTGCGGAAGCATGAATTGAACTACCCCACTCATGACTTGGAATTGGCAGCAGTTGTGCATGCACTGAAGATTTGGAGACACTACATTATGGGAACTAAGTGCCAAGTATACACGGATCATAAGAGTTTGAAGTATATATTCACTCAGAAGGATCTCAACCTTAGGCAACGTCGTTGGCTGGAGCTCATTAAGGATTATGATTTGGAGATTCACTATCATCCAGGCAAGGCGAATTTGGTCGCAGATGCCTTGAGTCGGAAAGAACATGTTCACTCCGCTTTCGTTGTCCAGCTACCCGACGAATTAGCAAAAGATTTTGAGAAGCTCAACCTGGGAATTGTTACTCACACTGAAGGAGTTACCATTGAGTTGGAACCTACCTTGGAGCAAGAGATTCGTAAAGGTCAGGTTGGTGATGCTAAAATCCAAGAGATTAAGGATCTAATCACGGATGGTCGTGTTCCGGAATTCACGGAGGACGAGCAAGGTACCATATGGTTCAAAGATCGGATATGTGTTCCAGAGATTGATAGCCTCCGTGAGGCTATATTGAAAGAAGCTCATGATTCTGATTATTCAATCCACCCTGGAAGCACTAAGATGTATCAAGATTTGAAGCGAAAGTATTGGTGGTACGGACTGAAAAGAGATGTGGCTGCTCATGTGGCTAAGTGTGATGTATGTCAAAGAGTCAAGGCCGAACATCAAAGACCCGCTGGATTATTGCACCCATTGAAGATACCCGAGTGGAAATGGGAAGAAATTGGTATGGATTTTATTGTTGGACTACCCCGCACTCCAGCAGGATATGACTCTATTTGGGTAATTGTAGACAGATTGACAAAAGTGGCTCATTTCATACCTGTGAGGACTAATTACACGAGAGCCAAGCTCGCAGAGTTGTATATGACCCGGATAGTTTGCCTACATGGAGTGCCTAAGAAGATCGTGTCTGATCGAGGATCACAGTTTACTTCTCGATTTTGGAAGAAGTTACATGAGAGCTTGGATACAAAGTTGAATTTTAGCTCAGCCTACCATCCCCAGACTGATGGACAGACAGAGAGGACAAATCAAGTGCTGGAGGATATGTTAAGAGCTTGTGCTCTTAAACATGGTGGCAGCTGGGAGAAGAGCTTACCATATGCTGAGTTTTCTTATAATAATAGCTATCAGGCCAGTTTGAAGATGTCACCATTTGAAGCTCTGTATGGTAGAAAATGCAGGACTCCACTATATTGGGATCAGACTGGAGAAAGACAGTTCTTTGGACCTGAGCTTATTCAAGAGGCAGAGGAACAAGTTCGAATGATAAGAGAAAATTTGAGAATTGCACAATCAAGGCAAAAGAGCTATGCTGATAATAGAAGGAGACTCCTGGAGTTTAAGGAGGGTGATCATGTCTATTTGAAGGTGTCACCACTCCGGGGTATGAGGAGATTTAAAGTTAAAGGAAAGTTGTCCCCTCGCTTCATTGGACCTTTCTTGATCTTAAAGCGAGTGGGTGAAGTTGCATATCAACTGGAGTTACCCGATCATCTGTCAGATGTACATGATGTGTTTCATGTGTCTCAGCTAAAGAAGTGCCTCAGGGTACCTGAGGAGCAGCTACCAATGGAGGACCTTAGTTTTCAAGAGGATTTGACTTATGCTGAGTACCCTATCAAGATTCTGGACACTTTGACTCGAGTTACAAGGAATAAGGTGATTAAGATGTGCAAGGTACAATGGAGCCACCATGGTGAAGACGAAGCAACTTGGGAAAGAGAAGAAGAGCTTCGCATAGATTTCCCCCATCTTTTCCCTAGATCTTCCTAAATCTCGAGGACGAGATTCTTTTTAAGGGGGGTAGGATTTGTAACACCCAAATGTGTACATCATATGATAAGAGGTTATTCCCTTGAATATTTTGTCTCTATTTAATGGAGCATGTGAACACCACATTTAAAAACAAGTAATTAATAAAAGACATACCACAAAATTTTGCATCATGCTGGTTTTTCACTCTTGTGTGCACTTTGTGACAATATAAATAAATATAATAATGTGAAAAGAGATATACTAAAGGCCAAAGTAGAACTTGAGATGTAAAAAGAAATTCTAGAAATTGGAAAGGAGGAGAAATAAAATATTTTGTGGATAAAAATAAATATATGAAAACAAATACTAATCTTACACCGGATAAATGAAGTTGAACATTTGGCCAATGGTGAAATTCATAACAAGATCCATATTCAAATTTGAAATTTGAAAAATAAAAAGAGTAAAACAAAACTAGAAAAGAAAAAGAGAAATAAAAGAGAAAACCGCGAGCGGTCCTAATCCCTGAACTCGGCCCACTACCCATGCTTCCCCCGCCAGCCCATTGCCGCGCGCGCGTGGCCTAACTGGCTGTCGCGTGGGGCCCGTGCGTCATGCACCATCCCGCGTCCGTGACTTCACTGCATGCTTGGATTGGGTGACTGGCCTGCGGGCCCAACATGTCAGGAGCGCGCCCTGTAGACCTTCCAGAGCGCATCCTCAGCTGCTTCTTCGCGAGCCGCTCGATTTTAGCGCTCCGCACGCCTCGTCAACGGCTCTCAACCATCTGCGCGATATCTCCGGACGCCGTGCGCTCCAATACGGAACCAGCTGCACCCTATAAGACCTGGTAGTGCCGCCGCCAGGGCCTTGCATCCATCCCGTCCGCCACCATAGATCCGCCGCGTGTAAAAATTCGATCCACCGTCAATCGGTCCCCGGATTTCTGTCCTAGGGCTTCTTCTGACCTGCAGGAGGGAGGCTGTGGTTGCGCCGTGGTGGATTGGTCATCTGCGCCATCCCAATTGCTCACCGGAGCAGTCCCTGCCGTAGTAACCCGCTAGCTGTCGCGTGGCGGCTTCACCTGGGTGCCTTCAACGGTATGGTGTCCCTAATCCTTTTCGGTTTGATGTTCGCGTTATGTTGGTCCCTCCGACGATGGCGATTGTGCATTGGTTGCGGGTAGCCGGGTTAGGCGCTCACCGTCTCGTTCGTCGCGCGGTGGCGGGGCGCCGCCGTGCTCTGGCGAGGCAGGGAGGTGGAAGACGGCTGTGGGGCGTTCATCCGGAGATCTACGGCTGAGATCAATTGGCGCATAACGTTTTTGTCGTATTGAACTGGGACCGTCGATCCACACACCGACGGTGGTGATTACATCCGTAATAACTCTTCACTGGGGATGCCATCTGTTCGTTCGATCGTGATCGGGCGAGCCGTGGCGATTGCGGGTGTTTTTAAATCCAAGCCGTAGAATTCTAATCGGGTGATTCCTATTGATTACCGGATCATACCCCTTCACCATCTAATCTCGTCCGCTGTAATTCAATCGTGCGGCTAGGATTGATGGTCATAGCTTCAGCCGAGCGCTTTTACAAATAGAACCTCCAGATTAAAGGGTATCAACCCGCCGTCCATAGGGGCAGTGCGTTGAGTCTTGGGGATTCTTTCGCGCTAGCCCCTGCGCTTTCTAGAAATTGGGGCCCAGTCCCGAGAGAGCTGAAAATAGGAAATAATCACAGAAATCGATTTTTAATGCATAAATAAATGTTAAAACTTGTTTAATTTGTAGAAAATTCATTTGAACTCCAAATTGGTCCATTCCAGTTCCTAAATTTTTGTAATAATATTGTCTACCCATTAGTGCCTCTGTTTTGACATGACAAACACATTAAAATTATTCTTTCACTTAATCTTGTATTAAGCACATAAAACATTAGAAAATCCATAACTTAAAATATATAACTCCAAATTTAATGATTCCAGTTCCTGTGATCTTATTTTAATGTCTAGTTTATTACTGTATATTCTATTTGCATGTTTGATGTGATGTTAATTTATGCTATGCCATGTATGTATTGTATTGATGCGAGTAGACGAGCAACCCACTGTGGAACCTGAGCTTCAACAAGTTGAAGTAGCTGAGCAGGAGCTCATTGAAGGCAAGTTGTGCCCTTGATCACTTCTTTTACCCATTCATGTTCTTATTATTCATAATGATCTGCATAGGATAATTTTGCTGGGACCCAATAGGATGCCCTAGATTTTGACTATCTTTATACCTTGCTTCACCACTGGTTTTACTACTAAAGTTTTGGGTAGTACATGCTATTGCTTTATGTGGATTTGGGTATAGAGATATTCATCACTCATTGTTATACTATTTATTGTTATCTGTTTTATTCTTCCTTGTTCATGTTAAGATCATTATGTTAATGGGAACATGGAGAACCACCCGGGAAAACAGTGCTACCACAAGGGTTTAATGGGACGCCCTTGGCTGATTAACTAGGAAAGCTAGGGGAGGGCTACCTTACCCGAAAGGGGCAAGGGCAGTAGGGGAGTGGTCAGTGTAGGGAGGTCCCTGGTTGATTTTGCTGCGATGGCGGTCAGCCAGGAACCCTGCACTGGAGCTTCCTATAAACTGTAGCGGGTAGTCTGAAGCTAGTGGAACTTTGTAAAGGCCTCGTAGTGGTACCCTGCCTCGCTTCCTAGGTAGAGGTGTATGGAGTCTGATCAACTCTGTGGCAAATGGGTAACACGACTTGTGGGTAAAGATGCGCAACCTCTGCAGAGTGTAAAACTGGTATACTAGCCGTGCTCACGGTCATGAGCGGCTCGGACACTCACATGATTAAATTATGGAACTTAAACTTAACCTGTCATTCCATTGCATTTGGGATTATTTTATTATTACTTTTACTGATTATTACTATGGTTTGGTATTTACTTACACTTAGTAACTGCTAATAAAATGTTGACCAACTTATAAAAGCAATGCTCAGCTTCAGCCTTTATTTCATTGATCAGCCTTACACTTCATGAACCCCCACCTTTGTGAGTTCATGCCACATTATTCCCCACGACTTGTTGAGCTATGAACGTATGTGAGCTCACCCTTGCTGTCTCACACCCCCCCACAGGTGAAGATCAGGTGGTTCAGGAGGAGCCGCCTAACACTGAGGAGTTTGATCTGATCTAGGTGGCGTTTCTCAGTCGACATTGGCGCCAACGATCCTTAGTTCGTTTTATATTTATTATTTTATTTTGTAATAAGTCTTCCGCTATGTAATAAATACTCTGATGTTTATGACATTTATCTCTATACACTCTGTTATTATATATGTTGTCTTCTTTGGCGCATGTATGAGATGCACCCGGCTTTGTTCTTTAAAACCGGGTGTTACAAGGTTATTCTAAGATCTTTTGTTTTTCTTAATCCCACTCAAGTGCAATTAATTCATGAGAATCCTAGGTATGAGCAAATGTCTCCCGAGGAGGTGATTGGCAAGTTTGTGAGCTTTGAACTTATGGTCAAAGACTCCAAACACATTGTCAACATGGAGCAAGGTGGCACATCCACACCTGAGGCGCAACCTGTTGCATTCAAGGCAATGGAAGAAAAGAAGGAGGAGCCCACGACAACCAAAAGGCTCCTAATTGATGCATACAAGCTTGACAACGATGAGATGGCTCTTATAATTAAGAGCTCCCGGCAAATCCTCAAGCAAAGGAAGGGAAAGGAGTACAAACCCCGCTCTAAGAGGGTTTGCTACCAGTGTGGTAAGTCCGGTCATTATATTGCTAAATGTCCATATGCAAGTGATAGTGACAGGGATGACGACAAGAAAGGGAAGAAGAAGATGGAGAAGAAGAAGTACTACAACAAGAAGAAGGAAGGCGAGGCGCACATGGGAAGGGAATGGGATTCCGACGAGAGCTCTATCGACTCCTCCAACGAGGATGTCGCCAATATCGCCATCAACAAGGGTCTCCTCTTCCTCAACGTCGGCCACAAGTGTCTCATGGCCAAGGAGGGCAAAAAGAAGAAGGTACACTCTAGAGACACCCCAAATATACGGTTTCCGATGATGAGGGTAGCTCTAGTGAAAAGAAAGATAATTTGTCTTCTCCTTTTGCAAACCTTACCATAGAACGGAAGGAGAAAATCAATGAATTGATAAAATCCATTAACGAGAAGGATGAAGTCTTGGAATGCCAAGAAGATCTACTCATTAAGGAGAACAAAAAATTTATTAAGCTAAAAGATGCTTTTGCTCTTGAAGTTGAAAAATGCAATAACTTGACTACAGAGCTAAAATCAAGCAATGATTCAATTTCTTGCCTTAAAACTGAAAATGCTAGTTTAATTGCCAAGATTGAGGAATTGAATTCTTGTCATGTCCCTACATATACCGTTGAGCTTGTTACTATTTGCACTAGATGTAGAGATGTTGATGTTAATGTTTTGTGTTGGCTACTTGTTCTCAAATGCTATGAATTAAGAACAAGGCAACACAAATGTTAATAATTAAAGACCTTTGTCCTTCGAAGAATTATCTCCCTTGGGATATAATGATCTTCAGACGAAGGTCATGAAGGACATACCTTCGTCATCTCAACATATAATAATGAAATCATAAGCATATGAAACATGGAAAAGAACATTAATAATCATGTTAAATCATTAGATTATTTATATTCTCCTTATTTAATCATGAACATACATCAATGATATTGAATTACATTTGTACCTTCGTCTTGACAGAAGGTGAAAATCCGAGAGTGACGTGCGAGTGATTACAAATCCGCGTGAACAGTATGGGGGTACTGTTCACCTATTTATAGGCACGGGACATAGCCCGAACAAAATTACATTTGTGTCCTTGACAACTAATCATACTCATGATACAAAATATCAGGGACTAGGCAGTCCTTTCCTCTTTAAGTCGGTGCTGCCCTTCGTCTTAAGCGCGTCATTGTGCCGAAGCTTCCTTGATAATAGCTTCGACATATCGTCTAGCCGAAGGTGTTTCTGCTCAAAGGACCTTCGGCGGAGAAGAAGGCCCCCAACAGTAGCCCCTTCGCGGTGCTAGATCTTTTTTTCGTAACAAGCTCGATCCGCGAAAAACACGAAGGCTTCGGAATGCCGAAGGTCCAAAAAACACCTTCCCTGAGCTCGTTGCCGAGAAACGATTAAAATATTTCGAGCATCGGGTGGTCCACCGTTCAGCGAGTAGCGACAGTTTGGCGGTTCTCCTTCCGAGCGCCGAGTGGTCCACCGTTTAGCGGGTAGAGACGGTCTGGCGGTTCACCTTCCGACCTGCATCACTATATAAACAGACGGGTTAGTGCAGAGTTACCACAACATTCATTGCTATTGCACTGTTACGCTGTTAAAAAATTTAATCATTGTCGAAGCTTTTTTTTGCACT
Organism: Zea luxurians; assembly: GCA_029449295.1. Lineage (NCBI taxonomy): Eukaryota > Viridiplantae > Streptophyta > Magnoliopsida > Poales > Poaceae > Zea > Zea luxurians. The sequence goes on along the minus strand of JAOPSE010000016.1, from coordinate 32,482,404 downwards.
GCGCTCTCAAGCAAGCACTTCGTCATTCGGGTGATCTTCATCAAAACTACGAAAAAATCATCAACTTCGTCAAAATCAAAAAATCCATCAAATGGCTAGAGTGCGCTCGACCGCAAGGGTGTCCCGTGAGGGAGATCGAAGGAGCTGAGGTTACCGAGACAGCACCAATTTCTGAAGTTATGAAACAATCAGGTCTAGTTGTGGCAGAGGGAACTATGGACAAATGTACTTCTGCCGCCGAAGCTAAACAGTCCGTTGCTGAAGAAAATACTGATGAAGAGGAAGATTATAGTGTTTTGATCCCAACAAAACCCAGTCATCTAGATTTTGGGAAATCTACTGTGTCTGAAGCTAACATGCCCATGATGATGAAGCTTGGTTACTTTGGGGAAGCTGAAAGGAAACTTGTCTGATTTGTCAGAGAAGAAACCACCCCAGTGCCGAAGGATGATGAAGTAGTGGTTTTCAAGAGTTTTTTCAGAGTAGGACTACGACTTCCTTTGAACGAGATGATAGGGGAAGTCTTGAAAAATTTCGAAATATATCTCCATCAGTTGACCCCTAAAGCCATTGTTAGGCTGAGTGTGTTCATCTGAGCCCTCCGAAGCCAAGGGATGAGCCCAGATGCTGAAGCATTATGCCGAGTGCACGAGTTGCACTACCAGACGAAGGCCAGTGTAGACGGTCTTCATGAAAATTTTGGTTGCTACAATTTTGCGTATCGCAAGGATACGAAGGCTTCAGTTCTCAGTTACTGCACCAAATGGCCAATCGGCTGGAAAGGTGAATGGTTTTATATCAAGGACGATGAGAAGAAGAGGGGGAAACTGATGACGATGGTCATGTGTCCGCTATCTCTAAACTTTGGAATGACCAGGCCCCTGTGCAACATGCAGCTAGGGTCGGCATGCCAGCTGGCCGAAGTAGAATTCAGGGTGGTGGCTGAGCAAATTAGCACCAGGGACTTGGTGCAGGAATACCTAGCCAATCGGACGTACCCAACGTCAAGTGACTGGGTGATGCCGAATATGAAGGGAATAAAGAAGAAATATGAACTTGTTCAATAACCTTATCGCTTCAAATTTGAAAACAGTTCAAGCAACCTTGCCAAGAATGGCTAGAAATGATTGAAACTATGTGTAATGAAATTTTGGGAAACTATACCAAAAAAGAAGACCAATTAATGACAGCAGCCTTCGGCACCCGGCCAAAACGAAGGTTAAACCAGGTAATGGACGCTCTAAAATTTGAATACCCTGATTATGAGCAACTCAACAAGGGTGCCGAAGGGATAAAAAGGAAAAGGATTGTTAGCGTTCTGAACAGACAAGCTGCCAGAATGGTGAAGGAAGATGAGAAAATTTTAAAGAAGAGAAAATCTAGCCCTGAGCCGAAAGTGGCAGCTTTAAAGAAAAGAAAAGCTACAACTCCAGAGCCGAAGGTGTCTGAGGTGGAAGAGGAAACTCCTTCGACACCTCCTGCTGCCGAAGTGGCAGAAATTTTAAAGGTAATGACTGAATCTCTACCTATCAAGCTGCTAAGTCCTCTGGGACCGAAACTGACAAAGCTTTTACAGAGGAAGGACGAGCCTTCAACTACAAAAAGGTGGATGGGTAGAAAAAGCGAAGGATCGACACCGTAATGGAAGCCATTGAATGGACACCACCATCAGCCCCGGCAACTACCGAAGCAAACATTTTTGCCGAAGCTGCAGCTGCCACCGAAGCTGCCAACTTGGAGAGCACATTATCTGGAATTTATAAATTGATATTGGGTATGCCTACAGAAGAAACATCTGCAGCCATAGAAAAGGTCATGGCCCCAGTGCCTAACAAAGGGAAGACAATTGCTGATGATGCTTCAGAGGAAAAAGATTTCGACCTTTAGAATCTGGTCGGACAAGAACTATCTGAGGCCGAAAAGAAGGAGCTACAGGAATATGGCATATCCTATGGCTACCAGCCAGGAGCCATGCTCTTTGGTGGGATCGATGAAGAGGCCTTGGGATGTGTTCGCGACTGTACCGGGGCAAAGGTAATCGACACTCTATCGAAGAGTGTCGGTTTTCCGAAGCTCGAAGCTGATATTAGCAGCTACCGACGACAACATATCGTCGGCAGTTTGTTTTATTCCAACTTTAAGGTAAAATTCTTATGATGAAAGAAATTTTTTTTGTTTTTTATTTCTGCGATGAAGAAAATTTGCTGATAAAGGTTTATTTCTATAGAGTATGTTGCTAAGCAAAGCACTGCAAATATAGCAAGACCTCGAAGATAAAAAGAGCAAAATTATAATCGAGGGTTTAGAAAACAAAATTAAAGAGTACGAAGCTTCTCTTGAGAAAAAATATTTCTTACTTCAAGCAATGGAGGGTTCCCTTGCAGAAGCGCAAGCCGAAAATACTAGATTAAACAGGGAACTTCTCCAAAAATCAGAGAGCTTCGAACAAGAGAGAAAAAACCTGCAGACAAAATACGAAGCTGAAGCTGCCAAAAATACGAAACTGCAACAATCTTTGAAAGAGCTTCGGAACATGTGTCTGGGTTTTGGCAACCGCTGCGTACAACGATTGAGAAAGGTTTTCAACTTAGTTGGAGCCAGTGTTGAAAAGTTTACTCCTTCGACCGAAAAATATCTAGCACCTTCGAACACATTGAAGGCGAAGTCGAGGTGCTTGACAAAGTAATAGCGGGGCACGGTAACTTTTTTGCCCTGCTAGCTTCTCGCGGCACAGCTGCAGCATTTCTGAAAGCTGGCTGTACGCATGTGAAGATTGTGAATAGACCAACCTTCAGCCTATCTTTAATAGATTTGGTTGATATTCCCGGCGAAGCCCGAAGCATAGGGAGCAGATTTATAACACAAATTTAGGCGAAGGGTGGTCGTGATTTGGCTGGTGACGAGGCCCGAAGCTTGCTTAAGCCGGTATGAAACTTATACCTGTTGCTTACCTTTTCTTGTAATTACTTTTTATCTTATATTGCTTTGTTGTGTGTAGGATGATGATGCCGAAGATTGATAGCCCGAAGCATATTCCGAAGGCTGCTGCTGAAGCTATTTTTTAGGCCTACCTGCATAGGGCTTAGAAGCATTTTGTATTATCTTTGTAAAAGACATTGTAATCGAGAACTGATCATTTGTATATTTGTCCATACCTTGTAATATATTTTTACCTTTTCATCCATGTATAAATTGCTTTGCTGTGGACGAAACTTGTATCTTTTGAGCCGAAGGCGAAAAACACCTTCCCTTCTTTTCGTTCACAACGAAGCATATCTTTGCTTCTTTATGCTCATCGAAGCATCGATATCAAAGCTGAAGTATTTCTGTTTATGCTTCATGTCATGATGATGATGACCCTATGAATGTCTACATGAACATTTATGAATGCAATGAATGATGTAATGTAATATGCAAATGAATGTCCCGAACACACACACGAAACCACACCCAGACTATGCATCCCCTTAGGAACGACTTTTGAGTCTTTCAAGCTCTGCATCCCCTTAGGAACTACTTTTGAGCTTCTTCACCTTCTATTTCGGTGGCATTTAAGTTCTGCATCCCCTTAGGAACGACTTTTGAACTTCTTCACCTTCGATTTCGGTGGTATTTGGCTCTGCATTCCCTTTGGAACGACTTTTGAGCAGAAAACTTACGTTGCGCTCCCTTAGGAACGACTTTTTGCAGCTTCGTCATGCTTTTGGCTCTGCATTCCCTTAGGAATGACTTTTGAGCAGAAAACTTACGCTGCGCTCCCTTATGAACGACTTTTTGCAGCTTCGTGTTTTCCTTTTTTGCACTCGATGGTGCACAGGCTCAGATTTTACATATTACATCTTTGGGGGATTTGGCCCTCGTAGGGCTAAATAAGAATGAAAAATTACAAGCTATGGCCCCATTAAAAACCTTTCTCCCCTCTTGAAAGGAAAATGGTGCCATAGAAAAAAAATGAAAAAGATTACATCAAATTACACATAGTATCGCCGAAGCTCACCCGCATTCCAAGATCTAGGTATGTCGTTGCCGTCCATATCCTTCAATCTATAAGAACCGGGTCTTGACGAAGATACTACCAGAAAAAGACCTTCCCACTTCAGTTGTAATTTTCCCACTGTATCTGGATTGGCCACTCTCCGAAGTACGAGATGCCCTGGCTTAATGTTCTTCAATCAAACTTTTCTATCCCGCCACCTTATTGTTTCAGCCTGATATTTATTGATGTGTTCTATGGCTTGAAGTCTGGTCCCTTCTATAGCATCTTTCGTTACTTGATAATCAGCTTCGTCTTCTGCCGAAGCTGTTGTTCTTATTGACCCTGCCTTTGCTTCCTCTAGTGTTATTGCTTCGTCACCGAATAGGAGCTAGAAGGGTGTAAATCTTGTTGACCTTGACATAGTTGTGTTGTGGCTCCACACCACTTTAGTCAACTCATCTGGCCACTTTCCTCTAGGCTAGTTGAAGATTAGCTTCATTATTCCTGTCATTATAATGCCATTTGCTCTTTCTACCAGCCCATTTGATTCTAGGTGCCTTACTGATGCAAATTGAATCTTCATACCAATTCGGTCACAGAAATCTTTGAATATTTCGGCATCAAACTGTGTTCCATTATCCACAGTTATTGCCTTCGGCACGCCGAAGCGACAAACAATATTCTGCCAGAAGAATTTTTGGACTGTGGCCGAAGTTATTGTAGCCAGGGGCTTTGCTTCAATCCATTTAGAGAAATATTCTACTACCACCACAACATATTTCAAGTTACCTTGTGCTGGTGGAAGTGGACCTTACAAATCTAGGCCCCATCTTTGCAATGGCCAAGTAGGCTGTATTAGCTGGGTGAGAGATGAAGGTTGCTTATGGTCTCTTGCACATTTTTGACAATTTTCGCACTTCTGAACCAACTCTGCTGCATCCGAAGCTGCTTTCGGCCAATAAAATCCTTGTCTAAAAACCTTCCCCAGCAAAGGTCTAGACCCAATATGAGAGCCATATAAACCTGCATGTATCTCCTTCATTAACTCTATACCTTCGGTTCTGGACAAACACTTGAGGAGCGGAGAACAGACTCCATGTTTGTATAATTCCCCTTCTATTATCACATATGGTTTTGTTCTTGCTTCCATTCTCTTATTATAAGCTTTGTCATCCAAAAGACAATTACCTTGGAGGAAAGATATAATTTCAGTTCTCCAATCTTCACTATGTACAGGAGATATTGTGAGCACTGCTCTCTCCATAAGTTCAACCGAAGGTGTTTTTATTGTCTCAAAAATACTTCCGAAGGTAGAGGGAGCCCCTGTGCCGCTGACTTGGCTAACAGGTCTGCATGCTCATTTTCCCCTCTTGGAATACTCTTGACAGAAAATCCTTCAAAAGAAGCCTCCAGCCTTTGAACTGTATCGAGATATTTTTCAAGCTTCAGATATCTTGCCTTGCTGCTTTTGTCTACATGACCAGAAATGACTTGGGAGTCAGTTTTAAGGATTGCTCTTCTTATTCCCATTGCCATTAACTTTCGAAGCCCTAACAGAAGAGCTTCGTATTCAGCAATATTATTCGTACAACTGAAGTCAAGCCTTGCTGCGTAGCATGTTCTGACTTTAGAGGGTGCTACTAGAACAGCAGCCGCTCCTGCGCCGAAGGTTCCCCAAGAACCGTCACAGAATACTGTCCAGGCTTCGGCGTCTTTATTTGTTTCTTCTTCCTGAGCCCCTGGCGTCCAATCAGCAATGAAGTCTGCTAACGCCTGGGACTGAATTGAGGATCTATGTACATAGTCAATAGTGAATTCATTGAGCTCCGCAGCCCATTTTCCAATCCTTCTAGTAGCTTCTCTGTTCCTCATTATATCCTTCAAAGGCTGTGATGAAGGAACAATTATATGATATGCTTGAAAATAATGCCGAAGCTTCCTGGAGGCCATTAACACAACATACAACACCTTCTCTAATTCTGTATAGTTTTTATTTGATAAACTTAGAACTTTGGAGATGAAGTATACCGGGGCTTGCCTTTTGACTTGGCCATCTTGCTTCTCCTGTACAAGCGCTGCACTAACTGCAGAGTGAGAAGTTCTACATATAGGAGTAACGGAGCCCCTGGCGAAGGTGGAGTTAGAGTTGTTAGGTCTATAAAGTACTGCTTTAACTCTTCAAAAGCCTTTTGCTGAGCCGGACCCCACTGAAAAACTTCGGCTGACTTTAGAATTTCAAAGAATGGCAGGTTCCTCTCTACTGATCTTGATATGAATCTATTCAGCGATGCCAGCCTTCCTACCAATCGTTGAGCCCCCTTCTTTGAATTTGGCGGCTCCATCCGAAGGATAACTTCAATATTGTTTGGGTTGGCTTTGATTCCCTTCGTTGATACCAGACAACCAAGTAACTTGCCCTTCTTCACTCCAAAAACACACTTTTCTAGATTTAACTTAAGGCCAGCTTGCCTGAAATTGGCAAACGTTTCTTGCAAGTCACCAATATGATTTTCTTGCTTCGTGCTTTTTACTATGATGTCATCAACATAAGTTAGCACGTTCCTGCCTATTTGAGAGTGAAGGACCTTGTCTGTTGTTGGGACCATGCTTCGTCGCCGAAGGTCCTGCAGAAAGAAACAGCTTAGGCTGGAGCTGCTCGTACGTGACGCCGAAGGCATCATTCATGAAGCTTCTGTATTATAACATATCCGAAGATGAAGGGTCGAACCGACTTAAAGATAGAATGACCTTTTAGCCCATAGGGGTCTGAGTCACTGTTGTAAACTTTTATGAGGGGCATGATTGTAATTCCTCATAGGCTGTGTCCTGTGCCTATAAATAGTGAACAATATTCCTTTACTGTTCACGCATTCCTGTAATTGCTAACGCATCACTCGGGAATCATTGTTTGTCAAGGCAAAGGTATAAATGTACCTAAAAACGTTGTATTCAAAGATCTTAAATTCATATAATAAGATATGTGAATGATGTCATTTATTTTCGTCCGAAGTTCATTAAATCCTTATGGAAATAATGCTACGGCGGACGAAGGGCATTAATATTTAACATTTTATGTTGCCTTGTTCTTAATTCATAGCATTTGAGAACAAGTCCCCAACATTGGCGCCCACCTCCGGTGAACTCACTTCCACTTTTTTGAGCTGATGGCTTCGTTCAACAATCAAGCTGGAGCTGCTTCGGCTCTGAAGCTGGTACTCCCGATAACAGGCGGTTCATGCTCAGGGCCAGCCAACAAGAAGCAGAAGAAGGAGGCACAGAGAAGGGTACAACATGTCGGGGTGCAAGGACCCTTCATCAAGTCAAGATGGTCTCACATTCCAATTACCTTCTCTCAAGAGGATCTTCAACTCAAGGATTACCCACACAACGATGCTATGGTTATCTCTTGTGTGATTAAAGGATTTCTGGTCCATAATGTTTTGGTTGATACAGGCAGCGCAACTGATATCATATTTGCTAAGGCCTTCAGATAGATGCAAGAGCCCGAAGACAAAATTCATGATGCCACACATCCCCTTTGCGGCTTCGGAGGAAGGCAGATTGTAGCACTCGGCAAAATCACAATGCCAGTGACCTTCGGATTTATCAACAACACAAGGACTGAACAAGTTGTGTTTGATATTGTTGACATGGAATACCCTTACAATGCAATCATTGGTCGTGGTACTCTCAATGCCTTCGAAGCAATTCTTCATCCAGCTTATCTTTGCATGAAGATACCTTCGGACCAAGGGCCCATTGCTATTCATAGAAGCCAGGAAGCTGCCAGAAGGGCCAAAGGAATTTGGACAGACTCAAAAGCAATCCATAATATAGATGGAGCCGAAGCTTGTGAGCAATACAAGTTCAGAAGAGAAAAAGCTGCTTCGGCTGATCAGCCGAAGCCCATGCTCTTATGTGAGGATATAGCAGAGCAGAAGGTGCTATTGGGATCTCAACTGTCCGAGGAACAGGAAAAAACCTTGATAAGGTTTTTGTTCAACAATAAAGATGTTTTTGCTTGGTCAGCTAATGATCTTTGCGGAGTTAACAGGGATGTTATTGAGCACTCGCTCAATGTTGATCCATCCTTCAGACCCAGAAAGCAGAGGCTTCGGAAGATGTCTGATGACAAAGCCGAAGGTGCTCGGAATGAAGTGAAAAGACTCCTCAGTGCCGGAGTTATCAGAGAGGTAAAATACCCAGAATGGTTGGCTAACACTGTTATGGTGAAGAAAGCCAATGGTAAATGGAGAATGTGTATCGATTTTACTGATCTCAATAAGGCCTGTCCGAAGGACGAGTTTCCATTGCCAAGGATAGATTCCCTAGTCGATGCAGCAGCTTCATCAGAGCTTATGAGTCTGCTGGATTGCTATTCAGGCTATCACCAAATTTGGATGAAGAAGGAGGATGAACCGAAAACCAGCTTCATAACCCCTAGTGGAACATATTGTTATCTTCGGATGCCTGAGGGGCTTAAGAATGCTGGAGGAAGCTTCAGCAGAATGACAACGAAGGTTCTTCATTCCCAGATAGGCAGAAATGTGCTAACTTATGTTGATGATATCATTGTAAAAAGCACGAAGCAAGATAATCATATTGCTGATCTGCAGGAGACCTTCGCTAATTCTAGACAGACTGGTTTAAAATTGAACCCAGAAAAATGTGTCTTCGGAGTAAAGAAAGGAAAATTTCTTGGCTGTCTAGTCTCAACAAAAGGGATTGAAGCTAATCCAAACAAAATCGAAGCTATCCTTCGAATGGAGCCACCAAGTACAAAGAAGGGGGCTCAAAGATTGACAGGAAGACTGGCATCTCTCAACAGATTTATATCTAGATCAACAGAGAGAAACTTACCATTTTTCGAAGTACTGAAATCAGCTGAAGTTTTTCAATGGGGACCAGTTCAGCAGAAAGCCTTCGAAGAGCTGAAGCAATATTTAATAGACCTAACAACACTAACTCCACCAACGCCAGGGGCTCCTCTGTTATTATATGTGGCAGCTTCACACTCAGCGGTAAGTGCAGCACTGGTCCAGGAGAAGCTTGAAGGCCAAGTCAAAAAGCAAGCCCCAATATACTTCGTATCAGAAGTTCTGAGTCTATCAAAGAAAAATTGTACGTAATTGGAGAAAGTACTGTATGCTGTTTTGATGGCCTCCAGGAAGCTTCGACATTATTTTCAAGCTTACAATATAATTGTTCCTTCTTCACAACCATTGAAGGACATCATGAGAAATCGAGAAGCTACTGGAAGGATTGGAAAATGGGCTGCAGAGCTCAATGAATTTTGCATTGATTATGTGTATAGGTCTTCGATTCAATCCCAAGCGTTGGCAGACTTCATTGCTGACTGGACGCCAGGGGTTCAAGAGGAAGAAACAAATAAAGATGCCGAAGTATGGACAATGTTTTGCGATGGGTCTTGGGGAACCTTCGGAGCAGGAGCACCTGCTGTGTTGGTTTCACCTTCCAAAGTTAAAACTTGTTATGCGACAAGACTTGATTTCAGTTGCACAAACAATATTGCTGAGTATGAAGCTCTGCTTTTGGGTCTTCGGAAGTTAAAGGCAATGGGAATCAGAAGGGCCATTCTTAAAACTGATTCCCAAGTTATTTCTGGTCATATTGACAAAAGCTATAAAGCAAGAGATCCGAAGCTTGAAAAATATTTAGATACAGTCCGAAGGATTGAGGCTTCCTTCGAAGGATTTTCTGTTAAAAATATTCCTCGTGGAGAAAATGAATATGCTGATCTACTAGCCAAGTCAGCAGCACAGGGGCTGCCTTTACCTTCAGAAGTATTTTTTGAAACAATAAAAGCACCTTCGGTTGAGCTTCTTGAAAGAGCAGTCCTCAACATATCCCCTGTTTATAGTGAAGATTGGAGAACTGAGATCATCTCTTTCCTTTAGGGCAATTTTCTTTCAGATGATGAAGCTTATAACAGGAGGATAGAAGCAAGAGCTCGACCATATGTCATAATAGAAGGGGAATTATACAAGAGGGGGGTATGTTCCCCGTTACTCAAGTGTTTATCCAGAACCGAAGGCATAGAATTGATGAAGGAAATACACGCAGGCCTGTGTGGATCTCACATTGGATCTAGGCCTTTGCTAGGAAAAGTCTTTCGTCAAGGATTTTATTGGCCAAAAGTAGCTTCGGATGCAGCGGATTTAGTTCAAAAGTGCGAAGGTTGTCAGAAATGTGCAAGAGATCAAAAACAATCTTCGTCTTTAACTCAATTAATACAACCCACTTGGCCATTGCAAAGGTGGGGCCTTGATTTGCTAGGTCCATTACCACTAGCACAGGGGAGTTTAAGATATGTTGTAGTGGCAGTGGAATATTTTTCTAAGTGGATTAAGGCAAAGCCTTTAGCCACAATCACTTCGGTTACCATTCAAAAGTTTTTTTTGGCAAAATATTGTTTGTCGCTTCGGAGTGCCGAAGGCCATTACAGTGGATAATGGGACACAGTTTGATTCTGAAGCTTTCAGAGAATTTTGTGATCAAATTGGCATGAAGATCTATTTTGCATCGGTTCGACATCCGGAGTCAAACAGACTTGTTGAAAGAGCTAATGGGATCATAATGACAGGGATAATGAAGCTAATCTTCAATCAGCCCAGGGGAAAGTGGCCAGAAGAATTAATCAAAGTGGTGTGGAGCCATAACACAACAGTGTCAAGATCAACAGGTTTTACGCCATTCAAACTATTGTTTGGTGACGAAGCAATAACCCCGGAAGAAGCCAAAGCAGGATCAATAAGAACAGTAGCTTCGGCAGAAGGCGAAGATGCAGTTGATCACTCTGTGGAAAAAGATGCTATAGAAGGGATAAGGCTTCAAGCTGTGGAAAACATCAACAAATATCAAGCTGAAACAATAAAATGGCACGACAGAAAGGTTAGGCTGAAGAACATTGAGCCAGGACACTTGGTGCTTCGAAGAATAGCCAATCCTGAGACAATAGGCAAATTACAGCTGAAGTGGGAAGGACCATTTTTGGTAGCATCTTCGTCAAGACCCGGTTCCTACAGATTGAAGGATATGGACGGCAACGACATTCCTAGATCATGGAATGCGGATGAGCTTCGGCGATATTATGTTTAGTTTGATGTAATTTCCTTTTTTCTATTCTTTTTTGTGGCACCCTTTTCCTTTCCAAAGGGGGAGAAAGGTTTTTAATGGGGCCACAACATGTAATTTTCCTTATTTCAATTCTATAAGAGTGATATCCCCCAAAAATGTAAATGTAAATGCAAAGGAAAAAGAAAAGAAAACAGGGAGAAGCTCAAAAGTCGTTCCTAAGGGAATGCAGAGCTTACAGCGAAAAATAAACGCTGATTCCGCTGAAATTAAAAGGCGAAGAAGCTCCTAAGGGAGGCTTACAGCGAAAAGTCAACGCTGATTCCGCTGAAAGTAAAAGGCGAAGAAGCTCCTAAGGGAGGCTTATAGCGAAAAGTCAACGCTGATACACCGAAAAGTAAACGGTGAAGCCGAAAAGTAAACGGCCAAAAGATTTGAACCATTCCCAAGGGGATGAAGGGCTATGTTTATGGTTTTTGAATATGTGTTTTGATATTCATTTGCACGATACATTACATCATGTCATTTGCATTCATAAACATTCATTTAGACATATATAGAATCATCATCATACCACACAAAAAAGACAGATGCTTCGGCAATGAGCAAAAATTTCGAAGAAAGAGAAATTTTTCGTGCTTCGTTGTGTACGAAAAGAAGGGAAGGTGTTTTTCGCCTTCGGCTCAAAAAGAGAAGTTTCGTCCACAGCAAAGCAGATTGTACACGGATAGAGGAGACATAATATATTACAAGGTATGTACAAATTTACATAAGTTTTTTCCATAATGATATTACAAAGATCCCTTCAGAATTTTTTGTAGGAAAGTTTATTATAGCAACCATCAAGCTTCAGCTTCGTCATACTTCAGCTTCGTCATCCTGCACATATTAAGGAGCAGAATAAGAAAGATGCAAATTTCAAGGAGAAGGTAAAAGTAACAAATATAAGTTTCTTAGCGGCTTAAGGTGACTTCGAGCTTCGTCACCAGCCATCCTTCGCCCGCCATTTACCCAAATCTGGGTCATAAATCTATTTTCGATGCTTCGGGCTAGGCTCGGGATATCAATCAAGTCTACTACTGACAAGCTAAAGTTTGGTCTATTCACAATTTTCCCATGAGTACAGCCAGCCTTCAGAAAAGCGGCGGCTGTGCCTCGAGAAGCTACCAGGGTGCAGAAATCGGCATGCCCACCAATAACTTCGTCAAGAGCATCAACCTCGCCTTCAATATGTTCCAAGGTGCTAGGCAGGTTTTCGGCTGAAGGTGAAAATTTTTCAGAACTGGCTCCGATAGAGTGAAATACGTCCTTCAACCGCTGCACGCATCGGCTGCCGAAATTTAGACATTTCTCTTGGAGATCCTTCAATGATTTTTGCAAATTTGAATTTTTCTCGACCTCAGTCTTGAGACTTGCTTCAAGCTTCTCCTTTTCTTGCTCATATTTTTCTGACTTTTTGAGTAATTCATTCTTTAAACTGTCATTTTCGGCTTGGACCTCGGCCAAGGAGCCTTCCATAGACTGAATAATAAAGTCTTTCTTTTCTAAAGCACCTTCGTGTTCTTTAGCCATAATTTCAAGATCTTGAATGGCGAAGTCCTTCTTCTTCAGAACAGCTTCGTAGTTTTCAACTTTTTCTTCTAAATCTTTGATGATAGCTTTGTTCTTCTCCTCTTCAAGATCTTGTTGCATTTTCAGCACTTTACTTAATAATATACTCTGCCAAAAAAACCTTCGTCAGAGAAAGACATAAATAATAATAATAAAATAATAATAATATTTTTACCTTAAAATTCGCGTAGAGCAGGCTGCCAGCGACATGATGTCGCTGGTACCTGCAGAGGTCTGCTTCTATCTTCGGCAAGCCAACACTTTTGGAGAGGGTTCTAACAATTTTGGCCTCGGTGCGGTTCCGAAGGCATCTTAGCTTCCCTTCGTTGACCCCACCAAATAGCATAGCCCCTGATTTATATCCGCAAGATATGGCATATTTTTTCAACTCTTCTTTTTCGGCGTCTGTTAACTCTTGTCCAAGCAAATCTTGAAAGTTAAAATCTCCTTCCTCCGAAATTTCATCAATCTGCTCTTTCCCCTTTTCAGTTGCCGTGTTCACCGCAGCCATAACAACTTCTTCTTCAGCCATTTTCAGGAGTATATTGTCAATAACCTCAAGTGTGGTTTCCAGGTTCGACTCTTCGGTGGTCCCAGCTTCGGCCCCGGTAGCTTCGGCTTCGCCGGTTTCAGCTTCAGTGGTTTCCACTCCGGTAGCTTCGGCTGCGGCGCCTTCGGCTTCGGCGGTCTCGGCAAAGACAATTTTTGACACCGTCGCCGGTGGCGGCGTCTGATGGATCACATTTGTCACTTGAATGATTCTCCGTTTTTTCGGCTTCGCAGGACTTTCTGCTGCCGAAGTTTTTTTGTCCTTCTGAAAAAACTTTGTCAGTTCCGGTGCCAGCGGACTTAGCTTGACAGGCAAAGATTCAGTCATTACCTTCAAAATTTCTTCTACTTCGGCAGCAGAAGGTGTCACAGACACTTCCTCATCTCGGATCAATCTCTCTGGTTCTGGAGATGCAGGCTTCGGAGATGCAGCTTTTCTCTTTCTTGGAGCAACTACTTTCGGTTCAAGCTTTTCTTTCTTCTTTTTTGGTTGATCTTCGTCGTCTTTAATTAAAGTGCTAGCCACTCGTTTTCTTTTCTGCCCTTCGGCACCCTTGTCTAGCCGCTCGTAGTCAGGGTATTCAAAGCCTATAGCATCAAGTACTCTATTTAGCCTTCGTTTCGGCCGGGTGCCGAAGGCTGCTGTCATCAATTGATCTTCTTTTTTAGAATAATTCCCAAGAATTTCATTACTCATTACTTCGATTGTTTCGAGCCGTTCTTGGCAGGGTGCTTTAAAATACTTCTTGAACTTATAGTGGTAGGGCAGGCGGACAAGTTCCCCCTCTTTCTTCTCTCTTTCGAGCTTCGGCATAGCCCATTCCTTCATAGTTGGAAATATTTTGAACGACAGAAATTCCTGCACAAGATCTCTAGTGCCAATGTGCTCAGCAATAATCCTGAATTCAGCCAACGCGATTTGAGTTGGACCTTCTGGTGTCATACTGCAATGGGGTCTGGTCTCTCCGAAGATCAGTTCAAGCGGACTCTGTACTAGCTTCTCCTTGTCATCATCAACTTTGACGTAGAACCATTCCGATTTCCAGCCTGCCGACCACTTGCTTCGGTAGCTGATCCCAGGAAATTTTGTAGTCTTCCGATAGGCAAAATTATAACAACCAAAATTTTCATGTAACCCATCCTTTCTGGCCTTAGTTTGATAATGTAGCTCATGTACCCGGCAGAAACCTTCGGCAAATGGCTCCACCCCCTGGCTTCGGAGAGCCCAAATATAAACACTCAGCCTAACAATAGCATTAGGAGTTAGTTGATGAAAATAGATACCAAACTTCTTTAGCACATCGACAATCATCCTATTCAAAGGAAATCTCAAACCAGCTTTGAGGAAACTCTTGAAAATCACTATTTCATCTTTCTGTGGCTTCGGGGTAGTTTCTTCTCCACCGAAGCAAATCACCTTTTTCTCATCTTCGCTAAAGTAGCCCGACTTTACCATCTTCGGGAAATCAGCCTTGGAGATGGTTGACTTTCCGAAATCCAGGTGGCTAGGCTTGCTTGGTATTGCGATATTGTGATCATCTTCAGAATCAGTCTCTTCAATATCTGCTTGTTCTGCTTCGGCAGCAGGGGTGTTCTCCGATGTCGCCAACCTAGATCGCCTCATTGCTTCCGAGATAGGGACAGTTTCCGCAGCTTCGGCTTCGTCTCCTTCGCGCTCAGCTCTAGCAGTAGAGCGCACTCTAGCCATTTGATTTTGAATATCTTGAAAATTGCTCGGAAATTAATAACCTTTCTCTCGAAGCTCTTCTTCTGACGAAACAGACGCTAAACTAGAGCTTCGTTTGAATGCGAAAGTCAAGCTTCGGCTATGGTTAAAAATTTTGGCAGCAAAACAGTGCAATAGCAATGAATGCTGTGGTAACTTCACACCTACCCGTCTGTTTATATAGTGCTGCAAGAAAGAAGGTGAATCGTCAGGATTTTTACACCAAGCAAACAGTTGCTCGCACCCGCTGAACGGTAGGCCGCAAAAACCAGAATAGTGAACCTGCATGGTGGAACTGTATCGTTTCTCGACAACGAGCTCAGGGAAGGTGTTTTTCGGACCTTCGGCTTCCTGAAGCCTAAGAGACTTTTTTCACGGATCAAGCTCGTTACGAAAAATGATCTAGCACCGTGAAGGGGCTACTGTTGGGACCATGCTTCGTCGCCGAAGGTCCTGCAGAAAGAAACAGCTTAGGCTGAAGCTGCTCGTACGTGACGCCGAAGGCATCATTCATGAAGCTTCTGTATTATAACATATCCGAAGATGAAGGGTCGAACCAACTTAAAGATAGAATGACCTTTTAGCCCATAGGGGTCTGAGTCACTGTTGTAAACTTTTATGAGGGGCATGATTGTAATTCCTCACAGGCTATGTCCTGTGCCTATAAATAGTGAATAGTATTCCTTTACTGTTCACGCATTCCTGTAATTGCTAACGCATCACTCGGGAATCATTGTTTGTCAAGGCAAAGGTATAAATGTACCTAAAAACGTTGTATTCAAAGATCTTAAATTCATATAATAAGATATGTGAATGATGTCATTTATTTTCGATGTATTTATCTTTAATGTTTTACTTTATTGCCTATCATCTTTACAAGTTTAATTACGAAGGAGAAACCTTCGTAATATAATGCTCGTGACCTTCGTCCGAAGTTCATTAAATCCTTATGGAAATAATGCTACGACAGACAAAGGGCATTAATATTTAACATTTTATGTTGCCTTGTTCTTAATTCATAGCATTTGAGAACAAGTCCCCAACATCTGTCATTCCGCTGAAGCTTCCTCCAGCATTTTTAAGCCCCTCAGGCATCCGAAGGTAGCAATAGGTGCCACTGGGAGTTATGAAGCTAGTCTTTGGCTCATCTTCTTTCTTCATCCATATCTGATGATAGCCTGAGTAGCAGTCCAATAGACTCATGAGCTCTGAAGAAGCTGCTACATCTACAAGGGAGTCTATTCTTGGTAATGGGAACTTGTCCTTTGGACATGCCTTGTTGAGATCTGTGAAATCATTACACATTCTCCATTTTCCATTAGCTTTCTTCACCATAACAGTGTTGGCTAGCCATTCTGGATATGTTACTTCTCTGATAACACTAGCACTAAGAAGTCTTTTTACTTCGTTCCGAGCACCTTCAGCTTTATCCTCAGACATCTTTCGAAGCCTTTGCTTCCTTGGTCTGAAAGATGGATCTACATTAAGTGAATGTTCAATAACATCTCTGTTGACACCACAAAGATCATTGGCTGTCCAAGCGAAGACATCTTTGTTGTTAAACAAAAATCTTAGCAGAGTCTTTTCTTGCTCATTAGATAGCTGAGATCCCAGCAGCACCCTTTGATCTGCTATATCTTCAAATAATAGCATAGGCTTCGGCTGATCTGCTGAAGCAGCCTTCTCTCTTTTGTGCTTATATTATTGGCGAGCTTCGGTTCCATCTATGTTATGGATCGCCTTTGAGTCTGTCCAACTGAGAGCACCTAGAGGGGGGGGGGGGTGAATAGGTGATCATGTAAAATCAAACACTAAATAGCCACAAACTTGATTGTTAAGGTGTTAGTAAAATCAAGTGGCTATGAAACACGCTTGTTGGGGGCCTGCTTCGTCGCTGAAGGTCCTGCAAGAAGAAACACCTTCGAAAGATCAACACAGAAGCAACGTCGAAGCTGTCATCTAAGGAGCTTCGGCATAGTAACACGCCTTGAGACGAAGGTGTGGCACCAACTTAAAGATGAAAGGACAAATTAACCCATAATAATTTATGTCATAAATGTAGTCAATTGTACAGGGTATAATTGTAATTTCACACAGGCTGTGCCCTGTGTCTATAAATAGATGAACAGTACCCCCGTACTGTTCACGCTGATTTGTACTTGCTTGTGCATCACGCTTGGACTTTTGCTTTCTGTCAAGCCGAAGGTATAAATGTAATTCAATATCGTTTTTGTTTATCCATGACAATAGAAATATATTAATGACATCATGTGATTATTCATGATTATTCATGTTGTCTTTCATATTTCATATGCTTCTTCTTACATTAATATACACTGTGATAATGAAGGTATGTCCTTCAACACCTTCGTCTGAAGATCATTATATCCCATGGGAAATAATGCTTCAGAGGACGAAGGGCATTAGCTTTTAACATTTTGTGTTGCCTTGTTCTTGATTCATAGCATTTGAGAACAAGTCCCCAACATTGGCGCCCACCTCCGGTGAACTCATTTCCACTTTTGAGCTATTGGCTTCGTTCAGCAACCAAGTTGTAGCATCTTCGGCTACGAAGCTGGTGCTCCTAATAACAGGCGGTTCATGCTCAGAGCCAGCCAACAAGAAGCAGAAGAAAGAAGCGCAGAGAAGGGTGCAGCATGTTGGGGTGCAGTGACCCTTCATCAAGTCCAAATGGTCCCACATCCCAATCACATTCTCCCAGGAGGATCTTTAGCTCAAGGATTACCCTCACAATGATGCTATGGTCATATCTTGTGTCATCAAGGGGTTTCTGGTCCATAATGTTCCGGTTGACACAAGTAGTGCAGCGGATATCATATTTCTAAGGCCTTCAGACAAATGCAAGAGCCAGAGGGTAAGATTCATGATGCTACATACCCTCTTTGTGGCTTCGGAGGAAGGCAAATTGTAGCACTCGGCAAAATCACAATGCCGGTTACCTTCGGCTTTGTTCATAACACAAGGACCGAACATGTTGTCTTTGATATTGTTGATATGGAGTACCCCTATAATGCAATCATTGGTCGTGGAACACTTAATGCTTTTGAAGCAATACTTCATCCAGCATATCTATGCATGAAGATACCTTCGGAACAAGGGCCCATTGTTGTTCATAAAAGTCAAGAAGCTGCCAGAAAGGCCGAAGGAAATTGGACAGACTCAAAAGCAATTCACAATATAGATGGAACCGAAGTATGTGAACAATACAAATACAAAAGAGAGAAGGCTGCTTTGGTGGATCAGCCAAAGCCTATGCTTCTATTTGAAGACATAGCAGAGCAAAAGGTATTACTGGGGTCTCAGCTATCTGAAGAATAAGAGAAAACTTTGATAATATTTTTATTCAACAACAAAGATGTCTTTGCTTGGTCAACCAATGATATCTGTGGTGTCAATAGATATGTCATTGAACATTCACTCAATGTGGATCCATCCTTCAGGCCAAGAAAGCAAAGGCTTCAGAAAATGTCTGATGATAAAGCTGAAGGTGCTCGGAATAAAGTGAAAAGACTCCTCAGTGCTGGTGTCATCAGAGAGGTAAAATACCCAGAATGGTTAGCCAATATTGTTATGGTGAAGAAGGCCAATGGCAAATGGAGAATGTGTATTGATTTTACATATCTTAACAAGGCTTGTCCGAAGGATGAATTCCCATTGCCAAGAATAGATTCTAGTAGACGCAACAACTTCTTCAGAGCTCATGAGTCTACTGGATTGTTACTGTGGCTACCACCAAATCTGGATGAAAAAGCAAGATGAGCCAAAAACTAGTTTCATAACACCTAGTGGCACATATTGCTATCTTCGGATGCATGAGGGGTTCAAGAATGCTGGAGGAAGCTTTAGCAGAATGGACAGCCAAGGTCCTTCATTCTCAGATAGGCAGAAATGTGCTGACCTATGTTGATGATATCATAGTGAAAAGCATGAAGCAAGAAAATCATATTGCTGATTTGCAAGAAACATTTGCCAATTTCAGGCAAGCTGGCCTAAAATTAAATCCAGAAAAATGTGTTTTTGGAGTGAAGAAAGGCAAGTTCCTTGGTTGTCTGGTATCAACAAAAGGAATTGAGGCTAACCCAAGCAAGATCGAAGCTATCCTTTGGATGGAGCCACCAAGCACGAAGAAAGGGGCTCAACGGCTGGCAGGAAGATTAGCATCATTAAACAGATTCATATCTAGATCAGCGGAAAGAAATCTGCCATTTTTTGAAATACTGAAGTCAGTCAAAGTCTTTCAATGGGGCCCGACACAACAAAAAGCTTTTGAAGAGTTGAAACAATATTTGATTGATTTAACAACATTAACTCCACCCGCGCCAGGGGCTCCATTGCTCTTATATGTGGCAGCTTCGCATTCTGCATTGAGTGCAGCGCTGGTGCAGGAGAAGCTAGATGGCCAAGCTAAAAAGCAAGTTCCAGTATACTTTGTCTCTGAAGTTTTAAGTCCATCAAAGAAAAATTACACAGAATTGGAGAAGGTATTATATGCTGTGTTAATGGCCTCCAGAAAGCTTCAACATTATTTTCAAGCATACCACATAATTGTTCCTTTGTCACAACCTCTAAAGGACATCATGAGGAACAGAGAAGCTACTGGAAGGATTGGAAAATGGGCTACAGAGCTTAACGAATTCATCATTGATTATGTGCATAGATCTTCAATTCAGTCCCAGGCGTTAGCAGACTTCATCGCTGACTGGACACCAGGGACTCAGGGAGAAGAAATAAATAAAGATGCAGAAGCTTGGACAGTGTTCTGCGATGGTTCTTGGGGAACCTTCGGCGCAGGAGCAGCTGTCGTTCTAGTAGCACCTTCTAAAGTCAAAACATGTTATGCAGCCAAGCTTGATTTCAATTGCACAAATAATATTGCTGAGTACGAAACACTTCTATTGGGGGCTTCGGAAGTTAAGGGCAATGGGAATAAGAAGGACCATTCTGAAAACTGATTCTCAAGTTATTTCTGGCCATGTGGACAAAAGTAGCAAGGCAAGAGATCCGAAACTTGAAAGATATCTGGATACAGTTCGAAGGTTGGAGGCTTCTTTCGAAGGTTTTTCTGTTAAGAATATCCCAAGAGGTGAAAATGAGCACGCAGATTTATTAGCCAAATCAACGGCCTATTAGCCAAATCAGCGGCCTAGGGTCTCCCTCTACCTTCGGAAGTATTTTTTGAAACAATAAAGGCACCTTCGGTCGAACTCATGGAGAGAGCAGTGCTCACTATTTCTCTGGTACACAGTGAAGATTGGAGGACCGAAATTATATCTTTCCTCCAAGGTAATTGTCTTTTAGATGACGAAGTTTATAATAAAAGAATGGAAGCAAGAACAAGACCGTATATCATAATAGAAGGGGAATTATACAAACATGGAGTTTACTCCCCCCTTCTCAAGTGTTTATCCAGAACCGAAGGTATAGAACTAATGAAGGAGATACATGCAGGATTATGTGGATCTCATATTGGGTCTAGGCCTTTGCTGGGAAAGGTTTTTAGATAGGGATTTTACTGGCCGAAGGCAGCTTCGGATGCAGCAGATCTGGTCCAAAAGTGCGAAAATTGTTAAAAATATGCAAGAGACCAAAAACAACCTTCGTCATTAACTCAGTTAATACAACCAACATGGCCATTGCAAAGATGGGTCCTGGACTTGTTAGGACCACTTCCACCAGCGCAAGGTAATCTGAAATATGTCGTGGTGGCTGTAGAATATTTTTCTAAGTGGATTGAAGCAAAGCCTTTGGCTACAATAACTTCGGTTACAGTCCAGAAATTCTTCTGGCAAAATATCGTTTGTCGCTTCGGCGTGCCGAAGGTTATAACTGTGGACAATGGAACATAGTTTGATGCCAAAACTTTCAAGGATTTCTGCAACCAGATTGGCACGAAGATTCATTTTGCATTAGTCAGGCACCCGGAGTCAAACGGGCTGGTCGAAAGAGCAAATGACATTATAATGACGGGAATAATGAAGTTAATCTTCAATCAACCCAGAGGAAAGTGGCCAGATGAGTTGATTAAAGTGGTGTAGAGCCACAATACAACTATATCAAGGTCAACAGGTTTTACACCGTTCAAGTTATTGTTTGGTGACGAAGCTATAACCCCCAAAGAAGCCAAGGCAGGGTCAATTAGAACAGTAGCTTCGACAGAGGACGGAGCTGATTATTTTGTGGCAAAGGATGCTATAGAAGGGACCAGACTTTAGGTTGTGGAGAATATCAATAAATATCAAGCCGAAACAATAAAATAGCATGACAGAAAAGTTCGGATGAAAAATATTAAGCCAGGGCATTTGGTACTTCGGAAAGTGGCCAATCCAGACACAGTAGGCAAGCTACAGCTGAAGTGGGAAGGACCCTTTCTGGTGGTATCTTCGTCAAGACCCGGTTCTTACAGATTGAAGGATATGGACGACAACGACATTCCTAGATCTTGGAATGCGGATGAGCTTCGACGATATTATGTGTAACTTGATGTAATCATTTTTCATTTTTTCCTATGGCACCCTTTTCATTTTCAAAGGGGGAGAAAGGTTTTTAATGGGGCCATAGTTTGTATTTTTTCTTTCTTATCCAGCTCTACAAGAGCAAAATCCCCCAAAAATATGTAAAATGTAAAATCTGAGCATGCACCATTGAGTGCAGAAAAAGAAAAAAAACAGGGAGAAGCTCGAAAGTCGTCCCTAAGGGGATGCAGAGCACGACGAAGCTACAAAAAGTCGTTCCTAAGGGAGCGCAGCGTAAGTTTTCTGCTCAAAAGTCATTCCTAAGGGAATGCAGAGCCAAATACCGCCGAAATAGAAGGCGAAGAAGTTCAAAAGACGTTCCTAAGGGAATGCAGAACTTACACCAAAAAGTCAACGGTGATACCACCGAAATAGAAGGCGAAGAAGTTCAAAAGACGTTCCTAAGGGGATGCAGAACTTACACCGAAAAATAAGCGGTGCAACCGAAAAATAAACGGCAAAGAGATTTCAGCTATTCCTAAGGGAATGAAGAATTTTGATGTGGCTTCATAAGCATGTGTCTGGACATTCATTTGCACAATACATCACATCATTCATTGCATTCATATACATTCATTTAGACATACATAGGATCATCATCATCATATCATACAAATACAGACAGTTGCTTTGGCTTTAATGATAAGGCTTCGGCGAAAGGAAAAGAAGCAGATTTATGCTTTGTTGTGTACGAAAAGAAGGGAAGGTGTTTTTCGCCTTCGACTCAAAAAATACAAGTTTCGTCCACATCAAAGCAGTTCATATATGGACGGAAAGGTAAATATATATTACAAGGTATGGACAAATTTACAGAGTGGTATCTGATTCTTAAATTACAATATTCTTTATAAGAATAATTCAAAAGTTTCTCTAAAGTTTTTTCATAGCAATGTCTTCGGCTTCAACACCATCCGCTAGGCTTCGGATCATCCACCAAGCTTCGGATCATTGCTCTTTGGCTTCGTCATCCTGTACATAACAAAGCGTTATAAGGTAAATTCAAGTTTCAAGGAAAAGGTAAACACAAGGTATGAGTTTATTACCGGTTTGAGGTGACTTCGAGCTTTGTCACCAGCCAAGCTTCGTCCACCCTTCGCCCAAATTTGAGTTACGAATCTGTTTCTAATGCTTCAGGCCAGGCCGGGGATGTCATTCAAGTCCACTGGTGATAAGCTGAAGTTTGGCCTGTTTACAATATTCCCGTGTGTACAACCAGCCTTCATAAAAGCAACAGCTGTGCAACGAGAAGCTAGCAGAGCGCAGAAGTCACCATGCCCAGCTATGACTTCATCAAGAGCATCAACTTCGCCTTCAATATGATCGAAGATGCCTGTCAGGTCTTCAGCTGAAGGTTTAAACTTTTTAGAACTGGCTCCAACTGAGTTGAAGACCTGCTTCAGTCGTTGCACACACCGGTTGCCGAAGTTCAGACATTTATCTTGAAGTTCCTTCAATGACTTTTGCAAGTTCGAACTCTTTGCAACTTCAGCTTCAAGCTTTGCATCAAAATCCTTCTTCTGTGGTTCGAAGCTTTTTGATTTCGTGGAGAGTTCACTGTTTAACCTAGCAATCTCGGCTTGGGATTCTCCCAACGAACCCTCCATTGTTTGAATCACGAAGTCCTTCTTCTCCAGAGCAGCTTCGTGATCTTTAATTTTGGCCTCTAAGCCCTCAATTATAATCTCATTTTTCTTGTCCTCGAGGTCTTGTTGCATCCTCAAGGTTTTACTTAGTAGTAGACTCTAAAAAAATAACCTTCATCTCGAAAATAATAAAAAGTTAAGGTAGGAATTTTACCTTAAAAATTGAATAAAACAAGCTACTGGCAATATGTTGCCGCCGGTATATGCTGAGGTCGGCCTCAAGCTTCGGAAAACCAACACTCTTCGATAGAGTGCTGACAACTTTCAATCCAGTCCGGTCCTGGAGACATCCTAAGCTCTCTTCGTCAACGCCACCGAAGAGCAATGCTCCTGGTTGATAGCCACATGATATTGCATAATCCCTCAGCTCTTCCTTCTCAGCCTTAGACAGCTTTTGCCCAAGTATGTTTTGAAAATTAAAATCCTTTTCCTCCGAAGTGTCTTCGGCAATCTCCTTCTTGTTCCCCTTCTCTTTCCCGGGCACTGGGGCCAGAGTCTCTTTAGCAGCTGCAGCAGCTTCTTCCACAGCTATGTTTAAAAGCATCTTATCAATATCAGAAAAAGTGCTCTCCAGATTTGTAGCTTCGGTGGCAGCAGCTTCGGTAACTGTAGCTTCTTCGGCGGCTGGTGTTCTTGATGCTGGCGCCGACGATGGCGTTTCTTCAATGGCTTCGATTACAGTAACAATCCTTCGTTTTTTCAGCCCAGCAAACTTCTTTGCTGCCGAAGGCTCCTCCTTCTATAAAAGCTTCGTCAGATGTAGCCCCAGTGGACTTAGCTTGATAGGCAAGGATTCAGTCATTACCTTTAAAATTTCTTCCACGTCAGTGGCAGAAGGTGTTGAAGGAGCTTCTTCCTCTGTATCAGTTGTTTCTGGCCTCGGAGCTGCATCTTTTCTCTTCTTCGGAACAGCCACCTTTGGCTTAGGGCTGGTTCTTCTCTTTTTCAGTAACTTTTCATCTTCTTTTATCATCCTAGCAGCTTGTCTGTTCATAGCACTGACAACTCTTTTTTGCTTTGGCCCTTTGGCACCCTTGCTTAATCATTCATAGTCAGAGTATTCAAAATTCAACGCATCCATTACTCGATTCAGCCTTCGTTTCGGTCGGGTGCCGAAGGCTACGGTCATCAATTGATCTTCTTTCTTAGTATAGTTGCCCAAAATCTCATTGCACATAGCTTCAATCATCTCCAACCATTCTTGACAAGGTTCTTTGAAATGTTTCTTGAACTTGAAGTGATAGGGCAGTCGAACAAGTTCGTTCTTTTTCTTTTCTCCCTTAAGCTTCGGCATATTCCATTCACTTAACGTCAGAAATACTCTATTGGCTAAGTATTCTTGCACCAAATCTCTAGTACCGATCTGCTCAGACATAACTCGAAATTCTGCCACAGCCTGTTGGCATGGTGACCTCGGCTCCATGCGGCACAGTGGCCTAGTCAGCCCGAAGCTTAAGCTCAGAGGGCTCAGAACTAGCGTCTTAAGCTTTTCCCTTTTCTTTTCATCAGCCTTCACATAAAACCACTCATTCTTCCAACCAGTTGGCCATTTGGTGCGATAGCTAACTACCGGAGTCTTCATATCTTTGCGGTAGGCAAAATTGTAGCAGCCAAAGTTCTCATGAAGACCATCTTCTCTGTCCTTTGTCTGATAATGAAGCTCGTGTACTCGGTAGAAGGCTTCAGCATTCGGGTCTCTTCCTTGGCTTCGGAGAGCCTAGATGAAGACACTGAGTCTAACGATGGCGTTAGGAGTCAGCTGATGAAGATAGATCTTGTAGTTTTCCAAAACTTCTCCAATCATTTCATTCAACAGAAATCTCAATCCTGCTCTAAAGAAGCTCTTGAAAACTACCACCCCATCTTTTTCCGGTGTCAGAGTGGTTTCTTCTCTGCCAAAGCGAATCAGTTTCTTCTCAGGTTCTCCGAAGTACCCTAGGTTCATCATCATAGGCATATCAGCCTCAGAAATGGTAGATTTTCCAAAGTCCAAGTGACTAGGTTTGGATGGCTTGTAATCTTCTTCTTCTTCATCAACAACATCTTCTTCAATGTCAGCATATTCAGCTTCGGCAACAGATGCACCTTCCTCAGCAGCCACCTCTGTCATAACCATTCCCGATTGTTTCATCACTTCAGAGACCAAAGTAGTCTCCATAGTTTCGGCTTCTTCTCCGTCGCGGGTCAATCGAGCAGTTGAACGCACTCTGGCCATTTGTTGATTTTCTTGCAGTTCTTACGAAGTTGATTGTTTTTTCGCAGTTTTTTGACGAAGCTCCCTCTTTTGACGAAGCTAATCAAGAACAGTGGCTTGCTCGGAAATGAAGTGAAGAAGCTTCGGCTATGGTTAAAATTTTCAACAGCACAACAGTGCAATGACAATGAATGCTGTGATAACTTCACAACTACCCGTCTATTTATATAGTGCTGCAAGTGGGAAGGTGAATCACCAAACTAACCGCACCCACTGAACAGTTACTCGCACCCGCTGAACGGTGGACCAACCGATGCTTGGGAGGAGAACCACCAGACCGTGCATACCTGTTGCATGGTGAATCATCTCTCGCGCATGGAATATTTTAATCGTTTCTCAGCAACAAGCTCAGGGAAGGTGTTTTTTGGATCTTCGGCATTCCGAAGCTTCTAAGATGTTTTCACGGATCAAGCTCGTTATGAAAAACGATCTAGCACCGCGAAGGGGCTACTGTTGGGGGCCTGCTTCATCGCCGAAGGTCCTGCAAGAAGAAACACCTTCGGAAGATCAACACAGAAGCAGTGTCGAAGCTGTCATCTAAGGAGCTTCGGCATAGTAACACGCCTTGAGACGAAGGTGTGGCACCAACTTAAAGATGAAAGGACAAATTAACCCATAATAATTTATGTCATAAATATAGTCAATTGTACAGGGTATAATTGTAATTTCACACAGACTGTGCCCTGTGTCTATAAATAGATGAACAGTACCCCGTACTGTTCACATTGATTTGTACTCGCTCGTGCATCACGCTTGGACTTTTGCTTTCTGTCAAGCCGAAGGTATAAATGTAATTCAATATCGTTTTTGTTTATCCATGACAATAGAAATATATTAATGACATCATGTGATTATTCATGATTATTCATGTTGTCTTTCATATTTCATATGCTTCTTCTTACATTAATATACACTGTGATAACGAAGGTATGTCCTTCAACACCTTTGTCTGAAGATCATTATATCCCATGGGAAATAATGCTTCGGAGGACGAAGGGCATTAGCTTTTAACATTTTGTGTTGCCTTGTTCTTGATTCATAGCATTTGAGAACAAGTCCTCAACAACGCTCATGCGAACAAAACAACCACAGGGAGCAACACACGAGACACGCGATTTTTATCTCATGGTTCGGCCAAGTAACACTTGCCTACTTCCACGTTGTGGCGTCCCAATGGACGAGGGTTGCACTCAACCCCTTTCAAGTGATCCAATGATCAACTTGAATACCACGGTCTTTTCTTTTCAGAGTATCCTTCCCATTTGCGAGGAATCTCCACAAATTGGAGCCTCTCGCCCTTACAATATTGATCACAAAGAAAGCACAAAGTAAGGATGGGAGAGCAACACACGCAAGACTCAAATCCGCAGCGCAACCACACACACAAGAGAAGAAGTGAGCACACAAACACAACGCGAGGAGTTTACAACTCGAATAGTGCTCAAATCTCAAGAACGATGATCCGATTGCGTGAATGCAGAGTCTAGGTGTCTTAGGATGTTTCTTGTAAGCTTGGTGTTCTGCTCCATGCGCCTAGGGGTCCCTTTTATAGCCCCAAGGCAGCTAGGAGCCATTGGAGATCAACATGGAAGGCTATTCTTGTCTTTTGCCGAGTGGTGCACCAGACAGTCCGGTGCACCACCGGACATCCACTGTTCATGTCCGGTACGCGATCTCCTTCCATATCGGGCGCATCCGACCGTTGCTCCTCGGGGCCGGTTGGCACACCGGACATTGTCCGGTGCACACCGGACAGTCCGGTGCACCCAGCTGACCATTGGAGTTGGCCCCGTGTCACACGTTGATCGCGCGGACGACCGTTGGCTCACTGGACAGTCCGGTGAATTATAGCCACGTCGCCTTTTCTGTTTCTCGAGAGTGACGAGTTCGTCGCGGATGACTCACCAGACAGTCCGGTGCACCACCGGACAGTCCGGTGAATTATAGCCGTACGACTCCGTCATTTCCCGAGAGCAGCCGGTTCACCGTTGGCCAGCCTGGCGCACCGGACACTGTTCGGTGCACCACCGGACAGTCCGATGTGCTAGGCCGAGGTGGAGCCAACTCTTCTTCGATTCAATCCTTCTTTTCTTGGCTCTGTTTCTAGCACTTAGATAAACATGTTAGTATCCGAAAACCAATTTATTAAGTCTAGAAACATACCTTGTTATATGATTTGCACTTCTCACTCATTTAGCACATAAGAATTTAATCAGACGTGTTGGGCACTTAATCACCAAAACATTATAGAAATAGCCCAAGGGCACATTTCCCTTTCAATCTCCCCCTTTTTGTTGATTTATGCCAACACATCAAAAAGCAACAAAAGGAAGTGCAACATCAATGCAACTGAAGACCAAATTGTTTTTGCTTATAATTTGGCATATTTGGATCACTCTTTGCCACCACTTGGTTTGTTTTTGCAAATCAAATTCTTTTTCCTATCTCTAAGTCAAACACACTCGATTGGGCAAATAGAGAGATATTCCAAGAGTAAAATTGATCAAGTGCCAAAAGCTCCCCCTTTTTCCCATAATCAATAATTCTCCCCATAAGGCACCAAATTTTGCAATAAGAGTATTTTGGCCAAAACACAAATTCTAACTCTATTGTTTTCAAAATTCATAAGTGGTTGGCTGATCCATTTGCTTTGGCCTTAATTTCTCCCCCTTTGGCATTAAGCACCAAAACAGGATCAATTTTGGCCTTCTAACCCCATTGCCTCACCAAAATGTCAAATAAGGGCAAAAAAGGCAATGAGAGCATACATATGAACTTGGAATTAAATACACTAATATTAGAGTGCAGTGGAAGTCTTTTCGTCGTCCAAGTTCACTTCCCCTTTCAATGTACCTTTGAGACTACATCAAGTGTACTCACACAAACACATTAGTCTCAAAGGGATCAAGTTGTAGCACATCTCCCCCTAAACATGTGCACATCTGCAGACGGACTTGTGAGGTCCGGGGATGACTTGTACAACTTGAGCACCATAAATAAACAATAACTGATTTAAATGCATAAAGTAACATGATCAAAGTGAGAGCACCTAGAGGGGGGGGGGTGAATAGGTGATCCTGTAAAAACTTAAAACTTATAGCCACAAAACTTGGTTAAGTGTTAGAGAGATAATCCCAAGTGACTATAAGGCTAGCTCTTGCGAATCACAACAATCACACAAAAAGCAATCACAAGAGACACGCGAGTTATCCCGTGGTTCGACAAGTACAACACTTGTCTACCTCCACGTTGTGGCGTCCCAATGGACGAGGGTTGCACTCAACCCCTTTCAAGTGATCCAATGATCAACTTGAATACCATGGTGTTTTTC
This sequence comes from Zea luxurians, assembly GCA_029449295.1. Taxonomy (NCBI): domain Eukaryota; kingdom Viridiplantae; phylum Streptophyta; class Magnoliopsida; order Poales; family Poaceae; genus Zea; species Zea luxurians. The sequence continues at coordinate 32,453,686 of JAOPSE010000016.1, read as the reverse complement.
TTTCTTTCATTATATCCCGTTTGCGAGGAATCTCCACAACTTGGAGCCTCTCGCCCTTACAATTTGATGATCACAAAGAAGCACAGATGTAAGGGAGGGAAAAGCAACACACACAAGAATCAAAGCAAGAGACAAACACACACACTAGTCACAACTTGAGCTCTAAGATCACACACGGAGTTCTCAACTCAAGATGAGCTCAAATTGCTATCACAATGAATCAAATGCGCTAGAATGAAGTCTTGGTGCTTAGAGATGATCAAAGAATGCTTGGTGTACTCCTCCATGCGCATAGGGGTCCCTTTTATAGCCCCAAGGCAGCTAGGAGCCGTTGGAGGCATTCCAGGAAGGCAATTCTTGCCTTCTGTCGGGTGGCGCACCAGACATCCATTGTTCACTGTCCGGTGCAGATTGCTTTCCTAAATTGGCGCAGCCGACCATTGAAGATTTGGAGCCGTTGGCGCACCGAACACTGTCCGGTGCACACTGGACAGTCCGGTGCACCCACCAGACCGTTGGCTCGGCCACGCGTCACGCGCGGATTGCGCGGCCGACCGTTGGCACGACCGACCGTTGGCTCACCGGACAGTCCGGTGCACCACCGGACAGTCCGGTGAATTTTAGCCGTACGCCGGCGACGAATTCCCGAGAGCGGCCGATTGACCAGACGCCAGCCTGGCACATCGGACACGGTCCGGTGCACCACCGGACACTGTCCGGTGCACCACCGGACAGTCCGGTGCACCCAGACTGCACAGAGTCTTGGCTGCTTCAGCCAAGTCTTTTTCCTTTTGTATTTTCTCTGATTCTAGCACTTAGACAAATATGTTAGTGCATAAAAACCAATGTACTAAGTCTAGAATCATACCTTTGTGTTGATTTGCACTTCATCCACCATTTGGCACTTATTAATACTTAAGGCAATTGTGTTGGACACTTAATCACCAAAATACTTTAGAAATGGCCCAAGGGCACATTTCCGTTTCAATCTCCCCCTTTTGGTGATTTATGCCAACACATCAAAAAGCAACAAATAGAAGTGCAACATCAATGCAATTAAGAACAAGAATTGTTTTTGATTCAAATTTAGCATATTTGGATCATTCTTTGCCACCACTTGGTTTGTTTTCGAAATCAAACTCAATTTCCTATCTCTAAGTCAAACACACTTGTTTAGACATAAAGAGAGGTGTTCCATGAGAAAAATTGATCAAGAGCCAAAAACTCCCCCTTTTCCCATAATCCTATATTCTCCCCACAAGAGGCCAAAATTTGCACATAAGAGTATTTTGACAAAACAAAAGCTCTAACTCTACTATTTTCAACATTCTCAAGTGGTAGCTGATCCATTTGCTTTGGCCTTAATTTCTCCCCCTTTGGCATTAAGCACCAAAACGGGATCATTATTGGCCCTTAAACCCCATTGCCTCACCAAAATCTTCAACTAAGAGTAAAAAGGCAATAAGAGCACGGAGATGAACTTGGAGTAAATTACCCTCTCATCGGAGTGCAGTGGAAGTCTTGCATGGTCCAAGTTTACCTTTTCCCTTTCAATCACCTTTGGGACTAAATTAAGAAAACTCAAGCACACGGTTAGTTTCAAAGGGTCAAGTTGTAGCATTTCTCCCCCTAAATATGTGCATCATTCACACATGGACTTGTGAGGTCCGGGGATCCCTTGCACAACTTGAGCACCATACATAAACAATGATATGCATAAAAGAACATGATCAAAGGCATAATACACATGTATGCTCTATATCAATCCAAGTTACGCGAATCTAAGACATTTAACTCACTACGCAGCCTGCAAAAGGTCTTCTCATCTAGAGGCTTGGTAAAGATATCGGCTAGCTGGTTCTCGGTGCTAACATAAAACACTTCGATATCTCCCTTTTGCTGGTGGTCTCTCAAAAAGTGATGCCGGATGTCTATGTGCTTTGTGCGGCTGTGTTCAACAGGATTGTCTGCCATGCGGATTGCACTCTCATTGTCACATAGGAGTGGGACTTTGCTCAGATTGTAGCCAAAGTCCTGGAGGGTTTGCCTCATCCAAAGTAGTTACGCGCAACACTGTCCTGCGGCAACATACTCGGCCTCAGCGGTGGATAGGGCAACGGAAGTTTGTTTCTTAGAACTCCACGACACCAGGGACCTTCCTAGGAATTGGCACGTCCCTGATGTACTCTTCCTATCGACCTTACATCCAGTATAGTCGGAGTCTGAGTATCCAATTAAGTCAAAGGTAGACCCCTTTGGATACCAGATCCCGAAGCAAGACGTAGCAACTAAATATCTAAGGATTCGCTTAACGGCCACAAGGTGACACTCCCTTGGGTCGGATTGAAATCTAGCACACATGCATACGCTAAGCATAATATCCGGTCTACTAGCATATAAATAAAGTAAAGACCCTATCATAGACCGGTATGCCTTTTGATCGACGGACTTACCTCCTTTGTTGAGGTCGACATGTCCGTCAGTTCCCATTGGAGTCTTTGCGGGCTTGGCGTCCTTCATCCCAAACCGTTTGAGCAAGTCTTGCGTGTACTTCGTTTGAGAGATGAAGGTGTCGTCCTTGAGTTGCTTCACTTGAAACCCAAGGAAGTAGTTCAACTCACCGATCATCGACATCTCGAATTTCTAAGTCATCACCCTACTAAACTCTTCACAAGACTTTTGGTTAGTAGAACCAAATATTATGCCATCGACATAAATTTGGCACACAAATAGATCACCATCACAAGTCTTAGTAAAAAGAGTTGGATCGGATTTCCCAACCTCGAAAGCATTAGTAATTAGAAAGTCTCTAAGGCATCCATACCATGCTCTTGGGGCCTGCTTAAGTCCATAGAGCGCCTTAGAGAGCTTACACACGTGGTCGGGGTACCGTTCATCCTCAAAGCCAGGGGGTTGCTCCACGTACACCTCCTCCTTGATTGACCCGTTGAGGAAAGCGCTCTTCACGTCCATTTGGAACAACCTGAAAGAATAGTGAGCGGCATAGGCTAACAAAATACGAATCGACTCTACCTAGCCACAGGAGCAAAAGTATCCTCAAAGTCCATGCAACACCCCTGGTGTTACTGTAACTAAAATTTGAGCATGGCATCATAAACATTGACATTGCATATGTTTGACACACCTAGAGTGCATTCACTAGGTAAAAATTTCAAACAAGTGTATTGTTTTTAGTGTTTTGCAAATAGGACCCTGGATAGGGAACCTGACCCTAAATAAGGCTTAAAGGAGCAAAACTTAACCCAAATGAAAAAAACCTAAAAGCTTTAAGGGAAGGGTCACAAAATGATCCCAAGACTTTAGTGGAATTACACTTAGACCCCTGGAATACCAGAAACCCTAATGGGAACCCTGGAAAACCCTAAAACTAAAACCTAGGGGCTTATGTGCAAAATGGGTGCACATTTGGACTTAAGTGCAAAAATCAAGTTAAATAAGTATCTTAAGTCACTTGGTTCACTAAGGTGTGATTTTGGAAACCAAACCCTAAGAATTGGGCTCATTTGCAAAAAGGTCCCTAGTTGTGAATTCAGCCTAAGTCTGGATTTCAGTGTAGTTTGCTCAACTTTGGAGCTTTGTATCTTTCAAAATATAGGGTTTTTGCCCTGGGTCACCACATCAAACTTGTAGACCTATTAATGGATAACAAGTTTGCTTAAGAGTGCAAGCCATGTTCTTGTGAGAAATTTGAAGATAATCATGCCTAAAGTCAGGCTGTCAGGCTGATTAAGTCTGAAAATCAGACTGACAGTGGACTGACATCAACTTCAAGACCAAGTTCATGCATGATCTGCTGCCTTTTTGTGACAACACCATATAGCAAAGTTATAGTTGGTATAATGCTCTACATGTTTGCTGCAGAGTTTGACTTGTGTTGTCACTAGGAATTTAGAGAAAATCAAGCTCCAAAATGGTCTGTCAGAGTGCCTGAACATCATCGCCATGGTACAGTGCTATCGGGGGGGGGGGGATTCAGAGCACTTCACCGCCGTCGATCACCCCTCCGCCGTGATTCGCGTCGTCGGCCTTAAGATTCGCGTGCGGGGTGGATTGATAGCATCGCGGGGTAAGGATCTTTGCCGACGGTGAGCTGGAGGTCACTCCGGTGACTCACCGTGGCTTTCTCCTCTACTTTGCGGCGGAGCAGATAAGCTCGCCGGTGAACCGCCGTGTCTCGGCCTTATGCCGCGTGTCCTAACCGCGCCACCGCATCGCCGTGACTCCCTCTAAACTCCCCGTCGACCACCGGAGTTACTGCCACGACGGTGAACACATGTTCACTGCACCAGCGTTCTTCCTCACTTTCGACCGCCGCACATCAACGCCCAAATTCACGGTCACCGCTGAAGAGCCCTATAAATTGAAGCCCCCGCTAGCTCTGCAAGGTCATCCTCCACCCAGCCACCGTTAATCGCTAGCAGTCCTTCGCCAGAGCTCGCGAATTTTGAATTCGCCCCAAATCGACTCTCTGCCACCGTAAACCACCCATCACCGCGGCCAACCCTTTCCAGGTCAGTTCATCCCTCACTCTCCTTCGTTTGAGCACTCTGGTTGCTCTGTGATGCTTGCCGAGCCATCAATTCAAACTAAGAGACCACCAAACGCCGGGAACACGACGATCTAGCCGCCATGCTCTCGATCACCGTGGCCAGAGCTCCTTAGTTGGTCATTAGTGCAATTAAGTTAGGGGAAAAGCTTAGGATAGGTCCAATTTGGGGTCTGTCGCTCGGGAGCACCGGTCATCGCCTCAATCGGCCAGTACAGATGCTCGCCGGAGCGCTGCCGTGCGCGACGCCGTCAGGGACTTGGCCGTGCGAAGAAATAGAAGTCGAGGGGGCTTTCTGTAAACCGTCAGCGACACATAGGAAAAGTAAAGGAACTTGTTTCCTGTTACCCACAACCCCGAGGGCCCTTCTGCAAGATTACCACGCGGGCGCGGGCGGCCGCGCAATCTGCGTAGGCTTGGGCCGCCTGGGGCTGAAATCAGCCCAATACTATTCACTCTTTCTCCTTTTCTTTTTCAGAATAACTTTAGAAATCCATGGAAAAATGTAGAAAAATCCTAAAATTGTGAAACCAATTTTCCCAGACTTCTTATTTTCCCTAGTATTTTATAAAAATAGTTTTATGATTTTTAGTTTAAATAGGAAATTTTAGAACATTTAAAATAGCTTAAAATACTAGTTCTGGATTTTTAAAAGATAAATGGTAATCCCAAAAATGCTCAAACTTTTTATATGAGTTCCTCATATTATTTAGAAACCTTGGGTAGAGTTTGGCTTGATTTGGACCTTGTTTGACACCTAAACCCCAAAACCCCCCTGCCCTGTGAACTCCTTTACTGACTCTGGAAACCCTAAGTTCTCGGAGTTCCGTGAAGGAAAGTTGTATTCAAGACTTAGATAATAAGTTTGTATTATCTTCGCACTCTCATGAGCATTACATGGCATTCATTCTTATATACATATGTATGGTTATGATTAGAACACGAGGAAGAAGTAGAAGCCACTAAAGAGCAAGTACCACCACCTTTGGAAACTCAGGCTGAGAATTGTTTCTACTTCGATATTTGTGGATCCGAGCCTGACTCACCCATAAACAAAGGCAAGCCCCGGTGCATTTGCCACCTTCCTTGATGTTTTTAAAATCTTTCTCACTTGATTGGTGCATTAGGTGATAGGAGTTGATTGCTAAAACGATTCCTGCATTACCTTCCTTGAATTTGATTTCCTTCCTTGATCACCTGTTTTACAAAAGATTTTTGATGCTTAGCATTGCTTTAGAAAAACAAAATGTTTTGTTTTTACAAAAGTTGATGTGGCAAAAGTGGGATGTTTTCAAAAATAAAACTTGATGGTGAATCTATGAAAGGCCTTGATGGGTTCAACATCGGAAAAGATGTACCTCTGCCAGGTACCAGACTTTGGGTTGAAATGATTAAGCTGAGACCGGGCGGGTGACTTGCACGAGAAAGGAGTCTCGGTGTAGTGTCTCCGTCTGAGTCAATTAAGGACCTTGTCGATGTAGGCCTGCTGACCGAGGACCCTTTAACTGGTCACATGCCTCGTCATGGGTAAGCTTTGCCTCGGGCAGACTAAGGCCAGAATAAGATAACACGAAATGGGCGTGGAGCAGTGGCGAGAGTAGCATGTACCCTCCGTGGCAAGAGGCTGGACGGTGGTGTATCTGTGCTCTCGGTTTGCGTGAACCTGATCTGGTCTTAAGAAACTCGATGGCGGGTTGACATATGCAAGGGTTAAGTGCTACATATGTCGTGTGATCGGAGATCCTCAGCTGAGTATAATTGATTCGGATCACCGTACCTCCGCGGTTATGGAGACTTGGCCACTGACTTACACGTAGCAATCCAGTAAAGACGAAGGGTTGATAAGAAATTGGCTAGTGCAGGTCAAGTGATTGAACTAGGGTAGAAAGAACTCTAGCTGCAGGTAATTTTACTTAACCTAACAATAAAATTGGATTTTAAGGATCCACTTTAGTAAGCAATTCTGCAAACAGAGTCTTTGATTATTGAAAGGCCTTACCTCGACTCCCATATAACCAGCATACCCTTGAGAGTCTTTTCTTTAGTCGGGTAAGACTTGCTGAGTAATTCCATACTCAGGGTTTATTCCCCCATTGTTTTTAGGTGAGGAGACAACAAACTTTTGTTGTTTTTGTACCAAGGTGGTGAAAAATGAGGACAATCAAGAATGAAGCTGCTGGAGGACCGAGTCCTCCTTAAAAAATTTTTATGTAAAGAACTTAATGGGAGGAGTTTTTGCCTCCCAGGTATTGTAATAATACTTTTCTGCACTCGATTTACACTCTGGTCTGTAATAAATGACTTACTCTTACTTTTTAATAAATGTAAGTTTATGTAATCACTTCCGCATTTCCGCATCTCCGATGAACATATTGTCTGTCAGACGGGTGAAACGTTCCTGGAAAGGTAAGAGAAAAGATACCGAACTTGTCAAATAATTTAGGAACATCTACAGGGTTGTCTGATGTCTGTTGGACAAGGACAACTGTAGGTGGGCCTAATGACTTGGGAGGTTCCATCACAGTCCAAACCTACGACTTGGGCATAACCTTTTGCCACAAGTCGAGCCTTGTTCCTTGTCACCACCCCGTGCTCGTCCTGTTTGTTGTGGAACACCCACTTGGTTCTCACAATGTTTTGCTTGGGACGTGGCACCAGTGTCCAAACTTCATTTCGCTTGAAGTTGTTGAGCTCTTCCTGCATGGCTAACACCCAGTCCGGATCTAGCAAGGCCTCTTCTACCCTGAAAGGCTCAATAGAAGAGACAAAAGAGTAATGCTCACAAAAATTAGCTAATCTAGAGCGAGTGGTTACTCCCTTGCTAATATCACCCAATATCTGGTCGACGGGATGATTCCTTTGAATCATCGCTCGAACTTGAGTTGGAGGGGCCTATGGTACTTCTTCCTCCTCATCTTGGACATCCTGTGCTCCCCCTTGATCACACGCCTCTTCTTGGGGAACCTGTTCATCATCCTGAGTTGGGGAGTGCACCATTGTTGAGGAAGAAGGTTGATCTTGCTCCTGGTGTTCCTGTGGTCGCACATTTCCAATAGCCATGGTGCGTATTGCGTCCGTTGGAACATCATCCTCATCTACATCATCAAGATCAACTTGCTCTCTCGGAGAGCTATTAGTTTCGTCAAATACAACGTCGCTAGAGACTTCAACCAAACCCGATGATTTGTTGAAGACTCTATACGCCTTTGTATTTGAGTCATAACCTAACAAAAACCCTTCTACAGCTTTGGGAGCAAATTTTGAATTCCTACCTTTCTTCACTAGAATGTAGCATTTACTCCCAAAAACTCGAAAATATGAAACGTTGGGTTTGTTACCGGTTAATAGTTCATACGACGTCTTCTTGAGGAGGCGATGAAGATAGACCCGGTTTATGGTGTGGCAAGATGTGTTCACAGCTTCCGACCAAAACTGCTCGGGCGTCTTGAATTCTCCAAGCATCGTCCTCGCCATGTCTATGAGCGTCCTGTTCTTCCTCTCTACCACACCGTTTTGCTGTGGTGTGTAGGGAGCGGAGAACTTGTGCTTGATTCCTTCCTCCTCAAGGTACTCCTCCACTTGAAGATTCTTGAACTCGGACCCGTTGTCGCTCCTTATCTTTTTCACCTTGAGCTCAAATTCATTTTGAGCTCTCCTTAAGAAGCACTTGAGGGTCCCTTGGGTTTCTGATTTGTCCTGCAAAAAGAATACCCAAGTGAAGCAGAAAAAATCATCAACAACAACTAGACCATACTTACTTCCCCCGATACTGAGATAGGCGACGGGTCCGAAGAGGTCCATATGCAGTAGCTCCAGAGGTCTTGATGTGGTCATCACATTCTTGCTATGATGAGAGCTTCCCACCTGTTTACCTACTTGACAAGCTGCACAAGGTCTATCTTTTTTGAAAGTTACATTTGTTAGACCTAACACATGTTCTCCCTTTAGAAGTTTGTGAAGGTTCTTCATCCCCACATGTGCTAGACGGCGATGCCACAACCAGCCCATGCTAGTCTTAGCGATTAAGCATGCATCTAGATCGGCCTCCTCCTTCGAAAAATTAACTAAGTAGAGTTTGCCATCTAGTACACCCTTAAAAGCTAATGAACCATCACTCCTTCTAAAGCCAGACACATCTACATTTGTAAATAAGCAATTGTAACCCATATTACATAATTGACTAACGGACAACAAGTTATACCCGAGCGATTCAACTAAAAACACATTAGATATGGAATGCTCGGATGAAATAGCTATCTTTCCTAGTCCTTTAACCTTGCCTTGATTCCCGTCACCGAATATGATTGAATCTTGGGAATCTTTGTTCTTGACGTAGGAGGTGAACATCTTCTTCTCCCCCGTCATGTGGTTTGTGCATCCGCTGTCGATAATCCAGCTTGAGCCCCCGGATGCATAAACCTGCAAGGCAAATTAGGCTTGGGTTTTAGGTACCCAACTCTTGTTGGGTCCTACAAGGTTAGTAATAATAGTCTTAGGGACCCAAATGCAAGTTTTAGGTGAATAGGTGATGCTATAAAAACTTAAAACTTATAGCCACAAAACTTGGTTAAGTGTTAGAGAGATAATCCCAAGTGACTATAAGGCGAGCTCTTGCGAATCACAACAATCACACAAAAAGCAATCACAAGAGACACGCGAGTTATCCCGTGGTTCGATAAGTACAACACTTGTCTACCTCCACGTTGTGGCATCCCAATGGACGAGGGTTGCACTCAACCACTTTCAAGTGATCCAATGATCAACTTGAATACCACGGTGTTTTTCTTTCTTTCACTATATCCTGTTTGCGAGGAATCTCCACAACTTGGAGCCTCTCGCCCTTACAATTTGATGATCACAAAGAAGCACGGATGTAAGGGAGGGAAAAGCAACACACACAAGAATCAAAGCAAGAGACAAACATGCACACTAGTCACAACTTGAGCTCTAAGATCACACACGGAGTTCTCAACTCAAGATGAGCTCAAATTGCTATCACAACGAATCAAATGCGCTAGAATGAAGTCTTGGTGCTTAGAGATGATCAAAGAATGCTTGGTGTACTCCTCCATGCGCCTAGGGGTCCCTTTTATAGCCCCAAGGCAGCTAGGAGCCGTTGGAGGCATTCCAGGAAGGCAATTCTTGCCTTCTGTCGGGTGGCGCACCGGACATCCACTGTTCACTGTCCGGTGCAGATTGCTTTCCTAAATTGGTGCAGCCGACCGTTGAAGATTTGGAGCCGTTGGCGCACCGGACACTGTCCGGTGCACACCGGACAGTTCGGTGTGATGGAACCTCCCAAGTTATTAGGCCCACTTACAGTTGTCCTTGTACAATAGACCTCAGACAACCCTGTAGGTGCCCCTAAATTGCTTGACAAGTTCGGTATCTGCTTTTCTTACCTTTCCCAAGAGCGTTTCACCCGTCACGCAGACATTACAGATCATCGGAGATACGAAAATGCGGAAGCGATTACATAAACTTACCTTTATTTAAAAAGTAAGACAAGGTTATATATTACAGACCAAGATATAGCTATGAGTGCAGAGTAGTGTTATTACATACCAAGGGAGGCAAAACCCCCTCCCGATAAGTTTTAAACAAAAGTTCTTATGGAGGAACTCTTCCTCCCGAGCTTCATTCTTGCTTTTCTTCTTTTGGAACCACCTTGGAACAGAAACAACAAAAGTTTGTTGCTTCCTCACCTAAAACCAATAGGGAATAAAACCCAAAGTATGGAATTACTCAGCAAGACTTACCCGACTAAAGAAAAGACTCTCAAGGGTATGCTGGTTATAAGGGAGTCAAGGTAAGGTTTCTCAATGATCAAAGACTCTGTTTTGCAGAAATGCTTACTAAAAGTGGATCCTTAAAAATCCAGTTTTATTGTCATATTAGGTAAAATTACCTGCATCTAGAGTTCTTTCTATTCTAGTTCAAACACTTGACCTGCACTAGCCAATTTCTTAACAATCCCTTCATCTTTACTGGAGTTCTACGTATAGGGCAGTGACCAAGTCTTCATAACCGCGAAGGTACGGCGATCCGAATCGATTATACTCAGCTAAGGATCTCCAATCACACAACATATGTAGCACTTAACCCTTGCATATGTCAACCCGCCACCGGGGATCTTAAGACCAGATCAGGTTCACGTCAACCGAGAGCACAGATACACCACCGTCCAGCCTCTTGCCACAGAGGGTACACGCTACTCTCGCCACCGCTCCACGCCCATTGCGTGTTGTCTTATTCTGGCCTTAGTCTGCCCGAGGCAAGGCTTACCCATGACGAGGCATGTGACCAGTTAAAGGGTCCTCAGTCATCAAGCCTACATCGAGACAGTCCTTAATCGACTCAGACAGAGACACTACACCGAGACTCCTTTCTCGTGCAAGTCACCCGCCCGGTCTCAGCTTAATCATTTCAAATCCAAAGCTTGGTACCTGGCAGAGGTACATCTTTTCTGATGTTGAACCCATCACGACCATGATGAGTCCAGCATCAAGTTTTGTTTTCAAAAACATCCCACCCACTTTTGCCATATCACCTTTGGTAAAAACAAAACATTTGTTTTTCTAAAGCAAGGCTAAGCATCAAAATCTTTTGTAAAACAGGTGATCAAGGAAGGTAATCAAACTCAAGGAAGGTAATGCAGGAATTGTTTTATCAATCAACTCCTATCACCTAATGCAACAAGCAAGTGATAAAGATCTTTAAATCACAAGGAGGTGGCAAATGCACCGGGGCTTGCCTTCGTTTGTAGGTGAGTCAGGCACAGATCCGTAGATGTCAAAGCAAAAACAATTCCCTGCCTGAGGTTCTGCAGGTGGTGGTGAAGTCTTCTCCTCTTCTACCTCAACTTCTTCTTCGTTTTCTAGATATAGCCATATATATACATGTATAAGAATGAATGTCATGTAATGCTCATGAGAGTGCAAAGATAATAAGAATTTATTATCTAAAGTTCTTGAATACAATTTTCTTTCATGGAACTCCGAGAACCTAGGGTTTCCGGAGTCAATAGTGAAGTTCAAAGAGCAGGGGGTGGGGGTTTTGGGTTCTAATTATCAAACAAGGTTCAAACCAAACCAAATTCTACCCAAAGCTTCTAAATAATGTTTTGAGTTCATATAAAAAGTTTGGGCATTTTTGGACTTATTATCTATTTCCTAAAAATCCAGAAGCAATGTTTTAAGCTATTTTAAATACTTCAAAATTCCCTATTTGTTCTAAAAATCAGTCAACTATTTTTATTAAATACTATGGAAAATAAGGAATCTAGGAAAATTAGTTTGAAATTTTTAGGATTTTTCCATAATTTTCTACAACTTTTCAAAGTTCTACTGAAAAAGAAAAAGGAAAAGCTTCAACAGTACTGGGCTGATTCTAGCCCAGACGGCCCAAGGCCACACAAAAACGCGCGCGCGCCCGCGCCCGCGCTGGCAGCCTTGTGAAAAGGCCCTCGGCGTTTTGGTTAACTCGAAGCAGGTTCTTTCACTATTTTCCTAAGTCGCTGACAGTTTGCAGAAAAAGCCCTTGAGGTTTTATTCCTTTACCGCCCGAGGTCCACGACGATGGGCAGCGCGGGGGATGAACTCCGGTGAGGTTGTGCCGGTGGATTCACACAACGATCGGTGCTCCCGAGCGGCTATCACCGAATTGAACCTTCCCTGAGTGTTTCCCCTAACTTAATTTGAAGATTGGTAACCTAATTTGCCCCGGCCACGGCGACCGAAGACCATGCGGACAAAGGAACATGTTCCCTGCGATAGGTGATGGTCCAGTTCAATTGAAGGGGTCGAAGAGCTTAAGGAGGACCTAGGGATGCTAGAACAAGCAACATAGAGACTTGAACTGACCTGAGCTGAGCTGGCCGCGGCGAGGTCGTTTTCACGGTGGCGGAAAACTAAATTGGGGGAAATCCGGAATTGGTGCTCTGCAGTGAACGATTGCTGGTGATTCTTGGTGGCTGGATGCTTAACTATCCTACGGAGCTCATCGTGGCTTCAATTTATAGGAGGGAAGAGCGGTGGCGCTCAATTTGGCCGAGTAGTGCTGGCGGCCAGAGAAGGAGAAGAGCACTGGCGCAGTGGATTGGTGTCCTCCGTCGTGGCGAACTCACCGTCGACGATTAGACGGTTATAGAGAGTCACGGTGATGCGGTAGACAAGTAGAGACACGCGGCAGACGACGGTGAGGGCTTAACGGCTGTGAGAACCTTATCCGAGGGTGGTGAGCAAGGGGAGAGGTACCGCGGCTATCCGGAGTGGCGTCCAGCTCACCGGCGGCAAGGATTTTCTTACCCCACGATGTTATCCTTCTGCCACGAGCACGAATCCAGACGCCGGTGACACGAATCACGGCGAAGGCATCGATCATCGGCAGTGAGGTTTACTGAACCAAATCAGGCTACTGTACCATCGCGATGGCATTCAGTTGACCTGACAGTCAATCTTTGAGCTTGATTTTCTCCCAAATCTCTATGGCAACTCATACCAAGTTCTGCAGCAAAGTTGTAGGGCTACAAACCAGCTGCATTTCGACTATAGGGATTGAACTCAATTAAGCACTAAATCAGGGTTGAATCCTAGGCCAAAGATGGCTCTGTTACACTACAAGTCTGAAGTTCAGAGTTCAATCAGCCTGACAGCCAGACTTTAGACTTAATTATATCCAATTTCTTCTCAACAACTATGCTTATACTCTTAAGCAAAGTTGTTCTCCTTGGATAGGTCTATAATATTTATGTGGTGACCTAGTGCCAATCCTCAATAATTTGAAAGTTATAAAGCTCCAAAAGTTGAGCCAAATCTCTGATTTCAGACATAGTCATTTGAGAAAAAGTGTGGCTTTTTGCATATAAGCCCAAAACTTAGGGTTTAAATTGCAAGTCCACATATTTGTGATCCATATGACTTAAGACACTTTATTATTGTAGCTTTTTCACTTTAGTCCAAAAATGGACTAGTTTTGCACTTAACCCCTTAGGGTTTGGATTTAGGGTTTTCGAGGGTTTCAATTAGGGTTTCTGGCATCTCAAGGGTGTAAATGCAACTTAAACCCATTCTTAGTAGTATTTTATGACTATTTTACTTAGACTTTAGGGTTCTCTCAATTTGGGTCTTGTTTTACCCTCTTAATCCCTATTTAGGGTTAAGTTTCTTATTCCAGGGTTCTATTTGCAAAACATCAAAACAATACAACTTGTTTGAAATTTTTACCTAGTGAAGGCACTCTAGGTGTGTCAACATATGCAATGCCAATGTTTATGATGTCATGCTCCAGTTTTAGTGACAGTAACACCAGAGGTGTTACATCTGGTGCCCCCATCAGACCATTGGCTCGGCCACGTGTCACGCGTGGATTGCGCTGCCGACCGTTGGCGCGGCCGACCGTTGGCTCACCGGACAGTCCGGTGCACCACCGGACAGTCCGGTGAATTTTAGCCGTACGCCACCAACGAATTCCCGAGTGCAGCCGGTTGACAAGACGCCAGCCTGGCACACCGGACACTGTCCGGTGCACCACCGGACAGTCCAGTGCACCCAGACTGCGCAGAGTCTTGGCTGCTTCAGCCAAGTCTTTTTCCTTTTGTATTTTCTCTTTCTAGCACTTAGACAAATATGTTAGTGCGCAAAAACCAATGTACTAAGTCTAGAATCATACCTTTGTGTTGATTTGCACTTCATCCACTATTTGGCACTTATTAATACTTAAGGCAATTGTGTTGGACACTTAATCACCAAAATACTTTAGAAATGGCCCAAGGGCACATTTCCCTTTCACAAAGGCATAGAACACATGTATGCTATAGATCAATCCAAGTTACGCGAATCAAAGACATTTAGCTCACTACGCAACCTGCAAAACCTTTTCTCATCTAAAGGCTTAGTGAAGATATCGGCTAGCTGGTTCTCAGTGCTAATATGGTACACATCAATATCTCCCTTTTGCTGGTGGTCTCTCAGGAAGTGATGTCGAATGTCTATGTGCTGTGTGCGGCTGTGTTCAACAGGATTATCCGCCAAGCGGATTGCACTCTCATTGTCACATAGGAGTGGGACTTTGCTCAGATTGTCGCCAAAGTCCCGGAGGGTTTGCCTCACCCAGAGTAGTTGCGTGCAACACTGTCCTACGGCAACGTACTCGGCCTCAGCGGTGGATAGGGCAGCGGAGGTTTGTTTCTTGGAACTCCAGGACACCAGGGACCTTCCTAGAAATTGGCACGTCCCTGATGTACTCTTCCTATAAACCTTGCACCCGGCATAATCGGAGTCTGAGTATCCAATCAAGTCAAAGGTAGACCCCTTTGGATACCAGATCCCGAAGCAAGGCGTAGAAACTAAATACCTAAGAATTCGCTTAACGGCCACAAGGTGACATTCCTTGGAGTCGGATTGATATCTAGCACACATGCATACACTAAGCATAATGTCCGGTCTACTAGCGCAAAGATACAGTAATGAACCTATCATTGACCGGTATGCCTTCTGATCAACGGACTTACCTCCTTTGTTGAGGTCAACGTGCCCGTCAGTTCCCATCGGTGTCTTCGCGGGCTTGGCGTCCTTCATCCCAAACCTCTTGAGAAGATCTTGAGTGTACTTCATTTGGTAGATGAAGGTGCCATCCTTGAGTTGCATTACTTGGAATCCAAGGAAGTAGGTCAACTCGCCCATCATCAACATCTCAAACTTTTGCATCATCACCCTGCTAAACTCCTCACAAGACTCTTGGTTAGTAGAACCAAATATTATGTCATCAACATAAATTTGGCACACAAAAAGATCACCATTGTACGTCTTTGTGAAAAGAGTGGGATCGGCTTTCCCAACCTTGAAAGCGTTAGAAATAAGGAAATCTCTAAGGCATTCATATCATGCTCTTGGGGCTTGCTTAAGTCCATAGAGCGCCTTAGAGAGCTTATACACGTGGTCGGGATATCTGTCATCCTCGAAGCCAGGGGGTTGTTCCACGTATACCTCCTCCTTGATTGGCCCATTGAGGAAAGCGCTCTTTATGTCCATTTGGAATAGCCTAAAGGAATGGTGAGCGGCATAAGCTAATAATATTTGAATTGACTCTAACCTAGCCACAGGAGCAAAAGTCTCCTCGAAATCCAAACCTGCAACTTGGGCATAACCTTTTCCGCAAGTCGAGCCTTGTTTCTTGTCACCACCCCGTGCTCGTCTTGCTTGTTGCAGAACACCCACTTGGTTCCCACAACGTTTTGCTTTGGACATGGCACCAGGCTCCATACTTCATTTCTTTTGAAGTTGTTGAGCTCTTCCTGCATGGCCAACACCCAGTCCGGATCCTGCAAGGCCTCTTCTTCCCTGAAAGGCTCAATAGAAGAGACAAACGAGTAATGCTCACAAAAATTAGCTAAATGTGAGCGAGTAGTTACTCCCTTGCTGATGTCACCTAGAATTTGATCAACGGGGTGATGTCTTTGGATCATCGCTCAGACTTGAGTTGGAGGGGCCCGTGGTGCTTCTTCCTCCATCACTTGATCTTCCTGTGCTCCCCCTTGATCCTGACCTTCTTCTTGAGGTACATGTACATCGTCTTGAGTTGGGGGATGCACCATTGTTGAGGAAGATGGTTGATCTTCCTCATGTGGTTCCTGTGGTCGCACATTGCCTATCACCATCGTGCGCATTACGGCCATCAGAACTTCATCCTCATCTATGTCATCAAGATCAACTTGCTCTCTTGGAGAACCATTAGTCTCATCAAATACAATGTCGCTAGAGACTTCAACTAATCCTGATGATTTGTTGAAGACCCTATACACCTTTGTATTTGAGTCATACCCTAGTAAAAACCCTTCTACTGCCTTGGGAGCAAATTTAGAATGTCTACCTTTCTTCACCAGAATGTAGCATTTGCTCCTAAATACACGAAAGTAAGAGACATTGGGTTTGTTATCGGTAAGGAGTTCGTAGGAGGTCTTCTTGAGAAGGTGATGCAGATAGAGCCGGTTTATGGCGTGGCAGGCTGTGTTCACAGCTTCCAACCAAAACCGCTCGGGCGCCTGGAACTCTCCAAGCATCGTTCTCGCCATGTGGATTAGTGTCCTGTTCTTCCTCTCTACCACACCATTTTGCTGTGGTGTGTAGGGAGCGAAGAACTCGTGCTTGATGCCTTCCTCCTCAAGATACCCTTCAACTTGTGGATTCTTGAACTCGGACCCGTTATCGCTCCTTATCTTTTTCACCTTTAGCTCAAATTCATTTTGAGCCCTCCCTAGAAAGCGCTTTAGGGTCCCTTGGGTTTCTGATTTGTCCTGCAAAAAGAACACCCAAGTGAAGCAGGAAAAATCATCAACAATTACAAGACCATACTTACTTCCCTCGATGCTAAGGTAGGCAACGGGTCCAAAGAGGTCTATGTGAAGGAGCTCCAGTGGTCTTGATGTTGTCATCACATTCTTGCTGTGATAAGTGCTTCCCACCTGTTTCCCTGCTTGACATGCTGCATAAGGTCTGTCTTTTTCAAAACAGACATAGGTTAGTCCTAACCCATGATCTCCCTTTAGAAGCTTATAAAGGTTCTTCATCCCAACATGTGCTAGACGGCGACGCCAAAGCCAGCCCATACTAGTCTTAGCCATTAAGCATGCATCTAGATCAGTATTCTCTTTCGAAAAATCAACTAAATAGAGCTTGCCGTCTAATACACCCTTAAAAGCTAATGAACCATCACTCCTTCTAAAGACAGATACATCTATATTTGTGAATAAACAATTATAACCCATGTTACATAATTGACTCACAGACAATAAGTTGTACCCCAGCGATTCAACTAAAAACACATTTGAGATAGAATGCTCGGATGTGATGGCTATTTTTCCCAATCCTTTAACCTTGCCTTGGTTCCCATCTCCAAAGATAATCGCATCCTGGGAATCCTTGTTCTTGACATAGGAGGTGAACATCTTCTTCTCCCCTGTCATATGGTTTGTGCATCCGCTGTCGATAATCCAACTTGAGCCCCCGGATGCATAAACCTGCAAGGCAATTTAAACTTGGGTTTTAGGTACCCAACTCTTGTTGGGTCCTACGAGGTTAGTCACAATAACTTTTGGAACCCAAATACAAGTCTTGTCTCCCTTGCATTCGGATCCCAACTTCCTAGCAACTACTTTTGTGTCCTTACATGAAAGTACAAAAGAAGTTTTGCAAGCATGATAAATAGTGGAAGGTCCATTGCACATTTTCCTAGGCGCATGAGGCACAACATGATTTCTCCTAGGCCTACTTCTACCATGAGCAAAAGTGGAGCTAGATGCAAACATAGCATGTGAATCATTATAAGCAGCATGATCATAACATCTATCATTATAAGCATTCCTAGCATATTTCCTATCATAAATATAGGCATGATTCTTTTAGGAACTACTAGCCATAGGGGCCTTCCCTTTCTCCTTGTTGAGAATGGGAGCCCTTTGGCTTGTTAAGTTCTTGGTTTCCTTTCGAAAACCAGGTCCATCCTTAATCGAGGGGTGTCTACCAACAGTGTAGGCATCCCTAGCAAATTTTAGTTTATCAAAATCAACTTTGCAAGTCTTAAGTTGAGCATTAAGACTTGCCACCTCATCGGTTAATTTAACAATAGAAATAAGATGTTCATCACAGGCATTAACATCAAAGTCCTTACATCTATTGCAAATAACTACATGATCTACACATGGTCTAGTTGCATTTGCTTCCTCTAGTTTAGCATTTAATTCAACATTTAAATCCTTTAAACTAGAGACAGATTCCTGACAAGCAGACAACTCAGAGGATAGTATTTCATTTCTTTTAAGTTCTAAAGCAAGAGATTTTTGAACATTAACAAACTTGTCATGTTCCTCATACAAAATGTCCTCTTGCTTTTCTAGTAGTCTATCTTTTTCATTTAGAGCATCAATTATTTCATTAATTTTCTCTACTTTGGCTCTATCTAACCCTTTAAACAAACCAGAGTAATCTACTTCATCATCGGAGGATTCCTCATCGCTAGAAGAAGAGTACTTAGGGGAATCTCGAATATGTACCTTCTTCTCTTTAGCCATAAGGCAAGTATGGTGTTCGTTGGGGAAGAGCGAAGACTTATCGAAGGCCGAGGCAGCCAATCCTTCATCGTCGGAGTCAGATGAAGAGCAGTTAGAATCCCATTCCTTTCCAAGGTGCGCCTCGCGCTTCACCTTCCTATAGTTCTTCTTTTCCCTCTTCCCGCTCTTTTCTTGTCCCTGGTCATTATCATTATCGGGGCATTGTGCTATGAAATGACCAGTCTTACCGCATTTGAAGCAAGTGCGCTTTCCCCTTGCTTTATTCTTGTTGGGGTACTCTTTGCGTCCTTTGAGTGCGGTCTTGAAACGCTTGATGATAAGTGCCATTTCTTCCTCATTGAGCCTGGCAGCCTCCACTTGTGCTACCTTGCTTGGTAGCACCTCCTTGCTGCTTGTTTCTTTGAGAGCAACAGGCTGCTGCTCGTAGACGGGTAGTGGACCATTTAGTGTGTCGTCCACGTATCGCGCCTCATTTACCATCATGCGCCCGCTCACGAATTTTCCAAGGATCTCTTCGGGCGTCATCTTGGTGTACCTGGGGGTTTCACGAATAAGGTTGACAAGATGGGGGTCAATTACAGTAAATGACCTTAGCATGAGTCAGACGACGTCATGATCCGTCCATCTTGTGCTCCCGTAGCTTTGGATTTTGTTGACCAGGGTCTTGAGCCTATTGTAGGTCTGAGTTGGCTCCTCTCCCCTGATCATTGCGAACCTCCCCAGCTCGCCTTCCACTAGCTCCATCTTAGTGATCATAGTGGCATCGTTTCCTTCATGTGATATCTTGAGGGTGTCCCAGATTTGCTTAGCATTGTCCAATCCGCTAACCTTGTTGTATTCATCCCTGCATAGAGATGCTAGCAAAATAGTAGTGGCTTGGGCATTTTTATGGATTTGCTCATTAATAAACACAGGATTATCGGTACTATCAAAATGCATCCCATTTTCTACAATTTCCCATATACTAGGATGGAGAGAGAATAAATGACTACGCATTTTATGGCTCCAAAATGAATAGTCCTCTCCATCAAAGTGTGGAGGTTTTCCAAGGGGAATCGATAGTAAATGCACATTTGAATTGTAGGGAATGCGAGAGTAATCAAAAGAATAATTTTGATTGACCGTATTTGTAACACCCCAGGTGTTACTTAAAGTTCTCACTCAAGGCTACACTAATAAACCCATCATCACATGTGGTTTAATTTGAGTAAAGGACACCAAACTTGGAAATCAAGATCCTAAGTGAGTGCAACTCATCTTAGGAGTCATGACTTGGCTTATCATGCACATATAGTAGGGAGATTTGCCCAAACCCTAATTCAAACCCCTTTGGACCATGGGAGCCCTAGAAGTGAGTATGACCAAAAGGCTATGAAAACCACATGATCATGACTTGGGCCAATTATAAAAGATGTAGTACACTTAATACCCTACAAATGATAGTAAGAAAGTGACCCCAAAAAGATTTCAGAAAAACCCCAAAAGGTTCACCAAAGGGTTGAGCATAAGAGAAAAATCAGAAATTTTCTAAGTCCTAAACCAACCCTTTTCCAAAGATCAAACTTGTTCACCCTCTTTCAAACTTCAAAACCACTTGGCCTAATTGACAAAGTGGCGCCAAAATACCTCTAGAACACCCTGGAAAAAAATTGAACCCAACCCTAAGTCGTTTGACACGACTTGGCACAAGATTTTTCTCGGTGTGGACAGCTCTGATAGAGCCGACTTCCCACCCCCGTATCTCTCTAACCCGACCACATATCCCCTTGGAACTCACATGAACTAGGTAGCCCTAGGTGGAGGGAAGAGATCTCTCAAAGGTCTTAGGGCAAGATTCGCACGTTTGGCTGCGCAGCAAGGGGTAGAAGAAGAGCAGAAGCAAAGAGCCACGTGTTCGACACGCTCTGAGCTCGCTAGAGCACGCCCGACGCCCGCCCCCGCGTGCCCCATGTCGCGCCAAGCCAAGCCAGCGCCGTTGCCCGCGCCCGCGCCTATAAAGCCACTAGGGACTTCGACCGTACTCCTCCACGCGCGCTCGACCTCACCGGAACACCAGATCACCGGTGTTGCCCCGCGCACGGCGTGCCCACGGCCACCCGAACACCCGCCACCGTAGACCGGCCAGCAGAGCCTCTCCCAGCCGCGTCCGACCCTTGGAGTAGACCGTGCATGCCTCGGTGAAGCTCCCCGAGCAAGGAATCAAACTTTGCCTCGCCGGAGAAGCCAGTCCACGGTCGCCGGACTTCACCCGACCACCGGTGAACGTAGACCGAGCTCCACGGTGAGTTATTCTTCAATTCCATGCGCGAGTCGGCTCATTAACACCTTGTGAAGCTCCCCGTGCCCTTGGATTGACCGGTATCGTCGTGGTCTGGCCGGAGCACTCGCCGTCGATGAATTCACCCGCCTGCGCACGTGGACCGGCCGATTCCGGCCACCACCGCCACCGAGCCGTACCTCGCTGTGACCGCCAGCACCTCCTGGAGCCAACCCCGTCCCTCATCGGACCTCCCTTGCCGCCGGTAAGCCGCGCCGCCCTTTTTACTCCCACGGGTACTATTTAAATGATGGGATGGACCTCGGGGGAGAAGAAGTAAAGGCCAGGGGGTTTTGTGCATTGTCAGCGACTCAAGGGAATAGTGGCACAGGGGTATAAATGAAGGGATTGGTTTAGAAAGAACCCAGGGTCTTCGATGCAAAGTGGATTTCCAGAAAACCTTTTTGATATTTCTGATTTAAATACAAACAGAACTTGAAAAATTCATAACTTCAGTTTTGTTTACCCAAATTAAGTCAAACCAATTTTGCCAGATCCTAAATAATGTAAACTACTAAGGAAAAATATAAAACCCCTAAGTGTTGCAGAAAACTTCAAAGTTTTGATTTAAATGATTAACTGGTCAAAAGCTAAATGAAATAAGGAAAAATAGCTATACTAAGATTGGGATTAAGAAAATTCAGAGAAACACTTAATCACTTCCTAACCTGTTTAAAAATAATAAACCCCTCTGTACACCCAATTAAGGTAGGGTTTGCCATTTAAATCATTTTTAGCTTAAAGTTAAAGAAAATATAAAAGGTAGTTTAAAATAAGAACCAGGGAGGACGCACATTTTTGTTAGCTCTCTTATCTAGTATAGTTCACTAGAAAATTTTGTTAGACCCTTGTTTGGTACAAAAGAAATGAGATACCTTTTATTTTAAGAAAACAAGGAAAACTTAGAAAAACCCTAGAAAAATAATCCTGAGGAGAAAACACCCCAAACCTTGGGATAACTAATGTTTTGTTAGTATAAACATAGAAAAATTATGAGTTCTGTTGTTTGACATTTTTCAAATAACAAGTTAGTTGTCATTTTAGCTTTAAACATTAGAAAATCATAACTAAATAACCACTGAGTAACCCTTTGTGATTTTTTGCACAGGAGCATGTTATTACCTATAGATACCAGCAAAAATGACTCTTAGTACAGAACCCACCCCTAGATAAGAGTTGTAGTGCAAAGTGACCCCTTTGCCCCAACTTTTGTTATTTTTGTCCAGGGCATATTCTAATTTTTTCTGGACCTCAAACTTATAGGACAGACTACAGTGACCAATAGTAAACCACTGTAATTTTTTTACAGAATTTTTGGAAAAATATTAATCACTGTTGTAGTTCAAACCCACCCTAAAATCATAAATAGAACAAGAAAAGGGGAATTTAATGGTGGAGACTAATGTTACCCTAACCAAACCAGCAAAACCCCTTGAGTGCCTACTAAAACATTTAAGGGGCAATCCAAGTTTTGATCCATTATGCTTATCCCTAGGAAAACCTCAAACCTAAATTGATAAGCATAAACCCCTAAGAGCCTCTTATGACAAGGAAACCCTAAGTTATTAACTAACTTGGTTTTTCTTCACTAGGCATAATTTTTAATAAATTTTACATATCATAGCATGCATATATCTTATTCATTGCATTCGATAGATTGTAACCTCGCAGACGGAGAGTACATCATCGTGCCGGAGCAAGGAGTTGCTCAGGAGGTAGCCCCAGATCCAGCACCAGAGCCTGCCCCAAAGGATCTACCTGCCCCAGCTTTGGAAGACAAGCCCCGATTTTATGCATAACCGTTTATATATGCTAGTTTACTACACTTAATGTTTGTAGGCTTGAACTGTGCACTTAAGTGTAGGAGTTGACTGAAACCCTAGTTGCATGAACTCATGATTCCTTTTGAGATGGATACTAGTATGCTAGGTCGAGTAGCTGCTTTACTAATTAGGGATCTCGGTAGAAGTCGAGTGATTTTTCTAGCACTCGCGCGAGGTCAGGAATTGGTTGTATCCATTTTTATATCAGAATGATGATGGTCTATGGACAACGGTCCATGGGGATGCGTTGTCTACAAGACGGAAATTGGAATAAGGATTAAGGTGTGGTACCGTGAGTCAAGCGTTTGAACGTACTAAACATATGCCGAGAAATATGGTAAATCGGTAAGCCTAGTACCTGATTGAACCTGCCCGCAGACTTTACTCCTCATGCGACTTGAGACGTGGTCTCCCATTCCGGTTATGGTGGGTACAAGTGCGGTCACTGCACGACGGCAGTCGGGGTCAGTGAGGCATTGTACGCCAAGGCGGTGAGACCCTGATCTGTTGCCAGGGAATCGATGGGGACGGTTGATGTGTGTGGGGACGGAGTGCCTCGCCACGTCGTGTGTTTAGGTTTACCTTGCAAGGTTTAAAAACTTGATTTGAATCGTCTGCTTCTCGCAGCTAATGAGACTGCTTGATCCATGCTGCTACATTGAGTAACAAGTGGAAATGTGATGACTTGGCAAAAGTTGTTGATTACTAAATGTTTGATACCATGTATGATTAGATAGGTATACATTTAGTCTTAAGAGAGTCACACTAAAACTTGAAAAAGCTAAAACTTGATTTATAGACTCAGCTAGTACTTTTGGCAACCAAACCCCTCAGCCAAACAACTGCATGTCTAGAGGTAGAGGAGTAGACTCCTCACACCGGGTAAGTCTAGCTGAGTATTAGTATACTCAGCCTTGCTTGTGGCATAATTTTTACAGGTTCCCTAGAGGACATGGTTGCTGGAGTGACTTGGCCGTCCATCTTGCCACCGGGTTGGACAGTCAAGTGGGACCCTACCTCGGCTGAGGAGGAGCATGAGGAGTGATGGGACAGGCTTCCCCATCCCTCCGTTTATTTATCGTTAGTTTATTTTCCGCTGCATTCCGAACAATGAGTACTTCTTTTGCTAAAACTTCACTAATGATGTAATAATTTAATACCCCTTAATGTATGGTTTTATGCTTTATTGTATTTGCTCTGTGCCTCACCATCGAGTGAGTACGTGGTACTTGATCCTGTTAGTGGCCTCATCGGACTTGATCCGAGGGATTGACGTGTTATTCCCACTTAAGTGTGGTCTAGCCTCTAAGGCGGGACTTAGGCACTTAAGTTGGAATAATTCGGGCAGTTCCGCCACAGTATTTTTCTTTGACGAGGAGTCGTCGTTGTCGTCCCTTGGTGAAGAAGAAGATGCATTGCTGTAGTAGTAGATGATCTTCTTGATGCATCTCTTCTTCTTCCCGTCCCTCTTCTTGTGACTCGAGCCTGAGTCGGTAGGCTTGTCGTCCCTTGGCTCGTTGAAGAGGGACTCCTTCTCCTTGTCATTGATCACCATCCCCTTTCCCTTAGGATCCAACTCTTCGGGGGGTTGGTCCCTTAGTTGAAGAGTACAGCTCCGATACCAATTGAGAGCACCTAGAGGGGGGGGGGGTGAATAGGTGATCCTGTAAAATCAAACACTAAATAGCCACAAACTTGATTGTTAAGGTGTTAGTAAAATCAAGTGGCTATGAAACACGCTCATGCGAACAAAACAATCACAGGGAGCAACACACGAGACACGCGATTTTTATCTCGTGGTTCGGCCAAGTAACACTTGCCTACTTCCACGTTGTGGCGTCCCAATGGACGAGGATTGCACTCAACCCCTTTCAAGTGATCCAATGATCAACTTGAATACCACGGTCTTTTCTTTTCAGAGTATCCTTCCCGTTTGCGAGGAATCTCCTCAAATTGGAGCCTCTCGCCCTTACAATATTGATCACAAAGAAAGCACAGAGTAAGTATGGGAGAGCAACACACGCAAGACTCAAATCCAAAGCGCAACCACGCACACAAGAGAAGTGAGCACACAAACACAATGCGAGGAGTTTACAACTCGAATAGTGCTCAAATCTCAAGAACGATGATCCGATTGCGTGAATGCAGAGTCTAGGTGTCTTAGAATGTTTCTTGTAAGCTTGGTGTTCTTCTCCATGCGCCTAGGGGTCCCTTTTATAGCCCCAAGGCAGCTAGGAGCCGTTGGAGATCAACATGGAAGGCTATTCTTGCCTTCTGCCGAGTGGTGCACCGGACAGTCCGGTGCACCACCGGACAGTCCGGTGCACCACCAGACATCCACTGTTCATGTCCGGTGCGCGATCTCCTTCCATATCGGGTGCATCCGACCGTTGCTCCTCGGGGCCAGTTTGCGCACTGGACACTGTTCAGTGCACACCGGACAGTCCAGTGCACCCAGCTGACCATTGGAGCTGGCCACGTGTCGCGCGTTGATCGCGCGGACGACCGTTGGCCGCAGGCACCGTTGGCTCACCGGACAGTCCGGTGCACCACCGGACAATCCGGTGAATTATAGCCACATCGCCTTTTCCATTTCCTGAGAGCGACGAGTTCGTCGCGGATGACTCACTGGACAGTCTGGTGCACCACCGGACAGTCTGGTGAATTATAGCCGTACGACTATGTCGTTTCCCGAGAGCAGCCGGTTCATTGTCGGCCAGCTTGGCGCAACGGACAGTCCGGTGTGTCGGTGTTTTGGGTCCGACCGCGCACCCAGGGTTGTCCCTCAAGGTTCTTTGTGGAGTAGGAAGGTGTCTCCAACTGTAGCTCGATGGTTCGTGCTAGATGCACGAGAAACAGTGGACGACTTTGTACAGGTTCGGGCCGCTTGGAGGTGCGTAATACCCTACGTCCTAGAGTGGATCTTTTATATGGCTGATTACAAGGGAATTCTCTAGTATCAGGAATACCAGAGAGCCGAGTGAATGGCTAAAGGTGAGATCTGTCTCTTGAAGGGGTGCTCCTTAGGCCTTATATATTCGACCGTAGTGCTTTACAAGTGGATATGATAACTACGTATGCCTAAGTAATAGTGAACCGACTAAGCTTATCTTCCTATAATTCCGCCGACCTATCCCTATTCAGTTCCGCGATAGGTGGGTGCCGCATGGGAAAGTAGGATTAGTGCTGTAGATAAAGCTTAAGCTCGGTGAACCATACGGGCTTAAGTCGATCCATCTTTGTGTTGATCCATTTTGTTGAAAACTCCTCCCCTGGCCCACGAAGAGATGGCCTTGCGGAATAATGGGCCTGGGGCCTTCCATGAGGCCTTCTTTCCTTCTAGTGGACCCAGGGGATATCCGTCCCCCACAAGCCCCCAATCTTTGTGTTGATTTTGAAATAATCAGCCCAAAGATTCCAGGTCCAGCTTGTGTTTTTTGAAACATGTCTAATAAGTTGTTACTTCCAGCTCTGAGTAACTTGATTATAATATTCTTCTGCCATCCTTTTCTGACCTCATTCTTCAGTTTTTTGCTTTTAATCTTCAGTGATCGATACTCTGCTCGTGCCTTAGAAGTCGACGCTTTGGTCTCAGTGGTTAAGGATTTATTGGGTGCACCGAAGGTGCACCCAATGGGTGTAGCCCCCGAGCTTTGAATGGATTACTGAAAATAATCCATTCGAAGGTCCCCATCTCATGCTTCTTAAAGAATCATAGTCTTCGGCTTAAACAGATGCCGCAGAAATCAACCTTTTTGTCACCAGCCCGCGCTTTAGAGGTCAGCATTTGTTCTTTAAGATCCTATGATTCATTGGGTGCACCGAAGGTGCTCCCAATGGGTGTAGCCCCCGAGCTTTGAGTGGATTACTGAAAATGATCCACTCGGAGGTCTTCATCTCAAGCTTGTTCAGAACTCGTGCTTTAGAAGTCAGCATCGTTTTATTTTCACCTTTATGCTTTGGAGATCAGCATTCTATCGTCTACCTTATGCTTTAGAGGTCAGCATACAGTTCTGTCCTTGAAGTTGTGTGTGCGATCTGCCCATATCTTGCTAGGTTCGAAATTTATTTGATCTGCGACAGATTGGACATCCGGTAGATGCCCCCCTAGCTAGTCATTATTTCACTTTGTGCTTCACGGCTCCTGTTGATTAGACTTGTATCTCGTCGGCTATTTTTGGCTTTCCTTTGATCTTCCATCGATATCTTCTTTTTGTCTTGATGTATTCATTGCACATACTGTATGGATGCGACTGCTTGAGAAAATCTATTGAAAATTCCTGGGCGTCCCCCCCAATGGGTGTGGGCAAGGGACGACTTGGTGCACTGAGCGTTTAGCAAATTGCTTCTGAGTAGTAACTTGATGTGATTGCGGGTGTAATCATATCATCCAAGCAGTTTGACTTGAGTCCCAATGGGTGTCGTGTTACGTGAAACGGTGCCAGCCGCCTGACGTGTTTCCAGATGATTTGAACTGCACATTGAATTTTTGCGACTGTTCAATGGCCGTGGTAGGAGGTGAGCGGTTGCCTTCTTCTTCTATAAATAGTGTGTCTGCTTCTCTATCATCTTCACGCATCTTACTGCCACTTGTTACTTACTCCTTTTTTCTTCTTCTTCTGTTCCATCATGGGCAAGAGCAAAAAGGGCGGGAGTTCTTCTCACCACTCCAGTGATAAGCGGAAGCGCGAGCCGACCCCCCATCAGAGGACTTCGGTGACTCCGAGTACTCGGAGGAGGAGTTCTCCTCTGGGTCCTATGGCTCGTCGACCCCCGCTTCTCCCCCGGCATCGTCTGATGACTCAGACGACTCCTAGGGGATCGCTGCGGAGGTATGGACCTACATCCGGGCCGTCGAGCGTGCCGGGCTCGAGGGCTCGAATGAGTCGGAGGACTCCACAGACGAGGAGGACTCCTCGGACTCGTCTGAGGAGAGCGGCGGGGGCGACGATGGCGAGGGCGACGACGGCGACAGCGGTGAAGGCGACGACGAGGGCGACGGTGGCAGCGGCGGCAGCAGGGGCGGCGGCAGCGGCAGGGGCAGCAACAAAGCCAGTGGCTAAGCGCCACTGGTTTAAATGTTAGTATAGATAAGTAGTAGTAGAAGTAGTATTAGTAAAATAACATAGTGGTAGTTAGTAGTGTAATGTAGTTTAATGTAGCAATGTAATGTAGTAGTGTAAGGAAAGAAGCCAACTCATAATGAGTTGGTTTTTAAGTTTGCGAGAACACTTCCCTTATATAATGAAGAAAGCTTTTGTTCACTTCTGTGTGCATTTCTTGCTTTTTTCACTGTTCCTTTTGTGATCGGTTGATTGACCTGGTTCTTGTGTAACCGTTGCTTTTTTTGAAAGTAACGACTTAGACTCGTCGGGCCACATTTTGGATCTGCCCGCGTATTTGTAGAGAAAAACAGTGGGCTTATTGTTAGCGTCTTCAGAGGTAGCAGCCGAGTGAATTTCTTGCAACACTGGCGTTTTAGAGGCAGCGACCGAGTGATAATGGGTCACATCGGTGTTTTAGAAGTAACGACCGAGTGAATACTGGTAACGTCAGTCGTTTTTAGAAATAGCGGCTGAGTTATATAGAGCCACGTCGGCATTTTGGAAACAATTGCCGAGTGATGACTGGGCGCTTTTTAGACATGGCTCCTGACCCGAGAAAACCCCATTTGTACCGCGCCGTTGTATGCTTCTGCATTCCGAGCCCTAGTTTTGCTTTTTTTCCTCCAAGCCTTCACTGCTTCCTTGCGATCTTGCTTCCGCTCAGTTCATCAGCGAGATTGAGATGGTGCCCAAGCGGAAAAACCAGAATTTGGCTGCTGCGATCATTCCTCCTATCAACCCAACAGTCAGTTGCCTTTCGTAGGTAACCACATGTCTGTTGTTTCTGAATTCGACCTTCTTCACCTTGTCTCCATCGGAGTTCTTCTTTCGAAGGAGCTTTGTTCCTGGCGAATCTGCCATGGGGCCACTGTCCCGACGGAGGACACCCATGAATCCGTTATTTTCATTCCTTTCCTCATCCGCGGCCTTGCTCTTCCTATTTCTCCTTTTTTCCGCGGTCTCCTTGATTTCTATTGTCTGAACCTAACCCATCTTAATCCGAATTTTATTCTGCAAGTTTCTGTTTTTGTTCATCTTTGTGAAGCTTATCTTGGTATTCTGCCACACTTTGGATTGTGGAAATATTTGTACCATTGTTGGCTCGGGATGGCCGGGGGGCAACACCATCTTGTGGGCGGTGCGAGTCTGGAGATGCGCCGAGGGAGAAAAACAGAGTATCTCGATATCCCACTCAAGGACAGCATCAAGGGATGGCGCTTGGAATGGTTCATCGTTGAGAATCATGGAAAATCCCTCCCTCCTCGGTCAGGGAGACAACCTGATATTCGCGCTTCGAGTTGGATTGAGTCTCCCACGGATTTGGAGGTAGTCGAGGCTAGAGTTCTACTTGCTAAAGTTGGTTTGCTGAAGGAGAGGGGTCTAACTACTGAGGATGTAGTTGTAGATTTTGTATTCAAGAACATTCAGCCACTGAAGGACAGAGCGTACCTGGCCTACGTGTATTGTGGCATTGCTGACTCGGCTCGGGTTACCAACAAAAGGATTCCTGCTGTGGATCTGGTGAGCCGGCTTGAGATGATTCTTAGGGGCAAGGTATCGAACGTTGGTGCTCCTATTGCATATTCTGTCTGGAATCTGCCGCCTTCTAAAACCTTCATCAGTTTTGTGTCAAACCCTCATGCTGAAGGCAACGGTTCGGGTCTTAGAGTGCGACCCTCCCCCGAAGAGGTTGAGGCATTGGTTGTTTTGCTGGGTGATATCCCTGATGACGAAAGGCAGGTTCATTTTGAGATGCTTGTTAACCCCAGTGATGCAGAAATAAGTGCTATGCTGGATTTGCTGGCCGATGATTCCTCTGACTCGGTCCCCGCTGAATCACTAGCTGTGGCTGTCATTCCGGAGCCTGAAGAGATCCTAGATATTCAGGGACTCGATAGCACTCGCCCAAAGCGTCCTCGTCGAGCCAATCAACCAACTTCTCCTGCTGAGGGGAAGAAAAAGAGACGGCTTCGGCGAGTGTCATGTTCGAATCAGGATGCTGGCCCTTCTGTTCCAGCTGCTGAGGGAGTGCATGTGGAACTTTCTTTTGGAGCTG
The DNA here is from genome assembly GCA_029449295.1 of Zea luxurians. Lineage (NCBI taxonomy): Eukaryota > Viridiplantae > Streptophyta > Magnoliopsida > Poales > Poaceae > Zea > Zea luxurians. The sequence continues at coordinate 32,423,753 of JAOPSE010000016.1, read as the reverse complement.
ATCCCAATGGGTGTGACTCAGCTGACGCTAACCTCAATGGGTGCAATCTGGCTGACCTTGATGATGCTAATCCCAATGGGTGCGGTGTTCATATTGTCGATGAGGATGAAGAAGAGGAGGAAATCCCCTTGATTCAAAAGAACAATCAGCGTTATGTAGTCAGTGGAGAGAGTAGTGAAATTCCTTCTCCAGCTTTGTCTACCCTTGTTGGTTTGCAGGAATTGTCTCTGGCAAATTTTGACCAGGCTCTTGAAGATGTGATCCCTGAAGATCTGCTGTCCAAGCCGGTAGATGGTGGTGTGATGGATGCTTGCGCTGACTTGCATGATGTCGGGTTAGAGTTGTCCCAATCAGCTTCTCGCGCCTCATCAACCTTAGAGCGCGGTCTTCAGAGTCAAGAAGCTGATTCAGATTGCTCCGTTCCCATGGAAATGACTGAGAGCCCTCCAGCCTTAGAGGTGACTGGAGCGGAGAGTCCGGTCCTCAAGGATGGTGCCGGCGTTTGCCTAGCCCCCGAGGGTATTGCCGGTAATGATCCAGCTCAGGTGGGCAGCGCAAACTGTGACCTAGCCCCCGAGGATATCCGAGTGGGCTCCCCTTCTCACGCTTCCATGGAGGTTCACGTCGGGTCCTCACCTCTGCATTCTGATTGCATGGTATCAACACGTGCTCTGAACCAGGAAATCACCTTAGAGGCCGGCATACCTGATACCAGAGTTTTAATTCCTATCAGTGACACCATTTTGGCTCCCGATGATGCTTCGCAGATTGCTTCAGTTGATGATCCTTCGTCAAGTCACCAATAGGCTTCCCATGATTTGGGGCTTTCTTCTTTCGTCTCCAATCTTTTGGTAATTGGCTTTTCCTGATCGGGCTATGTTCCGGGCGAAATATTGTCTTTGCACTCATTTGCTTTCAATTGTCAGGCCTTGGTTGACGAGATGGCCGGTCAGCTGAAATCTCAAGGTGCTTCTGTCCCGGAAAGAGCTCTGTCTCTAACACATTGGAACCCGGCGCTGCTTCAGCGGCGAATATCTGAGTTGGAGATGGCGAATGCTGGTTAGTGCCCTTTTGTGTTCTTCTTTAGCTACTCGACTGATCTGCTTTTTGGCTGAATACCCTTGTGTGACCGTTTCTTGATAGATATGGCCCGGCGGTACTCTGATCTTGAAGAGAAATATTCTCAAGGTCAGACGGACTTGGCCCGGGTTTCTGCTTCTCTGAATGATGCCAACATGCTGAATTCCACTCTCCATGCTCAGCTTGGCTCTAAAAAGGTGACCAATGAATTAAGCTTTACTTGGATTTATCTGCTGTGTTCTTAATGCTTGCTCGACGTTGGAGAAACTAATTCTTGTCCGCAGGAGGAAAAACGTGCCCTTGCAACTTCTCGTGATAACCTTGACAAGTTATATCGTGACGCCAGCAACTCGTTGACTATCTTGGAGAGGAGCCATAGCTTCACCATGGATGACTTGAATAACCAACGCTACAAACTACAGGAGTCCTTGGATGAAATGATTCGCCTTAGAGAGTTGATGTTGAGCAAAGATTCTATTATCAAGGATCTGCGTGCTTCCAAAAAATCAATTGCCCGAGAATTAGAGGCTGTCTGGCTGGCTGTCAAGGCTGCTGAAGACACTTTCGCTACGTTGAGGGCCCAGCACGACAGAGCTATGGATAAAGCCGTTCGTGCGGGGCGAATCTTGATGAGGAGGCCCGGTGTAATTGTTCCTGATGACATAGTTGCAGATGTGAATGCTGCTCCTGATTCTTTGAGTCGCCCCTCTTCATCGGTCGCTCCTGAGAAAAACAGTACCAAGTAGAAACACTGAATGCCTTGCATATGTGGTTAGTGCGCTCGAATATTCTGTCAGAAAGCGTTTTCAGTACTGAATGCCATTATTATTTTCCTGCTGTTAGAATCTAGCAGAAGCTACAATTTGCAGTAGTAAATGCAATGTGATAATTTTTTGAAATTTCTTTTTATTTCGCGAGGCATAGAGGTCTCCCTAAGATGAGTAATTACGAATGTGCTTGTGTTGGATCGAGTAGGCATGAGTGTGCCGTGCCGATTCAAGTCATTACCGACTAAAACCGACCGCTCTGTTAGTAGGGTATAGTGGTCACCCTGAGTTACGTAAGAGTGAGCATGTTACACCGCCTTAAGTCATTGCCGACTTAAGTCGATTGCCCTGTTAGCAGGGTATAGTGGTCACCCTGAGTTAAGTAAGCATGAGCATGTCACACCACCTTAAGTCGTTGCCGACTTAAGTCGATTGCTCCGTTAGCAGGGTATAGTGGTCACCCTGAGTTAAGTAAGCGTGAGCATGTCACACCGCCTTAAGTTGTTGCCGACTTAAGTCGATTGCTCCGTTAGCAGGATATAGTGGTCACCCTAAGTTAAGTAAGCGTGAGCATGTCACACCACCTTAAGTCGTTGTCGGCTTAAGTCGATTGCTCTGTTAGCAGGGTATAGTGGTCACCCTGAGTTAAGTAAGCGCGCTGATAGTAAACAAGTTGAGCACCTTTGAGAATGAAGTCTTTTTATTGATGATATATTTCCCATTTTACAGAATACAAGGCCACTGTTGGGACCATGCTTCGTCGCCGAAGGTCCTGCAGGAAGAAACAACTTCGGCTAAAGCTGCTTATACATGATGACCGAAGCTACCACTCATGAAGCTTCGGTGTTATAGCATGCCCGAAGACGAAGGATCGAACCGACTTAAAGATAGAATGACCTTTTAGCCCATAAGGGTCTGAGTCATTGTTGTAAACTTTTATAAGGGGCATGATTGTAATTCCTTACAGGCTGTGTCCTATGTCTATAAATAGTGAACAATATTCCTTTACTGTTCACGCATTCCTGTAATTGCAAACGCATTGCCCGGGAATTGTTATCTATCAAGGAGAAGGTATAAATGTACTTAAACTCTATGTTCTGACATTTTTTATGTTCATATAATAAAATATGTGAATGAAGTTACCTATTTCTGATACATCTATCTTTAATGTTTCATGTTTTATATATTATTTCATATTATTTTGTAAATTTAATCACGAGGGTATGACCTTCGTGATACTTCACTCATGGTCTTCGTCCGAAGTTCATTAAATCCTTGGGGAAATAATGCTTCAGCGGACGAAGGGCATTAATATTTAACATTTTATGTTGCCTTGTTCTTAATTCATAGCATTTGAGAACAAGTCCCCAACATTGGCGCCCACCTCTGGTGAACTCACTTCCACTTTCCTGAGACAATGGCTTTGTTCAAGAACCAAGCTGGAGCTGCTTCGGCTCCGAAGCTGATTCTCCCGATAACAGGCGGTTCATGCTCAGAGCCGACTAACAAGAAACAGAAGAAGGAGGCATAGAGAAGAGTGCAACATGTAGGGGTACAAGGACCCTTCATCAAATCAAGATGGTCTCACATCCCAATTACCTTTTCTCAAGAGGATCTTCAGCTCAAGGATTACCCACACAATGATGCCATGGTTATTTCTTGTGTGATCAAAGGATTTCTGGTCCATAATGTTTTGGTTGATACAGGCAGTGCAGCAGATATCATATTTGCTAAGGCCTTCAGACAAATGCAAGAGCCCGAAGACAAGATTCATGATGCTACGCACCCTCTTTGTGGCTTCGGAGGGCGGCAGATTGTAGCACTTGGTAAGATTACCATGCCAGTAACCTTCGGATTCGTCAACAACACAAGGACTGAGCAAATTGTGTTTGACATTGTTGACATGGAGTATCCTTACAATGCTATCATTGGTCGCAGGAACACTCAATGCTTTCGAAGCAATTCTTCATCCAGCATATCTTTGCATGAAGATACCTTCAGATCAGGGACCTATTGCTATTTATGGGAGTCAGGAAGCCGCCAGAAAGGCCGAAGGGAATTGGACTGATTCAAAGGCAATCCATAACATAGATGAAGCCGAAGCTTGTGAGCAGTACAAGCATAGAAGGGAGAAGGCTGCTTCGGCCGATCAGCCGAAACCCATGCTTTTATGCGAAGATATCGCAGAGCAGAAGGTGCTGCTGGGATCTCAATTGTCTGAGGAACAAGAGAAAACCTTGATAAGATTCTTGTTCAACAACAAAGATGTCTTTGCATGGTCGGCTAATGATCTTTGCGGAGTTAACAGGGATGTTATTGAACATTCGCTTAATGTTGATCCATCCTTCAGACCCAGAAAGCAGAGGCTTCGGAAGATGTCTGATGACAAGGCCGAAGGTGCTCGAAATGAAGTGAAAAGACTTCTCAGTGCTGGAGTTATCAGAGAGGTAAAATATCCAGAATGGCTGGCTAACACTGTTATGGTAAAAAAGGCCAATGGTAAATGGAGGATGTGTATCGATTTTACTGATCTCAACAAGGCCTGTCCGAAGGACGAGTTCCCATTGCCAAGGATAGATTCCTTAGTTGATGCAGCAGCTTCATCAGAGCTTATGAGTCTGCTGGACTGTTATTCAGGCTATCATCAAATCTGGATGAAGAAGGAGGATGAGTCGAAGACTAGCTTCATAACCCCTAGTGGAACATATTGTTACCTTCGGATGCCTGAGGGGCTCAAGAATGCTGGAGGAAGCTTCAGCAGAATGACAACGAAGGTTCTTCAGTCTCAGATAGGCAGAAATGTGTTAACTTATGTTGATGATATCATTGTAAAAAGCACGAAGCAAAAGAATCACATTACTGACCTCCAGGAAACCTTCGCTAATTTCAGACAGGCCGGTTTAAAGTTGAATCCAGAAAAATGTGTCTTCGGGGTGAAGAAAGGGAAATTTCTTGGCTGCCTAGTTTCAACAAAAGGGATTGAGGCTAATCCAAATAAAATCGAAGCTATCCTTCGAATGGAACCACCCAGTACAAAGAAGGGGGCTCAAAGATTGACAGGAAGACTGGCATCTCTCAATAGATTCATATCTAGATCAGCAGAGAGAAATTTACCATTTTTCGAAGTGCTGAAGTCAGCCGAAGTTTTTCAATGGGGATCGATCCAGCAGAGAGCCTTCGAAGAGCTGAAGCAATATTTGATAAACCTAACAACGCTAACTCCACCAACGCCAGGGGCTCCTCTGTTGTTATATGTGGCAGCCTCGCACTCAGCGGTAAGTGCGGCACTTGTCCAAGAGAAGCTTGAAGGGCAAATCAAGAAGCAAGCTCCAATATACTTTGTATCTGAAGTTCTCTGTTTATCAAAGAAAAATTACACAGAATTGGAGAAGGTGCTATATGCTGTTTTGATGGCTTCTAGAAAGCTTCGACATTATTTCCAAGCATACAATATAATTGTCCCTTCTTCACAACCATTGAAGGACATTATGAGAAATAGAGAAGCTACTGGAAGGATTGGAAAGTGGGCTGCGGAACTTAATGAATTCTGCATTGATTATGTACACAGATCTTCGATTCAGTCCCAAGTGTTAGCTGACTTCATTGCTGACTGGACGCCAGGGGCTCAAGTAGAAGAGGCAAATAAAGATGCCGAAGCATGGACAGTATTCTGTGATGGTTCTTGGGGAACCTTCGGAGCAGGAGCAGCCGCTGTGTTGGTCGCACCCTCTAGAGTTAAAACTTGCTACACAGCAAGACTTGATTTTAGCTGCACAAATAATATTGCTGAGTACGAAGCTTTACTTTTGGGTCTTCGGAAGTTAAAGGCAATGGGAATCAGAAGGGCAGTTCTTAAAACTGATTCCCAGGTTATCTCTGGTCATATTGACAAGAGTTGTAAGGCAAGAGACCCGAAGCTTGAGAAGTATCTAGATACTGTCCGAAGGATTGAAGCTTCCTTTGAAGGGTTTTCTGTAAAAAATATTCCTAGAGGAGAAAATGAGCATGCTGATTTGCTAGCCAAGTCAGCAGCACAGGGGCTGCCCTTACCTTCGGAAGTATTTTTTGAAACAATAAAAGAACCTTCGGTTGAACTTCTTGAAAGAGCGGTCCTCAACATATCTCCTGTTTATAGTGAAGACTGGAGAACTAAGATCATCTCTTACCTTAGGGGTAATTTCCTTTCAGATGACGAAGCTTATAACAAAATAATAGAGGCAAGAGCTCGTCCATATGTAATAATAGAAGGGGAGCTGTACAAGCATGGTGTCTGCTCTCTGTTACTCAAATGTTTATCCAGAGCCGAAGGTATAGAATTGATGAAGGAAATACATGCAGGCTTGTGTGGATCTCACATTGGATCTAGGCCTTTGCTGGGAAAAGTTTTTCACCAAGGATTTTATTGGCCAAAAGCAGCTTCGGATGCAGTGGAACTAGTCCAAAAGTGCGAAGGTTGTCAGAAATGTGCAAAAGATCAAAAACAACCTTCGTCTCTAACTCAGTTAATACAACCCACTTGGCCATTGCAAAGGTGGGGCCTTGATTTGTTAGGTCCGCTACCACCAGCACAAGGGAATTTAAGATATGTTGTAGTGGCAGTGGAATATTTTTCTAAATGGATTGAGGCAAAGCCTTTAGCCACAATAACTTCGGTTACTGTTCAAAAGTTTTTCTGGCAAAACATTGTTTGTCGCTTCGGAGTGCCGAAGGCTATCACTGTGGACAATGGAACGCAGTTTAACTCCGAAGCTTTCAAAGAATTTTGTGAACAAATTGGCACAAAGATCCATTTTGCGTCAGTTCGACATCCGGAATCAAATGGACTATTTGAAAGGGCTAATGACATCATAATGACAGGAATAATGAAGTTCATATTCAATCAGCCAAGGGGAAAGTGGCCAGAAGAATTAATTAAAGTGGTGTGGAGCCACAACACAATAGTATCAAGGTCAACAGGTTTTACACCATTCAAATTGCTGTTTGGTGATGAAGCAATAACCCCAGAAGAGGCTAAGGCAGGATCAATAAGAACAGTGGCTTCGGCGATAGACGAAGCTGATTGCTCTGTGGACAAAGATGCTATAGAAGGGATTAGGCTTCAGGCTGTGGAGAACATCAATAAATACCAAGCCGAAACAATAAAATGGCGTGATAGAAAGGTTCGGTTGAAGAACATTGAGCCAGGACATTTGGTGCTTCGAAGAGTGGCCAACCCAGACACAGTGCGCAAACTACAACTAAAATGGGAAGGCCCCTTTCTGGTAGTATCTTCGTCAAGACCCGGTTCCTACAGATTAAAGGATATGGACGACAACGACATTCCTAGATCGTGGAATGCGGATGAGCTTCAGCGGTATTATGTGTAACTTGATGTAATCTTTTTTATTTTTTATTTTTTATTGTTGTTTTAGTTTTTCCTTATGGCACCCTTTTCCTTTCCAAAGGGGGAGAAAGGTTTTTAATGGGGCCACAACATGTAATTTTTCTTTTCCTTATTTCAATTCTATAAGAGTGATATCCCCCAAAAATGTAAATGTAAAAGCTGACAACGCTCCATCGAGTGCAATGGAAAAAGAAAAGAAGGAGAAGCTCAAAAGTCATTCCCAAGGGAATGCAGAGCTTACAGTGAAAAATAAACGCTGATTCCGCCGAAAGTAAAAGGCGAAGAAGCTCGTAAGGGAGGCTTACAGCGAAAAATAAACGCTGATTCCGCCGAAAGTAAAAGGCGAAGAAGCTCCTAAGGGAGGCTTACAGCGAAAAGTTAGCGCTGATACACCGAAAAGTAAACGGTGAAGCCGAAAAATAAACGGCAAAAAGATTTGAGTCATTCTCAAGGGAATGAGGGCTATGATTATGATTTTTTGGATGTACATTCAAATAATCATTTGCACAATGCATTACATCATGACATTTGCATTCATAAACATTCATTTAGACATATATAGGATCATCATCATCGTATCATACAGAAAAGGCAGATGCTTCGGCTATGAGGAAAAACTTCGGAGAAAGAGGAAATTTTCATGCTTCGTTGTGTACGAAAAGAAGGGAAGGTGTTTTTCGCCTTCAGCTCAAAAGTAAAGTTTCGTTCACAGCAAAGCAGATTGTACACGGATAAAGAAGAAAAGACATATTACAAGGTATGCACAAATTTACATAAGTTTTTTCCACAATTATATTACAAAGATCTCTTCAGAATTTTTGCAGGAAAGTCTTTTACAACAACTGTTAAGCTTCAGCCCGTCATTCTTCAGCTTCATCATCCTGCACATATTAAAGCAGAATAAGAAAGGTGCAAATTTCAAGGAGAAGGTGAAAGTAACAAGTATAAGTTTCTCACCGGCTTAAGGTGGCTCCGAGCTTCGTCACCAGCCATTTTTCGCCCGCCATTTACCCAAATCTGAGTCATAAATCTGTTTCCAATGCTTCGGGCTAGGCTTGGGATGTCAACCAAATCTGCTGGTGACAAGCTGAAGTTTGGCCTATTTACAATTTTTCCGTGCGTACAGCCAGCCTTCAGAAAAGCGGTGGCTATGCCTCGAGAAGCTAGCAGGGCGCAGAAGTCAGCATGCCCAGCAATAACTTTGTCAAGTGCATCAACCTCGCCTTCAATGTATTCTAGGGTGCTAGGCAGGTTCTCAGCTGAAGGTGTAAATGTATCAGAGCTGGCTCCAATTGAGTGAAACACATCCTTCAGCCGCTGCACGCATCGGCTGCCGAAATTTAAGCATTTCTCTTGAAGCTCCTTCAATGATTTTTGCAAATTTGAATTCTTCTCGATTTCGGTCTTGAGACTTGTTTCGAGGTTCTTCTTTTCCTGCTCAGATTTTTCTGACTTTTTGAGTAATTCATTGTTTAACCTGTTATTTTCGGCTTGGGCTTCAGCCAATGAACCTTCCATAGAATGAATGACGAAGTCCTTCTTTTCCAAGGTAGCTTCGTGATCTTTAACTTTGATTTTAAGATCTTGAACAACGGAGTCTTTTTCCTTAAGAGCAGCTTCGTAATTTTTGACTTTGTTTTCTAGATCTTTGATAGTAGCTTCGTTCTTTTCATCCTCAAGATCTTGTTGCATTCTCAGCACTTTACTTAGAAGTATACTCTGCCAAAACAACCTTCGTCAGAAAACAACTTAATTCAAAATAAAAAATATATAATAATAAAAAATCGAGACTTTTTTACCTTGAAATTAGCATAGAGCAAGCTACCGGCGATATGCTATCGCTGGTATCTGCAGAGGTCCGCTTCAATCTTCGGCAGGCCAACGCTTTTGGAGAAGGTCCTAACAACCTTGGCCTCGGTCCGGTTCCAAAGGCATCTCAGCTTCCCTTCATTGACTCCACCAAATAGCAGAGACCCTGGTTTGTATCCGCAGGATATAGCATATTTCTTCAGCTCTTCTTTTTCAGCGTCTGACAACTCTTGTCCAAGTATATCTTGAAAATTAAAATCTTCTTTTTCCAAAATGTCTTCAATCTGCTCTTTTCCTTTTTCTGTTGCCGTGTTCACTGTAACCACAAGCAGTTTCTTCTTCAGCCATTCTCAGAAGCATATTGTCAATATCCTCAAGTGTAGTTTCTAGGTTAGGATCTTCGTTGGTCCCGGTTTCGGCCCCGGTGGCTTCGGCTCCTGTGGTTTCGGCTCCGGTGGCTTCGGCTCCTCCGGTTTCGGCTCCGGCGGTTTCGGCTCCGATGGCTGTGGGATCGACAGTGACAATTTTTGACGCCGAGGTCGGTGGCGGTGTCTGATGAATGACATCAGTCACTTGGATAATTCTTCGTTTTTTCGGCTTTGCGGGACTTTCTGCTGCCGAAGCTTCTTTGCCCTTCTGAAAAAACTTCGTCAGTTCTGACGCTAGCGGGCTTAGCTTGACAGGCAAAGGTTCAGTCATTACCTTCAGAATCTCTTCCACTTCGGCAGCAAAAGGTGTCACAGGAGCTTCCTCCTCCTGGGCCGACGTCTTTGGTTTTGGAGATACAGGTTTTGGAGATGTATCTTTTCTTTTCCTTGAAACAGCTACCCTCGGTCCAGGGCTCAGTTTTTCAGAAATTTCTTTTTCCTTTTTGGCCAATTTGGTGCTTTCTTTGTCCAGGGCGCTGGCAATCCTCTTTCTCTTAGGGCCTTCGGCATCTCCGCCCAGTTGCTCGTAATCAGGGTAATCAAAATTCAAAGCATCTAGCACACGATTCAATCTTCGCTTCGAACGAGTGCCGAAGGCTGCAGTCATCAACTGATCTTCTTTCTTAGAGTAATTTCCGAGGATATCATTGCACATAATCTCGATTGTGTCCAGCCACTCTTGGCAGGGCTTTTTAAAGTGTTTTTTAAACTTGTAGTAATACGGCAATCGAACAAATTCTCCCTTTTTCTTTTCTCCCACCAGCTGCGGCATCTCCCAATCCCTCATTGTTGGAAACACTTTAAAAGCCAGAAATTCCTGCACCAAGTCTCTAGTGCCAATATGATCTAAAATCACGCGAAATTCAGCCAAAGCAATTTGGCTCGGGCTTCCACTTATCATGTTGCATCGGGGCCTCGTTTCTTCGAAGGTTAGCTCTAGTGGACTCTGGACCAATTTATCTTCATCTTTATCAACTTTAACATAAAACCATTCAGATTTCCATCCGGCTGGCCATTTGCTTCGGTAGCTTATCACTGGAAACTTCGAAGTTTTGCGATAAGCAAAGTTGTAACATCCAAAATTCTCATGAAGGCCATCTCCTCTGGCTTTAGTCTGATAGTGTAGTTCATGGACTCGACAGAAACCTTCACTGAACGGTTCCACTCCCTGGCTACGAAGGGCCCAAATATAAACACTTAATCTAACAATAGCGTTAGGGGTCAGCTGATGAAGGTAAACCCCAAACTTCTTCAACACATCAACAATCATCCCATTCAAAGGAAATCTTAATCCTGCTTTAAAGAAGCTTTTGAACACAACCACTTCATTCTTTTCCAGCTTCGGAGTAATCTCCTCCCCGCCAAAACGAACTAGCTCCTTTTTTGTTTCACTAAAGTAGCCCAGCTTCACCATTTTTGCAAGATCAGCTTCAGAGATGGTGGACTTTCCAAAGTCCAAATGACTAGGTTTGCTTGGCATCCCGCAGTTGTACTCATCTTCGGAACCAACTTCTTCAACATCAGCTTGCGTTGCTTCGGCAGCAGGTGTGTCTTCTGATGGAACCAGCCCGGAACGCCTCATCGCTTCAGAAATCGAAACAGTTTCAACGGCTTCGGTCTCGTCTCCATCACGCTCAACCCTAGCAGTGGAGCGTATTCTAGCCATATGATTTTAAATTTTCTTGAAAAAATTCTTTGGAAGTCAATAACCTTTTTTTCGAAGCTATCCTCGTGACGAAGCACAAACCAAGCTGGAGCTTCGTTTTGAATGCAAAAATCAAGCTTCGGCTATGGTTAAATTTTTGGCAGCAAAACAGTGCAATAACAATGAATGCCGTGGTAACTTCACACCTACCTGTCTGTTTATATAGTGCTGCAGGTAAGAAGGTGAATGATCAGGATCTTTTCACCGGGCAAACAGTCACTCACACCCACTGCACGGTGGGCCGCAAAAACCAAGAAGGTGAACCTGCATGGTAGGACCACTCCACGCTCGAAAACTGTATCGTTTCTCGGCAACGAGCTCAGGGAAGGTGTTTTTTGGGCCTTCGGCTTCCCGAAGCCTAAGAGACTTTTTTCACGGATCAAGCTCGTTACGAAAAACGATCTAGCACCGCGAAGGGGCTACTGTTGGGACCATGCTTCGTCGCCGAAGGTCCTGCAGGAAGAAATAGCTTCGGCTAAAGCTGCATATACGTGATGACTGAAGCTACCACTCATGAAGCTTCGGTGTTATAGCATGCCCGAAGACGAAGGATCGAACCGACTTAAAGATAGAATGACCTTTTAGCCCATAAGGGTCTGAGTCATTGTTGTAAACTTTTATAAGGGGCATGATTGTAATTCCTTACAGGCTGTGTCCTGTGTCTATAAATAGTGAACAGTATTCCTTTACTGTTCACACATTCCTATAATTGCAAACGCATTGCCCGGGAATTGTTATCTGTCAAGGAGAAGGTATAAATGTACTTAAACTCTATGTTCTGACATTTTTTATGTTCATATAATAAAATATGTGAATGAAGTTACCTATTTCTGATACATCTATCTTTAATGTTTCATGTTTTATATATTATTTCATATTATTTTGTAAATTTAATCACGAGGGTATGACCTTCGTGATACTTCACTCATGGTCTTCGTCCGAAGTTCATTAAATCCTTGGGGAAATAATGCTTCAGCGGACGAAGGGCATTAATATTTAACATTTTATGTTGCCTTGTTCTTAATTCATAGCATTTGAGAACAAGTCCCCTACAGCCGTCCCAATAGCTTTTGAAATATAGCTAGGGGTAAAACTTCTTGCGATGTTCTATATTCCATGAGTTCCCAACATCCGTGCCATCCATTTGAGTGAGACAATATGATCCAGGCCGAGTGACTTCTGCTACCAAGAATGGCTCTTCCCATAGTGGTGACAGTTTGTGCCGTCCCTCCCTTGTTAGAATTCGGCGGAGGATGAGGTCTCCTACTGCGAAGGATTGATGCCGTATGGCCTTGTCATGATAGCGCCTCAGAGTTTGCTGATACCAGGCCGACTGAATCACCGTATTCAATGGTTCTTCTTCTAGTATATCAACATCCTCCAATCTGGTGGCCTCAGCTTCTGCTATGTTTTCAAAGATTAATCTTGGTGCCCCGAACTTGAGATCAGCAGGTAGCACTGCCTCCGAACCATAAACCATAAAGAAAGGAGTGTTCCCATTCAAAGCTCGGCTAGGTTGAGTTCTAAGGCTCCAGACCACGTATGGCAACTCTCTGATCCACTTTCCTGCGAACTTTTCATTCTTATCAAAGATCTTCTTTCTGAGTGCTTCTAATATCATTCCGTTGGCTCTTTCTACTTGCCCATTTGCTCTCGGATGCGCCACCGAGGTGTATTTGATCTGAATGCTTTTTTGTTCGCAGAAATCGAAGAATTCTAAGCTTGTGAAATTGGATCCTAAGTCGGTTATGATATTATTCGGTATCCCGAACCTGAATATTATGTCTTGTATGAATTCCACTGCTTTAGCTGAAGTTAGAGAAGCAATGGGTTTGAACTCTATCCATTTAGTGAACTTGTCGATAGCGACCAGTACATGAGTGTATCCTCCTTGAGCTTTCTTGAAAGGTCCAATCATATCCAGTCCCCAGCATGCGAATGACCATGTTACAGGGATGGTTTGCAGTTGTTGCGCTGGTAGATGCTGCTGTTTTGATAAGTACTGGCAGGCTTCACACCTTTGAACTAACTCGGCGGCGTCACTCTTTGCTGTCGGCCAATAGAAACCAGATCTGAAAGCTTTCCCAACTAGAGTCCTGGATGCTGCGTGTACCCCGCATTGCCCCGCGTGGATTTCTTCTAGCAGATGTTTCCCGGTGGCCGAAAGAATGCACTTCATGAGAACTCCTGTTGCACCCCTCCTGTATAGCATTTTCCCGATGAGAGTATAATGAGCTGGCTGCCTTGCAATGCGCTCTGCTGCATTTCTGTCATCTGGTTCCTCCTCATTCTTGATATACCTGATGATTGGCTCTCTCCAGTTGTAATACTCATGTATACCAAGAGTAATAGAGAGAGCTCCTCATTTTGTGTGTCTTATTTGCATCATAAAAAGAGCACCTATGTAGTTGAGAGTGACTAAATAAAACAATTACTCCAAAATAAAGAAAAAGTGCATTAGTTGGAGTTTTATGTGTTGTGCATTAAATAAAACCATGAGGATAAAAATAATAAGGTAATAATTATTTGAAGCTTGATTAAACCCTAAATTTGAAACTAGGGTTTTGAAAATAAGGAAAAGAGAAGAGATATGAAAATATAAATAAAATGTATAAATAAATATCTTCATGCTTAGTATTTTTAATTGCAAAAAATAGAGTTTATAAATGAAGATCCACAAAAGTTTGAAGTAATTCAAATTGAGTTTGAAAATGAAGAAAATAGAAAGGAAAAATAAAAAGAAAAAGAATAAAAGCTTACCTGGGCCTCGGACTCCCAATCTGGCCCAGTTGCCAGTTCACAGCGCGCGGCCCACGAATCCAATACCCATGTGCCGCTGACGCTGCGTCGCGGGTCCCACTTGTCAGCCTCGCCCGCCTCCTCCACACGGGCGCGGCCGACTTCCCTCTCTCGCTGCGGTGTGGGCCCCACTCTGCAGGGGAGTCGTCTTACTGGCTCCGCACCGGCCGGAGCACCAGAAACTCCGTGCATGCCGTGCCATCCGCGTCCACGCGCCGACAACTGGGTCCCACGTGGCAGTCCCTCCCGCTCCGTAATGAACTCGAGCTGGTGGGCCCGGTCAGTCGGGTCATTCCCCTCCGCGGACTTCGCACGGTGGCGCAACAGATCGTCCACCGCGACTTCCCCGGGATTGACCAGCTCGCGCCTATCTTCCGGAGCTCTCGGTCACCACTTGTGCCTTATTTAGCGCCCCGTGAACCGTTCCTCTCTATCCTCTCGCACGAGCCTCGTTTCCCCTGAGCGAACCGCCACCACCACCGCTGCTGTGAGGAGGAAGACCCGCCGCGGGCGAATCCAGGCTTGCCGACGACCGAGCTCGAATTGTGGAACCCAGAGGCTCCCTTCGGCTGTGTTGAAGGCGACCGCAACCGAATTGCTGAGGATTGGCCACCGGCGGCACCGGAATTCGTCGACGTCGACTCAGCTCCGCCGCGGATCCGCCTTCGCCGTGGCCGGACACTCTGCGCGCCGAGACTGTCGGTAATAACCCCTCTACCACATTCGCCATCCCCTCGGCTACGTGGCGCACCATTTAATTTTTAGAATAACACGCTTGGGCGTCGGATTGCCATCTCTCCGGCGAGAGGGCGCCGTGATGTCGGGCGGCGCCGCCGTCGCTGGCGGCGAATTGGGGGAGACGGCCGCGGACCGTCGATCTGCCCGTGTATGGCTCGGATTAGATGCCGCTTACCGGTTCGATTAGATAGGATTCGGACCGTTAGATTTCAATCGCACGGCATGGGTGAGATCGGGGGCGATCGTGTCTGGGAACCGTGGATCTTGGATCCGGCGGTGGGGATCCGATCTAGATTTCATTAAACACCGACCGTCGGATCGGGATCCAGTGGCCCTGATTACTTACCGATTCGCAGCGTGCTTATCTAATCTGGGCCGTTCGGATCTAATCCAACGGCCGAGACTTGCCCGTACCCCTTCGCGGGTCAATTTTTCTAAAGAGACCCTCACCTCTCTAGAAATCAACCCGCAGTCCATTGGCTACTGTTCACTGAGTCTAGGATTTTATTCGCGCAGACCCCTGCATTTTCCAGAAAATGACGCCCAGTCCAGTGATCGTTTAAATTGAATAAATAAAATAGAAAATAGATTTTTAATATGAAAATAATTGCTAGAACTTTGATAATTCATAGAAAATTCATATGAGCTCCAAATTGGTCCATTCCAGTTCCTAAATTTTTGTAATAATATTGTCTACGCATTAGTGCCTCTGTTTTGGCATGAAAGGCTCATTTAAATTTATCTAATACTTAATCTTGTAATAAATACATAAAAGCTACAGAAATTCATAACTTGAAATATATAACTCCAAATTTAGTGATTCCAGTTCCTATGGTTTCATTTTAATGTGTAGATTTTTACTGTATATTTCATTCATCTGTTTGGTGTGATGTTGATTTTGGCTATACTATGTATGTATTGTGTTGATGCGAGTAGACGAGCAAGCCACTGTGGAAACTGAGGTTCAACAAGTAGAAGTAGCTGAGCAGGAGCTCATTACAGGCAAGTTGTGCCCTTGATCACTTACTTTTCCCAGCCATGTTCTTATTAATTTTAATGATCTGCATAGGTTAATTTTGATGGGAGCCTTTATGTTACCCCAGTTTTGATTACCTCTATACCTTGTTCACCCCTGAAATATTTTTGGGTAGTACTTGCTATTGCTTTATGTGGATTGGGTATGGAGATACATTATTCATGATTATTTTGTTATTATCTTGTTATTATTGCTGTTCATGTTAAGATCATTAAATTAATGGGAACATGGAGCGACCACCCGGGAAAACAGTGCTACCACAAGGGTTTAATGGGACGCCCTTGGCTGACTAATTAGAAAAGCTAGTGGAAGACTACCTTACCCGAAAGGGGCAAGGGCAGTAGGGGAGTGGTCAGTGTAGGGAGGTCCCTGGTTGATTTTGCTGCGATGGCGGTCAGCCAGGAACCCTGCATTGGAACTTCCTATAAACTGTAGCGGGTTTTCGGAAGCTAGTGGAACTTTGTAAAGGCCTCGTAGTGGATCCCTAGCCATTCACCTCGGTAGTGTCTAAGGGCCTTGCAAACCCAGGCGACATGGGATACACGACTTGTGGGTAAAGATGCGCAACCTCTGCAGAGTGTAAAACTAGTATACTAGCCGTGCTCACGGTCATGAGCGGCTCGGACCCTCACATGATTAACTATGGAACTTAAGTTTAATTTGACATTTGCATCGCATTTGGGATTATTTTACTATTACTGTTCTTTATTATTATTAAGGTTTGGTATTTACTTACACTTAGTAATTGCTAATAAAATTTTGACCAACTTATAAAAGCAATGCTCAGCCTTAGCCTTTATTTCATTGATCAGCCTTACACTACATGAACTCCCACCTTTGGTGAGTTCATGCCACATTATTCCCCACGACTTGTTGAGCTATGAACGTATGTGAGCTCACTCTTGCTGTCTCACACCCCCCACAGGAGAAGAACAGGTGGTCGAAGAGGAGCCGCCTAATACTGAGGAGTTCGATCTGATCTAGGTGGCGTTTCTCAGTCGACATTGGCGCCGACGATCCTTAGTTCGTTTTATATTTATCTTTATTTTGTAATAAGACTTCCGCTATGTAATAAGTACTCTGATGTTTCATGACATTTATCTCTATACACTCTGTTATTGTATATGTTGTCTTCTTGGCGCATGTATGAGATGCACCTGGCTTTGTCCCTTAAAGCCGGGTGTTACACCAGTCATTAGGGTCTGGCTCTGGTCGACACAGAATATGGCACTCTTCTATCCGATCCACGGGAATACTTGGGCATGGTATTTCTTGGACGAAAACTCCAGACGGGACCTGAGCCCGACTGGATCCTAGCTTTGACAACGCATCTGCCGCCGCATTGCGATTTCTCTCCACATGATGGAATTCCAGCCCTTCGAATTTGTCTTCTAGTTTTCGGACGGTGGTGCAATATTTTCCCATTGAATCATTTGAGCAGTCCCACTCTTTGTTTATTTGACTTATGACCACAAGTGAATCCCCATACACCATCAGCCTCTTGATGCCCAGTGATACGGTAATGTTCAGTCCATGAATCAGGGCTTCGTATTCTGCTGCATTGTTGGATGCTGGGAATAACAATTGAAGAGCATACTTGAGTTGTTTGCCTCCAGGTGCGATGAAGAGGATCCCTGCACCTGCCCCCTGCAGCTTTAACGAGCCATCAAAATACATTCGCCATACTTCTGCAGTTTCCGGGTTATCCGGCATTTGTTGTTCGGTCCACTCTGATACGAAGTCAACCAGTGCTTGAGTCTTGATTGCGGTGCGAGGTCGAAACTCAATGTCATGAGATCCCAGTTCACAGGCCCACTTGGCTATCCTTCCGAAGGCTTCTTTATTGTGGAGAATGTCCCCTATCGGAAATCCAGTGACTACTATGACTTTGTGGTCGTTGAAGTAGTGACGGAGCTTGCGTGCAGTTAGAAGTACTGCATATAATAATTTCTGAACTTGAGGGTATTTCTTCTTCGAGGGACCTAGGACTTCACTGATGAAATAGACAGGATGTTGCACTGGGTATGCATGTCCTTCTTCCGCTCGCTCGACTACCAACGCAGTGCTCACCACGTGAGTCGTGCAAGAGATGTATAACAACAGATCTTCAGCCGGTTGAATCGGTGTAGCTCGGCGCGGTGGTTTTAGCACTGGTGTTGTTGTTAAGAATTTCTTCAATGCGTCTAGAGCCTCCTGAGCTTTTGAAGTCCACCGGAATTTGTCTACCTTCTTGAGCAACTTATAGAATGGCAATCCCTTTTCTCCCAACTTTGATATGAATCTGCTTAGAGCCACCATGCATCCAGTAAGCCTTTGTACCTTCTTCTGTGACCGTGGTGCTTCCATCCTCATGATAGCCTCGATCTTTTCTGGGTTAGCTTCAATTCCTCGGTGGCTGACAATGAATCCGAGTAATTTTCCAGCCGGCACTCCGAAGACACATTTTCAGGATTGAGCTTCCATCGATATCGTTGCAGACTGTTGAAGACCAGCTGTAAATCTTCAATGAAATTGGCTGAGTTTTCTGTTTTGATCACCACATCATCCACATATGCTTCCACACGCTTGCCCCAGTGATCGGCTAAGAATGTCTGAATGGCTCTCTGGTAAGTCACTCCAGCGTTTTTGAGACCAAACGACATGGAGGTATAGCAGAAAGCTCCAAATGGAGTGATGAATGCTATTTTTTCCTCGTCTTCTTTGGCCAGGCTGATCTGATGATACCCGGAGTAACAATCCAAGAAAGATAGCACAGAACAATCGGCGGTCGAGTCCACCACCTGGTCTATCCTAGGAAGCCCGAAGGGATCCTTCGGACAATGTTTGTTGAGATCTGTATAGTCGACGCACATGTGCCAATCCACTTTATTCTTTTTGAATACAAGAACAGGGTTGGCTAACCACTCAGGATGCAATACTTCTCTAATGAATCCTACCGCGACCAAGTGAGCCAGTTCCGCACGGATGGCTTCTCTCTTGTCTAGCGTGAAACGTCGTAATTTCTGTCGGATCGGCCTCGCTTGGGGGTAAACCTTCAATTTGTGGTCGGCCAGTTCTCTCGGGACTCCCGGCATATCCGCAGGTTGCCATGCGAATACATCTCGGTTATCTTGCAGGAACTGGACGAGCGCGCCTTCCTATTTGTCATCCAGGCTGGAGCTGATGATGGCGGTCTTGCGTTCATCAGCGAACCCGAGGTTGATCCTTTTGGTTTCTTCAGTCGGTCGTATAGAGGTCACGGCTTGAGCTTCGTTCGCGGGCACCGCGAGGTCTTCGTCGGGCTTTGAGTTTGCCTGCGCAGAAGGGGTCACCGATGGCTTGGTGGTGAGGGCCGCTTGGATGGCCACTCGGAAACACTCTGCGATGCCTTGGAAGTCAGCGCGCACAGTCATGACTCCTTGCGGTCCTGGCATCTTCAATATCATGTATGAATAATGTGGAATGGCCATGAACTTCGCCAATCCAGGCCTGCCGATGATGGTGTTGTACCCGCAGTCGAAATTCGCCACCTCAAACCTCAGGTACTCGGTTCTGTAGTTCTCCGGAGTTCCGAAGGTGATCGACATGTAGATGTGTTCGAGCGGATACTCTCCTTCAGTCGGCATGATGCCGAAGAAAGGAGTGTCTGACTTGTGGAGCTCTTTGAGGTTGACTCCCAAGCCTTAAAGCGTCCGGGGGAAAGTGATGTTGATGCTGCTTCCCCCATCCACCAGAACCTTTTTCACCCAGCTTTCTCGGATCACTGGGTCGACGAGGAGAGGGTACTTGCCCAGGTGATCGAAGTTGAGCCACTGATCCGCTCGAGTGAAGGTGATCGGGTGTTCGGACCATCGGTACGGGGCGGGAGGACCGGTGGCCGCCATCAGTATCTGACGATAGTTGAGCTTTTGTTGTCTTTTGCTTTCTTGCGACCCGTGTCCGCCGAAGATGATGTTGACCTCTCTGTCAACATGCGGGAAAGCTCCACCTTCCCCCCTTCCTGTTGTTGAGGTTGTCGAGGCTCCCCTGGCGCTCGTCGAGGTGGGGGAGGCGGTAGAGGTTGGAAGGGTCGACTGTGTCCGACGGAGTGCTTGAAGTCCCTACAGTTCCGGAGGGTGTGACGCATGTCTTTGTGGTACGGGCACTGCGCGTCGAGGATGTCGTCCAGCATGCGTTTGCCTCCACGAGGCCCTCCTCGGGCGCGAGAGGCGGGCGGTCCGGTGGCGTGGACTTCTTCACAAGGCCTCTTCTCCCAACGTTTGTCGGGTTGTTGGTTCATGTCGCGTCGCGGTGCTGCTGGTGCGGGCTTTGCTCCTCCGATGAGGTCTTGAGCCCGTTCATCGGCAGTGATGTATAGGTCGGCTTCCCGGAATAGCTGCTCAGAGGTGGTTGGCACCTTCTGCAGTATGGCTCGGACGAAAGCCGAGTCATTAGATCCCCGGTAGAAGTCTTCAATCACTGCTGCCTCCGCGACCTCAGGGATACGATTTCTCATGGTCTAAAATCTTTTGAGGTATGACCGGAGAGTTTCGTCCCCCCGGCGGTTGATGGATTTGAGGTCCCACGGTTGCGCTGGTTTGTCAGAAAGAGATTGAAAGTTGGCGGTAAAACGTCGACTGAAGTCGCTCCAGTCGTCGATGCAGTGTCGGGGTAGGTGTCGCAGCCATTGCAGCGCGTCCTGCCCAAGGACGATAGGCAAGTACGCGGTCATCACATCTTCGGTCGTCCCAGCGGCTCGGGCGGCGGTGGTGTAGATGGCCAGCCAGTCTCCCGGATCCTGCTTAGGTTCATATTTGTTGACGTTGGAGACTTTGAAGTTAGGGGGCCACTGAATGGCCCTGAGGCATGGAGTGAGCGCTGATACTCCACAGGTGTCTTCTTGTCGTCGATGATGATGTTTGTCCCAGGGAGAGGAGTGGTTGTTGTGGTGCCTCGACCGTCCCCGGGTGGTGCCACCAGTCGAAGCTATTGCCGACTCAGTTCTGGTGGCTTGACTTCGTGCCGGGATGCTGTGATCCCGGTCATACTCTTCTCGGCGACGGATCTTGTTTTCATGTCGTCGTTCATGTGAGGCGTTGATGGAGCTTCGCGCATCCCGCTGACTATTGATGGCATGCCGCAGGTCGCTCGGCGGATGAGCGAGAGGTAGAAGGTGGTTGGCCGCCCGAGTGAGTAGTCGTCGATAGCCCTCGGCGTCTGGAGTTCGGGGAAGACCGTCGGCTATCTGAGCCAACACTCCACCAACCTCACTCGGCGTGTTCATGGCACGGGCGAAGTCGGGGTTTAGGTTCTGCCCGAGGAGAGGGTTCTCTCTGCGTTGCCTTGCCTCCTGTTCAGCTTGTTCTTGAACTCGTCAGCGATTGCGTTGTCGGGAATTCCTTCTCTCCCTGAAGACCCGTTCTTCTGGAGTTTCTCCTATCTCTGAGGCCTCGTCTCGCGATACAAGCTACGCCGAGTCCCATTCTCCGGCCTCGTGATGTCGCCGAATATTTCGGCACCGGTTCCTTCGTCGGCGAGATTCTTGCTGAGGAGGTTCTTCCCCGGGCGTAGTCGGTTCGTCGTCGGAGACAGGGGGCGACTCCACTCTCCCGATGAAGAGGATGTTGGGGTAGAATGGAACTACCGCTGTGTCGAGCTTCTTCCCACTCTCCTTTGAGGATGGAGGCACTTTGGCTTCCATCTTGCTGAAGGTGGTGTTTGCTCGGAGCGTTGGAGGTCGCGCTTTTTCCTGCCCTACTCCGATTTTCTCAGAGATTTTTGAGGAAGACTTTCTCTCCGACGGATCCGCGATGCGACGTAGAGTTCCTTCCTCGTCTGCTACGGATGAAATGGTTCCGAAGCTGAACACGGACCCGGGGCAAAGGACAATCTTGTGCTGGAAAGTGACGGCCATTGAGCTAGCTTGGATCGGTGACACACCCCCTACCTGGCGCGCCAGCTGTCGGTGTTTTGGGTCTGACCATGCACCCAGGGTTGTCCCTCAAGGTGCTTTGTGGAGTAGGAAGGTGTCTCCAACTGTAGCTCGATGGTTCGTGCCAGATGCACGAGAAACAGTGGACGACTTTGTACAGGTTCGGGCCGCTTGGAGGTGCGTAATACCCTACGTCCTGGAGTGGATCTTTTATATGGCTGATTACAAGGGAATTCTCTAGTATAAGGAATACCAGAGAGCCGAGTGAATGGCTAAAGGTGAGATCTGTCTCTTGAAGGGGTGCTCCTTAGGCCTTATATATTCGACCGTAGAGCTTTACAAGTGGATATGATAACTGCGTATGCCTAAGTAATAGTGAACCGACTAAGCTTATCTTCCTATAATTCTGCCGACCTATCCCTATTCAGTTCCGCGATAGGAGGGCGCCGCGCGGGAAAGTTGGATCAGTGCTGTAGATAACGCTTAAGCTCGGCGAACCATACGGGCTTAAGTCGATCCATCTTTGTGTTGATCCATTCTGTTGAAAACTCCTCCCCTGGCCCACGAAGAGATGGCCTTGCGGAATAATGGGCCTGGGGCCTTCCGTGAGGCCTTCTTGCCTTCTAGTGGACCCGGGGGATATCCGTCCCCCACACAGTGTGCCAGGCCGAGCTGGAGCCAACCCTTCTTTGATTCAATCCTTTTTCTTGGCTCTGTTTCTAGCACTTAGATAAACATGTTAGTATCCAAAAACCAATTTATTAAGTCTATAAACATACCTTGTTATATGATTTGCACTTCTCACTCATTTAACACATAAGAATTTAATCAGACGTGTTGGGCACTTAATCACCAAAACATTATAGAAATAACCCAAGGGCACATTTCCCTTTCACCAACTCCCTTCAGCCCTTCTGGTAGCTTCTTGACTTCCATGAACAACAATGGGCCCTTGTTCCGAAGGTATCTTCATGCATAAGTACGCTAGATGAAGTATTGCTTCGAAGGCATTGAGCGTCCCTCGACCAATGATTGTATTGTATGGGTACTCCATGTCAACAATGTCAAAGATAACCTGTTCAGACCTTGTGTTGTGGATGTAGCCGAAGGTAACTGACATTGTGATTTTACCAAGTGCGACAATCTGCCTTCCTCTGAACCACAAAGAGGGTGTGTAGCATCATGAATTTTGTCCTCTGGCTCTTGCATCTGTCTGAAGACTTTTGCAAATATGATGTCTGCTGCACTGCCTGTGTCAACCAGAACATTGTGGACGAGAAACCCCTTGATGACACAAGATATAACCATAGCATCATTGTGAGGATAATCTTTGAGCTGAACGTCTTCCTGGAAGAAGGTGATTGGAATGTGAGACCACTTGGATTTGATGAAGGGTCCCTGTACCCCAACATGCTGTACTCTCCTATGTGCTTCCTTCTTCTGCTTCTTATTAGCCAGCTCTGAGCTTGAACCGCCTGTGATTGGGAGCACCAGCTTCGTGACCGAAGGTGCTACAGCTTGATTGTTGAACGAAGCCATCGTCTCAACAGTGGAAGTGAGTTCACCGGAGGTGGGCGCCAATGTTGGTTACTTGTTCTCAAATGCTATGAATTAAGACCAAGGCAACACAAATGTTAATAATTAAAGACCTTCGTCCTTTGAAGCATTATCTCCCTTAGGATATAATGTTCTTCAGACGAAGGTCATGAAGGACATACCTTCGTCATCTCAACTTATAATAACGAAATCATAAGCATATGAAACATGGAAAAGAACATTAATAATAATGTTAAATCATTATATTATTTATATTCTCCTTATTTAATCATGAACATACATCAATGATATTGAATTACATTTGTACCTTCGTCTTGATAGAAGGTGAAAATCCGAGAGTGACATGCGAGTGATTACAAATCCGCGTGAACAGTACGAGGGTACTGTTCACCTATTTATAGGCACGGGACATAGCCCGGACAAAATTACATTTGTGTCCTTGACAACTAATCATACTCATGATACAAAATATCAGGGACTAGGCGGTCCTTTCCTCTTTAAGTCGGTGCTGCCCTTCATCTTAAGCGCATCATTATGCTGAAGCTTCCTTGATAATAGCTTCGGCATATCGTCTTGCCGAAGGTGTTTCTGCTCAGAGGACCTTCGGCGGAGAAGAAGGCCCCTAACACTATGAATGGTCACCTTGCTATGATTAAAGAACAAAATGATCACATAGCTAAGTTGAATACCAAAATTGCTGAGCATGAACTTTAAAATGAGAAATTTAAATTTACTTGTAGTATGCTTTACAATGGGAGACACCTTGGCATTAAGGATGGTATTGGTTTCCAATCTAGGAGCCAAAACAACATCAAACTCAATGGCCATGGAAACATGATTTCTAACTTTGTTAAGGGCAAGGCTCCCATGGTGCAAGATAGAAAAGGTTACATTTTATATCCTGAGAACTATCCTGAGCATAAGATTAGGAGAATTCATACTAAGAAATCTCATCCTGTTTCTCATCATGGTTATATTTACAAAAATGGGGCTTCTAGTTCTAGTCATACAACTCATGTTAAAATGCCTAAGAAAGAGATTGTTGATGCATCAAATGAACCTAGTATTTCATTTAAGACCTTTGATGCATCCTTTGTTCTTACTAACAAATTAGGAAAAGTAGTTGCCAAATATGTTGTGGACAAGCACAAGAGTTCAAAGACTTGTGTTTGGGTACCCAAGGTACTCATATCTAATGTGAAAGGGCCCAATACTATTTGGGTACCTAAGGACATGGTCTAAAACTGTGTTGTAGGTTTATGCATCCGGTGGAACAAGTTGGATAATCGGCAGTGGGTGCACAAACCAAATGACACAGGAGAAAAGGATGTTCTCCTCATATGAGAAATATGATGATCCCTAGAGAGCAATCACATTTCGGGATGGGAATCAAGGTTTGGTCAAAGGATTGGGTAAAATTGCTATATCACCTGACCATCCCATTTCTAATGTATTTCTTGTAGAATCTCTAGGTTATGACTTGCTTTCCGTGTCTCAATTATGAAAAATGGGCTACAACTGTTTATTTACCAATATTGATGTTACCGTATTTAGAAGAAATGATGATTCACTAGCTTTTAAGGGAGTGTTAAATGGACAGCTATATTTAGTTGATTTCACTAATGACAATGCTAAACTAGACACTTGCCTTATTGCTAAGACTAATATGGGCTGGCTCTGACATCACCGACTTGCCCATGCTGGGATGAAGAATCTTCACAAGCTTTTAAAGGGGACACATTTTAGGACTAGCCAATGTTCATTTTGAGAAAGACAGGATTTGTAGTGCATGTTAAGCATGGAAGCAGGTTGGAGTTAATCATCCACATAAGAACATCATGACGATCGAGAGACCACTTGATATAATCCACATGGATCTATTCGGCTCGATTGCTTACATAAACATCGGCAGGAGTAAGTATTGTCTTGTAATTGTGGATGAGTATTCTCTTCACTTGGGTGTTTTTTGCAGGAAAAATCACAAACCCAAGAGACGATAAACAAATTCTTGAGATGAGCTCAAAATCAATTCAGACTAAAAATCAAAAAGATTAGAAGCGACAAAGGAACAGAGTTCAATAATTCTCAAATTGAAGGATTTCTTGATGAGGAGGGCATCAAACATGAGTTCTCTTCTCCCTACACACCTCAACAAAATAGTGTTGTGGAGAGAAAGAATAGAACTCTTATGGATATGGCGAGGACCATGCTTGACAAATATAAGACATCGGATCGGTTTGGGCAGAGGCGATTAACACCGCCTGCTACTCCATCAACCGACTCTATCTTCATCGAATCCTCAAGAAAACATCATATGAACTCTTGAAAGGGAAATAGGGTCAAAACTTTTCCTAAATGATTTTGGTGGTTGAATTGCCCAACACAAATAATTGGACTAACTAGTTTGCTCTAGATTATGAGTTCTACAGGTGCCAAAGGTTCAACACAAACCAAAAAAAGTCCAAGAAAGGGTTCAAAAGAAAGGAGCAAAAGAAAACCGAAGGCTGCCTTGGTCTGGCGCACCGGACTGTCCGGTGTGCCACCAGACAGTGTCCGGTGCACCACCAGACAGTGTCCGGTGCACCAAGGAGAATCACTCTGAACTGCTCAGCTTCGGGTTTCTGGAAAATGCTCTCCGCTATAATTCACTGGACTATCCGGTGTAGCACCGGACTGTCCGGTGTGACAGCGGGAGCAACGGCTAGCGCGCCAATGGTCGTCTGCAAAAGTGAACAGTGAATACTGAATAGTGCGAACTACGCGCGTAGAGTCAGAGCAGGCGCCAGAAGGCGCACCGGACAGTGAACAGTGACTGTCTAGTGCACCACCGGACTGCCCGGTGGCCCAGTTGTCAAAAGCTCCAATGGTCGAACCCTAACGGTTGGGTGACGTGGCTGGCGCACCGGACTGTCCGGTGCGCCCGTCGACAGCAGCCATCCCCAACGGCCACTTTGGTGGTTGGGGCTATAAATACCCCCCAACCACCACACTTTAAGGTATCCAAGTTTTCAGCCAACACATTCAATACAAGAGCTAGTGCATTCAATAAAAGACACAATTAGAGTGAATCAAAATCTCTCCAAGTCCCAATTCCACTCAAAGCAATAGTGACTAGAAGAGAGAGTTTTGCCGTGTTCTTTTGAGCTCTTGCGCTTGGATCGCTTTTCTTCTTCCCCATTTCTTGTTCCCAAGACATTTGTAATCAAGGCAAGAGACACCAATTGTGTGGTGGTCCTTGTGGGGACTAAGTGTCCCAATTGATTGAGAAGAGAAGCTCACTTGGTCTAGGTGACCGTTTGAGAGAGGGAAAGGGTTGAAAGAGACCCGGTCTTTGTGACCACCTCAACGGGGAGTAGGTTTGCAAGAACCGAACCTCGGTAAAACAAATCATCGTGTCACTCTTATCATTTGCTTGTGATTTGTTTTCACCCTCTCTTTTCGGACTCGATTATATTTCTAATGCTAACCCCGGCTTGTAGTGTGTGCTTAAGTTTATAATTTTCAGATTATGCCTATTCACCCCCCTCTAGGCGACTTTCAACTCCTCACCGGTAAAAAGCCCAATGTTTCTTATTTTTGAGTCCTTGGGAGCAAATGCTTTATTATTGTTAAAGTGTGTGTTGAGCAACCTCCCAGCTTTGAATATAGTGAGTATCCTTCACATGTCTACAAGCTTTCAAAGGCGCTTTATGGGCTCAAACAAGCCCCAAGAGCATGGTATGAATGCCTAAGACTTGTTTATATGCCAAATTACTTATGGTTTTAAAGTCAAAAAGCTGACCCTACTCTTTTTACTAAAACAATTGCCAAAGACTTGTTTATATGCCAAATTTATGTTGATGATATTATCTTTGGGTCTACTAACAAGTCATCTTGTTAAGAGTTTAGTAGAATCATGATATAGAAATTTGAGATGTCCATGATGGGGGAGTTGAAGTATTTCCTTGGATTCCAAATCAAGCAACTCCCAAAGGGCACCTTCATCAGCCAAACCAAGTACACTCAAGACATTCTCAAGAAGTTTGGAATGAAGAATGCCTAGCCCATCAAGACTCCTATAGGAACAAATGGGCATCTCGGCCTCGACACAGGAGGTAAATCTGTAGATCAAAAGGTATACCGGTCTATGATAGGATCTTCACTCTATTTATATGCTTCACTATCAGATATTATGCTTTCAGTATGCATGTGTGCATGATTTCAAGCTGACTCTGTGGAAATCAACCTAAGGGCCGTGAAAAGAATCATGAGATATTTAGTTTATACTCCTAGGTTTGGGCAATGGTACCCCAAGGGATCTACCTTTGATCTAATCGGGTATTCTGATGTTTATTATGTCGGATGTAAGATTGATAGAAAGAGTACATCAGGTACTTGTTAGTTTCTAGGGAGATCTTTGGTGTCTTAGGCCTCAAAGAAACAAAACTCAGTAGCTCTATCCACCGCTGAAGTCGAGTATATTGCTACAGGGCATTGTTGTGCATAATTATGCTGGATGAGGCAAACTCTTCGGGACAATGGCTACAAATTGAGCAAAGTCTCTCTCCTATGTGACAATGAGAGTGCAATCCACATTGGCGGATAATCCTGTTGAACACAGTCGCACAAACCACATAGACATCCTGTATCATTTCCTGAGAGATCACCAACAAAGGGGAGATATCGCAATTGAATATGTTAGCACCCACAACCAGTTAGCTGATATCTTCACCAAGCCCCTAGATGAAAAGACTTTTAATAAGCTTAGGAATGAGCTAAATGTTTTAGATTCTCGGAACTTTGATTGACATCTTGCACACATTGCTCATTTTATACCTTTGATCATGGCATGTCTCTTTCATTTGGTACAAATGCATATTTCGTATTCTTCTTATGCCAAAGCTAAGACTAGTATGCTTCCAAGTGTATTTCTATACTTAGTCTTAGATTGAAAGAAAAATGGAGTTGTAGGCAAAGGCACGACTTCCACTACATCTTCGGTGGTATCATATACCCTTTGCCTACTCATGTACTTACATTCATATCTTTCTTGTTGAAGGCCTCTAGATTTCTTCATTTTTGGTGTTTAATGCCAAAAGGGGAGAAATTAATAGGCTAAAGCAAAAGGACCGCACCACCACCACAGCACCACCCTGTTTTCTGAAAACTTTCTGCCTTCCAAATTGGTACTATTGCATTTGCAAATCCCTCTTGATAGTTAAGGGGAGAACTTTTTCAAGCGAGCTTTTATTTGGTCAAAAGAAACACATTTGAAAAAGGGGGAGGATTTTTCAAAACTTCAAAAGCATTTTAGAATATTATGTTCTTAGACCTTAGGCTAATTGCAAAAGAATTTGAAAAGACTTTTCTAAAAGATTTGCAAAAACAAGCCAAGTGGTGCAAATGTGGTCCAAAATTTTAAATATATCAAAACAATCATATATACTTAGAACACCTTTAACTTTAGTAACTTATGCACTCTTGTCAAAATTGCAAACTAGTTACTATTCTACACTTTATATTTGCTTTGGTTTGTGTTGGCATCAATCACCAAAAAGGGGGAGATTAAAAGGGAAATGGCCTTAACCATTTTCTGTAATTGATTTTGGTGCTTGATGACCATCACAAATCTTATGGACTAACTAGTTTGACTGGTTGATTAATTCTCATGTGCATAAGTCCATCTATCTCAATTCCAAGTTGACTGACCAAAATACTGTATATTATCCCGGACAGGAGAAGCTTTTTGAGGATTCACCTGTGCGTGAACCGTCCGGGCCCTTACGGCGGACCATCCAAGACACCAAGGTGTGCCTCAGACAGGAACTACGCAAAACTCACATTTACACTATAAATTGTTCGAAGAAGAAGAGAGCATCGTCCGGGACCAAGCTCGGATCGTCCGGCCATAGGCTCGGACCGTAACAAGAGAAACCCAAAGGTGACGGGTTCGATAAAATTCATTTTTAGCGTCCTCGTGGACCGTCCAAAACTGCTTTATCTGACATCTGACGACACATTTAATGCACTTATAGTCATTGATATAGTCATTACTGCTGACCGTTGCGATTTCAGCCATTGATGTGCAAGGGCAGATCGTTTGGACCAGGAGCGCGGATTATCCGTGGTTGGCAGAAAGGAGGCAACGACTAGAAAGTGATTGGTGGCTATAAATACAACCCCAACCACCTCCATCCATTTCATCCAAGCATCCCATTCATTTACATTCAATACAATAGCAAACACTTCATCCCAAGACAAATTCAAAGCTTCCCAGCTTCTCCAAGTTCCATAATTGTGACTAGTGATCATTATTGATTAGTGCCTTGGAAAGTCTAGAGAGAGTGTGTGATCTTATGTTTTTCTTGTTGCTTGGCTTTCTTAATCATGCTTTCTTCATCTCCTTCTAAACTCTCAAGTGACTTATAAAGCTAGCAAGAGACACCTAATTGTGTGGTGGTCCTTGTGGGGTTTAAGTGACCCTCGAGATTAAGAAGAAGCGCTCAACCGGTTTGAGTGACTGTTTGAGAGAGGGAAAGGGTTGAAAGAGACCCGACCTACGTAGCCTCCTCAACGGGGAGTAGGTTCATTAGAACCAAACCTCGGGAAACAAATTGTTGTGTTCATCTGCGTTGATCATTATCTTACGGTTTGATTCTTCCTCTCCCCTCTCTCTAAGTTCTCAATCTTTTTAAGTTAGCTCCCAAAGTTATCCGCATTGATTGAGAAACTCATAGCAAGAAGAACTCTCTTCCACACTCCGATTTTGTTATCACTCATTTCTAATCCTAACCCCGAGTGAAGTTCGTGTTCAAAATTTATAATTTTTAGGTTTCGCCTATTCACCCCCTCTAGGCGACTTTCAGCGGGTCACATCACCCAGGGGGAATGAAGTCATCACGGAGACAAGACGTGACTCAAAATAATGCTTAAGCTTCCGTTTGGTAATTAGAACGATGCACAATAGTTTTTGTACCTAGGGTTAGCAAGTTTTTGCGCCGATGAAGACTCACTTATGAAGTAGACGGGATCCGCTTATGAAATAATGCGATGTCCAAGTGCTCCTTCGTGGTTCGCGGGCTCTTGCGCCCTAGGTTGTGCACTAGAGTTTTGCTCATGGTTCTCGAAATGAAAGCGTTGATGACTAGGGTTGGGCATTCAATTTTTTTAAAATCAGTTCGGTTTTTTGATTCTAAAAAACTTCGGTTATGTAGATACAAGAAACTAATCAGTTTACTTAAAAAGGGAAAACTGATAATTTCGGCATTGGTTTTTTACTTTGTTTTTTGGTAAAACCCAAACACTAAACCTGAGCTTACATATAACTATCAGGTAGATAGAATATAGACAGAATTTAGGAATACATGGTACACCACATAAATAATAAGTTCATTCCAACACACACATTTAGTTCACATAAATGACATAATCAATAAATCAAAGAGGTAATTCTCATAAAAAGTTCATTCTAGTAGCAACACAGTACTCATAAAAGTAATACTTGGTCTTGGCCTCGGGCACACATGGCCTCTGGCTTCCAGGATTATTAATCGCAGCAACAGGCAAATCAACACAGTAATCTAGTTCTAATAGCAGATTGACAGCACCAGCAATCCAGTAGACAGCAGTCGGCTAACAACCTTGACATCACATGCCAGACGCAGATTGACAACATAAACATCAGTCGGCTTCCAGCAGATTAACAGCACACGCAGCAAACTAACAACAAGCCCAACAGCATGCAATCTCCTGCTTAACAAAACCAGAGCCCCAATATGTTGTTGCAAAACAACAGCTGTTTGAAACATAATATTCAGAATTTCACAGTTTCATAAGCACATCATCTAGGCCAACAACAACTGTTTAGAAGCACATCAATATTCAGACTTTCAGAGTTGGAAACACAATATGGAAATATCAATACACTTATACACCATCTAGCTTTGTGAAATAAATTCTTATACCATTATCAAGATTCAATAGTAGCCCCCTCCTTTGAAATGGTAAGGCCACCAATATCTGTACAGTTGCATTCTCAATAAGTACAATTCACAAAGCGTGAAGTATTGAAGTACATAAAATAAGTTTGATTAAACATATGCAAAACTAGTTTGTACCTTCCTCAAGCTTAGCCATTTCTTCGGTATTCTCTTCAACATTAATAATGTTGAATCCACGAATCCAATCATTCACACAAATCAAGCGCTCGACCATTGTTGGTGTGAGCGAGCTCCTAAAATCATCTAGTGTTCTTCCACCTGAACTAAATGCTGACTCAGATGCTACTATTGATATCGAAATAGCTAAAAGGTCACAAGCCATGTGAGCAAGTATTGGAAGTCTAGTAGCATTGTCCTTCTACCAATTAAGAATGTCAAAACTAGTCTTATCTTCCTCATTGTCCTTAGATAAATACTTATCTAATTTAGACTTGACAGTAATATTTCCACTCCCATTATTGTTCATTTGTTGAGCAACTATAGACCTCATCAACCGTTTGCTATGTGATGGTTGCTCTTTAGAGTCAGTAGGTTGTGGTGTCTTCTCAGCTGGAGCATACATATCTTTGTACTCATCAAACAAGAAACGAAAAGAAGTGTTTACTGTTGCTCATAATTTCTCTCCAATGTCTTCACCAAACATTACCATGGTAGTGTCACACCCGGTTTTGGAAGGCAAACCGAATGCAAACCATGTACGTGCCAGGATCAGAAATTCACGTATACGACGATTACATAAATGACTCATCATAGCACAATGCTTCGAATTACAATAAAGAGTAAGTAATAATATTAAAGACTAGAGTCATTTACATAATATAAATCAAAGTACATAGAATTGAAATGTAGCCAACGTAAATAAACCCACCACATGCAGCTGACTGGGGGAGGTTGCTAGCCTAATCCTCGAACTCGTCGAAGTCATGGAACTCTTGGAGATCTGCCTCGACACCTTCTTCTTTACCTAAGCATAGATTGCACCAAAGACAACCTGGTGTTTTGTGAAAGCAAGAGTGAGTACACATCAACGTACTCAGCAAATGTCCCATTTGGCTGAGGTGGACTAGCTTTATATGGGGTTAAGCTCAAAGCAGTTGCTTTTAGTTGGTCAGGTATTTATTATTAGTGGAAGCCAAGTTTTATAATATAACCAACCTGTGAATCCTTTCCTCATCGAGGAACATCATTATCATCATCGAACCAAAAACCATTAATGGAATCATTTCATCTCGAACCATCTGTATCTCTAATCAAAGAGGATCCCAAGGCCGCTCATAACCGTGAGCACGACTGATATATCAGTTTCTAATTCTCTGCAGAGGTCCACGAGTCATGATTCCCTTTCTGCCCGGGGAAAGCTAATCCCCATTGACCACTACCTAGGCGTCCTGGTAGGGTATCACTACGTAGCCTTTACAAAGACTCCCCTGGTGCATAGCTGCTCTTTAGGTTTTGCCAGTCGTACAAACGTAGCACACCTCCCCAAGGTGGGTAACTAACAAAACCAAATCGAATGAACCTCTGCACCCCACCTTAGCAGAGCGAGCACTACGTCTCGGCCCCCATTGACGGCCCTCCGGTAAAGCCAACTATACCCTAGGTTCATCTAATTGATCAGCTAAGGGCGTCCCATTCCACCCTCATGGTTGCACTGTTATCCCGGGTGGTCACTCCACGAACAGGTCCTTACGGAGAGGTACTCAGGAAAATGGCCTGAGCCCCCTAAAGTATCAGAAGATCATCAGCATAATCAAGATAACAGTATCGTATCATAAATGTTCACATCATGTCCAGTGATTAATGTAAAGCAATAGCATGAAGCTAACTATAGTAACCCAAAAGGTAATCAAGGACAAGGTAAATACAAAGCTAGTCAATCCTTAGGTTTCAATTAAGCGTAATGCGGGACAGTGAATTATAAGTAGATAGGACATAATGGGTCAAAGGACACTTGCCTTCACCAAACAGATGCTCAGGGTCTTCAACCTTATAGAACTCGAGGAGCTTGATCACTTGGCCATCGAAGCTTGATCGTTGATCCTTCGAAGCTCGGAAACGGATTCAATCTATTCGTGACGCACAACGAATACAAACAGGCACAAACAAACAAACATATATATGCATAAGAACATTACACCATTCAAATAAAAGCATAATAAAATATGCAAAACAAAATAGAGCGCTTTACTATGGTCACGCGAGGAAAAAGAAATGCGACAGCCGGAGCTACGGTCAAGAAGTTATCATGTTAACGGTGAACAAGTATTAAATATAACTTTTAGTTTGATATATTATCAAATATAAATTATATCTAATATTTAGTTTTGATTAACCTGCTACACTAATAGCTGTTAGTTAAATAAATAATTTAGTTAACACGAGAGATTCTAAGCAAGGTGAATTTACGATGCGCGAAACGGCAATGACAGCGTGCAATCGACGCGCGGACACGCGCAACATAGCACGCTGACGACACACGAAACAGCGTGCGCGACCAACACGAACGATGTGCGAACCAGCAAGCCACCACGTCACTAGTACAATTTGGCTCTATACAAGCAGTAGGCTTTTTACATCCTAGATGGTTCGGATAGAAACCGCCTGGGATGTCCCAGGCTATTCGGATCGCCTGTGATGTATTAGTATCACAAGCGGTCCGAAATACAAACCGCTTGTGGTGCTCGATTTGTTTCACAAACAGTCCGTAATGAAAAAACCGCCTGTGATGCACGATTCGTATCACAAGCGGTTCTCAATTAGAACCGATTGTGATTTTATTACCATATTAATATTTTAATTTTTAACAAAAAAATGCAAATACAATTTCAATGAATTTTAATACTACACATAGATAACTAGAGAGATTTTAAATTAATTGGCAACCACAATGCATAGTCGATCATACATGCTAACAAATACAATTTGATTCATACAATTTTTCATGAACTACCATTTTTCCGCATGTATGGCTTTAAGTTCTTATCAATTTTCTTTTCCACATGCTTGATTCTCTCTGGACCGTTAAAGACGAACATCTCTTCATACTTATTGTATTCCTCATCTCCGTCTCCCACATTCTCAACTCCAACAATTTTTTGCTTTCCAGAAATAACTACATGCATCTTCTCATCTGCTGGATCGAGTACATAGAACACTTGTGCAACACATTCGGCAAGAACCCACGGGTCATCTTTATATCCTACTTTCTTTAAGTCTACCAGTGTGAGCCCGTAGTTATCCACTATCACCCCCATGGGATGTTGTACCCATTGGCACTTAAATAAGGGTATTTTCATGCTTGGGCCATAATCAAGTTCCCATATTTCCTCTATGAATCCAAAATATGTGGTCTTCTGTCCCTGTAGGTCAAAAGCATCGATACGAACAACGCTATTTTGTGCAACACTTTTCATGTCTTTTGATTTAGTGTAGAATGTGTACCCATTGATGTCATATGCTTGCCATGATGTCACAAAACATGATGGCCTAGAAGCTAAATTCTTCATTGTTTTCTCTTCCAAAGAGTCTCCGAATGGGATGTTTTTGTCCATTAACCATTCGCTGAGATGTTTGTGCTCCCTCATGATCCAGTCCTCTGTGCGGTTCTGATTTTCTTTACGAAGCTGATCTAGGTGTTCCTCTATGTAAGGCTCTGCTATCGCGAGATGTTGTAGTACACTACCATGAGCACAATGTACTAGCTTGTAATCATCAACGCGAAAAGTTTTCCTGCCCATTCTCCCTCTCCCACATAGTTTACCCTCATGTTTAGGTACAGGCACACCTATCATTGTTCCGTCTCTGATGTAATCTATACAACTCTCATCACTTCTTCTGTAGTGTATCCCTCCATGATTGAACCCTCTGGGTGAGCGCGATTTCGCACATAACCTTTTAATACTCCCAGGTATCGCTCCAACTGAAACATATGATGTAAATATAGTGGCCCTAATATTTTTATCTGATCCACGAGATGTATGATTAGGTGTACTTGCATATCAAAAAATGATGGAGGAAAACACATTTCAAGCTTGCACATAGTCTCAATGATGTATGCCTTCAGATAGTCCAAGTCTTCTAAAGCTATTACTTTTTGTGACACCGCATTGAAAAAGTAACACAAACGTGTGATGACAACTTTGACATGCTCTGTTTCAAGGGCTCTTACCGCAATTGGGTGGAACACCGTCATCATCACATGGCAGTCATGAGAGTTGTAGCCAAATAGAGACAAGTCCTTCATCCTGACTAGTTTGCTGATATTGGATGAGAAACCTGTGGGCACTTTGACCCCACACAAACATTTGCAAATTTTTGTTCTCTCCTCAACTGACAAGTTGTAGCTAGCTGGGGGGAGGTAAGGCTTCCCTTTGCCACTATCCACTGGATGAAGTTCCGATCTGATTTGAAGATCTACTAGGTCATTATGTGATTTAAGTCCGCCCTTTGTCTTACCCAGCATGCCCAGCAAGGTTCCAATGATGCTGTCAAAAACATTCTTTGTTACATGCATCAAATCAATGCTGTGGCAAATTTCCATATCCTTCCAGTATGGGAGGTACTTGAAAAAAATTGATTGCTTCTTGAAAGT
This sequence comes from Zea luxurians, assembly GCA_029449295.1. Lineage (NCBI taxonomy): Eukaryota > Viridiplantae > Streptophyta > Magnoliopsida > Poales > Poaceae > Zea > Zea luxurians. The sequence goes on along the minus strand of JAOPSE010000016.1, from coordinate 32,387,991 downwards.
TGTGTAAGTTGAAGGGTCAGTTCTCTTTCTCTTTTCTCCTTTGTTTTTCCCTTTCCGAATACAACATGAATGTTCTTTACAATTTCAAAAACAAGTTTCCCACTATAAGGCTTTGGTGCACCTTCACTTTCCAGTTCATTGTTAAATTCCTCTTTCATCTTTTGCTACTTATGCTGCTTCATCAAGAACCGTCTGTGTCCCATGAACACCAACTTCTTGGATGATTTAAGGTACAAGGAAGCAGTTCCATCTACGCACACTACACAACCATTCTTTCCTTTAGTCTTTTGCCCTGATAGTGTGGCGCCATCGGGAGAATCATGGATGGTAACAAATATAATTGGTCTTAAGTTGAAATACTCATGGCAATACTCATCCCATATTCGAACTCCTTCATTCTAGAGCTTTGTCATATCTTCCATAAGAGGTTCTAGGAACACATCAATATCAACACCAGCTGATTTCAGACCTTGAATAAGAATAGTCAACATAATGTACTTTCTTTTGTGACACAACCATGACGGAAGGTTGTACATCGTTAAAGTCACGGGCCAGGTGCTATGTACACTTCTTTTTTCACTAAATGGATTCATTCCGTCTGTACCCAAAGCAAATCTTACATTTCTGGTTTCTTTGGCAAACTCAGGATACATAAGATTGAAAATTTTCCATTGTGATGCATCAGCAGGGTGTCGAATCTGTTTGTTATTCTGCTTGCGATTTTCAGCATGCCAACGCATAAGCTCAGCCTCCCTAGGATTTGAGAACAAACGTTTCAAGCGATCAATTACTGGAAGATACCACATCACCAAAGCTGGGATCTTTGACTTCTTTTTCCCATCAATGTCATCAAAAGTGTCATCGTCACTTTCAGGTCCAATTGTGGATTTCTTGTTTTTATTTTTCTTCGGGAATTTTTTTACACAGTCTTGATTGTAGCTCTTCTTGTATCAACTGACATTGCAAACTGGGCATCTTGCTGCGTTCTCAAAATCACCACAATACAGAATACAATGGTTCGGACATGCATGAATTTTTTGCACACCCAGAGCTATGGGAGATATAAGCTTCTTCGCTTTATAAGTGCTTGTTGGTAGTTTGTTGGGTTTTGGTAGTAATTGGGACAGAAAATTCAAAAGATCTGTGAAGCTAGTATCAGACCATCCGGCGCTAGCCTTCAACTTAAGAAGTTCTAGAACTGTACGCAGTGTAGTAAACTCTTTGTCACAACCCTTTGATTCATCATATAAAGGTTCTTTTGAGGCACTTTCCAGTCCCTCCATTTTAGATAGCCCTTTCTGTGATCCCATAGAACTCAACATTTCTGGTTCCATATGGCGCAACATCTCTTCGCAATCAAATTCTTCAAAATCTTGATTGGCATCCACATAATCCACTTTACCATCCACTTTATCTAAAATTCCGACAGCTCTCTCGTCATTACCAGGCACTTCACACAGATCCAACTCACCATGTTCTGTCCATATCGTGTAATTGTTTTTAAACCCTCTTTTTAGCATATGTGATTGGATTACTCCTGTATCTCTCCAAGCTACCTTATTATCACAATCGATGCACGGACATAATATCTCCTTACTCTTTCGCAAATTCGCGTGCTTGCTGGCCGCTTCAATAAAGCTTCTCAAATTTTGAATGTACAACGGATGTGGTCTTGGCACATTGTACATCCAACCTCGGTCCATTACCTATCCCTATATTGATTAACGTCAATAAAATTATTAATTAATTGAATTCATCCCTAAAACATGAACAAATAAATGTACATGAAAGTGAAACAAGATCATATCGAGAGGTACCTTGCGGAGAGACAAATCTCTAAATAAAATCTTTAATTTAGCTCAACTAGAAATCTGAATCATGAAAATCCTAGCACATGAACTACAAAAAAATATTTAAAATATCCCTAATTAATTGAATTTAATCCCTAAATCATGAACGAATTGATGTGCATGAAAATGAAACAAGATTGCAGCAATAGGTACCTTGAGGTGAGACAACTCTTTATGAAGAATCTTTAAATTAGATCAACTACAAGTCCAAATCTTGGAATTCCTAAGTTTTTCTTCAATTCCGGTCTATATTACAAAACTAAGGCAAAAAATCGTATCAAAATGAGAAAGAAAACAAACGGAGATCATATATATGCATAAACTCTTGAAATCAATCAATAAACTCAAAAACAAAACCTTCTCCCGTAGATCTCAAAAAATCCGCCGCCGTTACAGTGCTGTGACTGTTTCTGGGAGATAGGGTTCTGGAACCCGTGGCTAGTCCTTTTATACTGTATACACATCACAGGCAGTTTTTTAAAAAAACCGCTTGTGATATATAACATCACATGCGCTTTTTTATTTCGACCGCCTGTGAAGTTAATCTATCACAGGCGGTCGAAGTAAAAAAGTGTCTGTGATGTTATATAACACAAGCGGTTTTTCTTAATATCCGCCTGTGGTTGTTTACAATATAAAAGGGCTTGCTGGTTCCAGTAGGAACCTTAACTCTCCCGGGCCCGACATGCTTGCGCCGCCAGGCTAATACTGCGTAGTCCTCGTCCCTGTCTCCGAGCTGAGCGCCGAGCGCCGCCGTCCCCGAGCCCGAGGCCGAGCGCCGCCGTCCCCAAGCGCCGCTGTCCCCGAGCCCGAGCGCCACCATCCCCGTCGCCCAGCGTCGCCGTCCCCTAGGCTTGTTTCTAGCTCTGTTAGGTGGAATTCTAGTCATAATTTGGCTGTTCTATTCTTGGAAGTGCGATGGCTCATGGTCATGGATGACAGGCCAGCGACAATGATCCAAATTCTAGTCAGAATTTGGTTAACTTGTGCTAACAGGAGCTATGCTACCTGCTAATATGAGAAACCAGGTTCTGGTCCGTGAGGGTTTTAGGGCATTCTTTTGTTGATCGAAAGGTTAGGTTTTGGTACCATTCATGTTCATAGTTGGTTGCTGTGTTCTTGTTCATACATGGGGAACAGTTCCTTTCGTCTCCAACTCCAAGCAAGCAATGGAGGGCAAAATGTTTGCAGTTGCATTTCTTTCCCTTTTCCTTCTGCGGCATTTGATGACTGCGTAGCCGGTTGTGTAAAAACGTTCGCTTGTCCAGTGCTGTGATAATTAGTCTGGTAATTGGTGTGATCATAGATAGACTCACTCGATGGCCATTTGTGGTTACACCTGCTAGATATGATATGGTTTCCAGCCAGCGTTTATTTCTTTGCTGTTGTTGTTTGGTAAACAATTTTAAATTCATAGTGATGGGGTCTTTTATGGTAACTAAAGGAATTAAATTCATAGTATCAAGCTGCTTTCACCACTAGCGTTTACTTTTGTTTTTAACTCGGCGCCACACCTGAAAAAAGTTATTCCTGCCTCCTTTCACCACCAGCTAGCATCAAGCTACTTCTCCGGTCTTTTCAGTTTTCACACATTTGCCTCACACAGCTTTCTACATTGTTCTCATGCTCTGATTAAATTAACTTCTTTACCATTGTAGTTCCTTAGTGTGATCATACTGGCCTGCATAGTAGACCTTCAGATGTACTACCTTCTTTTCTGTTAGCAAGTTTTCGTGTTTGAGTGAGATCAGTCTGGGATAAATAGGTTTATGCCTAGCTAAGAATCACGATACATTTTACTAAGTGTTTTTCATTATTGAATTGGGTTAGGCAAATTAAAATATTTTTAGGGAAAGCCTAATTTGTCAATATCATTATTTCCATATGGTGACAAACAACCTCCAGGTACTGTCCTGTGCGGTTATTATGTATGCGAATGGTGTCGTGTCACCTTCCATTACATGGTCAATCGTGAGGATGTAAGTTCGCTATCATTGTCTATGTTGCAATTTTTATGTTATATTGTTGCTTATCACATTACTCTTAGCACTGCTTGCTTTTTGCTTTCATTGCAGGTTCCTAAATCCAAGATCAATGCTGAATGGTTAGAAAGAGATATGGTTTCCATCGGCGTGGCTAAGGTTGTAAAAGACTTGCTTTACTTTATGCGCCGTGAAGTTCTTCATCAACAAGGGCTATTCTACAATACAAATGGAAATTTGCAACACTTCCCAGAACTAAGTTTGTACATGATATCACACAGTGTTTAGATCTTTAGTTTGGAACTTGAGATGTTCAGTTGTATATGGAACTTGAGATGTTGAGTTGTTGAGTTGTATATGGAACTTGATATGTGTATCATTGTGGTTTGGTGCTAATACTAGTATTGTTATCGTTCTGTGAATGTGTTTTGTGATGTGTATGAATATGATGTATGAATCTGGATTCTGTATATTGATTTGTTATGAATATCATTTGTATATTAATTCTGTATATGAATCTGGAATCTGCATATGAATCTAGAATCTGTATATTGAAATACAGTCGGACCTATATTTAAAACCGCCTGTGGTATGTGTCTAACACAAGCGGCTAGGATTAGAAACCGCCTGTGATGTGTGTCTAACACAAGCGGCTAGGATTAGAAACCGCCTGTGATGTGTGTCTATCACAGGCGGTTCCTTTAGATAGAACCGCCTGTGATGTGTGTCTATCACAAGTGGTTTTTGATTGACCGCCTGTGATGTTGTTTTACATCATAGGTGGTGCACCACAAGCGGTTCCTGGAACCGCCTGTGTAGAGGCTAACTGGACCGCTTGTATAGAGGTTTACTGTAGTAGTGCGTGCAGAACGGCACGCGCGACAGGCGAGAAAATACTAAATAGGTGACACGTTTATACTAAACAGATGTTAAATATATAGAAAGTAGTTAAGTTAATATTTGTCATGTTAATATTTATTATAAAAGCTCAAGTAGAACACTACACATTTAATCTAGTTATAATATTAATCTAATAAATATTACTCGAGTGAACCTTAAATTTATTATCACACGTAGATATCACGCAACACACGTGATCGACACGCGAGATATGCGCTAACAACGTGCGGCAAGGCAAGCAACATGGGCAAATCGCACACGCGACGCACGCAAACGACGTGTGGCAACACACGACACTGTACGAAACAGCGCGCGACGGCACGTGAAACAACACGCACGACAATGAGCGAACGCACGAGTCAACGCGACTACGCTCACGAACAGCACGACGACGCGCAAACGATGTCACACACGAACAACAACAAATAAATAATTAATTAAGAGTATTTTAGCGGGTATTAATTAAGTTAATTAATATTTATATTTATAAAATCATGAATTAAAACTATAGACTCGTCCTAATTAAATTGTTATTTTATTAACACTCAAACAAACCCATAATTAATTATTTAACTAAAACATGCGACATGACGACCACGAGCGCCACACGTGGGAACAACACACGCGTCACGTGCGAAGGAGCACACGGAAAGCGCGCACGACCATGTGTGACCATGAGCAAATGACGCGTGACAATGCACGCGAACAGCCCGCGACAACGCGTGCGAACAGCACGCGCGACACGGGCGAACGACACGCGACGACGCGCGCGAAACAACACTGCGACACACATATGATGTGCGCACAGCACGACGACGAGCACATCACACGCGAATAGCACGACGATAGTGCAACGACACGAGAACTACTAAATAGATATTGCGTCTATACTGAACAAGTATTACATTAAAACATTTGTGTAGTCATTAATCACATTGACATGTATTTATAAATCGTAAATTAAAACTATAAATTAGTTATTTTAATAACCAAGAGATAACCAATTACTTCATTAATTAAAAAAACATGTGTCACGAGCAAACAATGTTTCTAACATGTAGACAACGTTATTACAAAACTAACACAACTAGAATGAGTCGAAATAAATTTATAACATATAATATATTAAATACTTAATAAATTACGGATTCACGACGATGACGTGACATGGTTTTATAGCTAGAAAATAGGCCACACGGAGGGCTATGTGGCCGTGGGCACAAAAGATCAGTATGAGAGGGTTGTGTGGAGGAGTTCCCATTGACTGAAAGCGCAACAACTTTAGATCTGCATGCGTGCATGCGATGGCCCCACCTAGCAAACTCCCAGCCGTTAATCATGCACACGGAGGTAATCCATGCGGAGTGGGGTCCACTGGATGGTTCCTTCTTTCACATCTCACGCACGTACGAGGGGTTGGCTGGTTGCTACGCCGCTGTAACCGCACGCATAGGCAATTCCCTTCCTCCTCTCGTCTTCTTCATTGTGTAGCAACAATGGAGGGGCTCGGCCACCATGCAGTAGGGGAGGGGGCTGCTCACACGAGTACAGGGAACTGCGTCGAGGGAAGCGCTCGCCACGGTCGCACAGCGTGTGGCTTGCCAGAAAACAGCGCCGGCCGGGACACGCGGGGCACGACGGTGCTGCGCCGCCCAGCCGCCATGAGCGTTCATGGGTGAAGCTCGCTGGGATGTCTGTCGTTCGGGGCTTTGGGGGCAAGAGGGAGGAGGAGGAGAAGGCGAACTCACCTCGCGATGCCTGACGGCGGACGGCGAGATCGACGAACTTCGGCATGCATTGCAGCGCGAGGCAAACGACAACGCTGTCGCCGAGGGTGACCTCCAGTGGCTGTTGTGCGGGGGGGGGGGGGGGGGTGAAAGTGGAGGGCGGTTCTGGGAGAGAAATATGGGGTGAGGGGCATGGGCACGATCGCCTAGCGATCTGGGCGCGGGATCAGTTTCATCTGGAAGATGAACAGGAGCATGCTAGCTGCCCCTACCACGTGGGCCAGAGTGAGGGCGCCACCACACTGATCCGTGAGTAGGGGGAAATGCCAGGCCAGCGCTTGACACGGTCGGCTGGGCTACCTGGCACGCTGGGTTGTGCGGTGCGGTGCTGTGTGGAAGCGCGTAGCTGGGCTGCGGGAGCGAATGCGGGGTGGTGGGCCGGGGAGGGGGCGAGGCACCGAGTGGGCCGAGCGGGGAAAGCAGGGGGAGAAGAGGTGGGCCACGGGGAATGAGGGGGGTAGGCTGAGGGGCGGGATGCGCGCTGCTGCATCGCGAGGTTGGCTGAGGAAGCTGGACTGGGCTGCACGCGCCCGGTGGGCCGGCCAGAGCAGGTCGCGTAGAAGCAGGCCGAGAGATAGAGCTGGGTGGAGGGGAGGAGGGGCTGGGCTTCTTTTTTTATTCTCATTTCCTTTAATCAATTTCTATTCGAACCTAGATATAGCTTTTGAATGCAAAATTCAAATATACTTCATGAGTTTGAATGGATGCACCACAACAATAATTCAACATACAATAAAATGTCTCAACATGCTATGCAATAATCAAGGACTCTTTTAGGGTTCTATTTTTACTAGGCTTACACATATATAAAACAAAATAATTCTTCATTATTTAGAAAAAAGAGTAGAAAAGAAGGACAGAAAGAGGGTAACACCTGAATTTGGTGGATATCGGAAAAAGAAATTTTATACCCCCAAATTCAGGGTGTTACAAATCTAACCCCCTTAACAGGAATCTCACCCCCGAGATTCAAGAGGAAGCTAGCAAGAAAACAAGGTTGGTTCATAGGTTGTTCACGGCTTTCTTGAGTTGACTTTGACTCTACAAGCTTAACTTGTGGACTGGTTGCTTTGACCTTCAGACGCTCAAGACCAACTGATGCAATTCTTAAGGATCTCTTGGACCTGTGGTTTAGGACCCGCACACTCTTTCGTTGTGCCACTTTGATCTTGTCGGTTGACGTTGATCGCATTGTCTTCATTGGGGTTAGCGACTACCCCCTTAACAGGAGTGTTGGGGTACGAGCATGTGAATACCAAGGGAATAGAGATGGTCAAATGGTAGCAATTTAATAATGGAAGAGAAAAGAATCCCAAAAGACAAGAAGGTTATGGTGAGGGGGCATCTATAAAGATGTCGCAAGCACAAGAGTGAGATCAAATCTAATAGATTGAGAGAAGTAATCAAATCTAATAGATTGAGAGAAGTATAGACCATACTAGAATAAAATAATTTTGGCAAGGGGTCATATAGGAGCACAACATAGAAGTAGTCGAGGTGACTAATATTTTGAAGCAGAATCAAGGATGAGGTGAAGTAATAATCAATAAGTCCTTAAAACGGCCAATGCTACTCTAGGATAGCGGTCCTACAGTCAGCAAGGGCTTTGATACCACTTATGTCACACCTGGTTTTGGAAGGCAAACCGAATGCGAACCATGTACGTGCCAGGATCAGGAATTCACGTACACGGCGATTACATAAATGACTCATCATAGCACAATGCTTCGAATTACAATAAAGAGTAAGTAATAATATTAAAGACTAGAGTCATTTACATAATATAAATCAAAGTACACAGAATTGAAACGTAGCCAACGTAAATAAACCCACCACAGGCAGCTGACTGGGGGAGGTTGCTAGCCTAATCCTCGAACTCGTCGAAGTCCTGGAACTCCTGGAGATCCGCCTCAACGCCTTCTTCTTTACCTGAGCATAGATTGCACCAAAGACAACCTAGTGTTTTGTGAAAGCAAGGGTGAGTACACATCAACGTACTCAGCAAATGTCTCGTTTGGCTGAGGTGGACTAGCTTTATATGGGGTTAAGCTCAAAGCAGTTGCTTTTAGTTGGTCAGTTATTTATTATTAGTGGAAGCCAAGTTTTATAATATAACCAACCTGTGAATCCTTTCCTCATCGAGGAACATCATTATCATCATCGAACCAAAAACCATTAATGGAATCATTTCATCTCGAACCATCTGTATCTCTAATCAAAGAGGATGCCAAGGCCGCTCATAACCGTGAGCACGGCTGATATATCAGTTTCTAATTCTCTGCAGAGGTCGCACACTTTACCCATGAGTCATGATTCCTTTTCTGCCCAGGGAAAGCTAATCCCCATTGACCACTACCTAGGCGTCATGGCAGGGTATCACTACGTAGCCTTTACAAAGACTCCCCTGGTGCAAGCTGCTCGTTAGGTTTCGCCAGTCGTACAAACGCAGCACACCTCCCCAAGGTGGGTGACTAACAAAACCAAATCGAATGAACCTCTGCACCCCACCTTAGCAAAGCGAGTACTACGCTCCGGCCCCCATTGACGGCCCTCCGACAATGCCAACTATACCCCTAGGTTCATCTAATTAATCAGCTAAGGGCGTCTCATTCCACCCTCATGGCTGCACTGTTATCCCGGATGGTCTCTCCACGAACAGGTCCTTACGGAGAGGTACTCAGGAAAATGGCCTGAGCCCCTTAAAGTATCACAAGATCATCAGCATAATCAAGATAACAGTATTGTATCATAAATGTTCACATCATGTTCAGTGATTAATGTAAAGCAATAGCATGAAGCTAACCATAGTAACCCAAAAGGTAATCAAGGACAAGGTAAATACAAAGCTAGTCAATCATTAGGTTTCAATTAAGCGTAATGCGGGACAGTGAATTATAAGTAGATAGGACATAATGGGTCAAAGGAAACTTGCCTTTACCAAACAGATGCTCAGGTTCTTCAACCTTATAGAACTCGAGGAGCTTGATCACATGGCCATCGAAGCTTGATCGTCGATCCCTCGAAGCTCGAAAACGGATCGCAATCTATTCGCCACGCACAGCGAATACAAACAAACAAACATATATATGCATAAGAACATTACACCATTCAAATAAAAACATAATAAAATATGCAAAACGAAATAGAGCGCGTTACTATGGTCACACGAGGAAAAAGAAACGCGACAGTCGGAGCTACAGTCAAGAAGTTATTGCGTTAACGGTGAACAAGTATTAAATATAACTTTTATTTGATATAATATCAAATATAAATTATATCTAATATTTAGTTTTGATTAACCTGCTACACTAATAGGTGTCAGTTAAATAAATAATTTAGTTAACACGAGAGATTCTAAGCAAGGTGAATTTACGATGTGCAAAACGGCAATGACAACATGCAATCGACGCACGGACACGCGTGACATAGCACGCTGACGACACACGAAACAGCGCGTGCGACCAACATGAACGATGTGCGAACCAGCACGCCACCACGTGCAGAACGGCACGTGCGACAGGCGAGAAAATACTAATTAGGTGACACGTTTATACTAAACAGATGTTAAATATATAGAAAGTAGTTAAGTTAATATCTGTCATGTTAATATTTATTATAAAAGCTCAAGTAGAACACTACACATTTAATCTAGTTAGAATATTAATCTAATAAATATTAGTCGAGTGAACCTTAAATTTATTATCACACGTAGATGTCGCGCGACACACGTGATCGACACGCGAGATAAGCGCTAACAACGCGTGGCAAGGCAAGCAACACGTGCAAATGGCACACGCGACGCACGCAAACGACGTGTGGCGACACGCGACACCGTATGAAACAGCGCGCGGACGGCACGCGAAACAACACGCACGACAGTGCGCGAACGCGCGAGTCAACGCGACTACGCTCACGGACAGCACAACGACGTACAAACGTTGTCACATACGAACAACAACAAATAAATAATTAATTAAGAGTATTTTAGAGGGTATTAATCAAGTTAATTAACATTTATATTTATAAAAGTATGAATTAAAACTATAGACTTGTTCTAATTAAATTGTTATTTTATTAACACTCGAACAAGCCCATAATTAATTATTCAACTAAAACATGCGACACGATGACCACGAGCGCCACACGTGGGAACACCACACGCGTCACGTGAGAAGGAGCACACGGAAAGCGCGCACGACCATGTGTGACCATGAGCAAATGACGCGTGACGATGCGCGCGAACAGCCCGCGACAAAGCGTGCGAACAGCACGCGCGACACGCGCGAACGACACGCGTGAAACAACACTGCGACACACATATGATGTGCGTACAACACAACGACGAGCACATCACACGCGAATAGCACGACGATAGTGCAACGACACGAGAACTACTAAATAGATATTACGTCTATACTAAACAAGTATTACATTAAAACATTTGTGTAGTCATTAATCACACTAACATGTATTTATAAATCATAAATTAAAACTATAAATTAGTTATTTTAATAACCAAGAGATAACCAATTACTTCATTAATTAAATAAAACATGTGTCGCGACCAAACAATGTTTCTAACATGTAGACAACGTTATTACAAAACTAACGCAACTAGAATGAGTCGAAACAAATTTATAACATATAATATATTAAATACTTAATAAATTACGGATTCACGACGATGACGTGACATGGTTTTATAGCTAGAAAATAGGCCACTCGGAGGGCTATGTGGCCATGGGCACAAAAGATCAGTATGAGAGGGTTGTGTGGAGGAGTTCCCATTGACCGGAAGCGCAACAACTTTGGATCTGCATGCGTGCATGCGATGGCCCCACCTAGCAAACTCCCAGCCGTTAATCATGCACACGGAGGTAATCCATGCGGAGTGGGGTCCACTAGACGGTTCCTTCTTTCACATCTCACGCACGTACGAGGGGTTGGCTGGTTGCTACGCCGCTGTAACCGCACGCACAGGCAATTCCCTTCCTCCTCTCGTCTTCTTCATTGCGCAGCAACAATGGAGGGGCTCGGTCACCATGCAGTAGGGGAGGGGGCTGCTCACGCAAGTACAGGGAACTACGCGGAGGGAAGCGCTCGCCACGGTTGCACAGCGCGCGGCTTGCCCGAAAACAGCGCCGGCCGGGGCACGCGGGGCACGACAGTGCTGCGCCGCCCAGCCGTCATGAGCGTTCGTGGGTGAAGCTCACTGGGACGTCCGTCGTTCGGGGCTTTTGGGGCGAGAGGGAGGAGGAGGAGAAGGCAAACTCACCTCGTGACGCCTGACGGCGAGATCGACGAACTTCGGCATGCATTGCAGCGCGAGGCAAACGACTGTTAAGTAACCCTAGTTAGGGTTATGTGGGCAAATACCTGCTTTGCCCTCTAGTTAGGGTTATGTGGGCAAATACCTGCTTTGCCCTTGAGGGGTCTCACATCTCTATATAAGGAACCTGTACACCCCTCATAAGATACAGAAGAGAAAGAGGCCAGAGGCCCAACCCTATACCCTGTGTCTCGTGTGTTTCTCTGTTGTGTTTTTGGAAAGAGATACGGGTCATCCACATCTTCTCGCGCCTAATCTGTTGACGGGAGGGAAGGGAGCGGATCTGGCGATCCGTGGTAACGTAGTTCTCAACACGTTATCAGCACGCTCTACCTCGACGTTGCTGTGAAGCCGATCTGCACTGACTCTCCGCCAAGTCGGCAGGTCCTCTAGCCTAGCCAAACTGTCCCACGCGACAGGCTTCAATCCTCCTCTATGCAATTGAGCAAGCGGTATGTTTTTTTTTCTTGATCTATTCCGATCAATAGGAAGAGAAAGTTGTGCAGAACAGCCACATGCCGTCGTGGAGCAGCGCCCGCGCTGGAACTGTGCCCGCTTCGACAGCCGCACCAGATTCGTGCCGACGTCCTGTTTCCATTTGCGCCGACGTTGTGACGAACACGGCTGGCCCCACCCTTCCCGTGTGGGCGGACGCTTGCTGCTCGCCCCTCCCGTCCATTGTCTCAGTGTCGCTCGTCCGGCAGGTACCTGGTGCAGTGCAGAGTGCCACGTTCATCGGCCCGTGCCATGACCGTGTGCATAACAGAATGCCACAACGGCAGCCTGACGACACAAAAGAAGATGGCCCGCCGCCATGGTTGTGTCCTCGATGAGCAAAAGAGGAACTCGCAGTTAGCGCCGATGTCGTTGAGGCCAGGCACTGCTGGGATCAGGGCATGGAAAGTGTGGCGCACTCACAGCCCTGACTGTTGTGCCCGAGAGGACATGGTCCTAATGGAACAACATGGTGTGCGGGGAAAGCTTGGGGAAAGAAGTGTGTGCCCTCACACCCCACATAGTGCGGCGCCTAAAATCTTTTTTCTGCCGAAGGAAGCAAGTGATGGTTGTTTCACACCATAGAGAGAGGATCACGGAGGTGTCAGGCGTGAGTCGTTTCCTCTGGCTTGATTTTTTAAAAAAGGTACTAGTACGTACTCTGGGCTTCGTGTCCTGCAGGCGCTTGGCCTGTGGCCCCCTCATCCCTTAGTTAGCCGCTAGATGGCTACTTTCTATACACAATTTTTTCTCATAAATTCTGGTTGAATTATTTCATGCATGCTCTATATGCATAGCTCTATGTTATTTATTCTATTTATATCCGGTTACAAATAATAAATAGAATGAAGTATGTTTTTAATTTCTACCTTAATTAATTATTTCTCATAGTAAATAATGCTTAAATATGGAAAAATGCCTTTTACACATGATGTGTTATGTTCGTGTATTAATTATGGTGTTCATTTTTTTTGCATTAATAATTATTTCCCATAGTAAATAAGTAGCAGAAAATTATTAAAATGTGTGTGCAGACTATACTGCGCAGACTCAAATCGCTCTAAATATTTTGCATTAAGCTTTTGGACTCACGTCGAGCGAGTAAATTGTATAGTGGGTATTCGGACACGTCGATCAGGCTACATTATTAATTGACTAAGTTATGGCATTGGCTAAGTATTGGCTGCGCCCCAGCAACACGACACAATATTTATGTCGTTCGAACTTGGCTGTGTCATGTGATTGCTATGTCGCGCTCTCACTTAATAGGATCGCTCCCGTTGAGTCGGACCGCTATCGTCGAGTCACGCATTTTTCGCAGGCCCTGTAGGCACTACCCATGTGTCGCAATCATCGAGCCACAATTGCGTCTGTTGCGCACATTGCGTGGACTTATCGTGTACCCCGATTACCGAGCCATAATGGTGCCTGTTGCGCTTATTACGAAGGCTTGTTGTGTTATCGTAGCCCTGATGGCCGTACACGCGTTGACACCAGACGCTAGAGCTTGTACTCGCGTGGATTGTGGTGGGTTGTTCAAGCCCCTAAAGTCACATTATGCGCAACCTTCATAAACAATTTTGTTTGGCTCTATATTTTATTTGACTATGTTGTGTGGTATTATATATTTATTTTACTCTCACCTGTGTGGCTCTATAAACAATTTTGTTTGGCTCTATATTTTATTTGACTGTGTTGTGTGGCTCTATACAATTTTGTTCTACTCTCACCTCATGCATAAAGTTTTACCTGAAGTAACCTGAAGATATATAATGCATGAAAGCCTTTTGACATATAAGACATCACAAATTGGGATTCTATTAGTAAGCAAAAAGTCCTTACCAAATGATTTAAGACCAGAAATCTCAGCCATACATTGATCAACCAGATGTTAGCACGTTGCTCTCTTTGTCACTGAATGACATGAAGCAAACTATGAGATAAAAGGATATGTAACCACTAGCAACACGAAGTTGCGAGTATACCGAGAGGTTATTCTGAGAAAATTTGCACTACATTGGTGTGAAAACCATTGTGTGTTCCCGTCGAACCACTTTGCTCGACCTATCTAGGACCTTTATGCTTGTGTTGCATACATCTCTCAAAATTATAAATACTCCAAGTTGTTGAATTAACTCGGGATAGTCCTTTGACGAGTATGATATATACTGTAACCAAAATGGTAAAGGTCAAACCTGAAGGGACATATAAATGGGGTTTATGTAGCAGAACTGCATTGGATTTCACCCCTTGGCATGCTTACCATAATCTATATCTGATCTACCGGAAGTAAGAAGAGTAGAAAAATAGCCATGAAATCTCACATCACCACAGAGCTTGAAGCTAAATTGGGCATTAATATGTCCTTAGTCCTTGGCACCAGAAGAGCCATAAGTCTTGACCACGAGATTGTAAGTGGTGATAATTTGTGATAAAAATATAAAGATCTTATGAAGGCCTATTGCATTCTCCCTAGTCATGATGACTCCTTCATATGAGAGCAGTATTATTTGTTGTTGAAGACTAGTCCCATACAGGTATTGGTATTTCTTTCGCTCTTGCCAAGCAGTTATCTCCATTTGCATTGTCGAAAGCTTGGGAATCATATGATTTTTTTCTAGATAAAATAAATTCTTGGTGTTGTATGTTCTATTCCAAAGCTTCTCTTTTTGTTGAACAATTAAGAGATAGACATTATGCTTTATAGAACAAGTTGGTATATAATATGAGGAGAAAAGTTTGTCTCGCTGGCAACTTATATCATAAATAATTGACTATTGTTAATAGTTCTCTCTCAAAGTTATAATATCTAAAAATGTTGCATAAATCGATACCCAATTTCAGAGTGGTATGAGTAATTGGGTAAACCATGGGCAGTGATAAAAAACGAGCTGGACTATACATCTCTGCATAAAAAAATCTCTGCTTGGCGGCATTGGCTTGATGCCGTGCACTTTACTACCAATATATACGCACACATTTTCTATATGCCTGAAAGCACAATGCAACCAGTGAATGTCCTTGTGAGCACTAGACCCTGATGGCCATTTTACTTGTTGATCTTAAGTCAACTACTTGCTCCAAACGACGAATGGTGTGCATGAGCCCCTGAAGGACCGTTATGGCTAACATAGTGTTGTGCATATCAGTCTAAATCTTAACGATTGGTTGTGTATTTGGTAACAATAACAATAAGTTTGCGGAATTGTAACCGCAAAGCAACCTATCGTTGCGTGTCTTGCTTCAAGTTGAGACTAACCCTTCGTGTTGAAGGAAAAAGATGCAGTACTCATGCCACTGCATTAATTTAAGTCCAGAGCTCACTGCATAAAACCCCTATCTGTAATGTGCGTAAGATTTCCCAAATAAATCACCACATAGCATACATTGGCCACAACTAGATGGTTGTGGTTGGGGATTTTATATGTATGCTTTTAGAACATCTCGGCATTAGGGGGAGATAAATGCCCATCTAGTGTAATGCCTCGATATTCTATAAAACGCACAAAAGCCAAACTGAACATGTCGTTCAGTGTGTACTCCTGTGTATATGGAGTTTGCTAGAAATCGTTGAGGAGTAACATATTGGTTTGAATGCTTCTACCTGATGTAGATGTGGATATAATCGGGATTAATATTGAAAGGGAAATAGGGTCTAACCTTTTCCTAAATGATTTTGGTGGTTAAACTGCCCAACACAAACAATTGGACTAACTAGTTTTCTCTAGAGTATATGTTCTCCAGGTGCCAAAGGTTCAACTCAAAACCAATACAAAGATTAAAAAGGGTTCAAAAAGAAAGGAGCAAAGGAAACCGAAGTGCTCCCTGGTCTGGCGCACCGGACTGTCCGTTGTGCCACCGGAAAGTGTCCGGTGCACCACTGGACAGTGTCCGGTGCACCAGGGAGGATCGACCTCAAACTCCTCAGCTTCGGGTTTCCCAGGCGCAGCTCCGCTATAATTCACCGGACTATCTAGTGGGCCACCGGACTGTCCGGTGTGCCAGCGGAGCAACGACTATCTGCACGCAACGGTCGACTCTGATAGTGAACAGTGCAGCATAGTGATCGCAGTAGAAGTCAGAGCAGTTGGTTAGAGGGGCACCAGACTGTCCGGTGTCGCACCGGACTGTCCGGTGCCGCATGAGGACAAAGCCTCCTATGGTCGACCAGCTCCAAGCCCTATCAGGAGGATGACGTGGGGGCACACCGGACACTGTCCGGTGGCGCACCGGACACTGTCCCGTGGCGCACCGTACTGTCTGGTGCGCCCATCCCCAGCAGCCTTCTCCAACGGCTACATTTTGGATGGTGGTTATAAATACCACCCCAACCGGCCACTTCAAAGGGTGGGAGCCAAAGCAACATTCCAAGTCATCTAGTTGACATACTCAAGCCTTCCCAACCACCTCTATTCATTGATCCATCCTATACACAAGATTTAGACCACTACAACCAACACAAGTGCCACAAAAGAGAGAGCAAGCAAGAGAGAGCTACTCATTTGAGTTTAGCACTAGTGCCTTGTGAGATTCATTGAGAGATAGTGTGTGCTACATCTTTGTGTTCATTTGCGCGTGGAGTTTTGACTCCCATTGAACTTCCTCCAAAGTTTTGGAGGCTTGTAAAGCTAGCAAGAGACACCAAAGAGTGTGGTGATCCTTGCGGGGTCTTAAGTGATCCTTGAGAAGAAGAAGAGCTCGCCGGTCTTTGGTGATCGGTGGAGAGAGGGAAAGGGTTGAAAGAGACCCGTCCTTAGTGGACTCCTCAACGGGGACTAGGCCTTCGAGGACCGAACCTCGGTAAAACAAATCACACGTGTCTCGTGTGCTTATTGCTTGTGATTTGTTTGTTCGTTCCCTTTCTAAGTCTTTCTTGCACTATTCTTTGCTAATACAATTTGGTGTTGCTTTAAGTTAAATTCTCATATAGTGAAGCAACACATTGCAAGAAAGAACTTGTGTTATTGCTCTTCTTATCTAAGCCCTCTTGCTTTATTCTCATAGACTTGTTAGTAGTGTTGATTTATCAATTCCGCATTATTTAGCAATACTCTTTACAAGCAAAGGACTTAGTTTTTATACTCCGAGAATTGTACATCTTGTTCTAACCACTAATCAAGGGATCTAGTTGGGGGATAAAGTTTTAATTTTCAGGTTTCACTTATTCACCCCCCTCTAGGCGACTTTCAATTGGTATCGGAGCTAGGCACTTCATCTTGACTCTAACAACTCGAAGTGATGGCTCGAAGAAGATCCCAAAAGAACAAGAAGACAACTCCGAAGGAGGTAACTCTTGAGATATTACTTCCCGATTGTTCTAATTATGTTTCATGGTCTACTAGGGTGATAAATGCTTTTAGAACCATTGATCCACAATTAGAACAAATTTTAAACAAGACTATCATTCCTTCTAACTATGCTAGGGAAAATGCCTCCGAAGAAGGTTTAAGATGTATACGTCTAAACTATCTAGCTTATGACATCTTAAGTAAATCTCTTAGCAAAGAAGATTATCATGCCTTCATAATAAAATATGATGAACCCATTTGTGATGTGCATGATATTTGGACTAGAATTAAAACTAAATTTGATGAGTCCAAACATGATAGTTCATTTTGTGCTTCTACTTCCTTTGGTCTTTGTGATACTAACCCTTGCAAGGAAGAAGAAGAAAATGATCGATGGAGACCAAACGATGAATCCACCTCTCCAAAAGGTTTGTCTTCCCATTTCGATTCCCACATATGTTGTGTGGCTAATGAAAATGATAGCGGAAGCACAAATGAGGATGAGGAGGAAGAAAGTAGCTTCATGCAACTCTACGCTCGCCTAAGCCAAGATGATAAGGTGGTCATGCTCAAACTTCTAGAAAGAGCGAGAGAGCAAAGCGAAGCTCATCAAAGGCTACAAAATGTTCTCTCCATGAAAATGCTACACTTTGACGAGTTGACTAAAGAACATGAGGAGCTAAAGTGCTCTCATGTTGATTTGGTCCAAAGGTATGAAACTATTTCAATTGAGCAAGATAACGCTTTACATTGTATCGCTCAATTAGTAAATAGGAATGTCTTGCTTAAGGACCAAGTAGAAAAGCTAAAAGATGAGAATCTAGCTTTTCAAGAAAAATATGATATGCTCCTATGTTCTCATGAAAATCTTATGGATGATCATATCATATTAAATATTGCTCATGAGGTTGTGATAGAAAACTTAAAATCCCAACAACCTCACTCATGCACATGTATTCAAATTGAAACTACATTACCATGTGCTAATGCTTGTTGTCCATCGACAAGCAAATCTTCCTTTGAGCTAGAATTTGCAGGAACAAATGATGATACATATCAAAAGCTCAAAGAAGAAAATGAGAGGCTAAAAATGAGCTTGACACAACTAAAAGAAAAGTGCATTGCTCAACCTTCTCAAGATAATCGTGATCACATGGTGAAGAAGCTTGAGACAGGAACAACCGTGGCATGCACTAAATCCCTTGAAGAAAATGTCAAGGACTTGAGGATTGCCAAGAGGAAGGAACAGAAGATGAAAATCAATGCCTCCTCCAAAAACTTCAACCATGCCTCCATAAAAGGTAACATCCAAGGTAATAATCAAGCCACACTTCACATTAAGAGAAGTAAGAAGTGTAGTGAATGCTTTAAAAAGGGACACTCGATTAGGTCTTGTCCCTATATTAAAAATGACTTGATTATTAACAAGGATGATAAACTTTGTTTTAAATGCTCAAAGAAGGGACACTTATTTAGATCTTGTCCCCATTTAAACAAAAAGGCATAGTGTTAGAAAAGAAAATATTCACTAACCATGTAGCAAACAAGAAATAAGGAAAGAAGAAATCTTCAAGACTTGAAGATTGCCTATGCTACATATGCCGAAAGAAGGGACATCAATGCAAGGATTGTCCCATTAGTAACAATCCCACTCCTAGCTTGTCAATTATTTCTCATATAACTAGGCAACCCAAAATTGCAACTTGTGCTAGAAAGGTAATGAGTTTACCTAGTGCTAACACAAAGGACATTTGGGTTCCTAAATCTTTGATGACTAACTTTGATGGACCCATCAAGAGATGGGTACAAAAATATACTTGACAAGCTTTGCAGGAAAAGGAGATGATATGAAGCTTTGGGGTGCTTGAGAGAGTCAATTCAATTTTTATTAACTCAAGCTATCAATCTTCAATGATCTATATATCCAAGATTGACCCAAAGTTATTTCAGATTGTTATGTCTAAAACTCATATCATCTCGGGGAAGATAGTAATGTTGTAGGAAATGAAGAATTATCCTGTACGGAAAGATCAAGACCTACAACATGGAGGAAAGCCAAAGGATGGTAACACTTATGTTTTTAAGTGCAAGCATCTTAAATTATGATTTCTCATGTGTCTTGTGTAGTCACATAGAAAAAGAAGCACTTTAAATGTCTTTAAAATATATATCACCATTCTTTGAAGAAATTCCTCTCATATGGTAGATTGCATATTCATCATTTCTATACTATGGCAATCTACATGCTTTTAATTATTGTAAGTACCTCATGGCATGCTTTACATTATTTATCCTATCATTGCCATGTTCTAGATATAGGGAGATATTCCATGTTCCTAAAAGAATAAGGTGGCATGTAAGGAATTCAAATCCTTAGGACACTTATAAAAAGGGAATCTCTATCTAGAACTGTGAGACTCATTTTTTTTGTCTAAATAACCTAAATAGTCTCACATGTAGAGAATAAGTTTCTCTTTGGAGATGCGTAATCTAACATGAAAAGAAAAATCAATCCAATGATTTATGATGCATTTCTACTTGCTTAAATTGGATATGATTCTTTCAAATCTATCGCTCTCCATGTCATGAATTAGATTTATTCCCATAATCTTAAAAGGATTATTTATGCTTGTTTTATGAGTTAAAATTAAGCATAACATCATGTATGGATAATCTAGTTCATATTATAGCGTTTCCATGCTTTAGTAATCCACTTTTCATTCTTTATCAAGATGATTACAAAAAGGCAAACTTGTGCTTGTGTTACTAACCATGTATCTCTTGTGCTTACTTATGGAAATCTACAAAACAGAAAGTGCATGTCTAAAGTCACAAGCCTCAAGGGTTACTCTTCACCCTAAGGAAGAAAGGTAAAAGCAAAAGTATGGGAACTCTTTTTCCCATCAATGGTCATTTACTCTAAATTATCTTATTCTATCCATGTGAAGAATACATTCTTTATTGGACTTAAATTAACTAGGTGTGCATTCAATCTCATTTTCATAAGTGCACTAGTCCATTAGAATCTATTTCATGCCTTTGCCATACATATTCTCATATTCATTTACTTCTAAGTAATGATTAATAAATTCAATATGAAGAAGTAAATTTCCTATTATTGATCAAAATGTTTAAAGGGTGCATATTCCTCTTTTCTAATGATGTGCACTGACGTTAAGGAATTTACTTCATATATATGTGAATTATGGATGATGAATTGTGTTTATTTCCTATCTAAAGAAATCATCCTTCATTATATACTCCCTTATGCCATTAACATCTTTCTTGAGCATTTTCAATAAGTTTGGAAGGAAAAAGAAGCCACTGTAAAGGGAAGACTCTCAAATGAAAAAGGAGGACATCAAGAACAACACCACCTACTTCTACAAAACAATCAATGTTGTGGTTGTGAGTACTCTAAATTCTTTTCATTGTGAGAATATCAGGCATAAGGTGGTTATTGCAAATCTTATAAGCCTTGATCAAGATGTATAATGCTTCTCCCTACATGTCTCTAAAATGAATGCATCTATTCATCTCATTAAAATTCTTTGATGCATATCTCTATGGGGAGCCTACTTCTATATCTCGATCATATTGAGACTAACACTTTATCTTAGTAATTTTCATGTAGTCTCAAGTATGAGAATAAGTTTCTCATGAAGTAATGCTACTACATATCAATCCAACTTGTTAAAATAATGTCGCTTTTATCAAGGATTGTTGCTTTCATTGCTAAAGTAGCATATTTACTGGATTCTCCTATTTCTATCGAATGCATATGTTGTTCTTTTGATCACATCTGTTTGATCATCGAATAACTTCAATTAACACTTATGTTTCTTAGTGCCGCATATTCCATCTATATCTCTCTTATGCACTAAGTTACAAAGGGTAATTTATGATACATTTATGCAATTTGTGATCCATTTGATATATGCTAACAATGACTTGGAAAAGGATCACTAGTTGTAGAACTCTCTCTTGTGCAAAATATTTCCATATATTGTCTTGAGTATAGGTCTTAAGCAACTAAGACCAAGGACAAAGCACAATGAAGAGAGCATCTCTATGTGAAGGTACAAAAGGGTAAAACCACTTCCTTTCATTTAAACTTGTACCTAAATCTTCCTTTTCTATACTTTCTTTGCATATATTGTATAAAAGGAAGAGAAAGCATGTCCATGCATTATCCCTGCTTCATACCTAGTTTAACTTCTTAAAATTTCATTCCTGCATTAATGCATCCTTGTTGAAACTAGGTGAAGTAATTTTATTGTCAAAGAGCTTAAAGCTTAACCTTGTAACGAGGATAAGCTACCTTTGTTCCAAAGGTGGATGATCCTTAAGTCTCTTTAAAATCCTTAAGGGAAAATGCTTAAGATGTTTATAACATGCTTTCATAAGTGCATAAACTGTCATGAGCGTCACACGTATACTATGACACAATGCACTTCACATTCTGTATGATATAGCTATGTTCTCATTAACCTAATTATGTGCAATTGGCATTTTAGGCCAAAATATGTATTCCTCTCCATGCACATATTTAGGGGGAGCAATCTATGTTATATAGAACTATGATTATGCTTAATTAATATATCTTTTGATCATATCTCTTTTATGTCTATGACTAATGTGTTTTCAAGTGTATTCTCATGCTTAGTCATAGAATTGAAAGGGAAATGGAGTATTCGGCAAAGATGACGCTTCCACTCAACTCCATCGGTATTATCCACTCTTGGCCGGTATTCCGCATAGTTCTCCACTTTGGTATAATCTTCACTCATATTTATTTGTTTGCCATTGGGAGAAAGTAAAAAGGGCTTATATTTCATTCACAAGTATCCGTTTTTGGCGATTCATGCCAAAGGGGGAGAAAGTATGAGCCCAAAGCAAAAGGACCGCACCACCACCGAATTTTAAAAATGAAGTTTTTCAAATTGATATCTTATTGTGTTCAAAAGGGGGAGAAAATAGTGTCTTCAAAACTTGCAAAACCCTCTTGAACACGAAGAGGAGAATTTTATTCAGGGGGAGTTTTGTTTAAGTCAAAGGAAAAGCATTTGAAACAGGGGGAGAAAAATTTCAAATCTTGAAAATGCTTCTTTCAATCTTATTCATATACCTTTGACCATTTGCAAAAAGCTTTTGAAAAGAATTTTACAAAGAATTTGCAAAAACAAAACTAGTGGTGCAAGCGTGGTCCAAATTTTTAATAACAAGAAGAAAAACATCCATGCATATCTAGTAAAAATAATATATTGGTTTAACTCCAAGCAACCTTTGCACTTACTTTATGCAAACTAGTTCAATTCTGCACTTATATATTTACTTTGGTTTGTGTTGGCATCAATCACCAAAAAGGGGGAGATTGAAAGGGAAATAGGGTCTAACCTTTTCCTAAATGATTTTGGTGGTTGAACTACCCAACACAAACAATTGGACTAACTAGTTTGCTCTAGAGTATATGTTCTCCAGGTGCCAAAGGTTCAACTCAAAACCAATACAAAGATTAAAAAGGGTTCAAAAATAAAGGAGCAAAGGAAACCGAAGTGCTCCCTGGTCTGGCGCACCGGACAATGTCCGGTGCACCAGGGAGGATCGACCTCAAACTCTTCAGCTTCGGGTTTCCCAGGCGCAGCTCCGCTATAATTCACCGGACTGTCCGGTGGGCCAGCGGAGCAACGGCTATCTAGTCGACTCTGACAGTGAACAATGCTGCATAGTGATCACAGCAGAAGTCAGAGCAGTTGGCCAGAGGGGCACCGGACTGTCCGATGTCGCACTAGACTGTCTGGTGCCGCATGAGGACAAAGCCTCCTACAGTCGACCAGCTCCAAGCCCTATCGGGAGGATGATGTGGGGGCACACTGGACACTATCCGGTGGCGCACCAGACACTATCCGGTGGCGCACTGGACTGTCCGGTGCGCCCATCGCCAGCAGCCTTCTCCAACGGCTACATTTTGGATGGTGGCTATAAATACCACCCCAACCGGCCACTTCAAAGGGTGGGAGCCAAAGCAACATTCCAAGTCATCTAGTTGACATACTCAAGCCCTCCCAACCACCTCTATTCATTGATCCATCCTATACACAAGATTTAGACCACTACAACCAACACAAGTGCCACAAAAGAGAGAGCAAGCAAGAGAGAGCTACTCATTTGAGTTTAGCACTAGTGCCTTGTGAGATTCATTGAGAGATAGTGTGTGCTACATCTTTGTGTTCATTTGCGCGTGGATTTTTGACTCCCATTGAACTTCCTCCAAAGTTTTGGAGGCTTGTAAAGCTAGCAAGAGACACCAAAGAGTGTGGTGATCCTTGCGGGGTCTTAAGTGATCCTTGAGAAGAAGAAGAGCTCGCCGGTCTTTGGTGATCGGTGGAGAGAGGGAAAGGGTTGAAAGAGACCCGTCCTTAGTGGACTCCTCAACGGGGACTAGGCCTTCGAGGACCGAACCTCGAGTAAAACAAATCACCCGTGTCTCATGTGCTTATTGCTTGTGATTTGTTTGTTCGTTCCCTTTCTAAGTCTTTCTCACACTATTCTTTGCTAATACAATTTGGTGTTGCTTTAAGTTAAATTCTCATATAGTGAAGCAACACATTGCAAGAAAGAACTTGTGTTATTGCTCTTCTTATCTAAGCCCTCTTGCTTTATTCTCATAGACTTGTTAGTAGTGTTGATTTATCAATTCCGCATTATTTAGCAATACTCTTTACAAGCAAAGGACTTAGTTTTTATACTCTGATAATTGTACATCTTGTTCTAACCACTAATCAAGGGATCTAGTTGGGGGATAAAGTTTTAATTTTCAAGTTTCGCCTATTCACCCCCCCCCTCTAGGCGACTTTCAAATATCGTATCCACATTTGACTTATTGGCATTTGATATATTCTCGGGGACGCCTGTGAATATGATCCACTGGTCTTAGTCAAAGCATATGTTCTAATTACATATTCATGTGGTCTATAATAACTCTCCTCCGATGAACTCGCCCTGCTCGTGAGTTGCCTCACGAAGAGGTTCATCTTGATGATGAAATTCCTAGCAATGCGCACGATATCATTATGCTAGGAATACAAAACAATGAATCTTTTGTTTTTGGGAAATGACAAAGATCATTATTAAATGTGGGAGACAAATGTGTCGACACCTATCTTGCTTCTATAGATTGCAAAGGGATCCAAAACAAAGTCCTAGGCATGAGTGCTTGAAGCTCTCTTATCGGGTCATTTGATAAATGCAATCGAGGCTGAACCAATAATCGCAAAATAAAAGTCACGAGCTTGAAGTTCGGACATTTATGGGCACTATTGAAATAATGTGTGGTGAATGCGATGGTTCAAGTGGTCTTGTGAGAGACCCATCCCACATATGTGTTGAGTAAACACCGTTCCACTATGTAATATATCTGGTAAATGGCATGAATTAAAATATGCAGTTAATAGGATTTTGAAGATCCGTCATGAGATCCTAGGAGGACTCATATCTTCGAATTATAAATATGCAACAAATAAATACCGTACCGAATAATACATTCCTGACGAGTGAGCACTCTCCTATGTAGAGAGAATATCTCCTAGATGAGATTATAGTTCCTTGATGGAACCTTTCCAGAAGAAATAAAGTCTATGTTAAACATCAAAGTTTGATAATCCCTATAAAGGGATAAAGACCCATACAGACCCAAAAAGGTATAAGATGAGGTACCAAAGGATTTGAAGTTCACCGAATAAGCACATGTGCAATCCACGAGTTTTACTCATGGTATTTTCCACTAGATGTGGAATTATGGTATCCTCTAAAGCCTCGATGGCAGAAACCTATAAGGTTTAGGTGTTACTAGCAAAATATCCCCATTGTGCCAAAATGACAGACTATAACGATATATCTGATCGATGAAAAATCCCTGATGGATTAAGATCTTTGATGGACTATTGTTACACCATCATAGATGTTGCAATAGTTGAACGCCTGGAGCGACGTGTCATATTTAGAATATGTACTATTGCAACTATATTATCCCCTAAGTCCAATTGAAGGACATGTTACTTTCTTTGCACAACTATGTATAAATTGTGGTGTAAGTTAGAAAATGATAGCACCCCAACCTCATCCATTCTCATTATTCCAGATGAACAATGAGACATATATCTTGAAGAATATGCTTGAGTTATGAGGGATAATGACTTTGATAGATGTCAACGTCAGGGGGACCGAATGCTTATATTGATCATAATTGTGAGACAATAAATGTCATATTCTATGCCCTGAAGGCATGAGCTTGACGATCAATATGTGAACCTTTATGGAACTTTTTATCAAATATATAGATCAAGTCGATCGAACACCATCAGTCAAAGTGGCTTATTTATGTTGATACGTGCACTTACCTCGTATATCCTAGAAGTGAGTAGAGGTAAAGTTCCTGAAATAGTCCTTGCAAGAATATGCAATCCGTTTGCTAAATCTTTATGTGCATATATTTCCAGAAGAAGATGTTTTGCCTTATTGATACAGTTTTGCAAGGATAAGGGGGAGCACATTTCTAAAGTTAGCCCTTGTAGAAGATTCGATAGAATCTAGATCCCAGAGGATCGAAATCTGTCCTGATGACAGTTGTTGTACTCTTTTTCCCTTGGTGAGTTTTCTTGAAGTTGCTCACACGAGGTTTTTAACAAGGCAACAAAGTGCAAATGCAATTTGTATCACCGTGCACTCTTTCTCCATATTTTCCCACTGGGTTTTTCGGAGTTTTAGCGAGGCATGTGTTGGTCGTGGTATTCGCCCAAGGGGGAGTGTTAAGTAACCCTAGTTAGGGTTATGTGGGCAAATACCTGCTTTGCCCCTGAGGGGTCTCACATCTCTATATAAGGAACCTGTACACCCCTCATAAGATACAGAAGAGAAAGAGGCCAGAGGCCCAACCCTATACCCTGTGTCTCGTGTGTTTCTCTGTTGTGTTTCTGGGAAGAGAAATAGGTCATCCACATCTTCTCGTGCCTAATCTGTTGACGGGAGGGAAGAGAGCGGATCTGGCGATCCGTGGTAACGTAGTTCTCAACAACGACAACGCTGCCGCCGAGGGTGACCTCCAGTGGCTATTGTGCGGGCGGGGGAAAGTGGAGGGCGGTTCTGGGAGAGAAATATGGGGTGAGGGACGTGGGCACGATCGCCTAGCGATCTGGGCGTGGGATCAGTTTCATCTGGAAGATGAACAGGAGCATGCTAGCTGCCCCTGCCGCGTGGGCCAGAGTGAGGGCGCCACCATGCTGATCCGTGAGCAGAGGGAAATGCCAGGCCGGCGCTCGACAAGGCTGGCTGGGCTGCCCAGCATGCTGGGCTGTGTGGGGCTGTGCGGAAGCGCGCTGCTGGGCTACGGGAGCGAATGCGGGGTGGTGGGCCGGGGAGGGGGCGAGGCACTGAGTGGGCCGAGCAGAGAAAGCAGGGGGGAGAAGAGGTGGGTCACGGGGAACGAGGGGGGTAGGCTGAGGGGCGGGATGCGCGCTGCTGCATCGCGAGGTTGGCCAAGGAAGCTGGACTGGGCTGCACGCGCCCGATGGGCCGGCCAGAGCAGGCCGCGCAGAAGCAGGCCGAGAGACGGAGCTGGGTGGAGGGGAGGAGGGGCTGGGTCTCTTTTTTATTCTCATTTCCTTTAATCAATTTCTATTCGAACCTAGATATAGCTTTTGAATGCAAAATTCAAATATGCTTCATGAGTTTGAATGGATGCACCACAACAATAATTCAACATACAATAAAATGTCTCAACATGCTATGCAATAATCAAGGACTCTTTTAGGGTTCTATTTTTACTAGGCTTACACATATATAAAACAAAATAACTCTTCATTATTTAGAAAAAAAGAGTAGAAAAGAAGGACAGAAAGAGGGTAACACATGAATTTGGTGGATATCGGAAAAAGAAATTTTATACCCCCAAATTCAGGGTGTTACAGGTAGCCAACTTTACATAATTAGAAAGCTTGTACCTTGGATCAATTGCAACACAGAAAAAACAGCCAAGTTGAGTTTCTCTCCATACTTCTCCCCCAATATTTATAATATTTTGCAATCATTCTCTTTCCCATTTCAGCACATAAGTTATCTTCGCTATGACACCACTCTCGCAATAAAACCAAAACATCAGCAATCTCATGGAAGTAAGAATGTGAGGTTGGTTTACTTGTGACTGAAACACGAAGGGTAAGTTCATAGATTTGCTCTAGGGATTGAGTCATTTTTCTTGCCTTTTCCCAATCTGATTTCTCAGGAACTCCGAGGCCATTTTCACCTTGTAAATATAGCCTGTAGTATGGATCTTCATCACTATACCTTTCAAATGCCTTTTCATATTGTTGTGCAATATTTAGCATAAGGTATGTTGAATTCCACCTAGTGCAAACATCAAGGGTTAAAATGCTTTAGTCTGTACTTTTGCTAATTCAACACATTTCTTAAATTTCACTAGCCTAGATGGTCCAGCCTTGACAAACTTAAATAGCTGCCCAGACACGACTAATTGATTTATCTATTTCCTTTAGCCCATCGGTGACTATCAAATTAATAATATGGGCAACACATCTCATGCGTAGGTATTCTCCTCCAGCAATGCAACCTTTTGATTCATTCAAGACCCTCTTCATGTACTTAATTGCATTATTGTTTGCACTAGCATTATCAAATGTTATTGTCAAAACCTTATCAATTCCCCATTCTGCTAGGCAACTCTCTAAGGATTTCCTAATGTCTTCGCCCCTATGTCCTTTTACCAAGAAAAAACTGAAAGTGCATTCATCCCTTTTGTGAGTTTTGGTGATTTGGATAACAATACATTTAAAGGTCTAACAAGTTTGCTAAGTGTTGAACAGAAAATTCAGTATGATGAACATACTTGAATAGTGTATAATGATCAGTGAACAAGGTTCAACACAAGGTCAAATAACCAGTGAGACAATGCAAATGGATATAATATGGTCTCTATATTGGTTTGAATATATGGACAAGACCTGAGACATCACTATGCATAAATATGATCATAATAGAGGTTGAAGTGATTAAGAGGATTGGTCAAGCCAAAGTGAATAAGATATGAGGAATCGTGAATTGGCTTGACCATATTACTATTAGTCCATATATGCTTCTATGAGAATCAAACTAGAGCTTGATTGATCTTAGCAGTTATATCTAGAAGACATTCAAGCAAGGTTCACAATATTGAAGAAATGATTCTCTCAATGGATGCTCAATAGGATGTGACTCAAGAATGGCTTGATAGGGTGAAGATAGCAAGGAAAGGGCTTCGAGGAACTACGCGAAGGTGAAGGCCAAGCGACGGCTTGTAGACCGAGGTACCATGGCTAAGGTGAAGAAGAGAGTACTTGCACTAAGTCGATGAACTAATCAGCTATGAAGAGTTACAACATGTTGATGCATCAGTAAGGTGACTTGAAGCCATGATTTGTACTCATATATGGTGAAATGGCACAAGTCACAGACTCGATTTGTGTTTGCTTCAAAAGGTGAGACAAAGGTGTTTGTGATCCTTATGAAGAAACACCATGGAGAAATCACACTTGAGACACCAATGACTCAAGGAGTTTACTTAATTATATTTTATTTAACTTGAGTATAGGAATCGTCGTACTATCAAGGGGGATCCATAAAGAAGGTTGGTGTTGGTACTAAAGCTCAAAATCCTTTGAAAAACATCTTCGAGAACATTTTCCATATCTTGAATGCCCTTGAGAAAAACAAATTTTACTTCCCACTAAAACTCCACTTTTGTTCTCTTCAAAATTCTCAAAATTTGGTTTCAGCCCTGAAAACCGGTTCAACCGGTCCTGAAACCGGTTCAACCGGTTTTGGGACTGCTCCTCTGCCTCCCCTGCTCTGACGTGTCTGACAGTCAGAGCTGTCAGAAAAAGTCGTTGCAGATCTTTTGGGAAAACCGGTTCAACCGAAATTTTTCCCGGCTCAACCGGTTTTGGTTCCGGTCGAGTCTCCGGCTGAGTAGGTTAGTGAACTGGGATCTTTCTGGTGGAAACCGGTTCAACCGGTTTGAAAACCGGTTCAACCGGTTTTTACCTTTTTTCTCCCAACGGCCACCAGCTTTTGGGGCACCTTTATATACACCTCCCACACTCTTCCCCACAGAAGAGCACGCACAAAACTCCATTTCTAACCTGAGAAACACCTCCCACTCTCTCACACACACCTCTTGCCTCTCCCATTTCAAATCTTTGGAGAGAAATCTTTGAGTGAGTTTGAGAGCTGTGGTTTTTGTGCTTCATCTCCAAATCTCTCTTGCTCTTCTTGATTCGAGCTTTGGTACTACATCGAGTTCTTTGTGGATTCATTACTCTTGGAGCTTCTAGCTCCTAGACGACTAGGTGTCTCTTGTGAGTCTCCAAATCTTGTGGAAGACCACAAGAAAGTTTGTATTACCCGCTCGTTTGAGCAAAGATTAGTGTGTGGGCTTGACCTTTGTGGTCGGCAAAGGGAGGATTAGGGTTGAAAGAGACCCGGCTCTTTATGGGCGCCTCAACGAGGAAGTAGGGCATGCACCTTAGTGGTGTGACCGAACCTCGGGATAAATCTTGTGTCTCTTGTGTTCTTGCTCATTGTGTTTGTTTGTGTTCTTCATTCTCTCACCATTCCGTGGAAGATTTGTTCATATCTTTTTGGTGTGTGGATTTTGAGAAGTGCCCTTCTCAGATCTACTACTTTGAACCCTGTGGATCATTTAGAACATCTTATTTCCAAAGTTAACTGGGTGATTTTCGAGATCAATTCAGTTTTACCTAGTTTGCTTCTAGTTTTTGTTGAAAAAGTTTTAACTTGCCTATTCACCCCCCCTCTAGGCAACTTTCAAAAACCAATGATTTTCTTGTGGAGCTTCCATTGATTATCAATAAAATATGCCGTTACACACATGTAGTTTTGGTTGGTATTAGATGTCCATGTGTCAATGCTGAGGCTTACGCGCTCACAATGTTCACCTAAAAACTTCTTAAGCTTCTCTTTTTGCACATCATATACTTTCACAACTGCTCTAGTAGTTGTTCTTCTAAAGGGCAAAATGAAACGTGGGCATGCTTTGGCCAAAAAATTTCTAAGCCCAGGATGCTCATGCAAAACAAAAGGTTGTTCATCTTCAATAATCATTTTAGCAAAACTATTCCTTAGATCATCAGCATCAAATTTCCAAGTTGAAACAGTACCAACACTGCTGTTTCCTTGACTAGGTTGCAGTTGCAAAGTTCCTTGATTATCAACTACCTTTTTGTTTGGATTCTTTTTGCAGATTTTCAAATGAGATTTCATGGAGGACGTACCATTTATTTTTGTGTCACAGTGAAACAATTTTGCACTATACTTGCACTTGACTCTTTCATCCCCATTATTAAGTTTAACCTTGCTGAAGTGCTCCCATGCATCAGATCTTTGAGCAATAGCTTTCCTTTTCTTGCACTCTCCATCCTTCTCTGCATCTACCACCTCAGTGACTTGGTTTGCAACAGTTTCACCAGTGACTTGGTTTGCAACGGTTTCATCAGTGTCCCCCATCTATACATGACAAAAAAATCAAAATAAATTGGTAACGGCAAAAAATGGGTGAGAAGAACACATATATTGGAGGAACACTCAGTTTTGGTCGTCGTCACCGTGCTAGAGAAACGCCATCTCTCTGCCTTGACGCCGGACGCACCGCCGCCTTGCTATAGCCGCGCTGCTGGACGCTGGTCGTCGTGCAGCGTGTGCTGTAGAGTGCAGACATAGCGCGTGCTGTAGAGTGCAGACGGCTAGACGTTGAGACGCACCGCAGGGCACCAGGGCAAGGGCGTCGTAGACACGTAGACCTGGTGGTGGTGGAGAAGTGATGTCGGCCGTCGTGGCCTCAACCTATCTCCTAGGGTTGGGGAGTTGAGACTTTAGACTTGAGCGTCGCCGTCAAGCGTGTAGTGTGCTGCATAAGCGGGCATGCCAGTGCTAGGCTTCTGTGTATGGATGGGCTGGGCTATCGTTTACAATTAATTTGATAAGGAGAGGACAATAGACAGAAGGTGGGCCTGCTAATATGGGCTGTTCAGTTTGCTTTGTATTTCGTTTCGGTATAGTACAAAAACCGATTACAATACTGTATATCGAACTTCACAGTTTTAAAAACCAAAATCGAACCGAAATACAAAAAACCGAAATTTCGGTACGGTTCGATACAGTTCGGTTCGATTTTTGGTATATGGTAAAAATGTGCCCAGCCCTATTGATGACTTCGACGTCAGCAAGGTTTGCCAGTTTGTTGCATTGTCATGAGAAACACCGGATCTAGTCCCTTAAGGTCTTGTCGGGTTTTTTGTCGATAGGTCCCACGGGTTGCCAGAGAGGACGTACATGCCTTGGAAGTTCCCCACAATTTTTTTTCAAGGCCGAATGTAAGTGCAATCAACCACTAGTGAGGGTTTTGGTGATTTAATGACAAAACAAATAAGGGTACTAACAGTTTTTGTTCCTAGTGTATGATTAGAAAGCATGAGGAACTTAAGGAGGCAACAAGGACTTCATGCAACGGACGTATAAAATTTTATGTAAATCTTGAGTTGCATGATGTAATTCTTCCTTAGTATTTTTTCGCACAGGTAATGGTGTTTGCTATAGCTCAAGTTCCCAAATTCAAAAGCTATTTTTGAAAACCAAAAATCACTTAAACATTCTATGGTTGACCATGGTTAGGTTTGAGAAACCTAGCGTGTTCTTGCTGAAAAGCAGCTGAACTTCTTCAACTGCAGCTGAGATTTCCAGCTGAACTTGACTTCAGCTGAGTTGAGCTTCTTCGGCTGCAGCTGAGCTTTTCAGCTGAGCTGGACTTCAGCTAAGTTGAGCTTTCAACTCCAGCTGAACTTCAACTTTAGCTGTGGACCTCTTTGACCATACACCAGCTGAACTTGCCTCCGGGCAGTTGAGCTGGGGTTTTCTCTCCTAAACTCTCTAGTCTAGACCAGCTGAACTGGTCCTAGGGGGCAGTTCAACTGGTCTCTGACCCCTCTGACTTCTGACCTGCAGTTTGCCAGTCAGACTGGCAGTCAGGTCACCAGAGTTGTCAGGGGGCGGTTCAACCGCCCTGGGGGGCGGTTCAACCGGTCCTGTCATGCCGGACCAGCCTATAGGTCAGTCTGCTAGTCAGCCTGGCAGTCAGACTAGGAGACAGTCTGCTGACCTGCCAGGGGGCGGCTCAATCGGACTTCAGCCGGGTTCCAAGTCAAACAGCTAGTTTTTGAGCCGTGGCTATAAATACAACCTTCCACCCCCTCTTCAATGTGGCTGCACACTTACACATTTATTGCACACCTAACTTGAGACAAAACACTCCTCTCTCCCTTCTCTCTCACACTTAAATCTTCCTCAAGATTCAACCTTGTTGGAGGAGCTCTTGGGTGTGAGGTTTGTGCTTGTGCTCACGATTTGGTTTCTCCTCTCCCATCTCTTTTAAAATCTTGAGCTTGTGCAAACTCCTCTTGTGCGTTCTTGGTGTTCCTGAAACCCTAGGTTTCAAGACCGTTTGAGGTTGCTTGGGAGTCTCCAAATTTGTGGACGACCACAAGAAGTTTGTATCACCCGCTCTTTGAGCTAAGATAAGCAGAGATTGCCTTGACCTTTGTGGTCGGCTTTTGGAGGATTAGGGTTGAAAAAGACCCGACCCTTTGTGGGCTCCTCAACGGGGAGTAGGACACCTTTGTGGTGTGGCCGAACCTCGGGTTAAATCTTATGTCTTGTGTTCTTACTTGTCTTCAACTTAAGATATTTTTACTCGCAAGATTGACATATAGATTTTTCCGTAGAGTGGATCTAGAAGTGAAATAGCCTTTATATATTCATCTTCACATTCTAACTTAGTTATACTTCGCTTCTTAAAAGGACTTGCAAAATACTTTTTCGAGTAGATTATAGTCTAAAGTTTATAAAACAGTTGGATTGGTTCAGAGTGGTTCAACTTGCGCACGTAGCTGTTGAACCGGCATGCACCAGTTGAACTGTGTATTTAACAATCTTTCAAAGTTTGTTGTGAAAATTTTTAGATTACCCTATTCACCCCCCTCTAGGCTACTTTCAATTGGTATCGGAGCTTTGTATCTTGTTTTACGCTTAACCGCGTTAGGAAACGATCGTGTCTACTCAAAGGGACCATGTGGATCCTCTCCTCGAGGAAATCCTCATCATATCTTCCGGTGAGGAAGTGGACCCCAAGGTCATCGACCTCGCCATGAAGATTGTCGAGAAGATGTTCCTCAAAATGAAAGAGGAAGATGCTAAGAAAAGGGCCAAAGAAGAAGAATCAAGAAGAAAGGCCGAAGAAGACAAAAGAAAGGGAAAATTTGAATACAATGATGATTTGGTAGAACTTTTGGTGTCAAGGGTGATGAGCAAGGTAAGTATCACCACCGAAGGATCATCCACCAAAAGTAAAGGTAACGAGTTCAATAAAGTTCAATTTGATTATTCTAGAAATTTTATTCCCAACTTCTCTTCCACCCCACTTGGAAAGTTACCAACTCTTAGTGAGTTGAACTATGACGAGTGGGCCGATAAGATGAAGTCGCATAATAAAAGGAAGCCTTTGTCTGGAAGAGTACCGAAAAGTCCAAGGAAGAGAGGATGCTCGTGACATTTGGAACATTCTCAAAATGTCACATGAAGGAGACCCCAAAGCAAAGAGAAATAGAATTGAAGCTTTGGAGAGTGAGCTTGCACGATATGATTGGACTAAGGGTGAGTCACTTCAATCACTCTTTGACCGGCTAATGGTGTTGGTCAACAAAATAAGAGTGCTTGGAAGTGAAGATTGGAGCGATTCCAAGGTCACTAGACTATTTATGAGAGCATACAAAGAAAAGGATAAGAGTCTAGCAAGAATGATAAGGGACCGTGATGACTATGAGGAAATGACACCTCACCAACTATTTGCAAAGATTCAACAACATGAGTCTGAAGAAGCCCCAATCAAGACAAGAGACACTCATGCCTTGATCTCAAGTGAACAAGATTCCTCTAAGAAGAACAAAGATCACAAGACAAAGAAAGTGGTCAAAACATCAAGTGATGAAGATAGTTCAAGTGATGAAGACATAGCCATGTTCATCAAAACCTTCAAGAAGTTTGTGAGGAAAAATGATAAGTATCAAAGAAAAGGAAAGAAGAGGGCATGTTATGAATGTGGCCAAACTGGTCATTTCATAGCGGATTGTCCAAACAAAAAGGAACAAGAAGCCAAGAAGGAATACAAAAAGGATAAGTTCAAAAAGGGGGCAAGAACAAGGGATATTTCAAGAAGAAGAAATATGGTCAAGCCCACATTGGTGAAGAATGGAATTCCGATGAAGAAAGTTCTAGCTCCGAAGAAGAGGAAGAGGTGGCAAACATCGCCATCCAATCTACTTCAAGCTTGCAACTCTTCACCAACCTTCATGACGACTCCTACACTCCAACTTGCCTCATGGCAAAAGGAGACAAGGTACATTTGTTTAATGATGACTTTATTAATGATGATGAAGAACAACTTGCTATGAAAAATAAGATGATTAAAGAATTTGGTTTAAATGGATACAATGTAATCACTAAACTAATGGAGAAGCTAGATAAAAGAAAAGCAACTCTTGATGCTCAAGAAGACTTGCTCATCCTTGAAAAGGAGAGAAACCTAGACCTTCAAGAATTGCTTTCAAATAAAGATGAGATGCTTGAGGTTTTGACTAAGGAAATGTCTTTAGCCAAAGTAACTATAGAGGATAAAGAAAAGGAAATGACTAATGTAAAAACCTCTACAGTTAGTCTTGCAAATGAAAGGGATGCACTTGAATCAAGCTTGTCATGCTTAACAGTTCAAAATCAAGAACTCCAAGTGCAACTTGACAACTGCAAGAACTTCAACACTTCATCTTTAGTTGAAAAGTCTAAGCCTAGCTCCTCAAATAATGATATTTGTAAACATTGTACAAAATATTATGCTTCTTGTTGTTTGACTAACCATGCAAGGAAGAAAAGCCCATAGGTTAAGTTCAAAGAAATATTGAAGAAGTGCTCTAGCAATGATGGGTTAAAGAAAGTTGAACCCAAGTACAAGTCCTTGAAGCCCAACAATGGGAGAAAGGGGCTCGGGTACAACTCACATAAGATAAACCCTAGCATAGAGCATAAGGGGTGGAGATCCCCCAAGTTCATAGAGGGAACCACCCTATATGATGCCTTGGGGAGGATTCACTCCTCCAATGACAAGTCAACTCAAGCAAAGGTAAACTTGAGTTACACAAAGAACCAGATGAAGGATGCGGTCTCCACAAGTGGAGAAAAGTTTAGAGCTCCCATTTCGCATTCTTACCTTTGTGATTATATGTTGACTTGGGATTCAGGAAAATTGGTTGTAAAATATGTGGGTGCCTACACTAAGAGAAAGATTATGAAAAGGAGTGTGTGGGTACCCAAAGCAATAACTAACACTACAGGACCCAATTCAATTTGGGTACCTAAAAGCATAGCTTAAACTTGTTTTGCAGGTCTACTCCTCCGGTGGGTCAAGCTGGGTGCTTGACAGTGGATGTACAAATCACATGACCGGGGAGAAAGACATGTTTCACTCCCTGCAACTAACTCAAGAAGCACAAGAAATTGTGTTTGGAGATAGTGGCAAGAGTGAAGTGATTGGTGTTGGTAACATTCCTATCTCTGACCACCAATCACTTTCAAATGTTTTGTTAGTTGATTCATTAAGCTATAACTTGATGTCCGTTTCACAACTTTGTGGAGTGGGATATAATTGCCTATTTACTGATGTTGATGTGAAGATTCTTAGAAGGGGGATTCCTCTGTTGCTTTTACAGGTCGCTTGAAGGGCAAACTCTATCTTGTTGATTTCACAACTAGTAGAGTGACGCCTGAGACTTGTTTAGTGGCAAAATCCGATAAGGGTTGGCTTTGGCATCACCGCCTAGCTCATGTTGGCATGAGGAACTTGGCCAAACTTCAAAAGGATAATCACATTATTGGACTAACAAATGTTATGTTTGAGAAAAACAAGGTATGCAGCGCATGTCAAGCGGTGAAGCAACATGGCGTTCCACATCAATCAAAGAACATGGTCACAACCAAGAGGCCTTTGGAGCTTCTTCATATGGACCTCTTTGGACCTGTGGCCTACATTAGTATTGGTGGCAGTAAGTATGGTTTAGTTATTGTTGATGATTTTTCTCGCTTCACGGGTTTTCTTTTTGAGTGACAAAGGTGAAACGCAAGAGACTTTGAAGAAATTTATGAGAAGAGCTCAAAATGAGTTTGAGTTAAAAATCAAAAAGGTGAGAAGTGATAATGGGACAAAGTTCAAGAATACAGGAGTTGAAGAATTCTTAGGCGAAGAAGGAATCAAACTTGAGTTCTCGGTCCCCAACACTCCACAACAAAATGGTGTTGTGGAAAGGAAGAACCGAACAGTAATCGAAGCCGCTAGAACCATGTTGGATGAGTACAAGACACCTGACAATTTTTGGGCAGAGGCGGTCAACACCGCCTGTCATGCAATCAACTGCTTTTATCTTCACAAGATTTACAAGAAGACTGCCTACGAGCTTCTCACCGGTAACAAACCTAAGGTTGATTACTTTAGAGATTTTGGGTGTAAATGCTACATTCTAACAAGAAAGTCAAGAGCTCAAAGTTTGCTCCTAGAGTGGACGAGGGTTTCTTGCTTGGTTATGCATCAAATGCGCATGGATATCGGTCTTGTTGAAATAGTGATAGACGTGACATTTGATGAATCTAATGGCTCACAAGGGCATATCTCTAAAGATATTGCAGGAAATGAAATCCCACCTAATGAAGCCATCAAGAAGCTTGCAATAGGTGAGGTGAAGCCACAAGAAAAGGACGATGATGAAGGGAGAATTTGGATGACAAATAGGGTTGTTGATGGGAGTGCTAGAGTGGTTGGTGAAAATTCTTCCATCCAAGCAAACCCATCAACCTCAAGTCATCCAATCCTTGAAGAAGAGCTTCTACCGCAAGATATGCCAACCATTATGGAAAATGAACAAGAAGAAGTTGCTAGTGAAGAAGAAGAAGCCATTGAACAAGATGAACAAGATGATCAAATTCAAAGACATTCTCTGGTGCCTCACCCTCGAGTGCACTAGGGCATTCAGAGAGATCATCCCGTGGACAACATCCTAGGTAGCATCAGGAGAGGGGTAACAACTCGATCTAGTTTAGCAAATTTTTGTGAATTTTACTCGTTTGTCTCCTCTCTTGAACCACTTAAGGTAGAGGAAGCACTAAGCGATCCAGACTAGATCATTGCTATGCAAGAAGAGCTTAACAACTTCACAAGAAATGAAGTCTGGTCCTTAGTAGCAAGACCCAAGCAAAACCTCATTGGAACTAAATGGGTCTTCCGCAACAAACAAGATGAAAACGGCTTGGTTACAAGGAACAAGGCACGGTTGGTTGCTCAAGGTTTCACTCAAGTGGAAGGACTTGACTTCGGAGAAACCTATGCACCAGTAGCAAGGTTAGAGTCCATAAGAATATTAATTGCCTATGCTACTAACCATGGTTTCAAATTGTATCAAATGGATGTCAAAAGCGCTTTCCTAAATGGATCACTGCAAGAGTTGGTCTATGTGGAGCAACCATCGGGCTTTGAGGATCCTAAGAAGCCAAACCATGTCTACCTTCTTCACAAAGCGCTCTATGGGCTTAAACAAGCTCCTAGAGCATGGTATGAATGTCTTAAAGATTTCTTGCTTAAAAATGGTTTTGAAATAGGAAAAGTAGACTCTACTTTATTCACTCGCAAAGTTGACAATCAATTATTTGTATGTCAAATATATGTCGATGACATTATATTTGGCAGTACTGATGATACTTTTTGTGAGGAATTTAGTAGGGTTATGACAAATAGGTTTGAGATGTCCATGATGGGCGAGATCAAGTACTTCCTAGGCTTTCAAGTTAAACAACTCAAGGAAGGAACCTTTCTGTGCCAAACCAAGTACACACAAGACATGCTCAAGAAGTTTGGCATGGAAAAGGCAAAGCACGCCAAGACACCAATGGCTTCAAGTGGTCATCTCGACTTAAATGAAGAAGGTAAAACTGTAGATCAAAAGCTTTATAGATCAATGATTGGATCTCTATTGTATTTATGTGCATCTAGGCCAGATATCATGCTTAGTGTGTGCATGTGTGCCCGTTTTCAAGCTAACCCGAAAGAGTGTCACCTAGTGGCTGTTAAGAGAATTTTGAGATATCTAGTTCACACCCAAAATCTAGGTCTCTGGTATCCCAAGGGCTCCTTTTTCGATTTATTTGGCTACTCTAACTCAGACTATGTCGGTTGCAAAGTAGATCAAAAAGCACCTCGGGGACTTGCCAATTCCTTGGGCGGTCCCTGGTGTCTTGGAGCTCTAAGAAGCAAAACTGTGTTGCACTTTCCACTGCCGAGGCCGAATACATAGCTGCTGGTGCTTGTTGTGCTCAGTTGCTATGGATGAAGCAAACTTTGAGGGATTTTGGCTGTGATTTTAAAAGAATTCCACTAATATGTGACAATGAGAGCGCCATTAAACTAGCCAATAATCCCGTGCAACACTCTAGAACCAAACACATAGACATAAGACACCATTTTCTGAGGGACCACGAAGCAAAAGGAAATATCGAATTATGTCATGTAAACACAGAAAATCAACTAGCTGATATCTTCACAAACCCCTCGATGAGACTAGATTTTGCTTTCTTAGGAGTGAATTAAATATCTTGGATTCTCGTAACTTAACTTGAAAACGGACACAAAGATTGCTTGATTCACTGTTCTTTGTTTAAAAGGTTTAAATTTTAGTGATGATCATTCAACTTTATGAAAATGTTAAAATTAAAATGAGGTTTAGTGTTAAAAAATTATTTTAAAACATCACTCGAAGCTCAACTGGTTTGGCCAGCTGAACTTTCTAGTTTAGCTGGAAGAGACCAGCTGAACTTCTAAGTTGAACTTCAGCTCGGCTGGTTTTAACCAGGAATCTCCCTGACCGAAACCGGTTGAACCGGTATGGGGGGGTGGTTGAACCGGTCTGGTTCAGTCTGACCGGTTTTCTGTCTGCGCTGACCGCTTTTGCAGACCGTGTCAGCCCTTTTTGCAGCGCCTTTTTTAGACTGTTCAGCATCTTTTCAGGCGTCAGATCACCCTTTTGCAGCACTTTTTAGCTTTTGCTTTTTATAGAATCTGCAGCTTTAATTTATGTCGCGTCAGTCACTTTTTCCTGTCGCGTCAGTCACTTTTTCGCGCCTTTTTAGACTACATCAGGTACTGTACACTTTTTAGACTTGTCTGGTGTCACTTTTTGCAGTTGCGTCAGATTTATTTTTGGCTTTATTCCCTTGACCGATTCTGGTCAACGGACCATACTGCTCGAAACCGGTTGAACCGGTCTGGGGGGAGGTTGAACCGGTCCCTGGTGACCAGTTCAGCTGCCTATTTATATGCTTCCCCCCTTTCTTCCCTCACTCACAAACGTTCAAGTCTTAGCATTTCAGCCTTTTTGAGCCTTCTCACTCACTCACCTCAACTGGTCAAACTTCCCGAAGCCTCTCTAAACATGGTGCGTCGCCGCAACCCATCCGTGATAGAGTTCAGCAGCGACTCTGATGAGATTCAGGAGGAATCACCGGTTCCCTCTCCTCCACCTCGTCGTTCCCTCTCTAAGAGAGGACGCAGCTCTGGTTGGATGGAAGGAGAGGGATCTTCGATGCCCTCGCAGCCTGATCGTGAGAGGCGCCAAAAGGTTGGCGCCAATCGTCCTCATCGCAGCACCTCCTCCTCTGGACACGCTCCTTGCCAGGAGGAGGATGGAGCATTCAACGACTTCGTCGATCTTTCACCGTCTGACGCACTCTACATCACCGGCCTGCACATGCATCTGGCGAATGTTTCTCGGGGACCTAATGAACCTTCGTTCGACTTCTCTCTGAAGGGAGTAGACACCCTTCAACGTCTAAGGTTCACTAACCCTACTCTGACTCCTCGTCATCCTGGTGTCCAGGACCCTCGGTTCTGGAATCTTTTCCAGGCTGATTTCTATAATTCAGTTATCTTGACCAAGAAATACCTAGTCGTTAGGCATCGATTTATTGACTGGGAAGGCTGTGAGAATATGGGAGATGCTGACATGATGTCAGCTCTCCGTAACCTGGAGAGAAAGAGGTTAAAAATATTATGACAATGGAATACCCCTGGAACGACGAGGTGATAGCTCAGTTCTATGCCACTCTCTGGGTCAAGAAAGTAGATGAAGAAGTTGAT
This sequence comes from Zea luxurians, assembly GCA_029449295.1. Lineage (NCBI taxonomy): Eukaryota > Viridiplantae > Streptophyta > Magnoliopsida > Poales > Poaceae > Zea > Zea luxurians. The sequence continues at coordinate 32,347,016 of JAOPSE010000016.1, read as the reverse complement.
GGGTATGATTACCCAGTCATGTATTTCTTTATCCAGGGGAACTGGCACAAAGTCAGCTACCGTCGTTTTGCCCATATTTTGGGCTTCTCTGATGCTGATATTCAGGGCAGCAACATGCGAGTTCATGACATTAGGCTGCCCATGCGGGAAGAGACTGAATTTATTCATGTCTCTATGGATCGAGAGTTCTAGACCACCACCAACATGTATAGGTACTACAGGTACCTTAACTCTTTGTCTAGGATGACCGTTCTCCCGAAGGGCGGGAATCAAATGAACGTCCTTGGGGAGAGTTGGGTCTTCCTTCTCCTCCTTGCTCCCAACAGTCTCACCTGCATCAATGTGTTTGACATGATCTGGGAAGAGATCCTTCGTGCTTCCTGGTCTCCTCTCAAGGGGTGTCTTCATGCACCCTTTATTATGAAGATGATCGAAGTGGTCACCCAGACTCACTTCGAAAAACCTTTCAAACACTCTCGCTACGTACCCTACTGGGTTGATTCCACCAACCCAGTTGCTCGTACAAAGCGGGCTCCCTCAGGGTCTGGAGGCCCTGCCTCTTCTGATGAGCCACCTCCTCAGCCTCCACATCACCCATCCTCCTCTCGCGCCGCCGCTGCCTCATGTCCGATGGACCACAGCGGGAGAGGAAGTGGTCCAGGCCAGGGACGGGGTAGAGGCTGGGGATTTTTCATTCGTCTGGCCAAGGGCCTTGGCGTCTTTGCCAGTGTGCTACACCCGGGCGGTCGAGGAGTCTGTGCGCCGTCACAGGACTGACAGGCTGCATGAGGATTTTCTTTGTTATGCAGCCAAGATAGGTCATCCTCTCCCTCTCGGGTCCCCTCCACCTCCAGCCCCTACCTTCCCCGCAGACCTTAATGAGTGGCACCAATAGAAGTTTGGTGTGCCGTTCATTACCCCGGAGGATGAGGTCGAGGATTTTGACGACCCCTACTATACCTCGGCTCCTCCTCATCCTCCTCCCTATTCGGGTCAGGGACCCACTCCCGGTGACCCTAGGCCATCTGGCTCTGGTCACTATCCTCCTCCTCCCTACCCGGGTCCGGGACCCATTCCTAGTGACCCGCGGCCTTCCGGCTCTGGTTACCATCACCACCCTCCTCCTCCACCTCCTCATCATCATCGTACGTCTTCTGCATCTGGTTTTTCTACGGGTGATGAGCCCCTAGGGACTCCTCACTCGAGGAAGACATGATGCGAACCTTCTTTCCCGACTACACATCCTATCCTCTGTCTTATCCTCCGTCCTATCCTCCTCCTGGAGGATATTGATTCCTATGTTTGCTTCTCCCTCTCTCCTCGTTTTTGGTACTTGCTGCCAAAAAGGGGGAGAAAATCCAAATTTTTAGTCATTTTGTTTGTGGTTCTTTTGGCTCTTTATTTCTCTTTTGTTTATTGTTTTTGTTTTGGCCACTGTTGTGGCTTGTACCCTCTTATTAATGTTGAAATAAAACTGCTGGCATATTATTCAACTAGGTTCGTGCCCGTGCGTTGCCACGGAAGTAAAAAATTAGTATGAAACATATATACGAAATAACTAATATCACTTGGGTGGTAAGGTGGAACCTCGACGTCAACCTCATTTGGACGTCACGGGGAGACTCGCCGCTGGTCGGTGACACCATCGCCAATGATGGTGCCTCGTGGTCGGTAATGACGATGGATGCTGCTACTGTTGCGGGTCCAAATCTGGACCTGAGGCTGATGCCGACGTTGCGGGGTGGCGGCGAAGCGGAACCTCAGCGTCAGCTTCATCTAGGCGTCATCGAGCTTGTGGACGAGCGTCTGGCGGGATGACACTCGAATACTCGACCGTGAGTTGTTGGCCGGTTAGGTTAGTGAGGAAAGCTCCCACCAATTATTGTAACCAATCGCCATTCGACAGTGGCAGCTACAGGAGAAGCCGACGCAACCTTATCTAGGCGGACGCCCTCCTTCTTGCAGGTGGAGAAGCAGGCGAGAGTCTGTTGTGGAGTGGGCGAGTGGGATGCGACGACTGACATGGCATGGAGGTTGCAGATGGCGTGAAGACTGGCGACTGGCGTGGAGGTCATGGTTTGCTAGCGGAGGAAGTTCGTTGTGAGAGCCAATCGACACGAATGCGAGAAGCGGGAGGCTGGCTGGGCATGTCGTGTGGAGGGTGCGGGAGGCGACACGGGTGTTGGCGAGCGTGCGTGGGCCTGGCGGTGGAGTCATGGTCTGCCTGTGTACGATAGAGGTGAGAGTTGGTGTGCATTTTAGTGGAGTGGAGAAGCGGGCTGGAGTATGTTGTGGAGTGGGCAGGTGGGACGTGACAACTGAAATGGCATGGAGGTTGCAGATGGCGTGAAGACTTGCGACTGGCATGGAGGTCATGGTATGCGGGCGGAGGCAGTTCGTTTTGAGAGCCAATCGGCGTGAACACGAGAAGCAAGAGGCTGGCTGGGGCGTGTCGTGCGGAGGGTGCGGGAGGCGACACGAGTGTTGGCGAGCGTGCGCGGGCCTGGGGAGAATGGAGTCATGGTCTGCTTGTGTACGGTAGGGGAGAGTTGGTGTGCGTTTTGGTGTGAGTGTGTGCATACATGAACAGATACTACAGGTGTACTTGTAAGCGAGAGGCAATAAAAAATCCATTGCACTGCTCGAGAGATTTGCCGCCAGCTACACAATACTGGGCTAGGTTGTTTCTGCACTTAAACTCAACTGCAGCTTCTACGTGTATGTCGTTGTTGCTAATTGTTGTCGGGCTGTCAAGCTACCACGTGTACCGAACTGAAGCTAGTTATGTTGGGCTTGGGCTTCTGATGAAAGGCCACCATGCTTGGGCCTCGAGACCGGAATGACCAATAGAGACTGCGACGGGCCGCATATCTGCTGGTGGGGTCTGGGGAGGGTGAAGTCATGGTAGTGTCGTGGTCTACACTATTAACTTAATAGATAGTAGAGATGTAATATGATGGTCTTCTGGCCATCATCCTTTGTCCCATCAGTTTGTAATGATTACTTTGCTATGAAGTACAAATGATGTGTGTTTAGAGATAGTCATATGCATCACAACTCCTTTTATGACACTCTTGCACCCCTCGGATGATTGTATTTAGTATGGACTTGGTCACTATCTCTAAATGTGTTGCTCATATGACATATTATGTCAACTCACTTGATTCACATTCATGCACACATTTAGGGGGAGCCATCTACATACAATCATTCAAAAGAACTTTACTATTTCAAATGCTTATCTTTTTGACCTTAATTGTTTTGGCATCAATCACCAAAAAGGGGAGATTGTAAGTGCAATCAACCCCTAGTGAGGGTTTTGGTGATTTAATGACAAAACAAATAAGGGTACTAACAGTTTTTGTTCCTAGTGTATGATTAGAAAGCATCAGGAACTTAAGGAAGCAACAAGGACTTCATGCAACGGACGTATAAAATTTTATGTAAATCTTGAGTTGCATGATGTAATTCTTCCTTAATATTTTTTCGCACATGTAATGGTGTTTGCTATAGCTCAAGTTCCCAAATTCAAAAGCTATTTTTGAAAACAAAAAATCACTTTAACATTCTATGGTTGACCGTGGTTAGGTTTGAGAAACCTAGAGTGTTCTTGCTAAAAAGCAGCTGAACTTCTTCAACTGCAACTGAGATTTCCAGCTGAACTTGACTTCAGCTGAGTTGAGCTTTCAACTCCAGCTGAACTTCAACTTTAGCTGTGGACCTCTTTGACCATACACCAGCTGAACTTGCCTCCGGGCAGTTGAGCTGGGGTTTTCTCTACTAAACTCTCTGGTCTAGACCAGCTGAACTGGTCCTGGGGGGGCAGTTCAACTGGTCTCTGACCCCTCTGACTTCTGACCTGCAGTCTGCCAGTCAGACTGGCAATCAGGCCACTAGAGTTGTTAGGGGGCGGTTCAACCAGTCCTGTCATGCCTGATCAACCTGTAGGTCAGTCTGTCAGTCAGTCTGGCAGTCAGACTGGCAAACAGTCTGCTGACCTGCCAGGGGGCGGTTCAACCGGCCTTCAGCCGGGTTCCAAGTCAAACGGCTAGTTTTTGAGCCATGGCTATAAATACAACCTTCCACCCCCTCTTCAATGCGGCTGCTGAAAGGGAAATGTGCCTTTGGGCCATTTCTATAATGTTTTGGTGATTTAGTGCCCAACACATAATCTTTGAGTTGTTATGTGCCAAACAAGCAAGAAGTGCAAATCATGTAACAAGGTACGTTTTTAGACTTAGTACATTGTTTTGAGTACTAACATATTTTGTCTAAGTGCTAGAAGCAAAACAAAAGAATTAGAAAAAGACTTGGCTTCGTGCAGCCAAATCTCAGCTCAGTCTGGCACACCAGACTGTCCGGTGGTGCACCGGACAGTGTCCGGTGCGCCAGGCTGGACTCCGTTGAAAAGGCCGCTCTCGGGAAAAGTTCAGCGGCGTACGGCTATAATTCACCGGACTGTCTGGTGAACCAACGGTCGCCAGCGCAATGGTCGGCCGCGCAATCCGCGGGCGACACGTGGCCCGCACCAACGGTCGGCAGGGGGCACCGGACTGTCCGGTGTGCACCGGACAGTGTCCGGTGTGCCAACTGGCCCGAAGCTGCAACGGTCGTCTGCACCAGAAAAGGAAGGAGATTGGCACCGGACCGTCTATAGTGACTGTCCTGTGGAGCACCGGACTGTCCGGTGCGCCACTCGACAGAAGGCAAGGATGGCCTTCCTTGTTGGCCTTCAATGGCTCCTAGCAGCCTTTGGGCTATAAAAGGGACCCCTAGGCGCATGGAGGAGCTACACAAGCATTCACTAAGCATCCTAAGGCATCCAGACTTTGTTCCCGCGCATTCGTTTCGTTGTGTTAGAGATTTGAGCTCTATTCGAGTCAAGGACTCCTTGTGTTGTCATTTGAGCTCAAGTCTTCTCTTGTGTGCGTGGGTGTGCTGCGATTTGTGTCTTGTGTGTGTTGCTCATCCCAACCTTACTCCGTGCTTTCATTGTGATCTTTGTTGTAAGGGCGAGAGACTCCAATCTTGTGGAGATTCCTCGCAAACGGGAATAATCATCTAAAGGAAAAACTGTGGTATTCAAGTTGATCATCGGATCACTTGAAAGGGGTTAAGTGCAACCCTCGTCCATTGGGATGCCACAATGTGTAAGTAGGCAAGTGTTACTTGGTCGAACCACGGGATAAAAATCGTGTGTCTTGTGTTGATCTTTCTGTGATTGTCTTGTCCACAAGAATTCGCTTCTCAACTACTTAGTCGCACTAATTTCTATAACCAAGTTTTGTGGCTATTTAGTGTTGAATTTTACAGGATCACCTATTCACCCCCCTCTCTAGGTGCTCTCAATTAGTATCAGAGCAGTTCTCTTCACTTAAGGGACTAACCGCCCAAAGAGATGGATCCTAAGGAAAATGGTATGGTGGTCAACGACAAGGAGAAGGAGTCCCTCTTCAACGAGCCAAGAGAAGACAAGCCCACTGACTCTGGCTCGAGTCACAAGAAGAAGGACAGGAAGAAGAAGAGGCGCATCAAGAAGATCATCTACTACGACAGTGATGCCTCGTCTTCTTCACCACACGACGACGACGATGAATCCTCGTCAAAGAAGAAACCGGTGAATCAAAACTATTCATTTGATTATTCTCGTATTCCATTTAATTCTAATGCTCATTTGCTATCAATTCCACTTGGGAAACCTCCACACTTTGATGGAGAAGACTACTCTTTTTCGAGTCACAAAATGCATAGTCACTTATTTTCTCTCCATCCTAGTATTTGGGAGATTGTTGAAAACGGAATGCATTTTGATAGTACTGATAATCCCGTTTTCATAAATGAGCAAATTCATAAGAATGCACAAGCTACTACTGTTTTGCTAGCATCCTTGTGCAAGGATGAATACAACAAGGTGAGCGGCTTGGACAACGCCAAGCAAATATGGGACACCCTCAAGATATCGCATGAGGGAAACGACACCACCATGATCACCAAAATGGAGTTGGTGGAAGGTGAACTAGGGAGATTTGCGATGATTAGGGGAGAGGAGCCAACTCAAACCTACAACAGGCTCAAGACCCTCATCAACAAGATTAGAAGCTATGGAAGCACAAGATGGATGGACCACGACGTCGTCCGACTTATGCTAAGGTCATTCACGGTAATTGACCCCGATCTTGTCAATCTCATTCGTGAAAACCCCAGGTACACCAAGATGACGCCCGAGGAGATACTCAGAAAATTCGTGAGTGAGCGCATGATGGTAAAGGAGGCACGTTATGTGGATGACGCGTTGAACGGTCCACTACCCATCTACGAGCCGCAGCTGGTTGCTCTCAAAGCAACAAGCGGCAAGGAGGCGTTACCAAGCAAGGTAGCTCAAGTGGAGGCTGCCGGACTCAATGAAGATGAGATGGCGCTTATCATCAAGCGCTTCAAGACCGCGCTCAAAGGATGCAAAGAATATCCCTCTAAGAATAAGGCAAAGGGAAAGTGCTCCTGCTTCAAATGCGGTAAGACTTGTCATTTTATAGCTCAATGCCCCGATAATGATTATAACACCCCTGGTGTTACTGTCACTAAAACTTGAGCATAACATCATAAGCATCAGCATTTCATGTGATTGACACACCTAGAATGCATTCACTAGGTAAAAGTTTCAAACAAGTTGTATTGCTATGGCATTTTGCAAATAAAACCCTGGAGTAGAGTACTTAACCCTAAATGAGATTTAGAAGGGTAAAACAAAACCCAAATAGAGAAAAACCTAAAGCTTGAGTAAAATAGTTATAAAATGTTACTAGGAATAGACTTGAATTATATTCACACCCCTGAAATACCAAAAACCCTAATAAGGACCCTGGAAAACCCTAAACCTAAACCCTAGGGGGTTAAGTGCAAAATTAGTCCACTTTTGGACTAAAGTGCAAAAAGTAGTAAAGTAAGATGTTTTAAGTCATATGGTTCACAATCATGAAGATTTGCAAGCTAAATCCTGAATTTGGGACCTATTTGCAAAAAGACCCTATTTGAGTTCTAACCCTAAGTCTGAAATTCAGTGATATTGGCTCAACTTTGGAGCTCTATATCTTCCAAACTATTGAGAATTTACCCTAGGTCACCACATCAATATTATAGACCTATCAAAGGTGAACAACTTTGCTTAAGGGGTTCAACATGGTTGTCATGAAAAATATGAAGAAAAATGCACCCAAAGTCGGGCTGTCAGGCTGCCTTCAGTCTGAAACCAGTCTGACAGTGTAACCGAGCCATCTTTGGACTAAGATTCAACTTTGATCTAATGGAAATTTGGCTATAGCTACTGTGGCAAAATTGTAGCTGAATCCTTGGTCTACAACTTTGCTGCAGAACCTTAAGTGAGTAGCTATGGAAAATTTGGAGAAATCTGGACCTGAAAATGGACTGTCAGGCACTCTAATGATGGCTCCCATGGTACAGTATCTGAATAAGATCAGATCAAACGCTCAGCTCACCGCCGACGATCTCCGCCGTGATTCGTGCTGCCGTTGTCTCGATTCGTGCTCGGGATGATCAGATAACGCTCGGAGTTACGCCACCGTGGATACGTTCCGGCCAGTAAAGTATTCCGGCCACCATACAAAGCTCGCCGTGGTGGAACCTGATAAGCACGCTGGTGACCGCCGCCTTCCGGCCTTGTGCCACGTGTCTAGGCATTTCCACCGCATCACCATGTCCTGCTTTAGCTCTCCGTTGATCACCGGAGTAGATGCCATGAGGTTTGCCACCAATCACGTGCGCTAGTAAATTCCCCCTTCTCCGACCGCCGCGCGTCATCTCTGCAATTCCCGGCCACCGCTCTCGCTCAGTATAAATTGAAGCCACCGTGAGCTCCGTAAGGTAGTCAAGCATCCAGCCACCAAGAATCAGCCTCAATTGTTCACCAGGGAGCGTGAATTTTGAACTTCTCTAAATCTGCTCAAGAACACCGTAGGAGAGACCTCACCGCGGCCAACCTATTCTAGGTCAGTCCCAGCGCCTTGATCATTTGTTCTAGCGTTCTAAGGTCCCCCCTCAAGCTCCTCGACTCCTCTGATTGAGTTAGACCGCCATGGATCATCGGGAACACGTTGTTCCTTTGATCATCCGCGCTGTCACCGTGGCCAGAGCAAATTAGGTCGCCATTCTTGAAATTAAGTTGGGGGAAACGCGCGGGTAGGGTCTGATTCGGTGTCTGCCATTCGGGAGCACCGGTCTTGGCTCCCTCTGGCCAGTCTAGCTCACCGGAGCTCGGCTCCCTGTGCGGTGCATCGTCGGGGACCTCAACGTGTAAAGGAATAGAACGTGGAGGTTCTTTTTGCAAACTGGCAGTGACTCAAAATAACAGTGAAAGCACCCACTTCGGGTTATCTAGAACGCCGAGGGCTTTTTCGCAAAGCTACTAGCGCGGGCGCGGGCGCGCGCGCTTTCCGCCTGGGCTTGGGCCGCTGCGGCCGAATTGAGCCCAGCACTATTCATGCTTTTCTCTTTTCTTTTTCTGTAAAACTTTGGAAATCTGTAGAAAATTGTAGAAAAATGGTAAAAATGTCAAACCAATTTTCCTAGGTTCCTTATTTTCCATAGTATTTAATAAAAATAGTTTTATGATTTTTAGGTCAAATAGGGAATTTTGGAGCATTTAAAATAGCCTAAAACATTGTTTCTAGATTTTTTAGAAAATATAGAATGATTCCAAAATTCCCCAAACTTTTTAGATGACCTTTATACATCATTTAGAAGCCTTGGGTAGAGTTTGGTATGATTTGGACCTTGTTTGATACTTAGAGCCCAAAATCCTACCCCCTACCCTTTGAATTCCTTTAGTGACTCCGGAAACCCTAGGTTCTCAGAGAACCGTGAAGGAAAATTGTATTCAAAACTTTAAATAATAAACTCTTATTATCTTTGCACTCTCATGAGCATTACATGGGCATTCATTATTATGTATGGTTATCTTTAGAAAACGAAGAAGTTGAAGTAGAAGGAGAGAAGACTTCACCACCACCACCTCAGGAACATCAGGCAGACAGCTGTTTTTATTTTGACATCTTTGGAACTAAGCCTGAATCACCTATAAACCAAGGCAAGCCCCAGTGCATTTGCCACCCCTTGACTCTTTTAAAATCTTTCTCACTTGGTTGATGCATTAGGTGATAGGAGTTGATTGCTAAAACAATTCCTGCATTACCTTCCTTGAATTTGATTACTTTCCTTTGAATCCCTGCTTTATAAAAGGTTTTTACTATGCTTAGTCTTGCTTTAGCAAAGAAAAAGGTTTTGTTTTTTACAAAAGATGATGTGGCAAAGTGGGAGGGATGTTTTTGAAAATAAAACTTGATGGTGGATCCATCATGGCCATGATGGGTTCAACATCGGAAAAGATGTACCTCTGTCAGGTACCAAACTTTGGGGTTTGAAATGATTAAGCTGCGACCGGGCGGGTGACTTGCACGAGAAGAAAGTCTCGGTGTAGTGTCTCCGTCTGAGTCGATTAAGGACCATCTCGATGTAGGCTTGATGACCGAGGACCCTTTAACTGGTCACATGCCTCGTCATGGGTAAGCTTTGCCTCGGGCAGACTAAGGCCAGAATAAGATACCACGCAATGGGAGTGGAGAGATGGCGAGAGTAGCGTGTACCCTCTGTGGCAAGAGGCTGGATGGTGGTGTATCTGTGCTCTCGGTTGGCGTGAACCTGATCTGGTCTTTAGAACCCCGGTGGCGAGTTGACATATGCAAGGGTTAAGTGCTACATATGTCATGTGATTGGAGATCCTCAACTGAGTATAATCGATTCGGATCACCGTACCTTCGCGGTTATGAAGATTTGGTCACTGACCAATACGTAGAAATCCAGTGAAAATGAAGGGTTGATAAGAAATTGGCTAGTGCAGGTCAAGTGATTGAACTAGGGTAGAAAGAACTTTAGTGGCAGGTAATCTTACTTAACTTGACAAATAAAACTGGATTTTTAAGGATCCACTTTTAGTAAGCATTTCTGCAAATAGAGTCATTGATCATTAATAAGCCTTACCTTGATACCTTTAAAGCCAGCATCCCCTTGAGAGTCTTTTCTTTAGTCGGGTAAGTCTTGCTGAGTAATTCCATACTCATGGTTTTATTCCCTATTGTTTTTAGGTGAAGAAGTGACAAACTTTTGTTGTTTCTGTTCCAAGGTGGTCTCAAAAGAAGAAAACCAAGAGTAAAGCTGCGGGAGGAAGGGTTCCTCCATTAGATCTTTGTTTAAAACTTATCGGGAGGGGTTTTTGCCTCCCTTGGCTTGTAATAATACTACTACTCTGCACTCGTATATTATATCCTAGTCTGTAATAACATAACTCTGTCCTACTTTTAAATAAAGGTAAGTTTATGTAACCGCTTCTGCATTTTCGTACCTCCGATGATTTGTAATGTCTGCGTGACGGGTAAAACGCTCTTGGGAAAGGTAAGAAAAGCAGATACCGAACTTGTCAAGTGATTCAGGAACACCTGCAGGGTTGTCTGAAGTTTGTTGGACAAGGACAACTATAGGTGGGCCTCATGACTTGGGAGGTTCTGTCACAGCTGGTATCGGAGCCAAGCCCATTTCTGCAGATATTATGAGGCATCTTCAAAAGAATTTTTTCTAAGACTTATCTAGAAAATTTCTTCCCTTCTTACCTAAGTATCTCTGAAGAGTTTATATGAAAGACCAGATAGGAAGAGTGCAATGTATAGAAGGTGTGAATCAACTAAGGTTGATTCTGTAATTACACATGCATCATGCTAAAAATTATGCTAATAAGATTTCCCCCTTAGAAAAATGCCGCCACATACAAGAAAGACTGCACGCAAGTCAACCGGGACGATCGGTGTACCTCATCACCAACTTGCCCCGAGACATGACGACAGCAGTAGCGGTAGTAATGATCCAATCGGGGACTTAGAAGCTCAAGTTAATCAGCTTCAAACAGAACTCCATCGCAGGAATAACATATGGGTCGCGGATGGCGAGAGGATCAATGAATTGAGAAGCGACATCCGCCGCCTGCAAGATCAGCTCGCGGATCAAGATCTAGCGCTCAACTGGGCGGTTCACTCTCGTTCGCTTGCCTGGGCTAAGGAGGCGAAAGCTCGAGCCCGAGTAGAAGAGCTTAGCACAGCTATTGATAACTTGCAGGCTTATTGTAATACTCTACATGAAGAAGTTCATGTATTGTACTCACAACTACACCCCAGTATACCTGCGGATCCTGTCGGGACAGAAGCCGGACCTTCTTAAGTAGCGGGAGAAGCTTTTGGTGGTGAATTGGACCTTTTCAGGCCCCCTCCCTCTATGAAGTTGGTCGATGAGTAGTCTCCTACGCCCGACAGCGAGGCTACCAAGAGTGACAGGAAGCAGGAATAGTATAGTATAGAAGTAGTACTATTGTGTAATAGGGGGTGTAATCCTATTGTAAAGTACGAGTCTATAACATTACCTTTTTAAGTAATGTGAAATGGATGGTTTGTATGGCATATCATATTGCTCCAAATGTTCTTTGCCTTAGATGCCTTCCAGGACTCGCGCTCAGGATGGGGCTGGTACCTCTCGTGGGAGGGAAGCGACCCCGAATCCACCTCTAGTACCCCCGACACTTTCCGAGGCCATCGCTGCCTTGGTAAATGCTACAGCAGACAATACCCGCTTCCTGCGGGAGATGGCAGGTCAACAACTCCAACAACAAGGCAGACGGGCATATCCGCATGGCCCCCATGAGACATCTTATCTAGACTTCTCCGAGACGCGCCCTCCATTGTTCGTCAAAGCAGAAGATCCTTTAGAGGTGGATGAATGGATCCGCGTCATTGAACAAAAATTCGGGCTTCTTCGATGTTCAGAAACTCAAAAGCCCCTATTTGCAGCCCAACAACTATGAGGCCCTGCCAGTACGTGGTGGGGAAATTTTGTGGCCATTCAGCCGGCCGGTCATCAGATCACATGGGATGAATTCAAGTTGGCCTTCAGAGAGCATTATATACCTAAGGGAGTTATTCACATGAAGCAAGAGGAGTTCATGAAATTGATGCAAGGCGGAGATACTGTCACACAGTATCTCAATAAATTTAATCACTTATCTCAGTATGCAATCGACCAAGTCAACACAGATGTGAAGAAAAGGAATTGTTTCATGAGAGGCTTGAACGATCGGATGCAAAGAAAGATGGCCACTTGCATCGACCTTACTTATGGAAGGGATGTTAGCACAGCACTGGTAGTCGAGGCTAGATATGCAAGTTCCGGAAAATCCAAGGGGAATGGAGGCAACAGGCCCAATCAGGGTCCCGAGAAAAGGCAACGGTTGGTTATCCGGCCTTTCAACCAAAATCGCTCCTCCTCACGTCCACCCTCCTTCCCATTCAAGCAACCAGTGTTTATCCGTCCAACTACTGCCCCCACTACTACAAATCAGCCGGGTGCCCTTGGCACTCGTTTCCCTGCTCTTCCAAGCTCATCAACTGGCTGCTTCAACTGTGGAAAGTCCGGGCATTTCATTAAGGACTGTCCATATCCGAGGCAAAATCAATCAAATAATCAGCAAAGCTTCGGAGGTGCTAAGGGAAATGTGGCAACCAATACCGTGGGCAAGAATACAAGGAAAACTGGACGGGTTTATTACACTCAAGTGGCTACAACACCGGAAGGTGAACCGGTGATGATGGGTACGTTCCTCGTAGCCAACCACCCTGCACTTATTCTCTTTGATTCTGGTGCTTCACATACTTTCATAAGCAAAAAGTTTGTGAAACACTGCATTCCATATACTGAATCGAGGGAAGGGTTTAAAATACATTCGCCTGGGCGACAAATATTTACCAAAGAAGTGGCTTACCAAGTGCCTGTAACATTGGCTGGACGGGACTTTCCTACTAAGATGATTGTTCTGAAAGGCCAAGACATAGATGTAATCTTGGGCATGAATTGGTTGGCCCAACATAAGGCAGTCCTCAACACTGATCTGAGAACAATCAGGTTGAGTCATGGCCAAGAAGAAATTCTTTTGTCTATCCCCATAGCTATTACAGCTAAACCAATTGGCAAAATTAATGAAGCCATTATACCGGAGATCAAAGATATTCCAGTAGTATGTGAGTTCCCAGATGTCTTTCCAGAAGATTTGCCTGGATTGCCACCTGAAAGAGATGTAGAGTTTGTAATTGAGTTGAAGCCCGGTACGGCTCCCATTTCTAGAAGATCGTACCGAATGCCTCCAAATGAACTGGCAGAGCTCAAGATTCAATTGCAAGATCTACTTGAGAAGGGATTCATCCGGCCGAGCTCGTCACCATGGGGGTGTCCAGCCATCTTCGTCAAGAAGAAGGACCAAACATTGCGGATGTGCGTGGATTATCGACCCCTTAATGAGGTCGTCACTATCAAAAATAAGTATCCTCTTCCTCGGATTGATATTTTGTTTGATCAACTGACTGGAGCGAGGGTATTTTCCAAAATTGATCTCAGGTCGGGCTATCATCAGATCCGTCTCAGGCCCGAGGATATACCAAAGACCGCATTCACTACATGGTATGGTTTATTTGAATACTTGGTAATGTCTTTCGGACTGACGAATTCTCCTGCCCACTTCACTTATCTGATGAACTCGGTATTCTTGCCCGAGTTGGACAAATTTGTGGTGGTCTTCATAGATGATATCTTGATATACTCCAAGAATGAAGAGGAGCATGCTCAACACCTACGAATCATATTGACGCGCTTAAGGGAACATCAATTATATGCTAAGTTCAGTAAATGCGTGTTCTGGCTGGAAGAAATCCAATTTCTAGGACATGTGTTATCTGCCAAGGGAATTGCTGTAGATCCCAGTGAAGTCAAGGATATTTTGGAGTGGAAACCCCCAACCACTGTACATCAAGTCTGAAGTTTCCTGGGACTGGCTGGCTATTACCGCCGATTTATACCAGATTTTTCGAAACTTGTGAAACCAATCACGAGTTTATTGAAGAACGATATTAAATTCAATTGGTCTTTGGACTGTAATGAAACCTTTGAAAAATTGAAGGTATTATTAACCACTGCTCCGGTATTGGCTCAACCATATATTGAAAAGCCTTTTGATGTGTATTGTGACGCATCAGGCAGTGGTATCGGCTATGTGTTAATGCAAGAAGGCCGAGTAATAGCTTATGCTTCAAGGCAGTTGCGCCGGCATAAGGAGCATTATCCAACTCATGATCTAGAGCTAGCTGCAGTGGTTCATGCCCTGAAGATATGGCGTCATTATCTACTGGGGAATGTATGTCATATTTATACAGACCACAAAAGTTTGAAGTATATCTTTACCCAGTCCGAGCTCAATATGAGACAAAGGAGATGGCTCGAGCTTATTAAGGATTATGAACTAGAAATCCATTATCACCCAGGCAAAGCTAATGTAGTGGCAGATGCACTCAGTCGCAAGGCCTCCTGCCATTGTTTAACAATGAGGATTTCTGACATTACATTATGCCAGGAGATGGAGAATTTGAACCTAGGAATGATTCAGCATGGAACATCAAGTCAATTGAAGCTTGAGTCAGTCATCTTACAAAGGATAATTGACGCACAAAAGGATGATGAAGGTATGAAACATATTCAAGAGAAGATAAAGGCTGGAAAAGCCAACTGCTTCAGAGAAGACGATCAAGGTGTCGTATGGTTCAACAACCGCATAGTTGTGCCAAAGAATGAAGAAGTCCGCTAGCAAATTCTAGATGAAGCACATCTTAGTCGCTATTCTATTCATCCCAAAAGCACTAAGATGTATCAAGACCTGAAATAGCATTATTGGTGGATGAAGATGAAAATTGAAATTGCACGCTATGTGGCTAGATGTGACACTTGTAAACGTGTCAAGGCCGTACACCTGAAAGCTGCTGGTCCATTACAATCTTTACCAATACCAACATGGAAATGGGAAGATATTAGTATGGACTTTATTGTGGGATTGCCCAGAACCGCGAAAGGGTATGATTCTATCTGGGTTATTATTGATCGGCTTACGAAAATTGCTCATTTTCTGCCAATCAAGACATATTACCCGGTTCTCACCTATGCGGAATTATACATTGCTCGCATTCTTAGTTTGCACGGTGTTTCGAAGACTATAATGTCAGACCGTGGACCTCAATTCGTATCCAAATTCTGGGAAGAACTTCATAAATCCCTGGGTACCAAATTACTCCACAGTTCGGCCTATCATCCTCAGACCAGTGGGCAGAAGGAGAGGGTTAATCAGATACTTGAAGATATGTTACGAGCATGTGTTCTGGAGTTCCCACAGAAATGGGATGAATGTGTACCATTAGCGGAGTTCTCATATAATAATAGTTATCAAGAAAGCATTAAGATGGCACCCTTCGAAGCTTTATATGGACGACGATGTCGTACTCCGCTAAATTGGTCTGAACCAGGTGAAAGGTACTTCTTTAGGCCTGATATAGTGAAAGAGATCGAAGAAAAGGTTCAGAGAATAATTCATAATTTGAAGAAAGCTCAAGCTCATCAGAAGAGTTATGCAGACAAGCGACGACAACCCTTGTACTTTCTCGTGGGAGATTATGTCTACCTGAAAGTTTCACCGATGAAGGGTGTATCACGTTTCGGGGTTAAAGGGAAGCTTGCACCACGATATATTGGTCCTTTTCTCATTCTTGAAAGATATGGGCCAGTGGCATATCGACATCAACTACCTGAAACCTTGTCTGCTGTACATAATGTGTTCCACGTGTCTCAGTTGAAGAAGTGTCTTCGGGTTCCAGATCGAACCATTGAAGTAACAGATGTCCTAGAGCCAGACTTGACATATTCAGAACACCCTATTCGAGTCTTGGATCAAAAGGACAGAGTTACCTGGAGAAAGACTCTCAAGTTTTATAAGATACAGTGGAACCAACATACTGAAGATGAGGCTACATGGGAGACTCAAGACTTTTTAGAGAAGAATTTCCTAGGTTTTCTAGCCTCATGTAAATTGTAATATGTATATAATTGTTGTAATAAAGGAGTGAGCCCCAAACCACCCCTGCCTTGTACCAAAAATCAGGAAATAAAAATGTAAAGCATTTCCTTTTCCATTACTTGCCCTAGGACTTTTAATCTCGGGACGAGATTCTTTTGTGGGGGGAAGGATGTAACACCCCTGGTGTTACTGTCACTGAAACTTGAGCATAACATCATAAGCATTAGCATTTCATGTGATTGACACACCTAGAATGCATTCACTAGGTAAAAGTTTCAAACAAGTTGTATTGCTATGGCATTTTGCAAATAAAACCCTGGAGTAGAGTACTTAACCCTAAATGAGATTTAGAAGGGTAAAACAAAACCCAAATAGAGAAAACCCTAAAGCTTGAGAAAAATAGTTATAAAATGTTACTAAGAATAGACTTGAATTACATTCACACCCCTGAAATACCAAAAACCCTAATAAGGACCCTGGAAAACCCTAAACCTAAACCCAAGGGGGTTAAGTGCAAAATTAGTCCACTTTTGGACTAAAGTGCAAAAACTAGTAAAGTAAGGTGTTTTAAGTCATATGGTTCACAATCATGAAGATTTGCAAGCTAAACCCTGAATTTTGGACCTATTTGCAAAAAGACCCTATTTGAGTTCTAACCCTAAGTCTGAAATTCAGTGATATTGGCTCAACTTTGGAGCTCTATATCTTCCAAACTATTGAGAATTTACCCTAGGTCACCACATCAATATTATAGACCTATCAAAGGTGAACAACTTTGCTTAAGGGGTTCAACATGGTTGTCATGAAAAATATGAAGAAAAATGCACCCAAAGTCGGGCTATCAGGCTGCCTTCAGTCTGAAACCAGTCTGACAGTGTAACCGAGCAATCTTTGGACTAAGATTCAACTTTGATCTAATGGAAATTTGGCTATAGCTACTGTGGCAAAATTGTAGCTGAATCCTTGGTCTACAACTTTGCTGCAGAACCTTAAGTGAGTTGCTATGGAAAATTTGGAGAAATCTGGACCTGAAAATGGACTGTCCGACACTCTGATGATGGCTCCCATGGTACAGTATTTGAATAAGATCATATCAAACGCTCAGCTCACCGCCGATGATCTCCGCCGCGATTCATGCCGCCGCTGACTCGATTCGTGCTCGGGATGATCAGATAACGCTCGGAGTTACGCCACCATGGATAAGTTCCGGCTAGTAAAGTATTCCGGCCACCGTACAAAGCTCGCCGCGGTGGAACCTGATAAGCACGTCGGTGACCGCCGCCTTCCGGCCTTGTGCCGCGTGTCTAGGCATTTCCACTGCATCACTGTGTCCTGCTTTAGCTCTCCGTTGATCACCGGAGTAGATGCCACGAGGTTTGCCACCAATCACGCGCGCCAGTAAATTCCCCCTTCTCCGACTGCTGCGCGTCATCTCTGCAATTCCCGGCCACCGCTCTCGCTCAGTATAAATTGAAGCCTGTTGGGACGAAGGCAAAGGCGCCACCCTTCGCTCGAAGCCTTCGCTGCAGCAGCTGAACTAACAGAAACAAAACAGGTAGGGACACCCTTCGCTTCTTCCGCACCAGACGAAGACTGGCGGCGAAGGGCATCCCACGGTGCGGCCTCGTCCAGCTCGGAGGGCCACGTGCAATCCGGCCCATTGTAACGGGCCCCGCTTGGCTGCCGTGCGTTACGGGCCTAATTTGTAAAATCATTCCTGTAATTACGGTCTGTAACCCCGCTTTACGGGAATATTCTAGGGATAACCTAGGTAGCTGAGGGCACATGCGTCCTTAGCTCGAGGTGCTGCGCACTCAGGTACCTATAAATACCCCTGCATAGTGCCCATGAGAGGCCAGATTAACAGAGCTTTTGCCATCTAGCGCGAGTGCCCTGTTGACATCATTGTTCACCCTTGTTGGATCCCCTTGCAACTAAGAGCAAGTTCCAACATTTGGCGCCCACCGTTCGTGCTACGAGAAAACCACCCACGATGGCACCCAAGAGAGCTAACCCGAAGGCTGACGAGGCTGCGAAGGCAGCACTGCTCGCCGCAAGAAAGGGCAAGGCCCTCGCCCTCACCCAATCCACCCACCAAGAGGCCACTGAAGACGATGTCCCTCGCGCATGCGAAGACGACACCCTCCGCACCTGCGACCCTGAGGGACAACCGCAGCCACCCTTAGGCTTCGCACCACCGGAGGGCGCGGACCTCGCCGAGGACGGTGAAATCCTCGGCGTCTCAGCAGAAGAACAGCTATAGCTGCGTGCCCTGCGCCTCAAGAACCGCAACCTCCAGAGGCAGAAGGAGATACTGGAGGCCAAGCGCCAGCGTGTGTCCGCACTAGCCAAAGTGCGGCAAATGATACGCGACGAAGAGCACAAGGCCCAGGAACTCGAGCGGGAGATTGCGCTGATGCAGCGCGAAGGCCACCTCAGCCTGCAGCACGAGTCACCCCTCCAGCAGCGCGCACAACTCGAAGACACGCGCGAAGGCCACCCCGGCCTGCACCATGGGCCACCCCTGCAACACCGCGAGCAACCGGAGGACCCGCGTTTCCCCCAACGCGACCACACATTCCCGCACGCCGCACCATTCCAAGGGGTCAACTATCTCGATGAGCGAAGTCCCCTGGCGCCACACCTGCAAGTGACGCCGTGGCCGGCTAACTTCCGGGCAGGGACCTATCCCAAGTACAACGGCAGCACCGACCCGGCTCAATACATAATGAGTTATCAGGTCGCCGTTGCATCGTCTGGGGGGGACGACGCCACAATGGCGAAGTCTTTCATCATCGCCCTCGAGGGCCCCGCACTCACCTGGTTCACCAGGTTGCCTCCGCTGTCCATTGATTCCTGGAGAAGTCTCCGGGACAAGTTCCTGCTCAACTTCCAAGGGTACCGCCCAGATACCGACGCCCTGGCCGAACTTTCGCTCTGCAAGCAGCTAGAAAAGGAGACCCTGAGGGAGTATTACCGCAAATTTCTAACACTCAAGTCACAGCTGCCCTCAGTCGATGACCAGATTGCCATCCACTATGCTATCAGTGGCCTTCGCGCCGGCGTCCTTTATAGCCACTGCATCAGAGATCCGCCAAAGAACCTCCAAGAGTTATATCAGCTGTTTGAAAAGTACGCCAGATCCGAAGAGCTCCACCAGCGCAAGATTGAGTCCCAAAGGAAGCCAAAAGATGCTCCACAGTCCAGCCGCACGTGGACAAGGACTTCGCAGCCAGACTCCGGTCGAGACGGCCGCAATCAGCAGCAAGTGCACAACATCGCCAACCAGCATCCCGCTGCTGACCCCCCTCGTCGCCAGGAATATCCCCCCCAGGGCCGCGGAAACGGCACTCGTGGCAGGGGCCGAGGGCGTGCGCAGCCGCCGCGCCGATTCTACTACCTCTTCCATGGCGAAGACTGCGCCCACCAAACCAAAGACTGCCCTGAAACGAAGGCTACCAGAGACAGAATGGCACGGGCGCAGCCAGCCGACAACCCCAGAATTGTCGCGCACAATTACCAGCAACCCCCTCCACCATATATCCACGCTCCCGCCCCGCATCCACCGCACCACGCTTACCAACACCATCAGGAAGTACAAATCGTACCTCCTCCACCCCCACCACCACACCAGCAACATCAAAACATCCCCCATGCCCCAAAGCAGGAAGACTTCGCCGATCAACCATATCGCGGAGTCATCCACATGATAACTGGGGGGTCCAGCACCGACTTCGACACCAAGCGGCAGAAGCGGGACCACTACCGCAGCATCAACCATGTCGCCGTCACGGGCCCAGTCGTGCAGACAAAGTGGTCCCACATACCGCTAACCTTCGACGAACAGGACGTCGACTTGCGCAGCGCCCCCCACTGCGACACCATGGTTATCAATTGCAGCGTGGCAGGCTGGGACCTGCACAAGGTCCTCGTTGACAACGGCAGCCAGGCGGACATCATCTTCCTCCACGCCTTCGATCGCATGGGCATAAGCCACAGCCTGCTTAAGCCTTCGGACAACCCGTTGTATGGCTTCGGCGGCAAAGGCACCTTCCCCGTCGGCAAAATAGAGCTGCCTCTCTCCTTCGGTGTAGCACCCAATGCCCGAAGCGAGCAAATAACCTTTGACATTGTGGACATGGTATATCCTTACAATGCCATCATGGGCCGGGGCTCCATCAATAAGTTCGAAGCAGCCATTCACGGACTGTACCTATGTATGAAGATACCAGGTCCGTTAGGCGTCATCACAGTCTTCGGCAATCAACAGACTGCGCGTAACATAGAGCGGGACTTCGTGCCCGGTCAAAGAAACGTGCACTGCCTCACGGCCCAACGCAAGGTCCCCGTGCCTGCCAGCCCAACCAGTAAGCAACACGACAAGGCGCAGCTGCAGAGCCACGACGGGACCAAGACTGTCCCCCTCGACCAGGCCACGCCCAGGCAGACAGTCATTATCAGCGAAGACCTTACTTCGCATGAAGAAGAAAAGCTCCTCTGCTGCCTGTCCAAGAACAAAGATGTCTTCGCCTGGTCGGCCCTCGATCTGGTCGGGGTCAGCCGTTCAATAATTCAGCACAGTCTGGGAATCGACCCTTCGGTTCGGCCGAAAAAGCAGCGGCTTCGCAAGATGTCCGACGAAAAGACGGAGGCCGCCAAGGCAGAGGTGCACCGCCTCCTGGAGGCCAAATTCATCGAACCGGTGGCTTACCCCACATGGCTCTCCAATGTCGTGATGGTGCAGAAAAAGAGCGGGAAGTGGCGAATGTGCATCGACGTCACCAGTCTCAATAAAGCCTGCCCAAAGGACAATTTCCCGTTGCCGCGGATCGACAAAATAGTCGATAGCGCGGCCGGATGCGAGGTCATGTCCCTCCTCGATTGCTTCTCCGGTTACCACCAGATATACATGAAGGAAGAAGACAAGGCTAGCACCAGCTTTATAACACCCTTCGGCACATATTGCTTCATCAGAATGCCGGAGGGACTCAAGAACGCCGGGTCCACCTTCTCCAGGCTTACCAAGACAGTGCTCGAAGGGCAGGTTGGCAGAAACATATTCACATATGTAGACGACATTGTCGTCGCCAGCAAGAGCAAGGAGGACCACCTCGCCGACCTCGCCGAAACATTCGCGAACATGCGAGACGCACAACTCCGCCTAAACCCGGAAAAGTGCGTCTTCGGCGTTCGCCAAGGCAAAATATTGGGCTACCTGGTATCACACCGCGGCATCGAGGCCAACCCAACCAAGATTCAGGCCATCTTGGACATGATGCCTCCGCAGTCCGTCAGGGACGTCCAGCGCCTGACAGGCAGATTGACCGCTCTCAATAGATTCATCTCCAGGTCCGCCGAGCGAAGTCTCCCCTTCCTCAAGACAATCCGTGGTGCAAAAGACTTCGCCTGGGGACCAGAGCAGGCGGCGGCCTTCGCCTCATTAAAACAGTACCTAACAGAGTTGGCCGTCCTTACCAGCCCCGACCCCTCGCTCCCCCTGCTGCTCTACGTCGCGGCCTCGCCACATGCGGTCAGCGCGGCACTAGTGCAGGAACAGACTGTCGAGGGCGTGGTCCGGCAGTGCCCCGTGTATTATGTCTCCGAAGTGCTGACACCGTCCAAGTGCAACATGACAGAGCTGGAGAAGATTGCCTACGCAGTCGTCATGTCGTCGCGCAAACTGCGCCATTACTTCGAAGCATTCAAGGTCCGAGTCACCTCAAATAGGGGGCTCGGCGAATTATTCAGAAACCCGGAGGCGTCGGTGAGGATTGCCAAGTGGGCGGCCGAACTCTCTGGCTACCACATCTGCTTCGAGCCTAGGACAGCTATCAAGTCTCAAGTCCTGGCAGACTTCGTCGTCGACTGGACTGGGCCAACAACATAGCCAGATCCGTCCGCAGAGAAGACTTGGACGATCCATTGCGACGGCGCATGGTGCCATGCGGGGGCAGGCGTCGCTGCAGTCATCACCTCACCAGTCGGGGTCAAGCACAGATATGCAGCACGACTCAGCTTCAATCTAGAATCTGACAGATGCACAAATAATATAGCAGAATACGAAGCAGTCATCCTCGGCCTCCGCAAGCTAAGGGCCCTCGGAGTCACCACCTGCATCATCAAAACAGACTCCAAGGTAGTTGCCGGCCAAGTCGAGAAAGACTATGCAGCCAAGGACCCCGCGCTCATGCAGTACCTCGCGGCCATCTGAAGTCTCGAGAGGCAGTTCAAGGGGTTCACCTTGCAGCATGTGGATCGGGCCAAGAATGAGGAGGCCGACGCATTGGCCAAGGCCGCCGCCAGGGGCGAAACTCTGCCCTCCGACGTGTTCTTTCATGTCATCGGCACGCCAGCAGTCCGGAGCCCTGAAGGGCTCCAAATAACCAATGACAGCGAGGGCCACCGCACAGTCAACCTTATCATGACCGAAGACTGGTGGGCACCCATAACCCTGTTCCTGTAGGGGTATTATCATCCAGCCGACATCAGTGAGGCCAAGCGTCTCAGACATCGAAGCCGAGACTTCGCACTGATTGAGGGCCAACTCTACAAAAAAGGAGTCAGTCAGCCAATGCTTAAGTGCGTCACCGAAGCCGAAGGCATGCAGATTCTACGTGAAGTCCACAGTGGCACGTGCGGCTCACACGCAGGGCCGAGGGCCCTAGCTGCTAAGGTGATCCGCCAGGGCTTTTACTGGCCCGCAATGATCTGCGCCGCAAATCGGGTCACACGGTCCTGCGAAGCCTGCCAGAAGTTTTCTCCTCGGTCAGGCGGCCCCTCGCAGTATACAAAGCTGATCGCCCATACATGGCCTCTCCAGCGCTGGGGCCTCGACATTGTCGGACCCCTGCCCACCGCTCAGGGGAACCTTAAGTTTGCCTTCGTCGCGGTCGAGTACTTCACCAAATGGATCGAGGCGCGGGCTGTTTCTACAATAACATCAAAGACTGCCCAAAAATTCTTCTGGCAGAACATCGTTTGCCGCTTCGGAGTACCGTCTGAACTAACAGTCGACAACGGCAAGCAGTTTGACAACCAAGACTTCAAGGATTTTTGTTTCTCCATTGGCACCAAGCTTGCCTTCGCCTCAGTCTATCATCCGCAGTCCAACGGGGTCGTGGAGCGTGCCAACGGGAAAATCTTCATAGCTATCAAGAAAATGCTCCTTGATGAAAAAAGGGCAGATGGACCGATTTGTTACCTAAGGCAGTCTGGGCACTAAACACGACTGAGTGCAGGGCGACCGGGTTTACTCCCTTCCGCCTTCTATACGGATCGGAGGCCATGACCCCGCAAGAAATAAAGCACGGGTCCCCGCGGACAGTTCCGTCAGCCGTCCCCGATGTGGACGAGCCAACTTCAAAGGATCTCATCGACGGAGACCGGGTCTTCGCCCTACAGGCCCTGAACAAATACCAAGCCTAGACCAAAGCATGGCGCGACCACTCAGTCATCCCGAGGGAGTTCAGCGAGGGGGACCTCGTACTCGTCCGAACAGCTCGGACGGAGTCCAAGGGCAAGCTGGAGCCCAGGTGGGAGGGCCCCTTCATAGTCAAGACAAAAGCTTCCCCCAACGCTTATAGGCTCACAACGCCAAACGGCGAGGACCTGGAGCACTCCTGGAACATCGACAACCTCCGCAAATTTTTTGTTTGATTCCTCAGGGCTGTCTTCGCCCTTGTAATTCGCAAAAACAATCTTGTACCGGCCCGCACTCTTTTCCTCCCGGGGGTGAGGTTTTTAACGAGGCAGAGCCATGTAATATATGTGTGAAAAATCCCCCGCAAAAACATGCGTCGAAAAAGACCGCGACGACGGTCTTCGACATTCGACCAACACGAGGTCACCGCGAGGCTAAGCGCTAGCCACCCTCGCGTGCGATAAATCCGCGCAGAAGTCGCCTAAGGGTGCAGCCGAATTAGCACAACAAGTGCGAAAAAATTGAAGTCCATCGAAGACTATCCGTGCAGAAGTCGCCTACGGGTGCAGCCGGATTAGCACAACAAGAGCGAAAAAATCGAAGTCTATCGCAAAGACTATCCGTGCAGAAGTCGCCTAAGGGTGCAGCCAGATTAGCACAACAAGTGCGAAAAAATCGAAGTCTATCGCAAAGACTATCCGTGCAGAAGTCGCCTAAGGGTGCAGCCGGATTAGCACAACAAGTGCGAAAAAATCGAAGTCTATCGTGAAGACTATCCGCACAAAAGTCGCCTAAGGGTGCAGCCGGATTAGCACAACAAGTGCGAAAAAAATCGAAGTCTATCGCGAAGACTATCCACGCAGAAGTCGCCTAAGGGTGCAGCCGGATTAGCACAACAAGTGCGAAAAAATCGAAGTCTATCGCGAAGACTATCCGCGCAGAAGTCGCCTAAAGGTGCAGCCGGATTAGCACAACAAGTGCGAAAAAATCGAAGTCTATCGCGAAGACTATCCGCGCAGAAGACACCTAAGGGTGCAACCGGACTAGCACAACAAAGGCAGAAACGACAACATCAAACCGTCCGCACCAAGACCAACTTTAATCACGCCAACACAGCACAACAAAACAAACCCGACAAAGTACACAACGCCTTCGCACACATATGCAAGCGAGGGCACACAATTTCATCATACAAGCCTCTACATATACAAGCGAGGGCACCACACTCTACATCGGCTCAACCTTAGGAATAATTCCCATCTCCCTATAATTAAATAACATTATTCTAAGCTCCTCACCCGCAAAAAGACTTCGCAGTTCCCCTTCACCTGTATTCTCGGCGGCCGGCAAAGACAACAGTTCCTGCCGGCCAGCCCCACTCACACGAAGCCGAGCCCCCTCCGCCCCACTAACTCTACGTTTCGCAACTGCCCTTCGTCGCCGTCGCCCGGTGCTAGGACCTGGCACATCTCCTGCGTCCGCGGCGTGCGGCGAAGCCTCCGCCGCAGCCACATCCAAGGCCGCGAAGTAGTCCAAGTCCTCCGACGACTCCTCAGTCCACTCAATCGAGCTCCCAGAGTCAGCACAATCAAAAAACTCAGATGCAGACCCACCACATTCATTACCATCTTCCGCGGTCGAAGCCGCCAAAAATTTAGTAGTAGCGGTTGTGTGCGCAGGCCCAAAATCTTGAACCTGCGCAGCAACCAAAATTCAGTAACATGTACAAATTTCCCCAACCCTCTACACCCACTACGCCACCTGCGACGGCCCTGACGTTGCGGGAGCCTCCGCCGTTGGCTCCGCCGTTGCTTCCGCTGTTATCTCCGCCGCTACCGCTGCGGGATCTTCAGCACTCGGCGCGGCAGCTGCGGAAGCATCAGGCGCGCCTTCGGCGACCTCTGGGAGCAGGTCTTCGCCGGCCGCAGCGGATGCGGGGGCACCCGACGCGTCCCCCGCAGTGTCCGGGGTCGGCTCCAGGGCGACCCCAGACACGGCCTCCGCCGGGGTCGACTCCGGGTCAGTCAGCATGCTGTTCAGCGCCCCGAAGTCGTCGACCCTCTCGCCACGCGCCGCCTAAGCCAAAACACACAAAATTCATCAAACACACACACAGCCCACGTCCAACAAATACCAAACAAGCGAAAACGTTACCTGAGCCCTCGCCGTCTCGGCGCGCTCCCTGACCACCTCGCGACCGTGTGGACCCCACATCCGGTCGAAGATAGCTCCGGCGGATTCCTTCACTACGGGGTCCTCAACCTTGAAGATATCTTGCTCAAAATCTTCTTCGACTTGGTCGAAGACCTCGAAGTGCCGGCACCCTTCGCGGGAGAGCGCGTTCATCGCCCCCTCGCAGGTGACCAGGGAGGCATACGCCATAAACCCCTCCACGACAGTGGGGAGCGCCTGCAACTCCTCCTGCACCCACTCCAGGCACCGAAGTCCGGGCTCTCGGTCCGGCACTTCGAATTCACCGGTCCCCGCGCCCAGGCCACGGTATGTATCTACAAGCAGTTGGCGCGTCCGCTCTGCCTCCGCTCGTGACGCGGCCTCGGCCCCCTTCACGCGGCTCTCCAGGGCGGTGAGCCGCTCCTGCAGCTGCTCGGCGCGCTCCCTAGCAAGATTGCCCTCAGCCCGTGCCAGGTTGGCCTCTGCCTGCGCAGCCTGCGCCTTGACAAGGGCCTCGTTGGTCTCCCTCCTTTCCCCGCCAGCTGGCGCCGGAGGGAGGCCTTCTCGTCCTCCAGTGTGGCCACCTTGTCCGCCAGCTTGCGACACTTGCTGTCGGCGGCCGATTTTTCACGGACGGCGTCAGCATGTTGTGTCCGAAGTCTTTCGACTTCGGCAGCCACAGCTGCCGTGAGGGCCCCCGACGCAGTGCGGCTGGCGAAGTCAGCCACCTGCAGAGCAATCGTAAGACCGCGGCCCCAGCAAGCCGAGAAAAAAAGGGACGAAGTCCAACTCAGCGGACCTGACGTAGCGCCTCCGTCGCCTCCGTCAGCCGGTGGGACGTAGCGCCCGCCTCATCCATGACAACCGCGAGGGCCGACGCCTCGCCTCCGACGCTAAGAGCCCCGCCCTTCGCCTTCGGCACTGCGGCAGCCGTCGTGGTCGCCGCGGCAGGCGCAACCATAGCAAGTTGGCCTTCGCCCAACCCTGCAACGTACCAACGAACCAATCAAAAAAAAAAAGAGAAAGCCAACAACTTACCACCGAGATAGTCGTCCACACTAATATCGGTGACGAAGTCGGCGACATGTTTGCCCGCCAACGGCAACGCTCGGGCCGCCTTCGCGACCTCCGCCACTCCGCTGGACGGCGGCACCGCCTTCGCCGATTTCGAGCCTCCGGCGCCTGCCGTTGCCTCCGGCGCCTTGCTAGATGCAGGGACGCCCGACTTCGCCGCCAGCGGCGGCCGGCCTCCGCCGGGGGTCGCAGCCTTCGCAGCCCCCCGCTGCCTCTTCGGCCTGGCTTCAACGAGCCTAACAGCCGCCTGGCGCTTCTGTGCAGCTCCCTGGCGATCCTTATCCATCACTGCTGACACAACAGCAGCAATATTCCGCCCGTAAGGAAATACCCTCCATTCATGAACCATGCGAGATGTAAAGAAGTCCTCGCCAGCCGCGTGGGGGACAGGAACATTCCTAGGCCAGCAACCCCCGGTAACCCTCAGCATCCGAGCCGAAGACTCCCGGAGCTCGGGCGAAGACATCCTTTCCCCCGGGGCCGCGCACGTCCTCATCAACTCTCTAGCAAAACGATCAGAAACCCCAAGTCCTCCCATAGCAGTACCTAATTTTCTCTTTTTAGAGGATGGGGCGGCCGCCGGCGCAGGGTCGTCTCCGGTCTCCACCGCCGGTTTCTTCCCACGGCGGTCCACATCGTCTTGACCAGGGTAGCCGTCATATGGCAATTGATTTAATTCAAAAACCCTGTTCAAGCGGTCATTCGACCCGCGGATATCCCAGCTGCGCTGGCCCTCTGTCCTCGGCACGTAGCGTCCAACAAGCCGCACCGCCCCATCCTCCGCCTCACGCACAACGGCGGCCGGATCGCGGTTTTGCAGATTCAGGGCGAAGGCGGGACTCCGCACCACCCTTCCACCATGAAAAGGCATCTTGCGAGGGCATACTTCGCCCAACGCCCAGCCATGCGCCAATGGCCACACCCCGTACGCCACAAATTCTTCAACCAAGTCGCGCCCACTGCTCAGGCCGGCGGCGCACCGAAGAGCCCCTTCGTCCTCATCCCCCTCCGCCACTTCAAAGGGCGGGTACGCTGAGTAAAAATGAGAACACATCGCGGACACGGGGAGTCCCTCATGGCCTTCGACGGTACCCTCAGCGACGTAAAACCAAAATTCATTCCAGTTGCCCCACTTGTTGCGGGCGCGAGGAACCAACTCGACTACCTGCATCGTGGTTTTGCCGGTCTTCGGCGTGAATGTGCAGGATCCAAACTGAGCAACTTCGCCTCCAATCATCCTCTTCTGCCAATGCAAACAATAATACTTCGCAAAAACTTCCACCGATGGCCGTCCGCCGTACGAAGTCGTCACCCAGACATACTTCGACAGAGCCACTATGGCATTCGGTGTCAGCTGATGTATTTGAACGTTGAACCTGCGCAGGACTTCGCCAACAAATCGGTGCGCAGACAAGCGGAGTCCGACGGCGAAGAACGCCTCGAAAACGACCAACTCGCCCTCTGGTTCGGGGACTTCCTCCGTCCCCGGGACTCGACCAACTCCGCCACCGAAGTAACCCAACCGCTGCATATCTTGCACGCGGGCCGACGACATCCGCGATACGCCAAAATCAACAGAATCGCCGACGCGCAACTCCTCCGCCATTAAACTACTCAGCGTCTCCTCAGACGAGGCGGCGGCCGGCGGTGAGGGAACGGCCGGCGGTGTAGCGGCAGCAGAAGAAGACGAGGACGGCATCGCTACGTACCGTCGGCGGCGGCGGGCGGTCTGCTTCACTCGAGCCAGATCTCCGGCGAACAAGCGCACGGCGGGCAGACGAGCAGCAAGACGACAGAAAGGGCGGCTAGGGTTTTCGCGAACACCAGGTGAAGTTCAAAAAGCGCTGACCCCCGCCCCCTTTTATAGACAGGGCGCGGCTCTTCGGGAAACCCGCAATCCAACAGGGCGCGGCGCTTCGGGAAACCCGCAATCCAACAGTATGCCGTCAATCAACGGTCATATCAAAAACCCCCGCGGAACCACTTCGAGCGAGGGCAGCGTCTCCGCCATCTAACGACGTCTTCGGCACCAGGTGACTTTGTCGAACTGGTCCCTCGGAGGGCAAATGTTGGGACGAAGGCAAAGGCGCCACCCTTCGCTCGAAGCCTTCGCTGCAGCAGCTGAACTAACAGAAACAAAACAGGCAGGGACACCCTTCGCTTCTTCCGCACCAGACGAAGACTGGCGGCGAAGGGCATCCCACGGTGCGGCCTCGTCCAGCTCGGAGGCCCACGTGCAATCCGGCCCATTGTAACGGGCCCCGCTTGGCTGCCGTGCGTTACGGGCCTAATTTGTAAAAGCATTCCTGTAATTACGGTCTGTAACCCCGCTTTATGGGAATATTCTAGGGATAACCTAGGTAGCTGAGGGCACATGCGTCCTTAGCTCGAGGTGCTGCGCACTCAGGTACCTATAAATACCCCTGCACAGTGCCCGTGAGAGGCCAGATTAACAGAGCTTTTGCCATCTAGCGTGAGTGCCCTGTTGACATCACTGTTCACCCTTGTTGGATCCCCTTGCAACTGAGAGCAAGTTCCAACAAAGCCACCGTGAGCTCCGTAAGGTAGTCAAGCATCCAGCCACCAAGAATTAGCCTCAATTGTTCACCAGGGAGCGTGAATTTTGAACTTCCCCCAAATCTGCTCAAGAACACCGTAGGAGAGACCTCACCGCGGCCAGCTTATTCCAGGTCAGTCCCAGCGCCTTGATCGTTTGTTCTAGCGTTCTAAGGTCCCCCTCAGGCTCCTCGACTCCTCTGATTGAGTTAGATCGCCATTGTAACACCCTGAATTTGGGGGTATAAAATTTCTTTGCTCATATTCACAAATTCAGGTGTTACTTCTCTTTTCACACCCTTCCCAATCCCCTCTTTCTCTTTTCTATAGAAGAAAAGGGACTATTTACTTTGTGTAATTATAGTCTATTAGACTAAAACTCCAAGGGGTATGTATTGTGGCATCATGTCAAACCCTAAATTCTACTTTTGTTTGGTGCATAATTCTTAGAAATGCTAATTTGAATTTGTGGCTTATTTGGATTTGAATCAAATAGAGTAAATAAAAAGAAAAGGGGAAAACAAATGCCAGAATAAAAGAAAAATGAAAGAAGCCCGCTTCCCCCGCCCCCTCGGCCTTTCGACCCATCTGGCCCATCCCCCCGCTCGCGCCCTCCTTCCCCCTCTCCCCTCTCTGCCCTGGCGGGCCCGCTCGTCAGCGCAACCGCCTTCCCCGTGCCCGCTTTCCCCACTCTCTCTTCTCGCGGGCCCGAGCTGTCAGCTCTTCCGTCTCCGCGTAACCGTCGCCCCGAGCCACGCGTGCCGCGGACTCCGCGCCCACGTCGCGCGTGGAGCTCGCCACCACCCCGCCCTCGGCCACTTGAGTCCAGAGCCTCGCTCACCCTCTCTCCCCCCGTCATTTGCGCACCTGCAGAGCCCCTTTCCACCTCCCCCACGCTGCTCACACACCAAAACACTGCCGCCATTAATCGCCGCCGTCCCGAGCCCGTCCCTCCGTCGACGTTGGAGCCCCGCCGTGCCCTTTGCCACGGTGAGCTCCGCCTCGACGTCCGCAACCCGGGACACGCCCCAATTTCCCCTCTCCCTCCCCAATTTCATCTGCCTGTGCTCACCCGCCGTTCTCTGCGCAGTCGCCGAGGTCCGCCACCGTCGACTCGGGTTACCGCCGTGCCTTCGCCGCCACCGAGGAGTCCCCGGGGTTCGCCTTGAGGTAAGGAACCTCCCATGCCCTCTCCCTCCCCCTCTATTGCACTCTACCGCGCTTAATTCCTCGCCGGAGTCCTTTAGCGCCACCGCCGAGCCGCTTCGCCGTGGACCGCCCCCCTTCGGTGCCCCTGTCCCGACCTAGTCCCCACCAGAGGGTTCCCCACGCTCTCCCCAACCTCCCCGGCCACCCAGGTCGTCCCAAGAACCCGCAGAGCCCCCGCGCCCCTCGTCTCCGGCGAGTTCTCCGCCGCGGGAACGGGCACCGCCACCTCTGCTAGCCGGAGGGGAAAACAGAAGCCGGCCACCCAATCCCCGTCGTCTATCCCAGATCAAACGGCCCTGATTCAAATAGGCCGAGCCCAATCCTAGCCGTCCGCCTGAGATCCCACGGCCCAGGGCCGTTCCCCCCCCCCCCCCCCGCACCCCGCCTTCCTGCCATTTGGGCCCCGCCTGTCAGCCGTCCGCGCCCGCGCTGCCCGCCCGGCGCCGCCTGTCAGCCGTCCGCGCCCGCGCTGCCCGCCCGGCCCCGCCTGTCAGCTGTCCACGCCCGCGCTGCCCGCCCGGCCCCGCCTGTCAGGCGTCCGCCCCGCGCTGCCCGCCCGGCCCCGCCTGTTAGCCGCTCAGGCCGCCGCGCGCTCGCGCGCCCGCCCACAGATCTAATCTCGGGCGTTGATCCGAGATCCAACGGCCGTAGAAGCCCGATACCCCTTCGCCCGCGCTTTTTCTTAAAGAGACCCCCGGCTTTCTGCAAATTAACCCGCCGTCCCTGGATCTTCGCAGTTAGGTCCTCGGACCTTTTATTTAATCCAAAATAGGTATTTAAGGCATATTTTTAATCCCTAATCTTGTAAAATTCATAACTTTGTCATATGAACTCCAAATTAGGTGCTTCAAATTGCAAAATGCTCATAATATTCTTATCTATCTATTTAAACAATGTTTCCCTATTGTTTTTATGTCCCAATTAATAGTTGATCGTTAGGGTAAAACTAATGTTATTGGAACCCCTATTTGAGATAAATAAAAGATAGAGGACTTTAATAAAAGTTGGAGCACCTAAGTTTATGGACTTAACACCATGTAATGATTTAACCCCACCACTGACTTAGATCTGATTAGTGGATAATGAATCATTTTGTATAGTCATCTACCCTAGACCTAGGGAACACCAGATTACCAATCCTTTTCTCCTGTGAACTTGTGATCTCTCTGCTGCATATGTTTGGTTTATTGCTTTTGTTTGTTATTTCCCAAGTGCATAGAATGAATGATTACATTACGTAGACAACGGGCAGTCTGTGTTTCCCGAGGAAGTTGCAGAAGAAGTTCCTGATCAGCAGTTTGGTGAAGGCAAGTGTCCTCTGACCTATTATGTCCTACTCACTTATAATTCACTTTCCCGCATTTCTTAATCGAAACCTAAGGATTGACTAGCTTTATACTTTACCTTATCCTTGATGACCTGTTGGGTTATTATGGTTAGCATTTTGCTATTGCCTCAACCTAATCAATGAACATGATGTGACTATTTATGATATGATACTGTTATCCTGATGATATTGATGAGCTTGTGATACTCTAGGGGGCTCAGGCTGTTTCCTGAGTACCTCTCTGTAAGGACCTGTTCGTTGAGAGACCACCCGGGATAACAGTGCAACCATGAGGGTGAAATGGGATGCCCTTAGCTAATTAATTAGAGGAACTAGAGGTGTAGTTGCTTCACCGTCGTGCCGTCAATGGGGTCCAGGCACAGTGCTTGCTCTGCCGAGGCTGAGTGCCGAGGTTCTTTCGTTTTGCTTTTGTTAGTCACCCTCCTGCGGGGAGAGGTACTATGTTTATCAAACTGGAGAAACCTAACG
Source organism: Zea luxurians (assembly GCA_029449295.1). Lineage (NCBI taxonomy): Eukaryota > Viridiplantae > Streptophyta > Magnoliopsida > Poales > Poaceae > Zea > Zea luxurians. The sequence goes on along the minus strand of JAOPSE010000016.1, from coordinate 32,314,775 downwards.
GGCGGCTATGACCTCTAGGGAATCTTTGTAAAAGCTACGTAGTGATACCCTGCCGGACCACCTAGGTAGTGGTCAATGGGGATTAGCTCTCCCCGGGCAGAAAGGGAATCATGACTCATGGGTAAAGTGTGCGACCTCTGCAGAGGGTAGTGAAACTGATATATCAGCCGTGCTCACGGTTAAGAGCAGCCTTGGGATCCTCTTTGATTAGAGATACTCCGGATACACCTCAGATGATGACTTTAATGATGATGGTTAACGATGGTGACTTTAATTATGCATTCTAGTATTTCCTCTCTGAGGAGGTACTTTTTGGGATTATAACTTGGGCTTGGTGATAAAATCTGGCTTCTACTAACAATGAATACTTGACCAACTAAAAGCAACTGCTTGAGCCTAACCCTACATAAAGCTAGTCCACTTCAGCCAAACGGGGCATTTGCTGAGTACGTTGATGTGTACTCATCCTTGCTTTACCACAAAACACCAGGTTGTCCACATTGCAACCACTGCTCAGGAGAAGATGAAGTCGTGGAAGGAGACTTCCAGGAGTTCCAAGACTACGACGAGTTTTAGGTATGGGTTGGCGGCAACCCCCAGTCAGCTGCCTGTGAAGGCCTTATCTTTACTGCGTTTCGCTAGCACTTTAATTTATCTGTTAAGTTGATGACTATGTGGATGTCTATGACTCTGTGATGTAATAAGTTAATACTCTTTTATGTTATTATTCGAGCAATGTGCGTTGATGTTCATTTATGTAACCGCTGCGTACGTGGGTTCTGATCCTGGCACGTACATAGTTCGCATTCGGTTTACCTTCCAAAACCGGGTGTGACAGCCATGGATCATCGGGAACATCTTGTTCCTTTGATCATCCGCGTTGTCACCATGGCCAGAGCAAATTAGGTCGCCATTCTTGAAATTAAGTTGGGGGAAACGCGCGGGCGGGGTCCAATTCGGTGTTTGCCATTCGGGAGCACCGGTCTTGGCTCCCTCCGGCCAGTCTAGCTCGCCGGAGCTTGGCTCCCTGTGCGGTGCACCGTCGGGGACCTCAACGTGTAAAGGAATAGAACGTGGAGGTTCTTTTTGCAAACTGGCAGTGACTCAAAATAACAGTGAAAGCACCCACTTCGGGTTATCCAGAACACCGACGGCTTTTTCGGAAAGCTACCAGCGCGAGCGAGGGCGCGCGCGCTTTCGGCCTAGGCTTGGGCCGCTGCGGCCGAATTGAGCCCAGCACTGTTCACGCTTTTCTCTTTTCTTTTTCTGTAAAACTTTGGAAATCTGTAGAAAATGGTAGAAAAATGGTAAAAATGTCAAACCAATTTTTCTAGGTTTCTTATTTTCCATAGTATTTAATAAAAATAGTTTTATGATTTTTAGGTCAAATAGGGAATTTTGGAGCATTTAAAATAGCCTAAAACATTATTTCTGGATTTTTTAGAAAATATAGAATGATTCCAAAATTCCCCAAACTTTTTAGATGACCTTTATACATCATTTAGAAGCCTTGGGTAGAGTTTGGTATGATTTGGATCTTGTTTGATACTTAGAGCCCAAAATCCTACCCCCTGCCCTTTGAATTCCTTTACTGACTCCGGAAACCCTAGGTTCTCGGAGAACCGTGAAGGAAAACTGTATTCAAAACTTTAGATAATAAACTCTTATTATCTTTGCACTCTTATGAGCATTACATGGGCATTCATTATTATGTATGGTTATCTTTAGAAAACGAAGAAGAAGTTGAAGTAGAAGGAAAGAAGACTTCACCACCACCACCTTAGGAACATCAGGCAGACAGCTATAATGATTCACCTGTAAACCAAGGCAAGCCCCAGTGCATTTGCCACCCCCTTGACTCTTTTAAAATCTTTCTCACTTGCTTGACGCATTAGGTGATAGGAGTTGATTGCTAAAACAATTCCTGCATTACCTTCCTTGAATTTGATTACTGTTGAGGACTTGTTCTCAAATAGTATGAATTAAGAACAAGGCAACACAAAGAACGTTAGACGTTAAAGTCCTTCGTCCTTTGGAACATTATTTCCCTTGGGATATAATGATTCTCAGACGAAGGTTATGAAGGACGTACCTTCGTAAGTCATAATATATGATACTGAAGAGAGAATCACATAAAAAACAAAAGATAATATGAACAACCATATCTTTTTATTAACTCATTTCTATTTTATTACTATGAAAAAATAGAAATGTTATTAAGTTACAAGTGTACCTTCGGCTTGAATGAAGGTAAAGATACAAGTGCGACACAAAAGCCAATGTCTAGTCAGCGTGAACAGTACGAGAGCACTGTTCATCTATTTATAGGCACAGGACGCAGCCCATGTAAAATTACACCCATACCCTTTACATTTGCTAATAACTCTATAGTAACCCATCGAGGTCTAAATAACCTTTTCATCTTTAAGTCGGTTTCCTTTCCTGCTATCATGCCGATGCTCTTCTGCGCATAGCTTCGGCTCCGCGCCATCCTTCATATTCCTTTTGTGCTTCTTCACACTGTGGTTTTAACTCAAATCCGAAGATACCTATTCATGCATCATACTCCAGAAACTTTGTTAAATTATGTTTTTGAGGACCTTCAGAAGCCGAAGGCCCCCAACAGTAGCCCCTCGCAATATTAATTTGTTAGAATGATAAATTAGATTGCGATGTGGACGAAGGCCCTAAGCCGAAGGTCCGAAAAAACACCTTCCCTTTGCTAGAATAGCAACAGTCACTGACAAGCGGGGCCTTCCAATTTTCAACGCACTAAGTGTATAAATAAGAGCGCACCACGAGCTCATTTGGCACGCTTTCTTGCCATCTGCTCTTGCTTACTCAATTTTTAGCTCTTGCGCACCAACATTTGCTTGACTTTTTAAAAATTTTTAAGCTTCGGCTTTGAGAGCACTTTCTCAGCATTTCCGAAGATGTCTCAAGATAAAAAAGTTGTTGCTGAAACGAAGCTGAGCCTTTCTGAGGAGAAGTATCTTGGCTTTCTTGAATCAATAGCAAAGACAAATATAGAGAAGATTACAAGGGAGATTTTGGAAGGTTTATCTGAAGACACTGGTGATAGTGACAGTTATGATGTGGAAAGTGGCGGGGAAGACTCCGAAGATCGACCCTGGCGGCCAAACCATACAGTTTTCGGAAAATCAACTATTAGACAGAGTCATCTCGACAATATGCGGGGAAGATACTTTCGAGATGTGTCTATCGTGAGGGCTGACAACAGAGACAAGACTTCTCCTACTCCTAAAGAGAATGAAGTAGTGATCTTCTGAAGCTTCTTCAGGGCTGGACTTCGGTTCCCCTTAAGCAGTTTTGTGGTGGAAGTTCTGAAGACATACCAGGTTTACCTTCATCAAATTACGCCTGAAGCAATCATAAGAATGGGGATCTTCGTATGGGCTGTAAGGAGTCAAGGCTTGGAGCCAAATGCAAAAAGTTTCTGCAGTATGCACGAACTGTTATACGAGACAAAACCCTGGGGTAAGGAGCAGTATCATAACAATTTTGGCTGCTATAGCTTCGTTGCTCGCTCTGGGTCAAGCTGCCTCGTGCCAACCTTTCGGAAAAGATGGCCTAGAGATTGGATGAAAGAATGGTTCTATGTGAAAAATGATTTAAAGGCACGAGAGGATATTAAAGGGATTATCATGCGCCCTATCTGGCAACGCTTCGGCCTCTGGAAACCAAAGGTAGAAATTGACGAAGCGGCCGAAGAATGTCGCAAGGCCTTCGGCTTAGTCTGCTCTTTCATCGGGACAAGAGACTTAGTTCAAGAGCACGTGGCCTACAGGATATGGCCATTGGTAGCCAACTAGGAGATGCCAAAAGAATCCATCAGCAATCCCCACGAAGGTGGTTTTGTTTGACTAAAATATACCTTCAGATTTAGAGACCGGTTTATTGAGCCAGACGACGACTGGCTGAAAAGCGTCGAAGCTACAAGTGATGATCTGCTTGGGCTATATTCCAAAGCGGAAGATAATGCGCTATCTATGGCCTTCGGAGGCCGAAAAAAGAAGAGACTAAATAGAGTTTTTGATGCTATTGGGTTCATGTACCCTGACTAACGCTACCCGTCGTGGGGGCAAAAAAGGAAGAGTGCAACTTTCGGGAAAGATGATGCTTCAGCTGCTCCAAGCGAGCCCGCGCCGAAGAGCAAAAAGGTGAAAGTCCTTACTCACCGACCGTGCTTCATCGAACCAGCCATAGTGCCCGAATTTGGCGGTGAGACATCTTCGGCGACCGAAGCCAAAGAACCTATGATTACACAGAAAACTGAAGAGCCGGCTGCAATGCCGAAGGCGTCATCAGCCAAATCAGATGAGTCAAAGGCCACTAATATTGAAGAGATAGCGATCGAGAAAACAAAGACATTAGAAGTTATAAGCCCTTCAGCAGAGGTGGCAATGCTGAAGGCACAAAAGGATCTTACAACGACTCCCAAGAGGAAGAGGATGGTGAACGTACTAGATGTGCTAGAAACAATAAAAACTTCAAGCTCTACTCCAAAAAAGACTGTCGAAGCTTTGAAACCACAAATTGAGGCAAAACTATCTGAAGCCGAAGCTGCCAAGAGCCAAGCCAAGACCGAAGCTGGGCCCTCAGAGCTTGCCTAGGAGAAATCCTTGGAAATAGAAGAAGAAACGAAAAAAGAGGCTGCAGAAGAAATTCTGTCTGAAAAAACTGCCATTCCTATTCCGGAAGCATCTTCCGAAGCTCTCGATTATATTATACGTCATGCTTCAGGAAAGAGGTTATCTGCAGAAGAGAAGCAAGAAGCCCAATGTTATGCCCAGAGACTGAAATATCCGAAAGGGGCATTGATATTCAACGGCAGTGGAGAAGAAGACTTCTTGTATTGTCTCCCGGACAACAAAGAGATTTCTGTCTGCTGGGAGATGAGTAGGAGCTTCGGATTCTCGACACTAGAAGAGGGGCTCTCGGTGCTATCAAAAGATGAACTGGCCGACAGCTTAGCATACAATAGCTTAAAGGTAAGAGAATTAGATTCTTGTACTTAACAAAATTTTCCATTTGCTTATACTTAATACCACACTCCTTTTGCAGGGCCTTATTCTTAGCAACGCCCTCAGGGCGCAAAATAGTGCCGAAGACGAAGGATGTGCTATAGCTTTGAGCAACCTTCATTCTGAAGTAATTGAACTAAGGAACAAAGGTCTTGAAAAAGATAAAATATTAAACTCATTAGTGAATAAGATAAAAGAAGACGAAGCTACTTCCGAAGCGCAGAAATGCAAAATTGAAGATCTTCGGAAACACCTGGCTGAGGCGAATTTAAAATGCGCTATCGCCGAAGCTGACCGAGACGCCATAATTATTGGAAAAATTACTGGGAGAAGACAGTTGTAGAACTTCGCTCTTCAAAAGAGAAATGTTATGAAAAATCTATAGAATGTGTAGATAAAATAAAAACTAGCTTCGCCAAAGTTGGCGCATACTCTAGCGAGGATAACTTCGTAAGAGGCGATCCTGAGGGCCTGATTGACTAGATCAGCAACGAGGCCGAAGCTTTTGAGGAAATTTTGAGCGGTCGTGGGGATGTCTGCGCCTTCTCAAGTGCCAGAGGGATTGCGGCTATTTTGGATAAGTCCGGTTGCGAGCATGTGAAAGCTTTGGCCCAAACCGAAGCTATTTTATCCATTGAAGATACAAAAGACCCCTCGGCCGAAGCAAGCTTAGTTGGCAGAAAATTCTTCACTGACATCTGGGAGAATGGTGGCCGAGGGATGGCCCATGAGATAATAAAAAAGAGCGAAAAAGATTCTCACGATGCAAAAGAAGCAACAAAGGGAGATGAGAAAGCTACAGAACTCGAGAGGCGGATAGGTATTGCTTAATAACTTTTAACTTTATTTTCTAATTTTGTGACTTCGAACTTATTTACGTTTTCTACCGCAGCTGAACTATCTCCTTCCCTAGAGCTCTTCGAGCCAACGGTCGACCCAGAAGCAAAGAAAGAAGATGAGATCATTAAAATGGCCGAAGCTATTTTGGACGAAGTTGTTGCTCAACTGTTAAACGAAACTGCAGAAGCAGTTTTAAAAGAAGAATAGCTGTTATTGTAAAGACATTTGGAATGTAATATTTGCTGAACAAAGTGTGTAACATCTTGTAGTCTTGAATGTAATATATAAGCTATTTGTGACTCAATTCTTTACGATGCATGAAACTTTACGTACATACCATTTTTGAGCCTTCGGCGAAAAAAACACCTTCCCTTCTTTTCATGTTTCGTGAAGAATATGTATATTCCGTAAGAACATTAAGCTTCGTGAGCAATAGATTTCTTTCCACATTAGAGTTGATAAAGTTGCACTTCTTCAAAACATTTTGTGCCTTGGCACAACTTCTTCGAAGCAATATCCGAAGATCAATATTATGTCCCCTTCTTGTGCCGTTGATGCGATATGATGTATGATGTTATGCTATGCGAATGATGTGATGATGTTATGCTATGCAAAATGATATTCGTGCCGAAGATACACACACATTCCCTCAGTGGTATACACAATCACTTTGCCGTTTATTTTTTGGCTTCACCGCTTATTTTTCGGTGTATCAGCGTTGACTTTTCGCTGTAAGTTCTGCATCCCCTTAGGAACGTCTTTTGAACTTCTTCGCCTTGTATTTCGGCGGTATTCCCGTTGACTTTTCGCGCTTTGCCTTATATTTTGGCGGAATCAACGTTTATTTTTCACTGTAAGCTCTGCATTCCCTTTGGAACGACTTTTGAGCAGAAAACTTACGCTGCGCTCCCTTAGGAATGACTTTTTGTAGCTTCGGCAAGCTTACGCTGCGTTCTGTAGAACGACTTTTTGTAGCTTCGGAGATGTTTTTTGTAGCCACAAGCTCTCTTAGGAACGAATTTTCATGCCTCGGCAACTTTTGGACTCCGTAAGTCTGTGAAGAAGGTATATTATATCATGACAATAACAAAGCTATTACAAGAATCTAAAAACAACAAAAGGAACTGTGCTTTCAATGATTGCCCCTTATTAAAAACAAAATGATGGTGAATGCAAAAAAACTGTTGCAGAGGTAGGATAGCTTCTAGTAGATGTGCTTCGATTCTGGCACAGTGCTGTTGACTGTGCGAGCTTCGGACTCCTCTCTGAAGTCTTGTTGCTGGTGAGTGTGCTGGCTCCCTTCTGGCTGCTAGCCTCGTTGCATTGGTGGTGGAGGTGGAGGCTGTTGCCAAGATGCCTGAGGTTGACTTGCCGAAGCAACGGAAGCTGCAGGATGGTTACCCACATACTCTAGGATGTACGGTGAATGATACGAAGCAGTATGCATAACTTGCTTCGGCTGGTTCTGTTGGGCTGCAGCTTCTGCTATCTCCTTCTATTTCTGGATGGTGATATGGCACATCCTTGTAGTATGGCCCTTGTCCTCACCACAGAATAGACAATAAATTTTTCTGGGCTGATCTGCAAACCTTCCACCGAAGCCCCTGGTGCCTCTTCCCCTTGGGGCGAAGGCCAAGGATAGCTTTGTTGCTGTCCCGAAGCTTGGGAAGAATATTGCGGCCTCTGTTGCTGACTTCCTCTATCGTCATTCTGAGCGGAGTGGATGGACCTGACGTGCCTTGGGTGGATTCTCCCTCCGAAGCCCCTAGTCATTTCGGAGAACCTGTAAGCTTCCTCCCTTCTCTGATGAAAGTCATTGTCAGCGGAATGTATTCATCCATCTTTTGGAGCAGCTTTTCCAGAGTCTGAGGGGGTTTTCTGGCGAAGTATTGGGCCGTAGGTCTTGGCCGAAGCCCCTAGATCATGGCCTCAATGACAATTTCATTGGGCACCGTTGGCGCCTGTGCCCTCAGACGCAAGAACCTTCGAACATATGCCTGAAGGTATTCTTCGTGATCTTGGGTGCACTGGAACAAAGCTTGAGCGGTGACTGGTTTCGTCTGAAACCCTTGGAAACTGGTGATCAGCATGTCCTTCAGCTTCTGCCATGATGTGATTGTTCCTGGCCGAAGAGAGGAGTACCAGGTTTGTGCAACATTCTTGACTGCCATGACGAAAGACTTCGCCATGACTGCAGTATTGCCACCATACGAAGATATGGTTGCTTCGTAGCTCATCAGAAACTGCTTCAGATTTGAGTGTCCATCATACATGGGGAGCTGGGGTGGCTTGTAAGACGGGGGCCAAGGTGTAGCCTGTAGCTCTGCTGACAGAGGAGAAGCATCATCAAAAGCAAAATTTTCATGATGGAAATCCTCATACCAGTCATCCTCGTTGAAGAAGCCCTCTTGATGAAGCTCTCTGTGCTGGGGCCTTCGGTTTTGCTCATCTTGAGCAAGATGACGAACTTCTTCAGTGGCTTCGTCTATCTGCCTTTGTAGGTCAGCTAGTCGAGCCATCTTTTCCTTCTTCCTTTGCACTTGCTGATGGAGCATCTCCATATTCCTGATTTCTTGGTCCAAGTCGTCCTCCTGGGGCGTTGGACTGATGGCCTTCCTCTTCTGGCTTCGGGCCTCTCGAAGAGAAAGGGTGTCCTGGTTCGGGTCCAACAGCTGCAGAGCGGCAGCCCCTGTCGCTGAAGCTTTCTTTGGCGGCATGACGAAGGTCGATGCTTGCCGAAGGTGGTCGAAAAGAGTTCACCGGAGGACTTGTTCTCAAATACTATGAATTAAGAACAAGGCAACACAAAGAACGTTAGACGTTAAAGTCCTTCGTCCTTCGGAACATTATTTCCCTTGGGATATAATGATTCTCGGACGAAGGTTATGAAGGACGTACCTTCGTAAGTCATAATATATGATACTGAAGAGAGAATCACATAAAAAACAAAAGATAATATGAACAGCCATATCTTTTTATTAACTCATTTCTATTTTATTACTATGAAAAAATAGAAATGTTATTAAGTTACAAGTGTACCTTCGGCTTGAATGAAGGTAAAGATACAAGCGCGAGACAAAAGCCAATGTCTAGTCAGTGTGAACAGTACGGGAGCACTGTTCATCTATTTATAGGCACGGGACACAGCCCATGTAAAATTACACCCATACCCTTTACATTTGCTAATAACTCTATAGTAACCCATCAAGGTCTAAATAGCCTTTTCATCTTTAAGTCGGTTTCCTTTCCTGCTATCATGCTGAAGCTCTTCTGCGCACAGCTTCGGCTCCGCGCCATCCTTCGTATTCCTTTTGTGCTTCTTCACACTGTGGTTTTAACTCAAATCCGAAGATACCTGTTCATGCATCATACTCCAGAAACTTTGTTAAATTATGTTTTTGAGGACCTTCGGAAGCCGAAGGCCCCCAACAATTACTTTCCTTTGAATCCCTGCTTTATAAAAAGGTTTTTACTATGCTTAGTCTTGCTTTAGCAAAGAAAAAGGTTTTGTTTTTTACAAAAGATGATGTGGCAAAGTGGGAGGGATGTTTTTGAAAATAAAACTTGATGGTGGATCCATCATGGCCATGATGGGTTCAACATCGGAAAAGATGTACCTCTGTCAGGTACCAAACTTTGGGGTTTGGAATGATTAAGCTGAGACCGGGCGGGTGACTTGCACGAGAAGAAAGTCTCGGTGTAGTGTCTCCGTCTGAGTTGATTAAGGACCGTCTCGATGTAGGCTTGATGACCGAGGACCCTTTAACTGGTCACATGCCTCGTTATGGGTAAGCTTTGCCTCAGGCAGACTAAGGCCAGAATAAGATACCACGCAATGGGAGTGGAGAGATGGTGAGAGTAGCGTGTACCCTCCGTGGCAAGAGGCTGGACGGTGGTGTATCTGTGCTCTCGGTTGGTGTGAACCTGATCTGGTCTTAAGAACCCCGGTGGCGGGTTGACATATGCAAGGGTTAAGTGCTACATATGTCGTGTGATTGGAGATCCTCAGCTAAGTATAATCGATTCGGATCGCTGTACCTTTGCGGTTATGAAGACTTGGTCACTGACCTATTGTAAGTTCCCTTTGACCCGGGAACAGGATCTAGATGTCGCCTAGAGGGGGGGGGGGTGAATAGGCGAATAAAACTTATTACTTTAAAACTTAAAATCTTACTCTACTCGAAGACTTAGTACGCAGTGGAGTGAGAAGACTCTTCGAGTAGGTTGCAGCGGAATAGAAGATCTTGTCTCAAAATGTCCTGCACTTCAAATAAAGCTTATACCACAGATAAGTATTGAAGTGTAGATGAGTAAGACAGAGAGTCAGGATACAATACAGAATAGAGCACACAGACGCAAGGATTTATCCCGAGGTTCGGCCAAGCCTGAAATGCTTGCCTAGTCCTCGTTGGAGTTAGCCACACCTGGGCTTGGAGTCTATTTCAACTCCTTCCTCCGTTTGCTCAGATCCGTCAGTCAGACAGATAGAGCCTTCCACTATATTGAGTTTGTTACAACGAAACCGCGGCTGCTTACAATCTTCTTGGCAGTACCCCGGCAGAGTAACGATACGCTCAAGACCTTGCTCTAGCTCTTAGCAGCACTACTCCTCTCTCTAAAGGCTTATAGTTGTGCCTTCTACACAAACTATAGAGTTACACACAAGAGGGAGAGCGAGAATTGATTCCAATGAAGTCTACACTTGTTGGCTGCACTTCTATATTGCTGGAGGCGCCTAGGTGTCCCTTTTATAGGCACAAGGGGCCTAGGAGCCGTTGGAAGCAATCCAGGAAGGCAAATCTTGCCTTCTGTCGGGTGGCGCACCGGACAGTCCGGTGCACACCGGACACTGTCCGGTGCCCGATTTCTTTCCTTCTACGTCGAAGCCGACCGTTGACAGTCTTGGAGCCGTTGGCGCACCGGACATGTTCGGTGCACACCGGACAGTCCGGTGCCTCCATCTAGCCGTTGGCTCGGCCACGTGTCCCGCGCAGATCGCGCGGCCGACCGTTGGCCCGGCCGACCGTTGGCTCACCGGACAGTCCGGTGCACACCGGACAGTCCGGTGAATTATAGCCGTACGTCGCCGGTGAATTCCCGAGAGCGGCCAGTTTGTTCGAGCCAGCCTGGCGCACCGGACACTGTCCGGTGCACCACCGGACACTGTCCGGTGAGCTACCGGACAGTCCGGTGCACCCAGACTGAGCAGAACCTTGGCTGTACACAGCCAAGCCTTTTGCACCTCGTTCCTGTTCTTCTTCTTTCTGTTTCTAACACTTAGACAAGTATATTAGTACACTAAAACCAATGTACTAAGTCTAGAAACATACCTTCTCTTAATTATTATATCCATAGCATTTCACATGCTTGAGCTTTGATGTTGGACTCATAAATCATCAAGTCGGCTTGACTTGATCTAGTTTGACATTTCTTGGCTCCAACATCCTGCAAAGGTCACATAGAACATCTCCAAACATAGGAACAACCCAAACTAAAGATTAAGGTGAACTTAGCTCTTTTGGGCTGCTTCCAGTTCTGGTTTTGACACTTGTTCTCCTTCTAGTGACCTTGATCTCCTTCTTAGAGCTTGGTCTTGAGCCTTATGACTTACACCACATAACTGTAGCTATTACCTCATTGGTTGTAAGTCACGTCCTTATGTGTAATACTCAAATTTGTATATAAAGAATACAGAGTGAATTCCTCAATTTCATGTGCCATATTTGCATCATAAGAAAAGAGCACACACACAATTTAGGGATTAATTCAAACAGATGATAAAAAATTGCATCATGCTGGAGTTATATGTTTGTGCATTAAATGAAAAGAAATAATGTCAATGATAATAAGATAATAATTACTAGAAAGCTTAAATCCTAAATTGAAAATTAGGGTTTGAATTAAGAGAAGGGAAGAACTAAGAAAAATACTACATAAAATAAAATAAAAATCAGAATAAACATCCTTCACACTTATATTATTAAATTATACAATTCAAACTGAGGACAAGTTATTCACAAAGTTTGAATTTAAACTTGAACTCAAATTGGATTTGAAAATGGAGAAAAAAATGGAAAAGAAAAGAATAAAGAGAACCTAGCCTAACTGGGCCCTGAACTCGAATTCGGCCCACCAGGGCAATAACACCGCGCGGCCCAGCACTTCCGCACCCACTTACCGCGCGCGTGGACTGACACTCTGGCCCCACTGGTCAGCTCCGTGCGCTCGTGCTCGTCCCGTGTGCCGCTGGCGCGTGGACCCGGGTTGCCAGAACCGCTCCACCTCGCCACGACGCGGATGCTGGCCGACTTCGCCGCCGGAGGAATCGGGGGCTTCCTGGCCAAATCGCTCCGGCCGTTCCATCCCCAGCCGATAATAAGCCCCGAATACGCATCCGTTCCCTCTGTCCTTTCTTCGCCCAGACCACCAGAGCGCCGCCGCGCACCGCACGGGAAGAAAATTCGGGCCGCCGTCGTCGACCGGTCGACTCCCCGGCGATTAGGCCTCTGGTTGGGGTGCGGGAGCTTCACCTGGTCGGGCGGGTCACGTCCGGGGCTTCCCCTTGGCGGATCGCACGGCGGACGGCTGGGAATTTCTCGCCGCGTATAGGCTCCGCCGCGGATCCGCACCTCGCCGTGGACTGCATGCCTACGCGCACGATTCTCGGTATGGACCCGTTGCCCTTGTTCGCCTTCGTTTCCGCAACGAGTAGAACTGCTCGATTCGGGGGATTGGTGCACCTTTGTTGAGGATTTGCGTCGCCGGCAATGGCGTCGCCGCAACCTTGCGCGGGCGGGGTTCTGTGTTTGGAATCCGGGGAAGGGAGAGCCGCCATCGGGTTCGTGGTCGATAGGGCTATGCACAGTGCCGTAGGAGCGTGAGATTGGCGCTCTGGGTGCGGACTTGGCCGGATTCCGGTGGTGCACCACCGTGGTTCCGGGCGGCGCCGCCGTCGCTCGTCAGGAGATTGGGGGAAAACGCGTGGGCCGTTGATCTCCTGCCGGACGGCTAGGATTAGTCCCCGCTTACCCTCTCACGTTGAGTTGTTCGGTCCGTTCATCTGGATCGGACGGGTGGAAACGAATCTGGTGTAATAAAATCCTACCCGTCGTATTCACATCCAACGGTTCCCTGCGCATACCGTTTTCCGACCACGCGGATCAAATCCTCACTGTCCGCGTGTGATCGGACGGTCCCAACCGCACCGTACCCCTTCGCGGTGACGTTTTACACAAGAGACCTTATGATTTTACAGAATAGAACCCGCCGTCCACGTTCACTATTTACTGAGTCTTGGGAATCTTGCACCAGGCCCCCTGCATTTTCCAGAAAATGACGCCCAGTCCAGAGGACAAATAAAACCAGAAAAATGCATTTAAAAATGAATTTTTAGTATTAATTAAATGCCAGAATTTGTATAATTCATAGAAAATTCATGTTAACTCCAAATTGACCCATTCCAATTTCTAAAATTTTGTAATATTATTCTCTATCATTTAGAATCACTGTTTTGACATGAACTCTGTTAGAAAATTAATTTATCATCTAATCCTATTATAATCACCTTAAATCTTAGGAAATTCATAACTTGAAATATATAACTCCAAAATTATTAATTCCAGTTCCTGTGATCTTATTTTAATGTCTAGTTTATTACTGTATATCCTATTTGCATGTTTGATGTGATGTTAATTTATGCTATGCTATGTATGTATTGTGTTGATGCGAGTAGACGAGCAAGCCACTGTGGAATCTGAGGTTCAACAAGTAGAGATAGCTGAGCAGGAGCTCATTGCAGGCAAGTTGTGCCCTTGATCACCTACTTTTCCCAGCCATGTTCTTATTAATTTTAATGATCTGCATAGGTTAATTTTGATGGGAGCCTTTATGTTACCCCAGTTTTGATTACCTCTATACCTTGTTCACCCCTGGAATATTTTTGGGTAGTACTTGCTATTGCTTTATGTGGATTGAGTATGGAGATTCATTATTCATGATTATTCTGTTATTATCTTGTTATTATTACTGTTCATGTTAAGATCATTAAATTAATGGGAACATGGAGCGACCACCCGGGAAAACAGTGCTACCACAAGGGTTTAATGGGACGCCCTTGGCTGATTAACTAGGAAAGCTAGTAGAGGGCTACCTTACCCGAAAGGGGCAAGGGCAGTAGGGGAGTGGTCAGTGTAGGGAGGTCCTTGTTTGATTTTGCTGCGATGGCGGTCGGCAAGAACCCTGCACTGGAGCTTCCTATAAACTGTAGCGGGTAGTCTGAAGCTAGTGGAACTTTGTAAAGGCCTCGTAGTGTTACCCTGCCTCGCTTCCTTGGTAGAGGTGTATGGGATTCATGACCCCTTGGCAGATGGGTAACACGGCTTGTGGGTAAAGATGCGCAACCTCTGCAGAGTGTAAAACTAGTATACTAGCCGTGCTCACGGTCAAGAGCGGCTCGGACCCTCACATGATTAATTATGGAACTTAAATTCAATCTGACATTTGCATCGCATTTGGGATTATTTTACTATTACTGTTCTTTATTATTATTAAGGTTTGGTATTTACTTACACTTAGTAATTGCTAATAAAATTTTGACCAACTTATAAAAGCAATGCTCAGCCTTAGCCTTTATTTCATTGATCAGCCTTACACTTCATGAACTCCCACCTTTGGTGAGTTCATGCCACATTATTCCCCACGACTTGTTGAGCTATGAACGTATGTGAGCTCACTCTTGCTGTCTCACACCCCCCCCACAGGAGAAGGACAGGTGGTCGAAGAGGAGCCGCCTAACACTGAGGAGTTCGATCTGATCTAGGTGGCGTTTCTCAGTCGACATTGGCGCCGACGATCCTTAGTTCGTTTTATGGTTATACTTTTATTTTGTAATAAGTCTTCCGCTATGTAATAATTACTCTGATGTTTTATGACATTTATCTCTATACACTCTGTTATTATATATGTTGTCTTCTTGGCGCATGTATGAGATGCACCTGGCTTTGTTCCTTAAAGCCGGGTGTTACAGAAGTGGTATCAGAGGAAATGTTGACTGTAGGACGAAACCTAGATAGAAATGGATAAAACCCTTACCTACTTACCTTACTCTGATTCTTTCTACACTTATCTTGATCCTGTCTCACCTTCTACTGTTCTACTCTGATCATTCTTACCTTTTCTACTCTTGGACAAGATGGATTTCACACCTTGGAATCCCTACCCCTATGATATTTTTAAGGGATAGGAAGCCTAAGACAAAATTAAAACTATTTTCTATATTTAAAAATGTTGTTTGATTGTTATGATGAAAAATGTCTGATTTGCTTCTTTGATTGATTGAGATATTATATATATGGACATCTTAGTATGTGCCAGCGTAAGGTAATAAATTAGCTATGGTAGGTAAAACATTAATCTGCTTAGCTAATAAATCCCCCAATTTAACATGATTCGTAATTACTGCCTTGTCTACTGCTTTCTCTTACCTTATGTATCTAACTCAGATGGTCAATACCAGGAGGGGTGGTGGAATTGATTTGCCTCCTAACCAACACACTCGAAGGATATATAGACAACCTCAGCCACAGCCTGCAGAGATGAATCCTCCTAATCCTCCACCGGGCGGAGTTGATCCACTGGTTGCTGCTCAGATGGCGGTGATGCAGCAAATGGCAGACACTATGGCTGATATGCGTGCCCAGATGCAGCAAGAACGCCAGGAAATGCGTCAGGAAAGAGAAGATATACGCCAGGAGTTGCGCCAGGAGAGAGATGAGATACGCCAAGAAAGGAGGGCGCAACAACAGCAGCTACAACAACAGCTTCAACAACAGCAGCAACAGCAACAAGTACCACTGCCTCCACCACCACCACCAGTTCCACCTCGTGATAAGCACCGGGAGTTTATGAGTCATAAGCCACCAACCTTCGCCAGCTCGCCAGATCCACTTGATGCAGACGATTGGTTGAAGTCAATTGAGAAGATGCTGAATATTGCACAATGCACTGACCGGGAGAAGGTTTTATATGCTTCTGGACGTCTGATTGGTCCTGCTGCTGACTGGTGGGATTCTTATACTGCTGCCCACGATGCTGCTGATACTATTACCTGGGCAGAGTTCGGTACACAATTCAGGAACTACCATATTCCAGCTGGGATGATAAAGATCGAGAAGAAGGAGTTTCTGGCATTGAAGCAAGGCAACATGTCGGTCAGCGAGTACAGGGATAAATTCATTCAGTTGTCGAGATATGCTCCAGAGGAAGTTGCTGAGGATGAAAGAAAGCAGGAGCACTTTATTGAAGGACTTAATGGACCCTTGCAGTATGCACTGGTTGCACACACCTTTCCATCATTTCAGAGGCTACTGGATAAGGCTCTTGCTATTGAACACAAGCGTGTTCAACTGGGTGATTTGAAGAGGAAGGCTATCTCACAAGGACAGGGTAGCAGCAGTGTTCGTCCTCGCTACAGTTCACCACAGGGTACACCGACCCGACCAGGAGGACCACGCCCAGTTCAGCAATCACCACTGAGGACTCCACCTCCTCGACAGGCTACCCCCACAGGCACCCCGACGAAGTTTGCAGGACAGAGTCCAGGCACTACGTGTTTCAAGTGTGGGAAGACTGGTCATTATGCAAATGTCTGCCCACAGAGGATTGCTACTACTCCAGTTCAGAACAAGCAACAGACCCCTGGCAAGGGATATTCTATAGCCAGGGTGAATCAAGTCAGCGTTGATGATACTCCTGATGGTGGGGACCTCGTAATTGGTATGTTTTATGTTAATGCAATTCCTGCAACCATATTATTTGATTCTGGTGCTACACATTCATTCATGTCTGCTAGATATGCCAACACAAATGAAATACCACTGCTAAATATGAGAAAACCCGTGAAAGTAATTACACCTAAAGGGCCTGTTGAGGCGAATCAAATGACCCGTAGATTGACATTGACCATTATGGGTAGAGAATTTGGAGCTACTGCTATAATATTAGAGTCAAGCAGTATAGATCTGATCCTTGGTATGTCATGGCTAAGAAAGGCAAAGGCCGTTATAGCATGTGGTAGAGGTACCGTAGAGCTCACTACCACTAAAGGAGAAAGATTTCAAGTTAATATTGCAGTAACCTCCTCATCCATGCGTGCAATGTTCTTTATACCTGAGGAGTTTGTTGGTGACAATATCCGGGTGGTTAGAGATTTTCCGGATGTCTTTCCAGAGGAGTTACTAGGGATGCCACCTGATAGAGAAGTTGAGTTTGTGATTGATCTCTTACCTGGAACCGCCCCTATTTCTAAACGGCCCTATAGAATGTCCGTAGAGGAGTTGAAGGAACTTAAGAAGCAGTTGACGGAGTTACAAGAGGCGGGGTATATTCGTCCGAGTTCCTCACCTTGGGGAGCACTGGTGTTATTTGTGCAGAAGAAGGATGGATCACAAAGAATGTGTGTGGATTATAGATCTCTCAACGATGTTACGGTGAAGAACAAGTACCCATTACCCCGTATTGAGGATTTGTTTGATCAGATGCGAGGTGCTAGAGTATTCTCGAAGATTGATCTCCGATCCGGTTACCATCAGATGAGGATTAGACCATCGGATATTCCCAAGACGGCTTTCTCGACTCGATATGGATTATATGAGTTTACTGTTATGTCATTTGGACTAACCAATGCACCAGCTTACTTCATGAATTTGATGAATAAGGTGTTTATGGAGTATTTGGACAGATTCGTCGTGGTGTTTATCGACGATATTCTTATCTATTCTAAGAATGAAAGTGATCATGAACAACATCTAAGGTTGGCGCTACAGAAGTTACGAGATAATCAACTCTACGCTAAGTTCAGCAAGTGCGAGTTTTGGATTGACAAGGTGCCATTCCTTGGTCATATTATTTCTAATGGAGGAATAGCTGTGGATCCTGCTAAAGTGAAGGAGATAATGGAGTGGAGAGTGCCCACTACAGTTACGGAGATTCGGAGTTTCTTAGGACTCGCGGGATATTATCGGAGATTTATTGAAGGATTTTCTAAGATTGCTAAGCCCATGACCTCGCTTTTGGAGAAAGGAAGAGAATTTAAGTGGGATGAGAAATGCCAAGAGAGCTTTGATCAATTGGAGAGATTGATGTCACCTCCAGTATTGATTATGCCAGATCTGCAGAAGGGATTTGACATTTACTGTGATGCATGTGGCCAAGGACTTGGATGTGTGCTTATGCAAGATGGTCATGTGATTGCCTATGCATCTCGTCAGTTGAGGAAGCATGAACTGAACTACCCCACCCATGACTTAGAGCTGGCTGCCGTTGTGCATGCACTTAAGATTTGGAGACACTATATTATGGGAACTAAGTGCCAAGTATACACGGATCATAAGAGTTTGAAGTATATATTCACTCAGAAGGATCTCAATCTTAGGCAACGCCGTTGGTTGGAGCTCATTAAGGATTATGACTTGGAGATTCACTATCACCCAGGCAAGGCGAATTTGGTTGCAGATGCCTTGAGTCGGAAGGAGCATGTTCACTCCGCTTTCGTTGTCCAGCTACCTGATGAATTAGCAAAAGACTTTGAGAGGCTCAACCTGGGAATTTTTACACATACGGAAGGAATTACCATTGAATTGGAACCTACCTTGGAGCAAGAAATTCGTAAAGGTCAGATTGGTGATGCTAAAATCCAGGAGATCAAGGATCTGATAACAGAGGGTAGAGGCCCAGAGTTCACAGAAGATGAGCAAGGCACGATATGGTTCAAGAATCGGATCTGTGTTCCCGATATTGACAGTCTTCGGGAAACCATATTGAAGGAGGCACATGATTCAGTTTATTCTATCCACCCTGGAAGTACTAAGATGTATCGGGATTTGAAGCAAAAGTATTGGTGGTATGGACTAAAGAGAGATGTGGCTGCACATGTGGCTATGTGCGATGTGTGTCAAAGAGTTAAGGCTGAACACCAGAGGCCAGCCGGACTACTGCATCCACTGAAGATACCTGAGTGGAAATGGGAAGAAATTGGCATGGACTTCATTGTTGGATTACCCCGCACGTCTGCTGGATATGATTCTATATGGGTGATTGTGGACAGGCTAACCAAGGTAGCCCACTTTATTCCAGTGAGAACCACGTATTCGGGAGCCAAGTTGGCAGAGTTGTACATGGCACGGATTGTCTGCCTGCATGGTGTGCCAAAGAAAATCGTGTCTGATCGGGGATCACAGTTTACCTCTCGGTATTGGAAGAAGTTACACGAGTCCTTGGATACAAGATTGAATTTTAGCTCGGCTTACCATCCACAGACTGATGGGCAGACTGAGAGGACCAACCAAGTGCTAGAGGATATGTTAAGAGCTTGTGCTCTTAGGCATGGTGGTAGTTGGGATAAGAGTCTACCTTATGCTGAGTTCTCCTATAATAATAGTTATCAGGCCAGTCTGAAGATGTCACCTTTTGAAGCTTTATATGGCTGAAAGTGCAGGACTCCCTTGTATTGGAATCAAACTGGTGAAAGGCAGTTGTTTGGGCCTGAGATTATACAAGAAGCAGAGGAACAAGTTCAGCAAATAAGGGAGAATTTGAGAACTGCACAGTCCAGGCAGAAAAGCTATGCTGATACCCGGAGAAGACTACTTGAGTTTAAGGAGGGAGATTATGTTTATTTGAAGGTATCACCACTCCGGGGTATGAGGAGATTCAAAGTTAAAGGAAAGTTGTCCCCTCGCTTTATTGGACCCTTCTTAATCTTAAAGCGAGTGGGAGAGGTTGCATATCAATTGGAGTTACCGGATCATCTCGCGGATGTTCACGATGTCTTTCATGCATCTCAGTTGAAGAAATGCCTCAGGGTGCCTGAAGAACAATTACCAATGGAAGACCTTAGCATTCAAGATGACCTGACTTATGCTGAGTACCCCATCAAGATTTTGGATACTTTGACTCGAGTTACAAGGAATAAGGTTATAAAGATGTGTAAAGTTCAATGGAGTCACCACGGTGAAGATGAAGCAACTTGGGAAAGAGAAGAAGAGCTTCGTATAGATTTTCCCCACCTTTTCCCTAGATCTTCCTAAATCTCGAGGACGAGATTATTTTTAAGGGGGGTAGGATTTGTAATACTCAAATTTGTATATAAAGAATACAGAGTGAATTCCTCAATTTCATGTGCCATATTTGCATCATAAGAAAAGAGCACACACACAATTTAGGGATTAATTCAAACAGATGATAAAAAATTGCATCATGCTGGAGTTATATGTTTGTGCATTAAATGAAAAAAAATAATGTCAATGATAATAAGATAATAATTACTAGAAAGCTTAAATCCTAAATTGAAAATTAGGGTTTGAATTAAGAGAAGGGAAGAACTAAGAAAAATACTACATAAAATAAAATAAAAATCAGAATAAACATCCTTCACACTTATATTATTAAATTATACAATTCAAACTGAGGACAAGTTATTCATAAAGTTTGAATTTAAACTTGAACTCAAATTGGATTTGAAAATGGAGAAAAAAATGGAAAAGAAAAGAATAAAGAGAACCTAGCCTAACTGGGCCCTGAACTCGAATTCGGCCCACCAGGGCAATAACACCGCGCGGCCCAGCACTTCCGCACCCACTTACCGCGCGCGTGGACTAACACTCTGGCCCCACTGGTCAGCTCCGTGCGCTCGTGCTCGTCCCGTGTGCCGCTGGCGCGTGGACCCGGGTTGCCAGAACCGCTCCACCTCGCCACGACGCGGATGCTGGCCGACTTCGCCGCCGGAGGAATCGGGGGCTTCCCGGCCAAATCGCTCCGGCCATTCTATCCCCAGCCGATAATAAGCCCCAAATACGCATCCGTTCCCTCTGTCCTTTCTTCGCCCAGACCACCAGAGCGCCGCCGCGCACCGCACGGGAAGAAAATTCGGGCCGCCGTCGTCGACCGGTCGACTCCCCGGCGATTAGGCCTCTGGTTGGGGTGCGGGAGCTTCACCTGGTCGGGCGGGTCACGTCCGGGGCTTCCCCTTGGCGGATCGCACGGCGGACGGCTGGGAATTTCTCGCCGCGTATAGGCTCCGCCGCGGATCCGCACCTCGCCGTGGACTGCACGCCTACGCGCACGATTCTCGGTATGGACCCGTTGCCCTTGTTCGCCTTCGTTTCCGCAACGAGTAGAACTGCTCGATTCGGGGGATTGGTGCACCTTTGTTGAGGATTTGCGTCGCCGGCAATGGCGTCGCCGCAACCTTGCGCGGGCGGGGTTCTGTGTTTGGAATCCGGGGAAGGGAGAGCCGCCATCGGGTTCGTGGTCGATAGGGCTATGCACAGTGCCGTAGGAGCGTGAGATTGGCGCTCTGGGTGCGGACTTGGCCGGATTCCGGTGGTGCACCACCGTGGTTCCGGGCGGCGCCGCCGTCGCTCGTCAGGAGATTGGGGGAAAACGCGTGGGCCGTTGATCTCCTGCCGGACGGCTAGGATTAGTCCCCGCTTACCCTCTCACGTTGAGTTGTTCGGTCCGTTCATCTGGATCGGACGGGTGGAAACGAATCTGGTGTAATAAAATCCTACCCGTCGTATTCACATCCAACGGTTCCCTGCGCATACCGTTTTCCGACCACGCGGATCAAATCCTCACCGTCCGCGTGTGATCGGACGGTCCCAACCGCACCGTACCCCTTCGCGGTGACGTTTTACACAAGAGACCTTATGATTTTACAGAATAGAACCCGCCGTCCACGTTCACTATTTACTGAGTCTTGGGAATCTTGCACCAGGCCCCCTGCATTTTCCAGAAAATGACGCCCAGTCCAGAGGACAAATAAAACCAGAAAAATGCATTTAAAAATGAATTTTTAGTATTAATTAAATGCCAGAATTTGTATAATTCATAGAAAATTCATGTTAACTCCAAATTGACCCATTCCAATTTCTAAAATTTTGTAATATTATTCTCTATCATTTAGAATCACTGTTTTGACATGAACTCTGTTAGAAAATTAATTTATCATCTAATCCTATTATAATCACCTTAAATCTTAGGAAATTCATAACTTGAAATATATAACTCCAAAATTATTAATTCCAGTTCCTGTGATCTTATTTTAATGTCTAGTTTATTACTGTATATCCTATTTGCATGTTTGATGTGATGTTAATTTATGCTATGCTATGTATGTATTGTGTTGATGCGAGTAGACGAGCAAGCCACTGTGGAATCTGAGGTTCAACAAGTAGAGATAGCTGAGCAGGAGCTCATTGCAGGCAAGTTGTGCCCTTGATCACCTACTTTTCCCAGCCATGTTCTTATTAATTTTAATGATCTGCATAGGTTAATTTTGATGGGAGCCTTTATGTTACCCCAGTTTTGATTACCTCTATACCTTGTTCACCCCTGGAATATTTTTGGGTAGTACTTGCTATTGCTTTATGTGGATTGGGTATGGAGATTCATTATTCATGATTATTCTGTTATTATCTTGTTATTATTACTGTTCATGTTAAGATCATTAAATTAATGGGAACATGGAGCGACCACCCGGGAAAACAGTGCTACCACAAGGGTTTAATGGGACGCCCTTGGCTGATTAACTAGGAAAGCTAGTGGAGGGCTACCTTACCCGAAAGGGGCAAGGGCAGTAGGGGAGTGGTCAGTGTAGGGAGGTCCTTGTTTGATTTTGCTGCGATGGCGGTCGGCAAGAACCCTGCACTGGAGCTTCCTATAAACTGTAGCGGGTAGTCTGAAGCTAGTGGAACTTTGTAAAGGCCTCGTAGTGTTACCCTGCCTCGCTTCCTTGGTAGAGGTGTATGGGATTCATGACCCCTTGGCAGATGGGTAACACGGCTTGTGGGTAAAGATGCGCAACCTCTGCAGAGTGTAAAACTAGTATACTAGCCGTGCTCACGGTCAAGAGCGGCTCGGACCCTCACATGATTAATTATGGAACTTAAATTCAATCTGACATTTGCATCGCATTTGGGATTATTTTACTATTACTGTTCTTTATTATTATTAAGGTTTGGTATTTTCTTACACTTAGTAATTGCTAATAAAATTTTGACCAACTTATAAAAGCAATGCTCAGCCTTAGCCTCTATTTCATTGATCAGCCTTACACTTCATGAACTCCCACCTTTGGTGAGTTCATGCCACATTATTCCCCACGACTTGTTGAGCTATGAACGTATGTGAGCTCACTCTTGCTGTCTCACACCCCCCCCACAGGAGAAGGACAGGTGGTCGAAGAGGAGCCGCCTAACACTGAGGAGTTCGATCTGATCTAGGTGGCGTTTCTCAGTCGACATTGGCGCCGACGATCCTTAGTTCGTTTTATGGTTATACTTTTATTTTGTAATAAGTCTTCCGCTATGTAATAATTACTCTGATGTTTTATGACATTTATCTCTATACACTCTGTTATTATATATGTTGTCTTCTTGGCGCATGTATGAGATGCACCTGGCCTTGTTCCTTAAAGCCGGGTGTTACAGAAGTGGTATCAGATGTGCCGTAGCTGTCCTTATGAAGTGATCCTTGATGTGCCGTAGCTGTTCTCAACTCGATCACCCTTGACTTTGCAAGCCTTCTTCTTCTCCCTTGGCTTTGGGTTCCTCAGCCTCCTTGACCTTCTCCCGTGCACTTGGTACCTCGAAGCTTTTCTTGCCTCCGTCCTTGGCTTGATCAGTTGTCTCTGAGCTACGTATTCGAGTATCACTTTTGCAATGTCCAACTTACTTGTGATGTCCATTATGTATCCATAATCCAGTTCTTTGACCATCACATTTGTTCATTTGTGTTGAACCCTGTAGGCTTTACCTTAAGCACCTGTTCAACACTTAGTACACTTGTTAGTCCTTTAATTGAGTTGTCATCCAAACACCAAAACTCACAAGAGAGCTTTCAATCTCCCCCTTTTTGGTGATTGATGGCAACACAATTAAAGCTTACATAAGAATAAGATTTGAAGCACAAATTTGAATTCTAAGATTATAGAATGCTCCCCCTAAATAAGTGCTTACTTCAAAAACATAATTTTGGCCTCAGACGCCAATTTGCACATACTTAGGCAAATCGAAACATTTCTACACCTTAGCACTTTTTAGTATGCATTGTGTCAAGAATCAAACCATGATGCTATACCACACAAATGCATGTAATCAGAGTTGAACATCATTCAATTTAGTGGATATATCACAGGAATATCAACCTACCACTATTCATCATTAAGATACCAATTCAAACTAATACCAATTTAAACTAAGACACTAATTTAAAGCAATCTTAAAGCACCATTAACCACATGACTATCTATTACACTATAGAAGCCAAATAATTCAGCGCAGCGGAAACACTAGTCCATATGAGCAACACATATAATACTGCAAGAAACTTATGATTATCACACTTGGCAAAGCTCAAACTAACACATCACCCATTAGGATAAGCTTTCCTCTCAGGTTGAGATAAGCTTTAATACACAAATTCTCCCCCTTTGACATCAAACACCAAAAACCATACTCAAGCAGGAACATAGGATGATGTCAAGGGACAGCAGGGTGTTAAGGAGGAAAAACGACTGTCAAAAACTCCCCCTTACTTATTGAACATATGCACTGTCAACATTTAGGTAAGATACATATATATGCAAAAAGATTAATACTTCCTTTTGTACCTTTACCATGTTGTAGTGTACTTCCCATCTTGAAAGAGTTAATCTCTCGAGAGCTTCTCCACACTTGTGCCTGATTCTTTCTCCTAACTTTTTCTTGTTGCTAAGACACCAAACTTAGAACAAGTTATAGTATTGGGCACAATAAGAAACTTCTATTCTCATGATTATCAAAAGATGTCAATTGAAGCGGACTATTACGGCTACCAATTGAAAGATACCAATTTCAAAGTTCATTTATTATCATGGCTCCATGATATTTAAGAATAAGCATCTATTATCACCAGATTTTATAGAGCATGAGCAATCTAAAAATATGCACTTACTCACAACTTGAGATACCAATTTCTTGACTTACAGAGGTACCCAAGTCCTGATTGCTCCATTTCTTGCTTATCTTCTCTTTTCCACCTAGAGACTATACAAGATTGCTCAAGAAACAGTTAGTCTCAAAAGACACAAGTTATGTGTGCTCCCCCTCAAGTTGTGCATCAAGTATTTGAATGACTTGCACTTTGCACATTCTAGCTTCCTTAGAACTAGAGGGGATCACAACATACCTTGGTCAAGGCATACTCTCCCACTTTCATCACCCAAAGATGCCAATTTGAATATCAAATGAAACGCCACTTAACACCAATTGAAGGCTAAATGAAAGGTTGACTAAACACAACAATGCACACCTCAGTGGCACCTAAGCCAATTGAATACTCACAGGAAGTCTAACATTTACGCAACTTGGACATGCTACATACTTAACTATCATTGCATATACCAATTGAAGATCAACACAATCATGTATATAAAGCGAAATATCTAAGCATGTCATAATTAAGAAGGTTTCTTAGGTGCACAAAAGAAACAACATTTTAAAGGCATAAATTACCTAAGCCAAGATATTACCAATTGAAATGCAAGAACACAGCTATGATCATTATCAATGGAACTTCAAGATATTCATATAAAATTGCGCAGTTCCATTTTCCATACCTTTGCCTTTATGAGAGCACTTGTTATCACCAATTCAGGGCTCCTTTTGCTCATGCACCTCATAGCTCAAAAGGGCACGACATGGATTTGAAATTCACACAGTACCAAACTAGGGTAATCATGTGAACATGGACTAAACAAAATGTCATAATTGCACATAGCATGACTTACAAAAAGAGGTTTATCCATATACACCAAGAGAGTTAATCGTTGTGGATATAACAAATGAAAGAGCTACCCATGAATGATTCAAAAGATATAGCACCAGTCATGATTAAGCAAACATCATTATGATTCATTTAACAGAGGCAATCATAAAGCATAACTA
The DNA here is from genome assembly GCA_029449295.1 of Zea luxurians. Taxonomy (NCBI): domain Eukaryota; kingdom Viridiplantae; phylum Streptophyta; class Magnoliopsida; order Poales; family Poaceae; genus Zea; species Zea luxurians. Next base: position 32,288,908 of record JAOPSE010000016.1, on the reverse strand, counting down.
CTCCAAAGACAGGTAGCACAACAAGCCAACTTAAGAGCAATACTAAATTGCAATTATGTACTTAAAATACATGGGTACCATCCTTTGGAGAGCAAGTTGTAGATTCTCATCGAAGTCCTTTACTTGATTCACCAATAATGATTCAGGACCTATACACCTTATTTCACTTGAGATGAACATGGGATTAGTGTTTCACAATAACTCAACCTTGGGTCAATAAACACCAAAACAATTAATAGCTTAAGCATATAGTTTTAGATAACCGTCTTAAGCTTTCCCATGGTCTCCAGTCCATCTCAAGGCACCTGCATGGTCTAGTTAGTACAGTTTGGTACCCATCTCGGGATGGGTACATAATGATCATCTAAATGTGCCTTTGGTACCCAAATTGCCTTTGTGCTAGTTCTAGGTGATCTCGTTATAGATCTAGCACAAGTGTATGGTTTGGGTTTCCTACGCGAATAAGATTGACACAAATTCACTTGTTTAGGAATCTTACCTTTATAACATACCTTTGATATATGACCCTGCTCACCACACTTGTAGTAGAAGCGTCGCTCAACCTGACATGACGCTTGCTGTTTGTCTTTTTCCTTGGTGAGGGTCACCTTGGAGGATGCACATCCTTGATTCTTCATGATCGGACATGAAGTGATCGTGTGGTCCTTATTGTTGCATCCAAAACAACTCCTTGTCCCTTCATTTTTGTCTTTGTACGGACAAGACGCGATGAGGTGGCCTAACTTCTTGCACTTGAAACACCTCCTTCTTCCTTTTCCCTTTGTGTACTTGAATGACATGGAGAGAGGGTCAGTGCAAACAACATGATTAATTGAATCTTTACCTTTTTCCAAGCTCATGTTGATTTCTTCATCTTTAGGAACATTTTTCTTATTTAGCTTGACACTTGCTGCAGTTTTTCCTTTCTCAAGCTTCTTCACCACGCGCCCGTGGATATCTTGGGAGAGTTGAGCAAAGTGTCTTCTCCTCAGTTGTCGTTGCTTCTTATTCCCACATAATTTCTTTTGTGACCCTAAAACTTGTTGCTCAATCAATGATTGGCTTTCTTTTGAGCAACAGGGGTTAGCACATGATGATATACAATTCAATTGCGCACACGTGCGAGAATGAGGTTCACATGAATTTAAGTTTGCAATTATAACCTCATGAGCAACATTAAGCATGATATGGTCATCAACTAATTTATTATGAGAATATGACAACATATCATACTTTTTACCTAGAGCACGTTTTTCTAAGTCCATTGTTTCTACTTGACTCTTAAGCATAGAATTTTCCGTTTTAAGTTGAGCAATGTTAGATAAAACATCATGACTATTTCTTTGCTTAATTAAAACATATTCATACCTTTGGACCAAATCATCATGAGAGCACTTTAGCTCCTCATGTTCTGTGGTCATCTTTTCCAGGCTGTTGTTGGTTTTGATGAGGGACTCCTCTAGCCTGAGAAGTGTATCGCCTTGTTCCTTGTTCCTTCTCAACAGCTTAACCAAGAGTGCCTTGTCCTCTTTGTTGAGATGGATGTAGAAACGGCGAATCTCCTCTTCTTCCACATCATCGATATCATTTTCCCTGTCATTAATGTCAGTGGAAGCCAAACAGGAAAATGTACCTTGAGGTGATGAAGACTCATCCTCGCTATCATCCTCATATTCCTCATCATCATGGCTTTTGTCTCCACCGTCATTGTTAGCAACAAAACACTTATTATTAGTGGAGACCAAACCTGTCGACGAGGTGGATTCATCGTTGGGTGCCCATCGTTCTTGATCTTCTCCCTTTGAAAGGTTAGCATCACAAGCAATATAGGGAGTAGAAGCAGTACAATTTGCCACACAATATTTTACTTTAATTCTATTCCATAAATCATGAGCATCACCAAATAAATCATTATCACTACTCATGATGGCAAAATAAGCACCTCTAGAAAGAGATTCAACTAAGATGTTGCAAGCACGGTGATTGAGAGATAAACATCTTAGTTCATCATTAGAGGGATTTTTACTAATATCAGATGGAAAAATACTTCTACTAAAGATCTGTCTCAAATCAGGATCAACACTCATGAAAGCATTATAAATAGAGACAGACCAGGATTTGTAATTAGAGCCATCGCCTAAAAGAAGTTCTACAGTTACCTCTTGTGACGACATCGTTATCTCCGGACGGCTAAGCCCACACTGGAGAGGCCTAGCTCTGATACCAATTGTAAGTTCCCTTTGACCCGGGAACAGGATCTGGATGTCGCCTAGAGGGGGGGGGGTGAATAGGCGAATAAAACTTATTACTTTAAAACTTAAAATCTTACTCTACTCGAAGACTTAGTACGCAGTGGAGTGAGAAGACTCTTCGAGTAGGTTGCAGCGGAATAGAAGATCTTGTCTCAAAATGTCCTGCACTTCAAATAAAGCTTATACCACAGATAAGTATTGAAGTGTAGATGAGTAAGACAGAGAGTCAGGATACAATACAGAATAGAGCACACAGACGCAAGGATTTATCCCGAGGTTCGGCCAAGCCTGAAATGCTTGCCTAGTCCTCGTTGGAGTTAGCCACACCTGGGCTTGGAGTCTATTTCAACTCCTTCCTCCGTTTGCTCAGATCCGTCAGTCAGACAGATAGAGCCTTCCACTATATTGAGTTTGTTACAACGAAACCGCGGCTGCTTACAATCTTCTTGGCAGTACCCCGGTAGAGTAACGATACGCTCAAGACCTTGCTCTAGCTCTTAGCAGCACTACTCCTCTCTCTAAAGGCTTATAGATGTGCCTTCTACACAAACTATAGAGTTACACACAAGAGGGAGAGCGAGAATTGATTCCAATGAAGTCTACACTTGTTGATGTAACACCCCTGGTGTTACTATAACTAAAACTTGAGCATGACATCATGAGCATTGGCATTGCATATGTTTGACACACCTAGAGTGCATTCACTAGGCAAAAATTTCAAACAAGTTGTATTGTTTTACTGTTTTACAAATAGGACCCTTGTTTAAGGACTTAACCCTAAATAGTGGTTAAAGGGGTAAAACTTAACCAAAGTTGAGAAAACCTAAAGGCTTTAGGGTAAAAGTCATAAAGTGACCCCAACAATAAAGTTGAATCACATTTATACCCCTGGGATATTAAAAACCCTAATCAGAACCCTGGGAAACCCTAAAACCAAACCATAGGGGCCTAAGTGCAAAATTAGTCCACTTTTGGACTAAAGTGCAAAAACCAAGCCAAATAAGTATTTTAAGTCCTTTGGTTCACAAAAATGTGGACTTGAAAGCCAAACCCTAAGTTTTGGACCTAAATGCAAAATGGGCCTCATTTGAGTTAACTCTAAGTCTGAAAAACCAGTGCATGGGCTCAACTTTGGGGCTTTGTAACTTACAAAGTATAGGGTTTTTACCCTAGGTCACCACATCAAAGTTGAAGACCCATTATAGAAGAACAACTTTGCTAAAGGGTGCAAGCATAGTTGTTATGAGAAATTTAGAGAAAAACCCCATCAAAGTTCGACTGTCAGGCTGTTTGTTCTAAAATTCCGTTTAGCAGTTAACTGACATCAACTTCTAGCTCAGATTCAAGCATGATCCAGTGCTCAAATGTGATCAAGTCCTATAGCTGAGTTGTAGCTGGTATGTAGCACTACAATTTTGGTGCAGAGACTTGGACCTGTTGTCACATGAAATCGGGAGAAAATTTACTCTAAAGTCGCTCGGTCAGAAGCTCTGATGAAAGAATTCCATGGTACAGTAACGGCAAGCAACTGAAGAAGAATCCTTTCGTTCTCGTCGCCGGTAGCTGCCGCCGTCGATCGTCGCTCGCCAAGATTCGTGCTCGACGGTCACCGGATAAGTTTGCCGCGGTAAAGGTTCTCGTCACCGGTGTGCTGGCCACCACTCCGACGACCCTCCCCCCTGTCTTCCTTCGATTTTGCGGCTGGCGATAGGTTCGCCGTCGACCGCCGCCTCTCGGCCGGGCGCCGCGTGGCTCTACACTTTCACCGTGTCGCCATGACCTTCTTTGAACCCTCCGTAGCTCACCTGAGTTACTGCCACGCTATGGGACACGTACTCCGTGCGCCAAGCTTCTTCATCCTCTCCGCCCGCCGCGCGTCCTCCTCGAATTCACCGGCCACCGTCCCCGGCGCTTATAAATTGAAGGCAGAGCTAGTTGCGCCATGAAATTGTGAAGCTCTAGCACCCGTCCCCACGCTCGATCGTCCACCCGCTCGCCTGAATTTCTCGTTGCCCCCAAATCTATTTTCCGCCGCCGTGTAGTGAGCTCGCCGTGGTCAGCCCTCCACAGGTCGGTTCCTGCCCTCTGCGCCTTCGTTTGTGCATGCTCATGCCTCAGTGATGCTTCCCGACCCCTTCAATTGAACTAGACTGGCGCACATCGCCGGGAACACGATCACTTCGCCGTTTTGCTTACGGTCACCGTGGCCGGAGCTCCACGATCCACCAACGGTGCAATTAACTTAGGGGAAGTAGTCAGGCTAACCCCAATTCCATGTCCACCGCTCGGAGAGCTCAGCCGCTGCCCCAATCGGCCGGTCTGCTTGCTCGCCGGAGCGCGGCCGCGCTGAGCACCGTCGAGGACCTTGTGTTGTGAATTGACAAGAACCCAGGGACTTTTTCGTGAACTGTCAGCGACTCTGTGAAATAGTAAAAGAACTCATTTCCAGTTAACTAAAAACCCGAGGGCCTCTGCGCAAAGTCGCCTCGCGGGCGCGCGCGCGAATCCGCCCGGGCTTGGGCCGGCTGGACCAGAAGCGGCCCAGTACTGTTTAAGAGTTTTTCCTTTTCTTTTTCAGCAGAACTTTGAAAAACTGTAGAAAATAGTAGAAAAATCCTAAAATTATGAGACCAATTTTCCTAGGCTTGTTATTTTCCATAGTATTTAATAAAAATAGTTTTATGATTTTTAGTTTGAACAGGGAATTTTAGGATATTTAAAATAGCCTAAACTATTGATTCTGGATTTTTAGAGAATAAATAATAAGTCCAAAATTTCCCAAGCTTTTTATGTGAGCTTATCACATTATTTAGAAGCCATGGGTAGAGTTTGGTTTGATTTGGACCTTGTTTGATCACTAAACCCAAAACCACCCCCCCTGCTCCATGAACTCCTTTACTGACTCCGGAAACCCTAGGTTCTCGGAGTACCGTGAAGGAAAGTTGTATTCAAGACATAAATAACAAGTTTATGCTATCTTTGCATCCTCATGAGCATTCCATGACATCCATCCTTATGTATGTATATGGTTATATTAGAGCAAGAAGAAGAAGAAGAAGTTTTTGAAGAAGGGATACCACCCACCTCTGATCCTCAGGCGGATAACTGCTTTTATTTTGATATCTGTGGATCCGAGCCAGACACCTCTGATAACAAAGGCAAGCCCCGGTGCATTTGCCACCTTCCTTGATGTCTTTAAAATCTTTCTCACTTACTTGCTGCATTAGGTGATAGGAGTTGATTGATTAAACAATTCCTGCATTGCCTTCCTTGATTTTGATTACCCTCCTTGAAATCCTGTTTTTATAAAAAGGTTTTACTTTGCTTAGTATTGCTTTAGAAAAACAAAAGGATTTGTTTTACAAAAGGTGTTTGGCAAAGTGGGAGGGATGTTTTCGAAAATAAAACTTGGTGGTGGATCCATCACGGCCGTGATGGATTCAACATCGGAAAAGATGTACCTCTGTCAGGTACCAAACTTTGGGTTTGAAATGAGTAAGCTGAGACCGGGCGGGTGACTTGCACGAGAAGAGAGTCTCGGTGTAGTGTCTCCGTCTGAGTCGATTAAGGACCTTGTCGATGTAGGCTTGATGATCGAGGACCCTTTAACTGGTCACATGCCTCGTCATGGGTAAGCCTTGCCTCGGGCAGACTAAGGCCGGAATAAGATAACACGAAATGGGAGTGGAGCGGTGGCGAGAGTAGCGTGTACCCTCCGTGGCAAGAGGCTGGACGGTGGTGTATCTGTGCTCTCGGTTTGCGTGAACCTGATCCGGTCTTAAGAACCCCGGTGGCGGGTTGACATATGCAAGGGTTAAGTGCTACATATGTCGTGTGATTGGAGATCCTCAGCTGAGTATAATCGATTCGGATCGCCGTACCTTCGCGGTTATGAAGACTTGGTCACTGACCTACACGTAGCATTCCACTAAAGATGATGGGTTTTTGGTTAAGAAATTGGCTAGTGCAGGACCAGTGATTGAACTAGGGTAGAAAGAACTCTAGTGCAGGTAATTTTACCTAACTTGACAAATAAAATTGGATTTTTAAGGATCCACTTTAGTAAGCATTTCTGCAAAACAGAGTCTTCGATTATTGGGAAGCCTTACCTTGACTCCCATATAACCAGCATACCCTTGAGAGTCTTTTCCTTAGTCGGGTAAGACTTGCTGAGTAATTCCATACTCAGGGTTTATCCCTTTGTTGTTTTTAGGTGGGGAAGTAGCAGACTTTTGCTGCTTCTGTGCTAAGGTGGTTCCCAAGGGAGAAAACCAAGACTGAAGTGCGGGAGGACTCGGTCCTCCATCTAGAATCTTTTGTTTATAGTCTTTCGGGAGAAGTTTGTATCTCCCTGGTTTGTATAATTATTTCTTTTATGCACTCGCCTTTTAGAACTGGTCTGTAATATATTAACTTGAGCTTACTTTTGGAAATAAATGTAATTTTATGTAATTCGCTTCCGCATATCTTTATCTCCGATGATCTGTAATGTCTGCAAGACGGGTGAGACGTTCCTGGTGAGGTAAGGAAAGATACCGAGCTTGTCAAGTAACTTAGGAACATCTACAGGGTGTCTGATGTCTGTTAGACAAGGACAACTGTAGGTGGGCCTGATTACTTGGGAGGTTCCGTCACAGTTGGCTGCACTTCTATATTGCTGGAGGCGCCTAGGGGTCCCTTTTATAGGCACAAGGGGCCTAGGAGCCGTTGGAAGCAATCCAGGAAGGCAAATCTTGCCTTCTGTCGGGTGGCGCACCGGACAGTCCGGTGCACACCGGACACTGTCCGGTGCCCGATTTCTTTCCTTCTACGTCGAAGCCGACCGTTGGCAGTCTTGGAGCCGTTGGCGCACCGGACATGTTCGGTGCACACCGGACAGTCCGGTGCCTCCATCTAGCCGTTGGCTCGGCCACGTGTCCCGCGCAGATCGCGCGGCCGACCGTTGGCCCGGCCGACCGTTGGCTCACCGGACAGTCCGGTGCACACCGGACAGTCCGGTGAATTATAGCCGTACGTCGCCGGTGAATTCCCGAGAGCGGCCAGTTTGTTCGAGCCAGCCTGGCGCACCGGACACTGTCCGGTGCACCACCGGACACTGTCCGGTGAGCCACCGGACAGTCCGGTGCACCCAGACTGAGCAGAACCTTGGCTGTACACAGCCAAGCCTTTTGCACCTCGTTCCTGTTCTTCTTCTTTCTGTTTCTAACACTTAGACAAGTATATTAGTACACTAAAACCAATGTACTAAGTCTAGAAACATACCTTCTCTTAATTATTATATCCATAGCATTTCACATGCTTGAGCTTTGATGTTGGACTCATAAATCATCAAGTCGGCTTGACTTGATCTAGTTTGACATTTCTTGGCTCCAACATCCTGCAAAGGTCACATAGAACATCTCCAAACATAGGAACAACCCAAACTAAAGATTAAGGTGAACTTAGCTCTTTTGGGCTGCTTCCAGTTCTGGTTTTGACACTTGTTCTCCTTCTAGTGACCTTGATCTCCTTCTTAGAGCTTGGTCTTGAGCCTTATGACTTACACCACATAACTGTAGCTGTTACCTCATTGGTTGTAAGTCACGTCCTTATGTAGTGATCCTTGATGTGCCGTAGCTGTTCTCAACTCGATCACCCTTGACTTTGCAAGCCTTCTTCTTCTCCCTTGGCTTTGGGTTCCTCAGCCTCCTTGACCTTCTCCCGTGCACTTGGTACCTCGAAGCTTTTCTTGCCTCCGTCCTTGGCTTGATCAGTTGTCTCCGAGCTACGTATTCGAGTATCACTTTTGCAATGTCCAACTTACTTGTGATGTCCATTATGTATCCATAATCCAGTTCTTTGACCATCACATTTGTTCATTTGTGTTGAACCCTGTAGGCTTTACCTTAAGCACCTGTTCAACACTTAGTACACTTGTTAGTCCTTTAATTGAGTTGTCATCCAAACACCAAAACTCACAAAAGAGCTTTCACCTATACGTAGAAATCCAGTGAAAATGAAGGGTTGATAAGAAATTGGCTAGTGCAGGTCAAGTGATTGAACTAGGGTAGAAAGAACTTTAATGGCAGGTAATCTTACTTAACTTGACAAATAAAACTGGATTTTTAAGGATCCACTTTTAGTAAGCATTTCTGCAAACAGAGTCATTGATCATTAATAAGCCTTACCTTGACACCTTTAAAGCCAGCATCCCCTTGAGAGTCTTTTCTTTAGTCGGGTAAGTCTTGCTGAGTAATTCCATACTCAGGGTTTTATTCCCTATTGTTTTTAGGTGAAGAAGCGACAAACTTTTGTTGTTTCTGTTCCAAGGTGGTCTCAAAAGAAGAAAACCAAGAGTAAAGCTGCGGGAGGAAGGGTTCCTCCATTAGATCTTTGTTTAAAACTTATCGGGAGGGGTTTTTGCCTCCCTTGGCTTGTAATAATAATCTACTCTGCACTCGTATATTATATCCTGGTCTATAATAACATAACTCTGTCCTACTTTTAAATAAAGGTAAGTTTATGTAATCGCTTCCGCATTTTCGTACCTCCGATGATTTGTAATGTCTGCGTGACGGGTAAAACGCTCTTGGGAAAGGTAAGAAAAGCAGATACCGAACTTGTCAAGTGATCCAGGAACACCTGCAGGGTTGTCTGAAGTCTGTTGGACAAGGACAACTGTAGGTAGGCCTCATGACTTGGGAGGTTCTGTCACAATGATAATGACCAGGAACAAGAAAAGTATGGGAAGAAGGAGAAGAAGAAGTATTACAAGAAGGCGAAGGGCAAGGCACACCTTGGAAAAGAATGGGATTCAGACTGCTCTTCATCCAACTCCGACGATGAAGGACTGGCAGCCTTAGCCTTCAACAAGTCTTCTCTCTTTCCCAACGAACGCCACACTTGCCTCATGGCCAAGGAGAAGAAGGTAAGCATTCGAGATACCTCTAAGTATACTACTTCTAGCGATGATGATTCTAGTGATGATGAAGTAGATTACTCTAGCTTGTTCAAAGGTTTAGATAGAGCTAAGGTAGAAAAGATCAATGAATTAATTGATGTTCTAAATGAAAGGAGAGATTGTTAGAAAAACAAGAGGATATTTTATATGAGGAGCATGACAAATTTGTTAGTGTGCAAAAATCTCTTGCTTTAGAGACTAAAAGGAATGAAATGCTATCTTCTGAGTTATCTGCTTGTCATGAAACTATATCTAGTTTAAAGAGTTTAAATGATGAATTAACTACTAAGCTAGAAGGAGTTAATAAATCTAGTTCATGTGTAGAGCATGTTAGTATTTGTAATAGATGTAAGGACTTTGATGTTGATGCATGTAATGAACACCTTATTTCTATTGCTAAACTAAATAATGAGGTGGCAAGTCTTAATGCTCAACTTAAGACTTGCAAAATTGATTCTGATAAATTAAAATTTGCTAGGGATGCCTACACAATTGGTAGACACCCTTCTATTAAAGATGGACTTGGTTTTCGAAAGGAAACCAAGAACTTAACAAGCCAAAAGGCTCCCATTCTCAACAAGGAGAAAGGGAAGGCTCCTATGGCTAGTAGTTCTCAAAAGTGTCATGCCTACATTTATGATAGAAAATATTCTAGGAATGCTCATAGGAATTATGATCATAATGCCTTTGATTCACATGCTATGTTTGTCTCTAGCTCTACTTTTGTGCATGGTAGAAGTAGGCCTAGGAAAAATAATGTTGTGCCTCATGCTCCTAGAAAAATGTGCAATGAACCTTCTACCATTTACCATGCTTGCAATACTTCATTTGTTCTCTTATGTAAGAATGCAAAAGTAGTTGCTAGGAAATTGGGATCCAAATGCAAGGGAGACAAGACTTGCATATGGGTTCCAAAGGCTATTGTGACTAACCTTGTAGGACCCAACAAGAGTTGGGTACCTAAAACCCAAGTGTAAATTGCCTTGCAGGTTTATGCATCCGAGGGCTCAAGCTAGATTATCGACAGCGGATGCACAAACCACATGACGGGGGAGAAGAAGATGTTCACCTCCTACGCCAAGAACAAGGATTCCTAGGATACGATTATTTTTGGAGATGGGAACCAAGGCAAGGTCAAAGGTTTGGGAAAGATAGCCATCACAAGCGAGCACTCTATTTCAAATGTATTTTTAGTAAAGTCATTAGGATACAACCTCCTGTCTGTAAGTCAATTGTGCCACATGGGCTACAATTGTTTGTTTACAAATGTTGATGTTTCTGTCTTTAGAAGGAGTGATGGTTCATTAGCATTTAAGGGTGTATTAGACGACAAACTCTATTTAGTTGATTTTTCGAAAGAGGAGGCCGATCTAGATGCATGCTTAATAGCTAAGACTAGTATGGGTTGGCTGTGGCATCGCCGTCTAGCACATGTTGGGATGAAGAACCTTCATAAACTTCTAAAGGGAGAACATGTGTTCGGACTAACCAATGTATGTTTCGAAAAAGATAGACCTTGTGCAGCTTGTCAGGCAGGGAAACAGGTGGGAAGCACTCATCACAATAAGAATGTGATGACAACATCAAGACCACTGGAGCTTCTTCACATGGACCTCTTCGGACCCGTCGCCTACCTTAGCATCGGGGGAAGTAAGTATGGTCTAGTAATTGTTGATGATTTTTCCTACTTCACTTGGGTGTTCTTTTTGCAGGATAAATCAGAAACCCAAGGGACCCTAAAGCACTTTCTAAGGAGGGCTCAAAACGAATTTGAGCTCAAGGTGAAAAAGATAAGAAGCGACAACGGGTCCGAGTTCAAGAATCTGCAAGTGGAGGAGTATCTTGAGGAGGAAGGCATCAAGCACGAGTTCTCCGCTCCCTACACACCACAGCAAAACGGTGTGGTAGAGAGGAAGAACAGGACGCTTATCAACATGGTGAGGACGATGCTTGGAGAGTTCAAGACACCCAAGCGGTTTTGGTCGGAAGCTGTGAACACAGCTTGCCACGCCATAAACTGGCTATATCTGCATCGCCTCCTTAAGAAGACCTCCTACGAACTCCTTACCGGTAACAAACCCAATGTTTCTTACTTTTCGTGTATTTGGAAGCAAATGCTACATTTTGGTGAAGAAAGGTAGACATTCTAAATTTGCTCCCAAAGCTATAGAAGGGTTTTTACTAGGGTATGACTCAAATACAAAGGCGTATAGGGTCTTCAACAAATCATCGGGTTTGGTTGAAGTCTCTAGCGACGTTGTATTTGATGAGACTAATGGCTCTCCAAGGGAGCAAGTTGATCTTGATGACATAGATGAAGATGATGTTCCGACGGCCGCAATGCGCACGATGGCGATAGGTGAGGTGCGACCACAGGAACAACAGGAGCAAGATCAACCATCTTCCTCAACGCTGATGCATCCCCCAACCCAAGATGATGGACAGGTACCTCAAGAAGAGGAGCATGATCAAGGGGGAGCACAAGAAGAACAAGTTATGGAGGAAGAAGCACCACTAGCCCCTCCAACTCAAGTCCGAGCGACGATCTAAAGAAATCACCCCGTCGATCAGATTCTGGGTGACATAAGCAAGGGAGTAACAACTCGCTCACGTTTAGCTAATTTTTTGTGAACATTACTCGTTTGTCTCTTCTATTGAGCCTTTCAGGGTAAAAGAGGCCTTGCAGGATCCGGACTGGGTGTTGGCCATGCAGGAAGAGCTCAACAACTTCAAGAGGAATGAAGTTTGGAGCCTGGTGCCACGTCCCAAGCAAAATGTTGTGGGAACCAAGTGGGTGTTCTGCAACAAGCAAGACGAGCACGGGGTGGTGACAAGAAACAAGGCTCGATTTGTGGCAAAAGGTTATGCCCAAGTCGCAGGTTTGGATTTCGAGGAGACTTTTGCTCCTATGGCTAGGCTAGAGTCTATTCGAACATTATTAGCCTATGCCGCTCACCACTCCTTCAGGTTGTTTCAAATGGATGTGAAGAGCGCTTTCCTTAACGGGCCAATCAAGGAGGAGGTATACGTGGAACAACCCCCTAGCTTTGAGGATGACAGGTATCCCGACCATGTATTTAAGCTCTCTAAGGCGCTCTATGGACTTAAGCAAGCCCCAAGAGCATGGTATGAATGCCTTAGGGATTTCTTATTTGTTAATGCTTTCAAGGTTGGGAAAGCCGATCCCACTCTTTTCACTAAGACTTGTGATGGTGACCTTTTTGTGTGCCAAATTTATGTCGATGACATAATATTTGGTTCTACTAACCAAAAGTCGTGTGAGGAGTTTAGCAGGGTGATGACTCAAAAGTTTGAGATGTCTATGATGGGCGAGTTGACCTACTTCCTTGGATTCCAGGTAATGCAACTCAAGGATGGCACTTTCCTCTCCCAAACAAAGTACACACAAGATCTTCTCAAGCGATTTGGGATGAAGGATGCCAAGCCCGCAAAGACACCGATGGGAACCAACGGGCATGTCGACCTCAACAAAGGAGGTAAGTCCGTTGATCAAAAGACATACTTTTCTATGATAGGTTCCTTGCTTTACTTATGTGCTAGTAGACCGGACATTATGCTTAGTGTATGCATGTGTGCTAGATTCAATCCGACCCCAAGGAATGTCACCTTGTGGCCGTTAAGCGAATTCTTAGGTATTTAGTCGCTACGCCTTGCTTTGGGATCTGGTATCCAAAGGGGTCTACCTTTGACTTAATTGGATATTCAGACTCCGATTATGCTGGATGCAAGGTTGATAGGAAGAGTACATCAGGGACGTGCCAATTCCTAGGAAGGTCCCTGGTGTCTTGGAGTTCAAAGAAACAAACATCTGTTGCCCTATCCACCGCTGAGGCCGAGTATGTTGCCGTAGGATAGTGTTGCACGCAACTACTTTGGATGAGGCAAACCCTCAGGGACTTTTGCTACAATCTGAGCAAAGTCCCACTCCTATGTGACAATGAGAGTGCAATCTGCATGGCGGATAATCCTATTGAACACAGCCGCACTAAGCACATAGACATCCGGCATCACTTTTTGAGAGACCACCAGCAAAAGGGAGATATCGAGGTGTACCATGTTAGCACCGAGAACCAGCTAGCTGATATCTTTACCAAGCCATTAGATGAGAAAACCTTTTGCAGGTTGCGTAGTGAGCTAAATGTCTTGGATTCGCGTAACTTGGATTGATCTATAGCATACATGTGTTCGATGCCTTTCATCATGTTACTTCATGCATTTATGTAATTTGTCGCTTATTTATGGTGCTCAAGTTGTGCAAGGGATCCCCGGACCTCACAAGTCCATGTGTGAATGATGCACATATTCAGGGGGAGATGTGCTACAACTTGACCCTTTGAGACTAACATTTGTGTTTGAGTATACTTGATGTAATCTCAAAGGTGCATTTAAAGGGAAAGGTGAACTTGGACCATGCAAAGACTTCCACTGCACTCCGGTATTAGTGTAGTTAACTCCAAGTTCATATCTATGCTCTTATTGCCTTTGTGCTTGTTGGAACTTGCTCTCAGCTGCAAGGGGATCCAACAAGGGTGAACAGGGATGACAACAGGGCACTCGCGCTAGATGGCAAAAGCTCTGTTAATCTGGCCTCTCACGGGCACTGTACAGGGGTATTTATAGGTACCTGAGCGCGCAGCACCTCGAGCTAAGGACGCATGTGCCCTCAGGTACCTAGGTTATCCCAAGAATATTCCCATAAAACGGGGTTACAGACCGTAATTACAGGAATGCTTTTACAACATAGGCCCGTAACACCGGCCGGCCAAGCGGGGCCCGTTACGACGGGCCGGATTGCACGTGGGCCTCCGAGCTGGGCGAGGCCGCGCCGTGGGATGCCCTTCGTCGCCAGTCTTCGCCTGGAACGGAAGAAGCGAAGGGTGTCCCCGCCTGTTTTGTTTCTGTCAGTTCAGCTGCTGCAGCGAAGGCTTCGAGCGAAGGGTGGCGCCTTTGCCTTCGCCCCAACATTTGCCCTCCGAGGGACCAATTCGACAAAGTCACCTGGTGCCGAAGACGTCGTTAGATGGCGGAGACGCTGCCCTCGCTCGAAGTGGTTCCGCGGGGGTTTTTGATGTGACCGTTGATTGATGGCGTACTGTTGGATTGCGGGTTTCCCGAAGCGCCGCGCCCTGTCTATAAAAGGGGGCGGGGGTCGGCGCTTTTTGAACTTCACCTTCCGCGCTCCGCGAAAACCCTAGCCGCCCTTTCCGCCGACTTGTTGCTCGTCTGCCTGCCGCGGTCTTGTTTGCCGGAGATCTGGCTCGAGTGAAGCAGACCGCCCGCCGCCGCTGACGGTACGTTGTGATGCAGTCCTCGTCTTCTTCCGCTGCCGCTACGCCGCCGGCCGTTCCCTCGCCGCCGGCCGCCGCCTCGTCTGAGGAGACGCTGAGTAGCTTAATGGTGGAGGAGTTGCACGCCGGCGACTCTGTTGATTTCGGCGTATCGCGGATCTCGTCGGCCCGCTTGCAAGATATGCAGCGGTTGGGTTACTTCGGTGGCGGAGTTGGTCGAGTCCCGGGGGCGGAGGAAGTCCCCGAGCCAGAGGGCGAGTTGGTCGTTTTCGAGGCGTTCTTCGCCGCCGGGCTCCGCTTGCCTGCGCACCGGTTTGTTGGCGAAGTCCTGCGCAGGTTCAACGTTCAAATACACCAGCTGACACCGAATGCCATAGTGGCACTGTCGAAGTATGTCTGGGCGACGACTTCGTACGGCGGACAGCCATCGGTGGAAGTTTTTGCGAAGTATTATTGTTTGCATTGGCAGAAGAGGATGATTGGAGGCGAAGTCGCTCAGTTTGGATCCTGCACATTCACGCCGAAGACCGGCAAAACCACGATGCAGGTGGTCGAGTTGGTTCCTTGCGCCCGCAACAAGTGGGGCAACTGGAATGAATTTTGGTTTTACATCGCTGAGGGTACCGTCGAAGGCCATGAGGGACTCCCCGTGTCCGCGATGTGTTCTCATTTTTACTCAGCGTATCCGCCCTTTGAAGTGGCGGAGGAGGATGAGGACGAAGGGGCTCTTCGGTGTGCCGCCGGCCTGAGCAGTGGGCGTGACTTGGTTGAAGAGTTTGTGGCGTACGGGGTGTGGCCATTGGCGCGTGGCTGGGCGTTGGGCGAAGTATGCCCTCGCCAGATGCCTTTTCATGGTGGAAGGGTGGTGCGGAGTCCCGCCTTCGCCCTAAATCTGCAAAGTCGCGATCCGGCCGCCGTTGTGCGTGAGGTGGAGGATGGGGCGGTGCGGCTTGTTGGACGCTACGTGCCGAGGACGGAGGGCCAGCGCAGCTGGGATATTCGCGGGTCGAATGACCGCTTGAACAAGGTTTTTGAATTAAATCAATTGCCGTATGACGGCTACCCTGGTCAAGACGATGTGGACCGCCGTGGGAAGAGACCGGCGGTGGAGGCCGGAGACGACTCTGCGCCGGCGGCCGCCCCGTCCTCTAGAAAGAGAAAATTAGGTACTGCTATGGGAGGACTTGGGGTTTCTGATCGTTTTGCTAGAGAGTTGACGAAGACGTGCGCGGCCCCGGGGGAAAGGATGTCTTCGCCCGAGCTCCGGGAGTCTTCGGCTCGGATGCTGAGGGTTACCGGGGGTTGTTGGCCTAGGAATGTTCCTGTCCCCCGCGCGGCTGGCGAGGACTTTTTTACATCTCGCATGGTTCGTGAATGGAGGGTTTTTCCTTACGGGCGGAATATTGCTGCTGTTGTGTCAGCAGTGATGGACAAGGATCGCCAGGGAGCTGCACAAAAGCGCCAGGCGGCTATCAGGCTTGTTGAAGCCAGGCCGAAGAGGCAGCGGGGGACTACGAAGGCTGCGGCCTCCGGCGGAGGCCGGCCGCCGCTGGCGTCGAAATCGAGCGTCCCTGCATCTAGCAAGGCGCAGGAGGCAACGGCAGGCGCCGAAGGCTCGAAGTCGGCGAAGGCGGGGCCGCCGTCAAGCGGAGTGGCGGAGGTCGCAAGGGCGGCCCGAGCGTTGCCGTTGGCGGGCAAACGTGTCGCCGACTTCGTCACCGATATTAGCGTGGACGACTATCTCGGCGGTAGGTCGTTGGCTTTTTTTTTTAATCGGTTCATTGGTACACTGCAGGGCTGGGCGAAGGCCAACTTGCTGTGGTTGCGCCTGGCGCGGCGACCACGACGGCTGCCGCAGCGCCGAAGGTGAAGGGCGGGGCTCTTAGCGCCGGTGGCGAGGCGTCGGCCCTCGTGGTTGTCATGGATGAGGCGGGCGCTGTGTCCCGCCGGCTGGCAGAGGCGACGGAGGCGCTACGTCAGGTCCGCTGAGTTGGACCTCGTCCTCCCCCCCCCCTTTTTTTTGGGACCGCAATCTTACGATTATTCTGCAGGTGGCTGACTTCGCTAGCCGCACTGCGTCGGGGGCCCTCACGGCAGCCGTGGCTGCCGAATTCGAAAGACTTCGGACGCAACACGCTGACGCCGTCCGCGAAAAATCGGCCGCCAACAGCAAGTGCCGCAAGCTGGCGGAGAAGGTGGCCACACTGGAGGACGAGAAGGCCGCCCTCCGCCGCCAGCTGGCGGGGGAAAGGAGGGAGACCAACGAAGCCCTTGTCAAGGTGCAGGCTGCATAGGCGGAGGCCAACCTGGCACGGGCGAAGGGCAATCTTGCCAGGGAGCGCGCCGAGCAGTTGCAGGAGCGGCTCACCGCCCTAGAGAGCCGTGTGAAGGGGGCCGAGGCCGCGGCACGAGCGGAGGCAGAGCGGACGCGCCAACTGCTCGTAGATACATACCGTGGCCTGGGCGCGGGGACCGGTGAATTCGAAGTACCGGACCGAGAGCCCGGACTTCGGTGCCTGGAGTGGGTGTAGGAGGAGCTGCAGGCGCTCCCCACTGTCGTGGAGGGGTTTATGGCGTATGCCTCCCTGGTCACCTGCGAGGGGGCGATGAACGCGCTCTCCCGCGAAGGGTGCCGGCACTTCGAGGTCTTCGACCAAGTCGAAGAGGACTTTGAGCGAGATATCTTCAAGGTCGAGGACCCCGTGGTGAAGGATTCTGCCGGGGCTATCTTCGACCGGCTGTGGGGTCCATACGGGCGCGAGGTGGTCAGGGAGCGCGCCGAGACGGCGAGGGCTCAGGTAACGTTTTCGCTTGTTTGGTATTTGTTGGACGTGGGCTGTGTGCGTGTTTGATGAATTTTGTGTGTTTTGGCTTAGGCGGCGCGCGGCGAGACGGTCGACGACTTCGGGGCGCTGAACAGCATGCTGGCTGACCCGGAGTCGGCCCCGGCGGAGGCTGTGTCCGAGGTCGCCCTAGCGCCGATCCCGGCCGCATCCGCTGCGGCCGGCGAAGGCCTGCCCCCAGAGGTCGCCGAAGGCGCGCCTGATGCTTCTGCAGCTGCCGCGCCGAGTGCTGAGGATCCCGCAGCGGTAGCGGCGGAGATAACAGCGGAAGCAGCGGCAGAGCCAACAGCGGAGGCTCCCGCAACGTCAGGGCCGTCGCAGGTGGCGTAGTAGGTGTAGAGGGTTGGGGAAGTTTGTACATGTTACTGAATTTTGGTTGCTGCGCAGGTTCAAGATTTTGGGCCTGCGCACGCAACCGCTACTACTAAATTTTTGGCGGCTACGACCGCGGAAGATGGTAATGAATGTGGTGGTTCTTCATCTGAGTTTTTTGATTGTGCTGACTCTGGGAGCTCGATTGAGTGGACGGAGTCGTCGGAGGACTTGGACTACTTCGCGGCCTTGGATGTGGCTGCGACGGAGGCCTCGCCGCACGCCGCGGATGCAGGAGATGTGCCAGGTCCTTGCACCGGGCGACGGCGGCGAAGGGCAGTTGCGAAACGTATAGTTAGTGGGGCGGATGGGGCTCGGCTTCATGTGAGTGGGGCTGGTCGGCAGGAACTGTTGTCTTTGCCGACCGCCGAGAGTATAGGTGAAGGGGAACTGCGAAGTCTTTTTGCGGGTGAGGAGCTCAGGATAATGTTATTTAATTATAGGGAGATGGGAATTATTCCTAAGGTTGAGCCGATGTAGAGTGTGGTGCCCTCGCTTGTATATGTAGAGGCTTGTATGATGAAATTGTGTGCCCTCGCGTGCATATGTGTGTGCGAAGGCGTTGTGTACTTTGTCTGGTTTGTTTTGTTGCGCTGTGTTGGCGTGATTAAAGTTGGTCTTGGCGTGGACGGTTTGATGTTGTCGTTTCAGCCTTTGTTGTGCTAGTCCGGTTGTACCCTTGGGTGTCTTCGGCAGAGATAGTCTTCGGTTTTTTCGCACTTGTTGTGCTAACCCGGCTGCACCGTTAGGCGACTTTCGCGCGGGTAGTCTTCGCGATAGGCTTAGATTTTTTTCCGCACTTGTTGTGTTAATCCGGCTGCACCCTTAGGCGACTTCTGCACGGATAGTCTTCGCGATAGACTTAGATTTTTTTTTTCCGCACTTGTTGTGCTAATCCGGCTGCACCCTTAGGCGACTTCTGCGCGGATAGTCTTCGCGATAGACTTAGATTTTTTCTTTCGCACTTGTTGTGCTAATCCGGCTGCACCCTTAGGCGACTTCTGCACGGATAGTCTTCGCGATAGACTTAGATTTTTTTTCCGCACTTGTTGTGCTAATCCGGCTGCACCCTTAGGCGACTTCTGCGCGGATTTGTCGCACGCGAGGGTAGCTAGCGCGTAGCCTCGCGGTGACCTCGCGGTGGTCGAATGTCGAAGACCGTCGTCGCGGTCTTTTTCGACGCATGTCTTTGCGAGGGATTTTTCACGCATATATTACAAGGCTCCGCCTCGTTAAAAACCTCACCCCCCGGGAGGAAAAGAGTGCGGGCCGGTGCAAGATTGTTTTTGCGAATTACAAGGGCGAAGACAGCCCTGAGGAATCAAACAAAAAATTTGCGGAGGTTGTCGATGTTCCAGGAGTGCTCCAGGTCTTCGCCGTTTGGCGTTGTGAGCCTGTAAGCGTTGGGGGGAAGCTTTTGTCTTGACGATGAAAGGGCCCTCCCACTTGGGCTCCAGCTTGCGCTTGGACTCCGTCCGAGCTGTTCGAATGAGTACGAGGTCCCCCTCGCTGAACTCCCTCAGGATGACTGAGTGGTCGCGCCATGCTTTGGTCTGGGCTTGATATTTGTTCAGGGCCTGTAGGGCGAAGACACGGTCTCCGTCGATGAGATCCTTTGAAGTTGACTCGTCCACATCAGGGACGGCTGACGGAACTGTTCGCGGGGACCCGTGCTTTATTTCTTGCGGGGTAATGGCCTCCGATCCGTATAGAAGACGGAAGGGGGTGAACCCGGTCGCCCTGCACTCAGTCGTGTTTAGTGCCCAGACTGCCTCAGGTAAGAAATCGGTCCATCTACCCTTTTTTTCATCAAGGAGCATTTTCTTGATAGCTGTGAAGATTTTCCCGTTGGCGCGCTCCACGACCCCGTTGGACTGCGGATGATAGACTGAGGCGAAGGCAAGCTTGGTGCCAATGGAGAAACAAAAATCCTTGAAGTCTTGGTTGTCAAACTGCTTGCCGTTGTCGACTGTTAGTTCGGACGGTACTCCGAAGCGGCAAACGATGTTCTGCCAGAAGAATTTTTGGGCAGTCTTTGATGTTATTGTAGAAACAGCCCGTGCCTCAATCCATTTGGTGAAGTACTCGACCGCGACGAAGGCGAACTTAAGGTTCCCCTGAGCGGTGGGCAGGGGTCCGACAATGTCGAGACCCCAGCGCTGGAGAGGCCATGTATGGGCGATCAGCTTTGTATACTGCGAAGGGCCGCCTGACCGAGGAGAAAACTTCTGGCAGGCTTCGCAGGACCGAGTGACCCGATTTGCGGCGCAGATCATTACGGGCCAGTAAAAGCCCTGGCGGATCACCTTAGCACCTAGGGCCCTCGGTCCCGCGTGTGAGCCGCACGTGCCACTGTGGACTTCACGTAGAATCTGCATGCCTTCGGCCTCGGTGACGCACTTAAGCATTGGCTGACTGACCCCTTTTTTGTAGAGTTGGCCTTCAATCAGAGCGAAGTCTCGGCTTCGATGTCTGAGACGCTTGGCCTCACTGATGTCGGCTGGATGGTAATACCCCTGCAGGAACAGGGTTATGGGTGCCCGCCAGTCTTCGGTCATGATGATGTTGACTGTGCGGTGGCCCTCGCTGTCGTTGGTTATTTGGAGCCCTTCGGGGCTCCGGACTGCTGGCGTGCCGATGACATGAAAGAACACGTCGGAGGGTAGAGCTTCGCCCCTGGCCGCGGCCTTGGCCAATGCGTCGGCCTCCTCATTCTTGGCCCGATCCACATGCTGCAAGGTGAACCCCTTGAACTGCCTCTCGAGACTTCGGATAGCCGCGAGGTACTGCATGAGTGCGGGGTCCTTGGCTGCATAATCTTTTTCGACTTGGCCGGCGACTACCTTGGAGTCTGTTTTGATGATGCAGGTGGTGACTCCGAGGGCCCTTAGCTTGCGGAGGCCGAGGATGACTGCTTCGTATTCTGCTATATTATTTGTGCATCTGTCGGATTCCAGATTGAAGCTAAGTCGTGCTGCATATCTGTGCTTGACCCCGACTGGCGAGGTTATGACTGCGGCGACGCCTGCCCCCGCATGGCACCATGCGCCATCGCAATGGATCGTCCAAGTATTCTCTGCGGACGGATCTGGCTGTGTTGTTGGCCCAGTCCAGTCGACGACGAAGTCTGCCAGGACTTGAGACTTGATAGCTGTCCTAGGCTCGAAGCAGATGTGGTAGCCGGAGAGTTCGGCTGCCCACTTGGCAATCCTCACCGACGCCTCCGGGTTTCTGAATAATTCGCCGAGCCCCCTGTTTGAGGTGACTCGGACCTTGAATGCTTCGAAGTAATGGCGCAGTTTGCACGACGACATGACGACTGCGTAGGCAATCTTCTCCAGCTCTGTCATGTTGCACTTGGATGGTGTCAGCACTTTGGAGACATAATACACGGGGCACTGCCGGACCACGCCCTCGACAGCCTGCTCCTGCAAGAGTGCCGCGCTGACCGCATGTGGCGAAGCCGCGACGTAGAGCAGGAGGGGGAGCGAGGGGTCGGGGCTGGTAAGGACGGCCAACTCTGTCAGGTACTGTTTTAATGAGGCGAAGGCCGCCGCCTGCTCTGGTCCCCAGGCGAAGTCTTTTGCACCACGGAGTGTCTTGAGGAAGGGGAGACTTCGCTCGGCGGACCTGGATATGAATCTGTTGAGAGCGGCCAATCTGCCTGTCAGGCGCTGGACGTCCCTGACGGACTGCGGAGGCGTCATGTCCAAGATAGCCTGAATCTTGGTTGGATTGGCCTCGATGCCGCGGTGTGACACCAGGTACCCAATATTTTGCCCTGGCGAACACCGAAGACACACTTTTCCGGGTTTAGGCGGAGTTGTGCGTCCCGCATGTTCGCGAATGTTTCGGCGAGGTCGGCGAGGTGGTCCTCCTTGCTCCTGCTGGCGACGACGATGTCGTCTACATATGTGAATATGTTTCTGCCAACCTGCCCCTCGAGCACTGTTTTGGTGAGCCTGGAGAAGGTGGACCCGGCGTTCTTGAGTCCCTCCGGCATTCTGATGAAGCAATATGTGCCGAAGGGTGTTATGAAGCTGGTGCTAGCCTTGTCCTCTTCCTTCATGTATATCTGGTGGTAACCGGAGAAGCAATCGAGGAGGGACATGACCTCGCATCCGGCCGCGCTATCGACTATTTTGTCGATTCGTGGCAACGGGAAATTGTCCTTTGGGCAGGCTTTATTGAGACTGGTGAAGTCGATGCACATTCGCCACTTCCCGCTCTTTTTCTGCACCATTACGACATTGGAGAGCCATGTGGGGTAAGCCACCGGCTCGATGAATTTGGCCTCCAGGAGGCGGTGCACTTCTGCCTTGGCGGCCTCCGTCTTTTCGTCGGACATCTTGTGAAGCCGCTGCTTTTTCGGCCGTACCGAAGGGTCGATTCCCAGATTGTGCTCAATTATTGAACGGCTGACCCCGACCAGATCGAGGGCCGACCAGGCGAAGACATCTTTGTTCTTGGACAGGCAGCGGAGGAGCTTTTCTTCTTCGTGCGAAGTGAGGTCTTCGCTGATAATAACTATCTGCCTGGGCGTGGCCTGGTCGAGGGGGACGGTCTTGGTCCCGTCGTGGCTCTGCAGCTGCGCCTTGTCATGCTGCTTATTGGTTGGGCTGGCCGGCGCGGGGGCTTCGCGTTGGGCCGTGAGGCAGTGCACGTTTCTTTGACCGGGCACGAAGTCCCGCTCTATGTTACGCGCAGTCTGTTGATTGCCGAAGACTGTGATAACGCCTAATGGACCTGGTATCTTCATACATAGGTACAGTCCGTGAATGGCTGCTTCGAACTTATTGATGGAGCCCCGGCCCATGATGGCATTGTAAGGGTATACCATATCCACAATGTCAAAGGTTATTTGCTCGCTTCGGGCATTGGGTGCTACACCGAAGGAGAGAGGCAGCTCTATTTTGCCGACGGGGAAGGTGCCCTTGCCGCCGAAGCCATACAACGGGTTGTCCGAAGGCTTAAGCAGGCTGTGGCTTATGCCCATGCGATCAAAGGCGTGGAGGAAGATGATGTCCGCCTGGCTGCCGTTGTCAACGAGGACCTTGTGCAGGTCCCAGCCTGCCACGCTGTAATTGATAACCATGGCGTCGCAGTGGGGGGCGCTGCGCAAGTCGACGTCCCGTGCGTCGAAGGTTAGCGGTATGTGGGACCACTTTGTCTGCACGACTGGGCCCGTGACGGCGACATGGTTGATACTGCGGTAGTGGTCCCGCTTCTGCCGCTTGGTGTCGAAGTCGGTGCTGGACCCCCCAGTTATCATGTGGATGACTCCGCGATATGGTTGATCGACGAAGTCTTCCTGCTTTGGGGCATGGGGGATGTTTTGGTGTTGCTGGTGTGGTGGTGGGGGTGGAGGAGGTACGATTTGTACTTCCTGGTGGTGTTGGTAAGCGTGGTGCGGTGGATGCGGGGCAGGAGCGTGGATATATGGCGGAGGGGGTTGCTGGTAATTGTGCGCGACAATTTTGGGGTTGTCGGCTGGCTGCGCCCGTGCCATTCTGTCTCTGGTAGCCTTCGTCTCGGGACAGTCTTTGGTTTGGTGGGCGCAGTCTTCGCCATGGAAGAGGCAGTAGAATCGGCGCGGCGGCTGCGCACGCCCTCGGCCCCTGCCACGAGTGCCGTTACCGCGGCCCTGGGGGGGATATCCCTGGTGACGAGGGGGGTCGGCAGCGGGATGCTGGTTGGCGATGTTGTGCACCTGCTGCTGACTGCGGCCGTCTCGACCGGAGTCTGGCTGCGGAGTCCTTGTCCATGTGCGGCTGGACTGTGGAGCATCTTTAGGCTTCCTCTGGGACTCAATCTTGCGCTGGTGGAGCTCTTCGGATCTGGCGTACTTTTCAAACAGCTGATATAACTCTTGGAGGTTCTTTGGCGGATCTCTGATACAGTGGCTGTAAAGGACGCCTGCGCGAAGACCACTGATAGCATAGTGGATGGCAATCTGGTCATCGACTGAGGGTAGCTGTGACTTGAGTGTCAGAAATTTGCGGTAATACTCCCTCAGGGTCTCCTTTTCTAGCTGCTTGCAGAGCGAAAGTTCGGCCAGGGCGTCGGTGTCTGGGCGGTACCCTTGGAAGTTGAGCAGGAACTTGTCCCGGAGACTTCTCCAGGAATCAATGGACAACGGAGGCAACCTGGTGAACCAGGTGAGTGCGGGGCCCTCGAGGGCGATGATGAAAGACTTCACCATTGTGGCGTCGTCCCCCCCTGACGATGCGACGGCGACCTGGTAACTCATTATGTATTGAGCCGGGTCGGTGCTGCCGTTGTACTTGGGATAGGTCCCTGCCCGGAAGTTAGCTGGCCACGGCGTCACTTGCAGGTGAGGCGCCAGGGGACTTCGCTCATCGAGATAGTTGACCCCCTGGAATGGCGCGGCGTGCGGGAAGGTGTGGTCGCGTTGAGGGAAACGCGGGTCCTCCGGTTGAGCGCGGTGTTGCAGGGGTGGCCCATGCTGCAGGCCGGAGTGGCCTTCGCGCGTGTCTTCGTCTTGTGCGCGCTGCTGGAGGGGTGACTCGTGCGGGAGGCCGAGGTGGCCTTCGCGCTGCATCAGCGCAATCTCCCGCTCGAGTTCCTGGGCCTTGTGCTCTTCGTCGCGTATCATTTGCCGCACTTTGGCTAGTGCGGACACGCGTCGGCGCTTGGCCTCCAGTATCTCCTTCTGCCTCTGGAGATTGCGGTTCTTGAGGCGCAGGGCGCGTAGCTGTAGCTGTTCTTCTGCTGAGACGCCGAGGATCTCACCGTCCTCGGTGAGGTCCGCGCCCTCCGGTGGTGCGAAGCCTGAGGGTGGCTGCGATTGTCCCTCAGGGTCGCAGGTGCGGAGGGTGTCGTCTTCGTCTGCGCGAGGGACATCGTCTTTAGTGGCCTCTTGGTGGGTGGATTGGGTGAGGGCGAGGGCCTTGCCCTTTCTTGCGGCGAGCAGTGCTGCCTTCGCAGCCTCGTCAGCCTTCGGGTTAGCTCTTTTGGGTGCCATCGCGGGTGGTTTTCTCGTAGCACGAACGGTGGGCGCCAAATGTTGGAACTTGCTCTCAGCTGCAAGGGGATCCAACAAGGGTGAACAGGGATGACAACAGGGCACTCGCGCTAGATGGCAAAAGCTCTTTTAATCTGGCCTCTCACGGGCACTGTACAGGGGTATTTATAGGTACCTGAGCGTGCAGCACCTCGAGCTAAGGACGCATGTGCCCTCAGGTACCTATGTTATCCCAAGAATATTCCCATAAAGCGGGGTTACAGACCGTAATTACAGGAATGCTTTTACAACATAGGCCCGTAACACCGGCCGGCCAAGCGGGGCCCGTTACGACGGGCCGGATTGCACGTGGGCCTCTAAGCTGGGCGAGGCCGCGCCGTGGGATGCCCTTCGTCGCCAGTCTTCGCCTGGAACGGAAGAAGCGAAGGGTGTCCCCGCCTGTTTTGTTTCTGTCAGTTCAGCTGCTGCAGCGAAGGCTTCGAGCGAAGGGTGGCGCCTTTGCCTTCGCCCCAACAGTGCTCTTAATTGGCATTTTTGGTGAGGCAATAGGGTTAAAGGGCCAAAAATGATCCCGTTTTGGTGCTTAATGCTAAAGGGGGAGAAATTAAGGCCAAAGCAAATGGATCAGCTACCACTTATGAATTTTGAAAATAATTGAGTTAGAACTTTTGATTTATTCAAAATACTCTTACAAAATTTGGTCTCTTGTGGGGGAGAATCTTGATTATGAGAAAAAGGGGGAGTTTTTGGCACTTGATCAATTTCACTCTTGCATTATCTCTCTTTGTGCCCAAACAAGTGTGTTTGACTTAGAGATAGGAAAATGAATTTGGTTTGCAAAAACAAACCAAGTGGTGGCAAAGAATGATCCAAATATGCCAAATTAGAGTCAAAAACAATTTGGTCCTCATTTGCATTGATATTGCACTTATTTTGGTTGCTTTTTGAGGTGTTGGCATAAATCACCAAAAAGGGGGAGATTGAAAGGGAAATGTGCCTTTGGGCCATTTCTATAATGTTTTGGTGATTAAGTGCCCAACACATAATCTTTGAGTTGTTATGTGCCAAACAAGCAAGAAGTGCAAATCATGTAACAAGGTACGTTTCTAGACTTAGTATATTGTTTTGAGTACTAACATATTTTGTCTAAGGACTAGAAACAGGGAGAAAAGAATTAGAAAAAGACTTGGCTTCGTGCAGCCAAATCTCAGCTCAGTCTGGCACACCGGACTGTCCGGTGGTGCACCGGACAGTGTCCGGTGCGCCAGGCTAGACTCCGGTGAAAAGGCCGCTCTCCGGAAAAGTTCAGCGGCGTACGGCTATAATTCACCGGACTATCTGGTGGTGCACCGGACTGTCCGGTGAACCAACGGTCGCCAGCACAACGGTCGGCCACGCAATCCGTGGGCGACACGTGGCCCGCACCAACGGTCGGCAGGGGGCACCGGACTGTCCGGTGTGCACCGGACAGTGTCCGGTGCGCCAACTGGCCTGGAGCTGCAACAGTCGTCTGCGCCAGAAAAGGAAGGAGATCGGCACCGGACCGTCTACAGTGACTGTCCAGTGCGCCACTCGACAGAAGGCAAGGATGGCCTTCCTTGTTGGCCTTCAACGGCTCCTAGCTGCCTTGGGCTATAAAAGGGACCCCTAGGCGCATGGAGGAGCTACACAAGCATTCACTAAGCATCCTAAGGCATCCAGACTTCGTTCCCGCGCATTCGTTTCGTTGTGTTAGAGATTTGAGCTCTATTCGAGTCAAGGACTCCCTGTGTTGTCATTTGAGCTCAAGTCTTCTCTTATGTGCGTGGGTGTGCTGCGATTTGTGTCTTGTGTGTGTTTCTCATCCCAACCTTACTCCATGCTTTCATTGTTATCTTTGTTGTAAGGGCGAGAGACTCCAATCTTGTGGAGATTCATCGCAAATGGGAATAATCATCTAAAGGAAAAACTGTGGTATTCAAGTTGATCATCGGATCACTTGAAAGGGGTTGAGTGCAACCCTCGTCCATTGGAACGCCACAACGTGGAAGTAGGCAAGTGTTACTTGGCTGAACCACGGAATAAAAATCGCGTGTCTTGTGTTGATCTTTCTGTGATTGTCTTGTCCACAAGAATTCGCTTCTCAACTACTTAGTCGCACTAACTTTTCTATAACCAAGTTTTGTGGCTATTTAGTGTTGAATTTTATAGGATCTCCTATTCACCCCCCCCTCTAGGTGCTCTCAGCTGCACACTTACACATTTATTGCTCACCTAACTTGAGACAAAGCACTCCTCTCTCCCTTCTCTCTCACACTTAAATCTTCCTCAAGATTCAACCATGTTGGAGGAGCTCTTGGGTGTGAGGTTTGTGCTTGTGCTCACGATTTGGTTTCTCCTCTCCCATCTCTTTTAAAATCTTGAGCTTGTGCAAACTCCTCTTGTGCGTTCTTGGTGTTCTTGAAACCCTAGGTTTCAAGACCGTTTGAGGTTGCTTGAGAGTCTCCAAATTTGTGGACGACCCC
The DNA here is from genome assembly GCA_029449295.1 of Zea luxurians. Classification (NCBI taxonomy): domain Eukaryota; kingdom Viridiplantae; phylum Streptophyta; class Magnoliopsida; order Poales; family Poaceae; genus Zea; species Zea luxurians. The sequence continues at coordinate 32,261,703 of JAOPSE010000016.1, read as the reverse complement.
AAGAAGTTTGTATCACCCGCTCTTTGAGCTAAGATAAGAAGAGATTGCCTTGACCTTTGTGGTCGGCTTTTGGAGGATTAGGGTTGAAAAAGACCCGGCCCTTTGTGGGCTCCTCAACAGGGAGTAGGACACCTTTGTGGTGTGGCCGAACCTCGGGTTAAATCTTGTGTCTTGTGTTCTTGCTTGTCTTCAACTTAAGATATTTTTACTCGCAAGATTGACATATAGATTTTTCCATAGAGTGGATCTAGAAGTGAAATAGCCTTTATATATTCATCTTCACATTCTAACTTAGTTATACTTTGCTTCTTAAAAGGACTCGCAAAATACTTTTTCGAGTAGATTATAGTCTAAAGTTTATAAAACAGTTGGATTGGTTCAGAGTGGTTCAACTTGCGCACGTAGCTGTTGAACCAGCCTGCACCAGTTGAACTATGTATTTAACAATCTTTCAAAGTTTGTTGTGAACATTTTCAGATTAGCCTATTCACCCCCCCTCTAGGCTACTTTCATCGACCCTATTATGAATGCAGTCAGGCGTCAAGTTTTCCAAACATATTTGCGTCGAGTCTGCCAGGTACAAGGGGAGATTGCAGATTATGAAGTCGTCATGATTCGCTCCTCCCACATGGTACGCAATTTGATAATCCCATAGCCAAAGGTTGCTTTTCGACTCTCCTGAATATTTTGCAATATTGGTGGGCACCCTGTATCATTATGACACCGACGCTTGAAGGATATGGCGGCTAAAGGCCCAAGGCCCCGGTGGTGGCGGGCTCAGGCTTTGGTTCCCATCGGGATCAAAACGGCCTCCACGGTGCTGCTTGCCCCAACAGGAGTCACCCGACCCGTCACATCCCTCCTCCCTAGTCTCGTAACCAGGCGCGCTCCACGTGCTTCAACCCAGCCTTTGGGCCGGCGAGGTGGGACTCATGCCATGCTTTCTTCTAGCTCGAGTGGTCACATCGTCGTGGCATCGTTTTTCGTTGGCGTAGATGCAGTGTAGCTGTTGGGTTTCTGGTTCGCGACACCGAGACATGGAGCTCTCAGCTTATTGTTGCATAACAAGACCGAGGAGGTCCCATATTTCTTGGTGGGTCTTTCATTCGCTTGAAGTATCTGCCTTGGGGAGCTTTCTAGAAGTGTCATAGCAGCTGCGACATTTTGGATTGCCTGAGGGAAACGTGGCGTTGTGCCTTTGCCATAGACTAGGCGACGACGGGCATTTATCGTCATGGCGTGCTGTCACCCCATCGCCTGGCGTGGTCGCCTCATCCCCTCGTTGGTTTTCTTGTCTTTTTGTCGTGGGGTGCTTGCTACTCCATGAGAGGCTCAGGCCCGATGGTGGCCCCTAGGGAAGCAGGTTGAGTTGAGGTGGAGAGGGGGTTAGCCTCCCCTTGTTTGGAGGCCAACCCCTTCATTTTATAGGCCGGGAGAGGGGGTTAGCTAGTGGTGCCTTCCTTAGGAAGGAGCCATCAGGCAAGGGTAAAACTAGCGTTCTACCTAGGGGTAAAGCCACACATACCTGTTGGGACCAGGGTTGCCTGGCTATCTTGTATTTACCACGGCAGATGGCACGGGGCTACGAGGGTCCTAGGCGCTATCATTTAGGCTATGCCGACCCTTGGCCTTCGTAGCCTAGGGCTCTGTGCGGCCTGTTGTAGGGTCGAGATGGCGGACTAGAGGGGGCGATAGTCCTTTCTAAAACTAATTACATTGGCTAACACAAATAAATGTGGAATTATTACTATTCGATATAGCCAAGACTACACCCCTCAAACTATAACAAACACCTTACAAAAGATCTTTGTAGTGAAAGAGCTCTCCTACACAAGTCTAGTTAGCAAGGTCATACAAACATATGCAACTATAATTCTAAGCACACCGAGTGCTCCTAAACATACTAGTAAGCAAAACGCACAAAGCACAACTCACTAGTTGCACTACACAAGCACAACTAGAGAGAATCAACTACTTAGCTACACAAGTTAAGGAAAACATAATAGCTACACAAACTAACAACATGTGAGCAACTATTTTACAACAAGTATGACTAGATATACAAGAACATCCAAGAGCAACAAATACCCACTATCATAAGGATATGAACAAGTAAATACAAGCTAGTGAGGAAAGATGCAAACCAACAGGGAGATGATGACACTGGACACGGTGATTTTTCCATGGTGTCGATGACTTGCTGGTCACCTCTAGTCCACGTTGAGGTGGATTCAAAGCACCCAACCACTCCTCTATCAATACTCCACCTGATCTCTTGAGCTCGATTGGTAAATGAATCTCCCAAACCTCAATTCCACTAGAGTTGCTTTTCACCGCTCTGGCGAGGCAAGCACAACGCCTCTCACAATCACCACCGCGACCTCTTCACAATCTTCGTTGAAGAGCTCACGGGAACCACCACCAAGCCATGTAGGAGGCGGCAACCTCCAAGAGTAACAAGCAATTCGACCTCACTTGATGGTCTCCCTAGGGCCTCAAAGATCAACAACTTTATACAATGCATTAGATGGCTCTCAATCTCACTAGAATGTGATACCAACCAATATGAGTGAGAGAGAGGAGAGGAGGGGCTCCAATATGCTCACAAGTGTTCCAAATAGCCTCAACACTCCATTCACCCCAGACAACACAAGTATATATAGCCCCCTCTCCAAAACTAGTCGTTATGGGCCAATTGCCCCTTTTCTGTGCACACGCGGATGGTCTGCAATTCAAGCCCAGACCGTCCGCACAAGAATCCCAATGGCTATAAAAATGTCAGAGCATTCAAAAATGACCTACGGACTGTCAACCTCTCAAGGCCGGATGGTCCATGATACATAAAACCAAACCAAAAAGAAGTTTTGTTGACTCTGCACATTTGCTGAAATTTGTACTGCGGACGGTCCGCACTCAGGCCCCGGATGGTCCACAGTTCAAAAATGAAAACCAAAACAGAACATCTTGTGTTTTGCCCAAACACCAGTCCTTCAACTGTGGACAGTCCGCCTCCCGGGACCAGATGGTCCGTAGTACAAAAACTTCGCGAAACACATAAACTACAAGTTTCTGCCCATCACCTCAAGTTATACCTGCAGACGGTATGTCATGCTGGCCCAGACTATCCGCTATTCCTTAATTCTGCACACATTCAAAAATTGCTTTTGAATAAGTTTTTCCTTCACAAACCAAGACGTTGTTAGCCCTCATGCACATGCATCAACTATATGTTCTATGAGGCACCAAGAATCTCGTCAAGAAGACATTATTGACCCGTCTTGATAGTACGACTATCTGTTCTACTAATTAGAACTGGGCATTCGGGTATACCCAAAAATTCAGGTCGGGTTGTTCGGGTTTTAAATAATTTGGGTATTCAACAGTCAAAACCGAACTCGATCCGATTTTTTCAGGTACCCAAAAATTCGGGTACTCAAAAATCGAGTTCGGGTAATTTACAGTTACCCGATTAAAATGCAGACAACAATAAAATGTATTTCCAGGCAATAAATCTAGACAGCTACTGACAGCAATAAAATGCAGGCATGCTACACACCTACACTGGAAAGAAACGACAACAATAAAATGTATTTCCAAGCAAAATAAATCCATTTAACACAGCTACAAACAGCAGTAATAAAACACAGCTACATGCAATAAAATGCTATAGACAGCTAGGACATATTCACAAACATGTTCGCAAATCACACATACAGTCTCAAGTTCTCAACTGTCAAGTCACACACAACTCACACAACTCTCAAGTAATAAGCCTATAACTTGGGCTTTTTGTGATCTTGTAAGCTGCAACCTCGAGGCTCCAATCCTCCATAGACCATAGCATCCAATATCTGTAGACTGTAGTTCATGTAAAAAGATACGGTAAACCATTGCATGACCAATGTATGAAAGGCTACAGGTCAGCCATTTTGCTCATAGAAGTAAGCAGTAGCACACAAAGAAATTAAGGATCAAGTAAAATATAAGTGCTTTCAAACCTTAAGTAGCAAGTATTTCATCAGATTTAGAGAGGGCATCTACTGTTGCTTGGCGTTGCTTGAGACTTGGAAGTGGTAGGATTTTCTTTCCCTTTTCCTTTCCCACCAAATTCTTCAATTAAATCTATTATAAAATGAATTCAACTAGTCAAAGATGTAGTTAATAACTTAATATAACAATTACATGGATTACACTACAATGGTGAATATTGACTATACCCGCTTCAATCATGGCTAATTCCTCCATATTCTCTTGGATGTTGATTGGAGTAGTCCTTCTCAACCAGTCTTGGGTACATACAAGTGCCTCCAGCATGAAAGGAGTTAGCGATGTACGAAAGTCATCTAAGATACGTCCACTCGTGCTAAAAGCAGACTCTGCAGCCACTATTGAGATAGGAATAGCAAGCACATCACGGGACATGTGAGCTAAAACAGGAAACCTATGTGCATTTACCTTCCACCAAAAAAGTATGTCAATCTTTGTATCAGTGTCTTCAGTCTCTTCAATTAGATACTTTTCAAGTTCTGACTTTGTTGTGCTACTAGAATAGTTGGTCATCTTCATCCTCTTGGCAATTACTTCTCTAAGTTTGCCTCCTCTACCACCCTTTGCTTCACTAGGATCAGTTACTTCAGTCATTACTTCAGTTGGAGCATAAATATTTTTGTATTCTTCAAACAGCTCATGGACACAAGAGTTAATAGTTGCCCAAACTAACTGGCCCCTGTTCTCACCAAATATCTCCTCAACAATAATCTTCGTATACATAGATAATTTGTATCTTGTATCAAGAAAAGCTGCAACAAAAATGAGTATATTAATGTTCTCTTTATCCTTCTCCTTTCCCTTTCCCCTAGCCTTTCCCCTCTCCTTCTCCAACTCCATCTCTTGCACATACTCATTCTCCTTATTGTTTGTGTGCCAAACCCCCCAATACTTGTCAAATTTTTCCTTCATTCTCATGCCCATTGATACTTGTAGATTGTCTTGACTACTCATCCAAGACTTAATAAGCAAGTGGACTTCACCAATCTCATGAAAGAAACTATTGCTAGTCACATGTAGACTAGATGAAACACGTACAGTAAGGTCATGGAAATGCTCAAGAAACTCTATCATCTTCTCTGCATTCTCCCAATCACCTTCATCAAGGTAACCATCACCCTCCTTTCTTCAGAAAGGTCTATACAATAGTTATTGTCCTCATTAATCAACCTTAAGAATACTTTTCCATATGCAATTTCGGCTTTAAGCATGAGATATGTGTAGTTCCATCTAGTTGGGACATCAAGCTTTAGAAATGCCTTGGTGTTCAACCCCTCTTCCTCAGCAATTTCTTTGAACTTAACCAATCTTGAAGTCCCATCTTTGATATATCTAATAGCACCTCTAACACGCTTCACTGAGATGTCCACTTCTTTCAAACCATCTCGCATAATAAGGTTAATAATATGGGCAGCACACCTCATATGCAGAAAGTTGCCTTTTGCTATGTGGGTTCTTCCTAGGTGCCTCCTCAAATAAGCAATACCGGTATCATTAGCTGATGCATTATCAACTGTTATTGTCATCACTCTCTCCAATCCCCATTCAGTTAGGCATTTCAATAAACTTTTTCCAATATCTTCTCCCTTGTGTCCCTTAACCTTAAAAAATCCAATGATTTTCTTATGCAAATTCCAACCCTCATCTATAAAAGTTGCAGTCACTGCCATATAACCATCTTGTTGTTGGGAAGTCCAACAATCTGTGGTCAAGAAAAGTCTTTGACATGAGTCTCTAAAAAAGACTTTACTTTGGCTTTCTCTCGAAAGAATTGGGACACTATGGTGCTTGGAAACGTGGGCAAGCTTTAGACATGAATTTCTTGAAGCCAGGCTTTTCACCAAAAGCAAAAGGCAGCTCATCTTCAATAATCATCTCAGCGAAGGCCTCCCTAAGCGCATCTTGATCAAACCTCCAAGTAGAAACACCTTCCCCTTGTATTGCTTGTAAATATCCTTGCTTTGCACCTTTTTCAAACTTGTTAGGATTGTGCTTGCAACTTTGAAGGTGTCTCTTCAAGGCAGATGTACCATGTCCCTTGGAGTCCGCTTTCATGTTGTGATGGCAATACTTGCATTTTGCAGCTATCATAATGCCTTTATCATCTTTGATCTTGGTGAAATGGTTCCACACATCTGATCTTGGTGCCATCTTTGAAGCGCCCCAATCCTCTGGGACTCAAATGTGATACAATTACTAGTCCTAGAAGGCTAGTAAACATATTTATACATTAGATGATTCTAGATATGCTTAAACGAGATAAACCTATAAAGGTGGTGATCAACTTTAAGAGTTGGTCCACAACTCGGGACATATCATCAGAGTGGGGCTGAAGCAACCCGATATACGCAACGAAGCAAACCAGCGGTCCAACAGCCACAGGCAAGGTTGGGAACAGGCAGTAACTCTTACCCGATCAACGATCTTCTTCTCTAAAAAACAAAAAATAAGCAAGGGTGAGTACTTACGTACTCAGCAGCCCACCTTCACCCACGGAATGGGGAAATCAGATATAATGCATGGAGTATGTGGAGCTCAGGATATTTTGCAGAAAGAGCAATATTTGATGCAGGGTTATTTTGTAAAACATTTTATATTTTTCAAAGCGCATCCTCTCCCAAAGGAGCAGGAAGTTTTTCAATATAGAGCAAAATCCCCTAGACTAAACCATCCAGGTATCTCGGCAGTTTCCCACTGGTTTTCATTTTCAAAAATAGCTACTGGACTTCCCGTCCACCATAGCTCACGGCTCAACCACCGGACCTTTTAAAACCACTTTTCAAAAGCATTTTTGGGAAACAAAACACTAATTGCCAAATCCATGCCATGACTCATCCATATCCGTGGACGTGGACTATTCGAATAGGTTTTCAAACTCTGCGCAGAGGTGTACACTTTACCCACTAGTCGGGTGCCTGCAATCTCACCGTCATGAGATCCGAATGCCGAAACTCTTTCCTTCCTTGCACGTCCTTACCTTAGCAATTATACCAGAAGGAACAAGGCCACTACCATGCCCAAAATAGACAAAACATTCCCCTTCCTTATCCGCCTGGTGCTCCCCAGCCGTCATAATCCTGGGGTTCGGACCGTACAAGTTCAGATTGAGCGACCGCCCATACAGTCTCGAGTGGTTGTACTTGATAAGAGTATAGGTAAGGAGTGATGACAAACCGGTCCTTAGGCGAGACGGACAATCCTTCATGCTCACACCTAAACCAGCTGAGCCATCACCTTAGGCCCTCCCCTAAACCAGGGAGTCCCTAATCATCCCACTCATGGGTGATAAGGGTGATAACCCTTCATCATACCCATTTTGAAAAACATTTTCTTTTGAAAACTCACATCTTTTCTTAAATCATTTATAACAAATATGTCAAGGAGTATAAAGATTGATTGCGACAAGGCTGGTGGCCATAATAACTTGTCTCAAAATCATATCATGCATAAAATAACAGGTTGAGGGTTGTGGTTGAAAAGGCATAGGTAATTTATGCATCAAAGGGATCCAGTGAGCTTGTTGTTGCTTATCCGACGAAAGGGTGAGAGCTCGCGGAACTGGCTTCTGGCTCCATCGTCTGGCGTAGACTTGCAGATCTAGCCTTCACAAGACGGCATGAACGCTCCGATAATTATGCAACATGAACAAGCAAACATACAAACCAGCAAGTATATCATCAAATATTTAGTATAGTGGTCAGAATGGTGATATATGGATGGGTAGAGTCTTGAGCAGAATCTGTGTCATGTGGTGTTGTGATATTACTGGTGGTGGAGTGGAGGTGCTTAACAGGTGGGTTGATTGGAGGCGAAGCGACACTATGCGTGTAGCCGGTAGAGCGGAGTATCTGAGTGGGTGGGGTGTTTGCCTTGGCTGAGGGTGTTGAGTGTGTGGAGAGGGAGAGGGTAGATGGGTGTATTTATAGCTGGGTGTATGTGGTGTAGTACAATAGAGTTCACTGTTGATGAGAATAGTGGCAAATAAATCGTCTGACTTAGTTTGAACAGGGAAATTATAGGCAGAATACAGGACAAGAGTATTTTGGGAGATTTCTGGAATATGAACCATGCTTAAGGGATGACATGGTTGGATAGGTAATAATTTGATAAAAATTTAGAAACAAGAATTGTTGAAATATGAGTTTGGAAGCCTAGTTCGAAAGAATCTCAAAGTTAAGTGTGCTCAACTTAGAGAAATCTAGGATGGGTGACCAGATGGGAAGTTCTCATTGGAAGGAAAATCATAGTCACCAGAGTTCGTATGACTGGAATATTAGTCTGGTAGGTCTTAGGTGAGCTGGACAGCATGATGGATGAGTAGTTGAAATTTGGGGTGATCGGATGATCGATGGATAGTAACAATGAATAGTGACGATGAAATAGCAACGATGGATATCATCGATGAATAGTAAAGGTGATGAACAGTAACGATGAATAGTAACAGTGAATAGTAACTGTGAATAGTAATGGTGAATAGTTCATATGAACGAACGATGACCGATGAATAGTGACTATGAACGAACTATGAACGAACGATGAACGATGAATATAGATGATGAACGAATGATGAATGATGAATAGGAACTATGAATGATGAATAGGGATTATGAACGAACGATGAATGATGAATAGGGACTATGAACGAATGATGAATGATGAATAGGGACTATGAATGATGAATAGGGACTATGAACGAACGATGAACGATGAATAGGAACTATGAACGAACGGACGAATGGACGAATGAACCATGAACGATCGGACGAACGATCGAACGATTGAACGATCGGACAAACAAACAAACAAACTAAGAACAGGTGGACGAACGATCGAAGAACGACCGAACGATCCTTGTGCTAGTGTGTGCTTGTGTGGGACTTGGAGTGGGCGTGTGGGGGGAGGGAGGGAGAGAGTTGCCATGAAATGGCTTGGGGTGGCTTGAGAGGAGGCCCTTGCCCCTCTATTTATATGCTAGGTGAGGGATTAGGGGGAGGAGGCGAGGATTAGTGGGAGGATGCGAGGATTAGTGGGAGATAAGCATGTATTTGTCTTGTATAAGTGTAATTAGCTTGTAGAGCTCACTGTATGACACCGGAGGCGTACGTACACATATGAGCATGAAGAAAGTTATGAAGAAAATATTTGTAAGGACTTTAAAAATGATTCTGAAGGTATTTCTCAGGAGGAAAATATTTGGAGAATCGTCGATGGAATATTTGGGCAGTATTTCTGGAAAGAATTTGAGGGGGATCACTGGGGAAATATTTGTAGAATATTTTGAGGAGGGTTTTGGAGATAATATAGATCACTATATTTTATTTGTTGAGATCAACTTGCAAACAAACATTTTGAAATGAAATTTAAAATTCATTTTGAATTTAGAGCAAGTTTGAGAAAATTTCAAGATTTAAATTTTTGGGGTGCTACAGATCTACCCCACTTAAAATGAATCTCGTCCTCGAGATTCGGCTTAGAAGGGTTATGGGTATAGCTTTACTTCAGCTACATATCTTCACTTTACAGACTCTTCGAGGAGATGGAGCTTCGACAAAATCTAGCCTTTGAGGAGCATCCGGTTGCCGATTGCAAACGCTGATTCTGGCTACTCAAAGATCATCTTCAGGCTTCTAGCTTTCGCTTGGCAGCTAGCTTATTGAAGAAGCATTGATGCCAACACACAGACCTTCCTCTTACGAACTCCCACATGGATTCCTTCCTTGATTGGTGTTCTGGTGCTTCATCAACAAAACTTGGATGACCACTTCTCATCCAGAAACTTATATACTTTGATGATCTGGTTCTTCACAAGCTTGCTACATTCACAGGCCTTCTTCCTTTTTTCTCCACAGTAGGAACCTTACCGGAACACTACCCCACTTAAAATGAGTGAGGGTAGAACTCTTGAATCTCGAGGATTTGAACTCCTTGAAGTACCTCATAACACGGGTGTTACGGGGCCTTCTTCTGCTGTTGCTGCTTGAGCAGGCTGTGGAGAGATGACTGACATAGAGTTGATTTTGGGACAACCTTCTTCTCATCTTCTCTTCGCTGTTTTTCTTTTCTCTTCTCAATGCCTCTTTCTTTCTCTTTGCTCTTCCCACTGGAGGATTTTATCAAAGAGTATTACCATCACACAGAGGAGGAAACCAAAGGCTATGAACCATGTACAACAGTCTTCAACCCAAGAACCACCAAGCATTGTGCTCTTAGGGGCGAGGGAGTGGAAAATGGAGTTGCTTGCGATTTGGCAGAGGGGATTTTATCAGCTGTTTTTGCTTGGGATGGGAACTGAGGGGGCTGGTGGGGGAGTTTTATAGGCGAGCGGTATGCGAGGTGGTGCTCGAGTGTGGAGTGGTGGTGATGGAGGAGGTGCCACGTGGCAGCAGGCGCGACATGGGGAGGGGGCTGTTGCCAGCAACGATGGCGATGGTGGGTGCGCTGCAAAGGGGGTGTGGGGCGGTGGTAGTGCGCATGGAGGCGGGCACGCGTGCAGTGTAACACCCCTGGTGTTACTGTTACTAAAACTTGAGCATAACATCATCAGCATTAGTATTTCATATATTTGATATACCTAGAATGCATTCACTAGGCAAAAGTTTCAAACAAGTTGTATTGATATGGCATTTTGCAAATACAACCCTAGAATAGGGTACTTAACCCTAAATAGGGTTCTGAAGGGTAAAACAAGATCCAAATGGAGAAAAACCTAAAGCTTAAGTGAAATAGTCATAAAATGTTACTAAGAATAGACCTACATTACATTCACACCCCTGAAATACCAAAAACCCAAAAAAGGACCCTGGAACCCTAAACCTAAACCCTAGGGGCTAAGTGTAAAATCAGTGCACTTTTGGACTAAAGTGCAAAAACTAGTAAAGTAAGGTGTTTTAAGTCATATGGTTCACAATCATGAAGATTTGCAAGCTAAACCCTGAATTTTGGATCTATTTGCAAAAAGACCCTATTTGAGTTCTAAACCTAAGTCTGAAATTCAGTGGCATTGGCTCAACTTTGGAGCTCTATATCTTACAAATTATTAAGAATTTACCCTAGGTCACCACATCAACTTTGTAGCTCTATGGAAGGAGAATAACTTTGCTTAAGAGTGTAAGCATGGTTGTTATGAAGAAATTGGAGAAAAATGCACTCAAAAATGGGCTGTCAGGCTGTTGAAATCTGAATTTCAGACTGACAGTGCAACTGTAGGAACTTTGGGCACAAATTCAAACATGATTTAGTAGGAATTTGGCTATAGTTGTTATGGCAAGATTGTAGCTGAATTACTGGTCTACAACTTTGCTGCAGAACTTTGGACGAGTTGCCATAGAAATTTGAGAGAAATTTGGCCCTAAACTTTGACTGTCAGGTGCACTGAATGGGCTTCGCCATGGTACAGTGCTCTGAAATAGATCAGGTCACCAGCTCAGCTCGCCGCCAATGATCTCCGTCGTGATTCGTGCCGTCGCAGTCTCGATTTGTGCTCGGGTTGATCAAATGATGCTCGGAATCACTACGTTGTGGATAAGCCCGGCCAGTAAACTATTCCGGCTAGCCACCATACCTAGATTCTCACCGCCGTTGAGCCATCACTGTCGTCCGCCGCGTGTCCAAACGCTTTACCACGTCGCGGCTAACCATGCTACACATGTCCGGTGACCGCCAAAGGTGCCGCCACGGTAAAAGCCACATTGCGCGGCCACTAGTGACTCACCCAGTTCATACTGATCACAATCCGCCGCTCGAATTCGCTGTGCTCACGATCGATCTCTATAAATTGAGGCCACCGTGAGCTCTGTAAGATCATCGCACACCCAGCCACCCAGTATTGCCCCCAGTCGATCACCAGTGAGCTCCAATTTTGAATTTCCCCCAAACGCACTCAAGAACACCGCAAAATCGAGCTCGCCGTGGCCAGCGCGATACAGGTCAGCTCATCCTCTCTGCTCTCTCGTTTGAGTGCTCTCATAAACCCGTGATGCTCGTCGACCCACCCAATTGAACTAGACCGCCACCAATCATCGGGAACGCATTGTTCTTTGGAGTATCCGCACTGTTACCGTGGCCAGAGACATTTGGGTAGCCATTCATAAAATTAATTTGGGGGAAACGTTCACAAGGTCCCGAATTTGGTTTAGGCCAAAGAAGGGCGCCAGTCCTTGCGTGAATCGGCCAGTACGCGAGCTCACCGGAGCTCTACCGTGCCGCTCACCGGAGTGGTCCTGGCACGGTAAAGGAATAGAAATCGAGGGGCTTTTCTGCATCTCTCAGCGACTCAGTCAAATAGTGCCGTGACCCCACTTCCAGTTATTCAATAAGCCAAGGGCCTTTCTACCAGTCTACCGCGCAGGCGCGCGCGGGCAGTTTCCTTCGGGCGTGGGCTGGTTTGGGCTGCTTTCGGCCTAGTACTGTTCACGTTTTCCCCTTTTCTTTTTCTATAAAACTTTGGAAATCTGTAGAAAATTGTAGAAAAATGATAAAAATGTCAAACCAATTTTCCTAGATTCTTAATTTTCCGTAGTATTTAATAAAAATAGTTTTATGATTTTTAGATCAAATAGGTAATTTTGGAGCATTTAAAATAGCCTAAAACATTGTTTCTAGATTTTTAGAAAATAGATAATAATTCCAAAAATCCTCAAACTTTTTATATGAACTCTAAACATTATTTAGAAGCTTTGGGTAGAATTTGGTATGATTTGGACCTTGTTTGATACCTAGACCCCAAAACCCTACCCCCTGCCCTTTTAATTCCTTTACTAACTCCGGAAACCCTAAGTTCTCAGAGATCCGTGAAGGAAAATTATATTCAAGACTTTAGATAATAAACCTTTATTGTCTTTGCATTCTCATGAGCATTACATGGGAATTCATTACTATGTATGGTTATATTTAGAAAACGAAGAAGAAGTTGAAGTCGAAGGAGAGAAGACTTCACCATCACCACCTCAGGAACATCAGGCAGACAACTATTTTTATTTTGATATCTGTGGAACTGAGCCTGAATCACCTGTAAACCAAGGCAAGCCCCGGTGCATTTGCCACCTCCTTGATTCTTTTAAAAGCTTTCTCACTTGCTTGTTGCATTAGGTGATAGGAGTTGAATGCTAAAACAATTCCTGCATTACCTTCCTTGAATTTGATTACCTTCCTTTGAATCCATGTTTTATAAAAGGTTTTTACTATGCTTAGTCCTGCTCTAGCAAAACAAAAGGTTTGTTTTTATAAAAGATGATGTGGCAAAGTGAGAGGGATGTTTTTGAAAATAAAACTTGATGGTGGATCCATCATGGTCATGATGGGTTCAACATCGGAAAAGATGTACCTCTGTCAGGTACCAAACTTTGGGTTGAAATGATTAAGCTGAGACCAGGCGGCTGACTTGCACGATAAGAGAGAGTCTCGGTGTAGTGTCTCCGTCTGAGTCGATTAAGGACCGTGTCGATGTAGGCTTGATGACCGAGGACCCTTTAACTGGTCACATGCCTCGTCATGGGTAAGCTTTGCCTCGGGCAGACTAAGGCTAGAATAAGATACCACGCAATGGGAGTGGAGAGATGGCGAGAGTAGTGTGTACCCTCCATGGCAAGAGGCTGGACGGTGGTGTATCTGTGCTCTCGGTTGGCGTGAACCTGATCTGGTCTTAAGAACCCCGGTGGCGAGTTGACATATGCAAGGGTTAAGTGCTACATATGTCGTGTGATTGGAGATCCTCAGCTGAGTATAATCAATTCGGATCGCCGTACCTTCACGGTTATGAAGACTTGGTCACTGCCCTATACGTAGAACTCCAGTAAAGATGAAGGATTGTTAAGAAATTGGCTAGTATAGGTCAAGTGATTGAACTAGGGTAGAAAGAACTCTAGTTACAGGTAATCCTACTTAACTGGACAATAAAACTAGATTTTTAAGGATCCACTTTTAGTAAGCATTTCTGCCAACAGAGTCTTTGATTATTGAGAAACCTTACCTTGACTCCCTTATAACCAGCATACCCTTGAGAGTCTTTTCTTTAGTCAGGTAAGTCTTGCTGAGTAATTCCATACTCAGGGTTTTATTCCCTATTGTTTTTAGGTGAAGAAGCGACAAACTTTTGTTGTTTCTGTTCCAAGGTGGTCTCAAAATAAGAAAACCAAGAGTAAAGCTGCGGGAGGAAAGGATCCTCCATAAAAACTTCGTTTAAAACTTATCGGGAGGGGTTTTTGCCTCCCTTGGCTTGTAATAATATTACTCTGCACTCGTATGTTATATCCTGGTCTGTAATAATATAACTCTATCCTACTTTTAAATAAAGGTAAGTTTATGTAACCGCTTCCGCATTTCCGTATCTCCGATGATTTGTAATGTTTGTGTGATGGGTGAAACGCTCTTGGGAAAGGTAAGAAAAGCAGATACCGAACTTGTCAAGTGATTCAGGAACACCTGCAGGGTTGTCTGAGGTCTGTTGGACAAGGACAACTGTAGGTGGGCCTAATGACTTGGGAGGTTCCGTCACAGCTGGTATCGGAGCGAAGCCCATCTCTGCAGATATTATGAGGCATCTTCAAAAAGAATTTTCTAAGACTCATCTAGAAAATTTCTTCCCTTCTTACCTAAGTATCTCTGAAGAGTTTATTGCAAAGACCAGATAGGAAGAGTGCAATGTATAGAAGGTTGAATCAACTAAGGTTGATTCTGTAATTACACATGCATCATGCTAAAAACTATGCTAATAAGATTTCCCCCTTAGAAAAATGCCGCCACATACAAGAAAGACTGCACGCAAGTCAACCGGGCCGATTGGCGTACCTCGTCACCAACTTGCCCCGAGACATGACGACAGCAGTAGCGGTAGTAATGATCCGATCGGGGATCTGGAAGCACAAGTTAATCAGCTTCGATCAGAACTCCGACGCAGGAACGAAATATGGGTCACGGATGGTGAAAGAATCAATGAATTGAGAAGAGACATCCTGTAACACCCTAGGTGTTACTCAGGGTGTCCACCCCATGGTTACCCTTTTTAACCCATTGTTATATAAGGATTTATGGGCAAAGTACTTCAACCTTGGAATTCAAAGTCCTAATCAAGTGCAAACTACCTTGGATATCATGCCCTAGCTTGTCATGCACATCTAAGTAGGGCTTTTTCAAAAACCCTAGAGCAAAACCTCCATAGGTAATAAGAACCCTAACTGAAGCCATGATCAAAAGATCATGTAAACATCATGATCATGGTTTGGGCCAAATATAAAAGTTGTAATATACTTAATAACCTACAATTAATAGTAAGGAAGTACCCCCAAAAAGTTTTCAGAAAAGTCCTAAAAAGATCACCAAAGGTTGAGCACAAGGGAGAAAATCAGATTTTGCCTAAGTATAAACCCTTGAGCAAAGACTCCACATGTTCACCTTGATCTCCTTTTCAAAACCTGTCGACCCAATTGACAAAATGGCGCCAAATTAACCCTAGAACACCCTGGCAAGAGATGACACCTACCCTAGGTCGCTAGACACGACTTGACACCCCTTTTGTCTCGGTTTGGACCCAGCTGACACAGCAAACTTCTTCCCTCTCTATCTCCCTGCCCTGACCATATCTCGACTTGGAACTCACAGCAAAAGGATAGGATTTGGAGCAGAGAAGTGACCGTACACAGTGACTTTGCCAAGATACGCACGCTATGGCGCTCAAATCGGCCGTTGAACCTTGGCAGAAGCAACCTTCCACGTGTTGGACGCGAGCTGGCATCCGGGAGCGCGCTCAGAGCACGCCCGTGCGCGAACCCCCGCGCGCCCGCGGCCGCCCGTGACCACGCCCGCGCCACGGCTATAAAACCCGCCCCAGTGCTCGGCTGCCTTCCCCATTGCCTCCTCCGTACCTCGCCTGACTTGCCCGAGCCAGCCATTGCCTCCGGCGACCTCCCCGCGACCCGCCAGTGCCGCCCGAGAGCAACCACTGTGGCCAACCCCTCTCCCGTCCTCCTCCGTTCGATCCAAGCCCCCAGATAGCTTCCTGGTGAGGCCGTGAGCCTTGCTCAAGCTTGAACCGAGGGCCCGCGTCACCGGAGTAGCCAAATCGCGCTCACCGGAGTTCAAGAACCCGCCGGCGCACGTGGACCGGGTAAACCCCCTTCACCATTTTCCGATTCGTTGCGCGCATGGCCTCTGTGTCATCCCGTGAAGCTCCTCGTGCACCCTAATTGAACTCTACCGCCGTGGTTTGGCCGGAGCAGGCGCCGCCGACGATCCCCGCCGCCTGTGTTCGTGGCCAGGGTAACTCCGACCACCTCCGGCGACGACCCGCACATCGACGTGACCGTCGCGACCTCCTGAACGTCACTGACCACCTCGCCGGACCTCCCTCGCCGCCGGTAAGCCGCGCCGTCCTTTTCTTTCCCGTGGCTACTGTTTCAGTTGGGGGAAGGACTGCGGGTGAGAGGGAGAGAAAGCCAGGGGTTTAAGTGAAATGTCAGAGACTCAGGGGAATAGTGGCGCGAGGGTAGATCTGTGAGGTTTAATTCGGTTTAAACCCAGGGACCTCGGCGCAAACTGCTTTTTCAGAAAAACTTTATTAAAACCTGATTTAAATTCAAACATAAACTTTAAAAACCCATAACTTCTGTTTGGTTTATCCAAATTTGGTCAAACTAATTTTGCCAGACTCTAAATAATGTAACTTGTCTAAGAAAAATATAAAACCCCATAAGTACTAGAGAAAAATATAAGGTTCTGATTTAATTTTAGTTGTGACCAAAAGCTTAATAATAGCAAGAAAAATGGTTGTACTATTTAACTAGGGTTGGAAAAATTTGGAGAAGTTTATATCTACCTACTGACCTAGTTAAAAATGTTAAACCCCTCTGTCCATCACATTAAGATAGTTTTTACCCCTTATTTCATAATATGCTTAAGGTTAAGAAAAATAGAAAAGGTGACATAAATAATGAACCAGAGGGCACCCCTATTTTTGTTGAGATACTTAGTCAATGTAGTTTACTGGAAAAATATATCATACCCTGTTGTAGTGTAAAATAAGAAGGATACCTTTTAAATTAATAAAATAAGCATAACTTAGAAAAACCCTACAAAAATAACCCTAAGGTGAAACCTCCCCAAACCTTAGGATAACTAATGTTTTGATAATAAGAACTTAGGAAAAATCTGAAATCTGTTGTTTGATATTTTTCAAATGACAAGTTAGTTCTAAACACCCTTTTTGCACCAAACTTCAGAAATCCACCATTAAATAACCATCATGTTGCTCTCTGCCATTTTTGGTACAAGAGCTTAGTATCACTATTAGAGGCCAACAAAAATAACCCTTAGGTCAGGACCCACTTTAATAAAAGACTTGTAGTGTAAAGTGGCCCATTTTGCCTAACTATTGTTATTTTTGTTTAAAGCCTAGCTTTTGTACTCTAAGCCTCAAATTCTTAAAACCAGCTAGAATAACAAGTGACAACCCACTGTAATTTTTATAGAATTTTTGAAAATTTTTAAAATACTGTTGTAGTTCAAACCTACACTAGAAACCCTAAATGGAAATTAAAGAAAGGAAAATAGATAATGGAAATTAATGTCATCCTAAGACCTTTGTAAATTTGTCCACTGAAATCTATAAAAACAATGCAAATCCCCTATATTATCCTAAAAGAAAACCTAAACCTAAAAGGGGATAAGTCTATGTATATATATATATATACCACTAGAAGACCCACATAGCCAGGGAACCCTAAGTTAATTCTTGACTTAATTTCTGTAGCTTAATGTTCTAAAATCTTGCATAATCATGACATACATGTTCATTGCATTTCGATAGACTGTAATCTTGCTGACGGAGAGTACATCCTCGTGCCGGAGCAAGGAGCTACCCAGGAGGTTGCCCCAGACCCAGCACCAGAGCCTGCACCAGAGGACCTGCCTGCCACTGCTTTGGAAGGCAAGCCCCGGTTTTATGCATAACCTGTTATTTATGCTATTTTACTACACTTAATGTTTGTAGGATTGTTTGTGCACTTAAGTGTAGGAGTTGTTTTGAACCCTAGTTGCATGATCTCAGGAATCCCATTGAGATGAATACTAGTATGCTAGGTCGAGTAGCTGCTTATTTAATTAGGATCCCGGTAGAAGTCGAGTGATTTTTCTAGCACTCGCGCGAGGTCAGGAATTGGCTGTATCCACTTTCTTATCATATTAATGTTGGTTTGTGGGCAACAATCCATGGGGATTGGTTGTTCACGGGATAAAAAGTTGATTAAGGATTAAGGTGTGGTACCGTGAGTCAAGCGTTTGAACGTACTAAGCACATGCCGAGAAATATGGTAAATCGGTAAGCCTAGTACCTGAGTGAACCTGCCCGCAGACATATCCCCTCACGCGACCTGAGACGTAGTCTCCCATTCCGGTTATGGTGGGTACAAGTGCGGTCACTGCACGACGGCCAGTCGGGGTCAGTGGGGCATTGTACGCCAAGGCGGTGAGCCCTGATCTGTTGCCAGGGAATCGATGGGGACGGTTGATGTGTGTGGGGACGGAGTGCCTCGCCACGTCGTGTGTTTAGGTTTACCTTGCAAGGATAAAACTCGATTCGAATCGTCTGCTTCTCGCAGCTAATGAGACTGCTTGATCCATGCTGCTGCATTGAGTAACAAGTGGAACTGTGTTGAGATGATACAAGATTTTGATTGCTAAAAATGCTTGCTACTATGTATGAGTAGATAGTACACCTTTAGCCTTAAGAGAGTCACACTTAATTCTGACAAAGTTAAAATCTTGATTTAGAAACTCAGCTAGTGCTTTTGGCAACCAAACCCCACAGCCAAACAGCTGCATGTCTAGAGGTAGAGGAGTATAGACTCCTCACACCGGGTAAGTCTAGCTGAGTATTAGTATACTCAGCCTTGCTTGTGGCATAATTTTACAGGATCTCTGGAGGAAATGGCTGCTGGAGTGACTTGGCCATCCACCCTGCCACCGGGTTGGACTGTCGAGTGGGACCCTGCCTCGGCTGAGGAGGAGCATGAGGAGTGATGGGACAGGCTTCCCCATCTCTCTATTTATTTACCGTTAGTTTAATTCCGCTGCACTCCAAAACAATGATGGTCACTTTTGCAAAAACTCCGATGATGATGATGATGATGATGTAATAATTTAACACTTGGACATGTATGGTTTTATGCTTTATTGTATTTGCTCGGTGACTCACCATCGAGTGAGATTGTGGTACTTGATCCTGTCAGTGGCCGTGTCGGACTAGATCCGAGGGATTGACGGGTTATTCCCATTTAAGTGTGGTCTAGCCCCTAAGGCAGGGCTCGGGCACTTAAGTTGGAATAATTCGGGCAGTTCCGCCACAGCTGGTATCGGAGCTTGTACCACCACAGAGGAATCAATAAACAATAAATGCCATCCCTTGTCTAAAGTAAAATTTGATAGAAACAATGTTGGATAGATCGTAGGACGAGCAGGATAGACCTAGGACGTGAGGCCTTAGGATAATAGAAGGGTAGCTAGGTGGCTAAGTGACTAGGCCCTACAGGCCACTTTTTATAGGATGGGAGTTCTTCCCTATTCCTTTTATCTTTTGGAGAGGTCGTTCAGGACGAGCATGCATGCATTCATAATTAAGCAAATGGATAACTGAGTAAAAGAGACATAAAAACAAGATAACAGCCAACTAGGTCCCCAATGCCTTTTTCTTTTAACTAGAGACCGGCTGAGTTTTATTTTCCTTGTTCTTTTTGTAATTCTTTTTCTTTTACTTACGCTTAACCGTACACAGATGACTTCCCACGGATCCTCCGAGGACGGAAATGCACTGACCCACACTGACGGACTTGCACGAGAGGGTTTTCCCCGCATCTTGTGGGAGGTACTCCAGGGGGCAGGGTACTTGACACCCCCTCAGTACGAGGTGCAGCAGTTCGAGAAGCACCGGGTACCTTGCTGTAGGGTGAGGATGACTTTGGAGCCTCATCCCCTGCAGCCAGGCTGGCGCTCCTTGGACTCCGAGTCTTTCGGATACCGAGCGGAGGATACGATTGAGGCAATCGCTCTGCATGGCTTGACTACTTTCTGCGGATTCCATCCCTTGGAGCTGGCTACCCACCCCATTGGGTTGTTCCCCGCAGAAAAGGAGGATGACCCGATGTGGAAGGATCGGGTGGAGCATGCCAAGGACATCTGGGCTCTCTACCCAGGCCACACCGCTCACTTGTCAGTACGATGCATGAACGCTCTGTATCGTCTGCAAGTCATGCGTGGGGAGGCAATGTCTCATCTGATGGCATTGTTGGAGGCCACCAAGATCACCCTGGATAACAGGGAGGAGCTCGTGGTGGACTTGTCCCAGGGGCTGGTGGAGAAAGATTTGCAAGTGGAGCAGCTGTCTGATGAGATTCATGAGTTGGAGGAGCTAGTGGGCACCAGGGAGAACACCATCGAGGTTCTCGAAGACCAGCTCCTCAACACTCAGCAGCAGCTAGCAGAGGCAAATGAGCACCTAGACATGCATCACCAAGAGATCCATGGTGAGGAGGCTGACGAGGACGTTGACATCGAGGGAGGGGAGGAGTCTGCTTCCAGTGTAGACACCGCTGGCTCAGGGAGACCACCTTCCCCCGAGTCAAGCGTTGCCTCGTTCGCTCACTAGATGCCAGGCTAATCCTAGAGGATGATGATAGTTGGACTCCTCGCCACTAGCTTAGCTTTTGCACCTTAGGGTACTAGGCTAGGTAGAGTTGAGTCTTTTGGATCATTGATGTAACCATGTTAAACTCTTTTGGAGGTTTGGGGATGATTAATGGCAGTTTAAATTTGGACGAAAGGTTCATGTTTCTTTTTTTTATGAGGAATCTATCAAATTGCTTTAACTCCCCTACCATGTTTGAACCTTAAGCTTGGAGATGTGTTATTAAGCGACCATGTGATTTTTCAGATGGCTGGGAGAGCGCGCCGTGGTCAGAATGAGCACGTTCCTCCACCGCCACCGCCTCCCACTCTGCAGGAGCTCATGGCTCAGCAGAATGAGATCCTGAGGCAGCTGGCTCAGCGTCAGCCACCACCACAGCACTATGGTGGTGGAGACCATTAGCGTCACCCCGCGGCGGCTACCTATCAGGAGTTCCTCAGCACCCAGCCTCCACTGTTCACAAGGGCCAAGGACCCACTTGATGCAGATGTGTGGTTGAGGGTGGTGGAATCCAAATTCCCACTGCTCCATGGGGCTTGCTCAGAGGTCACCAAGGTCAGGTTCGCCACCCAGCAGCTTCGCGGACCCGCAAGGACTTGGTGGGACCATTTTCTTGCCATGCAGCCAGAAGGTAGAGAGGTGGAATGGAGGGAGTTCAAGGCAGCTTTCAGAGGGCACCATATCCCCGCTTGTATCATGGACCGGAAGCTCAATGAGTTTCTGGCACTCACTCAGGGCAGCAGGACAGTGTTGCAGTATGCCCAGGCCTTCAATGATTTGTGCCAGTATGCTGGGTACCATGCAGATACGGATGAGAAGAAGCGAGACAGGTTCAGAAGGGGGCTCAGCACTAAGCTCCGTGATCGCCTCAACACCGTCAGGGCCAACAGCTACAATGAGTTGGTCAACCTGGCTATCTCCCAGGAGGACTGCATTTTAGCTCGACAGGCGGAGAAGAAGAGGAAGACCCCTGTGGCAGGACCCTCAGCTCAGCCACAGCGCTTCAGGATTGTGTCTGACTCACAGAGCAGGGGACCTCAGCAGCAGCAAGGGAGATGGGTGATCAGACCACCGCAGCAGCAGCAGGCACCCAACCGCACCCAATTTCCCGCTCAGAGAAGCAACCAGCAGCAGCAGCAGTATCGGCAAGCCAATGACAACAGGTGCTTCACTTGTGGCAGCACTGGGCATTATGCCAAGAATTGCCCCAGAAACCAGCAGAGGCAGGGGCAGAATGTCAATCAGAACCAAGGCAAGAGACAGAAGGTGCAAGTGAGGCAGGGCAAGCTGAACTTCACCACCATGGCGGACATTCCCGAGGGAGCACCCGTCATGACTGGTATCTTTACAGTTTTAAATTTCCCTGCTATTGTTCTTTTTGATTCCGGTGCTTCACATAGTTTTATCAGTGCCAAGTTTAGTGCCAAATGCCAGTTGCCCTTTCACCATACCGATGGGGGCATTACAATTTCAACACCCGGAGGCAGAGTTGCCACTTATCAAATCAACAAGAATGTGCCTCTAAAGATTGGTAGTTTGATAATTGAAACCAACCTTCTTATCTTGGGACTGGATAGTGTGGATATCATATTGGGAACTGATTGGTTGACCAAACATCAGGTGGTGATCGACATTGCAGCTAGGGCCATCGAGGTGCACTCACCAACCTGTGGTGAAATCACATTATATTTACCCAACCAGGGTTGTACCCGATCTTGTACCCTTGCTATGGTAGAATCCCCAGTGGAAAAGATCCCAGTGGTCTGTGACTATCCGGATGTTTTTCCGGATGAATTGCCAGGGATGCCGCCTGACCGAGATATTGAGTTCGCCATCGAATTGCAACCCGGGACTGCTCCTATCTCCAAGAGACCCTATAGGATGCCTCCCGCGGAATTGGCAGAATTGAAGAAACAATTGCAAAAATTGTTGGACAAGGGGTTTATTCGTCCAAGCACTTCACCATGGGGATGTCCAGCTTTATTTGTGAAGAAAAAGGATGAGAGTTTGAGGATGTGTGTTGACTACCGTCCTCTCAATGCGGTGACTGTAAAGAACAAATACCCGCTACCCCGCATTGATGTTTTGTTTGATCAGTTGGTGGGAGCCAAGGTATTCTCCAAGATAGACCTTCGCTCAGGCTACCATCAGATTAAGATCCGCGCCAGTGACATTCCCAAAATGGCTTTCTCTACCAGATATGGGCTCTATGAGTTTTTGGTGATGTCTTTTGGGCTGACCAATGCCCCGGCTTATTTTATGTACTTGATGAACTCAGTGTTTATGCCAGAGTTGGACAAGTTTGTGGTCGTTTTCATCGATGACATTCTGGTTTATTCCAAGAATGAAGCTGAGCACACTAAACATCTGCATACTGTACTTCAGAGACTCCGTGACCATTAGTTGTATGCCAAGTTGTCTAAGTGTGAATTTTGGCTGAAGGAGATTAAATTCTTGGGTCACACAATCTCCCAGGATGGGATATCAGTTGACCCTGAGAAAGTGCAAGAAGTGATGAACTGGAAACCTCCAACTACAGTGAGGCAGATTAGGAGTTTTCTGGGATTGGCAGGGTACTACCGACGATTTATTCCAGATTTCTCCAGAATTGCCAAGCCAATGACTGAGTTATTGAAGAAGGGAGCCAAGTTCACTTGGAGCCAGAAGTGTGAAGATGCTTTTCATACTTTGAGGCAACATTTAACAACAGCCCCAGTGCTAGCCCAACCAGACAATACCAAGCCATTTGAAGTTTATTGTGATGCTTCTGGTACCGGATTGGGTTGTGTCTTGATGCAAGATAACCGGGTCATTGCTTATGCTTCCAGAGCACTCAGACCCCATGAGCAGAACTATCCTACACATGATCTGGAGTTGGCAGCTGTGGTTCATGCCCTTAAGATATGGAGACACTACTTGATGGGAGCTCACTGCAACATCTACACTGATCATAAGAGCCTCAAATATATTTTCACTCAGGCTGATCTGAACATGAGGCAGAGGAGATGGTTGGAACTAATCAAGGATTATGACTTGGAAATGCATTACCATCCTGGCAAGGCAAATGTTGTGGCAGATGCCTTGAGCAGAAAGGCCCAGTGCAATTGTTTGAACATGGATGTGGGAATTACCACCTTGTGTGATGAGTTGTGCAAGCTGAACCTAGAAGTGGTTCCTTCTGGTGGATTGAGTTATATCTCAGTGGAGCCCACATTGCAAGAGCAAATAGTCAGGGCACAGGTTGGGGACAAGGGAGTACAGGTTATTAAAGAAATGATCAAGCAGAAGGCAGAGAAATACAAGTGTTTCCGTCAGGACAGCAAGGGAATTTTATGGTTTGGAGATCGATTGGTTGTTCCCAAGGACCCAGAGCTCAGAAAAAAGATATTGGATGAAGCTCACCTTTCCAAGTTCTCCATGCACCCTGGTAGCAACAAGATGTACCATGATCTCAGATCTCTGTATTGGTGGACCAGGATGAAGAGGGAAATTGCCAAGTACGTCTCAGAGTGTGACACTTGCCAGAGAATCAAGGCCAGTCACTTGCAGACAGCAGGTCCTTTGCAACCCCTTCCCATACCATCTTGGAAATGGGAGGACATTTGCATGGATTTCATAGTAGGGTTACCCAATACCTCCAGGCACCATGATTCTATTTGGGTCATTGTGGACAGATTGACCAAGACTGCTCATTTCTTGCCAGTGCACACCACCCACCGGGCGGAGAAGTATGCGGAGATCTACATCGACCAGATAGTTCGTCTGCATGGGATACCAAGGACTATAGTCTCCGACCGAGGAGCACCTTTTGTGGCACGATTTTGGGAGCAATTACAGGAATCACTTGGAACCCAGGTCATACGAAGCTCAGCATACCACCCCCAAACAGATGGTCAGACAGAAAGGGTAAATCAGATTTTGGAAGACATGTTGCGAGCATGTGCACTACACTATGGAAAGGATTGGGACAAGTGCCTTTCCTTGGCAGAATTTTCTTACAATAACAGCTATCAGTCTAGTCTGAAGATGGCACCTTTTGAGGCATTATATGGGAGAAGGTGTAGAACCCCACTAAATTGGTCTCAAGTAGGAGAGAGGGAAATTTTTGGACCAGATTTGGTGCTGGAAGTGGAGGCAAAGGTTAGGATTATCAAAAAGAACTTATAAGCTGCTCAGGCCAGGCAAAAGAGTTATCATGACAAGAGGCGGAAGCCTCTACAGTTTGAGGTGGGAGATCATGTCTATCTTAAGATATCACCAACCAAGGGTGTCCAGAGATTCGGGATCAAGGGCAAATTAGCCCCTCGTTACATTGGACCATATAAGATCAAGGCAAGTTGTGGACCTGTAGCTTACCAATTGGAATTGCCACCCTTCATGGCGGCAGTTCACAATGTGTTCCATGTATCTCAGCTGCGGAAGTGTGTTCGTCTACCCACTGAAGTACTACCGGAGCCAGACATTGAGATAGAACCAGACTTGTCCAACCAAGAGTACCCCGTCAAGGTATTGGATCAGAAGGAAAGATCAACTCGGGCAAGATCCATCAGAATGTATAAGGTTCAGTGGAGTCATCATTCAGCAGAGGAAGCTACATGGGAGACAGAGGATTTTCTACGCTCTCGCTTCCCCGACTTTCTGCCCAAAGGAGTTGGTATGTAACCCCAAAAACCCCACCCCCACCTGCCCTTTGAAGTCAATTATAAGAAAAACTTAGATAACAAGAATAGTCTAAGTTGTGGACTTAACTTAAGAAGGGCTTCCTTCTGAAGTTGCAAAGAGGATGACATTCGAAGAGCAGTTAAGAAAGTGAAACTTGAGTATAAGGGGAGAATAGCACCAACACACCTTCAAGCATCCCTCCAAGGGACTCTACCTGAAATCTCGGGACGAGATTCCTTTAAAGGGGGGAGGGCTGTAACACCCTAGGTGTTACTCAGGGTGTCCACCCCAGGGTTACCCTTTTTAACCCATTGTTATATAAGGATTTATGGGCAAAGTACTTCAACCTTGGAATTCAAAGTCCTAATCAAGTGCAAACTACCTTGGATATCATGCCCTAGCTTGTCATGCACATCTAAGTAGGGCTTTTTCAAAAACCCTAGAGCAAAACCTCCATAGGTAATAAGAACCCTAACTGAAGCCATGATCAAAAGATCATGTAAACATCATGATCATGGTTTGGGCCAAATATAAAAGTTGTAATATACTTAATAACCTACAATTAATAGTAAGGAAGTACCCCCAAAAAGTTTTCAGAAAAGTCCTAAAAAGATCACCAAAGGTTGAGCACAAGGGAGAAAATCAGATTTTGCCTAAGTATAGAACCTAACCCTTGAGCAAAGACTCCACATGTTCACCTTGATCTCCTTTTCAAAACCTGTCGACCCAATTGACAAAATGGCGCCAAATTAACCCTAGAACACCCTGGCAAGAGATGACACCTACCCTAGGTGGCTAGACACGACTTGACACCCCTTTTGTCTCGGTTTGGACCCAGCTGACACAGCAAACTTCTTCCCTCTCTATCTCCCTGCCCTGACCATATCTCGACTTGGAACTCACAGCAAAAGGATAGGATTTGGAGCAGAGAAGTGACCGTACACAGTGACTTTGCCAAGATACGCACGCTATGGCGCTCAAATCGGTCGTTGAACCTTGGCAGAAGCAACCTTCCACGTGTTCGACGCGAGCTGGCATCCGGGAGCGCGCTCAGAGCACGCCCGTGCGCGAACCCCCGCGCGCCCGCGGCCGCCCGTGACCACGCCCGCGCCACGGCTATAAAACCCGCCCCAGTGCTCGGCTGCCTTCCCCATTGCCTCCTCCGTACCTCGCCTGACTTGCCCGAGCCAGCCATTGCCTCCGGCGACCTCCCCGCGACCCGCCAGTGCCGCCCGAGAGCAACCACCGTGGCCAACCCCTCTCCCGTCCTCCTCCGTTCGATCCAAGCCCCCAGATAGCTTCCTGGTGAGGCCGTGAGCCTTGCTCAAGCTTGAACCGAGGGCCCGCGTCACCGGAGTAGCCAAATCGCGCTCACCGGAGTTCAAGAACCCGCCGGCGCACGTGGACCGGGTAAACCCCCTTCACCATTTTCCGATTCGTTGCGCGCATGGCCTCTGTGTCATCCCGTGAAGCTCCTCGTGCACCCTAATTGAACTCTACCGCCGTGGTTTGGCCGGAGCAGGCGCCGCTGACGATCCCCGCCGCCTGTGTTCGTGGCCAGGGTAACTCCGACCACCTCCGGCGACGACCCGCACATCGACGTGACCGTCGCGACCTCCTGAACGTCACTGACCACCTCGTCGGACCTCCCTCGCCGCCGGTAAGCCGCGCCGTCCTTTTCTTTCCCGCGGCTACTGTTTCAGTTGGGGGAAGGACTGCGGGTGAGAGGGAGAGAAAGCCAGGGGGTTAAGTGAAATGTCAGAGACTCAGGGGAATAGTGGCGCGAGGGTAGATCTGTGAGGTTTAATTCGGTTTAAACCCAGGGACCTCGGCGCAAACTGCTTTTTCAGAAAAACTTTATTGAAACCTGATTTAAATTCAAACAGAAACTTTAAAAACCCATAACTTCTGTTTGGTTTATCCAAATTTGGTCAAACTAATTTTGCCAGACTCTAAATAATGTAACCTGTCTAAGAAAAATATAAAACCCCATAAGTACTAGAGAAAAATATAAGGTTCTGATTTAATTTTAGTTGTGACCAAAAGCTTAATAATAGCAAGAAAAATGGTTGTACTATTTAACTAGGGTTGGAAAAATTTGGAGAAGTTTATATCTACCTACTGACCTAGTTAAAAATGTTAAACCCCTCTGTCCATCACATTAAGATAGTTTTTACCCCTTATTTCATAATATGCTTAAGGTTAAGAAAAATAGAAAAGGTGACATAAATAATGAACCAGAGGGCACCCCTATTTTTGTTGAGATACTTAGTCAATGTAGTTTACTGGAAAAATATATCATACCCTGTTGTAGTGTAAAATAAGAAGGATACCTTTTAAATTAATAAAATAAGCATAACTTAGAAAAACCCTACAAAAATAACCCTAAGGTGAAACCTCCCCAAACCTTAGGATAACTAATGTTTTGATAATAAGAACTTAGGAAAAATCTGAAATCTGTTGTTTGATATTTTTCAAATGACAAGTTAGTTCTAAACACCCTTTTTGCACCAAACTTCAGAAATCCACCATTAAATAACCATCATGTTGCTCTCTGCCATTTTTGGTACAAGAGCTTAGTATCACTATTAGAGGCCAACAAAAATAACCCTTAGGTCAGGACCCACTTTAATAAAAGACTTGTAGTGTAAAGTGGCCCATTTTGCCTAACTATTGTTATTTTTGTTTAAAGCCTAGCTTTTGTACTCTAAGCCTCAAATTCTTAAAACCAGCTAGAATAACAAGTGACAACCCACTGTAATTTTTATAGAATTTTTGAAAATTTTTAAAATACTGTTGTAGTTCAAACCTACACTAGAAACCCTAAATGGAAATTAAAGAAAGGAAAATAGATAATGGAAATTAATGTCATCCTAAGACCTTTGTAAATTTGTCCACTGAAATCTATAAAAACAATGCAAATCCCCTATATTATCCTAAAAGAAAACCTAAACCTAAAAGGGGATAAGTCTATGTATATATATATATACCACTAGAAGACCCACATAGCCAGGGAACCCTAAGTTAATTCTTGACTTAATTTCTGTAGCTTAATGTTCTAAAATCTTGCATAATCATGACATACATGTTCATTGCATTTCGATAGACTGTAATCTTGCTGACGGAGAGTACATCCTCGTGCCGGAGCAAGGAGCTACCCAGGAGGTTGCCCCAGACCCAGCACCAGAGCCTGCACCAGAGGACCTGCCTGCCACTGCTTTGGAAGGCAAGCCCCGGTTTTATGCATAACCTATTATTTATGCTATTTTACTACACTTAATGTTTGTAGGATTGTTTGTGCACTTAAGTGTAGGAGTTGTTTTGAACCCTAGTTGCATGATCTCAGGAATCCCATTGAGATGAATACTAGTATGCTAGGTCGAGTAGCTGCTTATTTAATTAGGATCCCGGTAGAAGTCGAGTGATTTTTCTAGCACTCGCGCGAGGTCAGGAATTGGCTGTATCCACTTTCTTATCATATTAATGTTGGTTTGTGGGCAACAATCCATGGGGATTGGTTGTTCACGGGATAAAAAGTTGATTAAGGATTAAGGTGTGGTACCGTGAGTCAAGCGTTTGAACGTACTAAGCACATGCCGAGAAATATGGTAAATCGGTAAGCCTAGTACCTGAGTGAACCTGCCCGCAGACATATCCCCTCACGCGACCTGAGACGTAGTCTCCCATTCCGGTTATGGTGGGTACAAGTGCGGTCACTGCACGACGGCCAGTCGGGGTCAGTGGGGCATTGTACGCCAAGGCGGTGAGCCCTGATCTGTTGCCAGGGAATCGATGGGGACGGTTGATGTGTGTGGGGACGGAGTGCCTCGCCACGTCGTGTGTTTAGGTTTACCTTGCAAGGATAAAACTCGATTCGAATCGTCTGCTTCTCGCAGCTAATGAGACTGCTTGATCCATGCTGCTGCATTGAGTAACAAGTGGAACTGTGTTGAGATGATACAAGATTTTGATTGCTAAAAATGCTTGCTACTATGTATGAGTAGATAGTACACCTTTAGCCTTAAGAGAGTCACACTTAATTCTGACAAAGTTAAAATCTTGATTTAGAAACTCAGCTAGTGCTTTTGGCAACCAAACCCCACAGCCAAACAGCTGCATGTCTAGAGGTAGAGGAGTATAGACTCCTCACACCGGGTAAGTCTAGCTGAGTATTAGTATACTCAGCCTTGCTTGTGGCATAATTTTACAGGTTCTCTGGAGGAAATGGCTGCTGGAGTGACTTGGCCATCCACCCTGCCACCGGGTTGGACTGTCGAGTGGGACCCTGCCTCGGCTGAGGAGGAGCATGAGGAGTGATGGGACAGGCTTCCCCATCTCTCTATTTATTTACTGTTAGTTTAATTCCGCTGCACTCCAAAACAATGATGGTCACTTTTGCAAAAACTCCGATGATGATGATGATGATGATGTAATAATTTAACACTTGGACATGTATGGTTTTATGCTTTATTGTATTTGCTCGGTGACTCACCATCGAGTGAGATTGTGGTACTTGATCCTGTCAGTGGCCGTGTCGGACTAGATCCGAGGGATTGACGGGTTATTCCCATTTAAGTGTGGTCTAGCCCCTAAGGCAGGGCTCGGGCACTTAAGTTGGAATAATTCGGGCAGTTCCGCCACACATCCGCCAACTACAAGACCAGCTAGCGGATCGGGATCTAGCTCTCGACTAGGTTGTGAACTCTCGTTCACTAGCTTGGGCTAAGGAGGCTAGAGCTCGAGCCCGAGTGGAAGATCTTAGCTCAACCGTGGATAGCTTGTAGGTTTATTGCAACACGCTACATGAAGAAGTTCATGTGTTGTACTCGCAACTGAACCCGAATGTCCCTGCGGATCCTGTCAGGATGGAAGCCGGACCTTCTAGAGTAACGGGAGAAGCACTTGGCGGTGAGCTGGACCTTTTTAGGCCCCCTCCCTCTATGAAGCTGGTCGATGAATGGTCTCCAACGCCTGACAGTGAGGCTACCCAGAGTGACAATAAGCGGGAATAGTATAGTATAGAAGTAGTACTATTAGGTGGTGTAATCCTATTGTAAGTACGAGTCTGTAACATTACCTTTTTAAGTAATGTGAAATGGATGGTTTGTATGGCATATCATATTGCTCCAAATGTTTTCTGCCTCAGATGCCTTCCAGGACACGCGCTTAGGATGGGGCTGGTACCTCCCGTGGGACAGAAGCGACCCCGAATCCACCTCCAGTACCCCCGACACTTGCTGAGGCCATCGCTGCCTTGGTAAACGCTATAGCAGATAATACCCGCTTCCTACGGGAGATGGCAGGTCAACAACTCCAACAACAAGGCGGGCGGGCATATCCGCAAGGCCCCTATGAGACATCTTATCTGGACTTCTCTGAGACGCGCCCTCCATTGTTCATCAAAGCAGAAGACCCTTTAGAGGCGGATGAATGAATCCGTGTCATTGAACAAAAAATCAGGCTTCTTCGGTGTTTAGAAACTCAAAAGCCCCTGTTTGCAGCCCAACAACTGCGAGGCCCTGCCAGTACGTGGTGGAGAAATTTTGTGGCTGTTCAGCCGGCCGGTCATCAGATCACATGGGATGAATTCAAGTTGGCCTTCAGAGAGCATTATATACCTGAGGGAGTTCTTCACATGAAGCAAGAGGAGTTCATGAAATTGAAGCAAGGCGGAGATACTGTCACCCAGTATCTCAATAAATTTAATCACTTATCTCAATATGCAATCAACCAAGTCAACACAGATGTGAAGAAAAGGAATTGTTTCATGAGAGGCTTGAATGATCGGATGCAAAGAAAGATGGCCACCTGCATCGACCTTACTTATGGAAGGGCTGTCAGCACAGCACTGGCAGTCGAAGCTAAATATACAGGATCCGGAAAATCCAAGGGGAATGGAGGCAACGGGCCCAATCAGGGCCCCGAGAAAAGGCAAAGGTTGGTTATCCGACCTTTCAATCAGAATCGTTCTTCATCACGCCCACCCTCCTTCCCATTCAAGCAACCAGTGTTTATCCGTCCTACCCATGCCCCCACTGCTACAAATCAGTCGGGTGCCCCTGGCACTCATTTCCCTGCTCTTCCAAGCTCATCAACCAGCTGCTTCAACTGTGGAAAGTCTGGGAATTTCATTAAGGACTGTTCATATCCGAGGCAGAATCAAGCAAATATTCAACAAAGTTCCGGAAGCTCCAAGGGAAATGCGGCAACCAATATCGCGGGCAAGAATACAAGGAAAACAGGATGGGTTTATTACACTCAAGTGGCCACAACACCGGAAGGCGAACCGGTGATGATGGGTATGTTTCTCGTAGCCAATCACCCTACACTTATTCTCTTTGATTCTGGTGCTTCACATACTTTCATAACAAAAAGTTCGTGGAGAAACATTGCATTCCATATACTGAATCAAAGGAAGGGTTTAAAATACATTCGCCTGGGGGACAAATATTTACCAAAGAAGTGGCTTACCAAGTGTCCGTAACATTGTCTGGACGGGACTTTCCTACTAGTATGATTGTTCTGAAAGGCCAAGACATAGATGTGATTCTGGGCATGAATTGGTTGGCCCAGCATAAAGCAATCCTCAACACTGATCTAAGAACTATCAGGTTGAGTTATGGCCAAGAAGAAATTCTTTTGTCTATTTCCATAGCTATTCCAGCTAAACCAATTAGCAGAATTAATGAAGCCATTATACCAGAGATCAAAGATATTCTGGTAGTATGTGAGTTCCTAGATGTCTTTCCAGAAGATTTGCCTGGATTGCCACCTGAAAGATATGTAGAGTTTATAATTGAGTTGAAGCCCGGTACGGCTCCCATTTCTAGAAGATTGTACCGAATGCCTCCAAATGAGCTGGCAGAACTCAAGACCCAATTGCAAGATCTACTTGAGAAGGGATTCATCCGGCCAAGCTCGTCACCATGGGGTTGTCCAGCCATCTTTGTCAAGAAGAAGGATCAAACATTGCGGATGTGCGTGGATTATCGACCCCTTAATGAGGTCACTATCAAGAATAAGTATCCTCTTCCTCGGATTGATATTTTGTTTGATCAACTGACTGGAGCGAGGGTATTCTCCAAGATTGACCTCAGATCGGGCTACCATCAGATCCGTATCAGGCCCGAGGATATACCAAAGACCGCATTCACTACGCGGTATGGATTATTTGAATACCTGGTAATGTCTTTCGAACTGACGAATGCTCCTACCCACTTCACTTATCTGATGAACTCGGTATTCATGCCCGAGTTGGACAAGTTTGTGGTGGTCTTCATAGATGATATCTTGATATATTCCAAGAATGAAGAGGAGCATGCTCAACATTTACGGATCGTATTAACGCGCTTAAGGGAACATCAATTATATGCCAAGTTCAGTAAATGCGCGTTCTGGCTGGAAGAAATCCAATTTCTGGGACATGTGTTATCTACCAAGGGGATTGCGGTGGATCCCAGCAAAGTCAAGGACATTTTGGAGTAGAAACCCCCAACCACTGTACATCAAGTCCAAAGTTTCCTTGGACTAGCTGGCTATTACCGCCGATTTATACCAGATTTTTCCAAGCTTGTGAAACCAATCACAAGTTTATTGAAGAATGATACTAAATTCAATTGGTCTTCAAAGTGTAATGAAGCCTTTGAACAATTGAAGATATTGTTAACCACTGCTCCAGTATTGGCCCAACCGGATATTGAAAAGCCCTTTGATGTGTATTATGACGCATCAAGCAGTGGTCTCGGCTGTGTATTAATGCAAGAAGGCCGAGTAAAAGC
The DNA here is from genome assembly GCA_029449295.1 of Zea luxurians. NCBI lineage: Eukaryota > Viridiplantae > Streptophyta > Magnoliopsida > Poales > Poaceae > Zea > Zea luxurians. The sequence goes on along the minus strand of JAOPSE010000016.1, from coordinate 32,228,547 downwards.
TTATGCTTCAAGGCAGTTGCGCCGGCATGAGGAACATTATCCAACTCATGATCTGGAGCTAGCTGCAGTGGTTCATGCCCTAAAGATATGGCGTCACTATTTACTGGGAAATGTCTATCATATTTATACAGACCACAAAAGTTTGAAGTACATCTTTACCCAATCCGAGCTCAATATGAGACAAAGGAGATGGCTCGAGCTGATCAAGGATTATGAACTGGAGATCCATTATCACCCAGGCAAAGCTAATGTAGTGGCAGATGCACTTAGTCGCAAGGCTTCCTGCCATTGTCTAACAATGAGGACTTCTAACATTACATTATGCCAGGAGATGGAGAATCTAAACCTGGGAATGATTCATCATGGAACTTCAAATCACTTGAAGCTGGAGTCAGTCATCTTGCAAAGGATAATTGACGCACAAAAGAATGATGAGGGTATGAAACATATCCATGAAAAGATAGAGACTGGAAAAGCCAACTGCTTCCGAAGAGATGATCAAGGTGTTGTATGGTTTAACAACCGCATAGTGGTGCCTAAAAAGGAAGAGGTCCGCCAGCAAATATTAGATGAAGCACATCTTAGTCGCTATTCTATTCATCCCGGAAGCACTAAGATGTATCAAGATCTGAAACAGCATTATTGGTGGACAAAGATGAAGATTGAAATTGCACGCTATGTGGCTACATGTGACACTTGCAAATGTGTTAAGGCCATACACATGAAAGCTGCTGGTCCATTACAATCTTTACCAATACCAACATGGAAATGGGAAGATATTAGTATGGACTTCATTGTGGGATTACCCAGAACAGCAAAAGGCTTTGACTCCATTTGGGTTATCATTGATCGACTTACCAAGGTTGCCCATTTTCTTCCAGTCAAAGTAAAATATCCAGTCTTCGCATATGCGGAACTGTATATTGCTCGTATTCTCAGTTTGCACGGTGTTCCGAAGACTATAGTGTCGGATCGTGGACCTCAATTCGTATCCAAATTCTGGGCAGAACTTCATAAATCCCTGGGTACCAAATTGCTTCACAGCTCGGCCTATCATCCTCAGACCAGTGGACAGACTGAGAGGGTCAATCAGATACTTGAAGATATGTTACGAGCATGTGTTCTGGAGTTCCCATAGAAATGGGATGATTGTTTACCATTAGCGGAGTTCTCATATAATAACAGCTATCAAGAAAGCAATAAGATGGCACCATTTGAAGCTTTGTATGGTCGACGGTGTCGCACTCCGTTAAACTGGTCTGAACCAGGGGAAAGGAGTTTCTTCAGGCCAGATATGGTAAAAGAAACCGAAGAGAAAGTTCAACGAATAATTCATCATTTGAAGTGAAAGGGAAATGTGCCCTTGGGCCATTTCTATAAGATTTTGGTGATTTAGGGCTTCACACAAAAATGCTTTGAGTTATATTTGTGCCAAAGATTCAAGAAGTGCAAATCAAGATTAAAGGTATGTTTCTAGTCTTAGTCCATTGTTTTAAAGACTAATGTGTTGTGTCTAAGTGCTAGAAACAGGAGAAATCACTTTGGAGATTAGTTGGCTATGTTCAGCCAAATGGATGTTCGGTCTGAGTGCACCGGACAGTGTCCGATGGTGCACCAGACAGTGTCCGATGTGCCAGGACCAGTCCCGGTGAACTGCCTGCTCTCGGGTCTCGACGGCGGCGTACGGCTATAAATCACTGGACTGTCCGGTGGTGCACCGGACTGTCCGGTGAGTCGTCTAAGGCGAAGTCGCTGCTCTCGGGAACCAAGTCAACAGCGTACGGCTATAATTCACCAGACTGTCCGGTGAGGCACCGGACTGTCCGGTGAGCCAACGGTCGGGCGCGCCAACGGTCGGGCGCACCGCGCGTGACGCGTGGCCGAGCCAACGGTCGGATGGGGGCACCGGACTGTTCGGTGTGCACCGGACAGTGTTCGGTGTGCACCGGACAGTGTCCGGTGCGCCAACGGCTCCAAATCTTCAACGGTCGGTTGCGCCAGATTAGGAAATCAATCTGCACCGGACTATCCGGTGCGCCACCCGACAGAAGGCAAGATTTGCCTTCCTGGATTGCTTCCAACGGCTCCTAGCTGCCTTGGGGCTATAAAAGGGACCCCTAGGCGCATGGAGGAGCACACTAAGCACTCTTTGATCAATTCTAAGCACCAAGACTCCATTTCCGCGCTTTTGATTCTTTGTGATAGCAACTAGAGCTCCACTTGAGTAGAGAACTCTTTGAGTTATGTTGCGAGCTCAAGTTGTGACTTGTGTGCGTGTTTGTGCTCTGATTTTGGGTCTTGTGTGTGTTGCTCATCCCATCCTTACTTCTGTGCTTAATTGTGATCATCAAATTGTAAGGGCGAGAGGCTCCAAGTTGTGGAGATTCCTCGCAAGCGAGATATAGTGAAACAAAGCAAAACATAGTGGTATTCAAGTGGGTCTTTGGACCGCTTGAAAGGGGTTGAGTGCAACCCTCATCCGTTGGGACGCCACAACGTGGAGTAGGCAAGTGTTGGACTTGGCCGAACCACGGGATAAACCACTGTGCCTCTCTGTGTTGATTTCTTTGTGGTTATCGTGTTTAGCAAGAACTCCTCTCTAGCCACTTGGCTTTATTGATCTAACACTTAATCAAGTTTGTGGCCTTGAGTTTTATGTTTTTACAGGATCACCTATTCACCCCCCCTCTAGGTGCTCTCAATTGGTATCAGAGCCGTTCTCTTCAAGAAAGGGACTAATCGCCCGAAGGGATGGATCCTAAGGGAAACGGGATGGTGATCAACGACAAGGAGAAGGAGTCCTTCATCAATGAGCCAAAAGACGACAAGCCCACTGACTCGGGCTCAAGTCATAAGAAGAAGGACGGGAAGAAGAAGAGGCGTATCAAGAAGATCGTCTACTACAACGACAGCGACGAGTCTTCTTCTTCCCAAAAGGACGACGACGACAACGACTACGAGAAAAAGAAAACGGTCAACTCAAACTTTTCTTTTGATTACTCTCGTATTCCACATAATTCAAATGCACATTTGCTTTCCATTCCTCTTGGCAAACCTCCACACTTTGATGGAGAGGACTACGGATTTTGGAGTCACAAAATGCGTAGTCACTTGTTCTCTCTTCATCCAAGTATATGGGAGATAGTAGAGAATGGAATGCATTTTGATAGTTCTGATAATCCCATGTTTATTAATGAACAAATCCACAAAAATGCACAAGCTACCACTGTTCTTTTAGCATCCTTGTGCAGGGAAGAGTACCATAAGGTGAGCGGCTTGGATAACGCCAAGCAAATTTGGGACACCCTCAGGATCTCGCATGAGGGAAATGACGTCACCATGCTCACCAAGATGGAGTTGGTGGAGGGCGAACTAGGAAGGTTCGTAATGATCAGGGGGGAGGAGCCAACCCAAACATATAACAGGCTCAAGACCCTGGTCAACAAAATAAGGAGCTATGGAAGCACGAGATGGACGGACCATGATGTCGTCCGCCTAATGCTAAGGTCTTTCACTGTCCTTGATCCACATCTTGTAAATTCTATTCGTGAAAATTCTAGGTACACCAAGATGTCGCCTGAGGAAATACTTGGAAAGTTCGTAAGCGGGCGAATGATGATCAAGGAGGCGAGATACGTTGATGAGGCGTTGAATGGCCCAATCCACGAGCCTCAAACCGTTGCTCTCAAAGCAACAAGTACCAGGGAGGCGCTACCTAGCAAGGTGGCGCAAGTTGAGGCGACGGGGCTCAACGAGGAAGAAATGGCCCTCATCATCAAGCGCTTCAAGACGGCGCTAAAGGGTCGCAAGGAGCATCCCAAAAAGAACAAGACGAAGGGAAAGCGCTCCTGCTTCAAGTGTGGTAAGACTGGTCACTTTATTGCTAACTGTCCCGATAATGATAGTGACCAGGGACAAGAGAAAAGCGGGAAGAAGGAAAAGAAGAAGGCGTACAAGAAGGCTAAGGGCAAGGCACACCTTGGCAAAGAGTGGGACTCGGATTGTTCTTCGTCCGACTCTGACGACGAGGGACTCGCCACCACCGCCTTCAACAAATCGTCGCTCTTCCCCAACGAGCGCCACACTTGCCTAATGGCAAAGGAAAAGAAGGTAATCACTAGAGAAACTCCTAAGTACTCTACTTCTAGTGATGAGAACTCTAGTGATGATGATGAAGTTGATTACACTAGCTTGTTCAAGGGATTAGATAGAGCTAAGATAGAAACGATTAATGAGCTGATTGATGCATTAAATGAAAAAGATAGACTTCTAGAGAGGCAAGAGGACATCTTGTATGAGGAACATGATAAATTTATTAATGCTCAAAAGTCTCTTGCCTTAGATATTAAAAGGAATGAATTACTATCTTCTGAATTGTCTATTTGCAATGAATCTATTTCTAGTTTAAAGAGCATTAATGATGATTTAAATGCTAAGCTAGAAGTTGCAAATAAATCTAGTTCTTGTATTGAGCATGTAGTAATTTGCAATAGGTGTAAGGATTTTAATGTTGATGCTTGCAATGAACATTTGATTTCCATTTCTAAATTAAATGATGAAGTAGCTAGTCTTAATGCCCAACTTAAGACTAGCAAAAATGATTTTGATAAACTAAAATTTGCAAGGGATGCCTACACTAGTGGTAGACACCCCTCTATTAAGGATGGGCTTGGCTTTCGAAGGGAAGCTAAGAACTTAACAAGTCATAAGGCTCCCATCTCCACCAAGGAGAAATGGAAGGCCCCTATGGCAAATAGTGTTCATAAAAATCATGCTTTCTTGTATCATGATAGGAAATATTCTAGAAATGTTCATTATGATAGGAGTTGTAATGCGTTTGACTCTCATGCCATGATTGCTTCAAGTTCAAGCTTTAATGGTAGATCTAGGAGGAATTTGGTGTCTCATGCTCCTAGGAAAGTGTTTAATGGATCTACCACTATCTTTCATGCTTGCAATGCTAAATTTATTCTTTCATGTAAAAATAAAAAGGTGATTGCTAAAAAGGTGGGAGCCAAATGCAAGGGAGACAAGACTTGCATTTGGGTCCCTAAGGCTATTGTAACTAACCTTGTAGGACCCAACAAGAGTTGGGTACCTAAAACCCAAGCCTAATTTGCCCTGCAGGCTTATGCATCCGGGGGCTCAAGCTAGATTATCGACAGTGGATGCACAAACCACATGACGGGGGAGAAGAAGATGTTCACCTCCTACGTCAAGAATAAAGATTCCCAAGATTCAATCATATTCGGTGATGGGAATCAAGGCAAGGTTAAAGGACTAGGAAAAATAGCTATTTCTTCCGAGCATTCCATTTCTAATGTGTTTTTAGTAGAATCGCTCGGTTATAACTTGTTGTCCGTTAGTCAATTATGTAATATGGGTTACAACTGCTTGTTTACAAACGTAGATGTGTCTGTCTTTAGAAGAAGTGATGGTTCATTAGCTTTTAAGGGTGTACTAGACGGCAAACTCTATTTAGTTGATTTTTCGAAGGAGGAGGCTGGTCTAGATGCATGCTTAATCGCTAAGACTAGCATGGGCTGGCTGTGGCATCGCCGTCTAGCACATGTGGGGATGAAGAACCTTCACAAGCTTCTAAAAGGAGAACATGTGTTAGGTCTAACAAATGTAACTTTCGAAAAAGATAGACCTTGTGCAGCTTGTCAAGCAGGTAAACAAGTGGGAAGTGCTCATCACATCAAGAATGTGATGACTACATCAAGACCTCTGGAGCTATTGCATATGGACCTCTTCAGACCCGTCGCCTACCTCAGCATCGGGGGAAGTAAGTATGGTCTTGTTATAGTTGATGATTTTTCCCGCTTCACTTGGGTATTCTTTTTGCAGGATAAATCTGAAACCTAAGGGACCCTCAAGCGCTTCCTAAGGAGAGCTCAAAATGAATTTGAGCTCAAGGTGAAGAAGATAAGGAGCGACAACGGGTCCGAGTTCAAGAACCTGCAGGTGGAGGAGTTTCTTGAGGAGGAAGGAATCAAGCACGAGTTCTTCGCTCCCTACACACCACAGCAAAACGGTGTGGTAGAGAGGAAGAACAGGACGCTTATAGACATGGCGAGGACGTTGCTACGAGAATTCAAGACGCCCGAGCGGTTTTGGTTGGAAGCTGTGAACACAGCTTGCCACGCCATAAACCGAGTCTACCTTCATCGCCTCCTCAAGAAGACATCATACGAGCTACTAACTGGTAACAAACCCAACGTTTGGTATTTTCGAGTTTTTGGGAGTAAATGCTACATTCTGGTGAAGAAAGGTAGAAATTCAAAATTTGCTCCCAAAGCTGTAGAAGGGTTTTTGTTAGGTTATGACTCAAATACAAAGGCGTATAGAGTCTTCAACAAATCATTGGGTTTGGTTGAAGTCTCTAGCGACGTTGTATTTGATGAGACTAATGGCTCTCCAAGAGAGCAAGTTGATCTTGATGATGTAGATGAGGATGATGTTCCAACGGACGCGATTCGTACCATGGCGATTGGAGACGTACGACCACAGGAACACAAGGAGCAAGATCAACCTTCTTCCTCAACGACGGTGCACCCCCCAACTCAAGATGATGAATAGGTACCTCAAGAGGAGGCGTGTGATCAAGGGGGAGCACAGGATGTCCAAGATGACGAGGAAGAAGTACCACAGGCCCCTCCAACTCAAGTTCGAACTGATGATTCAAAGGAATCATCCCGTCGACCAGATTTTGGGTGACATTAGCAAGGGAGTAACCACTCGCTCTAGATTAGCTAATTTCTGTGAGCATTACTCTTTTGTCTCTTCTATTGAGTCTTTCAGGGTAGAAGAGGCCTTGCTAGATCCGGACTGGGTGTTGGCTATGCAGGAAGAGCTCAACAACTTCAAGCGAAATGAAGTTTGGACACTGGAACCCGCAGAGCCCCCGCGCCCCTCGTCTCCGGCGAGTTCTCCGCCGCGGGAACGGGCGCCGCCACCTCTGCTAGCCGGAGGGGAAAACAGAAGCCGACCACCCAATCCCTGCCGTCTATCCCAGATCGAACGACCCTGATTCAAATAGGCCGAGCCCAATCCTAGCCGTCCGCCTGAGATCCCACGGCCCAGGGCCGTTTCCCCCCCCTGCACCCCGCCTTCCTGCCATTTGGGCCCCGCCTGTCAACCGTCCACGCCCGCGCTGCCCGCCCGGCCCCGCCTGTCAGCCGTCCGCGCCCGCGCTGCCCGCCCGGCCCCGCCTGTCAGCCGTCTGCCCCGCGCTGCCCGCCCGGCCCCGCCTGTCAGCCGCTCAGGCCGCCGCGCGCTCGCGCGCCCGCCCGCGGATCTAATCTCGGGCGTTGATCCGAGATCCAACGGCCGTAGAAGCCCGATACCCCTTCGCCCGCGCTTTTTCTTAAAGAGACCCCCGGCTTTCTGCAAATTAACCCGCCGTCCCTGGATCTTCGCAGTTAGGTCCTCGGACCTTTTATTTAATCCAAAATAGGTATTTAAGGCATATTTTTAATCCCTAATCTTGTAAAATTCATAACTTTGTCATATGAACGCCAAATTAGGTGCTTCAAATTGCAAAATGCTCATAATATTCTTATCTATCTATTTAAACAATGTTTCCTTGCTGTTTTTATGTCCCAATTAATAGTTGATCGTTAGGGTAAAACTAATGTTATTGGAACCCCTATTTGAGATAAATAAAAGATAGAGGACTTTAATAAAAGTTGGAGCACCTAAGTTTATGGACTTAACACCATGTAATGATTTAACCCCACCACTGACTTAGATCTGATTAGTGGATAATGAATCATTTTGTATAGTCATCTACCCTAGACCTAGGGAACACCAGATTACCAATCCTTTTCTCCTGTGAACTTGTGATCTCTCTGCTGCATATGTTTGGTTTATTGCTTTTGTTTGTTATTTCCCAAGTGCATAGAATGAATGATTACTTTACGTAGACAACGGGCAGTCTGTGTTTCTCGAGGAAGTTGCAGAAGAAGTTCCTGATCAGCAGTTTGGTGAAGGCAAGTGTCCTCTGACCTATTATGTCCTACTCACTTATAATTCACTTTCCCGCATTTCTTAATCGAAACCTAAGGATTGACTAGCTTTATACTTTACCTTATCCTTGATGACCTGTTGGGTTATTATGGTTAGCATTTTGCTATTGCCTCAACCTAATCAATGAACATGATGTGACTATTTATGATATGATACTGTTATCCTGATGATATTGATGAGCTTGTGATACTCTAGGGGGCTCAGGCTGTTTCCTGAGTACCTCTCCGTAAGGACCTGTTCGTTGAGAGACCACCCGGGATAACAGTGCAACCATGAGGGTGAAATGGGATGCCCTTAGCTAATTAATTAGAGGAACTAGAGGTGTAGTTGCTTCGCCGTCGTGCCGTCAATGGGGTCCAGGCACAGTGCTTGCTCTACCGAGGCTGAGTGCCGAGGTTCTTGTAGGATTACGGGGAGGCTACGCTAGCGCAAAACAAAATTTTCATCCCCATAATACCAAGAACTACTGCGGTTATAGGTCATGGAATTACCACTAGACGCGCAGAGCAGCGGAAGACGTCTCGATGTAGACAAACGCGTCGAGCAGTGCCGTGTAGTCGCCGGCGTTCTTCACGTCCTCGCACGGTTCGTCCAAGTGCTCCAGATGCAGCACCTCCGAGGTATCCACACGTACAGGGAGGAAGCGCCGCGTACCGAACTGCTAGGTTCGCGACGGCGGCTTGGCGAGGGCGAGAGGCGAGCGGCGGCTGCTGGTTTGCAGGTGGCGAATTAGGTTATCCTTAACCGCGCCCCTGCCCCTCATTATATAGGCGTTATGGTGGGCTTCTGACGCCGAGGCCCATCATTAACCCTAAAGCCCAGTCTAAATTCGGATCTAATCCGAATTAGGCTTCCTTCCCCTTAAGTGTGTGACCCTATAGGTTCACGTACAAATAGACATAGCCCGAGTACTCTTACTTGGCCCAATAATTGACAGCGGCCTCTAGCAAGACATGTCAACTCCTATGTGTACGTAAAGATCATATCAGACGAACCATTGCGGCATTACGTACATGTTGTTCCCTTTGTCTCACGATATTTGGTCTGGCTCCAAGCTGACCTCAATTTCTCGATACTGTGAATTGGAATACTTTCAATGGTTAACTCTTAACCCTAGCACGACCATGCATTTCTTGATCCAATCACTCGAGGGGCCCAGAGATATCTCTCTCACAAAGAGAGGGACAAATTCTATCTTGACTAACCATGCCTCATAGCATGCTTCCTGACAAACCCAAAACTACCTTTATAACTACCCAGTTACGGGATAGCGTTTGATAGTCCCTAAGTAAGTCAATTCACATCTTGAGAACATGCGACAATCTCAGGTCTAAGGATACAGTATTCATGTTGCAAGAAGAGAACTATATTACAATATCTCACGTTGGGTCGGTCCAGCCACATGTCATACATGCGCCCACATTATTAGTTTAACATCTCCATGTTCATGACTTGTGAAATGTAGTCATCAACTAATACATGTGCTAGTCATCAACTCTGACTAGGGACATCATTTAGAATAACCATATAAGTAAAGAATCTCACAAACAATTCACATAATTGCTAATCAATACAAGGTGCCTTCCATGGATATTCAATTAAGCAATATATATATCATGGATACAAAGAAATATGCTCATCTCTATGATTATCTCTAGGGCATATTTCTAACAGTCTCCCACTTGCACTAGAGTTAATCTAGAAGATATCTAATACCCATAGATCTCACGTGTGCCTCATGCTTAGGTTGTGGAAGAGGTTTTGTCAAAGGATCAGCAACATTCAAATCCGTATGTATTTTGCATATCTTTATCTCACCCCGCCTAATGAATTCCCGTATGAGGTGAAACTTCCGCAGTACGTGTTTGTTTTTCTGGTGGTTCCTTGGCTCCTTAGCTTGCGCAATAGCCCCATTGTTGTCACAGTAGAGGTTCAATGGGCTAGATGCATTAGGAAACACACCAAGCTCGATGAGGAACTTTCTTATCCAAACACCTTCCTTCGCAGATTCAGAAGCTGCAATGTACTCGGCTTCTGTTGTAGAATCAGTCACAGTCTCCTATTTGGAACTCTTCCAACTAACAGCACCACCATTTATTGTGAACACAAAACCTGATTGTGATTTTAACTCGTCTGGGTCAGTTTGGAAGCTAGCATCGGTGTAACCAGTTACAACGAGCTCCTCCTTACCCCCATATACCAGGAACATATCTTTAGTCCTTCTTAAGTACTTAAGAATGCCTTTTACCGCTGTCCAGTGATCCTCACCTGGATCAGCCTGGTATCTACTCGTAGCACTTATAGCGTATGAAACATCTGCGCGTGTACTTATCATGGCATACATGATTGAACCAATTGCTGAGGCGTATGGTACCTTACTCATGTGCTCCCGCTCATTAGCCGTTGCAGGACATTGCATCTGGCTAAGGTGTTTACCATGTGACATAGGTATGAACCCTTTCTTGGACTGTTCCATGTTGAACCGTTTCAAAACCTTGTCAATGTACGTATCTTGACTTAATCCTATAAGCCTCTTCAACCTATCTCTATAGATCCTTATGCCCAAAATATATGCTGCTTCCCCTAAGTCCTTCATAGAAAAACTCTTTTTCAGTGAAGCCTTGACGGACTCCAGCATAGGAATGTCATTCCCAATCAATAATATGTCATCCACATACAAGATTAGAAATACAACAGCGCTCCCACTTTCCTTCTTGTAAACACAAGCTTCTTCTTCATTCTGATGAAAACCAAGCCCTTTGATCACTTCATCAAAACGAATGTTCCAACTCCGAGATGCTTGCTTCAACCCATAAATGGATTTCTGAAGTTTGCATATCTTTCCAGCATTGATCGGATCGACAAAACCCTCGGGCTGTATCATATACACGTCCTCATCTAGGTTTCCATTAAGGAAAGCTGTTTTGACATCCATCTGCCAAATCTCATAATCGAAATATGCCGCAATAGCTAGAATGATCCGAATAGATTTAAGCATCGCTACTGGCGAGAATGTCTCGTCATAGTCAACTCCTTGAACTTGTCAAAAACCCTTTGCAACAAGTCGAGCCTTATAGATGTGAACATTTCCATCCATGTCTTTCTTCTTCTTATAGATCCATTTGCATTCTATAAGTCTAACACCATCAGGCGGGTCAACCAAGTTCCAAACTTGATTTTCTCCCATGGAATCTATCTCGGATCTCATGGCGACATGCCATTTCTCGGAATCTGGGTCCATCATCGCTTCTGAATATGTTGCAGGTTCGTCGTTGTCTAACAACAACACTTCCCCATTGCCCAACAATAGCACTTCTCCTCGTGCCTCGCGAAGCCTTGCTGACCTTCGTGGTTGTGGTGGTGATTCTCTTGCCATAGACGTCTCAACTTGTTCTGCTACATTAGCATCACTTGTTGAATCTTGTCCCACTGGCTCATCCTGAACTTCTTCAAGATACACCTTTTGTTTACTTTTATCTCTTTTGAGAAACTCTTTCTCTAAGAACACACCGTTCCGGGCGACAAACACTTTGCCCTCTGACCGGTGGTAAAAGTAATATCCTAAAGTTTCCTTTGGATATCCGACGAACATGCACTTGTCCGATTTTGGAGTGAGTTTATCCGACTGTAGTCGCTTGACGTAAACCTCACAACCCCAAATCTTCAGAAAAGACAAGCTGGGAGTCTTCCCAGTCCACATCTCATATGGTGTCTTAACTACGGACTTAGACGGTACCCTATTTAGTGTGAAAGTTGTTGTTTCTAGAGTGTATCCCCAAAACGACAAAGGTAGGTCCGACTGGCTCATCATTGATCGAACCATATCCAATAAAGTCCGATTACATCGCTCAGACACGCCATTCCTCTGAGGCGTTCCAGGCGGCGTAAGCTGTGGAACAATTCCACAACTCTTTAGATGATTGCTAAACTCATGACTCAAATATTCACCACCACGATCTGATCGCAGTGCTTTAATTTTCTTGCCACGCTGATTTTCTACTTCATTCTGAAACTCTTTGAACTTTTCTAAGGATTCAGACTTGTGTTTCATTAAGTAGACATACCCATATCTACTAAAATCATCAGTGAAGGTTATGAAGTATTGGAATCCTCCCCTAGCTGTCGTACTCATTGGTCCGCACACATCAGTATGTATGAGTTCCAATAAATCTAACGTCCTCTCCGGTAAACCCGTGAAGGGCGCCTTGGTCATCTTACCAAGTAAGCAAGCTTCACATGTCTCGTATGATTCAAAATCAAACGAAGTTAAAAGCCCATTAGAATGAAGCTTCTTCATGCGATTCTCACTTATATGACCCAAACGACAGTGCCACATGTAGGTAGGACTTAAATCATTAGGCCGAGGCCTTTTAGCACTAATATTACAGATAGGTGCATCATCAAGATTTAAAATGAATAACCCATTCATAATGGATGCAAAAGCCACAAACATGCCATTCTTAGAGATCACACAACCATTGTTTTCACTCGCAAATGAATAACCATCCTTCATCAAACATGAAGGAGACATAATGTTTCGACTCATACTAGGAACTAGATAACAATTATTTAACTCCAAAATAAATCCTGAAGGGAGGTGGAGTTGCCTCGTCCCGACGGTCAACGCAGCAACTCTTGCATTATTGCCTACCCGGAAATCAACTTCTCCTCTTTTCACGCTTCTACTTCTTATCATTCCCTGCATCGAATTGCAAATATGGGCAACCGATCCGGTATCAAATACCCAAGAATTAATATAAGAATCAGCAAGAAAAATTTCTGTAATGTGAATAGCAAGTGTACCTGCTGCGGCTGTACCCTTACCGCCGCGATCCTTAATAGAGGCCAAGTACTGCTTGCAATTCTTTTTCCAGTGACCAAGTTCTTTGCAATAAAAGCACTCTGCATCTGCAGCTGGTCCAGCCTTGGGCTTTTGATTTGGCTTGGATACTGTATCCTTTGCCTTGCCCTTCTTCTTTTGAGATTTACCCTTCTTCTTAAAGTTGGGTTTGTTTTGGACCGCCATCACATGGCCGCTGCTGCCAGCGCTTTTCTTTATGTCCCCCTCTGCTGTTTTCAGCATGCCACATAGTTCATTGAGGCCCCTCTCCGCCCCATGCATATGGTAGTTCGTGATGAAGTTTCCATAGCTGGGCGGAAGAGATGCCAAAATGAAGTCAGTGGCCAACTCTTGGCTTATTGGGAAGCCTAGCTTCTCCAACCTCTGACTGTAACCAACCATTTTGATTACGTGTGGCCCAACTGCTGCGCCTTCTGCTAGCTTGCATTCCAGAAAGGCTTTGGACACATTGAACCTTTCTGTCCTAGCCTGAGTCTGGAACATATCCTTGAGCACCACGATCATATCGTGCACCTCATGGTTTGTCTCAAACTGCATCTGCAGCTCAGGCTCCATGCAAGCAAGCATTAGGCAACTCACTTCAAGATTAGTATCCATTGCTTTCTTGTAAGCGGTTTTAGCTGCAGCAGTTGCATTTTCACCAGGATCCTCTGGTAGTGGGGTGTCTAGAACGTCTTCCTTTTTTTCAGCCCTGAGAACAATTCTCAGGTTACGGATCCAATCCGTATAGTTTGTTCCATTTAACTTATCCTTTTCAAGAATTGATCGCAAAGTAAATGTTGGTGTGCTCGGTGCCATTTATCTACAACAAAATAATGCAAAATACTAAGACAAAAATATCCATGACAGAGTAAATCATATTAAACATTTAATAGTCTACTCCCACTAAAATCAATATCCCTCGATTGATACTTAGTGATTCAGAACCCACAACTAACAAGTCTACTAGTGAGCTTTAGCATCACCGCTAGAAGACAAGGTAGATCGGTAAGCAACTCCTTGCTAATCATATCATATATATGACTCCTGTTGTTGGGTGACATCTCTATGTCTCGGCTCCCAACCTTATGCCTCAAAGTCCTTAACCATTAAGCTGACTTTGTTTAAGTTAACCAACCCTTTCTGCAATTCGTATCCGATACAAACCTATCTAGTCAACGAAAACTGGTGGCACCCTAATTTCATAGACCCACCACCAATTGTACAAGACTTATGATAGTGCAAGGTTTGGAGAGGCATTAAAGCTTAAACATTTATGAGGGATCGTCCTACTTATAACATCGCACGCAAGGACATATATGCAATATGAACAAGTAGAACAATAAGAATGGCATTCACACAATAGTTGTGATTCGGTATGGCTTGCTGTCACATGGTGATCCTCATCTCCAATAATCTGTCCATCACGATGATCTCCATCTCCATGATATAGGTATGCCATCCTCCAGGTGATGAGTCCTTCAAGACCTATCTAACGTATGCTGGTAAACAAATTACATATACGCTTTGGATCATCACATGTTGACACGCAGGTCATTACATTAAATTTGGACAATACATGTGGCTCCAGCCGTATTGCCCTGGTCACGACACGCAGGTCATGAATAATTTATTAACATGCATCATATACACAATAGCCATACCGATCACAAGATGTCCTGCAAAAACAGGTTAGACAAACACGTTTCTATACGTTCGCCACTTCAGCAGATAGCCACGGCGGTCAGCGGGCGGGGGGTTGAGGGGGGAGCCGCCCCCCGCGGGTCTCAGGGCAGCGCCCTGAAAACCTCACAGGATTCCATGCATCGTATGTATGGAAATTCCACTGGAAATCTCATGCGATTGATCAAATCAACCCAAATCCGAGACTTTCGACCCGAAGAAGATTACACTCATGACGTTGATCTGTTACGTCAATCTGCTGGTTGTGTACGCAGTTAGCCCCGATGGTGATTCCAGCCGGTAGGGGCAAGTCGCGCATACAACAGAGAAGGACGAACTGATCTCTCCAGTCATATCCGATGTAATCTACTTCAACCCTTTATTACCAATTGATCTAATCAAACCGTGCATCAAGTAGATCCATCTCATGAACCTAGATCCAGACCTAAAACTACGCACAACCTAGCTCCGATACCACTGTAGGATTACGGGGAGGCTACGCTAGCGCAAAACAAAATTTTCATCCCCATAATACCAAGAACTACTGCGGTTATAGGTCATGGAATTACCACTAGACGCGCAGAGCAGCGGAAGACGTCTCGATGTAGACGAACGCGTCGAGCAGTGTCGTGTAGTCGCCGGCGTTCTTCACGTCCTCGCACGGTTCGTCCAAGTGCTCCAGATGCAGCACCTCCGAGGTATCCACACGTACAGGGAGGAAGCGCCGCGTACCGAACTGCTAGGTTCGCGACGGCGGCTTGGCGAGGGCGAGAGGCGAGCGGCGGCTGCTGGTTTGCAGGTGGCGAATTAGGTTATCCTTAACCGCGCCCCCGCCCCTCATTATATAGGCGTTATGGTGGGCTTCTGACGCCGAGGCCCATCATTAACCCTAAAGCCCAGTCTAAATTCGGATCTAATCCGAATTAGGCTTCCTTCCCCTTAAGTGTGTGACCCTATAGGTTCACG
The DNA here is from genome assembly GCA_029449295.1 of Zea luxurians. Classification (NCBI taxonomy): domain Eukaryota; kingdom Viridiplantae; phylum Streptophyta; class Magnoliopsida; order Poales; family Poaceae; genus Zea; species Zea luxurians. Next base: position 32,213,027 of record JAOPSE010000016.1, on the reverse strand, counting down.
TACAAATAGACATAGCCCGAGTACTCTTACTTGGCCCAATAATTGACAGCGGCCTCTAGCAAGACATGTCAACTCCTATGTGTACGTAAAGATCATATCAGACGAACCATTGCGACATTACGTACATGTTGTTCCCTTTGTCTCACGATATTTGGTCTGGCTCCAAGCTGACCTCTCTTTCTCGATACTGTGAATTGGAATCCTTTCAATGGTTAACTCTTAACCCTAGCACGACCATGCATTTCTTGATCCAATCACTCGAGTGGCCCATAGATATCTCTCTCACAAAGAGAGGGATAAATTCCATCTTGACTGACCATGCCTCATAGCATGCTTCCTGACAAACCCAAAACTACCTTTATAACTACCCAGTTACGGGATAGCGTTTGATAGTCCCTAAGTAAGTCAATTCACATCTTGAGAACATGCGACAATCTCAGGTCTAAGGATACAGTATTCATGTTGCAAGAAGAGAACTATATTACAATATCTCACGTTGGGTCGGTCCAGCCACATGTCATACATGCGCCCACATTATTAGTTTAACATCTCCATGTTCATGACTTGTAAAATGTAGTCATCAACTAATACATGTGCTAGTCATCGACTCTGACTAGGGACATCATTTAGAATAACCATATAAGTAAAGAATCTCACAAACAATTCACATAATTGCTAATCAATACAAGGTGCCTTCCATGGATATTCAATTAAGCAATATATATATCATGGATACAAAGAAATATGCTCATCTCTATGATTATCTCTAGGGCATATTTCTAACAGTTCTTTTGTTTTGCTTTTGTTAGTCACCCTCCTGCGGGGAGAGGTACTGTGTTTGTCAAACTGGAGAAACCTAACGGGCGGCTATGACCTCTAGGGAATCTTTGTAAAAGCTACATAGTGATACCCTGTCGGACCACCTAGGTAGTGGTCAATGGGGATTAGCTCTCCCCGGGCAGAATGGGAATCATGACTCATGGGTAAAGTGTGCGACCTCTGCAGAGGGTAGTGAAACTGATATATCAGCCGTGCTCACGGTAAAGAGCAGCCTTGGGATCCTCTTTGATTAGAGATACTCCGGATACACCTCAGATGATGACTTTAATGATGATGGTTAACGATGGTGACTTAAATTATGCATTCTAGTATTTCCTCTCTGAGGAGGTACTTTTTGGGATTATAACTTGGGCTTGGTGATAAAATCTGGCTTCTACTAACAATGAATACTTCACCAACTAAAAGCAACTGCTTGAGCCTAACCCTACATAAAGCTAGTCCACTTCAGCCAAACGGGGCATTTGCTGAGTACGTTGATGTGTACTCATCCTTGCTTTACCACAAAACACCAGGTTGTCCACATTGCAACCACTGCTCAGGAGAAGATGAAGTCGTGGAAGGAGACTTCCAGGAGTTCCAAGACTACGACGAGTTTTAGGTGTGGGTTGGCGGCAACCCCCAGTCAGCTGCCTGTGAAGGCCTTATCTTTACTGCGTTTCGCTAGCACTTTAATTTATTTGTTAAGTTGATGACTATGTGGATGTCTATGACTCTGTGATGTAATAAGTTAATACTCTTTTATGTTATTATTCGAGCAATGTGCGTTGATGTTCATTTATGTAACCGCTGTGTACGTGGTTTCTGATCCTGGCACGTACATAGTTCGCATTCGGTTTACCTTCCAAAATCGGGTGTGACAGCCATGGATCATCGGGAACATGTTGTTCCTTTGATCATCCGCGCTGTCACCATGGCCAGAGCAAATTAGGTCGCCATTCTTGAAATTAAGTTGGGGGAAACGCGCGGGCGGGGTCCAATTTGGTGTCTGCCATTCGCGAGCACCGGTCTTGGCTCCCTCCGGCCAGTCTAGCTCGCCGGAGCTTGGCTCCCTGTGCGGTGCACCGTCGGGGACCTCAACGTGTAAAGGAATAGAACGTGGAGGTTCTTTTTGCAAACTGGCAGTGACTCAAAATAACAGTGAAAGCACCCACTTCGGGTTATCCAGAACACCGACGACTTTTTCGCAAAGCTACCAGTGCGAGCGAGGGCGCGCGCGCTTTCCGCCTAGGCTTGGGCCGCTGCGGCCGAATTGAGCCCAGCACTGTTCACGCTTTTCTCTTTTCTTTTTCTGTAAAACTTTGGAAATCTGTAGAAAATGGTAGAAAAATGGTAAAAATGTCAAACCAATTTTTCTAGGTTTCTTATTTTCCATAGTATTTAATAAAAATAGTTTTATGATTTTTAGGTCAAATAGGGAATTTTGGAGCATTTAAAATAGCCTAAAACATTCTTTCTGGATTTTTTAGAAAATATAGAATGATTCCAAAATTCCCCAAACTTTTTAGATGACCTTTATACATCATTTAGAAGCCTTGGGTAGAGTTTGGTATGATTTGGATCTTGTTTGATACTTAGAGCCCAAAATCCTACCCCCTGCCCTTTGAATTCCTTTACTGACTCCGGAAACCCTAGGTTCTCGGAGAACCGTGAAGGAAAATTGTATTCAAAACTTTAGATAATAAACTCTTATTATCTTTGCACTCTTATGAGCATTACATGGGCATTCATTATTATGTATGGTTATCTTTAGAAAACGAAGAAGAAGTTGAAGTAGAAGGAAAGAAGACTTCACCACCACCACCTTAGGAACATCAGGCAGACAGCTATTTTTATTTTGACATCTGTGGAACTAAGCCTGAATCACCTGTAAACCAAGGCAAGCCCCAGTGCATTTGCCACCCCCTTGACTCTTTTAAAATCTTTCTCACTTGCTTGACGCATTAGGTGATAGGAGTTGATTGCTAAAACAATGTAAGACCCAAAATTAGTAGGAAAAAAAATATAAACAAAGTATCATAATGCTTTGGAAATTAGGAATAAGAAAAAGATGGGAAAAGAATTTTTCTTTTAAAGGAAACCATTTATACATCTCATGAAATAAATAACAAGGAGAATAAAACTTAAACTAGTAATATTAAAATAGTATGGTTTATATTCACCTTTGGGTTTCAATTGATACATTTGAAAAATCTGAAAACTAAAATAGAAGTATAAATTTGAATTTGGAATAGAAAATAGAAATTAGAAAAGTGAGGGAAATAAATATTATGTAGAGAAGAATAAGTAAACAAGGATATATGATTCCTACACTAGGGTTTGAATTGGTATAATTTACTCAAAGGTGAAGCTCATAACAAAACTTTGAATTTAAATTTGAATTCAAACTGAATTTGGGAATAAGGAAAAATAAGAAAATAAAAAGAAAAAGAAAACAAAAATGGGAAAAACACTCCTGGGCCGAAACCATCTCTGCTCGGCCCACTTACCACCGCGCCGGCCCAACTCGTGCGGGCCTGCTGGCATCACGGCGCCGACAGGCGGGACCGCCGTGTCAGCCTCGCCTTGGCCTCTCGCGCGCGCTCGCCTGCCTTTCCCCTTTCGCTGACCGTGGGGCCCGCATGTCAGGCCCGTCTTCAACAACGTTGCCGAACGCGACGGGCGGACCGCGCGAACTCACCGCCGGAGATCTCGCTCCTACCGCCGTCACCCCTCGGACTTACCGCCTGGCTATAAAACACGGACCGCGACCCCTCCTCCTCATCCCATCCGAGACGGAAGCACCATCGCCGGCGCGAGTTGAAGAACCGAGAAAGAGAGTGAGAAAGGAGGGTGCCGCCGCGGGGGAAAATTCTCTGCGGAACCGACGTCCGCGACTCGTGTGGTGTGCGCGACGTTCACCGGGCCCAGGGGGAGTCCCTCCGTAGCGTCGCGGGCGGAATTAACCTCTGCAACACCGGGAATTGCTCACCGTCGTCGTGACTTCCGCCGTGCGCCGTGGGCGAGCCTCCTGGAGACCTAATCCCCGGTATGTATCCCCGGACTTGGTTCGCCACCTGCATCTCATAGCGTAGCAACCAGCGCGGCGAGGAATCCTACACCAGGGGCGGAAGTCAAGCGCTCTCCGGCGATGGTCCGCCGCGAACGCGGGCGGCGCTGTCGTTCCTGGGATCGGGTTGATGAAAATGGATCGGTCGCCGTTGGATTCCCTTCGGACGGCTCAGATTAGAGGACGTGTACCGCTTCGGCCAGGGCTCGTCACGGCCGTTGATCCGTGCATGTGCGGCTGGGATTAGTTAGCGCATACCCATTCGATGCATTAAATCCAAGACGTCAACTAGTGATCGGACGGTTTTGGAGTCACGTGATGCTCTGACCATGGATCCCAGATCCAAGGGCTGATAGCACATACCGGTTCAAGGAAAGTAGCATCTAATCTGGGCGGTTGGCGCGCGATCGGACGGCCCAGATCGCAACATACCCCTTCGGCTTGCACGTTTTGCTAAAGAGACCCCGACTAAAATTGAAATTAACCCGCCGTCCTCGGCGTCTGTTGCCAGAGTCTTAGGAATTTTATCCCCGAGCCCCCTGCGCTTCTGTTTAATTGAGGCGCAGTCCAGTGGATAGGAAAATCATAGAAAATGATTTAGAAAATAATTTTTAGTGTTAAAATAAATCAGAAACTTATTTAATTCATATCTAATTCATTTTAACTCCTTTTTGACTCATTCCAGTTTCAATAATTTTGGTTTAATATTATTTATCACCTAGTACCTCTGTTTAGCCATGAAACTTGAAATAAAATTGTTCATTTGGAATAATCTATTCTAAGCACTAATTAATTTCAGAAATTCATAACTAAATAACTATAACTCCAAATTTAGTGATTCTTGCTCCTACGATTTCGTAGCAACGTGTAGATTATTATTATTCAGTTTGTACTCATGTTTGGTGTAATGTTAATTCTTGCTATACTATGTATGTATTGCTACGTTTAGCAGTGAGAACACGAGTCACCTGAAGATCATCCTGGTACCTGGAATCTCAAGGCCCAGGCAAGTTGTGCCCTTGACCACTTTTACCCAATAATGTTCTTTAATATCAATTATCCATGCTTAGGTTAATTTTGATGGGACCCAATAGGTCACCCTAGCTTTGTTTATCTCATTACCTTGTTTACCCCTGAATCACTTGGGTAGTTTGCTATTGCTTTATATGGTTTTGGGATAATCATTTATTACCTCTAGGTTCCAATTCTTGTTGTTATTCTGTTTATGTTCATGTTGATATCATTAATGTTAATTGGAACATAGAGCTTAACTTGAGTAACACGTGCCACCACAAGGGAGGAATGGGACCCCTTGGCTGATTAATTAGGAAAGCTAGTGGAAGACTACCTTACCCGAAAGGGGCAAGGGCAGTAGGGGAGTGGTCAGTGTAGGGAGGCCCTCGGGAGGATTTTGCTGCGATGGCGGTCCTGCAAGGGATTCCTGCATTGGAACTTCCTATAAACTGTAGCGGGTTTTCGGAAGCTAGTGGAACTTTGTAAAGGCCTCGTAGTGGATCCCTAGCCATTCACCTCGGTAGTGTCTAAGGGCCTTGCAAACCCTGGCGACATGGGATACACGACTTGTGGGTAAAGGGTACAACCTCTGCAGAGTGTAAAACTGGTATACTAGCCGAGCTCACGGTCATGAGCAGCTCATGACTCTCTGATGTTTAAATTATGGAACTTAAACTCAATTTGTCATATGCATTGCATCGTAGGTGAAGTTGTTACCTTTGTTCTACTATTTAACTGGGTTGGTATTTACTCATACTTAGTAACTGCTAATAAAATTTTGACCAACTTTAAAAGCAATGCTCAGCTCTAACCATCTTCTTTGGTAAGCCTTACACTTCACGTGAGCTCCCACCTTTGGCGAGTTCATGCACATTATTCCCCACAACTTGTTGAGCGATGAACGTATGTGAGCTCACTCTTGCTGTCTCACACCCCCACAGGTCAAGAACAGGTACTGCAGGATGAGGCGCTTGGAGGATGCTGCGATGTGTTCGTGAGAGGTCTAGGCCGTCGTCTCCCAGTCAACTTTGGGTTGCTGGACCGTTGTCTCCTTATATTGTAATTATTTATTTTGTATAGAACTCCTGTTAAATATAAAGATGTGACATTCGATCCTGTGCCACTATACATCATATGTGTGAGACTTGGTCCCAGCATACCTGGTGTTTATGTTAGCACCCGGGTTTTGGACCCCTAAAATCCGGGTGTTACAGAAGTGGTATCAGAGGAATGTTGACTGTAGGACGAAACCTAGATAGAACTGGACAACCATTATCTACTTACCTTGCTACTCTGATTCTTTCTAAACTTATCTTAATCTTCTTCTCATCTATTTCCGCTTACTCTGATTATTCTTATCTTTTCTTTCTAAAAGACAAATGTGGATTTTACACTTTGAAATCCTGTGACTGAAGTGACCTTTAGGAATAGGAGACCTAATCCTAGGAACAAAAACAAAACTATTTTTATAAGTGTCTATGTATTTGAATGTTTGCTCTTATGATACTTGTATGATTTGGATCTTTGATTGAGTGTGATTAGTTGTGGAGTAATGTCCACAATTACATCTGCATATACATATAGAAAAAAAATGCTTATAAAAGTAACTAGACAAATTGGATTATCCCTCATTAAAAAAAATGTATCTAGCTTAATAGATTCATCTCATCTTAAGAGATTCTATACTACACTCATAGATCTATCTTATCTCAAAAGGTCTTAATTTATCCTAATGTATATAGATCCATCTTATCTTAAGAGGTTTTCTCTTATCTCAATAGATTCATCTTATCTTGAAGGATTCATCTTATCCTAACCACTTTACTTATCCCATCTTAATAGATCTAACTGACCTCAAAAGATTCTACCTTATCCTTATGGATTCATCTTGCCCTAATTAGCATATTGATCCCACTCTAGAATAACAACCATGAGATAATCCAAAATTTACTTAGATCTTAATCGGTCTAATCCAACCTAATCTAGATTTTATCTAATCTATTATGATCTAATCTAGAGTAAGTTACTTAATGCTAGTACAAGAGATAAGTCCATACCCCTCATGCACTTAAAAATAAATTAGTGCCTTAAACCCACTCAGCCACATGCATGAGATCTGATCTAACCAATAGAGCCATGATGAATGGTATAACCTTTCTATTCCCACCTAATAACAAACAAACTTTTAACCTACATCTTGTAGTCTATCTCACCCATATATATCTCTCATCTTGACAGATTCCATCTTACCCTTGGATAATCACCTTATACAACTGGTTACCCCAATCTGGACGTAAAACAAAGATTAAGCCCTACTAAAGAATCTTCAGATTATAACCAGCTACTAGCTTATTCATTCCGCTTATTGAATAATTTCCTTTGCAAAACTATTACCATATGCTTCTAACTTTCATGGTCAATACCAGGAAAGGAAAGATTATCACGTAACAGCAAACAGAAATGAATCCTCCAAATCCTCCACCTATTGAAACCGAACAAGTGGTTGCTGCCCAAAGACTGGTAATACAACAATTAACAGACCTGGTGACCGAGATGCAAAACCAGATAAGACAACAACGCGAGGAAATACGTCAGGTCCGCCAAGAAATAAGGCAAGCACGGTTGGAGAGACAACAACAACAACCTCCACTACCACCACCAGCTCCACCAAGCTACATAGATATAAATTATGATGATTTGTAAGATCTAGATGTTACTTTAGTTAGTAGATGATATGATATTATTTAGAAGGAACAATAAGGTCTATTGACCCTATGTTTTGTTAAAGAATTATACCTCATGCTGAGATTTCTTTGTTTGTGCATATGTTCCGAGAACAATATGAATATACATCCCTTTTCTTACAAATCTCGAGGACGAGATTTTTGTTAAGGGGGGTAGGATTTGTAAGACCCAAAATTAGTAGGAAAAAAATATAAACAAAGTATCATAATGCTTTGGAAATTAGGAATAAGAAAAAGATGGGAAAAGAATTTTTCTTTTAAAGGAAACCATTTATACATCTCATGAAATAAATAACAAGGAGAATAAAACTTAAACTAGTAATATTAAAATAGTATGGTTTATATTCACCTTTGGGTTTCAATTGATACATTTGAAAAATCTGAAAACTAAAATAGAAGTATAAATTTGAATTTGGAATAGAAAATAGAAATTAGAAAAGTGAGGGAAATAAATATTATGTAGAGAAGAATAAGTAAACAAGGATATATGATTCCTACACTAGGGTTTGAATTGGTATAATTTACTCAAAGGTGAAGCTCATAACAAAACTTTGAATTTAAATTTGAATTCAAACTGAATTTGGGAATAAGGAAAAATAAGAAAATAAAAAGAAAAAGAAAACAAAAATGGGAAAAACACTCCTGGACCGAAACCATCTCTGCTCGGCCCACTTACCACCGCGCCGGCCCAACTCGTGCGGGCCTGCTGGCATCACGGCGCCGACAGGCGGGACCGCCGTGTCAGCCTCGCCTTGGCCTCTCGCGCGCGCTCGCCTGCCTTTCCCCTTTCGCTGACCGCGGGGCCCGCATGTCAGGCCCGTCTTCAACAACGTTGCCGAACGCGACGGGCGGACCGCGCGAACTCACCGCCGGAGATCTCGCTCCTACCGCCGTCACCCCTCGGACTTACCGCCTGGCTATAAAACACGGACCGCGACCCCTCCTCCTCATCCCATCCGAGACGGAAGCACCATCGCCAGCGCGAGTTGAAGAACCGAGAAAGAGAGTGAGAAAGGAGGGTGCCGCCGCGGGGGAAAATTCTCTGCGGAACCGACGTCCGCGACTCGTGTGGTGTGCGCGACGTTCACCGGGCCCAGGGGGAGTCCCTCCGTAGCGTCGCGGGCGGAATTAACCTCTGCAACACCGGGAATTGCTCACCGTCGTCGTGACTTCCGCCGTGCGCCGTGGGCGAGCCTCCTGGAGACCTAATCCCCGGTATGTATCCCCGGACTTGGTTCGCCACCTGCATCTCATAGCGTAGCAACCAGCGCGGCGAGGAATCCTACACTAGGGGCGGAAGTCAAGCGCTCTCCGGCGATGGTCCGCCGCGAACGCGGGCGGCGCTGTCGTTCCTGGGATCGGGTTGATGAAAATGGATCGGTCGCCGTTGGATTCCCTTCGGACGGCTCAGATTAGAGGACGTGTACCGCTTCGGCCAGGGCTCGTCACGGCCGTTGATCCGTGCATGTGCGGCTGGGATTAGTTAGCGCATACCCATTCGATGCATTAAATCCAAGACGTCAACTAGTGATCGGACGGTTTTGGAGTCACGCGATGCTCTGACCATGGATCCCAGATCCAAGGGCTGATAGCACATACCGGTTCAAGGAAAGTAGCATCTAATCTGGGCGGTTGGCGCGCGATCGGACGGCCCAGATCGCAACATACCCCTTCGGCTTGCACGTTTTGCTAAAGAGACCCCGACTAAAATTGAAATTAACCCGCCGTCCTCGGCGTCTGTTGCCAGAGTCTTAGGAATTTTATCCCCGAGCCCCCTGCGCTTCTGTTTAATTGAGGCGCAGTCCAGTGGATAGGAAAATCATAGAAAATGATTTAGAAAATGATTTTTAGTGTTAAAATAAATCAGAAACTTATTTAATTCATATCTAATTCATTTTAACTCCTTTTTGACTCATTCCAGTTTCAATAATTTTGGTTTAATATTATTTATCACCTAGTACCTCTGTTTAGCCATGAAACTTGAAATAAAATTGTTCATTTGGAATAATCTATTCTAAGCACTAATTAATTTCAGAAATTCATAACTAAATAACTATAACTCCAAATTTAGTGATTCTTGCTCCTACGATTTCGTAGCAACGTGTAGATTATTATTATTCAGTTTGTACTCATGTTTGGTGTAATGTTAATTCTTGCTATACTATGTATGTATTGCTACGTTTAGCAGTGAGAACACGAGTCACCTGAAGATCATCCTGGTACCTGGAATCTCAAGGCCCAGGCAAGTTGTGCCCTTGACCACTTTTACCCAATAATGTTCTTTAATATCAATTATCCATGCTTAGGTTAATTTTGATGGGACCCAATAGGTCACCCTAGCTTTGTTTATCTCATTACCTTGTTTACCCCTGAATCACTTGGGTAGTTTGCTATTGCTTTATATGGTTTTGGGATAATCATTTATTACCTCTAGGTTCCAATTCTTGTTGTTATTCTGTTTATGTTCATGTTGATATCATTAATGTTAATTGGAACATAGAGCTTAACTTGAGTAACACGTGCCACCACAAGGGAGGAATGGGACCCCTTGGCTGATTAATTAGGAAAGCTAGTGGAAGACTACCTTACCCGAAAGGGGCAAGGGCAGTAGGGGAGTGGTCAGTGTAGGGAGGCCCTCGGGAGGATTTTGCTGCGATGGCGGTCCTGCAAGGGATTCCTGCATTGGAACTTCCTATAAACTGTAGCGGGTTTTCGGAAGCTAGTGGAACTTTGTAAAGGCCTCGTAGTGGATCCCTAGCCATTCACCTCGGTAGTGTCTAAGGGCCTTGCAAACCCTGGCGACATGGGATACACGACTTGTGGGTAAAGGGTACAACCTCTGCAGAGTGTAAAACTGGTATACTAGCCGAGCTCACGGTCATGAGCAGCTCATGACTCTCTGATGTTTAAATTATGGAACTTAAACTCAATTTGTCATATGCATTGCATCGTAGGTGAAGTTGTTACCTTTGTTCTACTATTTAACTGGGTTGGTATTTACTCATACTTAGTAACTGCTAATAAAATTTTGACCAACTTTAAAAGCAATGCTCAGCTCTAACCATCTTCTTTGGTAAGCCTTACACTTCACGTGAGCTCCCACCTTTGGCGAGTTCATGCACATTATTCCCCACAACTTGTTGAGCGATGAACGTATGTGAGCTCACTCTTGCTGTCTCACACCCCCACAGGTCAAGAACAGGTACTGCAGGATGAGGCGCTTGGAGGATGCTGCGATGTGTTCGTGAGAGGTCTAGGCCGTCATCTCCCAGTCAACTTTGGGTTGCTGGACCGTTGTCTCCTTATATTGTAATTATTTATTTTGTATAGAACTCCTGTTAAATATAAAGATGTGACATTCGATCCTGTGCCACTATACATCATATGTGTGAGACTTGGTCCCAGCATACCTGGTGTTTATGTTAGCACCCGGGTTTTGGACCCCTAAAATCCGGGTGTTACAAACAATTCCTGCATTACCTTCCTTGAATTTGATTACTGTTGAGGACTTGTTCTCAAATAGTATGAATTAAGAACAAGGCAACACAAAGAACGTTAGACGTTAAAGTCCTTCGTCCTTCGGAACATTATTTCCCTTGGGATATAATGATTCTCAGACGAAGGTTATGAAGGACGTACCTTCGTAAGTCATAATATATGATACTGAAGAGAGAATCACATAAAAAACAAAAGATAATATGAACAACCATATCTTTTTATTAACTCATTTCTATTTTATTACTATGAAAAAATAGAAATGTTATTAAGTTACAAGTGTACCTTCGGCTTGAATGAAGGTAAAGATACAAGTGCGACACAAAAGCCAATGTCTAGTCAGCGTGAACAGTACGAGAGCACTGTTCATCTATTTATAGGCACGGGACGCAGCCCATGTAAAATTACACCCATACCCTTTACATTTGCTAATAACTCTATAGTAACCCATCGAGGTCTAAATAGCCTTTTCATCTTTAAGTCGGTTTCCTTTCCTGCTATCATGCCGAAGCTCTTCTGCGCACAGCTTCGGCTCCGCGCCATCCTTCGTATTCCTTTTGTGCTTCTTCACACTGTGGTTTTAACTCAAATCCGAAGATACCTATTCATGCATCATACTCCAGAAACTTTGTTAAATTATGTTTTTGAGGACCTTCAGAAGCCGAAGGCCCCCAACAGTAGCCCCTCGCAATATTAATTTGTTAGAATGATAAATTTAGATTGCGATGTGGACGAAGGCCCTAAGCCGAAGGTCCGAAAAAACACCTTCCCTTTGCTAGAATAGCAACAGTCACTGACAAGCGGGGCCTTCCAATTTTCAACGCACTAAGTGTATAAATAAGAGCGCACCACGAGCTCATTTGGCACGCTTTCTTGCCATCTGCTCTTGCTTACTCAATTTTTAGCTCTTGCGCACCAACATTTGCTTGACTTTTTAAAAATTTTTAAGCTTCGGCTTTGAGAGCACTTTCTCAGCATTTCCGAAGATGTCTCAAGATAAAAAAAGTTGTTGCTGAAATGAAGCTGAGCCTTTCTGAGGAGAAGTATCTTGGCTTTCTTGAATCAATAGCAAAGACGAATATAGAGAAGATTACAAGGGAGATTTTGGAAGGTTTATCTGAAGACACTGGTGATAGTGACAGTTATGATGTGGAAAGTGGCGGGGAAGACTCTGAAGATCGACCCTGGCGGCCAAGCCATACAGTTTTCGGAAAATCAACTATTAGACAGAGTCATCTCGACAATATGCGGGGAAGATACTTTCGAGATGTGTCTATCGTGAGGGCTGACAACGGAGACAAGACTTCTCCTACTCCTGAAGAGAACGAAGTAGTGATCTTCTGAAGCTTCTTCAGGGCTGGACTTCGGTTCCCCTTAAGCAGTTTTGTGGTGGAAGTTCTGAAGACATACCAGGTTTACCTTCATCAAATTACGCCTGAAGCAATCATAAGAATGGGGATCTTCGTATGGGCTGTAAGGAGTCAAGGCTTGGAGCCAAATGCAAAAAGTTTCTGCAGTATGCACGAACTGTTATACGAGACAAAACCCTGGGGTAAGGAGCAGTATCATAACAATTTTGGCTGCTATAGCTTCGTTGCTCGCTTTGGGTCAAGCTGCCCCGTGCCAACCTTTCGAAAAAGATGGCCTAGAGATTGGATGAAAGAATGGTTCTATGTGAAAAATGATTTAAAGGCACGAGAGGATATTAAAGGGATTATCATGCGCCCTATCTGGCAACGCTTCAGCCTCCGGAAACCGAAGGTAGAAATTGACGAAGCGGCCGAAGAATGTCGCAAGGCCTTCGGCTTAGTCTGCTCTTTCATCGGGACAAGAGACTTAGTTCAAGAGCACGTGGCCTACAGGATATGGCCATTGGTAGCCAACTAGGAGATGCCAAAAGAATCCATCAGCAATCCCCACGAAGGTGGTTTTGTTTGACTAAAATATACCTTTAGATTTAGAGACCGGTTTATCGAGCCAGACGACGACTGGCTGAAAAGCGTCGAAGCTACAAGTGATGATCTGCTTGGGCTATATTCCAAAGCGGAAGATAATGCGCTATCTACGGCCTTCGGAGGCCGAAAAAAGAAGAGACTAAATAGAGTTTTTGATGCTATTGGGTTCATGTACCCTGACTACCGCTACCCGTCGTGGGGGCAAAAAAGGAAGAGTGCAACTTTCGGGAAAGATGATGCTTCAGCTGCTCCAAGCGAGCCCGCGCCGAAGAGCAAAAAGGTGAAAGTCCTTACTCACCGACCGTGCTTCATCGAACCAGCCATAGTGCCCGAATTTGGCGGTGAGACATCTTCGGCGACCGAAGCCAAAGAACCTATGATTACACAGAAAACTGAAGAGCCGGCTGCAATGCCGAAGGCGTCATCAGCCAAATCAGATGAGTCAAAGGCCACTAATATTGAAGAGATAGCGATCGAGAAAACAAAGACATTAGAAGTTATAAGCCCTTCAGCAGAGGTGGCAATGCCGAAGGCACAAAAGGATCTTACAACGACTCCCAAGAGGAAGAGGATGGTGAACGTACTAGATGTGCTAGAAACAATAAAAACTTCAAGCTCTACTCCAAAAAAGACTGTCGAAGCTTTGAAACCACAAATTGAGGCAAAACTATCTGAAGCCGAAGCTGCCAAGAGCCAAGCCAAGACCGAAGCTGGGCCCTCAGAGCTTGCCAAGGAGAAATCCTTGGAAATAGAAGAAGAAACGAAAAAAGAGGCTGCAGAAGAAATTCTGTCTGAAAAAACTGCCATTCCTATTCCGGAAGCATCTTCCGAAGCTCTCGATTATATTATACGTCATGCTTCAGGAAAGAGGTTATCTGCAGAAGAGAAGCAAGAAGCCCAATGTTATGCCCAGAGACTGAAATATCCGAAAGGGGCATTGATATTCAACGGCAGTGGAGAAGAAGACTTCTTGTATTGTCTCCCGGACAACAAAGAGATTTCTGTCTGCCGGGAGATGAGCAGGAGCTTCGGATTCTCGACACTAGAAGAGGGGCTCTCGGTGCTATCAAAAGATGAACTGGCCGACAGCTTAGCATACAATAGCTTAAAGGTAAGAGAATTAGATTCTTGTACTTAACAAAATTTTCCATTTGCTTATACTTAATACCACACTCCTTTTGCAGGGCCTTATTCTTAGCAACGCCCTCAGGGCGCAAAATAGTGCCGAAGACGAAGGATGTGCTATAGCTTTGAGCAACCTTCGTTCTGAAGTAATTGAACTAAGGAACAAAGGTCTTGAAAAAGATAAAATATTAAACTCATTAGTGAATAAGATAAAAGAAGACGAAGCTACTTCCGAAGCGCAGAAATGCAAAATTGAAGATCTTCGGAAACACCTGGCTGAGGCGAATTTAAAATGCGCTATCGCTGAAGCTGACCGAGACGCCATAATTATTGGAAAAATTACTGGGAGAAGACAGTTGTAGAACTTTGCTCTTCAAAAGAGAAATGTTATGAAAAATCTATAGAATGTGTAGATAAAATAAAAACTAGCTTCGCCAAAGTTGGCGCATACTCTAGCGAGGATAACTTCGTAAGAGGCGATCCTGAGGGCCTGATTGACTAGATCAGCAACGAGGCCGAAGCTTTTGAGGAAATTTTGAGCGGTCGTGGGGATGTCTGCGCCTTCTCAAGTGCCAGAGGGATTGCGGCTATTTTGGATAAGTCCGGTTGCGAGCATGTGAAAGCTTTGGCCCAAACCGAAGCTATTTTATCCATTGAAGATACAAAAGACCCCTCGGCCGAAGCAAGCTTAGTTGGCAGAAAATTCTTCACTGACATCTGGGAGAATGGTGGCCGAGGGATGGCCCACGAGATAATAAAAAAGAGCGAAAAAGATTCTCACGATGCAAAAGAAGCAACAAAGGGAGATGAGAAAGCTACGGAACTCGAGAGGCGGATAGGTATTGCTTAATAACTTTTAACTTTATTTTCTAATTTTGTGACTTCGAACTTATTTACGTTTTCTACCGCAGCTGAACTATCTCCTTCCCTAGAGCTCTTCGAGCCAACGGTCGACCCAGAAGCAAAGAAAGAAGATGAGATCATTAAAATGGCCGAAGCTATTTTGGACGAAGTTGTTGCTCAACTGTTAAACGAAATTGCAGAAGCAGTTTTAAAAGAAGAATAGCTGTTATTGTAAAGACATTTGGAATGTAATATTTGCTGAACAAAGTGTGTAACATCTTGTAGTCTTGAATGTAATATATAAGCTATTTGTGACTCAATTCTTTACGATGCATGAAACTTTACGTACATACCATTTTTGAGCCTTCGGCGAAAAAACACCTTCCCTTCTTTTCATGTTTCGTGAAGAATATGTATATTCCGTAAGAACATTAAGCTTCGTGAGCAATAGATTTCTTTCCACATTAGAGTTGATAAAGTTGCACTTCTTCAAAACATTTTGTGCCTTGGCACAACTTCTTCGAAGCAATATCCGAAGATCAATATTATGTCCCCTTCTTGTGCCGTTGATGCGATATGATGTATGATGTTATGCTATGCGAATGATGTGATGATGTTATGCTATGCAAAATGATATTCGTGCCGAAGATACACACACATTCCCTCAGTGGTATACACAATCACTTTGCCGTTTATTTTTTGGCTTCACCGCTTATTTTTCGGTGTATCAGTGTTGACTTTTCGCTGTAAGTTCTGCATCCCCTTAGGAACATCTTTTGAACTTCTTCGCCTTGTATTTCGGTGGTATTCCCGTTGACTTTTCGCGCTTCGCCTTATATTTTGGCGGAATCAGCGTTTATTTTTCACTGTAAGCTCTGCATTCCCTTTGGAACGACTTTTGAGCAGAAAACTTACGCTGCGCTCCCTTAGGAATGACTTTTTGTAGCTTCGGCAAGCTTACGCTGCGTTCTGTAGAACGACTTTTTGTAGCTTCGGAGATGTTTTTTGTAGCCACAAGCTCTCTTAGGAACAAATTTTCATGCCTCGGCAACTTTCATACTCCGTAAGTCTGTGAAGAAGGTATATTATATCATGACAATAACAAAGCTATTACAAGAATCTAAAAACAACAAAAGGAACTGTGCTTTCAATGATTGCCCCTTATTAAAAACAAAATGATGGTGAATGCAAAAAAACTATTGCAGAGGTAGGATATCTTCTAGTAGATGTGCTTCGATTCTGGCACAGTGCTGTTGACTGTGCGAGCTTCGGACTCCTCTCTGAAGTCTTGTTGCTGGTGAGTGTGCTGGCTCCCTTCTGGCTGCTAGCCTCGTTGCATTGGTGGTGGAGGTGGAGGCTGTTGCCAAGATGCCTGAGGTTGACTTGCCGAAGCAACGGAAGCTGCAGGATGGTTACCCACATACTCTAGGATGTACGGTGAATGATACGAAGCAGTATGCATAACTTGCTTCGGCTGGTTCTGTTGGGCTGCAGCTTCTGCTATCTCCTTCTGTTTCTGGATGGTGATATGGCACATCCTTGTAGTATGGCCCTTGTCCTCACCACAGAATAGACAATAAATTTTTCTGTGCTGATCTGCAAACCTTCCACCGAAGCCCCTGGTTCCTCTTCCCCTTGGGGCGAAGGCCAAGGATAGCTTTGTTGCTGTCCCGAAGCTTGGGAAGAATATTGCGGCCTCTGTTTCTGACTTCCTCTATCGTCATTCTGAGCGGAGTGGATGGACCTGACGTGCCTTGGGTGGATTCTCCCTCCGAAGCCCCTAGTCATTTCGGAGAACCTGTAAGCTTCCTCCCTTCTCTGACGAAAGTCATTGTCAGCGGAATGTATTCATCCATCTTTTGGAGCAGCTTTTCCAGAGTCTGAGGGGGTTTTCTGGCGAAGTATTGGGCCATAGGTCCTGGCCGAAGCCCCTTGATCATGGCCTCAATGACAATTTCATTGGGCACCGTTGGCGCCTGTGCCCTCAGACGCAAGAACCTTCGAACATATGCCTGAAGGTATTCTTCGTGATCTTGGGTGCACTAAAACAAAGCTTGAGCGGTGACTGGTTTCGTCTGAAACCCTTGGAAACTGGTGATCAGCATGTCCTTCAGCTTCTGCCATGATGTGATTGTTCCTGGCCGAAGAGAGGAGTACCAGGTTTGTGCAACATTCTTGACTGCCATGACGAAAGACTTCGCCATGACTGCAGTATTGCCACCATACGAAGATATGGTTGCTTCGTAGCTCATCAGAAATTGCTTCAGATTTGAGTGTCTGTCATACATGGGGAGCTGGGGTGGCTTGTAAGACGGGGGCCAAGGTGTAGCCTGTAGCTCTGCTGACAGAGGAGAAGCATCATCAAAAGCAAAATTTTCATGATGGAAATCCTCATACCAGTCATCCTCGTTGAAGAAGCCCTCTTGATGAAGCTCTCTGTGCTGGGGCCTTCGGTTTTGCTCATCTTGAGCAAGATGACGAACTTCTTCAGTGGCTTCGTCTATCTGCCTTTGTAGGTCAGCTAGTCGAGCCATCTTTTTCTTCTTCCTTTGCACTTGCTGATGGAGCATCTCCATATTCCTGATTTCTTGGTCCAAGTCGTCCTCTTGGGGCGTTGGACTGATGGCCTTCCTCTTCTGGCTTCGGGCCTCTCGAAGAGAAAGGGTGTCCTGGTTCGGGTCCAACGGCTGCAGAGCGGCAGCCCCTGTCGCTGAAGCTTTCTTTGGCGGCATGACGAAGGTCGATGCTTGCCGAAGGTGGTCGAAAAGAGTTCACCGGAGGACTTGTTCTCAAATACTATGAATTAAGAACAAGGAAACACAAAGAACGTTAGACGTTAAAGTCCTTCGTCCTTCGAAACATTATTTCCCTTGGGATATAATGATTCTCGGACGAAGGTTATGAAGGACGTACCTTCGTAAGTCATAATATATGATACTGAAGAGAGAATCACATAAAAAACAAAAGATAATATGAACAGCCATATCTTTTTATTAACTCATTTCTATTTTATTACTATGAAAAAATAGAAATGTTATTAAGTTACAAGTGTACCTTCGGCTTGAATGAAGGTAAAGATACAAGCGCGACACAAAAGCCAATGTCTAGTCAGCGTGAACAGTACGGGAGCACTGTTCATCTATTTATAGGCACGGGACGCAGCCCATGTAAAATTACACCCATACCCTTTACATTTGCTAATAACTCTATAGTAACCCATCAAGGTCTAAATAGCCTTTTCATCTTTAAGTCGGTTTCCTTTCCTGCTATCATGCCGAAGCTCTTCTGCGCACAGCTTCGGCTCCGCGCCATCCTTCGTATTCCTTTTGTGCTTCTTCACACTGTGGTTTTAACTCAAATCCGAAGATACCTGTTCATGCATCATACTCTAGAAACTTTGTTAAATTATGTTTTTGAGGACCTTCGGAAGCCGAAGGCCCCCAACAATTACTTTCCTTTGAATCCCTGCTTTATAAAAAGGTTTTTACTATGCTTAGTCTTGCTTTAGCAAAGAAAAAGGTTTTGTTTTTTACAAAAGATGATGTGGCAAAGTGGGAGGGATGTTTTTGAAAATAAAACTTGATGGTGGATCCATCATGGCCATGATGGGTTCAACATCGGAAAAGATGTACCTCTGTCAGGTACCAAACTTTGGGGTTTGGAATGATTAAGCTGAGACCGGGCGGGTGACTTGCACGAGAAGAAAGTCTCGGTGTAGTGTCTCCGTCTGAGTTGATTAAGGACCGTCTCGATGTAGGCTTGATGACCGAGGACCCTTTAACTGGTCACATGCCTCGTTATGGGTAAGCTTTGCCTCGGGCAGACTAAGGCCAGAATAAGATACCACGCAATGGGAGTGGAGAGATGGTGAGAGTAGCGTGTACCCTCCGTGGCAAGAGGCTGGACGGTGGTGTATCTGTGCTCTCGGTTGGCGTGAACCTGATCTGGTCTTAAGAACCCCAGTGGCGGGTTGACATATGCAAGGGTTAAGTGCTACATATGTCGTGTGATTGGAGATCCTCAGCTAAGTATAATCGATTCGGATCGCTGTACCTTTGCGGTTATGAAGACTTGGTCACTGACCTATACGTAGAAATCCAGTGAAAATGAAGGGTTGATAAGAAATTGGCTAGTGCAGGTCAAGTGATTGAACTAGGGTAGAAAGAACTTTAATGGCAGGTAATCTTACTTAACTTGACAAATAAAACTGGATTTTTAAGGATCCACCTTTAGTAAGCATTTCTGCAAACAGAGTCATTGATCATTAATAAGCCTTACCTTGACACCTTTAAAGCCAGCATCCCCTTGTGAGTCTTTTCTTTAGTCGGGTAAGTCTTGCTGAGTAATTCCATACTCAGGGTTTTATTCCCTATTGTTTTTAGGTGAAGAAGCGACAAACTTTTGTTGTTTCTGTTCCAAGGTGGTCTCAAAAGAAGAAAACCAAGAGTAAAGCTGCGGGAGGAAGGGTTCCTCCATTAGATCTTTGTTTAAAACTTATCGGGAGGGGTTTTTGCCTCCCTTGGCTTGTAATAATAATCTACTCTGCACTCGTATATTATATCCTGGTCTATAATAACATAACTCTGTCCTACTTTTAAATAAAGGTAAGTTTATGTAATCGCTTCCGCATTTTCGTACCTCCGATGATTTGTAATGTCTGCGTGACGGTAAAACGCTCTTGGGAAAGGTAAGAAAAGCAGATACCGAACTTGTCAAGTGATCCAGGAACACCTGCAGGGTTGTCTGAAGTCTGTTGGACAAGGACAACTGTAGGTAGGCCTCATGACTTGGGAGGTTCTGTCACAATGATAATGACCAGGAACAAGAAAAGTATGGGAAGAAGGAGAAGAAGAAGGTTTACAAGAAGGCGAAGGGCAAGGCACACCTTGGAAAAGAATGGGATTCAGACTGCTCTTCATCCGACTCCGACGATGAAGGACTGGCAGCCTTAGCCTTCAACAAGTCTTCTCTCTTTCCCAACGAACGCCACACTTGCCTCATGGCCAAGGAGAAGAAGGTAAGCATTCGAGATACCTCTAAGTATACTACTTCTAGCGATGATGATTCTAGAGATGATGAAGTAGATTACTCTAGCTTGTTCAAAGGTTTAGATAGAGCTAAGGTAGAAAAGATCAATGAATTAATTGATGTTCTAAATGAAAGGAGAGATTGTTAGAAAAACAAGAGGATATTTTAAATGAGGAGCATGACAAATTTGTTAGTGTGCAAAAATCTCTTGCTTTAGAGACTAAAAGGAATGAAATGCTATCTTCTGAGTTATCTGCTTGTCATGAAACTATATCTAGTTTAAAGAGTTTAAATTATGAATTAACTACTATTGGGGGCTTGCTCTCAAATGCTAAGAATTAAGAACAAGGCAACATAGAAAATGTTAAATGTTAAATTCCTTCGTCCTCCAAAACATTATATCCCTTCAGGATATAAAGAATTTCGGACGAAGGTTGCGAAGGACGTACCTTCGTAAGCATAATAACAAGGGACAAAGTATTCATACAAATCATGAGGTATAAAACAAACATTTAAATATTATCATAGAATCATCTCCATTTTATTATCATGAATGAATATAAACGGCTTCAAATTACAAATGTACCTTCGGTCCTGAGGAAAGCAAAAGTGCAAGTGTAATGCGAAAGCAAAATGCCAAGTTCGCCTGAACAGTACAGGGGTACTGTTCATCTATTTATAGACACAGGTCACAGCCTGTGACGAATTACAATTATGCCCCTTACAAAAGTTTACAATCATTGACTCAGACCTTTATGGATAAAAAGGTCATTCTATCTCTATGTCGGTTTGTAATGCCGAAGCTCCATGAAAAGGAACCTTCGGCCATCTCCTGGGAACAACTTCAGCCGAAGCTGCTTCTTCGTGTAAGACCTTCGGCGCACCGAAGCATGGCCCCAACAGTAGCCCCTTTCGCGGTGCTAGATCGTTTTTCGTAACGAGCTTGATCCGTGAAAAATGCCTCTTAAGCTTCGGGAAGCCGAAGGTCCAAAAAACACCTTCCCTGAGCTCGTTGCCGAGAAACGATTCAATTCCCGAGCTCGTGTCGGTCCCACCTTGCAGAGTTACTGTTTGATCTTTGCGGTCCACTGCGCAGCGAGTACAAGTGACTGCCCGCCTGGTGTAAAAATCCTGCCGCTTCGCCTTCTTACCTGCAGCACTATATAAACAGACGAGTAGGTGTGAAGTTACCACAACATTCATTGCTATTTGCACTGTTTTGCTGCCAAAATTTTTAACTATAGCCGAAGCTTGATTCTCAGAATCGAACGAAGGTCCATCTCGAAGTCTGCTTCGTCAGAAAGAAAAGCTTCGGGAGAAAAGGAAAAAGGAAAAAGTATCTAACTTCCCCAAACTCAGAATCATATGGCCAGAGTGCGATCTACTGCCAGAGTTGAACGTGAAGGAGACGAAGCCGAAGGTTCGAATACTGTGCCCATCTCCGAAGCAATGCAGCGTTCCGGACTGGTGACTGCGAAAGAAATGCCCGCTGCTGAAGCAGACCCAACAATTGCCGAAGGGGAAGAAGAGAACATTGAAGAAACTGATCCCGAAGATGACTACCGCATTGCCATGCCCAGCAAGCCCAGTCACTTGGACTTCGGGAAATCGACTGTTTCAAAGGCTGATCTTTCCAAGATGGTGAAAGCAGGTTATTTTAGTGAAAATCAGAAGAAGCTACTTCGCTTCGGGGGAGAAGAAACTACCCCGAAGCCAGAGAAGGACGAGATTGTCATTTTCAAGAGCTTTTTAAAAGCTGGGCTGAGATTCCCTCTTCATGGAATTATTGCAGATGTATTGAAAAAGTTTGGTATTTACTTTCATCAATTGACTCCTAACGCTATCGTTAGGCTTAATGTTTATATCTGGGCCCTTCGAAGCCAAGCTGTGGAACCGTTTGCCGACAGTTTTTGTCGAGTTCATGAGTTACATTACCAAACAAAGGCCAGAAAAGATGGGCTACATGATAACTTCGGTTGCTACAATTTTGCCTACCGGAAGACAACAAAGTGTCCTGTTATCAGCTACCGAAGCAAATGGCCAGCAGGCTGGAAATCTGAGTGGTTTTATGTGAAAGTTGACGAAGACGAAGAAAAATTGGTACAAAGCCCTCTTGATTTAATCTTCGGAGAAACAAGGCCGCGATGCCACATGAAATTGGAGGGTCCCACCTGGGCTGCACTGGGTGAGTTTGAAATTATTTCAGAGCATATTGGTACCAGGGATCTGGTTCAAGAATTCTTGGCGTTCAGAGTCTTCCCTACTCTGAAAGAATGGGAAATGCCAAAGCTAGAGGGAGAGAAGAAGAAGGGGGAACTTGTCCGGCTTCCTTATCACTTCAAATTCAAGAAATACTTTAAAAAGCCCTGCCAAGAGTGGCTGGACACAGTTGAGGTGATGTGCAATGAAATTCTTGGGAATTATTCCAAAAAAGAAGATCAACTGATGACCGCGGCCTTCGGCACCCGTCCGAAGCGAAGGCTGAACCGAGTGCTTGATGCCCTGGGCTTCGAGTACCCTGACTATGAACGGTTGAACAAGGGTGCTGAGGGCCAAAAAAGGAAAAGAGTGGCCGAAACTTTGAACAAGGATGAAGAAAAACCACCAAAAGAGAAGAAAATTCCCAAGAAGAGAAAAATATCAACTCCAAAGCGAAAATTATCCGATGAAGAGGGGACCCCCGCACCACCTTCTACCAGCGACGTGGAGGAAATCTTAAAGGTAATGACTGAAACCCTGCCCACGAAGCTAAGTCCATTAAGGCCTCAACTGACGAAGCTTTTTCGAAAGGTGGAGGAACCCGAAAAATCGAAGAAGATAACAAAAACAAAAAGACAAAGAATTATTGCAGTGACTGAAGTTATCGACAAGACGCCACCGAGGGCGTCAATTCAGAAAACACCAGCTGTTGAGGACACAACAAACGTCGAAGTCGCACCTTCGGAGGTCGCGGCTACCGGAGCCGCTACAGCCGAAGATGTGAACTTAGAAACTATCATTGAGGACATCAACAAAATTTTGCAAGACATGGCTGCAGAAGAAGCTGCCACCGCTGCTGAAGAAACTATGGCCACAGTGCCTGGGAAGGGGAAAGAAATAGCCGAAGACACTTCGGACGACGAAGCCTACACATTTCAAAATTTAGTTGGGCAAAAACTGTCGAAGGCCGAGATAGAAGAGCTTAAGGAATATGCCAAATCTTGCGGATACAAGCCAGGAGCTCTTCTATTTGGAGGCATTGATGATGAAAAATTGGGCTGCATTCGTGATCAAACTGGGGCTAAGGTCATCGGTACTCTATCAAAGAGTATCGGTTTTCCGAAGCTAGAGACAGATATCAGCCGCTACCGACGACAACATATCGTCGGCAGCTTATTTTATTCCAACTTCAAGGTAAACAACTTTCTCTCTGACTTCTATTGTTTTTTAATAATGGAAATATTCCTGACGAAGGTTGTTTATTTGCAGAGCATGCTACTAAGCAAAGCTTTGAAGATGCAGCAAGACTTAGAAGATAAAAAACACGAAGCTATAATTGGAAATTTAGAGAGCAAGATAAAAGAACAATCAGCTATCATTGAAAAGAAAGACTTCGAGCTCCAATCAACCGAAGGCTTGCTGGCAGAGACTGAAGCTAAAGTATCAGAATTGAATTCGAAGCTTATCAGTCAATCAAAACAATTTGAACAGGAGAAGCTAGAACTTAATTCGAAACTTGAAGCCGAAGTCCAGACCAACTCAGACTTGAAGAAATCATTAACAAGCCTTCAAGACAAGTGCTTGAAATTTAGTAACAACTGTATCCAACAATTAAAGAAGATCTTTCACTCAGTTGGAGCCAGCAGTGGAAAGTTTAACCCTTCAGCTGAAAATTTACCAAAAGCCTTCGATCATATTGAAGCTGAAATTGAAGAGCTTGACGAAGTTATAGCCGGGCACGGTGACTTCTGTGCCTGGGTAGCTTCTCGGGGTACCGCTGCAGCGTTCCTGAAGGCCGGCTGCGAGCATGGAAAAATCGTCAACAGGCCCAACTTCACCCTGTCTCCATCCATTCTGGACGATATTCCTGACCTCGCCCGAAGCATCTCAAATAGATTTATAAAAATGATATGGACAAAGGGCGGGCGAGAGAAGGCCGGAGACGAAGCTCGAAGTCATCTTGATCCAGTAAGAAATCATACTTTGTACTTACCTTCTCCTTCACACTTGATTTTTACTCGAGATACCTTGATTCATGTAGGATGACAAAGCTGAAGATGATGCTTAAAATATGTTGCCGAAGCTGAAGCTTAGCGAAGATCAGTATGAGTATACTATAGAAAGAACTCGGGAGACTTTTGTAACAACTTTTGTAAATACAATTAAACTGTTCTCAAGGAACTTTGTACATACCTTGTAATATATTCTTACCCTTCTATTGAGGCGCTTTGATGTGGACGAAATTAGTATTTTGAGCCGAAGGCGAAAAAACACCTTCCCTTCTTTTCGTACACAACGAAGCATAGAAGACCACTTCTTCTTTTTGCCGAAGCTTTTCTTTTTTGTACATAACGAAGCATAAAAGACCACTTCTTCTTTTTGCCGAAGCAACCACTTAGGAACACAAATGCTATGAATGAATGCTTATGAATGCAAATGCTATGATGTAATGTAATGTGCGAATGAATGTCCAAAACATATGTCCAAAGCCACACTCTCAGCCATTATTTCCTTAGAAACAACCACACATCAGCTCTGCATTCCCTTAGGAACGACTTTGGAGCTTCTTCGCCTTTTACTTAGGCGGTATCAGCGTTGACTTTTCGCTGTAAGCTCTGCATCCCCTCAGGGACGTCTTTGGAGCTTCTTCGCCTTTTACTTTCGGCGGAATCAGCGTTGACTTTTCGCTGTGAGCTCTGCATCCCCTTAGGGACGTCTTTAGAGCTTCTTCTCTTTTTCAGTTTCGGCACTCGATGGTGCGTTCTCAGCTTTTACATTTACATTCTTTGGGGGATTTTGCTCTTATAAAACTAAAAAGGAAATTACATATGATGGCCCCATTAAAAACCTTTCTCCCCCTTTAGAAAGGAAAAGGGTGCCATGAAAAAGAAAAGAAAAACATAAAAAGTTACATCAAGTTATACATAATATCGCCGAAGCTCATCCGCATTCCAAGATCTTGGAATTTCGTTGCCGTCCATGTCTTTTAATCTGTACGAACCAGGCCTTGACGAAGATACTACTAAGAAAGGTCCTTCCCATTTCAACTGTAATTTGCCCACTGTGTCTGGGTTGGCCACTCTCCGAAGCACCAAGTGTCCCGGCTCAATATTTTTTAGCCGGACCTTTCTATCTCGCCATTTGACTGTTTCAGCCTGGTATTTATTGATATTCTCCACAGCTTGAAGCCTGATCCCTTCTAAAGCATCTTTTTCCACAAAACAGGCATCTTCAGGACTTGATCCTGCCGAAGCTACCACTCTTATTAATCCAGCTTTAGCTTCTTCCGGAGTTATTGCTTCGTCTCCGAACAATAACTTGAATGGAGTAAAGCCTGTAGACCTTGATGCTGTTGTATTGTGGCTCCACACCACTTTGGTTAACTGATCTGGCCACTTTCCCCTGGGTTGATTGAAGATTAACTTCATTATTCCTGTCATTATAATGCCGTTGGCCCTTTCAACGAGCCCATTCGACTCCGGATGCCTGACTGATGCAAAATGGATCTTCGTTCCAATTTGATCACAGAAATTTCTAAAAGCTTCGGAGTCGAACTGCGTTCCATTATCTACAGTGATGGCCTTCGGTACCCCGAAGCGACAGACAATATTCTGCCAGAAAAACTTTTGGACAGTGGCCGAAGTTATTGTGGCTAATGGCTTCGCCTCAATCCACTTGGAAAAATACTCCACAGCCACTATAACATATTTTAGATTCCCTTGAGCCGGTGGTAGTGGACCCAACAAGTCAAGGCCCCACCTTTGCAATGGCCAGATGGGTTGTATCAGCTGTGTCAAAGACGAAGGTTGCTTTTGATCTCTTGCACATTTCTGACAACCTTCGCACTTTTGAACTAACTCCGCTGCATCCGAAGCTGCCTTCGGCCAATAAAACCCTTGGCGGAAAACTTTTCCAAGTAACGGCCTAGATCCGATGTGGGATCCACACAGGCCTGCATGTATTTCTTTCATTAACTCTATACCTTCGGTTCTAGACAAGCATTTGAGCAGCGGGGCGCAAACTCCATGTTTGTATAATTCCCCTTCTATCATGACATACGGACGAGCTCTTGCCTCTATTCTTTTATTGTAAGCTTCGTCATCTGAAAGGAACTTACCCTGAAGGTAAGAGATTATTTCAGTTCTCCAATCTTCGCTGTAAACAGGAGATATGTTGAGGACTGCTCTTTCAAGGAGCTCCACTGAAGGTGCCTTTATTGTTTCGAAGAACACATCCGAAGGTAACGGCAGCCCCTGTGCTGCAGACTTGGCTAGCAAATCAGCATGCTCATTTTGTCCTCGAGGGATATTCTTGACAGAAAATCCTTCGAAGGAGGCTTCGATCCTTCGGACCGTGTCTAGATATTTTTCAAGCTTCGGATCTTTAGCCTTGCAACTTTTGTCAATATGACCCGAAACAACCTGGGAATCAGTTTTAAGAATCGCCCTTCTGATTCCCATTGCCTTTAATTTCCGAAGGCCCAGGAGCAGGGCTTCGTACTCAGTAATATTGTTTGTACAGCTGAAGTCAAGTCTTGCTGCATAACAAGTTTTAACCTTGGATGGTGAGACCAACACAGCAGCTGCACCTGCTCCGAAGGTTCCCCAAGAGCCATCACAAAACATTGTCCACACTTCGGCATCTTTATTTGCTTCTTCATCCTGAGCCCCTGGCGTCCAGTCGGCAATGAAATCTGCCAATGCTTGAGACTGGATCGAGGATCTATGCACATAATCAATGTAAAATTCATTGAGCTCTGCAGCCCATTTTCCAATCCGTCCAGTAGCTTCTCTATTTCTCATGATATCCTTCAACGGCTGCGAAGAAGGAACAATAATGTTGTATGCCTGAAAATAATGCCGAAGCTTCCTGGATGCCATTAAAACGGCATATAATACCTTCTCCAGCTCTGTATAATTTTTCTTTGATACGCTAAGGACTTCAGATACAAAATATACTGGAACCTGCTTCTTGACTTGTCCATCAAGCTTCTCCTGGACAAGTGCTGCACTTACTGCCGAGTGCGAAGCTGCCACATATAACAACAAAGGAGCCCCTGGCGTTGGTGGAGTTAATGTTGTTAGATCTATCAAGTATTGCTTCAGCTCTTCGAAGGCTTTTTGTTGACTTGGGCCCCATTGAAAGACTTCAGCTGACTTCAGCACCTCGAAGAATGGTATATTTCTTTCTGCTGATCTGGATATAAATCTGTTGAGAGATGCCAGCCTTCCTGTCAATCTTTGGGCCCCCTTTCTTGTGGTTGGTGGCTCCATTCGAAGTATAGCTTCGATTTTATTTGGATTAGCTTCGATTCCCTTTGTTGAAACCAAACATCCA
This sequence comes from Zea luxurians, assembly GCA_029449295.1. Classification (NCBI taxonomy): domain Eukaryota; kingdom Viridiplantae; phylum Streptophyta; class Magnoliopsida; order Poales; family Poaceae; genus Zea; species Zea luxurians. The sequence goes on along the minus strand of JAOPSE010000016.1, from coordinate 32,185,401 downwards.
AGAAATTTCCCCTTCTTTACTCCGAAGACACATTTTTCTGGATTCAGCTTCAGACCAGCTTGTCTGAAACTGGCGAAGGTCTCCTGCAGATCAGCAATATGATTTTCCTGCTTCGTGCTTTTTACAATGATGTCATCGACATAAGTCAACACATTTCTGCCTATCTGAGACTGGAGGACCTTCGCTGTCATTCTGCTGAAACTTCCTCCAGCATTTTTGAGCCCCTCAGGCATCCGAAGATAGCAATATGTGCCACTTGGGGTTATGAAGCTAGTCTTCGGCTCATCTTCCTTCTTCATCCAGATTTGATGATAGCCTGAGTAGCAGTCCAGGAGACTCATGAGCTCTGAAGAAGCTGCTGCATCGACTAAAGAGTCTATCCTTGGCAGCGGGAATTCATCCTTCGGACAAGCCTTGTTGAGATCTGTGAAATCGATACACATTCTCCACTTGCCATTGGCCTTCTTCACCATAACAGTGTTAGCTAGCCACTCTGGATACTTTACTTCTCTGATAACTCCTGCACTGAGGAGTCTTTTTACTTCATTGCGAGCCCCTTCGGCCTTGTCATCCGACATCTTCCGAAGCCTCTGCTTTCGGGGTCTGAAGGATGGGTCAACATTGAGCGAATGTTCAATAACATCCCGATTTACTCCACAGAGATCATTAGCTGACCATGCAAAAACATCTTTGTTGTTGAATAAAAACCTTATCAAGGTTTTCTCCTGGTCTTCAGACAGTTGCGAGCCCAACAGCACCTTCTGCTCTGCTATGTCCTCACACAATAGCATAGGCTTCGGCTGATCTGCTGAAGCTGCTTTCTCCCTTCGGAATTTGTACTGTTCACAAGCTTCAGCTCCATCTATGTTATGGATTGCTTTGGAGTCAGTCCAGCTTCCTTCGGCCCTTCTAGCAGCTTCCTGGCTTCCATGAATAGCAATAGGCCCTTGGTCCGAAGGTATCTTCATGCAGAGATAAGCTGGGTGAAGAATTGCTTCGAAGGCATTAAGAGTACCACGGCCAATGATAGCATTGTAAGGATACTCCATGTCAACAATATCAAACACAATTTGCTCAGTCCTTGTGTTGTTAACAAATCCGAAGGTTACCGGCATGGTAATCTTCCCAAGCGCTACAATCTGTCGCCCTCCGAAGCCACAAAGAGGGTGCGTAGCATCATGAATCTTGTCTTCGGGCTCTTGCATTTGTCTGAAGGCTTTAGCAAATATAATATCAGCTGCACTGCCTGTATCAACTAAGACATTGTGGACCAGAAATCCTTTGATCACACAAGAGATAACCATGGCATCATTGTGAGGATAATCCTTAAGCTGAAGGTCTTCCTGAGAGAAAGTAATTGGAATGTGGGACCATTTTGACTTGATGAAGGGTCCCTGCACTCCAACATGCTGCACCCTTCTCTGAGCCTCCTTCTTCTGCTTCTTGTTAGCCGGCTCTGAGCAAGAACCGCCTGTTATTGGGAGCACCATCTTCGAAGCCGAAGCAGCTTCAGCTTGATTGAACGAAGCCATCAGCTCAGAAAAGTGGAAGTGAGTTCACCGGAGGTGGGCGCCAATGTTGGGGGCTTGCTCTCAAATGCTAAGAATTAAGAACAAGGCAACATAGAAAATGTTAAATGTTAAAGTCCTTCGTCCTCCAAAACATTATATCCCTTCAGGATATAAAGAATTTCGGACGAAGGTTGCGAAGGACGTACCTTCGTAAGCATAATAACAAGGGACGAAGTATTCATACAAATCATGAGGTATAAAACAAACATTTAAATATTATCATAGAATCATCTCCATTTTATTATCATGAATGAATATAAACGGCTTCAAATTACAAATGTACCTTCGGTCCTGAGGAAAGCAAAAGTGCAAGTGTAATGCGAAAGCAAAATGCCAAGTTCGCCTGAACAGTACAGGGGTACTGTTCATCTATTTATAGACACAGGTCACAGCCTGTGACGAATTACAATTATGCCCCTTACAAAAGTTTACAATCATTGACTCAGACCTTTATGGATAAAAAGGTCATTCTATCTCTATGTCGGTTTGTAATGCCGAAGCTCCATGAAAAGGAACCTTCGGCCATCTCCTGGGAACAACTTCAGCCGAAGCTGCTTCTTCGTGTAAGACCTTCGGCGCATCGAAGCATGGCCCCAACAACTACTAAGCTAGAAGGAGTTAATAAATCTAGTTCATGTGTAGAGCATGTTAGTATTTGTAATAGATGTAAGGACTTTGATGTTGATGCATGTAATGAACACCTTATTTCTATTGCTAAACTAAATGATGAGGTGGCAAGTCTTAATGCTCAACTTAAGACTTGCAAAATTGATTCTGATAAATTAAAATTTGCTAGGGATGCCTACACAATTGGTAGACACCCTTCTATTAAAGATGGACTTGGTTTTCGAAAGGAAACCAAGAACTTAACAAGCCAAAAGGCTCCCATTCTCAACAAGGACAAAGGGAAGGCTCCTATGGCTAGTAGTTCTCAAAAGTGTCATGCCTACATTTATGATAGAAAATATTCTAGGAATGCTCATAGGAATTATGATCATAATGCCTTTGATTCACATGCTATGTTTGTCTCTAGCTCTACTTTTGTGCATGGTAGAAGTAGGCCTAGGAAAAATAATGTTGTGCCTCATGCTCCTAGAAAAATGTGCAATGAACCTTCTACCATTTACCATGCTTGCAATACTTCATTTGTTCTCTTATGTAAGAATGCAAAAGTAGTTGCTAGGAAATTGGGATCCAAATGCAAGGGAGACAAGACTTGCATATGGGTTCCAAAGGCTATTGTGACTAACCTTGTAGGACCCAACAAGAGTTGGGTACCTAAAACCCAAGTGTAAATTGCCTTGCAGGTTTATGCATCCGAGGGCTCAAGCTAGATTATCGACAGCGGATGCACAAACCACATGACGGGGGAGAAGAAGATGTTCACCTCCTACGCCAAGAACAAGGATTCCTAGGATACGATTATTTTTGGAGATGGGAACCAAGGCAAGGTCAAAGGTTTGGGAAAGATAGCCATCACAAGCGAGCACTCTATTTCAAATGTATTTTTAGTAAAGTCATTAGGATACAACCTCCTGTCTGTAAGTCAATTGTGCCACATGGGCTACAATTGTTTGTTTACAAATGTTGATGTTTCTGTCTTTAGAAGGAGTGATGGTTCATTAGCATTTAAGGGTGTATTAGACGACAAACTCTATTTAGTTGATTTTTCGAAAGAGGAGGCCGATCTAGATGCATGCTTAATAGCTAAGACTAGTATGGGTTGGCTGTGGCATCGCCGTCTAGCACATTTTGGGATGAAGAACCTTCATAAACTTCTAAAGGGAGAACATGTGTTCGGACTAACCAATGTATGTTTCGAAAAAGATAGACCTTGTGCAGCTTGTCAGGCAGGGAAACAGGTGGGAAGCACTCATCACAATAAGAATTTGATGACAACATCAAGACCACTGGAGCTTCTTCACATGGACCTCTTCGGACCCGTCGCCTACCTTAGCATCGGGGGAAGTAAGTATGGTCTAGTAATTGTTGATGATTTTTCCTACTTCACTTGGGTGTTCTTTTTGCAGGATAAATCAGAAACCCAAGGGACCCTAAAGCACTTTCTAAGGAGGGCTCAAAACGAATTTGAGCTCAAGGTGAAAAAGATAAGAAGCGACAACGGGTCCGAGTTCAAGAATCTGCAAGTGGAGGAGTATCTTGAGGAGGAAGGCATCAAGCACGAGTTCTCCGCTCCCTACACACCACAGCAAAACGGTGTGGTAGAGAGGAAGAACAGGACGCTTATCAACATGGCGAGGACGATGCTTGGAGAGTTCAAGACACCCAAGCGGTTTTGGTCGGAAGCTGTGAACACAGCTTGCCACGCCATAAACCGGCTATATCTGCATCGCCTCCTCAAGAAGACCTCCTACGAACTCCTTACCGGTAACAAACCCAATGTTTCTTACTTTCGTGTATTTGGAAGCAAATGCTACATTTTGGTGAAGAAAGGTAGACATTCTAAATTTGCTCCCAAAGCTATAGAAGGGTTTTTACTAGGGTATGACTCAAATACAAAGGCGTATAGGGTCTTCAACAGATCATCGGGTTTGGTTGAAGTCTCTAGCGACGTTGTATTTGATGAGACTAATGGCTCTCCAAGGGAGCAAGTTGATCTTGATGACATAGATGAAGATGATGTTCCGACGGCCGCAATGCGCACGATGGCGATAGGTGAGGTGCGACCACAGGAACAACAGGAGCAAGATCAACCATCTTCCTCAACGCTGATGCATCCCCCAACCCAAGATGATGGACAGGTACCTCAAGAAGAGGAGCATGATCAAGGGGGAGCACAAGAAGAACAAGTTATGGAGGAAGAAGCACCACTAGCCCCTCCAACTCAAGTCCGAGCGCCGATCTAAAGAAATCACCCCGTCGATCAGATTCTGGGTGACATAAGCAAGGGAGTAACAACTCGCTCACGTTTAGCTAATTTTTTGTGAACATTACTCGTTTGTCTCTTCTATTGAGCCTTTCAGGGTAAAAGAGGCCTTGCAGGATCCGGACTGGGTGTTGGCCATGCAGGAAGAGCTCAACAACTTCAAGAGGAATGAAGTTTGGAGCCTGGTGCCACGTCCCAAGCAAAATGTTGTGGGAACCAAGTGGGTGTTCTGCAACAAGCAAGACGAGCACGGGGTGGTGACAAGAAACAAGGCTCGATTTGTGGCAAAAGGTTATGCCCAAGTCGCAGGTTTGGATTTCGAGGAGACTTTTGCTCCTATGGCTAGGCTAGAGTCTATTCGAACATTATTAGCCTATGCCGCTCACCACTCCTTCAGGTTGTTTCAAATGGATGTGAAGAGCGCTTTCCTTAACGGGCCAATCAAGGAGGAGGTATACGTGGAACAACCCCCTGGCTTTGAGGATGACAGGTATCCCAACCATGTATTTAAGCTCTCTAAGGCGCTCTATGGACTTAAGCAAGCCCCAAGAGCATGGTATGAATGCCTTAGGGATTTCTTATTTGTTAATGCTTTCAAGGTTGGGAAAGCCGATCCCACTCTTTTCACTAAGACTTGTGATGGTGACCTTTTTGTGTGCCAAATTTATGTCGATGACATAATATTTGGTTCTACTAACCAAAAGTCGTGTGAGGAGTTTAGCAGGGTGATGACTCAAAAGTTTGAGATGTCTATGATGGGCGAGTTGACCTACTTCCTTGGATTCCAAGTAATGCAACTCAAGGATGGCACTTTCCTCTCCCAAACAAAGTACACACAAGATCTTCTCAAGCGGTTTGGGATGAAGGATGCCGAGCCCGCAAAGACACCGATGGGAACCAACGGGCATGTCGACCTCAACAAAGGAGGTAAGTCCGTTGATCAAAAGACATACTTTTCTATGATAGGTTCCTTGCTTTACTTATGTGCTAGTAGACCGGACATTATGCTTAGTGTATGCATGTGTGCTAGATTCAATCCGACCCCAAGGAATGTCACCTTGTGGCCGTTAAGCGAATTCTTAGGTATTTAGTCGCTACGCCTTGCTTTGGGATCTGGTATCCAATGGGGTCTACCTTTGACTTAATTGGATATTCAGACTCCGATTATGCTGGATGCAAGGTTGATAGGAAGAGTACATCAGGGACATGCCAATTCCTAGGAAGGTCCCTAGTGTCTTGGAGTTCAAAGAAACAAACATCTGTTGCCCTATCCACCGCTGAGGCCGAGTATGTTGCTGTAGGACAGTGTTGCACGCAACTACTTTGGATGAGGCAAACCCTCAGGGACTTTTGCTACAATCTGAGCAAAGTCCCACTCCTATGTGACAATGAGAGTGCAATCTGCATGGCGGATAATCCTGTTGAACACAGCCGCACTAAGCACATAGACATCCGGCATCACTTTTTGAGAGACCACCAGCAAAAGGGAGATATCGAGGTGTACCATGTTAGCACCGAGAACCAGCTAGCTGATATCTTTACCAAGCCATTAGATGAGAAAACCTTTTGCAGGTTGCGTAGTGAGCTAAATGTCTTGGATTCGCGTAACTTGGATTGATCTATAGCATACATGTGTTTGATGCCTTTGATCATGTTACTTCATGCATTTATGTAATTTGTCGCTTATTTATGGTGCTCAAGTTGTGCAAGGGATCCTCGGACCTCACAAGTCCATGTGTGAATGATGCACATATTCAGGGGGAGATGTGCTACAACTTGACCCTTTGAGACCAACATTTGTGTTTGAGTATACTTGATGTAATCTCAAAGGTGCATTGAAAGGGAAAGGTGAACTTGGACCATGCAAAGACTTCCACTGCACTCCGGTATTAGTGTAGTTAACTCCAAGTTCATATCTATGCTCTTATTGCCTTTGTGCTCTTAATTGGCATTTTTGGTGAGGCAATAGGGTTAAAGGGCCAAAAATGATCCTGTTTTGGTGCTTAATGCTAAAGGGGGAGAAATTAAGGCCAAAGCAAATGGATCAGCTACCACTTATGAATTTTGAAAATAATTGAGTTAGAACTTTTGATTTATTCAAAATACTCTTATTACAAAATTTGGTCTCTTGTGGGGGAGAATCTTGATTATGAGAAAGGGGGAGTTTTTGGCACTTGATCAATTTCAATCTTGCATTATCTCTCTTTGTGCCCAAACAAGTGTGTTTGACTTAGAGATAGGAAAATGAATTTGGTTTGCAAAAACAAACCAAGTGGTGGCAAAGAATGATCCAAATATGCCAAATTAGAGTCAAAAACAATTTGGTCCTCATTTGCATTGATATTGCACTTATTTTGGTTGCTTTTTGAGGTGTTGGCATAAATCACCAAAAAGGGGGAGATTGAAAGGGAAATGTGCCTTTGGGCCATTTCTATAATGTTTTGGTGATTAAGTGCCCAACACATAATCTTTGAGTTGTTATGTGCCAAACAAGCAAGAAGTGCAAATCATGTAACAAGGTACGTTTCTAGACTTAGTATATTGTTTTGAGTACTAACATATTTTGTCTAAGGACTAGAAACAGGGAGAAAAGAATTAGAAAAAGACTTGGCTTCGTGCAGCCAAATCTCAGCTCAGTCTGGCACACCGGACTGTCCAGTGGTGCACCGGACAGTGTCCGGTGCGCCAGGCTAGACTCCGGTGAAAAGGCCGCTCTCCGGAAAAGTTCAACGGCGTACGGCTATAATTCACCGGACTATCTGGTGGTGCACCGGACTGTCCGGTGAACCAACGGTCGCCAGCACAACGGTCGGCCACGCAATCCGTGGGCGACACGTGGCCCGCACCAACGGTCGGCAGGGGGCACCGGACTGTCCGGTGTGCACCGGACAGTGTCCGGTGCGCCAACTGGCCTGGAGCTGCAACAGTCGTCTGCGCCAGAAAAGGAAGGAGATCGGCACCGGACCGTCTACAGTGACTGTCCGGTGCGCCACTCGACAGAAGGCAAGGATGGCCTTCCTTGTTGGCCTTCAACGGCTCCTAGCTGCCTTGGGCTATAAAAGGGACCCCTAGGCGCATGGAGGAGCTACACAAGCATTCACTAAGCATCCTAAGGCATCCAGACTTCGTTCCCGCGCATTCGTTTCGTTGTGTTAGAGATTTGAGCTCTATTCGAGTCAAGGACTCCCTGTGTTGTCATTTGAGCTCAAGTCTTCTCTTATGTGCGTGGGTGTGCTGCGATTTGTGTCTTGTGTGTGTTTCTCATCCCAACCTTACTCCATGCTTTCATTGTTATCTTTGTTGTAAGGGCGAGAGACTCCAATCTTGTGGAGATTCATCGCAAATGGGAATAATCATCTAAAGGAAAAACTGTGGTATTCAAGTTGATCATCGGATCACTTGAAAGGGGTTGAGTGCAACCCTCGTCCATTGGAACGCCACAACGTGGAAGTAGGCAAGTGTTACTTGGCTGAACCACGGAATAAAAATCGCGTGTCTTGTGTTGATCTTTCTGTGATTGTCTTGTCCACAAGAATTCGCTTCTCAACTACTTAGTCGCACTAACTTTTCTATAACCAAGTTTTGTGGCTATTTAGTGTTGAATTTTACAGGATCGCCTATTCACCCCCCCCCCTCTAGGTGCTCTCAGCTGCACACTTACACATTTATTGCTCACCTAACTTGAGACAAAGCACTCCTCTCTCCCTTCTCTCTCACACTTAAATCTTCCTCAAGATTCAACCATGTTGGAGGAGCTCTTGGGTGTGAGGTTTGTGCTTGTGCTCACGATTTGGTTTCTCCTCTCCCATCTCTTTTAAAATCTTGAGCTTGTGCAAACTCCTCTTGTGCGTTCTTGGTGTTCTTGAAACCCTAGGTTTCAAGACCGTTTGAGGTTGCTTGAGAGTCTCCAAATTTGTGGACGACCCCAAGAAGTTTGTATCACCCGCTCTTTGAGCTAAGATAAGAAGAGATTGCCTTGACCTTTGTGGTCGGCTTTTGGAGGATTAGGGTTGAAAAAGACCCAGCCCTTTGTGGGCTCCTCAACAGGGAGTAGGACACCTTTGTGGTGTGGCCGAACCTCGGGTTAAATCTTGTGTCTTGTGTTCTTGCTTGTCTTCAACTTAAGATATTTTTACTCGCAAGATTGACATATAGATTTTTCCGTAGAGTGGATCTAGAAGTGAAATAGCCTTTATATATTCATCTTCACATTCTAACTTAGTTATACTTTGCTTCTTAAAAGGACTCGCAAAATACTTTTTCGAGTAGATTATAGTCTAAAGTTTATAAAACAGTTGGATTGGTTCAGAGTGGTTCAACTTGCGCACGTAGCTGTTGAACCAGCCTGCACCAGTTGAACTATGTATTTAACAATCTTTCAAAGTTTGTTGTGAACATTTTCAGATTAGCCTATTCACCCCCCCTCTAGGCTACTTTCATCGACCCTATTATGAATGCAGTCAGGCGTCAAGTTTTCCAAACATATTTGCGTCGAGTCTGCCAGGTACAAGGGGAGATTGCAGATTATGAAGTCGTCATGATTCGCTCCTCCCACATGGTACGCAATTTGATAATCCCATAGCCAAAGGTTGCTTTTCGACTCTCCTGAATATTTTGCAATATTGGTGGGCACCCTGTATCATTATGACACCGACGCTCGAAGGATATGGCGGCTAAAGGCCCAAGGCCCCGGTGGTGGCGGGCTCAGGCTTTGGTTCCCATCGGGATCAAAACGGCCTCCATGGTGCTGCTTGCCCCAACAGGAGTCACCCGACCCGTCACATCCCTCCTCCCTAGTCTCGTAACCAGGCGCGCTCCACGTGCTTCAACCCAGCCTTTGGGCCGGCGAGGTGGGACTCATGCCATGCTTTCTTCTAGCTCGAGTGGTCACATCATCGTGGCATCGTTTTTCGTTGGCGTAGATGCGGTGTAGCTGTTGGGTTTCTGGTTCGCGACGCCGAGACATGGAGCTCTCAGCTTGTTGTTGCACAACAAGACCGAGGAGGTCCCATATTTCTTGGTGGGTCTTTCATTCGCTTGAAGTATCTGCCTTGGGGAGCTTTCTAGAAGTGTCATAGCAGCTGCGACATTTTGGATTGCCTGAGGGAAACGTGGCGTTGTGCCTTTGCCATAGACTAGGCGACGACGGGCATTTATCGTCATGGCGTGCTGTCACCCCATCGCCTGGCGTGGTCGCCTCATCCCCTCGTTGGTTTTCTTGTCTTTTTGTCGTGGGGTGCTTGCTACTCCATGAGAGGCTCAGGCCCGATGGTGGCCCCTAGGGAAGCGGGTTGAGTTGAGGTGGAGCGGACACCATGGTGCGCACCATGATACTAGGCAAGGCCTCACCTAGGCTCCCCGCGTGGGGGAAATGATCTCCCATGGTGTTGGCTGTGAGGCATTCATGACTAGGGTTGCAGCTTGCCTAGCTAGGTGGGGACGTGAGTCCGTCTTCCGACCCCGACATGAGGATGTCTAGGAATGAGCCTGGACGTGGTCCAGTACCCCAAAACATCGACATGATTGGGTCGCAGTGAGCCTTGTGCCCCGCGGTCCCCCTAAGGTGGGTCGAGCCAGAGGTCACCGAGACTTCTGGCTACATCGGGCAAGTTGCTTACCAGGGGAGACGAGGCTTCTGAGGCCCTCATCATCTCTCCTTCTTCATTAACGATGAAGTCCAGAATCTCAAAGTGAATGGTTGTCCTAGGAGTCTAGGTCGCTCCGCTGTCGTTGCTAGCCATCCAGAGCTTGAAGAATCTCGTTGTGGAACGCACAAGTTACCCTACCTGGCACGCCAACTATCGATGTCTGTGTTTCGAGCTCCGGAGGGTGTGCGCAGTGGGCGCAAGGTTTATACTGGTTCGAACAGAACGTCCCTACTTCTAGCCATCGACGGCTTGTGCTACCGACACCATTAATGATCAAAACTCATAGTAGGGGTTACAAGCGGGTGAGACATGGAGGAGAGGCTCCCAAGTCTCTTTATCAGGGTGGAAGTGGAGCTTAGAAGCAACTGAGTGGAGTCCTAGCTAAGTCTTGGCTTGGCGGCGAATCCCCGTCCTCCTGGTCCTCATTGCGCTCCTCCTCCTCATGTTCGTCTAGAGTTCATCCTTGTGGGTCCGACTCCGTCTAAACGTCGTCTGGCTACCTCTAGAGGCCTCCCCTTGTTTGGAGGCCAACCCCTTCATTTTATAGGCCGGGAGAGGGGGTTAGCTAGTGGTGCCTTCCTTAGGAAGGAGCCATCAGGCAAGGGTAAAACTAGCGTTCTACCTGGGGGTAAAGCCACACATACCTGTTGGGACCAGGGTTGCCTGGCTATCTTGTATTTACCATGGCAGATGGCACGGGGCTACGAGGGTCCTAGGCGCTATCATTTAGGCTATGCCGACCCTTGGCCTTCGTAGCCTAGGGCTCTGTGCGGCCTGTTGTAGGGTCGAGATGGCAAACTAGAGGGGGCGATAGTCCTTTCTAAAACTAATTACATTGGCTAACACAAATAAATGTGGAATTATTACTATTCGATATAGCCAAGACTACACCCCTCAAACTATAACAAACACCTTACAAAAGATCTTTGTAGTGAAAGAGCTCTCCTACACAAGTCTAGTTAGCAAGGTCATACAAACATATGCAACTATAATTCTAAGCACACCGAGTGCTCCTAAACATACTAGTAAGCAAAACGCACAAAGCACAACTCACTAGTTGCACTACACAAGCACAACTAGAGAGAATCAACTACTTAGCTACACAAGTTAAGGAAAACATAATAGCTACACAAACTAACAACAAGTGAGCAACTATTTTACAACAAGTATGACTAGATATACAAGAACATCCAAGAGCAACAAATACCCACTATCATAAGGATATGAACAAGTAAATACAAGCTAGTGAGGAAAGATGCAAACCAACAGGGAGATGATGACACTGGACACGGTGATTTTTCCATGGTGTCGATGACTTGCTGGTCACCTCTAGTCCATGTTGAGGTGGATTCAAAGCACCCAACCACTCCTCTATCAATACTCCACCTGATCTCTTGAGCTCGATTGGTAAATGAATCTCCCAAACCTCAATTCCACTAGAGTTGCTTTTCACCGCTCTGGCGAGGCAAGCACAACGCCTCTCACAATCACCACCGCGACCTCTTCACAATCTTCGTTGAAGAGCTCACGGGAACCACCACCAAGCCATGTAGGATGCGGCAACCTCCAAGAGTAACAAGCAATTCGACCTCACTTGATGGTCTCCCTAGGGCCTCAAAGATCAACAACTTTATACAATGCATTAGATGGCTCTCAATCTCACTAGAATGTGATACCAACCAATATGAGTGAGAGAGAGGAGAGGAGGGGCTCCAATATGCTCACAAGTGTTCCAAATAGCCTCAACACTCCATTCACCCCAGACAACACAAGTATATATAGCCCCCTCTCCAAAACTAGTCGTTATGGGCCAATTGCCCCTTTTCTGTGCACACGCGGATGGTCTGCAATTCAAGCCCAGACCGTCCGCACAAGAATCCCAATGGCTATAAAAATGTCAGAGCATTCAAAAATGACCTACGGACTGTCTGCCTCTCAAGGCCGGATGGTCCATGATACATAAAACCAAACCAAAAAGAAGTTTTGTTGACTCTGCACATTTGCTGAAATTTGTACTGCGGACGGTCCGCACTCAGGCCCCGGATGGTCCACAGTTCAAAAATGAAAACCAAAATAGAACATCTTGTGTTTTGCCCAAACACCAGTCCTTCAACTGTGGACAGTCCGCCTCCCGGGACCAGATGGTCCATAGTACAAAAACTTCACGAAACACATAAACTACAAGTTTCTGCCCATCACCTCAAGTTAGACCTGTAGACGGTATGTCATGCTGGCCCAGACTGTCCGCTATTCCTTAATTCTGCACACATTCAAAAATTGCTTTTGAATAAGTTTTTCCTTCACAAACCAAGACGTTGTTAGCCCTCATGCACATGCATCAACTATATGTTCTATGAGGCACCAAGAATCTCGTCAAGAAGACATTATTGACCCGTCTTGATAGTACGACTATCTGTCCTACTAATTAGAACTGGGCATTCGGGTATACCCAAAAATTCAGGTCGGGTTGTTCGGGTTTTAAATAATTTGGGTATTCAACAGTCAAAACCGAACTCGATCCGATTTTTTTAGGTACCCAAAAATTCGGGTACTCAAAAATCGAGTTCGGGTAATTTACAGTTACCCGATTAAAATGCAGACAACAATAAAATGTATTTCCAGGCAATAAATCCAGACAGCTACTGACAGCAATAAAATGCAGGCATGCTACACACCTACACTGGAAAGAAACGACAACAATAAAATGTATTTCCAAGCAAAATAAATCCATTTAACACAGCTACATACAACAGTAATAAAACACAACTACATGCAATAAAATGCTATAGACAGCTAGGACATATTCACAAACATGTTCGCAAATCACACATACAGTCTCAAGTTCTCAACTGTCAAGTCACACACAACTCACACAACTCTCAAGTAATAAGCCTATAACTTGGGCTTTTTGTGATCTTGTAAGCTGCAACCTCGAGGCTCCAATCCTCCATAGACCATAGCATCCAATATCTGTAGACTGTAGTTCATGTAAAAAGATACGGTAAACCATTGCATGACCAATGTATGAAAGGCTACATGTCAGCCATTTTGCTCATAGAAGTAAGAAGTAGCACACAAAGAAATTAAGGATCAAGTAAAATATAAGTGCTTTCAAACCTTAAGTAGCAGGTATTTCATCAGATTTAGAGAGGGCATCTACTGTTGCTTGGCGTTGCTTGAGACTTGGAAGTGGTAGGATTTTCTTTCCCTTTTCCTTTCCCACCAAATTCTTCAATTAAATCTATTATAAAATGAATTCAACTAGTCAAAGATGTAGTTAATAACTTAATATAACAATTACATGGATTACACTACAATGGTGAATATTGACTATACCCGCTTCAATCATGGCTAATTCCTCCATATTCTCTTGGATGTTGATTGGAGTAGTCCTTCTCAACCAGTCTTGGGTACATACAAGTGCCTCTAGCATGAAAGGAGTTAGCGATGTACGAAAGTCATCTAAGATACGTCCACTCGTGCTAAAAGCAGACTCTACAGCCACTATTGAGATAGGAATAGCAAGCACATCACGGGACATGTGAGCTAAAACAGGAAACCTATGTGCATTTACCTTCCACCAAAAAAGTATGTCAATCTTTGTATCAGTGTCTTCAGTCTCTTCAATTAGATACTTTTCAAGTTCTGACTTTGTTGTGCTACTAGAATAGTTGGTCATCTTCATCCTCTTGGCAATTACTTCTCTAAGTTTGCCTCCTCTACCACCCTTTGCTTCACTAGGATCAGTTACTTCAGTCATTACTTCAGTTGGAGCATAAATATTTTTGTATTCTTCAAACAGCTCATGGACACAAGAGTTAATAGTTGCCCAAACTAACTGGCCCCTGTTCTCACCAAATATCTCCTCAACAATAATCTTCGTATACATAGATAATTTGTATCTTGTATCAAGAAAAGCTGCAACAAAAATGAGTAGATTAATGTTCTCTTTATCCTTCTCCTTTCCCTTTCCCCTCGCCTTTCCCCTCTCCTTCTCCAACTCCATCTCTTGCACATACTCATTCTCCTTATTGTTTGTTGTAACGCCCTGAATTTGGGGGTAGAATTTTTTATTCTTTTCTCTCACCAAATTCAGGCGTTATCCTTTTCTTTTTTTCTCGTTCCCTCGCTGAACCTTGATCTTTTCCAAAGTTATGACGGGTTTTGGCTTTAGACCCCGTGTAAAGCAAAACCTTAAAATACTTTATTTTGGGTGATGCACCATGCCGAACCATGCATACTTTTGATTGTTTAAAAATGTGAAAGCATTCATCCAAAGAAAATTAGATTTTAGAAAAAGAAAACACTTTTCTTTTTCTCTCCCTCTCTCCCTTTCCCATTTCAGCCCCCCCCTTCCCCCCCGCTTTGGGCCCATTTTGGCCCAGCCGCCCCCCCACCCTTTTTCTTTTTTCCAAAAATCCTCCCGCGGGCCCCGCCCGTCATCTCTCTCTCTCCCTCCCTCACCCTAGCGCCGCCGCCCCTTGCCCTAGCGCCGCCGCCCCTGCGCGCCGCCGCCGCCGTTCCCGCCCACGGTGAGGCCCCCTCCTCTCCTCCCCCTCCCTCCCCCCCCCCCCCCCCCCCCCCCGTCGGCGCCCTCCCCCCGCGCCGTGGGCGCGCGCCCCGGCCCCGGCCCCGGCCGCCTTCGGCTCGGCCGGCCTCGGCCGCCCTGCGCCCGGTCGCCCTCGCGCCATCCCCGGCCGCCTTCGGCTCGCCCGGCTCGGCCGCTCCGGCGAGCCCGTCCCGCGCCGGCCCCGCCTCGCCCCCGGCGAGCCCGCTCCGCCCCGCCCCCGTCGCTCGGCTCGGCCGCCCGGCCTCGGCCGGCCCTCGCTGCGCCTGGCCCCGGCTCGGCCGCCTCGCCCGCTCGGCCTGGCTCCCTGGCCGTCCCGGCCGACCCGGCCGCCCCTGGCCGGTTCAACCGCCCCCCTGGCCGGTTCAACCGCCCCGGCCCCGGCCCCGCCCCGGTCGCCCCGCCCCGTCCCGGCCTCGCCCGACCGTGTCCCCGCTCGCCCGCGCTCGCTGCGATTATTTTTGGTTGGTAGTTAGTGTCAAACTCCGTTAGTTAGCGTGCTACGTCGCGCGCTTCGCCGCGCGACGGATTTGTCTAATTTCAGATGCTATCTATGTGTTGCGTCATGCGCTTCGTCGCGCGACGATTCATTTTAATTTCAGGTTGTTTAAGGTGTAACGCCGCGTGTGTATTCACGCGACGTTCCACTTTGGACTCAGTTTAGTCGACGTATGTCGTCGTGCGTTTCGTCGCGCGTCGCTTAACGTCTCCTCATAACTAAGGCGAAGTGTCTCGTTGCGTGCTCGGTCGCGCGACGAGTCGTTAACTTCTTAATTTGTTTTAGAGTGCTATGTCGCGCGTCTCGCCGCGCGACCATCCTTTTTATTTATCTCTACCTGCTTATAATGATTAGACATGAAACATGACTTTACTTTACGCTAAACATAGTGTCTACGTTAAATTTCCTTCCATTAAGCGAGTGGTTAAATTATAATCATGTAACGTGACCGTTTCCCGACTGTCTTGTTCTCTTTCTCTCTTAACTATAACTGCGAGCCCGCGTGGAACGTCAGTTTACTTATTGCATTCTATTGTATGGTGTACTGTTCTTTTGTATTAAATATGTGAATGTATGTATGCTTGCAATCGCATAGAGAACGATCCGGTTGAAGAGCCCGAGGAACTCGCAGGAGAAGCCCCTGAGCAGCAGTCGGTTGGTGGAGGCAAGTGTCCTTTGACCTATCTCTGTCCTATTCATTCTTTAATTCACCTCCCGCATTACACATTTATACCTAGGGATTGACTGGCTTTTGTTATCCATGTCCTTGTTTACCTATTTGGGTCGGTTTATTATTGTTTAGCTTCATGCTATTGCTCAAACTCTAATCAATGAACATGATGAGATTATATATGATACGCTGTTTTCCCCTCTCTTATTATGATATTATACTTGTGGCTTTTAAGGGGGCTCGAGCGGTTTCTCGAGTGCCTCTCCGTAAGGACCTGTTCTATGGATGACCGCCCGGGAAAATAGTGCAACCATGAGGGTGGAATGGGACGCCCTTAGCTGAATAATTAGAGGAACCGGGGTGTAGTTCGCTTAGCCGTCGTGCCGTCAATGGGGCTCGGTGTATGCGGCTCGCTCTGCCAAGGTTGATTTGTCCCTTGGGGAGGAGTGCGGTACATTTAGGAAACCTAACGGGCGACTACAGTCCCGGGGAATCTTTGTAAAGGCTACGTAGTGATGCCCTGCTGGGTCACCTTGGTAGTGATCAATGGAGAGTCATGATCTCCGGGCAGAAAGGGAATCACGGCTTGTGGGTAAAGTGCACAACCTCTGCAGAGTGTTTGAAAACTGATATATCAGCCGTGCTCGCGGTTATGAGAGGCCAAGGGAGCTCCAGTGATTAGTGGTACTTGATCAGAGACATTTTGGTTTACAGGTGACAATGAGGATGGTTATGATTATGCTTATGGTAATGGTAAGTGGTATTCTTTCCGTTTGGAAAGGGTACTTTGGGTTAATAACTTGGGTTAATGTTAAAACCTGGCTTTCTGCTAGTAAATAACAAACTGACCAACTAAAAGCAACTGCTTGACTTATCCCCACATAAAGCTAGTCCACTACAGCCAAATAGGATACTTGCTGAGTATGTTGATGTGTACTCACTCTTGCTCTACACACCAAACCCCCCCCCCCCCCAGGTTGTCTGCATTGCAACCACTGCTCAGGAGAAGATGAAGCTGTGGAAGGAGACTTCCAGGAGTTCCAAGACTACGACGAGTTCTAGGTGTGGGTTAGCGGCAACCCCCAGTCGGCTGCCTGTGAAGGCCGCGGTTATCTACGTTTCTTTTCCGCACTTTGATTTATTGTAAGGACTATATGGACGTCTCAGACGTATGATGTAATCGACTATTATTTCCCCTTTTAATACTATTTTGAGCCCTGTGTGATGATGTCCATGTTATGTAACTGCTGTGTACGTGAATAACTGATCCTGGCACGTACATGGTTCGCATTCGGTTTGCCTTCTAAAACCGGGTGTGACATAAGTGGTATCAGAGCCGTGCTGACTGTAGGACCGCTAACCTAGAGTAGAATGGTCGTTCTAAGGATTATAGACCTCTGTCCCTGCCTTGACTTTGGTATCCCTTCAAAAGTTGGTCATATCGACCAAACCTATGTTCTACTATATATTATACCTTGCTGAAAACTGTGTTTTATTCTAATCCTTTATTTATTTATGGTTCATTATTTGCTGGTCATACTAGTTCTGCTCTCACTCTTTTGCTTACGGTGTCTTTTGTAGATGGCTCGTCTTAGACACACTGCACGAAAGTCTGTCATCCCCTTCTTACCCTCCCGCCTTGCTGAGCGTCCGCTTCGCCGTCCCGTGGCCGGACAGTCCAGCCACTTGGAGAGACTGCACCACCGCCTGCATGAGGAGCAGGAACGTCGACGACAGGAGCAGCAGGGCTCTTCTTTTTCGCTCCAGCAGGAGATAGAGTCTGTGAGGAGCTGCTCTCCTGTGCTTCCCCTGGAGGCGCCCCCTGCACCACCACTGGGCGTCCCAGCTTCTGGAGTAGCTGCTGGAGGAGACCCAGACGACGGAGGTGGCGACGACAGCTCAAGCCACAACACCGACTTCCCTGCTGACCAGGCGCCGGAAGGATGGGTTGCTCGACCCATCACTCACGACGCTGCTCACGGGTGTCACTTCCATGATGCGCTCGACACCCTGCTACGTCGGGCACTTGACCGGCGTACTTGGTCCATCGAGTATCGCTGTGTGGTCTACCAGCATAGTCGCGGGGTCTACCCGGACCGCTGGGAGGCGACCTGTTTGGTGCGTCGTCCGGAGAACAGTCTCTAGGGCGCGGAGGCTTGCTCAGAGCACTATTCTATCTTTGAGCGAGACTCAGCTGAGGCAGCCATGCAGGATGCTGCACGGCGTGCGCTTTCGCACTACTGCTCGGTTCTCGGTGGGGTAGCTGACGGTCTCGACCTGAAGTATTACCCCCGCCGTCCATCTGGTAGCACAGGAGGCGTGATTGTTTCACCTGCTGGTGAGGACAATCCTAGGTTGAGCAGCACAGTCAACCTAGCCGCCGTGCTAAACACGGAGCTCGACCATGCATTAGACGAGCTGAGTAGGGCTCGTGCTGAGATCGCCCTGCTGCGGGCTGAGCGCGCGGAACGTCGTCACTTGGATGATGGTTCCCCCGCCCCCGTTGGGACTCAGCACCCGTACCGCTCACCTCGGCGTGGACACCAGTCTTATGGCAATCCCGACTGCAAGACCAAGATAAATCTAGAACCATAGCTCATTAGAGTTGGATCTTGTAATTAATACGAAATATATATACATGGAAGCTGTTGGGGACTTGTTCTCAAATGCTATGAATTAAGAACAAGGCAACACAGAAAGAAGTTAGAGGTAATAACCCTTCGTCCTTCGAAGCGTTATTTCCCTTAGGATATAACGGTCTTCAGACGAAGGTCATGAAGGACATACCTTCATCATTACAGTTTATATTGATAAAAGGAGAAGCATATGAAACATGAGAGAATAACATGAATAATCACATAGTATTATTACATGTCCTTATTATATAATCATGGAAGAATAAGAGCAATATTGAATTACATTTGTACCTTCGGCTTGATAGAAGGCAAAAATACAAGCGTGACGCACGAGCGAGTACAAATCAGCGTGAATAGTACGGGGGTACTGTTCATCTATTTATAGACACAGGACACAGCCTGTGAAGAATTACAATTGTGCCCCTCATAAAAGTTTACAACATCGACTCAGACCTTTATGGACTAAAAGGTCATTCTATCTTTAAGTCGGTTTGTAATACCGAAGCTTCATGAAGAGGGACCTTCGGTCATCTTCTGCGGACAGCTTCAGCCGAATCTGCTTCTTCCTACAAGACCTTCGGCGCGACGAAGCATAGCCCCAACAGAAGCTTCAGTCTTAGCGTTAGTCTCGGTCTTAGTTAGTCTTAGTTAGACAGGGTAGTTTGCTATATCCTGTGCATCTATGTTTGTCATGATGAACTATGTTTGGTTTGGATCTTTGTAATGACTGTCACCAGAGTGTGGGTACCCTTGCATTTTGGTTTATATATTATGTTAATAGAGTTAGTTATATAGTTGGGAAACCCTTTATTCTACTTTCCTCTTTATCTGAGAAGCTGTGTGGTCTGCGATGGAGATCAGTGAAGATGCTCATCTGTTCAGCGCTGTTGGAGAATTCTATACTCTTTTCTTATGCTGCAAGAATTGCCAGATCAGTTCTGATGTGTGGTTGCATTCTGCAGATGTCAGAGAACAGGCGCAGAGGAGGAAGGCGTGCTCAGCAGGAGCGAGCCGCTCCACAGGATGAGGTGCCCCAGCAGCAGCACCTGCCACCCCCACCCCCGATGTCGATCGAGCAGATGTTTCTGATGCAGACTCAAGCGGTTCAAGCCATCGGTCAGACTCTGGCCGCCATTCAGCAGCAGCAGCAGCAACAACAGCAGCAAGCACCACCCCAGCCTCAGATGCCCAGAGACAAGCGTGCTGAATTCATGAGAGGTCATCCCCCAACGTTCGCTCACTCTTCTGACCCCATGGATGCTGAAGATTGGCTGCGCACTGTGGAGCGGGAGTTGCATACCGCTCAGTGTGACGACAGGGAGAAAGTCTTGTATGGTCCCCGTCTGTTGAGAGGAGCAGCCCAATCATGGTGGGAGTCTTACCTCGCCACCCATGCCAACCCCGATGCCATCACCTGGGAAGAGTTCAGAGGTAGCTTTCGTCAGTACCATGTGCCTGCAGGTCTGATGACAGTGAAGCAGACCCAATTGAGAGTATCAAGGTTGTGTCCGAGTTCCCAGATGTGTTTCCAAAGGACTTACCGGGTATGCCGCCAGAGCGGAAAGTTGAGTTTGCCATAGAGCTTCTTCCTGGAACCGCCCCTATCTTTAAGAGAGCTTACAGAATATCCGGACCAGAGTTGGTTGAGCTTAAGAAGCAGATTGATGAGCTGTCAGAGAAAGGTTACACCCGGCCAAGCACCTCGCCTTGGGCCGCCCCTGTCTTGTTTGTGGAAAAGAAAGATGGCACCAAGAGAATGTGTATCGATTATCGAGCTTTGAATGAAGTCACGATCAAGAACAAATATCCCTTGCCCAGAATAGAAGATCTGTTCGACCAGTTGAGAGGAGCCAGTGTGTTCTCCAAGATTGATCTGAGGTCAGGTTATCATCAGCTCAGGATCCGACCTTCGGACATTCCGAAGACGGCATTCATTACCAAGTATGGTTTGTATGAGTTCACAGTGATGTCTTTTGGTTTGACCAATGCGCCAGCGTTTTTCATGAACTTGATGAACAGTGTATTCATGGATTACCTTGATAAGTTTGTGGTGGTATTCATCGATGACATTCTGGTTTATTCTCAAAGCGAAGAAGAACATGCAGATCATTTGAGGATGGTATTGCAGAGATTGCGAGAGCACCAGTTGTATGCAAAGTTGAGCAAGTGTGAGTTCTGGATCAGTGAAGTCCTGTTCTTGGGTCACATAATCAACAAAGAAGGATTGGCTGTGGATCCGAAGAAAGTGGCAGACATTCTGAACTGGAAAGCGCCAACGGATGCTCGAGGAATCAAGAGCTTCATTGGAATGGCCGGATATTATCGGCGATTCATTGAAGGGTTTTCGAAGATTGCGAAACCAATGACAGCGTTGCTAGGCAACAAGGTTGAGTTCAAGTGGACCCAGAAATGCCAAGAGGCCTTTGAAGCGCTGAAAGAGAAGTTGACTACAGCGCCTGTCTTAGTCTTGCCTGATGTGCACAAGCCCTTCTCTGTGTATTGCGATGCTTGTTACACAGGTTTGGGATGTGTGTTGATGCAAGAGGGAAGAGTTGTGGCTTACTCGTCCCGACAGCTGAAGGTTCATGAGAAGAACTACCCAATCCATGATCTAGAGTTGGCAGCAGTGGTTCACGCGCTGAAGACATGGAGGCACTATCTGTATGGACAGAAATGCGATGTTTACACAGATCACAAGAGTCTGAAGTACATATTCACTCAGTCAGAATTGAATATGAGACAGCGAAGATGGTTAGAGTTGATCAAAGACTATGAGTTGGAGATCCATTACCATCCAGGCAAAGCGAACGTAGTGGCAGATGCTTTGAGCAGAAAGAGTCAAGTCAATCTGATGGTCGCTCGTCCGATGCCTTATGAGTTGGCCAAGGAGTTCGACAGGTTGAGTCTCGGATTTCTGAACAATTCGCGAGGAGTCACAGTCGAGTTGGAACCTACCTTAGAGCACGAAATCAAAGAAGCGCGGAAGAATGATGAGAAGATCAGTGAGATCCGGCGACTGATTCTAGATGGCAGAGGCAAAGATTTTCGAGAAGATGCAGAAGGAGTGATATGGTTCAAAGACCGCTTATGTGTTCCCAATGTCCAGTCCATTCGGGAGTTGATTCTTAAGGAAGCTCATGAGACAGCCTATTCGATTCACCCTGGTAGTGAGAAGATGTATCAGGATCTAAAGAAGAAATTCTGGTGGTACGGAATGAAGAGGGAAATCGCAGAGCATGTGGCTATGTGCGATAGTTGCCGAAGAATTAAGGCAGAGCACCAGAGACCAGCTGGATTGTTGCAACCGTTGCAGATCCCTCAGTGGAAATGGGATGAAATCGGCATGGATTTCATAGTCGGATTGCCTCGCACTCGAGCCGGCTACGATTCCATTTGGGTAGTAGTGGACCGCTTGACCAAGTCAGCCCACTTCATACCAGTCAAGACCAACTACAGCAGTGCAGTACTGGCAGAGTTGTATATGTCTCGGATCGTTTGTCTTCATGGTGTGCCAAAGAAGATAGTGTCAGACAGAGGAACGCAGTTCACCTCTCATTTCTGGCAGCAGTTGCATGAAGCCTTGGGCACACATCTGAATTTCAGTTCAGCTTATCACCCGCAGACAGATGGCCAGACCGAAAGGACCAATCAAATTCTTGAAGACATGTTGAGAGCCTGTGCGTTGCAAGATCAGTCTGGATGGGACAAGCGATTGCCTTATGCAGAGTTTTCCTATAACAACAGTTACCAGGCCAGTTTGAAGATGTCACCATTTCAGGCGCTCTATGGAAGGAGTTGCAGAACTCCGTTGCAATGGGATCAGCCTGGAGAAAAGCAGGTGTTTGGGCCAGACATTCTGCTTGAAGCCGAAGAAAACATCAAGATGGTCCGAGAGAATCTGAAGATAGCGCAATCAAGGCAGCGAAGCTATGCGAACACAAGAAGAAGAGAGCTGAGTTTCGAAGTCGGAGACTTTGTCTATCTGAAAGTGTCACCGATCAGAGGAGTCAGAAGATTCGGAGTGAAAGGCAAGCTAGCACCCCGCTACATTGGTCCGTACCAGATCCTCTCAAAGCGTGGAGAAGTGACCTATCAGCTCAGTCTGCCAGAGAATTTGTCAGCTGTGCATGATGTCTTTCATGTGTCTCAGTTGAAGAAGTGCTTGCGTGTGCCAGAAGAGCAGTTGCCAGTGGAAGGTCTTGAAGTCCAAGAGGACTTGACCTACACAGAGAAGCCAGCGCAAATCCTTGAGGTTGCAGATAGAGTCACCCGAAGGAAGACCATCAGGATGTGCAAAGTTAGATGGAATCATCACTCTGAGGAAGAAGCAACCTGGGAGCGCGAAGATGATCTGATGGCTAAATACCCTGAGCTCTTTGCTAGCCAACCCTGAATCTCGAGGGCGAGATTCTTTTAAGGGGGATAGGTTTGTAACGCCCTGAATTTGGGGGTAGAATTTTTTCTTCTTTTCTCTCACCAAATTCAGGCGTTACCCTTTTCTTTTTTCTCGTTCCCTCGCTGAACCTTGATCTTTTCCAAAGTTATGACGGGTTTTGGCTTTAGACCCCGTGTAAAGCAAAACCTTAAAATACTTTATTTTGGGTGATGCACCATGCCGAACCATGCATACTTTTGATTGTTTAAAAATGTGAAAGCATTCATCCAAAGAAAATTAGATTTTAGAAAAAGAAAACCCTTTTCTTTTTCTCTCCCTCTCTCCCTTTCCCATTTCAGCCCCCCCTTCCCCCCCCCCCCGCTTTGGGCCCATTTTGGCCCAGCCGCCCCCCACCCTTTTTCTTTTTTCCAAAAATCCTCCCGCGGGCCCCGCCCGTCATCTCTCTCTCTCTCTCTCCCTCCCTCACCCTAGCGCCGCCGCCCCTTGCCCTAGCGCCGCCGCCCCTGCACGTCGCCGCCGCCGTTCCCGCCCACGGTGAGGCCCCCTCTCCCTCCTCTCCTCCCCCTCCCTCCTGCCCCCCCCCCCCCCCCCCCGTCGGCGCCCTCCCCCCGCGCCGTGGGCGCGCGCCCCGGCCCCGGCCGCCTTCGGCTCGGCCGGCCTCGGCCGCCCTCGCGCCGTCCCCGACCGCCTTCGGCTCGCCCGGCTCGGCCGCTCCGGCGAGCCCGTCCCGCGCCGGCCCCGCCTCGCCCCCGGCGAGCCCGCCCCCCGGCGAGCCCGCTCCGCCCCGCCCCCGTAGCTCGGCTCGGCCGCCCGGCCTCGGCCGGCCCTCGCCGCGCCTGGCCCCGGCTCGGCCGCCTCGCCCGCTCGGCCCGGCTCCCTGGCCGTCCCGGTCGACCCGACCACCCCTGGCCGGTTCAACCGCCCCGGTCGCCCCGTCCCGGCCTCGCCCGACCGTGTCCCCGCTCGCTCGCGCTCGCTGCGATTATTTTTGGTTGGTAGTTAGTGTCAAACTCCGTTAGTTAGCGTGCTACGTCGCGCGCTTCGCCGCACGACGGATTTGTCTAATTTCAGATGCTATCTATGTGTTGCGTTGTGCGCTTCGTCGCGCGACGATTCATTTTAATTTCAGGTTGTTTAAGGTGTAACGCCGCGTGTGTATTCACGCGACGTTCCACTTTGGACTCAGTTTAGTCGACGTATGCCGTCGTGCGTTTCGTCGCGCGACGCTTAACGTCTCCTCATAACTAAGGCGAAGTGTCTCGTTGCGTGCTCGGTCGCGCGACGAGTCGTTAACTTCTTAATTTGTTTTAGAGTGCTATGTCGCGCGTCTCGCCGCGCGACCATCCTTTTTATTTATCTCTACCTGCTTATAATGATTAGACATGAAACATGACTTTACTTTACGCTAAACATAGTGTCTACGTTAAATTTCCTTCCATTAAGCGAGTGGTTAAATTATAATCATGTAACGTGACCGTTTCCCGACTGTCTTGTTCTCTTTCTATCTTAACTATAACTGCGAGCCCGCGTGGAACGTCAGTTTACTTATTGCATTCTATTGTATGGTGTACTATTCTTTTGTA
The DNA here is from genome assembly GCA_029449295.1 of Zea luxurians. Classification (NCBI taxonomy): domain Eukaryota; kingdom Viridiplantae; phylum Streptophyta; class Magnoliopsida; order Poales; family Poaceae; genus Zea; species Zea luxurians. The sequence goes on along the minus strand of JAOPSE010000016.1, from coordinate 32,160,944 downwards.
TTAAATATGTGAATGTATGTATGCTTGCAATCGCATAGAGAACGATCCGGTTGAAGAGCCCGAGGAACTCGCAGGAGAAGCCCCTGAGAAGCAGTCGGTTGGTGGAGGCAAGTGTCCTTTGACCTATCTCTGTCCTATTCATTCTTTAATTCACCTCCCGCATTACACATTTATACCTAGGGATTGACTAGCTTTTGTTATCCATGTCCTTGTTTACCTATTTGGGTCGGTTTATTATTGTTTAGCTTCATGCTATTGCTCAAACTCTAATCAATGAACATGATGAGATTATATATGATACGCTGTTTTCCCCTCTCTTATTATGATATTATACTTGTGGCTTTTAAGGGGGCTCGAGCGGTTTCTCGAGTGCCTCTCCGTAAGGACCTGTTCTATGGATGACCGCCCGGGAAAACAGTGCAACCATGAGGGTGGAATGGGACGCCCTTAGCTGAATAATTAGAGGAACCGGGGTGTAGTTCGCTTAGCCGTCGTGCCATCAATGGGGCTCGGTGTATGCGGCTCGCTCTGCCAAGGTTGATTTGTCCGTTGGGGAGGAGTGCGGTACATTTAGGAAACCTAACGGGCGACTACAGTCCCGGGGAATCTTTGTAAAGGCTACGTAGTGATGCCCTGCTGGGTCACCTTGGTAGTGATCAATGGAGAGCCATGATCTCCGGGCAGAAAGGGAATCACGGCTTGTGGGTAAAGTGCACAACCTCTGCAGAGTGTTTGAAAACTGATATATCAGCCGTGCTCGCGGTTATGAGCGGCCAAGGGAGCTCCAGTGATTAGTGGTACTTGATCAGAGACATTTTGGTTTACAGGTGACAATGAGGATGGTTATGATTATGCTTATGGTAATGGTAAGTGGTATTCTTTCCGTTTGGAAAGGGTACTTTGGGTTAATGTTAAAACCTGGCTTTCTGCTAGTAAATAACAAACTGACCAACTAAAAGCAACTGCTTGACTTATCCCCACATAAAGCTAGTCCACTACAGCCAAACAGGATACTTGCTGAGTATGTTGATGTGTACTCACTCTTGCTCTACACACCAAACCCCCCCCCCAGGTTGTCAGCATTGCAACCACTGCTCAGGAGAAGATGAAGCTGTGGAAGGAGACTTCCAGGAGTTCCAAGACTACGACGAGTTCTAGGTGTGGGTTAGCGGCAACCCCCAGTCGGCTGCCTGTGAAGGCCGCGGTTATCTACATTTCTTTTCCGCACTTTGATTTATTGTAAGGACTATATGGACGTCTCAGACGTATGATGTAATCGACTATTATTTCCCCTTTTAATACTATTTTGAGCACTGTGTGATGATGTCCATGTTATGTAACTGCTGTGTACGTGAATAACTGATCCTGACACGTACATGGTTCGCATTCGGTTTGCCTTCTAAAACCGGGTGTGACATTTGTGTGCCAAACACCCCAATACTTGTCAAATTTTTCCTTCATTCTCATGCCCATTGATACTTGTAGATTGTCTTGACTACTCATCCAAGACTTAATAAGCAAGTGGACTTCACCAATCTCATGAAAGAAACTATTGCTAGTCTCACATGTAGACTAGATGAAACACGTACAGTAAGGTCATGGAAATGCTCAAGAAACTCTATCATCTTCTCTGCATTCTCCCAATCACCTTCATCAAGGTAACCATCACCCTCCTTTCTTCAGAAAGGTCTATACAATAGTTATTGTCCTCATTAATCAACCTTAAGAATACTTTTCCATATGCAATTTCGGCTTTAAGCATGAGATATGTGTAGTTCCATCTAGTTGGGACATCAAGCTTTAGAAATGCCTTGGTGTTCAACCCCTCTTCCTCAGCAATTTCTTTGAACTTAACCAATCTTGAAGTCCCATCTTTGATATATCTAATAGCACCTCTAACACGCTTCACTGAGATGTCCACTTCTTTCAAACCATCTCGCATAATAAGGTTAATAATATGGGCAGCACACCTCATATGCAGAAAGTTGCCTTTTGCTATGTGGGTTCTTCCTAGGTGCCTCCTCAAATAAGCAATACCGGTATCATTAGCTGATGCATTATCAACTGTTATTGTCATCACTCTCTCCAATCCCCATTCAGTTAGGCATTTCAATAAACTTTTTCCAATATCTTCTCCCTTGTGTCCCTTAACCTTAAAAAATCCAATGATTTTCTTATGCAAATTCCAACCCTCATCTATAAAAGTTGCAGTCACTGCCATATAACCATCTTGTTGTTGGGAAGTCCAACAATCTGTGGTCAAGAAAAGTCTTTGACATGAGTCTCTAAAAAAGACTTTACTTTGGCTTTCTCTCGAAAGAATTGGGACACTATGGTGCTTGGAAACGTGGGCAAGCTTTAGACATGAATTTCTTGAAGCCAGGCTTTTCACCAAAAGCAAAAGGCAGCTCATCTTCAATAATCATCTCAGCGAAGGCCTCCCTAAGCGCATCTTGATCAAACCTCCAAGTAGAAACACCTTCCCCTTGTATTGCTTGTAAATATCCTTGCTTTGCACCTTTTTCAAACTTGTTAGGATTGTGCTTGCAACTTTGAAGGTGTCTCTTCAAGGCAGAGGTACCATGTCCCTTGGAGTCTGCTTTCATGTTGTGATGGCAATACTTGCATTTTGCAGCTATCATAATGCCTTTATCATCTTTGATCTTGGTGAAATGGTTCCACACATCTGATCTTGGTGCCATCTTTGAAGCGCCCCAATCCTCTGGGACTCAAATGTGATACAATTACTAGTCCTAGAAGGCTAGTAAACATATTTATACATTAGATGATTCTAGATATGCTTAAACGAGATAAACCTATAAAGGTGGCGATCAACTTTAAGAGTTGGTCCACAACTCGGGACATATCATCAGAGTGGGGCTGAAGCAACCCGATATACGCAACGAAGCAAATCAGCGGTCCAACAGCCACAGGCAAGGTTGGGAACAGGCGTAACTCTTACCCGATCAACGATCTTCTTCTCTAAAAAACAAAAAATAAGCAAGGGTGAGTTCTTACGTACTCAGCAGCCCACCTTCACCCACTGAATGGGGAAATCAGATATAATGCATGGAGTATGTGGAGCTCAGGATATTTTGCAGAAAGAGCAATATTTGATGCAGGGTTATTTTGTAAAACATTTTATATTTTTCAAAGCGCATCCTCTCCCAAAGGAGCAGGAAGTTTTTCAATATAGAGCAAAATCCCCTAGACTAAACCATCCAGGTATCTCGGCAGTTTCCCACTGGTTTTCATTTTCAAAAATAGCTACTGGACTTCCCGTCCACCATAGCTCACGGCTCAACCGCCGGACCTTTTAAAACCACTTTTCAAAAGAATTTTTGGGAAACAAAACACTAATTGCCAAATCCATGCCATGACTCATCCATATCCGTGGACGTGGACTATTCGAATAGGTTTTCAAACTCTGCGCAGAGGTGTACACTTTACCCACTAGTCGGGTGTCTGCAATCTCACCGTCATGAGATCCGAATGCCGAAACTCTTTCCTTCCTTGCACGTCCTTACCTTAGCAATTATACCAGAAGGAACAAGGCCACTACCATGCCCAAACTAGACAAAACATTCCCCTTCCTTATCCGCCTGGTGCTCCCCAGCCGTCATAATCCTGGGGTTCGGACCGTACAAGTTCAGATTGAGCGACCGCCCATACAGTCTCGAGTGGTTGTACTTGATAAGAGTATAGGTAAGGAGTGATGACAAACCGGTCCTTAGGCGAGACGGACAATCCTTCATGCTCACACCTAAACCAGCTGAGCCATCACCTTAGGCCCTCCCCTAAACCAGGGAGTCCCTAATCATCCCACTCATGGGTGATAAGGGTGATAACCCTTCATCATACCCATTTTGAAAAACATTTTCTTTTGAAAACTCACATCTTTTCTTAAATCATTTATAACAAATATGTCAAGGAGTATAAAGATTGATTGCGACAAGGCTGGTGGCCATAATAACTTGTCTCAAAATCATATCATGCATAAAATAACAGGTTGAGGGTTGTGGTTGAAAAGGCATAGGTAATTTATGCATCAAAGGGATCCAGTGAGCTTGTTGTTGCTTATCCGACGAAAGGGTGAGAGCTCGCGGAACTGGCTTCTGGCTCCACCGTCTGGCGTAGACTTGCAGATCTAGCCTTCACAAGACGACATGAACGCTCCGATAATTATGCAACATGAACAAGCAAACATACAAACCAGCAAGTATATCATCAAATATTTAGTATAGTGGTCAGAATGGTGATATATGGATGGGTAGAGTCTTGAGCAGAATCTGTGTCATGTGGTGTTGTGATATTACTGGTGGTGGAGTGGAGGTGCTTAACAGGTGGGTTGATTGGAGGCGAAGCGACACTATGCGTGTAGCCGGCAGAGCGGAGTATCTGAGTGGGTGGGGTGTTTGCCTTGGCTGAGGGTGTTGAGTGTGTGGAGAGGGAGAGGGTAGATGGGTGTATTTATACCCATCGGTGTATGTGGTGTAGTACAGTAGAGTTCACTGTTGATGAGAATAGTGGCAAATAAATCGTCTGACTTAGTTTGAACAGGGAAATTATAGGCAGAATACGGGACAAGAGTATTTTGGGAGATTTCTGGAATATGAACCATGCTTAAGGGATGACATGGTTGGATAGGTAATAATTTGATAAGAATTTAGAAACAAGAATTGTTGAAATATGAGTTTGGAAGCCTAGTTCGAAAGAATCTCAAAGTTAAGTGTGCTCAACTTAGAGAAATCTAGGATGGGTGACCAGATGGGAAGTTCTCATTGGAAGGAAAATCATAGTCACCAGAGTTCGTATGACTGGAATATTAGTCCGGTAGGTCTTAGGTGAGCTGGACAGCATGATGGATGAGTAGTTGAAATTTGGGGTGATCGGATGATCGATGGATAGTAACAATGAATAGTGACGATGAAATAGCAACGATGGATATCATCGATGAATAGTAAATGTGATGAACAGTAACGATGAATAGTAATAGTGAATAGTAACTGTGAATAGTAATGGTGAATAGTTCATATGAACGAACGATGACCGATGAATAGTGACTACGAACGAACTATGAACGATGAATAGGGACTATGAACGAACGATGAACGATGAATATAGATGATGAACGAATGATGAATGATGAATAGGAACTATGAATGATGAATAGGGATTATGAATGATGAATAGGGACTATGAACGAATGATGAATGATGAATAGGGACTATGAACGATGAATAGGGACTATGAACGAACGATGAACGATGAATAGGAACTATGAACGAACGGACGAATGGACGAATGAACCATGAACGATCGGACGAACGATCGAACGATCGAACGATCGGACGAACGAACAAACAAACTAAGAACAGGTGGACGAACGATCGAAGAACGACCGAACGATCCTTGTGCTAGTGTGTGCTTGTATGGGACTTGGAGTGGGCGTGTGGGGGGAGGGAGGGAGAGAGTTGCCATGAAATGGCTTGGGGTGGCTTGAGAGGAGGCCCTTGCCCCTCTATTTATATGCTAGGTGAGGGATTAGGGGGAGGAGGCGAGGATTAGTGGGAGGATGCGAGGATTAGTGGGAGATAAGCATGTATTTGTCTTGTATAAGTGTAATTAGCTTGTAGAGCTCACTGTATGACACCGGAGGCGTACGTACACATATGAGCATGAGGAAAGTTATGAAGAAAATATTTGTAAGGACTTTAAAAATGATTCTGAAGGTATTTCTCAGGAGGAAAATATTTGGAGAATCGTCGATGGAATATTTGGGCAGTATTTCTGGAAAGAATTTGAGGGGGATCACTGGGGAAATATTTGTAGGATATTTTGAGGAGGGTTTTGGAGATAATATAGATCACTATATTTTATTTGTTGAGATCAACTTGCAAACAAACATTTTGAAATGAAATTTAAAATTCATTTTGAATTTAGAGCAAGTTTGAGAAAATTTCAAGATTTGAATTTTTGGGGTGCTACAGATCTACCCCACTTAAAATGAATCTCGTCCTCGAGATTCGGCTTAGAAGGGTTATGGGTATAGCTTTACTTCAGCTACATATCTTCACTTTACAGACTCTTCGAGGAGATGGAGCTTCGACAAAATCTAGCCTTTGAGGAGCATCCGGTTGCCGATTGCAAACGCTGATTCTGGCTACTCAAAGATCATCTTCAGGCTTCTAGCTTTCGCTTGGCAGCTAGCTTATTGAAGAAGCATTGATGCCAACACGCAGACCTTCCTCTTACGAACTCCCACACGGATTCCTTCCTTGATTGGTGTTCTGGTGCTTCATCAACAAAACTTGGATGACCACTTCTCATCCAGAAACTTATATACTTTGATGATCTGGTTCTTCACAAGCTTGCTACATTCACAGGCCTTCTTCCTTTTTTCTCCACAGCAGGAACCTTACCGGAACACTACCCCACTTAAAATGAGTGAGGGTAGAACTCTTGAATCTCGAGGATTTGAACTCCTTGAAGTACCTCATAACACGGGTGTTACGGGGCCTTCTTCTGCTGTTGCTGCTTGAGCAGGCTGTGGAGAGATGACTGACATAGAGTTGATTTTGGGACAACCTTCTTCTCATCTTCTCTTCGCTGTTTTTCTTTTCTCTTCTCAATGCCTCTTTCTTTCTCTTTGCTCTTCCCACTGGAGGATTCTATCAAAGAGTATTACCATCACACAGAGGAGGAAACCAAAGGCTATGAACCATGTACAACAGTCTTCAACCCAAGAACCACCAAGCATTGTGCTCTTAGGGGCGAGGGAGTGGAAAATGGAGTTGCTTGCGATTTGGCAGAGGGGATTTTATCAGCTGTTTTTGCTTGGGATGGGAACTGAGGGGGATGGTGGGGGAGTTTTATAGGCGAGCAGTATGCGAGGTGGTGCTCGAGTGTGGAGTGGTGGTGATGGAGGAGGTGCCACGTGGCAGCAGGCGCGACATGGGGAGGGGGCTGTTGCCAGCAACGATGGCGATGGTGGGTGCGCTGCAAAGGGGGTGTGGGGCGGTGGTAGTGCGCATGGAGGCGGGCACGCGTGCAGTGTAACACCCCTGGTGTTACTGTTACTAAAACTTGAGCATAACATCATCAGCATTAGTATTTCATATATTTGATACACCTAGAATGCATTCACTAGGCAAAAGTTTCAAACAAGTTGTATTGATATGGCATTTTGCAAATACAACCCTAGAATAGGGTACTTAACCCTAAATAGGGTTCTGAAGGGTAAAATAAGATCCAAATGGAGAAAAACCTAAAGCTTAAGTGAAATAGTCATAAAATGTTACTAAGAATAGACCTACATTACATTCACACCCCTGAAATACCAAAAACCCAAAAAAGGACCCTGGAAAACCCTAAACCTAAACCCTAGGGGCTAAGTGTAAAATCAATGCACTTTTGGACTAAAGTGCAAAAACTAGTAAAGTAAGGTGTTTTAAGTTATATGGTTCACAATCATGAAGATTTGCAAGCTAAACCCTGAATTTTGGATCTATTTGCAAAAAGACCCTATTTGAGTTCTAAACCTAAGTCTGAAATTCAGTGGCATTGGCTCAACTTTGGAGCTCTATATCTTACAAATTATTAAGAATTTACCCTAGGTCACCACATCAACTTTGTAGCTCTATGGAAGGAGAATAACTTTGCTTAAGAGTGTAAGCATGGTTGTTATGAAGAAATTGGAGAAAAATGCACTCAAAAATGGGCTGTCAGACTGTTGAAAACTGAATTTCAGACTGACAGTGCAACTGTAGGAACTTTGGGCACAAATTCAAACATGATTTAGTAGGAATTTGGCTATAGTTGTTATGGCAAGATTGTAGCTGAATTACTGGTCTACAACTTTGCTGCAGAACTTTGGACGAGTTGCCATAGAAATTTGAGAGAAATTTGGCCCTAAACTTTGACTGTCAGGTGCACTGAATGGGCTTCGCCATGGTACAGTGCTCTGAAATAGATCAGGTCACCAGCTCAGCTCGCCGCCGATGATCTCCGTCGTGATTCGTGCCGTCGCAGTCTCGATTTGTGCTCGGGTTGATCAAATGACGCTCGGAATCACTACGTTGTGGATAAGCCCGACCAGTAAACTATTCCGGCTAGCCACCATACCCCCCTCGCTCATCGATCACTCGGACAGATTCTCACCGCCGTTGAGCCATCACTGTAATACTCAAAATTGTGTACAAGAAATACATGGTGATTTCCTTATTTTATGTGCCTTATTTGCATCATGAAAAGAGCATATATAAAATGAAGAGTGAGTAAATCAAACCAAAGACACTAAAATAAAAGAAAATGCATCTCGTTGGAGTTTTATTGTTTGTGCATTAAATAAAATAATAATGTTAATAATAATAAAATAATAATTCTAAAGGTTGAATTGATCCCTAAATTAAAATATAGGGTTTTTGAAAATAAAAAGAGAAGAAATACCACATAAAACATAGGAAATAAATATATACATAAATATATTCTATTTATCTCCAAATGTAAATAGGTACATTTGATATAATTACAGATCCATAACTGAAATTCAAATTTGAATTTGAAATGTAAAAGGGGGAATGAAAATCTAAAGTTAAAAAAAAGAAAAGGTAAAAGAAAAGGGGTAGAAAATAAGAAACCGCGCATGGGCTGTAATTTCCCCTTTCTGGCCCATCTCCATATTTCATCCCGCGCGGCCCAACTTCATCCCGCCTTGACCACTGTTTGCGCGCTCCTCAACCTTGCCTTGCTCCATCGCTTCACGGATGACTGGTGGGCCTCGCTCACCCATGCCCTTGTCTCACTGCCTGGTGGGTCCCGGTGACAGATGCGTCCTCAACCCCTCGGACTCGGATCGGAATTGCGCGCCGGCCGCTTCGCCTCGGTTCCGATTTCCGCGCGCTCGATGGCCCGTGCTAGGTATAAATCTGACCTCTGGCGGCGCTACCCTTCACCTTATCCCCGCGACCACCTCGCCATCTTGACGGAGACATGGGGGCGACCAGCACTTCTCCTCCTCGGTTCACGGATAGAAGCCGCCGCGCTTTGCCGCGGTAAGGACTCCCTACGCCATCATCGTGGTTCTGCTCCTATGTCGTTGATTCGTGCCCCCCTTCGTCTCATCCTCCTGCGCCCACCTCCGTTGCCGCAGCGCTGTAGCCACCATTGCCGTTGGATAGGGGGAGGACAACGCCGCGTTCGTCGACCCATGTTCGTGCTACTTCTCTCTGCTAGCTCGGTGACGTAGGAGCTTCGTCGATGCTAGGGGATGCTGTACATCGCGTCTTCGGGGAAGAATTCGGGGCACGAAGCATGGAATTGCTCATCGGAATCTTACCTCCACCACGGACCGCGGGATGCCGTAGCTTGGGGACCCTGCCGCTTAATCACCTGTAAGATCCACCTTAATCACTATGCCCTGCTCTGTACTACGTATAACACATGTCCGTTCAGGGGGTGGAACACTAGAATGTTGGGCGGAACACACCTGTGATGGCGCCACCAGGGGGAAGCTCCGCCGCGTTACGGCGGCGCCGCCGTCTCGGGCTGTTCTAGGAAGGGAGAAAAAGTGGGACCATTGATTTCCCCCTGAACGGCTATGATTAGATCCTGCGCTTACCCCTTTGTGCTTTAAATCGTGACCACTGATCTGAAAATCGAAGGCTCCGGTCGTGGATTGGTGAGGGTCGCTGCGGTTCGTCGATCACCGATCCAATGGCCATCATCGAATACCGGGATAGTTAATGGTTGATCTAATCTCAGCCACAGACCTCCGATCCTACGGTTCTGTGCGCGCGATACCCTTTCGCCGTGGCGATTTTGCATAGGAGCCCCTGGGTAAGGCCTGAATCAACCCGTCGTCCATAGTCACTATGCGCTGTGTCTCGGGTTTCTTGTCCCGAGCCCCCTGGACTTTTATTGATTTGACGCCCAGTCCAGAACCTTATAAAACCAGAGAAAATAATTTATAAATGGGTTTTTAATAGGAAAATAATTGCTAGAACTTCAATAATTCATAGAAAATGCATATGAACTCCAAATTAACCCATTTCAGTTCCTAAAATTTTGTAATATTATTCTCTATCACTTATAGTCCCTGTTTTGTCATGAAACAGTAAGAAAAATAATTTTCCATTTAATCCTGTTTTAAGCACATAAAACCTTTGAAAATCCATAACTCAAAATCTATAACTCCAAAAATTATGATTCCTGTTCCTATGGTTTTATTTTAATGCGTAGATTATTATCATACAGTTTGTTCTTATGTTTGGTGTAATGTTAATTTTGCCTATACTATGTTTGCCTGTATTGCTACGTTTAGCAGTGAGGACACGTGTCATCTGAAGAGCAAGTTGGTACCTGGAATCTCAAGTGCCAGGCAAGTTGTGCCCTTGATCACTTCTTTTTTTACCCACTCATGTTCTGATTAATCATAATGATCTGCATAGGTTAATTTTGATGGGACCCAATAGGTTACCCCAGTTTGTCTATCTTTATACCTTGTTCACCACTGAATCTTTGGGTAGTACCTGCTATTGCTTTATGTGGTTATGGGTATGGAGATATACAATATTCATGATTACACTTTTGTTATCATTTGTTATTTACTGTTCATGATAAGATCATTATGTTAATTGGAACATGGAGCGACCACCCAGGAAAACAGTGCTACCACAAGGGAGGAATGGGACCCCTTGGCTGATTAATTAGGAAAGCTAGTGGAAGACTACCTTACCCGAAAGGGGCAAGGGCAGTAGGGGAGTGGTCAGTGTAGGGAGGCCCTCGGGAGGATTTTGCTGCGATGGCGGTCCTGCAAGGGATTCCTGCATTGGAACTTCCTATAAACTGTAGCGGGTTTTCTGAAGCTAGTGGAACTTTGTAAAGGCCTCGTAGTGTTACCCTGCCTCGCCTCCTCGGTAGAGGTGTATGGGATTGGCCGTCTCTTGGCAGATGGGTAACACGACTTGTGGGTAAAGATGCGCAACCTCTGCAGAGTGTAAAACTGGTATACTAGCCGTGCTCACGGTCATGAGCAGCTCGGACCCTCACATGATTAAATTATGGAACTAAATTCAACTTGTCATATGCATTGCATTGCAGGTGAGGTTGTTACTTTTGTTCTACTAATTAATTGGGTTGGTATTTACTTATACTTAGTAACTGCTAATAAAATTTTGACCAACTTTAAAAGCAATGCTCAGCTCTAACCATTCTCCTTAGTAAGCCTTACACTTCACGTGAGCTCCCACCTTTGGCGAGTTCATGCACATTATTCCCCACAACTTGTTGAGCGATGAACGTATGTGAGCTCACTCTTGCTGTCTCACACCCCCCCCCCCCACAGGTCAAGAACAGGTACCACCGGATGAGGCGCATGGAGGATGCCGTGATGTGTTCGTGAGAGGTCTAGGCCGTCGTCTCCCAGTCAACTTTGGGTTGCTGGACCGTTGTCTCCTTATAATGTAATTATTTATTTTGTACAGAATTCCTGTTATGTAGTAAAGATATGACATTCGATCCTGTGCCGTGATTCATCATATGTGTGAGACTTGGTCCCAGCACACCTGGTGATTATGTTCGCGCCCGGGTTTTGGACCCCTAAAATCCGGGTGTGACAGAAGTGGTATCAGAGGAATGTTGACTGTAGGACGAAACCTAGACAGAACTGGACAACCAATACTTACTTACCTTTGCTACTCTTATTCTTTTCTAAACTTATCTTAATCTTTTTCTCATCTATTTCCGCTTACTCTGATTATTCTTATCTTTTCTTTCTAAAAGACAAATGTGGATTTTACACTTTGAAATCCTGTGCCTGAAGTGACTTTTAGGAATAGGAGACCTACTCCTATGAATAAAAACAAAACTATTTTTATAAATATCTATGCACTTGAATGTTTGTTCTTATGATATTTGTCTAATTTGGATCTTTGATTGAGTGTGATGGGTTGTGGAGTAATGTCCACAATTACATCTTCATATACATATAGGAAAAAAAATGCTTATAAAAGTAACTAGACAAATTAGATTATCCCTCATTAAAAAAATGTATCTAGCTTGATAGATTCATCCTATCTTAAAAGATTCTATCCTACACTCATAGATCTATCTTATCTCAAAAGATCCTAACTTATCCTAATATATCTAGATCCATCTTATCTTGAAAAGATTTTATCTCATCTTAATAGATCTAACTAACCTCAAAGGATTCTACCTTATCCTTATGGATTCATCTTGCCCTAATTAGCATATTTATCTTACTCTTGAATAACAACCATGATTTAATCCAAAGTAATTAGATATTATCTATTTTAATCTAGTTATACCGATCTAATCTAGATCCCATCTAATCTAATATGGTCCAATCTAGAGTGAGTTACTTAATGGATAAGTTAATACTTGTGAAATAGATTAGACCCTATCCACATGTTTTAACTTAGTTCACTCTACACTAAATAAAGAATGACTGACCAATCCAACCAATAGTGTCATGATGGATTGCATAATCTATCAACCCCCACCTAAAACAAACTTTTGACCTATATCTTGTAGGCTATCTCCTCCATATCTATCTTAACCATATTCTCCCAACTTCGAGGATATACACTAACCTCAAATAAATGAGACCAAGGCCGGAGAAGAACGGATCAACCTCGTCAAGGAAGTCAAACTCAATCTTCAGATGCTTTACCATCCAACACAGAGTTCTTCCTTACCATGAACCTTCTTATCCCCAAACTATTCCTGCCCCAACCTACCATCTTGTATCCTACATAATTAGGTGGCCATACATATATACCCATGCCTTCCTAATCACCAGATACTTAGATATAATCTGAAAAAAAAATCTTTTGGTACTAACACCAAATAATAACTGAAACATATACTACAAACCAAACATGTTGCATCCCTTATCTTACTAATCTCGAGGACGAGATTCTTTTAAGGGGGGTAGGATTTGTAATACTCAAAATTGTGTACAAGAAATACATGGTGATTTCCTTATTTTATGTGCCTTATTTGCATCATGAAAAGAGCATATATAAAATGAAGAGTGAGTAAATCAAACCAAAGACACTAAAATAAAAGAAAATGCATCTCGTTGGAGTTTTATTGTTTGTGCATTAAATAAAATAATAATGTTAATAATAATAAAATAATAATTCTAAAGGTTGAATTGATCCCTAAATTAAAATATAGGGTTTTTGAAAATAAAAAGAGAAGAAATACCACATAAAACATAGGAAATAAATATATACATAAATATATTCTATTTATCTCCAAATGTAAATAGGTACATTTGATATAATTACAGATCCATAACTGAAATTCAAATTTGAATTTGAAATGTAAAAGGGGGAATGAAAATCTAAAGTTAAAAAAAAGAAAAGGTAAAAGAAAAGGGGTAGAAAATAAGAAACCGCGCATGGGCTGGAATTTCCCCTTTCTGGCCCATCTCCATATTTCATCCCGCGCGGCCCAACTTCATCCCGCCTTGACCACTGTTTGCGCGCTCCTCAACCTTGCCTTGCTCCATCGCTTCACGGATGACTGGTGGGCCTCGCTCACCCATGCCCTTGTCTCACTGCCTGGTGGGTCCCGGTGACAGATGCGTCCTCAACCCCTCGGACTCGGATCGGAATTGCGCGCCGGCCGCTTCGCCTCGGTTCCGATTTCCGCGCGCTCGATGGCCCGTGCTGGGTATAAATCTGACCTCTGGCGGCGCTACCCTTCACCTTACCCCCGCGACCACCTCGCCATCTTGACGGAGACATGGGGGCGACCAGCACTTCTCCTCCTCGGTTCACGGATAGAAGCCGCCGCGCTTTGCCGCGGTAAGGACTCCCTACGCCATCATCGTGGTTCTGCTCCTATGTCGTTGATTCGTGCCCCCCTTCGTCTCATTCGCCTGCGCCCACCTCCGTTGCCGCAGCGCTGTAGCCACCATCGCCGTTGGATAGGGGGAGGACAACGCCGCGTTCGTCGACCCATGTTCGTGCTACTTCTCTCTGCTAGCTCGGTGACGTAGGAGCTTCGCCGATGCTAGGGGATGCTGTACATCGCGTCTTCGGGGAAGAATTCGGGGCACGAAGCATGGAATTGCTCATCGGAATCTTACCTCCACCACGGACCGCGGGATGTCGTAGCTTGGGGACCTTGCCGCTTAATCACCAGTAAGATCCACCTTAATCACTATGCCCTGCTCTGTACTACGTATAACACATGTCCGTTCAGGGGGTGGAACACCAGAATGTTGGGCGGAACACACCTGTGATGGCGCCACCAGGGGGAAGCTCCGCCGCGTTAAGGCGGCGCCGCCGTCTCGGGCTGTTCTAGGAAGGGAGAAAAAGTGGGACCATTGATTTCCCCCTGAACGGCTACGATTAGATCCTGCGCTTACCCCTTTGTGCTTTAAATCGTGACCACTGATCTGAAAATCGAAGGCTCCGGTCGTGGATTGGTGAGGGTCGCTGCGGTTCGTCGATCACCGATCCAATGGCCATCATCGAATACCGGGATAGTTAATGGTTGATCTAATCTCGGCCACAGACCTCCGATCCTACGGTTCTGTGCGCGCGATACCCTTTCGCCGTGGCGATTTTGCATAGGAGCCCCTGGGTAAGGCCTGAATCAACCCGCCGTCCATAGTCACTATGCGCTGTGTCTCGGGTTTCTTGTCCCGAGCCCCCTGGACTTTTATTGATTTGACGCCCAGTCCAGAACCTTATAAAACCAGAGAAAATAATTTATAAATGGGTTTTTAATAGGAAAATAATTGCTAGAACTTCAATAATTCATAGAAAATGCATATGAACTCCAAATTAACCCATTTCAGTTCCTAAAATTTTGTAATATTATTCTCTATCACTTATAGTCCCTGTTTTGTCATGAAACAGTAAGAAAAATAATTTCCCATTTAATCCTGTTTTAAGCACATAAAACCTTTGAAAATCCATAACTCAAAATCTATAACTCCAAAAATTATGATTCCTGTTCCTATGGTTTTATTTTAATGCGTAGATTATTATCATACAGTTTGTTCTTATGTTTGGTGTAATGTTAATTTTGCCTATACTATGTTTGCCTGTATTGCTACGTTTAGCAGTGAGGACACGTGTCATCTGAAGAGCAAGTTGGTACCTGGAATCTCAAGTGCCAGGCAAGTTGTGCCCTTGATCACTTCTTTTTTTACCCACTCATGTTCTGATTAATCATAATGATCTGCATAGGTTAATTTTGATGGGACCCAATAGGTTACCCCAGTTTGTCTATCTTTATACCTTGTTCACCACTGAATCTTTGGGTAGTACCTGCTATTGCTTTATGTGGTTATGGGTATGGAGATATACAATATTCATGATTACACTTTTGTTATCATTTGTTATTTACTGTTCATGATAAGATCATTATGTTAATTGGAACATGGAGCGACCACCCGGGAAAACAGTGCTACCACAAGGGAGGAATGGGACCCCTTGGCTGATTAATTAGGAAAGCTAGTGGAAGACTACCTTACCCGAAAGGGGCAAGGGCAGTAGGGGAGTGGTCAGTGTAGGGAGGCCCTCGGGAGGATTTTGCTGCGATGGCGGTCCTGCAAGGGATTCCTGCATTGGAACTTCCTATAAACTGTAGCGGGTTTTCTGAAGCTAGTGGAACTTTGTAAAGGCCTCGTAGTGTTACCCTGCCTCGCCTCCTCGGTAGAGGTGTATGGGATTGGCCGTCTCTTGGCAGATGGGTAACACGACTTGTGGGTAAAGATGTGCAACCTCTGCAGAGTGTAAAACTGGTATACTAGCCGTGCTCACGGTCATGAGCAGCTCGGACCCTCACATGATTAAATTATGGAACTAAATTCAACTTGTCATATGCATTGCATTGCAGGTGAGGTTGTTACTTTTGTTCTACTAATTAATTGGGTTGGTATTTACTTATACTTAGTAACTGCTAATAAAATTTTGACCAACTTTAAAAGCAATGCTCAGCTCTAACCATTCTCCTTGGTAAGCCTTACACTTCACGTGAGCTCCCACCTTTGGCGAGTTCATGCACATTATTCCCCACAACTTGTTGAGCGATGAACGTATGTGAGCTCACTCTTGCTGTCTCACACCCCCCCCCCCCACAGGTCAAGAATAGGTACCACCGGATGAGGCACATGGAGGATGCCGTGATGTGTTCGTGAGAGGTCTAGGCCGTCGTCTCCCAGTCAACTTTGGGTTGCTGGACCGTTGTCTCCTTATAATGTAATTATTTATTTTGTACAGAATTCCTGTTATGTAGTAAAGATATGACATTCGATCTTGTGCCATGATTCATCATATGTGTGAGACTTGGTCCCAGCACACCTGGTGATTATGTTCGCGCCCGGGTTTTGGACCCCTAAAATCCGGGTGTGACAATCACTGTCGTCCGCCGCATGTCCAAACGCTTTACCACGTCGCGGCTAACCATGCTACACATGTCCGGTGACCGCCAGAGGTGCCGCCACGGTAAAAGCCACATTGCGCGGCCACCAGTGACTCACCCAGTTCATACCGATCATAATCCGCCGCTCGAATTCGCTGTGCTCACGATCGATCTCTATAAATTGAGGCCACCGTGAGCTCCATAAGATCATCGCACACCCAGCCACCCAGTATTGCCCCCAGTCGATCACCAGTGAGCTCCAATTTTGAATTTCCCCCAAACGCACTCAAGAACACCGCAAAATCGAGCTCGTCGTGGCCAGCGCGATACAGGTCAGCTCATCCTCTCTGCTCTCTCGTTTGAGTGCTCTCATAAACCCGTGATGCTCGTCGACCCACCCAATTGAACTAGACCGCCACCAATCATCGAGAACGCATTGTTCTTTGGAGTATCCGCACTGTTACCGTGGCCAGAGACATTTGGGTAGCCATTCATAAAATTAATTTGGGGGAAACGTTCACAAGGTCCCGAATTTGGTTTAGGCCAAAGAAGGGCGCCAGTCCTTGCATGAATCGGCCAGTATGCGAGCTCACCGGAGCTCTACTGTGCCGCTCACCAGAGTGGTCCTGGCACGGTAAAGGAATAGAAATCGAGGGGCTTTTCTGCATCTGTCAGCGACTCAGTCAAATAGTGCCGTGACCCCACTTCCAGTTATTCAATAAGCCAAGGGCCTTTCTACCAGTCTACCACGCGGGCGCGCGCGGGCAGTTTCCTTCGGGCGTGGGCTGGTTTGGGCTGCTTTCGGCCTAGTACTGTTCACGTTTTCCCCTTTTCTTTTTCTATAAAATTTGGAAATCTGTAGAAAATTGTAGAAAAATGATAAAAATGTCAAACCAATTTTCCTAGATTCTTAATTTTCCGTAGTATTTAATAAAAATAGTTTTATGATTTTTAGATCAAATAGGTAATTTTGGAGCATTTAAAATAGCCTAAAACATTGTTTCTAGATTTTTAGAAAATAGATAATAATTCCAAAAATCCTCAAACTTTTTATATGAACTCTAAACATTATTTAGAAGCTTTGGGTAGAATTTGGTATGATTTGGACCTTGTTTGATACCTAGACCCCAAAACCCTACCCCCTACCCTTTTAATTCCTTTACTAACTCCGGAAACCCTAAGTTCTCGGAGATCCGTGAAGGAAAATTGTATTCAAGACTTTAGATAATAAACCTTTATTGTCTTTGCATTCTCATGAGCATTACATGGGAATTCATTACTATGTATGGTTATATTTAGAAAACGAAGAAGAAGTTGAAGTCGAAGGAGAGAAGACTTCACCATCACCACCTCAGGAACATCAGGCAGACAACTATTTTTATTTTGATATCTGTGGAACTGAGCCTGAATCACCTGTAAACCAAGGCAAGCCCCGGTGCATTTGCCACCTCCTTGATTCTTTTAAAAGCTTTCTCACTTGCTTGTTGCATTAGGTGATAGGAGTTGAATGCTAAAACAATTCCTGCATTACCTTCCTTGAATTTGATTACCTTCCTTTGAATCCATGTTTTATAAAAGGTTTTTACTATGCTTAGTCCTGCTCTAGCAAAACAAAAGGTTTGTTTTTATAAAAGATGATGTGGCAAAGTGGGAGGGATGTTTTTGAAAATAAAACTTGATGGTGGATCCATCATGGTCATGATGGGTTCAACATCGGAAAAGATGTACCTCTGTCAGGTACCAAACTTTGGGTTGAAATGATTAAGCTGAGACCAGGCGGCTGACTTGCACGATAAGAGAGAGTCTCGGTGTAGTGTCTCCGTCTGAGTCGATTAAGGACCGTGTCGATGTAGGCTTGATGACCGAGGACCCTTTAACTGGTCACATGCCTCGTCATGGGTAAGCTTTGCCTCGGGCAGACTAAGGCTAGAATAAGATACCACGCAATGGGAGTGGAGAGATGGCGAGAGTAGCGTGTACCCTCCATGGCAAGAGGCTAGACGGTGGTGTATCTGTGCTCTCGGTTGGCGTGAACCTGATCTGGTCTTAAGAACCCCGGTGGCGAGTTGACATATGCAAGGGTTAAGTGCTACATATATCGTGTGATTGGAGATCCTCAGCTGAGTATAATCGATTCGGATCATCGTACCTTCACGGTTATGAAGACTTGGTCACTGCCCTATACGTAGAACTCCAGTAAAGATGAAGTATTGTTAAGAAATTGGCTAGTATAGGTCAAGTGATTGAACTAGGGTAGAAAGAACTCTAGTTACAGGTAATCCTACTTAACTGGACAATAAAACTAGATTTTTAAGGATCCACTTTTAGTAAGCATTTCTGCCAACAGAGTCTTTGATTATTGAGAAACCTTACCTTGACTCCCTTATAACCAGCATACCCTTGAGAGTCTTTTCTTTAGTCGGGTAAGTCTTGCTGAGTAATTCCATACTCAGGGTTTTATTCCCTATTGTTTTTAGGTGAAGAAGCGACAAACTTTTGTTATTTCTGTTCCAAGGTGGTCTCAAAAGAAGAAAACCAAGAGTAGGGTTTTTGCCTCCCTTGGCTTGTAATAATATTACTCTGCACTCGTATGTTATATCCTGGTCTGTAATAATATAACTCTATCCTACTTTTAAATAAAGGTAAGTTTATGTAACCGCTTCCGCATTTCCGTATCTCCGATGATTTGTAATGTTTGTGTGATGGGTGAAACGCTCTTGGGAAAGGTAAGAAAAGCAGATACCGAACTTGTCAAGTGATTCAGGAACACCTGCAGGGTTGTCTGAGGTCTGTTGGACAAGGACAACTGTAGGTGGGCCTAATGACTTGGGAGGTTCCGTCACAGCTGGTATCGGAGCGAAGCCCATCTCTGCAGATATTATGAGGCATCTTCAAAAAGAATTTTCTAAGACTCATCTAGAAAATTTCTTCCCTTCTTACCTAAGTATCTCTGAAGAGTTTATTGCAAAGACCAGATATGAAGAGTGCAATGTATAGAAGGTTGAATCAACTAAGGTTGATTCTGTAATTACACATGCATCATGCTAAAAACTATGCTAATAAGATTTCCCCCTTAGAAAAATGCCGCCACATACAAGAAAGACTGCACGCAAGTCAACCGGGCCGATTGGCGTACCTCGTCACCAACTTGCCCCGAGACATGACGACAGCAGTAGCGGTAGTAATGATCCGATCGGGGATCTGGAAGCACAAGTTAATCAGCTTCGATCAGAACTCCGACGCAGGAACGAAATATGGGTCACGGATGGTGAAAGAATCAATGAATTGAGAAGAGACATCCGCCAACTGCAAGACTAGCTAGTGGATCGGGATCTAGCTCTCGACTAGGTTGTGAACTCTCGTTCACTAGCTTGGGCTAAGGAGGCTAGAGCTCGAGCCCGAGTGGAAGATCTTAGCTCAACCGTGGATAGCTTGTAGGTTTATTGCAACACGCTACATGAAGTTCATGTGTTGTACTCGCAACTGCACCCGAATGTCCCTGCGGATCCTGTCAGGATGGAAGCCGGACCTTCTAGAGTAACGGGAGAAGCACTTGGCGGTGAGCTGGACCTTTTTAGGCCCCCTCCCTCTATGAAGCTGGTCAACGAATGGTCTCCAACGCCTGACAGTGAGGCTACCCAGAGTGACAATAAGCGGGAATAGTATAGTATAGAAGTAGTACTATTAGGTGGTGTAATCCTATTGTAAGTACGAGTCTGTAACATTACCTTTTTAAGTAATGTGAAATGGATGGTTTGTATGGCATATCATATTGCTCCAAATGTTTTCTGCCTCAGATGCCTTCCAGGACACGCGCTTAGGATGGGGCTGGTACCTCCCGTGGGAGAGAAGCGACCCCGAATCCACCTCCAGTACCCCCGACACTTGCTGAGGCCATCGCTGCCTTGGTAAACGCTATAGCAGATAATACCCGCTTCCTACGGGAGATGGCAGGTCAACAACTCCAACAACAAGGCGGGCGGGCATATCCGCAAGGCCCCTGTGAGACATCTTATCTGGACTTCTCTGAGACGCGCCCTCCATTGTTCATCAAACCAGAAGACCCTTTAGAGGCGGATGAATGAATCCGTGTCATTGAACAAAAATTCAGGCTTCTTCGGTGTTTAGAAACTCAAAAGCCCATGTTTGCAGCCCAACAACTGCGAGGCCCTGCCAGTACGTGGTGGGGAAATTGTGTGGCTGTTCAGCCGGCCGGTCATCAGATCACATGGGATGAATTCAAGTTGGCCTTCAGAGAGCATTATATACCTGAGGGAGTTCTTCACATGAAGCAAGAGGAGTTCATGAAATTGAAGCAAGGCGGAGATACTGTCACCCAGTATCTCAATAAATTTAATCACTTATCTCAATATGCAATCAACCAAGTCAACACAAATGTGAAGAAAAGGAATTGTTTCATGAGAGGCTTGAATGATCGGATGCAAAGAAAGATGGCCACCTGCATCGACCTTACTTATGGAAGGGCTGTCAGCACAGCACTGGCAGTCGAAGCTAAATATACAGGATCCAGAAAATCCAAGGGGAATGGAGGCAACGGGCCCAATCAGGGCCCCGAGAAAAGGCAAAGGTTGGTTATCCGACATTTCAATCAGAATCGTTCTTCATCACGCCCACCCTCCTTCCCATTCAAGCAACCAGTGTTTATCCGTCCTACCCATGCCCCCACTGCTACAAATCAGTCGGGTGCCCCTGGCACTCATTTCCCTGCTCTTCCAAGCTCATCAACCGGCTGCTTCAACTGTGGAAAGTCCGGGCATTTCATTAAGGACTGTCCATATCCGAGGCAGAATCAAGCAAATAATCAACAAAGTTCCGGAAGCTCCAAGGGAAATGCGGCAACCAATATCGCGGGCAAGAATACAAGGAAAACAGGATGGGTTTATTACACTCAAGTGGCCACAACACCGGAAGGCGAACCGGTGATGATGGGTATGTTTCTCGTAGCCAATCACCCTACACTTATTCTCTTTGATTCTGGTGCTTCACATACTTTCATAAGCAAAAAGTTCGTGGAGAAACATTGCATTCCATATACTGAATCAAAGGAAGGGTTTAAAATACATTCGCCTGGGGGACAAATATTTACCAAAGAAGTGGCTTACCAAGTGTCCGTAACATTGTCTGGACGGGACTTTCCTACTAGTATGATTGTTCTGAAAGGCCAAGACATAGATGTGATTCTAGGCATGAATTGGTTGGCCCAGCATAAAGCAATCCTCAACACTGATCTAAGAACTATCAGGTTGAGTTATGGCCAAGAAGAAATTCTTTTGTCTATTTCCATAGCTATTCCAGCTAAACCAATTGGCAGAATTAATGAAGCCATTATACCAGAGATCAAAGATATTCTGGTAGTATGTGAGTTCCTAGATGTCTTTCCAGAAGATTTGCCTGGATTGCCACCTGAAAGATATGTATAGTTTATAATTGAGTTGAAGCCCGGTACGACTCCCATTTCTAGAAGATTGTACCGAATGCCTCCAAATGAGCTGGCAGAACTCAAGACCCAATTGCAAGATCTACTTGAGAAGGGATTCATCCGGCCAAGCTCGTCACCATGGAGTTGTCCAGCCATCTTTGTCAAGAAGAAGGATCAAACATTGCGGATGTGCGTGGATTATCGACCCCTTAATGAGGTCACTATCAAGAATAAGTATCCTCTTCCTCGGATTGATATTTTGTTTGATCAACTGACTGGAGCGAGGGTATTCTCCAAGATTGACCTCAGATCGGGCTACCATTAGATCCGTATCAGGCCCGAGGATATACCAAAGACCGCATTCACTACGCGGTATGGATTATTTGAATACCTGGTAATGTCTTTTGGACTGACGAATGCTCCTACCCACTTCACTTATCTGATGAACTCGGTATTCATGCCCGAGTTGGACAAGTTTGTGGTGGTCTTCATAGATGATATCTTGATATATTCCAAGAATGAAGAGGAGCATGCTCAACATTTACGGATCGTATTAACGCGCTTAAGGGAACATCAATTATATGCCAAGTTCAGTAAATGCGCGTTCTGGCTGGAAGAAATCCAATTTCTGGGACATGTGTTATCTGTGTAATACCCAACTTGTAATTTGTGGAGGATAACCTAAAAGGAGAAAGGACATTCCTTTGTACATATATGTGTTGTCCATATTTATCATTTCATGAGAACATCACATGAGAACAAATAAATATAAAAGATATGCTACTAAATCATGCACCATGCTGGGTTTTACTTGATTGTGCATTTGTGGATAATAATAATAATAATAAATAATAATAAGATATGCTACTATTTTATATTCCACAAGATGTTAATGGAAACTTCTACCTTTGAAAACAAAACTCTAAAGAAAAGAGGAGGAATATAAAATATAAAAATATAAAAACATAAATATATCCTTAAAGTGGTATGTTTATTTTGTGCACATAACCTGTGAAATCTGCAAATCAATTTGAAATTCAAATAGTATGTTTAAAGTTAGAAAAAGGGAATTCAAAAATAAAAAGGAAAAATAGAGAAGGAATTCTAACCTAGATGGGCTGGCCGCCTCACTTCTGGCCCAGCAAACCATTTCGGGCACGCGGCCCAAACTCCCACCGCGCGCGCCTTGGGCCTCTGCTGGGGTCTGCGTCTGACGAACGGGCTCCACAAGTCAGCCGCCACCAGCTATTTCCTGCCCGCGGCGCTCGCTTTGCCTCTGTCGCTGACACATAGGACCCACACCTTCCACTACTCCTCTTCCTTCCGTCGACACCGAGCGCCCGAAGCCGTCGCCGCCGCTGGAATCGGCCAACTCGCCTAACGAACTCGCGCACCTGTCGCGCGCGGACTGGATTGCCTCGCCCTCGGACTACTTAATCCTCGGATCGACCGGCGCCGACGCGAGATCCTCCGCTGTACCTCTCTGCTCGACCCCAGCCGCCTTCCGTTCCAAAGCCATAAGTAGCGCGCCGCCATTGCAATCCACTCGGTTCTCACCGCGGGGACTTCGACGGGATTCGCCTACTCCTCCTCAGTTTCCCATCTTCTCTACACCGAATAACCGAACCAATCACCGCACCGCCGTGGAGCACTCGGTCGCCGTAGAGTCAAGCGTGGGCGCCGCCGTCGTCGACAGCGATTCACTTCACCGACGGTAAATCCCCGGCCCAAGAACCCTAATTAGCATTCTCCGCTATGGGTAGAAGCATTCCGTGCCAGTAATCGGTCGTCTAGGGCGTGTAATTGGACGGCGCCGTGTCAGCTCCGCCGTAAAGCCGCTGCGTGCCGTGGTCCTGCTCACCCCTACTTCAATCGCGGGTGAGTACATCCTTCCCAGATTCGCCAGCACATAGGCTTCATATAGCACCCTGCGTTCAGAGGAATTGTGCACCGAGGGCCGGATTGGGATTTCCGGCCATGGCGCTCCGCCGTGGGGGCATCGCTCCGCCGCCGGAGTTCGGGTGGCTGGGGGCAAACGGATCTCGGCCGTTGATTCTAGAGTAAACGGCTTGGATTAGACTCTGAGCGTACCCCTTCGCGAGACACATCTCGTCCGTTGATTTGATCTGAACGGCTGGGATCAAACCATAGATATACCCTTTTAGCACTTTAAATCTAGGCCGCAAGTCGTGCATCCGAGGGCTGGGAGTGGGCACTGTCGTGGTTGGATCTCGGGCGTTGGCTTCGGATCTAACGGTCACGTTTGTATACCGGTTCACATAATGCGCCATCTAATCGCGACCCTCGGAGTAAGATCTAACGGCTCAGATTCACCGATACCCCTTCGTTTGGCTTATTTACTAAAGAGACCCTGACAAACTGTGAATCAACCCGCCGTCCACCGTAACAGTGCACTGAGTCTTAGGAATTCTTCTGGTTTAGCCCCTGCGCTTTTCGATAAATGAGGCCCAGTCCAGAGAAGATTAAAATAGAGAAATAATATTAGAAATTCATTTTTAATACAAAAACAAATCTAGAAACTTGTAAAATGCATAGAAAATTCATTTTAACTCCAAATTACTCCATTCCAGTTCCTAAAATTTTGTAATTTTATTCTCCACCACTTAGTGTCTCTGTTTTGACATGAACTCTGCTAGAAAATTAATTTATCATCTAATCCTATTATAATCACCTTAAATCTTAGGAAATTCATAACTTAAATTCTATAACTCCATATTTAGTGATTCCAGTTCCTATGATCTCATTTTAATGTGTAGATTTTTACTGTATATTTTATTCATCTATTTGGTGTGATGTTGATTTTGGCTATACTATGTATGTATTGTGCTGATGCGAGTAGACGAGCAAGCCACTGTGGAATCTGAAGTTCAGCAAGTAGAGATAGCTGAGCAGGAGCTCATTGAAGGCAAGTTGTGCCCTTGATCACTTCTTTTACCCATTCATGTTCTTATTATTCATAATGGTCTGCATAGGATAATTTTGCTGGGACCCAATAGGATACCCTAGATTTTGACTATCTTTATACCTTGCTTCACCACTGGTTTTACTACTAAAGTTTTGGGTAGTACATGCTATTGCTTTATGTGGATTTGGGTATAGAGATATTCATCACTCATTGTTATACTATTTATTGTTATCTGTTTTATTATTCCTTGTTCATGTTAAGATCATTATGTTAATGGGAACATGGAGCGACCACCCGGGAAAACAGTGCTACCACAAGGGTTTAATGGGACGCCCTTGGCTGATTAACTAGGAAAGCTAGGGGAGGGCTACCTTACCCGAAAGGGGCAAGGGCAGTAGGGGAGAGGTCAGTGTAGGGAGGTCCCTGGTTGATTTTGCTGCGATGGCGGTCAGCCAGGAACCCTGCACTGGATCTTCCTATAAACTGTAGCGGGTAGTCTGAAGCTAGTGGAACTTTGTAAAGGCCTCGTAGTGTTACCCTGCCTCGCCTCCTCGGTAGAGGTGTATGGGATTGGCCATCTCTTGGCAGATGGGTAACATGACTTGTGGGTAAAGATGCGCAACCTCTGCAGAGTGTAAAACTAGTATACTAGCCGTGCTCACGGTCATGAGCGGCTCGGACCCTCACATGATTAAATTATGGAACTTAAACTTAACCTGTCATTTCATTGCATTTGGGATTATTTTACTATTACTGTTCTTTATTATTATTAAGGTTTGGTATTTACTTACACTTAGTAATTGCTAATAAAATTTTGACCAACTTATAAAAGCAATGCTCAGCTTCAGCCTTTATCTCATTGATCAGCCTTACACTTCATGATCTCCCACCTTTGGCGAGTTCATGTCACATTATTCCCCACGACTTGTTGAGCTATGATCGTATGTGAGCTCACTCTTGCTGTCTCACACCCCCCCCCCCCCACAGGAGAAGAACAGGTGGTTTCAAGTGGAGTCAAGTATCGAGGAGTTTGATCTGATCTAGGTGGCGTTTCTCAGTCGACATTGGCGCCGACGATCCTTAGTTCGTTTTACCTTTATTATTTTATTTTGTAATAAGTCTTCCGCTATGTAATAAATACTCTGATGTTTTATGACATTTATCTCTATACACTCTGTTATTATATATGTTGTCTTCTTGGCGCATGTATGAGATGCACCCGGCTTTGTTCCTTAAAACCGGGTGTTACAGAAGTGGTATCAGAGGAAATGTTGACTGTAGGACGAAACCTAGATAGAAATGGACAACTCTTACCTACTTATCTTATTCTGATTCATCCTATACTTACCTTACTCTGATTCTTTCCACACTTATCTTGATCCTGTCTCACCTTTTACTGTTCTACTCTGGTCATTCTTACCTTTTCTACTCTTAGACAAGATGGATTTCAAACCTTGGAATCCCTAACCCTACGACATTCTAGGAGATAGGAGGCCTAAGACAAAAAAAAAATTTCTCTATTTAAAAATGTTGGTTGATTGTTCTGATGATCAGTGCCTGATTTGCTTCTTTGATTGATTGAAATAGTATAGATGGGCATTTTGTTGGCTCTGTCTTTCGACGGCAAGGAGAACCAACACAGGTGGATGGAGATGGCAACAGGGCACTCGCGCGTGATGGCAAAAGCTCTGTTAATCCGGCCTCTCACGGGCACTGTGCGGGGGTATTTATAGGTATCCGAGTGCACGGCGCCTTGCGCTAAGGACGCATGTGCCCTCAGGTACCTAGTTTATCCCCAGAATATTCCTATAAAGCGGGGTTACAAGTTGTAATTACATGTACGCCTTTACAAATTAGGCCCGTAACACGACCGCGGCCACGCAGGGCCTGTTACAATGGGCCCGACCTCATGTGGGCCTCGGAGCCGACCGAGGCCGTGCCGTAGGGAGGCGTTGCCGCAGGCCTTCGTCTGGAGCCGAATCGAGCGAAGGGTCTCCATGTTGTCCCTGGCGTCGATCAAGCGAAGGGTGTCCCTGCCTGCTTTGCTTGTCGGAGCGGGGGCTAAGCTGTGGAGACTTCGGGCGAAGGGTGGCGTTTCTGCCTTCGCTCCAACATTTGCCCTCCGAGGGACCAGTTCGACAAAGTCACCTGGTGCCGAAGACGTCGCTAGATGGCGGAGACGCTGCCCTCGCTCGAAGTGGTTCCGCGGGGGTTTTTGATGTGACCGTTGATGGACATCGTACTGTTGGACTGCGGGTTTTCCGAAGCGTCGCGCCCTGTGGGATTGCGGGTTTCCCGAGGAGCCGCGCCCCGCCTATAAAAGGGGGCGAGGGACGGCGCTGCTTGCACTTTGCCTTCCGCGCTCCGTGAAAACCCTAGCCGCCCGCCGTCTTTCTGCTCCTCTTCTTCTACTGCTCGCTTTGCTCCTCGGAGATCTGGCTCGAGTGAAGCAGACCGCCCGCCGCCGCCGACGGTACGTAGCAATGCCATCCTCTTCTTCTTCCGCCGACGCCACGCCGCCGGCCGCCGCCTCGTCTGAGGAGACGTTGAGTGGTGTGATGGTGGAGGAGCTGCGCGCGGGCGACTCTGTTGATTTTGGTGTGTCACGGATGACGTCGGCCCGCGTCGAAGAAATGCAGCGCTTGGGCTACTTTGGCGGCGGAGTCGCTCGTGCTCCGGGGACGGAGGAAGTCCCCGAGCCGGAGGGTGAGTTGGTTGTTTTTGAGGCGTTCTTCGTCGCCGGTCTCCGCTTGCCTGCGCACCGGTTTGTTGGCGAAGTCCTGCGTAGATTCAACGTGCAAATTCATCAGCTGACACCGAACGCCGTGGTGGCGCTGGCGAAGTATGTCTGGGCGACGACTTCGTACGGCGGACAGCCATCGGTTGAAGTTTTTGCGAAGAATTACTGCTTGCATTGGCAGAAGAGGGTGATTGAGGGCGGAGTTGCCCAGTTTGGGTCGTGCACATTCACGCCGAAGACCGGCAAGACCACGATGCCAGTAGTGGAGTTGGTTCCGTGCGCCCGCAACAAGTGGGGCAATTGGAATGAATTTTGGTTTTACGTTGCTGAGGCTACTGTCGAAGGCCATGAAGGACTGCCCGTATCTGAGATGTGCTCTCATTATTACTCTGCGTATCCGCACTTCGAAGTAGCAGAAGAGGATGCAGACGAAGGGGCCCTTCGATGCGCCGCCGGCCAGAGCAGTGGTCGTGATTTAGTTGAAGAGTTTGTGGCGTACGGGGTCTGGCCCTTGGCGCACGGCTGGGCGTTGGGCGAAGTGTGCCCTCGCCAGATGCCCTTTCACGGAGGAAGGGTGGTGCGAAGTCCTGCCTTCGCCCTGAATTTGCGAAACCGTGACCCGGCCGCCTTTGTGCGTGATGCTGAGGACTTGGCGGTGCGGCTCGTGGGGCGGTACGTGGCAAGGACGGAAGGCCAGCGCAGCTTCGATATTCGCGGCTCAAAAGAACGCTTGAACAGGGTCTTCGAATTGAATCAGTTGCCGTACGACGGCTACCCTGGACAAGACGAAGCGGACCGCCGTGGGAAGAAGCCGGCGGTGGAGACTGGAGGCGACCCTGCGCTGACGGCCGCCCCCTCCTCAAAAAAGAGAAAATTAGGTACTGCGATGGGAGGAATCGGGGTGTCTGATAGTTTTGCTAGGGAGTTAATGAGGACGTGCGCGGCCCCGGGGGAGAGGATGTCTTCGCCCGAGCTCCGGGAGTCTTCGGCTCGGATGCTGAGGGTTACCGGGGGCTGCTGGCCTAGAAATGTTCCTGTCCCCTGCGCGGCTGAGGAAGACTGTTTTACATCTCGTATGGTTCGTCAGTGGAGGGTTTTTCCTTACGGGCGAAATATCGGTACTGTTGTGTGGGCAGTGATGGACAAGGATCGCCAAGGGGCCGCGCAAAAACGCCAGGCGACCGTAAGGATTCACGACGCCCGGCCGAAAAGGCAACGGGGAACGGCGAAGGCTGCGGCCTCCAGTGGAGGCAAGCCGCCGCTGGCGGCGAAGGCGGGCGCCGCTGCGCCCAGCAAGGCGCCGGAGACAGCGGCGGGCGCCGGAGTCTCCAAGCCGACGAAGGTGGTGCCGCCGGCCAGCGGAGTGGCGGAGGCTGCGAAGGCGGCCCGAGCGTTGCCGCCGCCGGGCAAGCGCGTCGCCGACTTCGGCACCGACATTAGCGTGGACGATTATCTTGGGGGTAAGTCACCCGGCCGCTCTTTTTTTTTTTTTTTTTTTTTTTATTATTATTATTATTTTTTTTTTTTTTTTTTTTTTGATTGTTGATGCGCTACAGGGTCGGACGAGGGCCGGCTTGATATAGCTGTGCCTGCCGGGGCAATCGCGGCGGCGAAGGGCGGGGCCCTTGGCGCCGGAGGCGAGGTGTCGGCCCTCGCGAAGGTCAGAGACGAGGCTGGCGCGGCGACCCGCCGGCTGAAGGGAGTGACGGAGGCGCTGAATCAGGCGACGGAGGCGCTGAGTCAGGTCCGCCGAGTTTTTTTTTTTTTTTTTTTTTTTTTTTTTTTTTTTTTTTTTTTTTTTTTTTTTTTTTTACGGCCATGGCCTTACGTGTTCTCTGCAGGTGGCCGACTTCACCAGCCGCACTGCGTCGGGGGCGCTCACGGCGGCCTTATCTGCCGAAGTCGAGAGACTTCGGACGCAACATGCTGACGCTGTCCGTGAGAAGTCTGCCTCCGACAGCAAGTGTCGTAAACTGGCGGACAAGGTGGCCGCCCTGGAGGAGGAAAAGGCTGATCTCCGGCGCCAGCTGGCAGAGGAGAGGAGGGAGGCCAACGAGGCCGTCGCCAAAGAGCAGGCCGCGCAGGCGGAGGCTAGGCTGGCACGGGCGGAGGCCAATCTTGCCAAGGGGCTCGCCGAGGACCTGCGGGGGCGGCTCACCGCTCTGGAGAGCCGCACGAAGGGGGCCGAAGCTGCGGCGCGGACGGAGGCCGAACGGACGCGCACGCAGCTTATGGCCACATACCGCGAGCTGGGTGCGCGGACCGGTGACTTCGTGGTGCCGGAGCGAGAGGCCGGACTTCGCTGCTTGAAATGGGTGCAAGAGGAGCTGCAGGAGCTCCCCACCGTCTTGGCTGGGTTAATGTCGTTCGCCTCCCTGGTTACCTGCGAGGGGGCAGTGAACGCACTCTCTCGCGAAGGGTGCCGGCACTATGAGGCCTTCGACCAGGCAGATGAAGATTTTGGGCGAGACATCTATAAGGTCGAAGACCCCGTGGTGAAGGAGTCCGCCGGCGCTCTCTATGATCGGATGTGGGGTCTGTATGGCGGTGAAGTGGTCAGGGAGCGG
Organism: Zea luxurians; assembly: GCA_029449295.1. Lineage (NCBI taxonomy): Eukaryota > Viridiplantae > Streptophyta > Magnoliopsida > Poales > Poaceae > Zea > Zea luxurians. Next base: position 32,130,864 of record JAOPSE010000016.1, on the reverse strand, counting down.
GCCGAGGCTGCGAGGGCTCAGGTAACGTTGTCGTTTGTTTGGCGTTTGCTGGATGTGGTCTGTGCGTGTGTTTGCTGACTTTTTGTATGTTTTGTTTTAGGCGGAGCGAGGCGAGCGGGTGGACGATTTCGGAGCACTGAACGACGCCCTGCCTGACTCGGAGCCGGCCCCGGAGACTACGGGAGACGCACCAGGCGCCCCCACTTCTGCTGCGACAGTTGAAGACCTGCCCATGAAGGTGGCCGAAGGCGCTCCCGATGCCCTCGCGGCAGCCGCGCCGACCGTCGAAGAGCCGACGGCAGAGGCGGTGGGAGGAAAGGCGGGAGCGGCGGCGGAGGCAACGGCGGAGGCGCCCGCCGCGTCAGGGCCCTCGCAGGTGGCATAGCGGTTGTCTAGGGTTAGGAAATTTTGGATGTTTGTACTGAACTTTGGTTGCTGCGCAGGTTCAAGATTTTGGGCCTGCGCACGCAACCACTGCTACTGAGTTTTTGGCGGCCTCGACCGCGGAAGATGGTAATCAATATAGTGGGTCTGCATCTGAGTTTTTTGACTTTGCTGACTCCGGGAGCTCGGTTGAGTGGACTGAGGAGTCGTCGGAGGAGAATTTGGATTATTTTACGGCCTTGGACGTGGCTGCGGCGGAGGCCGCGCCACACGCCGCGGACGCGTCGGACGCGCCAGGCCCTAGCGCCGGGCGCCGTCGACGAAGGGCGGTTGCAAAACGTAGGGTTAGCGCGGAGGAGCGGGCTTTGCTTCGTGTGAGTGGGGCCGGTCGGCAGGAACTGTTGTCTCTGCCGACCGCCGAGGGTGTAGGTGAGGGGGAACTGCGAAGGCTTTTTGCGGGTGAGGAGCTCAGGATAATGTTATTTAATTATAGGGAGATGGGAATTATTCCTAAAGTTGAACCGATGTAGAGTGTGGTGTCCTCGCTTGTGTATGTAGAGTCTTGTATGGTGGAATTGTGTGCCCTCGCGTGCATGTGTGTGAAGGCATTTTGTGCTGACTGATTCGTTCGGCTGCGCTGTACTTGGTTGATTATAATTGGTCTTGGCGTGAATGGTTCGATGTTGTCGTTTCGGCCGTTGTTGTGCTAGTCCACGTGTACCCTTAAGTGTCTTCTGCACCGATAGTCTTCGGTTTTTTCGTACTTGCTGTGTTAAACCGGTTGCGCCCTTGGGCGACTTCGGCGCGGATAGTCTTCGCGGTAGGCTTAGATTTTTTCCCGGCTGCACCCTTAGGCGACTTTTGCACGGATAGTCTTCGCGATAGACCTCGATTTTTCTTCGCACTTGTTGTGCTAATCCGGCTGCACCCGTAGGCGACTTCCGCACGGATAGTCTTCGCGATAGACTTCGATTTTTTCCGCACTTGTTGTGCTAATCCGGCTGCACCCGTAGGCGACTTCCGCACGGATAGTCTTCGCGATAGACTTAGATTTTTTCCCGGCTGCACCCTTAGGCGACTTTTGCACGGATAGTCTTCGCGATAGACCTCGATTTTTCTTTGCACTTGTTGTGCTAATCCGGCTGCACCCTTAGGCGACTTCGGCACGGATAGTCTTCGCGATAGACTTCGATTTTTTCCGCACTTGTTGTGCTAATCCGGCTGCACCCGTAGGCGACTTCCGCACGGATAGTCTTCGCGATAGACTTAAATTTTTTCCGCACTTGTTGTGCTAATCCGGCTGCACCCTTAGGCGACTTCTGCGCGGATTTGTCGCACGCGAGGGTAGCTAGCGCTTAGCCTCGCGGTGACCTCGTGGTGGTCGAATGTCGAAGACCGTCAATACGGTCTTTTTCGACGCATGTCTTTTTGCGGGGGATTTTTTACGCATCTATTACATGGCTCCGCCTCGTTAAAAACCTCACCCCCCGGGAGGAAAAGAGTGCGGGCCGGTGCAACATTGTTTTTGCAAATTACAAGGGCGAAGACAGCCCTGAAGAATCAAACAAAAAATTTGCGGAGGTTGTCAATGTTCCAGGAATGCTCCAGGTCCTCGCCGGTTTGTGTTGTGAGCCTGTATGCGCTGGGGGAGGCCTTCGTCTTGACGATGAAAGGGCCCTCCCACCTGGGCTCCAGCTTGCCCCTTGACTCCGTCCGAGCTGTCCGAATGAGCACGAGGTCCCCCTCGCTGAACTCCCTCGGGGTGACTGAGTGGTCGCGCCATGCTTTGGTCTGGGCTTGATACTTGTTCAGAGCTTGTAGGGCGAAGACACGGTCTCCGTCGATGAGATCCTTTGAAGTCGGCTCGTCCACATCTGGGACGGCTGACGGGACCGTTCGCGGGGACCCGTGCTTTATTTCCTGCGGGGTCATGGCCTCCGATCCGTATAACAGACGGAAAGGAGTGAACCCGGTCGCCCTGCACTCAGTCGTGTTTAGTGCCCAGACTGCCTCAGGTAAGAAATCGCTCCATTTGCCCTTTTTTTCATCGAGGAGCATTTTTTTGATAGCTGTGAAGATTTTTCCGTTGGCGCGCTCCACGACCCCGTTGGACTGCGGATGGTAGACTGAGGCGAAGGCAAGCTTGGTGCCAATGGAGAAACAGAAATCCTTGAAGTCTTGGTTATCAAACTGTTTGCCGTTGTCGACCGTTAACTCGGACGGTACTCCGAAGCGGCAAACGATGTTCTGCCAGAAGAATTTCTGGGCAGTCTTCGATGTTATTGTGGAGACAGCCCGTGCCTCGATCCATTTGGTGAAGTACTCGACCGCGACGAAGGCGAACTTGAGGTTCCCCTGAGCGGTGGGCAGGGGTCCAACAATGTCGAGACCCCAGCGCTGGAGAGGCCATGTGTGGGCGATCAGCTTTGTGTACTGCGAAGGGCCGCCTGGTCGAGGAGAGAACTTCTGGCAGGCTTCGCAGGACCGAGTGACCCGATTCGCGGCGCAAATCATTGCTGGCCAGTAGAAACCCTGGCGGATCACCTTAGCAGCTAGGGCCCTTGGGCCCGCGTGCGAGCCGCACGTGCCACTGTGGACTTCACGTAGGATCTGCATGCCTTCGGCCTCGGTGACGCACTTAAGCATTGGTTGGCTGACTCCTTTTTTGTATAGCTGGCCTTCAATCAGAGCGAAGTCCCGGCTTCGATGTCTGAGGCGCTTGGCCTCACTGACGTCAGCCGGGTGATAATACCCCTGCAGGAACAGGGTAATGGGTGCTCGCCAGTCTTCGGTCATGATGAGGTTGACTGTACGGTGGCCCTCGATGTCGTTGGTTATATGGAGCCCTTCGGGGCTCCGGACTGCTGGCGTGCCGATGACGTGGAAGAACACGTCGGAGGGCAGAGTTTCGCCCCTGGCCGCGGCCTTGGCCAACGCGTCGGCCTCCTCATTCTTGGCCCGGTCCACATGCTGCACGGTGAACCCCTTGAACTGTCTTTCAAGACTTCGGATGGCCGCGAGGTACTGCATGAGCGCGGGGTCCTTGGCTGCATAGTCTTTGTCGACCTGGCCGGCAACTACCTTGGAGTCTGTTTTGATGATGCAAGTGGTGACTCCGAGGGCCCTCAGCTTGCGGAGGCCGAGGATGACTGCTTCGTACTCTGCTATATTATTTGTGCACCTGTCGGATTCCAGATTGAAGCGGAGTCGTGCTGCATATCTGTGCTTGACTCCGACTGGTGATGTTATGATTGCAGCGACGCCTGCCCCCGCATGGCACCATGCGCCATCGCAATGGATCGTCCAGACCTTCTCTGTGGTCGGGCCCGGCTGTGTTGCTGGCCCGGTCCAGTCGACGACGAAGTCTGCCAGGACTTGTGATTTGATGGCTGTCCTGGGCTCGAAACTGATGTGGTAGCCGGAGAGTTCGGCTGCCCACTTGGCGATCCTTACCGATGCCTCCGGGTTTCTAAACAGTTCGCCGAGCCCCCTATCTGAGGTGACACGGACCTTGAATGCTTCAAAATAATGGCGCAGCTTGCGCGAGGACATAACGACTGCGTAGGCGATCTTCTCCAGCTCTGTCATGTTGCATTTGGACGGAGTCAGGACCTCGGAGACGTAATAAACAGGGCACTGTCTGACAGCGCCTTCGACTGTCTGCTCCTGCATTAGTGCCGCGCTGACCGCGTGCGGCGAAGCCGCGACATAGAGCAATAAGGGGAGCGAGGAGTCGGGGCTCGTGAGGGTGGCCAGCTCTGTTAAGTACTGCTTTAATGAGGCGAAGGCCGCTGCTTGCTCCGGCCCCCAAGCGAAGTCTTTTGCGCCGCGGAGAGTTTTGAGGAAAGGAAGACTTCGCTCGGCCGACCTGGAAATGAATCTGTTGAGAGCAGCCAATCTGCCTGTCAGACGCTGGACATCCCTGGTGGACTGTGGAGGCGACATGTCGATGATGGCCTGGATCTTGGTTGGGTTGGCCTCGATGCCGCGGTGTGACACCAGGTAGCCCAATATCTTGCCCTGGCGAACACCGAAAACGCACTTTTCCGGGTTTAAGCGGAGTCGTGCGTCTCGCATGTTTGCGAATGTCTCGGCCAGGTCGGCGAGGTGGTCCTCCTTATTTTTGCTGGCGACGACGATGTCGTCCACATATGTAAATATATTTCTGCCGACCTGGCCCTCGAGTACTGTTTTGGTGAGTCTGGAGAATGTGGACCCGGCGTTCTTGAGACCCTCCGGCATTCTGATGAAGCAATAGGTGCCGAAGGGTGTTATGAAACTGGTGCTGGCCTTGTCTTCCTCCTTCATGTATATCTGGTGATAGCCGGAGAAGCAGTCGAGGAGAGACATGACCTCGCAGCCGGCCGCGCTATCGACTATTTTGTCGATCCGCGGCAACGGGAAATTGTCTTTTGGGCAGGCCTTATTGAGACTGGTGAAGTCTATGCACATTCGCCATTTCCCGCTTTTTTTCTGCACCATTACAACATTGGAGAGCCATGTGGGATAAGCCACTGGCTCAATAAATTTAGCCTCTAGGAGGCGGTGCACCTCCGCCTTGGCGGCCTCTGTCTTTTCATCGGACATTTTGCGAAGCTTTTGCTTTCTTGGTCGCACCGAGGGATCGATCCCCAGACCGTGCTCGATTATGGATCGGCTGACTCCGACCAGGTCGAGGGCGGACCAGGCGAAGACATCTTTATTTTTGGCCAGGCAGCAGAGAAGCTTCTCTTCTTCATGCGGGGTAAGGTCTTCGCTGATGGTGACTGTCTGCTTGGGCGTGGCCTGATCGAGGGGGACAGTCTTGGTCCCATCCTGACTCTGCAACTGAGCCTTGGCGTGCTGCTTGTCAGTGGGGCTGGCGAGCGCAGGGACCTCGCACTGTGTCGTGAGACAGTGCACGTTCCTCTGACCAGGCACGAAGTCCCGCTCTATGTTGCGCGCAGCTTGCTGGTTACCGCGGACCGTAATTACGCCCAGAGGGCCTGGTATCTTCATGCACAAATACAGTCCGTGGATGGCAGCTTCAAACTTATTGATGGAGCCCCGACCCATGATGGCGTTGTATGGATATACCATATCCACGATGTCAAAAGTCACTTGCTCGCTTCGGGCATTGGGTGCTACACCGAAGGAGAGGGGCAACTCTATTTTGCCGACGGGGAAGGTGCCCTTGCCGCCGAAGCCATACAACGGGTTGTCCGAAGGCTTGAGCAGGCTGTGGCTGATGCCCATGCGGTCGAAGGCATGGAGGAAGATGATGTCCGCCTGGCTGCCGTTGTCGACGAGGACCTTGTGCAGGTCCCAGCCTGCCACGCTGCAATTGATGACCATGGCATCGCAGTGGGGGGCACTGCGCAAGTCGACGTCCCGTGCGTCGAAGGTGAGCGGTATGTGGGACCACTTCGTCTGCACAACTGGGCCCGTGACAGCGACATGGTTTACGCTGCGGTAGTGGTCCCGCTTCTGCCGCTTGGTGTCGAAGTCGGTGCTGGACCCCCCAGTTATCATATGAATGACTCCGCGATAAGGTTGATCAGCGAAGTCTTCCTGTTTTGGGGCGTGGGGGATGTTTTGTTGTTGCTGGTGTGGTGGTGGAGGCGGAGGATGTACGATTTGTACTTCCTGATGATGTTGGTAAGCGTGGTGCGGTGGATGCGGGGCGGGAGCGTGGATATATGGTGGAGGGGGTGGCTGGTAATTATGCGCGACAATTCTGGGGTTGTCGGCTGGCTGCGCCCTCGCCATTCTGTCTCTGGTGGCCTTTACTTCGGGGCAATCTTTAGTTTGGTGGGCGCAGTCTTCGCCATGGAAAAGGCAGTAAAACCGGCGCGGCGGAGGGAGTGGCTGCGCGCGCCCTCGGCCCCTGCCGCGAGTTCCACTTCCGCGGCCCTGGGGGGGATATTCTTGGCGACGAAGGGGGTCAGCGGCCGGCTGCTGGTTGGCGATGTTGTGCACTTGCTGCTGACCGCGGCCATCCCGACCGGAGTCTGGCTGCGGAGTCCTTGTCCACGTGCGGCTGGACTGCGGAGCATCTTTTGGCTTCCGCTGGGACTCAATCTTGCGCTGGTGGAGCTCCTCGGACCTGGCGTACTTTTCAAACAGCTGGTATAACTCTTGGAGGTTCTTGGGCGGGTCCCTGATGCAATGGCTGTACAGGACGCCAGCGCGAAGACCACTGATAGCATAGTGGATGGCAATCTGGTCATCGACGGAGGGTAGCTGTGACTTGAGGGTCAGGAATTTGCGGTAATATTCCCTCAGGGTCTCCTTCTCTAGCTGCTTGCAGAGCGAGAGCTCGGCCAGGGCGTCGGTGTCCGGGCGGTACCCCTGGAAGTTGAGGAGGAACTTGTCCCGGAGACTTCTCCAGGAATCGATGGACAACGGGGGCAACCTGGTGAACCAGGTGAGCGCGGGGCCCTCGAGGGCGATGATGAAGGACTTCGCCATTGTGGCGTCGTCCCCTCCGGACGATGCGACGGCGACCTGGTAACTCATTATGTATTGAGCCGGGTCGGTGCTGCCGTTGTACTTGGGGTAGGTCCCAGCCCGGAAGTTAGCTGGCCACGGCGTCACTTGCAGGTGAGGCGCCAGGGGGCTTCGCTCATCGAGATAGTTGACCCCTTGGAATGGCGCGGCGTGCTGGAAAGTGAAGTCGCGCTGGGGGAAACGCGGGTCCTCTGGTTGTGCGCGGTGTTGCAGGGGTGGCCCATGCTGCAGGCCGGGGTGGCCCTCGCGCGTGTCTTCGTTTTGTGCGCGCTGCTGGAGGGATGATTCGTGCCGCGGGCTGAGGTGGCCTTCGCGCTGCATCAGCGCGATCTCCCGCTCGAGTTCCTGGGCCTTGAGTTCTTCGTCGCGGATCATCTGCCGCACTTTGGCGAGTGCGGACACACGCTGGCGCTTGGCCTCCAGTATCTCCTTCTGCCTCTGGAGGTTGCGGTTCTTGAGGCGCAGGGCGCGCAGCTGTAGTTGTTCCTCTGCCGAGATGCCGAGGACCTCACCGTCCTCGGCGAGGTCCGCGCCCTCCGGTTGTGCGAAGCCTGAGGGAGGTGCGAAGCCTGGGGGAGGTGCGAAGCCTGAGGGTTGTCCCTCGGGGTTGCAGGTGCGGAGGGTGTCGTCTTCGGTGGCCTCTTGGTGGGTGGATTGGGTGAGGGCGAGGGCCTTGCCCTTTCTGGCGGCGAGCAGTGCTGCCTTCGCAGCCTCGTCAGCCTTCGGGTTAGCTCTCTTGGGTGCCATCGCGGGTGGTTGTCTCGTAGCACGAACGGTGGGCGCCGAATGTTGGCTCTGTCTTTCGACGGCAAGGAGAACCAACACAGGTGGATGGAGATGGCAACAGGGCACTCGCGCGTGATGGCAAAAGCTCTGTTAATCCGGCCTCTCACGGGCACTGTGCGGGGGTATTTATAGGTATCCGAGTGCACGGCGCCTTGCGCTAAGGACGCATGTGCCCTCAGGTACCTAGTTTATCCCCAGAATATTCCTATAAAGCGGGGTTACAAGTTGTAATTACATGTACGCCTTTACAAATTAGGCCCGTAACACGACCGCGGCCACGCAGGGCCTGTTACAATGGGCCCGACCTCATGTGGGCCTCGGAGCCGACCGAGGCCGTGCCGTAGGGAGGCGTTGCCGCAGGCCTTCGTCTGGAGCCGAATCGAGCGAAGGGTCTCCATGTTGTCCCTGGCGTCGATCAAGCGAAGGGTGTCCCTGCCTGCTTTGCTTGTCGGAGCGGGGGCTAAGCTGTGGAGACTTCGGGCGAAGGGTGGCGTTTCTGCCTTCGCTCCAACACATTTTAGCATGTACCACTATAAGGTATTGTATTAGCTTTAGTAGGTGACACACTAATCTACTTAGCTAATAAGTCCCCCAAAATAACATGATTGTAATTACTGCCTTGTCTACTGCTCTTTCTTACCTTATGTATCTAACTCAGATGGTCAATACCAGGAAAGGAAAGATTAACACGCAACAGCAAACAGAAATGAATCCTCCAAATCCTCCACCTGTTGAAGCCGATCAAGTGATTGCAACCCAAAGGCTGGTAATACAATAGTTGACAGACATGATGACCGAAATGCAAAACCAGATAAGACAAGAACGCGAGGAAATACGTCAGGCCCGTCTGGAGATACATCAAGAACTAAGGCAATCACGGTTGGAGAGACAACGACAACAACAACCACCATCTCCACCACCACCAGCTCCACCAAGCTACATAAACATATATGTAAATTACTACTATTTGTAGGGTCTACAGGTTCCTTTAGTTAGTATTCGGTATGATACTATTTTAGGAGGAATAAAAAGGTCTATTTGTCCCCATGTGTTGCTAATAAAATTATGCGTCATGCTGAGATTTTGGTTTGTGCAAATGTGTTGGACAATATGAGAAAACCCATGAGAGTAATTACACCTAAAGGATCTGTTGAGGCGGATCAAATGACCCGTAGATTGACATTAAACATTATGGGTAGAGAATTTGGAGCTACTGCTATAATATTAGAGTCAAGCACTATAGATGTGACCCTTGGTATGTCGTGGTTAAGAAAGACAAAGGCAGTATATACGCGGTGCTAAGGGAACCATAGAACTCACCCGTTCCAAAGAAGAAAGAATTGAGGTTGAAGTTGCAGTAACTACCACCATCAGACTAGCGGCATTCTTAGTATATGAGAAGTTTTTGGGTGACAACATCCGGGTGGTTAAGGATTTTTCGGAATGTCTTTCTAGAAGAGTTACCAGGGATGCCACCAGATACGGAAGTTGAGTTTGTCATAGATCCCTTACGTGGAACTGCTCCTATTTCTAAACGGCCATATAGGATGTCTGTAGAAGAGTTAAAAGAACTCAAGAAGCACTTAACGGAGTTGCAAGAGGCTGAGTACATTCGTCCGAGTCTTCACCTTGGAGAGCACCAGTTTTGTTTGTAAAGAAGAAAGATGGATTGCAAGGGATGTGCGTGGATTAAAGGTCCCTTAATGATGTCACTGTGAAGAACAAGTTTCTGTTACCCCGCATTAAGGATTTATTTAATCGGATGAGAGGAGCCAGGGTATTCTCGAAGATTGACCTCCGATCGGGATACCATCAGATGAAGATTGGACCATCAGATATTCCTAAGACGGCTTTCTCGACTCGATATGGATTATATGAGTTCATCGTTATGTCGTTTGGATTAACTAATGCACCAGCTTATCTTATGGATTTGATGAATAAGATGTTTTTGGAGTATTTGGACAGATTCGTCGTGGTGTTCATCGACGATATCCTTATCTATTCTAAGAGTGATAGTGATCATGAGGAACATATGTGATTGGTACTACCGAAGCTTTAAGATAATCAACTCTACGCCAAGTACGGTAAATGCGAGTTTTGGATTGACAAGGTGCCATTCCTTGGTCATATTATTCCTAATGGAGGAATAGCAGTGGATCCTGCTAAAGTGAAGGAGATAATGGAGTGGAGAGTAACCACTATAGTTACGAAGATTCGGAGTTTCCTGGGAGTTGCAGGATATTATCGGAACTTTATTGAAGGATTCTCTAAGATTGCTAAGCCTATGACCTCACTTCTGGAGAAGGGAAGAGAATTTAAGTGGGAAACTAAGTGCCAAGTATATACGGATCATAAGAGATTGAAGTATATATTCACTCAAAAGGATCTCAACCTTAGGCAACGCCGTTGGTTGGAGCTTATTAAGGATTATGATTTGGAAATTCACTATCACCCGGGCAAGGCAAATTTGGTTACAGATGCCTTGAGTCGAAAGGAGCATGTTCATTTAGCTGTTGTTGCCCAGCTACTCGATGAGATTGTTGAGAATTTCAGGAGACTTAACCTGGGGATAGTTGCTCATACTGAAGGAGTTATTATTGATGCGGAACCTACCTTGGAGCAAGAAATCCGCAAAGGACAAATTGGTGATACTAAGATACAAGAGATGTGTTCCGGAGATTGAAAGCCTTCATGAGACTATATTGAAGAAAGCCCATGACTTGGATTATTCTATTCATCCTGGTAGTACCAAGATGTATCAGGATTTAAAAGCAGAAATACTGGTGGTATGGACTGAAGAGAGATATGGCTACACATGTGGCTATGTGCGATGTGTGTCAAAGAGTTAAGGCCGATCACCAAAGACCAGCTGGACTATTGCACCCACTGAAGATACCCGAGTGGAAATGGGAAGAGATTGGTATGGATTTCATCACTGGATTGCCTCGCACCCAGAAAGGATATGATGCAATATGGGTGATTGTGGATAGACTGACCCAAGTGGCTCATTTCATTCTGGTCAAGGCTACTTATAAGGTATCTCAATTGGTAGAGTGATATATGGCTCGGATTGTGTCTCTACACGGTGTACCAAAGAAGATCGTTTTGGATTGAGGATCACAATTTACCTCCAGATTTTGGAAAAGTTTTCATGAGAATATGGATACGAAGTTGAATTCTAGTACAACCTATCACCTCATACTGATGAACAGTATAAAAGGACTAATCAAGTATTATAAGACATGTTGGGAGCTTGTACCCTTCAGCATGGTAGTAGTTGGGACAAGAGTCTACCTTATGCTGAGTTCTTAGGCTAGTCTGAAGATGTCACCGTTCGAGGCTCTATATGGTAGGAAGTGCAGGACTCCTCTATATTGGATCAGACTAGAGGAAGACAGTTCTTTTAGGCCTGAACTTATTCAAGAAGCAGAAGAACAAGTCCGTATAATCAAGGATAATTTGAGGGTAGCTCAGATCAGACAAAAGAGCTATGCTGATAATAGAAGGAGGCCACTGGAATCTGAAGAAGGTGATCTTGTGTACCTCAAGGTTTCACCACTTCATGGAATGAGGAGATTTAAAGTCAAGGGCAAATTGTCCCCTCGCTTTATTGGACCATTCAGAATTTTTAGGCGAGTTGGGAAGATAGCATACCAACTCGAGTTACCTGATAATCTATCTGATGTGCATAATGTGTTCCATGTGTCTCAACTTAAGAAGTGTCTCTGTGTTCCCGAGGAACAGTTACCCATGGAAGAGCTCAGTGTTCAAGGTGATTTGACTTACACGGAGTACCCCATCAAGATTTTGGATACTTTGACTCGAGTTACGAGGAATAAGGTTATAAAGATGTGCAAAGTTCAATGGAGCCACCACGGTGAAGATGAAGCTAACACGGGAAAAAGAAGAAGAGCTTCGCATAGATTTTCCCCACCTTTTCCCTAGATCTTCTTAAATCTCGAGGACGAGATTATTTTTAAGGGGGGTAGGATTTGTAATACCCAACTTGTAATTTGTGGACGATAACCTAAAAGGAGAAAGGACATTCCTTTGTACATATATGTGTTGTCCATATTTATCATTTCATGAGAACATCACATGAGAACAAATAAATATAAAAGATATGCTACTAAATCATGCACCATGCTGGGTTTTACTTGATTGTGCATTTGTGGATAATAATAATAATAATAAATAATAATAAGATATGCTACTATTTTATATTCCACAAGATGTTAATGGAAACTTCTACCTTTGAAAACAAAACTCTAAAGAAAAGAGGAGGAATATAAAATATAAAAATATAAAAACATAAATATATCCTTAAAGTGGTATGTTTATTTTGTGCACATAACCTATGAAATCTGCAAATCAATTTGAAATTCAAATAGTATGTTTAAAGTTAGAAAAAGGGAATTCAAAAATAAAAAGGAAAAATAGAGAAGGAATTCTAACCTAGATGGGCTGGCCGCCTCACTTCTGGCCCAGCAAACCATTTCGGGCACGCGGCCCAAACTCCCACCGCGCGCGCCTTGGGCCTCTGCTGGGGTCTGCGTCTGACGAATGGGCTCCACAAGTCAGCCGCCACCAGCTATTTCCTGCCCGCGGCGCTCGCTTCGCCTCTGTCGCTGACACATAGGACCCACACCTTCCACTACTCCTCTTCCTTCCGTCGACACCGAGCGCCCGAAGCCGTCGCCGCCGCTGGAATCGGCCAACTCGCCTAACGAACTCGCGCACCTGTCGCGCGCGGACTGGATTGCCTCGCCCTCGGACTACTTAATCCTCGGATCGACCGGCGCCGACGCGAGATCCTCCGCTGTACCTCTCTGCTCGACCCCAGCCGCCTTCCGTTCCAAAGCCATAAGTAGCGCGCCGCCATTGCAATCCACTCGGTTCTCACCGCGGGGACTTCGACGGGATTCGCCTACTCCTCCTCAGTTTCCCATCTTCTCTCCACCGAATAACCGAACCAATCACCGCACCGCCGTGGAGCACTCGGTCGTCGTAGAGTCAAGCGTGGGCGCCGCCGTCGTCGACAGCGATTCACTTCACCGACGGTAAATCCCCGGCCCAAGAACCCTAATTAGCATTCTCCGCTATGGGTAGAAGCATTCCGTGCCAGTAATCGGTCGTCTAGGGCGTGTAATTGGACGGCGCCGTGTCAGCTCCGCCGTAAAGCCGCTGCGTGCCGTGGTCCTGCTCACCCCTACTTCAATCGCGGGTGAGTACATCCTTCCCAGATTCGCCAGCACATAGGCTTCATATAGCACCCTGCGTTCGGAGGAATTGTGCACCGAGGGCCGGATTGGGATTTCCGGCCATGGCGCTCCGCCGTGGGGGCATCGCTCCGCCGCCGGAGTTCGGGTGGCTGGGGGCAAACGGATCTCGGCCGTTGATTCTAGAGTAAACGGCTTGGATTAGACTCTGAGCGTACCCCTTCGCGAGACACATCTCGTCCGTTGATTTGATCTGAACGGCTGGGATCAAACCGTAGATATACCCTTTTAGCACTTTAAATCTAGGCCGCAAGTCGTGCATCCGAGGGCTGGGAGTGGGCACTGTCGTGGTTGGATCTCGGGCGTTGGCTTCGGATCTAACGGTCACGTTTGTATACCGGTTCACATAATGCGCCATCTAATCGCGACCCTCGGAGTAAGATCTAACGGCTCAGATTCACCGATACCCCTTCGTTTGGCTTATTTACTAAAGAGACCCTGACAAACTGTGAATCAACCCGCCGTCCACCGTAACAGTGCACTGAGTCTTAGGAATTCTTCTGGTTTAGCCCCTGCGCTTTTCGATAAATGAGGCCCAGTCCAGAGAAGATTAAAATAGAGAAATAATATTAGAAATTCATTTTTAATACAAAAACAAATCTAGAAACTTGTAAAATGCATAGAAAATTCATTTTAACTCCAAATTACTCCATTCCAGTTCCTAAAATTTTGTAATTTTATTCTCCACCACTTAGTGTCTCTGTTTTGACATGAACTCTGCTAGAAAAATTAATTTATCATCTAATCCTATTATAATCACCTTAAATCTTAGGAAATTCATAACTTAAATTCTATAACTCCATATTTAGTGATTCCAGTTCCTATGATCTCATTTTAATGTGTAGATTTTTACTGTATATTTTATTCATCTGTTTGGTGTGATGTTGATTTTGGCTATACTATGTATGTATTGTGCTGATGCGAGTAGACGAGCAAGCCACTGTGGAATCTGAAGTTCAGCAAGTAGAGATAGCTGAGCAGGAGCTCATTGAAGGCAAGTTGTGCCCTTGATCACTTCTTTTACCCATTCATGTTCTTATTATTCATAATGGTCTGCATAGGATAATTTTGCTGGGACCCAATAGGATACCCTAGATTTTGACTATCTTTATACCTTGCTTCACCACTGGTTTTACTACTAAAGTTTTGGGTAGTACATGCTATTGCTTTATGTGGATTTGGGTATAGAGATATTCATCACTCATTGTTATACTATTTATTGTTATCTGTTTTATTATTCCTTGTTCATGTTAAGATCATTATGTTAATGGGAACATGGAGCGACCACCCGGGAAAACAGTGCTACCACAAGGGTTTAATGGGACGCCCTTGGCTGATTAACTAGGAAAGCTAGGGGAGGGCTACCTTACCCGAAAGGGGCAAGGGCAGTAGGGGAGAGGTCAGTGTAGGGAGGTCCCTGGTTGATTTTGCTGCGATGGCGGTCAGCCAGGAACCCTGCACTGGATCTTCCTATAAACTGTAGCGGGTAGTCTGAAGCTAGTGGAACTTTGTAAAGGCCTCGTAGTGTTACCCTGCCTCGCCTCCTCGGTAGAGGTGTATGGGATTGGCCATCTCTTGGCAGATGGGTAACATGACTTGTGGGTAAAGATGCGCAACCTCTGCAGAGTGTAAAACTAGTATACTAGCCGTGCTCACGGTCATGAGCGGCTCGGACCCTCACATGATTAAATTATGGAACTTAAACTTAACCTGTCATTTCATTGCATTTGGGATTATTTTACTATTACTGTTCTTTATTATTATTAAGGTTTGGTATTTACTTACACTTAGTAATTGCTAATAAAATTTTGACCAACTTATAAAAGCAATGCTCAGCTTCAGCCTTTATCTCATTGATCAGCCTTACACTTCATGATCTCCCACCTTTGGCGAGTTCATGTCACATTATTCCCCACGACTTGTTGAGCTATGATCGTATGTGAGCTCACTCTTGCTGTCTCACACCCCCCCCCCACAGGAGAAGAACAGGTGGTTTCAAGTGGAGTCAAGTATCGAGGAGTTTGATCTGATCTAGGTGGCGTTTCTCAGTCGACATTGGCGCCGACGATCCTTAGTTCGTTTTACCTTTATTATTTTATTTTGTAATAAGTCTTCCGCTATGTAATAAATACTCTGATGTTTTATGACATTTATCTCTATACACTCTGTTATTATATATGTTGTCTTCTTGGCGCATGTATGAGATGCACCCGGCTTTGTTCCTTAAAACCAGGTGTTACAATCTGCCAAGGGGATTGCGGTGGATCCCAGCAAAGTCAAGGACATTTTGGAGTAGAAACCCCCAACCACTGTACATCAAGTCCAAAGTTTCCTTGGACTAGCTAGCTATTACCGCCGATTTATACCAGATTTTTCCAAGCTTGTGAAACCAATCACAAGTTTATTGAAGAATGATACTAAATTCAATTGGTCTTCAAAGTGTAATGAAGCCTTTGAACAATTGAAGATATTGTTAACCACTGCTCCAGTATTGGCCCAACTGGATATTGAAAAGCCCTTTGATGTGTATTATGACGCATCAAGCAGTGGTCTCGGCTGTGTATTAATGCAAGAAGGCCGAGTAAAAGCTTATGCTTCAAGGCAGTTGCGCCGGCATGAGGAACATTATCCAACTCATGATCTGGAGCTAGCTGCAGTGGTTCATGCCCTGAAGATATGGCGTCATTATTTACTGGGAAATGTCTATCATATTTATACAGACCACAAAAGTTTGAAGTACATCTTTACCCAATCCAAGCTCAATATGAGACAAAGGAGATGGCTCGAGCTGATCAAGGATTATGAACTGGAGATCCATTATCACCCAGGCAAAGCTAATGTAGTGGCAGATGCACTTAGTCGCAAGGCTTCCTGCCATTGTCTAACAATGAGGACTTCTAACATTACATTATGCCAGGAGATGGAGAATCTGAACCTGGGAATGATTCAGCATGGAACTTCAAATCACTTGAAGCTGGAGTCAGTCATCTTGCAAAGGATAATTGACGCACAAAAGAATGATGAGGGTATGAAACATATCCATGAAAAGATAGAGACTGGAAAAGCCAACTGCTTCCGAAGAGATGATCAAGGTGTTGTATGGTTTAACAACCGCATAGTGGTGCCTAAAAAGGAAGAGGTCCGCCAGCAAATATTAGATGAAGCACATCTTAGTCGCTATTCTATTCATCCCGGAAGCACTAAGATGTATCAAGATCTGAAACAGCATTATTGGTGGACAAAGATGAAGATTGAAATTGCACGCTATGTGGCTAGATGTGACACTTGCAAATGTGTTAAGGCCATACACATGAAAGCTGCTGGTCCATTACAATCTTTACCAGTACCAACATGGAAATGGGAAGATATTAGTATGGACTTCATTGTGGGATTACCCAGAACGGCAAAAGGCTTTGACTCCATTTGGGTTATCATTGATCGACTTACCAAGGTTGCCCATTTTCTTCCAGTCAAAGTAAAATATCCAGTCTTCGCATATGCGGAACTGTATATTGCTCGTATTCTCAGTTTGCACGGTGTTCCGAAGACTATAGTGTCGGATCGTGGACCTCAATTCATATCCAAATTCTGGGCAGTACTTCATAAATCCCTGGGTACCAAATTGCTTCACAGCTCGGCCTATCATCCTCAGACCAGTGGACAGACTGAGAGGGTCAATCAGATACTTGAAGATATGTTACGAGCATGTGTTCTGGAGTTCCCATAGAAATGGGATGATTGTTTACCATTAGCGGAGTTCTCATATAATAATAGCTATCAAGAAAGCAATAAGATGGCACCATTTGAAGCTTTGTATGGTCGACGGTGTCGCACTCCGTTAAACTGGTCTGAACCAGGGGAAAGGAGTTTCTTCAGGCCAGATATGGTAAAAGAAATCGAAGAGAAAGTTCAACGAATAATTCATCATTTGAAGTGAAAGGGAAATGTGCCCTTGGGCCATTTCTATAAGATTTTGGTGATTTAGGGCTTCACACAAAAATGCTTTGAGTTATATTTGTGCCAAAGATTCAAGAAGTGCAAATCAAGATTAAAGGTATGTTTCTAGTCTTAGTCCATTGTTTTAAAGACTAATGTGTTGTGTCTAAGTGCTAGAAACAGGAGAAGTCACTTTGGAGATTAGTTGGCTATGTTCAGCCAAATGGATGTTCGGTCTGAGTGCACCGGACAGTGTCCGATGGTGCACCGGACAGTGTCCGATGTGCCAGGACCAGTCCCGGTGAACTGCCTGCTCTCGGGTCTCGACGGCGGCGTACGGCTATAAATCACTGGACTGTCTGGTGGTGCACCGGACTGTCCGGTGAGTCGTCTAAGGCGAAGTCGCTGCTCTCGGGAACCAAGTCAACAGCGTACGGCTATAATTCACCAGACTGTCCGGTGAGGCACCGAACTGTCCGGTGAGCCAACGGTCGGGCGCACCAACGGTCGGGCGCACCAACGGTCGGGCGCACCGCGCGTGACGTGTGGCCGAGCCAACGGTCGGATGGGGGCACCGGACTGTTCGGTGTGCACCGGACAGTGTCTGGTGCGTCAACGGCTCCAAATCTTCAACGGTCGGTTGCGCCAAATTAGGAAATCAATCCGCACCGGACTGTCCGGTGCGCCACCCGACAGAAGGCAAGATTTGCCTTCCTGGATTGCTTCCAACGGCTCCTAGCTGCCTTGGGGCTTTAAAAGGGACCCCTAGGCGCATGGAGGAGCACACTAAGCACTCTTTGATCAATTCTAAGCACCAAGACTCCATTTCCGCGCTTTTGATTCTTTGTGATAGAAACTAGAGCTCCACTTGAGTAGAGAACTCTTTGAGTTATGTTGCGAGCTCAAGTTGTGACTTGTGTGCGTGTTTGTGCTCTGATTTTGGGTCTTGTGTGTGTTGCTCATCCCATCCTTACTTCTGTGCTTAATTGTGATCATCAAATTGTAAGGGCGAGAGGCTCCAAGTTGTGGAGATTCCTCGCAAGCGAGATATAGTGAAACAAAGCAAAACACCGTGGTATTCAAGTGGGTCTTTGGACCGCTTGAAAGGGGTTGAGTGCAACCCTCATCCGTTGGGACGCCACAACGTGGAGTAGGCAAGTGTTGGACTTGGCCGAACCACGGGATAAACCACTGTGCCTCTCTGTGTTGATTTCTTTGTGGTTATCGTGTTTAGCAAGAACTCCTCTCTAGCCACTTGGCTTTATTGATCTAACACTTAATCAAGTTTGTGGCCTTGAGTTTTAAGTTTTTACAGGATCACCTATTCACCCCCCCCCCCTCTAGGTGCTCTCAATTGGTATCAGAGCCGTTCTCTTCAAGAAAGGGACTAATCGCCCGAAGGGATGGATCCTAAGGGAAACGGGATGGTGATCAACGACAAGGAGAAGGAGTCCTTCATCAATGAGCCAAAAGACGACAAGCCCACTAACTCGGGCTCAAGTCATAAGAAGAAGGACGGGAAGAAGAAGAGGCGTATCAAGAAGATCGTCTACTACAACGACAGCGACGAGTCTTCTTCTTCCCAAAAGGACGACAACGACAACGACTACGAGAAAAAGAAAACGGTCAACTCAAACTTTTCTTTTGATTACTCTCGTATTCCACATAATTCAAATGCACATTTGCTTTCCATTCCTCTTGGCAAACCTCCACACTTTGATGGAGAGGACTACGGATTTTGGAGTCACAAAATGCGTAGTCACTTGTTCTCTCTTCATCCAAGTATATGGGAGATAGTAGAGAATGGAATGCATTTTGATAGTTCTGATAATCCCATGTTTATTAATGAACAAATCCACAAAAATGCACAAGCTACCACTGTTCTTTTAGCATCCTTGTGCAGGGAAGAGTACCATAAGGTGAGCGGCTTGGATAACGCCAAGCAAATTTGGGACACCCTCAGGATCTCGCATGAGGGAAATGACGTCACCATGCTCACCAAGATGGAGTTGGTGGAGGGCAAACTAGGAAGGTTCGTAATGATCAGGGGGAGGAGCCAACCCAAACATATAACAGGCTCAAGACCCTGGTCAACAAAATAAGGAGCTATGGAAGCACGAGATGGACGGACCATGATGTCGTCCGCCTAATGCTAAGGTCTTTCATTGTCCTTGATCCACATCTTGTAAATTCTATTCGTGAAAATTCTAGGTACACCAAGATGTCGCCCGAGGAAATACTTGGAAAGTTCGTAAGCGGGCGAATGATGATCAAGGAGGCGAGATACGTTGATGAGGCGTTGAATGGCCCAATCCACGAGCCTCAAACCGTTGCTCTCAAAGCAACAAGTACCAGGGAGGCGCTACCTAGCAAGGTGGCGCAAGTTGAGGCGGTGGGGCTCAACGAGGAAGAAATGGCCCTCATCATCAAGCGCTTCAAGACGGCGCTAAAGGGTCGCAAGGAGCATCCCAAAAAGAACAAGACGAAGGGAAAGCGCTCCTGCTTCAAGTGTGGTAAGACTGGTCACTTTATTGCTAACTGTCCCGATAATGATAGTGACCAGGGACAAGAGAAAAGCGGGAAGAAGGAAAAGAAGAAGGCGTACAAGAAGGCTAAGGGCAAGGCACACCTTGGCAAAGAGTGGGACTCGGATTGTTCTTCGTCCGACTCTGACGACGAGGGACTCGCCACCACCGCCTTCAACAAATCGTCGCTCTTCCCCAACGAGCGCCACACTTGCCTAATGGCAAAGGAAAAGAAGGTAATCACTAGAGAAACTCGTAAGTACTCTACTTCTAGTGATGAGAACTCTAGTGATGATGATGAAGTTGATTACACTAGCTTGTTCAAGGGATTAGATAGAGCTAAGATAGAAACGATTAATGAGCTGATTGATGCATTAAATGAAAAAGATAGACTTCTAGAGAGGCAAGAGGACATCTTGTATGAGGAACATGATAAATTTATTAATGCTCAAAAGTCTCTTGCCTTAGATATTAAAAGGAATGAATTACTATCTTCTGAATTGTCTATTTGCAATGAATCTATTTATAGTTTAAAGAGCATTAATGATGATTTAAATGCTAAGCTAGAAGTTGCAAATAAATCTAGTTCTTGTATTGAGCATGTAGTAATTTGCAATAGGTGTAAGGATTTTAATGTTGATGCTTGCAATGAACATTTGATTTCCATTTCTAAATTAAATGATGAAGTAGCTAGTCTTAATGCCCAACTTAAGACTAGCAAAAATGATTTTGATAAACTAAAATTTGCAAGGGATGCCTACACTAGTGGTAGACACCCCTCTATTAAGGATGGGCTTGGCTTTCGAAGGGAAGCTAAGAACTTAACAAGTCATAAGGCTCCCATCTCCACCAAGGAGAAATGGAAGGCCCCTATGGCAAATAGTGTTCATAAAAATCATGCTTTCTTGTATCATGATAGGAAATATTCTAGAAATGTTCATTATGATAGGAGTTGTAATGCGTTTGACTCTCATGCCATGATTGCTTCAAGTTCAAGCTTTAATGGTAGATCTAGGAGGAATTTGGTGTCTCATGCTCCTAGGAAAGTGTTTAATGGATCTACCACTATCTTTCATGCTTGCAATGCTAAATTTATTCTTTCATGTAAAAATAAAAAGGTGATTGCTAAAAAGGTGGGAGCCAAATGCAAGGGAGACAAGACTTGCATTTGGGTCCCTAAGGCTATTGTAACTAACCTTGTAGGACCCAACAAGAGTTGGGTACCTAAAACCCAAGCCTAATTTGCCCTGCAGGTTTATGCATCCGGGGGCTCAAGCTAGATTATCGACAGCGGATGCACAAACCACATGACGGGGGAGAAGAAGATGTTCACCTCCTACGTCAAGAATAAAGATTCCCAAGATTCAATCATATTCGGTGATGGGAATCAAGGCAAGGTTAAAGGACTAGGAAAAATAGCTATTTCTTCCGAGCATTCCATTTCTAATGTGTTTTTAGTAGAATCGCTCGGTTATAACTTGTTGTCCGTTAGTCAATTATGTAATATGGGTTACAACTGCTTGTTTACAAACGTAGATGTGTCTGTCTTTAGAAGAAGTGATGGTTCATTAGCTTTTAAGGGTGTACTAGACGGCAAACTCTATTTAGTTGATTTTTCGAAGGAGGAGGCCGGTCTAGATGCATGCTTAATCGCTAAGACTAGCATGGGCTGGCTGTGGCATCGCCGTCTAGCACATGTGGGGATGAAGAACCTTCACAAGCTTCTAAAAGGAGAACATGTGTTAGGTCTAACAAATGTAACTTTCGAAAAAGATAGACCTTGTGCAGCTTGTCAAGCAGGTAAACAAGTGGGAAGTGCTCATCACATCAAGAATGTGATGACTACATCAAGACCTCTGGAGCTATTGCATATGGACCTCTTCAGACCCGTCGCCTACCTCAGCATCGGGGGAAGTAAGTATGGTCTTATTATAGTTGATGATTTTTCCCGCTTCACTTGGGTATTCTTTTTGCAGGATAAATCTGAAACCCAAGGGACCCTCAAGCGCTTCCTAAGGAGAGCTCAAAATGAATTTGAGCTCAAGGTGAAGAAGATAAGGAGCAACAACGGGTCCGAGTTCAAGAACCTGCAGGTGGAGGAGTTTCTTGAGGAGGAAGGAATCAAGCACGAGTTCTTCGCTCCCTACACACCACAGCAAAACGGTGTGGTAGAGAGGAAGAACAGGACGCTTATAGACATGGCGAGGACGTTGCTACGAGAATTCAAGACGCCCGAGCGGTTTTGGTTGGAAGCTGTGAACACAGCTTGCCACGCCATAAACCGAGTCTACCTTCATCGCCTCCTCAAGAAGACATCATACGAGCTACTAACTGGTAACAAACCCAACGTTTGGTATTTTCGAGTTTTTGGGAGTAAATGCTACATTCTGGTGAAGAAAGGTAGAAATTCAAAATTTGCTCCCAAAGCTGTAGAAGGGTTTTTGTTAGGTTATGACTCAAATACAAAGGCGTATAGAGTCTTCAACAAATCATCGGGTTTGGTTGAAGTCTCTAGCGATGTTGTATTTGATGAGACTAATGGCTCTCCAAGAGAGCAAGTTGATCTTGATGATGTAGATGAGGATGATGTTCCAACGGACGCGATTCGTACCATGGCGATTGGAGACGTACGACCACAGGAACACAAGGAGCAAGATCAACCTTCTTCCTCAACGACGGTGCACCCCCCAACTCAAGATGATGAATAGGTACCTCAAGAGGAGGCGTGTGATCAAGGGGGAGCACAGGATGTCCAAGATGAGGAGGAAGAAGTACCACAGGCCCCTCCAACTCAAGTTCGAACGATGATTCAAAGGAATCATCCCGTCGACCAGATTTTGGGTGACATTAGCAAGGGAGTAACCACTCGCTCTAGATTAGCTAATTTCTATGAGCATTACTCTTTTGTCTCTTCTATTGAGTCTTTCAGGGTAGAAGAGGCCTTGCTAGATTCGGACTGGGTGTTGGCCATGCAGGAAGAGCTCAACAACTTCAAGCGAAATGAAGTTTGGACACTGGTGCCGCGTCCCAAGCAAAACGTTGTGGGAACCAAGTGGGTGTTCCGCAACAAACAGGACGAGCACGGGGTGGTGACAAGGAACAAGGCTCGACTTGTGGCAAAAGGTTATGCCCAAGTCGCAAGTTTGGACTTTGAGGAGACTTTTGCTCCTGTGGCTAGGCTAGAGTCGATTCGTATTTTGTTAGCCTATGCCGCTCACCATTCTTTCAGGTTGTTCCAAATGGACGTGAAGAGCGCTTTCCTCAATGGTCCAATCAAGGAGGAGGTGTACGTGGAGCAACCCCCTGGCTTTGAGGATGAACGGTACCTCGACCATGTGTGTAAGCTCTCTAAGGCGCTCTATGGACTTAAGCAAGCCCCAAGAGCATGGTATGAATGCCTTAGAGACTTTTTAATTGCTAATGCTTTCAAGGTTCGGAAAGTCGATCCAACTCTTTTCACTAAGACTTGTGACGGTGATCTATTTGTGTGCCAAATTTATGTCGATGACATAATATTTGGTTCTACTAACCAAAAGTCTTGTGAAGAGTTTAGCAGGGTGATGACTCAGAAATTCGAGATGTCGATGATGGGCGAGTTGAACTACTTCCTTGGGTTCCAAGTGAAGCAACTCAAGGACGGCACCTTCATCTCTCAAATGAAGTATACACAAGACTTGCTCAAGCGGTTTGGGATGAAGGACGCCAAGCCCACAAAGACTCCAATGGGAACCGACGGACATGTCGACCTCAACAAAGGAAGTAAGTCCGTTGATCAAAAGGCATACCGGTCTATGATAGGGTCTTTACTTTATTTATGTGCTAGTAGACCGGATATTATGCTTAGCGTATGCATGTGTGCTAGATTTCAATCCGACCCAAGGGAGTGTCACCTTGTGGCCGTTAAGCGAATTCTTAGATATTTAGTCGCTACGCCTTGCTTCGGGATCTGGTATCCAAAGGGGTCTACCTTTGACTTAATTGGATATTCAGACTCCGATTATGCTGGATGTAAGGTCGATAGGAAGAGTACATCAGGGACGTGCCAATTCCTAGGGAGGTCCCTGGTGTCATGGAGTTCTAAGAAACAAACTTCTGTTGCCCTATCCACCGCTAAGGCCGAGTACGTTGCCGCAGGACAGTGTTGCGTGTAACTACTTTGGATGAGGCAAACCCTCAGGGACTTTGGCTACAATCTGAGCAAAGTCCCACTCCTATGTGACAATGAGAGTGCTATCCGCATGGCAGGCAATCCTGTTGAACACAGCCGCACAAAGCACATAGACATCCGGCATCACTTTTTGAGAGACCACCAGTAAAAGGGAGATATCGAAGTGTTTTATGTTAGCACCGAGAACCAGCTAGCCGATATCTTTACCAAGCCTTTAGATGAGAAGACCTTTTGCAGGCTGCGTAGTGAGCTAAATGTCTTAGATTTGCGTAACCTAGATTGATATAGAGCATACATGTGTTATATGCCTTTGATCGAGTTCCATTATGCACTTTATTGCTTATTTGTGGTGCTCAAGTTGTACTCATGATCCCCAGACCTCACAAGTCCATTTGCAAGTGATGCATTTATTTAGGGGGAGGCATGCTACAACTTGACCCTTTAAGACTAATCGTGTGCTTGAGCTTGCTTGATTTAGTCTCAAAGGTAGATTGAAAGGGAAAGATGGGCTTGGACCATGAAAGACTTCCACTGCACTCTGATGAGAGGGTAACTAATTCCAAGTTCATCTACATGCTCTTATTGCCTTTTTACTCTTAATTGAAGATTTTGGTAAGGCAATGAGGTTTAAGGGCCAAAAATGATCCTATTTTGGTGCTTGATGCCAAAGCGGGAGAAATTAAGGCCAAAGCAAGAAATGGATCAACTACCACTTGAGAATTTTGAAAATAGTATACTCTTATTGTCTCTTATTGTCAAAAGTTTGTCTCTTGTGGGGAGAATGTTTGATTATGGGAAAAGGGGGAGCTTTTGAATCTTTGATCAATTTCTCTTGGAATACCTCTCTCTATGCCTCAACAAGTGACTTTGACTTAGAGATAGGAAATTGAGTTTGATTTGCAAAAACAAACCAAGTGGTGGCAAAGAATGATCCAAATATGTCAAATTTGAATCAAATACAAATTTTTGTTCTCATTTGCATTGATGTTGCACTTCTTTAGTTGTTTTTTGTTGTGTTGGCATAAATCACCAAAAAGGGGAGATTGAAAGGGAAATGTGCCCTTGGGCCATTTCTATAAGATTTTGGTGATTTAGGGTTTCACACAAAAATGCTTTGAGTTATATTTGTGCCAAAGATTCAAGAAGTGCAAATCAAGATTATAGGTATGTTTCTAGTCTTAGTCCATTGTTTGAAGACTAATGTGTTGTGTCTAAGTGCTAGAAATAGGAGAAATCACTTTGGAGATTAGTTGGTTATGTTCAGCCAAAGGGTTGTTCGGTCTGAGTGCACCGGACTGTCCGGTGGTGCACCGGACAGTGTCCGGTGTGCCAGGACCAGTCCCAGTGAACTGCCTGCTCTCGGGTCTCGACGGTGGCGTACGGCTATAAATCACCGAACTGTCCGGTGGTGCACCGGACTGTCCGGTGAGTCGTCTGCGGTGAAGTCGCTGCTCTCGGGAACCAAGTCAATAGCGTATGGCTATAATTCACCGGACTGTCCGGTGAGGCACCAAACTGTCCGGTGAGCCAACGATCGGGCGCGCCAACGGTCGACCGCGCAATCCGCGCGTGACGCGTGGCCGAGCCAACGGTCGGATGGGGGCACTGGACTGTCCGGTGTGCACCGGACAGTGTCCGGTGCGCCAACGGCTCCAAATCTTCAACGGTCGGCTGCGCCAGATTAGGAAAGCAATCCGCACCGGACAATGTCTGGTGGTGCACCGGACTGTCCGGTGCGCCACCTGACAGAAGGCAAGATTTGCCTTCCTGGATTGCTTCCAACGGCTCTTAGCTGCCTTGGGGCTATAAAAGGGACCCCTAGGCGCATGGAGGAGCACACTAAGCACTCTTTGATGAATTCTAAGCACTCCATTTCCGCGCTTTTGATTCTTTGTGATAGCAACTAGAGCTCCATTTGAGTAGAGAACTCTTCGAGTTGTGTTGCGAGCTCAAGTTGTGACTTGTGTGCGTGTTTGTGCTCTGATTTTGGGTCTTGTGTGTGTTGCTCATCCAATCCTTACTTCCGTGCTTAATTGTGATCATAAAATTGTAAGGGCGAGAGGCTCCAAGTTGTGGAGATTCCTCGCAAGCGGGATATAGTGAAACAAAGCAAAACTTTGTGGTATTCAAGTGGGTCTTTGGACCGCTTGAAAGGGGTTGAGTGCAACCCTCGTCCGTTGGGATGCCACAACATGGAGTAGGCAAGTGTTGGACTTGGCTGAACCACGGGATAAACCACTGTGCCTCTCTGTGTTGATTTCTTTGTGGTTATCGTGTTTAGCAAGAACTCCTCTCTAGCCACTTGGCTTTATTGATCTAACACTTAATCAAGTTCATGGCCTTGAGTTTTAAGTTTTTACAGGATCACCTATTCACCCCCCCCCCCCCCTCTAGGTGCTCTCATGAAGAAAGCTCAAGCTCGTCAGAAAAGTTATGCAAACAAACGGCGAATGCCCTTATATTTTCTTGTGGGAGATTATGTCTATCTGAAGGCCTCCCCAATGAAGGGTGTAACACGTTTCGAGATAAAAGGAAAGCTTGCACCTCGATACATTGGCCCTTTCCTTGTCCTTGAACAATGAGGGCCAGTGGCATATCGACTTCAACTACCCGAAACCTTGTCTGCTGTACATAATGTGTTCCACGTGTCTCAACTGAAGAAATGTCTTCGGGTTCCAAATCGAACTATCGAAGTAACAGATGTTGTCCTAGAGCCAGACTTGACATATTCAGAACACCCTATTCAAGTGTTGGATCAAAAGGACAGGGTTACCCGAAGAAAAACTCTTAAGTTTTACAAGATACTGTGGAACCAACATTCTGAAGATGAGGCTACATGGGAGACTCGGGACTTTTTAGAGAAGAATTTCCCAGGCTTTCTAGCCTCATGTAAATTGTAATATGTATATAATTGTTGTAATAAAGGAGTGAGCCCCCAAACCACCCCTGCCTTGTACCAAAAATCAGGAAATAAAAAAGTGAAGCATTTCCTTTTCCACTACTTACCCTAGGACTTTTAGTCTCGGGACGAGATTCTTTTATGGGGGGAAGGATGTAACACCCCTGGTGTTACTGTTACTAAAACTTGAGCATAACATCATCAGCATTAGTATTTCATATATTTGATACACCTAGAATGCATTCACCAGGCAAAAGTTTCAAACAAGTTGTATTGATATGGCATTTTGCAAATACAACCCTAGAATAGGGTACTTAACCCTAAATAGGGTTCTGAAGGGTAAAACAAGATCCAAAAGGAGAAAAACCTAAAGCTTAAGTGAAATAGTCATAAAATGTTACTAAGAATAGACCTACATTACATTCACACTCCTGAAATACAAAAACCCTAAAAAGGACCCTGGAAAACCCTAAACCTAAACCCTAGGGGGCTAAGTGTAAAATCAATGCACTTTTGGACTAAAGTGCAAAAACTAGTAAAGTAAGGTGTTTTAAGTCATATGGTTCACAATCATGAAGATTTGCAAGCTAAACCCTGAATTTTGGATCTATTTGCAAAAAGACCCTATTTGAGTTCTAAACCTGTCTGAAATTCAGTGGCATTGGCTCAACTTTGGAGCTCTATATCTTACAAATTATTAAGAATTTACCCTAGGTCACCACATCAACTTTGTAGCTCTATGGAAGGAGAATAACTTTGCTTAAGAGTGTAAGCATGGTTGTTATGAAGAAATTGGAGAAAAATGCACTCAAAATGGGCTGTCAGGCTGTTGAAATCTGAATTTCAGACTGACAGTGCAACTGCAGGAACTTTGGGCACAAATTCAAACATGATTTAGTAGGAATTTGGCTATAGTTGTTATGGCAAGATTGTAGCTGAATTATTGGTCTACAACTTTGCTGCAGAACTTTGGACGAGTTGCCATAGAAATTTGAGAGAAATTTGGCCCTAAACTTTGACTGTCAGGTGCACTGAATGGGCTTCGCCATGGTACAGTGCTCTGAAATAGATCAGGTCACCAGCTCAGCTCGCCGCCGATGATCTCCATCGTGATTCGTGCCGTCGCAGTCTCGATTCTTGCTCGGGTTGATCAAATGACGCTCGGAATCACGCCGCCGTGGATAAGCCCGGCCAGTAAACTATTCTGGCTAGCCACCATACCCCCCCTTGCTCATCGATCACTCGGATAGATTCTCACCGCCGTTGAGCCATCACTGTCGTCCACCACGTGTCCAAACGCTTTACCACGTCGCGGCTAACCATGCTACGCATGTCCGATGATCGCCGGAGGTGCCGCCACGATAAAAGACACATTGCGCGGCCACCAGTGACTCACCCAGTTCATACCGATCACAATCTGCCGCTCGAATTCGTTGTGCTCGCGATCGATCTCTATAAATTGAGGCCACCGTGAGCTCCGTAAGATCATCGCACACCCAGCCACCCAGTATTGCCCCTAGTCGATCACCAGTGAGCTCCAATTTTGAATTTCCCCCAAACGCACTCAAGAACACCGCAAAATCGAGCTCGCCGTGGCCAGCGCGATACAGGTCAGCTCATCCTCTCTGCTCTCTCGTTTGAGTGCTCTCATAAACCCGTGATGCTCGTCGACCCACCTGTAACACCCGGTTTTAAGGAACAAAGTCGGGTGCATCTCATACATGCGCCAAGAAGACAACATATATAATAACAGAGTGTATAGAGATAAATGTCATTAACATCAGAGTATTTATTACATAGCGGAAGACTTATTACAAAATAAAATAATAAAGATAAAACAAACTAAGGATCGTCGGCGCCAATGTCGACTGGGAAACGCCACCTAGATCAAGTCAAACTCCTCAGTGTTAGGCAGCTTCTCCTGAACCACCTGATCATCTCCTGTGGGGGGGGGTGTGAGACAGCAAGGGTGAGCTCACACATGATCATAGCTCAACAAGTTGTGGGGAACCAGTGGACATAAACTCACAAAGGTGTGAGTTCATGTGATGTGTAAGGCTTAATCAAAGACAGGGGTTAAAGCTGAGCATTGCTTTTAAGTAGTTGGTCAAAATTTTATTAGCAATTACTAAGTGTAAGTAAATACCAAACCATAAGTAAAGTAATAGAACAAAATTAATAATAAACCCATGCAATGCAAATGACAAAATTTAATTTAAGTTCCATAATTTAAACATCAGAGAGTCCTGAGCTGCTCGTGACCGTGAGCTCGGCTAGTATACCAGTTTTACACTCTGCAGAGGTTGTACCCTTTACCCACAAGTCATGTTACCCATCTGCCAAGGGGTCATGAATCCCATATACCTCTACCTAGGAAGCACGGCAGGGTAACACTACGAGGCCTTTACAAAGTTCCACTAGCTTCCGAAAACCCGCTACAGTTTATGGGAAGATCCAGTAAAGGGTTCCTGGCTGATAGCCATCGCAGCAAAATCAACCAGGGACCTCCCCGCACTGACCTCTCCCCTACTGCCCTTGCCCCTTTCGGGTAAGGTAGTCTTCCACTAGCTTTCCTAATTAGTCAGCCAAGGGCGTCCCATTCCACCCTTGTGGTGGCACGTGGTTCTCAAGTTAAGCTCTATGTTCCAATTAACATTAATGATAACAACATGAACATAAACAGAATAACAACAAGAATTGGAACATAGAGGTAATAAAAGATTATCCCAAAACCTTATAAAGCAATAGCAAACTACCCAAGTGATTCAGGGGTAAACAAGGTAATGAGATAAACAAAGCTAGGGTGACCTATTGGGTCCCATCAAAATTAGCCTATGCATGGATAAGTGACATTAAAGAACATTATTGGGTAAAAAGTGGTCAAGGGCACAACTTGCCTTCAATGAGCTCCTGCTCAGCTACTTCAACCTGCTGCTCACCAAGATCCTCAGCAACGGGCTCTTCTACTCGCCACAATACAAACAACACAGTGCATATAGAGAAATTAACATTACACCAAACATATAAACAAAATGCACAGAGATATTCTACATATTAAAATAAAATCCTAGGAACAGAAATCATATTTTTCTGAGTTATAGATTTTAAGTTATGCATTTTCAAAGGCTTTATGTGTTTTAAATAGGATTAAGTGATAAATAAATTTCCTTACTGTTTTTATGCCAAAGCAGAGGCACTAAGTGATAAAGAATAAAATTACAAAATTTTAGCAACTGGAATGAAGTGATTTGGAGCAAGTATGAATTTTCTATGATTTATTGAAGATTTAGCACTTATTTTTGTATTAAAAACACATTTTCTAATTCATTTATTCATTTTAACCTGTCACTGGACTGGGCCTCAAATCCAGAGAAACCCAGGGGGCTCGGGGTAAAACTACAGAGACACAGCGCACAGGATTTGTGGACGGCGGGTTGATTTCCTTAAAACCCGAGGGCTCTTTAGAAAAAAACCCAGGCCGAAAGGGTACGGGGCTCTCACAGCCGCCCGATCTGAACGGAGCGCTCAGATTGAAACGCGCAGCGGAATAACCCTGATCTAATCACGACCACCCATCCTATATCCAACGGCGCGACCCCATCCGAGCGAAGAGGTATACAACATCGAATCACAGCCGTTCCCGCGACATCTGATGGCCAGGGGCCTCCTTCCTCCTACGAACCCGAGCTGCACGGCGGCGCCATGCCCCCAAGCGGCCAAGCTCGCCGGAGCGCAGGCGACACGAGGCCCAGGCGCACTAATTCAAGTCTGGCTGGGCGCTACGCGTAGAGGGTGTGAGGGTGAGTTCGCTGGTGCCAAAAATCCCACGAATTAGCCATCACCAGAGCCTGCCCACGACAGCGCACCAACCGCGGTGATGCGCCATGACCGGAGCAGCCCAATCCGCCCACTCGGTCGCCCAATTCCTATTCTGGCCTAGCTACGTATTGCAGATGACATCCTGAGCACGGGAAGGTGTTTCTTACCAAGGATTGTGCGGTGCCGTGAGTTCTCGACGAGGAGCAGCGGCCGCAGGTGAAGCTCGCCCGTCGGTGAGAAATTCCACCCCGAAATCTAGGCGTATGGCCTCAGCCCCTTCCACGAAATCGCCCGCAAAGCTCCGAGGATGGCCCAGGTCACAGTCGTGTCCGAGTTCCTCCACTCCGGGACCTAGTTCGCCGCAGCGGTGGCGCGTAGTTGGTTCAGAGCTCTGGCGGCGAGGAACTGGGACAAGGCGGAAGGAGTAAGGGTTGGTTAGGGTTAGGGGTTGCGCTTTATGGCCTCTAGAAAGGTAGGTCGATCCGGAGATTCCGTTATGGCCGCCGGTGATCGCGCGCACGCCGTTGAATCCTCCCCTCCGCACGACGCGGTCGTAGCGAAGACGTTGGAGCTGACCCCGGGGACCCACGTGCCAGAGACAGAAGCGAAGGAGTGAGCGCGAGCGAGAATCGCGAGCGGTGGCTGACATCCAGGCCCCACGCGCAGGTGAGTCCGACCGTGGCGACGTTGGGCTGGCGCGCAGTGGTTGTGTAGTGGGCCGAAATGTGGTTCCGAGGCCCAGGTAGGGTTCTTTGTCTTTTTCTTTTTATTTTCTGTTTTCTTTTCTTTTATTTTTAACTCTTTTAAATCCAAATTTAAATTTTGAATTGTGAGTTTCTGTTTTGAGTCCATGATACAAATTCACACACTAATGTTGGAATAATGTATCTTCATTTACATATTTTAATCCTTACATTATTCATTTCTTTCTCTCTTTCCAAATTTTAGCATTTCTTTTAGGATTTAATTTCTCATTTGGATATTTAATGTTTTTCTTGTCACAAAATGCACACAAAATAAAATATCCAGCATGATGCAACAATTTAGTAGCATATATTTTTATTAATTGTTATTGGACATGGTGTTCTCATATGATGGTGCATAAAGATCAAACTCACATAAAGAGAAAATGTTTCTCTATTGATATATTTCTAGCAATTTACAAAGTGGGTGTTACAAATCCTACCCCCCTTAAAAATAATCTCGTCCTCGAGATTTAAGAAGGACTAGGGAAAAGGTGGGGAAAATCTATGCGAAGCTCTTCTTCTCTTTCCCAAGTTGCTTCATCTTCACTGTGGTGACTCCATTGAACTTTACACATCTTTATCACCTTATTCCTTGTAACTCGAGTCAAAGTATCCAAAATCTTGATGGGGTACTCCGTGTAAGTCAAATCACCTTGAACACTGAGCTCTTCCATGGGTAACTGTTCCTCGGGGACACGGAGACATTTCTTCAGTTGAGATACATGGAACACATTATGCACATCTGATAGACTAGCAGGTAACTCGAGTTGGTATGCCATCTCCCCAACTCTTCTAAAGATCAAGAATGGTCCAATATAGCGAGGGGACAATTTGCCCTTGACTTTAAATCTCCTCATTCCACGAAGTGGTGACACCTTGAGATACACATAATCTCCCTCTTCGAATTCCAGTGGCCTTCTTCTATTATCAGCGTAGCTCTTTTGCCTGGTTTGAGCCACCCTCAGATTCTCTCGAATTATACGAACTTGTTCTTCTGCTTCTTGAATCAATTCAGGCCCAAAGAACTGTCTCTCTCCAGTCTGATCCCAATACAAAGGAGTCCTGCACTTCCTCCCATATAAAGCTTCAAAAGGTGACATTTTCAGACTGGCCTGATAACTGTTATTATACGAGAACTCAGCATAAGATAGACTCTTATCCCAACTTCCTCCATGCTGAAGGGCACATGCTCTCAACATATCTTCCAAAACTTGATTTGTCCTTTCAGTCTGTCCATCCGTCTGAGGGTGATAAGCTGTACTAAAATTCAACTTTGTACTCATGTTCTCATGAAAGCTTCTCCAAAACCTTGAGGTAAACTGCGAACCTCGATCAGACACGATCTTCTTTGGTACTCCATGTAAACACACAATCCGAGCCATATACAATTCTGCTAGCTGAGAACCTCTATAAGTAGTCTTCACAGGAATAAAGTGAGCCACTTTAGTCAATCTATCCACAATCACCCATATAGCATCATATCCTTTCTGGGTGCGAGGCAATCCAGTAATAAAATCCATACCAATCTCTTCCCATTTCCACTCGGGTATCTTCAGTGGATGCAATAATCCAGCTGGCCTCTGGTGTTCAGCCTTAACTCTTTGACATACATCGCACATAGCCACATGTGCAGCTACATCTCTTTTCAAACCATACCACCAATATTTCCGTTTCAAATCCTGATACATCTTGGTACTACCAGGATGAATAGAATAATCCGAATCATGGGCCTCCTTTAAAATAGTCTCCCGAAGGCTTTTAATATCAGGAACACATATCCTGTCCTTGAACCATACAGTGCCTTGCTCATCTTCCGTAAATTCCGGAACTCGACCTTCAGTAATCAGATCCTTAATCTCTTTTATTTTGGCATCACCAACTTGTCCCTTGCGGATCTCTTGCTCTAAAGTAGGTTCCACATCAATTGTAACTCCTTCAATATGAGCAACTATCCCCAGGTTAAGTCTCCTGAAATCCTCAACAATCCCATCGGGTAGCTGGGCAACAACAGCTGAATGAACATGCTCCTTGCGACTCAAGGCATCTGCAACCAAGTTTGCCTTGCCCGGGTGATAGTGAATCTCCAAATCATAATCCTTAATAAGCTCCAACCAACGGCGTTGCCTAAGGTTGAGATCCTTCTGAGTGAATATATACTTCAAACTCTTATGATCCGTGTACACTTGGCACTTGGTCCCCATGATATAATGTCTCCAAATCTTGAGCGCATGCACAACGGCTGCCAATTCCAAGTCATGAGTGGGGTAGTTCAATTCATGTCTCCGCAACTGACGGGAAGCATAAGCAATCACATGTCCTTCTTGCATGAGCACACATCCAAGTCCTTGGCCACATGCATCACAATAAATGTCAAATCCCTTCTGCAGATCCGGCATAACCAATACTGGTGGCGACATCAACCTCTTCTTCAATAGATCAAAGCTGTCTTGACACTTCTCGTCCCACTTAAATTCTTTTCCTTTCTCCAAAAGTGAAGTCATAGGCTTAGCAATCTTAGAAAATCCTTCGATAAACCTCCGATAATATCCAGCAAGTCCTAAGAAACTTCGAATCTCCGTGACTGTAGTGGGTACTCTCCACTCCATTATCTCCTTAACTTTAGCAGGATCCACTGCTATTCCTCCATTAGAAATAATATGACCAAGAAATGGCACTTCGCCAATCCAAAACTCGCACTTGCTGAACTTGGCATAAAGTTGATTATCTCGTAGCTTCTGTAGCACCATCCTCAGATGTTCCTCGTGATCACTTTCACTCTGAGAATAAATAAGAATATCGTCGATGAATACCACGACGAATCTGTCCAAATACTCCATAAACACCTTGTTCATTAAGTTCATAAAATAGGCTGGTGCGTTAGTCAATCCAAACGACATAACTGTGAACTCATATAATCCATATCTAGTCGAGAAAGCCGTCTTGGGAATATCCGATGGTCTAATCCTCATCTGATGATAACCGGATCGGAGATCAATCTTAGAAAATACTCTTGCACCCCTCATCTGATCAAATAAATCCTCAATACGGGGCAACGGATACTTGTTCTTCACCGTAACATCATTAAGAGATCTATAATCCACACACATCCGTTGCGATCCATCCTTCTTCTGTACAAACAAGACCGGTGCTCCCCAAGGTGAGGAACTCGGACGAATGTACCCAGCCTCTTGTAACTCAGTTAACTGCTTCTTAAGCTCTTTCAACTCCTCTACGGACATTCTATATGGCCGTTTAGAAATAGGGGCGGTTCCAGGTAAGAGGTCAATAACAAACTCAACTTCTCTATCAGGTGGCATTCCTGGTAACTCCTCTGGAAAGACATCCGGAAAATCTCTAACCACCCGAATATTGTTACCAACAAACTCTTCAGGCATGAAGAACATTGCACGCATAGATGAGGATGTTACTGCAATGTTAACTTGAAACCTTTCTCCTTTAGTAGTAGTGAGTTCTACGGTACCTCTACCACATGCTATAACGGCCTTTGCCTTTCTTAGCCATGACATACCAAGGATCAAATCTATACTGCTTGACTCCAATATTATAGCCGTAGCTCCAAATTCTCTACCCATAATGGTTAATGTCAATTTACGTGTCATTTGATTCGCCTCAACAGGACCTTTAGGTGTAATTACTATCAGGGGTGTTCTCATATTTAGCAGTGGTATTTCATTTGTGTTGGCATATCTAGCAGACATGAATGAATGTGTAGCACCAGAATCAAATAATATGGTTGCAGGAATTGCATTAACATAAAACATACCAACCACGAGGTCCCCTCCATCCGGAGTAGCATCCACGCTGACTTGATTAACCTTGGCAATAGAATATCCCTTGCCAGGGGTCTGTTGCTGCCTGTTCTGAACTGGAGTAGTAGCAATCCTCTGTGGGCAGACATTTGCATAATGACCAATCTTCCCACACTTGTAACATTGAGTGCCTGGACTCTGTCCTGAAAACTTCGTCGGGGTGCCAGTAGGAGTGGCCTGTCGAGGAGGTGGAGTCCTCAGTGGTGATTGCGGAACTGGGCGTGGTCCTCCGGGTCGAGTCGGTGTACCCTGTGGTGAACTGTAGCGAGGACGAACACTGCTGCTTCCTTGTCCTTGAGATATTGCCTTCCTCTTCAAATCTCCCAGCTGAACACGCTTGTGTTCAATAGCCAGGGCCTTATCAAGCAGCCTCTGAAATGATGGAAATGTGTGTGCCACAAGAGCATACTGCAGTGGTCCATTAAGTCCTTCAATGAAATGCTCTTGCTTCCTCTCGTCTTCAGCAACTTCTTCAGGGGCATATCTGGATAACTGAATAAACTTGTCTCTGTACTCGCTGACTGACATACTTCCTTGCTTCAGCGACAGAAATTCCTTCTTCTTGATCTTTATCATACCAGCTGGAATATGGTAGTTCCTGAATTGTGTACTGAACTCTGCCCAAGTAATAGTATCCGCAGCATCATGGGCAGCAGTATAAGAATCCCACCAGTCAGCAGCAGGACCAATCAGACGTCCAGAAGCATATAAAACCTTCTCCCGGTCAGTGCATTGTGCAATATTCAGCATCTTCTCAATTGCTTTCAGCCAATCATCTGCGTCCAGTGGATCAGGTGAGCTTGCAAATGTAGGTGGCTTATGACTCATGAACTCTCTATGCTTGTCTCGGGGTGGAACTGGTGGTGGTGGAGGTGGAGGCAGTGGTACTTGTTGCTGTTGTTGTTGCATTTGCTGTTGCAGCTGCTGTTGTTGCGCCCTCCTTTCCTGGCGTATCTCATCTCGCTCCTGGCGCAACTCCTGTCGTATATCCTCTCTTTCCTGACGCATCTCCTGGCGTTCTTGCTGCATCTGAGCACGCATATCAGCCATAGTATCTGCCATTTGCTGCATCATTGCCATCTGAGCAGCAACCAGTGGGTCAACTCCGCCCGGTGGAGGATTGGGAGGATTCATCCCAGCAGGTTGTGGCTGAGGTTGTCTTCGAGTGTGCTGGTTAGGAGGCAAGTCAATTCCACCACCCCGCCTGGTATTGACCATCTGAGTTAGATACATATGGTAAGAAAATAGTAGACAAGGCAGGTATTTACAAATCAGGTTACTTTGGGGGACTTTTTAGCTAAGCAGTTTAACATTTTACATCTCTTAGCTAATTCAATACCTTATGTTGGTACATGCTAAGATGTCCATCTATAATAATTCAATCAATCAAAGAAGCAAATCAGGCATTGATCATCAGAACAATCAACCAACATTTTAATAGAGAAAATAGTTTTGATTTGGTCTTAGGCCTCCTATCTCTTAAAAATGTCATAGGGGTAGGGATTCCAAGGTTTGAAATCCATCTTGTCTCAGAGTAGAAAAGGTAAGAATGATCAGAGTAGAACAGTAGAAGGTGAAACAAGATCAAGATGAGTGTAGAAAGAATCAGAGTAAGGTGAGTGTAGAATGAATCAGAATGAGATAAGTAGGTAAGGGTCTTGTCCATTTCTATCTAGGTCTCGTCCTACAGTCAACATTTCCTCTGATACCACTTCTGTAACACCCGGTTTTAAGGAACAAAGCCGGGTGCATCTCATACATGCGCCAAGAAGACAACATATATAATAACAGAGTGTATAGAGATAAATGTCATTAACATCAGAGTATTTATTACATAGCGGAAGACTTATTACAAAATAAAATAATAAAGATAAAACAAACTAAGGATCGTCGGCGCCAATGTCGACTGGGAAACGCCACCTAGATCAAGTCAAACTCCTCAGTGTTAGGCAGCTTCTCCTGAACCACCTGATCATCTCCTGTGGGGGGGGGGGGTGTGAGACAGCAAGGGTGAGCTCACACATGATCATAGCTCAACAAGTTGTGGGGAACCAGTGGACATAAACTCACAAAGGTGTGAGTTCATGTGATGTGTAAGGCTTAATCAAAGACAGGGGTTAAAGCTGAGCATTGCTTTTAAGTAGTTGGTCAAAATTTTATTAGCAATTACTAAGTGTAAGTAAATACCAAACCATAAGTAAAGTAATAGAACAAAATTAATAATAAACCCATGCAATGCAAATGACAAAATTTAATTTAAGTTCCATAATTTAAACATCAGAGAGTCCTGAGCTGCTCGTGACCGTGAGCTCGGCTAGTATACCAGTTTTACACTCTGCAGAGGTTGTACCCTTTACCCACAAGTCATGTTACCCATCTGCCAAGGGGTCATGAATCCCATATACCTCTACCTAGGAAGCACGGCAGGGTAACACTACGAGGCCTTTACAAAGTTCCACTAGCTTCCGAAAACCCGCTACAGTTTATGGGAAGATCCAGTAAAGGGTTCCTGGCTGATAGCCATCGTAGCAAAATCAACCAGGGACCTCCCCGCACTGACCTCTCCCCTACTGCCCTTGCCCCTTTCGGGTAAGGTAGTCTTCCACTAGCTTTCCTAATTAGTCAGCCAAGGGCGTCCCATTCCACCCTTGTGGTGGCACGTGGTTCTCAAGTTAAGCTCTATGTTCCAATTAACATTAATGATAACAACATGAACATAAACAGAATAACAACAAGAATTGGAACATAGAGGTAATAAAAGATTATCCCAAAACCTTATAAAGCAATAGCAAACTACCCAAGTGATTCAGGGGTAAACAAGGTAATGAGATAAACAAAGCTAGGGTGACCTATTGGGTCCCATCAAAATTAGCCTATGCATGGATAAGTGACATTAAAGAACATTATTGGGTAAAAAGTGGTCAAGGGCACAACTTGCCTTCAATGAGCTCCTGCTCAGCTACTTCAACCTGCTGCTCACCAAGATCCTCAGCAACGGGCTCTTCTACTCGCCACAATACAAACAACACAGTGCATATAGAGAAATTAACATTACACCAAACATATAAACAAAATGCACAGAGATATTCTACATATTAAAATAAAATCCTAGGAACAGAAATCATATTTTTCTGAGTTATAGATTTTAAGTTATGCATTTTCAAAGGCTTTATGTGTTTTAAATAGGATTAAGTGATAAATAAATTTCCTTACTGTTTTTATGCCAAAGCAGAGGCACTAAGTGATAAAGAATAAAATTACAAAATTTTAGCAACTGGAATGAAGTGATTTGGAGCAAGTATGAATTTTCTATGATTTATTGAAGATTTAGCACTTATTTTTGTATTAAAAACACATTTTCTAATTCATTTATTCATTTTAACCTGTCACTGGACTGGGCCTCAAATCCAGAGAAACCCAGGGGGCTCGGGGTAAAACTACAGAGACACAGCGCACAGGATTTGTGGACGGCGGGTTGATTTCCTTAAAACCCGAGGGCTCTTTAGAAAAAAACCCAGGCCGAAAGGGTACGGGGCTCTCACAGCCGCCCGATCTGAACGGAGCGCTCAGATTGAAACGCGCAGCGGAATAACCCTGATCTAATCACGACCACCCATCCTATATCCAACGGCGCGACCCCATCCGAGCGAAGAGGTATACAACATCGAATCACAGCCGTTCCCGCGACATCTGATGGCCAGGGGCCTCCTTCCTCCTACGAACCCGAGCTGCACGGCGGCGCCATGCCCCCAAGCGGCCAAGCTCGCCGGAGCGCAGGCGACACGAGGCCCAGGCGCACTAATTCAAGTCTGGCTGGGCGCTACGCGTAGAGGGTGTGAGGGCGAGTTCGCTGGTGCCAAAAATCCCACGAATTAGCCATCACCAGAGCCTGCCCACGACAGCGCACCAACCGCGGTGATGCGCCATGACCGGAGCAGCCCAATCCGCCCACTCGGTCGCCCAATTCCTATTCTGGCCTAGCTACGTATTGCAGATGACATCCTGAGCACGGGAAGGTGTTTCTTACCAAGGATTGTGCGGTGCCGTGAGTTCTCGACGAGGAGCAGCGGCCGCAGGTGAAGCTCGCCCGTCGGTGAGAAATTCCACCCCGAAATCTAGGCGTATGGCCTCAGCCCCTTCCACGAAATCGCCCGCAAAGCTCCGAGGATGGCCCAGGTCACAGTCGTGTCCGAGTTCCTCCACTCCGGGACCTAGTTCGCCGCAGCGGTGGCGCGTAGTTGGTTCAGAGCTCTGGCGGCGAGGAACTGGGACAAGGCGGAAGGAGTAAGGGTTGGTTAGGGTTAGGGGTTGCGCTTTATGGCCTCTAGAAAGGTAGGTCGATCCGGAGATTCCGTTATGGCCGCCGGTGATCGCGCGCACGCCGTTGAATCCTCCCCTCCGCGCGACGCGGTCGTAGCGAAGACGTTGGAGCTGACCCCGGGGACCCACGTGCCAGAGACAGAAGCGAAGGAGTGAGCGCGAGCGAGAATCGCGAGCGGTGGCTGACATCCAGGCCCCACGCGCAGGTGAGTCCGACCGTGGCGACGTTGGGCTGGCGCGCAGTGGTTGTGTAGTGGGCCGAAATGTGGTTCCGAGGCCCAGGTAGGGTTCTTTGTCTTTTTCTTTTTATTTTCTGTTTTCTTTTCTTTTATTTTTAACTCTTTTAAATCCAAATTTAAATTTTGAATTGTGAGTTTCTGTTTTGAGTCCATGATACAAATTCACACACTAATGTTGGAATAATGTATCTTCATTTACATATTTTAATCCTTACATTATTCATTTCTTTCTCTCTTTCCAAATTTTAGCATTTCTTTTAGGATTTAATTTCTCATTTGGATATTTAATGTTTTTCTTGTCACAAAATGCACACAAAATAAAATATCCAGCATGATGCAACAATTTAGTAGCATATATTTTTATTAATTGTTATTGGACATGGTGTTCTCATATGATGGTGCATAAAGATCAAACTCACATAAAGAGAAAATGTTTCTCTATTGATATATTTCTAGCAATTTACAAAGTGGGTGTTACACCACCCGATTGAACTAGACCACCACCAATCATCGGGAACGCATTGTTCTTTGGAGTATCCGCACTGTCACCGTGGCCAGAGACATTTGGGTAGCCATTCATAAAATTGATTTGGGGAAAACGTTCACAAGGTCCCGAATTTGGTTTAGGCCAAAGAAGGGCGCCAGTCCTTGCGTGAATCGGCCGGTACATGAGCTCACCGGAGCTCTGTCGTGCCGCTCACCGTCGTGGTCCTGGCACGGTAAAGGAATAGAAATCCAGGGGCTTTTCTGCATCTGTCAGCGACTCAGTCAAATAGTGCCGTGACCCCGCTTCCAGTTATTCAATAAGCCAAGGGCCTTTCTGCCATTCTGCCGCGCGGGCGCGCGCGGGCAGTTTCCTTCGGGCGTGGGCTGGTTTGGACTGCTTTCGTCCAGTACTATTCACGTTTTCCCCTTTTCTTTTTCTATAAAACTTTGGAAATCTGTAGAAAATTGTAGAAAAATGATAAAAATGTCAAACCAATTTTCTTAGATTCCTAATTTTCCATAGTATTTAATAAAAATAGATTTATGATTTTTAGATCAAATAGGTAATTTTGGAGTATTTAAAATAGCCTAAAACATTGTTTCTGGATTTTTAGAAAATAGATAATAATTCCAAAAATCCCCAAACTTTTTATATGAACTCTAAACATTATTTAGAAGCTTTGGGTAGAATTTGGTATGATTTGGACCTTGTTTGATACCTAGACCCCAAAACCCTACCCCCTGCCCTTTGAATTCCTTTACTAACTCCAGAAACCCTAAGTTCTTGGAGATCCGTGAAGGAAAATTGTATTCAAGACTTTAGATAATAAACCTTTATTATCTTTGCATTCTCATGAGCATTACATGGGCATTCATTACTATGTATGGTTATATTTAGAAAACGAAGAAGAAGTTGAAGTCGAAGGAGAGAAGACTTCACCACCACCACCTCAGGAACATCAGGTAGACAGCTGTTTTTATTTTGACATCTGTGGAACTGAGCCTGAATCACCTGTAAACCAAGGCAAGCCCCGGTGCATTTGCCACCTCCTTGATTCTTTTAAAAGCTTTCTCACTTGCTTGTTACATTAGGTGATAGGATTTGAATGCTAAAACAATTCCTCCATTACCTTCCTTGAATTTGATTACATTCCTTTGAATCCATGTTTATAAAAGGTTTTTACTATGCTTAGTCCTGCTCTAGCAAAACAAAAGGTTTGTTTTTATAAAAGATGATGTGGCAAAGTGGGAGGGATGTTTTTGAAAATAAAACTTGATGGTGGATCCATCATGGCCATGATGGGTT
This sequence comes from Zea luxurians, assembly GCA_029449295.1. NCBI lineage: Eukaryota > Viridiplantae > Streptophyta > Magnoliopsida > Poales > Poaceae > Zea > Zea luxurians. Next base: position 32,089,652 of record JAOPSE010000016.1, on the reverse strand, counting down.
CAACATCGGAAAAGATGTACCTCTGTCAGGTACCAAACTTTGAGTTGAAATGATTAAGCTGAGACCGGGCGGCTGACTTGCACGAGAAGAGAGAGTCTCGGTGTAGTGTCTCCGTCTGAGTCGATTAAGGACCGTGTCGATGTAGGCTTGATGACCGAGGACCCTTTAACTGGTCACATGCCTCGTCATGGGTAAGCTTTGCCTCGGGCAGACTAAGGCCAGAATAAGATACCACGCAATGAGAGTGGAGAGATGGCGAGAGTAGTGTGTACCCTCCATGGCAAGAGGCTGGACGGTGGTGTATCTGTGCTCTCGGTTGGCGTGAACCTGATCTGGTCTTAAGAACCCCGGTGGCGAGTTGACATATGCAAGGGTTAAGTGCTACATATGTCGTATGATTGGAGATCCTCAGCTGAGTATAATCGATTCGGATCACCGTACCTTCGCGGTTATGAAGACTTGATCACTGCCCTATACGTAGAACTCCAGTAAAGATGAAGGATTGTTAAGAAATTGGCTAGTATAAGTCAAGTGATTGAACTAGGGTAGAAAGAACTCTAGTTACAGGTAATCCTACTTAACTGGACAATAAAACTGGATTTTTAAGGATCCACTTTTAGTAACCATTTCTGCCAACAGAGTCTTTGATTATTGAGAAACCTTACCTTGACCCCCTTATAACCAGCATACCCTTGAGAGTCTTTTCTTTAGTCGGTTAAGTCTTGCTGAGTAATTCCATACTCAGGGTTTTATTCCCTATTGTTTTTAGGTGAAGAAGCGACAAACTTTTGTTGTTTCTGTTCCAAGGTGGTCTCAAAAGAAGAAAACCAAGAGTAAAGCTGCGGGAGGAAAGGATCCTCCATAAAAACTTTGTTTAAAACTTATCGGGAGAGGCTTTTGCCTCCCTTGGCTTGTAATAATATTACTCTGCACTCGTATGTTATATCCTAGTCTGTAATAATATAACTCTATCCTACTTTTAAATAAAGGTAAGTTTATGTAACCGCTTCCGCATTTCTGTATCTCCGATGATTTGTAATGTCTGCGTGACGGGTGAAACGCTCTTGGGAAAGGTAAGAAAAGCATATACCGAACTTGTCAAGTGATTCAGGAACACCTGCAAGGTTGTCTGAGGTCTGTTGGACAAGGACAACTGTAGGTGGGCCTAATGACTTGGGAGGTTCTGTCACATGCAGGGGGCACGGGTGAGTGGTGGGGTCGACGACCCTGATGTTTGTGCTCTCTGGTTCCAAGAATCTTTGCCTCTCTGTATGGTAATAACTTCGTATCTCCTCTTTTTCTGTTTACTTTGACTCAGGGGCAGTGCTTTGGTTCTCACGGTCAGTCCTTTTAACTGAGCAGCTGGACAGGTTTCTTCTGTAGCTTATTCCAAGCTTCAAGGGTAAGCTTCCTTATATCTTCTTGGGTAAGGTGCTTTTCTCTTGAGATGGGTTAAGATGAGAATGGAAGCATAAGGTGAGGTTTAGCTCTAATTTGTTATCTATGTTTTTAGAGAAAACCTTTCTTAAAAAGAAAGAAAACACACAAGCTCAGCAATGATAAGCACAAACAAATCAATGTTTTGAAAAAGGGACAAATAGAGTTTTTCCAAAGCATGGACTACTCAGATTTGGGGGCTAAGCATAACTACTATTGCTCAGCTCCTGAACCAAGAACTATGCTAAATGCGACTTATGAGTACTAACGTTAAAGCATCACATAAGCACTCAAAAGGGGAGAAAACTTCAAGCAAAATTCATTTTTAAATGCCCTAGGGGGCACACAATTATAGTTTTTCAAAACATGGGTATACACGGTTACCTCTCATACATGCAGGGCTCTGGCCAAAGTGAATAAAAAAACTTCACTGCCCAATGCATGCAGAGGACTAGGCATAACTAACTTCAGATCTGGTAGCTTCTCTTCTGGCAAGGCTAGCGCACAACTTCAATCTGAGACATCTCCTGGATGGGTTAAGAGAGAGCTGATGTTCATGACTTCTTCTAGCGACGACTTAGATGGCAGGATAGGGTCGAACTCTTCTTCAAGCGGGACTAGCTCTTGTAGCTCCTCAGAGGGCGACGGTGCTGGCGAGGTGCTTGCAACTTCTTCCTTGACCTCACAGGACGGCGCTGGAATCTTATTCATGGTTAGGGGCTCAAACAACTCTGGAGGTGGATCTTGGGAGGACTCGGGGTACTCTTGCTTAACCATAGCCTAAGGGGAGACTGCATTCCTTCCAAGACTATGGTTCCTTCCGGGAGTTCCCAAGCCTTCTTCTCTCCTCTGATAGAGACCGAGTGACCTTTAAGAATCTAGGGATCTTCAGCTCTCATGGGTTGAACTGGGTTGGATGAAGCGGGCTCTTGGATCCGCAGGGCTCTACGTTGGTTGCGGGTTACCAAGTAGGCCTCCATCAACTTATGAATGTGCTCATCCTTGGCTTCCTTCAGGGCCTCAACAACAACGACTTCACAACTTTCCAAGGCAGTTGCACGGGCTTGAGCTGTGGTGAGATCCACATGGAGCTTACGGTTGCGTTCTCTGCATCTTCTGCTCGGGCAATCATCTGACGGTGGTGCCGAGCCAAGAATTCATATTATGCATCTAGGGTGAGCAGGTATGCAGTGAGGTACACAACTGTGGGGTCGTCCTAAAGCAGCTGTTGCCCTTCCAATGCATGCATCCTGGCCATCCAAACGGGTCGGTCTCTCTAAAAGGGCGAAAAGAATCTGAGCAGGGTGTCGGCCACTTCTTCTTCATAAATTTGACACAGGGCCCTCAATGCCTTGCGAGCGACGACTTGGCAGGTGTCTCTGAATCTGTGCCCTGCAGCAGTGACACTTCATTCCACATGGTGCGGACTAGATCCAATGTATACAGTCACGACACACTTCTCTATGCCATGCTCGACGAATTCACAACCATCATACTCTGGCTGGCTCCTGATTTTGAGGTGAACTATGCATGCCCTCAGCAACTTGGGGAAACCATCTTCATTCTGGCAAAAGCTGGATTGGTAGTGAACCTCCATCTGACTTCTGAGAGAAGCAAAGGGGAAACATTTTCGAAATGGAGGGATGAGAGCAAGATTTTTTTGAAAATAATTTTGACTCAAAAAGTTTTGGATCAATCCTAAGGGTTACATTCTGCGGCCAACCTAACAGCTCTGATACCACCTGAAGCGCCCCAATCCTCTGGGACTCAAATGTGATACAATTGCTAGTCTCAGGAGGCTAGTAAACACAGTTATACATCAGATGATTCTAGATCTGCTTAAACGAGACAAACCTATAAAGGTGGCGATCAGCTTTAAGAGTTGGTCCACAACTCAGAACATATCATCAGAGTGGGGCTGAAGCAGCCCGATATATGCAGCGAAGCAAATCAGCGGTCCAACAGCCACATGCAAGGTTGGGAACAGGCGTAACTCTTACCCGATTAACGATCTTCTTCTCTGAAAAACAACAAATAAGCAAGGGTGAGTACTTACGTACTCATCAGCCCACCTTCACCCACGGAATGGGGAAATCAGATATAATGCATGGAGTATGTGGAGCTCAGGATATTTTGCAGAAAGAGCAATATTTGATGCAGGGTTACTTTGTAAAACATTTTATATTTTCAAAGCGCATCCTCTCCCAAAGGAGCAGGAAGTTTTTCAATATAGAGCAAAATCCCCTGGACTAAACCATCCAGGTATCTCAGCAGTTTCCCACTGGTTTTCATTTTCAAAATAGCTACTAGACTTCCCGTCCACCATAGCTCACGGCTCAACCGCCGGACCTTTTAAAACCACTTTTCAAAAACATTTTTGGAAAACAAAACACTAATTGCCAAATCCATGCCATGACTCATCCATATCGAATAGGTTTTCAAACTCTGCGCAGAGGTGTACACTTTACCCACTAGTCCGGTTTCTGTAATCTCACCATCGTGAGATCCGAATGCCAAAACTCTTTCCTTCCTTGCACGTCCTTACCTTAGCGATTATACCAGAAGGAACAAGGCCACCATCATGCCCAAACCGGACAAAACATTCCCCTTCCTTATCCTCTCGGTGCTCCCCAGCCATCATAATCCTGGGGTTCAGACCGTATAAGTTCAGATTGAGCGACCGCCCATACAGTCTCGAGTGATTGTACTTCATAAGAGTATAGGTAAGGAGTGATGACAAACCGGTCCTTAGGCGAGAGGGACAATCATTCATGCTCACACCTAAACCAGCTGAGCCATCACCTTAGGCCCTCCCCTAAACCAGGGAGTCCCTGATCATCCCACTCAAGGGTGATAAGGGTGATAACCCTTCATCATACCCATTTTGAAAAGCATTTTCTTTTGAAAACTCACATCTTTTCTCAAATCATTTGTAACAAATATGTCAAGGAGTATAAAGATTGATTGCGACAAGGCTGGTGGCCATAATAACTTGTCTCAAAATCATATCATGCATAAAATAACAGGCTGAGGGTTGTGGTTGAAAAAGCATAGGTAATTTATGCATCAAAGGGATCCAGTGAGCTTGTCGTTGCTTATCCGGCGAAAGGGTGAGAGCTCGCGGAACTGGCTTCTGGCTCCACCGTCTGGCGTAGACTTGCAGATCTGGCCTTCACGAGACGGCATGAACGCTCCGATAACTATGCAACATGAACAAGCAAACATACAAACCAGCAAGTATATCATCAAATATTTAGTATAGTGGTCAGAATAGTGATATATGGATGGGTAGAGTCTTGAGCAAAATCTATGCCATGTGGTGTTGTGATATTACTGGTGGTGGAGTGGAGGTGCTTAACAGGAGGGTGGATTGGAGGCGAAGCGACACTATGCGCGTAGCCGGCAGAGCGGAGTAACTGAGTGGGTGGGGTGTTTGCCTTGGCTGAGGGTGTTGAGTGTGTGGAGAGGGAGAGGGTAGATGGGTGTATTTATAGCTGGGTGTATGTGGTGTAGTACAGTAGAGTTCACTATTGATGAGAATAGTGGCGAATAAATTGTCTGACTTAGTTTGAACAGGGAAATTATAGGCAGAATATGGGACAAGAGTATTTTGGGAGTTTTCTGGAATATGAACCATGCTCAAGGGATGACACGGTTGGATATGTAATAATTTGATAAGAATTTAGAAACAAGAATTATTGAAATATGAGATTGGAAGCCTGGTTCGAAAGAATCTCAAAGTTAAGCGTGCTCAACTTAGAGAAATCTGGGATGGGTGACCAGATGGGAAGTTATCACTGGAAGGAAAATCATAGTCACCAGAGTTCGTATGACTAGAATATTGGTTTGGTAGGTCTTAGGTGAGCTGGACAGCATGATGGATGAGTAGTTGAAATTTGGGGTGATCGGATGATAAATGAATAGTTTGCTCTAGAATACATGTTCTACAGGTGCATAAAGGTTCAACATAAACCAATAAATATTCAAGTTAGGGATCCAATTCCAAGGAGCAAAAGAAACCAAGTGTTCTATGGTCTGGCGCACCGGACTACCCGGTGTGCCACCGGACAGTGTCCGGTGCACCAGGCCCGTACAGGGCTGAACCAGCCTCTCTCAGGTTTCAGTAGGCGCACTCCGCTATAAGTCACCGGACTGTCTGGTGCACCAGTGGAGCAAAGGCTACATCGCGCAACGGTCGACTACAAAAGCTGATAAACAGATGAACAGTGAAGAACAGTGCGCGTAGAGTCAGAGCCGCAGAGTCAGAGGCGCACCGGACAGTGAACAGGACCTATCCTGTGTGGCACCGGACTGTCTGGTGCCACAAGAAGACAACGGCGCCAACGATCGACTGCTCCCGGATTTGAGTTTTAACTCTAACGCTAACCCCGGCTTATAGTGTGTGTTTAAGTTATAAATTTCAGGTTTCACCTATTCATCCCCCTCTAGGCAACTTTCAATTGGTATCAGAGCCCGGTGCTTTATTAGAGTCTAACAACTCGAAGTGATGTCGGGAGATCACGCCAAGAGGGAGATCGTGACCGGCGACAAGCCCGCAAGCTCGGGGAGGACTCTCTCAAGGGAGTCCGGCAACAAGCACAAGGAGGAATCCTCTTCCTCCATCAAGTCCCATTGGAAAGGCGACAACAAAAAGAAGATGAAGAAAGTGGTCTACTACGAGACCGACTCATCGTCGCCTTCCACTTCAAACTCCGACTGGTCCATCGCTTCTAAGCACCATGAGCGCAAGAAGTATAGTAAGATGGCCCCTTCGCTATCCCCGTATTTCTAAGCGCGCTCCTCTACTTTCCATTCCCTTAGGCAAACCACCATATTTTGATGGTGAGGATTATTGTATGTGGAGTGATAAGATGAGGCATCACCTAACCTCACTCCACGCAAGCATTTGGGATATTGTTGAGTTTGGAGCGTAGGTACCTAAGGTGGGGGACGAGGGCTATGACTTGGATGAGGTTGCCCAAATTAAGCACTTTAACTCCCAAGCCACAACTATACTCATCGCCTCCTTGTGTCGAGAGGAGTATAATAAGGTGCAAGGGTTAAAAAGTGCCAAAGAAATTTGGGACGTCCTCAAGATGGCGCACGAAGGGGACGAGGTGACCAAGATCACCAAGCACGAAACGGTCGAGGGAGAACTCGATCGGTTTGTCCTCAACAAGGGAGAGGAGCCACAAGCAATGTACAACCAGCTTAAGACCTTGGTGAACCAAGTGCGCAACCTCGGGAGCACCAAGTGGGATGACCATGAAATGGTCAAGGTTATTCTTAGATCACTTGTTTTTCGTAATCCCACTCAAGTGCAACTAATCCGTGGAGACCCTAGATATAAACAGATGTCTCCCGAGGAAGTAATTAGCAAGTTTGTGAGCTTTGAGATAATGATCAAGGACTCCAAACACATCATCAACTTGGAGCAAGGCGCCACCTCCACACCCGAGGTGCAACCCGTCGCATTCAAGGCGACGGAAGAAGAGAAGAGGGAGTCTACACCAAGTAGGCTTCTAATCGACGCCTCCAAGCTCGACAACGAGGAAATGGCGCTCATCATCAAGAGCTTCTGCCAAATCCTCAAGCAAAGGAGGGAGAAGAACTACAAACCCCGCTCCAAGAGGGTGTGTTACAGGTGTGGTAAGTCCGGTCATTTTATTGCTGAATGCCCAAATTCAAGTGATAGTGACAGGGGCGACGACAAGAAGGGGAAGAAGAAAGAGAAGAAGAGATATTACCAGAAGAAGGGCGGTGATGCCCACGTATGTCGGGAATGGGACTCCGACGAGAGCTCCATCGTCTCCTCCTCCGCCGAGGACGCCGCCAACATCGCCATCAACAAGGGCCTCCTCTTCCCCAACATCGGCCACAAATGTTTCATGGCGAAGGACGGCAAGAAAAAGAAGGTACACTCTAGAGCCACCCCTAAATATACAACATCTAGTGATGAGGGTAGCTCTAGTGAAAATGAAGATGATTTACTTGTTCTTTTTGCCAACCTTAGCATGGAACAAAAGAAGAAATTAAATGAATTAATAGAGGTCATTCATGAGAAGGATGAACTCTTGTATAGCCAAGAGGAATTCCTTATTAAAGAAAACAAAAAACATGTTAAAGTGAAAAATGCTTATGCTCAGGAGATAGAAAAATGTGAAAATTTGACTAAGGAGCTTAGCATTTGCCAGGATTCAATTTCTAGTCTTAGAAATGAAAATGCTAGTCTAAATGCTAAGATTGATGAATTAAATGCTTGCCATGACTCAATCTCTAGTCTTAAAACTAAAAATGCTAGCTTAATTTCTGAGATTAAAAATTGAATGTTTGCAATGATTCTATTTCCTGTCTTAGAGATGAGAATGTTAAATTAAATGCTAAGATAGAAGAATTAATTGCATGCAAACCATCTACATCTACCATTGGTCATGTTTCCATTTGTACTAGATGTAGAGATGTTGATGTAGAAGCTACGGATGATCACCTTGCCATGATTAAACAACAAAATGATCACATAGCTAAATTAACTGCAAAAATTAATGAGCATGAACTTGAAAATGAAAAGTTTAAATTTGCTAGAAACATGCTCTATAATGGGAGATGCCCTGGTGTTAGGGCGAAGGCGAAGACGCTACCCTCCGCTCCAGCCTTCGTCCACCTCGTTGCGCAGACAGGAAGCTGAAAGACCGGCGAGGTCCACCCTGCGCCTACCCCGCTGCGCCGAAGAGGGAGCAGAAAGACCGGCGAGGTCCACCCTTCGTCTTCTATGATACGGGACGAAGGCCTACGGCGATGTCGCCCTGTCTCACGTCCTCACTCCGCCTGCAGGCCCATGTGAGGTTCGGCCCATTGCAACGGGCCCCGCTCGGATAAATTGGTTACGAGCCCGATTTGTAACAGCCTTTTTGTAATGACAGTCTGTAACCCTCCTTTATAGGAATATTCTGGGGATAGACTGGGTGCCTGGGGGCACATGCGTCCTTACAATGAACAGTGCAATCGCTGCCTCTAGTTAAACCGTGTTCACATCTCGCTCGCTCCCCCGTTGGAATCAATCTACCCGGGAACGCAAGTTCCAACATTAGCGCCCACTATTCGTGCTACAAGAAAACCACCCGCGATGGCACCCAAAAGAGCTAACTCGAAGGCAGCCCCATCCGTCGACGAAGTAGCGAAGGCAGCCCTGCTAGCTGAGAAAAAGAGCAAGGCCCTCGATGACAACACCCACCAAGGAGCTGGCGAAGACGAAGCACATAGCAAGAGACAGTGCAACGATCAACACACTCCAGAAGGCACCCTTCGCACCTGCAGCTTCGAAGGGCAGCCACAAGCGCCACCCCCAGGCTTCGCACCACCAGAGGGCGAGGACGTAGCAGAGGACGGCGAGGTCCTCGGCGTCTCCGTAGAAGAACAGCTACAGCTACGGGCCCTGCGCCTCAGAAACCGCAACCTTCAGAAGCAGAAGGAAATCCTCGAGGCCAAGCGCCAATGCATCTCTGTGCCGGCCAAGCTGCGCCAAATGATACGAGATGAAGAGCAGAGGGCTTGGGAGCTTGAGCAAGAGATTGTGCTCTTGCAGCGCGAAGGCCAACATGATCTGCAGCACGGCCCGCCCCTCCAGCAGCGTGCGCCAGTCGAAGACCTATTTGTCCCTCACCGCGGGCCCTTCATCCCGCACGCTGTAGCTTTCCAAGGCATCAATTACCTTGACGAGCGAAGCCCCCTAGCGCCGCAACTGCAAGTGTCACCATGGCCCACCAATTTCAGGGCAGGGACTTACCCCAAGTACAACGGCAGCACTGACCCAGCATAGTATATCATGAGCTATCAAGTCGTCGTTGCATCAGCCGGAGGGGACGACGCCACGATGGCCAAGTCATTCATCATCGCCCTCGAAGGCCCCGCTCTCACCTGGTACACCAGGTTGCCCCCGATGTCCATCGACTCCTGGAAAAGTCTCCGGGACAAATTTCTGCTTAACTTCCAAGGGTACCGCCCAGACACCGATGCCTTGGCTGAATTGTCACTCTGTAAGCAGCTGGAGAGAGAGACTCTGCGGGAGTACTACCGCAAGTTTCTGACCCTCAAGTCACAACTGCCTTCGGTTGATGACCAAATCGCCATTCACTACGCCATCAGGGCCTTCAGGCTAGCGTCCTTTACAGCCACTGCATCAGGGATCCACCCAAGAACCTCTAGGAGCTGTACCAGCTGTTCGAAAAATATGCCAGATCCAAAGAGCTCCACCAGCGCAAGGTTGAGTCCCAGAGGAAACCCAAGGACCCTCCACAGTCCAGCCAGACGTGGACAAGGCCTTCGTAGTCAGACTCCGGTCGGGACGACCACAGTCAACAGCAGGTACACAACATCGCCAACCAGCACCCTGCTGGTGAGGCCCATTGCCGCCAAGACTATCCCCCCTAGGGCCGCGGCAACAGAACTCGTGGTCGGGGCCGGGGACGAGTGCAACAGCTGCGCCGTTTCTACTGCTTGTTTCACGGTGAAGACTGTGTGCACCCAACAAGGGACTGCCTGAAATTGAAGGCCACCAGGGACAGGATGTCTCGGGCACAACCAGCCGACAACCCAAGAGTTGTCGTGCACACATATCAGCAACTCCCACAACCATACAACCACAGCCCCGCACAACATCCACCTAACCACGCTTACCAACACCACCAGGAGATACAAATCGTACCTCCCCCACTCCCACCTCCACCCCCGCAGCAGCCAAATATCCACAACCCAAACCACCCCCAAGCACCAAAGCAAGAGGACTTCGCTGATCAGCCGTATCGCGGAGTCATTCACATGATCACCGGGGGTCCAGCGTCGACTTCGATACGAAGCGACAGAAGAGGGACCATTACCGCAACGTCAACCACGTTGCTGTCACAGGTCCAGTCGTGCAAACAAAGTGGTCCGTTGACTTTCGACGCCAGAGATGTCGACCTCCGCAGTGCACCCCACATCGACGCCATGGTCATCAACTGCAGCGTGGCAGGCTGGGACCTACACAAGGTTTTAGTGGACAACGGCAGCCAGGCGGACATCATTTTCCTCCACGCCTTCGACTGCATGGGCATCAGCCACAGCTTGTTGAAGCCTTCGGACAACCCCTTATATGGCTTCAGCGGCAAGGGCGCCTTCCCTGTGGGCAAAATAGAGCTACCCCTGTCCTTCGGTGTAGCACCCAATGCACGAAGTGAGCAGGTCACTTTCGACATCGTTGACATGGTGTACCCGTACAACGCCATAATGGGTTAGGGCTCCATCAACAAGTTTGAGGCAGCTATCCACGGACTTTACCTATGCATGAAGATCTCGAGCCCGCTAGGGGTGATCACAGTCCATGGCAACCAGCAGGCCGCGCGCAACATAGAAAGAGACTTCGTTCCAGGGCAAAGGAACGTGCACTGCCTCACGGCGCAGCACGAGGTCCCTGAGGCTACCCGCCCAACCGACAACGGGCTTGAGAAGGCATAGCTGCAAAGCAATGATGGGACGAAGACAGTCCCCCTCAACCAGGCAACACCCAAGCAAACGGTCATCATAAGCGAGGACCTTACCTCGCATGATGAGGAGAGACTCATCTCCTGTCTTTCCAAAAATAAGGACGTCTTCGCCTGGTTCGCCCTCGACCTGGTCGGAGTCAGTCGCTCCATTATTGAACACAGCTTGGGCATCGACCCTTCAGTGAGGCCGAAGAAGCAGAGGCTGCGCAAAATGTCAGATGAGAAGACAAAAGCCGCCAAGGCCGAGGTACACCGCCTGCTCGAGGCCAACTTCATCAAACCAATCGCCTACCCTACGTGGCTCTCCAACGTAGTCATGGTACAAAAGAAGAGCGGCAAGTGGCGGATGTGCATTGATTTCACCAGCCTCAACAAGGCCTGCCCCAAGGACAATTTCCCCTGCCTCGGATCGATAAGATCGTCGATAGCGCGGCCGGGTGCGAAGTCATGTCACTCCTTGACTGCTTCTCCGGCTATCACCAGATATATATGAAGGAGGAAGACAAGGCTAGCACCAGTTTCATAACACCCTTCGGCACGTACTGCTTCATCAGAATGTCGGAGGGACTAAAGAATGCCGGGTCCATGTTCTCTCGCCTCACCAAGACGGTGCTCGAGAGCCAAGTCGGCAAAAACATATTTACGTATGTAGACGACATCGTCGTCGCCAGCAGAAGCAAAGAGGACCACCTGGCTGACCTCGCAGAAACATTCGCGAACATGCGAGAAGCACGACTTCGCCTAAACCCCGAAAAGTGTGTATTCGGTGTTCGCCAGGGGAAAATTCTGGGCTACCTGGTGTCGCACCGCAGGATCGAAGCCAACCCAAGCAAGATCCAGGCCATCATCAACATGACGCCCCCGTAGTCAGCCAGAGACGTCCAACGACTGATAGGCAGATTGGCCGCCCTCAACAGATTCATTTCCAAATCCGCAGAGCGAAGCCTACCTTTCCTCAAAACGCTACGCGGCGCAAAGGACTTCGCATGGGGACCAGAGCAAGCGGCGGCCTTCGCATCACTAAAGCAGCACCTATAAGAGCTGGCAATTCTTACAAGCCCCAACCCCTCGCTACCCCTGTTGCTCTACGTCGCAGCCTCGCCGCACGCGGTCAGCGCAGCGCTGGTTCAAGAGTAGGACAGACAGGGCACGACCAGGCAGTGTCCAGTTTATTAGATTTCCGAAGTACTCACGACATCAAAATGCAACATGACGGAACTAGAAAAAATCGCCTACGCAGTCGTTATGGCTTCGCGCAAGCTGCGCCACTATTTTGAAGCGTTCAAGATGCGAGTCACCTCAGACAGGGGACTCAGCGAATTATTCAGAAATCCAGAGGCATCTGTCCGGATCGCCAAGTGGGCGACCGAGCTTTCCGGCTACCATATCACCTTCGAGCCTAGGACAGCCATCAAGTCACAAGTCCTGGCAGACTTCATCGTCGATTGGACCGGGCCAATAACACAGTTGGACACGTCTGCAGAGAAGGTGTGGACCATCCACTGCGACGGCGCATGGTGCCATGCGGGGGCAGGCGCAGCAGCAGTCATCACTTCGCCCACAGGGGTCAAGCACAGATATGCAGCACGTCTCAGCTTTGCTTTGGAGTCCGACAGATGCACCAACAACGTAGCAGAATACGAAGCGGTCATCCTTGGCCTTCGCAAGCTACGGGCACTTGGTGTCACCACCTGCATAATAAGAACAGACTCCAAAGTAGTTGCCGGCCAAGTCGAGAAGGATTACGCAGCAAAGGACCCCGCACTTGCGCAGTACCTCGCGGCTGTCCGTAGTCTCGAGAGATAGTTCAAAGGTTTCACCTTGCAGCACGTGGACCGAGCCAAGAACGAGGAGGCCGACGCATTGGCCAAGGCAGCCGCCAGAGGCGAGGCCCTACCCTCCGACGTATTCTACCACGTCATCGGCACGCTAGCCGTTCGCAGCCCAGAGGGCCTCCAAATAACCAACGACACCGAAGGCCACCGCATAGTCAACCTCATCATGACCGAAGACTGGCGGGCACCGATAACCATGTTTCTACAGGGATATTACCACCCAAGCGATATCAACGAGGCCAAGCGCCTCAAACACCGAAGCCGGGACTTTGCTCTCATCGAGGGACAACTTTACAAGAAGGGGGTCAGTCAACCCATGCTTAAATGCGTCACCGAGACCGAAGGTGTTCAGATCCTGCGCGAAGTCCACAGCGGAACTTGCGGCTCTCACGCGGGGCCTAGGGCCCTAGCTGCCAAGGTGATCCGTCAAGGCTTCTACTTGCCTGCTATGACCTGCGCCGCGAATCGGGTCACAAGGTTGTGCGAAGCCTGCCAAAAGTTTTACCAACGCTCGGGAAGCCCTTCGCAGTTCACAAAGCTAATCGCCCATACGTGGCCCCTTCAGTGCTGGGGCCTAGACATTGTCGGGCCACTACCCATGGCCCAAGGGAACCTTAGGTTCACCTTCGTCGTCGTCCAGTATTTCACCAAGTGGATCGAGGCAAGAGCAGTATCAACGATAACATCGAAGACTGCCCAGAAATTCTTCTGGCAAAACATTGTTTGCCGATTCGGAGTCCCGTCCGAGCTCACAGTTGACAATGGCAAGCAATTTGACAGCCAAGACTTCAGGACTTCTGCTTCTCCATTGGCACCAAACTTGCCTTCGCCTCAGTATATCACCCACAATCCAACGGCGTCGTGGATCACGCCAATGGCAAGATTTTCACGGCGATCAAGAAAATGCTCCTCGACGACAAGAAAGGTAAATGGGCCGACCTGCTACCTGAAGCAGTCTGGGCGCTGAACACGATCGAGTGTCGGGCGACCGGGTTTACTCCCTTTCGCTTGCTATACGGTTTGGAGGCCATGACCCCACAAGAAATCAAGCATGCGTCCCCAAGAACAAGCGCTTCGACCTCACCCGATGTAGACGAGCTAACCTCCAAAGATCTCATCGATGCAGACCACGCCTTCGCCCTACAGGCCCTCAACAAATATCAAGCCCAAACGAAGACCTGGCGCGACCACACAGTCGTCCCGAGGGAATTCAACGAAGGAGACCTCATACTCATCCGCACAACCCAGACCGAGTCACGAGGTAAGCTGGAGCCAAAGTGGGAAGGACCATTCATCATCAAGACGAAGTCGTCCCCCAGCACGTACAAGCTAACAACGCAATCTGGCGAAGACCTGGAGCATTTCTGGAACATAGACAGTCTCCGCAATTTTTTTATTTGATTCCTCAGGGCTATCACGCCCTTGTAATTAACCAAACATTATCATTCTGGCCCGTACTCTTTTCCTCCCGGGGGTGAGGTTTTTAACGAGGCGGAGCCATACAATATACCCACAAAAAAACCCCCACAAAAATTACGACACGTCGAAAAAGACCGCATCGACGGTCTTCGGCATTTGACCACACCAAAGTCACCGCGAGGGGCAGCGCTTACTACCCTCGTGTGCGACACTCCACGCAAAAGTCACCTACGGGTGCAGCCGGAGTAGCACAACAAGTGTGTAAAATTCAAGTCTTTTCCAAAAGACTATCCGCGCAAAAGTCGCCTACGGGTGCAGCCGGAACAGTACAATAAGTACGAAAAATTCAAGTCTTTTCCAAAAGACTATCCACGCAAAAGTCGCCTACGGGTGCAGCCGGAACAGTACAATAAGTACAAAAAATCGAAGTCTTTTCCAAAAGACTCCGCGCAAAAGTCGCCTACGGGTGCAGCCGGAATAGCACAATAAGTGCGAAAAATCGAAGTCTTTTCCAAAAGACTCCATGCAAAAGTCGCCTACGGGTGCAGCCGGAATAACACAATGTGTACGCAAAATACGCCTACGGGCGCGGCCGGATCAACGAAGGCATGCTGTCTCATCATACAAATCATAGTTACACACACAGCGAGGGCATCACACATTACAACGGCTCAACCTTCGGGATGACACCCATCTCCCTATAGTTGAACAACATTATCTTTAATTCCTCACCCTCAAAAAGGCTTCGCAGCTCCCCCTCACCTACACTCGCCCCAGCCGGCGAAGACAACAATTCCCATTTGGCAGTCCCGTCCACTCGAAGACAACCACCCTCCAACTCACCATGACGCCCATCACTTCATGACAACCCGCTCACCCTCCGCTTAGCTATCGCCCTTCGACGCCTACGTCCAGCATCCGCATGAGGAATATCCTCACCCGTCACACGTAGAGAAGTCTTCGTTGCAGCCACATCCAATGCTGCAAAATAGTCTAAGTCCTCATCCGAAGACCCCTCTGTCCACACAATCGAACTCCCAGAATCATCAGATCCAAAAAACTTTGACACAGAACCATCAGAATTGTCTCCAGCAACCCCGGTCGAAGCCACAAAATTAGTATTGTCAGTAGCGGTTGCGTGCGCAGGCCCAAAACCCTGAACCTGCGCAGCAACCGAAGTTCAGTAACACAGAAGATTTACAAACTCCCCCTCCCCCGCCTATTTAGCCACTTGTGGAGACGCGGTCGCGGCCGTGGGGTCTTCGGCTGCCGGCTCAGCCGTCATCTCCAAGGCACCTTCGATCGGCGGCGCAGGGGCCGACGCAGGGTCTTCCTCAACCACAATAGGCACGGGCACTGCCGAGGGGCCTTCACCTGCATCCGAGGGCAGCACCAGTTTGACCTCCGCAGCCTTGGGCGGCGCGCCGGCCAGAGCTCCGAAGTCCTCAACGTCCTCAGCACGCTCCATCTGCAACAACACCAGTTAGCAAAAACCAAGCATACCCACACACTACCATACAACAAATGACCCTCACCTGCTCTCTCGCCCGGTCGGATCGCTCCCTGATCGCCTCCTGACCATGTGGACCCCACATCCTATCAAAAAGTGCCCCACCTGACTGCTTCACCACAGGGTCGTCGACCTTGAAAATCTCGCGTTCAAAGTTCTCGTCTGACTGGTCGAAAACCTCGTAGTGCCTACAGCCCTCGCGGGACAACGCATTCATAGCCCCCTCGTAGGTGACAAGGGAGGCAAAGGACATGAAACCCTCCACAATGGTCGGGAGCACCAGCAGCTCCTCCTGCATCCATTCGAGGAAGCGAAGGCCCGCTTCCCGATCAGGCACTTCGAAGTCAGCGGTCCGCGCACCCAGCTCGCGGTACGCTCCCACGAACTGTGCGTGCGTCCGCTCAACTTCGGAGCGCATAGAGGCCTTGGCCTTGTCCACGCGGCCGCACAAGGCGTTGAACCTTGCTTCCAGCTCTTCGGCGCGCTGACTGGCGAGACTGCTCTCCGCCCGCACCACTTTGGCCTCCGCTTGCGCAGCCTATGCCTCGGCGATGGCCCGGTTCGCCTCCCTCCTCTCCTCCACCAGCTGGCGCCGGAGGTCCGTCTTCTCGGCCTCCAAGGCGGCCACTTTCTCTGCCAGCCGGCGGTTCTTGCTCTCCGCCGCCGACTTCTCCCGAACGGCATCTGTGTGCTGTGCCCGAAGTCTCTCGACTTCGGCAGCCACGTCCGCGGTTAGGACACCCGACGCCACGCGGTCGGTGAAGTCGGCCGCCTAACAAAAGCACATGAGCCCCAAAACCTCATGCAAACAACAAACTTCGAAGCCCAGCACAACTTACCTGCTTCAGCTCCTGCGACGCCTCCCTCAGCCGTCGGGACATGGAGCCCGCCACATCCTTGGCGGCAGCGGCTAACGAAATCTTGCCGCTCGCGCAGAAAGGGGCCCACGGGTCTTGCGCGGCACCCTTCCCCCAGCCACCAGCGCTGGCAGCGCGGTTGCCGCCGAAGGCAGGACAACAACCAACTGCTCTTCACCCGACCCTGCGACAAATCACCAGTTAAAAAAAATCTCACCAACAAGATAATCCTGGACACTGATGTCTGTGCCAAAGTCACCAACACGCCTCCCCGGCGAAGGCAGCTCCCGTCCCTTCGCAGATCCGCCCGGGGGAGGCTAGGTTCCGCCAGAGGCGGCAGTCTTCGCGCTCGCCGACACCTTGCTGGATCCAGGCGCGGCCGGCTTAGCAGTCGGCATTGGCTGGCTACTATCGGGGCAGCAGCCTTTGTGCTCCCCCGCGCCCTCTTCGCTTCACGCCTAGGATCTGCGATCCTGATGACCGCCCGGTGCTTCTGCGCAGCTTCTTGACGGTCCTTGTTCATCATTGCCGACACAACAGCAGCAATATTCCATCCGTAAGGAAAAATCCTCAAGCCATGAGCTATATGAGACGTAGATATGTCTTCGCCCTCTGCCCAGGGGATCGGAACATTCTTCGGCCATCGACCCCCGGTCACCTCCAGCATTCGTGCCGAAGACTCCCGGAGCTCGGGCGAAGACATCCTTCCCCCGGGGGGCCGCACATGTCCCCATTAACTCCACAACAAAACCATCAGACACCCCCACTTCCCCCACTGCAGTACCTAACTTTCTCTTCTTGGTGGCCGGGGCAGCCTCCTGCGAAGGCCCTTCCTCGGTCACGCCCATCGGTTTTTTCCCACGGCGGTCGGCGGCATCTTCCCCAGGATAAACACCGTATGGCAAGCGGTTCAGTTCGAAGACCCGATTCAATCTGTCGTTGGACCCCTGGATATCCCAGCTCCACAGACCCTCCGTCCGTGACACATAGCACCCCACGATCCTCGCCGCACCGTCTTTCGCCTCGCACACGAACGCGGCAGGATCCCGGCCACGCAGATCTAACGCGAAGGCAAGACTTTGCACCAGCTGCCCGCTCCAGGAGGGCATCTCGTGAGGGCACACCTCGCCCAGCGCCCAGCCATGCGCCAAGGGCCATACCCCATACCCGATAAACTCCTCAACTAAATCGCGCCCGCTACTCATGCGGGCAGCGCACCGAAGGGCCCCTTCGTCTTCATCGTCCTCCGCCACCTCAAACTGCGGATACGCTGTGTAATAGTGGGAGCACATGACGGCCACAGGGAGCCCTGGGTGGTCTTCGGCTGTGCCCTCGGAAACATAAAACCAGAAATCCCACCAGTTGCCCCACTTATTGCAGGTGCAAGGAACCAACTCCACCACTTCCATCGAAGTCTTGCCGGTCTTCGGCGTAAATGTGCACAATCCAAATTGTGCAATTTCATCTCCAATTTTCCTCTTTTGCCAGTGCAGACAGTAATGTTTTGTGAAGACCTCTACGGAGGGCTGACCGCCATACGAAGTTGTCGCCCAAACATACTTCGCCAGGGCCACCACGGCATTCGGCGTTAGCTGGTGGACCTGGACCTCGAATCTTCATAGGACCTCCGCCACGAATCGATGTGCAGGCAGACGAAGACCAGCGGTGAAAAAAGCCTCAAAAACGACCAACTCGCCTTCTGGCTCGGGGACCTCCTCCGCCCCCGGAACTCACGACACGCCAAACTCCATGGTATCCCCAGGATGTAACTCCTCCGCTGCCACATTGCTCAAAGTGTCCTCGGATGACGCGCCAGCCGGCGGCGCGTTGGTAGCAGATGAGGAAGAGGACGGCATGGCTACGTACCGTCGGCGGCGGCGGGCAGTTTGCTTGACGCGGGCCAGATCTCCGATGAGCAGAAGCAGGGAGGGCAGGCGAGCGGACAAAGATTTCAAAACGAGGCTAGCGTTTGGCGGCGTGCGAAAAGAGTACTTGACCCGCGCCGGCCCCCCTTTTTATACACAAGACGCGGCGCTTCAAGAAACTTGCACTCCAACAGTACGACGTCCATCAACGGTCACATCAAAAACCCCCGCAGAACCACTTCGAGCAAGGGCAGCGTCTCCACCATATGGCGAAGTCTTCGGCACCAGATGACTTAGTCGAACTGGTCCCTCGGAGGGCAAATGTTGGGGCGAAGGTGAAGACGCTACCCTCTGCTCCAGCCTTCGTCCACCTTGTTGCGCAGACAGGAAGCTGAAAGACCAGCGAGGTCCACCCTGCGCCTACCCCGCTACGCCGAAGAGGGAGCAGAAAGACCGGCGAGGTCCACCCTTCGTCTTCTATGATACGGGACGAAGGCCTACGGCGATGTCGCCCCGTCTCACGTCCTCACTCCGCCTGGAGGCCCATGTGGGGTTTGGCCCATTGCAACGAGCCCCGCTCGGATAAATGTGTTATGAGCCCGATTTGTAATAGCCTTTCTGTAATGACAGTCTGTAACCCTCCTTTATAGGAATATTCCGGGGATAGACCGGGTGCCTGGGGGCACATGCGTCCTTACATTGAGGCACTAGGCACTCAGCACCTATAAATACCCCCGTACAGTGCCCTTGAGGGGCTGGATGAACAGTGCAATCGCTGCCTCCAGTTAAACCGTGTTCACATCTCGCTCGCTCCCTCGTTGGAATCAACCTACTCGGGAACGCAAGTTCCAACACCTGGCATCAAGGATGGCATTGGTTTCCAACAGGGAAGCAATGTCAAGCTTAATGCCCCTAAAAGATAGTCTAATTTTGTAAAGAGCAAGGCCCCCATGGTTCAGGATAATGAAGGCTATATTTTGTATCCTGCTAATTATCCTGAGCACAAAATTAGGAAAATTCATGCTAGAAAACCTCACTCTGTTACTCATCATGCTTTCATATATAAAAATGAGGCTTCTATCTCTAGGCATTCTGCTCACATTAAATTGCCTAGAAAGAAAATTCCTGCTGCATCAAATGATCATAACATTTCATTCAAAACTTTTGATGCTTCTTATGTGCTTACTAACAAATCAGGCAAAGTAGTTGCCAAATATGTTGGGGGCAAACACAAGGGTTCAAAGACTTGTGTTTGGGTACCCAAGGTGCTTGTTTCTAACGTCAAAGGACCCAAAACTGTTTGGGTACCTAAGAACAAGGCCTAAATTGTTTTGCAGGTTTATGCATCCGGTGGTTCAAGTTGGATAATTGATAGCGGATGCACAAACCACATGATAGGGGAGAAGAGAATGTTCTCCTCCTACAAGAAAAACGAAGATCCCCAACGAGCTATCACATTCGAGGATGGAAATCAAGGTTTGGTCAAAGGATTGGGTAAAATTTCTATATCACCTGACCATTCTATTTCCAATGTTTTTCTTGTAGATTCATTAGATTACAATTTGTTTTCAGTTTCTCAATTATGCAAAATGGGTTACAACTGTCTTTTTACTGAGTTAGGTGTTACTGTCTTTAGAAGAAGTGATGATTCAATAGCATTTAAGGGAGTGTTAGAGGGTCAGCTATATTTAGTTGATTTTAATGATAACCAAGCTGAACTTGACACTTGCTTAATTGCTAAGACTAATATGGGTTGGCTCTGGCATCGCTGACTTGCCCATGTTGGAATGAAGAATCTTCACAAACTTCTAAAGGGAGAGCACGTTTTAGGACTAACAAATGTTCATTTTGAGAAAGACAGGGTTTGTAGCGCATGTCAAGCAGGGAAGCAAGTTGGCACTCATCATCCACACAAGAACATAATGACAACAGATAGGCCACTGGAGCTACTCCACATGGATCTATTCGGCCCGATAGCTTACATAAGCATCGACGGGAGTAAGTACTGTCTAGTAATTGTGGATGATTATTCTCGCTTCACCTGGGTATTCTTTTTGCAGGAAAAATCACAAACCCAAGAGACCTTAAAGGGATTCTTGAGACGGGCTCAAAATGAGTTTGGATTGAGAATCAAAAAGATAAGAAGCGACAATGGAACGGAGTTCAAGAACTCTCAAATCGAAGGCTTTCTTGAGGATGAGGGCATCAAGAATGAGTTCTCTTCTCCCTACACACCTCAACAAAATGGTGTAGTGGAGAGGAAGAATAGAACTTTACTAGACATGGCAAGGACTATGCTTGATGAGTACAAGACATCGGACCGGTTTTGGGCCGAGGCGATTAACACCGCCTGCTACTCCATCAACCGGTTATATCTTCACCGAATCCTCAAGAAGACATCATACGAACTCCTCACTGGTAAAAAGCCCAATGTTTCATATTTTAGAGTCTTTGGGAGTAAATGTTTTATTCTTGTTAAAAAAGTAGAAAATCTAAATTTGCTCCTAAGGTTGTAGAAGGCTTTTTACTAGGTTATGACTCAAACATAAGGGCACATAGAGTCTTCAACAAATCCACTGGATTGGTTGAAGTTTCTTGTGACATTGTGTTTGATGAGACTAATGGCTCCCAAGTGGAGCAAGTTGATCTTGATGAATTAGATGATGAAGAGGCTCTATGCGTCGCACTAAGGAACATGTCCATTGGGATGTGTGTCCTAAGGAATCTGAAGAGCCTACACAAGCACAAGATCAACCATCATCTTCCAATCAAGCATCTCCACCAACCCAAGATGAGGATCGGGCTCAAGATGATGAAGAAGAAGATCAAGAGGATGAGCCACCTCAAGGAGAGGTCAATGATCAAGGGGGAGATGAAGATAATCAAGACAAGGAAGATGAGCAAGAAATACAGGGTCAAAGACCGCCACACCCAAGAGTCCACCAAGCAATTCAACGAGATCACCCCGTCAACTCCATCCTTGGTGACATTCATAAGGGGGTAACCACTAGATCTCGAGTTGCTCATTTCTGTGAACATTACTCTTTTGTTTCCTCTATTGAGCCATACAGGGTAGAGGATGCATTAAGAGATCCGAATTGGGTGGTGGCTATGCAAGAGGAGCTCAACAACTTCACAAGGAATGAGGTATGGCATTTGGTTCCACGTCCTAATCAAAATGTTGTAGGTACCAAGTGGGTATTCCGCAACAAGCAAGACGAGCATGGTGTGGTGACAAGAAACAAAGCCCAACTTGTGGCCAAGGGTTATTCACAAGTCGAAGGTTTGGATTTCGATGAAACTTATGCACCCGTAGCTAGGCTTGAGTCAATTCGTATATTACTTGTCTATGCTACTTACCATGGCTTCAAGCTTTATCAAATGGACGTGAAAAGTGCCTTCCTCAATGGACTAATCAAGGAAGAGGTCTATGTCGAGCAACCTCCCGGCTTTGAAGATAGTGAGTACCCTAACCATGTCTATAAACTCTCAAAGGCGCTTTATGGGCTCAAGCAAGCCCCAAGAGCATGGTATGAATGCCTGCGAGATTTTCTTATCACTAATGGCTTCAAAGTCGGCAAGGCCGATCCTACACTCTTTACTAAAACTGTTGAAAAAGACTTGTTTATATGCCAAATTTATGTTGATGATATCATATTTGGTTCTACTAACAAGTCTACTTGTGAAGAGTTTAGTAGGATCATGGTACAAAAATTCGAGATGTCAATGATGGGGGAGTTGAGATATTTTCTAGGATTTCAAATCAAGCAACTCCAAGATGGCACCTTCATCAGCCAAACTAAGTACATTCAAGACATTCTTAAGAAGTTTGGAATGAAGCATGGCAAACCCATCAAGACACCCATGGGAACAAATGGGCATCTTGACCTCGACACGGGAGGTAAATCCGTAGATCAAAAGGTATACCGGTCAATGATAGGATCTTTACTCTACTTATGTGCATCTCGACCGGATATTATGCTTTATGTATGCATGTCTGGAAGGTTCCAGGCTTATCCTAAAGAAGTTCACCTTAGGGCCGTGAAGAGAATCATGAGGTATTTAGTATACACTCCTAGGTTTGGGCTTTAGTACCCCAAGGGATCCACTTTTGATTTAATATGATATTCCGATGCTGATTGGGCAGGGTGTAAAATTGATAGAAAGATCACATCAGGGACTTGTCAGTTTCTGGGGAGATCCCTAGTGTCTTGGGCTTCAAAGAAATAAAACTCTGTAGCGCTTTCCACCGCCAAAGCCGAGTACATTATCACAGGCCATTGTTGTGTGCAATTACTTTGGATGAGAAAAAACCTCAGGGACTACGGCTACAAATTGAGCAAAGTCCCTCTCTTATGTGATAATGAGAGTGCAATCCACATGGCGGATAATCCCGTTGAACACAGCCGCACTAAGCACATAGACATTTGGTATCACTTTCTGAGAGATCACCAACAACTGGGGGATATCAAAATAGCTTATGTTAACACCAAAGATCAATTAGCTGATATCTTTACCAAGCCACTAGATGAGAAAACCTTTAGCAAACTTAGGAATGAGCTAAATATACTTGATTCTCGGAATTTTGATTGAAACATTATACACATAGCTCATTTATATACCTTTGATCATATCTCTTTCATTTAGTACATATACATATTTCTTATTCTTCTTGTGCCAAGGCTAAGACTAATATGTTTCCATGAGTATTTCTTGTGTTAGTCTTAGATTGAAAGGGAAATGGAGTATCCGGCAAAGACAACGCTTCCACTTAACTCCAATGGTATTACTTACCCTTTGTCGGTATTCCACCATCTCTCCAATTTGTATAATCTTTCACTCATATTTATTTTATCAATGGGGGAGAAAATAGAAAAGGGCTCCAACATTCTCCGTTTTTGGCGATTAATGCCAAAGGGGGAGAAAATATTAAGCCCAAAGCAAAAGGACCGCACCACCACCATTTCAAAATTTTTGAAATGAAAATTGTAATTGGTATTCATAAATGTTTGTTTTTCAATTAGTATTCAAGACAATTTCAAATTGGTATGAATTTTCAAAATTGGCATCTACGTCAAAACCTTCTTGAAAGCTATGGGGAGAATTTCATTCAGGGGAGCTTTTGTTTAGTCAAAGGAAAAGCATTTGAAACAGGGGGAGAAATTTCAAAATCTTGAAAATGCTTCTTGCAATCTTATTCATATACCTTTGACTACTAGCAAAAGATTTTGAAAAGATTTTCCAAAAGGATTTGCAAAAACAAAACAAGTGGTGCAAATGTGGTCTAAAATGTTAAATAAAAGAAAAAAATCCATTCACTCTTATTCATATACAATAAGACTTTCAATTGGTTTAGTTCCAAGTAACTTATGCACTTACCATATGCAAACTAGTTTATTTCTGCACTTTATACATTTGCTTTGGTTTGTGTTGGCATCAATCACCAAATAGGGGGATTGAAAGTGAAATAGGGTTAACCTTTTCCTACAATTAATTTTGGTGGTTGAATGCCCAACACAAATATATGGACTAACTAGTTTGCTCTAGAATACATGTTCTACAGGTGCATAAAGGTTCAACATAAACCAATAAATATTCAAGTTAGGGATCCAATCCAAGGAGCAAAAGAAACCAAGTGTGTTGTGCCACCGGACAGTGTCCGATGCACCAGGCCCGTACAGGGCTGAACCAGCCACTCTCAGGTTTCAACAGGCGCACTCTGCTATAATTCACCAGACTGTCCGGTGCACTAGCGGAGCAACAGCTACATCACGCAACAGTCGACTGCAAAAGCTGATAAACAGATGAATAGTGAAGAACAGTGCACGCAGAGTCAGAGCCGCAGAGTCAGAGGCGCACTGGACAGTGAACAGGACCTGTTCGGTGTGGCACCGGACTGTCCAGTGCCACAAGAAGACAACGGCGCCAACGGTCGACTGCTCCCGAACCCTAACGGTTGGGTGACATGGCGGCGCACCGGACAGCCTATAGTGCCTGACCGGTGGCGCACCAGACTGTCCGGTGCGCCCATCGCCAACAGCCTTCCCCAACGGCCATTTGGTGGTTGAGGGCTATAAATACCCCCAACCACCACAACTCCAAGCATCCAAGTTTCCTGCACTTCACATTCAATACAAGAGCTAGTGCATTCACTCCAAGACACATTTCCAAAAGATCAAAGCCTCTCCAAGTCTAGAATTCATTCCAACCACCTAGTGGCTTGAGAGAGTGTGTGTTCGTGTTTCTTTGCGCTTTTGTTGCTTGGATCGCTTTCTTCCTTCCTCATTCTTGTTTCCAAGTGACTTGTAATCAAATCAAGAGACACCTAAGTGTGTGGTGGTCCTTGCGAGGTCTAAGTGACCCGTTTGATTAAGGAGAAAGCTGAGAGCACCTAGAGGGGGGTGAATAGGTGATCCTATAAAATTCAACACTAAATTCCAACAAGCTTGATTAAAGAGATATTAGCATAAGTTAATCAAGTCTATGAGGTGAGCTCTTACGAACACAAACAATCACAGATAGGAGCAACACAAGAGACACGCGATTTTTATCCCGTGGTTCGGCCAAGTAACACTTGCCTACTTCCACGTTGTGGCATCCCAATGGACGAGGGTTGCACTCAACCCCTTTCAAGTGATCCAATGATCAACTTCAATACCACGACTTTCTTCCTTAGTCTTTCTCCCATTTGCGAGGAATCTCCACAACTTGGAGCCTCTCGCCCTTACAATGATGATCACGAAAGAAGCACAGAAGTAAGGGAGGGGAGAGCAACACACACATGACTCAAATCCACAGCACAACCACACATACAAGTCACAACTTGAGCTCAAAGTACAACACACGGAGTTCGCAACTCAAATGGAGCTCAAATCGCTAACACAGAGAATCAAATGTGTGGGAGCGGAGTCTGGATGCTTTAGAATACTCAAAGAATGCTTGGGTGACTCCTCCATGCGCCTAGGGGTCCCTTTTATAGCCCTAAGGCAGCTAGGAGCCGTTGGAGGCCAACTTGGAAGGCCAAACTTGCCTTCTGTCGGGTGGTGCACCGGACAGTCCGGTGCACCACCAGACAGTCCCTATAGTTGTCCGGTGCGCGATCTCCTTCCTTTTCTGGTGCATCCGACCGTTGGTCCTCGGGATCGGTTGGCGCACCGGACACAGTCCAGTGTGCCCAACCGACTATTGCTGCGGGCCACGTGTCGCCCGCGGATTGCGCGGTCGACCATTGCGCTGGCAACCGTTGGCTCACCGGACAGTCTGGTGCACCACCGGACAGTCCGGTGCACCACCGAACGGTCCGGTGAATTATAGCCGTACGCCGTCGTTGAGTCCCGAGAGCGTCCTTTTCACGCGGACCAGCCTGGCGCACCGGACACTGTCTGGTGCACCACCAGACAGTCCGGTGTGCCAAGCCGAGCAGGAGTTGGCTGCACAGAGCCAAGTCTTTTTCCAATTCTTTCTTCCCTGTTTCTAGCACTTAGACAAAATATGTTAGTACTCAAAACAATGTACTAAGTCTAGAAACATACCTTTTGCCTTGATTTGCACTTCTCACTTTGTTTAGCACATGAGCACTTAGTTAAACGTGTTGAGCACGTAATCACCAAAACATTATAGAAATTGCCCAATGGCACATTTCCCTTTCAATCTCCCCCTTTTTGGTGATTCATGCCAACACATCAAAAAGCAATCAAAATAAGTGCAACATCAATGCAAATGAGGACCAAATCATTTTTGCACAAGATTTGACATATTTGGATCATTCTTTGCCACCACTTGACTTGTTTTTGCAAATCAAATTCATTTTCCTATCTCTAAGTCAAACATACTTGTTTGGGCACATAAAGAGTTATTCCAAGAGTAAAATTGATCAAGTGCCAAAAACTCCCCCTTTTCCCATAATCAAAATTCTCCCCCACAAGAGACCAAATTTTGCAATAAGAGTATTTTTGACAAATCAAAAGTTCTAACTCTATTGTTTTCAAAATTCACAAGTGGTAGCTGATCCATTTGCTTTGGCCTTAATTTCTCCCCCTTTGGCATTAAGCACCAAAACGGGATCATTCTTGGCCCTATAACTAGGGATGGCAATGGGTACCCGAAATCCGAAACCCGATGGGTAAAAACCCTATTAGGGCACGGGTATGGCGGATTTTGATACCCATGGATATTTTATTGGGTCATTTGTTATGCCCATCGGGTATGGTGGGCATGGGTATGTTCTCTATTGCCCCATACCCGCTACCCGATGGGGAACCCGCTAATATATGACACGTGGGTCCGGATTTATATGTCTCAACAATTAGATTTGAAGGCATGATTTTGTCCACAGTTTTGTAGAATCAATGCTATGTTTTGTGTGATTTGAAGGCATGATGTTGCCATTTAATGTTGAATATTGTTGAACCTGTGATAAAATTATGTTGGGTTCGATACATTTGTTATGCTGGTACTTATTTTTGCAATTCAAATGATCATGTCTATCGTAATGTTAATGGGTATGGGTACCCGATGGGTACCCGCTACCCATGGTGGGTATGGGTATGGCGTAATTTTGTACCCATGATGGGTAGTGGGTATGGGTATGGGTCAACTTTTTCCTAGTGGGTATGGGTATGGCTTCTTGTGCCCATTGGGTACCTTACCCACTGCCATCCCTACCTATAACCCCATTGCCTCACCAAAAATGTCAATTAAGAGCAAAAAGGCAATGAAAGCATAAGTATGAACTTGGAAGTAAATACACCAATACCGGAGTGCAGTGGAAGTCTTTGCAACGTCCAAGTCCATTTTCCCTTTCAATGCACCTTTGAGACTATATCAAGAGTACTCAAACACATAGGTTAGTCTCAAAGGGTCAAGTTGTAGCACATCTCCCCCTTAATATGTGCATTACTTGCAAATGGACTTGTGAGTTCCGGGGATCATGTGTACAACTTGAGCACCACAAACAATAATGGATTTAAATGCATAAAGTAACATGATCAAAGGCATAGAACACATGTATGTTATAGATCAATCCAAGTTACGCGAATCTAAGACATTTAGCTCACTACGCAATCTGCAAAAGGTTTTCTCATCCAACGGCTTGGTAAAGATATTGGCTAGCTGGTTCTCGGTGCTAATATGGTACACCTCGATATCTCCCTTTTGCCGGTGGTCTCTTAGAAAGTGATGCCGGATGTCTATGTGCTTAGTGCGGCTGTGTTCACAAGGATTATCCGCCATATGGATTGCACTCTCATTGTCACATAGGAGTGGGACTTTGCTCAGATTGTAGCCAAAGTCCCAGAGGGTTTGCCTCATCCAAAGTAGTTGCGCGCAACACTGTCCTGTGGCAACATACTCGGCCTCAGCGGTGGATAGGGCAACGGATGTTTGTTTCTTTGAACTCCACGACACCAGGGACCTTCCTAGAAATTGGCACGTCCCTGATGTGCTCTTCCTATCAACCTTGCACCCGGCATAATCGGAGTCTGAATATCCAATCAAGTCAAAGGTAGACCCCTTTGGATACCAGATCCTGAAGCAAGGCGTAGCAACTAAATACCTAAGGATTCGCTTAATTGCCACAAGGTGACATTCCTTGGGGTCGGATTGAAATCTAGCACACATGCATACACTAAGCATAATGTCTGGTCTACTAGCACATAAATAAAGCAAGGAACCTATCATAGACCGGTATGCCTTTTGATCAACGGACTTACCTCCTTTGTTGAGGTCGACATGCTCGTCGGTTCCCATCGGTGTCTTCGCGGGCTTGGCATCCTTCATCCCAAACCGCTTGAGAAGATCTTGAGTGTACTTCATTTGGGAGAGGAAGGTGTCATCCTTGAGTTACTTCACTTGGAACCCAAGGAAGTAGGTCAACTCGCCCATCATCGACATGTCGAACTTTTGTGTCATCACCCTGCTAAACTCCTCACAAGACTTTTGATTAGTAGAACCAAATATTATGTCATCGATATAAATTTGGCACACAAAAAGATCATCATCACAAGTCTTAGTGAAAAGAGTGGGATCGGCTTTCCCAACCTTGAAAGCATTAGCAATTAAGAAATCTCTAAGGCATTCATACCATGCTCTTGGGGCTTGCTTAAGTCCATAGAGCGCCTTAGAGAGCTTGAACACATGGTCGGGGTACCTGTCATCCTCAAAGCCAGGGGGTTGTTCCACGTATACCTCCTCCTTGATTGGCCCATTGAGGAAAGCGCTCTTCACATCCATTTGAAATAACCTAAAAGAGTGGTGAGCGGCATAGTCTAATAATATTCGAATAGACTCTAGCCTAGCCACAGGAGCAAAAGTCTCCTCGAAATCCAAACCTGTGACTTGGGCATAACCTTTTGCCACAAGTCTAGCCTTGTTTCTTGTCACCACCCTGTGCTCGTCTTGCTTGTTGCGGAACACCCACTTGGTTCCCACAACATTTTGCTTTGGACGTGGCACCAGGCTCCAAACTTCATTCCTCTTGAAGTTGTTGAGCTCTTCCTGCATGGCCAACACCCAGTCCGGATCCTGTAAGGCCTCTTCTACCCTGAAAGGCTCAATAGAAGAGACAAATGAGTAATGCTCACAAAAATTAGCTAAACGTGAGCGAGTCGTTACTCCCTTGCTTATGTCACCCAGAATCTGGTCAACGGGGTGATGTCGTTGGATCATTGCTCGGACTTGAGTTGGAGGGACATGTGGTGCTTCTTCCTTCATAACTTGTTCTTCTTGTGCTCCCCCTTGATCACGCGCCTCTTCTTATGGAACCTGTCCATCATCTTGAGTTGGGGGGTGCACCGTTGTAGAGGAAGATGGCTGATCTTGCTCTTGTTGTTCCTATGGTCGCACATCACCTATCGCCATCGTGCGCATTGCGGCCGTCGGAACATCATCTTCATCTATGTCATCAAGATCAACTTGCTCTCTTGGAGAGCCATTAGTCTCATAAAATACAACGTTACTAGAGACTTCAACCAAACCCGATGATTTGTTGAAGACTCTATATGCCTTTGTATTTGAGTCATATCCTAGTAAAAACCCTTCTACTGCCTTGGGAGCAAATTTAGAATGTCTACCTTTCTTCACCAGAATGTAACATTTGCTCCCAAAAACATGAAAGTAAGAAACGTTGGGTTTGTTACCGGTAAGGAGTTCATACGAGGTCTTCTTGAGAAGGCGGTGTAGGTAGAGCCGGTTTATGGCGTGGCAAGCTGTGTTCACAACTTCCGACCAAAACCGCTCAGGCGTCTTGAATTCTCCAAGCATCGTTCTCGCCATGTCGATAAGCGTCCTGTTCTTCCTCTCTACCACACTGTTTTGCTGTGGTGTGTAGGGAGCGGAGAACTCGTGCTTGACGCCTTCTTCCTCAAGATACTCCTCCACTTGCAGATTCTTGAACTCGGACCCGTTGTCGCTTCTTATCTTTTTCACCTTGAGCTCAAATTCGTTTTGAGCCCTCCTTAGAAAGCGCTTTAGGGTCCCTTAGGTTTCTGACTTATCCTGCAAAAAGAACACCCAAGTGAAGCAGGAAAAATCATCAATAATTATGAGACCATACTTACTTCCCCCGATGCTAAGGTAGGCAACGGGTCCGAAGAGGTCCATGTGAAGAAGCTCCAGTGGTCTTGATGTTGTCATTACATTCTTGCTGTGATGAGTGCTTCCCACCTGTTTCCCTGCCTGGCAAGCTGCACAAGGTCTATCTTTCTCGAAACAAACATTGGTTAGTCCTAACACATGTTCTCCCTTTAGAAGTTTATGAAGGTTCTTCATCCCAACATGTGCTAGACGGCGATGCCACAGCCAGCCCATACTAGTCTTAGCTATTAAGCATGCATCTAGATCGGCCTCCTCTTTCGAAAAATCAACTAAGTAGAGTTTGTCGTCTAATACACCCTTAAATGCTAATGAACCATCACTCCTTCTAAAGACAGATACATCAACATTGGTAAACAAACAATTGTAGCCCATGTGGCACAATTGACTTACAGACAGGAGGTTGTACCCTAATGACTCTACTAAAAATACATTTGAAATAGAGTGCTCGCTTGTGATGGCTATTTTTCCCAAACCTTTGACCTTGCCTTGATTCCCATCTCCAAAGATAATCATATCTTGGGAATCCTTGTTCTTGATGTAGGAGGTGAACATTTTCTTCTCCCCCGTCATGTGGTTTGTGCATCCGCTATCGATAATGCAGCTTGAGCCCCCGGATGCATAAACCTGCAAGGAATTTAAGCTTGGGTTTTAGGTACCCAACTCTTGTTGGGTCCTACAAGGTTAGTCATAATAGTTTTTGGAACTCATATGCAAGTTTTGTCTCCCTTGCATTTGGATCCCAATTTCCTAGCCACTACTTTTGCATTCTTACATGAAAGAACAAAAGAAGTGTTGCAAGCATGGAAAATAGTAGTAGATTCATTACACACTTTCCTAGGCACATGATGCACAACATGATTTCTCCTAGGCCTACTTCTACCGTGAACAAAAGTAGAACTAGAGGCAAACATAGCATGTGAATCAAAAGCATCATGATCATAACTCCTATTATAATTGGAATGACTATCAATTTTCCTATTATAAATGAAAGCATGATTCCTTTGAGTACTACTAGCCATAGGGGCCTTCCCTTTCTCCTTGGTGAGAATGGAAGCCTTTTGGCTTGTTAAGTTCTTGGTTTCCCTTTGAAAACCAAGTCCATCCTTAATTAAGGGGTGTCTACCAACAGTGTAGGCATCCCTAGCAAACTTTATTTTATCAAACTCATTTTTGCAAGTCTTAAGTTGAGCATTAAGACTTGCCACTTCATCATTCAATTTAGTAATAGCAATAAGATGTTCATTACAAGCATTAACATTAAAGTCTTTGCATCTATTGCAAACAACTACATGTTCTACACAAGATCTAGTTGCATTTGTCTCCTCTAGCTTAGCATTTAATTCATCATTTAAATTCTTTAAACTAGAGACAGATTCATGGCATGCGGACAACTCAGAGGATAGCATTTCATTTCTTTTAATTTCTAGAGCAAGAGATTTTTGAACACTAACAAATTTATCATGTTCTTCATACAAAATATCCTCTTGCTTTTCTAAAAGTCTATCCTTTTCATTTAGAGCATCAATTATTTCATTAATTTTTTCTACTTTGGCTCTATCTAAACCTTTAAATAAACTAGAGTAATCTACTTCATCATCGGAAGAATCAACATCGCTAGAAGTAGTGTACTTAGGGGTATCTCGAACATGTACCTTCTTTTCCTTGGCCATAAGACATGTATGGCGTTCGTTGGGGAAGAGAGAAGACTTGTTGAAGGCCGAGGCCGCCAGTCCCTCATCGTCGGAGTCGGATGAGGAGCAGTCGGAATCCCATTCTTTTCCAAGATGAGCCTCGCCTTTCGCCTTCCTATAGCTTTTCTTCTTCTCCTTCTTCCCATGTCTTTCTTGTTCTTGGTTATTTTCATTATCGGGACATTGAGCAATAAAATGACTAGTCTTACCGCATTTGAAGCAGGAGCGCTTTCTCCTTGTTTTGTTTTTGTTGGGGTACTCCTTGTGTCCTTTAAGTGCGGTCTTAAAGCGCTTGATGATAAGCGCCATCTCATCTTCGTTGAGGTCGACAACCTCCACTTGAGCTACCTTGCTTGGTAGTCCCTCCTTGCTGCTAGTTGCCTTGAGCGCAACGGGCTGCGGCTCATAGACGGGCAGTGGACCATTTAAGGCGTCATCCACATATCGTGCCTCCTTTACCATCATGCGCCTGCTCACAAATTTTTCGAGTATCTCCTCGGGCGTCATCTTTGTGTACCTAGGATTTTCATGAATAAGATTCACAAGATGGGGGTCAATAACGACCTGAGCATGAGTCGGACGACGTCGTGGTCCGTCCATCTTGTGCTTCCATAGCTTCTAATCTTGTTGACCAGAGTCTTGAGCCTATTGTAGGTTTGTGTTGGATCTTCTCCCCTGATCATGGCAAATCTTCCCAGCTCGCCTTCCACCAACTCCATTTTGGTGATCATTGTAGCATTGTTTCCCTCATGTGAGATCTTGAGGGTGTCCCAAATTTGCTTGGCGTTGTCCAAGCCACTTACTTTATTGTATTCATCCCTGCAAAGCGAAGCTAACAAGACAGTAGTAGCTTGGGCATTCTTATGAATTTGTTCATTGATGAATACAGGGTTATCAGTGCTATCAAAATGCATCCCATTTTCCACTATTTCCCAAATGCTAGGATGGAGAGAAAATAGATGACTACGCATTTTATGACTCCAAAATGAGTAGTCCTCTCCATCAAAGTGTGGAGGTTTTCCTAGTGGAATAGAAAGTAAATGTGCATTTGAATTGTACGACATGCGAGAATAGTCAAAAGAGTAGTTTCGATTAACCGTCTTTTTCTTTGATGACAAATCGTCATCGTCATCGTCTCTTGGTGAAGAAGAGGATGCATCGCTGTTGTAGTAGACAATCTTCTTGATGCGCCTCTTCTTCTTCCCGTCCTTCTTCTTGTGACTCGAGCTAGAGTCGGTTGGCTTGTCGTCTCTAGGCTGGTTGAGGAAGGACTCATTTTCCTTGTCATTGACCACCATCCCCTTTCCCTTAGGATCCATCTCTTCAGGCGGTTAGTCCCTTAGATGAAGAGTACGACTCTGATACCAATTGAGAGAACCTAGAGGGGGTGAATAGGTGATCCTATAAAATTCAACACTAAATTCCAACAAGCTTGATTAAAGAGATATTAGCGCAAGTTAATCAAGTCTATGAGGTGAGCTCTTGCAAACACAAATAATCACAGATAGGAGCAACACAAGAGACACGCGAATTTTATCCCGTGGTTCAGCCAAGTAACACTTGCCTACTTCCACGTTGTGGCGTCCCAATGGACGAGGGTTGCACTCAACCCCTTTCAAGTGATCCAATGATCAACTTCAATACCACGACTTTCTTCCTTAGTCTTTCTCCCGTTTGCGAGGAATCTCCACAACTTGGAGCCTCTCGCCCTTACAATGATGATCACGAAAGAAGCACAGAAGTAAGGGAGGGGAGAGCAACACACACAAGACTCAAATCCACAGCACAACCACGCACACAAGTCACAACTTGAGCTCAAAGTACAACACACGGAGTTCGCAACTCAAATGGAGCTCAAATCGCTAACATAGAGAATCAAATGTGTGGGATACTCAAAGAATGCTTGGGTGACTCCTCCATGCGCCTAGGGGTCCCTTTTATAGCCCTAAGGAAGCTAGGAGCCGTTGGAGGCCAACTTGGAAGGCCAAACTTGCCTTCTGTCGGGTGGTGCACCGGACAGTCCGCTGCACCACAGGACAGTCCCTGTAGCTGTCCGGTGCGCGATCTCCTTCCTTTTCTGGCGCATCCAACCGTTGGTCCTCGGGATTGGTTGGCGCACCAGACAC
This sequence comes from Zea luxurians, assembly GCA_029449295.1. NCBI lineage: Eukaryota > Viridiplantae > Streptophyta > Magnoliopsida > Poales > Poaceae > Zea > Zea luxurians. The sequence goes on along the minus strand of JAOPSE010000016.1, from coordinate 32,055,802 downwards.
AGTCCGGTGCACACCGGATAGTCCGGTGTGCCCAACCGACCGTTGCTGCGGGCCACGCGTCGCCTGCGGATTGTGTGGCCGACCGTTGCGCTAGTGATCGTTGGCTCACCGGACAGTCCGGTGCACCACCGGATAGCCCAGTGAATTATAGCCACGTCGCCCCTTTGCTTTTCCTGAGGGTGACGAGTTCGCCGCGGATGACTCACCGGACAGTCCGGTGCACCACTGGACGGTCGGGTGAATTATAGTCGTACACCACCGTCGAGTCCCGAGAGCATCCTTTTCACGCGGACCAGCCTGGCGCACCGGACATTGTCCGGTGTGCCAAGCCGAGCAGGAGTTGGCTGCACAGAGCCAAGTCTTTTTCCAATTCTTTCTTCCCTATTTCTAGCACTTAGACAAAACATGTTAGTACTCAAAACAATGTACTAAGTCTATGTCGGAGAGGAAATCTCCGGCCGGGTGGCGGAATGCACCCGCCCTAAATCCTAAGATGAGGAGGGGGCTTAAGCGTTTTGCCTATTAGATGGATTCGGGATGAACACGCAAGAACACGCAAGGGATTAGAGTGGTTCGGGCCGCTGGAGCGTAATACCCTACTCCATTGTGTGTTGTATTGCTCGTGAGCTTGAATCTGAATGAGAATGCCTTGTAACGCAGTGTGCCCTCCCTTTTATAGTCCAAGGGGGGCACGCACAAGGGTGCTGAGCCCCGACACGTGGGCCCAGGAACATAACAGATGTAATACTTGGAGCAACTAATGCTAGTCGCCAGTGCAATCTTCCTGCGTCCCGATATCTGCGGTCTGTGTAGTATTGGTGTGCAGTGGAAGCTTCCCTGGCAACGTACGAGTGATGATGAGCATAGTGCAGCATGGGCATACCGCCTGCCAGTGGAATAGACAGGCATGCCGCCTCCCATCGGAATGGACATGTCTCATTAAATGCTGAGGCGGCACACTGCTTGCCAGTAGAGTGGACAGGTCGCTGCCTGACAGCAGAGTGGGCAGGCCTCATTAAATGTCGAGGCGACACATCGCTTGTCAGGCGGCGTGCTTTATCCGCAATAAATGCAGGGGCCGTGCAACCCGGAGGCCTTACGTCAGGCTCCGCCCGCTGGCTTACGTCACGCGCGGTAGGCCACGTGGCAGCATCGGGTCTCCGCCTGGGTGGGGAGTAGTAGCGTTATGCAGACAGGTCCGCACCAGGCTAGGCCTAGACACGTGTCGGCACTGGACCCCTGCCTGAGCAAGGCCTAGGTATTCTCTGCCCCAGAGTCCCGAGACCCAGCTGTGGGTAGTCCGGACCCCACACAGAGGGGTCCGGGACCCGTCCCGGGGGTCCGGGTTGCACTCGCAGGGGTCCTGGACCTTGCCCGGAGGTCCGGTCTACATGTACAGGGGTCCGACACTTTCCCATGGGGGTCTAGACCCACTGTTGGCATCTTGGAGTATATCGTCTTCTCTGACCACGTGGCGACTCCAGAGCCGTCCACGTGGTGGAGTCGGGTGCCGTTCACCACGTGACTAGAGAAAGCCATGTGGGCACCGCGTCTTCATGCTGTAGTAAGGGGTACCCCTGTTTCAGGGTATCGATAGTGGCCCCCGGGCCCACCTCGGGGGAGGATGCGAGCCTGCAGGTGGGGACAAAACTTGTACCTTGTGTCAGCATGGCATGACCGGTGACTGGGGCGCCACCTTAGCGCACGCTGCATTAACTCGGCGCGCACGCGCTGTCAGTCTGCCATCGATCACATCAACTGTCATGTCTGTCGTCGCTGCCGACTTGACCCATGGCCCCCATACCTGATGGTTTAGCCGGCCCACACGCGACTCGAGGAGGCGTAGTACTGGCACGAGCGGCGGTACGACTTCTCTGCACCCAGGAACTGGCGCCTAAAGAAGATGACTCGTGGGCCTGGGCCCCCGTGCCAGAGACTGGGCAGTTGGTTTTGACGGAGATGAAGAGGCGCACCGCCGCGGGCGGCGGCATGCCCCTTGCGTGGCAGTCCGCCTTCTTCGCACTCAGAGATCGACGCTCATGGAGCATGACTCGTGGGCTTGGGGCCCCGTGTCAGAGGCTGGGCCGCTACTTTCGGCGGAGATGAAGAGACGTACCGCCACGGGCGGTGGCTTGCTCCTCCCGTGGCGATTCGCCTTCTTCACACACGGAGACCAGCATACCAGTTGTATTACTTGTGGGACCGGGCCCCCGTGTCATAGGCTGGGTCGCCCTGGTGCGCATCGGGGGAGATTTCCCATGGCGTTTCGGGGCACGAGCGGGAGAGTCCGCTTTATAAAGGGATTCACCCCGCGAGCAGCAATTATTCTTTCACTTCTCTCCCACTTGCTGCGCCCTTTCGCCTCCGAGCTCTACTTTGCGCCGCCGTAGTTGCCATGGCCCTGTTAGTTCATCCCGAGCGCTTCTAGACTAAGTGGGCACTTGACATGGTGCGCCGCCTGCCTGGATGGAGCGCGCCGGTGTTCAGTGGAAGGATCCGCGCCGGCGCCATCCACCTTGGCGATCTTGCCACCGAGGAGTCTGTGCTCTTCGTCTCCTGCGTGTTGGCACTGCCGATCTCTCCTTTCTTCTTGCTGTTGCTGGAGGAGCGTGGCCTCGTGGGAGGTGGTGCTCTTTCGTCAGTGCTGCATTTCAAGGATGTTCATCAGCCTTGCGGAGGTGGAAAGTGAGTTGAGCTGTGGCTCCATCTTCCCCATGAACTTCATTGCCTCCTGCAGTGGCCTCGTGGCACGCCTCCATGAACTGGTCGAGCTCCGGCTCTGTTTCAGCAGCCAGGCCGCTGGGCATCGCGTGCCGCCGCGTTTCCAACTCTTTGGCTTTAATGGCCCCAACGTCACCTCCAACGATGAGGGCTCCTTTGTCTCAGCACATGCGTCGAGGAGGCCACCACCGCCGACAAGCCGCCCGAGAGGTCGTACAGGACGCCATGAAGATGGTGGTCGCATGCTTTTGGCGTGACCCTACTAGTGTCGAGTAGTTCGTACCTATAGGAATGGAGCTAGGGTTCCGCTTGAAAGTGGATGTAATAACTTTGTTTTTGTAAGATACTTTGGAGTGCTACTTATCGAGCAGTATTAGCACTTATCTGTATGCTATTTGTCCCTATTGTGTGTGGCGTTACCGACTCCTTCTCGGTACCTGGCCCCCTTGGGATGTAGGCTCGACGTGTCGAGGCTGGATACCAGCATACTTAGAATAATTGGCAATGGCCCCCAGGTGGTAGCCTCGACTGGGACCTAGACCTGTACACAGCTTTAGCTAGGAAGCATTAGTAGCACACCCATAGGACCCGTCTGATATTAGCCATCCTTAGATACATGCACAGGACCTATAGAACTTAGCCTGGGAAGCCAAGTTGTGTGTCCAGACCCCCTGGACTATGGTACCAGATACTAGGACACCCGTCACAGAGTGGTGGAGCACGCAGGCTTACAGTATGGGACCAGGCTAAGCGGCTACATGGCTCCGAACCACCCCAGGAGACAAGTGTCCATTCTCTAGATCCTGACCCCAGATTGTCAGACCCACAGGACCATAGCTCCAAATACTAGGGTACCTGTCACAGAGTGGTGGAGTGTGCAGGCTTAGGGTACGGAACCGAGCTAAGCGGCTACACAGCCACGGACCACCCCATAGAACAAGCTCTCGTTCTTTAGAACGCCCCCCAGACTGTCGGATCCCCCTACCTTCATAGAGGGGTCCTAAACTACAAGCCTAGCTACTCAATTCAGATGTCGTCATATCAGTAAGGATGGGAACTATATGGGTGGGTTAGATAAAAAATAATATCTGGAAACTGCAGGATAAAACCATGGAGTAGGAGGATAAGACTATCATAAAAGCACATCTGAGGGGGTAATTCTTTTCTTTATAACCTTACATGCATGGGTGCAGACCAATAGGCCGGGTTTATGAGGGCAGACCTCACCGGGCTGGCGTACACATATGCATAGCCTAATTACAAAAGAAGAAAAACTTAACCCCTCAGACGTGCTCCTATTGGGTAGAACTTACGGAGATGCTCCATGTTCCAGGGGCTGGGAAGAGGTTCTCCTTCTGTTGCGGCAAGACAGATACACCCGGGTCAGCATACTTCTCTCACCTTGAAGGGTCCTTCCTGGCTGGGGGAGAGTTTTTGGACCCCTTCTTGGTTCGGTACTCGCCGTGGGACTAGGTCCTGACCCGGAGCTCCCTACTTATGCAGGAACCGTTGGTGGTAGCGCCTGGGCGCTTGGTTGCAACGTGCACTTCGGATCACCACCTGCTATCTACGTTCGTTGATGGAGTCCATGTCCTCGCGATGTAGCCGCTCCTACACAGACTTATCAAAAGACTGGACCCATGGGGAGTCCAGAAGGGTTTCCGGGGGAAGGCAGGCTTCGGCCCTATAGACCAGGGAGTACGGGGTCCCCCGGTGGCCCGTCTAGTTGTCGTCACTGGAGTCGGAGTCTCCAGTGAAAACATCCTTTAGGACCCCCTTGGGTGACTAATACCCGAGGTCCGGCTCTCCTGCGGCCACCTCGCCACTGTTGACCCTTTCCTTGCCAGGTCGGCGGCGAGGAGGGGAGCCATCCCTGGAGGACCGCTCGCTCTGCTCGCTGACACGCTTCATGAGCTCGATGATCTCGTGACACTCTGTGGCGCTGTGGCGACTATTGGGGTGTACAAGGCATGAGCCGTTGTTACCCTTCTGCGGCCGCGGGCGCTTGTTGCGCTCGTTCCGGCCCCCGGTCGCAGCTGCTACGACCAGAGCGGCAGACGACGGCTTCTCGTGGCCGCGGTTCTTTTTCTTCATCTTTTTGCCGTCCTGAGCGACGGCACCCGAGCCACCCATCTGAGCAGCCCCGGTCTGTGGCGTCGAGTGCCATGCACGGCCCTCGGCGGCTTTGGCGCACTTGTTGGCCAGAGCGAAGAGTGTGGTGACAGTCTCCACGTCGTGCGTGGCTAACTTCTCCAACATCTTTTCATCGCGTACTCCCTGGCAGAAAGCAGTGATGATGGAGGCATCTGAAATACGAGGTATGGTGCCTCGTACCTTGGTGAATCGGGAGATGAAGGCCCGGAGGGTTTCCCCGGGTTTTTGCCTCACTGCATGGAGGTGTGCCTCCAGACCATGCTGTTGGTAAGCGCTGGCGAAGTTCACGGTGAACCGCACGCAGAGCTCTTCCCAGGAGTAGATCGACCCTGGGGCAAGGTTCATGAGCCAAGTCTGGGCTGGCCCAGTCGCCCAGACAAGGCTACATGGAAGTATGTCGCCATCACAGCAGTGTCTCCACCTGCCGCCGTAATGGTGGTAACGTATACCTGCAAGAATTCCGACGGGTTTGACGTACCGTTGTACTTCTCCGGCAGGTGTGGCCGGAACTTGGATGGCCATGTCACTGCGTGGAGATGATTCGCGAGCGCGGCGCCGCCCACGCCAGCCAACGGGACACCTGTCAAGATTCGGGCGCCCGTCGGGGTCTGCGGAGCAACCGCAGCGAAGTCGTAGTCGAGGTTGCGACCCTCGATGTTTTGTCGGCGCTCACGCACCCATTCTAGAGAGACACGGGCATCCTCGCCCGCACGCCTGCGGTTGAGTTCTGCCCGCAGGTCGTCTGGCTCCTCCAGAGAGGTTGTGGCGTCCTCTCCCGCCCGCCGGCGGTTGAGCTCCGCCCGTAAGTCCTCGGTCGGCGTAGCCCTTACAGAGGGCAAGCGCACCGACGCCGACGTCTCATGTTGACACCGGGACGAGCGAGGCCTGGGCCTAGCTGAGCCAGAGTGTGTCACCGAGTAGCCAGTCGACGTCGTCATGCCACTGCTTCATGGCCCCTGGCGAGGCCGTCGAGCTAGGAGGGTGGCGCAACAACTCCCTGGCTGCGGATAGCGCACCAGGAGCGGCCCTTGACGCCCTGGACGACTACGCAGGAGTGTGCTGCCATGCAGAGCGCACAACAGCAGCCGCACCGGGAATAGGGTGGCTGGAGGCCCATGGTGTGGAAGAGGCAGCTTCCTCCTCCATGGGGAAGTCCTCAAGGACGAAGTCGTGGTGCTCGACGATGTGAACCATGGTGTCGAGCAGGAAAACAAGCAAAAACCTAATGCCAAGCCCCTACCAGCGTGCCAAATGTCGGAGAGGAAATCTCCGGCCGGGTGGCGGAATGCACCCGCCCTAAATCCTAAGATGAGGAGGGGGCCTAAGCATTTTGCCTGTTAGATGGATTTGGGATGAACACGCAAGGGTTTAGAGTGGTTCGGGCCGCTAGAGCGTAATACCCTACTTCACTGTGTGTTGTATTGCTCGTGAGCTTGAGTTTGAATGAGAATACCTTGTAACGCAGTGTGCCCTCCCTTTTATAGTCCAAGGGGGGCACGCACAAGGGTGCTGAGGCCCGACACGTGGGCCTAGAGACATAACAGATGTAATACTTGGAGCAACTAATGTTAGTCGCTGGTGCAATCTTCCTATGTCCGGGTATCTGTGGTCTGCGTAGTATTAGCGTGCAGCGGAAGCTTCCCTGGCAACGTGCGAGTGATGATTAGCACAGTGTAGCATGGGCATACCGCCTGCCAGTGGAATAGACAGGCATGCCGCCTGCCATCGGAATGGACATGTCTCATTAAATGCTGAGGTGACACACTGCTTGCCAGTAGAGTGGGCAGGTCGCTGCCTGACAGCAGAGTGGGCAGGCCTCATTAAATGTCGAGGCGGCACATCGCTTGTCAGGCGGCACGCTTTATCCGCAACAAATGCAGGGGCCGCACAACCCGAAGGCCTTACGTCAGGCTCCGCCCGCTGGCTTACGCCACGCGCGGTAGACCACGTGGCAGCATCGGGTCTCCACCTGGGCGGGGAGTAGTAGCATTATGTAGACAGGTCCGCACCAAGCTAGGCCTGGACACGTGTCGGCACCGGACCCCTTCCTGAGCAAGGCCTGGGTATTCTCTGCCCCAGAGTCCCAGGACCCGTCCCGGGGGTCTGGGTTGCACTCGCGGGGGTCCTGGACCTTGCCCGGAGGTCCGGTCTACATGTACAGGGGTCCGGCACTTTCCCATGGGGGTCTGGACCCACTATTGGCATCTTGGAGTATATCGTCTTCTCTAGCCACGTGGCGACTCTAGAGCCGTCCACGTGGTGGAGTTGGGTGTCGTTCACCACGCGACTAAAGATAGCCGCGTGGGCACCGCGTCTTCATGTTGTAGTAAGGGGTACCCCTGTTTCAGGGTACCGACAGTCTAGAAACGTACCTTTTGCCTTGATTTGCACTTCTCACTTTGTTTAGCACATGAGCACTTAGTTAAACGTGTTGGGCACTTAATCACCAAAACATTATAGAAATTGCCCAAGGGCACATTTCCCTTTCAAAAGCTCACTCAGTCTAAGTGACCGTTTGAAAGAGGGAAAGGGTTGAAAGAGACCCGGTCTTTGTGACCACCTCAATGGGGACTAGGTTCTTTAGAACCAAACCTCGGTAAAACAAATCACCGTGTTCATCTGCTTTATTTCTTGGTTGATTTGTTTTCCCCCTCTCTCCCGGATTTGAGTTTTAACTCTAACGCTAACCCCGGCTTATAGTGTGTGTTTAAGTTATAAATTTTAGGTTTCTCCTATATTCACCCCCCTGTAGGCAACTTTCACCCCTACTTGTGTGCATCTCTTTTCAAGAAAATCTGTCGGTGTTTTGAAACCCGGGGGGTCCCTGGACCGACGAGTGAATTGTCGCCGCGTGCCCCAGCCCAGATGGGTCGACGCGAGGCGGAACGCGAAGGGGGGAAAGGAAGCAGCCGGAGGGAGGCAGACGTGAGAGAGCGGATCCCACGGCCTTCGTGTTAGCCCCGCGCCTGAGTCGGGTGCGCTTGCAGTAGGGGGATACAAGCGTCCACGCGGGAGTGGGAGCGAGCAGCCTTGCGCGAGCGCCGTCCCGTCCTTCTCCGCGCGGGCCAACCCTCTGTAAGAGGGCCCTGGTCCTCCCTTTTATAGGCGTAAGGAGAGGATCTAGGTGTACAATGGGGGGTGTAGTAGGGTGCTATGTGTCTAGCGGAGGAGAGCTAGCGCCCTAAGTACATGCCGTCGTGGCAGCCGGAGAGGTTTTGGCACCCGGTTCGTGTGGTGTCGTGGCCGTCGGAGGAGCGCTGGAGCCTGGCGGAAGGACAGCTGTCGGGGCTGTCGAGTCCTTGCTGACGTCCTCTTGCTTCCGTAAGGGGGCCAAGAGCCGCCGTCGTCACAGAGCGTGCGGGGCGCCATCATTGCCTATCTGGCGGAGCGAGCCAGATGGGACGCCGGTCTTGTTCCCCGTAGCCTGAGTCAGCTCGGGGTAGGGTAATGATGGCGCCTCCCGTCGACGTGGTCGGTCCGCGCCCTAGGTTGGGCGATGTGGAGGCTCCTCCGAGGTCGAGGTCGAGTCTGTCTTCCGTGGCCGTGGTCGAATCCGAGCCCCTGGGTTGGGCGAGGCGGAGACCGTCGGCTGAGGCCAGAGCTGAGTCCGAGCCCTAGGGTCGGGCGAAGCGGAGTCCGTTGTCTCCTGGGGCTGAGCCCAAGTCCGAGCTCTAGGTCGGGCGAAGCGGAGTTCGTCGTCTTCCGGGGTTGAGCCCATGTCCGAGCCCTGGGGTCGGGCGAGGCGGAGTTCGCCGTCTTCCGGGGCTAAGCCCGAGTCCGAGCCCTGGGTCGGGCGGAGCGGAGTTCGCCATCTTCCGGGGCTGAGCCCGAGTCCAAGCCCTGGGTCGGGTGGAGCGGAGTTCGCCGTCTTCCGGGGCTGAGCCCGAGTCCGAGCCCTGGGTCGGGCGGAGCGGAGTTCGCCGTCTTCCGGGGCTGAGCCCGAGTCCGAGCTTTGGGTCAGGCGGAGCGGAGTTCGTCGTCTTCCGGGGTTGAGCCCATGTCCGAGCCCTGGGGTCGGGCGAGGTGGAGTTCGCCGTCTTCCGGGGCTGAGCCCGAGTCTGAGCCCTGGGTCGGGCGGAGCGGAGTTCGCCGTCTTCCGGGGCTGAGCCCGAGTCTGAGCCCTGGGTCGGGCGGAGCGGAGTTCACCGTCTTCTGGGGCTGAGCCCGAGTCCGAGCCCTGGGTCGGGCGAGGCGGAGTTCGCCGTCTTCCGGGGCTGTGCCCGAGTCCGAGCCCTGGGTCGGGCGAGGCGGAGTTTCCTATGACGCCCGAGGCCGGCCTTGGCTGTTGCCAGCCTCACTCTGTCGGGTGGCTCAGCAGTCGGAGCGGCGCAGGCGGCGCTGTCCTCTTGTCAGACCGGTCAGTAGAGCGGCGAAGTGACCGTGGTCACTTCGGCTCTGTCGACTGGTGGGCGTGCGTCAGGATAAAGGTGACAGGCCACCTTTGCATTAAATGCCCCTGCGATTTGGTCGGTCGGCGTGGCGATGTGGCCAAGGTTGCTTCTCGGTGAAGACTGGGTCTCGGGCGAGCCGATAGTGTGCCCGTTGCTGGAGGGGAGTCCTCGGGCGAGACGTAGGTTCTCCGGGGTCGGCTTCCCCTGCCCGAGGCTAGGCTCGGGCGAGGCACGATCGTGTCCCTTGAATGGACCGACCCTTGACTTAATCGCACCCATCAGGCCTTTGCAGCTTTGTGCTGATGGGGGTTACCAGTTGAGATTTAGGGGCCTTGAGGGTACCCCTAATTATGGTCCCCGACAGTAGCCCCTGAGCCTCCAAGGGAGTACTAATACTCGCTTGGAGGCTTTTGCCGCACTTTTTTGCAAGGGGACCAGCCTTTTTCGATTGCATTCTGTTCCAGTGGGTGCGCGCGAGCGCACCCGCCGGGTGTAGCCCCCGAGGCCTCGGAGGAGTAGTTTTACTCCTTCAAGGTCTTAGTGCGTTTTGCAACACTTCGGCTGGTCTAGTCGTTCCCTCATGCGAGCTGGCCGTAGCCCGAGTGCACGGTCGGGTCCCAAGTTCTCGGGCTGGTATGTTGACGCTGTCAACGGTTTGGCCGGAGCCGGGTTTACGAGAGCAGCCCCCGAGCCTCTGCACAGGGCGAGAGGATGATCAGGGACAGACTCGACTTTTTTACATACGCCCCTACGTCGCCTTTCCGCAAGGAGGAGGGGGGGAAAGCGCCATGTTGCCCTTGGTGGGCGCCGAACATGGTGTCTCCGGTGAGCTGCTGGCGGGTAATCCAAGCGGACGTCCGTGCCCCATTTGTTAGGGGTCGGCTAGAGGCCCAGAGGCACGCCCAAAAGTACCTACGGGTGATCTGCCGGACCCGGTCCCCTGTCGACGGGGTCCGAGGGCTCGACGCCTCCCTCTGATGGGATTCCGTTACAAGATCGTTCCCGCTGGTCTCGGAAATGTCCTAGGGTACCTCGGGAGCGTAGCCCGAGCCTTGGTTATGTATCGAACGTACCCATGGTCATCCCTCGCTCTGTGTCTGAGGCGACTGTGAACCCTTCGAGGGCCAGCCTACGAACCCCTGATCAGTCGTGGGCGCGGAGCCCGAGTGGCCTGAGGCGGCCGTTGAACCCTTCGAGGGGCCGGCCATCGAACCTCTGACCAGTAGTGGGCGCAGAACCCAATCGATCTGAGGCGGCCATTGAACCCCTCCGAGGGGCCGGCCTTCGAACCTCTGATCAGTAGGGAGGCTCGGAGCCTGTTTCCTTCACGGAGAAGGGTCCTTTTCGGGGTATCCCCCTTTCCCGGTCCCTATTGTAAGAGAGAGAAAGAGGAAAAGGAAAAGGATGCGAAGTCGAATGACGTGGCGTACCTTTTTTCGACACGGTCATTATGGCGAAGGCGAAGCGTCGCTTGCTTCTCCCGCCTGAGGCGCCGCCTGTCCTGCCGCGGAGTTAATGCGACGGGGCGAGTGGTTCGCGAGGCGGTCGTTGCGCGTGTGCGAGCCGTTCGAGGAACGGATCACGGGCGCACCGTCTTCACGCCGTGGGAGAGGGCTCCCTCGCTGCCCCTGGATGGGACGTAAGCTTGGCTGACGATGTGATCGCTGCTTCTGCCCGCCTGTCACCGCCATCACTGCCGGCCCATTTTTGACCGCATTTGACCGGCGCGCTTGGCTGGTACTGTAGGGTTGCCTCGAGTCGCGGTATTGACTCCGCAGTCGAGGAGGCGTGGTAGTGGCGCGAGTGGCGGTGCAGTTGCTCGCACGTAGCGACCGGCGTGTCGGTTGTATGACGCGTGGGCCTGGACCTCCATACTGGGCGCGTTGGAGTCGAAGGGGCGCGCCCACCTGGCACGGTTGCATGCCGCCTGCATGGCTGTCCGCCCTTTCGCCCGCTGGTCTGGGCGAAAGTGGAGGAGTGCTTGTAACCGCCGGGTGGTTGCATGCACCGCGCGCGTGGCGGTTTGGCTTCTTCTCCCCTGGACCGGCTTGCATGACGTGTGGGACCTAGCCCCCGCGCCGTGGGGGGAGAATCTTGGAGCGTGTTGGAGAAGACTCGACCCGCAACGGTTGAGGGCGCAAGTGGGGAGAGTCGCCTTTAAAAGGGGGGCGACCCCCTTGGAGGGCGACCATGTCTTCGCGCTCCCCTCATGCGTCGTGTCTTTCCATGTTCCGAGCCCCCCGGATGGGGGACGCCCGCAGTCCTTCCGCCTTGTCGTCGGAGGAACGCAACTTCGTGGAAGTTGGTACCTCTCAGCCATCGTTTGGCTTCAAGGATTTTCATTAGGCAACCCGGCTGCATCCCCTCGCCGGTGGTCACCTAAGACGGTGACCTCCAACTTGACGTCGGGGAGAAGCGAGCCGGGCTGCGATCTTGGTCCCACCCTCAGCCCCAAGGGTGTTTATCATCCTTGCTGGGGCGGAGGCCAGGCTGAGCCGGAGCTCTACCTCCCGTGCGGGTTCGTGGGTCAACCTCCCCTTCAGCATCCAAGGGAGAGGGCGCTCACTGGCCCTGCGGGCGGCGCAGACTTCGACAACGCGGGGCTGGTCGACGGCGGGTGTCGCCAGCTTCAGCACGTTGGGCTCGCCTGCTTGGCTCCCGGTGCCCCCTCCCGCCGCAAGGGCGGCTATCGCGCCGTGCGCACGGGCGGACCGCCCAAGACATCGCGCGCCGCTAGAGCGGCGTTCGTGTTCTGGGGCTGTCCTGCCTTTGCAACGGTACGGGGCTTCTGCGCGGAGGTTAGTGCTCCGCTCATCCGGGAGGATCTGAGTGGGGATCTGCCGATGGGCTGACGCTTCGGTCGTCGGTGCCGAGGTGGATGCGGCTCGAAAAGTCCCTGTCGCCGACGGGATCGCTGCCACCATCCGCGCTCTGAGCCTCCGGCTCTTTGTACTTGTCCTCGCCCCTCGAGCGTCGGCGTGGGCGAGGGCAAGGTTGCAGCGGCGTCCGCCCTGAGGCCATCGTTGCTGCCGTGGGGGCGGAACCGGAGTTCCGTTTGTAATGGCACCTTGAGTGCCGGTGTTTTGTTCATTGTGGCTGTAGAGGCCTGAACGTGTATGTATTTTTGGCACGGAGCCATGTTTGTTCTTCATTTCGAGCACTGAGACTCGCCTTGTCGATTATCTAGACCGCTTCACCGAGCGTGAGTTGCCTCGTGCAAAGGTGGTGAGTGAGGTATCCGTATCCCGGAGGAGTAGGAGTCCCTCGGCTCGGTCGGCCTTGCAGTCCGAGGCCCCTCTTGCTTAGTTAAAGGAACCCCTCGGCCGCCCTTCGATGGGCCAAAGCCGGAGGTAGCGGTGTCAGCACGGACAGAGGCAGAGTTGGCTTCGAAAAGGAGGTGTAGTCGGCCAGAGCCTGGCTGGGTCGTCCACTGGTGGAACCGACGCCGGAGTTGAGCTGCCGAGGCCACAAACCGAGCTGATGTCTTTGGGGGTTAGCTGGCCGAGGCCTCGGGGTGGCCGGCCGAGCCGCCTGCTCGGGCCGGATTTTCGAAGAAGACCCTGGCGGCGATGGCCCGGGTGTGGTGCTGATGTCGTCCTTCAGAGTGGGGGCCCTCCGACCGCGTTGCCGTCCGAGGCTAGGTCAGACCCCGCCGAAGGTGTAGTTGATGCCGAGGGTGCTGCTGCCCCCTTCGGCTGTCGACGTCCGAGCCTGCAGGATCAGGTTGTCTTGTAGTGTGTGTATGTTTTATGCGGCCGCCGAGGCCTAAACACACCGTCGTTGTGTTGTAAAGCTGCGTTTCTTTTCCTCTTGCTTCGAGTATCCGGACTCATTTGTCGGTAATAGAATTGTTTGTGCGGGCGAGAGTTGCTTTTCACGGAAGGCGATGAGTGAGGTATCCGTATCCCAGAGGCGTAGGAATCCCTCGGCTCGGTCGGCCTTGCCGCTTACGCGCGCTCTTACTCGTCCATAGGGTTCTGTTACCGACACAGTCGAGAAGGCCCGAAAAATCATTTCGGCAGAGGAGCTCCCGAGCATGAAGACTTGTTCGGTCCGCGGAGTCACTTATCCGAACGCGAGTTACTTATCGCAGAAGGTGATGAGTGAGGTATCCGTATCCCGGAGGCGTAGGAGTCCCTCGGCTCGGCCAGCCTTGGCTGCTTACGTGTACTCCGTCGTTTTTAGGATCCACTTTTGAAGTAGTCGAAGAGCACGAAAGGCATTCTGGCAGAAAAGATTTTTTTTCTTTTTTTGAGGAAAATTTTGACGCAGAGGGGGTTGCCCCCTTCTAGCCCCCGAGGGAGGGTCGGGCTTTGCCGAGGCAAGGCTGACCCTTCCTTGACAACCAGACTTGGTGTGTGAACGAGGTATACGAGCAACTTGAAAGCATCTTAAGGGTAGAAGCGACGTAGCTGTTGAATGTTCCAGGCGTTGCTGTAGACCTCGCCTTGGCTGTTGGCCAACTTGTATGTTCCGGGCTTCAGGACCTTGGCGATGACGAACGGCCCTTCCCAGGGAGGCGTGAGTTTGCGCCGCCCTCGGGCATCTTGTCGCAGCCGAAGCACCAGGTCGCCCACCTGGAGGTCTCGGGACCTAACCCCTCGGGCGTGGTAGCGTCGCAGGGACTGCTGGTACCGCGCCGAGTGTAGTAAGGCCACGTCCCGAGCCTCCTCCAGCTGGTCTAGTGAGTCTTCTCGGTTGGCTCGGTTGCTTTGGTCGGTGTAGGCCCTCACCCTCGGGGAACCGTATTCCAAGTCTGTGGGCAAGATGGCCTCGGCCCCATAGACTAGAAAGAACGGTGTGAAGCCCGTGGCTCGGCTCGGCGTTGTTCTCAGACTCCAGACCACCGAGGGGAGTTCCTTCATCCACCGCTTGCCGAACTTGTTGAGGTCGTTGTAGATCCGAGGCTTGAGTCCTTGCAGGATCATGCCGTTAGCCCGCTCCACTTGCCCATTCGTCATGGGGTGAGCCACGGCAGCCCAGTCCACCCGGATGTGGTGATCCTCGCAGAAGTCCAGGAACTTTCTGCCGGTGAACTGGGTGCCGTTGTCGGTGATGATGGAGTTTGGGACCCCAAAGCGATGGATGATGTTGGTGAAGAAAGCCACCGCCTGTTCAGACATGATGCTGTATAGGGGTCGGACCTCGATCCACTTGGAGAATTTGTCGATGGCGACGAACAGGTGCGTGTAGCCCCCGGGTGCCTTCTGCAAGGGGCCAACGAGGTCCAGACCCCACACGGCAAACGGCCAGGTGATGGGTATGGTTTGCAGAGCCTGAGCGGGCAGGTGGGTCTGCCTCACGTAGAACTGACACCCTTCGCAGGTGCGGACAATCCTAGTAGCGTCGGCCACCGCCGTCGGCCAGTAGAATCCTTGTCGGAAAGCGTTTCCAACGAGGGTTCGAGGTGCTGCGTGATGGCCGCAAGCCCCCGAGTGTATCTCTTGCAAGAGCTGCTGGCCTTCGGCGATGGAAATGCATCGCTGGAGGATGCCTGAGGGGCTGCGGTGGTAGAGCTCCTTCCCATCTCCCACCAAGAAGAAAGACTTGGCGCGCCGCGCCAACCGCCGAGCTTCGGCTTGGTCGAGGGGCAGCTCCCCTCGGTGGAGATATTGCAGGTACGGGGTCTGCCAGCTTTGATTAGGCGTGACCTCGCTCTGTTCCCCCTCGACGCGCAGTGCCTCACCCTCGGGGGCCGAGGGTACCTCGGGCTGAGCCGAGGGTACCTCGGACCGTGCCGAGGGTACCTCGGACTGAGCCAAGGATACCTCGGACTCAGTCGAAGGTGCCTCGGGTGGAGCCGAAGGTGCCTCGGGCTCGGGCGTGTCCTCGGTCTTGACGGAGGGTTGATGCAGGTCTCGGGAGAATACGTCCGGGGGGACTGTCGTTCGTTCCGAGGCTATTTTAGCCAGCTCGTCCACAGTCTCGTTGTAGCGTCGGGCGATGTGGTTGAGCTCGAGCCCGTAGAACTTGTCTTTCAGGCGCCGAACCTCATCGCAGTAGGCTTCCATCTTCGGGTCGCGGCAGTGGGAGTTCTTCATGACTTGGTCGATGACGAGCTGCGAGTCACCGCGAGCGTCGAGGCGTCGGATCCCTAGCTCGATGGCGATTCGCAACCCGTTTACCAGGGCCTCGTACTCTGCCACATTGTTGGACGCCGGGAAGTGGAGGCGTAGCACGTAGCGTAGGTGCTTCCCGAGGGGCGAGACGAAGAGGAGGCCTGCGCTGGCCCCCGTCTTCATCAGCGACCCATCGAAAAACATGGTCCAGAGCTCCGGTTGGATCGGAGCCGTCGGGAGCTGGGTGTCGGCCCATTCAGCCACGAAGTCCGCCAAGACCTGGGACTTGATGGCCTTCCGAGGAGCGAACGAGATCGTCTCGCCCATGATCTCCACCGCCCACTTCGCAATTCTACCCGAGGCCTCTTGGGACTGGATGATCTCTCCCAGGGGGAAGGATGACACCACAGTCACCGGATGAGACTCGAAGTAGTGTCGCAACTTCTGCCGTGTTAGGATCACCGCGTACAGCAGCTTCTGGATTTGTGGGTAGCGGATCTTAGTCTCGGACAGTACCTCACTGATGAAGTAGACTGGCCTCTGGACGGGCAATGCATGCCCTTCTTCTCGTCTCTCAACCACGATCGCGGCGCTAACCACCCGAGTGGTTGCGGCGATGTAGATCAAGAGGGCTTCTCCGGCAGCGGGGGGCACCAAGATGGGCGCGTTCGTGAGGAGCGCCTTCAGGTTCCCGAGGGCTTCCTCGGCCTCGAGAGTCCAAGCGAAGCACTCGGCCTTCCTTAAGAGGTGGTACAGAGGTAGACCTCTTTCGCCGAGGCGCGAGATGAAGCGGCTCAGAGCCGCAAGACATCCCATGACCCTCTGTACGCCTTTCAAGTCCTTGATTGGCCCCATGCTGGTGATGGCTGCAATCTTCTCCGGGTTGGCTTCGGTGCCCCGCTCGGAGACGATGAACCCCAAGAGCATGCCTCGGGGACCCCAAAGACACACTTTTCGGGATTAAGCTTGACGCCTTTCGCCTTGAGACATCGGAATGTCGCTTCAAGGTCGGAAAGGAGGTCGGAGGCCTTCCTTGTCTTGACTACAATGTCATCGACGTAGGCCTCGACCGTTCGGCCGATGTGTTCGCCAAACACATGGTTCATGCATCGCTGGTACGTTGCCCCCGCATTCCCCAAACCAAACGGCATTGTAACATAGCAGTACATGCCGAAGGGTGTGATGAATGAAGTCGCGAGCTGGTCGGACTCTTTCATCTTGATCTGGTGATACCCAGAGTAGGTATCGAGGAAAGACAGGGTTTCGCACCCAGCAGTGGAATCCGCGATCTGATCGATGCGAGGCAGAGGGTAGGGAACCTTCGGACATGCTTTGTTTAGACCAGTGTAGTCTACACACATCCGCCATTTCCCCCCTTTCTTTCTCACAAGCACAGGGTTGGCAAGCCATTCGGGATGGAATACCTCTTTGATGAACCCTGCCGCCAGTAGCTTGTGGATCTCCTCGCCTATGGCTCTGCGCTTTTCTTCATCGAATCGGCGCAGAGGCTGCTTCACGGGTCAGGCCCCAGCTCGAATATCCAGAGAGTGCTCGGCGACTTCCCTCGGTATGTCGGGCATGTCCGAGGGACTCCACGCGAAAACGTCGGCGTTTGCGCGGAGAAAGTCGACGAGCACTGCTTCCTATTTGGGGTCGAGCTCGGAGCCGATCCGGATCTGCTTGGAGGCGTCGTTGCAGGGGTCGAGAGGGACGGACTTGACCGTCTCCGCTGGTTCGAAGTTGCCGGCTTGGCGCTTCGCGTCGAGCGCCTCCCTAGAGAGGCTCTCCAGGTCAGCGATGAGGGCCTCGGATTCGGCGAGGGCCTCGGCGTACTCCACGCACTCCACATCGCATTCGAATGCGTGTCGGTACGTGGGCCCGACGGTGATGACCCCGTTGGGGCTCGGCATCTTGAGCTTGAGGTAGGTGTAGTTGGGGACGGCCATGAACTTGGCGTAGCATGGCCTCCCCAGCACTGCGTGGTAGGTTCCTCGAAACCCGACCACCTCGAACGTGAGGGTCTCCTTTCGAAAGTTGGAGGGCGTCCCGAAGCAGACGGGTAGGTCGAGTTGTCCGAGGGGTTGAACGCGCTTCCCGGGGACGATCCCGTGGAAAGGCGCAGCGCCCGTCCGGACCGAGGACAGATCAATCCGCAGAAGCCCGAGGGTCTCGGCGTAGATGATGTTGAGGCTGCTGCCTCCGTCCATGAGGACCTTGGTGAGCCTGACGTTGCCGATGATGGGGTTGACAACGAGTGGGTATCTCCCCGGGCTTGGCACGTAGTCTGGATGGTCGGCCTGGTCGAAGGTGATGGGCTTGTCGGACTAGTCTAGGTAGACTGGCGCCGCCACCTTTACCGAGCAGACCTCCCGACGCTCTTGCTTGCGGTGCCGAGCCGAGGCGTTCACCACTTGCCCGCCATAGATCATGAAGCAGCCGCGGACCTCGGGGAACCCTCCTGCCTTGTGATCTTCCTCCTTTGCGTCGTCGAGGGCCTTGCCACCCTCCGCGGGTGGCCCGGCCTTGTGGAAGTGTCGTCGAAGCATGGCACACTCCTCGAGGGTGTGCTTGACGGGCCCCTGATGATAGGGGCACGGCTCCTTGAGCATCTTGTCGAAGAGGTTAGCACCTCCGGGAGGCTTCTGAGGGTTCTTGTACTCAGCGGCGGCGACAAGGTCCGCGTCGGCGGCGTCGCGTTTCGCTTGTGACTTCTTCTTGCCCTTCTTCTTGGCGCCGCGCTGAGTTGACGCCTCGGGAGCATCTTCCGGTGGGTGGCCTTGGGGCTGCTTGTCCTTCCGGAAAATGGCCTCAACCGCCTCCTAGCCAGAGGCAAACTTGGTGGCGATGTCCATCAGCTCGCTCGCCCTGGTGGGGGTCTTGCGACCCAGCTTGCTCACCAGGTCGCGGCAGGTGGTGCCGGCGATGAACGCGCCGATGACATCTGAATTGGTGACGTTGGGCAGCTCTGTGCGCTGCTTCGAGAATCGCCGGATGTAGTCCCGGAGAGACTCTCCCGACTGCTGGCGGCAGCTTCGGAGATCCCAGGAGTTTCCAGGGCGCACGTACGTGCCCTGGAAATTGCCGGCGAAGGCTTGGACCAGGTCGTCCCAGTTGGAAATCTGCCCCGGGAGCAGGTGCTCTAGCCAGGCTCGAGCGGTGTCGGAGAGGAACAGGGGGAGGTTGCGGATGATGAGGTTGTCATCGCCCGTTCCACCCAGTTGGCAGGCCAGCCGATAGTCCACGAGCCACAGTTCCGGTCTCGTCTCCCCCGAGTACTTTGTGATGGTAGTCGGGGTTTGGAACCGGGTCGGGAACGGTGCCCGTCGTATGGCGCGGCTGAAAGCCTGTGGACCGGGTGGTTCGGGCGAAGGACTCTGATCCTCCCCGCTGTCGTAGCGTCCCCCACGCCTGGGGTGGTAGCCTCGGCGCGCCCTGTCGTCGAGGTGGGCCCGACGGCTGTGATGATGGCGCTCGTTGCCGAGGCGAACCGGGGCCGCATGCGCTGTGTTGCGCGTGCGCCCGGAGTGGACCGAGGCTTCCCGCATGAATCGGGAAATCGCGGCGCGATGTTCCGAGGGGAACCCCTGCCTTCGGGAGGCAGAGCTTTCGGCCTGTCGGACCGCGGCGTCCTCCAGGAGATTCTTGAGCTCTACCTAGATACGTCGCCCCTCGGTGGTTGATGGCTCCGGCATCGCGCGGAGGAGTATTGCCGCTGCAGCCAGGTTCTGGCCGACTCCGCTGGAATCCGGCGGCGGCCTCACCCTGACGTCGTCAGCGATGCGGTGCTGGATGGCCTGAGGGAGATGACGCGCTTCTCCGGCCGGGGGTTGGACCGCCCATTCCTGCCCGATGTCCCGGCGGATCGGCACAAGCGTTCCTGCTCCCTCGTCGAGCCTGGCCTGCCTCTCGCGGATTTGCTCGAGCTGTGGGTCAGGACCCCCGCCGGGACGGGGACCACAGCTAGCTCCCGAAGGATGTCAACGCGAGGCACGGGCCTAGGGGGATCACCGTTTTCTGGCATACCAAGATGGTTGCCTTCGCCGGGACCCCCTAGATCGACGTGGAAACATTCACGACTTGGGCCACGGTCCTCATTGTCGAGGCCGCGGCTGCCGTCAGAACAGTCGGAAAGGCAGTAGTCACATGCGGTCATGAAGTCCCGCATGGCGCTGGGGTTACCAAGTCCGGAGAAATCCCAACAGAGGTTGGGCTCGCCATCTTCCTCGGACCCCGAGGGCTCATAGGTCGAGTCGGCCGTCAGTTGGTCCTAGGGTGACCGCACACGATACCCCAAAGGGTTTGGACTCGCCTCTAAGAGAGTGCTCACCGAAGCGGAGTCGCTTGGTGGGTCGAGGCCGAATCCAAAAGACACGAGATGGGAATCGGTCGGTACCTTTCGGTCGACGGTTGGTGACGAGGTCGCGTCTGGGACTGACTGCACCGTTGTCTCAGGTACGAGGGTGACGCCCAGCAAGTCCTTCGCGAGCGTGCTGGCGTCGTGCGTTTGCTTGAGATTGGCGTGTTGCGGGGAGGCGGCGCTTGTCTTCGTCTCAGACGCGAGATCGATGCCCGACGCGCCCTCCGTTGGGGCGCCGGCGCCGTCGACTCGCTCGACAGCCAACGAGGTGCCACTTCCCGCTTGGCCTTGGTTGCCCCGCCTCCTCCTCCGTCGACGGGGGAGGGGATGGGACAAGCCCGAATGTCGTCCTTCCACCACGTGGGGAAGGCGTCGCCGATTTCCCCGCCGGCGAGCGGGTTGTCGACCGCCATTGTCGCTGTCGCGCGGCGGGGGAAGGAGTATCATGTCGTAGCTGCCGTCGAGGGACATGAACTCAAGATTCCCGAAACGGAGCACCGTCCCGGGCTGGAAAGGTTGTTGGAGACTGCCCATCTGGAGCTTGACGGGAAGCTGTTCGTCAACACGCAGCAGGCCCCTACCTGGCGCGCCAACTGTCGGTGTTTCGAAACCTGGGGGGTCCCTGGACCGACGAGTGAATTGTCGCCGCGTGCCCCAGCCCAGATGGGTCGACGCGAGGCAGAACACGAAGGGGGGGAAAGGAAGCAGCCGGAGGGAGGCAGACGTGAGAGAGCGGATCCCGCGGCCTTCGTGTTAGCCCCGCGCCTGAGTCGGGTGCGCTTGCAGTAGGGGGATACAAGCATCCACGCGGGAGTGGGAGCGAGCGGCCTTGCGTGAGCGCCGTCCCGTCCTTCTCCGCGCGGGCCAACCCTCTGTAAGAGGGCCCTGGTCCTCCCTTTTATAGGCATAAGGAGAGGATCCAGGTGTACAATGGGGGGTGTAGCAGGGTGCTACGTGTCTAGCGGAGGAGAGCTAGCGCCCTAAGTACATGTCGTCGTGGCAGCCGGAGAGGTTTTGGCACCCGGTTCGTGTGGTGTCGTGGCCGTCGGAGGAGCGCTGGAGCCTGGCGGAAGGACAGCTGTCGGGGCTGTCGAGTCCTTGCTGACGTCCTCTTGCTTCCGTAAGGGGGCCGAGAGCCGCCGTCGACATAGAGCGTGCGGGGCGCCATCATTGCCTATTTGGCGGAGCGAGCCAGATGGGACGCCGGTCTTGTTCCCCGTAGCCTGAGTCAGCTCGGGGTAGGGTAATGATGGTGCCTCCCGTCGACGTGGTCGGTCCGCGCCCTAGGTTGGGCGATGTGGAGGCTCCTCCGAGGTCGAGGTCGAGTCTGTCTTCCGTGGCCGTGGTCGAGTCCGAGCCCCTGGGTTGGGCGAGGCGGAGACCGTCGGCTGAGGCCAGAGCTGAGTCCGAGCCCTGGGGTCGGGCGAAGCGGAGTCCGTTGTCTCCTGGGGCTGAGCCCAAGTCTGAGCTCTAGGTCGGGCGGAGCGGAGTTCGTCGTCTTCCGGGGTTGAGCCCATGTCCGAGCCCTGGGGTCGAGCGAGGCGGAGTTCGCCGTCTTCCGGGGCTGAGCCCGAGTCCGAGCCCTGGGTCGGGCGGAGCGGAGTTCGCCGTCTTCCGGGGCTGAGCCCGAGTCCGAGCCCTAGGTCGGGCGGAGCGGAGTTCGTCGTCTTCCGGGGCTGAGCCCGAGTCCGAGCCCTGGGTCGGGCGGAGCGGAGTTCGCCGTCTTCCGGGGCTGAGCCCGAGTCCGAGCTCTGGGTCGGGCGGAGCGGAGTTCGTCGGCTTCCGGGGTTGAGCCCATGTCTGAGCCCTAGGGTTGGGCGAGGCGGAGTTCGCCGTCTTCCGGGGCTGAGCCCGAGTCCGAGCCCTGGGTCGGGCGGAGCGGAGTTTGCCATCTTCCGGGGCTGAGCCCGAGTCCGAGCCCTGGGTCGGGCGGAGCGGAGTTCGCCGTCTTCCGGGGCTGAGCCCGAGTCCGAGCCCTGGGTCGGGCGGAGCGGAGTTCACCGTCTTTCGGGGCTGAGCCCGAGTCCGAGCCCTAGGTCGGGCGGAGCGGAGTTCGCCGTCTTCCGGGGCTGTGCCCGAGTCCGAGCCCTGGGTCGGGCGAGGCGGAGTTCGCCGTCTTCCGGGGTTGTGCCCGAGTTCGAGCCCTGGGTCGGGCGAGGCGGATTTTCCTATGACGCCCGAGGCCGGCCTTGGCTACTGTCAGCCTCACTCTGTCGGGTGGCTCAGCAGTCGGAGCGGCGCAGGCGGCGCTGTCCTCTTGTCAGACTGGTCAGTAGAGCAGCGAAGTGACCGCGGTCACTTCGGCTCTGTCGACTGGTGGGTGTGCGTCAGGATAAAGGTTATAGGCCACCTTTGCATTAAATGCCCCTGCGATTTGGTCGGTCGGCGTGGCGATGTGGCCAAGGTTGCTTCTCGGTGAAGACTGGGCCTCGGGCGAGCCGATAGTGTGCCCATTGCTGGAGGGGAGTCCTCGGGCGAGACGTAGGTTCTCCGGGGTCGACTTCCCCTGCCCGAGGCTAGGCTCGGGCGAGGCACGATCGTGTCCCTTGAATGGACCGACCCTTGACTTAATCGCACCCATCAGGCCTTTGCAGCTTTGTGCTGATGGGGGTTACCAGCTAAGATTTAGGGGCCTTGAGGGTACCCCTAATTATGGTCCCCGACAAAATCTCATCCCATTATACTTTTCTCTTGATCCATTTGTATTCATTCTAACTCAATTGATCAATAGCTCCCCCTAAGTTCATGTCTAATTTTCTCTTGTGCATATTTCCATACGACCATATCTTTGTTCCAACTTGCACATTTCCATATCTTTGTTCCAACTTCTCCCCCTTTGTCATTAATTACCATAAAGGAGTCCTACCAAGGCTTCGGGAAGGTTGAAACGTGCTTGTGAATAGTATACCACTTGACAGATACTCAAGCATTTTTTATGGACACTATATGCATGATAAAATCCTTGACACCACTTGCATGAACTTATTTTAGGAGAGAGTTGCTCTCTTGAGTTGATGATCACTTGAAGTCTTGTACCACCTGCAGGGTAACAATTGTATGATTGATCTAGACACCACTTTGTGAATACCATTTGAAGGAATAATATTGGTCTAGATATTTCTTCGTAGATATTGATGCCACTTGTAGGTTTTGATAATCATTTGCATTGGTATCTTCTTCATAAGTCATCCTCATGAGCAGCTTAATATGTGACTTGAATCAAATAGATATGCTTAAGCTTCCAAGTCCGGTTTCAACCCTCTCTAAGCTTCTTCACACGCATTAAGTGGTTATCTTATTGAGGTTGTACTTGTAACTTAGTGCAGTCCAAAATAGATCAAGTACTTGGGTTCACTTAGCTCATGAACAAACTCATACGCTACCACTAGTTTAAATCAACTAAAATAACCAATAGTGGTAGATCATGAATTTAAATCTTTCATTTAATATGCATGATCTTATTAAGTATGTACTATATGCACTAACCATATACTAGTTTGGGGATGATATGATCATGCACATCACAATGATACCTTTGCTATGTTGGAGTAGTGGATAGTCAAGATCTTTCAATTTAGCTTTCCAATAGCATTATGAAGTCCAATTGAATAGCTTGGTGAAGGCCAATTATCAATATGAATTCCATTATTCACCCGTATGAAGTTGAGAACTCATTTAAGATCAAGTACACAATTTGAAGGTAGTTGCTGGTTTGCATTTGTTCTTTCAATGTCACTTGTATGTGGGTGAAGTATGAGTTTGCATCAAATATAGGAATATCACTTGTAAGGGTGATACCACTTGTTGAAATATTTGTCCAAACAAATGTAGATCCTTTCAATATTTCTTCCCTTTGATGGGGACCATTGTTCTCCCTTGAAGCACAAGATAGAGCAACTAAGAAGCTTTGAAATGAATATAAAAATACAAAATATTCAGTTGGCTCTCGGTTTGTTCTAGATTGTTTGGCACGGATGGATCCACTGTGGGGGACCAGATAGTCTGCGACCTGGTACCTTGGACAGTCCGCAGTCAAAACCCAGATAGTTCGTGACATGGGAGTCCGGACAGTCCGTGGCTCAGGACCGGACAGTCCGAGACCTGTAACTTGCACTGCTCGAACTAGCTGTTGATTTCTCAATAGTTGAATTTCAAAAAGGGATCATTTCTCATTTATGAACTTTATGGCTACACCAAGAGTCAGTAAGCAAACATAGATATTGCATGAATGTTCATGATTTGAGTATAGGTGATCATGAATTGATGTCAAACCAAAAATACTTGGAAAGTACTCAATAAATTGACAAATTAGTATGCAAGATGAACCCCGTAGACATTTCATTGAGTGAGTTCCCAAAATCAATCCATGTTTGAAACATCCCATATTTGCTTGGTTTGCCTTTGGATGTGTTGCTTGCTCTCTTTATCGATCAATCTTTTGATTGCTCCAATTAAGTACCACTTTGCCTCTAGCAATCCTTTTCTTAATTTTCAGTGAAGAGTAACCAATTTGAACAAGTACAATATCTTTTCATTGATTTTCATGAATAAGCTCGAAAAGGAGAAGTCGTTAGTAACACAAGCACCAATTCCCTTTTTTGTAACCCTTTGAATATATAAAGCAGGTAGGTTACTAAAACAAGAAAACCTTATGATATGAACTAAATTTCTGTTATCTTTAATGCTTAATCTTAACAAATTAAACAAGCATGATAAATTGATTAAGTTCAAAGGCAAATTTTAAATCATATCATGGTGAGTATCTAATGTAGAAGAAATAAATCCAAATGCACATGAGAGAATACATCTCATAGGTTTGGATTTTTTTCTTCTTTATACGTTGAATTTGCACAGTCCATTTGAGAAACTCATTCTCATGCTATGGAACTACATAA
Source organism: Zea luxurians (assembly GCA_029449295.1). Lineage (NCBI taxonomy): Eukaryota > Viridiplantae > Streptophyta > Magnoliopsida > Poales > Poaceae > Zea > Zea luxurians. The sequence goes on along the minus strand of JAOPSE010000016.1, from coordinate 32,031,225 downwards.
ATCACTTATAAAAAACATTAGTCCCACAACTCTAGTCATATAGATAATTTCTCTTTTGATAAATGTTTTAAGAATTCGGTTTTTTACATAGCACCTTATTCATTTACGAACACGAGATTTTTCTCTTTATGTCTAGATCATAGTAATAATAGAGTAATCAAATTTGAGATGTGCCAAGAAATATTTACAAGCAATTTAAGCATGTAGATTGGCATATTGTAAGAAAGAAGATTATACAATCTGTTATATGATAAACTCAAATTTTATCATCTTTGGTCTTGATCTTTAACTTGGAGTACCAAAATAAGTGCCAAAATATTTCTCAACGAATATCCTTGTACCCCTTCACTTTCCATGATTATAGATCAATTCAAAACCAAACTTAGGTCTCTCAAATACTTGAAATAATTTATCCTTTATGAGAGCCTTCCAATCAAGGTGGCCTTTAATATTTCAAATAACTGTCACTTGGTGACATATTTTGTATACTCTAAAGAAACATCCATAAATCTTGATGTATAGATCCTTGAAAGTGCATTAATCCCTTTTGTGAGTTTTGGTGATTTGGATAACAACACATTTAAAGGTCTAACAAGTTTGCTAAGTGTTGAATAGGAAATTCAGTATGATGAACATATTTGAATAGTGTATAATGATCAGTGAACAAAGATTCAACACAAGGTTAAATAACGAATGAGACAATGCAGATGGATATAATATGGTCCATGTATTGGTTTGAATATATATATATACATATATGGACAAGACCTGAGAAATCACTACATACATATGATCAGAATAGAGGTTGAAGTGATTAAGAGGATTGGTCAAGCCAAAGTGAATAAGATATGAGGAACCGTGAATTGACTTGACCATATTACCATTAGTCCATTGTTGGAGACTTGTTCTCAAATGCTATGAATTAAGAACAAGGCAACATAAAATGTTAAATGTTAATGTCCTTCGTCCACGAAGCATTATTCCCTTGAGGATAATGAACCTTGGACGAAGGTTAATGAGAATATGATTACGAAGGTTAAGTCTTCGTAATCAAATTTTAATAGATTGTACAAGATAATATAAAATAAAGGGTATCAAAGGTAAATGAATCATAAACGAATCATATTATAATATATTAAATCATTGAATACAACTATACCTCTGCCTTGGAAAAGATTGGTTCCCGAATGATGCAATTGCAATTACAGGAATCCGTGAACAGTAAAGGAATATTGTTCACTATTTATAGACACAGGACACAGCCTGTGAAGAATTACAATTATGCCCCTCATAAAAGTTTACAACATTGACTCAGACCTTTATGGACTAAAAGGTCATTCTATCTTTAAGTCGGTTTGTAATACCGAAGCTTCATGAAGAGGAACCTTCGGCCAACTCATACAAACAGCTTCAGCTGAAAACCGCTTATTCCTACAAGACCTTCGGCGACGAAGCATAGTCCCAACAGTAGCCCCTTTCGCGGTGCTAGATCGTTTTTCGTAACGAGCTTGATCCGTGAAAAAAGTCTCTTAAGCTTCGGGGAGCCGAAGGTCCGAAAAACACCTTCCCCGAGCTCGTTCTCGAGAAACGATTCAGTTTCCCAGCGCGTATCGGTCCCACCTTGCAGAGTTACTGTTTGTCTCTGCGGTCCACCACGCAGCGAGTGCAAGCGGGTGTCCACCTGGTGTAAAAATCCTGGCGCTTCGCCTTCTTACCTGCAGTACTATATAAACAGACGAGTAGGTGTGAAGTTACCACAGCATTCATTGCTATTTGCACTGTTTTGCTGCCAAAATTTTTAACCATCGCCGAAGCTTGACTCTCGGAATCGAACGAAGCTCCAACTTGAAGCCTGCTTCGTCAGAAGGAAAAACTTCGGAAGAAAAAAGTATTTAATTTCCACAAACTCAGAATTAAATGGCCAGAGTGCGATCTACCGCTAGGGTTGAGCGTGAGGGGGGCGAAGTTGAAGGTTCGGAGACTGTTCCCATCTCCGAAGCGATGCAAAGGTCCGGACTGGTAACTTCGGAAAAGATCCCCAGTGATGATGCAGAACAGGCAGAACAAGCAATTGCCGAAGCAGAAGAAGAAGATATTGAGGAAACTGATCCCGAAGACGATTATCGTATTGCCATGCCAAGCAAGCCCAGCCACTTGGACTTCGGAAAGTCTACTGTTTCGAAGGCTGATCTTTCCAAAATGGTAAAGTCGGGCTTTTTCAATGAGAATCAGAAGAAGCTATTACGCTTCGGGGGAGAAGAGACTACCCCAAAGCCGGAGAAGGATGAAATTGTCATTTTCAAGAGCTTTCTAAAGGCTGGATTAAGATTCCCCCTACATGGGATTATTGCAGAGGTACTGAAGAGGTTTGGTATCTACTTTCATCAGTTAACTCCTAACGCTATCGTTAGGCTTAGCGTTTATGTCTGGGCCCTCCGAAGCCAAGCGGTGGAGCCGTTTGCAGACAGCTTTTGTCGAGTTCACGAACTGCACTATCAAACGAAGGCTAGAAAAGATGGATTGCATGACAATTTTGGTTGCTATAATTTTGCTTATCGGAAAACCACAAAGTTTCCTGTAATCAGCTACCGGAGCAAATGGGCAGCAGGCTGGAAGTCGGAGTGGTTCTATGTCAAGGTTGATGACGACAAGGAGAAGCTTGTGCAAAGTCCACTCGAACTAATCTTCGGAGAAACTCGCCCTCGCTGCAACATGACACCAGAAGGTCCAACACAACAGGCATTGAATGAATTCAGAATTATTGCAGAGCATATCAGTACAAGAGACCTGGTTCAGGAGTTTTTGGCTTTCAAGGTTTTTCCTAGTTTAAAAGAATGGGAAATGCCGAAGCTAAAGGGGGAGAAGAAAGAAGGTGAACTTGTGCGTTTACCTTACTATTTCAAGTTTAAGAAATACTTTAAAACACCTTGCCAAGAGTGGCTGGATACAATTGAAGTAATGTGCAATGAAATACTTGGCAATTACTCCAAAAAAGAAGATCAATTGATGATTGCGGCCTTCGGCACCCGTCCGAAGCGAAGACTGAATCGAGTGCTGGACGCCCTGGGTTTTGAATACCCTGACTATGAAAATTTGAACAAAGGTGTCGGGGGCCAGAAAAGGAAAAGGACAACTGAAGCCTTAAATGAAGATGAGAAAGAACCATCAAAGAAGAGAATTCCGAAGAAGAGGAAAGCGTCTTCTCCGAAGCAAAAAATATCTGACGAAGAAGAAACCCCTGCATCACCCTCTGCCACTGACGTGGAGGAAATTTTGAAGGTAATGACTGAATCCCTGCCTGCGAAGCTAAGTCCATTGGGGCCTCAACTGACAAAGTTTTTTTAGAAGGAAAAGGAGCCCGAAAAAACGAAGAAAACGACTAAAGCAAAGAGACAAAGAATTATCACTGTGACAGAGGTCATTGACAAGACACCACCAAGAGCTTCGGCTCAGAAGACACCAGCGGCTGAGGAAAGAACAGATATTGAAATCACACCTTCGGAGGTCGCGGCTGCCGAAGCTGCCTCAATTGAAGATGTGAACCTGGAAAGCACAATCGAACACATCGACAAAATACTGCTAGACATGGCCACAGAAGAAGCTACCACTGCCGCTGAAGAGGCCGCGGCCGCAGCGTCGGGGAAAGGAAAGGAAATTGCTGACGAAGCTTCAGAGAACGAAGCCTTCATGTTTCAAAATTTAGTTGGAGAAAAATTGTCAAAACCCGAAATAGAAGAGCTTAAAGAGTATGCCAAATCTTGCGGGTACAAACCAGGAGCACTCCTCTTCGGAGGTATTGATGATGAAAAATTAGATTGTATCCGAAACCAAACTGGAGCCAAAGTTATCAGTACTCTGTCAAAGAGTATCGGTTTTCCGAAGCTAGAAACGGACATTAGCCGCTACCGACGACAACATATCGTTGGTAGTTTATTTTATTCCAATTTCAAAGTGAACTACTTTTCCCTTAACTTATATTGTTTTTAATAATGAAAACATGTCTAACGAAGGTTGTTTTCGTGCAGAGTATGCTGCTGAGCAAAGCCTTGAAAATGCAGCAAGATTTTGAAGACAAGAAACACAAAGTTATAATTGAAAATTTAGAAAACAAAATAAAGGAGCAATCAGCTGCTATTGAGAAGAAAAACTTTGAGCTCCAGGCAACTGAAGGTTTATTGGCGGAAGCCGAAGCAAAAATAACAGAACTGAACACGAAGCTTCTCTGCCAATCTGAGCAGTTTGAACAAGAAAAGCAAGAACTTAATGCAAAACTTGAAGCCGAAGCTCAACAAAATTCAGATTTGAAAAAACTATTGGCGGACCTTCAAGAAAAATGTTTGGAATTTAGCAACAAATGCATTCAACGACTAAGAAAAATTTTTCACTCAGTTGGAGCCAACAGTGAGAAATTCACCCCCTCAGCTGAAGATTTACCGAAGACCTTCGAACATATTGAAGGTGAAATTGACGAGCTCGACGAAGTTATAGCTGGGCACGGTGACTTCTGTGCCTGGGTAGCTTCTCGGGGCACTGCTGCAGCTTTCCTAAAAGCTGGCTGCGACCATGGAAAGATTGTCAATAGGCCCAATTTCACTTTATCACCATCAATCCTAGATAACATCCCTGATCTCGCCCGAAGTATTTCCAATAGATTTATAAAAATGATATGGACAAAAGGCGGGCGAGAAAAGGCTGGAGATGAAGCTCGGAGTCATCTTGAACCAGTAAGAAATCATACCTTGTGCTTACCTCTTCCTTCAAGCTCGATTTTGACTTACAACAACTTAATTCATGTAGGATGACGAAGCCGAAGTCGATGATTAAAAAGAGTGACGCCGAAGCTAAAATCCCTCGAAGATTAAGTAGGAGTAGACTGTAGACAGACTCAGGAAACTTTTTGAGATAATTTGTGTAAATGTAACTAAACTTGTCTTTAATGAGTTCTGTTCATACCTTGTATTATGCTCTTACCCTTCTATTAATGTATGTGAAGTGCTTTGTTGTGGACGAAATTATCTTTTTTTGAGCCGAAGGCGAAAAAACACCTTCCCTTCTTTTCGTACACAGCGAAGCATAGAAAACAACATTTCTGTTTCTTCCGAAGCTCTCCTTTTTGTACGCGAAGAAGCTCTTCTCTTATGCCGAAGCAACCACTTATGCCATGATGATGATTATCCTACATATGCCTGGATGAATGTTTATGAATGCAAATGTTATGATGTAATGTGATGTGCGAATGAATGTCCAAACACATATCCGAAGCCATACCCTCAGCCATTATTTCCTTAGAAACAATCACACATCAGCTCTGCATTCCCTTAGGAACGACTTTGGAGCTTCTTCGCCTTTTACTTTCGGCGTAATCAGCGTTGACTTTTCGCTGTAAGCTCTGCATTCCCTTAGGAACGACTTTGGAGCTTCTTCGCCTTTTACTTTTGGCGGAATCAGCGTTGACTTTCCGCTGTAAGCTCTGCATTCCCTTAGGAACGACTTTGGAGCTTCTTCGCCTTTTACTTTTGGCGGAATCAGCGTTGACTTTTCGCTGTAAGCTCTGCATTCCCTTAGGAACGACTTTGGAGCTTCTTCGCCTTTTACTTTTCGGCACTCAATGGTGCGTTCTCAGCTTTTACATTTACATTCCTTGGGGGATTTTGCTCTTATAGAACTAAAAAGGAAATTACATATGATGGACCCATTAAAAACCTTTCTCCCCCTTTAGAAAGGAAAAGGGTGCCATGAAAAAGAAAAGACATGAAAAGTTACATCAAGTTACACATAATATCGCCGAAGCTCATCCGCATTCCAAGATCTAGGAATGTCGTTGCCGTCCATATCCTTCAATCTGTATGAACTGGGTCTTGACGAAGATGCTACTAAGAAAGGTCCCTCCCATTTCAACTGTAACTTGCCCACTGTGTCTGGGTTGGCCACTCTCCGAAGCACCAAATGTCCTGACTCAATATTCTTTAGCCGAACTTTTCTATCTCGCCATTTGATTGTTTCGGCTTGGTATTTATTGATATTCTCCACAGCTTGAAGCCTGATCCCTTCTAAAGCATCTTTTTCCACAGAATAAGCATCTTCAGAACCTGATTCTGCCGAAGCTACTACTCTTATTGATCCAGTTTTAGCTTCTTCCTAAGTTATTGCTTCGTCACCGAATAATAACTTGAATGGAGTAAAGCCTGTAGACCTTGATGTTGTTGTATTATGGCTCCACACCACTTTGGTTAACTGATCTGGCCACTTTCCCCTGGGTTGATTGAAGATTAACTTCATTATTCCTGTCATTATAATGCCATTGGCTCTTTCAACGAGCCCATTTGACTCCGGATGCCTGACTGATGCAAAATGGATCTTCGTACCAATTTGATCACAGAAATCTCTGAAAGCTTCGGAGTCGAATTGTGTTCCATTATCTACAGTGATGGCCTTTGGTACCCCGAAACGACAAACAATATTCTGCCAGAAAAACTTTTGGACAGTGGCCGAAGTTATTGTGGCTAAAGGCTTTGCCTCAATCCATTTAGAAAAATATTCCACAGCCACTACAACATATCTTAAGTTCCCTTGGGCCGGTGGTAATGGACCTAACAAGTCAAGGCCCCACCTTTGCAATGGCCAGATGGGTTGTATGAGCTGTGTTAAGGACGAAGGTTGTTTTTGATCTCTTGCACATTTCTGACAGCCTTCGCACTTTTGAACTAATTTCGCTGCATCCGAAGCTGCCTTCGGCCAATAAAACCCTTGGCGGAAAACTTTTCCAAGTAACGGCCTAGATCCAATGTGAGATCCACACAGGCCTGCATGTATTTCTTTCATCAGCTCTATACCTTCGGTTCTAGATAAACACTTGAGTAGCGGAGCGCAAACTTCATGCTTGTACAACTCCCCTTCTATCATAACATATGGACGAGCTCTTGCCTCTATTCTCCTGTTATAAGCTTCGTCATCTGAAAGGAATTTACCCTGAAGGTAAGAGATGATCTCAGTTCTCCAATCTTCGCTATAAACAGGAGATATATTGAGGACTGCTCTTTCAAGGAGTTCCACTGAAGGTGCCTTTATTGTTTCGAAGAACACATCCGAAGGTAAAGGCAGCCCCTGTGCTGCTGACTTAGCTAGCAAATCAGCATGCTCATTTTGTCCTCGAGGGATATTTTTGACAGAAAATCCTTCGAAAGAAGCTTCGACTCTTCGAACCATGTCTAGATATCTTTCAAGCTTCGGATCTTTAGCCTTGCAACTCTTGTCGATATAACCCGAAACAACTTGGGAATCAGTTTTAAGAATGGCCCTTCTGACTCCCATTGCTTTTAGCTTCCGAAGACCCAAAAGCAGGGCTTCGTACTTAGTAATATTGTTTGTACAACTGAAATCGAGTCTTGCCGCATAACAAGTTTTAACTTTGGATGGCGAGACCAACACAGCAGCTGCTCCTGCCTCGAAGGTTCCCCAAGACCCATCGCAAAACACTGTCCAAACTTCGGCATCTTTATTTGTTTCTTCATCCTGAGCCCCTGGCGTCCAGTCAGCAATGAAGTCTGCTAACGTCTGGGACTGGATCGAGGATCTATGCACATAATCAATGCAAAATTCATTGAGCTCTGCAGCCCATTTTCCAATTCGCCCAGTAGCTTCTTTATTTCTCATAATATCCTTCAACGGCTGCGAAGAAGGAACAACAATATTGTATGCTTGAAAGTAGTGCCAAAGCTTCCTGGATGCCATCAAAACAGCATATAACACCTTCTCTAATTCTGTATAGTTTTTCTTTGATATACTAAGAACTTCAGATACAAAATACACTGGGACCTGCTTCTTGACTTGGCCATCAAGCTTCTCTTGGACAAGTGCTGCACTTACCGCTGAGTGCGAAGCTGCCACATATAATAACAAAGGATCCCCTGGCGTTGGTGGAGTTAATGTTGTTAAATCTATCAGATATTGCTTCAGTTCCTCGAAGGCTTTTTGTTGGCTTGGTCCCCATTGAAAGACTTCGGCTGATTTCAGCACTTCGAAGAATGGTAAATTTCTTTCTGCTGATCTGGATATAAATCTATTAAAAGATGCCAACCTCCCTGTTAATCTTTGGGCCCCCTTTTTTGTAGTTGGTGGCTCCATTCGAAGTATAGCTTCAATTTTACTTGGATTAGCTTCAATTCCCTTTGTTGAAACCAAGCATCCAAGAAATTTCCCCTTCTTTACTCCAAAGACACATTTTTCTGGATTCAATTTTAAGCCAGCTTGTCTGAAACTGGCGAAGGTCTCCTGCAAATCAGCAATATGATTTTCCTGTTTCGTGCTTTTTACAATGATGTCATCAACATAAGTTAGCACATTTCTGCCTATCTGAGACTGGAGAACCTTTGCAGTCATTCTGCTGAAACTTCCTCCAGCGTTTTTGAGCCCCTCGGGCATCCGAAGATAGCAATATGTGCCACTTGGGGTTATGAAGCTAGTCTTCGGCTCATCTTCCTTCTTCATCTAGATTTGGTGATAGCCTGAGTAACAGTCTAGCAGACTCATGAGCTCTGAAGAAGCTGCTGCATCAACTAAAGAGTCTATCCTTGGCAATGGGAATTCGTCCTTCGGACAAGCCTTGTTGAGATCTGTAAAATCGATACACATTCGCCACTTGCCATTGGCCTTTTTTACCATAACAGTGTTAGCTAGCCATTCTGGGTACTTTACTTCTCTGATAACTCCTGCACTGAGGAGTCTTTTGACTTCATTACGAGCACCTTCGGCCTTATCATCAGACATTTTCCGAAGCCTCTGCTTTCTGGGTCTGAAGGATGGGTCAACATTGAGCGAGTGTTCAATAACATCCCTATTTACTCCGCAGAGGTCATTGGCTGACCATGCAAAAACATCTTTGTTGTTGAACAAAAACCTTATCAAGGTTTTCTCCTGCTCTTCGGATAATTGAGAGCCCAACAACACCTTCTGCTCTGCTATGTCCTCACATAAGAGCATGGGCTTCGGCTGATCTGCTGAAGCTGCTTTCTCCCTTCTGAATTTGTACTGTTCACAAGCTTCAGCTCCATCTATGTTATGGATTGCTTTTGAGTCAGTCCAGTTTCCTTCGACCCTTCTGGCAGCTTCCTGACTTCCATGAATAGCGATGGGTCCTTGATCCGAAGGTATCTTCATGCAAAGATAGGCAGGATGAAGAATTGCTTCGAAAGCATTGAGGGTGCCACGACCAATAATTGCATTGTAAGGGTATTCCATGTCAACAATGTCAAACACAACTTGCTCAGTTCTAGTGTTGTTGATGAACCCGAAGGTCACTGACATGGTGATCTTGCCCAGTGCTACAATCTGTCTTCCTCCGAAGCCACAGAGAGGGTGCGTAGCATCATGAATCTTATCTTCTGGCTCTTGCATTTGCCTGAAGGCCTTAGCAAATATGATATCAGCTGCACTGCCTGTATCAACCAAGACATTGTGGACCAGAAATCCTTTGATAACACAAGAAATAACCATGGCATCGTTGTGTGGGTAATCCTTGAGTTGAAGGTCCTCTTAGGAGAAGGTAATAGGAATGTGAGACCATCTCGACTTGATGAAGGGTCCTTGCACCCCAACATGCTGTACCCTTCTCTGTGCTTCCTTCTTCTGCTTCTTGTTGGCTGGCTCTGAACATGAACCGCCTGTTATCGGGAGTAGCAGCTTCAGAGCCGAAGCAGCTCCAGCTTGATCGTTGAACGAAGCCATCAGCTCAAAAAAGTGGAAGTGAGTTCACCGGAGGTGGGCGCCAATGTTGGAGACTTGTTCTCAAATGCTATGAATTAAGAACAAGGCAACATAAAATGTTAAATGTTAACGTCCTTTGTCCACGAAGCATTATTCCCTTGAGGATAATGAACCTTGGACGAAGGTTAATGAGAATATGATTACGAAGGTTAAGTCTTCGTAATCAAATTTTAATAGATTGTACAAGATAATATAAAATAAAGGGTATCAAAGGTAAATGAATCATAAACGAATCATATTATAATATATTAAATCATTGAATATAGCTATACCTCTGCCTTGGCAAAGATTGGTTCCCGAATGATGCGATTGCAATTACAGGAATCCGTGAACAGTAAAGGAATACTGTTCACTATTTATAGACACAGGACACAGCCTGTGAAGAATTACAATTATGCCCCTCATAAAAGTTTACAACATTGACTCAGACCTTTATGGACTAAAAGGTCATTCTATCTTTAAGTCGGTTTGTAATACCGAAGCTTCATGAAGAGGAACCTTCGGCCAACTCATACAAACAGCTTCAGCTGAAAACCGCTTATTCCTACAAGACCTTCGGCGACGAAGCATAGTCCCAACATCCATATATGCGTCTATGAGAATCATACTAGAGCTTGATTGATCTTAGCATTTACATCTACATGACATTCAAGTAAGGTTCACAATATTGAAGAAATGATTCTCTCAATGGATGCTTAATATGATGTGACTCAAGAATGGCTTGATAGGGTGAAGATAGCAAGGAAAAGGCTTCAAGGGACCAGGCGAAGGTGAAGGCCAAGCGACGGTTATGGACCGATGTACCATAACTAAGGTGAAGAAGAGAGTACTTACACTAAGTCGATGAACTAATCAGCTATGAAGAGTTATAATATGTTGATGCATCAGTAAGATGACTTGAAGCCATGATTTGAACTCATACATGGTGAAATGGTACAAGTCACATGGTTTGATTTGTGTGCTTCAAAAGGTGAGACAAAGATGTTTGTGATCCTTATGAAGCAACGCCATGGAGAAATCACACATTAGACACCAATTACTCAAGGAGTTTACTTATTTATATTTTATTTAACTTGAGTATAGAAATCGTCGTACTATCAAGGGGGATCCAAAAAGAAGGTTGGTGTTTGCCAAAGCTCAATCCTCTATATTCAAAAGCTATTTCGAAAAACCAAAATCCCTTGGACACTCTGTGTATCAGTGTATGACTGTTGTTAGGATTGAGAAACTGGGAGTGTTCCTCTTGAAAAGTAGTTGAGCTTTTTCAACTATTATTGAACTTCACTTCAATTATGTCTTCAGCTGCAGTTGAGCTTTTTCAACTACAGCTGAACTTCACTTCAACTGTGTCTTCAGCTGCTGTTGAGCTTTTTCAACAGCAGTTGAACTTAACTTCAACTGGGGTTCGGGCAAGTTCAACCGGGGTCCAGGACAAGTTCAACCAGCATCCAGACAGGTTCAACCGGGGTCCAAATAAAGTTCAACGGGGGTTTTTCCTTGAACCTCACTGGTCAAAACCGGTTGAACCGGCCCTAGGGGCGGTTCAACCGGTGTCAGGGTCAACTGACTAGTCTGACCTCCTAAATGGTAGACTGACTGTCAGTCTGACCACCAGGCAATTGAACCGGCCCTAGGGGCGGTTCAACCGGTGTCAGGACCTGTTGAACAGTCTGACCTGCAGCCTGCCAGTCTGACTGGCAGACTAACTGTGAGTCTGACCACCAGGCGGTTGAACTGGCCCTAGGGGCGGTTCAACCCGTCCTCCATAGCAAAATCAACCCAACGACTAGTTTTGAAGCCCCACCTATATATACCCACTCCTACCTCTCTCCCCATAGAAGAGCATGACTTGAACTCCATTTCTAACCTGAGAAACACCTCCCACTCTCTCTCACACACCTCTTGCCTCTCCCATTTCAAATCCTTGGAGAGAAATCTTTGAGTAAAATTGAGAGCTGCAGTTTTTGTGCTTCATCTCCAAATCCTTTTTGTTCTTCTTGATTTGAGCTTTGGTACTACATCGAGTTCTTTGTGGATTCATTACTCTTGGAGCTTCTAGCTCCTAGACGACTAGGTGTCTCTTATGAGTCTCTAAATCTTGTGGAAGACCACAAGAAAGTTTGTATTACCCACTCGTTTGAGAAAAGATTAGTGTGTAGGCTTGACCTTTGTGGTCGGCGAAGGGAGGATTAGGATTGAAAGAGACCCGGCTCTTTGTGGGCGCCTCAATGAGGAAGTAGGGCACCTTTTGTGGTTTGACCGAACCTCGAGATAAATCTTGTGTCTCTTGTGTTCTTGTTCATTGTGTTTGTTCATGTTCTTCGTTCTCTCACCATTCCGTAGAAGAACTGTTCATATCTTTTTGATGTGTGGATTTTGAGAAGTGCCCTTCTCAGATCTACTACTTTGAACCCTATGGATCATCTAGGACATCTCATTTACAAAGTTAATTGGGTGAATTTCGAGATCAACTCAGTTTTATATCCCATTCTTTAGTTGAGCTCGTGCAAACCGGTTGAACCGGTTTTACCCAGTTCGTTTCTAATTTTTGTTGAAAAAGTTCCCGCTTGCCTATTTACCCCCTCTAGGCAACTTTCAATCCTATATGTTAGAAATATGCCCTAGAGATAATCATAGAGATGAGCATATTTCTTTGTATCCATGATATATATATTGCTTAATTGAATATCCATGAAAGACACCTTGTATTGATTAGCAATTATGTGAATTGTTTGTGAGATTCTTTACTTGTATGGTTATTCTAAATGATGTCCCTAGTCAGAGTTGATGACTAGCACATGTATTAGCTGATGACTATATTTCACAAGTCATGGACATGGAGATGTTAAACTAATAATGTGGGCGCATGTATGACATGAGGTTGGACTGACCCAACATGATATATTGTAATATAGTTCTCTTTTTGCAACATGTATATTGTATCCTTAGACTTGAGATTATCACATGTTCTCAAGATGTGAATTGACTTACTTAGTGACTATCAAATGCTACTACATAACTGGGTAGTTATAAAGGTAGTTTTGGGTTTGTCAGGAAGCATGCTGTGAGGCATGGTCAGGCAAGATGGAATTTGTCCCTCTCTTATTGAGAGAGATATCTCTGGGCCTCTCGAGTGATTGGATCAAGAAATGCATGGCTGTGCTAGGGTTAAGTGTTAACCAATGAAAGGATTTCAATTCGCAGTATCGAGAAAGAGAGGTCAGCTTAGAGCTAGACCAAATATCGTGAGACAAAGGGAACAACATGTATGTAATGTTCAAATGGTTCGTCTGATATGATCTTGACGTGCGCATAAAAGTTGACATGTTTTGCTAGAGACCGTTGTCAATTATTGGGCCAAGTAAGAGTACTTGGACCATCTCTATATGTACGTGAACCTATAGGGTCACACACTTAAAGGGAAGGAAGCCTAACTCGGATTAGATCCGAAATTAGACAGGGCTTTAGGGATACTAGTGGGCCTCGGAGTCAGAAGCCCACCAGAATGCCTATATAATGAGGGGCAGGGGCACGATTAAGAAAACCCTATTTGGACACCAGTGAACGAGCAGTCGCCTGCCCCTCACCCTCGCCTAGCCGCCGCCACGAACCTAGCAGTTTGAAACGCGACGCTTCCTCCCTGCACGTGTGGATACCTCAGAGGTGCTCCATCTAGAGCACTAGGACGAACCACGCGAGGACGTGAAGGTCGACGACGACTGCACAACACTGTTCGACGCGTTCGTCTACATCGAGACGTCTTCCGCTGCCCTACGCGTCTAGTGGTAATTCCATAACCTATAACCGCAGTAGTTCTTGGTTTTATGGGGTTAAAAATTTTGTTTTGCGCTAGTGTAGCCTCCCCATAATCCTTCACTACGACTACGAAAATTGGTGGAGATGTGTTTTAATAAGTCCACTAACAACTGAAAAAAGTTGATACTCATTTGACTTCATATGTGCTGCCAGCCACAACATCTCCCACAATATGTACATGCTGAAAACTGATGTGTTTGTGTTGACAAGATTGATTGCACCAAGAAGTTTCACTTATCCAATAATCATGAAATTTTCAAATGCTTTGCTATCATATGTGTAGAGCATGTGAATTGAATTTCAAACCAATCAAAATAGATTTGTTCACTGCAACATGGCTATGATCACAACTTGGTTAGATTTTCAATATTGGTCAGATTTCAGCATATTGAGTTATTCTTCTTAAAATTGAATCAAACTTGAAATGAACTACTTTCAAAAGACATATATCCATTCAAACCACTTACTAAATAAAGTCTCATGAATTTATTCAATACAAATCAATCCAAACTTGATTACTTAGCAAATTTTCCCATTCAATCATCTTATAGCAAGCAACATATGCATATATATATCTTATTCAATCAACTCATATGCATTCAAATGAATTTGATCAACAAATATTATACTTTGTTTACCTCATGATCATTCAATAGCAAGTTTGAACGTAACTTATTTGCAGGCCATCCATAATTTAACCAACTTGAATAAAACATTTGTATTTGATAGAATTTGGACTTCACTATTATTGACTTGGCATTGTGATAGAATTTTACTAGTCTTCAATATTTAATTCAACATATAATGATGAAATGAATATTATTGATTCAAGCCTCCAACGTCCATAGTACCTACACATGATCATCCACGTTTTGATGATACCCAAACTAAGTTAGGTCCTCTTAAGTTAGGAGCAACATACATATGCATTGACTTAGTATGAATAGCGGGATGTTTTGCAATTGCCAGAAACGAGGTACCATTGCCATCCTTTCTAAACATAATATTACTATGAATTGAAATAAGCTTAGAATTGTTACCTAAGGGACATGAATTTGCCATATGTCCCCTTTCCCAACATTGTAGCAAGTCCTCTTTGTTTCGACCACTTGTCTGCTATCAAGTTCATGCATGTATGCAAGTGAAGCACTTTGAATGATTTGAATTATGCAAATGATGAATTTATTATTCTTGTTTGACAAGTCTGAAGATGATCCATCCAAGAATTAGATAAAATCGGTCGATCATGGTTCATATATAATGGGAATAATAATCAAGAGAAACACGATGCTAATTGAAGTTTAGTGTGCAGATAAGCCAAATTTAAAGCTACAAGTAATGACCAGAAAAATTAGGCAAACATAATCTAGAATTGTTCCTGATACTTATTTTGCAAGTTATTTTTAGGAACTTATGTATGAAACCAAGCCATTTTCACAACAAATTATTTGTTTTTTTTTTCAATAATTAAGTCACGATATCTGTATCACCACCATCCTAAAAAACGTTCATTTAGTCACCAGCTAACTAATAAAAAAACGTACTATTTTGCTATAAACAAGGAAGAGAAAAACGATAGAAACAAACAAATCGCGCGATAAGCTATGATTTATCTCTTGCTTTGCGCTCGTCATCTCTTCCTATTCTCTCGCCCCGCTCCACGCCCCCATCGAAACACACAGCCAAAAAGCCACCCCGTCCAAAACACACACATAGCTCCCAATCCCAACCCCCGGCCACCCTCCATCTGCTCCTCGCATCGCCGGTGACCTCGCCGCCTCGCTCTCTCTCTCTCTCTCTCTCTCAAAACCCTAGCCCCGGTTCTCTCCGCCGCCTCGCCCCGTTCGCTCGGATCGCGCCGCGGGAGCCGCTGCTTCTCCTCTCTCTCCGCCCTCCACTGGAAACCCTAGCCCACTCCCCCGCTCGCTCCTTCGGATCCCGCGAGGCCCCGATGGCGGAGAGGAAGCTGGATCGACCCTCGGCGCTCGGCAAAGGTGACGCGCCCGATCTAGGCGCCCTGGCCCGCGTGAGATCCGATCTGCCGCCGCCGCCGCCTGGACTGGCCTCGGGGCAGATCTGTGATTGATTGGTGGGTGCCCCCGATTTGACGTCTGGTTGTTGCGTCGTGCAGGTGGGCTGTCGCTTGGGATCGAGGAGGACAGGGCCGCCGCCGCCATGGGGTTCGTCGACCACTCCAAAGGTGCGGATTTCTTCACCCGAAACCACTTGCCTTTCATTCCTCCCTGATTCATCTCGGACTGTCTGCTTTGCTTAGCTTAGCATGAGGTATTTCTGTAGCGGGCGCCATGCACTACCGCACAAATGTGTAGCGTTCTGTTGGATATTGCTAGTTCGTGTTGCGTGGGTGCATGTTTCCTGTGCGGTTGCTATCCTCGTCCTCGGTCTGCGTGCGTAGGGTCGTGAGCTTGTGCATCATTAGGCTGTCGTGTGGATGATATTGCTGAGCGTTGACCCTCTGCTATGCAGATCAGCACCACCTGGATAACAGCATTCCCCTGTCTCCTCAGTGGCTCTACGCCAAACCTGCTGATGGAAAGGTTTATGATCACTGCCCTTCCCTCAGGGACTGTTTCACTGTACCATGATGTTGATTGACTGCTGGTAAATTGATCTTTAACGATGCTGGATGCTCATCTGCAGATCTCGCTGCCTCATGGGTCCTCCCTTGAACCCGCTGAAAAGGAAGCGAGGATGTTGGAAGGAACTGCTGATAGGAAAGAACGAAGGAGGAATGTATTTGATGCTGACAGTGGTCTTCGTTGGCTTGAAGAGGAGAGGGAGACAAGCCTTCTTGGGAGGAGGGAGCGCAAGAAGGATGTAGACCGAGATGTGGATAACCGCAAGATTGATCGCCGATCTGACAATGTTTCTGCAAGGGACAACACTGATCCGCGCACAGCTCCTTCATCTGAAAGGTGGAATGATGGTTCCACCCGTAGCCTGGGGAATGAGGGTCGACGTGATGCAAAATGGTCATCAAGATGGGGCCCCGATGACAAGGAGAAGGACTCCAGGTCAGACAAGAAGGTTGATGCAGAGAAGGATGAAACTCATGCTGATAAACAGATGTTCACAGGAAGGCTGCTGTCTGAGTCCGATTCCCGTGATAAATGGAGGCCTCGTCACCGGCAGGAAAGTCATTCTGTTGGAACAGCTACATACCGTGCTGCTCCAGGCTTTGGATCCGAGAAAGGGCGTGTTAAGGACTCGTCTAATGTTGGTTTTGCCGCTGGAAGAGGCAGGGGAAACCCGAACTCAGTTGCATCCTTCAACCGGCCATCATCTGCAGGATCAATCGGTGTTCCAGCTGTGCATGGGAAATTTGCAAAAACTGCAGTTAGTTTCCGCTACCCAAGAGGGAAGCTTCTTGATATATACAGGCAGAAAAATATGATGTCGTCGTTTGATGATGCCCACATGAAACTGGACGAAATTCCTTCTATCACACTCTCTATTGCTGCAAAACCTCTAGCATTTGTTGCACCAGATACTGTTGAAGAGGTAATACCTAGGCTATATTTTCCTACTAACTTTAAGCTCTAATCTCATTTTTTTCCTGTTTATCTACCTTCTTGACTACTTGTTCAGGCTCTCCTGGAAGATATTAGAAAGGGTAAAGTCATTAGCAGTGAAGGAATCAATGGGACTGGAAACAAGGAGAGGGCAAAAGAGCTCGAAGGTATATCTACACTGGGATGTTAGTTGTGCCATGATTTTATAGACTTAAAAATGGAAATGTTACTGTTTATCCATGGCTTCCTATCCATATGGTAAACTCTAAATTGTATGATTGTTTCAGAACCTGCTTCTGGTATTGATGATGACAAGGGCAAAGCCAGTTTTGCAATTGCTGGGTTGGGTCAAGAAGGGTCTTCAGGTTTAATCTCAGTGAATGATGCCTTCTATGTTGAAGGGACACTTCCTAGTGGTGTCAGTACATCTCTGCCGAAGAAAAGTCTGGAGGGAAATGCCTTCAGCAATCAACATAGGATTACTGACACTCAGGAAGGTTTGAAAACTGCTGAGATCAAGGAAAATGTTGATCATGATCTTGGCACTAAGCTACCTGATGATTCGAACACTCTGTTTGATGTACCATCCTTTGAGCATCTTCAAGAACCCCCTAAGCCATACCAAAGCAACAACATGGATACAAAAGTGGGTGGCCATGCTAATTATCCAGAAGAGTTGACATTATATTATCTGGATCCCCAAGGAGGTGTGCAGGGTCCATTTCTGGGTGCTGACATAATCTCTTGGTATGAAGATGGATACTTCGGTTTGGAGTTACCTGTACGTCTGTCTCAGTTTTCAGATGATGTTCCTTTTCGCCCACTTGTTGAAGTCATGCCCCACCTTGTGCAAAAGCCGCAATCGCGTATACCTCTACCTTGTGATGGAAATTCTGAATCTCTTGAATCATCTCAAAGTAAATTTGAATCCAGTGTCCGTTCTGCTTCCTCTGCGAGGGGTGACCAATTGTCTAACTGGGATACTGAAAGCAATGCTGTTGATCCTAAAAGAGGTGATCATGAAGAATCACTACCTTCTCGTAGTGGTTGGCTATCTTCACCGGAAACAGGAAAGGATATATCAAATACTAGTAATCGCCAGCAGCACATTCCTGAATCAGTGAATCAGGATGCTGAAGGTTAGGTTTTTTTAAAAACTCATCTGTTCTGTTTGTGTTTTTGCTGAGGTAATGTCTATTTTTTTCATGTTTAATGTACACTTTTTTCATGTTTATGACAGAAGTGTTGTACACTGGGAGGCCTAACAGTAGCATGGGTCAATCTTTACGAGACCTTGAGAACGACCATGCAGATTTCCAGTTGACACCACATGATCCTCATTCTGTGGTTGGAGAAGCTAATTTGCCGCAGCATAATGTCCCAAGGGACAGTGATCTTAGTCCTCTTGGCTTACTTTGGTCTGAGCTGGAAGGGCATCCAAAACAACCTCTCTCATCAAATGTACTTGGTGTAAATGAACGTAGAAACTCCAAGCCTACAACACCCAAGGACATTCTACCTGTAAACATGAGACAAGGGCCACTTAGCAGGATGAATGAAGTTTCTAGTGTGCGTGATGAGTGGCCTGCAAACTTTGGACGGCTGGACAATATGAATGGCCCTAACATTTCTGGCAGAATCCCTCAGGTTGAAGCTGAGCATCATTTGAATTTTGATGGGCACCTCCTGCTTCAGCAGATCAGACGGGAGCAACAGCAACATCAACAGCGACAGGAGCAATTGATGGCCCGTAGTAATTTAGAGTTTTCTGGTGCATTTCCCGGGCAGGTGTTTGATTCTTTGCACCAACACCGACAGCCTATGAATCAACAGCTTCCTGATGTAGAGCATCTTTTGAGAGTCCAGTTTGAACTTGAGCAACAGCAGCAACACCAACTCCAACAAGAGCAGCACCAACGGCAGCTACAGCAGCAACGACAAGCCCAGCTTTTGCAACGACAGCAGCAGCAGCAACAGATGATTCTTGAGCAATTGTTGCAGCAGCAGCTGCAGGGTTCTAATTTTGGACCAACAAATATGGTTGATCAAGTCTTACTTCGTGAACATGTATTAAATGAACTGCACCAGCAGCCACACCATTTGCAAAGGCAGCATGATGCAGCTATTGAACAACTTATTCAAGCCAAATTTGGTCATGGGCTTCATAGGGAGCACCATAATGATATGTTGGATGTTCTCTCACGTTCAAATCAGAGACAAATGCTTCCTTTAGAGCAGCAAATTCTTTTAGGCCTTCAGCATGAGCATGAACAACAACTTCAGTCCCAACAATTGGCAAATGCTCTGCGGCAACATTCAGGCAGGGAAGAAGAAAGGCACTTAAGTGGGGTCTGGCCAATGGATGATGCTGCCCAGTTTATCCGCTCAGGAACCAGTCCAAATCAGAGACACGGTCGTTTCGATCTCCTGGAGAACCTTCAGAGATCGTCATCGTTTGATCATCATGAACATCTAGACCGCAGCTTATCGTTACAGGAACGATTGCATATGGGTGGTCTAGGTATTCACCCCCTAGAACGATCTGATTCTTTGCCTGGTGGTGGTCCTGGACCAAACACAGATGTCATAAATGCCCTATCACGCCATCATGGACTTGGACAGTTGGAAACACATGGTGATGTATACCCTTTGGGTCAAATGCCTATGCTTCCTTCAGGTGTTCATCCCCAGCAACATAGGCATCAGGAACAGCTCCCTGGTTCTCACATAGGAAGGCTTGAAAGGCACTGGTCAGATGCCAATGGTCAGTTGCAAAATAGCCTAATGCAATCTTCACACATCAACCAGTTGCAGATGGAAGTGGAGAAGCAGAGGAGGAATGTGGAAATGAACCTTTCTGTTGACAATCCACATGCATGGGCAGCCCTCATGAATAAAGAGAGGAATGCAGAACAAGATTTGAGTGATATGATTCACAAGAAACTTGCCCTTCAATCGCAGCAGTCCCTTGGTTTTCCTGATGTTTCTGTTGCGGCATCATTTGGGCGTGAAGATCACTTTGTGCAACCTGTTGCGGAGAACCCTCTGAGATCAGTGGACATGTTGTCGTTTGAGGAGTCTCTTTCAGAAAGGTCACTTTATGCAAAGTCAGGGCAGTTGGCACAAGAGGGATCAGCTAATCTGGGTACTTTACCCAACAGTATTGAGAACACTGGAAAATTTAACCTTAGACCAGGATCTGGATCAATGTTTGAGCAGAAGCATTTTCTTGGAATTGACGATGTTCAAAGTGACTTTTCAGAGACCACAGGTGGTAGAACATCAGCTAATCAACTGGTTGGGAGTGTCAATGAATTAACAAGGGGTAAAAGGCAGGGTTCTAGTGCAAGTTTGGCTGGGGATGATACTAATTTTTCTGAAGAAGCTGTTAGTAAATGGTATTCTTCTAAACTTGTAGATGTGTTGCTCCATTATTTGCTATCTTTCTCAAAAGGATATTCACTGATCCTCCTCATTCCACCAATTTACTGTTCTAATATTTTTGCGTGTTACTCAATCAGTTTATTCTGATGATCTCACATTAGGTCACTGGATAATTCTAATATGCACTTTGATCCTTGAGAGCTTCCTTTGCTCATAAGCGTATCTTAATGCGAAGGCTTGTTTGTGGACAAGAGTTGCGACTACATTATACTTGTTATTAAGGCATATACATCTCCATGATTCTAACTCATTTTTCTATAGTGTTCATTGTATTGTTTTACAAGCACAAACTATTTTTCTTGAATGTCCACTTAGGTGAGCGGAAAGTTAGCTTCATATTGTATTTATAATATATAGATGTCCATAATGCAGGTCTGATTCTGGCATGTCAAAAGGAAGCTCACACTCCTTACTAAAGCGCTCTACAAGCCAACATAGTACTACATCTCAGTCTGTTTCTGCAGATCTGTCAGTGATCAGGCTGAAGAAAGCAGGACTTGCATCCTCTGATGGTATGTTTTTCAAACTTTGGTTAATGTTACTTTGAGGTTTTATATAAAAGTCAGCTGAATTTGCTTCACTTAAAACAAAGCTGTCAATTGCTAACTTAAAACTGTCTAGATCACAAACCTGAAGTGTGGGTGGCTTATAGGCATGTTCTATGATAGTTTGAACGAGCACAATGCTAGTGCGCAACTTGTTGCACAATAACAGGCAACCCGAAGTACTTTTCTTGTTACTCCCTCTGCCTCTGAATAAATCAATCTCTAGAGTTGTCTGCAGTAGAACATTTTTTTTTAAGTTTGACTGTATTTATAGAAAATATCATTAAGATTAAAGACATCAATTTAGTATCATTAGATTCACTATAAACAATATTTTCATATTGTGTTCTTTTGGTGTCATATCTGTAATTTCTTCTATAAATTTGGCCAAACATCGAAGAAGTTCGACTTAAGGCAAGTGTAGGAACTGATTTAATCAGAAACGGAGGGAGTACCTTGCTATTTATCTACGAAATGCTATATCTGCTATACACCAATATTTTTAATTTTGATGATCTTACTGTACAGAGAATAAGATGGAATCAGGATTGGCCTCAGTAGCCCAGGGTATGGAAGGCTGCGTTATTAGCAACAAAGAGACGGGGGCGTATGGCATGCCATCAGCCACCAACAATCCAGATGCCTCTGGTCAGTCCTTCAGCGAAGCGTTGAAGAGCTCGAGGAAGCCTCCGTTGCAGTACGATGCCTCCGAATCTGCAGACGGTGGCCCAGGTGGTAAGGGCGCAAAGAAGAAAACGAAGAAAGGAAAGCAGATTGACCCTTCTCTTCTTGGCTTCAAGGTCCACAGTAACCGGATCATGATGGGCGAGATTGTTCGAGATGATTAGCATGCATGAGTGTACATACGCGGTAGGATTGGCCTTAGAATCTTGATTGGCTTCAAGCTCTACAGTAAACCCTAAACACTGTACATGCCAGAAATTTTGTGCCATGGCTTCACTTCTGCTTAGATCTTCTCTTAGCCTCTGTTAGTTAGTCTTACCCGATTTCTCAGATTTAGAAATTAGGGATGCCCCAGGTTTACAGAAGTGGCATTTGTACAGAACAGCTAAGATCATCATGTATTTAGTGCCATAGTTCTGTTGATCTTTGTTAAACTGTGAAGATGTCGGTAGTGACGGAACATGGAACGTTTGTGCTGCTGTTTAGGTCTGGTTTGGTTTGTTCTCAATCAATGTGGCAAAAAAGCAAAAAATTTCAAACCTTTAGCTTATAATCTATAATGGATTTAACCGAATAAAATTTTGAGTAAACTCGGATTATTTTGGGGTATGGTGAGTAAACTTGGTTTATTTTAGGGTTATGGATTGTGATATGGATTTAGGGTGTGTTTGGTTTGACTTTTGGCTTTGGCTTTTGTCCCCTAAAAGCCAAAAGCCAAATCAAAGGGCTGGATCAAGGAAGCAGCTTTTTCTAAAAGCCGACTTTCTCGTAGTGCAAAAATAAAAGCACTCCTGGACCTGCTTTTAGTGACTTTTAGATAAACTGTGAAAACATATATCGAATAACTTTTAACGATTTTTAGTGGTTTGGACCAAACGGTTTTTAGCTTTTTAACAGCTCACAGCCCACAGCAGCTTTTTCCACAGCTCACAGCCCACAGTAACTTTTTTCACAGCCCAACCAAACAGACCCTTAATTTTAATTCATACTAATCCAAAACTGGATTAGTTTAAGGGTCATAGGAGAGCTCTCCTGCTTCTTTAGTTGGCATCAGGTATTGTAGTATTTGTCCAACTATCAGGTGCAGAATCTTTTAGTTGGCATTTGTGTTCTACAGCTTTCCATCCTGCTAAGAAAACATTGTATACATGATATTGTTTTAGAAAAAAACTTTTTACAGGGAAGCACTTTGAAGTTTTCTATTTGTAATTTTAAAGTTCATTTAACGGGTAAAAAATGATTTGTATGGGCAGAAGACGTATTAGATGAATTTTAGTTTGAGAACATTGTATATATGAGCTTATCATTGGTGCAATATGATATATGAATGAAAGGCAACAATAACAACGTCACGTCTGCAGGACATTCATGAAGACATGAGCTTTGCGTCGACCCAGGTGAGGCACCAGCATCGATCTCCTCGACGCTGGCGGACAAGAAGCTAGGCACCTGCGCTACGCGGTCCTCTCTCTATTAACATTTCTAATGAACTAGCTGGATGCCCGTGCGTTGCAACGGAAACATATCGTCAGTATAGGGAACGTGGTTCCTATCAATCTGGTATCAAAGGTCTCGACGATCATGAGCTCTGCCGCTGCCTCCAGACAGCAGCCGCCGCCAGCATCAGGCAGCCCCCCAGCAACGTCCACCGTGCTGGTCGCAGCCCCTGCTTCGTCGGGAGCCATGATGCTTCACCGATAATCCCCAAATATCCGAAATACACACAAGTTTGGAATATTATACTATAGAAAAGCCAAAGTGACCAATAATTAGGAACACAGGGAGTAGATAATAACGTAAATAACAAAAATCACCTCCCATGGTGCAGGATAGATACAGTAGTTTTACATGTTATAGTAGTAAGAAAAATCTTTTTAAGAAATAAATGGAAACCAAAATAAAATTAACAATAGCATAATATTGTGTGAACTGCGAGCACTTTAATGCTTAACACATGTATAAATTAGTGAATAGTGAACAGATCAATGTATTACGTTTTCCATATAAGATCATGTTCAAAATATCGAGTATCTGAAGACTGGAGGGAGTATAAAATTAGTTTAGAAGTCTCACATTATGTGCATCTCTAAACATCGACTTTTACATTTTCCATGTTGGAATCTGTTTGTGCATGGCTTCTGCCGGTCAACGGTAGGTGCTTCTAGCCGCGTGGTACAATTTCCAGTCTGATAGTTTCACCACGAACACAAACTTGAGATGACAGCAACACAACATATGACGTTCAAACTCAGAGGAATCACAAACCCCAGCCAAAAAGCAGAAAACATGATTAACAGTCGTCGATCGCCATCCCTTCAACACAACACCCCTGTCATCTCAGGACGTGGACTTGCGCCACTTGGCATTGGGCGTCGCCGTGGCGCTCTTCTTCCCCTTGGGCGGCGTCCGGCGCTCCATGCCGCTCTCCGAGTCGTCGACCTACGTCGGCGCCCATGCCGCCGCCGAACCAGAACGCGCTCCACTTGAAGAAGCCGCCACCGCCACCCCCGCTGCGCCGACGCTTCTCGGAGCCCAGCCTGTCCACCTGGGCCTGCAGCGCGTTGCACTGCACCTGCACCGTAGAGCACACGTACGTTTCAGCGTCAGTCGGAGCACCACCGAAGTTGGTGTACATGTGCGGGCTCGAGAACTCAAGACAAGTCGACTGACGGACCTGGAGCCTGGCGACGTCGTCGCGGAGGCGGCGCACCTCCTGGTGCTGCGCGAGGACCTCACGCTTGGAGGGGCAGCGGCCGGGGAGCTCCAGCGCCGGGTTGAGGCCGGGGCTGGGGCTGCGCTGGCCGCTGAAGGAGGCGCTCAGCTCCGCGAGGCGGTTGAGCTTGTCGTGCTCCGAGAAGAGCACTTGCACCACGGCGCGCACCGGCATGCGCTTGTTCTGCACGGCGTGCGCCGCGGCCTCCACCGTGAGCTTGCACGCGTCGATCAGCCGCGCTAGCGACTTGCGCTCCTCCTTCGCGGTGCTTGGGTGCGCCTGCCGGAGATGGAGCCATGCCGAGTAATGGATCAGTGGACATTCGGACATTTCCACAAGCACATTACAACACTTTATTTTGGATTCTTTTTAACGTGATCTTAATTCTAGCAAAACGTGAATCGTCAGCGCGCGCCGCACGAAGCATCGATCCTGATTCCTGGATCTTTACGTTACGTGGCTTTTCATGGGTGGCTAGTGTATCTTCGACTTGACATGCGAATCTGTCAGCTTCGTCAGCATTATGTTCCCAATCTATGACAGAGTCTCAGCGGCGGAACAGAACAGAACGCAACACAGAGCAGGCTGCAGGCCCATGAAATCCAAGAGCAGATCCTGTCACCGTTCTGGCCTTCACCCAGCCAGGCCCCAGCAGACCGCAAAGGCACACCTAGGGCATCTAGGATTTTCGTTGGCACCTGCAAGATCCCTGAGCAGGTTGCAGGCGCTGCTGCAGCTCGCTTGGGGAATTCCGTCCGCACATTTCCACCAGCCACATCTGGGACGGATATTAGTGGGTACTCCTACTGTACCATCAGGCACATCTAGTTTCCTGTGGGAATAAAAAACCACAGGTGTACAGTAACCCAGCTGGTGGTTGGTCGTAGCAGCTAGCACGAGTGCAGGACAAAATAAAGGAAAATGTGGCCGAGTAGTTCGGCGCACAGGGCACCAAACCAAAGCCCAAAGGGACAAAGCAGTGGAGCGCCTATTCCCATGTGTTTTAACAGGTCGCTCCCTCTGTTGGTTAACTGATGGAGCTCACGTGACACTGACATCTCTCTCTCCTGACGTCTGTCGTTCACTAAACAGAGTGTCAATGCTGCAGAGCGTGAGGTTTCGGCGATTAGCAGTGGTTTTGGACACTGCCGTGACACCAGTAGACAAGACGTTTCGGCCTTTTTTCGACACAAGAATCGCCTATGCGATGCAACATGCTGATGCTGCTAGCTAGCGATGGTTCCAGCGACAGAAGGGAGTGAGGTTTTTTTATCCTGTGCATTGGCAAACCTGGCAAGCAAGCATGTTCGTTTGGCTTTAATCTATACCGTTTTTCACTACATCTACAGTTTTGTTTTTATAGATTATAGCACCAGTACAAAGAACTAATTTTAATCCAAAACGAACAAGCAAACCAAACGATGTCATTCTCAGTTCACTCACAGGCGGAACAAACAAACCCATGGAATAAAATTCACTGCAAGTGCGTGGTCTGTTCCCGTGCCTCTAGAACATAGTAGAATAAAATAAGCATGGTTGTGTGTTGCTGGCTTTGATATGATTCTGCTCTGAATCTGATGACTGTGCACTACGCCTAGGACCTCTTAAGGCCAGTTTGGTTTCGAGGGACTACAGATTACTCTCTTTATTTTAGTCTTGTTTAGTTCATAAATTATCAAACGACGAGATTAAAACATGAACTAAAATGTTTGTCTCTAGTTTTTCGAGGAATGACAAAAAGAGACTAAACAATATTAATTTCATTTGTTGCCTCTTATTTATTTTAGTTACACTAATTGTGAAAAAATGTTAAATAGTATTTTGGTCCTCTTATGATTCATTTAATGTGTTCTATATACTTTTAGTCCTTAGAACTAAACAGATTAAAGCCTAAACTTTAGTCTCCTACCTAAATTTTAGGTTAAAATAGGATGAGGCGGGGACGACACCGTTCACTCGATTTTTTTGGATCACGCCACCACCAAAATTTTCTATGGTGTTTAGCTCGCCTCGTCTCCACTCAACTCTTAGCCAAACACTATAAAATTATGGCCGCACGCTTTCATTTCTCGTTGTACATCCAACCAAAAACACTATAAAGTAACCGAACGACTTAAGGTTGCAGATTTCACCTAAAAAACTAATGATTGCAGGATAATTGGATTTACGAGCAGGCAGAAGATGCCTCGAACAATAATAGAAATGGACACTACTACAGTGCTAGCATTGCGTTGCGTGGTCCGCTGCAAATCACAGGACAGTCAAACACACACCCACATGGACATGCGTCGCAAGTTTTCAGGCGCTCGAGAATCAGAGCCGCCCTAGTATATGTATATGCATGCATGCCTGGTTCGGTTGTTCCTATCGCTTTTTTCACTTTATTACTATTGATTGCTGCTATCTGAATAGCACAGATTCAAACCCGACCTGCTCGGCTGGGAATTGGGATTGTCTGCAACCCAAGGCACCCTCACTACCCATCATCGGTTCAAGAACACAGACTTCGCCGCCCCTGCCTTTTCCCCTGCACGAAAAGGCGTCTCCGAGCGAACCCCAAACCAACGGTCTCTCGTAGCTTTTGACCAGTGCGACTGCGAGAAATGGTGGTTGCCGATTGCAACGCAACAAATAAGCACTCTTACTGTCTTACCTAACAATATGGGTGGTACTCGTCAGTTCGAAGGGTTTCTGAAAACTGAATTTAGTATTTAGTGCTGCTAGTTCAGCATAAACTGTGGTGCTTATTTGTTGGAGTAAGCCTATCCGAATTGCATTGCATTTTTGGCGAACTATAAGTTCTGAATGGGGCAACTATTTTATTTATGTACAAATGCTGCTAAAAGATGGGTATCCCATAGTTTGTTTGCGCTTTCACAAGTATGTTTAAGCTCATATGGCCATATATATGATTTCCTAACAGGACTAAGCACAAAACTGATTGTGCTTCTACCTTTATGGTGTTGAGTAGGCTAAGGAATGATTATGTCATCCATGTAAAAGCTAGAGCAGGATCACCACTGGAGGTGTAATTACCAACCCATTGTGTCCTTACTCCTTAGTACAATGTAATATTGCATTATTGCGGGGTTGGCAGTTCTGATTTCTGAAGTTCAGTTATGCTTTGTGAACTACATTTTTCATCATTTTTTTTCCTAATCAGGATAGCTACTATACTGTGGAATCTTGTGAGTGTGTCGGTGTGCACTGAATAAGAATGATAATTTTGAGTTGTGTGCTGTGTGTCCTATTAATTCTTGGGCCTTCATTCATTTATGCTTGATTCAGGAAGCATGTCTGGGATAACTACTGCTTGACACATCACAATGAGAAGTTGATAGAGGACAATTCAACGCTTTCTTCTTATGACGTTCGGAATAACTCTAAGGTAGTTCTTCCTTTTAATAAATACATATAGTTTATTATTTATATTTTTTACACAAAATATGCATGTTCATTTCTGGAAGACCAAATAAGGTGGCTCCTGAAAACAAGAGCAACCGCTTAGAAGCATCAACCAGTGTTGTTCGCCCTTTAATAGTTGGATCTGTTTCTGTAATGTTTTACCCTTTGTTCTATGTGTTTTTGGCTGGGTGGCCTTGTGGACATTTTAGTCCCCCGCTTCCAATAGTTTGCTGTGAACTTTTGGTACTTATAACAAGGCTCCTCCCAATATTTCTAAAGTAAGTTTTACATCTCTGTCTCTGTTCTGTTTATCTAGGTCTGTTTCTCGCCGCACGTCATGTCCAGAGTACATCGGAAACACTCAAGAAGAAGAAAACACCGCTTCTTCCATGGTCTTAGCAGGAAAGCTAACCCCACCCTGTGATTTGTTAACTATATAGGAGCAAAGCTGGTGCCAAGCCGCAAATGCATCGTGACCATCATCCTTGTCAGTAGTATGGTCATTTCAGAAACGTGATCGAGGCTTGGACTGTGTGAGTTTAACTGGAAGTATGCATGGATTATTCATTATTCATGGAAGCTATGACAGGGCGGAGCGCGGGCGCACCTTGAGGTAGGTGTCGACGGCGCAGTACAGCGCATCGTCGGCGGGGCGCGTGTGGGCGGGCACGGCGTGCGCGAGCTCCTCGAACTCGGCGGGGCGCAGGCCGGCCTCCAGCGCGGCCTCGGCCAGGTACACGTCCACGAGCCTGGCCACGCGGGCGGCCTTGCTGCCGCCGCCGCCCTCCTTGAGGAACCCGCGTACGAGGCGCAGCACGAGGGGCACGTCCAGAGCAGCGTCGGCGCGTGCTCGCCGCCGTGGCCGAACGCCGGTATCACCACGGCGCCCAACGTCGCCTGGTCCAGCCGCCTCGCCGCGCGCGCCTCCAGGTCCCGCAGCAGCGCCGTATCCGCGCCCACCATGCTCCCCGCGCGGAGCAGCTTCAGCAGGAAGTCGCACGTGATGCCGTCGTCGGCGACGGCCGCGACGCAGCAGCCGCCGCCGCCCGCCGGCGGATCTGGAGGGAGCGCGGCCACGAGGGACTTAGGAGGAGCCGCTTCTTCAGCCACGTGGCCGTGGGGCTCTCTGGCGGCAGGAAGCGCCCCGACGCGGACGACGATGTGGGAGGCGCTACGTCCGGGACGGATTTCGCGGCTGATGCGTCGTTTAGGTAGCGGAGGACGGCGGGGCGTTCGGGAGGCCGTTACGGGATCGAGGTCGTCGGCGCGCGCGGGCGTGCGGGAGCGGGGGTTGCTGGCGTGCGGGCGTTCCGGGAGCAGCGGTTTGGCTGGCGCGCCGGGTGCGGGAGCGGGGGCAGTCTACACTGCCCCCTTAATAGTTAGTAGAGATAAGCTCCGTCACAAGGACTCTAACCAACCAAGTCGCAATTTGAAACTGCCATACTAAATTTTATGTTGAATTCAAAATCAATGACAGTTGTCTAAAAAACTTTCAAGATTTTAGATGACGTGTGTGTATGAACACCGCGACAGCGTCGACACTCAACAATGTTATGTGGCTGCCAAGAATAAGAGCGCAGCAGAGGTTTTTAAAGAGCGCAGCGAAAATGGAGTCGCTGAGCTTTAGATAGTACAGTAAACATATGTACATCAAACATGTCGTCATTGTCACTACGGTTACATCCAACGGCTAGCTAGGGTCAAGTACATAAACTATGTACAGTCAGGACATGTTTGGGACCAAAGGAGTGGAGGAGGGGCTAAAATCCCCTTCTTGCTCCCAAACATGCCCGCAAAGAGAGAGAGGAAAAAAAAACAGCATCAACTCTTGTTCTTCAGAAATTGGGTGTGCAGTGATCTCGAAGGTGGCGCAAAACTTGTATTGCCGATAAACCAGGAGAGAACAAACTTCAGATCGCACAGCATGCACTTGAGCGCCTCGGTCCAGGTTTCATCCTGATTGAAACTTAGGACGATCGTGTGGCTCCCTACTTTGTCACCATCGATCCTGTGAAATCCAATGTTCTTAACTAACAACAATGCAGGTAACATGGAACGCGTTAATACACAAGAAGCTTTCCAATTTACTATCTACCATTATGATAACAGAGCTCTTGCATGTATTCGACAGCAACTACTGCAGGGTCTGGCCTTCTTTGCTTAAGGAATCACAGCATGCTACTGCACGCTCCAAAACAGCCGAACTGTATGGCTTCAAGACAGAAGAAAAACCAGCTTCTGAGCCACATGTGGCCATGGCGTGCAGCTTCAATTGCACAAACTTGGTGTGTGTGGTGTGGTGGTGGGGAACGTTCGGCAGGGCAGTACACTTAACAAATTAACAAAAAGATATGTGCCATGGGATTTGATAACCTACGCCCAGGAGGCTTTCTCACGCACCACTGCTACTGTTTCACTCTTGAAAGGCACGAAACATATGCAATATATTAGGTGGTTGGTCCTGGACTCCTAGGTACTAGGTAGTTTGAAGCGGCTGGTTGTGTTTCCCTAGTTTATTTTCTAGAATGTTGTATTGTATTGGCTAAATCCCATGGGGGTGTCTGGGAGGGTTTTCTTATTTCCCTCCCTTTTGTATCTCTTATTCTTCTTAATGAAATGGCACCCAACTCTCCTGCATAGTTGGAGGGGAAAAAGAAAAAGGTATATGATATTTAACTACTTTGAGGCAGTGGTCCAATAGCCCAATCAAACCATCGGCCTCCCCAGTTTGATGTCCAGTTGGTCTCAATAACTATGGCATGAATAACAGGACTAGTAAGGGCATATAAACATGAGGATTATGAGAGCACTGAATTTGCAAAAAGTCTTACTTGTGGGGAAGCTTCAGTGTTTTATCAGGTGGAACATTGTTCTCCTTATCCAAACTTATGGCAAACTCAGCAAACTCTTGCAGGCAAGTCAGAAACCATGTCATGGCTTTGTCAAATCGGGTGTTCCAGAACAAATTCACGGGACCAAACCTGAACATCAACAACACGTCTTATTAACATCCCAAGCATGATTAATTTGCACTGCCTGAAATAGTGATAAGACAAGAAGGTTTTTAAACTAAATAGAATTATTATAAACATAAGTGAGGACTATTAAATTATAAAGTCGGTAATAGGGAAAGACCACCCACAATATTATATTAAAAAGAAGCTCAATCGTAGCCCAACCGAGAAACGTCATGAAAGTTGATCCCCGTGTAGCATGAGAGTCCGCCCTCTATAGGCCAGATCTTTACCCATGCTTTAAGTCTTCTAGCCCCTACATAGCTACACGAGGATCTGCCCCCATAGGTTAGTCTGTCTCATGTGCACACAACTAGAGGAACCAGCAAGTGACCTTTTTTTTTGAACATAATGGCAGGAGCTCTGCCTCTCAATTAAGAAGAATAGAATTGATCCAGTTTTCAGGAAAACCGGACCCAAAACCTACACAGGAAACCGGCGAAGGCCCTAACAAACCACCTAGACAACAATAGCCTCACACACACACAAACACATCTAGAGTCATCGTTGCCAAGCTCAAACACAGCTAGCCCCAACCTAAAATTCAATGGGAGCAATTTGGTCCCACTGGAGTCGAACTTAGGATCTAAGAAGTGCTAGAGTCATCTAACCAACTCAGCTAGAGGTCCGTTCTCAGGACTACTAAATTATAGAACATCTCAAAGAGAAAATAAAGTAAATTTGCTAGCAGAAAGCTTACAGTTCATATGTATGATTGTGGATGTCTGTGACTCTTGGATAGCTTCCCATAGGGTGAATCTTGATCCGGTATCTAGGAAAATGTTCAAGAAATGCATTGCAACATTTCTTCTAAGAAAAAATTCTTTTGTGCACTATTAAAATTCTCACAGTTTATGCACTTCAATAGAGTTAGAATTGTAAGTAACACCATGCATTTAGATTGAGCACTATAGCTGCAGAGAGAAAAAAAAGGATACCGGAATTTTGGGGTGAAATAATGGGCCATGGTATGCAACAACAGTGCAGCCTGACCCCACGCAGCATTTATCTCATCCCACTCAACCTGTACATCATTTTCAGAAACACTATAGTGACCCAAAGTTGTATCTGTGTATTTTGCAATCTGTATAATTACCTCTACGTTAGGAAGGCGTCCGAGGCGAAAGTTATTTATTCTTGCAATTACTCCATCATATGAAATATAGAATGCATCATTGAGAACATTAGTATGCTTCAACATTTCCAAATGAACCTGAGAAACTCCTATCTTAGCAAAAACTGAGTCTCTTTCTTCCTGAAAAGAGCGATATTTTTCATATAACAAAATGAGTGCCACAGAAAATGGTGGCAAACTATTCAAGCATCAGAAAATATTGCATATAGATAAGTAATTAACATGTGTGATAGTATATCCAAATATCAAGGCAGTTTTAGAACACAGACAACAAGCATGTTGCATAAAGCCATAAATTTCATTAGCTTTCTGTCAGCATTTTTTTGGATGCAAAATAAATGCAAGATCACAAAATCAACCACAGAGTTAATATTGCTTTAGCTATTAGCCTGGAACTGATATGGAACGAAATACATGTCTGTTAGAACGTATATACATCTTAGGGGGGGCAGCAAGAACACAAGCTCAAAGTACAACAACAATAAGTTGCTGCATTGTTATTCTGACAGTTAGGTATTCATAGGCAGGGCTGAAGTAAATTTACCTGATGAGATGTCAACTGAAACTGAAAACTGTTGAATTCATGCCAGTACCTAATTAAAAAAAGATAACATTAGTTTTGCATGAAAGGTATTTGCAGCATTACAAATAGCAGGAGCCAAACAAAAGGTGCAGATGATGTTAAAGCTTTGCATAATGTTGTACATAAACCATGATTCTGTGATAGTATTCCCCAGAATTCCAAGTGCATAAAAATACTACAAATGACAAGCAGCACAACTATAACAGGAAGATGCCTGAAACAATAATGGCAAGCAGAAAAAATACTAACCGCTCTTTCAATTCCTCAAATTGTTTAGACTTCATTTCAAGATCTTTCATCTCAGAACTAACTTCAGAATATTGCTTTTCAGCTTCTTCAATAGCACATTTAAGTTTCTTTTCCTCTTCCTCAATCTAAATTTGCAGAACACATAAATAAATAAAACGTAAAAGGTTTGCACGGACCAATAAGTATTTCTTGTATATTTTGCAACAGAGTCAATAATATGCACTTGTTCCTATAATCTACAAATTACGTGCCATAACCGAGTTGTGTTTATAGTTGATAGCTTATTCTTGATTATTTCACAAATAATTCTGAAAGATGCTTAAGCACTAATATACGTTTAATCACAATATAAGTATTCATATTGTGCATCTTGATATAACAGTTCCATAGTCAAAGGGATCACTACTTAAATGTGGTGAGAAGCCTGCATCAAGCGTAGCAATTAAACATTAATTTTTGCATATTCAAACCTTAATAACTAATCAGTCGTCAAGCCACACATATATCAATAGGAATGGTCACCTTTTGTTTCTCCTTTTGAAAATCTGTTTCACTGAGGATGTTGTAGGGTTCCTGCTGCAAACGTTGAAGACAAGCCTCATAAGATTTAATATCAGCATTACAATCTTCAATCTCCTTGTCCATCTTATCAGAAAGAACCCTCATACATTCCAGACAAAGTGGTTGTTCAACCTGCACACGTAATTAGAAAAACAGGAATGCAACGTCATTACTACATGTATCACTATAATGTTCTCTACACTCGGAAGAAAAAACATGCATATCTGATGAAATAACTGCTAAGGCGCTGAAAATAGAAGAGGAAACATTAAAGACAGCAGTAGAAATTTCATGCGTGCTCATACAACTAGCATAGACACATCGTCAGCAATCTATCGTACCTGAGTTTGTGAGCTAGCAACCTCAAAAGCCCTTTTCAGCACAGTTACACTAGAGTGAAACCCAGAATTGTTTCCCGACAAGGGACTACTGGAGTTTACACCTGGTGGTGTGAGCTGCGCACCACCTCCTTCAGAGGCAGATTTCTTGTATATGGAAGCGGAAGGAGGTGGTAGCACTATATATGACCCCTCTATCGCTCTTGTTGATTGGTTGGGATCAGTATGTGCCGCCACCGCACTTCCTGGGCGTGGGGGAATTCTAGGACCCTGAACTTTGTTCTGCCTGGATAGCACAACATAAGAATTGTCCATCTTGCTCTGAACAGAAGATGCATGATTACCTGCATGCATTGAATGACATATTAAATAAGTGAGTGACATCAGTAGCACAAACTTGCACCTCAGGGAGGCTCAGTGGATAGTGCTTGTAAAAAAAAAGATCAAAGGAAGCAAGGCAAACAGATGCACACTAATCTTGATCCCAGCACCAATGCAACAGAACAACTTAATTGCGGAACCCGATTGGCAACTTGAAGCATAAAGCAACTCCACCTTCTAGCAACAATGAAACTAATAATTTGGAAGCACTCGTAACATGATCAACATAAGATTTTTCCCCATTTATAACGCTACAGACGTGCATAATTTAAGTACCATGAGAACGATATTTTGCATAATCCAAGTGCGCAAGAGAAACTTAGCCGAGAAAAGTGGACCAAACATAAGAAATAAAGTGGTTATAATAGTACTGCCGCGGCCCCCAAAAGAATGCAATTCTAAATTTGAACCAAGTCGAACCTTCTCAAGTTTGACTAAGTTTATAGAACATACTTCAACAATCATTATATCTCTAATTCTAAATAGGATTACTCTGAAATATATTCCACGATTGATCTTATGATACTTATTGGATATCAATAATGTTAGTACTTTTTTATGGAAGTAGTCAAACTTAAAATTGTTTGATTTCTCGAAAGATGAAACGAACAGGAAGACCCGAGGCGGGCGGGGAGGCACGGGTACCGGGCGCGTCGTATGCGGGCCGCCGATCGGCGTAGGACTCGACCCCGACGACGTCGAGGGCGCAGCGGCACTCCTGGCACTTGAACCGCGGCAGAGAAGGATACATGGCGCCGCCCTTGCCGCTGGCGCCGACCGTGGGCTTCATGCTGCCCTCGCCCTGTCGGCTCCAAGGAACCGAACGGGAGATCTGCGGCGCGCGGGCTGCTGCCGGCGGATCGTCGTCGTCGTCGGCCAGCGAGAGGTGGGGGAGGCGGGATCGTGGAGGACTGGAGGTGGAGGAGACGGAGTGTCCCCGGGCACGCAGCACGCCAGCACTGCAGCAGCGAGAAGCGGCGGCGCAGGGAGCCAGCCAGCCAGGGAGAGTATTTATACTACGTTTTATTTTAAATCGATTTGAGAAAATTCCTGCGACCCTGTCTGCCTGTTGCGTGTGCGTCAGATATTGGGCTGGGCCTAAGCGTGGGGTTACAGTCATAAATATTAATTCCGTTGCTACCTGGGCTGTGGAATTATTTGTCCTGGGACTTTTTTCCAGAAAGGTTTTTCCTAGGACTCTGGAGCATGGACCGCAAATCTTCCTGTGGGAGTAGAGATGACAATGAGTACCCGCAATCCGATACCTGATGGGTATTTACTCCATTAGAGTATATATGTGGGCTAAATCTTCTACCCGTGGGTCTGTTATTAGGCAAAAAAATCTTCACCCAATGGGTAAACGGGTATTAGAACGTTCCACCTTCACCCATACCCGTTAACCCGTGGGTATAAAATACCCAATATAAACTTAGCCCAAGCATGAACTTAGACTTTAGTCATCTATCTTTTTTACTATTTAACAACATTTTAGGTCATAATGTCATAGAAGGCTTAACGACAATTAAATGACCATGTAATGGAACATGTAATTCACCCAATGTGTGTTGAATGGATGGTTAAATGATGCTAGAAATTTTGTAATGGTATTTAGATGGATATACTTGACATTTGTATAATATAATATTTTGATAAATGTTTAATTTTTGTGGGTACGGGTGACACGATGGGTGAACCATACCCACATGGGTATGAGTATGGGGTAAATCCATACCCACCAGTGTATATGGGTGACCCGATGTGGTTGTTTTTTTGTCATGGGTATGGGTATGGGATAGTAATACTCGATAGGAATTTACCATTGCCATCTCTGTGTGGGAGCACTCGGACGCCCGTCCGCCGACCGGAAAACGGCAGAGCGAGGAAGGCCCGTTATGCTACCTATAGCGAGCGCAGCTGTGTAGCCCGCAGCCGTTTCTTAGGGCCCTCAGCAGGGCTTTAGCTTTTCCAAAGAGAGCTTTGGCTCTGACTTCTCCGTAGGAGCAGCAGGAAATTTCATGGAGAGCCGAAGCTATTGTAAGTGTTGAGAACTCTAATCTCTACTAACTATTAAGGGCTCAGCGTAGACTGCCCCCGTCCCCGCCCACCCGACGTTCGGATTCCGCGTCGCCGCAAACCGCCCGCCAACCCCGCCAACCCGTCCTACCTCCGGATTCCGCACCGCCGCAAACCGCCAGCCAACCCCGCCCGCCAACCCCGCTCGCCCGACCTCCGGATTTCTAGCCGCGGAAGCAGCAGCAAGCGCGACCATGGTGGGTGGCGCCGGCGGGCGGGACCCGCTCGTCGCCTCCGAGATCCACGGCTTCCTCACCTGCGCAGGTCGCCCCGCCCCGCCCCCGCACGAGGGCGGCCTTTCTCCCTCCGTTTTTCTCTTCTTCTCCTTTGGTACTCCGATTCTGTTGCTCGTCTTGGTCCTGCATCTCTTCTTGGACGTGGTTGGATTGAGCTCTGGAGTCTTGGGGCTGCTGTCGTCTGATGCCTGGAACTCGTAGGTTCTTTGAAGTTTCGCGGCTGCACACACGTATTTGCTCATTTTCCTTCGTATGAGCCTATGCGGTGTCCTGTTAGAAGTTGTTTGAGCTCTTTATGCAGTTGTGTTGCTTGATTGGATTGGAACAGTAGTGGTATTTCTGTACTTCTATTGGAAACTGATCGAATGCACTATGGGTGTTTGGCTGCTCAGTTTTCTTAGTTCACTTCACCTCATCAACTGATTTTTTTCCAACAGTTCCTTTCGCCTGATTTTTTCTGTGCTCGGTTTAAGCACTTATTAGCTTATACTTTATACTTGGTGTTTTTGTTGCTCTTGTTGTCCCGTTGTTTAATGACATGACGTTCGAATCTGGTACTGTTCAAAGCCCAAATGAGGAGGGTATGTGCTGCTTGCACTGAGTTATTGCATATCTGTGTTTCATTGGCGATTGGTGGACAGACTTGAACTTTGAAAAAGTTGATGATGGAGGCTAGGACACGCTGGTTCCGACCGAATGAGATCTATGCAGTGCTGGCGAACTATGCAAGGTTCAAGGTCCATGCTCAGCCCATCGATAAACCAATTAGTATGTGTTCCGCATTCGCCATAAACCCCTTACCTTACTGCACCCTGCACATGTGTTTGTTTCTCGAATACGTAGGAGGAACTCCATATCTCTATCTCTACTAACTATTAAAAAGGTAACGTAGACCAAGACGTGCCCCCGCTCACCTTATCACGTGGAGCATGCACCTGCTCTCCCACTCACGCTGCATGCAAGCATGCAACTATGCAAGCTACGTGTGCCCCCCCTCATCCACTCATGCTGCATGCAAGCCGCTGAAGATAGGCCCCATGGCTCCCTCCGCTCACGCTGCATGCGTTCTTGTCGAGGCAAATTTTTGCATGTGTTCTTAATTAAAATAAAAATTTGAAGAAGCTGAGTGTAGCTCAGTTGGTCGACAGTATGCATGTACGCCCAGACCCGACCCCTCAAGTCCAAGTCATTGTCGAGGCAACTTTTTGGATATGTTCTTAATTAAAAACCCTTCTATGTTAGTCAAGTTTTTTTAATAGATATACCCAGATTCTTAGGCATACTTCTCTTTGTGCACAATATATAGAAAATGGTGACTAACTATCAACTTCCGTCAAATTTACTCAATCATTTCCACAACACTTTTTACAACATGTTGCTTATAACTAGCAGATATGAATGCTCATATGTGAAAAGTAAGGATATGAAACTAAAAATGTTGTGTTAGCTACTCGCAGGAGTACATTATTTATCTCTCAGATTGTTTGAGCTATTTTAACCTACTTATCAATGCATATATCTATGCTATGCTAGCTTTGATGGATGTTCAATTCGGAAGGATGAGCTGAACCGTGTGCATTTGGTTCTTTCTCGACCTTCTAAATTGGGTTCTTTGTTGTGTTCTCAGTTGCATCTGGGCAGTGAATGGTTAATCAAGTTTTCCAGTTAAATCTTCGACTGTGAATAGATACCAAAACATTCAGTCTATACTTAGAGTATGAATTAGTGTTAAGGTGATATTTTGCTACACGGATTTTACATATCATATTGACAGTTGTCATTACATATCATGTTTTATATAGATTTTTAACTCTCATGGCAACGCACGGGTACATATCTAATAAAGAGTTATATAGATAAATATTGAATATGCTCCT
The DNA here is from genome assembly GCA_029449295.1 of Zea luxurians. Lineage (NCBI taxonomy): Eukaryota > Viridiplantae > Streptophyta > Magnoliopsida > Poales > Poaceae > Zea > Zea luxurians. Next base: position 31,992,876 of record JAOPSE010000016.1, on the reverse strand, counting down.
GAGAGGTATTAAAAGTCTTTATATATAAAACTTATACCCCTAAAAGCACCTTTTCGTTCTGTACTCCCTCCGGTGCAGTAAAAGAAGTCATTCTGCGCGTAACCGAGTGTGCACAAAAAGAAGTCATAGCGCGCGTGGGTCTGGGATTTGGACGTTATTGCCCCTAGTAATTGCACAAAAAAAGATGCATTTAAGAGGAATCGAACTTGAGACCTCCAATCTAAAATGCCTTAGAGATGCTGCAGCAACCAATCAAGCCTGATTGTTTTAGTGACGTTAATGCACCCATATCCCTATTTAATAGGGGCAAACAGGGAAAACTCTATGATAATTAATCACTCCTTGGTATGCACAGTCATGTCCTAAACGACTACCTTTACTGCACTGGAGGGAGTACTTGAGTATCTGGTGGGGGTTCGTTTCAAAAAAGTGTCATAAGCAAAAGCCAATTTTTTTTTTGCTTCTTTTCTCTAGTACAAAACGAAAAAAATGCCTTTTAGTAAAAGCTAATTCGTAATAAGATGTTTGGTACGACTTATTGAAAAAAATTGAAGCCACAGCAGAAGCTCGTGCCGAAAAACCCTGCCAAAGGTGTCCTTAGCCTGGATAGTGCTTGTCGTTGTTTAGTACTTTTTTTATCCTCTATGGTTTCTAGTATTCTCTTTATTTTTATATTTTTATATCCATTTATTTTATTAGTATAATTAATTATTTTCTTTAGTTTTTTATTTCTTCTATTTCTATTTCTTCTTGTTTTCTTTTCTATTTCTTCAATTTATTAGTTTAATATGCTATATAATTATATAAACTATTTTCATTATATATTTTTAAAGTGTTCTTATTTTGTTTACTAGCAAATATGCATATGCTTTGTGACAGAAGGGAAAAAATCTAGTAAATCTCTACTATACCTTAAGGACATAGTGAGGGCGTCCACCCACGCATCGTGCCCCCGCCTATCGCCACCCGCGCGTCTTCCTTCCCGGCCGCCGACATGTCGCGCGTAACCCTCCCCCACCAACGGTGCCGAGTCTCCCATCAATGGCGCCCTTCCTTCTCCGGCTGCAAGGATCTAATGGAGGCGTCACAGTGATCCCGTCCCCGCTCTCCGCGCGCCCCGCCAGCCGTCGCTGCCGGGAAACCCGCCCCCGAGCTCGCCCCCCACCAACGGCAACGACGCCCTTCCTCCCCCCTCCGCACACGCCCCTGACCCCCGCGCCTCCCCCAATCTCGCTCTGTGACCCCTGCCCCCACTCCTCCGGCAATGGAGGCGTGAAACCCTAGCCGCTGGGTTCGACCACCTCAAGCCCCACACCATCGCTCTCCTCCTCATCCTGTCCTCGTCTAGCCGCGCCACCCCCAACGCCATGGTGTCAAGGATCGCCCACCTCCACCCTCCCTGAAGCCCACCTGCAAGCCCATCTCCCTCCCACGTGGCGAAGCAGTGCCGGTGCACTGCTGCTTGCCCTTTGCCTCGTGTCTCCTCCTTCCACCATCCATCCTTCTCCGCCTCCCGACCTCCTCCCTCCACCGCCCCTCCTTCTCTGCCTCTTCATCTCCCACTCCCTCCCCATCAATAGACGACCTCACTTCCATCCACCTCCGCGGCAGCGGCTCCAGCACTAGACCCAACGTCGGACCAGTGGCGGCTGCCCCACCGCTAAAGCTCGTGTTGTAGGGCGCAACCGTCAAGCGACTCCTCGCCTCCATCATGACGCGCCACTGGGGCCACAAGCGTGGGCGGGCGAGCAGGCATACACGGATGCGCAAGCGGGGCCACCTCCCATCGGCTGTGTGCCCTGATGGGCCCTGATCTGATACGTGTGTGTTGTGTTCCCTGATCTGATATTGTACGAGATTATAAAAAATGAAGCTGGGATCTATTTTTAACGCCAAGAAATCGAGCACGGGCAGAGCCAGTAAAAGTTGTGTCTACTGTTGTGGTAAGGTTGCTTCTCTCTGGTTTCTGATGCTCTTTTGCCATGTCTGCGTATGTAGTTTGGAAGTGGATGAACTGAACCATGTGCTCTTGGTACTTGCAGGCGTACCTTCCAGGGATTGGTGCGCCATGCGCGGGCATCCACGGGATCCCAATCACAATTAGCTTATCATCTCACCTTCCTGTAAAGTTTCATGCTTGTTGTTTGGTCAAGAAAAATGGACAAAAGATAAACAAGAAATGACAAGAAAGTTTCGTAAGCATGTGATGCGAAGTAATATTATCATGTAATTCAATTCATCCCCTAGACGCCGCCCCAACGCTCCCTCCGCTCCCCAACCATGCGATGCCCGGGTATTAGAAGGAAGCAGTCTCTTGGGTACAACAACGCTCCCCCAGAACTCAGCCATATCTACAAAGAAGAGGATGAAGAAGAAAAATCCTCTACAGCACTCGAAGAGGAGGAAGAAGAAAAATCTGTACAAGGTGGTCCAATCCCCCAAGCCCTATCCTTCTACGTTTCCATTGATTTTCCCCTTTGTATATGGTTCCAATCGATGAGTGCATGTGTAGTAAATAAAAGCATCATTTTGCCTAGAACAGATAACTATACTTGCACATTCCTGATCAATACTTTGCCGTAGCACCTCTGGTCATTAGTTTGATGATCTCGTGCAAAAACCACATTTTCTGTTATCAACTTTGCAAAGTTAGTGCTAAAAAAATAAAGTAAGCCATAAGTTTTACTTGGATTCTGCTCATGTCGTTATGCAGTCCAAATGCAATCCAAAGTAAACAAGAGGATTTTTTTTGAAATGATGAGCTACTGAATTTTGCACTATAGGAGCATGTCATTAGTAATATTTGTGAGAACCCTATATTATGCATTGATTCTAAATTTGTGTATGGAAGTGTTGCTCTGTCCAAATGCACATTAAAACTTTCTCATAAGCCTTGTGTGGTTTAGATGTATAAACTATGAGTATGGCTTTTCTTTATATCAGAAGAAACATGAAACATTTCTTCTTCCTCTGTCTATCATACAATTTCTATATAGTAGAGAGTAGAGACACCTTCATCTTTTCTTCTAATGTTTATTTTTTTTGTTCTCAAGAATAAGCATAAAGGTATTTCAAATAAACTTGAAGTGGTTGAACTAATCTCTTCTTTGAACAAAATTACTGCTACTCATACAATTGGGACATCTACAAGTTCAAGTAAGTGTTTAAAATTACTGCTACTCATAAAATTGTAGTGTTGTCTGTTTGAACAACATGTGGTTTGATAAATTAATTTTTAGTCCTGTTTAAATTCATGCACACAAGAAGTTTGCTTGTGAGAGTCTCTAATCATTCATTTGAAGGGCTTTGGAGAGTCTCTGTTTAATTTATTTTAGTTTCTGTATTTATATTTCTGTGTCAAATACTCTAATTACATCCCACATTTTGTTTTCACATGGCTATATGCATGTTTCTAAAGAAATTGAGACCTATCAGGTGTTTGTTAATATCATCTTACTTACCGTTATGTGTTTACTGGCGCCAATGTTTTTGGGTTTCTGCGATCTCTCATTTTTGTTTGTTACCTCTATGCATTATGATTATGAAGCTTCAACCACCTTACATGTGTCGATTAGAGCAATCCTAGCCAACACTGTGTCATAAGTCTTGTGTCGTTTAGTTGTATAAACTATGATTATGGATTTTCTTTATATTAAAAGAAAGGTAAAACATTTCTTAGTCCACTGTCTGTCATAAACAGTGCTAGAGAGTATAGAGTAGATATGGCTGACACACCACCTTTTCTTCTAATATTTTTTTTGTTCAAATGAATGAACATAAAAGTATTTCAAAGGAACTTGAAATGAACTGATCTCTTCTTTGATCAAAATTACTGCTACTCATACAATTGGACACCTACAAGTTCAAGTGTTTCAAATGTGATATTAATATAAGGCTAATTAACATAGTCCCCTTATAGACTGTATAAGTTTAACATCTTGGATTAGTTGATTATTGGTGTTTACAGTAAATGCCTTCAGTTAACTCAGTGTCTGCATGTCTCTTTTAAGATACGTGTACAAACATTATTTAACTCAGTCATCAAGGCAACTATTGTGTATCTATGACACATGTGGTGTTAATTTCTTTTCGATTGATTTTCTCCCTGCTGACATACATGCTTATAAATAAAATCAAACGGTTTATTTTTCACTTATTTTTAACCTTTTCATGAGAGCAGGTTTTAATGAACAAAATAGTAGTGAAATCGTAATATATTCATTATGAAATAAAGTATACTTATTGTGAAAATCAATCGTGAGAGGAGTGCTGCTTCACATACAGAACAACTTACCCTTGAAAGCTATATGAAGATGAGTAGATGGTCTCCAATTACTTCCTCATTTTTATGTATCTGACATGTTCTTGGTACTGACTGAATTTAAGCTGTTGTACTTCTCCAGATGGAAATGAGGTAGGGAAGGTACAGTGCAGAGGGAGAAGAATAGAGCTGCTTCGTCGTCATTGCGAGGCCATCAAACTTGAAGCGACTGCGGGTACGGTCCTTCCTCCACTGCCTCCCTCCCCGCGCCTTCAGTTTTTTCATAGGTATCCTGGGTTGCATGTGTGGGTGGGTGAGGGGGTCAGTTTGTTGTGGTATGTTGTTTTCTCATAAACAACATCATCGCCATGTTGTCTTATATATTTCTTTGTGTAACTTCGGTTTGGTACCACAACAAAATAGCTTTGCTTATTAATTATGGTGGACCAATCAACAGAATAGATATCTTGAGTATCAGCCATATACCATTCATATTTTGGTGATTGCTTGCAGGTGCTCCTTACAATGCCAACCACACCAACAGATCGGATGAAGGAAATTGCACAAGCTTCACAAGAATTTATTTATATTGTGAGTGTCGAGAAGATCAACAGTATCCTTGGTTTATCTCATGGATTTCTTCTAGAACATTTGTAATCACTCGAACTTGATTTTCCAAAGAACATGAGTGTGATTGCTGTATGCCCCAACGGAATGGGTCCATCCGTCCACAGGCTTTATGGACAGGGCAAAAAAGTCAATGGTGCTAGCATCAACTCTAGCTTTGATGTGCACCAGGCATGTTTAAAGCTTTGTTGTGCTTATCAATGTTTCTGTTTTCATTTCTCTTTCTTTGATCTTTTCAAAAACATATTCTAGATGTGTTTGGTGACAGATGTGCTTTATTCTTTTACTAATGTTTTTTCATTGTGTAGGATGTTGACGGGAGGGCTACAGATGTTGCTTAACATGGTCAGTTCACCTGGTTCCCCCTTCGCCTTAGCTACTACTTTGGAATAGGAGTACAATAGTGATATCTTTGGAGAGCGAGGCCTATTCATGGTTTGTAATAATTGTCCGTAAGTATGAAACTAACCATTTAATGTTTGTTGTGTGCCTTATTTTATTTTAGCGATTTTTCTAGGGATTTGCCCCCGACGCCTTTTTGTCGATAGTGTGCATAGTACTATTTGTTCTCAAGGTTGTCGATTTTTTGTGGAGATGAGCTCATAACCTAGATCATTGATATCCATTAGGGGAATAAGTGCTTACTTGGATTTGGATATTTTTGTTTCAGCCTTCAACACCCAAAAATATAATCTACCATGGTCCCTGTCGCAATGGAATCATAGTTTTTTTCTGGTATAGGTATAGTAAAATGGACTTTTGGCATGTACGGTAACAAAGTGATATTGTGCTCCATATTTATTTTGCTATCACAGATGTTTTTTCAATTTATTGGAATTCAAAGAGGTGGAACCAGATGGAGAACATGTTTTGTCTCCTATGATTTCTTTACTTAATGAGCTACCTTTCTCCTATGTCACAATTAAAGCATGTTGCCGATGCTAGGAAACTGTCTGCTTGTACATACTTTGAGATCATAGTAAGAATGTAGATGTCTGGTATCAGATCATCTAGGAATTTTGTAAAGCCCCCATACTATTGCAACAATGAACGTAAACATACCCTGAGAATGTGATTGAGGCATTAAGTTGATATAAGATATTTGAGGTCTATTGCAGGTGACTAGCAGGTGAGCAAAAGTCCCCATAGAGCAAGACGATTGATCAAGTGATAAGCACCCAATGTTTTCAGGATAGCACCGACCATGTATAATGAAATTAGAGGCAAGAAAATTACATGTGTTCCAGTTTGGTGCTTGTGGCACCTGTTTTTAGGTCTTATTGTGTACTATTATCTGTTTACAAACTGTTGTCACCATGTTTGGAAAACTTAATTTCCTATGTTTTTCTGTACTTCAGACAATGTTGTACTTGTATTCAGATTGCTAAAATTGTCTAAGTTGCACCAATCAGGGTATATGAAGTTGCTACCTTCTATACAATGTTTAACCGGACTAAGGTATCTTGAACCTGAAATCGAAGAGACGTTGGAGCACATTGGAGTTAAACGAAATGGTTTGTATTACTATTCATGGTACTTTATCCTGTTAACTAAGCATTCTATTTTCTGGTTGGTTACCACCAACACTGTCCTCTGAGTTTGTCTTGCTTTCTCTGCAAAATAGTTGACATTTATGTTGCCTTCGCAGAGGTGACCAGTAATGGTTTATTTTCTGTTGGAGAAATGGAGTGCATAGTAATTTGATCTACATATTTATGAGATGCTATCGCAGACGCCTTCAAATTGTGCTTTTTAGTTGTGGTTTAAATGTTTAGCAATAGTAGTTGAAGAGCCAATGTTGTCATTGCGGTGTTTGGTTTACCTTCAAAGGAAGGATTGCACTTTGCAGTGTAGGCTTGCTTGTCCTCTGACCTTCAGCTGCGCATATGTGATGATTGATTGCAACAATTATTACCGAAAAAGCGGTGGAGAGAAATGGTGTTCTCTAATCGATATAATTGTATAATAACATGAAACATACATGGCATCTGGTGTAGAGTTTTGTACCGTGGGCGTCCACCACTTGCTTCACTACGGCTCCGCCCTCGCCTTCCCCTCCCTCCGCTAATCTCGCCGTGGCATCCATGGTGCCACGGGATCCATGGCGCCACCCTCACCCAACCCCCCTAATCTCATCGCGGCATCCATGGCGCCGCCCTCGCCCTCCATGCCCTGTGTCGGCGTGCCCCCTCCCTCGTGTGCTCCCTAAGGTCCCGATCCAGCATTTCGGCATTGTGTCGATGGTATGCCTACCTTGCTCTCGAATCTTGGTGGTCCCACATTCCCACGACGCTTCAAGAAATCCTAGCCTCGAGCTGCCGCGCTACAGGTGGCACGCACATCATCCATGGAGAATGACACGAAGGAGGTGAGGCAGGGGCAGCACAGGGTGTTCCCTTGGGAGATGCTCAAGGTGTTCCTGCTGCTCGGCTTGGGGCTGTCCGCGGCCGGCGTGCTCATGGCGTGGCACAGGCACGAGGTGGCGGCGGCCACGCTTTCCGGCCGTGGCTGGGCGTCTCCGCCGCCACCGCGGAGGGGCTGGAGCACTCGATGATGGATGAGGAGCTGCTGTGGCACGCATCGTTCGCCTCAGGGGTGCGGCGGTACCCGTTCCGGCGCGTGCCCAAGGTGGCCTTCATGTTCCTCACGCGCGGTCCGCTGACGCTGGCGCCGCTCTAGGAGCGCTTCTTCCGGGGAAACGAGGGGCACTACTTGTAACACCCGGATTTTAGGGGTCCAAAACCCGGGGTTAACATAAACACCAGGTATGCTGGGACCAAGTCTCATACATATGATGTATAGTGGCACAGGATCGAATGTCACAACTTTATATATAACAGGAGTTCTATACAAAATAAATAATTACATTATAAGGAGACAACGGTCCAGCAACCCAAAGTTGACTGGGAGACGACGACCTAGACCTCTCACGAACTCATCGCAGCATCCCCCATGAGCATCATCCTGTAGTACCTGGTCTTGACCTGTGGTGTATGTGAGACAGCAAGAGTGAGCTCACATACGTTCATCGCTCAACAAGTTGTGGGGAATAATGTGCATGAACTCGCCAAAGGTGGGAGCTCACGTGAAGTGTAAGGCTTACCAAAGAAGATGGTTAGAGCTGAGCATTGCTTTTAAAGTTGGTCAAAATTTTATTAGCAATTACTAAGTATAAGTAAATACCAAACCCAATTAAGTAATAGATCAAAAGTAACAACACCACCTGCAATGTAATGCATATGACAAATTGAATTTAGTTCCATAAATTAATCATGTGAGGGTCCGAGCTGCTCATGACCGTGAGCACGGCTAGTATACCAGTTTTACACTCTGCAGAGGTTGCGCATCTTTACCCACAAGTCGTGTTACCCATCTGCCAAGGGGTCATGAATCCCATACACCTCTACCAAGGAAGCGAGGCAGGGTAACACTACGAGGCCTTTACAAAGTTCCACTAGCTTCCGAAAACCCGCTACAGTTTATAGGAAGATCCAGTGCAGGAATCCCTTGCAGGACCGCCATCGCAGCAAAATCCTCCCGAGGGCCTCCCTACACTGACCTCTCCCCTACTGCCCTTGCCCCTTTCGGGTAAGGTAGTCTTCCACTAGCTTCCCTAATTAATCAGCCAAGGGCGTCCCATACCACCCTTGTGGTAGCACTGTTTTCCCGGGTGGTCGCTCCATGTTCCAATTAACATAATGATCTTAACATGAACATTAAATAACAACTGATAACAAAAAGTGTAATCATGAATAGTGTATCTCCATACCCAAAACCACATATAGCACTAGCAAGTACTACCCAGAAAGATCCGTGGTAAACAAGGTATAAAGATAGACAAACTAGGGTAACCTATTGGGTCCCATCAAAATTAACCTATGCAGATCATTATGATTAATCAGAACATGGCTGGGTAAAAAAAAGAAGTGATCAAGGGCACAACTTGCCTGGGCCTTGAGAATCCAGGTACCAGGATGATCTTCAGATGACACGTGTCCTCACTGCTAGTCGTAGCATTACAAACAAACAGTGTATAGGCAAAAATTAACATTACACCAAACATGTATGCCAAAATACATATTAATAACCTACATATTAAAATAAGATCACAGGAAAAAGAATTATTAATTTTGGAGTTATAGATTTTAAGTTATGGATTTTCTAATGTTTTATGTGATTAAAATATGATTAAATGATAAGTAAATTTTCTGACAGAGTTCATGTCAAAACAGAGACACTAAATGATAGAGAATATTATTACAAAAATTTAGAAAGTGGAATGGATCAATTTGGACTAAAAATGGATTTTCTATGAATTATCTAAGTCCTAGCAATTATTTTCCTATTAAAAATCCTTTTATAATTCAATTTCCCTGATTTTATTATGTTCTGGACTGGGCCTCAAATTCAGAGAAACCCAGGGGGCTCGGTGCAAGAATTCCACAGACTCAGGGAGTTTCTGGCGTGGACGGCGGGTTGATAACCCAAAAGCCCAGGGGTTCTTTAATAAATCTGCCTACCGAAGAGGTACGAAGCGATCTAGGCCGCACGTTTAGAATCTGAGGGTCCAGATCAACCGATTACTTAACCGAACCGGTACGCGGTTGTGGTCGTCGGATCGGCGATCAACGGCGCGGATTTAAAATACCCGGGATTGCGTCGTAATCATTGGATCGCGGATCTACGGCTCACATCGATCGCGCGAAGAGGTATGCTTAATCTAATCGGGTTCGTCCGTCCAAGATCCGACGGTGCGAGTTCATCGTCCCAACCAGACCGGAGCTCGGCGGCGCACCAACCATCCACGGCGGGGCACCACCGGCGAGCGCACAATCCGGTCATCCGCTACCCCGTGCCCAAAATTAAACAGTGCTACGCGTACAAGAGGTCAAGGCGAGATCGATCGTGGGCTTTTTACCTCGGATTGTCGACTCGTCGGCGTTGGCCACGGCGTGGTGCGGATCCGCGGCAAAAGCGAAGTCCGGCGAGCAATTCACGCCGAGCAGAAGCCTAACTTCACGGTCCGAGCACGCGTATAGTTTCCCCGTGGTCCGGCGAACACCACCGGCCACCCACGGGCCGCCCGGCGGCAATATAGAGCGGAGTCGACGGCGGCGGGTCACTCCCTCTCTGCGGACGTAATTTCTGGAGGTGGCGGCGGCCTTCTTTTGCTTGAGCTCACGGGTGGATGAGGGAAGGGGTCGCGGAGCTTCGGCTTTATACCCAAGGAGCGATCCGCGGCCGTTGCATGGACGCCGAGATCCACGGTGAGCCATGCGGAGTCCGCGCGGCGCGATCGGCAAGGCCGTTGACGACGGACCCGACGAGCGGGCCCCGCGAACCAGAGACAGGGAGAGCAGGCGAGCGCGGGACGAGAGACTGGGCAGGGGGCCCCGCATGTCAGCGAAACAACGAGAGCGCGCGTGCGTGAGTCTGCCCGGTGGGGCCCTTCTGTCGGCGCGCGTCGAGCGTGGAGTTGGGCCGTGCGCAGGGTAAGTCCAAGTGGGCCGAATTGGCGCCCGGTGGCCCAATTAAGCTTTTCCCCTTTTTCTTTTTATTTTGTATTTTCTTTTCTCCATTTTCAAATCCAATTTGAATTCAAGTTTGAGTTTAAACTTTGTGAATAACTTGTCCTCAGTTTGAAAGGTATAATTTATTAATATAAGTGTGAAGGATGTTTATTTATTTTATTTTATGTAATATTTTTCTTAGTTCTTCCCTTCTCTTTTATTTTCTATTTTCTATTCCAAATTCAAATTTATACTTCTATTTTAGTTTTCAGATTTTTCAAATGTATCAATTGAAATCCAAGGGTGAATATAAACCATACTATTTTATTATTACTAGTTTAAGTTTTATTCTCCTTGTTTATTTATTTCATGAAATGGTTTTAAAAGAAAAATTCTTTTTTTCTCCTCATTTTCTTATTTCCCAATGATACTTTATTCAGATTTCTTCTACCAATTCCAAATTCAGAATTTGGGTGTTACACTACTCCATCTATGTCCACGCGCTATCGTCGTATCGGTCCAACTTTACCTCCGAATCCATCTTCTATCGACGCCAAATCCCCAGTAAGGTCAGCCCACATCCCTTTAGCTTCATCTGGATGAGTTATCAGCAGAAACAAAGCCAAACATCTCATTTTAGTGTCAGGATTGCACATTGAGCTAAACTGTACTCTTCGATAGTTTCCAAAGCAACATTAGTGCCAGGAGAAGTATCAATGTAAGTATGAGCGGTGATGTACCGAAACATCTCATTGTAGCACCCTGCCATATCTCGAGCGATAACATCTGTGTCTTCACCTCGATAGCTTTAACAGTGGCATCACCCCGGTAGCTTGACTGCTCCAACTGTGATCCCTCCCTCTCCCCCTCGGTGGTGCCCACGATGTATACCTTTCTGTTATTAGAAATAATGTCACTTAAAAAACATTCTATTTTAGTTACCATGATGTCGCGTTGTTTGATCTTGGCAGGTTTTCATGTCTTGTATGTACTGAGAATAAAGTGTCTAAGGAGGTGGCCAAAGGCGATATGAGGGGTAATGAGTAATAGGTGCCCGTGTAAGGAATGCTGATGTAATTGGTGGAAGTTGCACACTAAAGAAATTATTACAATGTTAATGATAAAATCCACGGATTTATATGATCTCCATAGCAACGTACGGGTACCTCACTAGGTCCAATAGAAAAATGACTTCGAATAATAGCGATCCCTCGTGTTGCGTAGCAAAACACATGGATTTATATGATCTCCGTTGCAACGCACGGACACCCAACTAGTATTTATGATAAGTAAGGATGAAGATGTAACCTATTTAAGTGATGTGGATGAAAGTGAACAGATTTCTTGCTATCAATTTAGTTAGGCCTCGTTTGTTTCACTGCTAGATTATATAATTTTGATCGTGGTGAAAGAATAGAAGAGTAAAATAACACTTTTGGATTATAAATAAGCTGAAATAAGCTACCCAATACTAACTTATTTTAGTTTATTTGTGGTACTAAAGTGATATTTTACCTACCTACCCACCCTTTACAATAACCCTTAGGGATGATTTGGTGACCAGAGATCACGGGGAATTCAGAGGGAAATTAGTTCATTTTTTCCTCAATCCCCTCTAGGGATCATGGGGATTGGAGAGATTGATTTCCCCCTCACCCCCCTCCAATCCCTCCGTGATCCTCTTGTCACCAAATCAACTCTTAGTAGAGTTAAATGTACTACAAATATTCTAAAATGTTAGCCCAGCCTTGACCTAGAATGGCATGTTGAAGGAATTCTAGCTCTTTTAAGAAGAAAAACCATGCCTACCCGCACGTCTCTAAAACGATAACCAACAAGTTACAAATTGGTTATCGCTTTAGAGACGCGCGAGTAGTCATGATTTTTCTTCTTAAAAGAGCTATAATTCCTTGAACATGCCATTCTAGGCCAGGGCCGGGCTAACATTTTAGAAACCTAAGTCAGGGCCTCTTCTATATAAATACTCCATCTTTCTCAAATTAATAGTCGATTTAGCTCTAGATTTTTATATCCATATTTATTTAATTGCAGCTGGAGTAGTCCAATAACTGACTTTAATCCGAAACATCTAGACAAACTAACACACCTTATCTGTAGGAATATTTGCATGCAGACAGAGATCAACAGGTCACCAATCCGCATGCCCGTATGGCATGATCTTCCTCTGCTCTGTTGTTTCTTCGTTGACGACTTGTCGTTCATATTGTGAGGATCCAACCAAAACTTTGGATCACACGCAACGCATCGCCCCTCCACGACTCCACCTGTGTGTGTCGTGTCTCACACCAACTTGCCATCAAGCTTCAGCTCCCGTTCCCGCGCGCGTGCCTTTAGTTCCTGCTTTCCGTCTCCCAATCTCTGTGGCTCTGAGGAGGCGAGGAGCACTTGCTGTCGATGTTCGTAGGACTCATTTTGTCTCCAGAGTCTAGACAAATCAATTTCTAGAATTTATCTATACAAACTAAATTATCTTAAACTTAACTAGTTGCTTAAGCAATGCAACTGTCCTACCATATCCTAAGATTATCTCCATCCTCCTCCTCCTCTATCTCACTCCTTTACAGTCTTCTCTAAATGATTCTCTCTCATGCCGCTCTAGCAATGTTCTATGTATCTCGTCCTCCTTCTCTATACATTAAATACTCATATTAGAGATATTTTGTTCTAAATTTCTTTACATACGTATTTGTCATAGCCTCGAATCACTTATACATGTTTTAGTTTTGCTTAATCTATTGTTTAAAATATAAAAATAAGTAGATGAAAGAAGATAGAAACTCTCTATATAGAGAATGAAAGAGCATCCTCCATATTTAGAGGATGCTTTGGAGAATGCTACTAGAGTCTATAGAGCGGAGAATCTTCTTTATGTTAGGTATCTACTCTTGGAGGGAGGGTTGTTGGAAGACAGACTAATGCTACTCCAAGAGCAATAAAGAAGTCTATAGGCTATAAATAGGAAAGATTCCCTCCTACAACAACATTCTCTAAATATAGATGATGCTTCTTTATCCTATCTATATGGATTTCCTCTCCTCTATTCTATCTATTATTCTATTATAACACTTTAAACAACTGATTAAGCAAAACTAATGAAACATTTGAAGGTATGACAAATACTTACATATGTGGCAGAAATATATTTCTAGTATAGATGTTTATATAGAGAGAGCAAGATGTAGAGTTTGTTGTTAGAGATAAATAATATATAAAGGAGGATGAGATATAGAATACCCTGTTGGATATACTACTAGGAGGAGGTCGAGGTCTGAACTAGGCAGGATGGTTCAAAAGGCGCGCAAAAAAATCTAAGTTATTAAAACCTGACGTCTTTTGGGCGCTCCTTCGCGTTCGGCGGTCTTTACGCCCACGGTGTGCCAACGCGTGGCGGGTGTGTCGGACACGATTTTTTTCTTCAATTCGACAGAATGAGCATCGCGTCCGTGAAGGCGGCTGCCGCAGTCCCGCAACAGCTTCAATGGACCAAACCTTCCAGCCACGCCACCCGTCACCCGGCTACCGGCTCCGGGGAGGAGCGATACTGAGCGCCGCAGATCTGTAGTCTCCGCTAGGGTTCCACCGAGCTGGACGTGGTGAAGGCGACGCAGCTGTCGGGGCGGACGCTACAGCTAGGGGAGCGAAGGGAGAAGTGGCAGCAAGCATGCTCTAGGCGCCCCTCCCCTACACTAGGCGGATTTGCAGGAGGGCGGCGGATGGTGTGCGTGGCCCGCTGAGTTAACCGCCTTGTGTGCGTGCCAGGATAATGAGCAATGGGGTGGGCGACTTGGTTCCTAGCGGCGGTGTGCTTCTTTGCTGCGAGCCAACTCTTCGTCTCTGATGCTCTTGATTCCCCCTTCGGCGTAGGCTCCGTCACCTCCGCCAAGCTGGCTCACGTCCTCTCCTTGGCGCCGCCCTCTAGCCAACCTTCATTAACGCCATCATAATGTTCAGGTAAGCTCCCGCCTATAAAAACTCCATCTTTTCCCCCCATCATGTTGCCCCAACCTAAGAACCAAAAATCCTGAGGAGGGGGAAATCTGGTCCAAAAATTCTATGGATTCATTGAGCTGAAGCGCTACTTCATTCTGTGGTGACGTTGAATCTTTTTCTTTGTAGGAACCTATTGAGGCACATGTTCGGCAACCTGTACAGCAAGTTGTTCCTAGCCGACTTCACACTTGCAGGAGATTTGGCATTCAAGAGTAATTCAGTACTGGAAGCATATGAAGTCTGAGATACAGAAGGATTCCTTTCGAAACATTATGGATATGGATGCTAGCTTGGCAGATTTGCAGCATCTTTGAAGAAAAAGGATGGTTGGGTTATGAATATATTCCCTTTTACAGAATAAGGAAGCTAAAAATTATATATGATCGTGGTTTAATGGGGACTGCCCATAATTGGTAAGATTCTCCTGGCAATCACAAAACTAGGCTAACCTCGACACATGGTAAGCACCAATTGCAAAACTGCATTTTTACAAAGTTGTTTTGTAGCACTAAAATTTTCTGTACCTTTTCATCTCAGAGCTACTATTAATTTCATAACAATCCCATTGTGCTCTCATGTTGCAGAACTATTCTCCTGGCAATTTGTACAATGAGGGATGATGATATAAGTTTAGGTTTCGATACAAATTCTTTAAGAGGTCTATTTTCTGATTTAAAATGAGAATGGACGTAGTTTACATAATTCAAAATATAGTTGTGATACAGAAGAGCAAACAAACATTGTATTTCTGTGAAATAAGTTTCCAAATGTGTTGGCCGTATTTTTTCCATTGTAGAATAGTTCTGTAAAAAATACTCGCTTGTTTTCACCTAATACCTTTTTGTGGTTCTACTTCTTTTTCTTTTGCACACTGATCAGTTTATTTATGTAGTTTAATTCACAGAATTCCTATATATCTTCCCAAGTGAATCTTGGGCTTGGAGTTCAAGGATCAAGTATTACCTCATCTACAACACCAGAATTTTGAGTCCCCAGTTCTGCAGAAATATAAATGATGCTTATTTGATTACTTTCAGATGGCAAAAGAAATTGCATTGCTTGAGGTATTTTATCACTTATAGTTGTTTTTTTGTGCATTGAGAATTTACACCTATATGTGCAGATGATATATGGGCATATAAATGTGAAGAACAACAAATTTTGGCTAAAGATGTTGGTGTCGAATCTTCTATGACAACAGGTGAAAATAAACAAGCAAGTGAAGATGACCCAAAGATTCTATATTCGGTATATCAAGCCTTTGCACTGTATAGGAAAAAAAACTGTACATGCCCTCCGACTTTTTTTGCACATACCTGCTCATGAAATTGGTTTAGGTTGTGTGCTTAGTTTGTTTTTTTCTAAACACGTCAGGTCAGATGTTTGAGTTTGGCTAATTAGAAAATCAAACAAAGATGCAAGGTTGAAGTTACCAAGCAGTTATAAAATTAGTTTGATTGTTACTTTGTTAGGAATTCTACTCGAATTCTTTTTGAAATTTGGGAGTAGGGGTAATTATAGTTACAATTTTGTGACAGTCTGACTTGTCCTTAAAATAGCCTAAAGTTTCTCAGTTCAGTCAATAATGCTTATAAGGTGTATATTATTGAAAGGGAAGTGTGTGAGAAACTATAAATACATAAACCATCAAGGCACACGTTCATGGGTTTTTTTCTTCAAGAACTTTACAAAATATTTGTAATTTCAGGATTTTGTTTGCCGTTGAAATTTGAAAAATGTGATATAGACACACACAGAGAGATGTTATGGTCTTTACAAAAACATTAGTGGGAATTTGGTGAAGCATTTATGTCCCAGAAAAGTAATGTGGGGTTGCTAACACGTTATTTTATTAATTTAGCTTTTGGGTATCTTTATCGCTCTATAAGGTACTAAGCCTTTTCTTCTTAATTATCATTAAACTATATAAATATATGATGGTGGTTATCCCTATGGTCCAAACAAACTACTTGGACTCACTGTCACATACTCTTTTGAGTGAAAATTCCAAGTGATCTCAACATAGTGAATGTTTCGCTTACCTAGAACATATATAAATCTGTTTTGGACCTATGTCTGAACAACTTTGCAATTTAGTTACCATGCCCTTCTCGTTATTCAGACTTCTAAGTATGAGGTATAAAAATTCAGCATTTTTAGCTTATCTGGATGCACCTTATTTTGGTCTTTGTAAGGATCTTTTGTGCTTTTCTTTTGGTAGTTGGTATTGTCCTTCTGGGCTACTCTTTTTGCTCGGTTTGGGCGCTTCCCCGCACTTGGCAGGCTATCGGCCACGTGCGGGTCGACACGTGCGGTAGGGGCTTCGGGCTCAAAATTTTCTTCGATTCAACAAAACCTGCGTGGTTGCGTCATCCACGGTCCGCGCTTCCTTGTCAGACTCTATCTAACCCACGACCACCACCATTCAGATTCTCACGCTGTCCTTCCCTCCACGCCGCTGCCTCCTCCTCCCGACCAGGATTAAAGGGTTGTTTGGTTCGCTGCCTAACTTGCCACACTTTTTCTAACTTTTCTGTCTAAGGTTAGTTATTTAATTTGAACAACTAACCTTAGGCAAAGTGTGGCATAATTAGCAATGAACCAAACATGCCATAAGTGACCTACAATTTGGAGCAAGGGGTTCAGTTTGAAGGTATTCATAAGCCACTGTACCATAATGCAGAACACTAGAAATGGCTGCCTAAACTTATGCAGAGAATTAAGAATGTTTGAGTGCACTGGAACCTCATTCTCCATTTTGTTCCATGACAACTGTCAATTATGGTGAAACAAAGTTTTCCTTAGTAATTTGACTTTTGGTCAATATAATGTATTGCCACCATAAACTTGTTAAAATATTTTGCCTGTTGTTAAAAAATGGATTGTGTTCATCAATCTTTTTGATACTCTTGGCCTGTTCATTTCATAACCAATACACAAATTTCTTGTATTATCTAAAATTTGTTTACTTTGTCAAGGAATGGGTGTCTCAAATATTATCCGTCATGTATCAAGCTTTAGAGTTCAATTTGACAAACACTTGTGAGCCATGACCTATACATTCGACTGTCTCATTGATCTAAATTCTAAAATTCATATTATTCTCTACTTTGATGGTATTTCTGCTTATTATATGGACTGTCCAATTTACTACACATTAGCTTCTGTCGTTTTTTAGATTATTTTTTTATTTAGCATTATTTTCCGTCCCTAGAAAAAACCCCTTCCTAAAACAAAGCCTCATATATCAAATTAGTACTTTGGATACAAGACAAAATTGAACATTTCGCTTTTGAAATTGTTGCTAACCAAGCTTTTCATTCTAGGACAAGGTCTTCGCCTGCAAAGACACTTACAAAGAGGTTGTTCACCGACGTAGATGGAGGAACCACTAGCTCCATGGATGCCGCAGATAACGCTGCTGCCCCTAGGTACCTTTTCCCTCATACCTCTAGGTTGTCCATGAACGCCTAGGCAAGAAAATATTTTTGTTTCGATTCCTGTCCTAGACTGTCTAATTGTAATTTCGTCCCCTTTTAAGCCCTACCAAAGATGCTTAGTCACAGAGGCGCACATGTCTTTTGGGCTCACAGTTGCAGCTGTTCTCTCTTTTGGATGATCGTTGTCTACTGCTTTTGTGTCCAAGCTACTATGTACAGCTGCTTTCGGAAGGATATATGATACATGTTCATGTCCACACGCTCGATACAGATTGGCCCAAAGCAGACTTAACAAGGTATGCTGGTTTGATCTTATGCTACATACTTCGTCTAGATCTGCACATTTTATGCGCCACACAATCGCAGTTCCACACCTTAGACTTCACATGATGAATCAACTGTGTCTGCACATTTTGTTACATGTAGTAAGTGTTAGAAATTTCTACTGACGCTGTCGTACACTTCTATTCTCATTTCATATTGTCTTGTCGGTGTTCTATTGCTATGTTTGTTTGTATTAATGGCTTACTCTAAAAAAATTAAGTGTTGTGAATGTTTCTCACAACTGTGTTTCAGGTTAATACTAGATCATGGTTCGCCGTCGATGCTATGCACATGCCACGCTGGATTTCTATGCTTGTTGACGTGAATGTGCTTCGCTCTTCATGTTTAAGCCTAAACAGCTTGATGTGCTTGTGCCAAAGACTTTTAGAACTGCGCAACAAACCAATGCTTATAACGCGCTTTTGTGTACAATGATCATCTACTTGTTGCACCGTACATGTATAGTCTATGAAGCTGCAAACTGCTAGAGTTATGTATTGTTGTACTGAACATCGTTTCGCAACTGCATGTACACTGTCTTTTAGAGGCAGTTGTGGAACCTGCGTCTGCGCCATATGTATTATATTATCATATTGTATCCCCTACAACGTGTTTGTATTCCTACACTGTGTTTATATATGATGTATATGGTGCGCATCAGCCCTGTATACATACTATGTCTTTAATCACCGTAACATGTAATATATTTCGTACTCTGTAGGTCCTCGCTGTCGTGCAATCAACATGCCATTGATAAATTCGTACATCTGAATTTTGTCGTTTCTTTTTCTTACTGTATGCGGTATATTTTCTGATCTACTTGTGCATATATATCTAATATAGCGCCCGATAGGGTGCTGTCTTTTTCTAGTAAATTAAAGGCGCCACCAAGATTGGACAAACGCAAAGCCGTCGCCCCAAATAAAATGGCCACAGCACCTTTTTGTCGAGAAAAGGAGACACCATACGATGATACAAATACCAGGGAGATCAGGCGATGATGACAAGTTGCACTGACACACAGTGATAGCAAAGAAGCTTTCACGTTCTCTAATCATGTTTTAGCCTGACCTCAGCAACCAAAGAAAAAGCGGTGTCTACTACTATTTTAATGCCCTATTTAAATACACTAGAGCTAATAGTAAGTTGCTAAAATTAACTCCAAACAACCTAGCTAATAGCTATATTAGTTGTTTTAGCTAGAGACATCAAAACACCCTAACTAATAGTCTAGCTAATCATTAGCTACACCATCAACAATCCATTAGTTCATTAGCTTGTTCAACCGAGCTAAAATCTGTTAATACTTAGCCAACTATTATTTAATCAGCTAATTCTACTAGCAATTTTTAAGTTAATAAACTATTAACTCTAATGCATTTAAAAGCTCTGAGAAAGTCATAAACCACGTCACTAACAATGAAGATAAGTTCCCTACCAGGCCATGTTCGGTTCCAAGTGGTTTAGGGGGCCGTTCGTTTCTTCTGGAATGGAGGCATGGAACAATTCCTAGCCAGTTTGTTTCTCTAATTTATATAAATTTTGATCAGCTGTAATGCTTTCCGGTCCATTCCTGAACAAACGAACAAGGCCTTAAGGAGCATTGAATCCCCTCAATTTTCTTACAACTGAACAAGCCCTCAATGGTTACTTTATTCACCGGTTGGTATTACGTGGCCTTTATTCACCAGTTGGTATTACGTGGCCTCATCGACTCATACAAATATGGGGGTAGCAAAAAAGTTGCAATAATAAATTACAACAACAAAAGTACTCCCTCCATTTTAAAATAGTAATATTTTATCTCTAAATTTTTATATCCACGTTCGTACGAATGATTATATATATATATATATATATATAACATACATTAATTACTGTATGAATCTAGTAAAAATAAAAGAAATTTTATTTAGGATGGAGGAAGTATATGCAATGGCAAGTTCTGTGTACTGATCAAGCTGCACGTTCATTTGTTGGTTAGGAAAAAAAGGGGCGCACAGGATTGTTGACCAAATATAATCGACTGCAACCCTAACCATTGGGCAAAACATGCAGGGGCGGCGACCATTGATGCGTTAGAAAGGTCACTGTTGACGCCTTTTTGGAGCGCCAAACACTCAACAAGAACCGTGGCGGTGCCTTCTGCACAGGGGCGGACGGTCCGCGCGTAGGGGCCGGACGGTCCGCGGCCTGGTGCGAGGCGCGGTGGTACTCTCTGCGCAGGGGCGGACTGTCCGCGGCCTAGGGCCGGACGGTCCGCGGCCTGGTGCGCGGCTAGGGCTCCTGCCTGACGACCGGACGGTCCGCGCCCTGGGGCCGGACGGTCCGCGCGTACGCAGGGACGGCGGAAGATCGCCGACGGCGCCTGGATCTCGCTCCCGGGAGGGACCCCGTCGGGGAGTAGAGATCCTAGGTGGTGTCTAGGCTCGGGCAGGCCGACCTAGACTCCTCTAATCGACGTAGAATCGAGGAGAGGCGGAGAATTTGGGGATTGGAAGACTAAACCTAAACTAGACTAGAACTACTCCTAGGATAAAATGCGAAATAGAAGTTGTATTGATTCGATTGATGATGATTAATCGGCCGTATACCTCTCTATTTATAGAGGAGGGGGGCTGGACCCTTTACAAACTAATTTCCGAGCTTATCCCATGATTTTAGCTAACAACCGTAGCACAAAACTCGGAACCCTAATCTGTTCTGCGCACGCGCGGACCGTCCGGCCCACAGGCGCGGACCGTCCGGCCTCAGGGCCGGACCGTCCGCGCGCTCAATTTGGTGCTCAACATATGCCCCCCTGCCTTTTGGTGGAGCTGAGCGAACCAAAAGCAACTAACTCGATGTTATCACATCGGTTTTCTTAGGCATCTTGCCACTTACTAGGATGGTATGCAGTGGCCTTGGTCTCGATGGTTGACTCAACGGACGTGATCCCTTTAGATTTGATCGAACTGTCAGTCCCAACATCGCCGAGCGTCATACTGGTCCTGACCAATTCGTCACATTGCCTTCCTAATTCTCTAAGTGTTCTGGCGTAGCACCGTAGTCGACCAGGTCTTCTCCTTGCAGGTCGTCTTCCTCCATGGGCATCGGTACGTCGTCGGAGGTGTCATGGTTTATTGCAGATGAGTCGGCCTCAGGGGTCGGACGGTCCACGCCCTGTACGGTTGGTTCGGTCTTTATAGTCGGACTGTCTGCTATACCTGCAAAGAGCTGCACAGTTGCTGTTTTATTTTCTGTCTTTATGGTCGTTTGATTTTCCTCAACGGCCTTTGGTCTCCATCTCTTTTGTGGTGGCGGATATTGCGGATGTGTGTCATTGAATATTTTTTCCGCCTCCTTCTCCTGATTCTCCTTTGCCCTAAGGCGCTGTAATTTTCGCTTTCGCGATCGTGTCAATCCCGATGGGCACCATCGGGGCATGGAGTATTTTGGATCGGCTATTTTATTGACAGTCGTACTTTCTTTTTTGTTTGTGTTGGCCGATTCACCAAAAAATCATCGGCCCTTCGTTATTTTGTTGTACGACGACATCTGTCGTTCCTATTTTAATGACATCTTCCTTTTTCGTATTGTTGGAGGTTGTAGCTGTATGCCCCCCTGCCGGATTAGTCAGCCTTTGGGGCCGAGTTGTTTGGCAATCTTGCTGGGCATGTGCTCGTGGACCGGATTGAGGGGCTCTCAATCGGTCTTGTACTGGAGGTGTCAACCTATTGAATACAGATGTTTGGGGTGCCCCCCAAGCGGGGTACTGTGGCATCCCAAATGAGTATGGTGGCATGCCCCACATTTGATTTGGGACATATGGTGGAGGTATGTATGTGTATGGATATGGCATAGGTGGATATGGTGGTGGAGGTGTCCATGCAGGTACGTTAGGTCTTAATTGAACATTATGACCTCCCGTCCTTTCCGATTGGTGTGGTGGTCCAATCGGCCTAACCTGCCGTCGCACCTGGGTGAGTAAGCGAGGTCCCTTTGGTGGCCGGTCGCTGGGGCCAGCCTTCTTTTTCACATATTTAGACAATAATTGATCAAAGGTCGGGCTAGATTTTACCAACCGACCAGTTGCCTTGAACGTGTTAGTTTTCCACGTACCTATTTCTGGTCGTCGTGGTTTGAAGGTACGTGGTCGCCGCGGCTCTTCGACGTTGCCGGACCGTCCGTCGGAACGCTTCGGACCGTCCGGTGATGTTACGGACCGTCCGCGCCTAGACACCGGACCGTCCGCGATGCGTAGTATGGGTTCTCGCGCATATCCCTTTGTCTGTGCTTGCCCCCCAGCGCTGGAGTTTGTGATGGTTACCTTCAGTGTCTCCCCTCCATCAGGAGTCTTCTCGGCCATCACTTTCCTGCAAAAAATTTTGTTGTTTCCATCGGCCTCCCGTGCGTTGCCGATGATGACTTCTTTGTCTTTGCCCTTATCGGCTGTGTTGGGCCGAATTAGGACCTTTTTGCCATTAAAGTCGATCACATTCATTGGGAAGGGCTCCGTGTCCTCCTGAAATTTCAATCGTCCCTCATTAATGGCCGATTGAATTTGTCGTCGGAACACATTACAATCATTAGTGGCATGGGAAAATGAGTTGTGCCACTTGCAGTATGCGCGACGCTTTAGTTCGTCGGCAGGTGGAACGATATAATCAATTTTAATGTTACCATTTTTTAGTAATTCATCGAATATCTTATCACATTTGCCGACATTAAATGTAAACTTAACCTCCTCCTGCCGTTCCTTTTGAACTGACTGCAAGGAGTAGCAAGCCGAAGATTTGGCCTGCTCAGGCCAAACTATTTCGGCAGTGTAAACTTTCTTTGGTTCATCGTCCGAACTACTTTGATTGTGTTCTACTATAGGGACATTATGATGAACCGTTCTGACTAGTTCTTTGCTTCGGCTTTCACAAGCCGAAGCTTTCTGATGTAATTGTGCTAGAGTAAAGAACTGGATGCCTTCTAATCTCTCTTTTAAATAATAGCGCAATCCATCAAAGGCTATTCCTGCCAGTTGTTTATCTGTTAAATGAATTTGAAAGCATCGGTTTCTCGTATCCTGGAATCTCCGGACATAATCACTAACCGATTCATCCTTTTCTTGTCGTAGGGTCACTAAGTCTACTAAATCTAGCTCATAATCACCAGAGAAGAAATGTTCATGAAATTTTTGCTCTAAGTCTCCCCATGACAAAATGGAATTAGGAGGGAGCGTGGCATACCATGTGAATGCAGTCCCTGTTAAGGATAATGAAAATAAACGCACACGGAATGCTTCGGTGTCGGCCAATTCTCCTAATTGTGCTAGGAACTGGCCTATGTGCTCACGCGTGCTCTTTCCTTGGTCACCCGAAAACTTTGCAAACTCGGGTATCCTGGTTCCCTGTGGGTATGGGTGGTGATCAAATCGGCTGTCATAAGGCTTCCGATATGATTGCCCCCCAGGGACCATGCTTACTCCGAGCTTATCTCGGAATGCCCCGGCTATTTCGTCCCTCACTATACCAATGGCAGCCGGTGCAAGACCACCGGCTCTCTGGTCAAATATAGGTGGGGTTGGTTGCATGTTAGTATGTTGTCGTTCCCCCCATTGGTTTGAGCTACGTGGTGCATTTCCATTTGCCCTATATAGGTCATAGGCTCGATCGTTTCTTTCCGGCCTCCTGGGTGGGGCCGGAAAGCTTTCCTGGGCTCTGGATCTCGAATTAATGGGCTGGTGCATTGCATAGTGTGATGGGAAGTGCTGCTGGGACGGGTGAGGATTTAGGTAATAATCCTCCTCAAAAGATTCATGCGCGGACTGTCCGGATATGTACCCGGACCGTCCGTGGTTATATGCGGACCGTCCGTCGTTGTATGCGGACCGTCCGACTGGGTAGTTTGGGTTCTGTGTCGTGTGTGGTGGCTCGGGCGCATATCTAGGTAACTCATTAGAAATAGGCCCGACTGCTGCTGGCCCGGACGGTCCGCGCTCACGTGCGAACGGTCCGGGCATGTGCAGATCGGCTGATTTGCTGCCGATTTGCGGTTGCTTAGGGTATGTGTCCATCGGCATCCCATAAAGGGGTTGTGACTGGTCGTGACAACCTGTAGCCGATGTATTACGCGTGTTACCCCCTAACTCAACCTTGTGTGAAGGAAAATTTGCTATACTAGATTTATCAAATGCACGTACTAGTCTCCTACAATCGTTTTGCATAACCCCTATGATATTTTGCATTTGTTCTCGCTGTTCGTCTATGTAAGCTTTAAGAGATTGGAGTTCGTTGGTGCTACTTACATTTGGGGTAATCGTAGTAGGTCGGAGCGAAGCCAGATCTGTCGCCCGTTGCCGGACGACTTTGTTGTTCCTGTCCACTTTGAAGTCAGCCAGGAACTTCGCCTTTTGAAAGGGAAATGTGCCCTTGGGCCATTTCTAAGTATTTTGGTGATTGAGTGCTAACACATGTGCTTAATTGTGAATTTATGTCCATGGATGAACAAGGTGCAAATCATGAGATAAAGGTATGTTTCTAAGCCTTAGTACATTGGTTTTGAATACTAATATACTTGTCTAAGTGTTAGAAACAGAAAGTAGAAGAAAAGAAAAGAGGAGACAAAGACTTGGCTGTGTGCAGCCAAGACTCAGTTCGGTCTGGAGCACCGGACTGTCCGGTGTGCACCGGACAGTGTCCGGTGCGCCAGGCTGACTCGGCTCGAACTGGCCGCTCTCGGGAATTCGCCGACGGCGTACGGCTAAAATTCACCGGACTGTCCGGTGTGCACCGGACTGTCCGGTGAGCCAACGGTCGGCCAGGGCCAACGGTCAGCCGCGCAATCCGCGCGGGACACGTGGCCGAGCCAACGGTCGGAAGACGGCACCGGACTGTCCGGTGTGCACCGGACATGTCCGGTGCGCCAACGGCTCCAGATCTGCCAACGGTCTGCAACGGTCGGCAACGCCAGTTAAGGAAAGAAATCGGGCACCGGACAGTGTCCGGTGTGCACCGGACTGTCCGGTGCCCCCGACGACAGAAGGCAAGGATGGCCTTCCGGATTTGCTCTCAACGGCTCCTAGCTGCCTTGGGGCTATAAAAGGGGCCCCTAGGCGCATGGAGGAAACACACAAGCAACCTTTGAGCATTCTTGATCATCCACACTCAGTCTTTGCGCATTCATTTGTCATTCTAAGTGATTCGAGCTCCGTTCTAGTGAGAACTTTGTGATACTCTTGTGAGCTCGATTCTTGGCCGTGTGTGTGCGCGTTTCGCTGTGGATTTGTGTGTGTTGCTTCCCTCCCTTACTCTGTGCTTCTTTGTGATCATATACTTGTAAGGGCAAGAGACTCCAATTTGTGGAGATTCCTTGCAAACGGGATAGTGAAAGGAAAAACAAAACACCGTGGTATTCAAGTGGGTCTTTGGACCGCTTGAGAGGGGTTGATTGCAACCCTCGTCCGTTGGGACGCCACAACGTGGAGTAGGCAAGCGTTGGTCTTGGCCGAACCACGGGATAAACCACTGTGTCACCTCTGTGCTTGATCTCTTGTGGTATTGTGTTTTGTTGAGACTTCTCTTTAGCCACTTGGCAACTATTGTGCTAACACTTAACAAGTTTTTGTGGCTTAAGTTTTAAGTTTTCACAGGATCACCTATTCACCCCCCCCTCTAGGTGCTCTCAATTGGTATCGGAGTCGTTCTCTTCACAAAGGGACTAACCGCCCGAAGAGATGGATCCTAAGGGGAAGGGTATCGTGATCAACGACAAAGAGAAGGAATCCTTCGTCAACGAGCCGAAGGACGACAAGCCTACCGACTCCGGCTCGGGTCATAGACGGAAGGAAGGGAAGAAGAAGAAGACAAGGCGCATCAAGGAGATCGTCTACTACGACAGCGATGAGTCTACTTCTTCCCAAAAGGACGAAGACCACAACGACTACGAGAGAAGGAAACCGGTTAATTCGAATTTTTCTTTTGATTACTCTCGTATTCCGCAAAGTTCACATTCACATTTGCTCTCCATTCCACTCGGCAAGCCCCCACACTTTGATGGAGAGGACTACGGATTTTGGAGCCACAAAATGCGTAGTCACCTATTCTCTCTCCATCCTAGTATATGGGAGATTGTAGAGAGTGGAATGCACTTTGATAGTTCGGATAGTCCCATGTTCATTAATGAACAAATTCATAAGAATGCACAAGCTACTACTGTTCTTCTAGCTTCCTTGTGCAGGGATGAATACCATAAAGTGAGCGGCTTGGATAACGCCAAGCAAATCTGGGACACCCTCAAGATTTCTCATGAGGGGAACGACGTCACCTTGCTCACCAAGATGGAGTTGGTGGAGGGTGAGCTTGGACGGTTCGCAATGATAAGGGGCGAGGAGCCGACGCAAACATACAACCGGCTCAAGACCCTTATCAACAAGATAAGGAGCTACGGAAGCACACGATGGACGGACCACGACGTCGTCCGCCTAATGCTCAGGTCATTTACTGTTCTTGATCCTCATTTGGTGAACAATATACGTGAAAATCCCAGGTACACCAAGATGTCGCCCGAAGAAGTTCTTGGGAAATTTGTTAGCGGGCGAATGATGATCAAGGAGGCGAGGTATGTGGACGACGCCTTGAATGGTCCGATCAACGAGCCGCAACCTCTTGCTCTCAAGGCAACACGAAGCAAGGAGGCGCTACCCAGCAAGGTGGCACAGATTGAGGCGGCCGGACTCAATGATGAAGAGATGGCTCTCATCATCAAGAGATTCAAGACGGCGCTAAATGGTCGCAAGGGGCAGCCAAGCAAGACCAAGACAAAGGGGAAGCGCTCATGCTTCAAATGCGGTAAGCTTGGTCATTTTATCGCTAACTGCCCCGATAATGAAAGTGACCAGGAAAAGGGAAACAAAAGAGAGAAGAAGAAACAATACAAGAAGGCAAAGGGCGAGGCGCATCTAGGAAAGGAGTGGGACTCGGATTGCTCCTCCTCCGACTCCGACAATGAAGGACTCGCTGCTACTGCCTTCAACAAGTCTTCCCTCTTCCCCAACGAGCGTCTCACATGCCTTATGGCAAGGGAGAAAAAGGTGAGTACTCAAGACTCCACTTATGCTTCGTCTAGTGATAATGAGTCTAGTGATGATGATGACATAGATTATTCATGCTTGTTCAAGGGCTTAGATAGATCTAAGATAGATAAAATCAATGAATTGATTGATGCATTAAATGAAAAGGATAGACTTTTAGAAAAGCAGGAGGATTTATTGTATGATGAACATGATAAATTTGTAGAGGCACAAAAATCATATGCTTTAGAAGTGAAGAGAAATGAAATGCTTTCTTATGAACTATCTACTTGTCATGAAACCATTTCTACTTTACAAGGTGTTAACAATGATTTAAATGCTAAATTAGAAGTAGCAAATAAATCTAATTCTTGTGTAGAACATGTTATGATTTGCACTAGGTGTAAGGATTTCGATGTTGATGCCTGTAGTGAACACCTAGTTTTAATTTCCAAATTAAATGAGGAATTGGCTAGTCTTAATGCCCAACTTAAGACTAGCAAGAGTGAAGTTGATAAAATAAAATTTGCAAGGGATGCCTACACGGTTGGTAGACACCCCTCAATTAAGGATGGTCTTGGCTTCAAGAGAGAGGCCAAGAACTTAACAAGCCATAAGGCTCCCATCTTCGTCAAGGAGAAGGGAAAGGCCCCTATGGCTAGTAGTGCGAAAAAGAACCATGCCTTTATGTATAATGATAGGAGAAATGCTAGAAACGCTTATAATGATTTTGATTCACATGTTTATGATTCTCATACCATGTTCGCTTCTAGTTCTTCTTATAAGCATGATAGAGATATGCGTAGGAGAAATGTTGTACATATGCCTAGGAGAAATATTGCTCATGTGCCTAGAAAGAATGTTATTCATGCTCCTAGGAAAGTAGTGAATGAACCTTCTATAATTTATTGTGCTTTAAACACTTCCTTTGCTATTTGTAGAAAGGATAGGAAAATAGTTGCACAAACCATATGACAGGGGAGAAGAAGATGTTCACCTCCTACGTCAAAAATAAGGATTCCCAAGATTCAATTATATTCGGTGATGGGAATCAGGGCAAGGTAAAAGGGTTAGGTAAAATTGCAATTTCTAATGAGCACTCAATCTCTAATGTGTTTTTAGTAGAGTCTCTTGGTTACAATTTGCTATCTGTTAGCCAATTATGCAATATGGGGTACAACTGTTTATTTATAAACGTAGATGTGTCTGTCTTTAGAAGATGTGATGGTTCACTAGCTTTTAAGGGTGTACTAGACGGCAAGCTTTACTTAGTTGATTTTGCAAAAGAAGAGGCCGGTCTAGATGCATGCTTAATGGCTAAGACTTGCATGGGCTGGCTGTGGCATCGCCGCTTAGCACATGTGGGGATGAAGAACCTCCACAAGCTTCTAAAGGGAGAACACGTGATAGGTCTAACAAATGTTTATTTCGAAAAAGATAGACCTTGTGCAGCTTGTCAAGCAGGTAAACAGGTGGGAGGAGCACATCACAACAAGAATGTGATGACCACATCAAGACCTCTGGAGCTGCTGCATATGGACCTCTTCGGACCCGTCGCCTATCTAAGCATAGGAGGAAGTAAGTATGGTTTAGTTATTGTTGATGACTTTTCCCGCTTCACTTGGGTATTCTTTTTGCAGGATAAGTCTGAAACCCAAGGGACCCTCAAGCGCTTCCTCAGGAGAGCTCAAAATGAGTTTGAGCTCAAGGTGAAGAAGATTAGGAGCGACAACGGGTCCGAGTTCAAGAACCTTCAAGTGGAGGAGTTTCTTGAGGAGGAAGGGATCAAGCACGAGTTCTCCGCTCCCTACACACCTCAACAAAATGGTGTGGTAGAGAGGAAGAACAGGACGCTAATCGATATGGCGAGGACGATGCTTGGAGAGTTCAAGACCCCCGAGTGCTTTTGGTCGGAAGCTGTGAACACGGCTTGCCACGCCATCAACAGGGTCTATCTTCATCGCCTCCTCAAGAAGACGTCATATGAGCTACTAACCGGTAACAAACCCAATGTATCTTACTTTCGTGTTTTTGGGAGCAAATGCTACATTCTAGTGAAGAAGGGTAGAAATTCTAAGTTTGCTCCCAAAGCTGTAGAAGGGTTTTTATTAGGTTATGATTCAAATACAAAGGCGTATAGAGTCTTCAACAAATCATCGGGTTTGGTTGAAGTCTCTAGCGACGTTGTATTTGATGAGACTAATGGCTCTCCAAGAGAGCAAGTTGTTGATTGTGATGATGTAGATGAAGAAGATGTTCCGACGGCCGCTATACGAACCATGGCGATTGGAGATGTTCGGCCACAGGAACAAGATGAACGAGATCAACCTTCTTCCTCAACAATGGTGCATCCCCCAACTCAAGACGATGAACAGGTTCATCAAAAGGAGGCGTGTAATCAAGGGGGAGCACAAGATGATCACGTGGTGGAGGAAGAAGCGCAACCGGCACCTCCAACCCAAGTTCGAGCGATGATTCAAAGGGATCATCCCGTCGACCAAATTCTGGGTGACATAAGCAAGGGAGTAACTACTCGGTCTCGACTAGTTAATTTTTGTGAACATTACTCTTTTGTCTCCTCTATTGAGCCTTTCAGGGTAGAGGAGGCCTTGCTAGATCCGGATTGGGTATTGGCCATGCAGGAGGAACTCAACAACTTCAAGAGCAATGAAGTTTGGACGCTGGTGCCTCGTCCCAAGCAAAATGTTGTGGGAACCAAGTGGGTTTTCCGCAACAAACAGGACGAGCACGGGGTGGTGACGAGGAACAAGGCTCGACTTGTGGCAAAAGGTTATGCCCAAGTCGCAGGTTTGGACTTTGAGGAGACTTTTGCTCCTGTGGCTAGGCTAGAATCAATTCGTATCTTGCTAGCATATGCCGCTCACCATTCTTTCAGGTTGTACCAAATGGATGTGAAGAGCGCTTTCCTCAACGGGCCAATAAAGGAGGAGGTGTACGTGGAGCAACCCCCTGGCTTCGAGGATGAACGGTACCCCGACCACGTGTGTAAGCTCTCTAAGGCGCTCTATGGACTTAAGCAAGCCCCAAGAGCATGGTATGAATGCCTTAGAGACTTTTTAATTGCTAATGCTTTCAAGGTTGGGAAAGCCGATCCAACTCTTTTTACGAAGACATGTGATGGTGATTTGTTTGTGTGCCAAATTTATGTCGATGACATAATATTTGGTTCTACTAACCAAAAGTCTTGTGAAGAGTTTAGCAGGGTAATGACGCAGAAATTCGAGATGTCGATGATGGGCGAGTTGACCTACTTCCTTGGGTTCCAAGTGAAGCAACTCAAGGACGGCACCTTCATCTCCCAAACGAAGTACACGCAAGATCTGCTAAAGCGGTTTGGGATGAAGGACGCCAAGCCCGCAAAGACGCCGATGGGAACCGACGGACACACCGACCTCAACAAAGGAGGTAAGTCCGTTGATCAAAAAGCATACCGGTCAATGATAGGTTCTCTGCTTTATTTATGTGCTAGTAGACCGGATATTATGCTTAGCGTATGCATGTGTGCTAGATTTCAATCCGATCCTAAGGAGTGTCACTTGGTGGCGGTGAAGCGAATTCTTAGATATTTAGTCGCTACGCCTTGCTTCGGGATCTGGTATCCAAAGGGGTCTAACTTTGACTTGATTGGGTACTCAGATTCCGACTATGCTGGATGTAAGGTCGATAGGAAGAGTACATCGGGGACGTGCCAATTCTTAGGAAGGTCCCTGGTGTCATGGAACTCTAAGAAACAAACCTCCGTTGCCCTATCCACCGCTGAGGCCGAGTATGTTGCCGCAGGACAGTGTTGCGCGCAACTACTTTGGATGAGGCAAACCCTCCGGGACTTTGGCTACAATCTGAGCAAAGTCCCACTCCTATGTGATAATGAGAGTGCTATCCGAATAGCGGAAAATCCTGTTGAGCACAGCCGCACAAAGCACATTGACATCCGGCATCACTTTCTGAGAGACCACCAGCAAAAGAGAGATATCGAAGTGTTTTATGTAAGCACCGAGAACCAGCTAGTCGATATCTTTACCAAGCCTTTAGATGAGAAGACCTTTTGCAGGCTGCGTAGTGAGCTAAATGTCTTAGATTCGCGGAACTTGGATTGAATTGTAGCATACATGTATTTATGCTTTTGATCATGTTCCTTTTTGCATCTTGTTGCTTATCATGGTGCTCAAGTTGTACAAACACTCCCTGGACCTCACAAGTCCGTTGCAAAGTGATGCACATGTTTAGGGGGAGATGTGTTACAACTTGACCCTTTTTGACTAACCATATGCTTGAGTTTGTTTGATTTAGTCTCAAAGGAGAATTGAAAGGGAAAAGGTGGACTTGGATCATGCAAGACTTCCACTGCACTCCGATGAGAGGGTAACTTATTCCAAGTCCATCTCATGAACTCTTATTGCCAGTTGCTCTTAATTGAAGATTTTGGTGAGGCAATGGGGTTAAAGGGCCAAGATTGATCCCGTTTTGGTGCTTGATGCCAAAGGGGGAGAAAATAAAGGCCAAAGCAATAAATGGATCAGCTACCACTTGAGAAATTTGAAAATAGTAGAGTAGAGCTTTTGGTTTGTCAAAACTCTTTTATTGTCTCTTTTGGCTTCTAGTGGGGAGAAGTAGTTGATTATGGGAAAAAGGGGGAGTTTTTGAAACCTTTGATCAATCTCTTTTGGAATGACTCTCTTTATGATTTAACATGTGTGTTTGACTTAGAGATAGAGATTTGAGTTTGATTTGCAAAAACAAACCAAGTGGTGGCAAAGGATGATCCATATATGCCAAAATTGATTCAAAATAAATTTAGGTTTTATTTGAAGTGAGTTTGCACTTGTTCTAGTTGCTTTATGTTGTGTTGGCATAAATCACCAAAAAGGGGGAGATTGAAAGGGAAATGTGCCCTTGGGCCATTTCTAAGTATTTTGGTGATTGAGTGCCAACACATGTGCTTAATTGTGAATTTATGTCCATGGATGAACAAGGTGCAAATCATGAGATAAAGGTATGTTTCTAAGCCTTAGTACATTGGTTTTGAATACTAATATACTTGTCTAAGTGTTAGAAACAGAAAGTAGAAGAAAAGAAAAGAGGAGACAAAGACTTGGCTGTGTGCAGCCAAGACTCAGTTCGGTCTGGAGCACCGGACTGTCCGGTGTGCACCGGACAGTGTCCGGTGCGCCAGGCTGACTCGGCTCGAACTGGCCGCTCTCGGGAATTCGCCGACGGCGTACGGCTAAAATTCACCGGACTGTCCGGTGTGCACCGGACTGTCCGGTGAGCCAACGGTCGGCCAGGGCCAACGGTCAGCCGCGCAATCCGCGCGGGACACGTGGCCGAGCCAACGGTCGGAAGACGGCACCGGACATGTCCGGTGCGCCAACGGCTCTAGATCTGCCAACGGTCTGCAACGGTCGGCAACGCCAGTTAAGGAAAGAAATCGGGCACCGGACAGTGTCCGGTGTGCACCGGACTGTCCGGTGCCCCCGACGACAGAAGGCAAGGATGGCCTTCCGGATTTGCTCTCAACGGCTCCTAGCTGCCTTGGGGCTATAAAAGGGGCCCCTAGGCGCATGGAGGAAACACACAAGCAACCTTTGAGCATTCTTGACCATCCACACTCAGTCTTTGCGCATTCATTTGTCATTCTAAGTGATTCGAGCTCCGTTCTAGTGAGAACTTTGTGATACTCTTGTGAGCTCGATTCTTGGCCGTGTGTGTGCGCGTTTCGCTGTGGATTTGTGTGTGTTGCTTCCCTCCCTTACTCTGTGCTTCTTTGTGATCATATACTTGTAAGGGCAAGAGACTCCAATTTGTGGAGATTCCTTGCAAACGGGATAGTGAAAGGAAAAACAAAACACCGTGGTATTCAAGTGGGTCTTTGGACCGCTTGAGAGGGGTTGATTGCAACCCTCGTCCGTTGGGACGCCACAACGTGGAGTAGGCAAGCGTTGGTCTTGGCCGAACCACGGGATAAACCACTGTGTCACCTCTGTGCTTGATCTCTTGTGGTATTGTGTTTTGTTGAGACTTCTCTTTAGCCACTTGGCAACTATTGTGCTAACACTTAACAAGTTTTTGTGGCTTAAGTTTTAAGTTTTCACAGGATCACCTATTCACCCCCCCCCCTCTAGGTGCTCTCACCTTTGCTTCTTGGATCAGCTGCTCCTGGCGCTCCTCGAACAGGAGCTGTTCTTCAGCCGGCAAGGCTTCCCATGTCGGTGTGATGATATTGCTGGTGGAAACCTCAGAGCTATCTTTTGAACCGGCCATTGAGGGCCGATTTGATAGGTCTATATGTGTTGTCCCCAGCGGAGTCGCCAAAAAGTATGTTGCCGCCTTTTTGGAGCGCCAAACACTCAACAAGAACCGTGGCGGTGCCTTCTGCACAGGGGCGGACGGTCCGCGCGTAGGGGCCGGACGGTCCGCGGCCTGGTGCGAGGCGCGGTGGTACTCTCTGCGCAGGGGCGGACTGTCCGCGGCCTAGGGCCGGACGGTCCGCGGCCTGGTGCGCGGCTAGGGCTCTTGCCTGACGACCGGACGGTCCGCGCCCTGGGGCCGGACGGTCCGCGCGTACGCAGGGACGGCGGAAGATCGCCGACGGCGCCTGGATCTCGCTCCCGGGAGGGACCCCGTCGGGGAGTAGAGATCCTAGGTGGTGTCTAGGCTCGGGCAGGCCGACCTAGACTCCTCTAATCGACGTAGAATCGAGGAGAGGCGGAGAATTTGGGGATTGGAAGACTAAACCTAAACTAGACTAGAACTACTTCTAGGATAAAATGCGAAATAGAAGTTGTATTGATTCGATTGATGATGATTAATCGGCCGTATACCTCTCTATTTATAGAGGAGGGGGGCTGGACCCTTTACAAACTAATTTCCGAGCTTATCCCATGATTTTAGCTAACAACCGTAGCACAAAACTCGGAACCCTAATCTGTTCTGCGCACGCGCGGACCGTCCGGCCCACAGGCGCGGACCGTCCGGACCGCGGACCGTCCCCGCGCGCTCAATTTGGTGCTCAACAGTCACCAGAACAGAAAACACAAGCAGTGCGATTTATATGAGTGCGTATTCACATCAAGAAAATAAAATAAAACAAATGGACGACGATACCAACAAATTACCACGTCAACGTTTTTCACAATCGACAGCCAACGTCTGCAACACGCCAAATAAAGTGGCCAGGGTGGATAGGACCAATGAGGTCACTAGCAATCAACCATAGCCACCAGGAAGAAATAAAAAAGATGGACTACTACATAAATGGAGCAACAGAAATCTGTTCCATGGTTCTGGAACATTTCAGCGTACTACAATGCCGATGTATAGTGGTGTTCGGGTACCTACTACCACGGATCACCATTGACAGCCGACCATGCATGTGCCCATGAGTTTCATGAGAACGTAACAGGTACCAAACAGATAAATGATACTCCCTTTACCAAAATAGTATTCCCCGATTCAAAATAGTAGTTGATTTATATTTTATGTCGATATTCAAATGGATCATAATAAATCTAGACATATTTATAAAACATATACATTAACTATTGTATGCATCTATTAAAATGTTAGAACGATTAATATTTTGGGACTGAGGGTATTCGGTTTAGCTCTCCACTTTTATGTTTATATTCAACTAGATGATGATGAACTTGATAGTGAACTTGGTAGGGTTCATATAAGGGAGCAAAGTGACAAATGGGGGTAGCGTGGGGTTCCACGTGTTTCTCTTCTCATAAAGCTTATAAAATGAGTCTCTTATATTCACAAGCTTCGTGGACCTTTTCGCGACTATGGAGCTCCAAATGCTAACCGAAACAATAGATGTTTTTCTGGTTGATCTTGCATGACAGGCTCAACACAAGAGAGATGCTCGAGTGATGGAAAATGGAGTTGGAATCGTACACATGTGAGAATTGCATTTTGCAGAAACTTGAAACCTAGTCCCACTTGTTCTTGAGATGCATCTTTGCAAAAAGGTGTTGGCAAATCGTCGGAATTACTTCCCCAGGTTGACCAACCGCCACTTGGTGGTCGGGATGATCACGACGGAGCTAAGGAAGACGTGGTCTATGGAGATCATCAGGGCCGGCCCTAGGGGTCATGCAGCGGAGGCGACCGCCGGGGGCCCACGAAAAAAGGGGGCCCAATATCTAATAGAATAGTAGGATTCATGTTAAATTATTATCTTACTAAATCACATAGAAGCGGAACAAACGACGCACATGTCTGGCTAAAGCATTGGTTGAAGGCCTCCTACACCGCTACATAGAACCAGTCTCGTTCTCACTGTCGCCGCCGATCGTATATCACATGCTCATGCTTAATTAGTTTTATCGAAATTATAATTATTAGAATGTAATTCAATTCCAACGAAACAAACAGAGCTTAAGGGAAATTAGTTTATTTTCAAATGAAAAATCGGAATTTCTTAGAAAAATGGGGTTGCCAAACTATCACTAAACATATTGTTATTTTGATCGACTTTATTTCTCGATAATTATCAGACATATTAAATTGAATATATATCAGTGTATTTGTTGATGTTTTTGCAAGTAAAATTAACATATATTATTTATATATAAAAAAATTATAATAAAAGGCCTATCACAATAAGCTCGCATGGGGGCTCTCAAAATCATAGGACTGGGGCTGGAGATCGTCATAATCATGATGTGGAGCATTTGGAAATACCGGAATGGATGGATCTTCAATGAAATCCCTCCCATAATCCAGTGGTGCAAAAACATGTTCATCGAAGACACGACCCTTATCTCCTATAGGATAAAAAGTCGCTAGCCGACACTTTTAGAACTTGGTTGCAAATGTTGTGAAAGGTTACCTTATTTGAGGTTGTAACTTTGTACATTCCCAACCCCCCATCTATATAAAAAAGAAAAAAGATATTGTAGACAACCCCTACAATACTATCAATTTAAAAAAACTAGATAATGATGAATATAGGCACATATATAGAACATATACATCAAATAATGTATGAACCAACTAAAAAGCCAAATCAAATTTTATTTTGGGACAGTGAAAGGAACAGCATCTCATAAATGGATGTTACAAGGACCATAAAAACGTGTGTGAATCCATGCAAAGAACAATCAGAGCGGCACTTGCAGTCGTGGTAAGCAAGCTCAGCCATAAACAAGTAGAATACGTTGAGCAGCTACACCTGCCAACACAATCATGATACCCACGTAGAAAAGGTCGTCTTTTGTGCACACTCAGCAACTTTACCGAACATGCTGTCCGGCTTAAAGTCCCCGCTTGATCTCGATGTTGTCTTCAGCATGTTGCTTAAAGCGAAAAGATCCACACACCAAGTACTGTTCAGATGATATGGATGTTCTTAAAGAATGAAGTGTCCCTGATGCTACACGTAGCCTAGAAATAGAATGTAGCCATTCGCCAAGACAAAAGATCGGGAAATAAAAAAGAACAGCTTGTAGAAGATGAGCAGGGATATTTGACAACCCCTGAATAGAAGAATGTGGCAAGCAGCTTTAGGCTTTAGGGTACGTACAACCCATATAAATACTCCATCAAGGGGTAAGTGCAAAAAAAAAAAAAAAATAACAACACAAGAGATGGTATATTGATCAAGGAACGTTTCTAGCACGGGTGTCTAAATCTAGATACGGTTCTAATCATACAACTCACATAAATGAGTTGTATTTTGAAAGGTTCTAGTGAATAAGATGCAAGACTTGGATAAATTAGATTATATGAAGGGTTTTTTAGATGTATCTAGTGCTTGGAAAACCACAACGTAGTATCTAGGTTGTACATACTCTTACTACATATCTTTTCCACTATTCCAAAATCCACACCATAAATAATATAAAACAAAGTTTTGCTTTAGGGATGTTTGATTTCTAAGGACTAATTTTAGCCTCTTCATTTTATTCTATTTTACTCCCTAAATTACCAAATATAGAAAGTAAAACTATATTTTAGTTTTTGTTTTAGCGATTTAGAAACTAAAATAGAATAAAATAGAAGGACTAGAAATTAGTCACTATAAACCAAACACGCTTTAAGATATGTTTAGGAGGGCTCCTCCCAAAGGGCTCCTTCTGTGGCTCCTATAAAACAGCTACACTTCATCGTTTTTTCACAAAAAATGGCTCCTCCAACTAAACTTTTTTGTAGATCTCCTTCCATGAAGCTGGAGCCGGAGAGGAGCCCTACCATATAGGGCCTGATAGACAATTCTCCTAGGTACAAATATACTGAAACAATAACTGGTGATTCAAGCAAACAACTAGGATATGCATGTTTCATCACACAAAAGAAAAAGATACCTTGTCAGAAACAGATCACAGACATATCAGAGAAGGAGAAAAGTGGTATGCGTGGTCATGAACTAGAATTGTACTATATGTATATGTACTATACTTGCGTTGCATAGACAGCCTGTGGAGAAGAATACCTTGATTGTTTTAAAACGTGGATCACTACTACAATAAAAAGAACACCTCTCTAACTGCAAAATTACCTGAATATCTACACACTGTGCAATAACAAATAAGGCACTCACTCAAGGGTGATCGATCCAATCCATCATTTTTTCAGCTAGTATACACCTGCAGGGTGAGCATAACCACATATAGGATCACAGTTAACCAAACCATATTTCCTTAAAAAGGTTCCCAGATGTGACATACACATATTGAATGCAAAAGGTGGAAAAAAAAACCTGGAAGTCGGAGAGAAGTCTGTGGCGATCATCCACTCCATGAGATTGTGGGAAGAACTGAGGATGATCTCGAATCCGCAAGTCCTCACAGCAAGAGAGGCCTCCGTTGAGTTTGGATACCACACGAGAAAAAAATGAACACAAAAATCCATCAGAACTCGACCAACAACAGTCCAAGAGTAGCAGAAGCATCCCGTGGCTGCACGCATACACTTTTCTCTCCTTCCTCTCTTTCTCAACTTGAGGGAAGATTCAGCAACGCAAAAGGTTGAACGGTTACACTACTACTGCCCAGATTCGTCATCGGACTCGCCGTCCTCGCGGTCGTCCTCCCCGTCCTCCTGCTGCTGGTGATGGTGATGCTGGTGCCCGTGCGCGTGCTGCATCTGGCCGCCGGCGGCAGCACCCACCTGGTGGTAGAACTGGCTGATCGACTGCGCGGCGAGCACGCCGATGTGGCCGTCCTGCGATAGCCCGAGCTCGAGCCCCGGCATGGCGGCGGCGTGTCCAGCGAACATGGGCGCAAAGCCGATGTGGCCGCCGGCGCCGAGGGTGGCTCCGGCGGCGGAGGCTCCCGGCAGCTCGAAGCCCGCGGGGATCCCCATCCGCTGCATGATACCGGCGGCATCGCCCGTGCCCGCGGCGGCAGAGTTCAGGAAGGAGGGCGAGGAGAAGCCGGCGGACGGCGCCCACATGTGGTGGTGCGGCCTGGCGAGCCCGGAGGTGGGCGACGGGAGCGAGGGCGCGACGGAGGCGAGCGCGGACGCCGGTATGGTGCCCGTGCCGGTGGCGGCGACGATGGCCGGCTCGGCCTGCTGCAGCAGCCACTGGACGGTCTCGCCGTCGGACTTGTGGCCGAGTTCCCGCGTGAGCTGGAAGATCCGCGCGGCGCAGAGCGCGGGCATCCGGATCCGCCGGCCCCTGCCGTCGACCTTGGTGTGCCGGTCCTTGTTGGAGCTCCGCTTGGGCGCGAGCGCCTGCTGCCTCCTCTCCCCGGGCTGCGCCACCTGCAGCTGCTGCTGCTCCTTCCCTCCGCCGCCCCCGTCCTGCTGCGGCGACTGGTGGATTTGGATTTGCAGGTGCTGCGCGGTCGAGGTGGTGGTGGTCGTCGCGGTGGTGGGCTCCGTTTTGTTTAGCGGTGGGGGTGGGGGGAACTTGGGGTCCATCTCCACACACAGAGACACAGAGGCACCAACTCCCTCCGAGTCTGGGCAACAAAAAGCAAACCAAATCAGGCTCCGTACTCTCGCTTCCTTCTTCTGCTTCCCCTGCCTGCCCTGAGGAGGGAGAAGACCAAGGGTGGCAAAGGGGTTGGGGAGAGATGGTGACCGGCGCTGCTTGGTGGACTGGGGATGGGACAGGCAGAGGCGAGGGGACTCTCTGAAAATAGGAGGAGAGAGAAGGGGCGAATAAGAAAATCTAGGGAAAGGTTTCCACACCCCACTTTCTAGATTTTTACTCTGTTTATTTGGATTTCTCTTTTCATCTTGCTCCTCCTCCTTTCGTATTTTCAGTCTCAGGTCATCACATCATTGTTGAGGTTTCACTTTTACCTGCGGTTAAAGTTGAGATGGTTTGACCTTTCACTTTGATTGTTCTCGTGGAGTTCACCTGATGTTGGAGCGGAAGGGGTAGAGAGAAAAAAAGAAAGTGAAAGTTGGCAGGCACCAACGGCAAGATAACAGAGGAATTTGTTATGTTTACGTCCACTTGGAACGACGCCGCGGCTGTGCTATCATTATCACGAGATGCAGCGGATTACTGTTCACAATACGTTAAATAATTCCAGTACCACGTAGAAGAGGTAAAAAAGTTTCACGATGCCATGGCCTTTTTCTTCCATGATGCATGTATATGTGATAAATAAACTAATAACACGGGAAATTTCTATTAGCTAGTGGTATCTCGACAGCTTTGCAAAAGTAATCACAAAACTTTTCCCACATTTTTTTTGCAGATGGAAATCAATCTTGGAAAGCCAAGGCTTATGTTCAGGTTTTTGAGTACATCCTCCATTTAAATCATTAGTATCTTGTTTGGACGTACATATTGGAGTATAGAATTGGGAATTGGAATCAGTTTTCCTAAATTCTGTTGTTTGGTTGCACGTGGAATTGGGATTTAGAATCAGAGGTCCAATTCACTGGAATTGGACTATAGCTAGAAACCATCTGTGTCAATACAAAGCCTCACCCCTCGGTATAGCATAGAATTAGACCGCAGAATTCCAAACTCCAATTTAGTGACATCCAAACAATAGAATTGGAATTGCATCTCATTTCAATTTCATGCCTGATTTGGTATTCAACCCAATTCAATTCTATCCTCTCTAATATCGACATCCAAACGAAGTATTGGAGTATTTTGTCTCGTTATTACGATAAGTCCTTGACCACCCGTTTCTTTATTAATACTACATGTTTTTAAAGAGAAGAAAATCTTGTTGAGTGGTAAATTGGACAGACTAAAAAACAATTGAGCAGAGTCAAAATGGAAACAAAGGTAGTACAGTATTTTATATCCCCCCCCCCCCCCCCGGTTTTTTTAAAAAATCTCTCTTTGTTTATAAACTTTGTTTAGTAAGTCTATAAAAAAACGCATGGATACCTACGCACGTGAAATCAGACTCGTGATATTCACGGTAATATGGACATTTATTTTCTGATGCAATCATGCAGATGCTGAAGTTTAATCAAATTTAGAAGAAGAAAAAAAACCTTCGTGTTGGTCTATACTTTGGATTTATGGCAAACAGAAGAAAACTGAAGCCACATAAAGCCAGCAATCTTGGCGTGCTTGAACAGGTGTAGGTGGGCAGGAAGGAATCATGCTAGTCTGGTAGGAGTAGAGGTGACAAGTGCGCTGGATTCCCACTAGGGATGGATCCGGATATTTATTCGGATGTCAAATTTTTGGTCTTCTTTCTTCGATTATGAACAAATAACATATAGAATTTGCTATGTAAATTTATATTTTTGTTTTTAGCATTGAGGCTATTAATCTTCACAAAAAATAAACATTAAATTCATTCTATATATTTTTAAATAATTGATATAAACTTCGGATGTCTATTCGAATACGGATTCAGATGTTTTTTCACCTTTTTTGTTGTAGGGAGAAAATAATATACATAAAAAGTTATATAAAAATTTATTTAAATACTTCATAATATTCTTAATAACATTGCCAAAAATTAGCTTTAGATTCGATGTATATCTATGCTAAAATATTAGATTTGTGATACAATTCGGATGTTTCAGGAACATCCCTTTTCCCAGTTCAAAACTCAAGAGGATGTGTACTTTTCATGCCATGTTTGACTTGGTGACTTACTGGGCGTCCCTGCAGCGCGCCGTCCGTGCGGAATTGGCGGATTGTTTGTCGCTCGCTGGTTTGCCGATTCCGCGAAACAAAATAAAAGTAGTATATTTGTAGCATCCAAAGTACTATAAAGACATGTACAGCTTGTTCGCTGCGGCTTGCTGCGGCTGCGGCTGCGGCTTCTACAGTATTTTTCTCTCTATGGATTGCAGCTGCAGCAGTCCAAACAGCTGCAACAGTGCCGGCTTGCAGCCAGCCGAACAGGGCCGTAGAACACACGGCAGTACAACAAGGTGTGTCTACGCCATGCATGGATTACTTTACCGTTTCTACGTTGATCAAAATTTGACTTTTATATTTTTCAAGTTTAAAACCGAAATACATAAAAAAAAACTAACCAATTTCCGTTTCCCGGTCATTGTTGGGAACAGTAAGTTTTACGAGTAATCGGCAAAATTCAGGCGAGAGAGTGAACTACGCACAGTTTCTTAATAATATCTTGTCTTATATTGTTTTCCATTTACTACACATTGTATGCAAGGAGTTTTGCATCTTAGTTCTTAGATCAATAACGGTGACTTATTTAATGCATTGATATCGATAGAGCAGTTCCAAAAAAACATACTATATCCTAAGATCTTTTGATATGGTACCTTCGTTCTTTAGGATGGTGGTGGGAACACCTTTACCTCCACATATGAATTTAGCTCTCCATGCTAAAGAACATTTCTCACGTTGTCCATGCATGCAATATATGCTTCCAAGCACGGAAACCCCAATAGATTCTACAACCTGAAGGAGGTACTGTTTCACTTCATCGGTCCTTGGAGGCCAAAGTACTCTTCACCAAAAATCTCAATAACTCATTTAGCAAATTTACCTAGACTACCTTGGATAAAATAGAGATATTATTATATAGAATAAAATAAATCAGTGAGTCACGCAAACTATATTGAATTTGGCTAAGATTATATGAAAAGTACCATCTCCGTCTTGAAATAAGTAAACTTGTCATTTTTCAATGAATCAAAACGTTTTTAAGTTTGATCAAATACGTGCTAAAGACATCAGTATTTATCATCCTTGATAAGCATCATCTGATTAATAATAGAATAATTTTTTGTAATAAACATATTAGGAAACATAAATATTAATGATACTCTTTTATAAATCTAATTAAACTTACAGAAAAGGTTTGACTCGTCAAAAAGAAAGATGTGTAGATATTTTGAGGACGGAGAGATCATCAATTGCATGATATCAAATAGATATACATCCAAAACATATGCCACTACGAGACCAATGGCATTTATGTGATATCAAAAACACTGTGTTAGGATTATATTCTTTTATGTACCTATGTAATAATCCAACAAGGTGACTCAAAATAGTGTCCAAAAAGTTAAGATACTACATCATTTAAAGTGTTTAGGCCACAAAAACAAAATTGAGCTCCAACAATCAAGCCCTAAATTGTGTATTTTAGAAAGTAAATTACATTATTATGAAAGAAAATGTTGAGAATGATATAGAAATAAGAATAGAGCACTAATATAAGGTGTAGTATATTTAGGTCACTTGATGGTGTTCCCTAGATTTTTTGATAAATAAAATATGAAATAGGATATGGTTGGCACTGTTTTTTTATGGGGTGAGCACTATATTTTAATAAAAGACACTACTTTAAGCCACTGTTTGGAGATGCTATCTGTTAAAATTTTAATGCTAACTCTAGGCATTTCTTTTATTGTAAGTAGGCAGCGTACTTGTACGTCAATGATGGTGTTGGGTCTAAACGTGTTAACTTTTATACTTTTTAAAATCTATGGTGCCTTAAAATTAGGTTTAGGTCAGGCGACGTGCTGATCGTATGAATCTAGCTAGGCGGGTGATTAGTATAGTCGCACAAGTGGACTTCTCGAGGTTTTAATTTTCTTATATCCACTTCTCCGGTATTTAAAAAATGTTAAGCCCTTCTTTGAAACGTGGGAATATTTTCCGTTTTCTGTGTTTTTTCTGTGCAAACGAACTTATTCCTATGAAAACTCTATATAATTTCTTTAAAATTCCTACATTTTAAAGGGTACTGTAGCGCGGCTCCATAGATTCCTTGAGTTGGTGTGTGGGTGGGAGGGCGGGCGGATCGGATCGCTCCGACGAATGATTGGCCTTGCCGGTTGCCGGAGATATTTGTGCCTGGCCCTGATTCGTGGTGCGGTGCGGACGTCCGCGTCTGCTGTTTGACGTCTGATTTGATAGGAATGGAATGGAGCGGGCGGGTGAATAAGCCAGAGGATAAAGATATACACTAATAGTGATTCGATGGATAAGGGCTGTTTGAATGCACTACAACTAATAGTTAGTTAGCTAAAAATTATTAGTTGGATTAGGGGGTGTTTGGTTAGAGGGACTAAAGATTAGTCTCTAGTTTTTAGTTCCATTTAGTCTCTTTTTTGCCAAACACTAGGACTAAAATATAGACTAAAATGATTTAGTCTTTAGTCCTTCACATATGTGCTAAAAGGGACTAAACCATATTAATTCCACATTTACCCCTTCATTTAGTTCAATTGTACTAATAGCAGGAGACTGTTAAAGGCCATTTTAGTCTTCTTATGAGTCATCTAGTATATTCTTACTATTTTTAGCCCCTAGAACCAAACATGTTAGGAACTAAACTTTAGTTCCCTAACTAAACTTTAGTCCCTAGACTAAAGAAACCAAACATGGCCTTAGCTAGCTAACAAATGACTAGCTAACTATTAACTACTTTACCAAAAATAGCTAATAGCTGAACTATTAGCTAGAGTGTTAGGATGTTTCAACTAATTTTAGCTACTAACTATTAGTTTTAGTGCATTCAAACACACTCTAAAATATATAGTATACATTACAAAATAAGATCATGCTATGCGTACAATAGGGTATCTCTCTTCTATATTTGTATTCCTTCGTTTTGGCTCTAGATTTTTATATCTATATTATCAATGATACCAAACCTAGACATATATAAAATATATACATTAATTATTATATAAATCTACTACAATGGAAAAACAAATTTTAATTTAATATATAGGGTGTTTTTTATAAAAGTT
The DNA here is from genome assembly GCA_029449295.1 of Zea luxurians. NCBI lineage: Eukaryota > Viridiplantae > Streptophyta > Magnoliopsida > Poales > Poaceae > Zea > Zea luxurians. Next base: position 31,948,518 of record JAOPSE010000016.1, on the reverse strand, counting down.
TTATTCTTTAATATATCGTTCGCTCTGATAATATTCTTTATACATTAAAGATCTATATTTAAAACATATTTTTACTATATATATTTTTATTTATCCTTCAATGTTTTATAAATATTTTTTGTTCGGGTTAATCTATTGTCTATAATACAAAACGACAACGTAGAGAAGAAAAAAAGAGTGTCTTGAGGCTACTGACGACATTATCAAAAACCTATAAAGCAAAAAAAACATCTATATTTAAAATAAGGGCTAGTTTAGGAAGCCTATTTTTTCAAAAAAAATCCTATTTTAGTAAAGAAAAATGAACTAATTTCTCTTCGAAAAATAAAAATCCCTTAAAGAAATAGAGTTTCTAAATTAGCTCTAAAAAGTATATAAAGTCTTCCGTTGAAACCTAGCTGTTGTCTCTAGCTGATCTCTCGGTCTATACTATATATCACTACAAGAGCTACAAGCATTTTCGGTGGCCAGAAACCGCTAAAAATAAGGCCTTTGCCGCCGAAAATAAGCTATTTTCGGCGGCCTTAGGCTTATTTCCGGCGGTTCCTGACCAGAAAAAATTAGCCGAAAATAAGGTTATATTTTCGGCGCCCATAGGCCAGCCGCCGAAAATAGCCTGTTTTCGGCAGTCAGCCACCGAAAATAACATTTAATTTTCGGCAATCCTTTGTAAACCACCAAAAATAAATAGGAGCCGAAATAGTATTTGCTATTTTCGGCGGCCATGGGAGGCCACCGAAAATTATCAATTTCAGAGCAAAAAATGAAAAAAATAACAGAAAATTCATACAATATCCACAATACAGAAATATTAAATACACAATTCACAAATAGTCCACAACATAGAATTGGAGTCCATACAAACATAGAGTCCACAAATAGTCCATACAAACATAAAGTCCACAACTAGTCCATAAAAACATAAAGTCCACAAATAGTACATTACAACGCAAAATGCGGCACAAAGCTAACTCCATCACATATCGGGGTCGTTGGAGTTGTGTCCACTACCTCCAAAAGTAAAAAACTCGTTGACGAAGTCATGTAACGGGTTTGGATTCTAAAGAAAAAAGAAGACATTAATAACGGCATTGGTTACATGTATGACCACTATTCAAAACAATTGTTTTTCAAACTAACCTCTCCTGGAGTAGCTTCCTCCCCTGCATAGGCTCCTGGTGCTGGTATGACCGGTGGTGGCGTGTTGTGGCTCATGACCCCGGATCCCTACAAAATCAAGTTTAGTAAAGATTTGAAATTAGGTTGATGCAAATGACAAGTCTTAACTAAATTGAAGCACCTGAGGTGGAGGTAGAGGTGGCGGAGCATGTAATCCCCACTGAGGCATCGGCGGTTGAAACTGAGAGAAAACAAATGGTTGATGTTGTGCCTGCTGTGAAAACCAAGACTGTTGCAAATATAATATGTTAGTTATAGAACCAATATCGAGCGTGTTGAGATGAAATAAGACACTCACGTTCATTGCTTGTTGGGCCTGTGCGTTGTAAGCAGCCATGTACTCTGATTGCTCTTTGAGGAATGCCATTTGTTGTTGCCGCAGCTCTTCACGAAACTTTTCCTGCTGCTCCCTCATAGCGTCCTCCATGCTAGGTACAGAGCGGTGACTACGGCTGCTACTACCACAACCCGCCTGCGACGAAGAGCCGCCACGAGAACGCAACTCCGTCGAATCGATAACACCGGTAAACATAGAATATCTTGAAAAACAAGAAAATTAGCTATTCGGTCATAGTTCCAATATTATTGAAAAAAAATCACAAGTTCATACCGTCCATGCACCTTGCCTCCAATAGAATGCACAACTTCAGCGTCGATGGTAGGCGCTCCTCGCCAATCGTAGTCTTCTCCATACTTTCTAACCATCTCCTGTCTGTATGTCTTCTGCAATACAACATGAAGGTTCAGCACACATGTAATTTATAGCTATATGGCAAGAAAACATTAATCATAACAACAACTAATCATACGCTCAACGGTCGCTTGACTACACAGCTCATCGAAGATTTCACTGTTTTTCGCTCTATGCCCTCTCCTATAAACATCGATTGGGCTTGGGACAACTCCAGTTTGAGCCTCCTGCAAATATATGAGTTTAATCCGGTTTCATTTCTGAGTAAAATAGAATACTACATACCATTCGCTTCGCCAACCGAATGTGTCCATCAGCCCCATAGGTATGGTTGACTACGACCTCATCATCGTCCTCGTCCTGCTGATGGCGCTGCCTATGTCGATTCCTGTTAGACTTTTCAATCCACTCGGACGAAGCCCATATCTCACACAAAGCCTTGTAAGCCTGCGGCCGGTGTTCCATCTATGGAAGGGTTACCTGCATATAAAGCGTTAGCTCAAAATTACATTCACATCTGAATAAGCTGCTAAATTAGATTTTTACCTCCATGTACTGGTCTACAGTCAAGTAGACATCCGAATATTGTCGAAAGTTGTTGATAGAATGACCTTGGCGCTTCATGTACGCGTTCACAACCTGTAGACGAGCATTGGAAAATGCATCCCTGCACACTTTCTTCGCATTTTTCTCTAATACTCGGTCTGCATGCTCTTGAGCCTTAGGTTCCACACGATAGCGTCTCTGTCCAACATCGAAAATAAAATTAGTTTAAAAACAACTAATAAATGTTAGTTTGAAACATTACTCTTACCCAAAAGTCATGCTTGACGGCGCCTTGAGCTGTTCCATATATAGCATGTGGAGCTAGTGCGAAGTGCGACCAGCTAGTGCAAGGAACCACCACACCTTTCGGGTCGGTGACAATTCCTGGATTATGTAGACGACAGAGGTTACCTAAGACTTGATTAACCTATCTATGGTGACCTCAACTGTCGAATTACGTGTCATCCCATTGGCTGCATGACAAAAAAACAAGGAAGTCATGTCATATATATAGTGTACAATAAACAAATCAGTACGAACAAAGTGGCCAAACGTGAGTACCTATCACCAACCGGGATGATCAGTACCCGAGCTTCAGATTGTGCAGGCGCTGATGGAGGTAGGACAAAGTGGCCCTTCCGAGTGCCCCTTCGTCGAACGATAGGAGCCTCAGTGGTATCGTCATCTGCCTCAGCATTTATGCCCACCTCCTCCTCCTCATGGGCCTGCTCGTCCTCCTCCTCATATTGTTGCACCTCCTCCTTGTCGTCCTCCTCTTCCTATGGACATGAAATAGAGACATGTAAGACACATTTATATATAAGTGACTGATGAAGCGTCCCGATCCTTTGGGACTCAAATGTGATACACTTACAAGTCCCAGGAGGCCAGTAAACACATTCCTTACTTCAAATAGTACATAGTTTAAATAGAGGTTATTACAATACCGGGGTACAAGCTCGGGAGAGCCAGAATAAAAAGCACAGTAGGGAATATACTAGCCCAAGCCACAGGCAGAACTGGGTGCAGACGCAGCCCTCTCAATCAAGCATAGCAGAAAAGAAGTCTTCGGCTGCTGAAAAACATGAATAAATCTGGGTGAATGCACTAGGTATTCCGCAAGCCCACCCCGCTCCCGTAAAGAGAAAGAGACCTATATCATACATGCTTTATTTGGTGGAGTTGAAGTCACTCTTCATTTTCTTAGAGAAAGGCAGTTGCTGTGAGATTTTTCCCAAAGACTTAAAAGTAAAAAAATACTCAATCATCACTGAGCTTCCCGCTCCCGTGGCCTTGTTTTCTTTTTCCGTATGCACTTACACACGCATTTCCCTGTTTACGGAGGTTATTAAAACACTAATTGTCATACCACACCAGACTCATCCATACCAGTGGACACGGACTATTCGAATATATTTCAACTCTGTGCAGAGGGGTACACTTTACCCACTAGTCCGGTTTCTGCGATCTCACCGTCGCGAGACCCGAATGCCGGAGCTCTTTCCTTCCTCGCATGTCCTAACCATAACGATTATACTGGAAGGAGTCAGGCCACCGCCATGCCCAAACCGGACAAAACATTCCCCCTCCTTATCCTCCCGGTGCTCTCCAGCCTTCATAACCCTGGGGTTGGACCGTACGAGTTTAGATTGAGTGACTGCCCACATAGTCTCGAGTGGTTGTACTATTAAAGAGTACCGGTAGTGAAGATGATAAACCGGTCCTTATATGAGGGGACAATCCTTCTGCTCACGCCTAAACCAGCTGAGCCAACACCTTAGGTCGTCCCCTAAACTAGGGAGTCCTTGATCATCCCACTCCCAAGGTGATGAGGGTGAGTACCCTTTATCGCACACCTCTTTTCAAAAGAAACCTTATTTGAAGCATCATATTCCCCATTCTCCCAACCCACATTTCGCATCCGAAAAATGTATGTTAATGCAGGCTATCTCTTTGCTCACAATGCAAATATCCCACCCTGAAATCCCGGCCTAGGTAGTGGTAGAAGGAATAGGAAATTTATGCATCAAGGGAAGGATGGACTTGCCTTCGTCGAAGCTTTCCTGGCACAAAAGATCTACTTCCGGGAGATCGGGCTCCGTCCCTTCTTCCAGGGCTACGAGTTCCGGATCAACGGTCCCCGCTTCTTCTAGTAAAAACAGTCAATAAAACAATACATCAACAGTGGTTTTCCAAATGCAGTGTGTCATTTTCTAACATTATTATTACTTGTGACTTTAGGGATCATTTTGATAATTTTTGGTGCATAAAATATTGAGAAACACTAATTGAATGAGAAAAGGTTGGACAAAGGAAAAAGAAAAGGGATTCCCTCGCAGGTAGGCCGGGGGGAGATTTTTGGCCCACCCAGGCGCAGCGCGCCGCGCGCGCGAGGGCGCTGGCCCAGCTGCGGCCCATGGCGAGGAGACAGCGCGGGCGCGTGGGAGCGACGGCGTTACCGCGAGGCCCACACGTCAGCGAGAGCGGAGGGGGGAAACGGCGCCACGGGTCGACGGCGTGGGCGAACCGGCCGCCCGCGGGGAAGAAACCCGGCCGCCGGTGGGCTCGGCGGCGATTCGTCGCCGGTGGCCCGGTTCTTGGACAACGGGTTGGTGCCTTAGCATGGGGAGGGGCTGGCAAACCTAGAGGTGGGCTCAATTTGGCTAGAGGGGGCCGGGAGGGGGCTGTCCGCGGGGAGGTGGCGGAGCTCCGCGGCGGGGATCGCTGTCGGTGAGCTTCGGGCGAGGGATTGGGGCAGGGGAGTGGTGTTCTGAGCTCGCGGCAATGTGATGAAGCTGGTAGGCCAACTTAATCGCTCGCTAGACCAACAGAGAGAGAGGGAACAGAGGGGGAAGGGCTCACCGGAGAGGGAGAGAAAGGCGGCGCTTCGCGAATTGAGCTCGGGCGAGTGGAGGAGAGGGGCGGCCTAGGCCGGTGCGGGGAAGGAGGTGCCCGGGGCGACCTTTTTATAGGCGCCCGAGGGAAGGGGAGCGGCGGAGCTCGGCGGGCGCCGGTGAGGTGCACAGCGCCGGCATTAATGCCGCACAGCGGCGACGATGAGACCTCACGGCGGGGCAGTACCGGGCAAGGACGCGGTCAAGCGGCGAGGACAGGGCGGTGCCGAACTCTCCTGTGCGGCGAGGGGATGGGCGAGCGGACGGCGATGGAGGGGACGACGGTGCGTCATACGCGGGGAAGACGATGAAGCGGCTGACCGGTGGGGCCGGTCTGCCAGCGAGAGGGAGCGCGCGAGAGGGAGTGGCTGGCAGGTGGGGTCGGCTTGTCAGCGAGAGAGAGGGAGGGGCGGAGCGGCTGCGTGCGCGAGGGAGCGGGCCAGCAATGGGCCGAAAGGGGGAAACGGCGGCGCGAGGAGGAGGGGAGGCGGTCACGGCATGGGCCGGATTCGGCCCAGCAGGGGGGAGGGAGAGCTTTCTCTTTTTCTTTTTCTTTTTATTTTCTAATTCCCATTTCCATTTTTGTTTCTTTTCTTTTTGAACAATTTATTTAGTAGATAATCTAGGTGCTGGAAAATAAAATCTAAGTGTGGTGTTCATAATCAAACAAAGTGTATGCATATGATGGGAAGAATCTAAGGGAGTTTTGGGATAGATAATAAGTAAGGGGGGGGTTAGATTAGGGTTTCAAACCTGGGTTAGAATTTGGGATGTTACAAACCTACCCCACTTAAAGGAATATTGCCCTCGAGATTCAGACGGGGTTTGAGAAAAGGTAAGGGTATTCCTTCCTCAGAGAGTCCTCACTCTCCCAGGTGGCTTCCTCTTCTCCATCTCTGCTCCACTGAACCTTACAGAGTCTCACTTCTGAGTTGCGGGTCCTTCGGACTGCTGAGTCGAGAATCTTTATTGGCTTCTCTCGGTACTGGAGATCTTTTGAATCTGAATTGCCTCTGCCTTGATGTGGTTCTCAGGTACTTGCAGGCATTTGCGGAGCTGGGACACATGAAACACATTGTGAATATCCGACATGGATTCTGGTAGCTCAAGGCGGTATGCTGCGGGTCCCACTCTACTAATGACGGGGTAGGGGCCGACGAAACGCGGTGCTAGCTTTCCTTTCATTTGGAACCTTTTGACACCACGCATCGGGGAGACCTTGAGATATACGAAATCTCCTTCCTCAAATCTGAGTTCTCTCCGTCTGTTGTCTGCGTAAATTTTCTGTCGACTCTGAGCTTCAAGTAACCTCTTGCGGATCAGGGAAACTTTCTCTTCGGCTTATTTGACAAAGTTGGGTCCTTCTAGTGTCCTTTCCCCTACATTGGACCACGTTAGGGGGGTCTGGCACTTCCTTCCATACAATGCTTCGAACGGTGACATTTTGATACTGGCCTGGTGGCTGTTGTTGTATGAGAATTCGGCGTACGGCAAACTGGACTCCCAATCCCTGTCGAACGTTAACACACAGGCTCTTAGCAAATCTTCGAGGACCTTGTTGACTCTTTTCGTTTGACCATCTGACTGGGGGTGATAAGCGGTGCTGAAATCTAACTTGGTGCCCATAGCTTGCTGAAGGCCTTTCCAGAGTTTTGAGGTGAACTGCGTCCCTCTGTCTGACACTATCTTCCGAGGAATACCATGGAGCCTGACTATCTCTTTAAGATATATCCGGGCAAGGGCGGCTCCTCCAAAAGTGGTTTTTACTGGAATGAAGTGGGCCACCTTGGTGAGACGGTCGATTATTACCCAGATAGAGTCATTCCCTTTTTGCGTCCGGGGCAGTCCGGTTATAAAATCCATACCTATTTCCTCCCACTTCCATTCAGGCACTGGGAGGGGTTGCAGTAGGTCTGCAGGCTTCTGGTGTTCGGCCTTTGTTCGCTGGCAGGTGTCACACCGGGCCACATACTGTGCTATCTCCTTCTTCATCCCTTTCCACCAGTATCTGGCTTTGAGGTCCAGGTACATCTTGGTGGTTCCTGGGTGGATGGAGTAAGCTAAGTTGTGGGCTTCATTGAGCAGGACTTCCCGTGCCTCTCCCGTTGGTACACACAGACAGTTCTTGAACCAAAGAACTCCTTGTTCATCTGTCCTAAGATCCGGAAGTTGCTCCTTGCAAGCTCTTTCCATAAGTCTGGCTGTCTCTGCGTCCAGGTGTTGAGCCTTGCATATGAGATCTTCTAGTATTGGCTTGACTTCCAGGCTATCGTTGTCTCCCAGACATGCATTTAGCTGAGCTGACTCCTCCTTCCAATCTTCTAAAAAGTTGGTCCCCTTTATCTCGAAAGGTTTTCGGCTGAGGGCGTCTGCTACCACGTTGGCTTTTCCGGGGTGGTAATGGATTTCGAGGTCATAATCCTTGATTAATTCAAGCCATCTTCTTTGACGGAGGTTGAGGTCTAGCTGGGTGAAGATGTACCTCAGACTCTTGTGATCGGTGAAGATGTGGCATTTGTTCCCAATCAGATAGTGCCTCCATATTTTTAGGGCGTGCACTATGGCTGCCAACTCCAAGTCGTGGGTGGGATAGTTCTGCTCGTGTGGCTTGAGTAAGCGGGATGCATAGGCAATAACTTTCTCATTTTGCATTAAGACACACCCTAAGCCTTGCCTTGAAGCATCACAGAAGATGACGAAATCCTGGTGTATATCTGGTAGTGTTAAAACAGGCGCGGTCGTATGCTTCTCCTTGATGATCTGGAAACTTCCCTCACATTTTGGAGTCCACACAAACTTATTGTCCTTTTTGAGGAGTTCGGTCATAGGTTTTGCTATGCTGGAGAATCCCTTGATAAAGCAGCGGTAATATCCTGCCATTCCCAGAAAGCTTCACACTTCACTGACGTTGGATGGCTGTTTCCACTTTGAAACGGCTTCTACCTTGGATGGGTCCACTTCTATCCCTTCTGCAGTCAAGATATGCCCCAGGAAGGCTATCTTTTCTAACCAAAACTCACACTTGCTGAGCTTAGCATAAAATTGATGTGCCCAGAGTCTTCCGAGGACGATTCGAAGGTGACACTCATGGTCCTTGCGACTCTTGGAATAGATAAGGATGTCATCGATGAAGACTACGACAAACTTATCCAATTCTTCCATGAATACCTTATTCATGAGATTCATGAAGAAGGTGGGGGCGTTTGTTACCCCAAACGGCATCACTGTAAATTCATATTGTCCGTTCGGGTGACGAATGCAGTCTTCTGGATATCTGCTTCCTTGATCCTTAGTTGGTGGTAACCTGACCTGAGGTCTATCTTGGAGAAATATTTGGCTCCCTGCAGCTGGTCGAAGAGGTCGTCGATCCGAGGGAGTGGGTACTTATTCTTGATTGTAACTTCATTCAAGGACCGGTAATCAATACACATTCTCATACTTCCATCCTTCTTGGTAACGAAAAGGACGGGTGCTCCCCAGGGAGACGAACTGGGACGGATGTACCCTTTTTGTTGCAGCTCTGAAATCTGGAGTTTCAATTCTGCTAACTCTGTGGGGGCCATGCGGTATGGTCTCTTTGCGATGGGCGCGGTGCCAGGAATGAGATCTATATAGAACTCCACTCCTCTTTCTGGTGGCATTCCAGGCAACTCTTCCGGAAATACATCCATGAACTCTTCTATTACGGATATGTTTTCTGCTGCTAGATTAAACATCATTGGATCATTGGCGGGTGGTTGGGCCTGACAGGAAACTGCTTTTCCTTGGCGGACGGTGAGAAGGACGGTCTTACTTGCGCAACTTATGATACCCTTGTGCTTAGTTAGCCAATCCATTCCTAGGATCACATCAATCCCTTGGGATGGCAAGACAGTTAAGTCTGCCAGAAACACTACCCCACTTAAAAGAATTCTGACTTGGGAGCACCTGAGCTGGCATAGGAGGTCTGACCCCGGGGTCCGGGTGACCAAAGGGATTGCTAGGGGTGTAGAGGGGATGCCATGCTTTTCCACAAACTTAGTGGCTATAAAAGAATGGGATGCTCCTGAATCAAAAAGCACAGTAGCGGGAGTAAATTCAACAAGGAACTCACCGAGCACTACTCCCGGAGCTTGCTGGGCTTCTTGAGCGTCGACGTGGTTGACTCGTGCTCTGCCCTGGTACTGGGTCTTGCTCTGCTGACTGTTGGAGGGAGGTGCCTTGGGGGCAGGAGCCGAGGGAGTCTTGGGGCCATTCACCGAGTTGGAGTAGGTGGGTTCGGGTGCCTTCAACTGGGGGCAGTTATTCTTGAAGTGGCTGGGGTCTCCGCAGTGCCAACAGGCATTTGCAGGTGGTTGGTTGCTTGCAACAGAGGGGGCCTGAAGGGAGCTCTGACTCTGCTGACTGTAGCGTGATGGAGTGGGTCTAGCTAGTCTATTGGAGCTTGGTCCCCTGGGTGGAAGCCCAAAGGGTCGAGCTCTCTGTGACGATCTTGCTGCTGAGCTCGGAGAACCTAGAGTTTCCTCTTGAGGTGCCATTTTTCTTCCTCTTTTGCCCTTTCCACTTGGATGGCTTTGTTGGAGAGGTGAGAGAAGTTGAGGAAGTCTTGGCTGGCGAGGATGGTCTTAAGCTCGGGTCTTAGTCCTCCCAGGAAACGGGCCATCTTCCTGGACTCGGTGCTGACATCGTCAGGCGCGTAACGGGACAACTCTGTGAACTTGTGCACATACTCACTGACAGTTCTTCCACCTTGAGTTAGTTCCCGGAACTCATCTTCCTTGAGTTGAACTATCCCTTGGGGTACATGGTGCTCACGGAAGGCTGTTTCGAATTCTGCCCAGGTAGCATCTCTGACGGCCTCGCTGAAGGTATCCCACCATGCTAAGGCCATTCTCGAAAGTTGATGAGCAGCCAGTTGAACTCGCTGGTTTTCAGGGCACCCGATGGCCTCCAGTTTTCTCTTGATCGTGCGCAGCTAGTCATCTGCATCAAGGGGATTGCTGGACCCCGCGAACGTGGGAGGCTTGAGTCTCAGAAATTCTCCCATCCTGTCCTGTGGTCTCCCACCACCTGGGCGTTGGTTTTCCAGACTTCTAGTGAGGACTTCAATGAGTCGGGTTTGATTGGCTAGAACTTGGGCCAGATCTAGTGGTAGTTCCGAAGGTGCGGGGAGGTGGGTCCCATCCCCTTCTCTGCCAGCTTCTCCTTCTGCACTTAGGGGAAAACCTGCTCCAATCCTGGAGGCGGTAGGCGTGGTTTTATCCGAAGCCATCTGCCAGGGGGAAAGAGTTACTACCATGCACATGCCATTTTTTCGCTAAGTTACTTTATTCATTAAACCAGTTCATTACACCAGTTCATTACAGCACACAGCTACCATAAGTTTATTACACGCGAGTGCTATCGAGGGTACTCCCGAACTCCTTCTCTAAAGTATCCCCAAATTCCTTGAGAAGGTCATCAAGGCTAGCTAGGGACATTTCCTCGGTGTTGGACAAGTTTCTTATCCTGGTAGGGGGTAGGGCTGGAGGGGCTTCTTCCTTCTGCTCAGTCTGACATCCTTGACTTTTGGTCTTCTTGCGGATTTTTCTAGCAGGGGCGAGCTTCTTCAGTTTCTTGTCGTAATCCATTTTTAGTGTGCGGTAGGCCTCACGGGTGTTGGTTTCCTTGCCTTCTGCTATCTCGAGGCTCTCTTGAAGGGACACCTTTTCCCTTGTAAGTTCCCTGACTTTTTGCTCCAGGCTTTCCACCCGGGAGTTTAGGTGAGTGCAGTGGAAGGCAAGGTCATCGTATTGGTTATCGAGGGTGTGGAGGTATCCAGCCATGTGTAGATGGTGGGGTCATCTTCGATAGGATCTCCTCCTGACAGGGCCTGAAGTCTTTTCCTCCAGGTGGGGGTATCTTTGTTGCTGGGTGGGAAGTAGCGAAGGGGGTTTCAAAGATCACTCTGTTGTAGCTCTGGCATAGTTGTCGGAGGGCTTTTTGGGCAACATTTTGGCAAGTATCTGGGAAGCGGTATTCGGTGAAAGTGACTTGGAAAGAAGGATGGTTCGGGTAGTTTCGGCTTTCTCCCAGGTAGACTGCCATAGAACACTTCTCCATTCCGTTCTCGAGGTACTCCTTCCAGACATATTCTGGCTTCTTGTGGATTCCCATGCAAAGCGCACAACTTCGCAACAGGTGTGGGAACCCTTCCACCTCTGAGCAGAAGGATGTCCTAATGACCAGAGAGTCTTCCATCTAGAATAGGAAAAGAAGGGTCTGTTAATATCGGGGAAGAGGAGAGAAGACTTTTCTTGGGGTAAGAGGTATTTTCCTTTAAGGCAAGTTTTAGGGTCAGGGCTGCGACCTACGGCCAGTCCTATGGGCTCTGATACCACCTGAAGCGTCCTGATCCTTTGGGACTCAAATGTGATACACTTACTAGTCCCAGGAGGCTAGTAAACACATTCCTTACTTCAAATAGTACAGAGTTTAAATAGAGGTTATTACAATACCGGGGTACAAGCTCGGGAGAGCCAGAATAAAAAGCGCAGTAGGGAATATACTAGCCCAAGCCACAGGCAGAACTGGGTGCAGACGCAGCCCTCTCAATCAAGCATAGCAGAAAAGAAGTCTTCGGCTGCTGAAAACGTGAATAAATCTGGGTGAATACACTAGGTATTCCGCAAGCCCACCCCGCTCCCGTAAAGAGAAAGAGACCTATATCATACATGCTTTATTTGGTGGAGTTGAAGTCATTCTTCATTTTCTTAGAGAAAGGCAGTTGCTGTGAGGTTTTTCCCAAAGACTTAAAAGTAACAAAATACTCAATCACCACTGAGCTTCCCGCTCCCGTGGCCTTGTTTTCTTTTTCCGTATGCACTTACACACGCATTTCCCTGTTTACGGAGGTTATGAAAACACTAATTGTCATACCACACCAGACTCATCCATACCAGTGGACACGGACTATTCGAATAGATTTCAACTCTGCGCATAGAGGTACACTTTACCCACTAGTTCGGTTTCTGCGATCTCACCATCGCGAGACCCGAATGCTGGAGCTCTTTCCTTCCTCGCATGTCCTAACCTTAATGGTTATACCGGAAGGAGTCAGGCCACCGCCATGCCCAAACCGGACAAAACATTCCCCCTCCTTATCCTCCCGGTGCTCCCTAGCCGTCATAACCCTGGGGTTGGACCGTACAAGTTTAGATTGAGTGACTGCCCACACAGTATCGAGTGGTTGTACTATTAAAGAGTACAGGTAGTGAAGATGACAAACCAATCCTTATATGAGGGGACAATCCTTCTGCTCATGCCTCACGCCTAAACCAGCTGAGCCAACACCTTAGGCCCTCCCCTAAACCAGGGAGTCCTTGATCATCCCACTCCCAAGGTGATGAGGGTGAGTACCCTTCATCGCACACCTCTTTTCAAAAGAAACCTTATTTGAAGCATCATATTCCCCATTCTCCCAACCCACATTTCGCATCCGAAAAATGTATGTTAATGCAGGCTATCTCTTTGCTCACAATGCAAATATCCCACCTGAAATCCCAGCCTAGGTAGTGGTAGAAGGAATAGGAAATTTATGCATCAAGGGAAGGATGGACTTGCCTTCGTCGAAGCTTTCCTGGCACAAAAGATCTACTTCCGGGAGATCGGGCTCCGGCCCTTCTTCTGGGGCTACGGGTTCCAGATCAACGGTCCCCGCTTCTTCTAGTAAAAACAGTCAATAAAACAATACATCAACAGTGGTTTTCCAAATGCAGTGTGTCATTTTCTAACATTATTATTACTTGTGACTTTAGGAATCATTTTGATAATTTTTGGTGCATAAAATATTGAGAAACACTAATTGAATGAGAAAAGGTTGGAAAAAGGAAAAGAAAAGGGATTCCCTCGTAGGTGGGCCGGGGGGAGATTTTTGGCCCAGCCAGGCGCAGCGCACGCACGCGCGAGGGCGCCGGCCCAGCTGTGGCCCAAGGCGAGGAGACGGCGCGGGCGTGCGGGAGCGACGGCGTCACCGCGGGGCCCACACGTCAGCGAGAGCGGAGGGGGGAAACGGTGCCACAGGTCGACGGTGCGGGCGACCCGGTCGCCCGCGGGGGAAGAAACCCGGCCGCCGGTGGGCTCAGCGGCGATTCGCCGCCGGTGGCCTGGTTCTTGGACAACGGGTTGGTGCCTTAGCACGGGGAGGGGCTGGCAAACCTAGAGGTGGGCTCAATTTGGCTAGAGGGGGCCGGGAGGGGGCTGTCCGCGGGGAGGTGGCGGAGCTCCGCGGCGGGGATCGCCGTCGGTGAGCTTCGGGCGAGAGATTGGGGCGAGGGAGTGGTGTTCTGAGCTCGCGGCAATGTGATGAAGCTGGTAGGCCAACTTAATCGCTCGCTGGACCAACAGAGAGGGAGGGAACAGAGGGGGAAGGGCTCACCGGAGAGGGAGAGAACGGCGACGCTTCGCGAATTGAGCTCGGGCGAGTGGAGGAGAGGGGTGGCCGAGGCCGGTGCGGGGAAGGAGGTGCCCGGGGTGACCTTTTTATAGGCGCCCGAGGGAAGGGGAGCGACGGAGCTCGGCGGGCGCCGGTGAGGTGCACAGCGCTGGCATTAATGCCGCACAACGGCGACGATGAGACCTCACGGCGGGGCGGTACCGGGCAAGGACGCGGTCAAGCGGCGAGGACGGGGCGGTGCCGAACTCTCCTGTGCGGCGAGGGGATGGGCGAGGGGATGGCGATGGAGGGGACGACGGTGCGTCGTACGCGGGGAAGACGACGAAGCGGCTGACCGGTGGGGCCGGTCTGCCAGCGAGAGGGAGCGCGTGAGAGGGAGTGGCTGGCAGGTGGGGCCGGCTTGTCAGCGAGAGAGAGGGAGGGGAGCACGGAGCGGCTGCGCGCGCGAGGGAGCGGGCCGGCAATGGGCCGAAAGGGGGAAACGCGGGCGCGAGGAGGAGGGGAGGCGGCCGCGGCATGGGCCGGATTCGGCCCAGCAGGGGGGAGGGAGAGCTTTCTCTTTTTATTTTTCTTTTTATTTTCTAATTTCCATTTCCATTTTTGTTTCTTTTCTTTTTGAACAATTTATTTAGTAGATAATCTAGGTGCTGGAAAATAAAATCTAAGTGTGGTGTTCATAATCAAACAAAGTGTATGCATATGATGGGAAGAATCTAAGGGAGTTTTGGGATAGATAATAAGTAGAGGGGGTTAGATTAGGGTTTCAAACCTGGGTTAGAATTTGGGATGTTACAACTGACAAATAAGATCAATTACATAAACATTTACATCGGTACTCCGTTGTAGAGCAATAGGTGTATCACGTAGTTCTGGCCGGGCATGTCTCAGCAACGCCTCCTGTCTGCTCTAGCTAGAAGAACTCCCTTAGAAAAGGGAACGTGCACCAGGGAGTATCCTGCTAGTCGCATTAAGAAACCCCCTAGCAGTGCGCTTTGTTTTCCTACCACTCATCCTGTTCAATAGAAAAACATTAAAGGCATTAGCTCCATAAAATTAAGTGAATTAATAAAAAATCAAATAATACATCACATAAACTGAAATTATGCATTACACATCAAAATTCATCGGAATCATGATCAAGGAGTCTTCTTCGATCCAAAGCTCGCAATGTGGCTTTTTTGTTCCTTGGATTTCGTTTTTGTTTCGGTGCAACACACTCATCAACAGTGACATCGTTACGGTCTCCGACTAGTGAGTTTAGTGCAACACCCTCATCGATAGTAAAAGTGGTTGGCAATTCTTCTTCTTGATAAACATCATTGGCCTGTTCGTCTTCGAATTGATAACCAGCAGTGCAAGGAGTATGTAAATGTTCCCTAGGGTTCACCTTATGAACTACCCACCATGCTTTAAACTTTGGATTTGGGTACGACATATAGTAGACCTGCTCGCACTGGTGTGCAAGGATAAAATTATCATGGCCTCGAAGTCGTTCCTTGTGCTTTACTTCAGTTATGCCATATTGACTTTGTCTAATCCCATTAGTGGTGTCAAACCAATCACATAGAAAGAATACTAATTTCAAAGTTTTATTCCCTGCAAAATTAAACTCTAGGATGTTTTGAATGATGCCGTAATAATTAGTTTCTCTGCTGAGTGCATCGAGTGCCCTAGTCAGAACTCCGGTGTTACGTGTGGCTGCACGAGGACGAGACTTTTCAAATTGGTCTGAACGAAAATGGAAGCCATTCACATCGTATCGACCAAAGGTTCTGCAAGTCACCGTCCCATAAGATAGCTGTCTCAAGTCCTCGTGTATGTTAGGAGTCTTTGTGCACTGCAAATAATATACAGTTAAATTGACTATCTCGTGTAAAAGGATAAATGACATGAAAGTAAGGAATATAAAGAGTTTACATGCTCGCGAAACCAGTCAACAAAATTAGGTCTTCCTTGCCTCCCATGTCGTCGCATCGTATCTAGTTGTTTACTTGTAGGCTGATGAGAATAAGTCCAATTTTCCTCGTCGAACTTACTGTACGACAAATAAGTAATTAAATATGGCTCCTTTGGTAAAGAAATTAAGGGGTAAAATAAAGACTTACATGAAATATGGCTCCATCTCTTCCATATTAGAGTACATGTATAGCAATGCGGACATTCTTTCATCCATGCTAAGGTGGTAGAACGTGCCCTTACTAGTACTTGTGCCTCTCCATTGGAAAATGTTGAGATCACTGACAGGAGGTTCCTCATCGACATTGTATCGCATGGTAGCAGCATAGACATTATGTTCCTCTGCGAAATACACACTTGTGAAGTATGAAACCTCCTTTAGCAAAAAAGCTTCAGCGATGCATCTTTCTACTCTAGCCTTATTTCGAACCATGCCTCGCAGGTTTTTTAGTGCACGTTCAATATGATACATCCACCTATATTGTACAGGTCCACCAACCTTTGCCTCATATGGAATGTGAGTAAGTAGATGCTCCATCGGATTGAAGAATCCAGGTGGGAATATTTTTTCTAGCTTGCATAACAACACTGGTATTTCTTTCTCCAACTTCTCCATCAATTTTTTACTTATTTCTTTGGCACAGATCTGCCTGTAGAAATAACTTAGCTCAGCTATTGCTTGCCACATGGCGTTGGGCATATAACCACGAAACATGACAGGGATAATCCTCTCCATTAATATATGGAAGTCATGGCTCTTTAACCCAGTTAGTTTTCCCGTTTTCAAATTCACAGCTCTTTTTAAGACCGCAGCATAACCATCGGGAAATTTAATTTTTTTCATCCATCTCATTAACTCGATCTTGTCTTTAGAGGTAAGACAGAACAAGGCACGTGGCGGCTTACCGTTGTCATTGAGCACTTGGGTTGGTCGGTCACAAAGCATTGCTAGATCTCTTCGAGCTTTCAGATTGTCCTTTGTTTTTTCAAAATGCATGCAGGTGTGTATGAGGGCTTCATCAACATTACTTTCTTGGTGCATGACATTAATGTTGTGCATAAGAATCAATGACGACATATAAGGGAGCTCCCAGAGACCACATATATGTGTCCAGTTGTGGTCCACTCCGAATCCTTCGTACTTGTCCCCTTTCCATTTAGGACAAGGTTGTTCAGCTGAGCATATATTTCTGCTGCGTTAAGACGTTTAGGCGGTCCTTTGGTGACCACAGTGTTCTTTATAAAGTTTTTCTTATCGCTCCTAAAGGGGTGTTTCGTGGGCAACCAGCGTCGATGACAATCGAAGTAAGTGATCTTTCCACGATTAGGTCATCCTTATCACGGACACCTTCTTTGTGCCATCGCATGTGCATAGCGGTTTTTTTAGATAGAAACATCCGTTTCACTCGAGGAGTTAGTGGCAAATAGCGGAGCTGCTTATGTGCAACATCTGTCATCACCTTCTCACCCTCATCATAACAACTTCCACAAATCTAAATTGTCCACATTTCAGACATTTTTCTCTTCTGCATGCTCCTTCATGAAAAGCATACAATTATTTTTGCACACATCAATCTTCTCATAATCCATACCGAGACCTTTGGTAATTGTCTTTGAATGGTACATGTCTTTAGGCAACTTATTGGGCTTTGGGAGCACATCTCCTAATAAATTTAAAATCTCATTGTAACAATTGTTCGAGAAAAAGTACTTGGACTTAATGGCCATGAGCCGAGTCACAAAAGCGAGTATACTCACATCTGTGTGTTCATGCAACAACTCTTCAGAGTCTTTTAGTAGTTTGAAAAATCTGGAAACCTCTGGTGTGGCAGGATCCTCGGAGCTTAGGTTTAATTCTGGACGTAGCGAATCTAGCATCTCATGCATCGCATCATCGCCAGCCCAATCATTGTTCTCCTCCTCTTCTACATTCCGGTTGGGTACTACCTCAACATGATGTTCCCACACCTCATATCCGGGCATAAATCCAAACTGACAAAGATCTAGAGTAACTCTTTCCTTATTAAGAAATATACTGTTTTTGTGCCGCCTACAAGGGCATCTAACAGTGCCGGTTAATGACAAGGAGAATACATGGTCCATAAAATCTTTGGTCTTGGCTACCCAATCATCAGAATGACGTCCATTCCTACTCCAACCATTGTACATCCATGCACGATCATCAGCCATTACTGAGACTGTTAAACGGAACCATATCGTGAAAAAATTATTCAACTTCGTCAAGGATATCGGTCCTACATGTATAGGCAAGGATAGGTTCTAAACCCACATGAACCTAGCAGGACCCAAAAAAATTTCGGCAGCATAACTTCGCTGCCACTAAATAATACTTATATACAAAACAAACAATGATATAATACTAATCAAATCAAACTAAGTACCACATACACTAATTATGCAGCTACTATACGTACCAATATAATATATTATTAAAGCTAATAATATAATAGTACAACATATTAATATGAAATTAATGCCTAAATACAATATGCCCCTAATATCTAAATCACATATTCACTAATACATTAATTAAATCAAATTAAACAATAATACAAATTACAAACAGTAATCAAACAAACACAATTATAAATATATAATAATTTCGGCGGCACCTAAATAACAACCGCCGAAAATAAGAAATAAAATACTTAAAAAATTACCTTCTCTCGACGACGGCGGCTCGACGACGACGGTAGAGTGGCGGGCAGGCCGGCGGGCGAGCAGCGCGGGGACGGACGATGTGGGGACGTGCGCGCGGGGACGGAGGGCGGCGGACGGCGGTGCGCGCAGGGGCAGGGCGCCGGCGGCGGCGCGCAGGGGCAGAGCGCGGGCGGCGGCGCAGGGGCAGTGCGGCGGCGGCGTGGTGGGCAGAGGAGAGCGCGGCGGCGTCTGGTGAGAGGGAGAGGAGAGAAACAAGGGAAAAGTAGGGACCTGATCGTTTTAAAAGGACTATTTTCGGCGGCTAGAGATGGTCGACGGCTGTGTCAGAGCGCCGAAAATAGTAGGCAATTTTCGACACCCTTCCCTAGCCGCCGAAAATAGTGGAGGTCGCCGAAAATACCTGTAGCTCTTGTTGTGTATAATAGTTAATTAGTTCTCCGGTGTTAATCTATACTACTCTATAAGACAGTAGTGTAGACGTCCACATTCGTATGGTGCACGGTTCTGCCAGTCTCCTCTCCGCGACGCACGCCCGAGATCCTCTCCGCGACGCACGCCTCCCTCTCCTCGCCCCACCCTCCTCCCCACGCCATCAGCGCCGCCATCATCGGATCCGGCCAAGACGCCTCCGCCCCACGCGCCCGAGTTGTCGAGGCACACTCCTGCCCGCCTCCGGCGTCCACGCACATCTCTGCTTCACCTCGGCGCCCGAGTCGTCGCATGCGTTCGCGGTGGTGTCCATCCCCGCCGTCGCCCGTGCTCGGCCCGCTGCAGGCCGGCGCGCCCTGGGGCCTCCCGAGCCCCGGCTCCGGAGCCTCCGTCGCCGACGACGCAGCGACCACCACCACTCGCCCTTGCCCCTCTCCCCTCCCGCACCTCTAAATCAGATCATCATCCGCGCCTCCCCCTTCCATCCCTCACCTCCTTCGCCATGCCGCAGCCACGTCCTCCGGCGGCGGATCTGTTCTGTTCTTAGCGCGGTTCATATGGATCTTGTCAGCCAATCTGACGAGCCCCCACTTGGGTTTGGATCTGTTGTTGCCTTGCAGTTTCACGGCAACCGATGGGAAGGACAAAATCAAGGCGATGCTCCCCACTAACTTTGCGTCGGAGGTCCACTCCGGCAATCTGAAGAACTTCGGTCTCATCCGCATCCTCGACTACACTTGCAACTCCGTCAAAGGCAACGCTGACAAGTAAGTGTTCTCCATCCTTTTTTTCGTCATCATGAGCGGGCTAACATTGGCAGCTGTTATCGTATTCAGCGTTTCTGTCGTTTTCCTGAATCACCATGTTTGTTTACCAGAGTCCTGATTGTCATCAAATGCGAGACTGTGTGCCAAGCGCTCGACGCCGAGATCAACGACGAGGCCAAGAAAGAGGATCCTCCAATTGTGCTGAAGCCTAAAGACGAAGGCGCAGTCGTGGCTGAGCAAACAAATTCTCCCCCAGTCGTGATGAAGCCTAAGCAAGAGGTGAAGTCCGCGTCCCAGATCGTGACTGAGCAGCGTGGAAAGTAAGTGCTTCCAATTTCAGTCCAGCCGTCCTGTATTTTGATGTTCTGGTTGGTCCAGTTGAGAGGTTGGATTTACAGTTCATTGTTGTCCTTCTGTTCGTGCAGTGCTGCTTCTGCCACGCGCCTTTCCATGACAAGGAGGGTCCATCCCTTGATCACTCTGAACCCCTACCAGGGTAACTGGGTCATTAAGGTGTGGGTCACCAGCAAAGGCAATCTAAGAACCTACAGGAATGCTCGTGGAGAAGGCTGCGTCTTCAACGTAGAGCTTACTGATGAGGATGTAAGTGCTCTGATCGCATTGCTCTCATGTTTAGTGCATTTTTATGAGTTGTCATGGGTTCATGAGATGGTGTTGTCTGAATTTGTGTACGCACAGGGCACCCAGATCCAGGCCACCATGTTTAACGAGGCTGCGAAGAAGTTCTATCCAATTTTTGAGCTGGGAAAGGTCTATTATGTCTCAAAAGGATCTCTTAGAATTGCCAACAAGCAGTTCAAGACAGTCAAAAATGACTATGAGTTGTCACTAAACGAGAATGCTATTGTTGAAGAAGCAGAGGGGGATACTTTCATTCCACCAGTGCAATACAACCTTGTCAAGATTGATAAGCTAGGATCATACGTTGGTGGCAGGGAGCTTGTAGGTATGTCAGAATTATTTGAATTCAGTTGGTTTTATTTCAGGTTTGATGTAGTGTCTCACTGTTTTATGTATTATTATACTTCAGATATTGTTGGTGTGGTTCAGAGCGTATCTCCCACACTCAGTGTTAGGAGAAAGATTGACAACGAGACAATACCGAAGCGTGACATTGTTGTAGCAGATGACTCGTAAGTATCACTTGATCTTTTACCTTGTCGATAGCTTAGAATACAATCATTCAGTGATGTTTCTTATGGATTCTCTAATAGTCAAATAATTGCTCCTAATTGACTTCGTATCATTTCTTGCAGTGGCAAAACTGTTACTATTTCTCTCTGGAATGATCTTGCTACTAGGACTGGACAAGAGCTTTTGGACATGGTTGACAGTTCGCCCGTTGTTGCGATAAAGAGCCTGAAAGTATCTGACTTCCAAGGTATGTCATCTAATCTTTGTTCAATCTTCTTCCTGGAAAACAATGAGTTACTGAAAGTGTGTTGTGATAACTGTGGTGCTGAAATTTGTGTTGTAGGCGTGTCTCTTTCAACTATTGGCAGAAGTACTCTCGAGATTAATCCTGACCTGCCTGAGGCTAAGAATCTTAAGTCCTGGTAGTGTTTCTCTCCTGAATGACATGTGCTTGTTGTATTATTTTAACCACTACAGGTATGCTTAGACTTGTGCGTGATTTGTCAAAATAGGTATGACTCTGAAGGCAAAGATACTTCACTGGCACCAATTAGTGCAGAAGCGGGTGCCACACGTGCTGGTGGTTTCAAGTCCATGTATTCTGATAGAGTTTTTCTGTCTCACATCACCAGTGATCCTGCTATGGGCCAGGAAAAGGTACGACCCTGAATATTCACTGAAATATGACGCTGTTCTTATCTTCAATGGAAGATTTGCAAATCTGGAGAAGCTCCAATTCGACTTCTTGTTTTTCCTTTGCAGCCTGTTTTCTTCAGTCTGTACGCCATCATAAGCCACATCAAGCCTGATCAGAATATGTGGTACCGTGCTTGCACGACCTGTAACAAGAAGGTGACTGAAGCTTTTGGGTCTGGATACTGGTGCGAGGGGTGCCAAAAGAATGACTCTGAGTGCTCGCTGAGGTAAAAGCCGTTAGCATAATGGGGTTGTGACTGTTGCTTTCTCATTTTCTTCAACTGTACAGACTTTCAAGAGGAAGGGATCTGATCTAGATCCTCGAAGTTATATATCTGGAAAACAGGCTCTTCAGATATCGAACCTCCTTTATATAAATGTTGTTAATCAGCTTCCAGCATTTGTTTCATTTGAGTTGTGTTTACTGCCTAGCTCTCCATCCAACAATTGATATCTTACTGACTGGTGGTCGAGATTCAATTTGCAGGGTATGATCTCTCTTGCAATCACACCTTATGAAAAAAAATCATTGCATTTAATGGTCACTTGGTTTTGCTTGGGTTATATATACATGTGTGGGACATCAGAACAAAAGTATGTGTTTCTGCTTTAACAGGACATGACAACATTGTATGTTCAGTGTTTGCTCGGCCTATGGTAAGAATGCATTTTAACCTGTCAAGTTCACGATTCACCACAATATTTTCGGCCAAATGGTACACAATATTTCATGATGTAGTTTTATTTGGAGTCACTCCCTCAGTTAACCAATGGATTATTTGAAGCAGTGTCTCTGTTCTGTAGATACTTTGCTTCTTTGAAAATACCTGCCATCGATTGTTTTACTAAAGTTTAGAGTGTAATAATAAGGCAAATGAGCAACCATGATAGAATTCATATGCCATCAGTAGTTTTACCATTTAAGCTACACTATTTTAAAATATATTTTTGCTATGGTAAGTACTCTTATGTGTCCTGCTTTACTGTTCATCCATTCTCAAGTATACTCTTTGATCTTTTGATATGTGTGCAGGCCCAGAACATCTGCAATTTATTTTTTGATAAGTCCTCCAAGATTTGGTTAGTTGCTTCATGCTTTCTCCTTTTCTCTCTTAATACTCTTTGATCTTTTCTCCAAGATTTGGGCAATGAACAAACACGTTGAGTATGATAGTGATGCTAAAATTATTGCAATCGATTGAAGCCCTACCATGTGGCAACCATTGATCCATGCCCAAAATTTGCCTGCCACTGGTGTTCTTATCCCAACACTCGATCAACATGCAAGTAGAAATGAAGCCTAGAGCCAAACGATGCGAGAGGAGGTACATTACTTGATGGATTGTTTTAGCATTATGATTATGACATGCTTTGTTCTCTTCTCTTGATGATGATTATATTTGCACCTAAAATGCAGTATGGTCTAGACATGAGCCAGTTCACATAAACCCTTCAGACCCAAGCAGGTACCAGCAGAATGGCACGCCAGCTAAAGAAAGGTGTCATGGTGTTGTTCAAACTTCGAGTGGCGTGTGGAATAGAAGAATCCCAATTCCCAACCATATTATTTGTCACGCTTGGTATGTCTTCTATATAAATGTTCTATGCACCTGTAATTTTATTGTGAATGAGGAACTGTTAGCCATTGACATCATTTATTTGTGTTTTTAGGGAGTTTGTTTATTGTTGCCAATCTCAACCTTTTTCATGTATCTCTATTTAACCTTGATGATTTACTCAAATATATGTAAGATTTGGTTGTGCCATGAAGTGAGATGATATTGATAGATCTCTTTTGCTTTTTGTACATCAGAAATGAGTTAGATTCTAGATTTCTTGAGATGGCAAAACTTCCCATTGGGTTTTCAGCCAATGTGAAAAGAATAAGATGGTGTTCCATTGGTGTTAAATGGCAGTGACTCTATGATTCAATTTTATGTGCCATATCTTTCTGCTATCCAACTATTTGCAGATATATTGAGACATGCCTCAAGAAATAGTTTATTTAGAGCAACTAAACCAGCCAGATTAGTGTCTGCTACCAATATGTTGCCTTTTCCCCATGACAGATATGATACCAGTTTTGATTGAATCACCTTCATATTTTCATCGAAATCATTTTTTGTTTTATCTCTCTACCTGTTTGAGTTTGTCGGTAGGTACAGGGGA
This sequence comes from Zea luxurians, assembly GCA_029449295.1. NCBI lineage: Eukaryota > Viridiplantae > Streptophyta > Magnoliopsida > Poales > Poaceae > Zea > Zea luxurians. The sequence goes on along the minus strand of JAOPSE010000016.1, from coordinate 31,924,941 downwards.
AATACGACAACATCATCGCGGCGGTGAAGAGCTACTACATGTCGATGAGCGGGTACACTACCAATAGTGTCGGTGAAGAGCTACCAATCTGAATGAATGGTTTCAAGTGTGAGAGTGAGCAATGAGCTTGGTGCAAGACACCCAAAATATGCTTATTTCTCAGTGTGGGCAGTGACTGCAATCTCTATACTAATATTTATCATTCTTGCCATTGTGATCCTCTACCTGTGCAACTACACCAGCTACATGTTGCATGTTCACATATGCACTTTTGTATTAGTAATATCTCTTGTATAGTGCTTTCCTCCTCTTTATATCCATGAAATAGAACTCATTTCTCTCTCAAATAGAAATGAAAAAAATAATTTTGTTTCCCTTTCCATGTGGTTCAGTTCCTGAGCAAGTGGCGTTGTTTATGTTCATGGCCATGTGAATGGGTCTCCAACATAATACTTGTCTAATACTCAAGATCTGATGCCCTATTTTGTTAGCAGAAAGATTGATAAATTCACTTTTGTTTCTAATCCGGTCCCCTATTTTGGTATTGGGTCTCCCAAGGGAGTCATATTATAAGGAGAACATGGAACAGGAAAAACTCTTCTTGCCAAGGTTAGTGTTCTGTCTTACAAGCTTTGATCCTCATTGATATGTGTTTTTGTCTATGTTTATCTGAATTACACATTCATTTTTCTACTTTCAGTTATTTATATATCGTCAATATAATATTATTGTTATGACGATATTTTGCTACACGGATTTTGCAAATCATAGTGATGTTTGTCGTTATGTATCTATGTTTCATACATATTTTTTTACTTCCGTAGCAACGCACGGGCACGTACCTAGCAGCGAAAAATCATCGTTATGAAACTGAGGAACATTTACTTCGAATATCATTATTGGCTTGGCTCTGATTATTCATGTTTTCTGGTTCTCGTTAGGACCAATGAATGTTCTCTCTTTTAGGAATCTTAATAAGCCACGGGAGCAAAGCTGGATGGTATACATAAGTCTATTCACCATAACCAACAACAGCGGCCTCACTGTCACGCACCGCCAACTGAAGAGCAAGGTGTGAGAATGTGTCATCCTGGAAATGTCAGCTGCTCCCATTAGAAAATTAGAATATACTCTCTCCGTTCTTTTTTATTTGTCACGGTTTAGTTCAAAAATAAACTAGCGGACGACAAATATTCAAGAATGTAGGTAGAAACCTTTAGTATTGATGTTTTAAAAAAGCACCCTTACATGAGTGGTGAGTTCAAACGACGTCGGATAGCTGTGAACAACCGTGCACAGCCGCTCGCCCGTCGCCCTGCATTAGCGGAGGTCATCGCTAGCGATCCATCATGGATTTTGTCGTCACCATTATACTCACGTCGTCCATCTCCAGGGCCCTGAGCCGTTTAAGGCTCGTCAATTTGTGTTTCGTGACATCGCACGGGCACGTACCTATAACACACATATGTACATTAGTTTTCGTGTTATTATACGGTTCCGTTGCAACGCACGGGCACTCACCTAGTATATATAATAATGACATATTTGTCTCTCTAACGTAAACTTGGACGTGTGGTTGTCTTCCTAGAGTGATGCCTACTCTAGAAAACTACCGACCGACATCTATCTATGTGCTCCCATCGTCCCAAAAAATGATAATTATAGGTAATTTTATTCACTTAAAGTGATTCATGTCTAAATAACTTTATAATAAATAATATTTACATTTATGACTTTACATTGATCTATTATTATAAATATTTTTATAATCAATCTAATGGTATTTATTCAATATTAGAACTATTAAAAAATTTTAATTACAATTAGTGTAATATATAAATAAATAAATTATGATACTACAGTTTGTACTATTTTTAGAGTGATATATCTACCAATCTCCCCGTCTAGAAAAAAAAACAATAGAATTTTGTATCGCCTAAGCCAAACTAGTAGCTACTTAGACAAACGTGAGTACCCCTACAATTTTGCTTTAGACTATTTTCAGCAACGTTATCTAAATTTCACCACCTAAAAAAATAATCGTCGTCGTATACAAGACTCTCTAAAAGATTATGGGGTTGTTTGGTTCAACTTTTTTCTGGCCAGCTTTCTGAGAATCTGGCTATGTAAAGAATCTGAGTATCATTAGGATTACGTGCGGAGGAAGATAAAGGTGTCTATAGGACTCAGGATCTAGAAAGTGACGGATTCCTACTATTGCAACGACTCAACCGATTATGTGTTTATGTTGATTTTGAATGGTTTTTACCCAAACGAATTTTGTAGAAATTGACTGAAAAGCTGAGCGTTTGGCAGTCCGTAACAGCTTTTGGTGGCCAGAAGCTCCAAAAAGCTGAAACAAACGGGGGCTATATCCTCTATATATATCTTCTCCATCTGCAGCAACGTATCATAACAGTCTTCTATATTTACAATTTTACTGGAATAGATAATCTATTTTGTTTAATTCCCTTTTGGCTATTATAAAATTTGAATTGTGTATTTTATGAAATAAAATACTTGTTACAATACATTTTCAATCTATGGAGAAATTGCTCGTCGCTACTATTTAGCAAAAAAAAATGTACCGAAAATCTGTATTATATATTATTTCGATGTTGTACAACAAAAAAAATGATTGCTTCAAAAAAAAACAATGTACTGGAACATTTGCTCCATACTTCAAATGATGTTTACTTTGCTAAAATCAAGCAGGGGGAAACACTCAGAAGTGGGAGGCGTGGGCGAGCAGATGGGTGGTTCACGGACGGTAATACGGCTGCTTGCATTTATTGCAGTGGACCGATATCTCTACTACTTATTAAGTAAGCAATAGTAGTCTGCCGTTCTGCCCTCTCCTGTTCCGCATGCAGAAAAAAAATTAAACCATGGCTGCTCAGGAATCGAACCTTGGATCTATTGAGCAGAATACCTAGCCTTCCACCCTCTAGCCAACATGACTCATATTGAATTGTGTACAACTTCAACTAAAACGTCTTTTGTGTTTAACCCGCCGTCCACTCTGTATGCTCACTAAGTCTAGAAAAACATTTATAGCTTAGCCCCTGATCTTTCTGGAGTTTGGGACGCAGTCCAGGAAATAAAGAAAATAGGGAAAAGGAGTTTAGAAATTGATTTATAGTTTAAAAATAATTGCAGAAACCTATTTAATTCATGGAAATTTCATATTAAATCCAAATGAGTTCATTCCAATTTCTATAATTCTATAATATTACTTTTATCACATAATACCTCTGTTTTGTCATGAAAACAACAATAAAATTGATTTCCTAATTAATCATATATCAAATACATAGAAACTTTGGAAATTCGTAACTTCCCCATTTTAATTCCAAATTGAACCGTTTCAGTTGTGTTAGTCTCGTATGAATATTTACTACGCAGTAACAACATTGATTATATCATGTTTCATACTTTTATAATTAGATATTTATTTATCCTATGTTAATTGGGTTAATCTATGTCTATTGGATTAATTTATTTAATATATTAATATAGTATTCTAACTTTATGGTTATACGATGTTTGACCATTAGTCTTGCAAACACACACTTACCTTTTTGTTTAAGCAAAAGCGTATGGTGGTATGTGTCCGATGACTAACGATGTACGAGGGAATTTCTTCCGGTATGTGTGAAACGTGCTCTCTAATAATGAGACCATGCAAATCGTGACATATATCGAAGTCTGTATGATACTGATGGTTGCAATGTAGTGGTGAAACAAATAGATTATAAATAACAAAATTTATGTATGGCCAAAATCACAAATTGATTATGAAACATTTTCTCATAACGGTATAACACATATTTTGTATATAAGTTATCGTAGTATTGTCGGCGTTCCGAGACCGGGGGGTCCTCGAGCCGACGAGTGAGTGTGCCGCGTGCCCCAGCCCAGATGGGTCGAGCGCGTGGAGCGAGCGCGAAGGGGGGAACAGAGAGAGAGGTCGGTGGCCGGAGCCGGGTCGTGAGGGAGTCGGAGAATTCCCGCGGCCTTCGTGTTCGTCCCGCGCCCAGGTCGGGTGCGCTTGCAGTAGGGGGTTACAAGCGTCCGCGCGAGGTGAGGGGAGAGAGCGGCCCCGAGAGAGCGCCTGCCCCTGCCCTTCGTCCCCGCGAGGCCAACCTTCTCTAAGAAGGCCCTGGTCCTTCCTTTTATAGTCGCAAGGAGAGGATCCAGGTGTACAAGATGGGGGTGTAGCAAGGTGCTACGTGTCTAGCGAGAGAGAGCTAGCGCCCTATGTACATGCCAAGGTGGCAGCCGGAGAGATCTTGGCACCCTGTTGGTGTGGCGTCGTGGCTGTTGGAGGAGTAACGGAGCCGGACGGGGAGACAGCTGTCGGAGTGGCTGGGTCCTTGCTGACGTCCTCCCGCTTTCGTCAGGGAGCTGAGAGTCGCCGTCGTCATGGTCTAGTGGGGCGCCATCATTTGCCTATCTGGCGTGGCTGGCCAGATGGGACGCCGGTCTTGTTCTCTGCGACCCAAGTCGGCTCAGGGCAGGGTGATGATGACGCTCCCTGTTGACGTGGCGGTCTCGTGTCCTAGGTCGGGTGTCGTGGAAGCTCCTCCGAAGCCGAGGTCGAGTCCGTCCTGCAAGACAGAGGCAGAGTCCGAGCCCTGGGTCGGGCGAGGCGGAGATCGTTCGGCAGAGGCCGAGGCGGAGTCCGAGCCCTGGGTCGGGCGAGGCGGAGTTTGTCGTCTTCCGGGGCCTTAGCCCGAGTCCGAGCCCTGGGGTCGGGCGGAGCGGAGTTCGCCGTCTTCCGGGGCCTTAGCCCGAGTCCGAGCCCTTGGGCGGAGCGGAGTTCGCCGTCTTCCGGGGCCTTAGCCCGAGTCCGAGCCCTTGGGCGGAGCGGAGTTCGCCGTCTTCCGGGGCCTTAGCCCGAGTCCGAGCCCTGGGGTCGGGCGGAGCGGAGTTCGCCGTCTTCCGGGGCCTTAGCCCGAGTCCGAGCCCTGGGGTCGGGCGGAGCGGAGTTCGCCGTCTTCCGGGGCCTTAGCCCGAGTCCGAGCCCTGGGTCGGGCGAAGTCTCCTATGGTGCCTTTGGCGAAGTCTGGTCGCCCGTTGGTCTTACCTTTTGCGTTAAACGCCCCGGTGACTCGGTCGGTTGGCGCGGTGATTTGGTCAGGGTTTCTTCTTATCGAAGGCGGGGCCTAGGGCGAGCCGGAGATGCGTCTGCCGTGAAAGAGGAGGCCTCAGGCGAGACGGAGTCATCTTAGGGTCGGCTGCCCTCGCCCGAGGCTAGGCTCGGGCGTGGCGTGGTCAAGTCACTCGTATGGACTGATCCCTGACTTAATCAAACCCATCAGGCCTTTACAGCTTTATGCTGATGGGGGTTACCAGCTGAGAATTAGGCGTCTTGAGGGTACCCCTAATTATGGTCCCCGACAGTAGCCCCCGAGCCTCGAAGAGAGTGTTAACACTCGCTTGGAGGCTTGCATCGCACTTTTTTGCAAGGGGACCAGCCTTTCTCGGTGGTACTTTGTTCCGGTGGGTGCGCGCGAGCGCACCCGCCGGGTGTAGCCCCCGAGGCCTCGGAGGAGTGGTTTCACTCCTTCGAGGTCTTAATGCCTTGCGCAATGCCTCGGCTGGACTAGCGGTTCCCTCATGCGAGCAGGGCGTAACCCAGGTGCACTGTCGGGGCCCAAGTTCTCGGGCTGGTATGTTGACGCTGTCAACGGTTCGGCCGGAGCCGGGTTTGCGAGAGCAGCCCCCGAGCCTCCGCACGGAGCGAGAGGACGATCAGGGACAGACTCGACTTTTTATATACGCCCCTACGTCGCCTTTTCGCAAGGAGGAGGGGGGGAGTGCGCCATGTTACCCTCGATGGGCACCGAATATGGTGTCTCCGGTGAGCTGCAATCGGGTAATCCGAGTGGACGTCCGTGCCCCGTTCGTTAGGGGTCGGCTAGGGGCCCGGAGGCACGCCCAAAAGTACCTGCGGGTGATCTGCCGGACCCGGTCCCCTAGCGACGGGGTCCGAGGGCTCATTGCCTCCCTCCGATGGGATTCCGTTACAGAGTCGTTCCCGCTGGTCTCGGAAATGTCCTAGGGTACCTCGGGAGCGCAGCCCGAGCCTTGGTTATGTATCGAACGTACCCCTGGTCATCCCTCGCTCGGCGTCTGAGGCGGCTGTGAACCCTTCGACAGGCCAGCCTTCGAACCCCTGATCAGTAGGGGGCACGGAGCCCGAGTAGCCTGAGGCGGTCGTGAGTCCTTTCGGGGGCCGACCTTCGAACCCCTGACCAGTAGTGGGTGTCGGGCCCACGCGATCTGAGGCGGCTGTTGAACCCTTCGGGGGGCCAGCCTTCGAACCCCTGATCAGTAGGGAGGCTCGGAGCCTAATTCCTTCACGGGGAAGGATCCCTTTGGGGTTATCCCCCTTCTCGGTCCCTGTTGCAAGAGATAGAGAAAGAAGGAAAAGGGAAAAAGGATTCGAAATTGAACGTCGGGGCGTACCTTTTTCAGCGTGGTCGTTTTGGCGAAGGCGAAACGTCACCAGCCGCTCCCGCCCGTAGCGCTGTCCGCCGAGCCGCGGAGTTAATGCGCCGGGGTGAGTAGTTGGCGAGGTTGCCGTTGCGCGTGCGCGAGCCGTTCGAGGTACGGGTCACGGGCGCGTCGTCTTCACGCCGTGAGAGGTGGTTCTCTTGCTGCCTCCGGATGGGACATGAGCTTGGCAGATGGCGTGACCGCTGCCCTCGCGCGCCTGCCACCGTCATTACTGCCGGCCCATTTTTGACCGCTTTTGACCGCTGCGCCAGGCTGGCGCTGCTGGGTCGCGGGCTGGGTCGCCTCGAATCGCGGTATCGGTTCCGCAATCGAGGAGGTGCGGTGGTGGAGCGAGTGGCATAGCGGTTTGCATGCAGCGCCCGGCGCGCCAGTTGCACGACGCGTGGGCTGGAGCCGTCGCGCTGGCCTGTCAGGAATCGGAGAGGCGCGTCCACTTGGCGCGGTTGCATGCCGCCTGCATGGCCGCCTGCCCCTTTCGCCCGCTGGTCCGGGCAAAAGTGGAGGGTTACTTGTAACCGCTGGGTGGTCGCGTGCGTCGTGCGCGGCGGTTCGGCTTCTTCCGCTCAGAGCCGGTCTGCATGACAGGCGGGCTCCAGCCCCCGCGCCGCAGGGAAGGGCTTTGGAGGCGTGTTGGAGAAGACTCAGCCCGTGACGGTTGAGGGCGCAAGCAGGGGGAGTTGCCTTTAAAAGGAGGACGACCCCCTTCGTGAGGTAACCATGTCTCCTTCCTCCCCAATGCATTGTGTCCCTCCATTTTCCGAGCCCCCGGGTGGGGGGAAACCGCCGTCTTTTCGCCCCATCGCTGGAGGAACGCAACTCCGTGGGAGCTGATACCTTTCAGCCATCGTTCGGCTTCAAGGATTTTCATCATGCAGCCCGGCTGCACCCCTCCAGCGGCGGTCACCCAAGAGGGCGACCTCCGGCTTGATGGTGGGGGAAAGCGAGCTGGGCTGCGGCATCCGCCCCTTCCTCAGCCTCAAGGATTTTCATCACCAGGGCTGAGGAGGGGCGTGTGCCGGGTCGGGGTTGGTCCCTGCGCGGGTGGTGACCCGCTCCTTCCCTTAGTGATCGGGGGGAAGGGCGGGAGTCGCCCGTGGCGCCAACAGCTGCAGCGTGCCCGGCTCTCTGAGCCGAGCACGCTCGGAGCCGCCCCCGGTGCCGCCTCCTGCCACGGCAGCTGGAAGAGGTTCTTCCGCCGGCGCGACAGCCGAGGTTGGACACGGGCCGACCTCCGACTCTACGGCCTTCTGTCCGTCCTTGCCTCTCGAGTTTGGGCAAGGGCGGGGGCCTCCCAGCAGCAGTATCCACCCTGAGGCCATCACTGCTGCTGTTGGGCCCCCCGGGACAGACGTCTTCATCGTCGCCGCTGCCGGGGCGGGACGGCGACGTGCCGTTCGTCGGTCTTCTGCTGCCCCGCAGGCCCTCCCCCGTCGAGTGGGGTTAATCGTACCTGCGGGGGGGAACCGGAGTTCCGCTTGTAATGGCACTTCGAGTGCCGGGTTTTTTGTTCATTTCGGCTTTCGGGGCCTGAACATGTATGTAACTCCGGCACAGAGCCGTGTTTTTTCCTCATTTCCGAGCGCTAAGACTCGCCTGCTGTTCGCCTGAACCGCTTCACCAAGCATGAGTCGCCCCGTGTCAAGGTGACGAGTGAGGTATCCGTATCCCGGAGGCGTAGGAATCCCTCGGCTCGGTCGGACCTGTTGTCCGAGGCTCCTCTAGCTTAGTTAAAGGGACCCCTCGGCCGCTCTTCGACGAGCCGAGGCCAGGGGTAGCAATATCAGCATGAGCAGAGGCGTTGTTGGCTCGGAAATGAAACCTGGTTGGCCGGAGCCTAGCCGGGTTGTTTGTTGGCAGGATCGACGTCGGAGCTGTTCAGCCGAGGCTTCGAACCGAGCTGGCGCCCTCGGAAGGTGGTCGGCCGAGGCCCCGGAGGTGGCCGGTCGAGCCGTCCGCTCGGGCCGGGTTCTCGGAGAAGTCCCTGGCAGAGATTGCTCGGGCGTGGTGATGACGTCGTCCTTCGGAGCGGAGGCCCTCGGACCGCGTCGCCGTCCGAGGCTAGGTCGGGCCTTGCCGAAGGTGCTGTCGATGCCGAGGGTGTCGTCGCCCTCTTCCAGCGTCAAGATCCGAGCCTGCAGGGTCAAATCGTCTTGTAGCGTGGGCCTTGCGCGGCCGTTGAGGCCAGAACACATACCCTTGTTGCGTTGTAAAGCTGCGTCCCTTTTCCTCTCGTTTCGAGTATCTGGACTTTTTGTCGGTAGCAGGGATGTTAGTGCGAGCAAGAGTTGCTTCTCGCGGAAGGTGATGAGTGAGGTATCCGTATCCCGGAGGCGTGGGAGTCCCTCGGCTCGGTCGGCCTTGCCGCTTACGCGTACTTTTACCCGCCCATGAAGCCCTGTCACCGACTCGGTCGAGAAGGCTCGAAGAATCACTTCGACAGAAGAGCTCCCGTATGTAAAGACTCGTTCGATCCGCGGATTCGCCTTATCCGAGCGCGAGTTACTTATCGCAGAAGGTGATGAGTGAGGTATCCGTATCCCGGAGGCGTAGGAGTCCCTCGGCTCGGTCATCCTTGACTGCTTACGTGTACCCCGTCGTTTCCAGGACCCGCTTTTCGAAGTAGTCAAAAGGCACGAAAGATGTTCTGGTAAAAGGGATTTTTTGTTCGAGGAAAATTTTGACGCAGAGGGGGTTTCCCCCCTTTTAGCCCCCGAGGGAGGGTCGGGCTCTGCCGAAGCGAGGCTGACCCTTCCTTGTTGACTAAACTTTGCGTGGGTGCGAGGTATATAAACAACTTGGAAACATCTTAAGGGTAGAAGCGACGTAGCTGTTGGATGTTCCAAGCGTTGCCGTAGACCTCGCCTTGACTGTTGGCCAGCTTGTACGTTCCGGGCTTCAGTACTTTGGCGATGATGAACGGCCCCTCCCAGGGGGGCGTGAGCTTGTGCCTCCCTCGGGCGTCTTGCCGCAGCCGAAGCACCAGATCGCCCACCTGGAGATCTCGGGGTCGGACCCCTCGGGCGTGGTAGCGTCGCAGGGACTGCTGATACCGCGCCGAGTGTAGTAAGGCCCTGTCCCGAGCCTCGTCCAGCTGGTCCAGCGAGTCTTCTCGGCTAGCTTGGTTGCTTTCTTCGTTGTAGGCCCTCGTCCTCGGGGAGCCGTATTCCAGGTCCGTGGGCAGGATGGCCTCGGCCCCGTAGACCAGGAAGAACGGCGTGAAACCTGTGGCTCGGCTTGGCGTCGTCCTCAGGCTCCAGACCACCGAGGGGAGTTCCTTCATCCACCGCTTGCCGAACTTGTTGAGATCGTTGTAAATCCGAGGCCTGAGCCCTTGCAGAATCATGCCGTTGGCACGTTCCACTTGCCCATTCGACATGGGGTGAGCTACGGCGGCCCAGTCCACCCGGATGTTGTGATCCTCGCAAAAATCCAAGAATTTTTTGCCAGTGAACTGGGTGCCATTGTCGGTGATGATGGAGTTCGGGATCCCGAAGCGATGGATGATATTGGTGAAGAACGCCACCGCCTGTTCGGACCTGATGCTGTTCAGGGGTCGGACCTCGATCCACTTGGAGAATTTGTCGATGGCGACCAGCAGGTGCGTGTAGCCCCCGGGCGCCTTCTGCAGAGGGCCGACGAGGTCCAGACCCCACACAGCGAAGGGCCAGGTGATGGGTATCGTCTGCAGAGCCTGAGCGGGCAGGTGGGTCTGCTTCGCATAGAATTGGCACCCTTCGCAGGCGCGGACAACTCTAGTGGCGTCAGCCACCGCCGTTGGCCAGTAGAAGCCTTGGCGGAAAGCGTTCCCGACGAGGGTTCGAGGTGCTGCATGATGACCGCAAGCCCCCGAGTGTATTTCCTGCAGGAGTTCCTGGCCCTCGGCGATGGAGATGCATCGCTGGAGGATGCCCGAGGGGCTGCGGTGGTAGAGCTCCTTCTCATCGCCCAGCAAGACGAACGATTTGGCACGTCGCGCTACCCGCCGAGCCTCGGCTCGGTCGAGGGGCAGTTCTCCTTGGCGGAGATATTGCAGGTACGGGGTTTGCCAATCTTGATGATACCCTGAGTAGGCATCGAGGAAAGACAGGGTTTCGCACCCTGCAGTGGAGTCCACAATTTGGTCGATGCGAGGTAGAGGGTAGGGGACCTTCGGACATGCTTTGTTGAGACCAGTGTAGTCTACACACATCCGCCACTTCCCCCCTTTTTTCCTCACAAGTACAGGGTTGGCAAGCCATTCGGGATGGAATACCTCTTTAATGAACCCTGCTGCCATCAGCTTGTGGACCTCCTCGCCTATCACCCTGCGCCTTTCCTCGTCGAATCGGCGCAGAGGCTGTCTGACCGGCCGGGCTCCGGCCCGAATATCCAGCGAGTGCTCGGCGACATCCCTCGGTATGCCGGGCATGTCCGAGGGACTCCACGCAAAAACGTCAGCGTTTGCGCGGAGAAAGTCGACGAGCACTGCTTCCTATTTGGGGTCGAGCCCCGAACCGATCCGGATCTGCTTGGAGGTGTCACCACTGGGGTCGAGAGGGACGGCCTTAACCGTCTCCGCTGGCTCGAAGTTGCCGGCATGCCGCTTCACATCCGGCACCTCTCGGGAGAGGCTTTCCAGGTCGGCTATGAGGGCCTCGGACTCGGCGAGGGCCTCGGCGTACTCCACGCACTCCACATCGCATTCAAATGCGTGTTTGTACGTGGGGCCGACGGTGATGACCCCGTTGGGGCCCGGCATCTTGAGCTTTAGGTAAGTGTAGTTGGGGATGGCCATGAACTTCGCGTAGCATGGCCTTCCCAACACTGCGTGGTAGGTTCCTCGGAACCCGACCACCTCGAACGTCAAAGTCTCCCTTCGGAAGTTGGAGGGTGTTCCGAAGCAGACAGGAAGGTCGAGCTGTCCGAGGGGCTGGACGCGCTTCCCGGGAATGATCCCGTGGAAGGGCGCAGCGCCTGCTCGGACGGACGACAAGTCGACGCGCAGGAGCCTGAGGGTCTCGGCGTAGATGATGTTGAGGCAGCTGCCTCCATCCATCAGGACCTTGGTGAGCCTGACGTCGCCGATGACGGGGTCGACGACGAGCGGGTACTTCCCCGGGCTCGGCACGTGGTCGGGGTGGTCGTCCCGGTCGAAGGTGATGGGCTTGTCGGACCAGTCTAGGTAGACTGGCGCCGCCACCTTGACCGAGCAGACCTCCCGACGCTCTTGCTTGCGATGCCGAGCCGAGGCGTTTGCCGCATGCCCTCCGTAGATCATGAAGCAATCGCGGACCTCCGGGAACTCTCCTGCTTGGCGATCCTCCCTTTTGTCGTCGTCGTGAGCCCTGCCGCCCTCTGCGGGCAGCCCGGCCCTGTGGAAGTGGTGCCGAAGCATAACGCACTCTTCGAGGGTGTGCTTGACGGGCCCCTGATGGTAGGGGCACGTCTCCTTGAGTGCCTTGTCGAAAAGGTTAGCACCTCCGGGGGGCTTCCGAGGGTTCTTGCGCTCGGCGGCGGCGACAAGGTCTGCATCGGGGACGTCGCGTTTCGCTTGCGACTTCCTCCTGCCTTTCTTCTTGGCGCCGCGCGGAGTAGACGCCTCGGGAGCATCTTCCGACGGGCGGCCCTGGGGCTGCTTGTCCTTTCGGAAGATGGCCTCAACCGCCTCCTGGCCGGAGGCGAACTTGGTGGCGATGTCCATCAGCTCGCTCGCCCTGGTGGGGGTCTTGCGACCCAACTTACTCACCAGGTCGCGGCAGGTGGTGCCGGCGAGGAACGCGCCGATGACATCGGAGTCGGTGATGTTGGGAAGCTCGGTGCGCTGCTTCGAGAACCGCCGGATGTAGTCTCGGAGAGACTATCCCGGCAGTTGCCGACAGCTTCGGAGGTCCCAGGAATTCCCGGGGCGCACGTACGTGCCCTGGAAGTTTCCGGCGAAAGCCTGGACCAAATCTTCCCAGTTGGAAATCTGCCCCGGAGGCAGGTGCTCCAACCAGGCACGAGCGGTGTCGGAGAGAAACAGGGGGAGGTTTCGGATGATGAGGTTGTCATCGTCCGTCCCACCCAGTTGACAGGCCAGGCGGTAGTCCGCAAGCCACAATTCCGGTCTCGTCTCCCCCGAGTACTTCGTGATAGTAGTCGGGGGTCGGAATCAGGGCGGAAACGGCGCCCGCCGAATGGCTCGGCTAAAGACCTGCGGACCGGGTGGTTCGGGCGAGGGACTCCGATCCTCCCCGCTGTCATAGCGTCCCCCACGCCTGGGGTGGTAGCCTCGGCGCACCCTTTCGCCGAGGCGTGCTCGACGGTCGCGATGAGGGTGCTCGTCGCCGAGGTGGCCCGGGGCCGCAGGCGCGGTGTTGCGCGTGCGCCCGGTGAAGACCGAGGCTTCCCGCGTGAGTCGGGAAGTCGCGGCACGAGGTTCCGAGGGGTATCCCTGCCTTCGGGAGGCAGAGCTCTCGGCCCGCCGGGCCGCAGCGCCTTCCAGGAGATGCTTAAGTTCTCCCTGGATTCGCCGACCCTCGGTGGTTGATGACTCCGGCATCGCGCGGAGGAGCATCGCTGCAGCGGCCAGGTCCTGACCGGTTCCGCCGGATGCGGGAGGCGGTCTGTCCCTGGCATCGTTGGCGATGCGGTGCTGGAGACCTTGGGGCAGGTGACGTATTCCTCCGGCCGGGGGCTGGCTCGCCCATACCTGCCCGATGTTCTGGCGGATTGCCTCGAGCGCTCCTGCTCCCTCATCGAGCCCGGCCTGCGCCCCGCGGACTTGCTCGAGCTGTGGGTCGTGACCCCCCGCCGGAACGGGGACCACAGCTAGCTCCCGCGGGATGTCGGCGCGAGGCGCTGGCCTAGGGGGATCACCATCCTCCGGCAGGCCGAGACAGCCGCCTCCGGAGGGATCCCCTAGCTCGATGTGGAAACATTCGCGACTCGGGCCGCAGTCCTTGTCGCCAAGGCTGCGGCTGCCGTCGGAACAGTCGGAGAGGCAGTAGTCACATGCGGTCATGAAGTCCCGCATGGCACTAGGATTGCCAGATCCGGAGAAATCCCAGCAGATGCTGGGGTCGTCATCTTCCTCGGACCCAGAGGGTCCGTAGGTCGAGACACCCGTCAATCGGTCCCAAGGCGACCGCACACGAAACCCCAGAGAGGTTCACTCGCCTCAATGTGAGCGTCCGCCAAAGCGAGGTCGCCAGGCGGGCTGAGGCCGAGTCGAAATGACGAAAGATGGGTAGCAGTCGGTACCTTTTTGTCGACGAGGAGCGATGGAGTCACGTCGGGGGCTGACCGCGCCGTCGTCTTGGGTACGAGGGCGACGTCCTGCAGGCCCTCCGTGAGCGTGCTGGCGTCGTCCACTTGCTCGGAGTCGACGTGTTGCGGGGGGATGGCGCTCGCGTTTGCCCTGAACGCGAGGGCGACGCTTGGCGTGTCCTCCGTCGAGGCGCCGGGGATGTCGATTTGCTCGACAGCCGTCGGAGCGCGATCTCCCGCTCGGCCCCGGTTGCCCCGCCTCCTCCTCCTCCGATGGCGAGGGAGAGGATGGGGCGAGCTCGAAAGTTGCCCTTCCCCCACGCGGGAAAGACGTCGTTGATTCCGCCGCCGGCGGGCGGGCTGTCCGCCTCCATTGTCGCTGTCGCGCGGCGGTGGAAGGAGTATCATGTCGTAGTCGCCGTCGAGCGACATGAACTCGAGGTTCCCGAAACGGAGCACCGTCCCGGGTTGAAGAGGTCGTTGGAGACTGCCCATCTGGAGCTTGACGGGAAATCGAACGTCAACACGCAGCAGGCCCCTACCTGGCGCGCCAACTGTCGGCGTTCTGAGACCGGGGGGTCCTCGAGCCGACGAGTGAGTGTGCCGCGTGCCCCAGCCCAGATGGGTCGAGCGCGTGGAGCGAGCGCGAAGGGGGGAACAGAGAGAGAGGTCGGTGGCCGGAGCCGGGTCGTGAGGGAGTCGGAGAATTCCCGCGGCCTTCGTGTTCGTCCCGCGCCCAGGTCGGGTGCGCTTGCAGTAGGGGGTTACAAGCGTCCGCGCGAGGTGAGGGGAGAGAGCGGCCCCGAGAGAGCGCCTGCCCCTGCCCTTCGTCCCCGCGAGGCCAACCTTCTCTAAGAAGGCCCTGGTCCTTCCTTTTATAGTCGCAAGGAGAGGATCCAGGTGTACAAGATGGGGGTGTAGCAAGGTGCTACGTGTCTAGCGAGAGAGAGCTAGCGCCCTATGTACATGCCAAGGTGGCAGCCGGAGAGATCTTGGCACCCTGTTGGTGTGGCGTCGTGGCTGTTGGAGGAGTAACGGAGCCGGACGGGGAGACAGCTGTCGGAGTGGCTGGGTCCTTGCTGACGTCCTCCCGCTTTCGTCAGGGAGCTGAGAGTCGCCGTCGTCATGGTCTAGTGGGGCGCCATCATTTGCCTATCTGGCGTGGCTGGCCAGATGGGACGCCGGTCTTGTTCTCTGCGACCCAAGTCGGCTCAGGGCAGGGTGATGATGACGCTCCCTGTTGACGTGGCGGTCTCGTGTCCTAGGTCGGGTGTCGTGGAAGCTCCTCCGAAGCCGAGGTCGAGTCCGTCCTGCAAGACAGAGGCAGAGTCCGAGCCCTGGGTCGGGCAAGGCGGAGATCGTTCGGCAGAGGCCGAGGCGGAGTCCGAGCCCTGGGTCGGGCGAGGCGGAGTTCGTCGTCTTCCGGGGCCTTAGCCCGAGTCCGAGCCCTGGGGTCGGGCGGAGCGGAGTTCGCCGTCTTCCGGGGCCTTAGCCCGAGTCCGAGCCCTTGGGCGGAGCGGAGTTCGCCGTCTTCCGGGGCCTTAGCCCGAGTCCGAGCCCTTGGGCGGAGCGGAGTTCGCCGTCTTCCGGGGCCTTAGCCCGAGTCCGAGCCCTGGGGTCGGGCGGAGCGGAGTTCGCCGTCTTCCGGGGCCTTAGCCCGAGTCCGAGCCCTGGGTCGGGCGAAGTCTCCTATGGTGCCTTTGGCGAAGTCTGGTCGCCCGTTGGTCTTACCTTTTGCGTTAAACGCCCCGGTGACTCGGTCGGTTGGCGCGGTGATTTGGTCAGGGTTTCTTCTTATCGAAGGCGGGGCCTAGGGCGAGCCGGAGATGCGTCTGCCGTGAAAGAGGAGGCCTCAGGCGAGACGGAGTCATCTTAGGGTCGGCTGCCCTCGCCCGAGGCTAGGCTCGGGCGTGGCGTGGTCAAGTCACTCGTATGGACTGATCCCTGACTTAATCAAACCCATCAGGCCTTTGCAGCTTTATGCTGATGGGGGTTACCAGCTGAGAATTAGGCGTCTTGAGGGTACCCCTAATTATGGTCCCCGACAAGTATACTGGTATTATATATTCCCGTTGCAACGCACGGGCATTCAGCTATCATGTATAGAAGTCTGCACGGTACTGTTGGTTGCAATGTAGTGATAAAATAGTTAGATTGAAATAACAAAATTTATGTATGGCTAGGATCACAAATTAATTACGAAACATTTTCACATAACAGTATAACACACATTTGTTCATAAGTTATCATGATATTAAATGTTTCTGTTGCAACGCACGGGCACCCACCTATATGTGTTTATGTCTACATCTATGACAGGAAACACATCTACTACATCTCTCTCCAAGCTCACTTGCTACCATTGCACAATGCGTAGTAGTAGATAAGTATCACCGAGATTTTTGAATTATATTTTTGGATGGAGGTAATATTATTTAAAGAAGAGCTTTGCATGCTATTTCTTTTGTTTGAATAATGCATTATACTTAAATTCCCTTTTTTGCATGTGTGACATTTTTTCTTCGTAATATTTTTTTTCCATGGATCAGACTTGTGTCATTTTCATAAACCAACGCCAAACATGAATCCATGTTTCCTACTTCAAACCCCGAACAAACTCCATGAGCAGGAGGCACTCACGTTGTCGTCGCTTATCGATGACGAGAAGAAGCTTGGCGACTGTCAGTTCGACCTCTAAAAGCAGTCTTACGTGGTCGCATGCGCTGCTGTGTACGACAAGCTCCCGCGAAGCCGCCGTTTGGACGCGGTCCAGAGCAGCTGCACCGCGTTGTCCATCGTTAAGCAGGGGGGCCTCATGGTTGTCGCCAACGTCGACGACTCTCGGGTTGTTCTGGACACCGCATCCGACGACGACGCCATCACGCCGTCCAGCTCATCGTCCACCTGAAGCCCAACCTGCCACATAAGTCGCTACTGACCGGACATAAATTCTTGTGCGCTGGGATGATGGACGTTGCTGACGTTGTGTGAGTGTCCTCGAACATGATGTATGTAGTGGAATAGCGCATCCGGTGGTGCAACGGCCAAGGGTACTACCTCGCTGATGAGCCCAGGGTGCACTTCGTTTGGCAGCCCAACCAAGAGTCATCGGTACTCGTCATGTCGCGTGCGTTCGATGACTACTATATCGAGGATTGTGGTATCATCTTGGCGCCGGAGGTGACACAGAGGAGGATCGACAATAGTGACCAGTTCGTCATCCTCGTCACCGTCAGGGTAGCTTTTGTGTCGGCCTGCCTTTAATTCTCTTCGCAAACACATACACACTTACCTTTTTGTTTAAGCAAGAGCATATGGTGGTGCGTGTCTGATGACTAATGATGTACGAGGGAAATTTTCCGGCATGTGTGGAACGTGCTCTCCAATGATGAGACCATACAAATCATGACATATATCGAAGTCTGCATGATACTGATGGTTGCAATGTAGTGGTGAAATAATTAGATTAAAATAACAAAATTTATGTATGGCTAGGATCACAAATTGATTATGAAACATTTTCTCATAACAATATAACACACATTTTATGTTGAATAATTAGACAAATTCCAGTTTAAATTCCGAATATAAATCATGACAAAATCACAAGCACTGAAATAACAAGCCAAATCAGATGATGCGTACTGATTAGACTTACTGATAGATGGCACGCGCCGGAATCAGCAGGGTCGACGATGTCGAAGTAGCGAAATCAGCAGGGTCGACGAGGTCAATCAGATCACGAGCAGTCGCGTGAAGACGCTTCCCAAAAACCTTATTCGGCCTCTCCTGGTGCAGGATCTAGAAGGCGAAGGGTTCCGGAGACCTGCTCTCCTAATCGCAGATGCACCTCTACGATCGGGATGAAGGGAACTGGAAGGCGGCTCAGCTGTGAAGAGAGGCAAAAGCGAATTGGGATGATTTGGAGGCTGGCTGCCGGGCTCCTTTTATAGGGCCGAGTCCGCGACCCCCCGTGCTTATCCGCGCACGAAAATCTCGCAATCAGTTGAGATTTTATAGCGTTCGGTTAGGATAAGCGTAACAGCCAAGAAACCAAAAAATCAAACGGCAAAAGGTAGCCGCGCCCCCGCAAGGCGAGGGGCCGGATTTCGGCGGACCATTCACGCGCATGTCGTGCGCCCGCGCCCCGGCCAGGCCCGCCCCGCCCCGCCCCGCCCCGCCCAGGCCAGGCGAGCGAGCGCGCGCGCGCGTGTGGCTCTCCACACTCTCTCCTCTCATCCATGACTTAGTGAGTGAGTGTGACTTCCATATTTAAGCTAGCTCTACTCCACTAGAGCTAGCAATATGGTGCTAATGGTTCCACCTATCCTCTAGCCATCCTCTTGTGTGGGCTTTTGAGATTTTCTGGGATTTATTAGAAATTCTTAATTGGGCCAAGCCCATAAATCCTAACATTTTGTATATAAGTTATCGTAGTATACTGGTATTATATATTCCCGTTGCAACGCACGGGCATTCATAGATATAGAGGCGTCCGCCACGGATACCAGTGAACCTGTCCTCTATAATTTAGAGGAGCATTTGTAGTGTCTTGTTGACTAGATTCAGGAGCTGATAAACCTCTAAGGGGGTGTTTGGTTACCCCAAACTAAACTTTAGCCCCTATCACATCGAATGTTTGAACCTCCGTTCCGGATATTAAATGTAGTCGGATTATAAAACTAATTTGTCAGCCGAAGATTAAAAGACGAGACGAATCTAGTCCAGTTGGTTGGGTCTATATTTCATACTCATATTTGAAAGTCAAACGCTTGATGTGACCCGGGCTAAACTTTAGCAGGGGCAACCAAACACCCCCTAAATATAGATCTTATACAGATTTTTGCTAGAGAGAGTCATGACAGCGCAGGAGAGACACGCACGATGACATGACACCATGCCTTCCTCCGACTGGATCAGGAGAGCAACGACGCTGGTCGTACTCGTGCCAGTACAGAAAGCTGATACACACAGACACAGGTCGTCCTTTGCATTCTTTTGGAGGCATGCATACAGTAATATTGACATGGATCCTAACTAAGCCTATCGTCTCCAGTAGTTTCTATATCTATATATCAAACTTCACTCTAAAAAACATTGAAAAAAATGTTTTGAATGATTATATCTGTCTAGGCTCTAAAACAACTACGAATACGCCCAAAAAAAAAATATAACCGATCTGTACTAGCTAGGGAGACCTCCCACAATATAATTCCCCTTTCTCCGTACGTGCGGTGAGGTACGTAGAGCGGCTGTAACGACGCCGATACCGCCAAAATCCATAAACAGTAATACATGTACATGTTTGTAAACAGTACTAACATGTTGTATGCGCACGTTATATATCCACTCATGCACACTAATTACATACCCGCCTCTCCTAACACGTTCATGCATGCATGCTAACCGCGTACAAATAAATAAATAGATATAGACATCATTTTTTTTTATCTATCGTCTTTTAGAAGGTAATATGTGATCATGACTATATTTATGTTGATGTGATAGAAATAAATGAATGAATGGCTTCCAATAATTTAGAGGTACTGTAGTAGCAAATTAAAGGTGACGATGGACCGAGTCCAAAAGGGTGGTGATCAGATCAGCATGCAGAGGAGGAACGACAGGAATCATCAATAAAGCTCCGCACCTAATAAGCCTGTCTCCCAGATGCGTGATGATCACGTGGTCGACACCCCCCCATCGATCAGTTTCTCTCTTGCGACTGTGACAGTGTGACTGCGATTGGCATTGCCATGTACGTGTGTGCATATATGCTCCGGATCAGATCGTTGCACGCGTTTTGCATGGTGTTGTGTACAGCTACATGCATACCTAGCGCTAGATGTCCTCTCATCCTCTTTCCATATATAAATTCTGTCCATCTATCCAGATTTAGGTCAGCATGGAGAACAAGAACATGCTTGCTTGTACAAGCGGTCAACGGCGTGGCCGGCTGGCAATGGCATGCATGATTGGAACACCGGGCTGGGATGCATGATTGGAGCGGCGGACAGGGCACGCACGGTCGACATGGGACACATACACACTTGACGTTGACCAGTAATTCATTCCATCGTCGTTAGCCCGTTACTCCCTGGGGCTTTCTTATTACATTATCCTAAATCGGACATTAATATATCTGACCATCTACCTTTTAATTTTGTACTCACTCCGTTCGAAAATATAGTTTTTTCTAGTTATATTTTTCCCCGAATGTACACATACATTCATGGATTGATTAATGAATATATACTTAGCCTAAAACGACCTATATCACGAAGGGAGTAATATATATGATATATATCACAGAAATGTTTTCTATAGTGAACCAGACAATATTAACTTTATGCCATGAATTAATATATAAATGATAGTAAAAATATAAATAATTAGTCTACAACAATGCTAAACATGATATAAAAATAAACAAAATACAATTTAACAACTAAGAGAGCGTATTGAACTCGCACGTACCAATTGCCACCACATCCTCCTCCCCATCTGGGCCATGCATCCTTCAATTCAAGAACATCACCTGCATATCCAACAAAGTGGCTAAAAATAGCGCCTAAAATAATAATACAGCATCATTTAAAATGTTTAGGGAACTAAAAATGAATTGATCTCCAACAGCTAAGCCCTAGATCCTGTATGTTAGGAACCAAATTGTATTATTAGGAAAGACAATGTTGAGAATGATGTAGAAAAATAATTATAGGGCACTAATCTAAGACTTAATATATTTGGGTCACTTTATTGTTTGTCCTATATTTTTTGATAAAAAAAATACGAAATAAGACAATGTTAGAGCTATTTTTATGAGTTGAGGCCTATATTTTAAAATAGAGTACTGATTTAAGGCACCGTTGGAGATAATCTCACTCAAGCGGTCATCCTCATCCATACGCTATATACACGACATTAATATTGTACATTCTTGCTGAGGGTATATGACATGTGCGGATTTTGGGGAAATAATGTGTTACCTCGTTGAATTAATGTCACCCTCTGGGTTTTCTTTTCAATTTTCCAAACCAGACTTTATTTATTTTGAATCTCAAACCTGTTTAAATTCACCCTATGCTCAAATTACAATTGATTTTTAATTCCATTATTTTAAGGTTCAAAGCCCTAATAAATACATAATTAACTTTTAAACCACGGAAAATGATTACATGCTTGTAAAAGTTATGATAAAAAACCATGGATTCGGCAACCGCAAATAAGCTATTAAGGCCTCATGAAAAATATCTTTATATGTTTCCAAAAATATACTTAGCTTTTGGGAAACTGGGGATTTCTCAAAAAATATATAAAGTTTTCAAAACGTTTGAATTAATGTCTATATACACTTTAAAAACTTTAGGCATCAAAAATATATGATGGAACCAAAAAGAATGTAACACGCAGACACACACTTAATGCATGAATACATTCATGCTAGTTACATCTCATTTTCTGTTATATAAAGTTTTTAAAATGAATGTTGACATCAGTTGGAATGTTTTGGGAATTATTGCCAAAATTTTTGTAGCTATTTTCTCGTCTTTCTCGAGCTAAATCTAATTATTTTATAAGATCTATCGTGTCATTGTCTATATCTAAATATTTTTTATCAAAATCTCTAGATGCTTCCAGATATTTTTTGTGCCTTAAAATTGTTACCAAATATCCACATTTTTTAAATTAAACAATAACGAAACTGTCCTGACAACAAATTATAACCTGTGTAGGGGCATAACTTAAATGATTTTGAGAGTTGACTGAGGGGTAAGATATCTGATAAAATTTAAGGGAGAAAAATCTGACCACGCCTACAATCCAGGAGGCGAAAGGATTTATTTTAGAAAAGAAATTGTGTAGGGACGGATGGGCGAAAACTATACGAAACCGCTTGAGCAAGCCCAAAGACAATCGGCCCATCTAGTGAGAATACGGGTTGGCCCAACCGAGTCTCTCTTCTCCCTTCCATGCGGCCATGCCTTGTTCCCGCGCTGCAAACGCCCCGCGTCGTGTCCGAGCGCACGGCCCACGCCCAGGCCAACGGCCAACCCAAGCTCATCTTGCCATCGTTACTTGTGACGCTGTTGTTTCCTGTCACGTTTAGATATAGCTAAAAGTATTAAATGTATTATAATTACAAAACTAGTTAAACATGTAAAAAAATAAAAGTAAGATGAATCTATTAGACCTAATTAGAGCAGGTACAACTTTGACACTACGTTTCGGTTCTCCAACCAATAGATAAACCTAATAAAGCTCTCCATACAACCTAATGTATCTAAATCTTGTATCTTATTCATTAAAACCTCTTATGTGAGTTGTACGGATAGAACGTTATATAGACTTAAAGAACCGTGCTAGAGATGTTCCTTCTCTAAAATACCGGCTCTTTATGTTTTTTTTGGCACTGACCCCTTGATACCCTTTAATACACGGGCCATTTATGTGCGTTGTACATATCCTTAATGTATGATTCACTCATGTGGTGCTACAACAAATATTTGTTAATCATAAATTAAATAAGCTTAATTTTGTTTGACTCACCATTTAGTTTCAAATTACGTAATTACTCATGATTAAATTATATTTGTTAGAAGCCAAAAAAGGCCTCGCGGATGGTTCGGCCCTGAGGCCGGACGGTCCGCGGTCCGGACTGTCCGCGGTGGCGGCGCGGACGGTCCACGCGTGCGCAGAGACAATTAGGGTTCCTAGTTTCTCGCGAGATTTGTTACCTAAAACCGTGGGATTGACTCGGAAATCAGTTCGAAGCGGATCCAGACCTCCCCTTTATATAGATGAAGGGCTACGGCCGGTTGAACCCCACCAATCGATCAAATCAAGTCTATTTCTCGTTTTTACCTTATGCATTAGGAGTAGTTCTAGTCTAGTTCTAGTTTAGCCCTAGTCTAGTATTCCAATCCCCAAATTCTCCGCTTCTTTTCGACTCTACGTCGATTAGAGGAGTCTAGGTCGGCATACCGAGCCTAGACAACCCCTAGGATCTCTCCTCCCCGACGGGGTCCCTCCCGGGAGCGAGATCCAGGCGCCGCCGGCGACCTTCGCCGCCCCTGCGCACGCGCGGACCGTCCGACCCTAGGGCGCGGACCGTCCGGCCGTCAGGCAGGGAACGCCGGCCCCTGTACCAGGTCGCGGACCGTCCGGCCCTTGGTCGCGGACCGTCCGCGTCTCTGCAGAGAGCACCGCCGCTGGTTCTTATTAGTGTTTGGCGTCCGAAAAAGGTGTCAACAATATTTAATACTTATAATAGACATTCAAACATGAGACATGGCTAAACTTTAGTCCGAAACATCATCCTAGACTGGCTATAAGATATGGCACGTCAACCTTAGGTCACGGCACGGGGTACAGTGCGGCCTTTTCCGAATCACGTCGTGCGTGTGTGTGGATCAGATACGAATATGTGACCTCATCTCGAAACGGCTTGCATGCGACCCTGACGCCGATCCGATTCAGCAGCCGAAAAAAAGCTAGCCCATCGATCGATCGATCGGGCAGCACAGCAAAAGTGCCTTATAATTAAAACAAACTTAAACTTGATTTGCAGTACGTATCATTTCTAAAATATTTGCAGTACGTACGTATCATTCAGTTAGTTTGTTCGTGTATGATATCGTTTCGACAAGTCTGAATGAGCGCAGCGTATGCATCTCTTGCTTTTTCTTTTTTTCTTTGCTTCTTTTCCGTGACTCAACATTCAGCATTGCGTGTCATCGCCCCTATTTTTTATTTGATCCAACACATGCGCCGTTTTTTTTCCTTCAGCATAACGTACCTGTACTGCACAAGTGCGTTGGCGGTTGAGCAAAAGCAACTTTTTTTTCCGGCCGCCGGTGCTCTAATCCAAGATCTCACGTTCATTATTCTCAACCACTTCACTAGCTAGTAACACACAACTTATAATTATGAAGAATTTGAATTTAAATGTGACAAAACTAAACAGAATTTTCTCCAGAGTTTCATGAATCTAGGCGAGAATGTTGAAAAAGTTTAAGTGTCAATTTACCTCGGCACAAAAAAAAAATATTATGCCACTAATTTCAAGAGTTAATTTTTACAATCTCTCTCAGGTTACTGAAACTAAGTGTCAATTTTGAATACGTCGCTGCTTCATTTAGGTATAAAACAAGTCATCGTTTCTCAGTCCTCGCTGTCGTCCCGACAGCTTTGTACCATCAGGTTGAGAGTACAGGGGTACACAAGTGCTGTCATAATCATCATCATGGTTTCATGCCAATTGAACCTTGACATAAAGCAAGATAAAATTAGATTTAATTTGTACCGACTTCTACTGTCTGTACATTGTTTTTGTCTCTATTTATTACCGCAGTTGCAGCAATCTAAATAACCATCTTTAATCTGAAAGGAACAGAAGAAACACACCATGCATCACTTTTCTTCCTTTTTTACCCTTTTTCAGAGATCACACACATCCATTGCCTCCTATCCTTTCCCTAATATAATATTATACTCTACTTGCCATGGCTCCACCTCAGATACACTGCAATTCCTACAGTGGAATGGGTTCGTCTCCTTCTCGTTTAACCTCTGACATTCTAACCTAATAAGTGACAGAATGAAGCATAGCTAGCAGCACAGAGCATCTTTAGGTTTAGTGCTCAATCTTGCTGTAATTTGCACCACCTGCCAGATCATAGCCTTCATCGATCGACATCGAAGAAGCTCTTGAGCTCCAGCTTCCTCTGCTTCTTGACCCTTGCGATGAAGTCCTCCACTCTCTTGTGCAGTTCCTCCTCCTCCTCTTCCTTCACCTCCACTACTCGCTCCCCAACTGCTCCAACGAAGGCGCTGTGGTCGGCCTGAGCCACCGCCGCCGCCGTTGCTGCGGTCAACGCCGCGTTCTTCTTCATGTGCTCCTCGTGTATCTCGTTCACCAATGAAGGGCGGTCGTCGTCGTCGTCGCCCCTCCTCGGCGCCAGCCTAGACTCCCCGACGAGGAAGGCGACGATGAGGTTGCCGACGACGAAGAGGCACTTGGGGCTGAGCAGGAAGGCGGTGACCAAGTCAGGGACAGTGGTGAGGAAGAAGAAGCCGAGGGCGGAGCACATGCGGGGTAACCAGGCAGGGCTAGTGAGCAGCAGGCAGAGGACAAAGGTGACAGCCATGTAGTCGAGAGCAGGAAGATGCGGCTGTCTCCTGCTCTTTCTGTACTTGTTCATGGCCCTGACCTGCTCCACGCTAATGGGATCCATTTGGACAGACACCGGTTGGACAATGGGGCTCTTGCGACGAATGAACAGCACAGGAAGGAACTGCTGGTGGGATCTATACAAGAATGTGTGTATGTACAATTAAAGATCTTCAGCTTCTTGGGGCTCTCTGGAGGCCACAATGCATGAGATGGGATGGAGGGGGTGAGAGTGAGAGGGTTTTATATGTGGAGGAAGGGATTGTAGGACATGGACAGTCAGGAAAAGAAGAAGACGAGGAGAGGAGGAAGTGTGTGCAATGGCCAACGGAAGAGACGGCCATATAGCGGTGACTGGTGAGAGGAACAAGACATGGATCTGCAGCTATTGGTGATAGAGAGATACGGCAAGGCAGACACATATGCTGCTTTTTGCAAGGGGCATCTGAGACTTGATAACGCAGACACAGAGACACATGTATGCTGCTGTGTGTTATTTTTCACTAAAAAAAATCTTTGTTGATTTGGGTCCCTTTGCTCTTATTTATTGGATATATGCTATAGAGATAAACGTGGATGATCTGTTATTTGACTCTGATGAGATATAATTTGAGCCTTTTTAAATTCTAATAATAAGCCACAAGTATTGACAACGTCCATTAATACCGTCTACGTACGTATATAAGAGGAGGAAGCATTTAGGGCTGAGCAAGATATAATCCATGCATCTGCCGTGCTATAGTGCCCTACACGCACTCTCTCTTTCATCTCACTCTTAGAACGCGCGCGGTTGTACGTATATCTACGTATAGTATTCGTGTCCGAACGCATGGACTGCTATGGAATTGATGTTGATTTACATAGTATATGTTAGTCTATTTTCCTGTGTCGATTACATCAACTACGCATGCTTGGCTAAGTCTTTTCGCTGCATTATATTGCGTACTTGCAATCAATCCTATTTTACATGGGTAATCTAGTTGGATGCAACCACATTCTCTAACATTATTAACATTATCCTTGACATAATGTATGGTCTCCATTCTGGAATTTGGATGCCAGCGGTTAGGCCGCCTCGTCATTCATGTTACCCAAAAAAAATCGGATCAAACAATGTGGATAATTGAAAATTCAGGTATTAAAAGTTGCTACCTGATTTTGGCCTCAGAAAAAAATATTACCTAAAATTTCGGGTATCAAATAATTCGGGTTCTGGTTTTACCTGATAAACATAAAACTGATAAAGCCGACCATTTTGGAAGAATTCTAGTAGCGTTTAACGCAGTAAACAATGGTCCTTCAAATCACATCATGTCTTCTTATTAATTAACAACAAACCAATTATTAAGTTAGAATAAGTTTACATTAATTCATTCCAAACAATAGATTTATATTGCACTAAGCCGTTTCATGTCTTTATATTAGGAATACAAGAGAAATATTTAAGTTATTATGGGTACTTTGCATAGTTTGGATAGCAGGGAACATTACCGTGCTATCTAAACTAAATTCAAGTTTTGACAATTACTATTTAAAATTGTGATTAGGTATTTCAGGTTCAGATACGTGAGGTCCGAGTTCAGTGAATTGGTTTCCGGATTGGGCATATGGTATTTTGGCCATTCGCACCAGCGTCTAATTGATTCCATTTAGATTTTCCCATCTTCAAACCTACAAGTACAAATTGTGTCCAAAAAAGCAATGCCATTGCCATGCAGTCGATTGGTTCTTACAGCAAAGCAGGCTTAGCCTGGCAACGACGAATCTGTTTTTTTTTTCCCTTTAATTATAAAAACGACAACTGTCCGGGTAACACCTTTTTTTGGGGGTGGCGGGGGAAGTGAATTTACTCGCCATTTCTGCTCGCGTCATACGGACCCCAGTGGCACAGTCAGTGCAAGTGCACCTGAAATCAGTTTGGATCCTGTTGAATAGGTCTCTTTGTCAGAAGCTGTAGTGAACATGAGCAGGCGATCAAAAGTACAATGGGCTGACACTGTTAATTAGAATGGTATAGCAAGTTGGTACTTAGTCCTTCAGGCAATTTGCAGCGACAGAAATTTCAGTGCCAGGTTTAAACATGCAATGTCCTAGAGAGTAAACATGCAATTCCAGGTTTGAACATTGGAATCTGGAAAAACAAGTTCCATCATGAAACCTATACGTTCTCTGAATTTCAAAAACGCCTTTGAAGTTATATCGCTGCGCAAATTCATCTTCTGGTTGCACACTGTTCTCAACTGTTGAGACATGGAATAGCCAAAGACTTAAGGACTAAGGAACGGTGGTGTTAAACTCGTCCAATCCAACAAAACCTAGTGCAGTAGAGGCCATTATCGCCTCCCAAGGACCCATTTCCTCTCCTTTTGCAAATCTACTGAATGAGTGCAGTGTAAAACTTGTCCGTCTCGGATACAGTAAACACACACACACACACACAAAAAGGTTCCTGTTTGTCTCTGCAATTTGCCTGTCACAGGTCACAAACGTTGTGACATGCATCGCCAGACATCTAAGGTCTGTGGAATCATGGCTCGGACCAACAGAACATGCTTTAGGATAATAATTGAGCAGAGAAAAGGGATGGATGGCAATTGTGTTGATAAAAAGAGGTTTGATTACCGGTTGGCGGTTGCATCGTAGCTTTACTACTATTATGAGGTAGGTCCGGACTGTGAGGCTATCTCCAGATCGTATATATGGTCATGTAAAACAATGTTTTGTATTATAAACTAGTGAGATTTAAAATAAGAGATAATATGAAAATACACAAATTTTGTAATTGTCCATTCATTTTCGCTTTGCATCCCGCGGGTGTAGTTCAAGTTGTCCATCGACAAATAAAATATTTGTGTGTTTACAAAATTATTTAGTGTTTGTTTGATTGCATGGGTATTGGCCGGAATTAATACACATATAATTATTCTATTAATATATCAAATTTTAACTTATAATTCATACTAGTTAGTTATTTGTATATTACTACGGATTTTATGTACCATATAGGTAGATTTTGTTTAAATAAGATATCTATCGTTTGTATCATACAAAACAAGATGTGCTCTAGTGGTTAAGCCTCAAGCTTTGGTCCTTAAAGACATAGGGTTGAATTCTAGGCGCAACCCTTGGCGCCATTTTTTTATTAAATTTGAAGCCGAAACTCATACATTGCAGTAGTAGAGATTTACTAATTAGTTGTGACTGCAATATCATATAGACATTGTTTAAATGGGATATTTTTCAAACATGACCCAAACTTCAAGATTAGGTGAGTGTGAATGTAGAGGTATATGGTGTGCAGTAAGACAAGCTAAAATTTATTTTCTCATTTTTTTTCCAAGCTCGTGAGATCAAGATGACTATATTTAGCATGTTAGCTCGAAGCATAACTCATTTAATAGTATCACAATATGGTCTAACACGATTCAACACACACTCATGTTGATCCATATCGAAAATTGTGTCGTGCATGGACCGCCTTCTAGGCACGTAGTGTCAGTTCGGACCGACACGGTTATATTATTTTCTGATTATAATTAATTAATTATACATATTTACAATATTTGTGGTGCAATGGTTAGAGGAGATGGTTAGCAAATAGCATGAAATGTATTTATTTATTTTAAAAGATGACTTGTGGTAGTTTAATTATACCAATATCTTATTCCCTGGCAAACCGTTTTGCATCTCTACAAATTAGTTCTCTAGATTTATTATTGTATGTTCTGCCAAAAAAAAAGATAATAAGCATCGACCATCGTTGCATGCGGCCAGAAGCAGACGAACATAATTAGCAAAATTTACATGTGTCATCAGAGCAAATCCAGAAATTTTCTAAATGGACTCTATCTGGAGTTTTTGGGAAAAAAGAGAAAAAAGTAAGGAACATAAAAGAACTTGGTAAATCCTACCTTGTAAGTTTTCGCTTTTCAGACAATAGGAATTCCTTCCAATATTTTTCTTGGGAGATCAAAATAAATTAAGTGCAGTGGTAAATCAAGAAAATAATAAGTCTCAGATGAGAAGACGGTAAAAATAAAAAATGTTAAATATTGAAAAGGATTAAAAGGCTTGGTTAGAAATAGTTCGTGGTTCCCAATTCCCATGCAAAATCGAAAACTGCGAAGGTAGAAACGAGGAGCAAATCCATATATGCCATCGGGGGATCAGCACATTGTAATGGCCGATGCTTGACTCTGACCATGACAAAGGAGACAGTCGGCTGGACGCGGGTGTTTGGCGTGTGTATCGTTGATTTGAATATAATAGCGTTGTGTAGGCAGATGTGAGTGGGTCGTGAAGTTGGGCCGGATTGTTTGGGCGCCTATATAGGCTGCTCTGTTGTAACAGAGAAGGAGAGAACTTTTGAAATAACAGAACTCAGTTTCCAGTAACCAATTCACCTCACGGTGTGTTCATCGGCGATCTCTTGGTGACGACTGCACGCACTCACGTCGGCGACGCCGCGCCGGCCAAGGGTCGTGACAATTGGTATCAAAGCCGATCATCTTCGGCCTCGCTTCTTCTACTCCATATGGCCGTCGCCACGCCACAGCACGACGACGAACACGTCTTCAAGGTGTGGCCTATCTTCGACGAGGAATGCATCTTCGATGGAGAGCCTATTTTCGACGAGGATCCCAACGGTCTCATCACTGAGAGCGTCGACGTGTTTGGCTCTTCGGGTGCCCCGATGTACGACGACGTCTTCGCCACAAGCGCCCGCTCCGGGGTGTCTTCTCCTTCCTACGACGACGACCTACTCGGCGCGTTCGGGATTTTCGTTCCCGACAGCGAGCAGTTCGACGACAAGCGGACGGTCCAAACCCGCTTCGACACCGCGCCGTGCATGGAGTCGGAGGGGACTCGCCAGTCTCTCCTTGTCGTCAACCACTTCCTCAACCCCACCATCGCCCAGGCCCTCGTCGCTGACGGCGCCGACCACTGTTTTGGCGAGGAGCTCGACACCGACCAGACCACGGAATTCCAGTACTGCGACGGCAACCACGTCGGAGCTGAGATTCATGCGCACAGGACCGAGGCGTGCGAGGGTTGGGACATCTGTCAGGTGGTCGACCACAACATGGACGCTGCACCGGTGGCCGACAGCTTCCTCGCGCTCTCACCTGCGGACAAGCTCCGCTTCGACATGCCCGGTGGGATGCAGGGTGGCTTAATCGCTTCCAATCACCTCCAGGGAAAAGTGGCGCTCGACCTCCCCATCAGCAAGCATGTTTTCGATGGTGCCAGCGTCGACGGGAAACCGTGCTTGCGGGCACACACGCTGAGGAGCATCGCGGAGGAAGCGCAAGCGCTGGAGGCAACGTTTCCCATATTCCACGCCCAAACACTCATCGTGCTCTGCGGCACCATCCCGAGCTACTGGTTCACCATCGCGCTCATCGCCGTTGACGGCCACTTCAACCTCCAGCACCTCGACCCGCTCCTGCTCATTCCTTACATCCACGTGGCTCCATTTCTGGCTTCTTCTATCCTTCAGTTGGTGGTGTCCACAGAGGAGGAGGAGGTTCTCACCAACTCGCCCAACAGGTGTTTGGTGAATTGCTTCAATCTCATACAAAGTTGTTTCAGCAGGGATGCAGTGTCACATCGGCAGCCTTGGCCACCACCTCATATGCACGTTGAGTCTGGGTGGGACAGTGCTGATTTACGTCCAATTTCGTGGTCGTTTTTCACCATAGTAGTTCATGATTCAGCAGTGCTCATGTTGTGGCCGAAAGGAGTGCATGTTGTTGCTACATTCTATCATCGAGGAGTTCACGAGTTGGTGCAGCCTTTGTCAGCCCGAGTAACTGATGGTCAACGCTATAGGCCTATGAAGGTGGATGGGGCTCCCAAATGGATGGTGATTCAATACCATGGTGCAGCTACCTGTTTACACGACGTTCAACCTTCTGTTTCCACAGGAGCGGTAGTGGAGCTGTTGTTGCTCTCGGCTGCAAGTGCTGCTATGGTCGGAATGAAGATTGTTGATGTTGGAACTGATAGTGGTGCTAACAGGGTGCAGCTCGTGGGCAAGCTCAAGATATCCAAGACCGACCACTTCGACTCCGACGCCTACGTGCAGTCCAAGTGTTGCGCCATGGATGAGAAGGAAGTAAGGCACCTGTGTTCTTACCTGCAAGATCTAAAGAAGACTTCTGCTGAAGAGATGCGCAGAAGTGTTCGTGCAAATTATGTTGTATTCATCAAAACATCAAAGGAGATATTAGACCTTGATGGGAAGCTACTGTCAGTTAGAAATTTGCCGAGTACACAGTCAGCATTAATCCATGGTCTATCTGAAGGGGTTCAGATAGATTCATTGGCCACAGGGCCTGAAGGTTCTGCTGAACAAGACATATCCGGTGCTGAAGATCAGAAGCCATCAAAAATATGGAAATGGTCCACAGAGTTCCTGAACATGCCTGTTGTTCTGCTAGCCGAAAGAAGAGTGGATGAAGCACTAGACAGAAGTTTAGCAGTCAGTACTATAATATTTGCAAACTTTCATGATTCCATTGTTTGGGGGTACTCTGGACGGGTTGTTCTTTATCACTGGTTCAAGAGCATGTTTAGGTGGACATATCTGAAAATTGGTGTTGATCAGTTGGTGCGGCAGTGTCCAATTTTTGAACAAACTCAAGAAGAGCAGCAGTTTCCTGTTGGGTCATTGCATCCGTCTTACTTGAGTGGTTACTGCTTTAACTCATTGTATCGGTATGCGAGTGAAACCAACAGACTGGGTGCAACAGACAGAGACGGTGTACTTGTTGATGCTTATGCTCTCTGGATGGCTGGCAAACCACGGCTAGTCTCCTTGCCGCATCTGATTTCTGTGTACAAGGGTGAGACTGAGTATGTTGTGCTTGCACACGTAACCACGACAAGTCTACACATTGACGTGATGATGGTTGTTGCTGCTCTAAAAGAATTGGTTTCTCTAAGGAATTTCCTAATTGATTTCCTAGAGTCATTTGCGTTGAAATTTGGTTGGGATGCTAAGAGTGACGAGGGCCAGCTGAATGCTAGGGATTGGTCCACTGCCACGTTAAGGAGGATGGTATGTCAGCTGCTCCAAGATTTTTTTTCAATGCAAAGAGTTGGGCAAGGACATCAACCTCAAGGAGCTGGAGTTCAGACTAGAGAACTGGTTTTGCAGGACCAAGCTATTCCTCAAGGTGTTGATCCAACAGTCAGAAATGTCAGAGCTCTCTATGTGGATGGATTTTCATGCAGTGAAGACTCATCTCTTTACTGTTGCCTTGCTTGGGGACAAGCAAGTTTTGGTGAGGGGGCATATGTAATGGCCGATGCTTGACTCTGACCATGACAAAGGAGACAGTCGGCTGGACGCGGGTGTTTGGCGTGTGTATCGTTGATTTGAATATAATAGCGTTGTGTAGGCAGATGTGAGTGGGTCGTGAAGTTGGGCCGGATTGTTTGGGCGCCTATATAGGCTGCTCTGTTGTAACAGAGAAGGAGAGAACTTTTGAAATAACAGAACTCAGTTTCCAGTAACCAATTCACCTCACGGTGTGTTCATCGGCGATCTCTTGGTGACAACTGCACGCACTCACGTCGGCGACGCCGCGCCGGCCAAGGGTCGTGACACACATCGCCAAATCCTGTTATAATCAACCATAAACCTTGAAGATTTCATTAGAACTCGGATTAAAAATGATAACATAAATACAACTTAAATTAACCAAACGAGATCCTCTGCTCTTAGAGGCCGACAAGCCAAGTAGGTGGACCAACTGCAGAGGAACCATTCCTAGATTAAAAAGGTTGGTAGCCGCACAAGCCACATTTCAGATTAGCACTTCAGCTATGTGCGTATATGAATTTCAAACGATCCCATGAAAAATTAAACAAGGCATAAACGTGAAGGTGGGCAAGAATCCAATAACCCATTAGATAGCTGAGTTCGCAAACAAGTACAAGGCATCAAACAGTAGGACACCAAAATGTTTGTCTGGGCTCTATTTCCATTACCGCAAAAAAACATAGAACAAGCACTTTAAGTAGTAGCATTCACTAATGACTGAATAGAACAAAACAGGGTACTATCTTCAACCGCTTCACTTCTTATCTTCCTTCTCTGCCTCAGCTGCCTTCTTCTGGCGGGCACCAAGATGTTTCTTGTTCATCCGCTCAAGGCGGAGCTTGCCATAGGCAGCAAATGACTTCATCTCATCTGTGACCTTCACAACCTCAACTGAACGTTTCTCACCACGAGTAAATGGCATGTAGTCACCCTGGACCTGGGTAGCGGTGGCAAGCTCCTCTGGAGTAGAGTCACCAGCCTGCAATGAA
This sequence comes from Zea luxurians, assembly GCA_029449295.1. Lineage (NCBI taxonomy): Eukaryota > Viridiplantae > Streptophyta > Magnoliopsida > Poales > Poaceae > Zea > Zea luxurians. The sequence continues at coordinate 31,891,697 of JAOPSE010000016.1, read as the reverse complement.
AGTAGGTGATAAGGGATTAGAGGTCGAAGCAGCTATGGACAATGCTTTCATCACTCAGGAAAAGATTGCTGCCCATACCTTCACCTTGCGTGCACGCCTTGGGAAGATAACCAGTTTGGCCTTGTATGTCTTAAGCCTCTGGACATTGGCTTGCAGTCCCTCAAGGGATTTGTTCTTGCGGCGGTGATCCACAGAAATACCAATGGTTGGAGCAAGCTTCTTTGGGATGCCAGCAGCCTGCAATCAACATAATAACTTTTAGCATCAAGATATAACACAGATCATCGATGAAAAGTGTGACTCATCAGAAGATAATTCAACAAGGATAAATGCAGAACTTATGCCAACCGAGCCACATGTGAATCAAAATCTAAACACTATGGAACAACAAAATTCGCAAATACTAGAAGATCTGCCATCACACAGAAGACTACATATCAGCATCTACACAGCACCAGCTGACACAAAAACAATATAGATTGTGCACATACAGCAGCAATTCATTTGATTTCACAACTACGAAACAAACTAGGACATTTGAAACAGCAGCATGGTTCATGGGTAACACAGGAAGGACAATAACAAAGCAATGCTTCACCTTCAGCTCCTCAAGGGTAAAGCCTCTCCCAGCCCTTGACTTCATGTTGTACTTTAAAGTCTGGCATTGAACAATGGGGCGTAGAGGACCAGCAGTCGGGCGGGGGAATATCTTCACAGCCTTCTTTTGACGAGCTGCATACAGAACATTACAGGGTCCAATTAGAAGTGTAGAAGCAATTATTGAGTAAAAGCGAACTTTGATTTTGGTTCCTTCATCAATATCATTATAGTAGTATAGCAAAGGAAAACAATGCACTGCAAAATCAGATGCATGCAGAACAAACCCCATTAGCATGCCATGTCCATCTTGATTGGTGCTAGTATATGCACACAGTAGCTAACTAGTTACATAATGTCTGTTCGTGCTAGTGCAGGCCTCATCTCATTACTAGGTGGTGATGTCATGGTAGGAACAAGGAACAGCTATAGTACATTCATTCAATCAGGGATTCCTTATGGTGTGAATAAGGATAACAAACAGCTTAGTTCTCATGTAAGCTATTGTCCCAATTCAGGACCAAATGTACTAGATTACAATTGAACAAAGTAAACCTTCTGTGTGTTCATTATCGACAACAGTGAAGCTATTAACGGCAGCAGTACGGCTACTGCAAAGCGAAAGATAAGATGAGCTGTTTATTAGCCAATTGCCAAACACTAGTTGGAATTCAAGCATGCAAAATATAGTAGGTAGGCTGAAAGAGCGGACGGGCGGCGGTGAGCGTACCGATGCGGCGCCTCTGCTTGCGGGCGGGCTGGTTGAACCATGTCTTGACATAGTTCTGCCAGTGCTTCTTGAAGTGCCCGTTGGGGATGACGTTGTTGTGCTTCACCATTTCGCCCTCTTCTCCTTCTTACCTGCACATCAACAACGCCACATCGACAGCAACGGCGTCAGCCCAGACGAACAACAAACACCACGGGAACAAGAATCCACGAGCTGCCGACAGCTCCATCTCCCGCCCTCGTTAGCAGCGCAGCGCAGTGGACAGTCTGAAGCACGTTGCGACATCAAGGCGCGCATGGACACTAGACGCACACAAAGTCACAAACGCATCGAAAGCATCTCACAGACTACGGGCAGTGCTAAGCAACCGATCAGGAATCCGGAGCCGTCGCGCAGCAAGATCCGCGGGCGCATCGCAGCCTACGGCTAAGCAGTCGATCGAGAACCCAGATCATACGAGCAACCAATCCACCGGCGGCAAGCACGGCACGGGGACCCCAGGAGGTAGGAAGGTGGCGAGCAAAGGGCAAAGGCGTACCTGTACAGGAGGAGACGCGGCGGCGGCGCGAGGAGCGGAGGAGAGGCTGTGAAGTGGAAGCGGGGTTTTGGGCTAGGGTTGGTGCTTATAGGTGTCGTGGGGGATCCGCGAACCCTAGTTTGGACGGCCGATATCTCACTATTTCACCATTTCTGTCGCGGAAACGATGGGCCGTTGAGTAGGCGGGCCTCAACGGGCCTTTCTGTCCGTGACAGTAGGCATCTCCCTCCCAGATCCGCGTGGTAGGGTTTGGGAATTTGGAGCATGCACGTTCCATATTTAGGCCCTCTTTGATTAAAAAAACCGGTTATTTTTTTAAATAACAGATATCTAGGGCTAAAAAAACTCGAGACTCGTAAGCCGGCTCATACTTATTCAGACTAAGCTTAATTTGAAGATGCTCGCGAGCCTGAATCAAGCCTACTTTTTATGACTCGTTCAAACAGCAAGCCAAGCATAATCGAGCCCCAGCCAGGCAGATCACTATTTTTTATTAAATAGTTTGTCTTGTCGCAACGCGCAGACATCGTACTAGTTATGCTCTAAAATAGACTTATTGTATGAGACTGAACAAACCCGAGTCGAGCCTGATCTCTGAGCTCGTAAAGCGACCGAGTCGAGCTCGCTCGTCTCAAACACTATCTTTGAAATTTCTACGTTTCGTAGGTCTTAGAAGAAAAAATATCACCATTTTATTTAAAATAAATAGGTACATTAAATAAATTAGTATTTTACCGTTTCAGAAAAAATAAAGGTGTCAGCCTATCTTAAATAAAATCAACTAGATGATCAAATTTGCTCGGTACTGATTGTACGATGATTCGATGATCAAAGATTGTTCACAGCCAGCCAGCCACGTTTTTACTATCACCATTGGGCATGCATTGTTTGCCTTTCTATTCCGGTGTTAATTCATTCACTGTAGAAATTGTTTGTTGGTGCATTCTTTTCCTGGTGATGACCCATTCAAGGCGTGACAGTGCTTTCCATAGTACATCGTAGCTAAATGAGGTTTAGCGGGTGCTAAAATACACTAGAGCTAATATCTAGTTGGCTAAAAAATTGCTACTAAAATTAACTAGAGCGTCTCCAAAAGCTCCCCAGAAAATAACTCCTCAAAATCAGTTTTAAGGGACATCTAAATAATTAGTAGGGGTATATTTTGTTTCTAGTGAACCCCAAGAACCCCTCATTTGTAGCTACAAATGAGCGAGTTTCAAGGGCTATGAAAAAGTTAGTAGCACTTTAGGGGACCTGTTGGAGACAGGTTTTTGTGTTTATTTTTCCCAAAAACTGGATTTAGGGGAGACTTATGGGGCGCTCTTGGAGATGCTCTAACAAATAGTTGACTAACTATTAGCTAGTTCGCTAAGGGTGCGTTTAGTTGGAGAGTTAAATAGAATGGAGTGGTTTCAGTCCGATATTTAAGAATTAAGCCGTTCTATTTTACGTTTGGCAAAAAGAATAGAGCCGCTCCATTTTTTTATTTGATTGAGAAGTAGAATAGAGCGGTGCCGCTCCATTCTTTGTTTGATTGTAGAGTCGTACGAGTGTAAAGAGGAAGAGAGGGGGAGAGCGCTAGCATCCGGACGTTTTTTGGAGCGAGAGCGTTCCAACTATTTAAATTTCTAGATGTAGATCCAGAATTCGCTCCGCTATTATTTTGTTGAAAACCAAACATCCAAAAAATCAGAATGGAGTCACTCTTTTCTCCCCCAACCTCAACCAAACACACCCTAAAAGTGGCTAATAATTGAACTAATAGCTAATAAACTATTTAGATATATTCAGCTAATTTTAGCAACTAACTATTATTTCTAATGCCTAATTTTAGCAACTAACTATTATTTCTAATGCATTCAAACACGCCCTTACATTTTAATCCTTCCGTTCTTAAATATACGATGTTGTTGACTTTTCTTGAAAACTTTAACCACTCGTCATATTCAAAAATGTAAAATTTCAAGTCACGCTCAACCAACCTTAAGTGATAAAATAAATCGTAACAAAATAAATTATAATTAATGATTTTTTAATAAGATAAGCGGTCGTAGTTTTTTTAAAAAGTCAACTGTGTTATACAAAGGTAACAAAGGTCGTAGTTTTTTAAAAAAAAAATCAACGGTGTAGTATATTGTTTGACTCCATGCATGAGATTATACTATCGGCAAGAGAAATGGCTGCAACGTTAATCGAAATTTTACAACCAAAACACTATAAAAATAGGCCTTTTGGATTTCTTTTCTGAAAACGAGATCAATGCTTAATCCACAAGGTTTTTTTAAGAAAAGGTCTAAACTTTCTTGTAGCTCTAATAAGTACTCCTTGTCCAAATAAACTGAATTTGTAATGGCTACTGTTTTTATATTGTTCTAGAACAGTGATATGAGAAAGTAATAGTGTTGTTTTTGGAGAAAATAATATCAGAAACTAGTAGTGGGTTTTTTGTTTTTGCCAAAAAAAAAAAAAACTGGCTATAAGAACACTAGTGGTTGCATGCCCGCGCCCCACAATCAAGCCTAAAACCCTTTAAAGGCATCCATCTCAAAATGATATGTTAGCAAAAGAGAAGGTTGCTCTAAATAAAACCTGAACCATATGGCCCCCTCACCCCCACCCAAAAAACAACGTTGACATTGCTGTGTGAGTTGATGACTTGGTGCATTACAATTTGCAACAATGTGTCATCTCTCAGTAGCACTGTTTTCAAGATTCAGGTCAGCTTGTGACAAACATCCATCACACCATTACGTGGTCGTGGAGTGGTCTAGGAAGTTGGAATAGACCCCCACTGTGACTCTAAAGCACAACTACCGCACAAAAAGCACAAGTAGAACATATCCATTTATCTAAACAACACATGTAAATATGACCTTTATAGATCATGTGGTCTTACAATTAAGGAAGAAAAAGTGTAACAAGGGCTGTGAAAAAGAGAAACACCACACAGAAAACTTATCAGCAGTCCGCGCTGACCTCAGAGTTTTCATCAACAGCAGCTAGTACCAACTGAGGCTCAGCGGCGCCCTCCGCTCTCGCCTTCTTCCGTTCACGCCGCATGCGGAAGTACTCTCTCTTCCTTGCTCTGTAACTGTTTGGGTTTTCAGGCTCCTTCTCATATGGGTAAACACTAACCTATGAAAGGAGAGGTAGTGAGATGAGCATATATATCTGGTGTGCAACCAGATCTCAGTCAGATGCAAGTAAAAGCAGATTTCAGTATGTAGTAACTAAGATACAGCTAACCTTTTTCTTGTCCGGCCCATACTTCTCAAACTTGACGAGTCCATCTATCAAAGAAAAGAGTGTGTGATCCTTGCCCATTCCAACGTTATTTCCAGGATAGACCTGAAATGTCCAAAAGATTATTTTTGTAAGAAAAACCTTAAAAGCGGCAAGGAACGGACAGGCCACAGAACGGGGACCAAAACGAACTCTATACAAGGGACACGATGGTATAAACCATGTAGAGTATCCATAATATATAAACATCTTAAATATTCGAAGCGCGCTGGTAAGTAGGACGGACCAACCAAACAGTAAGACATGTAAGTTCATGAAATATCTTTTACAAGGATTGACCATCTTACAGTATGCCTAGTATTGAGCAGCTATGTCTGACCATGTGTGCAGAGTAAGGGGGTGTTTAGTTCAAAATTTGTTGGATTATATAACTTGGGCAGATTATAATCACAAACAAACACCCCCCTAAGTCATCATCAGTTGGCTCCATAGGGCATTGAGGTTAGTACGTTACATTCCCCAGGGAGGTTTGTGTGTGCACTTTCCCCTCCCGTTATCTGATATATGCAAGAAACTGCAATCTTTTCTTTCCTGCATTTGCAGAGTGGTAAACTATGGAAAATGCAGATATGCACAATGGCAGCATCCATTCCAACGTAACGTGTGCAATGGCAAGCATTCTAGGTACATCGTAAGATTCTAACATTCGCAATCCGTAATCCGTATGAAGGTACTGGTCGGTGGTTAATTCAAGTTATTCTTAAAAAAAACAGCCTTAGAATCTGTCTAATATGCTTATCCTGCAGCAGCAGTAGCAGGTGAGCAGCAACCAAACGCTAGGCAGAGAGAGCTATGTCGGCCAGCAGAGCCAGTCAGCGAGGTACCATAATCCACGCAAGCAAGAGCCTAGGCTGTCTTACTAACCCAAAGCAAACCAGTAACGGGTTTAAGGGAGGCGAAGGGAGCAAGAGGAGGGCAGGACCCTGGTGCCGCGCTGGCGGATGATGATGGCCCCGGGCTTGGCGAGCTGGTCGCCGTATATCTTGACCCCGAGGCGCTGGCCCTTGGAGTCGCGGCCGTTCTTGGTGCTCCCGGCCCCCTTCTTGTGCGCCATCTGGATGGTGAGCCGCCGCGCCGGCACCGGCACGCCCGCTGCGCCGCCGACGGAGAGCGAGGCGCGGTCGCCGCGCGGGAAGGAGGAGGAGGTGGTGGTGGGCGCCAGGGAGAGGCCCTTGAAGGCCCCCGCCAGGGCGAACGCCATGGGCCGCTGGAGCGGAGGGAGGGAGGCAACGTGGCAGCTTGGGAAGAAGACGGGGGAAGAGAGCAGATGAGGCGGTGAGGTATGTGTGGGTGCGGGTGATAATAACGAAGGAGTGGAGAAGGGAAGGGAGCAGACGGGAGACGTGGGCTCGTTCGTGGTTGGCCCAGTGTTTTGGGTCCTGGAATTTTTGGGCCTTACTTTCAGATGGGCCTCGTGGTGCTTGCAGAGTGACTGGCCGAATTGGAAGGGAGGGAAATGCTGTTATGCTCCTCGCCGGTTTTGGTCCTTGTAGTTTCAGGCAAGGCAACACAGGATTCACGAAGGATTCATTCAGGGGAAACAAAATGATCAGTGTGGTACTATGGTGCTGTTTGGTTGTTTCACACTTAAATACGAAACAGTAATAAGTTTGAATAGGCCGGTTGTTGACGCCTTTTCGGAGGCGCCAATTACTCAAGAGAACCATCGGCGGTGCTCTCTGGTCAGGCGCGGACGGTCCGCGACCTGGCGCGAGGCGGCGGCGCTCTCTGGTCAGGCGCGGACGGTCCGCGGCACAGGGCCGGATGGTCCGCGACCTGGTACAGGAGCTCGGGTTCCCTGCCTGACGGCCGGACGGTCCGCGCCCTAGGGCCGGACGGTCCGCGCGTGCGCAGGGGTTGCCGGACCGTCCATCGGAACGCTTCGGACCGTCCGGTGATGCTACGGACCGTCCGCGCCTAGACACCGGACCGTCCGCGATGCGTAGTATGGGTTCTCGCGCATATCCCCTTGTCTGTGCTTGCCCCCCAATGCTGGAGTTTGTGATGGTTACCTTCAGTGTCTCTCCTCCATCAGGAGTCTTCTCAGCCATCACTTTCCTGCAAGAAATTTTGTTGTTTCCATCGGCCTCCCGTGCGTTGCCGATGATGACTTCTTTGTATTTGTCCTTATCGGCTGTGTTGGGCCAAATTAGGACCTTTTTGCCATTAAAGTCGATCACATTCATTGGGAAGGGCTCTGTGTCCTCCTGAAATTTCAATCGTCCCTCATTAATGGCCGATTGAATCTATCGTCGGAACACATTACAATCATTAGTGGCATGGGAAAATGAGTTGTGCCACTTGCAGTATGCGCGACGCTTTAGTTCGTCGGCAGGTGGAACGATATAATCAATTTTAATGTTACCATTTTTTAGTAATTCATCGAATATCTTATCACATTTGCCGACATTAAATGTAAACTTAACCTCCTCCTGTCGTTCCTTTTGAACCGACTGCAAGGAGGGGCAAGCCGAAGATTTGGCCTGCTCGGGCCAAACTATTTCGGCAGTGTAAACTTTCTTTGGTTCATCGTTCGAACTACTTTGATTGTGTTCTACTATAGGGACATTATGATGAACCGTTCTGACTAGTTCTTTGCTTCAGCTTTCACAAGCCGAAGCTCTCTGATGTAATTGTGCTAGAGTGAAGAATTGGATGCCTTCTAATCTCTCTTTTAAATAATAGCACAATCCATCAAAGGCTATTCCCGCCAGTTGTTTATCTGTTAAATGAATTTGAAAGCATCGGTTTCTCGTATCCTGGAATCTCCGGATATAATCACTAACCGATTCATCCTTTTCTTGTCGTAGGGTCACTAAGTCTACTAAATCTAGCTCATAATCACCAAAGAAGAAATGTTCATGAAATTTTTGCTCTAAGTCTCCCCATGACAAAATGGAATTAGGAGGGAGCGTGGCATACCATGTGAATGCAGTCCCTGTTAAGGTTGTAAGGAAAATGGACCCCGACCATTTGGCTAATTGAGTTTTGGTGTTTGATGATTAACACAACCTGTGGACTAATATGTTTGCTAGTGTTTATGATTGTAGTTCACAGGATGCAAGAATTACTTGGACTAAGGAATTGAGGAAAGCAACACCTCAAAAGAAGACATTAAGAAGATCCAACAAAAGTCCAAGTGTGCTGCTGCGGACTGTCTGTGCGAGGGCGCACCGGACTGTCCGGTGGCACACCGGACTGTCCGGTGCCCACACGCTGGACTGTCCGGTGCACCAGGGAACTCCAGCTCCAACGGCTAGTTCCAGGTGGCACTCGGAGAAAAGACCACCGGACTGTCCGGTGGCGCACCGGACTGTCCGGTGTGAAAAGCCTGTGTGCGCCAACGGTCGACTGCTCTGTCAGAACAACGGATAGGCGCACCGGACATGCTACAGTGCAGTGTTCGGTGGTGCACCGGACTGTCCGGTGCACCCGACGACAAAAAGCTGCTGCTTTCTGTCCAACGGCTAGTTTGGGGTGTGGAGGCTATAAATACCACCCCAACCGGCCATTCTCAAGTGTGAGAGCCCAAGCAACATACCAATACACATAGTGCATATTTCCAAGAGCTCAAACACCCAAGTGCTTAATAGAATCACTCGGTGATTAGCGTAGGTGCTTTGCGAAGTGTTTAGGTTAGTTAGACCGCTTTAGCGCTTGCTCTAGGTAAACCCTAGATTGTTGAGTGAGTTTAGATAAACCTCACAACCCCTCGGCTCTTGCGTGAGTCGTTGTAATTGTACCGAGTGGGGCGAGAGTCTTGTGAGACCGTGACAACCGCGTTTGTGTCACGGCCGCCACCGTGTACCGGAGGGAACGAGGCCCGCGGCGTTTCGGCTGGAAGCTCGATAGTGGAGACGGCGGGGAGCGTCCGAGAGGAGCCGGAAGCGGAGCACCACTTGCGCGTGGAGAAGGCCCGTGGCTCTCTACGGAGTTACTCGACCGTGGTGCTTGGCCCTCGCGTGGGCTTCCCTTTGCGTAGGGGCACCAACGAGGATTAGTCGGAACCTTGCGTGGTTCCGGATACCTCGGTAAAAATACCGGCGTCATCCACGAGAGTTTGCTTCTCTACTTAGCTCTTTACATTCCGCATTTATATTAAGCATTTAAGTTTTAATCTTGTAGTCATACTTATTTAGTGTAGATTGAAACTTAGCCTTTTGCGGTAGAGATAGCAACACTTAGACAAAACCTAGTTTGCACATTCTAGTTTTGATTATTTGCATAGGTCTTGCTCTAGGGATTTAATTGTGGCCTAGTTTAGTAAAAGTTTTAGAAGTCCTAATTCACCCCCCCCCCTCTTAGGCGTCACCCGTTTCCTTCAATTGGTATCAGAGCCCGGTTTGGCTCATTTGAAACATTTTTAGCTTCACCGCTAAAAGAGCCGACGCTTCTTAGAGGAAGGGATGGATACCCATAGGCCACCACACTTCGACGGCACTAACTTCCCATATTATAGTGCTAGAATGGCTTGTTACCTAGAGGCCGTTGATCTAGGTGTTTGGAGAGTTACTCGTGACGGGATGAAACCCCTTAAGAATCCCGAGAAACCCACCACGAGTGAGGAAAAAGAAATCCATTTAAATGCTAGAGCCAAAAATTGCTTGTATGAATCTCTTAGCATGGATATTTTTAATCAAGTATTTACCTTGAAAACTGCTAATGAGATTTGGCTAAAATTGCATGAGCTCCATGACGGCACATCCAATGTCCATGAGCAAAAACATTGTCTAGTCTTAAATGAGTATAATTCTTTTGCTATGAAAGATGATGAGCTTGTTAGAGACATGTATTCTCGTTTGAATCTAATAATCAATGAGCTCAACTCTATTGGCATTAATAAGCTAGGTGATGCGGATATTGTGAGGAAGATTATCTCCCTGCTACCACAACAAAGATATGGGAGCATCATCACCATCCTTCACAACATGGAGGACTTGAGCAACATGACGCCGACCATTGTGATTGGGAAAATTGCGGCTTTTGAGATGTCGCGAAAAATGAGTCGGGGAGAGGAGCCAACTTCCTCAAGACCATATGCTTTTGCATGTGATGAAAGGAAGGGCAAAAAGAAGGCTCCCACTCCAAGTTCCTCAAGTGAAGAAGAGGAAGAAGAAGAAAGTGATGATGATAATCAACCATGTACATCATCCTCCGAGGACGAAGAAACAATCCGACGCATCGGAAAGGTAATGGGGATGATCCGCAAGATTAATCTAATGGGTGTGCCCCTGCAGGTCGAAGATCTTCTCTTTAACATTGACAGGAAAAAGCAAAGGAAGAGAGGATGCTTCGCATGTGGGGAGAAGGGCCACTTCAGGGACAACTGTCCAAATATGGCCATACCCAAAAAGGAGAGGAGCAAAGGCAAGACGCTAACAAGTGTAAGAACTTGGGATGATTCTTCAAGTGAAGATGAACCTCCAAGGACGCGCAGCCACCGGTCCTCGTCACGCTCATCACGGTCATCACACAAATGCCTTATGGCAAGAGGTAACAACAGCATTCCAACCTCTAGTGATGAAAGTAGTAGTGATGATGAAGGCGAGGGAAAAGCCTCTCTAGATGAGCTTGCGGAAGCCGTAAAATTTTTCCAGGATGTTTGCACTAAGCAAAAAGCTCAACTTAAAACTTTGAAAAATAAGTTGGTTAGCTCTCAAAATGATTACAAAGGTTTGCTAGAAAAAATTGAAACTTTTGCAAACCTAAATAGTGAGCTATCAACTAAAATTGAGCTATTAGAATCTAGTGCTCCATCCACTGCTACCAATGACAGCCTTATTAAACAGAATGAAAAACTTAAGGCTAAGTTAGCTAGCTCCCAAGAAGCTATTGAAAATTTGCTAGAAAAAATGGAAATTCTTAGCATTCATAATAATGAGCTAACTACTAAGCTAGAAAACATTGGTAGCACCCCAGCAGCATCTTTAGTTGAAATACCTGAAGTAATTAAGAAAGATGCTTCTACTTCCTGCTTTGATTTAATTGATGATTCTAACCCCTGCAACCAAGTCGTTGTTGAGAATATTGTTGCAGAAACATGTTCGGACGAGGTTGCAAAGGAAAACGAACAATTAAAGCAAGAAGTGGCTCGCCTTGGAAAGGCTTTGTATGATAAGAAAGGCAAAGCCAAACAAATCCAACTTCCACAGTATAACACCACTGCGGGAGTGAACAAGCCTATGGAGGGAGAAACTGTGATTTGTAGGCTATGCCACAAGGAAGGCCACAAGTCTTTCCAATGCAAGGCGATGACCGGGGATAAACAAAGGCAAAAGCTCAAGAAAGAGCCAACAAGCAAAATCTCCAACACCTACATCAAAAAGGTGAACAAAAAGGATGCTACACCATATTTGATCAAGAAGAAAAAGAACGGAAAGGTGATAGCAATCAAGGCCAACAAGCAAGCCAACAAAGGAAAAGGGGCCAAACGCATCTGGGTGCCAAAGGAGATAATTTCAACCATGAAAAGCACCAAAAAGGTTTGGATCCCGAAAGGGAAATGAGTGGACCAAAGGTCAACGGGAAATTTGGAGACTTGGCAAATTTGGGATGTATATCATGGGATACATCATATTGGATCAAGTTTATTGCCAAGTGGGTTAGTGAATATTTTGGACCCAAATTTTCCCACCCATGACTAAGGTAACTAGTTTTATTGTATTTCTCGTTTTTAGATATGCGTATCTACTTACCTTATATCTAGTTTACCTTTCTTGCCTAGTATTACATTTGTTATGTACTTTTGTTTAGAATCATGCATACTACGTAAATCATATGGTAGGATTGCTTGTTTTTAATTCATATACTTAAGCAAACCTACATGGCTTAAAATGTTTATTTAAGCACGGCACATAGCTTCTATATCACTCCATAGTAAATGATGCATCTATTGAAAATTTATAATTTCTACAAGTTGTATCATTTAACTTATATGTGCCAAAGTTCGGATTATGGATAATTTACCCCTCTTGATATCAAATCAAAGTGCATGTCTCCTACAAGTATTGAAAACTTGTATGCACACCTTTAGGGGGAGGTTACTCTATAATCTAACACTTTGAGACTAACACCTTTTTAAGTCTATTTCATGTGATAGTCTCATTGTAAGGAAAATAAGGTCCCCGGAGAAAGACAACAATCTTCCACTGCAAAATCTCCAAGAACTCTCATGTCTCTCAAGCTCGCCATTGAATTTCAATCGGTATCTTTTGAGACTACTTTGTATATCATTTACATGTCTTCTCCAACATTTGATTAGACTATATTTCATATCATATGCTTCCATGTTGCTAAAAATGCATAAGTCTTAACTAATATTCTGTTACCTATGCATAAGGGAAGTTAGTCTTTTCAAATTATGACTTGCACCTCTATTTTTCACATGCTTTTTCCTAAGTAGAGGATCTCTGTCAGGGGGAGTATTTCTTCATCTCAAAAAAAGGGGGAGAAATTTCTTTCTAAAGAGAACACTCATTTAGGGGGAGTAATCTTTTCAACTGATATCATTTATGTGGTTTTATTCTAATATCCTTCTAAGTGGTATCTTTTGATAGATTTCTTGTCAAGGGCAAGTTTTTTACTTCCTACATGTTTTTAATGTCTTCCTTTTCGGTGGTTGATGCCAAAGGGGGAGAAGTTTAGGAACCAAAACAATGAAAACTATATCAAACACCAAACACCACCATTTTAAAATTTTATATCTCCAAACGGTTTTTCAAGTGGTTTTGGTTATTTGGTCCAAAAATAGGAAGTAAGTAAATTATGGAGTTAGGGGGAGGCTTAGGTCCATAATATCACATTGTGGGGACAATCATGCATCCTAGCAAGTAGATTGCATGTTTTAATTCAAATACTTGTATTATTTGCTTGCTTTGGTTGTGTTGTCATAAATCACCAAAAAGGGGGAGATTGTAAGGAAAATGGACCCCGGCCATTTGGCTAATTGAGTTTTGGTGTTTGATGATTAACACAACCTGTGGACTAATATGTTTGCTAGTGTTTATGATTGTAGTTCACAGGATGCAAGAATTACTTGGACTAAGGAATTGAGGAAAGCAACACCTCAAAAGAAGACATTAAGAAGATCCAACAAAAGTCCAAGTGTGCTGCTGCGGACTGTCTGTGCGAGGGCGCACCGGACTGTCCGGTGGCACACCGGACTGTCCGGTGCCCACACGCCGGACTGTCCGGTGCACCAGGGAACTCCAGCTCCAACAGCTAGTTCTAGGTGGCACTCGGAGAAAAGACCACCGGACTGTCCGGTGGCGCACCGGACTGTCCGGTGTGAAAAGCCTGTGTGCGCCAACGGTCGACTGCTCTGTCAGAACAACGGATAGGCGCACCAGACATGCTACAGTGCAGTGTCCGGTGGTGCACCGGAGTGTCCGGTGCACCCGACGACAGAAAGCTGCTGCTTTCTGTCCAACGGCTAGTTTGGGGTGTGGAGGCTATAAATACCACTCCAACCGGCCATTCTCAAGTGTGAGAGCCCAAGCAACATACCAATACACATAGTGCATATTTCCAATAGCTCAAACACCCAAGTGCTTAATAGAATCACTCGGTGATTAGCGTAGGTGCTTTGCGAAGTGCTTAGGTTAGTTAGACCGCTTTAGCGCTTGCTCTAGGTGAACCCTAGATTGTTGAGTGAGTTTAGATAAACCTCATAACCCCTCGGCTCTTGCGTGAGTCGTTGTAATTGTACCGAGTGGGGCGAGAGTCTTGCGAGACCGTGACAACCGCGTTTGTGTCACGGCCGCCACCGTGTACCGGAGGGAACGAGGCCCGCGGCGTTTCGGCCGGAAGCTCGATAGTGGAGACGGCGGGGAGCGTCCGAGAGGAGCCGGAAGCGGAGCACCACTTGCGCGTGGAGAAGGCCCGCGGCTCCATACGGAGTTACTCGACCGTGGTGCTTGGCCCTCGCGTGGGCTTCCCTTTGCGTAGGGGCACCAACAAGGATTAGTCGGAACCTTGCGTGGTTTCGGATACCTCGGTAAAAATACCGGCGTCATCCACGAGAGTTTGCTTCTCTACTTAGCTCTTTACATTCCGCATTTATATTAAGCATTTAAGTTTCAATCTTGTAGTCATACTTATTTAGTGTAGATTGAAACTTAGCCTTTTGCGGTAGAGATAGCAACACTTAGACAAAACCTAGTTTGCACATTCTAGTTTTGATTATTTGCATAGGTTTTGCTCTAGGGATTTAATTGTGGCCTAGTTTAGTAAAAGTTTTAGAAGTCCTAATTCACCCCCCCTCTTAGGCGTCACCCGTTTCCTTCAAAGGATAATGAAAATAAACGCACACGGAATGCTTCGGTGTCGGCCAATTCTCCTAATTGTGCTAGGAACTGGCCTATGTGCTCACGCATGCTCTTTCCTTGGTCACCCGAAAACTTTGCAAACTCGGGTATCCTGGTTCCCTGTGGGTATGGGTGGTGATCAAATCGGCTGTCATAAGGCTTCCGATATGATTGCCCCCAGGGATCATGCTTATTCTGAGCTTATCTCGGAACGCCCCGGCTATTTCTTCCCTCACTATACCAATGGCAGCCGGTGCAAGACCACCGGCTCTCTGGTCAAACATAGGTGGGGTTAGTTGCATGTTAGTATGTTATCGTTCCCCCCATTGGTTTGAGCTACGTGGTGCATTTCCATTTGCCCTATATGGCTCATATGTTTGATCGTTTCTTTCCGGCCTTCTAGGTGGGGCCGGAAAGCTTTCCTGGGCTCTGGATCCTGAATTAATGGGCTGGTGTATTGCATAATGTGATGGAAAGTGTTGTTGGGACGGGTGAGGATTCAGGTAATAATCCCCCTTAAAAGACTCATGCGCGGACTGTCCGGATACGTACCTGGACCGTCCGTGATTATATGCGGACCGTCCGTCGTTGTATGCGGACCGTCCGACTGGATAGTTTAAATTCGGTGCCCTATGTGGTGGCTCGGGTGTGGCTGACCCGGACGGTCCGGACATGTGTAGATCGGCTGGTTTACTGCCGATTTGCGTTTGCTCAGGGTACGTGTCCATCGGCATCCCATAAGGGGGTTGTGACTGGTCGTGACAACCTTTAACCGATGCATTACGTGTATTATCTCCTAATTCAACCTCGTGTGAAGGAAAATTTGCTATACTAGATTTATTAAATGCACGTACTAGTCTCCTACAATCGTTTTGCATAACCCCTATGATATTTTGCATCTGTTCTCGCTGTTCGTCTATGTAAGCTTTAAGAGAATGGAGTTCGTTGGTACTACTTACATTTGGGGTAATCGTAGTAGGTCGGAGCGAAGCCAGATCTGTCGCCCGTTGCCGAACGACTTTGTTGTTCCTGTCTACTTTGAAGTCAGTCAGGAACTTCGCCTTTGCTTCTTGAATCAGCTGCTCCTGGCGCTCCTCGAACAGGAGCTGTTCTTCAGCCGGCAAGGCTTCCCATGTCGGTGTGATGATATTGCTGGTGGAAACCTAAGAGCTATCTTTTGAACCGGCCATTTAGGGCCGATTTGATAGGTCTATATTGTTGTCCCCAGCGGAGTCGCCAAAAAGTATGTTGACGCATTTTCGGAGGCGCCAATTACTCAAGAGAACCAGCGACGGTGCTCTCTGGTCAAGCGCGGATGGTCCGCGGCACAGGGCCGGACGGTCCGCGACCTGGCGCGAGGCGGCGGCGCTCTCTGGTCAGGCGCGGACGGTCCGCGGCACAGGGCCGGATGGTCCGCGACCTGGTGCAGGAGCTCGGGTTCCCTGCCTAACGGCCGGACGGTCCGCGACCTGGCGCGAGGCGGCGGCGCTCTCTGGTCAGGCGCGGACGGTCCGCGGCACAGGGCCGGATGGTCCGCGACCTGGTGCAGGAGCTCGGGTTCCCTGCCTAACGGCCGGACGGTCTGCGCCCTAGGGCCGGACGGTCCGCGCGTGCGCAGGGGCGGCGGAAGATCGCCGGCGGCGCCTGGATCTCGCTCCCGGGAGGGACCCCGTCGGGGAGGAGAGATCCTAGGTGGTGTCTAGGCTCGGGCCGGCCGACCTAGACTCCTCTAATCGGCGTAGAGTCGAAGAGAGGCGAAGAATTTGGGGATTGGAAGACTAAACCTAAACTAGACTAGAACCACTCCTAGGATAAAATGTGAAATATAAGTTGTATTGATTCGATTGATTATCACAAATCGGCCGTATACCTCTCTATTTATAGAGGAGGGGGGCTGGACCCTTTACAAATTAATTTCCGAGCTTATCCCGAGATTTTCGCCAACAAACATAGCAAGAAACTCGGAACCCTAATCTGTTCTGCGCCTGCGCGGACCGTCCGGCCCCCCAGGCGCGGACTGTCCGGACCGCGGACCGTCCGGCCTCAGGGCCGGACCGTCCGTACGCTTAATTCGGTGCTCAACACTGGTATAAATTTTTAGTGTGATATCTGATTACAGTTAGTTAGTGTTAAACAAACATGATGGCCGGGGACGCTGAATGGACACAGCTAGCTAGCGTCGGCATGTGGGGAGATGGCCGGGGAAGCTAGCTAGAGTGACAGGCAGGCTTGAGCAAGAGAAACGGTAGGCAATAGAGCATGATGATGGGCTTGACCGGCGGCAACGGCAAAGCTGGAGCCGGAAGAAGAGGAGACGACCGACAGATGGCATGATTAGGATCCTTGACGAAAGCGCGGGAGATGCAGAGCGTTTGGGGGTCCAAGTTAATCATGGCCCAGACCAGACCACACAAGCAAACAGGGCCCTACCACCACCACCCCACCCACTAATAATCTCGTGTTCTCCAGTCCAGACGCTCCATCTGCTCACTCACTGCAGTTTGCACTGTTTACTCCTCCGTCTCCGTGTGCGTTAGATTTCCGGCGGCACTAGGGATGGATGCTTTGGACGAAGCCGGAAGTTTCAAAGAGGCAGCACCGTCAGCAGGGGGGGACGGAGAGATGACATTGACCGCCGGCGATCATTGCCTCGTCTGACGATTCGCCGGCGACACCACACACCCCACCGCCCCACCCGGACCGGACGTCCGGACCCGACCGACACATCGCGTTTCCTCTAATATCCTTTTTCCCACTGTTGTTTGTAACAAATTATAGCGTGCTTGCGGTTGTAAAATGTCAAGTCCATATCGATCTTTGCCACTGCACGGTGTGAATAGTTTGGAACTCAAAAGGACACGAAAAGGCCAAGCAAGCAAGCAGGCTGGGTCTAAAACGAGAATGATGGGAGGGTCAGATAAAACCCAAGATCATATCAGCCGTGACTGTAAAAAAAAGGAGAGAGAGAGAGATAGAGAGAGACGCCGCGACCGACCGGCCATGATGGTGAATGTGATCCCTTCCCCATGAGTGACAGGTTTTGGTACTTTTTTCCTTCTGGAACTGCCGTTGTTCCAGCCTCCTCCGGGTTTGGTGTGTGTGTCGGCAACGGTGCGTCAGTCACTCAGTCTCACACAATTTGTAATGCACGCCATGCATGCTAGCTCGGTTGTTGCGCTCGCTCTGCTAGTTGTTCTCCCCCGGCCCCGGCACCGACTTAACTCAAACCATCGTTTTGAATTGCTAACCGAGTTTTGTTTTTCTTAACATAAACATGTACGTACGTACGTGTTGTTGCCATCGGGTTGTGCTTGAGCGGACTCATCTCTCAGATTCGCTGGGCCCTTCGAACTCTATTTTTTTTTGTGCCTGGATTGGAGGTCGAGTGCGAGATTGGTTGGGTGTTTAGAGAGATCGAGCACTAGCGTGCACTAGTGCATGTATGTATTAGCTATCGGAGCTAGGATCGGTGGTAGAGTGTGGAGCACACTCACTTTTGTTGGCACGGCGGCAATCATGATGATGATTCCTCATCATATCTGATACTCCATGCATGTATGTATGTATATGAGTTGCAACCACTCCATTTTGCTTGCCGCACGTACGGCGACTCTTCTAGCATCGTGTGTTTCGATCGTGGCCCAACCCACCCTTTTTCTGGCCGGACTCAACCCACCACGTAACGGTTAGGAAACTACACGTGCATGTGTGGTAGCATGGTACAAGAGCACTCCGGGTTTTTTTTTTTGTGTGTGTGTTTGTGTTTCTTTTGTTTTAGCCGACGAATCAGGAGCGTTCGATCACAGGCAACAACATTCATCTTCTACCTTTTCCTTCCGTTTTTACTTTTTACTTTTCACCGTCGTCCTTTCCTTCACAAATTTCCGTCTCTCTCTAGCTTGCCTCCACAGTTAGAGCAACTCCAGTAGTTCTCTAAAAGACCTCCTAAATCAATAATTTAGGTAGTTAACATGAAAACTATTCTCCAACAGTTCTCTAAATGAACTTTCTAAATTTAACAACTTGTCATCTAACCTCATTTTCTCTCTACATTTGGCAACCATTTAACACAACTCCCTAAACAAAAATGTTGACTGCATTATATAGTTTTTGTGACTTATTTTTTATGTGGATAAATACAAAACAAAATTACAACCTATATTTAGAGAACTATTGGAGAACTCACATTTTTTTTATTCCAAAAGCCATTTAGCAACTTCTTAAATATGTGATTTAGAGAGCTAAAATTTACATAACTATTGGAGTTGCTCTTACCACCCCCCGACGTTTACGCTATTTCCAGCAGCATTAACGGTTTCATCTTCTATTTCAAACTCTACTCGGTAAACGACACAATATATACAGTACAAAACAGTGTTTTACACGACCATATATATATTCTGTTGAGCAGTCTTAGGATGTCCTACTACCCCCAGTATGTCCCATCCATATGAAATCCGAAGCTGCAAAACAAATCCTTGCCAGCAACAGACAAAAAATACCTTTCCTTTTTTAGATGACTATTTGTACGGGCTGACTGTCATGAAAGTAATGCCATAAATTAAAAATAGCCATTTATAATATCGAGAGAGAAAAAAATAAAGGTAGTATCGTTAATCTATGTGTTATCATCAATCATCAAAACCAAACTTGGTTTGCCTCTAAAAGCACCCATAAACCCGATCAATCTCCCATTATTACGACCTAACTCCACTAACCTCTAAAAAACATATGATATTCACAATAGTCTTACGTTATTATCAATCACCAGAACCAAATTAGGCCATAAAATGCTTTCAATCTCACTCTCTCTTTTTGTGATTGATGACAACACATCCTATAACATGTTAAAAAAAGTTTGGGGGTTTTCAAATGCTTGATTTGCATGAACTCGTAGAATTAAGAACATGAATGTTAGAGAAACTCCATACAAAACATGTCAACAATATGTACCATAGGAGTGAAAGGTTAAGCGCAGGTATCTGATTAAGCTTGTTTGCGTAGAACATAAATAAATGTAAGCGAAAAATAAGCGTGAGTGTACATGATTAAGCTTGTTTGCATAGAATATAAATGTAAGCGAAAAAATAAGCGTGAGTGTACATGATTAAGCTTGTTTGCATAGAATATAAATGTAAGCGCAAAAATAAGCGTGAGTGTACATGATTAAGCTTGTTTCCATAGAATATAAATGTAAGAGCAAAAATAAGTGTGAGTGTCATGATAAAGATAAACATAACATAATACATGTCACGCCATATCATACACATGCAAGAGAAGATTAAAGTGCATTAAGAAGTATATGACACACATGAGAGTATCACGTGGGATCACACATGAAAGGTAACAAATTCTATATATGTCTCTCCCCCCTAATTTGCATACTCCTATCCTCTCCCTCCTTCCTCCTTTGACGTCAAGCACCAAAATCTACAACACATAAATGTCTTGTAGTGGGATCAACATAGTCGTGTTAGGAGTTGAGGTATACGGTGAAATCTCGAACTACATAAGAACTGCCTTATTGTCTGAGTCAGAAAAGTGCTCTGTCTAGGAAGCAAACTCTAATGTTGGAGCTCCTGTCGCGGACTCTGACGGATTGATCATAGGAACACTAATCGACTAGGATATGAAATAAAGCTATATATAGGAAGAGCAACTTGTAAGTCGCCTAGAGGGGGGGTGGATAGGCGAAACCTGAAAATTAAAACTTTATCCCACAACTAGATCCTTTGATTAGTGGTTAGAACAAGATGAACAATTATCGGAGTATAAAAACTAAGTTCTTGCTAGTAAAGAGTGTAGCTTTCAAATAATGCGGAAGTGATTAATACAACTAATAAGTCTATGATAATAAAGCAAGAAAGCTTAGATGAAAAGAGCAATAACTCAAGTTCTTTCTTGTGGAGTGTTGCTTCACTAAATGAGAGTTTAACTTGAAGCAACACCAAATGATATGAGCAAAGAATAGTGCAAGAGAACTTAGAGTAAGGGAAAGCAAACAAATCACAAGCAAAAACACAATGAACACGGGTGATTTGTTTTACCGAGGTTCGGCCCTCGAAGGCCTAGTCCCCGTTGAGGAGTCCACTTAAGGACGGGTCTTTTTCAACCCTTTCCCTCTCTCTCCCGATCACACAAGGATCGGCGAGCTCTTCTTCTTCTCAAGGATCACTCTCGATCCCACAAGGACCACCACACTCTTTGGTGTCTCTTGCTAGCTTTTACAAGCCTCCAACACTTTGGAGGAAGTTTGAATGGGAGTCAAAACTCCACGCGCAAATGAACACAAAGATGTAGCACACACTATCTCTCAATGAAACTCACAAGGCGCTAGGGCTAAACTCAATTGAGTAGCTCTCAATTGTTTGCTCTCTCTTTTGTGGCACTTGTGTTGGTTGTAGTGGACTAAATCTTGTGTATAGGATGGATCAATGAATATATGTGGTTGGGAGGGCTTGAGTATGTCAACTAGATGACTTGGAATGTTGCTTGGGCTCCCCCACTTGAAGTGGCCGGTTGGGGTGGTATTTATAGCCCTCAACCACCCATATAGCCGTTGGGGCGCATCTGCCAGAAATTGCACTGGCGGACGGTCCGCGGCTAGGGCCCGGACGGTCCGCGACCCTCCAACGGTCGATTCTGACATCTTCAACGGATACTTCTGACAGATCAACGGTTAGATCAACGGCTATCTGCCTCGGTGACACCACGCGGACGGTCCGCCCTTGGTTCCGGACGGTCCGCGCCAGCTCTATAATTCCTTTTGCTCAACTTGTCACCTTCGGGCTTTTTGGTTCTGCACCGACCGGACGGTCCGCGCCTGAGGCCGGACGGTCCGCGCTTGGTCTCGGACGGTGCTTCCTTTTCCTCCGGACAGTCCGTAGTGTAGACTTGGATTTTTGCATTGGTTCTGTCCCGAGGGTCATTCTGGTGTTGCGGACGGTCCGCCGCAAGGGCCCGGACGGTCCGCGCTTGGCCTGTTTTCCAAAAAGCTTCTCCTGTCCGGAATAATCTACGGCATTCCGGACAGTCGATTTAGTATAGTTGTAGATGAACCTTTGGCACCTGTAGAACATATACTCTAGAGCAAACTAGTTAGTCCAATTATTTGTGTTGGGCAATTCAACCACCAAAATCAATTAGGAAATAGGTGTAAGCCTAATTCCCTTTCAATCTCCCCCTTTTTGGTGATTGATGCCAACACAAACCAAAGCAAATATAAAAGTGCAGAATTGAACTAGTTTGCATAATTGTAAGTGCAAAGGTTACTTAGAATTGTGCCAATATAAATTCTTGCACGGATTGTTTCTTTATTTTTAACATTTTGGACCACGCATGCACCACTTGTTTTGTTTTTGCAAATTCTTTTGTAAATCCTTTTCAAAGTCCTTTTGCAAATAGTCAAAGGTAAATGAATAAGATTTTGCGAAGCATTTTCAAGTTTTGAAATTTTCTCCCCTTGTTTCAAATGCTATTCCTTTGACTAAACAAAACTCCCCCTCAAGTAAATTCTCCTCTTAGTGTTCAAGAGGGTTTTAAGATATTAATTTTGAAAATACTCCTTTCTCCCCCTTTTGAACACAATAAGATACCAATTTGAAATTCACCAATTGAAATCATTAGTTTTAAAATTAGGGTGGGGTGGTGGTGCGGTCCTTTTGCTTTGGGCTAATACTTTCTCCCCCTTTGGCATGAATCGCCAAAAACGGATACTTAGAGTGATATATAAGCCCTTTTTCCTAACTATTTTCTCCCCTTTGGCAAATAAAACATATGAGTGAAGATTATACCAAAGAAGGAGAGACATTGTGGAGTGATGGCGAAGGGTAGATAATATCGATAGAGTAGAGTGGAAGCTTTGTCTTCGCCGAAGACTCCAATTCCCTTTCAATGTACCTATGACTTGGTTTGAAATTCACTTGAACACACATTAGTCATAGCATATAAAAGAGATATGATCAAGAGGATATATCAGATTAAGCATGATCATAGTTCTATATAACATAGATTGCTCCCCTAAGTATGTGCATGGAGAGGAACACACGTTTTGGCCTTAAATGCCAATTGCACATAATTAGGTTAATGAGAACATATCTATATCATACAGATTATGAAGTGCATTGTGTCATAGTATAAGTGTGATGCTCATGACAATTTATGCACTTATGAAAGCATGTTGTAAACAATTTACGCATATTCCCTTAAGGATTTCAAAGAGACTTAAGGACCATCCACCTTTGAAACAAAGGCAGCTTATCCTCGTTACAAGGTTAAGCTTTAAGCTCTTTGACAATAAAAGTACTTCATCTAGTTTTTCCAGAGATGCACTAAAGCAGGAATGAATTTTGGGAAATTAAACTAGGTATGAAGCAGGGACACGCATGGACATGCTTTCTCTTCCTTTTAAACAAGATATGTAAAGAGAGTATAGAAAAGGAAGATTTAGGTACAAGTTTAAATGAAAGGAGATAGTTTTACCTTTTTGTACCTTTACATAGGGATGCTCTCTTCATGTGCTTTGTCTTTAGTCTTAGATGCTTAAGACCTATTCTTAATGACAATATATGGAAATATTTTGCACAAGAGAGAGTTCTACAACTAGTGATCTTTTCAAGTTATTGTTAGCATATATCAAATGGATCACAAGTTGTATAAATGAATCATGAATTCTCCTTTTAACTTAGTGCATATCAAGAGAGATATTGATTGAGGCACTAAGAGGCATGATTGTTAATGAAAGTCATTCAATGATCAAACAAATAACACATATGATCAAAAGAACAACATACGCATTAGATTATCAATTAAGCTTAGGATAGGAGAATCCAGCAATTAAGCTACTTTAGAGTGAAAGACAAGAATTTAAAGTAGTAGCATACTTCACGAGGAACTTATTCTCATGCAAGAGACTATATGAAACTACTGAGATAAAGCAATAGTCTCAACATAATCAAGATAAAGGGCTCCCCCTAAAGATGTGCATCAAGTATTTGAATGAATTGAATGGATGCATTTACTTTAAAGACAAGTAGAGAGAAGCATTATACATCTTGATTAAGGCTCATAAAAAATTTGCTATAAACAACTTAAGCCTAGCATTCTCATTATGAAAGAATTTAGACTACTCACAACCACACCATTAATTGTTTTGTAGATCTTACTATCCAAGTAGGTGGTGTTGTTCTTGATGTCCTCCTCTTTCATTTGAGAATCCTCCCTTTGCAGTGGCTTCTTTTTCTTTTCAAACTTATTGAAAATACTCAAGAAGGATGTTAGTAACACAAGGGAGTATATAATGAAAGGATGATTTCTTTTAGATAGGAAATAACCATAATTCATCATCCATAAGTCACACAGACATGAAGTAAAATCCTTAACATTAGTGCACTCATACTTGAAAGGAGGAACATGCACTATTTAACAATTTGATTACTCATAGGAATTTACTTCTTCATATTGAACTTTATTATCATGACTTAGAAGCGCATCAATATGAGAATGGATATAGCAAAGGCATGAATTAGATTCTAATGGACAAACACATTTATGAATATGATATTGAATTGCATACTTAGTTAATTTCGGTTCAATAAAGAATCTATTCCTCACAAGGGTAGAATATGATAATTTAGATTAAATCCCCATTGAGATGGGAACCAAACTTAAAAAGATGAGTTCCCATACCTTTGCTTTTACCTTTCTTCCTTTGGGTGAAAATCAACCCATGAGACTTGTGCACTTTCTCTCTTGTAGACTTTCATAATTGAACTCAAGAGAAATGTTAGTAGCAACACAAGCACTAGTTTCCATTTTTGTGATCATTTTGATAAGGAATGGAAGCTAGATTACCAAAACATGGAAACTCTATAGCATGAACTAGATTATCCACAGATGATGTTATGCTCAATTTAACTCATAAAACAAGCATAAATAATCCTTTGAGATTATAGGAATAAATCTAATTCATGATTTGGAAAGCGATAAATGTGAAAGAATCATATCCAATTTGAGCAAGTAAAATACATCATAAAACATTGGATTGATTTTTCTTTTCATGTTAGATTACACGCTTCCAAAGAGAAACATATTCTCTACAAGTGAGACTATTTGGGTTACTTAAATACAATCAATAGTCTCACCACTCTAGTTATAGAGAGAGTTTTCCTTTTATAAGTGTCCTAAGGATTTGAATTCCTTACATGACACCTTATTCTTTTAAGAACTTGAAATATCTCTCTATATCTAGCATCATGGCAATAATAGAATGACTAGCGAAGAACATGCCATGAGGTACTTCCAACAATTTAAAGCATGTAGATTGCCATAAGATGGAAATGATGAGTATACAATCTACCATATGAGAGGAAATTCTTCAAAGAATGGTAATATCAATTTAAAGACATTTGAAGCGCTACACATTTCTTATGTGACTACACAAGAACACATAATAAAATACTTGCACTTTAAAAGCATAGAGGTTACCATCCTTGACTTTCCTCCATGTTGTAGGCCTTGATTTTTCCGCATAAGATAATTCTTTATTTCCTACAACATCAATAACTTCCTCGAGATGATATGAGTTTAAGACATAGCAATTTGAAAAATAACCTTGGGTCAATCATGTATATAGATCATTGAAGATTGATAGCTTGAGTTGATACGAATTGAATGAACTCTCTCAAGCACCCCAAAGACTTCATATCATCTCCTTCTCCTACAAGGCTTGTCAAGCATATTTTGGTACCCATCGCTTGATGGGTCCACCATGGTTAGTCAACAAAGATCTAGGAACCCAAAAGTCCTTTGTGTTAGCACTAGGTAAACTCATTACCTTTCTAGCACAAGTTGCAATTTTGGGTTGCCTAGTTACATGAGAATTAATTGACAAGCTAGGAGTAGAATTGTTACCAATGGGACAATCCTTGCATTGATGTCCCTTCTTTCGGCATGTGTAGCAAAGGCGTTTTTCAAGTTTTGAAGCTTTCTTCTTTCCTTGTTTGTTGCTTGCTACATGGTTAGTAAAGACTTTCTTTTCTAACCCTATGCCTTTTTGTTTTAAATGGGGACAAGATCTAAGCAAGTGTCCCTTCTTGGAGCATTTAAAACAAAGTCTATCATCCTTGTTAATAATTAAGCCATTTTTAATGTAGGGACACGACCTAATCAAGTGCCCCTCTTCAAAGCATTCACTACACCTCTTAATGTGAAGTGTGGCTTGATCATTACCTTGGATGTTACCTTTTATGGAGGCGTGGTTGAGGCTTTTGGAGGAGGTGTTGAATTTCATCTTTTGTTTCTTCCTCTTGGCAATCCTCAAATCCTTGACATTTTCTTCAAGGGATGTAGTGCATGCCACAGTTGTTCCTGTCTCAAGCTTCTTCACCATGTGATCACGGATATCTTGAGAAGGTTGGGCAATGCATTTCCCTTTTAGTTGTGTCAAGCTCTTCTTTAGCCTCTCATTTTCTTCTTTGAGCTTTTGATATGAATCATCATTTGTTCCTGCAAATTCTAACTCAAAGGAAGATTTGCTTGTCGACGGACAACAAGCATTAGCACATGGTAATATAGCATCAATTTGAATACATGTGCATGAGTGAGGTTGTTGGGATTTTAAGTTTTCTATCACAACCTCATGAGCAATATTTAATATGATATGATCATCTCTAAGATTTTCATGAGAGCATAGGAGCATATCATATTTTTCTTGAAAAGCTAGATTCTCAATTTTTAGCTTTTCTACTTGGTCCTTAAGCAAGGTATTCCTATTTACTAATTGAGCGATACAATGTAAAGCGTTATCTTGCTCAATTGAAATAGTTTCATACCTTTGGACCAAATCAACATGAGAGCACTTTAGCTCCTCATGTTCTTTAGTCAACTCGTCAAAGTGTAGCATTTTTATGGAGAGAATATCTTCTAGCTTTTGACGAGCTTCGCTTTGCTCTCTCGCTCTTTCTAGAAGTTTGAGCATGACCGCCTTATCTTCTTGGCTTAGGCGAGCGTAGAGATGCACAAAGCTTCTTTCTTCCTCCTCATCCTCATTTGTGCTTCCGCTATCATTTTCATTAGCCACACAACACATGTGGGAATCGAAATGGGAAGACAAACCTTTTGGAGAGGTGGATTCATCGTTTGGTCTCCATCGTTCATTCTCTTCTTCTTCCTTGCAAGGGTTAGTATCACAAATACCAAAGGAAGTAGAGACACAAAATGAACTATCATGTTTGGACTCATCAAATTTGCTTTTAATTCTAGTCCAAATATCATGCGCATCATGGACGGATTCATCATAGTTTGATATGAAGGCATGATAATCTTCTTTGCTAAGAGAATTAGTTAAGATGTCAAAAGCTAGATAGTTTAAGCGATAACATCTTTGATCCTCCTCGGAATTAATTTCTCCATTGAAGTTAGAGGGAAAAATACTCTTGTCTATAATTTGTTCTAATCGTGGATCTATGGTCCTAAAAGCATTTATCACACTAGATGACCATGAATCATAGTTAGAACAATCATCAAATAAAATCTCAAGAGTTACCTCCTTCCGAGTTGGGTTCTCCTGGGTCTTCTTGTTCTTTTGGGATCTTCTACGAGCCATCACTTCGAGTTGTTAGACTCAAGATGAAGTGCCTAGCTCCGATACCAATTGTAAGTCGCCTAGAGGGGGGGTGGATAGGCGAAACCTGAAAATTAAAACTTTATCCCACAACTAGATCCTTTGATTAGTGGTTAGAACAAGATGAACAATTATCGGAGTATAAAAACTAAGTTCTTGCTAGTAAAGAGTATAGCTTTCAAATAATGCGGAAGTGATTAATACAACTAATAAGTCTATGATAATAAAGCAAGAAAGCTTAGATGAAAAGAGCAATAACTCAAGTTCTTTCTTGTGGAGTGTTGCTTCACTAAATGAGAGTTTAACTTGAAGCAACACCAAATGATATGAGCAAAGAATAGTGCAAGAGAACTTAGAGTAAGGGAAAGCAAACAAATCACAAGCAAAAACACAATGAACACGGGTGATTTGTTTTACCGAGGTTCGGCCCTCGAAGGCCTAGTCCCCGTTGAGGAGTCCACTTAAGGACGGGTCTTTTTCAACCCTTTCCCTCTCTCTCCCGATCACACAAGGATCGGCGAGCTCTTCTTCTTCTCAAGGATCACTCTCGATCCCACAAGGACCACCACACTCTTTGGTGTCTCTTGCTAGCTTTTACAAGCCTCCAACACTTTGGAGGAAGTTTGAATGGGAGTCAAAACTCCACGCGCAAATGAACACAAAGATGTAGCACACACTATCTCTCAATGAAACTCACAAGGCGCTAGGGCTAAACTCAATTGAGTAGCTCTCAATTGTTTGCTCTCTCTTTTGTGGCACTTGTGTTGGTTGTAGTGGACTAAATCTTGTGTATAGGATGGATCAATGAATATATGTGGTTGGGAGGGCTTGAGTATGTCAACTAGATGACTTGGAATGTTGCTTGGGCTCCCCCACTTGAAGTGGCCGGTTGGGGTGGTATTTATAGCCCTCAACCACCCATATAGCCGTTGGGGCGCATCTGCCAGAAATTGCACTGGCGGACGGTCCGCGGCTAGGGCCCGGACGGTCCGCGACCCTCCAACGGTCGATTCTGACATCTTCAACGGATACTTCTGACAGATCAACGGTTAGATCAACGGCTATCTGCCTCGGTGACACCACGCGGACGGTCCGCCCTTGGTTCCGGACGGTCCGCGCCAGCTCTATAATTCCTTTTGCTCAACTTGTCACCTTCGGGCTTTTTGGTTCTGCACCGACCGGACGGTCCGCGCCTGAGGCCGGACGGTCCGCGCTTGGTCTCGGACGGTGCTTCCTTTTCCTCCGGACAGTCCGTAGTGTAGACTTGGATTTTTGCATTGGTTCTGTCCCGAGGGTCATTCTGGTGTTGCGGACGGTCCGCCGCAAGGGCCCGGACGGTCCGCGCTTGGCCTGTTTTCCAAAAAGCTTCTCCTGTCCGGAATAATCTACGGCATTCCGGACAGTCGATTTAGTATAGTTGTAGATGAACCTTTGGCACCTGTAGAACATATACTCTAGAGCAAACTAGTTAGTCCAATTATTTGTGTTGGGCAATTCAACCACCAAAATCAATTAGGAAATAGGTGTAAGCCTAATTCCCTTTCAATCTCCCCCTTTTTGGTGATTGATGCCAACACAAACCAAAGCAAATATAAAAGTGCAGAATTGAACTAGTTTGCATAATTGTAAGTGCAAAGGTTACTTAGAATTGTGCCAATATAAATTCTTGCACGGATTGTTTCTTTATTTTTAACATTTTGGACCACGCATGCACCACTTGTTTTGTTTTTGCAAATTCTTTTGTAAATCCTTTTCAAAGTCCTTTTGCAAATAGTCAAAGGTAAATGAATAAGATTTTGCGAAGCATTTTCAAGTTTTGAAATTTTCTCCCCTTGTTTCAAATGCTATTCCTTTGACTAAACAAAACTCCCCCTCAAGTAAATTCTCCTCTTAGTGTTCAAGAGGGTTTTAAGATATTAATTTTGAAAATACTCCTTTCTCCCCCTTTTGAACACAATAAGATACCAATTTGAAATTCACCAATTGAAATCATTAGTTTTAAAATTAGGGTGGGGTGGTGGTGCGGTCCTTTTGCTTTGGGCTAATACTTTCTCCCCCTTTGGCATGAATCGCCAAAAACGGATACTTAGAGTGATATATAAGCCCTTTTTCCTAACTATTTTCTCCCCTTTGGCAAATAAAACATATGAGTGAAGATTATACCAAAGAAGGAGAGACATTGTGGAGTGATGGCGAAGGGTAGATAATATCGATAGAGTAGAGTGGAAGCTTTGTCTTCGCCGAAGACTCCAATTCCCTTTCAATGTACCTATGACTTGGTTTGAAATTCACTTGAACACACATTAGTCATAGCATATAAAAGAGATATGATCAAGAGGATATATCAGATTAAGCATGATCATAGTTCTATATAACATAGATTGCTCCCCTAAGTATGTGCATGGAGAGGAACACACGTTTTGGCCTTAAATGCCAATTGCACATAATTAGGTTAATGAGAACATATCTATATCATACAGATTATGAAGTGCATTGTGTCATAGTATAAGTGTGATGCTCATGACAATTTATGCACTTATGAAAGCATGTTGTAAACAATTTACGCATATTCCCTTAAGGATTTCAAAGAGACTTAAGGACCATCCACCTTTGAAACAAAGGCAGCTTATCCTCGTTACAAGGTTAAGCTTTAAGCTCTTTGACAATAAAAGTACTTCAT
Source organism: Zea luxurians (assembly GCA_029449295.1). Lineage (NCBI taxonomy): Eukaryota > Viridiplantae > Streptophyta > Magnoliopsida > Poales > Poaceae > Zea > Zea luxurians. The sequence continues at coordinate 31,861,922 of JAOPSE010000016.1, read as the reverse complement.
CTAGTTTTTCCAGAGATGCACTAAAGCAGGAATGAATTTTGGGAAATTAAACTAGGTATGAAGCAGGGACACGCATGGACATGCTTTCTCTTCCTTTTAAACAAGATATGTAAAGAGAGTATAGAAAAGGAAGATTTAGGTACAAGTTTAAATGAAAGGAGATAGTTTTACCTTTTTGTACCTTTACATAGGGATGCTCTCTTCATGTGCTTTGTCTTTAGTCTTAGATGCTTAAGACCTATTCTTAATGACAATATATGGAAATATTTTGCACAAGAGAGAGTTCTACAACTAGTGATCTTTTCAAGTTATTGTTAGCATATATCAAATGGATCACAAGTTGTATAAATGAATCATGAATTCTCCTTTTAACTTAGTGCATATCAAGAGAGATATTGATTGAGGCACTAAGAGGCATGATTGTTAATGAAAGTCATTCAATGATCAAACAAATAACACATATGATCAAAAGAACAACATACGCATTAGATTATCAATTAAGCTTAGGATAGGAGAATCCAGCAATTAAGCTACTTTAGAGTGAAAGACAAGAATTTAAAGTAGTAGCATACTTCACGAGGAACTTATTCTCATGCAAGAGACTATATGAAACTACTGAGATAAAGCAATAGTCTCAACATAATCAAGATAAAGGGCTCCCCCTAAAGATGTGCATCAAGTATTTGAATGAATTGAATGGATGCATTTACTTTAAAGACAAGTAGAGAGAAGCATTATACATCTTGATTAAGGCTCATAAAAAATTTGCTATAAACAACTTAAGCCTAGCATTCTCATTATGAAAGAATTTAGACTACTCACAACCACACCATTAATTGTTTTGTAGATCTTACTATCCAAGTAGGTGGTGTTGTTCTTGATGTCCTCCTCTTTCATTTGAGAATCCTCCCTTTGCAGTGGCTTCTTTTTCTTTTCAAACTTATTGAAAATACTCAAGAAGGATGTTAGTAACACAAGGGAGTATATAATGAAAGGATGATTTCTTTTAGATAGGAAATAACCATAATTCATCATCCATAAGTCACACAGACATGAAGTAAAATCCTTAACATTAGTGCACTCATACTTGAAAGGAGGAACATGCACTATTTAACAATTTGATTACTCATAGGAATTTACTTCTTCATATTGAACTTTATTATCATGACTTAGAAGCGCATCAATATGAGAATGGATATAGCAAAGGCATGAATTAGATTCTAATGGACAAACACATTTATGAATATGATATTGAATTGCATACTTAGTTAATTTCGGTTCAATAAAGAATCTATTCCTCACAAGGGTAGAATATGATAATTTAGATTAAATCCCCATTGAGATGGGAACCAAACTTAAAAAGATGAGTTCCCATACCTTTGCTTTTACCTTTCTTCCTTTGGGTGAAAATCAACCCATGAGACTTGTGCACTTTCTCTCTTGTAGACTTTCATAATTGAACTCAAGAGAAATGTTAGTAGCAACACAAGCACTAGTTTCCATTTTTGTGATCATTTTGATAAGGAATGGAAGCTAGATTACCAAAACATGGAAACTCTATAGCATGAACTAGATTATCCACAGATGATGTTATGCTCAATTTAACTCATAAAACAAGCATAAATAATCCTTTGAGATTATAGGAATAAATCTAATTCATGATTTGGAAAGCGATAAATGTGAAAGAATCATATCCAATTTGAGCAAGTAAAATACATCATAAAACATTGGATTGATTTTTCTTTTCATGTTAGATTACACGCTTCCAAAGAGAAACATATTCTCTACAAGTGAGACTATTTGGGTTACTTAAATACAATCAATAGTCTCACCACTCTAGTTATAGAGAGAGTTTTCCTTTTATAAGTGTCCTAAGGATTTGAATTCCTTACATGACACCTTATTCTTTTAAGAACTTGAAATATCTCTCTATATCTAGCATCATGGCAATAATAGAATGACTAGCGAAGAACATGCCATGAGGTACTTCCAACAATTTAAAGCATGTAGATTGCCATAAGATGGAAATGATGAGTATACAATCTACCATATGAGAGGAAATTCTTCAAAGAATGGTAATATCAATTTAAAGACATTTGAAGCGCTACACATTTCTTATGTGACTACACAAGAACACATAATAAAATACTTGCACTTTAAAAGCATAGAGGTTACCATCCTTGACTTTCCTCCATGTTGTAGGCCTTGATTTTTCCGCATAAGATAATTCTTTATTTCCTACAACATCAATAACTTCCTCGAGATGATATGAGTTTAAGACATAGCAATTTGAAAAATAACCTTGGGTCAATCATGTATATAGATCATTGAAGATTGATAGCTTGAGTTGATACGAATTGAATGAACTCTCTCAAGCACCCCAAAGACTTCATATCATCTCCTTCTCCTACAAGGCTTGTCAAGCATATTTTGGTACCCATCGCTTGATGGGTCCACCATGGTTAGTCAACAAAGATCTAGGAACCCAAAAGTCCTTTGTGTTAGCACTAGGTAAACTCATTACCTTTCTAGCACAAGTTGCAATTTTGGGTTGCCTAGTTACATGAGAATTAATTGACAAGCTAGGAGTAGAATTGTTACCAATGGGACAATCCTTGCATTGATGTCCCTTCTTTCGGCATGTGTAGCAAAGGCGTTTTTCAAGTTTTGAAGCTTTCTTCTTTCCTTGTTTGTTGCTTGCTACATGGTTAGTAAAGACTTTCTTTTCTAACCCTATGCCTTTTTGTTTTAAATGGGGACAAGATCTAAGCAAGTGTCCCTTCTTGGAGCATTTAAAACAAAGTCTATCATCCTTGTTAATAATTAAGCCATTTTTAATGTAGGGACACGACCTAATCAAGTGCCCCTCTTCAAAGCATTCACTACACCTCTTAATGTGAAGTGTGGCTTGATCATTACCTTGGATGTTACCTTTTATGGAGGCGTGGTTGAGGCTTTTGGAGGAGGTGTTGAATTTCATCTTTTGTTTCTTCCTCTTGGCAATCCTCAAATCCTTGACATTTTCTTCAAGGGATGTAGTGCATGCCACAGTTGTTCCTGTCTCAAGCTTCTTCACCATGTGATCACGGATATCTTGAGAAGGTTGGGCAATGCATTTCCCTTTTAGTTGTGTCAAGCTCTTCTTTAGCCTCTCATTTTCTTCTTTGAGCTTTTGATATGAATCATCATTTGTTCCTGCAAATTCTAACTCAAAGGAAGATTTGCTTGTCGACGGACAACAAGCATTAGCACATGGTAATATAGCATCAATTTGAATACATGTGCATGAGTGAGGTTGTTGGGATTTTAAGTTTTCTATCACAACCTCATGAGCAATATTTAATATGATATGATCATCTCTAAGATTTTCATGAGAGCATAGGAGCATATCATATTTTTCTTGAAAAGCTAGATTCTCAATTTTTAGCTTTTCTACTTGGTCCTTAAGCAAGGTATTCCTATTTACTAATTGAGCGATACAATGTAAAGCGTTATCTTGCTCAATTGAAATAGTTTCATACCTTTGGACCAAATCAACATGAGAGCACTTTAGCTCCTCATGTTCTTTAGTCAACTCGTCAAAGTGTAGCATTTTTATGGAGAGAATATCTTCTAGCTTTTGACGAGCTTCGCTTTGCTCTCTCGCTCTTTCTAGAAGTTTGAGCATGACCGCCTTATCTTCTTGGCTTAGGCGAGCGTAGAGATGCACAAAGCTTCTTTCTTCCTCCTCATCCTCATTTGTGCTTCCGCTATCATTTTCATTAGCCACACAACACATGTGGGAATCGAAATGGGAAGACAAACCTTTTGGAGAGGTGGATTCATCGTTTGGTCTCCATCGTTCATTCTCTTCTTCTTCCTTGCAAGGGTTAGTATCACAAATACCAAAGGAAGTAGAGACACAAAATGAACTATCATGTTTGGACTCATCAAATTTGCTTTTAATTCTAGTCCAAATATCATGCGCATCATGGACGGATTCATCATAGTTTGATATGAAGGCATGATAATCTTCTTTGCTAAGAGAATTAGTTAAGATGTCAAAAGCTAGATAGTTTAAGCGATAACATCTTTGATCCTCCTCGGAATTAATTTCTCCATTGAAGTTAGAGGGAAAAATACTCTTGTCTATAATTTGTTCTAATCGTGGATCTATGGTCCTAAAAGCATTTATCACACTAGATGACCATGAATCATAGTTAGAACAATCATCAAATAAAATCTCAAGAGTTACCTCCTTCCGAGTTGGGTTCTCCTGGGTCTTCTTGTTCTTTTGGGATCTTCTACGAGCCATCACTTCGAGTTGTTAGACTCAAGATGAAGTGCCTAGCTCCGATACCAATTGTAAGTCGCCTAGAGGGGGGGTGGATAGGCGAAACCTGAAAATTAAAACTTTATCCCACAACTAGATCCTTTGATTAGTGGTTAGAACAAGATGAACAATTATCGGAGTATAAAAACTAAGTTCTTGCTAGTAAAGAGTATAGCTTTCAAATAATGCGGAAGTGATTAATACAACTAATAAGTCTATGATAATAAAGCAAGAAAGCTTAGATGAAAAGAGCAATAACTCAAGTTCTTTCTTGTGGAGTGTTGCTTCACTAAATGAGAGTTTAACTTGAAGCAACACCAAATGATATGAGCAAAGAATAGTGCAAGAGAACTTAGAGTAAGGGAAAGCAAACAAATCACAAGCAAAAACACAATGAACACGGGTGATTTGTTTTACCGAGGTTCGGCCCTCGAAGGCCTAGTCCCCGTTGAGGAGTCCACTTAAGGACGGGTCTTTTTCAACCCTTTCCCTCTCTCTCCCGATCACACAAGGATCGGCGAGCTCTTCTTCTTCTCAAGGATCACTCTCGATCCCACAAGGACCACCACACTCTTTGGTGTCTCTTGCTAGCTTTTACAAGCCTCCAACACTTTGGAGGAAGTTTGAATGGGAGTCAAAACTCCACGCGCAAATGAACACAAAGATGTAGCACACACTATCTCTCAATGAAACTCACAAGGCGCTAGGGCTAAACTCAATTGAGTAGCTCTCAATTGTTTGCTCTCTCTTTTGTGGCACTTGTGTTGGTTGTAGTGGACTAAATCTTGTGTATAGGATGGATCAATGAATATATGTGGTAGGGAGGGCTTGAGTATGTCAACTAGATGACTTGGAATGTTGCTTGGGCTCCCCCACTTGAAGTGGCCGGTTGGGGTGGTATTTATAGCCCTCAACCACCCATATAGCCGTTGGGGCGCATCTGCCAGAAATTGCACTGGCGGACGGTCCGCGGCTAGGGCCCGGACGGTCCGCGACCCTCCAACGGTCGATTCTGACATCTTCAACGGATACTTCTGACAGATCAACGGTTAGATCAACGGCTATCTGCCTCGGTGACACCACGCGGACGGTCCGCCCTTGGTTCCGGACGGTCCGCGCCAGCTCTATAATTCCTTTTGCTCAACTTGTCACCTTCGGGCTTTTTGGTTCTGCACCGACCGGACGGTCCGCGCCTGAGGCCGGACGGTCCGCGCTTGGTCTCGGACGGTGCTTCCTTTTCCTCCGGACAGTCCGTAGTGTAGACTTGGATTTTTGCATTGGTTCTGTCCCGAGGGTCATTCTGGTGTTGCGGACGGTCCGCCGCAAGGGCCCGGACGGTCCGCGCTTGGCCTGTTTTCCAAAAAGCTTCTCCTGTCCGGAATAATCTACGGTATTCCGGACAGTCGATTTAGTATAGTTGTAGATGAACCTTTGGCAACTGTAGAACATATACTCTAGAGCAAACTAGTTAGTCCAATTATTTGTGTTGGGCAATTCAACCACCAAAATCAATTAGGAAATAGGTGTAAGCCTAATTCCCTTTCACAACTGACTTAGCAGACTTATAAGTGACCAGATTAAGTGTAGATATGATCGTCTGAATAGCTGGCACAACAAGTGTCACCATAGAGATGGCCTAGTACATGCTACCAAATCCAATGGCCGCATCATATCATGGTGAGGAGAAATCTAGTAGTAGGATGCACTAGGGCAAAGTGGTATAAGCTCGGGCCGTCCGGACTATATATATATATATATATATATATATATATATATATATATATATATATATATATATATATATATATATATATATTAACGGAAGCCCAGATCGACCACCCCTATAAACTGGTTTAACCCAGCGGCCAGCGCGCCCAACTAACCTGTCGAGTGCGTCACCTGCCCCACGTCTGTTAGCGCAAAAAACAAAGAATGCATGCATGAGTCAAACACGATCTAATGCATGCGCGTAAATTTAGGAAAAAATATGTGGCGGTTTCTATTTTTAAATGCTTTATTTTTCTCCATAAATTTAGGATCGCTGCAACAGTCATGCAGCTAGACACGTAAGGACCATTTTATGATATATATTGAGACTAAATATGCTACACTGTGTAGATAATTATGCAATTTGGTATACTGCGTAAAAATCTGTTACCAGCTGCATGCGCACGAATTTATGATGAAAATAATGTGCAATGAAAGGAAATGAATTGCATGCATAGAAACAAAAAATCGTATTTAATGTTTAATTTGCTTCATAAATATAGCATCTCTCCAACAATCATGCAGGTAAACACATTAGACTAGTTTATGATGTATACTTATACTAATTATACTACACGGTGTAGGTATTTGAGAGCACCTAGAGGGGGGTGAATAGGTGATCCTGTGAAACTTGAAAACTTAAGCCACAAAACTTGGTTAATCGTTAGCACAATAATTGCCAAGTGGCTAGAGAGGAATTCTCAACAAAACACAATAACCAACAAGGATCAATCACAGAGATGGCACGGTGGTTATCCCGTGGTTCGGCCAAGACCAACGCTTGCCTACTCCACGTTGTGGCGTCCCAACGGACGAGGGTTGCAATCAACCCCTCTCAAGCGGTCCAAAGACCCACTTGAATACCACGGTGTTTTGCTTGCTTTTTCTCAATCCCGTTTGCGAGGAATCTCCACAACTTGGAGCCTCTCGCCCTTACACTTGAAATTCACAAAGAAGCACAGAGCAAGGGAGGGATTAGCAACGCACTCAAGACAAGAAATCACAGCAACACCACGCACACAAGTTGCAATGAGAGCTCGCAACACAACTCAACGAGTTCACCACTCAACTAGAGCTCTAATTGCTATCGCAAAGAATCAAAGACGCGGAATCGATGTCTTGGTGCTTAGGAATGTTGTAGGAATGCTTGATATTCTCCTCCATACGCCTAGGGGTCCCTTTTATAGCCCCAAGGCAGCTAGGAGCCGTTGAGAGCATTCTAGGAAGGCTGATCATGCCTTCTGTCGACTGGCGCACCGGACAGTCCGGTGCCCGATTTCCTTCCATAAATGACACAGTCGATCGTTGACAGCCTGAGAGCCGTTGGCGCACCGGACATGTCCGGTGCCCCCTTCTAGCCGTTGCCTCGGCCACGTGTCCCGCGCAGATTGCGCGGCCGACCGTTGGCCCGGCCGACCGTTGGCTCACCGGACAGTCCGGTGCACACCGGACATTCCGGTGAATTTTAGCCGTACGTCGCCGGTGAATTTCCGAGAGTGAGAGCACCTAGAGGGGGGGGTGAATAGGTGATCCTGTGAAAACTTAAACTTATAGCCACAAAAACTTGTTAAGTGTTAGCACGATAATCGCCAAGTGGCTAGAGAGGAGTCTCAACAAAACACAGAAACCACAGAAGATCAATCACAGAGATGACACAGTGGTTTATCCCATGGTTCGGCCAAGACCAACGCTTGCCTACTCCACGTTGTGGCGTCCCAACGGACGAGGGTTGCAATCAACCCCTCTCAAGCGGTCCAAAGACCCACTTGAATACCACGGTGTTTTGCTTTCTTTTCTTTATCCCGTTTGCAAGGAATCTCCACAAATTGGAGTCTCTTGCCCTTACAAGTATATGATCACAAAGAAGCACAGAGTAAGGGAGGGAAGCAACACACACAAATCCACAGCGAAATGCGCACACAAACGGCCAAGAATCGAGCTCGAATGACTATCTCAAAGTTCTCACTAGAACGAAGCTCGAATCACTTAGAATCACAAACGAATGCGCAAAGAATGAGTGTGGATGATCAAGAATGCTCTAAGGTTTCTTGGGTGTCTCCTCCATGCGCCTAGGGGTCCCTTTTATAGCCCCAAGGCAGCTAGGAGCCGTTGAGAGCAAATCTGGAAGGCTATCCTTGCCTTCTGTCGTCGGGTGCACCGGACAGTCCGGTGTACACCGGACACTGTCCGGTACCCGATTTCTTTCCTTAAACAGTGCTGCCGACCGTTGCAGACCGCTGCCGACCGTTGCAGACTGTTGCAGGGAGCCGTTGGCACACCGGACATGTCCGGTGCACACCGGACAGTCCGGTGCCCCCTTCCGACCGTTGGCTCGGCCACGTGTCTCGCGCAGATTGCGCGTCCGACCGTTGGACCGTCCGACCGTTGGCTCACCGGACAGTCCGGTGCACACCGGACAGTCCGGTGAATTATAGCCGTACGCCGTCGGCGAATTCCCGAGAGCGGCCTGTTCGCGCCGAGTCAGCCTGGCGCACCGGACACTGTCCGGTGCACACCGGACAGTCCGGTGTGCCAGACCGAGCTGAGTCTTGGTTGTACACAGCCAAGTCTTTTTCTCCTCTTTTCTTTTCTTCGTCTTTCTGTTTCTAACACTTAGACAAGTATATTAGTACACAAAACCAATGTACTAAGGCTTAGAAACATACCTTTACTTCATGATTTGCACCTTGTTCATCCATGGACATAAAATCACATTTAAGCACTTGTGTTGGCACTCAATCACCAAAATACTTAGAAATGGCCCAAGGGCACATTTCCCTTTCAATCTCCCCCTTTTTGGTGATTTATGCCAACACAACATAAAGCAAGTAGAACAAGTACAAACTCACTTCAAATAAAGTAAAAATTTATTTTGATTCAATTTTGGCATATATGGATCATCCTTTGCCACCACTTGGTTTGTTTTTGCAAATCAAACTCAAATCTCTATCTCTAAGTCAAACACACATGTTGAAGCATAAAGAGAGTCATTCCAAAAGAGATTGATCAAAGATTTCAAAAACTCACCCTTTTTCCCATAATCACTACTTCTCCCCACAAGAAACCAACTTTTGACAATGGAGACAATAAAAGAGTTTTGACAAACCAAAAGCTTTACTCTACTATTTTCAAAATCTCTTCTCAAGTGGTAGCTGATCCATTTATTGCTTTGGCCTTTATTTTCTCCCCCTTTGGCATCAAGCACCAAAACGGGATCAATCTTGGCCCTTTAACCCCATTGCCTCACCAAAATTTTCAATTTAGAGCAAATGGCAATAAGAGTTCATGAGATGGACTTGGAATAAGTTACCCTCTCATCGGAGTGCAGTGGAAGTCTTTTATGGTCCAAGTCCACCTTTTCCCTTTCAATTCTCCTTCGAGACTAAATCAAGCAAACTCAAGCATATGGTTAGTCTCAAAGGGTCAAGTTGTAACACATCTCCCCCTAAATATGTGCATCACTTTGCAACGGACTTGTGAGGTCCAGGGAGTGTTTGTACAACTTGAGCACCATAATAAGCAACAAAATGCAGAATGGACATGATCAAAGGCATAAACACATGTATGCTATATTTCAATCCAAGTTCCGCGAATCTAGGATATTGAGCTCACTACGCAGCCTGCAAAAGGTCTTCTCATCTAGAGGCTTGGTGAAGATATCGGCTAGCTGGTTCTCGGTGCTAACATGAAACACTTCGATATCTCCCTTTTGCTGGTGGTCTCTCAAAAAGTGATGCCGGATGTCAATGTGCTTTGTGCGGCTGTGCTCAACAGGATTTTCCGCTATTCGGATAGCACTCTCATTATCACATAGGAGTGGGATTTTGCTCAGATTGTAGCCAAAGTCCCTGAGGGTTTGCCTCATCCAAAGTAGTTGCGCGCAACACTGTCCTGCGGCAACGTACTCGGCCTCAGCGGTGGATAGGGCAACGGAGGTTTGTTTCTTAGAGTTCCATGACACTAGGGACCTTCCTAAGAATTGGCACGTCCCTAATGTACTCTTCCTATCGACCTTACATCCAGCATAGTCGGAATCTGAGTACCCAATCAAGTCAAAGTTAGACCCCTTTGGATACCAGATCCCGAAGCAAGGCGTAGCGACTAAATATCGAAGAATTCGCTTCACAGCCACTAAGTGACACTCCTTAGGATCGGATTGAAATCTAGCACACATGCATACGCTAAGCATAATATCCGGTCTACTAGCACATAAGTAAAGTAATGACCCTATCATTGACCGGTATGCCTTTTGATCAACGGACTTACCTCCTTTGTTGAGGTCGGTGTGTCCGTCGGTCCCCATCGGAGTCTTTGTGGGCTTGGCGTCCTTCATCCCAAACCTCTTTAGCAAATCTTGTGTGTACTTCGTTTGGGAGATGAAGGTGCCGTCCTTGAGTTGCTTCACTTGGAACCCAAGGAAGTAGTTCAACTCGCCCATCATCGACATCTCGAATTTCTGTGTCATCACCCTGCTAAACTCTTCACAAGACTTTTGATTAGTAGAACCAAATATTATGTCATCGACATAAATTTGGCACACAAACAAATCACCATCACATGTCTTAGTGAAAAGAGTTGGATCGGCTTTCCCAACCTTGAAAGCATTAGCGATTAAGAAATCTCTAAGGCATTCATACCATGCTCTTGGGGCTTGTTTAAGTCCATAGAGCGCCTTAGAGAGCTTACACACGTGGTCGGGGTACCGTTCATCCTCGAAGCCAGGGGGTTGCTCCACGTACACCTCCTCCTTTATTGGCCCGTTGAGGAAAGCGCTCTTCACATCCATTTGGTACAACCTGAAAGAATGGTGAGCGGCATATGCTAGCAAGATACGAATGGACTCTAGCCTAGCCACAGGAGCAAAAGTCTCCTCAAAGTCCAAACCTGCGACTTGGGCATAACCTTTTGCCACAAGTCGAGCCTTGTTCCTTGTCACCACTCCGTGCTCGTCTTGTTTGTTGCGGAACACCCACTTGGTTCCCACAACATTTTGCTTGGGACGAGGCACCAGCGTCCAAACTTCATTGCGCTTGAAGTTGTTAAGTTCCTCCTGCATAGCCAACACCCAATCCGGATCTAGCAAGGCCTCCTCTACCCTGAAAGGCTCAATAGAAGAGACAAAGGAGTAATGTTCACAAAAATTAACTAGTCGAGACCGAGTAGTTACTCCCTTGCTAATGTCACCCATAATTTGGTCGACAGGATGATCCCTTTGAATCATCGCTCGAACTTGGGTTGGAGGTGCCGGTTGCGCTTCTTCCTCCATCACATGATCATCTTGTGCTCCCCCTTGATCACACGCCTCCTATTGATGAACCTGTTCATCGTCTTGAGTTGGGGGATGCACCGTTGTTGAGGAAGAAGGTTGATCTCGTTCATCTTGTTCCTGTGGCCGCACTTCTCCAATCGCCATGGTTCGTATAGCGGCCGTCGGAACATCTTCTTCATCTACATCATCACAATCAACAACTTGCTCTCTTGGAGAGTCATTAGTCTCATCAAATACAACGTCGCTAGAGACTTCAACCAAACCCGATGATTTGTTGAAGACCCTATACGCCTTTGTATTTGAATCATAACCTAATAAAAACCCTTCTACAGCTTTGGGAGCAAACTTAGAATTTCTACCCTTCTTCACTAGAATGTAGCACTTGCTCCCAAAAACACGAAAGTAAGATACATTGGGTTTGTTACCGGTTAGTAGCTCATACGACGTCTTCTTGAGGAGGCGGTGAAGGTAGACCCTGTTGATGGCGTGGCAAGCCGTGTTCACGGCTTCCGACCAAAAGCACTCGGGGGTCTTGAATTCTCCAAGCATAGTCCTCGCCATATCTATGAGCGTCCTGTTCTTCCTCTCTACCACACCATTTTGCTGTGGTGTGTAGGGAGCGGAGAACTCGTGCTTGATCCCTTCCTCCTCAAGGAACTCCTCCACTTGAAGGTTCTTGAACTCGGACCCGTTGTTGCTCCTTATCTTCTTCACCTTGAGCTCAAACTCATTTTGAGCTCTCCTGAGGAAGCGCTTGAGGGTCCCTTGGGTTTCAGACTTATCCTGCAAAAAGAACACCCAAGTGAAGCGGGAAAAGTCATCAACAATAACTAGACCATACTTACTTCCTCCTATGCTCAGATAGGCGACGGGTTCGAAGAGGTCCATATGCAGCAGCTCCAGAGGTCTTGACGTGGTCATCACATTCTTGCTGTGATGTGGTCCTCCCACTTGTTTACCTGCTTGACAAGCTGCACAAGGTCTATCTTTTTCGAAATAAACATTTGTTAGACCTATCACGTGTTCTCCCTTTAGAAGCTTGTGGAGGTTCTTCATCCCCACATGTGCTAAGCGGCGATGCCACAGCCAGCCCATGCAAGTCTTAGCCATTAAGCATGCATCTAGACCGACCTCTTCTTTTGCAAAATCAACTAAGTAAAGCTTGCCGTCTAGTACACCCTTAAAAGCTAGTGAACCATCACATCTTCTAAAGACAGACACATCTACATTAGTAAAAAGACAATTATATCCCATATTGCATAGTTGACTAACAGATAGCAAATTGTAACCAAGAGACTCAACTAAAAACACATTTGATATTGAGTGCTCATTAGAAATTGCAATTTTACCTAACCCTTTTACCTTGCCTTGATTCCCATCACCGAATATAATTGAATCTTGGGAATCCTTATTTTTGACGTAGGAGGTGAACATCCTCTTCTCCCCCGTCATATGGTTTGTGCATCCGCTGTCGATAATCCAGCTTGAACCCCCGGATGCATAAACCTGCAAGGCAAATTTAGGCTTGGGTCTTAGGTACCCAACTCATGTTGGGTCCTGCAAGGTTAGCACAAATATCCTTAGGGACCCAAATGCAAGTTTTATCTCCCTTGCATCTTGCCCCTAACTTCCTAGCAATTACCTTCTTACCCTTTCTACAAATAGCAAAGGGAGCATTGCAAGCATAATAAATGGTAGAAGGTTTGTTCACAACTTTTCTAGGAACATGAGCAAAATTTCTCCTAGGCATATGCACAACATTTCTCCTACACATATCTCTATCATGCTTATAGGAAGAACTAGAAGCAAACATGGCATGAGAATCATAAACATGTGAATCAAAATCATTATAAGCATTTCTAGCATGTCTCCTATCATTATACATAAAAGCATGGTTCTTTTTAGCGCTACTGGCCATAGGGGCCTTCCCTTTCTCCTTGGCGGGAATGGGAGCCTTATGGCTTGTTAAGTTCTTGGCCTCTCTCTTGAAGCCAAGACCATCCTTAATTGAGGGGTGTCTACCAATCGTGTAGGCATCCCTTGCAAATTTTATTTTATCAACTTCACTCTTGCTAGTCTTAAGTTGGGCATTAAGACTAGCCACTTCATCATTTAGTTTTGAAATTGAAACTAAGTGTTCACTACAAGCATTAACATCAAAATCCTTACACCTAGTGCAAATTGTAACATTTTCAACACAAGAGTTACTTGCTACTTCTAGTTTAGCAGTTAAAACATTAATTTCACCTTTTAAAGAAGAAATGGTTTCATTACAAGTAGAAAGTTCACAAGAAAGCATTCCATTTCTTTTAACTTCTAGAGCAAGTGAATTTTGTGCACAAACAAATTTATCATGCTCTTCATATAAAAGGTCTTCTTGTTTCTCTAAGATTCTATCCTTTTCATTTAAGGCATCAATCAACTCATTAATCTTAGCTATCTTAGTTCTATCCAATCCCTTGAATAAACTAGAGTAATCAATTTCATCCTCACTAGATTCATCATCACTAGAAGAATCATAAGTATTACCATTACAAGTGATTACCTTCTTTTCCCTTGCCATGAGGCAAGTGTGATGCTCGTGGGGGAAGAGAGCCGATTTGTTGAAGGCAGTGGCGGCGAGTCCTTCGTCGTCGGAGTCGGACGAAGAGCAATCCGAGTCCCACTCCTTTCCAAGGTGTGCTTCGCCTTTGGCCTTCTTCTTCTTCCCATCCCTGCGCTTGTGGCCCGAGCCCGAGTCGGTAGGCTTGTCATCCCTCGGCTCGTTGAAGATAGACTCCTTCTCGTTGTTGTTGACCACCATCCCCTTTCCCTTAGGATCCATCTCTTCGGGCGATTAGTCCCTTCTTGAAGAGAATGGCTCCGATACCAATTGAGAGCACCTAGAGGGGGGGTGAATAGGTGATCCTGTGAAAACTTAAACTTATAGCCACAAAAACTTGTTAAGTGTTAGCACGATAATCGCCAAGTGGCTAGAGAGGAGTCTCAACAAAACACAGAAACCACAGAAGATCAATCACAGAGATGACACAGTGGTTTATCCCGTGGTTCGGCCAAGACCAACGCTTGCCTACTCCACGTTGTGGCGTCCCAACGGACGAGGGTTGCAATCAACCCCTCTCAAGCGGTCCAAAGACCCACTTGAATACCACGGTGTTTTGCTTTCTTTTCTTTATCCCGTTTGCAAGGAATCTCCACAAATTGGAGTCTCTTGCCCTTACAAGTATATGATCACAAAGAAGCACGGAGTAAGGGAGGGAAGCAACACACACAAATCCACAGCGAAATGCGCACACAAACGGCCAAGAATCGAGCTCGAATGACTATCTCAAAGTTCTCACTAGAACGGTGTCGGTGTTTAGGGTCCGACCGCACACCTGGGGTTGCCCCTCAAGGTGTTTTTAGGAGTAGGACGGTGTCGACAACTGTAGCAAAATGGTTCGTGCCGATCGCACGAGGGACAGTGGACAAGGTTTACAGGTTCGGGCCGCTTAGAGATGCGTAACACCCTACGTCCTGATGAGTATGCTTGGTGGAAGTGATTACAAGAGAGCTCTCTGGATCGAGAATACAGAGAGTTGATGTGGAGGCTAAGTAATGGGTCGATCGTTCTGAAGGGGTGCCCCCTAGGCCTTATATACTCGACCGTGGGGCAGTACACATGATGAGATAACAACGAGTAGCTAAAAGATAGTGAACCTCTCGAGATTATCCCCTACGTAACTCTCGCCGACTTATCCTCACGCGGCTTCGCTGCATGAAGGCCCCGACGCGGGAAAGTCGGATCTCTGTTGCGGCCAATGGCTCGGCGCTATGGGCCGTCCAGGTTTGCACCAATCCGGCCCTATGTCGCTCCGCGTTGCTGGTCGTCTTTCCCCAGGCCCACAAAAGAATAACCTTACGATTTATTGGGCCCTTGGGCCTTTCGTGAGGTCCTTTACTCTTTTGGTGGACCCGGGGGATATCTATCCCCCACAAGCCCCCGATCTTTGGGTTAATTTAGAGATAATCAACCCGAAGATCCCAGGTCCAGCTTGTAGATGATTTGAAGAAAGATGACTCCTTGCTATTTTCTCCTGCTTTGATCACTTGTCAACCAGAACCTAGCTTCGTGCCTGTGCCTTAGAGATCGGCATTCCTGTTTGTTGGACTCTGAACCTTATTGGGTGCACCGGAGGTGCACCCAATGGGTGTAGCCCCCGAGCTTCGAGTAGATTTTAGAAAATAATCTACTCGAAGGTCTTCATTAGAAGTTACTCCCATTTGTGTTTCCTTGTTCCAGTTGAGGATTAGCTTCTTAATCTTGTTTCATGCCCTTAGAAATTGGCGCTATCCTGGCTTATAGTGACAATCCATGGGGTGCACCGGAGGTGCACCCAATGGGTGTAGCCCCCGACCTTCAAGTGGATTTTTTGGATAATTCGCTTGAAGGTCTTCTTTTTGCGTCCTGTTGCTGAAGAATACTCTTTCTGCTTATAAAAAGGGTTGGCATGATGTCATCCGTGCTATGTCATCAATATTATGCTTCGGAGGTCAGCATGTGTTTTGTCTTTTGCAACTGAACTTGCAACCCTTCCATATCTCGCTGAGTAGCATAGTGTATTTGCTCTGCGACTGATTGGACGTTCGATGGACGTTCTCTGTCTAGTCTTCAAGTCATGTCTGCCGACCATATTTTGCACTCTACTGACTATATTTGGCTTCCCTTTAACTCTTGTTGATATCTCATTTTTGTCTTGAGGCATGCACTGCATGCTCTGCACAGATGTGACCATTTTGAAAAATATACTGACAATTCCTGGGCGTCCCCCCCCCCCAATGGGTGTGAGCAAGGAACGTCTTGGTACGCTGAGTGTTTTTACCGGTTGCTTCTGAGTTGTAATGTGATGGGACGGCGAGTGTAATCATATCCTTTGCGCTGTTGACTGGAGTCCCAATGGGTGTAGTGCTGCATGAAACGGCGTCCGCCGCCTGACGTGTCTTTGGACGGGTTGAGGTGTATATTGAATGCTTTGCGACTGTTCAGTGACCACTGTTGGAGGTGAGCGGTTGCCTTCTTTTCCTATAAATAGTGCCTTTGCCAGTCTGATTTTTTCACATCTCTCGCTGTTCTCCGTTTCCTGCTTTCTTTCTTCTATCTGCATTTCCACCATGGCCAAGAAACGCAAGCGTGAACCAACCCCTCCGTCTGAAGATTTCGGCGACTCGGAGTATTCAGAGGAGGAGTTCTCCTCTGAATCCGAGGGGTCTCCGGCTCCCATCCCCCTGCGTGAGTCGTCTGACGACTCAGACGACTCCCAGGGGCTCTCGGCGGAGGTCTGGTCGTACATCCGGGCCGTCGAGCGCTCCGGGCTCGAGGGCTCGGATGAGTCCGAGTACTCCTCGGAGGAGGAGGACTCGGACGACGGCGGCGAGGGCGGGGACGACGACGACGACGACAATGACGACGACGACGACGACGACGACGACGACGACGACGACGACGACGGCGGCTGCACCAGGGGCGGCGGCGACAGGGGCGGCACCAAGAGCAGCGGCGGCGGGGGCGGCACCAAGAGCAGTGGCGGCGGCAGGGGCAGGGCCAGTGGCTAGATGCCACTGGTCCCTTTAAATATTAGTATAGATTAGAAGTAGTATAGTTAGATAATGTAGTATTATTAGTAATGTAAGGTAGTATATTGTAGAGTAGTAGTAGTAGTAGCAGTAAAGTGTAGTTTAGTGGTAGAAATAGGGAAGTATCAACCCATAATGGGTTGATTTGTAAGTGTTATCACTTCCCTTGAATGAAAAACAAGTTTGGTTTCCTTTTGATGACTTGTTTCGTCTGACTATGAATCTGAGTTTTCTGAGGCCGTAGATGAACGGCTTGATCGTTATACTGATGCTTTCAAGCAATATTACAGTCTGTATCAATGTTTTTAGAAGTAATGCCGAGTGATCGGAAGTCGCCGTCGACATTTTAGAAGTAATGCCGAGTGGTTGAACTCCAGATCATCGTTTTAGATGCAACGCCGAGTGAGTGAAGGTCAACGTCGGCATTTTTAGAAGTAATGCCGAGTGACTAAACTCGAGATCAGCGTTTTAGAGGCAACGCCGGGTGATTGAATAGTGACGTCGGCGTTTTAGAGGCAGCGCCGAGTTATCGAACTCGAAGTCAGCGTTTTAGAGGCAACGCCGAGTGATGGAAGGTCAACGTCGGCATTTTAGAAGTAATGCCGAACGATTGAACTCGAGATCAGCGTTTTAGAGGCAACGCCGAGTGACCGGATAGTGACGTCGGCATTTTAGTGGCAACGCCGAGTTATTTCGAGGGTTAGCACCCGAGTAAGGAGAGGGCCCACCAGTTTTCTGGGAAATAACTGCTGAATGACCACGTGGCATGCTGGGATTTCGAAAATAACCGCCGAGTGATGACTAGGCGCTTTTTGAAACGGTGTCTGGTCCGAGAATATCCCATAAGAATCGCACTTTTAGCCGCCTTTTGCTTTCCGCTTCCTAGTTTTTGCATTCCTGCTTCCAAATCTCCTCTGCGCTTGCCTCCAATTTGCTCGCTGGTGAAATCGAGATGGCTCCCAAGAGGAAAATCGCGAGTTCTTCCTCTGTGGTGATTCCCCCAATTGATCCCAACAGCCAGTTGCCTTTCGCAGGTAACCACATGTCCAACATCTCTGAAACTGAACTCCTCCACCTCGTGTCCATCGGGGTTCTTCCTCCGCGGGAACTCTGTTCTTGGCGGGTTTGCCATGGAACTACGGTTCCGACGGAGGATACCCACGAATCTGTGGTTTACGCTCCCTTTCTCCTCCGCGGCCTTGGCCTTCCTATTTCTCCCTTTTTCCGTGGTCTTCTTGATTTCTACCACATCAACTTAACCCATCTGAACCCTAATTCAATTCTGCAAATTTCTATCTTCGTCCACTTATGTGAGGCCTTTCTCGGTGTGCTGCCGCATTTTGGATTGTGGAAACACTTGTATCACTGTCGCCCTGGGATGGCCGGGGGACAGCATCAGTTGGTTGGAGGTGCCAGCTTGGAGATGCGCCGGGGACGGAAAACTGAGTATCTTGAGATCCCCCTTAAAGACAGCATTAAGGGATGGCGCCTGGAATGGTTTATAGTTGATAACTATGGAAATTCTCTCCCCCCCCGGTCAGGAAGACAACCAGATGTTCGCACCCCGAGCTGGACCGAGTCTCCCACAGACGAGGAGGTGGCTGAAGCTAGTGTGCTGTTAGCTGAAGTCGGGCTATTGAAAGAGAGGGGTTTAACCGCTGAAGCTATAGTTGCTGACTTTGTCTTCAAAAACATTCAACCACTGAAAGACAGGGTCCACCCGGCTTATCTGTATCAAGGGCTAGCCGACCCAACTCGAGTTACCAATGGAAGGATCCCTTCTGCAGATTTGGTGAGCCGGCTGGAGATGATTCTCAGAGGCAAAGTATCCAATGTTGGTGCTCCAGTGGCGTATTCAGCCTGGAATCTGCCTCCTGTCAAGGCCTTCACTCGCTTCGTGTCAAACCCGCCTTCAACTGATGGCAATTTGGGCCTTAGAACGCGGCCCTCTGATGAGGAGGTTAATGCTTTGGTTGCTTCACTTGGGAAAATCCCTGATGATGAAAGACAGACCCATTTCGAGGTGCCTTCGGATCCTACTGATGCTGAAATAAATGCTGTGCTTGACATGTTGGCCGAGGATTCTTCTGACGCTATTCCTACTGAGACATTGGCAGCGGCGCCTCTCCCAGAGGTCGGTATAGTCTTGGATGTCCAGAGACCTGTCCGTGCTCGCTCGAAGCGTCCCCGCCGAACCAATCAGACTGATCTTTCTGTTGATGAGCAGAAAAAGAAGAAGAGACGTATTCGGCGAGTATCTAGTTTGAATCAGGGTGCTGGTCCCTCGGCTCCTGCTGATGAGGAGGTTCCTGCATCTGAATTTGCTGATGCTGAACCCAATGGGTGTGGTCCATCTGTTGCTGAACCCAATGGGTGTGGTGCCGGTGTTGCTGATGAAGATGACGACGAGGAAGAGGATGAGGTTCCTTTGATTCGAAAGAACAGTCGGCAATTCCTCGCCAGTGGGGAAAGTAGTGGGGTTCCCTCCCCAGCCTTATCTGCTCTTGTTGGTCTGCAAAACATATCCCTGGCCGACTTTGATCAAACTCTCGAGGATATGGTCCCAGAGGACTTGTTATCAGGGTCAGCGGACGATGCCGCGACGGAAACCTGTGGTGCTCTGCCGGACGCTGGGTTGAGGTCGTCCCGTGCCTCATCAACCTTAGAGCACGATCTTGAGGGACGGGATGTTAACTTGGATTGTCCTGATCCCATGGAAATAACCGAGGGCCCGCTAACCTTGGAGACGGTTACTGCTGAAAATTTGGACCCCAAGGATGGTGTCGACACATGTCCAGCCCCCGAGGGTGTCGTGGGGGACGACTTAGCCCGGGCGAAGAGTGCAAGCTACTGCCCAGCCCCCGAGGGTGTTGCCGGGGATAACCCGGCTCAAGTGGGCAGTGCCGACTATGGCCCGGTCCCTGGGGATGCCCAGACAGGATCTCCCTCCGGCACTTCCATGAACGTTCACGCTGGGTCACCTCCACACTCTGGCTGCATGGTGGTGGCCCAAACTTCAGACCGGGGCGTCGCTTTAGAGGGCAGCGTCCCCGTTGATCGAGTATCCGGTTATGCTGAAGGAGATGAACTGATTCCCACTGTTCCATTGCATGCTGCTTCGGGTGATGACCTTGCGTCTGGTTATCATCTGATTTCTCCTGACTTGGGGGTCCCTTCATTCTTCTCTACCCTCCAGGTACTGTGCTGTTTCTTAGCTTGATTTTCGCATTGCCTGAACTCTTGCCATTATGCTCATCTGCTCTTCTCATCAGACTTTTGTGGATGGGGTGACCACCCAGCTGAAATTGCATGGTGCTCCTATTCCAGAAGTGGCTTCATCTTTTCCATGTTGGAATCCAGTGTTACTTCGTCGTCGTGTATCCGAGTTGGAGGCGATTAACGCTGGTTAGTGCCCTTTTTCCTTTCTTCGCGTTTGTTGTGGACTGCTTGACCTTCTGACCTTGTTTTATTTGATACCCTTTTACTAGGAATGACTCGGCAGACTGCACTTCTTGAGGAGAAATATTCTCAGACTCAAGCTGAATTGACTCAGCGATGTACTGATCTTGAGGAAAAGTATTCTCAAAGTCAGATTGAACTGAGTCAGGTTTCTGCTGCCTTGGATGATGCCAATGCGTTGAGTTCTTCTCTACATGCCCAGCTTGACTCTGAAAAGGTGATATATGAAACTGCACTTTTTTCTTGCCGTGCTCCTATTGTTTGCCTGGTTTTCTGAAAGAACTGATTTGCGCTTGCAGGAGGAAAAACGCATCCTTGCCGCTTCTCGAGACAACCTTGATAGGTTGTATCGAGATTCTAGCAACTCGCTGACCATCTTGGAGAGAAGTCATCGCTTTTCCATGGAGGAGTTGAACAATCTTCGCTATAAGTTGCAAGAGTCTTTGGATGATGTGATTCGCCTTCGGGAGTTGATATCAGCCAAAGACGTTGTCATCAAGAATCTGCGTGCTTCCAAAAAATCTGTTACCCAGGAGCTAGAGGCTGCCCAGTCGGCTGTCAAGGCTGCTGAAGAAACTTCCAATACTTTGAGAGCCCAACGCGATAGGGCCATGGACAAGGCCATTCGAGCGGGACGAATTCTGATGAGGAGGCCTGGCGTAGTCGTTCCTGAAGATATAAGGGCCGACGTGAACGCCGCCCCTGACTCCTCGAGTCGTCCTTCTTCGTCAACTGTTCCTGGAAAAGACATTGCAAAATAGAGAAAACATTTCGCATGCTCCGAGCGCGCAGCTTGCATGATTGAATATTTGTCAGAGAACACCAGTTTATTTGAGTGACACAGTTATTCTATCATTGTATCAGGATTTTTTAGTTCAATGAATTTGGTAGTAATGATGTGTGATGACTATGAATTTTGCATGTGGGATATGGAGATCATCCCCTGAATTAAATAGGCGAAAGCATGTTGCGTTGGTTTTAAGCAAGCGCCAATTGGAGTTGATTACTTCGTTAGCTGGGCATAGTGGTCGCCCTGAGTTAAGTAAAGCATGAGCATGTTGCACCGCCTTAAGTCGTTGCCGACTTAAGTCGATTGCTCCGTTAGCAGGGCATAGTGGTCACCCCGAGTTAAGTAAGCGTGAGCATGTTGCACCGCCTTAAGTCATTGCCGACTTAAGTCGATTGCTCCGTTAGCAGGGCATAGTGGTCACCCCGAGTTAAGTAAGCGTGAGCATGTTGCACCGCCTTAAGTCGTTGCCGACTTAAGTCGATTGCTCCGTTAGCAGGGCATAGTGGTCACCCCGAGTTAAGTAAGCGTGAGCATGTTGCACCGCCTTAAGTCGCTGCCGACTTAAGTCGATTGCTCCGTTAGCAGGGCATAGTGGTCACCCCGAGTTAAGTAAGAATGCGAGTCAATCGTAAATTGAGTATCCTTGAAACCTTTTCTTTATTGATGACATATTTCCACTTTACAGAGTACATCATTGTTATCCCAGCAGTTTTGAGGTACGGCTAAGGATAAAACTTTCTCAGGTGTTCTATGTTCCAAGAGTTCCCGACTTCCGTGCCGTCCATCTGAGTGAGGCGATATGATCCAGGCCGAGTGACTTCTGCCACTATGAAAGGCCCTTCCCATAAGGGTGATAACTTGTGTCGTCCTTCTCCCGTTAGAATTCGGCGAAGGACGAGCTCCCCCACTGAAAAGGATCGTTGCCGCACAGCCTTGTCGTGATAGCGCCTTAGAGTCTGCTGGTATCTTGCTGACTGGATTACTGCACTTAGCCGTTCTTCTTCGAGTATATCTATGTCCTCTAGTCTGGTGGTCTCAGCTTCTGCTATGCTTTCAAAAATCAACCTTGGTGCCCCAAACTTGAGATCAGCAGGCAGCACTGCTTCCGACCCATAGACCATGAAGAAAGGAGTGTTTCCATGCAAGGCTCGGCTAGGTTGGGTTCTTAGGCTCCAAACAACATAGGGTAATTCCCTTATCCACTTCCCTGCGAATTTTTCATTCTTATCAAAAATCTTTTTCCTGAGTGCATCCAATATCATCCCGTTAGCCCGCTCAACTTGCCCGTTGGCTCTCGGATGGGCTACAGATGCATACTTGATCTGAATACCTTTTTGCTCGCAGAAATCAAAGAACTCTGAACTTGTGAAGTTGGATCCTAGATCAGTTATGATGCTGTTTGGTATCCCGAATCTGAATATTATATCTTGTATGAATTCCACAGCCTTGGCAGAGGTTAAGGAGGCAATGGGCTTGAATTCTATCCATTTAGTGAATTTGTCAATTGCTACCAACACATGAGTATATCCCCCTTGAGCTTTCTTGAAAGGTCCAATCATATCCAGCCCCCAGCACGCAAAAGGCCAAGTTACTGGTATGGTCTGCAGCTGCTGTGCTGGCAAGTGTTGTTGCTTCGACAGGTATTGGCAAGCTTCGCACCTCTGAACTAACTCGGCTGCATCATTCTTTGCTGTTGGCCAATAGAATCCTGACCTGAAGACCTTCCCAACTAGTGTTCTGGAGGCTGCATGTATCCCACATTGTCCAGCGTGGACCTCTTCTAGTAGTTGCTTTCCAGTGGATGGGAGAATGCACTTCATGAAGACGCCTGATGCACCCCTTCTGTATAATGTCTCCCCAATGAGTGTATAATGAGCCGACTGTCTTGCAATGCGCTCCGCCGAGTTCTTATCATCTGGTTCTTCTTCATTCTTTATGTACTTGATGATTGGCCTTCTCCAGTCATCAAGATCTGACTCGGGTTGATTTATGATGTTGCACTCTTCTACTTGATCCGTTGAGATACTCGGCTGCAGGATTTCTTGCACGAAAACCCCAGGTGGGACCTGAGTTCGACTGGACCCTAGCTTGGATAGTACGTCAGCTGCCGTATTCCGATCTCTTTCCACATGATGAAATTCTAAACCCTCGAATTTATCCTCCAGCTTTCGGACAGCGGTGCAGTATCTTCCCATCGAATCATTTGAGCAATCCCACTCCTTATTTATCTGGCTGATAACTACCAGAGAATCCCCGTACACCATTAATCTTTTGATGCCCAGTGATATGGCAATGTTCAATCCATGGATCAAAGCTTCATACTCGGCTGCATTGTTGGAGGCCGGGAATAGCAGCTGGAGGGCGTACTTGAGGTGTTCGCCCCCTGGTGCAGTGAAAAGAATCCCCGCTCCTGCTCCTTGCAGTTTGAGTGAGCCATCAAAATACATTCGCCATACCTCTGCAGTCTCCGGGTTGTCTGGTACTTGTTGTTCAGTCCACTCTGATACGAAATCGACTAGTGCTTGGGTTTTGATGGCAGTGCGAGGCCGAAACTCGATGTCATGAGATCCCAGCTCACAGGCCCACTTGGCTATTCGACCGATGGCCTCCTTGTTGTGAAGAATATCCCCTATTGGAAAACTCGTGACCACTATGACTTTGTGATCGTCAAAGTAGTGACGCAGCTTGCGGGCAGTTAGAAGTACTGCATACAATAGCTTCTGGATTTGAGAATACTTTTTCTTTGAGGGGCCAAGGACTTCACTGATGAAATACACAGGATGTTGTACTGGATAGGCGTGCCCTTCTTCTGCTCGCTCGACTACCAACGCGGTGCTTACCACGTGAGTCGTGCAAGAGATGTACAGTAGCAAATCTTCAGCTGGTTGAGTTGATGTAGCTCGTCGAGGTGGTTTCAGTACTGGCGGTGTTGTCAAGAATTTTTTCAGAGCATCTAGAGCTTCTTGTGCTTCTGAAGTCCACTGAAATTTATCCACCTTCTTGAGTAACTTATAAAACGGCAAACCTTTTTCTCCCAGCCTGGATATAAATCTGCTTAAAGCTGCCATGCATCCAGTAAGTCGCTGAACCTTCTTCTGCGATCGAGGTGCTTCCATCTTCATGATAGCTTCAATCTTATCTGGATTAGCTTCAATTCCTCGGTGGCTGACGATAAATCCGAGCAACTTTCCGGCTAGTACCCCAAAAACACATTTCTCGGGATTAAGCTTCCACCTATACCGCCTCAGGCTGTTGAAAACCAGTTGCAAATCTTCGATGAAGTCCTTTGAGTTCTGTGTTTTGATCACCACGTCATCCACATAAGCCTCCACACGCTTGCCCCAGTGATCGGCTAAGCATGTTTGAATAGCTCTCTGGTAAGTCGCTCCAGCGTTCTTAAGGCCAAACGACATGGAGGTATAACAGAAAGCGCCAAACGGAGTAATGAATGCCGTTTTTTCTTCATCTTCCTTTGCCAGGCTGATCTGATGGTACCCGGAATAACAATCCAAGAAAGACAACATAGAACATCCAGCGGTGGAGTCCACCACCTGATCTATCCTCGGGAGCCCGAAGGGATCCTTCGGACAGTGTTTGTTGAGATCAGTATAATCAACACACATGCGCCAGTCCACTTTATTCTTTTTGAGTACAAGAACAGGATTGGCTAACCACTCAGGATGTAATACTTCTCTAATGAATCCGGCCGCGACCAAGCGAGCTAACTCGGCGCGAATGGCTTCCCTCTTATCAGGCGTGAAACGACGTAATTTCTGTCGAATCGGCCTCGCCTGAGGAAAGACCTTTAGCTTGTGCTCGGCCAGTTCTCTCGGGACTCCCGGCATATCCGCAGGTTGCCATGCGAATACGTCTCGGTTATCTTGCAGAAACTGGACGAGCGCGCTTTCCTATTTGTTGTCCAAACTGGAGCTGATGATGGCCGTCTTGCGCTCATCAGCGAACCCCAGGTTGATTCTTTTAGTTTCTTCAGTCGGCCGCATAGAGGTCGCGGTCTGAGCTTCATTCGCCGGTACTGCGAGGTCCTCCTCAGGCTTAGAGTTCGCCATTGCGGAGGGAGCTGTCGACGGCTTGGCGGTGAGGGCTGTTTGGATAGCCACTCGGAAACATTCTGCGGCGCCTTGGAGGTCGGCGCGCACAGTTATGATCCCTTGTGGCCCCGGCATTTTCAGTATCATGTATGTGTAATGCGGAATGGCCATGAATTTGGCCAATCCTGGCCTCCCGATGATGGCATTGTACCCGCAGTCGAAGTTCGCCACTTCAAACCTCAGGAACTCGGTTCTGTAGTTCTCCGGAGTTCCAAAGGTGACCGGCATGTAGATGTGGCCCAGCGGGTATTCCCCTTCCGTCGGCACGATGCCGAAGAAAGGAGTGTCCGACTCGTGGAGCTCTTTGAGATGAACTCCCAAGCTTTGGAGTGTCCGGGGGAAGGTGATGTTGATGCTGCTCCCCCCGTCCACTAACACCTTTTTCACCCGGCTTTCTTGGATCACCGGATCAACGAGAAGCGGGTACTTGCCCGGATGATCAAAGTTGAGCCATTGATCTGCCCGAGTGAAGGTGATCGGGTGCTCCGACCATCGGTATGGGGCGGGAGGGCCGATGGTCGCTACCAGTATCTGGCGATCGTTGAGCTTCTGCTGTCTTCTGCTCTCCTGTGATCCGTGTCCGCCGAAGATGACGTTGACCTCCCTGTCAACGCGCGGGAAAGCTCCTCCTCCTCCTCCCTCCTCCTGCCGATGGGGTTGTCGTGGTTCATCTGGTCCTCCCCTCGGTGGAGGAGGAGGTAGAGGTTGGAAGGGTCGGCCGTGTCCGACGGAGTGCTTGAAGTCCCGGCAGTTACGAAGAGTGTGTCGCATGTCCTTGTGGTACGGGCACTGGGCGTCGAGGATGTCGTCCAGTGTGCGTTCGCCCCCACGAGGTCCTCCTCGAGCGCGGGCGGCGGGTGGCCCGGCGGCGTGTACTTCTTCGCGTGGCCGTTTCTCCCATCGCTTGTCGGGTTGCTGGTTCGCGTCGCGCCGAGGTGCTGCTGGCGCGGGCTTCGCTCCTCCGATGAGGTCCTGGGCTCGCTCGTCGGCGGTGATGTAGAGGTCGGCCTCCCGGAACAGCTCCTCCGAGGTGGTCGGCGCCCTTTGTAGTATGGCTCGAACAAAAGCCGAGTCATTGGATCCTCGGTAGAAGTCCTCGATCACGGCCGCCTCCGTGACATCGGGGATGCGATTCCTCATGGTTTGAAACCTCTTGAGGTATGATCGGAGAGTCTCGTCCCCCCGGCGCTTGATAGATTTGAGGTCCCACGGCTGCGCCGGCTTGTCGGAGAGGGACTGGAAGTTGGCGGTGAAACGCCGACTGAAGTCTCCCCAGACGTCGATGCAGTGTCGGGGTAGATGTCGTAGCCATTGCAGCGCGTCTTGTCCAAGGACAATGGGCAAATACGCGGTCATCACGTCCTCGGATGCTCCGGCAGCTCGAGCAGCGGTGGTGTAGACGGCTAACCAACCCCACGGATCCTGCTTAGGTTCATACTTGTCAACATTGGATACCTTGAAGTTGGGAGGCCATTGGATGGCCCTAAGGCGCGGAGTAAGGGCGGACACTCCGCACGTGTCCTCCTGTCGCCGGGGTCGATGCCTGTCCCGGGGAGGGGAGTTGTGGTTGTGGTTCCTCGACCGTCCCCGGGAGGTTCCGCCAGTTGAAGCCGTCGCCGACTCAGTCCTGGTAGCTTGGCTCTGAGTCGGGGCACCGTGATCCCTGTCGTACTCTTCTCGACGACGAATTTCGTTCTCATGCCGCCGTTCCCGCGAAGCGTTGATGGAGCTCCGCGCGTCTCGGCGACTGTTGATGGCGTGTCGTAGATCGTTCGGTGGGTGAGCAAGCGGTAGGAGATGGTTGGCCGCCTGGGTGAACAGTCGTCGGTAACCGTCGGCGTCAGGAGTCCGAGGAAGTCCTTCCGCTATCCGAGCCAACACTCCTCCGACTTCGCTCGGCGTGTTCATGGCTCGGGCGAAGTCAGGGTTCAGGTTACGCCCGAAGAGTGGATTCTCACGACATTGCCTTGTATCCCGCTCAGCCTGCTCCTGAGCTCGTCGGCGATCACGTCGTCGGGAGTTCCTTCGCTCTCTGAAGACGCGTTCCTCCGGGGTTTCTCCTACCTCCGAGACCTCGTCTCGCGAGACAGGTTGTTCCGGATTCCGCTCTCCGGCCGCGTGATGTCGTCGAACATTCCTGCGCCGGTTCCTCCGTCGACGGGACTCTCGCTGAGGCGGTTCCTCCCCGGGTACGGTCGGCTCGTCGTCGGAGATGGT
The DNA here is from genome assembly GCA_029449295.1 of Zea luxurians. Classification (NCBI taxonomy): domain Eukaryota; kingdom Viridiplantae; phylum Streptophyta; class Magnoliopsida; order Poales; family Poaceae; genus Zea; species Zea luxurians. The sequence goes on along the minus strand of JAOPSE010000016.1, from coordinate 31,834,386 downwards.
TGGCGATTCTGCCCTTCCGATGAAAAGGACGTCGGGGTAGAACGACGCTGCCGGCGTGGTGATCTTCTTCCGGAAAGCTGGAGGTTGCGCTTCTCCGGTATTTCCGGAGTTTGTTGAGGAAGATTCCTTTTTTGGTGGATCCGCAACACGGTGCAGAATTCCTTCTTCGTCCGCTACGAACGAGATCGTTCCGAAGCAGAGCATAGATCCGGGGCGCAGGGTGATCTTGTTGTAGAAGGAGATGGCCATTGAGCTAGCTTGGATTGTCAACACACCCCCTACCTGGCGCGCCAGCTGTCGGTGTTTAGGGTCCGACCGCACACCCGGGGTTGCCCCTCAAGGTGTTTTTAGGAGTAGGACGGTGTCGACAACTGTAGCAAAATGGTTCGTGCCGATCGCACGAGGGACAGTGGACAAGGTTTACAGGTTCGGGCCGCTTAGAGATGCGTAACACCCTACGTCCTGATGAGTATGCTTGGTGGAAGTGATTACAAGAGAGCTCTCTGGATCGAGAATACAGAGAGTTGATGTGGAGGCTAAGTAATGGGTCGATCGTTCTGAAGGGGTGCCCCCTAGGCCTTATATACTCGACCGTGGGGCAGTACACATGATGAGATAACAACGAGTAGCTAAAAGATAGTGAACCTCTCGAGATTATCCCCTACGTAACTCTCGCCGACTTATCCTCACGCGGCTTCGCTGCATGAAGGCCCCGACGCGGGAAAGTCGGATCTCTGTTGCGGCCAATGGCTCGGCGCTATGGGCCGTCCAGGTTTGCACCAATCCGGCCCTATGTCGCTCCGCGTTGCTGGTCGTCTTTCCCCAGGCCCACAAAAGAATAACCTTACGATTTATTGGGCCCTTGGGCCTTTCGTGAGGTCCTTTACTCTTTTGGTGGACCCGGGGGATATCTATCCCCCACAAACGGAGCTCGAATCACTTAGAATCACAAACGAATGCGCAAAGAATGAGTGTGGATGATCAAGAATGCTCTAAGGTTTCTTGGGTGTCTCCTCCATGCGCCTAGGGGTCCCTTTTATAGCCCTAAGGCAGCTAGGAGCCGTTGAGAGCAAATCTGGAAGGCTATCCTTACCTTCTGTCGTCGGGTGCACCGGACAGTCCGGTGTACACCGGACACTGTCCGGTGCCTGATTTCTTTCCTTAAACAGCGCTGCCGACCATTGCAGACCGCTGCCGACCGTTGCAGACTGTTGCAGATCTGGGAGCCGTTGGCGCACCGGACATGTCCGGTGCACACCGGACAGTCCGGTGCCCCCTTCCGACCGTTGGCTCGGCCACGTGTCTCGCGCAGATTGCGCGTCCGACCGTTGGACCGTCCGACCGTTGGCTCACCGGACAGTCCGGTGCACACCGGACAGTCCGGTGAATTATAGCCGTACGCCGTCGGCGAATTCCCGAGAGCGGCCTGTTCGCGCCGAGTCAGCCTGGCGCACCGGACACTGTCCGGTGCACACCGGACAGTCCGGTGTGCCAGACCGAGCTGAGTCTTGGCTGTACACAGCCAAGTCTTTTTCTCCTCTTTTCTTTTCTTCGTCTTTCTGTTTCTAACACTTAGACAAGTATATTAGTACACAAAACCAATGTACTAAGGCTTAGAAACATACCTTTACTTCATGATTTGCACCTTGTTCATCCATGGACATAAAATCACATTTAAGCACTTGTGTTGGCACTCAATCACCAAAATACTTAGAAATGGCCCAAGGGCACATTTCCCTTTCAGAGAGCGGCCGCTTCACTCGAGCCAGCCTGGCGCACCAGACACTGTCTGGTGCACCACCGGACACTGTCCGGTGCACCACCGGACAGTCCGGTGATCCCAGACTGAGCAGGGTCTTGGCTGCTCGAGCCAAGACATTTTCAATTGGATTTTACCTATTTCCAGCACTTAGACACAATACATTAGTCCATAAAACAATGTACTAAGTCTAAGAAACATACCTTTATCCTTGATTTGTACCGTGTCCACCTTTTTACACTTAGGCACTTGTGTTAGACACTAAATCAACAAAATACTTAGAAATGGCCCAAAGGCACATTTCCCTTTCAGTATTTATGCAATTCGGTACACTGCGTAAAAAAAAATCTAGCATGTTGTTCACTGGTGGGAGCGTAAAAACCTTAAGTTTTAAGCATAAAATCTCTCAATTATAAGCGTAAATATCTGGCCAATGTGAGAGGTTGATAGCTCTAGTAGGTTGTTATTACGATCCTATTTTTATGACAGATTCAAAAAATATGGCAGCCGCATGCATGCCGTTTCTATTTTTATAACAGATCCAAAAATTATGGCAAAATGCATGCATGAGTCAAACACGTTTTCTGACATGTGCGTAAATTTAGGAAAGATATATGTGGCAGTTTATATTTTAAAGGCTTTATTTCCTCCATAAATTTAGGATCGCTGCAACAGACATGCAACTAAAACTCGTAATGACCATTTTATGATATATACTGATACTAAATATGCTACACTATGTAGATAATTATGTAATTCGGTATACTGCGTAAAAATCTGCTACCAGCTGCATGCACACGAATTTATGATGGAAAGAATATGCAATAAAAAGAAATGAATTGCATGCATAGAAACAAAAAATCGCATTTAATGTTTTATTTCATTCATAAATATAGGATCCCTCCAACAGCCATGCAGCTAAACACATTAGAACTAGTTTATGATGTATACTGAAACAAATTATACTACACGGTGTAGGTATTTATGCAATTCCTTACACTGCATAAAAAATCTAGCATGTTGTTCACTGGTGGATGCATCTTCGGGTGGATCGTAAAAACCTTAAGCTTTGAGCACAAAATCTCTCAATTATAAGCGTAAATACCGAGTCAATTAAAGGTTGATAGCTTTAGTAGGTTGTTATTACGATCCTATTTTTATGACAGATCCGAAAAATATGGCAGCCGCATGCATGCGGTTTCTATTTTTATACAGATCCAAAAATTATGGCAAAATCGTGGGAGTTTCTATTGTATGCGCGCAAATTACGAACAGCATAAATCAAGGAATTGTCTTTCCAATATGCATGCAGTAAACTGATATACGAACTCTGTGTTCAAGCATAAAATCGTACAGTTTTTAGCGTAAATAATACATGTGGTAGGCATAAAACACAATAATCGAAAAGAAAACTGCGCCAGATCGGAGGATGCCACGCGCGATCATCGCTGCGCGCATCTCGCGTCTTCCGTGACGTCGCTCGCTCGAACATCGCGCCTCATGCGTCGCCGTCGCTCGCACGTCGACGGGTGTCGCTTGCTCGCCGGCCTTGGAAGTGCCGCCTCCTCGGGGCTTCGGGGACGCCGCCGCTTGCCCGCACAAGAGAACTGCTGTCGCTCGCCCTCTAGATCGGGGAACCGCCGCCACTACTCCGGATCGAGGAACCTCCGCCACCGCGCGTCGAGGTAATGGAGTTGCGGCTACCGGACTGGGAACCGCCGCCACCGCACAAGAGCATTGCCGTCGCTCGCCCTCTAAATCAGGGGCCGCCGCCGCCGGCCTGGGAACCGCCGCCACCGCATGTCGAGGTCGGGGAGCCGCGGCCACTGGCCGAGGGTCCACCGCCGCGCGCGCTATCGGCAACCGCCATCGCTAATGAATCGAGATGGGGCGTGAAAAACTGATCCCTAGCTTTTATAGACGTCTGGACTTGGTCCGGCTCGACCGGATTACACTGTCTGGCTTAGGCTTCCTTTAGTTATTGGAAGCCCAGAGCTCCTAATATACAATATATATATATATATATATATATATATATATATATATAGAGAGAGAGAGAGAGAGAGAGAGAGAGAGAGAGAGAGAGAGAGAGAGAGAGAGAGAGAGAGAGAGGACAACCAGAGCTTGTGATAGAAGGTGTCATTTACATTTTGTACTAAAGGTGTTGGCGCCGCAGCTCATATGTGTCTAGAACAATTATGAAATTTCATTAGCAGGAAACTAATCAATGTTGTTTCTCTTTGGTGAATCGGAATTTTCTGGATGTTTTGGCTACATGATTCATTGCCGGAGGATGTGCTATCTCTTTGTATGATGGTATGACGCGTCTTCTTTAGGAGATGTGTTTAGAGAGGGGGGTAACAATCAACTTTTTTTTTTCTTGATGGAAGTAAAATTCATGTCATATCATGATAAAAAAAGGAATGCAGGTGGCTTTAACCGTCTTTCCTATGGCAATAATGCGTGATGAAGACTTATTATGCCCTGTGGAAGATGTGCTAGCTTTAGTGAAAGCGGGAGAGGGGGAGGAGAATAATTATCATTGCTAATTATTACCACGGGGAGGCCAAGGCAAAAACGTTCAAAGGGTGCAATGATCCAAGGAGCTGGAGACGGCATGGTAGGGAAGCTAGGTACTACACCGTGAATGACGAGGGAGATAAAGGGGGGCAAAGGAAAATGATAGCTGGCCATGCATGAGAGTGAGTGAGTGCTACTAGCTAGAGCGGTTCTGCAGTGCAATGATCCCTGCCATCTAGATCTACCTCCCTCAGTGTATACTCTCACCGTCCCAAAATATAATTCATTTTAGACTAAACAAACATTAGTTAATTAATATGCAAAAGAAGTTAAAAGAACTATATTTTAGACAGGGAGAGAGTATATTAGATCCATCTATATATCCACGGAGCCAATGGAGGAGATCGATGATGAAAAGAGATGCATTGTGAGCAACTAAAAGATGGAGGGGGGCATGCATATGCATGGTAAAAGGAGAGAAAGGAGTCATCTACCCTGCTGATGGCTTCGTCAGCTGCCAGGCCGGTGGGGCGTGTCGTGCGGGTGTTGAATTAACATGTTTTTTCAAACGAAGAAGAGAATAAAGCGAGAAAATTAAAGGTCTCTCGTACATACGTCACTGTTGGGCTGTGTTGGCTCTGGCTGCCTCACTCAGTGTCAGCTCACACAGCTAGCTGATGCTGATGGCTCGTGCGCCCCGTCCTCCTCGATCGGGTCCTTCCTCCACTCCACACCACACACACGTGCGAGGGCCACCGTGCGGAACCACTTTTTTCCCCCCCTTTTGCTAGCTGTCTTGCCTTAAGCTAGCAATGGTTGGAACGGAACGCGTACGTGAGACGGATCTTGCACTCCGATGGTGGGATAGACGACCTGAGTGTCCTCGCTAGCTATATACACCCACACGGAAAGCTCAAGTAGAAGAAAAAAAAAAGAAATGAGCTATAAATGAAAAACAATACAAGGCCACACGAATTGGCCGATCGAATTATTTGGAAAAGAAATTGGATGTCACTTGCTAGCTCGTCATGTTTTTCACTAGTAGTTATTTGGTAGACGACATGTCGACGTCGACGATAGTGTTATGCATGGATCATGGATGGGGGGTTGATGATTACTTTGAGTTGAGGTGGAGGGAAGCTACCGCTGCGGGTTCAGCAGTAGTACGTACGTGATTCCAAGCGGCCATGATGGCGAATCGAATGTGATGAGTAAATCCGCCCTGCCGATCGATCATCCCTTGCAAGCCATTGTCAGATTTTTTTTTGTTATATGGCTATGGCCAAGGCCAACACACACGCAAAATCTATTGCAACGCCGCCACTCCTTTGTTTGTAACAACCGTCCACACAATCCAATCCATCCATATCTATAATCCACGATAAAAAGAAAAAAAAAGGAATAATAATCGATGCTTACTTGAACCGCACCACACGTCCACCCGGCCCAACGCAAACCAACCCACGGACACATTACAGTCGTCGTTACCAAATAATGTAAATAAACAGAAATTAATTAAACATTCCCCTTGGAGAGAAACATAGGCGACAAATCAATATCTAATAATACATAAATGAAACGAACCAGTGGAATCAAGAATCCTTTCATGACCGCCTATTTGCACACCCAATAAAAGCAACAAGTATCTCATAGCAACAACAGAAGCATTACTTTCGACATCGGATTTATATTTCTCTTTATATGAATGATTGTCTTTCTTGTAATACTTGTTGTCGGTGTCTCAATATGGGGGTACCCACTACTGCCGGGTCAAAGCGGACCCCCCGAAACTACCCTTAGCCACTATGCTAATGGTGGTCCGTCCTAACCCAGTGGCTGGACCTGTCCAGTAAGGCCACTGGGTTCTGGTGAAGACCATCACCTATAATCAGCGCTCTAGAACACTTGAGCATGATGCTTGAGGTTACTACCGTTGGCCCCACTCCAGACCCTGTCGTGCCCGGGGTCGCAGGCGCTAACCCCTGGCAGAGTACGGTGATATTCGAGGTTGGCATTGCCATCCGGCCGCTATGCTCCATAGTAGATAGAGTCATCTCCCCCGCCCGCGAGGGATGATGACTTCTTCTACCTGCCAATGGGTTCCAGTAAGCCATAATAACAAAGGCTATGCATTTGTTAACATGGCCTCCCTGTAATCCATAGGTAGGTTCCCATGGGCCAAGAGCAAGGTTAACGTAGTCCGTTGCATTGCCCTATGTCCTGGTCCCACGACGCGTGCTGTGACCATCGTCATGCACCGCACAAACTCATGGCGTGCTTAGTCTCCATCGTTACCCACGCTCGGAGGGGGTTAAGTCCCAACTCCCTTGGCATACTAGTGGAGACTAGCAAGCCAATAATGGGTTGCGATTTCGACAATCTCATCATGCATGAGGTGGCTAGCTGGCCATGGAGGGCCCATGGGAGCTCCCCACGCGCACTGGTGGCTCCAAGACCCAACTCGTCTGCCACAAGCTCCATGGCGTTGCGTATATGCATTAACTGTGGACGAGACGTATACCGGCCTACCCCAGTGGCAGGCAGTGCGTCCGCAGTACCCAAGTCGCTTAGTAACTCACACGTTACCGAGGCAAGACCATTGACTCTCTGTTCCGCGTGGGCTGCTATCATCATGACTCCCATTGTAGCCCACACGGTACTGAGCAAAGGGTGACAGGCGGAGAAGACAGGTCGTCGCCACCTGAGCACCCCTACATGTGTAGCGTATCAGCCTACGCCGCAACCTACTCCTGCGCTCTGCTCCTACTAGACGGGGCAAGGGCATGACAAGCCGGGAGATCTACAAGACGACCAAGTGAAGATATCCGTTCTCCACGGATCGTCACTCAATTTACTCCATATCTAGTAATAGATTACTGGACCCACTTGTCGAGGCTAGGTAACCATGTATGTGTCTCCCTTGGACTATAAAAAGCTTGGCGCACACACACACACGATAGAGGACAGGTCGAACGGAGGCTTCGCATACTCCTGTTCCTCATAATGAATAGACACACAGAGACTCCCATTCCTCACACAATACAAGTCACAATGGATATAGGGCATTATGCTCTGGCAGCCCGAACCACTCTAACCCTTATGTTCTTGTGTTCATCCAACTAATCAGGCAAATCTCTAAGCCTCCTCCCTATCTTAGGATCAAGGCAGGTGCACTCCGTCACCCGTCCGGAGAAATTTTCTCTCCGACACTTGCATAATCTATTTTACTAGCTTTAAGATTTTAAACAACCTTTATAACCATTAAAACTTTTCCCTAGACTGTAATTGTATGATTTATTTTATGTCCTTCCTTGAACGGACATCACTTCTCCATTGAAAGCATAACCTTCAGGATATACCATCTGTTTCTTTCCCTTGATGTGTAAAGCCTCATAAACTTTATCCAACATTAGAGTATTATGATTATATAATAATATGTCTGTGAAGTTTACAAAAGAACTATACAAAGAGCACAAAAGAATAAGACCCAAATCCTCATCAACATAATGTACCTTCATAACTTGTATATCTGAAACGGTCTTCTTTAAGACCAAAAGATGGTTAAGCATAGAATAATTACCTTGCAACTTCTGCATGTATAACTTTATTTTGATATTCATCTTGATTGTCAAATACCTATACAAATAAATCCCACTCTAGCTTGAGCCATAAAATAGCTACAATTTTCTCTTGCAAACAATCTTGCGAAGTATGATTCAAAAGGTGAAGTTGAATTTGAGTTAAGGTATTACAATATTTTCTATTCTCCTTACGAGTCCAAATTTTTAAATCATTTTTATTGAATCTATCAAAAACATCATCAACTTCTGTCAGGGCCGGTCCTGACATTTCGGGGGCCCTAAGCAAAAAAAAAAAATATATATAGAGACCCCATATAACTATATATGTATATATCATCTACACATCTATTAAACATATATCAGTAAAGAAAACTACATATAACTTACTGCAATATAGAATATTACACATTATTGTTTATAAAATAACATTGGCTGAAATTATAAAAACTTGTCACTTCTAATCTTATAAAATTTCTTCTAACATTTTTTTATACAAAATCATCGATTATACTATTGATATTGATATCATCCAATAGCTTCTTCTTGATGCATAAAGTCGCCAAACCATTCAACCTTTTTGACTCATTGTTGATCTTAAATAATTCTTCAGTAACTTCAATTTTGAGAAGCTTCTTTCAGCAGATGCAACAATAACAGACACAGTAAATAATATTCTATAACCAATAGATGCATTAGGATAACAATCCACGTCTCTTATATGCTAAAAAATCTTCATAGTAGACAATGTGCCGTCAGACAAAGTAAACTTTAGAATCTTTAATTCAAAAATCAAATCATTTAACTGAACATCACATGAATAAGTATATATATATATATATATATAAGAATATATATATATTTAGACCAGACTGGGGGCCTACTGACTTTGGGGACCCTGAGCGGCGGCATATCCTGCCTACCCTCAGGGCCGGGTCTGACTTCTGTCTATGTAAGAATAGTCCTAATTTTGACTTGCTATAGAGTGAACATTGTTTCGCGTTCCAGAGGTGAAAGATCATACTTCGTCCACATGGCAAAGAAATAACAATGATAACTAGAAAGAATATAATATATCCATAAATTTAGGTGCGACCCTAGGAACAAACTTGCAGCCTGATACACAAATGTATATGTTCCACAATGAACTAAAACTTTTAGTAATCTATTTGGGTGTGCGTAGCAATTAGGAGGAAATCTGAATTTTCTCCATTATCCATCAATAACAGCAAGTCAAGAGAAAATTAATTGCTTCCTTGATCTGCATGTACTTGATGGTTGACATAAAATGTAGCAATACATGCCTCACGACTTATGTGGACATGGACAACGGCGATAACAGCTTTTTCTCCTTTTATAGATGAGCTAGACAAAGATTTAGTGACCGGAGTTAACTCCATCTCGATATCAACTCTTGCAAGCGGGGATAGCACAAGATAAGGGGTTGATCACGGTGGCGATACGGTGGTGATACGAGTGTGGAGAGAGATGATCTAAATAATATTATCCATTAGATTTGAGTAAATAAAAGATAAAATTATCTTACAATCTAAACCGTTTGTTTTGACGACGTGTTAAGTCTGGTTACATTTTGTTTGATGGATTTAAGGGAAATTATGAGTGTGAGGTGATTTGGTTGGGTGAGTTTTATAAAACTTAATGTGGTAGATTATATAGTAGTATAGATGAATCGATATCATCAGGAACAACAGACGACACGTAAATTGGTGGACTCAAAGGCACCGAATAATAACACGGAATACTTGCAGAACGATTGAAACTCTAGTTTATTTTAATCTCGTGTCGGGCTCTAGTGTCACTTGTTAGCAAATAATGTAAAAATCGATCAAACATGAGACACAAATTTTTAAGTAAAACCCATTGTAGAAAAAACCACGACAAGTCGACAACAACCGATAGTCTTCAATATATAAGGAGAGTTTATAGAATACACAATGAATCGCCTGTCTTCTCGTACGATTTAAATTCCCGCAAAAAATCAAATAATATTTCGACAAACTTGCAACAAACTCGATTGTCTATAAACCCGAGGAAGCAAAACCAGACCGCACGCGAGGGCGAGGGCGAGGCGGCGCACACACGGACACGGCACGCGCGGCGCACGCGGCCTCACGCCGTCACCTGCTCCACTCCGCTCCGCTCCGCTGCCGTCCAGCCGGTCCAGGTCCATTTAGCGAGGCGGAAAGGGAGGGGGGCGGGAGCCCAGCGGAAGCCCCGACCGCAACCCGGAAGAGGAGGAGGAGGAGAGAGAAAGAGAGAGAGGGAGGGAGGGAGGGAGGGAGGGACAGACGGGGCGCGGCGAGGAGGCCGGCGCCGGCGGCCCGCGCTCGCGGCGCCGGCGATGGGGGAGGTGGCCGCGCTGCGCCAGCTCGTCGGCCAGGTTCAGGAGCTCTGGGACCTCTACGGCGCCAACGCCCACCCCCTGCCCAGGCAAGGCGAACAAACGAAAGCCTCCTCTCCCCACTTACCTCTCGCCCCACCTTTGGTTACTCCGCTCGCACCTCGCGCTCTCGTCCGCGTCCTCGCTGCCCCGTCCTCCTCCCCTGTCATACCTACACCCGTCCCCCCGCCTCGCGTGGATCTACTAGCTGCGGCTGCGGGGGTTTGCCATCGCATCGCAAATTTGCTGGCCTCGTTATCTGCTTGTTTTTTTGTTTGTTTGTCGATTGATTGGTTGATCTGCCGCGCGTGCTTGGTGCACTTACCCAAGCAGAATAGGCTGTGCAGATCTTCGGCATGCTTCTCTGCATGGCACAGGAATTCCGTTCACGATCCACTGTTTCCGTCTCGAATTGGCGTCCTGAGTCCTACTTCGCTCTACATTTTGCCGTAGCGACATGGTTGAACGGAGAAGCAGGCCGTGCGCCGTAGAAATGGAACGATCCCGTGACTCCATCCTTTAGCTTTACTACAATTTTCTGACTTAGCTGTTGCCAGTTTATGTACGACATGGTCACAGGTTTTGGCATTGCCCCATGCACAGTAGTACAAGACAAGATTGTTTACGCAACCCCATGGAATTGAGCTGGGGAAAGTCCTCCACCCTAGGTTAGTTTAGGGTACGCGACGCCACTGAGAATCTTAACATATCCCGGTCAGTTTGACTTTGGGGCCGCGTCGTGGAGCTTTGTTGGCAAGGGGACCAAAGCAAAGGGAAACGAGGAACTCAACTTACCTCACGTGCTTTACTAGTTTTTAATGAAGGCGGACATGGTAAATATGCTCCCGGAGCTTAGCTGGACATGCCGTGGAAACACGAGAAGCCATTCTAATATGCAATGCAATATGGCCTTCCTCACTGCTGCGACCAATTCTAGCACTTATGTCACTGCTATTGTTCTTTTGCGCGCTTCGTTAGGTGTTGTGCTTGCTATTCTTTTCTTTGCTAGACTATATGGGTTTGTTTCTACGGAAGTTACATGCAAGTAAAAGCGAGTTTTGACAATAAACAGTGCATGCTTAGATCATGAGGCCATGTTTGCTTGAAGACCCCTCTGACACCCAGGCATTGATTCGAACCCATTCAGATGCCTGGGAAAGCTTCTCATGTCAGTTTGCCTGGATGTAATCCAAACAGGCCTTCACCGCATTGCCTGTCAGGCCATAAGGAATATACTCTCAGCTTCAATTTACCTCACAGCTCACATTCACCTATAATCCATGTCATTTGAGCTTCTGTTTCCCTTCACAATAATATAATAGATTATCCTCTGTATACTAACTCTAATCTGCTGGGAAACATATGATTGGCATTGTTACTGGTATACTCCAGTCACTTGGTTGACAAGAGGGCACCACTGATTGTGCGGCAAATAATAAAAATATCATATCTATGCTTTAGATAGGAATGATGAATGTTGGTGGGAAAATGGATGACAAGATCGATAGGTGTGTAGCTCCATGTACAACAACGTGAATGAATTGTGCGTGCATTGGGTCAAGTGTCAAATTGTTGGCTTGACGCTTTCATACTTATATATGCATTTTTTGTGCAAAACAATGCTTCCAATGGTAAACAACTAAACTGGGGGGGGGGGGGGGGGGGGTTATATATTGTATTATGCTTTCTCTTTTGCAGTAAAAAGGAATCTTGTTCATACCCTGTCCAGACTAGTCTTCACTTAAATAAGATTTACTAAATGGGTTTATCAATATCTTACAGGTGGTATTTACTTGACTTTGAACATGGTTCAATCATGGATGATTATTGTGGAGGAAGGTCTGGATACAACTCAGAATTACTGAAGATCATGGAAGCTAACCAATCTCCCCCTCGCAAGCGACCGCGGAGAGATCGAAACCGTGAAAAGGCACCCTCCTCAAACAAGACTGAAGTATTGCAACAAGAGATCTGGAGAGATTTTCCTGAAGATCTTTTTGAAACTGTCATTGCAAGGCTTCCAGTTGCTGCAATTTTTCGATTCCGCACTGTCTGCCGAAAGTGGTCTTCTCTTTTGGGCTCAGACAGTTTCTCTCATCAGTACTCTGAAGCTCCACGTGGGCTACCATGGTTCTATACAATCACCCATGAGAACGCGAACAACAATGTTGCAATGTATGATCCTTCGCTGAAGAAATGGCACCACCCATCCGTTCCTCTCACTCCTACAAAGATAGTTATTCCAGTGGCATCTGTGGGTGGCCTTGTATGTTTATTGGATCTGAGCCACAAGAATTTCTACATTTGCAACCCTCTTATGCAATCACTCAAGGAGATCCCACCAAGATCAGTCCAGGGATGGTCAAGAGTCGCTGTAGGGATGGTGTTGAATGGAAGAAGTTCTAGTGATGGCTACAAAGTTATGTGGTTTGGAAATGATGGGAATTTTGAAGTCTATGACTCTACAAAGAACATGTGGTCTCGCCCTGGAACTTTTCCTCCAAGCATCAAACTTCCACTTGCTCTAAATTTCAGGTCACAACCTGTGGCGGTTGGCAGCACGGTATACTTCATGTGTGCAGAACCAGATGGTGTTTTGTCATATGATGTAAGCACTGGGATTTGGAGGCAATTTGCCATCCCACTGCCACCGCATCTGACCGACCACACACTTGCCGAGCTCCAGGGAAGGGTTATGCTGGTGGGTCTGCTGTGCAAAAATGCAGCGACCTGTGTCTGCATTTGGGAGTTGCAGAAGATGACTCTCCTCTGGAAGGAGGTGGACAGAATGCCAAATATCTGGTGCTTAGAGTTCTACGGTAAGCACATGAAGATGACATGCCTGGGCAACAGTGGTTTGCTCATGCTCTCCTTGAAGGCGAAGCGTATGAACCGCCTTGTTACATACAACCTTCTGAAAAGGGAGTGGCAAAAGGTTCCTGATTGCGTGCTACCATACAGCCGCAAAAAGCAATGGATAGCGTGTGGCACAGCATTTGATCCGGTCCCCTGCGCCTTGACCTGACATGGAATTTACCTTCTTTGCCCTAGTACCATAATACTATAGTGAATCCGTATCATTGGCCTATATTTTTAGATCTTTCTAATGTTGTTATGATGAGCTCTGCAAAACCGCGTTCACTGTGATTTGTTTTCTATCACGCTGACGCATTTGAACCGTTTCCTTTGATCACCTGCTGCTACTTGGGTCACTGCTACATCAATTGGGCAAGCCGACCTGAGTATGTTTCATTGAAGTAAAAAACGGAACGCCAGGTGTCTGTATTTGGTCTTGGTTTTGGTATGTACCGTCAACTTGTAATCTTTCTGAACTTGCAGTTTCCTGTCCAGAACCGAGTTTATTATACAATAAAGACCGGGATGTTGACGTTTTGATTCTGGTGCATAGAGATTGTGTTTCTTGTTATTACCATGAAAACACATGTACATGTACTTCTGTTTCAGGCTGCCTACTATTTATCAATTTATGTGCCTACTTTTGATGCCTGAACTGTTTGCTGCAACTTCGTATGATTTTAGGCATTCTGAAACCTACACAACACTAGCTCTTCCAGGCATTCTGAGATCTACACTAGCTCCCGTGTCGGAGTTTAGGTTTCTTATCTATGGTATCTTAGGATGCATATGGTCGTTTTTTAATTACAGACGATACAAAATGAAGTTTAAAATAGGAGATGAGATAAGTAAGGCTGCTAGAGATAGCTTGTTAATTATTGAGTGAAATTTAAAATATTATTGAGTGAAATTTAAAATAGGAGATGTGACGAGAAAAACTGCTAGAGATAGTCTTATATGTAATGTAAATGCAACAAAATATAGGTATCATGCAAAAAGATGCAACAAAATACAGGTATCATGCAAAAAAAAAACGGACATTGCAAAAAAAAAAGGAGTGGCTAATGTCCAGATCTCTTGTATCAGCATCACTCAGAAAAACAGATATCGTCAGGCATCTTAGAACACAACCACAAGCAGAAAACCAGGCATCGACACACAGGGAAGACACCCTCGGCAAACACAACTTCACTGCCTGCCGAGTGCCGATTCTCATGAAATTGCCATTTGCAAGGCGTCCAGTACTCCAGTTCACTGCCTGCCGAAAGTGGTCTTCGGATTTGGGCTCGGACAGTTTCCCTCGTCAGTACTCTGAAGCCCAACCCGCTCCTGGAGCACAGCACATGACAGAGATTTGATTCAGAACAACACGTACTGGTACACTGGGGGATGGTTCTATAACATCTCATAGGAGGCAACCTCAAGTAGTCAAGTGCCTTGCAGTTTCTATCACATCCCTTCTCTCCGCCTTTCAAATCGACACTGAAGATGCCTCGACAGATGGATCACCAGATCAAGTGATCAACTATAACACGAATGATGGCGAATTATTGTCACAAATGTACAAACATAGCTTAGGCCCTTCCAATCTAGCAGAGATACCACCTCTCCAGCATTGATCAGTTCAGCAGTGAGCATGGGAGGTCTCTCATCTGCACAGTTACTGTTGAGCACCAAATTGAGGTGCGGACAGTCCGGCCCTGAGGCCGGACGGTCCGCGGTCCGGACGGTCCGCGCCTGTGGGCCGGACGGTCCGCGCACGCGCAGAACAGATTAGGGTTTCGAGTTTTTCGCTGCGTTTGTTGACGAAAATCCCGGGATTTGCTCGGAGTTTTGACGGTAAAGGGTCCAGCCCCCTGCTCTATAAATAGAGAGGTCTACGGCCGATTTATAATAATCATCAATCGAATCAATACAACTTCTATTTCGCATTTTATCCTAGGAGTAGTTCTAGTCTAGTTTAGGTTTAGCTATCCAATCCCCAAATTCTTCTCTTTCTTCGGCTCTACGTCGATTAGAGGAGTCTAGGTCGGCCAGCCCGAGCCTAGACACCATCTAGGATCTCTACTCCCCGACGGGGTCCCTCCCGGGAGCGAGATCCAGGCGTCGTCGGCGATCTTCCGCCGTCCCTGCGTACGCGCGGACCGTCCGGCGGACCGTCCGACCGTCAGGCAGGAGCCCTAGCCGCGCACCCGGCCACAGACCGTCCGGCCCCAGGCCGCGGACAGTCCGCCCTTGCGCAGAGAGCATCACCGCGCCTCGCACCAGGCCGCGGACCGTCCGGCCCTGCGCGCGGACCGTCCGCCCCTGTGCAGAGGGCACCGCCACGGTTCTTGTTGAGTGTTTGGCGCTCCGAAAAGGCGTCAACAGTTACTATGAGCATTCATCATATTAATTTGTTTGAGATCGCAGCAGGAAAATTTGAATCCATCAACCATCCAGAAAATGTAAGTACTTGAATACAAGCTGGGTCAACAAAAAAAAAAACCTAAACATGGTTTCTAACCTGTGGTACCCATAACCCATTCTTCAGAACAGCCAATCCGATCCTCTGATTCGTTCTTTTCTCATAACGAGAGAATGCCTCGCTCGTCATCGGCATGCCTTTTCTTCTTATCTTTCTTACCAGACGCTTCGGTTTGCACTGCAACATCCTCACCATCCGCGTCAGATTTCTTCTTTTTCTTCTTCTTTCTCACCTTCTGAGGCAGCCACAGCAGGCTCCTCGCCCTCCTTGGACTTCTTTTTTCCTTTTCTTCTCACCATCAGCTTCAGCAGCAGGACTCTCGTCGCTTTCCTTGGACTTCTTTTTCTTCTTCTTCCGATCCTCCTGACCGCCATCCTCTTCAGGCTCTGCTGATGGTGCAAATTCGGCCTCATGATGTTTCCTCTTCTTTGAAAGCCAATTCTGACTTGTCTGGTATTTCTTCGGTGGATTGTCCAAGCACCAGATCAACTGCGGGATTATATGTCTAGAAAAAAGCAAAGCATCAAGTCAAAACATGTTCCTTAGTGGAGTACCTCTAGAGCAATATAAAATACAAACCTACTGCAACAAAAAGAGTAGCTGCCTAAGGATACTTTAGCAAACAATCCAAAACTGTTAGAGTACCCGATTAGGATTTGGGGTTCACCCGTGTTTTTACCATCTCACCCCTGTAATGGGCCAGACCCACCTAACACAGTCTATTAGTACAATACCCAACCCCTTGTTAGGGTTAGGGTTCCCACATGGTATCAAAGCTAGGTTAGTTCCATTTCTTTCCCCTCCCTCCCTGCCCAACAGCTGCCGCCGCACCCCCCATCGCTGGACCCTGCCCACCACCTCTCCTCATAAGTTATCTCCTCGCTCCACTCGTGGCCTCTTCCTTGGCTACTCCTCTGACCACAAGGAATATCGCTATCTTGAACTCGCTTCACACAACATCATCTCCCGTCACATCGTCTTCGACGAAGATGTGTTTTTCCTTGCTGGCTCTTCCCCACCTACCGATCTCGACTCCCTTCTTGAGTATGATCCGATTACTCCTACACCCCAGGCACCCCGCCTCGCGCCGTTGCCCGCACCACCACTATAGGAATCTAGTTAATTCCCGTCGGCTAAAAACCAACGGAAATAACCTCTAAACCGACGGGAATTACTAATTTCCGTCGGTATATGGCTAATTCCCGTCGGTCCTAAGCCGATGGCCATCAGATGTCGGGGATAAGCTTATTCCCGTCGGACGATGACGAGAATAATTAATCCCTGTCGGCCACGTACAAGCCGACGGGAATTAGGGTTAACTCCCGTCGGCCAGGTCAAACCGACAGGGACTAACGATTAATTCCCGTCGGCCTAGTAACTCTCGTTGGCCAGCTCAAACCGACGAGGATTAACGATTAATTCCCGTTGGCCCTATCTGTCCGACGGGAGTTACTGGGCTGACGGGAATTAATCGTTAATCCCCGTCGGTTCGACCATAGTCGACGAGAGTTAATGGGCCGACAGGAATTAACCTATACTGCTGCAAAACCAGCACCAAATTAGGTCACCATTTCTCCACAATTGCACACATAACATATATATCATCACACAGAACAGACGCATTACAAACACATGCATTGATAATCAATTCACACATCACAAACTTAACATCACCAACATAGTTTACACAAATATTTCAAATAGGTACAACGAGATAAGTTCAAGTGTTTAGTTCGCGAAAAACATAGCATGCACGAGTTAAGAAACATAGTGTGCACGAGTTCAAGTGTTTAGAGATAACCACCATTTGGGTGGTTAGAGCTTTGACCGTTGCCGCCACCAGGAGGCCGATTTTTTTGTTTTAGCACTATTTTTGAAAAATATTTACGTTTAGACCCCCAGAAATTTTATATGCATTTTTGGACCCCGATACTCGGCGCCATAGGCTATGGCGCCGAGGTAACACAGCTCGGCGCCATAGCCTATGGCGCCGAGCTGTGACGTGGCACTTGCGGCTAGGGCTGACTTGGCAACGCGGTGCCGACGCGGCCTCGTAGCTCGGCGCCACAGATCTTGGCGCCGAGCTACGGAGGCCTATAAAACAGCCGCGCTGCTGGCCGAGAAGGCCTCATCTCCTTTCATTTCAAAACTTCGTCAAAAGTTGCTGTATTCAAAGTTTTGAGTTGCAACACTTTGTAAACAAAGGTATGATGTCTCACTGTTTCGTTTTGTATATTGGGTTGTAATTTTTCGATTACTAGTTTCCAATGTTGCTCATAAAATATATAGTATTATTAATACGATGAGTACATTTCATTTGATGGTTTGTGTAAATCGATTATAAAGTCTATTAGGTACAAGTGATAATTATAATCGTTTCTTAGATGAAAGACATGTACCGGGAGGCGTTGTGGCAGAAGAGAGGTCGTCCTCGAGAGTTATATCCGGATGTATCTAGTAAGGATGCTCTTGTTCCTCCTGAACTTCCTGTGCCTAATTGTGACTGTGGCAGACTGGCTTGGGTATGTCAATCCAAACATCCAGACATGGCTGCTCGCTACTTCTACCTTTGTGGCGGTTTTAACGTACGTAGCTTATGACTTGTGACATAATTTTATTCGATTTTTTTGTTAACTAGATGTGTAATAGTGCTTCGTTCCATTGTTTTAGGAGCACCCGAGGTGTTTCTTTTTCCAGTGGATCGACGGTCCTGATAAATTTGACCCTGATATCTTCTTTTCGCTAATTGGTTGTCTGGAAGGACTAGTCATGAGCGTTTTAAGCGTTGGGTACCTCCTCCCCCGAATCCTCCACCAATGACGGATGCAGAGAAGGAGATAGCAACAGAAAGAAAGATGGACTCGCCACCTCGATGCGATTGTGGAGATCGTGCTGTCATCGATCAAGACACTGCGAAGTACTTCGTGTGTCTGAACATTGATTACGTGAGCCCATCAATGCGCTAAATATATAAACTTGTCATTTTTACAATAAATTACTAATTTATTCTCCTGTAGCCATATGGGTGGTGTAAGTGTCATTTCAGAGAGTGGTTGTATGGTCCTTTGTCCCATTGGCCAGAGGCAGAGGTAAAGGAAAAGAAAAAAAATGAGTGGGCGGAAGAGTTAAAGTTTGATCTAGTACTCTGCAAATGTGGTATTGAAGCTAAGTATGGATTAGTTCCTTCCGAGTTTGGTGTTGGATATTTTTGTGGACATATGGTAGATTACGATGAGGTTGGTATTTATTTATTGTTTTGCACCAGCTGTAATGTTATACCGGTACTTACTATTTTTTTTGTAGGAGACGAGGAAATGCAGTTGGGAGAGTTACGACGATAAAGGAGAGGTGATGCGCACAATAAAGTCCAAGAGACTAATGGGACAGAAGATGCGTTGTGGATCTCAGCTCGTCGATTCGTACATTAACGATCGCATACACGACATGCGTAGGTACGCGGAATCTGCCCATTTTAATACCCGATGCGTGCAGAGCAGAGGAGGTTGAAGGCGGCAAATGAGAAGAGAGCACAGGATGCAAGGGAATGAGAGGCGGCTAGAGTCGAGAAACAGATGTTGGATAATCTTGCTGATCGTCTCAAGGGAAGTGAGTGAGAAAAAATGATATTATAATTTTATTAGTACAATTTATTTATCCTGACTTTGCTAACTTATTTTTCTCATTATTTTTGCAGAGATTAGATGTGGCATAAACTATATGGCAGATGAGGCACATGCAAGATATGTTCAGGAAAAAATGGCCGCGGTTGTCGGTGTTTAGGGTCCGACCGCACACCCGGGGTTGCCCCTCAAGGTGTTTTAGGAGTAGGAAGGTGTCGACAACTGTAGCAGAATGGTTCGTGCCGATCGCACGAGGGACAGTGGACAAGATTTACAGGTTCGGGCCGCTTAGTGTTCCGTAACACCCTACGTCCTGATGAGTATGCTTGGTGATATGGTTACAAGAGGGCTCTCTGGATCGAGAATACAGAGAGTTGATGTGGGTGGCTAGGTAATGGGTCCATCGTTCTGAAGGGGTGCCCCCTAGGCCTTATATACTCGACCGTGGGGCAGTACACATGGATAAGATAACAACAAGTGGCTAAAAGATAGTGAACTTCTCGAGATTATCCTTTACGTAACCCTCGCCGACTTATCCTCACGTGGCTTCGTTGCATGGAAGTCCCGACGCGGGAAAGTCGGATCTCTGTTGCAGCCGCTCGCTCGACGCTATGGGCCGTCCGGGCTTGCACCAATCCGGCCTCGTGTCGCCCTGCGTTGCTGGTAGCTTTTTCCCCAGGCCCACGAAAGAATGACCTTACGATTTATTGGGCCCTTGGGCCTTTCGTGAGGTCCTTTACTCTTTTAGTGGACCCGGGGGATATCTATCCCCCACAAGCCCCCGATCTTTGGGTTAATTTAGAGGTAATCAACCCGAAGATCTCAGGTCCAGCTTGTAGGTGATTTGAAGAAAGATGGCTTCCTGTTGTTCTCTCCTGCTTCGATCACTTGTTGACCAAAATCTAGCTTCGTGCCTGCGCCTTAGAGATCGGCATTCCTGTTTGTAGGATTCTGAACCTTATTGGGTGCACCGGAGGTGCACCCAATGGGTGTAGCCCCCGAGCTTCGAGTAGATTTTTAGAAAGTAATCTACTCGAAGGTCTTCAGCAGAGATTACTTCCATTTGTGTTCCTTTGTTCCAGTTGAGGATTAGCTTCTTAATCTTGTCCCATGCCCTTAGAAATTGGTGCTATCCTGGTTTAGAATGACAATCCATGGGGTGCACCGAAGGTGCACCCAATGGGTGTAGCCCCCGACCTTCAAGTGGATTTTTTGAGGATAATTCGCTTGAAGGTCTTCTTTTTGTGTCCTTTTGCTGAAGATTACTCTTTCTGCTTATAAAAAAGTTGGCATGATGTCATCCGTGCTATGTCATCAATATTATGCTTCAGAGGTCAGCATATGTTTTGTCTTTTGCAGCTGAATTTGCAATCCTTCCGTATCTTGCTGGGTAGCATAGTGTATTTGCTCTGCACTCGATTGGACATTCGATGGACGTTCTCTGTCTAGTCTTCAAGTCATGTCTGTCGACCATATTTTGCACTCTGCTGGCTATACTTGGCTTCCCTTTAACTCTTGTTGATATCTCATTTTTGTCTTGAGGCATTCACTGCATGCTCTGCGCAGATGTGACCATTTTGAAAAATATACTGACAATTCCTGGGCGTCCCCCCCCAATGGGTGTGGGCAAGGGACGGCTTGGTACGCTGAGTGTTTTAACCGGCTGCTTCTGAGTTGTAATGTGATGGGACGGCGAGTGTAATCATATCCTTTGCACTGTTGACTGGAGTCCCAATGGGTGTAGTGCTGCATGAAACGGCGTCCGCCGCCTGACGTGTCTTTGGACGGGTGGAGTTGTGTATTGAATGCTTAGTGACTGTTCAGTGACCGCGGTTGGAGGTGAGCGGTTGCCTTTCTCTTCTATAAATAACGCTGTTGTTCCTCTGGTTTCTTCACACCCCTTCGCTATTCCTTACTGCTTCCTTCTCTTCTTTTCTGCTTGCCTCCATGGGAAAGAAACGCAAGCGTGAGCCGACTCCTCCATCGGAGGACTTCGGCGACTCGGAGTACTCGGAGGAGGAGTTCTCCTCCGAGTCCGAGAGGTCCCCGGCCCCCGTCTCTCCCCCGGCGTCGTCCGATGACTCGGACGACTCCCAGGGGTTAGCCGCGGAGGTCTGGGCGTACATCCGGGCCGTCGAGCGCTCCGGGCTCGAGGGCTCGGATGAGTCCGAGTACTCCTCGGAGGAGGAGGACTCGGACGACGGCGGCGAGGGCGGGGACGACGACGACGACGACGATGATGACGACGACGACGACGACGACGACGACGACAGCAGCGGTGGCGGGGGCTGCACCAGGGGCGGCGGCGACAGGGGCGGCACCAAGAGCGGCGGCGGCGGGGGCGGCACCAAGAGCGGCGGCGGCGGCAGGGGCAGGGCCAGTGGCTAAATGCCACTGGTCCTTTTAAATATTAGTATAGATTAGAAATAGTATAGTTAGATAATGTAGTAGTATTAGTAATGTAAAATAGTATAGTGTAGCGTAGTAGTAGTAGTAGCAGTAGAGTGTAGTATAGTAGTAGAAATAGGGAAGTATCAACTCATAATGAGTTGATTTGTAAATGTTGCCACTTCCCTTGAATGAAGAACAAGTTCGGTTTCCTTTTGATGAATCGTTTCGTTTGACTGTGAACCTGAGTCTTTTGAGGCCATAGACGAACAGCTTAATCTTTATACTGATGCTTCCGAGCAATATTGCAGTCTGTATCAATGTTTTTAGAAGTAATGCCGAGTGATCGGAAATCGCCGTCGACGTTTTAGAAGTAATGCCGAGTGATCGGAAATCGCCGTCGACATTTTAGAAGTAATGCCGAGTGATCGGAAATCGCCGTCGACATTTTAGAAGTAATGCCGAGTAGTTGAACTCCAGATCATCGTTTTAGAGGTAACGCCGAGTGACTAAGTAGTGACTTCTGCATTTTAGAGGCAATGCCGAATTATTGAACTCGAGATCAGCGTTTTAGAGGCAACGCCGAGTGACTGAATAGTGACGTCGGCATTTTAGAGGCAGCGCCGAGTTATTGAACTTGAGATCAGCGTTTTAGAGGCAACGCCGAGTGATTGAGGGTCAACGTTGGCATTTTAGAAGTAATGCCGAACGACTGAACTCAAAATCAGCGTTTTAGAGGCAACGCCGAGTGACTGAATAGTGACGTCGGCATTTTAGAGGCAGCGCCGAGTTATTGAACTCGAGATCAGCGTTTTAGAGGCAACGCCGAGTGATTGAGGGTCAACGTTGGCATTTTAGAAGTAATGCCGAACAATTGAACTCAAAATCAGCGTTTTAGAGGCAACGCCGAGTGACTGAATAGTGACGTCGGCATTTTAGAGGCAACACCGAGTTATTTCGAGGATTAGCACCCGAGTAAGGAGAGGGCCCACTAGTTTTTTGGGAAATAACTGCCGAATGACCACGTGGCATGCTGGGATTTCGGAAATAACTGCCGAGTGATGACTGGGCACTTTTTGAAACGGTATCTGGTCCGAGAATATCCCATAAGAGTTGCACTTTTAGCCGCCTTTGCTTTCCGCGCCCTAGTTCTTGCATTCCTGCCTCCAAATCCTCTCTGCGCTTGCCTCCAATTTGCTCGCTGGTGAAATCGAGATGGCTCCCAAGAGGAAAGTCGCGAGTTCTTCTGCTGTGGTGATTCCCCCAATTGATCCCAACAGCCAGTTGCCTTTCGCAGGTAACCACATGTCCAACATCTCTGAAACCGAACTCCTCCACCTCGTGTCCGTCGGGGTTCTCCCTCCACGGGAACTCTGTTCTTGGCGGATTTGCCACGGAACTACGGTCCCGACGGAGGATACCCACGAGTCTGTGGTTTACGCTCCCTTTCTTCTCCGCGGCCTTGGCCTTCCTATTTCTCCCTTTTTCCGTGGTCTTCTTGATTTCTACCACATCAACTTAACCCATCTGAACCCTAATTCAATTCTGCAAATTTCTATCTTCGTCCACCTATGTGAGGCCTTTCTTGGCGTGCTGCCGCATTTTGGCTTGTGGAAACACCTGTATCATTGTCGCCCTGGGATGGCCGGGGGACAGCATCAGTTGGTTGGAGGTGCCAGCTTGGAGATGCGCCGGGGACGGAAAACTGAGTATCTTGAGATCCCCCTTAAAGACAGCATTAAGGGATGGCGCTTGGAATGGTTTATAGTTGATAACTATGGAAATTCTCTCCCCCCCCCGGTCAGGAAGACAGCCAGATGTTCGCACCCCGAGCTGGACCGAGTCTCCTACAGACGAAGAGGTGGCTGAGGCCAGTGTGCTGCTAGCTGAAGTTGGGCTATTGAAAGAGAGGGGTTTAACTGCTGAGGCTATAGTTGCTGACTTCGTTTTCAAAAACATTCAGCCACTGAAAGACAGGGTCCACCCGGCTTATCTGTATCAAGGGCTAGCCGATCCAACTCGAGTTACCGATAGAAGAATCCCTTCTGCAGATTTGGTAAGCCGACTGGAGATGATTCTCAGAGGCAAAGTATCCAATGTTGGTGCTCCGGTGGCGTATTCAGCCTGGAATCTGCCTCCTGCCAAGGCCTTCACTCGTTTCGTGTCAAACCCACCTTCAACTGATAGCAATTTGGGCCTTAGAACGCGGCCTTCTGACGAGGAGGTTAATGCTTTGGTTGCCTCACTTGGGAAAATACCTGATGATGAAAGACAGATCCATTTCGAGGTGCCTTTGGATCCTACTGATGCTGAAATAAATGCCGTGCTTGACATGTTGGCTGAAGATTCTTCCGACGCTATTCCTGCTGAGTCATTGGCGGTGGCACCTCTCCCAGAGGTCGGTATAATTTTGGATGTTCAGAGACCTGTCCGTGCTCGCTCGAAGCGTCCCCGTCGAACCAATCAGACTGATCTTTCTGTTGATGAGCAGAAAAAGAAGAAGAGACGTATTCAGCGAGTATCTAGTTTGGATCAGGGTGCTGGTCCCTCGGTTCCTGCTGATGAGGAGGTGCCTGCGCCTGAATTTACTGATGCTGATCCCAATGGGTGTGGTCTGACTGTTGCTGATCCCAATGGGTGTGGTCCATCTGTTGCTGAACCCAATGGGTGTGTTGCCAGTGTTGTTGGTGAAGACGACGAAGAGGAAGAGGATGAGGTTCCTCTGACTCGGAAGAACAGTCGGCAATTCCTCGCCAGTGGGGAAAGTAGTGGGGTTCCTTCTCCGGCTTTGTCTGCTCTTGTTGGTCTGCAAAACATATCCCTGGCCGACTTTGATCAAACTCTGGAGGATATGGTCCCAGAAGACTTGTTATCAGGGCCGGTGGATGATGATGTGACAGAAGCTTGTGATGCCGTGCCGGACGCTGGGTTGAGGTCATCCCGTGCCTCATCAACCTTAGAGCGCGATCTTGAGGGACGGGATGTTAGCCTGGATTGTCCTGATTCCATGGAAGTAGCCGAGGGCCCATCAACCTTAGAGATGGTCATTGCTGAAAGTTTGGACCCCAGGGATGGTGTTGATACATGTCCAGCCCCCGAGGGTGTCGTCAGGGACGACTTAGCCCGGGCGAAGAGTGCAAGCTACTGCCCAGCCCCCGAGGGTGTTGCCGGGGATAACCCGGCTCAAGTGGGCAGTGCCAACTATGGCCCAGTCCCTGAGGGTGCCCAAACAGGGTCCCCTTCCGGCACTTCCATGGATGTCCACGCTGGGTCACCTCCACGCTCTGGCTGCATGGTGGTGGCCCAAACTTCAAACCGGGGCGTCGCTTTAGAGGGCAGCGTCCCCGTTGATCGAGTATCCGGCTCTGTTGAAGGAGATGAACTGATTCCCACTGTTCCATTGCATGCTGCTTCGGGTGACGACCTTGCGCCTGGTTATCATCTGATTTCTCCTGACATGGGGATCCCTTCGTTTTTCTCCAATCTCCAGGTACTGTGCTGTTTCTTAGCTTGACTTTTGCATGAACTCTTGCCATTATGCTCATCTGCTCTTCTCATCAGGTTTTGGTGGATGGGATGACCAGCCAGCTGAAATTGCATGGTGCTCCTATCCCGGAAGTAGCTTCATCCCTTTCGTGTTGGAATCCGGTGTCTCTTCATCGCCGTGTATCCGAATTGGAGGCGACTAACGCTGGTTAGTGCCCCTTTTTTCTTTTCTTCGTGCTTGTTGTGGACTGTTTTACCTTCTGACCTCGCTTTGTTTGGTTATCCTTCGCTAGGAATGACTCGACAGATTACACTGCTTGAGGAGAAACATTATCAAGAACAGGCTGAATTGTCTCAGCGATGCACTGATCTTGAGGAAAAGTATTCTCAAGGTCAGATTGAGCTGAGCCAAGTCTCTGCCGCCCTAGATGACGCCAACGCGTTGAGTTCTTCCCTGCATGCTCAGCTCGACTCTGAAAAGGTGAAATACGAAACTGCGCTTTTGACTTGCTATACTCCTATTGTCTGCCTGGTTTTCTGAAGGAACTGATTTGTGCTTGCAGGAAGAAAAACGCATCCTTGCTGCTTCTCGTGACAATCTTGATAGGTTGTATCGAGATTCTAGCAACTCGTTGACTATTCTGGAGAGGAGTCATCGCTTTTCTATGGAGGAGTTGAACAATCTTCGCTATAAGCTGCAGGAGTCCTTGGATGATGTGATTCGCCTTCGGGAGTTGATATCGGCTAAAGACGTTGTCATCAAGAATCTGCGTGCTTCCAAGAAATCCGTTACCCAGGAGCTAGAGGCTGCCCAGTTGGCTGTCAAGGTTGCTGAAGAAACTTCCAATACTCTGAGAGCCCAGCGCGATAGGGCCATGGATAAGGCCATTCGAGCGGGACGGATTCTGATGAGGAGGCCTGGCGTCGTCGTTCCTGAAGATATAAGGGCTGACGTGAACGCTGCCCCTGACTCCTCGAGTCGTCCTTCTTCGTCGACTGCTCCTGGAAAAGACATTGCAAAATAGAAAAAAACATTTTGCGTGCTCCGAGCGCGCAGCTTGCATGATTAAACATTTGTTAGAGGACACCAGTTTATTTGAATAACATAGTCATTCACTTATTGTATCAGAATTTTTAGTTAATGAGTTTGGTAGTTATGACGCATGATGACTATGAATTTTGTCGGTGGGATATGGAAATCATCCCCTGAATTAAATAGGCGAGAGCATGTTGCATTGGCCTTAAGTGGCCGCCAACTTGAGTTGATTGTTTCGTTAGCAGGGCATAGTGGTTGCCCTGAGTTAAGTAAAGCGTGAGCATGTCGCACCGCCTTAAGTCGTTGTCGACTTAAGTCGATTGCTCCGCTAGCAGGGCATAGTGGTCACCCCGAGTTGAGTAAGCGTGAGCATGTCGCACCGCCTTAAGTCGTTGCCGACTTAAGTCGATTGCTCCGTTAGCAGGGCATAGTGGTCACCCCGAGTTGAGTAAGCGTGAGCATGTCGCACCGCCTTAAGTCGTTGCCGACTTAAGTCGATTGCTCCGTTAGCAGGGCATAGTGGTCACCCCGAGTTAAGTAAGCGTGAGCATGTCGCACCGCTTTAAGTCGTTGCCGACTTAAGTCGATTGCTCCGTTAGCAGGGCATAGTGGTCACCCCGAGTTAAGTAAGCGTGAGCATGTCGCACCGGCTTAAGTCGTTGCCGACTTAAGTCGATTGCTCCGTTAGCAGGGCATAGTGGTCACCCCGAGTTAAGTAAGAATGCAAGTCAATCGTAAATAAATTGAGTATCCTTGAAACCTTTTCTTTATTGATGACATATTTCCACTTTACAGAGTACATCATTGTTATCCCAGCAGTTTTGAGGTACGGCTAAGGATAAAACTTTCTCAGGTGTTCTATGTTCCAAGAGTTCCCGACTTCCGTGCCATCCATCTGAGTGAGGCGATATGACCCAGGCCGAGTGACTTCTGCTACTATGAAGGGTCCTTCCCATAAGGGTGATAACTTGTGTCGTCCTTCTCCCGTTAGAATTCGGCGAAGGACGAGTTCCCCTACTGAAAAGGATCGTTGCCGCACAGCCTTGTCGTGATAGCGCCTTATAGTCTGCTGGTATCTTGCTGACTGGATTGCTGCGCTTAGCCGTTCTTCCTCGAGTACGTCTATGTCCTCCAGCCTGGTGGTCTCAGCTTCTGCTATGCTTTCAAAAATCAGCCTTGGCGCCCCAAACTTGAGATCAGCAGGCAGCACTGCCTCCGACCCATAAACCATGAAGAAAGGAGTGTTTCCATGCAAAGCTCGGCTAGGTTGGGTTCTTAGGCTCCAAACAACATAGGGCAATTCCCTTATCCACTTTCCTGCGAATTTTTCGTTCTTATCGAAAATCTTTTTCCTGAGTGCATCCAATATCATCCCGTTGGCTCGCTCAACTTGCCCGTTGGCTCTTGGATGGGCTACAGATGCATACTTGATCTGAATGCTCTTTTGTTCGCAGAAGTCAAAGAATTCTGAGCTCGTGAAATTGGATCCTAAATCAGTTATGATGCTGTTTGGTATCCCGAACCTGAATATTATGTCTTGTATGAATTCCACGGCCTTAGCAGAAGTTAAGGAGGCAATGGGCTTGAATTCTATCCATTTAGTGAACTTGTCAATTGCTACCAACACATGAGTGTATCCCCCTTGAGCTTTCTTGAAAGGTCCAATCATATCCAGCCCCCAGCATGCAAAAGGCCAAGTCACTGGTATGGTCTGCAGCTGCTGTGCTGGCAGGTGTTGTTGCTTTGACAAGTATTGGCAGGCTTCGCACCTCTGAACTAACTCGGCTGCATCATTCTTTGCTGTTGGCCAATAGAATCCTGACCTGAAGACCTTCCCAACTAGTGTTCTGGAGGCTGCATGTATCCCACATTGTCCAGCGTGGACCTCTTCTAAGAGTTGCTTTCCAGTGGATGGGAGAATGCACTTCATGAAGACACCTGATGCACCCCTTCTGTACAATGTTTCCCCAATAAGTGTATAGTGAGCTGATTGTCTTGCAATGCGCTCTGCTGAGTTCTTATCATCTGGTTCTTCTTCATTCCTTATGTACTTAATGATTGGCTTTCTCCAGTCATCGGGATCTGACTCGGGTTGATCTATGATGTTGCATTCTTCCATTTGACCCAATGAGATACTTGGCTGCAGAATTTCTTGCACAAAAACCCCGGGTGGGACCTGAGCTCGACTGGATCCTAGCTTGGACAGTACATCGGCTGCCGTGTTCCGGTCTCTCTCCACATGATGAAATTCTAGACCCTCGAATTTATCCTCCAGTTTTCGGACGGCAGTGCAGTATCTTCCCATTGAATCGTTTGAGCAATCCCACTCCTTATTTATCTGGCTGATGACTACCAGAGAATCCCCATATACCATTAATCTTTTGACGCCCAGTGATATGGCAATGTTCAATCCATGGATCAAAGCTTCATACTCGGCTGCATTGTTGGAGGCCGGGAATAGCAGCTGGAGGGCGTACTTGAGGTGTTCGCCTCCTGGTGCAGTGAAAAGAATCCCCGCTCCTGCTCCCTGCAGCTTGAGTGAGCCATCAAAATACATTCGCCATACTTCTGCAGTCTCCGGGTTGTCTGGTACTTGTTGTTCAGTCCACTCTGATACGAAATCAACCAGTGCTTGGGTTTTGATTGCAGTGCGAGGCCGAAACTCGATGTCATGAGATCCCAGCTCACAGGCCCACTTGGCTATTCGACCGATGGCTTCCTTGTTGTGAAGGATATCCCCTATTGGAAAACTTGTGACTACTATGACTTTGTGGTCGTCAAAGTAGTGACGCAGCTTGCGGGCAGTTAGAAGTACTGCATACAATAGTTTCTGAACTTGAGGATACTTTTTCTTTGAGGGGCCGAGGACCTCACTGATGAAGTAGACAGGATGTTGTACTGGGTAGGCATGCCCTTCTTCTACTCGCTCGACTACCAACGCGGTGCTTACCACGTGAGTCGTGCAAGAGATATACAATAGCAAATCTTCAGCTGGTTGAGTTGATGTAGCTCGTCGAGGTGGTTTCAGCACTGGTGGTGTTGTCAAGAATTTTTTCAGAGCATCTAGAGCTTCTTGTGCTTCTGAAGTCCACTGGAATTTATCCACCTTCTTGAGTAACTTGTAAAACGGCAAACCTTTTTCTCCCAGTCTGGATATGAATCTGCTTAAAGCTGCCATGCATCCAGTAAGTCGCTGAACCTTCTTCTGCGATCGAGGTGCTTCCATTTTCATGATAGCCTCAATTTTATCCGGATTAGCCTCAATTCCCTGGTGGCTGACAATAAATCCGAGCAACTTTCCGGCTGGTACCCCAAAAACACATTTCTCGGGATTAAGCTTCCATCTATACCGCCTCAGGCTGTTGAAGACCAGTTGCAAATCTTCAATGAAGTCTTTTGAGTCCTGTGTTTTGATCACCACGTCATCCACATAAGCCTCCACATGCTTGCCCCAGTGATCGGCTAAGCATGTTTGAATAGCTCTCTGGTAGGTCGCTCCAGCGTTTTTGAGGCCGAACGGCATGGAGGTATAACAGAAAGCGCCAAACGGAGTAATGAATGCCGTTTTTTCTTCATCTTCCTTTGCCAGACTGATCTGATGATACCCGGAATAGCAATCCAAGAAAGACAGCATAGAACACCCAGCGGTGGAGTCCACCACCTGATCTATCCTCGGGAGCCCGAAGGGATCCTTCGGACAGTGTTTGTTGAGATCAGTATAATCAACACACATGCGCCAGTCCACTTTATTCTTTTTGAGTACAAGGACAGGATTGGCTAACCACTCAGGATGTAATACTTCTCTAATGAATCCAGCCGCGACCAAGCGAGCTAACTCGGCGCGAATGGCTTCCCTCTTATCAGGCGTGAAACGACGTAATTTCTGCCGAATCGGCCTCGCTTGGGGAAAAACCTTCAGTTTGTGCTCGGCCAGTTCTCTCGGGACTCCCGGCATATCCGCAGGCTGCCATGCGAATACATCTCGGTTATCTTGCAGAAACCGGACGAGCGCCCTTTCCTATTTGTCATCCAAACTGGAGCTGATGATGGCCGTCTTGCGCTCATCAGCGAACCCCAGGTTGATCCTTTTGGTTTCTTCAGTCGGCCGCATAGAGGTCGCGGTCTGAGCTTCATTTGTTGGTATTGCGAGGTCCTCTTCAGGATTAGAGTTCGCCATTGCGGAGGGAGCTGTCGATGGCTTGGCGGTGAGGGCTGCTTGAATAGCCACTCGGAAACATTCTGCGGCGCCTTGGAGGTCGGCGCGCACGGTTATGATCCCTTGTGGCCCTGGCATCTTCAATATCATGTATGTATAATGCGGAATGGCCATGAACTTGGCCAATCCTGGCCTCCCGATGATGGCGTTGTACCCGCAGTCGAAGTTCGCCACTTCGAACCTCAGGAACTCGGTTCTGTAGTTCTCCGGAGTTCCAAAGGTGACCGGCATGTAGATGTGGCCCAGCGGGTATTCCCCCTCCGTCGGCACGATGCCGAAGAAAGGAGTGTCCGACTCGTGGAGCTCTTTGAGATGAACTCCCAAGCTCTGGAGTGTCCGGGGGAAGGTGATGTTGATGCTGCTCCCCCCGTCCACTAACACCTTTTTCACCCGGCTCTCTCGGATCACCGGATCGACGAGAAGCGGGTACTTGCCCGGGTGGTCGAAGTTGAGCCATTGATCCGCCCGAGTGAAGGTGATCGGGTGCTCCGACCATCAGTATGGGGCGGGAGGGCCGATGGTCGCCACCAGTATCTGGCGATCATTGAGCTTTTGCTGTCTTCTGCTCTCCTGCGACCCGTGTCCACCGAAGATGACGTTGACCTCCCTGTCAACGCGCGGGAAAGCTCCTCCTCCTCCTCCCTCCTCCTGCCGATGGGGTTGTCGTGGTTCATCTGGTCCTCCCCTCGGCGGAGGAGGAGGTAGAGGTTGGAAGGGTCGGCCGTGTCCGACGGAGTGCTTGAAGTCTCGGCAATTACGAAGAGTGTGGCGCATGTCCTTGTGGTACGGGCACTGGGCGTCGAGGATGTCGTCCAGCGTACGCTCGCCTCCACGAGGTCCTCCTCGAGCGCGAGAAGCAGGTGGTCCGCCGGCGGCGTGCACTTCTTCGCGTGGCCTCTTCTCCCACCGCTTGTCGGGTTGCTGGTTCGTGTCGCGTCGTGGTGCTGCCGGTGCGGGCTTTGCTCCTCCGATGAGATCCTGGGCTCGCTCGTCGGCGGTGATGTAGAGGTCGGCTTCCCGGAACAGCTCCTCCGAGGTGGTCGGCGCCCTTTGTAGTATGGCTCGGACGAAAACCGAATCATTAGATCCTCGGTAGAAGTCCTCGATCACGGCCGCCTCTGTGACATCGGGGATTCGACTCCTCATGGTTTGAAACCTCTTGAGGTACGATCGGAGAGTTTCGTCCCCCCGGCGCTTGATAGATTTAAGGTCCCACGGCTGCGCCGGCTTGTCGGAGAGGGACTGGAAGTTGGCGGTGAAACGCCGACTGAAGTCTCCCCAGGCGTCGATGCAGTGTCGGGGTAGATGTCGTAGCCATTGCAGCGCGTCTTGTCCAAGGACAATGGGCAAGTACGCGGTCATCACGTCTTCGGATGCTCCGGCAGCTCGAGCGGCGGTGGTGTAGACGGCTAGCCAACCCCATGGATCCTGCTTAGGTTCATACTTGTCAACATTGGATACCTTGAAGTTGGGAGGCCATTGGATGGCCCTGAGGCGCGGAGTAAGGGCGGACACTCCGCACGTGTCCTCCTGTCGTCGGGGTCGATGCCTGTCCCGGGGAGGGGAGTTGTGGTTGTGATTCCTCGACCGTCCCCGGGAGGTTCCGCCAGTTGAAGCCGTCGCCGACTCAGTCCTGGTAGCTTGGCTCTGAGTCGGGGCACCATGATCCCTGTCGTACTCCTCTCGACGACGAATTTCGTTCTGATGCCGCCGTTCCCGCGAAGCGTTGATGGAGCTCCGCGCGTCCCGGCGACTGTTGATGGCGTGTCGTAGATCGTTCGGCGGGTGAGCAAGCGGTAGAAGATGGTTGGCCGCCTGGGTGAACAGTCGTCGGTAGCCGTCGGCGTCAGGAGTCCGAGGAAGTCCCTCCGCTATCCGAGCCAGCACCCCTCCGACTTCGCTCGGCGTGTTCATGGCTCGGGCGAAGTCGGGGTTCAGATTGCGCCCGAAGAGTGGATTCTCTCGACGTTGCCTTGTGTCATGCTCAGCCTGTTCCTGAGCTCGTCGGCGATCACGTCGTCGGGAGTTCCTTCGCTCTCTGAAGACGCGTTCTTCCGGGGTTTCTCCTACCTCCGAGACCTCGTCTCGCGAGACAGGTTGTTCCGGATTCCGCTCTCCGGCTGCGTGATGTCGTCGGACATTCCTGCGCCGGTTCCTTCGTCGACGGGACTCTCGCTGAGGCGGTTCCTCCCCGGGTACAGTCGGCTCGTCGTCGGAGATGGTGGGCGATTCCGCCCTTCCGACGAAGAGGACGTCGGGGTAGAACGGTGTTGCCGTCGTGATGATCTTCTTCCGGGGGGTCGGAGGTCGCGCCTCTCCGGTATTGTCGGAGTTTGTTGAGGAAGGCTCCTTTTCCGGCGGATCCGCGATATGGTGCAGAGTTCCTTCTTCGTCTGCTACGAACGAGATTGTCCCAAAGCGAAACATAGATCCGGGGCGTAGGGCGATCTTGCTGTAGAAGGAGATGGCCATTGAGCTAGCTTGGATTGTCGACACACCCCCTACCTGGCGCGCCAGCTGTCGGTGTTTAGGGTCCAACCGCACACCCGGGGTTGCCCCTCAAGGTGTTTTAGGAGTAGGAAGGTGTCGACAACTGTAGCAGAATGGTTCGTGCCGATCGCACGAGGGACAGTGGACAAGATTTACAGGTTCGGGCCGCTTAGTGTTGCGTAACACCCTACGTCCTGATGAGTATGCTTGGTGATATGGTTACAAGAGGGCTCTCTGGATCGAGAATACAGAGAGTTGATGTGGGTGGCTAGGTAATGGGTCCATCGTTCTGAAGGGGTGCCCCCTAGGCCTTATATACTCGACCGTGGGGCAGTACACATGGATAAGATAACAACAAGTGGCTAAAAGATAGTGAACTTCTCGAGATTATCCTTTACGTAACCCTCGCCGACTTATCCTCACGTGGCTTCGTTGCATGGAAGTCCCGACGCGGGAAAGTCGGATCTCTGTTGCAGCCGCTCGCTCGACGCTATGGGCCGTCCGGGCTTGCACCAATCCGGCCTCGTGTCGCCCTGCGTTGCTGGTAGCTTTTTCCCCAGGCCCACGAAAGAATGACCTTACGATTTATTGGGCCCTTGGGCCTTTCGTGAGGTCCTTTACTCTTTTAGTGGACCCGGGGGATATCTATCCCCCACAGCGGTGGAGCTGATGAAGGAGGAGGACGACGACACATCTAGATTGAGTGAGCTTATCGCTCTCGTAGAGGCAGGATTACATGGGGAAGAGGAGGACGAAATATCAAGATTGAGTGAGCTCATCGCACTAGCTGAGGCAGGATTACGTGCTCAAGAGGAGGAGGACGAGTTTATGTCTCAGGCCGCCGAAGAGGTAGAGATAGCTTATTACAAGCAGAACTCTGATGAGGCTGATACTGAGGCTGAGGATGAGCTATTCTCCCAAGCTGCAGATGAAGCAGAAGCTAATTATTACAAGAGAACTGCTGACAAGTGTGATGCAGGACAATGCAGCAAGTGGAACGAGGTTGTCGTTGAGGATTGCGCGACGGATGACTCCAAAGATGAGTCACTCATAGATTGTGATTCTGATTGAACAAACTTGTAGCATGTTATGTAGTACTTTCATATCCAAAATATTTTAGAACTCTAATGTTTCAAAACCCTATTGTTTTTATTGCATTTTTCATGTTTTTTGTAATTCACAAAAAAATTCGCAAGAGTTTCCCTTATTTTATTAACAACCACAGTTAAAATAATCACATATTATAAAACATCACCACATTTTAACATATAATACATCACAAAATAACACAGAATATGACAAAATCCACATGACATAGTGCTTAATACAATGTCCACATAACATAGTCCAAAATACATCGTTCACATCAAAAAGTTTCATCATGAGTCCATATCACAAAGTTTTCAACATAAGACAACATCACGTAGTTTTCATTTCCTCCTAGCATTACCCTTGCCCTGGGCCCCAAGAGCGTCGGTGCCTGGAGTGTAAGGGTCACGTGGACGCCTTCTACGTGGTGACAGCTGTGATGGCTGAGTTGTAGGAGCATCCTGCAGCTGTGATGGTCCAATCTCCTCCTGACCTGCGGTGCCAGTGTCGTCGTCGTTGTCGTCGTCGTTGTGGTGCACGTCTTGAAATGTATCTCGCGTTGATCGCGAGGAGCTCAGTCCAGCTGTAGATGGTCCAACTGCAGAAATGGGACGCTAAACGTCCGGCTGCATAGGAGGCACAGGCAGCTGCACGTCAACGCTCGCCAGAGACCGGCATCCACAACGAGCCGCTGCACGACGAAGACAACGTGATACCCTCTGTAATTGAAAGATGAGTTACACACATATGTTAGAACATACAAATAAACAATTTCTCTTCTAAACATTCATACTCACTGATAGTAACGAAAGCGTAGTACTGTCTGAAGTTCTATGTGAGATACGCTCAAGTTCAACAACAAATATGAGCATAGAGTTTCCCTATTCACAAGTTAGAACATTAGGATGCACAAAACAAGACATAATGCATTGAATTAACAGAACTAATTTTAGTAAAGAACTTGGTACCACTCTGTCAAGGATTGGAGCAGCCTCAATGTGGGACCCTAGCCGAGCCGCTATGTCGAACGAAGTGTCTTCGTCGTCTGACGATTCTTGCTCCGCATAGTCAGCAGCTGTCCACTGTCCCTTAAGCTTGCACCTAGTCACACTAGCATACCAAATCAAATACCTTCAGAAGTTGTAGTTTGTGTGCAGCTGGTCGTTGACATAGTTTAGATCCCCCTACTGATCCCATTCATCAATATAATCACGGTGGTGGGTCTCAAAGTCCGTGACCTTCTTTTGCCTCTGTCGAACCTGCAAAAGTTAGACACATATATTAGTAACTCATTGCATATTTTAAATAATAGTTAGAATAACTAGTGGACAAAGTCACTCACTTGTGAAGTTGTATTGAAGTTGAGAAGGGCTCGACCGGAAACTCCTGTCGCAATTCGAACTGTCGAGCAACTCTGTGGGGCAAGTGGTACTCAACAGCATAAAAACAAATGAGGGGACACCTCATTCGGTAGATGTTCTCGTCTATTGAGCACACGCTGCTCAACTGTATGCTGGCGAAATATGGCTCAAGATATGGTTGTCAGGTCACCTAGAAAGCATTAGAATTCATATATAAGTATATAGTCATTTTACCAACCTCTTAAGTAAAAAGATAAAAGTACACAACTCACCATCGAAGGAGTAAGTGCGTCGAGCTCGTTTGAGTACTCCACGTACGCACGCTGGTGTCGTGCGAATGGCTCCTCGACCTGGTCCTAGCGGTAGGCAGCCGTGGGCTTAAGTCGATGGCCGGCTATCACGAACCACTGACGAGGAGCAAACTCTCTGGGTCGACCGACGGGTATGTGTGCCCACATCCATAGCTATAGTAGGTAGACACACCCACCTAAGCTAGCGGTCCTCGATGAACGACGACAAGCCTCACAAAGTTGCCTGTAGAGAAAGGCCAACACTGCAAAAGCCCAGCTATAACCTCCTGTTGTATCCCAGTCAGTCAGGCAGGGCAGAAACATCCATGACGCGCTGTCACCTGTCGCGTCTAGAAAAAGAACTGAACCAAATAGGTGGAGAATCCAAGCTCGACAATGGTATCCAATCGTCTGCTCGTCTGCACCAGGTGGACACTCCCAAAAGCCTGCCTAAGCCAGGCGAGTGGGACTCCGGTGTTGTGGCTACATCGTAGGTCATTATGAAGCAGTCTCCCAAGGAAGGCCTCCATCCTCTGCCTCCAACCACCTGGTGCTGCCTGACCGGTCACTGGACAACCCATAATGCTGAGACCAAGAATCTTCTAGCAATCTTCAAGCATCACGGTCATCTCACCACAGGGAAGGTGGAAAGTGTGAGTCTCTGGCCGCCACCTATTGGAAGACAAATGAATACAAAATCATTAGTATGTAAAGTAGATGTGATTATTGTAAAAGTTAAACAAATTTAGAAGTCTTTACCTGTCGACCAGAGCCATCAACGCCGCTGGGTTGAAAGTGGCCAGTCCACAGCGAACCTGGAGCGATACGACGTCCAAGCCAGCCCTCTCTAGGAGAGGAGTGTACCTATCATCATACCTCATCTCCTCTAGAAACCGGTCGTGGGTCCGGACCCGCAGAACAGGCAACACCTAACAATCAAAGTAATTTCATTAGTCAAATATACGTCACATATACTAATTCAAAATTTTAATATATGTGCAAAATATTACCTCTCCCTCTGCGGTGAGACGACCCCTGTGGTGCTCGTCATAGTGAGGGTCCAGCAAGTGGAACTGCGCCATCCTGCAAATTTAGATATCAAGGTTAGTAAAAATATTAAAATGTAACAAAAACATTGACATAGTACAATAAAAGTTGTGTACTAAGTGTAACAAAAACATTGACATAGTACAATAAAAGTTGTGTACAATAAAATATTAAAATGTATCACACCTGACTAAGTGTCCAAATGCATGTACGTGAGTTGTGGCCAAGTCTCCTGCATTTTCCACATTCATTCTGCTCTGGGTCCACGAGAAAGGGGGACGCTCGACCTCTCCTACTGCGGCCGGAAACCTGATCCATAACCATGTTGCACCGGCTCCTTTTCCTACTACCACGTTTGTCCCATCGATGCGCTGGATCAGCAACGTATACCGGACCGGTGTACGTTGGCCACTGTGACTCATCAAGAAATGGCTCAAAATGAGGGCTCCAGGTACGTATTAAGCTCTCTACACTGAACTCTGAAGGTATTCTGCTCTCAAATGCAAAGTTACGATGACGTGCGGCCGCAACATAATGAGAACATGAAAAATGGTACTGTCTAGGTTTACCACAACCGCACGAGAATGCATCAAGTAACACGACATGTGTCCTCGACGGCCGCACCTCACCGTCGGAAGTTATGCCACCTATTGTTGTTACCTCGTATTTACCCAACACCTCATCAAAGCATTGTACCTCATGTCTATGGGCATGTTCCTTTGCATTATTAAGGTGTGCTGTTGGTTTAGGTGCCCATCTCTACCCTCGCGTCTGCATTTCCTTGGCCTGTGCGTGTCTATCATTAAACCAAGCCACGAGCCTATAAAAAGTGAATGTTACTATAGCATTGACTAGCATGCCGCGTATACCCTTGAGCACACTGTTAAATGACTCGGCCATGTTGCTAGTCTGGAACTCGAACCTCCAGCCACCTTCGTCGTAGGCCCTTGTCTATTTCTGCGGTTCCCTCAGCAATCCAGCAATCCAATTCTTACCTTCAACATTTGTTACATCTTTTAGTTTCTTCAACTTATCCTCGAAAAACGAAACCTCCAACTATCGATAGACCTCCTCAAAAAGGGGGAAGTTAGCCTTGCTACGATCCTTTCGAAGAAGATTTTCTGCTAGATGTCGAGTGCACCATCTGTGGTGCATGGGTGCGTAGCCAGGAATCTGCTCTTGCACTGCATTAAGAATACTTTGGTGTCTGTTAGATATGACACCAACCTCGCGACCAGGGCCCACGACATGGATTCGAACAAGTCGCAAGAACCAAAACCAACTATCTCTATTCTCCCTCTCCACCAAAGCAAATGCCAAAGGAACCAATGAGTCGTCTGCGTCACATGATATGGCAACCAACAATGTGCCCTTATACTTCCCAAGCAGAAAAGTACCATCAATAGAGAGCACGGGACGACAATGCCTGAAGGCCTCTACGCACTGCGAGAAACACCAGAAAGCACGGAAGAAGATTTCTCTGCCGTTCCTCCATTCATTAGGTTTGGGGATGTACTCGTAATGCATGCCTAGGTTTTTTGCTTTGATTGCATTGAACAATGCTGGTAACTTCTCGTAACCCTCCTCCCAATCCTCGTGTATCATCTTCCATGCTCGCTACTTTGCCCTCCATGCTTTCCCATACTTGATCCTGTAACCAAACAGCTCCGATGTCATGGTCATAATTGACTTCACCTTCAAGTTTGGCTGACCCTTCAATATCCCCAATAGCCTTTTCGCAATTAGGGTATATGTCAACTGACGATGCTTAGAGCTCAGCTCTGTCTAGGCACAAGTGTGTGGACCTATAATTTTGGTGATCTTAAACTTTCTAGTTTCCTTCTGCCTTCGGGCACATACCCTCCAATTACATTCTGACACCTTGCACACAACAGTGTAACGATGCTGTGTATACGAGTGTCTCACCTTGAACAACCTCTTGCGGTTCACAGAATATTCCTGTAGCCATCGTCTCAGTGTAGGCAGGTCCTTGAAAAGTAAGCCCACCTTAATCTCAATGCTGTCGACGTTATCCGGAGCCTCTAGCAGTTCATCATCATGTCCTTCTGCATATGCACTGGTGGAATGACTTAGACTGCTAAATTCATGTACTACAGGGTCACGCTCGGGACACAAACGTCTTATGAGTTCAATTTCTTGCTCGGTCATTTTTTGAACCGGACGGTCATCATCATAATCTAAGGTCCGTGCAGCCTCATATGGCTCCTCCTCATCCTCAATCTGAACATCAACACTATTTGATGCCCTGCATATGTTCTCCATATTGTATGATACAGGCACATCAAGATAAGCACCATTATCTATTTGTGGAGATCCTGCATCGGGTCGAAGCAAGAAATACTACATTAAAAAGTCTAATCAAACGAAATAACGATGGATACGAACAACGTGTTCAAGACACTTACTAGGATGATCCTGAATTGGATCCTAGGTCAATGGGATCTCGTGGGGAGTTACCACTGGATTAGAAGCCCCACATACGTCGCGAAGACGACGAGAAATCTCATACTCGTTCGGGCCCGATTGAGCATCGGGCATAACAACCACTTCTTCTGGAAGCTCTAGCAAAGGAGCTTCAATATGAGATGCATTTGGCGTTTGTGGAGACGACCCGACTGGAGCATCGCAATGACTAACAGATAACTTTCGAACAACCACATCCAAACATGGTGGAACAATCGTCTTCACAATTCTGACATATCTCACCCAATCTTCTTCTGAGGTGATGGAGATCAACTGTCAGACAACTGTCCCAGATGTAATATGGGTCAACAAACCCTGAATTGACATTCTAGGGTCATTTAAATTGCAACTAATCTCCTCACAAGCTCGAGCGAAAATCTGGGCAAAAGAGGGTCTTTCATCGAACATCATGGTCACGTTCTTCATACCATAAAACTAGCATTCCCATAAACATCTGTCTCCACGCTTCCTCCATGGTATAGTGTCACTAGGGTGTCCATCTATTGCAAACATGGATTACTAACTCAATAATGGCTAAATACTAGTGCCTCAATACTTACTAAGTAATAAATAAATAATAACTACTTACTATATAGTAAATATTAAATGACCACATTAACTGAAATTACATAATCTATGAATAATGTACGAAAACAATGTATACCTGAGATCGCGTACGAATCCAGCTAACGGTGGAGAAGGTCAAGTCGGAAGAACATCTATGTACAAAAAATACAATTGTCAATAAAAAATTCGGCAGCACCTCCCCTATAAAGTGATATTTCTAAAACCTGCAAAGAAACAACAACACGATGGTTGTCAACACAGAAAACCGCACGATAGCTACATAATAAACAATGCTAACCATGTAATATCAATGTGCTAAACAAATGCTACAAGTATATGCTAAACCCTTTATAATCACTCACTTTCCTCCATCCAATACACTAACTATATAATCACTAACTATATATACTAAAAAATATCTAGCTAACAATTTTTACTAACAAGTGAATAGCTATCAATCTATACATTAAAACAAGTAAATAAATACAGAAAAATAAAGAATAAAATGGCACATGGCATGAGAACTAATTATAAATAACTTATAAATAACATGTAAACAATAACTAAAAACTAACTAAACAATTAATATAAAATAAATACATATAAATTAATTTAAAATTAGAAGAAAAATACCTTAGAGCAGCCGAGCGACGCGGTGGCAGGAGGCACTTGGGCCGGGGGGGGCGCGCGGTGGCAGGGGGCGCTCGGGCCGGGCGGTGCTCGGCGGCGCGGGGCGCCCGGCCGGGAGGCGCGGCAGGCGAGCGACGCGGCGGAGGACCTCGGGCGAGCGGGCGACGCGGCGATGGACAGGCGGCGCGGAGGCTCGGCGCAGAACGAACACGACAGGAGCGCGAGTGGGAAGAAGAAACGCGGCTCGGGCTTAAGTCCTAGCTCGACGTCAAGATCTGTGGCGCCGAGCTAGGCACCACGTCGGCCGCCGCGTCAGCAAGCTCGGCGCCATAGGCAAACTGTGTTACCTCGGCGCCACAACCCTTGGCGCCGAGCTTTAGGTCCAAAGTTGCATTTAAAATTTCTAGGGGTCCAAACATAAATATTTTTCGAAAATAGGGCTGAAAAAACAAAAAATTCGGACCAGGAGGAGGGAACGCGAAGAGGGAGTCAACAAATCCAGTCCCTGCTGTGGGATCAGACCCACTACCACCCGCTTCGGGCGTAACCTATGCAAGTTAGCAAATATCAACATTTTTAATACAAATATCAACACGTTAAAAGCAAATATCAAAAAGTATACAAGTGTATAAATTTATCGAGAGTTATCAAACGTACCCTATCTCTAGGTGCAGGTATATGTGTCGGAGGGGTGTTGAACTGTGGTGGCGGAGCTGGTGTGGATGCAAAATGGCTCCATTGTGGTGGCGGTGAAATATTTGTTTTCGTGCCCTGTTGCT
Source organism: Zea luxurians (assembly GCA_029449295.1). Classification (NCBI taxonomy): domain Eukaryota; kingdom Viridiplantae; phylum Streptophyta; class Magnoliopsida; order Poales; family Poaceae; genus Zea; species Zea luxurians. The sequence continues at coordinate 31,793,322 of JAOPSE010000016.1, read as the reverse complement.
GCAGTAACTGTTAAACATATGTGTTACTATTGAAGATGTTGTATTGAAATATAATAATTTAGAGTTCGGATTATGTATACTCACTTGATACATCGCTTGGTTATGTGCATTGCAAGCCTCCATAAATTCTCGTTGTTGTCTCATCTCTTCATGCATCCTCATAATCTCCAACTCCTGCTCGTTCGGTCGACGAGAGCATGAGCTACGGGAAGACGAACCCGTCCTCTGAGATCTCACCGACGACGAGTCAATGAATCCGTCGAAGAGTGCATATCTATAAGTGATTCAAAAATTGTGATTACTGCATAATCAATTTAGTGTCAACCATGTAATTTCTTAAGTTAGAGGTTATCGTCGATGCACTTTTCCACCACCACTTGCGTACACCACCGAGGGATCCACCGGTTCATGTCGCTAGTCAAAGTCAGGGCCATGGCGACGAACCATCTCCTCCCCATATGCCGCCTATACATCATTCACAACCTTACAAATGCAGGAATTTCTATACTTCGATTTGTACTTTTGGGCCAAAACTCACCAACCGATCTGTGGCTGTCTGACTGTAGAGCTAGTTAGGGTTGTTAGGGTCTGGTCCTTTGTGGCCCTCCTGGTAGACCTCAAAGTCACTAGGCTTTTGGCAACACGTAGCTTCCTGTATAAACAAAAAAACATCCATAAGCAATCATACTATTTGGTGATCGACATAGCTAGATCAAACTTACCATTCGTTTAGCTTTTCGAAGCATGTCGTCACCGCCAAACTTGTGGTTAGGATTGGTTCCTCGACATTGCCTGTGATGCACTGACGCTTTCTGGAAGCCTTCGGAAGCCCAATATCGACACTAAGCATAGTACGCATCAGGCACGGGCGCCATCCATGGAACCATCACCTGCACACACAATGTTACATATTATATCAATCACAACAATCAATAAAAAGGGTAAAACAAATTTAATACTAACCTCATGATATTGATCCTCAGTCAAATATATCTTTGAGGACCCTTCCTTTTTATTCAAGGGGCCTGCTTCTTCCGGATGATTTTGGAAATACAGGTTTGTAGCCTGAATTCTCGCATAGTATATGGCATCCTTCACTAGCTTCTTTGCATTGTTTTGGACACACGTTCAGCGTGCCCCATGTAATCCTCTTCATCAGGCAACCGATATCGAAGCTACAACACAAAGAATACAAATACAATGGTATAAGTCATAGAACTACAATATTAAGAAACACAACAAAAACAATAAAGAATTCATGAGATATTCGATAACATAAACTAATTCACATACGAACAATTTAAGGAAATAAGTCTTACACAAAGTATTTCTCCACCTCAGGCATATTCGTGAACATGTACAATAAAGCAGACTTCCGTTCTTCCATAGTGAGGTGATGTGCCTTGGGTGGACCAACGACTTTGCCGTTTGTCTGAAAAATCGAAAGATAACTACACGGAGGCATCTCTCGTTCATCATCGTGGTACCTCTTCTTTCGAGCAAATACATTATGTTCTTCTGCAAAGTAACAACTTGTGAAGTGTGCTACCTCCTTCAGTTTAAATTGTTCCGCAATACATCCTTTAACTCTTGCCTTATTGCCCACTATTGCTCTAAGCTTCTTTAATGCTCTTTCTATATGAAACATCCACCTGTACTAAATAGGACCACCGACCTTAGCCTCATATGGTAGATGTATAAAGAGACGCTGCATAGGATTGAACAAACCCGGTGGAAATATTTTTTCCAATTTGCACAAAAGCACTGATGCCTCTTTCTCCAGCTGTTCCATCACATCTCTTCTGATTTCTTTAGCACACAACTGTCTGTAGAAATAGCTAACTTCAGCTAACGTTTTCCACACAGCATCGAAAATGTACCCACGAAACATTATAGGCATGAGCCTTTCCATAATTATGTGGAATTCATGGCTCTTTAGTCCATTCATCTTCATTGTCTTCAAGTTCACAGATCTTCTAAAACCAGCAGCATAACCATCAGGGAATTTAATATCCTTCATCCACTTCATCACTTCTTTCCGTTGCTTAGGTTTCAGACAATAGTCAGCTTTTGGTTTGCCTCCATTTTCTCTAAGCACTTGGGTTGGACGATCACATATCACTGCTAAGTCCATGCGTGCCTTGTCATTGTCTTTCGTTTTATCAGGGAAATCCATGCATGTATTTATGAGGGCTTGGCAAAAGTTACTCTCTTGATGCATGACGTCGATGTTGTGCATAAAAATCAATGACTTAGCATAAGGAAGCTCCCACAAGCCACATATGTGAGTCCAGTTATGCTCCTCACCAAAACCTTGATACCTTTTCCCACTATCGTCTAGGACAAGTTTCCTATGCTCTTCTGACGATGGTGCCCTTCCTAAACTCCTTTCTCTGCCTTCTGAAGGGGTGATTGAAGGGTAGAAAACATCTATGGCAATCAAAGTAACATATCTTGCCACCAGCACTAAGACGGAAACAATCTGTATCTTTAGCACAATAAGGACACATCAATCTACCATGCACGCTCCATCTAGAGAAAATACCATACGCCATAAAATCATGAACCGAGAATAGATACGCAACATGGAGATTGAATTTCTACTTCTTGAAGCAGTCATAGGCTTCCACTCCTTGCCATAGCTTCTTTTACTCTTCAATCAGTGGTTGAAGCATCACATTGAGGTGTACGCCAGGATGCTCAGGCCCAGGTATAACAAGACATAGGAACATAAACTCATATTTCATGCAAAGAGCAGGTGGAAGGTTGTACGATATGGCAATGACAGGCCAACATGAATACGACGTAGCAGTCATATTGAAAGCCGTGAAACCATTAGTTGCCAAGCCGATACGAACGTTTCTTGCATCGCTGGCTAACTCTGGATCAAAGTTGTCAAGAGCCTTCCATGCATCACCATCTGACGGGTGCACCATTAACCCATCTTGTCTGTCCGTACAATCTTTATGCCACCTCATGTGCATAGCGGTCTTCCTCGAGAGAAACAAACATTTCACTCTAGGAGTGAGAGGCATGTATCAAATCTGTTTATGTGCAACCTTTGTCACCACCTTCTCCCCATCTTCATTTACAAGCTCTACGTACCTCGACTTCCCACATTTTAAGCATTTCAGCTCTCTACCATGTTCCTTCTAAAAAAAGCATACAGTTGTCCTGACAAACATCAATCTTCTCATACTCCATACCAAGACCTCCAAGCAATTTCTTGGACTGGTACATGTCTTTGGGCATCTTGTGACCCGTAGGAAGAACCTCGCTAATCAAATCCACAAGCTCCTTGTAACAATTAATTGAGAATGCAAACTTGGACTTAATTGACATCAGCCGAGTCACGAATTCGAGGACGGTCACATCAGTGTGCCCGTGAAGAGGCTCTTCTGATGCTTTGAGGAGGTCGAAGAACTTCTGAACCTCTGGTGTAGATGAATCATGATGATCTGGGGCTAGTTTAGGCTGCAGATCCTTAAGCATCTGGTCCATCCTATCAACATCTTCACTGTCATCAACTTGTACTTTTGTTGCTCGTTCAACATCTTCACCATGGAGATACCAGACCTTATATCCTGTCACGAAACCATGTGAGCACAGGTGTAGTGTGACCTGCCTCTTAGTGTGGCTCGTCATATTTCTACATTTGTTGCATGGACACATAATATTATCTATTTGTGACAAAGCAGCTGCATGGTTTATAAACATTTGCGTCTTGGCAAACCATTCACTTGTGTGACACCCACCCTTCTTGAAACCTTCATACATCCAATCACGTCTATCACCCATTATTGCGGCTGTGTGTACGAGTAAAGAGTGCGTGTGAGACAATCATGTTTCTACACGTCACACATACATCTATAGGTAAGTAGTAAAACTATATATACACATAAATAACATCAAATTTATCAATATCGAAATCTTCATACATCCTAATATTATAAGTTAAATCTAATCAATAAATAACATCAAATTCAACAATTCAATAGCATAAGTTAAATCTACTATAATAATAGAATTAATGCTTACCTAACATCAAGCCAAACATGTGATATTAAACTAACTCTAATCACATGTGATATTAAACTAACTCTAATCACATATAAGTTAACTCCCGTCGGCCATAAAAAACCGACGAAAATAAGCATCTACACGCATATTTAACAATCACACTCGCATTTACATTCAATATTTTAAGGATGTATATACCTCAATGACGTGGGCGGCGGCGTCGCTTGGGAGAGGCGGTCGGGGGCGGTGGCGACGCTTGGGCATGGCGGCGGCTCTCGGGGAGGCGGTCGGGGGCGGCGGCGACGCTCTGGGAGGCGTTTGGGGGCAGAGGCGGCCCTTTGGGGCGGCGGCGGTGGGGGCGGGGGGGGGGGGGCTGGTAGGGGCCGGCGGGGGGCGGTGACCTTCGCTTAGGGCCGGCGGGGGCGGCGGCCGGCGACGGTTGGGCGGAAGCTCCTGGCGGTGGTTTGAAACGCAAGAGCAGAGAAGTGAGCCCGCGCATGCTGTCCGCTGCGCTCATAAAGCAGTAATCCCCGTCGCCTAGAGCAAAGGCCGACGGGAATAAGCTAATCCCCGTCGGCCTGTGTCAGGGCCGACGTGAGTTAACTTATTCCTGTCAGCCTATGTCAGGGCTGACGGGAGTTAACTAATTCCAGTCGGTTGGTAGGTAGCCGATGGGAGTTAACCTAGCCGACAAGAATCTTTAGGATTCTTGTAGTGCACGTGAGGCCTCGACGCCTCTGCTCGTGCCTCTTCTCGTGGCCCTGTTGATCATGCCAGCACCACGCGTGGCCCCGTCGACCACGAAAGCGCCATGAGCGGCCCCGTCGACGAGCGCGACTCGCTTCATCGATTCTGCCCTCGTCAACCACCACCGTGAGCGTGCCACTCCCTCGGCACCCATAGATCTGAGCTCGTCGACGAGCGTGACTCGCTTCACCGATTCCGCCCTCATCATCCACCACCGTGAGCACGCCACTCCCTCGGCACCCACAGATCTGAGCCCGTCGACGAGCGTGACTCACTTCGCCAATTCCGCCCTCGTCAACCACCACCGTGAGCACGCCACTCCCTCAGCACCCATAGATATGAGCCCGTCGACGAGCGTGGCTCGCTTTGTTGACCCCGCCATCGTCTATCATCGCCACGAGCCGACCACACCTGTGACCCCCTACCTCCCGGTGGCCTGCTCTGAGCTGCCTGTGTATCATTCGGTCACCATCCACCGTGACCCCAGGCACGTCCACCCGATGGTGACTCGGCGCGCCGTTGGCATTCTTCGCCCCGTCAACCGGCTGATTCTGGCCGCTGATACGATCACCGCTCCTCCAGACGCCTCCCCGGTCCCCTCCTCTGCTCGCACCGCCCTCGCTAACCCACACTGGCTTCATGCTATGGAGGAGTACGTGGCCCTACTAGCCAACCACACCTGGGACCTGGTGCCGTGTCCTCTAGGCACCAAGGTGGTCACCAGCAAGTGGCTCTTTCGTCACAAGCTGACCTCGGACGGCTCCTTCGACCACTACAAGGCCCATTCGGTCCTTCGGGGCTTCACCCAGCGCCTCGGGGTGGATTACAACGAGACCTTCAGCCCCATCGTCAAGTTTGCCACGACACCACCGTTCGCATCGTCCTCTCCCTCGCCCTCTCCTAGGACTAGGTGATCCATCAGCTTGACGTCAAGAATGCCTTCTTCCATGGCACTCTGACAGAGATTGTCTAGCCCACCGACTTCATCAACGCCGCTCGCTGGATCTGGTCTACCAGCTGAACCGCTCCCTCTACGGCCTCAAGCAGGTGCCACGGGCCTGGTATAGTCGCTTTGCTTCCTACTTGGTCTCCATCAGCTTCGTCGAGGCCATGTAGGACACATCACTCTTCATCTACCGGTGTGGCAACGACACCGTACCTACTGCTCTACGTTGACGATGTTGTGCTCACGGCAACCACCGCTGATCTCCTCTGGTGCACGATCATCGCCCTCCAGCGGGAGTTCACGATGAAGGACCTAGGGCCCCTCCACCACTTCCTCAGCATCACTGCCGAACACCGGCCCCAGGGTCTCTTCCTTCACCAGTGCCAGTACGCCATTGACATCCTAGAGCGGGCTGGCATGTCGGACTGCAAGCCCTGCTCCATGCCTATCGACACTCAGGCAAAGCTCTCTGAGGACGATGCCCCCCGGTCACCGACGTGATGTCTTATCGGAGCCTAACCGACACGTTCTAGTACCTCACCTTCTCCAGGCCCGACATCGCCTACGCCGTCTAACAGGTGTGCCTGCACATGCACACTCTACAGGAGCCCCACCTCAATGCTCTCAAGCGGATCCTACGCTACCTCTGCGGCTCCCTCGACTACGATCTCCTCCTCCGTCCATCCCCGACGTCGGAGCTCGTGGTATACACCGACGCTGACTGGGCCGGCTGTCCCGACACACGCTGCTCCACTTTAGGCTATGCAGCGTTCCTGGGCGCCAACCTCATCTCCTAGGCCACCAAGCGGCAGCACGTCGTCTCTCGCTCCAGCGCGGAGGCCAAGTACTGCGTCGTGGCCAACGGCGTGGCAGAGGCCTCCTGGCTTCGCCAGCTTGTCCATGAGCTCCACGATTTCCACAGCCCCCTCCAGCGTGCTAGCCTCGTCTACTACGATAATGTCAGTGCGGTCTACCTCTCCACCAACCTTGTGTAGCATTAGCGCACAAAGCACGTGTAGATCGACCTGCACTTTGTCCACGAGCGGGTCGCCGCCGGTGACGTTCGGGTTCTCAGCGTCCCTACCATGCTATAGTTCACCTACATCTTCACCAATGGGCTTCTGTCGAGTGTATTTCTTGACTTTCGATCCAGTCTCAACATCTGTACATGATAGAGTTGTGACTATATAGGGGGATGTTAGAGTACCCAATTAGGGTTTGGGGTTCACTCCATGTATTTACCATCTCACCCCTGTAATGAGCCAGGCCCATCTAACATAGTCTATTAATACAACACCCAACCCCTTGTTAGGGTTAGGGTTTCCCACAAAAATGAGGACACAAGGTTCTGGAGAATATATTTCTTGATGTGTTGGCCCAACTTTCAGCCAAACTTTTTTTTGGGTTTTTAACATGTCATAACACAGCTTACCTTAGCAGGAGTCGTCAAAGCCCCAGCACCATTCTTCGTGTCCTTTTCATACACTTCTATCTTTGGCTTTCCTTTTGTGGAACCAGCAGATTTCCCAAGTTCTCTACCTTCAAGAACTTGAAGCCGTGTCTCAAGCTGTTCAATTGTAACATGTCACAAGGCCATGTGTATCATATAGATTATGAAAATAAAATTATCTCTACACATCATATACCTTAAGTCGACTCTTAGTGCCAATGGAGTTGTCCTCACCATCACCAAGGGCATCATATCTGATGGCAAGAGCAGTTTTTGCAGCAAGAGAATGAGAGATTTTTCCCTTGTGTTTTTGAGAAGCCTTACCAATTAAGGATGCATGGTAGATGAGCCCATACTTGGGCGTAGAATGCTTTGTCTTTAGAGCTCTGAATAAAGCCTATAGAGAAACACAACCTTTAGTTCTTAGTGGAGAAAGCAAATTCTAGCAGACAACATAAGCAAATAAAGTTGACACATGGCATCAATTGAAATCACTACAAAAGTGTTAGTGAACAAACAATTAAAAAGAAGTCACAAACACGAAATTCACATGATTTGCAAGATGTTAGACAGTTCTAGCAGACAACATAAGCAAATAATGTTTACTTATGGCATACTAAGGAGACGTTTGGTTACAATAAATGTAACATGATCTAATTATGTCCGTAAAGAGATACCCATACAACTGTTTGGTTAGATATAGTCTATAATAGATACCCTGTAATCAAATACCTCCTTTATTCAATTCCCCAGTAAATCAATACCACTCGGTCCATGATGCTTTCCTCTCCCTTCGCGACGCCGACGCTTTCCTCGCGTTGCCTCCCTTCGCGCTGCCGCCTCCCTCGCGTCGGCCGTCACCTCCCCCCGCATCGGCTGTCGCCCCTCACCGGTGAGTATCGTCCTCTCCCTTCATCTCCCTCTCTAGCTCTATCCTTTCTCTAACGATGCGGATCCCCGTCGGGTGGTGTGGATCTGGGCGACCAACCTACCCTCGACCTCCTCTGCTGATGCGGATCCCCGGCGGGTGCTGACCATGACGGGACCTCCCGTGACCATGCTCTCCCGCTCCGCGTTCGGCTGTGTGGCCCCGGCGGCGGCTCACACCAAAACAGTTCATGTTTTGATGCATCCATACCAGCGCTTCCCAGTCGATTCGATGCATCCATGTTCGCGTTCGGTTCGGCGACCAAAACAGTCGCCGCGTGCTCCGTCAGGCATCAACATCAGGCTTCCCAGTCAAAAAATGTGCATCAGCATCAGACTTGTCCGTTAGTTAAGTTCAAAGAGGCACTCCATACCAGCGCGCAGTATCATTCAGATATCCCACCACTACTCCTTGTTTCTAGTATAAATAAATGTGCATCCAAGTCACTGATGAGGAGCAACAAGCTGGAGTAGCTAGCAACTCGAGGGATGAAGACTAGATGATAGGCTAGCTTTCTCCTTCTGTGCCACTCATAAAACAGCAGCTAGCTAGCACCTTTTTGTTGCCAAGCAATGCAAGATCTATCTGCTGAGATCGATCTGAATACCTAAAATATCGATCTGGTCGGTCATCAGCTCGATCTTAAGCAGGTGATGATCCAGTAAGATATGTTAATAAGGAGTCCCTAGCTTGCTTATAGACCCGCATGTACTCATGTTTATAGACATGTATGTTCTCATGTTTATAGACCTTTATGCACTCCCAAATGATCTTGTATGTACTCATGTTTATAGACCTATATCCTTTCTTCAGATGAAGCTCAAAGGAAGTGACTTGTCAAATTATCAATGAAGAATGTCAGGAGCATTTGGTGAAGAGTGATCAGCATATCAACTTCTGGAAGTTGAATTTTGAAGACGTTTGAAGTCGTAAGATATTTCTAGATCATGAAAATTATGAATTCTTAAGACTAGCTTTATTGACTGACTATGTTGTTAACTTTGTGTGAAAATAACCCATTGTTTGAAACCTATTATATTTGCTAGCTTTATTTGTTGTTCAGCAGGACATACAAAACTCCTAGCTTTATTGGTTGTCTGTCTTGTCAACTGTTTGTGAAAATAACCAGTATAAAGTTGTTGTTTAGAACATGTTATTTGTGCTAGCGCAAAGCTGAAAATAAAATCAGTATTTCTGTGCGCCATTTAGTTTGCTACGACAGTTTATAATTTTGAAGTAAAATAAGTATTTTTGTGCGGCTGCTAGGCTTATGTGTGGCTGCTAGGCTTCATTAACTCCAGGACTATCCAAACAGCATAAAGGGAATGGAAAACGTTACCAGCTTTATCCAAACAATTTACGCTTTTTATTTTCATGGTAATAGATACCACTCTTATTTAATTACATTAACGTTACCATTACAAACACTCAACCAAACACCACCTAAGTGAAAGGGAAATAGGGTTAACCTTTTCCTACAATTTATTTTGGTGGTTGCCTATCCAACACAAACATATGGACTAACTAGTTTGCTCTAGAATTCATGTATTACAGGTGCATAAGGTTCAACACAAACCAATAAATATTCAAGTTAGGGACCCAATTCAAAAGGAGTAAAAAGAACTTAAGTGTGCTGAAGTATGGCGCACCGGACTCTCCAGTGCACCAGGACCGTACAACTCAAACCAGCCACTCTCTGGAAAACGAAGGCGCTCTCCGCTATAATTCACCGGACTGTCCGGTGTGCCACCAGACTGTTCGGTGAGCCAGCGGAGCAACGACTATCTGCGCGTAACGGTCGACTCTGAAGGATGAACGGTGCAGCACAATAACATGCCAGAAGTCAGAGCAGAAAGTCAGAGGGGCACCGGACTATCCGGTGTTGCATTGGACTGTCCAGTGCCACATGAGGACAAAGCCTCCAACGGTCGACCACCTTCGAACCCTAACGGTTGGCTGACGTGGCGGCGCACCGGACAAGGAATAGTGCGTGTCCGGTGGCGCACCGGACTGTCCGGTGCGCCCATCGCCAGCAGCCTTCCCCAACAGCTACAAAATGCTTGGTGTCTATAAATACCACCCCAACTGGCCATTTAAAGGTGTGGGGGCCCAAGCAACATATCAAGGCATATAGTTGACATATCCAAGCCCTCCTAACCACCTCCAGTCATTGATCTATCTCATACACAAGATTTAGGCCACAACAAGCCTCACAAGTGCCACAAAAGAGAGATTAAGCAAAAGAGAGCTACTCGTGTGAGTTTAGCGATAGTGCCTTGTGAGAATCATTGAGAGAAAGTGTGTGCTACGTCTTGTGATCATTTGAGCGTGGAGTTTTGACTCCCATTCATCTTCCTCCAAATTTTTGGAGGCTTGTAAAGCTAGCAAGAGACTCCTAAGAGTGTGGTGATCCTTGCAGGGTCTTAGTGATCCTTGAGATAAAGAAGAACCGCTCCCGGTCTTGGTGATTGGTGGAGAGAGGGAAAGGGTTGAAAAAGACCCGTCCTTAGTGGACTCCTCAACAGGGATTATGTTTTTGGTGAACCGAACCTCGGTAAAACAAATCACCCGTGTCACTTGTGTTTATTGCTTGTGATTTGTTTGTTTTCTTCCTCTCTAAGTTCTCCTGCACTATTCCTTGCTAATATTATTTTGTGTTGCTTCAAGTTAAATTCCCATTTAGAGAAGCAACCCCTTGCAAGAAAGAAGTTGTGTTATTCCTCTTCTCATCTAAGCCCTCTTGCTTTATTCTCCATAAACTTATTAGTTGTATTGATTTGTTAGTTCCGCATTCTTTGAAAGCAACACTCTTTGCAAGCAAAGGATTTAGTCTTATACTCCGATAATTGTGCATCTTGTTCTAATCACTAATCAAGGGATCAAGTTCAGGTTTAAAGTTATAATTTTTAGGTTTCGCCTATTCACCCCCCTCTAGGCGACTTTCAATTGGTATTAGAGGTAGGCACTTCATATTGAGTCTAACAACTCGAAGTGATGGCTCGAAGAAGATCCCAAAAGAACAAGAAGACACCTCCGAAGGAAAACAATGAGGTAACTCTTGAAATATTACTTTCCAATTGTTCTAAATATGTTTCATGGTCTACTAGTGTGATAAATGTTTTAGAACCATAGACTCATAATTAGAACAAATTTTAGACAAGAGTATTATACCATCTAGTTATAATAGGAAAAATGCTTCCGAGGAAGATCAAAGATGTATACGCTTAAACTATCTTGCTTATGACATCTTAAGTAATTCTCTTAGCAAAGAAGATTATCGTGCCTTCATAATGAATTATAATGAACCTATTCCCGATGCGCATGATATTTGTACTAGAATTAAAATTAAATTTAATGAGTCCAAACATGTTAGTTCATATGATGCTTCTACTTCCTTTAGTCCTTGTGAAACTAACCCTTTGAAGGAAGAAGAAGAAAATGAACATTGGAGACCAAACGATGAATCCACCTCTCCAAAAGGTTTGTCTTCCCATTTTGATTCCCACATATGTTGTGTGGCTAATGAAAATGATAGCGGAAGTATAAATGAGGATGAGGAGGATGAACGAAGCTTCATGCAACTCTACGCTCATCTAAGCCTAGAAGATAAGGCGGTCATGCTCAAATTTTTAAAAAGAGCGAGAGAGCAAAGCGAAGCTCTTCAAATGCTAGAAGATGCTCTCATCACTAAAATCTAAAGCTTTGAAGAGTTGACTAAAGAACATGAGGAGCTAAAATGCTCTCATGTTGATTTGGTCCAAAGGTATGAAACTATTTCAATTGAGCAAGATAACACTTTATTATGTGTCGCTCAATTAGTAAATAGGAATACCTTACTTAAGGACCAAGTAGAAAGGCTAAAATTGGAAAATCTAGCTTTTCAAGATAAACATGATATGCTTCTATGTTCTCATGAAAATCTTATGGATAATCATATCACGTTAAACATTGCTCATGAGGTTGTGATAGAAAACTTAAAATCTCAACAACCTCACTCAGGCACATGTATTCAAATTGAAACTATATTGCCATGTGCTAACGTTTGTTGCTCGTCAGCAAGCAAATCCTCCTTTGAGCTAGAATTTCTAGGAATAAAAGATGATACATGCCAAGAGCTCAAGGAAGAAAATGAGAGGTTAAGAATGAGCTTGACACAACACAAAGGGAAGTGCACTGCTCTACCTTCTCAAGATAACCGTGATCACATGGTGAAGAAGCTTGAGACGGGAACAACCGTGGCATGCACAAAATCCCTTGAAGAAAATGTTAAGGACCTGAGGAATGTCAAGAGGAAGGAACAAAAGAAGAAAATCAATACCTCTGTCAAAAGCCTCAACCATGCCTCCATGCAAGGTAACATCCAAGGTAATGATCAAGCCACACTTCACACTAAGAAAAGTAAGAAGTGTAGTGAATACTTTAAAAAGGGGCACTTGATTAGGTCATGTCCCTATATTAAAGAAAATGGCTTGATTATTAACAAGGATGATAAACATTGTTTTAAATGCTCTAAGAAGGGACATTTAGTTAAGTCATGTCCCTATGTGAAACAAAAAGGCACAGTTTTAGAAAAGAAAATATTTACTAACCATGTAGCAAGCAAGAAACAAGGAAATAAGAAATCTTCAAGACATGAAGATTGCCTTTGATACATATGCCGAAAGAAAGGACATCAATGTAAGGACTGTCCTATTGGTAACTATCCCACTCCTAACTTGTCAATTAATTCATATGTAACTAGGCAACCCAAAACTGCAACTTGTGCTAGAAAGGTAATGAGTTTACCAAGTGCTAGCACAAAGGACATTTAGGTTCCTAGATCTTTGTTGACTAACCTTGATGGACCCATCAAGAGATGGGGACCAAAATATGCTTGACAAGCTTTGCAGGGTAAGGAGATGATATGAAGCTTTGGAAGTGCTTGAAAGGATCAATTCAATTCATATTAAGATCAAGCTATCAATCTTACAATGATCTATATCTCTAAGATTGACCCAAAGTCATTTTGAATTATTATATCTACAACTCATATCATCTCGAGCAGGATATTGAAGTTGTAGGAATTAAAGGATTATCCTGTGTGGAAAATCAAAGCCTACAACATGGAGGAAAGCCAAAGGATGGTAACACTTATGTATTTAAGTGCAAGTATCTTCAATTATCATTTCATTTATGTCTTGTGTAGTCTCATTGGAAATTGAAGCACTTAAAATATTTTTAAATTATGTCGCCATTCTTTGAAGAAACTCCTCTGATATGGTAGATTGAATTTCCATCATTTCAACATTATGACAATCTACATGCTTTAAATTATTGTAAGTACCATATGGCATGTTTCACACTAATCATCCCATTATTGCCATGTTCTAGACATAGAGACATATTCCAAGTTCCTAAAAGAATAAAGTGTCATATAAGGAATTCAAATCCTTAGAACACTTATAAAGGGAATATCTCTTTATGACTAGAATCGTGAGACTAATGCTTTTGTCTAAGTGACCTAAGTAGTCTCACATATAGAGAATAAGTTTCTCTATGAAAAAGCGTAATCTAACATGAAAAGAAAAATCAATCCAATGATTTATAATGTATTTCTTCTTGCTTAAATTGGATATGATTCTTCTACATTAATCGCTCTCCATGTTATGAATTAGATTTGTTTCCATAATCTTGAGAGATTAACTATGCTTGTTTTATGAGTTAAAACTAAGCATAACATCAACTACGGGATAATCTAGTTCATGTTATGAAGTTTCCATGCCTTAGTAATCTACCTTTCATTCCTTCTCAAAAATGATTACAAAAAGGGAAACTAGTGCTTGTGTTACTAATGACATATCTCTTGAGCATATTTATGAAAATCTACAAGAGAGTAAGTGCATGTTCAATTTATTAAAAGACACAAGCCTCAAGGGTTGCTCTTCACCTAAAGGAAGAAAGGTAAAAGCAAGGGTATGTGAAAGGGAAATGTGCCCTTGGGCAATTTCTATTATGTTTTGGTGATTAAGTGCCCAACACATTTAATTAAGTTCTTATGTGCTAAATAAAGAGAAAAGTGCAAATCAAGACATGAGGTATGTTTCTAGACTTAGTACATTGTTTTGAGTACTAACATATTTTGTCTAAGTGCTAGAAACAGGAAAAGAAAGAATTGCAAAAGACTTGGCTGTGTGTAGCCAGAGTCCAGCTCGGCCTGGCACACCGGACTGTCCGGTGGTGCACCGGACAGTGTCCGATGCACCAGGCTAGTCCGTGTGAACAGGCCACTCTCGGGACTCGACGGCGGCGTACGGCTATAATTCACCGGACTGTCCGGGGGTGCACCGGACTGTCCGGTGAGTCGTCTACGGCGAACTCGTCGCTCTCGGGAAGAGGATCAACGACGTACGACTAAAATTCACCGAACTGTCCGGTGGTGCACCGGACTGTCCGGTGAGCCAACGTTCGTCTGCGCCAACGGTCGGCCGCGCAATCTTCGCGTGACGCGTGGCAGCTCCAATGGTCGGCGGGTGGCACCGGACTGTCCGGTGTGCACCGGATAGTGTCCGGTGCGCCAACCGACCCGGAGCTGCAACGGTCGTATGTGCCAGAAAAGGAAGGAGATCGGCACCGAACCGTCTACAGTGACTGTCCGGTGGCGCACCGGACTGTCCGGTGCGCCACTCGACAGAAGGCAAGGATGGCCTTCCTTGTTGACCTTCAACGGCTCCTAGCTGCCTTAGGGCTATAAAAGGGTCACCTAGGCGCATGGAGGAGCTACACAAGCATTCACTAAAGCATCCTAAGGCATCCAGACTTCGTTCCCACGCATTCGTTTCGTTGTGTTTGAGATTTGAGCTCTATTCGAGTCAAGGACTCCCTGTGTTGTCATTTGAGCTTAAGTCTTCTCTTGTGTGCGTGGGTGTGCTGCGATTTGCGTCTTGTGTGTGTTGCTCATCCCAACCTTACTTCGTGCTTTCCTTGTGATCAACATTGTAAGGGCGAGAGGCTCCAACTTGTGGAGATTCCTCGCAAATGGGAAAAGGATATAAGGAAGAAAAGCCGTGGTATTCAAGTTGATCATTGGATCACTTGAAATGGGTTGAATGCAACCCTCGTCCATTAGGATGCCACAACGTGGAAGTAGGCAAGTGTTACTTGGCCGAACCACGGGATAAAATCACGTGTCTCTTGTGATTGCTCTCTCTTTGATTGTCTGTGTTCCCAAAAGCTCGTCTCAAGCTACTTAGCCGTTCTAACTTTTATAACTAAGTTTTGTGGCTATTAGTGTTGACTTTTACAGGATCACCTATTCACCCCCCTCTAGGTGCTCTCAATTGGTATCAGAGCCGCTCTCTTCACGTAAGGGACTAATCGCGCGAAGAGATGGATCCTAAGGGAAAGGGGATGGTTGTCAACGACAAAGACAAGGAGTCCATCTTCAACGAGCCAAGAGACGACAAGCCCACTGACTCTGGCTCGAGTCACAAGAAGAAGGACGGGAAGAAGAAGAGGCGCATCAAGAAGATCATTTACTATGACAGCGATGCCTCCTCTTCTTCACCAAGAGACGACGACGACAATGACTCGTCTAAAAAGGAACCAGTTAATCAAAACTTTTCATTTGATTATTCTCGTATTCCATTCAATTCTAATGCTCATTTACTATCAATTCCACTTGGGAAACCTCCGCACTTTGATGGAGAAGACTACTCATTTTGGAGTCATAAAATGCGTAGTCACCTATTTTCTCTCCATCCTAGTATTTGGGAGATTGTTGAAAACGGAATGCATTTTGATAATACTGACAACCCCGTTTTCATAAATGAGCAAATTCATAAGAATGCACAAGCTACCACTGTTTTGCTAGCATCTTTGTGCAGGGATGAGTACAACAAGGTGAGCGGCTTGGACAATGCCAAGCAAATCTGGGATACCCTCAAGATATCACATGAGGGAAATGACGCCACCATGATCACCAAAATGGAGTTGGTGGAAGGCGAGCTAGGAAGATTTGCGATGATCAGGGGAGAGGAGCCAAAGCAAACCTACAACAGGCTTAAGACCCTGGTCAACAAAATTAGAAGCTATGGAAGCACAAGATGGACGGACCACAACGTCGTCCGGCTTATGCTAAGGTCATTCACGGTAATTGACCCCCATCTTGTAAACCTCATTCGTGAAAATCCTAGGTACACCAAAATGACGCCCGAGGAGATACTCGAAAAATTCCTGAGCGGGCGTATGATGGTAAAGGAAGCGCGATACGTGGATGATGCCCTTAATGGCCCTCTACCCGTCTACGAGCCTCAACCCGTTGCTCTCAAAGCAACAAGCAGTAGGGAGGCTACCAAGCAAGGTGGCACAAGTTGAGGCTGCCGGGCTAAACGAAGATGAGATGGCCCTAATCATCAAGCGCTTCAAGGCCGCACTAAAAGGACGCAAGGAGTACCCCCAACAAGAACAAAGCAAAGGGAAAGCGCTCCTGTTTTAAATGCGGTAAGACTGGTCATTTTATAGCACAATGCCCTGATAATGATAATGATCAGGAACAAGAAAAGCATGGGAAGAGGGAGAAGAAGAAGGCTTACAAGAAGGCGAAGGGCGAGGCGCACCTTGGCAAAGAATGGGATTCAGACTGCTCTTCATCCGACTCCAACGATGAAAGACTGGCAGTCTCGACCTTCAACAAATCTTCGCTCTTCCCCAACGAACGCCACACTGGCCTCATGGCCAAGGAGAAGAAGGTTAGTGTTCGAGATTCCCCTAAGTACTCTACTTCTAGTGATGAGGATTTGTAACACCCCAGGTGTTTATATTCCGCTCGATAGCGAGTATGGATTTAAGCACATGATATCAGTGAATAAGACGGACACTAAGGTCTAAACATTTTCGCCTTTCGCGATTTTAATATTGCATGTGTTCCGTATGTCGCGAGTGCGACATCGTTTTTATTTTATCTATCCAGGCTCTTCCTAAATTTTCGTGTTGTTCAGAACATATTTGTTCTGAAAATCGGTGCGTCCGGTGATTATTTAAAATTCATCGCTCACGCGAATACGAATTCGGAAGCCCGACCCACTCGGATGATTTTATCCCGAACAAATTAAATAGAACTCAACGACAAAAGTATTAACGCAAAATTAAATTGGATCAAGATAATTAGAGCTAGTATGAGTATTCATAATTAATGTGTTTCCCTGTTCGGACTGTGGATAAAATTTTCCAGTTCTGAATCAAATCTAGCACATTCTAACACCGCGAAGATAATGACATGGTCTAGCGCTAGTTAAAAATTAATCGAATAAGGCGGATTAGAAACGTCACCTATCTATTTCGCTCTTGTTCGAGCACTATCTATGAATTCGGTAGCGACAATATTAAGGGCAGGCTGTTTAAAATGAACTGAACCCAAACTAAATGAAACCAGAACAACGATTAGCCGATTCTCTTTTCTATTTAAAAATCTGAGAAAATAATCTATTAATCGATAGCGCTTTAAATTGGCATAGCGCTTTAAATTGGCCCCTTTACTCCTCATTTTAAATCTAAATCTCAATATTCAGAATAGATAAGGATTATCTGTTTTAAACTAGATTTGACATAGTTTGAAATATCCAAGCCGATCTTGTTTGGTTCGCGGTTCGTGTGTTCCTTGCCGAGCACATGATTTTTTTTTGCCGCTCATATTTTCTAGCGGCCAACCACGCACCGCTCTATCTGCCTGAATATTTACTCCACGTCATTCTCCTTCTCCCTCACGTATCCTTCTCTCTTATCCTCCCCAAGCCGCCACCCTCAGCCATCTCTATCCTTATCTCTTGTGTTCTGAGCACGTCCATCCTTGGAAGACTCTCGTATTCCTTGTTCAGTGGCTTGCCGCGAGCTTAGCCTGGGAAATCTTTATTCCCTTGTCGCAAGTGCAAATTAGTGCTTAACTTCCCACATACGTACTCAGCTAAAGTACTCTTCTCCTCTCTCGGGCGCTCCTTCAACCTGCAGGCATCGCTCAACCGATCGAGCCCGAAGCGCAGCGCTCAGTCATCAGTCATCATCATCCCGCCCAGCTCAGTCCAGCACACCGCGCCGCCAGGGTCGGGTCCTCGCCCGCCATCATGCCGCTCACCTTGGCCATGCCCTCTCCGGACAGCGCCAAGAGCTTCCTGCTTCCTCCTTGCCTGGGTACTCAACGCATCAACGTCGACGACCTCGTCCTGGCCTTTATCATCAGCGGCAAACTGCTCACGTCCCTGCTCCGTCCTCCCTCGTCTTGTGCATGAGCAGCTCCTGTATGCCATCATTTTTAGCGGCGTGCCCGTGTTTCTCCGCCGGCCAGACTCCTCATCGTAGTGTCTCGGTCGTTCTCTGCACCAGCACACCAGGCCACAGTCATGGGACTTCATCTCGTCCGCACTCGCCGGCACCGGAGCAGCCGCGCCCTTGCTTCTGTTCCTCTCACCAGGCTGCTCGTTCTCGTTGTCGAGTATTTCACCAGTTCTCGTCGAGTCCTATGTCGCTGGTGCAGCACGCTACCAGTCCCTGCACCATCGTTGCGTGCTAGTTTCTGCAGCACCCTCCCCATCGCGCTCGGACCTTACAGCAGCCCCCTTACTCCTCGTCGTCAATGTCCGTCGCGTTCACGACATGCTCGTCGAACCCGACGATTTATCTTTCAATTACACGCCACTTGCGTTGAGCTCCGAAGCCCCTGTCGTGCTCGACCCTGGAGGCCTTCAACTCGTCACCATCCCTTGCGTCGTCGAAAAATCATGAGAGTTTGGATAAAGCAACAAATATCGTGTGGTGCTCACCACGTGCTCGACGTAATGGCAGAATCGGAAATCTAGCCGTACTCGTGGCCCTCAAGACGGATTAAATTATTGGTGAGTTGTCGTCGCTCTTGCTCTTCGTTTTAATATTTCTCGTCAGTTTGGTATACTTGCGCTGTTAATGTGTGCCGGTGACGTGCGCGTAAATCGCAGTAGTGAATTAGTGCAAGAAAAAAAATTTGATCGGGTAGAATGGCGAAGTCTAGTACGTCGCTCGTCACGTATTTGGTGTTATGCGTGGACCAGACAGCGTCGTCGATTTCATGGTTTCATGTCAGATTTTAGCATGGTAAGCTGATCCATTTATTTCCCGTGAATATAAGGAATAGTTGGATTGGATAAATATAGTAGTTGCGATGATTATCTTGTTGTGAGTTTACGTGCCATAGTTATAATTGTCGTAAAATAAAATGTCTTAGCGTGCATAGTGGTATGGTTAGTGTTTGTGGCAGTGGTTCGATTATTCATTGACGTAGACTCCTGCTAGTGATTTGCGGGTTTAGTTAGGGTAAGCTGGCGCAGAACCAAAAAAATTAGTGCGATATTTAACGTAAACCCGAATTAGTATTCGTTAATCAGTATAGTGGACTTGAGCTAAATTTATTAATGGCACGCGTTTTTGTTAGCCGAAATATTAGAATTAAATCCGATTGAAATTAGAATGCCATCGATATAGTTTTAATGTGATATCGATATCTAGTATGCGATGTCTTGCTATAGGTGTTTAATTCACTATCGCATAACACTATTTAGGTTCGTAATATTCCTGTCTATATGCATTCATGTGCATAATGCATTTCATTCAGGTACGTGAATTAACCACGTGATACAAAGAACCAGAACTGAGTCAACCACAATATGGTGCTGATGAACGGAACTGAAGATGGACAGACGAAGCAAGTATCGGGACAAAGGATGGTCGTCAAGTGATCGACGCCTAACAAACACTAACATAGTGTTACTCAGGCAAGCCCCGGTGCATTTGCCACCTCCTTGTGTTTTAAAAATCTTTTTCACTTGCTTGATGCATTAGGTGATAGGAGTTGATTGCTAAAACAATTCCTGCATTACCTTCCTTGAACTTGATTACCTTCCTTGATCACCTGTTTTATAAAAGATTTTTGATGCTTAGCATTGCTTTAGAAAAACAAAATGTTTTGTTTTTTACAAAAGTTGATGTGGCAAAAGTGGGTGGGATGTTTTCGAAAATAAAACTTGATGGTGGATCCATCAGGGCCTTGATTGATTCAACATCGGAAAAGATGTACCTCTGACAGGTACCAAACTTTGGGTTTTAAATGATTAAGCTGAGACCGGGCGGGTGACTTGCACGAGAAGAGAGTCTCGGTGTAGTGTCTCCGTCTGAGTCGATTAAGGACCGTGTCGATGTAGGCCTGCTGACCGAGGACCCTTTAACTGGTCACATGCCTCGTCATGGGTAAGCCTTGCCTCGGGCAGACTAAGGCCAGAATAAGATAACACGGAATGGGCGTGGAGCGGTGGCGAGAGTAGCGTGTACCCTCCGTGGCAAGAGGCTGGACGGTGGTGTATCTGTGCTCTCGGTTCGCGTGAACCTGATCTGGTCTTAAGAACCCCGGTGGCGGGTTGACATATGCAAGGGTTAAGTGCTACATATGTCGTGTGATTGGAGATCCTCAGATGAGTATAATCGATTCGGATCGCCGTACCTCCACGGTTATGGAGACTTGGTCACTGACTTATACGTAGAACTCCAGTAAAGATGAAGGACTTGATAAGAAATTGGCTAGTGCAGGTCAAGTGTTTGAACTAGGGTAGACAGAACTCTAGATGCAGGTAACTTTACCTAACCTGACAATAAAATTGGATTTTAAGGATCCACTCGTAGTAAGCTTTTCTGCAAAACAGCTTCTTTGATTCTTGATAAGCCATACCTTGAATCCCTCTAGCCAGCATACCCTTGAGAGTCTTTTCTTTAGTCGGGTAAGTCTTGCTGAGTAATTCCATACTCAGGGTTTTATTCCCTGTTGTTTTTTAGGTTCTAACCTTGTGCTGCTGTGATGGTGTTAAGTGCCGGTGGGCTCGGCCTTCCTATAAGTCTAAGTAACTCCCTTATATTTCTTATTGAGGATGGTCACTTGAGCTAGCATATATTTCAAACTTATACTTTTGTAATCAGTCCAATAAAATAATATAAATTTTTTGTAACTTG
Source organism: Zea luxurians (assembly GCA_029449295.1). Lineage (NCBI taxonomy): Eukaryota > Viridiplantae > Streptophyta > Magnoliopsida > Poales > Poaceae > Zea > Zea luxurians. The sequence goes on along the minus strand of JAOPSE010000016.1, from coordinate 31,772,232 downwards.
TAAAATTTGGTAGTAAGATTTCCGCTGCAAAAATATTGGTGTGTGTGATTTGTATTACTTAATCCTGCGGTTCTGGTTGAAAGTGGTTTATCCGATGTCCTTGGGGCAATCGGACAGATCCTGTTGAGTTATCTAATGCACATGCATGGTCGTCTGAGGTCTTTGGGACAAGGACAGGTGCATGTGGGCCCAATAACTTGGAGGTTCTGCCATAGGATTCCTCCGATGATGAAGTAGATTACTCTAGTCTATTTAAAGGATTAGATAGAGCCAAAGTAGAAAAGATTAATGAACTAATTGATACTTTAAATGAAAAGGATAGACTTTTAGAAAAGCAAGAGGATATTTTGTATGAAGAGCACGATAAATTTGTTAGCGTTCAAAAATCTCTTGCTATAGAAATTAAGAGAAATGAAATGTTATCCTCTGAATTGTCTATGTGCCATGAATCAATCTCTAGTTTAAAGATTTTGAATGATGATTTAAATGCTAAGCTAGAGGAAGCTAATACTACTAGATCTTGTGTAGAACATGTAGTTATTTGCAATAGATGCAAGGATTTTGATATTGATGCTTGTGATGATCATCTTGCGTCCATTCCTAAATTAAATGATGAGGTGGCAAGTCTTAATGCTCAACTTAAGACTTGCAAGTTTGATTTTGATAAATTAAAGTTTGCTAGGGATGCCTACACAATTGGTAGACACCCCTCAATTAAGGATGGGCTTGGTTTTCGAAAGGAAGCCAACAACTTAACAAGCCAAAAGGCTCCCATTCTCGCCAAGGAGAAAGGGAAGGCCCCTATGGCTAGTAGTATTCAAAAGAATCATGCTTTTATGTATAATAGGAAATTTGCTAGTCATTCCAATTATGACAGGAGTTATGATCATGATGCTTTTGATTCACATGCAATGTTTGCCTCGAGTTCTACTTTTGTCCACGGTAGAAGTAGGCCTAGGAGAAACCATGTTGTGCATCATGTGCCTAGGAAAGTGTGTAATGAATCCACTACTATTTACCATGCTTGCAATACTTCATTTGTGCTTTTATGTAAGAATGCAAAAGTAGTGGCTAGGAAATTGGGATCCAAATTCAAGGGAGACAAGACTTGTATTTGGGTTCCAAAGGCTATTGTGACTAACCTTGTAGGACCCAACAAGAGTTGGGTACCTAAAACCCAAGTGTAAATTGCCTTGCAGGTTTATGCATCCGAGGGCTCAAGCTGGATTATCGATAGTGGATGCACAAACCACATGACAGGGGAGAAGAAGATGTTCACCTCCTACGTCAAGAACAAGGATTCCCAGGATACGATTATTTTTGGAGATGGGAACCAAGGCAAGGTCAAAGGCTTGGGCAAGATAGCCATTTCATCCGAGCATTCTATATCCAATGTGTTCTTAGTTGAATCGCTCGGGTACAACTTATTGTCTGTGAGTCAATTATGTAACATGGGTTATAATTGTCTATTTACCAATATTGATGTTTCTGTCTTTAGAAGGAGTGATGGTTCATTAGCATTTAACGGTGTATTAGATGGCAAACTCTACTTAGTTGATTTTTCGAAAGAGGAGGCCGATCTAGATGCATGCTTAATAGCTAAGACTAGCATGGGCTGGCTGTGGCATCACCGTCTAGCACATGTTGGGATGAAGAACCTTCATAAGCTTCTAAAGGGAGAACATGTGTTAGGACTAACCAATGTATGTTTCAAAAAAGATAGACCTTGTGCAGCTTGTCAAGCAGGGAAACAAGTGGGAAGCACTCATCACAACAAGAATGTGATGACAACATCAAGACCACTGGAGCTTCTTCACATAGACCTCTTCGGACCCGTCGCCTATCTTAGCATCAGGGGAAGTAAGTATGGTCTAGTAATTGTTGATGATTTTTCCCGCTTCACTTGGGTGTTTTTTTTGCAGGATAAATCAGAAACCCAAGGGACCCTAAAGCGCTTTCTAAGGAGGGCTCAAAATGAATTTGAGCTCAAGGTGAAAAAGATAAGAAGCGACAACGGGTCTGAGTTCAAGAATTTGCAAGTGGAGGAGTATCTTGAGGAGGAATGCGTCAAGCACGAGTTCTCCGCTCCCTACACACCACATCAAAATGGTGTGGTAGAGAGGAAGAACAGGACGCTTATCGACATGGCAAGGACGATGCTTGGAGAGTTCAAGACACCCGAGCAATTTTGGTCGGAAGCTGTGAACACAGCCTGCCACGCCATAAACCGGCTATATCTGCATCGCCTCCTCAAGAAGACCTCCTATGAACTTCTTACCGGTAACAAACCCAACGTCTCATACTTTCGTGTATTTGGGAGCAAATGTTACATTCTAGTGAAGAAAGGTAGAAATTCTAAATTTGCTCCCAAGACAGTAGAAGGGTTTTTACTAGGGTATGACTCAAATACAAGGGCGTATAGAGTCTTCAACAAATCATCGGGTTTGGTTGAAGTCTCTAGCGACGTTGTATTTGATGATACTAATGGCTCTGCAAGAGAGCAAGTTGATCTTGATGATGTAGATAAAGATGATGTTCCAACGGTCGCAATACGCACGATGGCAATAGGTGATGTGCGACCACAGGAACAACAAGAGCAAGATCAGCCTTCTTCCTCAACAATGGTGCATCCCCCAACTCAAGATGATGGACAGGTTCCTTAAGAAGAAGCGCGTGATCAAGGGGGAGCACAAGAAGAACAAGTTATGGAGGAAGAAGCACCACTAGCCCCTCCAACTCAAGTCCGAGCAACGATACAAAGAAATCATCCCGTCAATCAGATTCTGGGTGACATAAGCAAGGGAGTAACAACTCGCTCACGTTTAGCTAATTTTTGTGAGCATTACTCATTTGTCTCTTCTATTGAGCCTTTTAGGGTAAAAGAGGCCTTGCAGGATCCGGACTGGGTGTTGGCCATGCAGGAAGAGCTCAACAACTTCAAGAGGAATGAAGTTTGGAGCCTGGTGCCATGTCCCAAGCAAAATGTTGTGGGAACCAAGTGGGTGTTCCGCAACAAGCAAGACGAGCACGGGGTGGTGACAAGAAACAAGGCTCGACTTGTGGCAAAAGGTTATGCCCAAGTCGTATGTTTGGATTTCGAGGAGACTTTTGCTTCTGTGGCTAGGCTAGAGTCAATTCGAATATTATTAGCCTATGCCACTCACCACTCTTTCTGGTTGTTTCAAATGGATGTGAAGAGCGCTTTCCTCAACGGGCCAATCAAGGAGGAGGTATACGTGGAACAACCCCCTGGCTTTGAGGATGACAGGTACCCCGACCATGTGTGTAAGCTATCTAAGACGCTCTATGGACTTAAGCAAGCCCCAAGAGCGTGGTATGAATGCCTTAGAGATTTCTTAATTGCTAATGCTTTCAAGGTTGGGAAAGTCGATCCCACTCTTTTCACTAAGACTTGTGATGGTGACCTTTTTGTATGCCAAATTTATGTTGATGACATAATATTTGGTTCTACTAACCAAAAGTCTTGTGAGGAGTTTAGCAGGGTGATGACTCAAAAGTTTGAGATGTCGATGATGGGCGAGTTGACCTACTTCCTTGGGTTCCAAGTGAAGCAACTCAAGGATGGCACCTTCCTCTCCCAAACAAAGTACACTCAAGACCTTCTCAAGAGGTTTGGGATGAAGGACGCAAAGCCCGCAAAGACACCAATGGGAACCGACGAGCATGTCGACCTCAACAAAGGAGGTAAGTCCGTTGATCAAAAGGCATACCGGTCTATGATAGGTTCCTTGCTTTATTTATGTGCTAGTAGACCGAACATTATGCTTAGTGTATGCATGTGTGCTAGATTTCAATCCGACCCCAAGGAATGTCACCTTGTGGCCGTTAAGCGAATTCTTAGATATTTAGTTGCTATGCCTTGCTTCGAGATCTGGTATCCAAAGGGGTCTACCTTTGACTTAATTATATATTCAGACTCTGATTATGCTGGATGCAAGGTTGATAGGAAGAGTACATCAGGGACATGCCAATTTCTAGGAAGGTCCCTGGTGTCGTGGAGCTCAAAGAAACAAACATCTGTTGCCCTATCCACTGCTGAGACCGAGTATGTTGCCGCAGGACAGTGTTGCGTGCAACTACTTTGGATGAGGCATACCCTCAGGGACTTTGGCTACAATCTGAGCGAAGTCCCACTCCTATGTGACAATGAGACACTACAGGAATTCTACTGATTCCCGTCGGTCAGGGTAATTCCCGTCGGCCAGAGCGAAAGCCGACGGGAATAGACTAATTCCCGTCGGCCAAAATATAGCCGACGACCATTATTTTAATTCCCGTCGGCCCCGTCTCAAGCCCACGGGGATTAACTAATCCCCGTCGGCCCTGTGCTCTGGCCGACGGGAATAAGTTAATTCCCGTCGGCCCCGTATATTAGCCGACGGGGATTAACCTTTTTAGAGCTAGGCCGCAGCCGCGCGGGCTCATTTCTTCTCTTCGCATCGCTGCCCGACCGCTGCCCTGCTCAACTGCCGCCCTGCCGGACCGCCGCCCGAGCCTGCCCCTGCCCGAGCGCCGCCGGCGAGGCCGCCCCCGCCCGAGCCGCCCCGCCCGAGCCCGCCGGCCGCCCCCGCCCGAGCCGCCCCGCCTGAGCGCCGCCGCCCTGCCCGACCGGCGCCGTGGCCGAGCACCGCCGCCGCTTGAGCGCCGCCGCCCAGCCCGAGGTCGCCCTGCCCCCGAGGCCACCTTGCCCGAGGCCGCCCCGCCCGAGCGCCGCCGCCGCCGTCGGCTTTCCCCGGAGCGCCGCCGCCGCCGCCCGAGTGCCACCACAAGCTCCCGAGCTCCTCGTACCCCGAGCGTCGTCGTCCCCAGCCCGTCGTCATCCACCGTCCGCTCGTGCCCCGACAGGAATCAGTAACTGAGGTATAATTTTATATATATGTAAATAAGTATTGATTATTTTCATCGGTTTTTTGTGGCCGACGGGAGTTAACTTTAATGTGATTAGAGTTAGTTTAAAATTGTTAATTTATAGTGTTTTTAGTTTTTATATGACTTTATGCATTATTGAATGTAAATGCGAGTGCGATTGTTAATGTAAATGCGAGTGCGATTGTTAAATTTGTGTATACATGCTTATTTTCGTCGGTTTTTTATGACCGACGGGAGTTAACTTTCATATGATTAGAGTTAGTTTAATATCACATGTGATTAGAGTGTGATTAGAGTTAGTTTAATATCACATGTGTGGCTTGATGTCAGGTAAGTATTAATTCTATTATTATAATAGATTTAACTTATGCTATTGAATTGTTGAATTTGATGTTATTTAATAATTAGATTTAACTTATAATATTAGGTTGTATGAAGGTTTCGATATTTATGTATATATATAGTTATTTATGTATATATATAGTTTTACTACTTACCTATAGATGTATGTGTGACGTGTAGAAACGTGATTGTCTCACACACACTCTTTACTCGTACACACAGCCGCAATAATGGGTGATAGACGTGATTGGATGTATGAAGGTTTCAAGAAGGGTGGGTGTCACACTAGTGAATGGTTTGCCAAGACACAGATATTTCTGGACCATGCAGCTGCTTTGTCACAAATAGATAATATTAGGTGTCCATGCAATAAATGTAGAAATATGACGAGCCACACCAAGAGGCAGGTCACACTACACCTGTGCTCGCATGGTTTCGTGCCAGGCTATAAGGTCTGGTATCTCCACGGTGAAGATGCTGAACGAGCAACAGAAGTAGAAGTTGATGACGGTGAAGATGATGTTGATAGGATGGACCAGATGCTTGAGGATCTGCAGCCTGAACTGGCACCAGATCATCATGATTCACCTACACCAGAGGTTCAGAAGTTCTTCGACCTACTCAAAGCGTCAGAAGAGCCTCTTCACGGGCACACTGACGTGACCGTCCTCGAATTCGTGACCCGACTGATGTCAATCAAGTCAAAATTTGCATTTTCAATTAATTGTTACAAGGAGCTTGTGGATTTGATTAGCGAGGTTCTTCCTACGGGTCACAAGATGCCCAAAGACATGTACCAGTCCAAAAAATTGCTTGAAGGTCTTGGTATGGAGTATGAGAAGATTGATGTTTGCCAAGACAACTGTAAGCTTTTTTGGAAGGAACATGGCAGAGAACAAAAATGCTTAAAATGTGGGAAGTCAAGGTACGTGGAGCTTGTAAATGAAGATGGGGAGAAGGTGGTGACAAAGGTTGCACATAAACAGCTTCGGTACATGCCTCTCACTCCTAGAGTGAAACGTTTGTTTCTCTCGAGGAAGACCGCTATGCACATGAGGTGGCATAGAGATTGTATGGACAGACAAGATGGGTTAATGGTGCACCCGTCAGATGGTGATGCATGGAAGGCTCTTGACAAATTTGATCCAGATTTTGCCAGCGATGCAAGAAACGTTCGTATCGGCTTGGCAACTGATGGTTTCACGCCGTTCAATATGACCGCTGCGTCGTATTCATGTTGGCCTGTCATTGCCATACCGTACAACCTTCCACCTGCTCTTTGCATGAAATATGAGTTTATGTTCCTATGTCTTGTTATACCTGGGCCTGAGCATCCTGGCGTACGCCTCAATGTGATGCTTCAACCACTGATTGAAGAGTTAAAGAAGCTATGGCAAGGTGTGGAAGCCTATGACTGCTTCAAGAAGCAGAAATTCAATCTTCGTGTTGCATATCTGTTCTCGGTTCATGATTTTATGGCGTATGGTATTTTCTCTGGATGGAGCGTGCATGGTAGATTGACGTGTCCTTATTGTGCTAAAGATACAGATTGTTTTCGTCTTAGTGCTGGTGGCAAGATATGTTACTTTGATTGCCATAGATGTTTTCTACCCTTCAATCACCCCTTCAGAAGGCAGAGAAAGGAATTTAGGAAGGGCACCATTGTCACGAAGGGACCGCCCAAGCGACGTAGTGGGATAGAAATTACAGAAGAGCATATGAAACTTGTCCTAGACGAGAGTGGTAAAAGGTATCAAGGTTTTGGTGAGGAGCATAATTGGACTCACATATGTGGCTTGTGGGAGCTTCCTTATGCTAAGTCATTGATTTTGATGCACAACATCGACGTCATGCATCAAGAGAGTAACTTTTGCCAAACCCTCATAAATACATGCATGGATTTCCCTGATAAAACGAAAGACAATGACAAGGCACGCATGGACTTAGCAGTGATATGTGATCGTCCAACCCAAGTGCTTAGAGAAAACGGAGGCAAACCAAAAGCTGACTATTGTCTGAAATCTAAGCAACGGAGAGAAGTGATTGTTGGGGGCTTGTTCTCAAATGCTTCGGATCAAGAACAAGGCAACATAGAAAATGTTAGGTGTTAAGGTCCTTCGTCCTCCAAAACATTATATCCCCTCAGGATATAAAGAATTTCGGACGAAGGTTACGAAGGACGTACCTTCGTAAACATAATATCAAGGAACGAAGCATTTATATCATATAAGTCATGAAGCATGAAATAAATATTAAACATGATCATGGAATTATTTTCATCTTTATTATCACGAACGAATATGAATGATTTCAAATTACAAATGTACCTTCGGTCCTGAGGAAGGCGGAAATACAAGTGCGATGCGAAGGCAGAATGACAGGTTCGCGTGAACAGTACAGAGGTACTGTTCATCTATTTATAGGCACAGGTCGCAGCCTGTGACAAATTACAATTATGCCCCTTACAAAAGTTTACAACATTGACTCAGACCTCTATGAATAAAAAGGTCATTCTATCTCTATGTCGGTTTGAAACGCCGAAGCTCCATGAAAAGGAACCTTCGGCCATTTCTTGGAGATGACTTCAGCCGAAGCTGCTTCTTCGTGTGAGACCTTCGGCGCACCGAAGCACGATCCCAACAGTAGCCCCTTTCGCGGTGCTAGATCGTTTTTCGTAACGAGCTTGACCCGTGAAAAAAGCCTCTTTAGCTTCGGGAAGCCGAAGGTCCAAAAAAACACCTTCCCTGAGCTCGTTGCGGAGAAACGATCCGGCTTCCGAGCGCGTGCTAGGCCCACTTTGCAGAGTTACTGTTTGGTCTTTGCGGTCCACTGCACAGCGAGTACAAGTGACTGCCCGCCTGGTGTAAAAATCCTGCCGTTTCGCCTTCTTACCTGCAGCACTATATAAACAAACGGGTAGGTGTGAAGTTACCACAGCATTCATTGCTATTTGCACTGTTTTGCTGCCAAAATTTTCCACCATAGCCGAAGCTTGACTCTCAGAATCGAACGAAGGTCCATCTCGACGTCTGCTTCGTCAGAAAGAAGAGCTTCGGAGAAAAGAAAAAAGAAAAAAGTACCTGACTTCCCCAAACTCAGAATCAAATGGCGAGAGTACGATCTACTGCCAAAGTTGTACGTGAGGGAGACGAAGCCGAAGGTTCGAACACTGTGCCCATCTCCGAAGCGATGCAGCGTTTGGGTCTAGTGACTGCGGAAGGAATGCCTGCTGCTGAAGCAAACCCGACAACTGCCGAAGGAGAAGAAGAAAACATTGAAGGGACTGATCCCGAAGATGACTACCGCATTGCTATGCCCAGCAAGCCCAGTCACCTGGATTTTGGGAAATCAACCGTTTCAAAGGCTGACCTTTCGAAGATGGTGAAAGCAGGTTTTTTCAATGAAGATCAGAAGAAGCTACTTCGCTTCGGGGGAGAAGAAACCACCCCGAAACCAGAGAAGGACGAGATTGTTATCTTCAAGAGCTTTTTAAAGGCTGGGCTGAGATTCCCTCTTCACAAGATTATTGCGGAGATACTGAAGAGGTTTGGTATCTACTTTCATCAATTGACTCCTAACGCCATCGTTAGGCTGAATGTTTATATCTGGGCCCTCCGAAGCCAAGCTGTGGAACCGTTTGCCGACAGCTTCTGCCGAGTTCACGAATTACATTACCAAACAAAGGCCAGAAAAGATGGGCTACATGATAATTTCGGTTGCTATAATTTTGCCTACCGGAAGACAACAAAGTGTCCTGTCATCAGCTACCGAAGCAAATGGCCAGCAGGCTGGAAATCTGAGTGGTTTTATGTAAAAGTTGACGAAGACAAAGAAAAATTGGTACAAAGCCCTCTGGATTTAATCTTCGGAGAGACGAGGCCACGATGCCACATCGGCAATCTAGAAGGTCCCACCTGGGCTGCTCTGGGTGAATTTGAAATTATTTCAGAACATATTGGCACCAGGGATCTAGTTCAGGAATTTTTGGCATTCAGAGTTTTCCCTACTCTAAAAGAGTGGGAAATGCCGAAGCTGGAGGGAGAGAAGAAGAAGGGGGAGCTTGTCCGGCTTCCTTATCACTTCAAGTTTAAGAAGTACTTTAAAAAACCCTGCAAAGAGTGGTTAAACACAGTTGAGGTGATGTGCAATGAAATCTTGGGGAATTACTCCAAAAAGAGGATCAACTAATGACAGCGGCCTTCGGCGCCCGACCGAAGCGAAGGCTGAACCGAGTGCTTGATGCCCTGGGCTTCGAGTACCCAGACTATGAGCAGTTGAACAAGGGTGCCGAGGGCCACAAAAGAAAAAGAGTGGCCGAAACTCTGATCAAAGATGAAGAACGACCAACAACAGAGAAGAAAATTCCCAAGAAAAGAAAAATATCAACTCCGAAGCGAAAAATATCCGAAGAAGAGGGGACCCCCACACCACCTTCTACCAGCGACGTGGAGGAAATTTTAAAGGTAATGACTGAACCCATGCCCACGAAGCTAAGTCCATTAGGGCTCCAACTGACGAAGCTTTTTCAAAAGGTGGACGAGCCGGATCAAACGAAGATAAACAAACCCAAGCGGCAAAGAATTATTGCGGTAACTGAAGTTATCGACAAGACGCCGCCTAGGGCGTCAATTCAGAAAACAGCAGCTGCTGAAGATACAGCAATCGTCGAAGGCGCACCTTCGGAGGTCGCGGCTACCGAAGCCGCTACAGCCGAAGATACAAACTTAGAAACTACCATTGAGGACATTAACAAGATTTTGGAAGACATGGCTACAGAAGAAGCTGGTGCTACTACTGAAAAAACCATGGCCACAGTGCCTGAGAAAGGAAAAGAAATAGCCGAAGACACTTCGGACGACGAAGCCTACTTGTTCCAGAATTTAGTTGGGCAAGAACTGACGAAGGACGAAATAGAAGAACTCAAGGACTATGCCAAATCTTGCGGCTACAAGCCAGGTGCCCTTCTATTTGGAGGCATTGATGACGAAAAATTGGGCTGCATTCGAGACCAAACTGGAGCTAAGGTAATCGGTACTCTATCAAAGAGTATCGGTTTTCCGAAGCTAGAGACAGACATCAGCCGCTACCGACAACAACATATCGTCGGCAGCTTATTTTACTCCAACTTCAAGGTAAATAACCTTTTCTCTTGTTTTTTTTTGCCGTTAATAACGAAAATGTCACTAACGTAAGTTGTTTCTGTGCAGAGCATGCTACTGAGCAAAGCTCTGAAGATGCAGCAAGATTTGGAGGACAAAAAACACGAAGCTATAATTGGAAACTTAGAAAGCAAGATAAAAGAACAATCTGCCATCATTGAAAAGAAAGACTTCGAGCTCCAATCGACCGAAGGCTTGCTGGCTGAGACTGAGGCTAAAGTATCAGAGTTGAATTCGAAGCTTATCAGTCAATCAAAACAATTCGATCAGGAGAAGTTAGAGCTTAATTCGAAGCTTGAAGCCGAAGTCCAGACCAGCTCAGAGTTGAAGAAATCGTTAACAAGCCTTCAAGACAAATGCTTGACATTTGGCAATAATTGTATTGGACGATTAAAAAAGATATTTTACTCTGTTGGAGCCAGCAGCGGGAAATTTAACCCTTCAGCGGAAAATTTACCACAGACCTTCGATCATATCGAAGCTGAAATCGAAGAACTTGACGAAGTTATAGCCGGGCACGGCGACTTCTGTGCCTGGGTAGCTTCTCGGGGTACCGCTGCTGCATTCCTGAAGGCCGGCTGCGAGCATGGAAAAATTGTCAACAGGCCCAACTTCACCCTATCTCCATCAATCCTGGATGATATACCTGACCTCGCCCGAAGCATCTCAAATAGATTTATAAAAATGATATGGACAAAAGGCGGGCGGGAGAAGGCTGGAGACGAAGCCCGAAGTCATCTTGAACCAGTAAGAAATGATACTTCGTACTTACCTTTTCCTTTGCACTTGATTTTTACTCACGACTCCTTGATTTATGTAGGATGACGAAGGTGAAGATGATGCTTGAGTTATGTCGCCGAAGCTGTCGCCGAAGCTGAAGCTTAATGAAGATCAGTAGAAATGTACTATAGGAAAAAAACTCAGGATACTTTTGTAACAAGTTTTGTAAATACAATTGAACTGTTCTCAAGGAACTTTGTACATACCTTGTAGTATATTCTTACCCTTCTACTAGGGTGCTTTGATGTGAACGAAATCAGTATTTTGAGCCGAAAGCGAAAAAACACCTTCCCTTCTTTTCGTACACAACGAAGCATAGAATACCACTTCTCCCTTCTGCCGGAGCTTTTCTTTTACACAACGATTCATAAAAAGCTGATTCTCCCTTCTGCCGAAGCTTTTCTTTTACACAACGATTCATAAAAAGCCACTTCTCTTTGCCGATCAACGAAGCATAAAAGACCAATTATTCTTTTTGCCGAAGCAACCACTTAGGAACACAAATGCTATGAATGAATGCTTATGCATGCAAATGTTATGATGTAATGTAATGCGCAAATGAATGTCCGAAGCATATGTCTGAAGCCACATTCTCAGCCATTACTTCCTTAGAAACAACCACACATTAGCTCTGCATTCCCTTAGGAACGACTTTGGAGCCTCTTCGCCTTTTACTTAGGCAGTATCAGCGTTGACTTTTCGCTGTAAGCTCTGCATCCCCTTAGGGACGTCTTTTGAGCTTCTTCGCCTTTTACTTAGGCGGTATAAGCTCTGCATTCCCTTAGGAACGTCTTTTGAGCTTCTTCGCCTTTTACTTAGGCGGTATAAGCTCTGCATTCCCTTAGGAACGTCTTTTGAGCTTCTTCTCTTTTTCAGTTTCGGCACTCGATGGTGCGCTCTCAGCTTTTACATTTACATCCTTTGGGGGATTTTGCTCTTATAAAACTAAAAAGGAAAATTACATGTGATGGCCCCATTAAAAACCTTTCTCCCCCTTTAGAAAGGAAAAGGGTGCCATGAAAAAGAAAAAGAAAAACATAAAAAGTTACATCAAGTTATACATAATATCGCCGAAGCTCATCCGCATTCCAAGATCTTGGAATTTCATTGCCATCCATGTCCTTCAGTCTGTACGAACCAGGCCTTGACGAAGATGCTACTAAGAAAGGCCCTTCCCATTTCAATTGTAACTTGCCCACTGTATCTGGGTTAGCTACTCTCCGAAGCACCAAGTGTCCCGGCTCAATATTTTTTAGCCGGACCTTTCTATCTCGCCATTTTACTGTTTCAGCCTGGTATTTATTGATATTCTCCACGGCTTGAAGCCTGATCCCTTCTAAGGCATCTTTTTCCACGAGACAAGTATCTTCGGGGCCTGATTCTGCCGAAGCTGCCACTCTTATTGATCCGGCTTTGGCTTCTTCCGGGGTTATTGCTTCGTCACCAAATAACAACTTAAATGGGGTAAAGCCTGTAGACCTTGATGTTGTTGTATTGTGGCTCCACACCACTTTGGTCAACTGATCTGGCCACTTTCCCCTTGGTTGATTAAAGATTAGCTTCATTATTCCTGTCATTATGATGCCGTTGGCCCTTTCAACAAGCCCATTCGACTCCGGATGCCTGACTGATGCAAAATGGATCTTCGTTCCAATTTGATCACAGAAATTTCTGAAATCTTCGGAGTCGAACTGTGTTCCATTATCTACAGTGATGGCCTTCGACACTCCGAAGCGACAGACAATGTTCTGCCAGAAAAATTTTTGGATAGTGGCCGAAGTTATTGTGGCTAATGGCTTCGCCTCAATCCACTTGGAAAAATACTCCACAGCCACTATAACATATTTCAGATTGCCTTGAGCCGGTGGTAATGGACCCAGCAAGTCGAGGCCCCACCTTTGCAATGGCCAGATGGGCTGTATCAGCTGTGTCAAAGACGAAGGTTGCTTTTGATCTCTTGCACATTTCTGACAACCTTCGCACTTTTGAACCAACTCTGCTGCATCCGAAGCTGCCTTCGGCCAATAAAACCCTTGGCAAAAAACTTTTCCAAGTAACGGCCTGGATCCGATGTGGGATCCACACAGGCCTGCATGTATCTCTTTCATCAATTCTATACCTTCGGCTCTAGATAAGCACTTGAGCAGCGGGGCACAAACTCCATGCTTGTATAATTCCCCTTCTATTATGATATACGGACGAGCTCTTGCCTCTATTCTTTTATTATAAGCTTCGTCATCTGATAAGAAGTTACCCTGAAGGTAAGAGATTATTTCAGTTCTCCAATCTTCACTGTACACAGGAGAAATGTTAAGGACTGCTCTTTCAAGTAGCTCCACTGAAGGTGCCTTTATTGTTTCGAAAAACACATCCGAAGGTAGCGGCAGCCCCTGTGCTGCAGACTTGGCCAACAAATCAGCATGCTCATTTTGTCCTCGAGGGATATTCTTAACAGAAAATCCTTCGAAGGAAGCTTCGATCCTTCGGACCGTGTCTAGGTATTTTTCAAGCTTCGGGTCTTTAGCCTTGCAACTTTTGTCAATATGACCCGAAACAACCTGGGAATCAGTTTTAAGAATCGCCCTTCTGACTCCCATTGCTTTTAGTTTCCGAAGACCCAGGAGCAGGGCTTCGTACTCAGTTATATTATTTGTGCAGCTGAAGTCAAGTCTTGCTGCATAGCAAGTTTTAACCTTGGACGGTGAGACCAACACAGCAGCTGCACCTGCTCCGAAGGTTCCCCAAGAACCATCACAAAACACCGTCCATACTTCGGCATCTTTATTCACTTCTTCGTCCTGAGCCCCTGGCGTCCAGTCGGCAATGAAATCTGCCAATGCTTGAGACTGAATTGAAGATCTGTGCACATAATCAATGTAAAATTCATTGAGCTCTGCAGCCCATTTTCCAATCCGGCCAGTAGCTTCTCTATTTCTCATGATATCCTTCAACGGCTGCGAAGAAGGAACAATAATATTGTATGCCTGAAAATAATGCCGAAGCTTCCTGGATGCCATTAAAACGGCATACAACACCTTCTCCAGCTCTGTATAATTTTTCTTTGAGACACTCAGGACCTCAGATACAAAATATACTGGGACCTGCTTCTTGACCTGTCCATCAAACTTCTCCTGGACAAGTGCCGCACTTATTGCTGAGTGCGAAGCTGCCACATACAACAACAGAGGAGCCCCTGGCGTTGGTGGAGTTAATGTTGTGAGATCTATTAAGTATTGCTTCAGCTCTTCGAAGGCTTTTTGTTGACTTGGGCCCCATTGAAAGACTTCAGCTGACTTCAGCACCTCGAAGAATGGTAAGTTTCTTTCTGCTGATCTGGATATAAATCTGTTGAGAGATGCCAGCCTTCCTGTCAATCTTTGGGCCCCCTTTCTTGTGGTTGGTGGCTCCATTCGAAGTATAGCTTCGATTTTATTTGGATTAGCTTCGATTCCCTTTGTTGAAACCAAGCATCCAAGAAATTTACCCTTCTTCACTCCGAAGACACATTTTTCTGGATTCAGCTTCAGACCAGCTTGTCTGAAGCTGGCGAAGGTCTCCTGCAGATCAGCAATATGATTTTCTTGCTTCGTGCTTTTTACAATGATGTCATCGACATAAGTCAACACATTTCTGCCTATCTGAGATTGGAGAACCTTCGCAGTCATTCTGCTGAAACTCCCTCCAGCATTCTTGAGCCCCTCGGGCATCCGAAGATAGCAATATGTACCACTTGGGGTGATGAAACTAGTCTTCGGCTCATCTTCCTTCTTCATCCAGATTTGATGATAGCCTGAGTAGCAGTCCAGGAGACTCATGAGCTCCGAAGAAGCTGCTGCATCAACTAAAGAGTCTATCCTTGGCAGCGGGAATTCATCCTTCGGACAAGCCTTGTTGAGATCTGTGAAATCAATACACATTCTCCACTTGCCATTGGCCTTCTTCACCATAACAGTGTTAGCTAACCACTCTGGATACTTCACTTCTCTGATAACTCCTGCACTGAGGAGTCTTTTTACTTCATTGCGAGCCCCTTCGGCCTTGTCATCAGACATTTTCCGAAGCCTCTGCTTTCGGGGTCTGAAGGATGGGTCAACATTAAGCGAATGTTCAATAACATCCCGATTCACTCCACAGAGATCATTAGCTGACCATGCAAAGACATCTTTGTTGTTGAATAAAAACCTTATCAAGGTTTTCTCCTGGTCTTCAGATAATTGCGAGCCCAACAACACCTTTTGCTCTGCTATGTCTTCACACAATAACATGGGCTTCGGCTGATCCGCCGAAGCTGCCTTCTCCCTCCTGAATTTGTACTGTTCACAAGCTTCAACTCCATCTATGTTATGGATTGCCTTGGAGTCAGTCCAGCTTCCTTCGGCCCTTCTAGCAGCTTCCTGGCTTCCATGAATAGCAATAGGCCCTTGGTCCGAAGGTATCTTCATGCAGAGATAAGCTGGGTGAAGAATTGCTTCGAAGGCATTAAGAGTGCCACGGCCGATGATAGCATTGTAAGGATACTCCATGTCAACAATATCAAACACAATTTGCTCAGTCCTTGTGTTGTTAACAAATCCGAAGGTTACCGGCATGGTAATCTTCCCAAGTGCCACAATCTGCCGCCCTCCGAAGCCACAAAGAGGGTGCGTAGCATCATGAATCTTGTCTTCGGGCTCTTGCATTTGTCTGAAGGCTTTAGCAAATATAATGTCAGCTGCACTGCCTGTATCAACTAGGACATTGTGGACCAGAAATCCTTTGATCACGCAAGAGATAACCATGGCATCATTGTGGGGATAATCCTTAAGCTGAAGGTCTTCCTGAGAGAAGGTAATTGGAATATGGGACCATTTTGACTTGATGAAGGGTCCCTGCACTCCAACATGCTGCACCCTTCTCTGAGCCTCCTTCTTCTGCTTCTTGTTAGCCGGCTCTGAGCAAGAACCGCCTGTTATCGGGAGCACCAGCTTCGAAGCCGAAGCAGCTCCAGCTTGGTTGTTGAACGAAGCCATCAGCTCAGAAAAGTGGAAGTGAGTTCACCGGAGGTGGGCGCCAATGTTGGGGGCTTGTTCTCAAATGCTTCGGATCAAGAACAAGGCAACATAGAAAATGTTAGGTGTTAAGGTCCTTCGTCCTCCAAAACATTATATCCCCTCAGGATATAAAGAATTTCGGACGAAGGTTACGAAGGACGTACCTTCGTAAACATAATATCAAGGAACGAAGCATTTATATCATATAAGTCATGAAGCATGAAATAAATATTAAACATGATCATGGAATTATTTTCATCTTTATTATCACGAACGAATATGAATGATTTCAAATTACAAATGTACCTTCGGTCCTGAGGAAGGCGGAAATACAAGTGCGATGCGAAGGCAGAATGACAGGTTCGCGTGAACAGTACAGAGGTACTGTTCATCTATTTATAGGCACAGGTCGCAGCCTGTGACAAATTACAATTATGCCCCTTACAAAAGTTTACAACATTGACTCAGACCTCTATGAATAAAAAGGTCATTCTATCTCTATGTCGGTTTGAAACGCCGAAGCTCCATGAAAAGGAACCTTCGGCCATTTCTTGGAGATGACTTCAGCCGAAGCTGCTTCTTCGTGTGAGACCTTCGGTGCACCGAAGCACGATCCCAACAGTGATGAAGTGGATGAAGGATATTAAATTTCCCGATGGTTATGCCGCTGGTTTTAGAAGATCTGTGAACTTGAAGACAATGAAGATGAATGGACTGAAGAGCCATGACTTCCACATAATTATGGAGAGGCTCATGCCTGTAATGTTTCGTGGGTACATTTCCGAAGCTGTGTGGAAAACGTTAGCTGAAGTTAGCTATTTCTACAGACAGTTGTGTGCTAAAGAAATCAGAAGAGATGTGATGGAACAGCTGGAGAAAGAGGCACCAGTGCTTTTGTGCAAATTGGAAAAAATATTTCCACCGGGTTTCTTCAATCCTATGCAGCATCTCTTTATACATCTTCCATATGAGGCTAAGGTCGGTGATCCTGTTCAGTATAGGTGGATGTTTCATATAGAAAGAGCATTAAAGAAGCTTAGAGCAATGGTGGGCAATAAGGCAAGAGTTGAAGGATGTATTGCGGAACAATTTAAACTAAAGGAGGTAGCACACTTCACAAGTTGTTACTTTGCAGAAGAACATAATGTATTTGCTGGAAAGAAAAGGTACCATGATGATGAACGAGAGATGCCTCCGTGTAGTGATCTTTCGATTTTTCAGACAAACGGCAAAGCCGTTGGTCCACCCAAGGCATATCACCTCAGTATGGAAGAACGGAAGTCTGCTTTACTGTACATGTTCACGAATATGCCTGAGGTGGAGAAATACTTTGTGTAAGACTTATTTTCTTAAATTGTTCATATGTGAATTAGTTTATGTTATCAAATATCTCATGTCATACAATAATATTTGACAGCGAGTTTGATGAACAAAACATGAGGTGTCTCGGTAGGCCAACAGTGAGAGACATAGATAAATTGCGACGCGATGGTATGCATGGGCGACCTAATTTCATTATGTGGCTTCGGGACCGTGTAAGTCTTAATTATGTGGCTCCGACAGCTAATTTCAGTTAACTAATATTACAGAATTTGCTAATACTTTGTGGCATAATTGACAGTTTGGGGAGGAAATGAATTTGAATGATGACTTACGTCAGTTATCTATTGGAAGCGTAACTGCCAAAAGCTATGGACGTTACGACGTCAATGGATATCGCTTTCGTTCAAGCATTTTCGAATCAAGTCATCCTATGGCCGCCACTCAAAATAGTGGAGTCGTTACTAGGGCAACCGACATGGAAGGACACGAAGCCTGCTATTACGGGAAAATAAAAAATATAATCGAGATTACATTTGCTGGAAATAAGCCTTTAGCGCTAGTTTTCTTTGAGTGTAAATGGTATGACCCGAAGTATTATAGGACCGAATTTGGGATGACACAGATCCAACCTGAAAAATTGCTTCAAGGACACGACACGTATATCCTTGCCCATCAAGCAGACCAAGTTTATTTCTCGACATATCCATGCAAAAAGTTGTCTAAATGGAGGGTTGTGTACAATGTAAATCCCCGCGAACGCCTATACACTCCTGGTGAGGACGAATATCAAATTGGTCACCTTGAGCAGGTTGATGAGGTGTTTCAAGAAGAAGAGTTGCCAACTAGTTTTCATATTGATCCTGCACCGGCATTAGATTCACTAGTTGCAGACGTTAACGACTTAACTTTTCCCGAGAAAAGGAGAAGACAACCTGTTAGGAGAAAAGTAACATGGCGACCTCTGCATAGAAGAGAACAAATAGATCCTGATTTTGATGATATTTAACAAGTAAAGTTGTTTTGTTATTTAATTTGTTTATATTTTAAGTATTATGTCATTTTTGATCCTAATTTGTTTATATTTAACAAGTAAAGTTGTTTTCTTATTTTTTATGCAGGATGCCGCCAAAATCAAAGAAGTCAGTAAAGGGGTTGTTCAAGGGCCTGGGCCTTTTTCAGGGCAGTTCTTCGAGCAGCAGCAGACGTCGAGAGCTGTTGAGCGCGGTACATGGAGATGAGGTAACATATCTTGTACAAATAAATTTGTTTACATATTTACAAATAAATCTTGAGTTGTATGTACCAGGATGAGCAGCACACTGAGGAGCAGCACATTGAGGAGGAGCAGCACAATGAGGCTGAGCAGCACAATGAGGAGGTGGAGCACAATGAGGAGGTGGAGCACGTGACATGGGACCAGGCCGCACAGCATCACCAGCCATGGGACCAGTGGGACCACCAGAGAGAGCAGCAACAGGCGTGGGACCAGTGGGGCCAACAGGGCGAACCGGCTGACAACCCGATGGATGATGGCTCGGGAGGCTCTTCAGCGACACGCACACGTCGCTCAAGAAAAAGCCACTCAGTAAAGCCTCGTCACGCGATAGAGCGAGAGGCTGATAGGACTTTAATCATGCCACATGGAGATCGGTGAGTGTAATATATTAACTTATCTCATATAACTATTATGTGTATTGTTAATGTTTTTGTGTAATGCAGGAATTGGGAGGACCTGTCCTTTGACGGCAAGGGACACCACACTCAGGTTAACCTTACGTTGGGTTCTCTTTGCCGCCTTCACTACCCTGGTATAGTGAAGGTGTCAAACGGTGATACCGAGGATGAGGTGCTCGTCAGTACCTGGGACGAGTACAAGTTTAAAAAGGAACGAAACCACACCGACAGACAGGGACTTGTGCGTAATGACTTTTGGGTATGAATTCTTTATTATTTTTGTTATGTTTCTTAATATTGTAAATCTATGACTTATACCATTGTATTTGTATTCTTTATGTTGTAGCTTCGATATCGGTTGCCTGACGGAGAGGATTACATGGGGCACGCTGAACGTGTCTTCCAAAACAATGCAAAGAAGCTGGTGAAGGATGCCATATACTATGCGAGAATTCAGGCTACAAACCTGTATTTTCAAAAGCATCCGGAAGAAGCAGGCCCCTTGACTAAAAAGGAAGGGTCGTCAAAGATATATTTGACTGAGGATCAATATCGTGAGGTTAGTATTCAATTTGTTTTACCCTTTATATTTATTGTTGTGATTGATAATATGTAACATTGTGTGTGTGCAGGTGATGGTTCCATGGATGGCGCCCGTGCCTGATGCGTACTATGCTTGGTGTCGATATTGGGCTTCCGAAGGCTTCCAGAAAGCGTCAGCGCATCACAGACAATGTCGAGGAACCAATCCTAACCACAAGTTTGGCGGTGACGACATGATACGAAAAGCTAAAAGAATGGTAAGTTTGATCTATCTATGTCGATCAGCAAATAATACGATTGCTTATGAATGTTTTTTGTTTATACAGGAAGCTACGAGTGGCCAAAAGCCTAGTGACATTGAGGTCTACCAGGAGGGCCACAAAGGACCAGACCCGAACAACCCTGACCAGCTCTGCAGCCAGACAGCCACGGATCGCTTGGTGAGTTTTGGCTCAAAAGTTCAAACGTTCAAAGTATATAAATTCCTGCATTTGTAAGGTTGTCTATGATGTATAGGCGGCATATGGGGAGGAGATGGTTCGTCGCCATGGCCCTGACTTCGACTGGCGCCATGAACCGGTGGATCCCTCGGTGGTGTACGCAAGTGGTGGTGGCAAAGCGCATGGACGGTAAGCTCTAACTTATGAAATTATATGGTTGACACTAAATTGATTATACAATAATCACATTTTTTGAATAACTTATAGATACACACTCTTCGACGGATTCATTGACTCGTCGTCGGTGAGATCTCAGAGGACGGGTTCATCTTCCCGTAGCTCATGCTCTCGTCGACCGAACGAGCAGGAGTTGGAGATTATGAGGATGCGCGAAGAGATGAGACAACAACGCGAATTTATGGAGGCTTGCAATGCACATAACCAAGCGATGTATCAAGTGAGTACACATAATCCGAACTCTAAATTATTATATTTCAATACAACATCTTCGGTAGTAACACATATATGTTTAACAGTTAATGCAGCAACAGGGCATGACATCAAATTTTCCACCGCCACCACAATGGAGCCAATTTGCAAACACACCAGTTCCACCACCACAGTTCACCACCCCTCCGACACATATACCTGCACCTGGAGATAGGGTACGTTTGATAACTCTCCATTAATTTATATACTTGTATACTTTTTTGATATTTGCATTTAACGTGATGATATTTGCTAACTTGCATAGGTTACGCCCGAAGCGGGTGGTAGTGGATCTGATCCCGCAACAGGGACTGGATTTGTTGACTCGCTCTTCGCGTTCCCTCCTCCTGGTGGTGGTGGCGGCAGCGGTCAAAGCTCTAACCACCCAAGTGGTGGTTATCTCTAAACACATGAACATGTTTCTTAACTCGTGGACTCTTGGTCGTACTTGAACATATGTCGTACTTATATTTCAATACTATGTCGTACTCGTTGACTCGATGTGGTGGTTGAACTTATATTTGAAATGTTGGTGGATGTTATGTTTGTAATGCGTGATTTTATTATGAATGCATGTGTTTGTAATGTGGCTGTTATCTGTTATTTATGTTATGTGTGATATATGTTATGTGTGCAGAAATAGTGTCCTAATTTCGTGCTGTTTTTGTAGCAGTATAGGGTAATTCTCGTCGGCCCAGTTAATTCCCGTCAGCTATGGTCGAACCGACGGGAATTAACTAATAACTCTCGTCGGCCCAGTTAATTCCCGTCGGCCTAGGGAACCGACGGGAATTAACTAATAACTCCCGTCGGCCTGGTGAACCGACGGGAATTAACTAATAACTCCCGTCGGCCTGGTGAGCCGACGGGAGTTAGCATTAATTGCCGTCGGCTAGTTAGTGGCCGACGGGAATTAATAATTTCCGTCGGTCGCCGACGGAGATAAACATATCCCCGACAAGGGACACCTGGCGGCTGAAAACCGACGGGAATAAGCCCTAAACCGACAGGAATTAAGTAATTCCCGTCGGTATATGCTTATTCCCGTCGGTTTCTGGCCGACGGGAATTAAGTGAATTCCTGTAGTGAGAGTGCAATCCGCATGGCGGATAATCCTGTTGAACACAGCCGCACTAAGCACATAGACATCCGGCATCACTTCATGAGAGACCACCAGCAAAAGGGAGATATCGAGGTGTACCATATTAACACCGAGAGCCAGCTAGCCAATATATTCACCAAGCCTTTAGATGAGAAAAGGTTTTGCAGGTTGCATAGTGAGCTAAATGTCTTAGATTCGCGTAACTTGGATTGATCTATAGCATACATGTGCTCTATGCCTTTGATCATGTTACTTCATGCATTTATGTGATTCTTTGCTTATTTATGGTGCTCAAGTTGTATAAGGGATCCCCGGACCTCACAAGTCCATGTGTGAATGATGCACATATTTAGGGGGAGATGTGCTACAACTTGACCCTTTGAGGCTAACCTTTGTGTTTGAGTATTCTTGACATAGTCTCAAAGGTGCATTGAAAGGGAAAATGGACTTGGACACTGCAAAAGACTTCCACTGCACTCCGGTATTAGGCTACTCACCTCCAAGTTCATACTTATGCTCTTATTGTCTTTTTGCTCTTAATTGACAATTTTGGTGAGGCAATGAGGTTAAAGGGCCAATAATGATCCCGTTTTGGTGCTTAATGCCAAAGGGGGAGAAATTAAGGCCAAAGCAAATGGATCAGCTACCACTTGAGAATTGAGAATTTTGAAAACAATAGAGTTAGAACTTTTGATTTGCCAAAATACTCTAATTGCAAAATTTGGTCTCTTATTGGGAGAATTTTGATTACGGGAATAAGGGGGAGTTTTTTTGGCTCTTGATCATTTTCACTCTTGGATTATCTCTCTTGATGCCTAAACAAGTGTGTTTGACTTAGAGATAGGAAAATGAATTTGATTTGCAAACACAAACCAAGTGGTGGCAAAGATTGATCCAAATATGTCAAAACTTGTGCAAAGACAATTTTGTTCTCAATTGCATTGAAGTTGCACTTCTTTTGGTTGCTTTTGGATGTATTGGCATAAATCACCAAAAAGGGGGAGATTGAAAGGGAAATGTGCCCTTGGGCAATTTCTATTATGTTTTGGTGATTAAGTGCCCAACACATTTAATTAAGTTCTTATGTGCTAAATAAAGAGAAAAGTGCAAATCAAGACATGAGGTATGTTTCTAGACTTAGTACATTGTTTTGAGTACTAACATATTTTGTCTAAGTGCTAGAAATAGGAAAAGAAAGAATTGCAAAAGACTTGGCTGTGTGCAGCCAAAGTCCAGCTCGGCCTGGCACACCGGACTGTCCGGTGGTGCATCGAACAGTGTCCGATGTGCCAGGCTAGTCCGTGTGAACAGGCCGCTCTCGGGACTCGACGACGGCGTACGGCTATAATTCACCGGACTGTCGGGGGGTGCACCAGACTGTCCGATGAGTCGTCCGTGGCAAACTCGTCGCTCTCGGGAAGAGGATCAACGGCGTACGGCTAAAATTCACCGGACTGTCCGGTGAGCCAACGTTCGTCTGCGCCAACGGTCGGCCGCACAATCTTCGCGCGATGCGTGGCAGCTCCAACGGTCGGCGGGTGGCACCAGACTTTTCGGTGTGCACCAGACAGTGTCCGGTGCGCCAACCGGCCCGGAGCTGCAACAGTCGTATGTGCCAGAAAAGGAAGGAGATCGGCACCGAACCATCTACAGTGACTGTCCGGTGCGCCACTCGACAGAAGGCAAGGATGACCATCCTTGTTGACCTTCAACGTCTTCTAGCTGGCTTAGGTCTATAAAAGGGTCCCCTAGGCGCATGGAGGAGCTACACAAGCATTCACTAAAGCATCCTAAGGCATCCAGACTTCATTCCCACGCATTCATTTCGTTGTGTTTGAGATTTGAGCTCTATTCAAATCAAGGACTCCCTGTGTTGTCATTTGAGCTTAAGTCTTCTCTTGTGTGCATGGGTGTGCTGCGATTTGCATCTTGTGTGTGTTGCTCATCCCAACCTTACTCCGTGCTTTCCTTGTGATCATCATTGTAAGGGCGAGAGGCTCCAACTTGTGGAGATTCCTCGCAAATGGGAAAAGGATATAAGGAAGAAAAGCTGTGGTATTCAAGTTGATCATTGGATCACTTGAAAGGGGTTGAATTCAACCCTCGTCCATTAGGACGCCACAACGTGGAAGTAGGCAAGTGTTACTTGGCCGAACCACAGGATAAAATCACGTGTCTCTTGTGATTGCTCTCTCTTTGATTGTCTATGTTCCCAAAAGCTCATCTCAAGCTACTTAGCCGTTCTAACTTTTATAACTAAGTTTTGTGGCTATTAGTGTTGAATTTTATAGGATCACCTATTCACCCCCCTCTAGGTGCTCTCAATTGGTATCAGAGCCGCTCTCTTCACGTAAGGGACTAATCGCCTGAAGACATGGATCCTAAGGGAAAGGGGATGGTGGTCAACGACAAAGAGAAGGAGTCCATCTTCAACGAGCCAAGAGACGACAAGCCCACTGACTCTGGCTCGAGTCATAAGAAGAAGGACGGGAAGAAGAAGAGGCGCATCAAGAAGATCATTTACTATGACAGCGACGCCTCCTCTTCTTCACCAAGAGACGACGACGATAATGACTCGTCTAAAAAGAAACCAGTTAATCAAAACTTTTCATTTGATTATTCTCGTATTCCATTCAATTCTAATGCTCATTTACTATCAATTCCACTTGGGAAACCTCCGCACTTTGATGGAGAAGACTACTCATTTTGGAGTCATAAAATGCGTAGTCACCTATTTTCTCTCCATCCTAGTATTTGGGAGATTGTTGAAAACGGAATGCATTTTGATAATACTGACAACCCCGTTTTCATAAATGAGCAAATTCATAAGAATGCACAAGCTACCACTGTTTTGCTAGCATCTTTGTGCAGGGATGAGTACAACAAGGTGAGCGGCTTGGACAATGCCAAGCAAATCTGGGATACCCTCAAGATATCACATGAGGGAAATGACGCCACCATGATCACCAAAATGGAGTTGGTGGAAGGCGAGCTAGGAAGATTTGCGATGATCAGGGGAGAGGAGCCAAAGCAAACCTACAACAGGCTTAAGACCCTGGTCAACAAAATTAGAAGCTATGGAAGCACAAGATGGACGGACCACAACGTCGTCCGGCTTATGCTAAGGTCATTCACGGTAATTGACCCCCATCTTGTAAACCTCATTCGTGAAAATCCTAGGTACACCAAAATGACGCCCGAGGAGATACTCGAAAAATTCCTGAGCGGGCGTATGATGGTAAAGGAAGCGCGATACGTGGATGATGCCCTTAATGGCCCTCTACCCGTCTACGAGCCTCAACCCGTTGCTCTCAAAGCAACAAGCAGTAGGGAGGCTACCAAGCAAGGTGGCACAAGTTGAGGCTGCCGGGCTAAACGAAGATGAGATGGCCCTAATCATCAAGCGCTTCAAGGCCGCACTAAAAGGACGCAAGGAGTACCCCCAACAAGAACAAAGCAAAGGGAAAGCGCTCCTGTTTTAAATGCGGTAAGACTGGTCATTTTATAGCACAATGCCCTGATAATGATAATGATCAGGAACAAGAAAAGCATGGGAAGAGGGAGAAGAAGAAGGCTTACAAGAAGGCGAAGGGCGAGGCGCACCTTGGCAAAGAATGGGATTCAGACTGCTCTTCATCCGACTCCAACGATGAAGGACTGGCAGTCTCGACCTTCAACAAATCTTCGCTCTTCCCCAATGAACGCCACACTGGCCTCATGGCCAAGGAGAAGAAGGTTAGTGTTCGAGATTACCCTAAGTACTCTACTTCTAGTGATGAGGATTCCTCCGATGATGAAGTAGATTACTCTAGTCTATTTGAAGGATTAGATAGAGACAAAGTAGAAAAGATTAATGAACTAATTGATGCTTTAAATGAAAAGGATAGACTTTTAGAAAAGCAAGAGGATATTTTGTATGAAGAGCATGATAAATTTGTTAGCGTTCAAAAATCTCTTGCTCTAGAAATTAAGAGAAATGAAATGTTATCCTCTTAATTGTCTATGTGCCATGAATCAATCTCTAGTTTAAAGATTTTGAATGATGATTTAAATGCTAAGCTATAGGAAGCTAATACTACTAGATCTTGTGTAGAACATGTAGTTATTTGCAATAGATGCAAGAATTTTGATATTGATGCTTGTGATGATCATCTTGCGTCCATTCCTAAATTAAATGATGAGGTGGCAAGTCTTAATGCTCAACTTAAGACTTGCAAGTTTGATTTTGATAAATTAAAGTTTGCTAGGGATGCCTACACAATTGGTAGACACCCCTCAATTAAGGATGGGCTTGGTTTTCGAAAGGAAGCCAACAACTTAACAAGCCAAAAGGCTCCCATTCTCGCCAAGGAGAAAGGGAAGGCCCCTATGGCTAGTAGTATTCAAAAGAATCATGCTTTTATGTATAATAGGAAATTTGCTAGTCATTCCAATTATGACAGGAGTTATGATCATGATGCTTTTGATTCACATGCAATGTTTGCCTCGAGTTCTACTTTTGTCCACGGTAGAAGTAGGCCTAGGAGAAACCATGTTGTGCATCATGTGCCTAGGAAAGTGTGTAATGAATCCACTACTATTTACCATGCTTGCAATACTTCATTTGTGCTTTTATGTAAGAATGCAAAAGTAGTGGCTAGGAAATTGGGATCCAAATTCAAGGGAGACAAGACTTGTATTTGGGTTCCAAAGGCTATTGTGACTAACCTTGTAGGACCCAACAAGAGTTGGGTACCTAAAACCCAAGTGTAAATTGCCTTGCAGGTTTATGCATCTGAGGGCTCAAGCTGGATTATCGACAGTGGATGCACAAACCACATGACGGGGGAGAAGAAGATGTTCACCTCCTACGTCAAGAACAAGGATTCCCAGGATACGATTATTTTTGGAGATGGGAACCAAGGCAAGGTCAAAGGCTTGAGCAAGATAGCCATTTCATCCGAGCATTCTATATCCAATGTGTTCTTAGTTGAATCGCTCGGGTACAACTTATTGTCTATGAGTCAATTATGTAACATGGGTTATAATTGTCTATTTACCAATATTGATGTTTCTGTCTTTAGAAGGAGTGATGGTTCATTAGCATTTATGAGTGTATTAGATGGCAAACTCTACTTAGTTGATTTTTCGAAAGAGGAGGCCAATCTAGATGCATGCTTAATAGCTAAGACTAGCATGGGCTGGTTGTGGCATCACCTTCTAGCACATGTTGGGATGAAGAACCTTCATAAGCTTCTAAAGGGAGAACATGTGTTAGGACTAACCAATGTATGTTTCGAAAAAGATAGACCTTGTGCAGCTTGTCAAGCAGGGAAACAGGTGGGAAGCACTCATCACAACAAGAATGTGATGACAACATCAAGACCACTGGAGCTTCTTCACATGGACCTCTTCAGACCCGTCGCCTATCTTAGCATCGGGGAAAGTAAGTATGGTCTAGTAATTGTTGATGATTTTTCCTGCTTCACTTGGGTGTTCTTTTTGCAGGATAAATCAGAAACCCAAGGGACCCTAAAGCGCTTTCTAAGGAGGGCTCAAAATGAATTTGAGCTCAAGGTGAAAAAGATAAGAAGCGACAATGGGTCCGAGTTCAAGAATCTGCAAGTGGAGGAGTATCTTGAGGAGGAATGCGTCAAGCACGAGTTCTCAGCTCCCTACACACCACAACAAAATGGTTTGGTAGAGAGGAAGAATAGGAGGCTTATCGACATGGCAAGGACGATGCTTGGAGAGTTCAAGACACCCGAGCAGTTTTGGTTGGAAGCTGTGAACACAGCCTGCCACGCCATAAACCGCCTATATCTGCATCGCCTCCTCAAGAAGACCTCCTATGAACTTCTTACCGGTAACAAACCCAACGTCTCATACTTTCGTGTATTTGGGAGCAAATGTTACATTCTAGTGAAGAAAGGTAGAAATTCTAAATTTGCTCCCAAGACAGTAGAAGGGTTTTTACTAGGGTATGACTCAAATACAAGGGCGTATAGAGTCTTCAACAAATCATCGGGTTTGGTTGAAGTCTCTAGCGACGTTGTATTTGATGATACTAATGGCTCTCCAAGAGAGCAAGTTGATCTTGATGATGTAGATAAAGATGATGTTCCAACGGTCGCAATACGCACGATGGCAATAGGTGATGTGCGACCACAGGAACAACAAGAGCAAGATCAGCCTTCTTCCTCAACAATGGTGCATCCCCCAACTCAAGATGATGGACAGGTTCCTTAAGAAGAAGCGCGTGATCAAGGGGGAGCACAAGAAGAACAAGTTATGGAGGAAGAAGCACCACTAGCCCCTCCAACTCAAGTCCGAGCAACGATACAAAGAAATCATCCCATCGATCAGATTCTGGGTGACATAAGCAAGGGAGTAACAACTCGCTCACGTTTAGCTAATTTTTGTGAGCATTACTCATTTGTCTCTTCTATTGAGCCTTTCAGGGTAGAAGAGGCCTTGCAGGATCTGGACTGGGTGTTGGCCATGCAGGAAGAGCTCAACAACTTCAAGAGGGATGAAGTTTGGAGCCTGGTGCCGCGTCCCAAGCAAAATGTTGTGGGAACCAAGTGGGTGTTCCGCAATAAGCAAGACGAACACGGGGTGGTGACAAGAAACAAGGCTCGACTTGTGGCAAAAGGTTATGCCCAAGTCGCATGTTTGGATTTCGAGGAGACTTTTGCTTCTGTGGCTAAGCTAGAGTCAATTCGAATATTATTAGCCTATGCTACTCACCACTCTTTCAGGTTGTTTCAAATGGATGTGAAGAGTGCTTTGAGGATGATAGGTACCCCGACCATGTGTGTAAGCTCTCTAAGACGCTCTATGGACTTAAGCAAGCCCTAAGAGCATGGTATGAATGCCTTAGAGATTTCTTAATTGCTAATGCTTTCAAGGTTGGGAAAGTCGATCCCACTCTTTTCACTAAGACTTGTGATGGTGACCTTTTTGTATGCCAAATTTATGTTGATGACATAATATTTGGTTCTACTAACCAAAAGTCTTGTGAGGAGTTTAGCAGGGTGATGACTCAAAGTTGAGTTGTCGATGATGGGTGAGTTGACCTACTTCATTGGGTTCCAAGTGAAGCAACTCAAGGATGGCACCTTCCTCTCCCAAACAAAGTACACTCAAGACCTTCTCAAGAGGTTTGGGATGAAGGACGCAAAGCCCGCAAAGACACCAATGGGAACCGACGGGCATGTTGACCTCAACAAAGGAGGTAAGTCCGTTGATCAAAAGGCATACCGGTCTATGATAGGTTCCTTGCTTTATTTATGTGATAGTAGACCGAACATTATGCTTAGTGTATGCATGTGTGCTAGATTTCAATCCGACCCCAAGGAATGTCACCTTGTGGCCATTAAGCGAATTCTTAGATATTTAGTTGCTACGCCTTGCTTTGAGATCTGGTATCCAAAGGCGTCTACCTTTGACTTAATTAGATATTCAGACTCCGATTATGCTGGATGCAAGGTTGATAGGAAGAGTACATCAGGGACGTGTCAATTTCTAGGAAGGTCCCTGGTGTCGTGGAGCTCAAATAAACAAACATCTGTTGCCCTATCCACCGCTGAGGCCGAGTATGTTGCCGCAGGACAGTGTTGCGTGCAACTACTTTGGATGAGGCAAACCCTCAGGGACTTTGGCTACAATCTGAGCGAAGTCCCACTCCTATGTGACAACGAGAGTGCAATCCTCATGCGGATAATCCTGTTGAACACAGCCGCACTAAGCACATAGACATCCGGCATCACTTCCTAAGAGACCACCAGCAAAAGGGAGATATCGAGGTGTACCATATTAACACCGAGAACCAGCTAGCCGATATCTTCACCAAGCCTTTAGATGAGAAAAGGTTTTGCAGGTTGCATAGTGAGCTAAATGTCTTAGATTCGCGTAACTTGAATTGATCTATAGCATACATGTGCTCTATGCCTTTGATCATGTTACTTCATGCATTTATGTGATTCTTTGCTTATTTATGGTGCTCAAGTTGTATAAGGGATCCCCGGACCTCACAAGTCCATGTGTGAATGATGCACATATTTAGGGGGAGATGTGCTACAACTTGACCCTTTGAGACTAACCTTTGTGTTTGAGTATTCTTGACATAGTCTCAAAGGTGCATTGAAAGGGAAAATGGACTTGGACACTGCAAAAGACTTTCACTGCACTCCGGTATTAGGCTACTCACCTCCAAGTTCATACTTATGCTCTTATTGCCTTTTTGCTCTTAATTGACAATTTTGGTGAGGCAATGAGGTTAAAGGGCCAATAATGATCCCGTTTTGATCCTTAATGCCAAAGGGGAAGAAATTAAGGCCAAAGCAAATGGATCAGCTACCACTTGAGAATTGAGAATTTTGAAAACAATAGAGTTAGAACTTTTGATTTGCCAAAATACTCTAATTGCAAAATTTGGTCTCTTATTGGGAGAATTTAGGGGAGTTTTTTTGGCTCTTGATCATTTTCACTCTTGGATTATCTCTCTTGATGCCTAAACAAGTGTGTTTGACTTAGAGATTGGAAAATGAATTTGATTTGCAAACACAAACCAAGTGGTGGCAAAGATTGATCCAAATATGTCAAAACTTGTGCAAAGACAATATTGTTCTCAATTGCATTGATGTTGCACTTCTTTTGGTTGCTTTTGGATGTGTTGGCATAAATCACCAAAAAGGGGGAGATTGAAAGGGAAATGTGCCCTTGGGCAATTTCTATTATGTTTTGGTGATTAAGTGCCCAACACATTTAATTAAGTTCTTATGTGCTAAATAAAGAGAAAAGTGCAAATCAAGACATGAGGTATGTTTCTAGACTTAGTACATTGTTTTGAGTACTAACATATTTTGTCTAAGTGCTAGAAACAGAAAAAGAAAGAATTGCAAAAGACTTGGCTGTGTGCAGCCAAAGTCCAGCTCGGCCTGGCACACCGGACTGTCCGGTGGTGCACTGGACTGTCCGGTGGTGCACCGGACAGTGTCCGATGCGCCAGGCTAGTCCGTGTGAACAGACCGCTCTCGAGACTTGATGGTAGCGTACGACTATAATTCACCGGACTGTCCGGTGAGTCATCCGCGGCGAACTCATCGCTCTCGGGAAGAGGATCAGCGACGTATGGCTTAAATTCACCGAACTGTCTGGTGAGCCAACGGTCGTCTGCGTCAACGGTCGGCCGCGCAATCTTCGCGCGACGTGTGGCAGCTCCAATGGTCGGCGGGTGGCACCAGACTGTCCGGTGTGCATCGAACAGTGTCTGGTGCGCCAACCGGCCTAGAGCTGCAACAGTCGTATGTGCCAGAAAAGGAAGGAGATCGGCACCGGACCGTCTATAGTGACTGTCCGGTGCACCACTCGATAGAAGGTAAGGATGGCCTTCCTTGTTGACCTTCAACGGCTCCTAGCTGCCTTGGGGCTATAAAAGGGTCCCCTAGGCGCATGGAGGAGCTACACAAGCATTCACTAAAGCATCCTAAGGCATCCAGACTTCGTTCCCACGCATTTGTTTCGTTGTGTTTGAGATTTGAGCTCTATTCGAGTCAAGGACTCCTTGTGTTGTCATTTGAGCTTAAGTCTTCTCTTGTGTGCGTGGGTGTGCTACGATTTGCGTCTTGTGTGTGTTGCTCATCCCAACCTTACTCCGTGCTTTCCTTGTGATCATCATTGTAAGGGCGAGAGGCTCCAACTTGTGGAGATTCCTCGCAAACGAGAAAAGGATATAAGGAAGAAAAGCCGTGGTATTCAAGTTGATTATTGGATCACTTGAAAGGGGTTGAGTGCAACCCTCGTCCATTGGGACGCCACAACGTGGAAGTAGGCAAGTGTTACTTGGCCAAACCACGGGATAAAATCGCGTGTCTCTTGTGATTGCTCTCTCTTTGATTGTCTGTGTTCCCAAGAGCTCGTCTCAAGCTACTTAGCCGTTCTAACTTTCATAACTAAGTTTTGTGGCTATTAGTGTTGAATTTTACAGGATCACCTATTCACCCCCCTCTAGGTGCTCTCAATATGGGAACTCATCTTCTTAATCAAAAATAGTTCCCATCAATCGGTAGTTATTCTAAATTATCATAATCTACCAATGTGAAGGTTAGATTCATTATTTAACTTAAAATGGCTAAAAGTGCATACAATCTTGCTTTCATATGTGCACTAGTCAATTAGAATCTAACTCATGCCTTTGCTATATATGTTCTCATATTGATATGCTTCTAAGTTATGTCAATAAATTCAATATGAATAAGTAAATTTCCTATGATTGATTAGAAATGTTAAAAGGTGCATATTCCTCTTTTCTAATGATGTGCACTAATATTAAGGATTTTACTTCATGTCTGTGTGACTTGTGGATGATGAATTGTTTATATCTCTTATCTAAAGAAATCATCATTTATCATATACTCCCTTGTGCTGCTAATATCTTTTTTTGAGTATTTTCAATAAGTTTGAAAAGAAAAAGAGACAACTACAAAGGGAGGACACTCAAATGAAAAAGAAGACATCAAGAACAACAACATCTACTTAGACAGTAAGATCTTCAAATTAATCAATGGTTTGGTTGTAAGTGTTCTAAACCTTTTTCATTTTTTGAATACTAGGCATAAGTTGATTATTGCAAATATTACATGCCTTGATCAAGATGTTCAATGAATTCCCCTATTTTTCTTTAAAGGAGAAGTGCATCTAACCAAGTCATTCAAATTCTTGATGCATATCTTTAGGGGAAGCCCCATTTCTATATCTTGATCATATTGAGACTAACATTTTCTCTTAGTAATCTCATAGAGTCTCAAGTATGGAAATAAGTTTCTCATGAAGTATGCTACTACAAATCAATCCAATTTGGTAAAGTAATATCACTTTTATCAAGGATTGTAGCTTTCATTGTTACAGTAGCATAATTACTGGATTCTCCTGTTATAAGGTTATTTGATAAACTAGTGCATATGTTGTTCATTTGATCACATTTGTTGTACTCTTGATCATTGAATAGGTTCAATTGATACTTATGTTGCCTAATATTTCATGTACTATCAATTGATGTCTCTCTTATATATGCACTAAGTTAAAAGGAGAGTTTAGGATAAAGTTATACAATTTGTGATCTACTTGATATATGATAATAATGTTCTCTTGTGCAAAATATTTCCATACATTGTCTTGAATATAGGTCTTAAGTAACCAAGACTAAGGACAAAGCACAATGAAGAGAGCGTCTCTATAAGAAGGTACAAAAGGGTAAACTACTTCCTCTCATTTACACATGTACCTAAATCTTCCTCTTATACATTCTTTGCATATCTTTTATAAAAGGAAAAGAAAGCATGTCTATGCATATCCCTACTTCATACCTAGTTTAACCTCTCAAAAATTTCATTCCTGCAATAATGCATTTTTGTTAAAACTAGGTGAAGTGATTTTATTGTCAAAGAGCTTAAAGCTTAACCTTGTAATGAGGATAGGCTACCTTTGTCTCAAAGGTGGAAGTTCCTTAAGTCTCTTTGAAACCTCAAGGGTAAATGCATCAAATATCTATAACATGCTTTCATAAGTGCATAATCTGTCGTGAGCATCACACTTATATTATGACACATTGCACTTCACATTTTCTATGATATAGATATGTTCTCATTAACCTCATTATGTGCATTTGGCATTTAAGGCCAAAATATGTATTCCTCTCAAGGCACATATTTAGGGGGAGCAATCTATATTATATAGAACTATGATAAAGTTTAACTGACATATCTTTTTATCATGTCTCTTTTATTTGGTATATATACATATTTCTTATTCTTCTTGTGCCAAGGCTAAGACTAATGTGTTTCCATTAGTATCTCTTGTATTAGTCTTAGATTGAAAGGGAAATGGAGTACTCGGCAAAGACAACGCTTTCACTCAACTCCATCGGTATTATTTACCCTTTGCCGGTATTCCGCCATCTCTCGAATTGGTATAATCTTTCACTTATATTCCTTTATCAATGGGGGAAAATATAAAAGGGCTCCAACATTCTCTGTTTTTGGCAATTAATGCCAAAGGAGGAGAAAATATTAAGCCCAAAGCAAAAGGACCGCACCACCACCATTTCAAAATTTTCGAAATGAATTTTCAAATATCAAAATTTTTGAAATGAAATTTTCAAATAATGTATTTTCAAATTGGTATCAATTGGTATGTATGTTTATGAAATTTTTTTCAAAATAGATATTGTCGGCACCCTGGATCAGGGGTACCCCTTACTACGGTATGAAGACACGATGCCTGTGCAGCTACCCCTAGCCGCGCGGAGAATAGCCCCAAAGATATCTCGTGAGCAGTTGAGATGGTGTTCTGTAACACCCTGAATTTGGGGGTATAAAATTTCTTTGCTCATATTCACAAATTCAGGTGTTACTTCCCTTTTCTCATCCTTCCCCAATCTTCTCTTTCTCATTTCTATAGGAGAAAAGTGGTTATTTTATTTATAACTATAGTCTATTAGCTCAAACTCCAAGGGAGTATGAATTGTTGCATCATGTTGAACCCTAGATTTCACTTTTGTTTGGTGCATAATTCTTAGAAAGTCTAATTTGAATTTGTGGCTTATTTGAATTTGAATCAAATAGAGAAAATAAAAAGAAAAGGGAAAAACAATTCCAAAATAAAAGAAAAAGGAAAAGAAGCACAAACCCCCGCCCCCCTCGGCCTTTCGGCCCAGCTCGGCCCATCCCGCGCGCGCGCCCTCCCCCCCTTCTCTCTCTCTGCGCCGCGGGCCCGGCCTGTCAGCGCGGCCGCCGTCTCCGCGCCCGCCCCTCCTCTCTCTCTGCGCCGTGGGCCCGGCCTGTCAGCCCCGCCTTCCCCGCGCCCGCGTTCGCTTTCCCCTCTCTCTTTGCTCGCGGGCCCGAGCTGTCAGCTCCTCCGTCCTCGCGTAACCGCCGCCGCGCGTGCCGCGGACTCCGCGCCCACGTCGCGCGTGGGGCTCGCCCCCACCTCGCCTCGGCCACTTGAGCCCGTAGCCCCGCTCGCCCTCTCCCCCTCCCTCATTTGCGCACCTACCGACCCCTCCCTCACCTTCCCCTCGCTGCGCGCACGCCAAAGCGCCGCCGCCATTAAACCACCGCCGCCCGAGCTCGTTCCTCCGTCGCCGTTGGAGCTCCGCCGTGTCAATTGCCACGGTAAGCTTCGCCCCGGCGTCCGCAACCCGGGACGCGCCCCAATTCCTTCTCCCCCTCCCTATTTCTCTCTGCCCGCGCTCACCCGCCGCCCTCCGTGTAGCCGCGGGGGTCCGCCACCGTCGCCCCGGGCCACCGTCACGTCATCGCCGCCACCAAGGAGTCCCCGGAGTTCGCCTTGAGGTAAGGAACCTCCCATGCCCCCTCTCTTCCCCTCTATTGCACTCTATCGCGTTTGATTCCTCGCCGGAGTTGTTCAACGCCGCCGCCGAGCCGCTCCGCCGTGAACCGCCCCCCTCCGGTGCCCCTGCCCCGACCCAGACCCCACCAAAGAATTCCCCGTGCCCTTCCCAACCTTCCCGGCCACTCAGGACGCCCCAGAGACCCGCCAAGCGCCCGCGCCCCTCGTCTCCGGCGAGTCCTCCGCCGCGGGGGCGAGCGCCGCCGCCCCAGCTAGCCGTAGGAGAAGCCCAGGCCGGCCACCCAATCCCCACCGTCCGTCCCAGATCGGGCGGTCCCGTTTTAATTAGGCCAAGCCTGATCCTGGCCGTCCGCCGGAGATCCAGCGGCCCAGGCCCGCTTCCCCCACACCCCGTCTCCCTGCCGTTTGGGTCCCGCCTGTCAGCCCGCCCGCGCGCTCGCGCTGCCCGCCGGTCCCGCCTGTCAGCCCGCCCGCGCGCTCGCGCTGCCTGCCGGTCCCGCCTGTCAGCCGCCCAGGCCATCGCACGCCCGCGCGCCCGCCCGCAGGATCTAATCCTGGCCGTCCGCCTGAGATCCGACGGCCGTGGGTGTCCGATACCCCTTCGCCCGCGCGTTTTCTTAAAAAGCCCCCCTGTTTTCTGGAATTTGAACCCGCCGTCCCTGGTTTCTTACAGTTAGGTCCTCGGACCTTTTATTTAATTCAAAATAGGTACTTAGGGTATATTTTTAACCCCTAAACTTGTAAAATTCATAACTTTGCCATATGAACTCCAAATTAGGTGCTTCAAATTGCAAAATGTTCATAATATTATTATCTATCTGTTTATGCAATGTTTCCCTGCTGTTTCCATGTCCCAATTAATGGTTAATCATTAGGATAGGATTAAGGTTATTGGAACCTTATTTGAGATAAATAAAAGATAGTAGACTTTAATAAAAGTTGGAGCACTTAAGTTTATGGACTTAAACACCTAAGTTTAGGAACTTAAAACTAGATAGTGATTTAATCCCACCACTGACTTAAACCTGAGTAGTGGATAATGAATCCTTTTGTATAGTCCTCTACCCTAGACCTAGAGAATACCAGAGTGCCTATTCCTTTTCTATTATGAACTTGTGATCTCTCTGCTGCATATGTTTGGTATATTGTTTTTGTTTGTTATTTCCCAAGTGCATAGTGTGAATGATTACTTTACGTAGACA
This sequence comes from Zea luxurians, assembly GCA_029449295.1. NCBI lineage: Eukaryota > Viridiplantae > Streptophyta > Magnoliopsida > Poales > Poaceae > Zea > Zea luxurians. The sequence continues at coordinate 31,735,905 of JAOPSE010000016.1, read as the reverse complement.
ACGAGCAGTCTGTGTTTCCCGAGGAAGTTGCAGAGGAAGTCCCTGATCAGCAGTTTGGTGAAGGCAAGTGTCCTCTGACCCATTATGTCCTATTCATTTATAACTTACTACCCCGCATTACTTACTTGAAACCTAAGGATTGACTAGCTTTACACTTTACTTTATCCTTGATGACCTTATGGGCTATTATGGTTAGCATTTTGCTACTGCCTTAACTTAATCAATGAACATGATGTGAATATTTATGATACTGTTATCCTGATGATGTTGATGATCTTGTGATACTCTAGGGGGCTCAGGCTGTTTCCTGAGTACCTCTCCGTAAGGACCTGTTCGTTGAGAGACCACCCGGGATAACAGTGCAACCATGAGGGTGAAATGGGGTGCCCTTAGCTAATTAATTAGAGGAACTAGAGGTGTAGTTGCTTCGCCGTCGTGCCGTCAATGGGGTCCAGGCACAGTGCTTGCTCTGCCGAGGCTGAGTGCCGAGGTTCTTTCGTTTTGCTTTTGTTAGTCACTCTCCTGCGGGGAGGAGTACTGTGTTTATCAAACTGGAGAAACCTAACGGGCAGCTACGATCTCTAGGGAATCTTTGTAACAGCTACGTAGTGAAACCCTGCCGGGCCACCTAGGTAGTGGTCAATGGAGAGTAGCTCTCTCTGGGCAGAAAGGGCATCATGACTCGTGGGTAAAGTGTGCGACCTCTGCGGAGGGTAGTGAAACTGATATATCAGCCGTGCTCACGGTTAAGAGCAGCCTTGGGATCCTCTTTGATTAGAGATACAGATGGTTCGAGATACAAGGATTATGTTATGGTTTTGGTTCGAATATGATGATGTTGTTCCTCGATGAGGAAATGGTTCATGGGTTGGTTAATGCTAAAATCTGGCTTATACTAATGATAAATACCTGACCAACTAAAAGCAACTGCTTGAACCTAACCCCACATAAAGCTAGTCCACTTCAGCCAAACGGGGCATTTGCTGAGTACGTTGATGTGTACTCATCCTTGCTTTACCACAAAACACCAGGTTGTCCCCATTGCAACCACTGCTCAGGAGAAGACGAAGTCGTGGAAGGAGACTTCCAGGAGTTCCAAGATTACGACGAATTCTAGGTGTGGGTTGGTGGCAACCCCCAGTCAGCTGCCTGTGAAGGCCTTATCTTTACTGCGTTTCGCTAGCACTTTGATTTAACTGTTAAGTTGATGACTATGTGGATGTCTATGACTCTGTGATGTAATAAGTTAATACTCTTTTAAGTTACTATTCGAGCACTGTGCGATGATGTTCATTTATGTAATCGCTGTGTACGTGAATTCTGATCCTGGCACGTACATAGTTCGCATTCGGTTTGCCTTCCAAAACCGGGTGTGACATAAGTGGTATCAAAGCCGTGCTGACTGTAGGACCGCTGACCTAGAGTAGCACTGGTCGTACTAAGGACTATTGACCTTCCCTCTCACCTTGACCTCTGATGTTACTTCAAAAGTCGGTCATCTCGACCAACCCTATGTTTTACTACATATATATATATATATATACTATATTATACCTTGTTAAAATTTTTTATCTTATTCTGTCTATGGTTTATTCACTTGTCATATTAGTTCTGCTCTTACTCTTATGCTCACGGTGTCTTTTGTAGATGGCTCGTCTTAGACACACTGCACGTAAGTCGGTGATTCCTTTCCTGCCGTCTCGACTTGCGGAGCGTCCTCTGCACCGCACCGTATCCGGTCAGTCGAGTCACCTGGAGAGACTGCACCACCGCCTGCGTGAGGAGCAGGAACGCCGGCGCCAGCACAGAGAGCAGCAGGGCTCTTCCTCCCCACCCCAGCAGGAGATGGAGTCTGTGAGGCCCCGTTCCTCTGTTGCCCAGCTGGAGGCGCCCCCTGCACCACCGCGGGACGCCCCAGCTGTTGGAGGAGCTACTGGAGGAGGTCTTGGAGGAGACCCCGACGACGACGACTCAGACCACAGCACGGAGTCTTCTGAGCCGCAGGAGGCGGAAGGATGGGTCGCCCGACCCATCACCCGTGACGCCGCTCGCGGTTGTCACTTCCACGACGCACTCGACACCTTGCTGCGCCAGGCTTTTGACCGGCACACCTGGTCGATCGAGTATCGTTGTGTAGTCTACCAGCACAGTCGCGGGAAGTACCCAGACCGCTGGGAGGCTACCTGCCTAGTTCGCCGTCCGGAGGATGACCTCTGGGGTGCGGAGGCCGTTTCGGAGCACTATTCCATCTCCGAGAGGGACACTGCAGAGGCGGCTATGCAGGATGCAGCACGACGTGCACTCTCCCAGTACTGTTCTTTGTTCGGTGGCGTGGCCGACGGTCTTAACCTTCGGTACTACCCCCGCCGCCCTACTGGCAGCACAGAGAGTGTGGTTGTCTCCCTGTTGGTGAGGCTAACCCTAGGTTGAGCAGCACAGTCAACCTAGTCGCAGTGCTTAACACTGAGCTGGATCACTCTCTGGACGAGCTGAGCAGGGCTCGAACGGAGATTGCGGAGTTGCGTGCTGAGCTGGCAGAGCGCCATCACCAGGAGGGTGGTTCTCCCGCTCCTGTTGGGACTCAGCACCCATACCGCTCGCCGCCACGTGGTCACCACACTTATGGTTCCCCTGCCTGTAAGACCAGGATAGATCTGGATCCTTAGATCGTTAGCGTCGAAGTTTGTAATAATTCCTAAGTCAGATGTCTCAGTCTTAGATAGTTAGTTTAGTTTGCTTATCAGTTGTTTCCAATTAGCTTAGTTTGCTTATCAGTTGCTTGCATGCTTGTTATGATGAACTTGTGCTGGATTTGAATCTTTGTAATGACTGTTGCCAACCTGTGGGTTTCCCCTGCAGTTTGGCCTAGCTATAATGTTAGTAAAGTCAGTTATTTAGTTGGGAAGCCATTTACTTCTACTTTCCTTTCTATCTGAGAAGCTGTGTTGAATCATAATGAGGATCAGTGAAGCTCTTTGTTCACTCAGTGTCATGAAGAATTCTGTATTCTCTTTTCTTATGCTGGAGGGTTGTAAGATCAATGCTGATGTATGAATGTCTTCCACAGATGTCTGACAACAGGCGCCGATGCAACATGCGTGCTCAGCAAGAGCAGCAGGACCAACAGGAGGAACAACAGAGGCAGCCTCCCCCGCCACCCCCGATGACAGTGGAGCATATGTTCTTGATGCAGACTCAGGCAGTGCAGGCCATTGGGCAGACTCTGGCAGCCATGCAGCAGGCTCAACAGCAACCCCAACCCCAGTTGCAAGTACAGATGCCCCAGATGCCACGGGATAAGCGTGGTGAGTTCATGAGAGGGCACCCTCCTACCTTCGCTGTAACACCCTAGGTGTTACTCAGGGTGTCCACCCCAGGGTTACCCCCTTTTTGCCCATGATTACCTAAGGATTTGTGGGCAAAGTACTTAAATCTTGGAATTCAGGATCCTAATCAAGTGCAAACTATCTTAGATATCATGCCCTAGCTTGTAATACACATCTAAGTAGGGATCTCCCAAAACCCTAGAGCAAAACCCCCATATGCAATAATAACCCTAAGTGAAGCCATGATCAAAGGATCATGTAAACATCATGATCATGGTTTGGGTCAAATATAAAAGTTGTAATATACTTAATAACCTACAATTAATAGTAAGGAGGTACCCCCAAAAAGTTTTCAGAAGAGTCCTAAAAAGATCACCAAAGGTTGAACACAAGGGAAAAATGCAGATTTTGTCTAAGTCAAAAACCAACCCTTGAGCAAAGATCCCTCATGTTCACCTTGATTCCCTTTTCAAAACCAGTCGACCCAACTAACAAAATGGCGCCAAATTAACCCTAGAACACCCTGGCAAGAGATGACACCTACCCTAGGGCGCTAGACACGACTTGACACACCTTTTGTCTCGGTTTGGACCCAGCTGACACAGCAAACTTCTCCCCTCTCTATCTCCCTGCCCTGACCATATCTCGACTTGGAACTCACAGCAAAAGGGTAGGATTTGGAGCAGAGAAGTGACCGTACGCAGTGACTTTGCCAAGATATGCACGCCATGGCGCTCAAATCGGCCGTTGAACCTTGGCAGACGCAACCCTCCACGTGTTCGACGCAAGCTGGCACCCGGGGGCGCGCTCAGAGCACGCCCGTGCGCGAACCCCCGCGCGCCCGCGGCCGCCCGTGACCACGCCCGAGCCGCGCCTATAAAGCCCGCCCCAGCGCTCGGTTGCCTTCCCCATTACCTCATCCGTACCTCGCCGAACTTGCCCGAGCCAGCCATCGCCTCCGGCGACCTCCCCGCGACTCGCCAGTGCCGACCGAAAGCCACCACCGTGGCCAACCCCTCTCCAGTCCCCCTCCGTTCGATCCAAGCCCCCAGTTAGCTTCCTGGTGAAGCCGTGAGCCTTGCTCAAGCTTGAACCGAGGGCCTGCATCGCCGGAGTAGCCGAATCACGCTCACCGGAGTTCAAGAACCCGCCGGCGCACGTGGACCGGGTAAACCCCTTCACCATTTTCCGATTCATTGCGCGTATGGCCTCTGTGTCATCCCGTGAAGCTCCTCGTGCCCATTGATTGAACTCTGCCGCCGTGGTTTGGCCGGAGCAGGCGTCGCCGTCGACCCCCGCCGCCTGCGCTCGTGGCCAGTGTGACTCCGACCACCTCCAGCGACGACCCGCACATCGACGTGACCGCCGCAACCTCCCGAACGACACTGACCACCTCGCCGGGCCTCCCTCGCCGCCGGTAAGCCGCGCCGTCCTTTCTTTCCCGCGGCTACTGTTTTGGTTGGGGGAGGGACTGCGGGTGAGAGGGAGAGGAACCCAGGGGGTTAAGTGAAAAGCCAGAGACTCAAATGAATAGTGGCCCGAGGGTAGATCTGCGAAGTTTGATTCGGTTTAAACTCAGGGGCCTCGGCGCAAACTGCTTTTCCAGAAAAACTTAATTAAAACCTGATTTAAATTCAAACAGAAACTTTAAAAACCCATAACTTCTGTTTGGTTTATCCAAATTTGGTCAAACTAATTTTGCCAGACTCTAAATAATATAACCTGTCTAAGAAAAATATAAAACCCCATAAGTACTAGAGAAAAATATAAGGTTCTGATTTATTTTCAGTTTTGGCCAAAAGCTTAATAATAGCAAGAAAAATGGTTGTACTATTTAACTAAGGTTAGAAAAATTTAGATAAGTTATTGTCTACCTACTGACCTAGTTAAAAATGTTAAACCTCTCTGTCCATTACATTAAGTTAGTTTTAACCCCTTATTCTATAATATGCTTAAGTTTAAGGAAAATAGAAAAAGTGATATAAATAATGAATCAGAGAGCACCCCTATTTTTGTTGAGATATTTAGTCAATGTAGTTCACTGGAAAAATGTATCATACCCTGTTGTAGTAAAAGATAAGAAAGATACCTTTTAAATGAAGAAAATAAGGATAACTTAGAAAAACCCTACAAAAATAACCCTAAGGTGAAACCTCCCCAAACCTTAGGATAACTAATGTGTTGATAATAAGAACTTAAGAAAAATCTGAAATCTGTTGTTTGATATTTTTCAAATGTCAAGTTAGTTCTAATCACCCTTTTTGCACCAAAGTTTAGAAATCCACCATTAATTAACCATCTTGTGGCTCTCTGTCATTTTTGGTACAAGAGCTTATTATCACTGTTAGAGGCCAGTAAAAATAACCATTAGGTCAAAATCCTTTTTAATAAAGGACTTGTAGTGCAAAGTGGCCTAATAGCCCCACCTTTTGTTATTTTTGCATACAGCCTAGCCTTTTTATTTTAAACCCCATATTCCTAAGACAGGCCCTATTGACCAAGGGCAAGCCACTATAATTTTTACAAAATTTTTGGAAATTTTTAAACTACTGTCATAGTTCAAACCCCTACTAGAAACCCTAAATGGAAATTAAGGAAAGGAAAATGGATAATGGAATTTAATGTCCTCCTAAGACCTTTATAAATTGTCCACTGAAATCCATAAAGGCAATACAAATCCAACATGTTATCCTAAAAGAAAACCTAAACCTAAAAGGTAATAAGTCTATATATACCACTAAAAGACCCGCATAGCCAGTGAACCCTAAGTTAATTCTTGACTTAATTTCTGTAGCTTAATGTTCTTAAATCTTGCATAATTGTAACATACATGTTCATTGCATTCGATAGACTGTAATCTTGCTGACGGAGAGTACATCCTCGTGCCGGAGCAAGGAGCTGCCCAGGAGGTTGCCCCAGACCCAGCACCAGAGCCTGCACCAGAGGACCTGCCTGCCACTGCTTTGGAAGGCAAGCCCCGGTTTTATGCATAACCTGTTAATTATGCTATTTTACTTCACTTAATGATTGTAGGATTGATTGTGCACTTAGGTGTAGGAATTGTTTGAAACCCTAGTTGCATGATCTCAGGAATCCTATTGAGATGAATACTAGTATGCTAAGTCGAGTAGCTGCTTTATTAAGTAGGATCTCGGTAGAAGTCGAGTGATTTTTCTAGCACTCACGCGAGGTCAGGAATTGGTTGTATCCACTTTCCTATCATATTGATGTGGTTTGTGGGCAACAATCCATGGGGATTGGTTGTTCACGGGATAAAAAGTTGATTAAGGATTAAGGTGTGGTACCGTGAGTCAAGCGTTTGAACGTACTAAACACATACCGAGAAATATGGTAAATCGGTAAGCCTAGTACCTGAGTGAACCTGGCAGTGGACATACCTCCTCACGCGACCTGAGACGTAGTCTCCCATTCCGATTATGGTGGGTACAAGTGCGGTCACTGCACGACGGCCAGTCAGGGTCAGTGGGGCATTGTACGCCAAGGCGGTGAGCCCTGATCTGCTGACGGGGAATCGATGGGGACGGTTGATGTGTGTGGGGACGGAGTGCCCCTACATGTCGTGTGTTTAGGTTTACCTTGCAAGGATAAAAACCCGATTCGAATCGTCTGCTTCTCGCAGCTAATGAGACTGCTTGATCCATGCTGCTACATTGAGTAACAAGTGGAACTGCGTTGAGATGATACAAGCTGTTGATTGCTAAAAATGCTTGCTACTATGTATGAATAGATAGTACACTTTTAGCCTTAAGAGAGTCACACTTAATTTTGACAAAGTTAAAATCTTGATTTAGAAACTCAGCTAGTGCTTTTGGCAACTAAACCCCACAGCCAAACAGCTGCATGTCTAGAGGTAGAGGAGTAGACTCCTCACACCGGGTAAGTCTAGCTGAGTATTAGTATACTCAGCCTTGCTTGTGGCATAATTTTTACATGTTCTCTGGAGGACATGGTTGCTGGAGTGACTTGGCCGTCCACCTTACCACCGGGTTGGACTGTCGAGTGGGACCCCACCTCGGCTGAGGAGGAGCATGAGGAGTGATGGGACAGGCTTCCCCATCTCTCCGTTTAATTATCGTTAGTTTTATTCCGCTGCACTTCGAACAATGATGGCTACTTTTGGCAAAACTCCGATGATGATGATGTAATAATTAACACTCTTTCATGTATGGTTTTATGCTTTATTGTATTTGCTCTGTGACTCACCATCGAGTGGGCTTGTGGTACTTGATCCTGTCAGTGGCCGTGTCGGACTAGATCCGAGGGATTGACGGGTTATTCCCATTTAAGTGTGGTCTAGCCTCTAAGGCAGGGCTTAGGCACTTAAGTTGGAATAATTCGGGCAGTTCCGCCACATTCGCCCATTCTGCCGACCCCATGGATGCAGAAGACTGGCTGCGCGCAGTGGAAAGAGAACTGCGCACCGCCCAATGTGACGACAGGGAGAAGGTTCTGTATGGTCCCCGTCAGCTAAGGGGAGCAGCCCAGTCCTGGTGGGAGTCCTACCTCGCCACACATGCTGACCCCGAAGCCATCACCTGGGAAGAATTCAGCGAGAGTTTCCGCAGGTACCATGTGCCGGAGGGACTGATGATCGTGAAGAAGGAGGAGTTTCTGGCTCTGAAGCAAGGACCCCTGTCTGTTAGTGAATACAGAGACAAGTTTCTGCAGCTATCTCGTTATGCACCTGAGGATGTCAACACTGATGCTAAAAGGCAGTACAGGTTCATGAGAGGTTTGGTGGATCCCCTGCATTACCAGCTGATGAATCACACCTTCCCCACCTTCCAGCACCTGATCGATAGGGCAGTTATGACTGAGAAGAAGCGTAAGGATATGGAAGACCGGAAGCGCAAGATGAGTGGACCCCAGACCGGAGGCATCAGCCGTCCACGTTTCTCAGGCAGTTCATCTCAGCAAGGCAGGCCTGGTCACCCACAGGGATATCAGAATCAGAACCGGCGTCCACATCAGCAGCAGTTTCAGAGGCAGTACCCACAGCAGCAGCAGCAGCATCGTCAGCACGGCCAGCAGGGAGGTAATCAGTATCAGAAGCAGAACAACCAGGCACCTCGCCTTCCTGCCCCAGCAGCAAACCAGGGCAACCAAACAGCCCCAGCGCAAGGAGGAGGCAGAGGATGTTTCCACTGTGGAGAACAAGGCCACTGGGCGATGCAGTGCCCGAAGAAGGCGACGCAGCAGCAGACCAACCCCAATGCTCCAACAAGGCAAGGTGTACTGCAGCCGACAGCAGGCAATCGTAACCAAGCGTACAACCGTGGAAAGGTGAACCACTTGGAGGCCGAAGCGATCCAGGATGCACCAGATGTGGCAGTAGGTATGTTCTCAGTCGAATCTCATCCCACGAAAGTGCTATTTGATACTGGTGCAACTCATTCACTTGTCACGGCAACCTGGGTAGAATTGCATAACATCTCAGTAGAGGCAATGATGCCGCCCATGAGGATTAATTCGGTTGGTGGCAAGGTGCAAACAGATAAAATATGCTCAAATATAAGGGTGGAAATAAGGGGGATAGGATTCCCCAGTGACTTAATAGTAATAGACACCCCTAGGATAGATGTTATTCTAGGGATGAATTGGTTAATGAAGTATGAAGCGAATGTTAGCTGTGACAAGAGGACCGTAACATTGAAGTCCCCGTCAGGAGAAGAAGTAGTGGCTGAGCTAAGGATGCCTAAATCAGCGGAGGGTGTCTGTCACCAGATTTCAGTTGATAGTAAGGAGCCCAACCCGCTCGAGGCTATCAAGGTTGTGTCGGACTTTCCGGACGTATTTCCCGAGGAGCTAACGGGCATGCCACCCGAGAGAAAAGTCGAATTTGCCATAGAGCTTATCCCTGGTACCGCCCCCATTTCCAAAAGAGCCTACCGAGTGTCTGGACCAGAATTGGTGGAACTCAAGAAGCAGATAGATGAGATGTTAGAGAAAGGTTACATCAGACCAAGTACCTCGCCTTGGGCCGCTCCGGTGTTGTTTGTAGAGAAGAAAGATGGTACCAAAAGGATGTGCATAGACTACAGAGCCTTGAATGAAGTCACTGTCAAGAACAAGTACCCCCTGCCAAGGATAGAAGATTTGTTCGACCAGCTCAGAGGTGCCAGCGTATTCTCGAAGATAGATCTGAGGTCAGGCTACCATCAACTCAGAATCCGACCCTCGGACATACCAAAGACGGCATTCATCACCAAGTATGGGTTATATGAATTCACAGTTATGTCCTTTGGTTTGACAAATGCGCCAGCCTTCTTTATGTACCTGATGAACAGTGTGTTCATGGATTATCTGGACAAGTTTGTGGTAGTGTTTATCGATGATATTCTCATATACTCTCAAAGTGAGGAAGATCATGTAGAGCATTTGAAGATGGTATTGCAAAGGCTACGAGAGCATCAGCTGTATGCCAAGCTGAGCAAATGCGAGTTCTGGATTCATGAAGTCCTGTTTCTGGGTCACATCATAAATCAAGACGGGTTGGCAGTGGATCCAAAGAAAGTAGCAGATATCCTAAACTGGAAAGCACCAAAGGATGTTCGTGGGATCAAGAGCTTCATTGGGATGGCTGGGTATTACAGGCGTTTCATCGAAGGCTTCTCAAAGATTGCTAGACCAATGACAGCGTTACTAGCGAAGAAAGTTGAGTTTAAGTGGACCCAAAAGTGTCAGGAAGCATTTGAAGAACTGAAAAATAGACTGACTACAGCTCCGGTGTTAGTCCTGCCTGATGTTCACAAGCCATTCTCAGTGTATTGCGATGCTTCTTACACCGGATTGGGATGTGTGCTAATGCAAGAAGGAAGAGTTGTAGCATATTCATCTCGGCAGCTGAAGATTCATGAGAAAAATTACCCCACACACGACCTGGAGTTGGCAGCAGTAGTTCATGCCTTGAAGACATGGAGACATTACCTGTATGGGCAGAAGTGCGACATCTACACAGATCATAAAAGTCTGAAGTACATATTCACCCAGTCAGGGTTAAACATGAGACAGCGAAGATGGTTGGAATTGATCAAGGACTATGAGTTGGAGATACATTACCATCCAGGCAAAGCCAATGTGGTTGCAGATGCTCTAAGCAGGAAGAGTCAAGTCAATATGTTGGCCACGTACCCAATGCCATATGAGTTAGCTAAGGAGTTCGACAGACTAAGTCTCGGTTTCCTGAACAGTACGCAAGGAGTAACATTGGAATTAGAGCCCACCCTAGAGCGGGAGATCAAAGAAGGGCAGAAGGATGATGAAAGCATCAACAAGATCCGGCAGCTAATCTTAGAAGGAAAAGGCAAAGACTTTCGAGAGGATGAAGAGGGGGTAATATGGTTCAAGGATCGATTGTGTGTCCCCGACCTCAAACCTATTCGGGAGCTGATCCTAAAGGAAGCTCATGAGACAGCCTACTCCATACACCCGAGAAGTGAAAAGATGTACCAGGATTTAAAGAGGAGGTTTTGGTGGTATGGCATGAAAAGAGAAATCGCAGAATATGTCGCCATCTGTGATAGCTGTCAAAGAACCAAAGCAGAGCATCAAAGGCCTGCCGGATTGTTGCAGCCATTGCGGATTCCTCAGTGGAAGTGGGATGAGATCGGGATGGATTTTATAGTTGGCCTACCCCGTACCCGGGCCGGTTATGATTCCATCTGGGTGGTTGTGGACCGCTTAACAAAGGTGGCCCATTTCATACCTGTGAAGACCACATACACCGGAGCAACGTTAGCTGAGTTATACATGTCACGGATAGTCTGCCTTCATGGTGTGCCGAAGAAGATAGTGTCAGATCGAGGAACGCAGTTCACCTCTCATTTTTGGCAGCAGCTACAAGAAGCTTTGGGCACCCATTTGAACTTCAGTTCGGCTTATCACCCGCAGACGGACGGTCAGACTGAAAGAACTAACCAGATCCTAGAAGATATGCTGAGAGCCTGTGCGTTGCAAGACAAGTCAGGATGGGACAAAAGGTTACCTTATGCAGAATTCTCCTACAATAATAGCTACCAGGCCAGCTTGAAGATGTCACCGTTTCAGGCACTCTATGGGCGGAGTTGTAGGACTCCGCTGCATTGGGACCAGCCTGGAGAGAGACAGGTGTTTGGCCCCGACATTTTGCTTGAAGCCGAAGAGAATATCAAAATGGTTCGGGAGAATCTGAAGATAGCGCAATCAAGGCAGCGAAGCTATGCGGACAGAAGGAGAAGAGAACTGAGTTTTGAAGTGGGAGATTACGTCTATCTGAAGGTGTCACCTATCAGGGGAGTCAGAAGGTTCGGAGTTAAAGGCAAGTTAGCACCCCGGTACGTTGGACCATATCAGATTCAAGCAAAGCGTGGAGAAGTGGCTTACCAACTCAACCTACCAGAAAGTTTGTCGGCAGTGCACAACGTGTTCCACGTGTCACAATTGAAGAAGTGTCTGCGAGTACCAGAAGAACAGTTGCCAGTGGAGGGTTTGGAAGTCCAGGAGGATCTGACATACATAGAGAAGCCAACGCAGATTCTGGAGTTCGCAGACAGAGTCACCCGGAGGAATACCATCAGAATGTGCAAAGTCAGATGGGGTCACCACTCGGAGGAAGAAGCAACCTGGGAGCGAGAAGATGATCTGAAAGCCAAATACCCTGAACTCTTTGCTGACCAACCCTGAATCTCGGGGCGAGATTCTTTTAAGGGGGATAGGTTTGTAACACCCTGAATTTGGGGGTATAAAATTTCTTTGCTCATATTCACAAATTCAGGTGTTACTTCCCTTTTCTCATCCTTCCCCAATCTTCTCTTTCTCATTTCTATAGGAGAAAAGTGGTTATTTTATTTATAACTATAGTCTATTAGCTCAAACTCCAAGGGAGTATGAATTGTTGCATCATGTTGAACCCTAGATTTCACTTTTGTTTGGTGCATAATTCTTAGAAAGTCTAATTTGAATTTGTGGCTTATTTGAATTTGAATCAAATAGAGAAAATAAAAAGAAAAGGGAAAAACAATTCCAAAATAAAAGAAAAAGGAAAAGAAGCCCAAACCCCCGCCCCCCTCGGCCTTTCGGCCCAGCTCGACCCATCCCGCGCGTGCCCTCCCCCCCCCCCCTTCTCTCTCTCTGCGCTGCGGGCCCGGCCTATCAGCGCGGCCGCCGTCTCCGCGCCCGCCCCTCCTCTCTCTCTGCGCCACGGGCCCGGCCTGTCAGCCCCGCCTTCCCCGCGCCCGCGTTCGCTTTCCCCTCTCTCTCTGCTCGCGGGCCCGAGCTGTCAGCTCCTCCGTCCCCGCGTAACCGCCGCCGCGCGTGCCGCGGACTCCGCGCCCACGTCGCGCGTGGGGCTCGCCCCCACCTCGCCTCGGCCACTTGAGCCCGGAGCCCCGCTCGCCCTCTCCCCCTCCCTCATTTGCGCACCTACCGACCCCTCCCTCACCTTCCCCTCGCTGCGCGCACGCCAAAGCGCCGCCGCCATTAAACCACCGCCGCCCGAGCTCGTTCCTCCGTCGCCGTTGGAGCTCCGCCGTGTCCATTGCCACGGTAAGCTTCGCCCCGGCGTCCGCAACCCGGGACGCGCCCCAATTCCCTCTCCCCCTCCCTATTTCTCTCTGCCCGCGCTCACCCGCCGCCCTCCGTGTAGCCGCGGGGGTCCGCCACCGTCGCCCCGGGCCACCGTCACGTCATCGCCGCCACCAAGGAGTCCCCGGAGTTCGCCTTGAGGTAAGGAACCTCCCATGCCCCCTCTCTTCCCCTCTATTGCACTCTATCGCGTTTGATTCCTCGCCGGAGTTGTTCAACGCCGCCGCCGAGCCGCTCCGCCGTGAACCGCCCCCCTCCGGTGCCCCTGCCCCGACCCAGACCCCACCAAAGAATTCCCCGTGCCCTTCCCAACCTTCCCGGCCACTCAGGACGCCCCAGAGACCCGCCAAGCGCCCGCGCCCCTCGTCTCCGGCGAGTCCTCCGCCGCGGGGGCGAGCGCCGCCGCCCCAGCTAGCCGTAGGAGAAGCCCAGGCCGGCCACCCAATCCCCACCGTCCGTCCCAGATCGGGCGGTCCCGTTTTAATTAGGCCAAGCCTGATCCTGGCCGTCCGCCGGAGATCCAGCGGCCCAGGCCCGCTTCCCCCACACCCCGTCTCCCTGCCGTTTGGGTCCCGCCTGTCAGCCCGCCCGCGCGCTCGCGCTGCCCGCCGGTCCCGCCTGTCAGCCCGCCCGCGCGCTCGCGCTGCCTGCCGGTCCCGCCTGTCAGCCGCCCAGGCCGTCGCACGCCCGCGCGCCCGCCCGCAGGATCTAATCTTGGCCGTCCGCCTGAGATCCGACGGCCGTGGGTGTCCGATACCCCTTCGCCCGCGCGTTTTCTTAAAAAGCCCCCCTGTTTTCTGGAATTTGAACCCGCCGTCCCTGGTTTCTTACAGTTAGGTCCTCGGACCTTTTATTTAATTCAAAATAGGTACTTAGGGTATATTTTTAACCCCTAAACTTGTAAAATTCATAACTTTGCCATATGAACTCCAAATTAGGTGCTTCAAATTGCAAAATGTTCATAATATTATTATCTATCTGTTTATGCAATGTTTCCCTGCTGTTTCCATGTCCCAATTAATGGTTAATCATTAGGATAGGATTAAGGTTATTGGAACCTTATTTGAGATAAATAAAAGATAGTAGACTTTAATAAAAGTTGGAGCACTTAAGTTTATGGACTTAAACACCTAAGTTTAGGAACTTAAAACCAGATAATGATTTAATCCCACCACTGACTTAAACCTGAGTAGTGGATAATGAATCCTTTTGTATAGTCCTCTACCCTAGACCTAGAGAATACCAGAGTGCCTATTCCTTTTCTATTATGAACTTGTGATCTCTCTGCTGCATATGTTTGGTATATTGTTTTTGTTTGTTATTTCCCAAGTGCATAGTGTGAATGATTACTTTACGTAGACAACGAGCAGTCTGTGTTTCCCGAGGAAGTTGCAGAGGAAGTCCCTGATCAGCAGTTTGGTGAAGGCAAGTGTCCTCTGACCCATTATGTCCTATTCATTTATAACTTACTACCCCGCATTACTTACTTGAAACCTAAGGATTGACTAGCTTTACACTTTACTTTATCCTTGATGACCTTATGGGCTATTATGGTTAGCATTTTGCTACTGCCTTAACTTAATCAATGAACATGATGTGAATATTTATGATACTGTTATCCTGATGATGTTGATGATCTTGTGATACTCTAGGGGGCTCAGGCTGTTTCCTGAGTACCTCTCTGTAAGGACCTGTTCGTTGAGAGACCACCCGGGATAACAGTGCAACCATGAGGGTGAAATGGGGTGCCCTTAGCTAATTAATTAGAGGAACTAGAGGTGTAGTTGCTTCGCCGTCGTGCCGTCAATGGGGTCCAGGCACAGTGCTTGCTCTGCCGAGGCTGAGTGCCGAGGTTCTTTCGTTTTGCTTTTGTTAGTCACTCTCCTGCGGGGAGGAGTACTGTGTTTATCAAACTGGAGAAACCTAACGGGCAGCTACGATCTCTAGGGAATCTTTGTAACAGCTACGTAGTGATACCCTGCCGGGCCACCTAGGTAGTGGTCAATGGAGAGTAGCTCTCTCCGGGCAGAAAGGGCATCATGACTCGTGGGTAAAGTGTGCGACCTCTGCGGAGGGTAGTGAAACTGATATATCAGCCGTGCTCACGGTTAAGAGCAGCCTTGGGATCCTCTTTGATTAGAGATACAGATGGTTCGAGATACAAGGATTATGTTATGGTTTTGGTTCGAATATGATGATGTTGTTCCTCGATGAGGAAATGGTTCATGGGTTGGTTAATGCTAAAATCTGGCTTATACTAATGATAAATACCTGACCAACTAAAAGCAACTGCTTGAACCTAACCCCACATAAAGCTAGTCCACTTCAGCCAAACGGGGCATTTGCTGAGTACGTTGATGTGTACTCATCCTTGCTTTACCACAAAACACCAGGTTGTCCCCATTGCAACCACTGCTCAGGAGAAGACGAAGTCGTGGAAGGAGACTTCCAGGAGTTCCAAGATTACGACGAATTCTAGGTGTGGGTTGGCGGCAACCCCCAGTCAGCTGCCTGTGAAGGCCTTATCTTTACTGCGTTTCGCTAGCACTTTGATTTAACTGTTAAGTTGATGACTATGTGGATGTCTATGACTCTGTGATGTAATAAGTTAATACTCTTTTAAGTTACTATTCGAGCACTGTGCGATGATGTTCATTTATGTAATCGCTGTGTACGTGAATTCTGATCCTGGCACGTACATAGTTCGCATTCGGTTTGCCTTCCAAAACTGGGTGTGACATGTTCTCGGAGGCAACGTCATCAGGATCAGACATCCTCAAGAAGGCGCAGGACCCCTGCGCGCACAATCCGGACCCCCGAATACGGCCCGGGACCCCCGAAGTAAAGCAGCCCAAAGCCATCGGATGGAGTTCGGACCCCTCCAAGTAAGCTCCAGACCACCCATAACAAGGTCTCGGGACAGGAAGTGTCGTGGCCTAGGCAAGGGTCCGATGTTGACGCGTGTCCGGGCTCTATCCGGCGCGCCTCCGCTCCCCGCTCGGCCAAGGGCCCAATGCTGCCACATGGCTTATTGCCCGTGACGTCGGCCAGCAGGTGGAGCATGACATAGGGACTCTGGGCCGTGTGGCCTCCGCATTTCTTACAGAGAGGATGCGCCACCTGTCCACCCTGCTATCAGGTGATGTGTCCCTTTGGCATTTAATGCGTCCTGTCCACTCCGCTGGCAGACGGCGCCTAGGCCATACAGCAGGCGGCGTGCCCATCTAATCTGAACAGTATGCCCGTGCTATAGGATACGCTATGTCCACCAGCACTTGTGCATTACCAGGGAAGCTTCCCCAGCACACCAACACTATGCGGATCACGGGTGTCAAATCGCAGGAAGTTTGCTCCAGCATCCAACTATTGCTGCCCCAAGTCTTACATCCATTGTGCTCCTAGGCCCACATGTCGGGGCTCAGCACTCTTGTACACGCCCCCCTTGAACTATAAAAGGGGGAGCATGCAACGTTACAAGGGGCCAATGAGAGCACCTAGAGGGGGGGTGAATAGGTGATCCTGTAAAAACTTCAAACTTAAGCCACAAAAACTTGTTAAGTGTTAGCACGATTATTGCCAAGTGGCTAAGGTGAAGTCTCAACAAAACACAATACCACAAGAGATCAAGCACAGAGGTGACACAGTGGTTTATCCCGTGGTTCGGCCAAGACCACGCTTGCCTACTCCACGTTGTGGCGTCCCAACGGACGAGGGTTGCAATCAACCCCTCTCAAGCGGTCCAAAGACCCACTTGAATACCACGGTGTTTTGTTTTGCCTTTCACTATCCCGTTTGCAAGGAATCTCCACAAATTGGAGTCTCTTGCCCTTACACGTATATGATCACAAAGAAGCACAGAGTAAGGGAGGGAAGCAACACACACAAATCCACAGCGAGACGCGCACACACACGGCTAAGAATCGAGCTCACAAGAGTATCACAAAGTTATCACTAGAACGGAGCTCGAATCACTTAGAATGACAAACGAATGCGCAAAGACTGAGTGTGGATGATCAAGAATGCTCAAAGGTTGCTTGTGTGTCTCCTCCATGCGCCTAGGGGCCCCTTTTATAGCCCCAAGGCAGCTAGGAGCCGTTGAGAGCAAATCCGGAAGGCCATCCTTGCCTTCTGTCGTCGGGGGCACCGGACAGTCCGGTGCCTAATTTGTTTCCTTAACTGGCGCTGCCGACCGTTGCAGACCGTTGGAGATCTGCGAGCCGTTGGCGCACCGGACATGTCCGGTGCACACCGGACAGTCCGGTGCCGTCTTCCGACCGTTGGCTCGGCCACGTGTCCCGCGCGGATTGCGCGGCCGACCGTTGGCCCCGGCCGACCGTTGGCTCACCGGACAGTCCGGTGCACACCGGACAGTCCGGTGAATTTTAGCCGTACGCCGTCGGCCAATTTCCCGAGAGCGGCCAGTTTGCGCCGAGCCAGTCTGGCGCACCGGACACTGTCCGGTGCACACCGGACAGTCCGGTGCTCCAGACCGAGCTGGGTCTTGGCAGCACACAGCCAAGTCTTTTCTCCTCTTTTCTCTTCTTCTTCTTTCTGTTTCTAACACTTAGACAAATATATTAGTACACAAAACCAATGTACTAAGGCTTAGAAACATACCTTTACTTCATGATTTGCACCTTGTTCATCCATGTTCATAAATTCACAATTAAGCACATGTGTTGGCACTCAATCACCAAAATACTTAGAAATGGCCCAAAGGCACATTTCCCTTTCAATCTCCCCCTTTTTGGTGATTTATGCCAACACAACATAAAGCAACTAGAACAAGTGCAAACTCACTTCAAATAAAACTTAAATTTATTTTGAATCAATTTTGACATATATGGATCACTCTATGCCACCACTTGGTTTGTTTTTGCAAATCAAACTCAAATCTCTATCTCTAAGTCAAACACACATGTTGAAGCAAAAAGAGAGTCATTTCAAGAGAGACTGATCAAAGATGTCAAAAACTCCCCCTTTTTCCCATAATTACTACTTCTCCCCACAAGAAGCCAAAAGAGACAATAAAAGAGTTTTGACAAACCAGAGTTTTGACAAACCAAAAACTCTACTCTACTATTTTCAAATTTCTCAAGTGGTAGCTGATCCATTTATCACTTTGGCCTTTATTTTCTCCCCCTTTGGCATCAAGCACCAAAACGGGATCAATCTTGGCCCTTTAACCCCATTGCCTCACAAAAATCTTCAATTTTGAGCAAATGGCAATAAGAGTTCATGAGATGAACTTGGAATAAGTTACCCTCTCATCGGAGTGCAGTGGAAGTCTTGCATGATCCAAGTCCACCTTTTCCCTTTCAATTCTCCTTTGAGACTAAATCAGACAAACTCAAGCATATGGTTAGTCTCAAGGGATCAAGTTGTAACACATCTCCCCCTAAACATGTGCAACACTTTGCAACGGACTTGTGAGGTCCAGGGAGTGTTTGTACAACTTGAGCACCATAATAAGCAACAAAATGCAGAATGAACATGATCAAAGGCATAAACACATGTATGCTACAATTCAATCCAAGTTCCGCGAATCTAAGACATTTAGCTCACTACGCAGCCTGCAAAAGGTCTTCTCATCTAAAGGCTTGGTAAAGATATCGGCTAGCTGGTTCTCGGTGCTAACATAAAACACTTCGATATCTCCCTTTTGCTGGTGGTCTCTCAAAAAGTGATGCCGGATGTCAATGTGCTTTGTGCGGCTGTGCTCAACAGGATTTTCCGCTATTCGGATAGCACTCTCATTATCACATAGGAGTGGGACTTTGCTCAGATTGTAGCCAAAGTCCCGGAGGGTTTGCCTCATCCAAAGTAGTTGCGCGCAACACTGTCCTGCGGCAACATACTCGGCCTCAGCGGTGGATAGGGCAACGGAGGTTTGTTTCTTAGAGTTCCATGACACCAGGGACCTTCCTAAGAATTGGCACGTCCCCGATGTACTCTTCCTATCGACCTTACATCCAGCATAGTCGGAATCTGAGTACCCAATCAAGTCAAAGTTAGACCCCTTTGGATACCAGATCCCGAAGCAAGGCGTAGCGACTAAATATCTAAGAATTCGCTTCACCGCCACCAAGTGACACTCCTTAGGATCGGATTGAAATCTAGCACACATGCATACGCTAAGCATAATATCCGGTCTACTAGCACATAAATAAAGCAGAGAACCTATCATTGACCGGTATGCTTTTTGATCAACGGACTTACCTCCTTTGTTGAGGTCGGTGTGTCTGTCGGTTCCCATCGGCGTCTTTGCGGGCTTGGCGTCCTTCATCCCAAACCGCTTTAGCAGATCTTGCGTGTACTTCGTTTGGGAGATGAAGGTGCCGTCCTTGAGTTGCTTCACTTGGAACCCAAGGAAGTAGTTCAACTCGCCCATCATCGACATCTCGAATTTCTGCGTCATCACCCTGCTAAACTCTTCACAAGACTTTTGATTAGTAGAACCAAATATTATGTCATCGACATAAATTTGGCACACAAACAAATCACCATCACAAGTCTTAGTGAAAAGAGTTGGATCGGCTTTCCCAACCTTGAAAGCATTAGCAATTAAGAAATCTCTAAGGCATTCATACCATGCTCTTGGGGCTTGTTTAAGTCCATAGAGCGCCTTAGAGAGCTTACACACGTGGTCGGGGTACCGCTCATCCTCGAAGCCAGGGGGTTGCTCCACGTACACCTCCTCCTTTATTGGCCCGTTGAGGAAAGCGCTCTTCACATCCATTTGGTACAACCTGAAAGAATGGTGAGCGGCATATGCTAGCAAGATACGAATGGACTCTAGCCTAGCCACAGGAGCAAAAGTCTCCTCAAAGTCCAAACCTGCGACTTGGGCATAACCTTTTGCCACAAGTCGAGCCTTGTTCCTTGTCACCACTCCGTGCTCGTCTTGTTTGTTGCGGAACACCCACTTGGTTCCCACAACATTTTGCTTGGGACGAGGCACCAGCGTCCAAACTTCATTGCGCTTGAAGTTGTTAAGTTCCTCCTGCATGGCCAACACCCAATCTGGATCTAGCAAGGCCTCCTCTACCCTGAAAGGCTCAATAGAGGAGACAAAAGAGTAATGTTCACAAAAATTAACTAGTCGGGACCGAGTAGTTACTCCCTTGCTAATGTCACCCAGAATTTGGTCGACGGGATGATCCCTTTGAATCATCGCTCGAACTTGAGTTGGAGGTGCCGGTTGCGCTTCTTCCTCCATCACATGATCATCTTGTGCTCCCCCTTGATCACACGCCTCCTTTTGATGAACCTGTTCATCGTCTTGAGTTGGGGGATGCACCGTCGTTGAGGAGGAAGGTTGATCTCGTTCATCTTGTTCCTGTGGCCGAACGTCTCCAATCGCCATGGTTCGTATAGCGGCCGATGGAACATCTTCTTCATCTACATCATCACAATCAACAACTTGCTCTCTTGGAGAGCCATTAGTCTCATCAAATACAACGTCGCTAGAGACTTCAACCAAACCCGATGATTTGTTGAAGACTCTATACGCCTTTGTATTTGAATCATAACCTAATAAAAACCCTTCTACAGCTTTGGGAGCAAACTTAGAATTTCTACCCTTCTTCACTAGAATGTAACACTTGCTCCCAAATACACGAAAGTACGATACATTGGGTTTGTTACCGGTTAGTAGCTCATACGAAGTCTTCTTGAGGAGTCGATGAAGATAGACCCTGTTGATGGCGTGGCAAGCCGTGTTCACAGCTTCCGACCAAAAGCACTCGGGTGTCTTGAACTCTCCAAGCATCGTCCTCGCCATATCGATTAGCGTCCTGTTCTTCCTCTCTACCACACCATTTTGCTGTGGTGTGTAGGGAGCGGAGAACTCGTGCTTGATCCCTTCCTCCTCAAGAAACTCCTCCACTTGAAGGTTCTTGAACTCGGACCCGTTGTCGCTCCTAATCTTCTTCACCTTGAGCTCAAACTCATTTTGAGCTCTCCTGAGGAAGCGCTTGAGGGTCCCTTGGGTGTCAGACTTATCCTGCAAAAAGAACACCCAAGTGAAGCGGGAAAAGACATCAACAATAACTAAACCATACTTACTTCCTCCTATGCTTAGATAGGCGACGGGTCCGAAGAGGTCCATATGCAGCAGCTCCAGAGGTCTTGATGTGGTCATCACATTCTTGCTGTGATGTGCTCCTCCCACTTGTTTACCTGCTTGACAAGCTGCACAAGGTCTATCTTTTTCGAAATAAACATTTGTTAGACCTATCACGTGTTCTCCCTTTAGAAGCTTGTGGAGGTTCTTCATCCCCACATGTGCTAAGCGGCGATGCCACAGCCAGCCCATGCAAGTCTTAGCCATTAAGCATGCATCTAGACCGGCCTCTTCTTTTGCAAAATCAACTAAGTAAAGCTTGCCGTCTAGTACACCCTTAAAAGCTAGTGAACCATCACATCTTCTAAAGACAGACACATCTATATTAGTAAAAAGGCAATTATATCCCATGTTGCATAGTTGACTAACAGATAGCAAATTGTAACCAAGAGACTCAACTAAAAACACATTTGAAATTGAGTGCTCATTAGAAATTGCAATTTTACCTAACCCTTTTACCTTGCCTTGATTCCCATCACCGAATATAATTGAATCTTGGGAATCCTTATTTTTGACGTAGGAGGTGAACATCTTCTTCTCCCCCGTCATATGGTTTGTGCATCCGCTGTCGATAATCCAGCTTGAACCCCCGGATGCATAAACCTGCAAGGCAAATTTAGGCTTGGGTCTTAGGTACCCAACTCATGTTGGGTCCTGCAAGGTTAGCACAAATGTCCTTAGGGACCCAAATGCAAGTCATGTCTCCCTTGCATTTTGCCCCCAACTTCCTAGCAACTATTTTCCTATCCTTTCTACAAATAGCAAAGGAAGTGTTTAAAGCACAATAAATTATAGAAGGTTCATTCACTACTTTCCTAGGAGCATGAATAACATTCTTTCTAGGCACATGAGCAATATTTCTCCTAGGCATATGTACAATATTTCTCCTACGCATATCTCTATCATGCTTATAAGAAGAACTAGAAGCAAACATGGCATGAGAATCATAAACATGTGAATCAAAATCATTATAAGCATTTCTAGCATTTCTCCTATCATTATACATAAAGGCATGGTTCTTTTTCGCACTACTAGCCATAGGGGCCTTCCCCTTCTCCTTGATGAAGATGGGAGCCTTATGGCTTGTTAAGTTCTTGGCTTCCCTCTTGAAGCCAAGCCCATCCTTAATTGAGGGATGTCTTCCAATTGTATAGGCATCCCTTGCAAATTTTAACTTGTCAAATTCACTTTTGCTAGTCTTAAGTTGTGTATTAAGACTAGCCAATTCATCACTTAGTTTGGAAATTGAAACTAAGTGTTCACTACAGGCATTAACATCAAAATCCTTACACCTAGTGCAAATTGTAACATTTTCAACACAGGAATTTGATTTACTAGCTACTTCTAGTTTAGCACTTAAATCATTATTAACACTTTGTAAAGTAGAAATGGTTTCATGACAAGTAGATAGTTCATAAGAAAGCATTTCATTTCTTTTCACTTCTAAAGCATATGATTTTTGTGCCTCTACAAATTTATCATGTTCATCATACAATAAATCCTCCTGCTTTTCTAAAAGCCTATCCTTTTCATTCAATGCATCAATCAATTCATTGATTTTATCTATCTTAGATCTATCTAAGCCCTTGAACAAGCATGAATAATCTATGTCATCATCATCACTAGATTCATTATCACTAGAAGAGGCATAAGTGGAGTCTTGAGTACTCACCTTCTTCTCCCTTGCCATAAGGCATGTGAGACGCTCGTTGGGGAAGAGGGAAGACTTGTTGAAGGCAGTAGCAGCGAGTCCTTCATTGTCGGAGTCGGAGGAGGAGCAATCCGAGTCCCACTCCTTTCCTAGATGCGCCTCGCCCTTTGCCTTCTTGTATTGCTTCTTCTTTTCTCTTTTGTTTCCCTTTTCCTGGTCACTTTCATTATCGGGACAGTTAGCGATAAAATGACCAAGCTTACCGCATTTGAAGCATGAGCGCTTCCCCTTTGTCTTGGTCTTGCTTGGCTGCCCCTTGCGACCATTTAGCGCCGTCTTGAATCTCTTGATGATGAGAGCCATCTCTTCATCATTGAGTCCAGCCGCCTCAATCTGTGCCACCTTGCTGGGTAGCGCCTCCTTGCTTCGTGTTGCCTTGAGAGCAAGGGGTTGCGGCTCGTTGATCGGACCATTCAAGGCGTCGTCCACATACCTCGCCTCCTTGATCATCATTCGCCCGCTAACGAATTTCCCAAGAACTTCTTCGGGCGACATCTTGGTGTACCTGGGATTTTCACGTATATTGTTCACCAAATGAGGATCAAGAACGGTAAATGACCTGAGCATTAGGCGGACGACGTCGTGGTCCGTCCATCGTGTGCTTCCGTAGCTCCTTATCTTGTTGATAAGGGTCTTGAGCCGGTTGTATGTTTGCGTCGGCTCCTCGCCCCTTATCATTGCGAACCGTCCAAGCTCACCCTCCACCAATTCCATCTTGGTGAGCAAGGTGACGTCGTTCCCCTCATGAGAAATCTTGAGGGTGTCCCAGATTTGCTTGGCTTTATCCAAGCCGCTCACTTTATGGTATTCATCCCTGCACAAGGAAGCTAGAAGAACAGTAGTAGCTTGTGCATTCTTATGAATTTGTTCATTAATGAACATGGGACTATCCGAACTATCAAAGTGCATTCCACTCTCTACAATCTCCCATATACTAGGATGGAGAGAGAATAGGTGACTACGCATTTTGTGGCTCCAAAATCCGTAGTCCTCTCCATCAAAGTGTGGGGGCTTGCCGAGTGGAATGGAGAGCAAATGTGAATGTGAACTTTGCGGAATACGAGAGTAATCAAAAGAAAAGTTCGAATTAACCGGTTTTCTTCTCTCGTAGTCGTTGTGGTCTTCGTCCTTTTGGGAAGAAGTAGACTCATCGCTGTCGTAGTAGACGATCTCCTTGATGCGCCTTGTCTTCTTCTTCTTCCCTTCCTTCCGTCTATGACCCGAGCCGGAGTCGGCAGGCTTGTCGTCCTTCGGCTCGTTGACGAAGGATTCCTTCTCTTTGTCGTTGATCACGATACCCTTCCCCTTAGGATCCATCTCTTCGGGCGGTTAGTCCCTTTGTGAAGAGAACGGCTCTGATACCAATTGAGAGCACCTAGAGGGGGGGGGGTGAATAGGTGATCCTGTAAAAACTTCAAACTTAAGCCACAAAAACTTGTTAAGTGTTATCACGATTATTGCCAAGTGGCTAAGGTGAAGTCTCAACAAAACACAATACCACAAGAGATCAAGCACAGAGGTGACACAGTGGTTTATCCCGTGGTTCGGCCAAGACCACGCTTGCCTACTCCACGTTGTGGCGTCCCAACGGACGAGGGTTGCAATCAACCCCTCTCAAGCGGTCCAAAGACCCACTTGAATACCACGGTGTTTTGTTTTGCCTTTCACTATCCCGTTTGCAAGGAATCTCCACAAATTGGAGTCTCTTGCCCTTACACGTATATGATCACAAAGAAGCACAGAGTAAGGGAGGGAAGCAACACACACAAATCCACAGCGAGACGCGCACACACACGGCTAAGAATCGAGCTCACAAGAGTATCACAAAGTTATCACTAGAACGGAGCTCGAATCACTTAGAATGACAAACGAATGCGCAAAGACTGAGTGTGGATGATCAAGAATGCTCAAAGGTTGCTTGTGTGTCTCCTCCATGCGCCTAGGGGCCCCTTTTATAGCCCCAAGGCAGCTAGGAGCCGTTGAGAGCAAATCCGGAAGGCCATCCTTGCCTTCTGTCGTCGGGGGCACCGGACAGTCCGGTGCACACCGGACACTGTCCGGTGCCTGATTTGTTTCCTTAACTGGCGCTGCCGACCGTTGCAGACCGTTGGAGATCTGCGAGCCGTTGGCGCACCGGACATGTCCGGTGCACACCGGACAGTCCGGTGCCGTCTTCCGACCGTTGGCTCGGCCACGTGTCCCGCGCGGATTGCGCGGCCGACCGTTGGCCCCGGCCGACCGTTGGCTCACCGGACAGTCCGGTGCACACCGGACAGTCCGGTGAATTTTAGCCGTACGCCGTCGGCCAATTTCCCGAGAGCGGCCAGTTTGCGCCGAGCCAGTCTGGCGCACCGGACACTGTCCGGTGCACACCGGACAGTCCGGTGCTCCAGACCGAGCTGGGTCTTGGCAGCACACAGCCAAGTCTTTTCTCCTCTTTTCTCTTCTTCTTCTTTCTGTTTCTAACACTTAGACAAATATATTAGTACACAAAACCAATGTACTAAGGCTTAGAAACATACCTTTACTTCATGATTTGCACCTTGTTCATCCATGTTCATAAATTCACAATTAAGCACATGTGTTGGCACTCAATCACCAAAATACTTAGAAATGGCCCAAAGGCACATTTCCCTTTCAGCCAAGTCATCCAAGGGACACACTTAGACTCTCTTAAGCAATACAACACACAATGGAGTAGGGTATTACGCTCCGGCGGCCTGAACCACTCTAAACTCTTGCGTGTTCTTGTGTTCATTCCTACATCTCGCAATAGGCAAAATGCTTAAGGCCCCTCCACATCTTAGGACTTAGGGTGGGTGCACTCCGCCACCCGGCCAGAGAATTTCCTCTCCGACATTTGGCGCGCCAGGTAGGGGGCCTAGGCTTGAAGTTTTTGCTTGTTTTTCTGCTCGATGCCATGGTCCATATCGTCGAGCACCAAGATTTCATGCCCGAGGACTATATGCTGGAGGAGGAAGCTGCCTCTTCCGCTCTGCGGGCCACCAACCTCTCGGCGCCTGGTGCGGTGGCAGTTGTGCACTCTGCACGACAGTACACTCCCACGCAGATGTCTAGGGCGTCTAGGGCTGCGCCTTGGGCGCTGTCAGCAGCAAGGGAGTTGCTGCGCCACCCTCCAAGCTCCACGGCCTCTCCAAGTGCCATGAAGCAGTGGCGCGACGACGTGGATCGCCTTCTTGGCATGGCGCACTCTGCCTCAACTAGGCCCAAGCCTCGGTCATCCCGGCGTCAGCATGAGGCATCGGCGTCTGTGCGCTCACCCTCGGTGAGGGTAGCACCAACTGAGGACCTGAGGGCGGAGCTTAATCGCCAGCGCGCGACGAAGGGTGCTTCGGTCTCTCTGGAGAAGTCTAATGACCTACGAGCAGAACTCACCCACAGACGTGTGGGCGAGGACGCCCGTGTCTCCCTGGAGAGGGCGTGAGAGCACCGACAAAACATCAAGGGGAGTAACCTCGATCAAGACTTTGCAGCGGTAACACCGCAAACGCCGGCGGGTGCCTGGATCTAGGCCGGTGTCCCATTGGCTGGCTTAGGCTACGTCGCTCTCGCGGATCAACTCCACGTGGCATCTTGGCCATCCAAGTTCTGACCGCACTTGCCGGAAAAGTACGACGGTACGTCAAACCCGTCGAAATTCCTACAGGTGTACGTCACCGCTATCACAGCAGCAGGTGGAAACACCGCTGTGATGGCAACATATTTTCATGTCACCTTGTCTGGGCCCACCAGGACTTGGCTCATGAACCTTGCCCTAGGGTCAATCTACTCCTGGGAAGAGCTCTACGCACGATTCAGGACGAACTTCGCTAATTCTTACCAGCAACACGGCGTGGAGGCCCACCTCCACGCAGTGAGGCAAGAGCCCGGAGAAACTCTTCGGACATTTATCTCCCGCTTCATCAAGGTGCGAGGTACTATACCTCACATCTCCAATGCTTCTATCATCACGGCCTTCCGCCAGGGGGTACGTGATGAAAAGATGTTGGAGAAGTTGGCCACGCATGACGTGGAAACGGTCTCCACTCTCTTTGCTCTGGCTGACAAGTGCGCCAGGGCTACTGAGGGTCGTGCGTGGTACTCAGCGCCATAGACCGGGGCTGCCCAAACGGGTGGCTCAGGTGCCGTCACTCAGGACGGCAAGAAAAAGAAGAAAAAAAAACCGTGGCAATGAGAAGCCGCACTCCGCCGCTCTGGTCGTGGCAGATGTGACTAGGGGCTAGGGTGACCGCAGCAAACGTCCATGGCCACAGAGGGGTAACGGCGGCACATGCCCCGTGCACCCCAACGGTCGCCACAGCGCCGCAGAATGTTGCGAGATTATCGACCTCGTGAAACGCGTCAGCGCGCGGCGCGAGCAGTCTTCCGGGGATGGCTCCCCACCTCGTCGCTGACCCGACAAGGAAAGGGCCAACGATGAAGTGGTGGCCGCGGCCGAACTGGACCTCGGGTATTAGTCACCCGAGGGGGTCCTGAAGGATGTCTTCACTGGAGGCTCCAATTCCGGTGAAGACAACTAGACGGACCACCAGGGGGCTCCATGCTACCTGGTCTACGGGGCCAAAGCCTGCCTTCCCCCGGAAACCCTTCTAGACTCCCCACTGGTCCAGCCTTTCGATGGGTTTGTGTAGGGGCCACTACAGTGCAAGGACGTGGACTCAAGCGGTGGACTAAGATGTCAAGTTGCAACCCGAAATGCACATCATAACCAGGCGCTCAAGTACTATGGCCGATGGTTCATGCATAGTAGGGAACCTAGGGTCAGGACCTAATCCTATAGCAAAGTACTGAACCAAGAGGGGGTCCGCAACCTCTCCCCCAGCAGGGAGGAACCCCTCAAGGCGATGGAAATATGCCAACCCGGGGGATGCCAACTTTGCTATAGCTGAAGAAGTACCCATTCCTATCTCTGTAAGTTCAATCCATAGAAGCAACTCTGAGGGGTTAATTTTTTCTTCTTTTATAGTTAAATTTCGCATATGTGTACACCAGCCCGGTGAGGTCTGCCCACATAAACCCGGCCTGATGGTTTACACCCATGCATGTCAAGTTATAAAGAGGAAATTCACCCCCTCGGACGCATTTCTATGACAACTTTATCTTCCTGCTTCATGGATTTGACCTACAGTTTTCAGATAATACCTTTTATCTAACCCACCCGCACAGTTCCCATCTGTCCTGACATGACGACATCCGAATTGAGCAGCCAGGCTTGCAGTTTAGGACCTCCTTTACGAAAGCTAGGAGGTCCAACAGCCTGGGGGCCCGTTCCAAAGAACGGAAGCTCGTTCCATGGAGTGGTCCAGAGCAGTATAACTGCTTAGCCGGGTCTCGTACTGTAAGCCTGCACAGCCCACCATTCTGTGACGGGTGCCTTAGTATTTGGAACTATAGTCCTGTGGGTCCGACAACCTGGGGTCCGGCTCCAGAAAATGGACACTTGTCTCCTGGGGTGGTCCGGAGCCGTGTAGCCGCTTAGCCTGGTCCCGTACCGTAAGCCTACACACTCCACCACCCTGCGATGGGAGTTCTAGTATCTAGAGCTGCGATCCAAGGGGGTCCGGACACACAACTTGGCCACCCGAACTAAACCCTGCGAGTCCCGAGCATGTATCAAAGGATGGCTAATGTCAGACAGGGGACCCTATGGGTGTGCTACTAACGCTCCCTAGCTGAAGCTATGTACAGGTCCAGATCCCGGTCGAGGCTACCTCCCGAGAGATGTTGACAACTCTTTCAGATACGCTGGTATCCAACCTCGACACATCAAGCCTGCATCCCAGGCGGGGGTCTAGGTACCAGGGAGGAGTCAACAACACCACGCACAACAGGGACGGGTGGCTACACAGGTAAGTGCTAACACTGCTTGATAGGTAGTACTCAAAAAAGTACCTTACAAAGGCGAAAAGTTATTACATTGGGTTATTACATTGGCCTTCAAGCGGAGCCCTAGCTCCATCTCTATAGGTATAAACTATTCGACGCCAGCAGGATCGTGCTGGAAGCTCGCGGCCACTGGCGGAATCCTCCAGGACGGCTTGCCAGCGGTGATGGCCGCCTCAATGCGTGCGCCATTGTGAAGAGGTCCTCGCTCCCGTCCTCCTACGGGGGACGACAACGAGGCTATTAAAGCCAAAGAGTTGGAGGCTCGGCGGCAGGTGGCGTTGGTGGTCTAGCCAGCGGTGGTGACCACCTCTGCACCGAGCGGCTCACCGGCGGAGGTGACCACTGCACTGAGCGGCTCGCCAGCGGAGGAAACCACCTCTGCACCGGGCAGCCTCACCAGCGGCAGCGACCACCTATGCGCCGACGGCTTGCCAGCGACGGTGGCCACCACAGTGCGTGCGCCGTGGCAAAGAGGCCCTCGCCCCTGTCCTCCTACGGGGGTGAGGACAAGACCATCCAAGAACGTGGCCACCACCTCCACGGCGTATGACGTCTTGTACAACCCCCAGGCAGTGTCGGAGTAGCGCGGCCTGTGGCACAGGGGACGCTACGGATGCGGCGGACCTGCGCACGGCGTGACCTTCGCCCGTGCGGTGGCCGAACAGCCACGCTCCGCTTGGCGGCAGGAGGCAGCGTTGGAGGTGGCACCAAAGCCATCCAAGCCAAGGAGCTAGACACGCGGCAGCTGACGGCGCCTGCAACCCGGACGGCTCCGCATAGCCGAAGTTGGCCCCCTTCACAAGGCTGGTGAGCATCCTTTCCCCCGAATGCTGGAGGAAGAAGGGAGCCACCAGCCCATGCGGAAGGCAGGGCCACAATCCGGCTCGCTCTCTACCCCTGCAAGGCTGATGAACATCCTTGAAGCTGAGGGCAGGGGAGACCGCAGCCCGGCTCGCTTCTCTCCACCACAAGGCTAGTGGTCATCCTTGTATATGACCACTGCTGGGAGACCACAGCCGGGCTGCATGATGAAAATCCTTGAAGCTGAGCGATGGCAGAAGAGCGCCAACCCCCACGAAGTCGCGCTCCTCCAACAACAGCAAGAAGAAGACAAGATCGGCAGCACCACCGTGCAGGAAACAAGGAGCGTGACCTCCCCAGCGGTGAGATCGCTGGGGGTGGCACTGACGCGGATCCTTACAGCGAACACCAGAGCGCTCCATCCAGGGGCCCAGAAGGCGGAAGGGCGCGCTGAATGGAAGAGAAGCGAGGCATGGCTACTGCTCGAGGGATGAGCCCCTTTTTAAAGGCAGATTTCCCCGCTCGTGCCCCGAAGCGTCACGGGCGAGTCTCCCCTAATGCACGCCAGGGTATCCAGCCTATGGCATGGGGCTCGACCCTGCATGACTTGCAGCTGGCTCGCTGGGGCGAAGAAGGCGAATTGCCGTGCAAGGAGCGTGTTACCGCCCCGCGGTAGGTGCGCCGCTTCATCTTCGCCGTGACCAACGGTCCAACCTCAGGCACGAGGGCCAAGTCTCCATATCAGGCACCTCGCGCGCCGGTTCCTGCGTGCGGAGAAGACGGACTGCCACACAAAGAGGCATGCCACCGCCTGCGCTGACGTGCCCCTCTGCCTCCACCAAAAACAATGGCCCAGTCTCTCACGCAAGGGCCCAGACCCAGGAGTCATCCACCATGGGTGATAGTACCTGGGTGCAGGGGAGTCAAACCGCCGCTCGTGCTAATGCCATGCCTCCTCGGGACAGCCGCAGAAGGCGGGGAGGTTAAATTTTCAGAGCTAATGCAGCAGTATCAAGGCGCCCTGCGCGTGACCCAGCGAAACAGTCAAATACGGAAGTCATGGGTCAAAAGCGGGCGAGCTAGAGCAGCATGGCAGTCGCCAATCAAACTTTGGCCCCACCCACAGGCTCGTTCCCTCCCCTGAGGCAGGCCCGGGGGCCACTGTCGGCACCCTGGATCAGGGGTACCCCTTACTACGGTATGAAGACACGATGCTTGTGCGGCTACCCCTAGCCGCATGGAGAACAGCCCCATAGATATCTTGTGAGCAGTTGAGATGGTGTTCTCGGAGGCAATGTCATCAGGCCCAGACATCCTCAAGAAGGCGCAGGACCCTTGTGCGCACAACTCGGACCCCCGAATACGGCCTAGAACCCCCGAAGTAAAGCAACCCGGAGCCATTGGATGGAGTTCGGACCCCTCCAAGTAAGCTCCAGACCACCCATAACAAGGTCTTGGGACAGGAAGTGTCGTGGCCTCGGCAAGGGTTCGGTGTTGACGCGTGTCCAGGCTCTATCCGGTGTGCCTCCGCTCCCCGCTCGGCCAAGGGCCCAATGCTGCCACATGGCTTATTGCCCGTGACATAGGCTAGCGGGCGGAGCATGACGTAGGGACTCTGGGCTGTGCGGCCTCCGCATTTATTGCGGAGAGGATGTGCCGCCTGTCCACCCTGCTGTCAGGTGATGTGCCCCTTCGGCATTTAATGCGTCCTGTCCACTCCGCTGGCAGACAGCACCCAGGCCATACAGCAGGCGGCGTGCCCGTCTAATCTGAACAGTATGTCCGTGCTGTAGGATACGCTATGTCCACCAGGACTTGTGCATTACCAGGGAAGCTTCCCCAGCACACCAACACTATGCGGATCATGGGTGTCAAAGCGCAGGAAGATTGCTCCAGCATCCAACTATTGCTGCCCCAAGTCTTACATCCATTGTGCTCCTGGGCCCACATGTCGGGGCTCAGTACTCTTGTACACGCCCCCCTTGAACTATAAAAGGGGGAGCATGCAACGTTACAAGGGGCCAAGTCATCCAAGGGACACACTTAGACTCTCTCAAGCAATACAACACACAGTGGAGTATGGTATTACGCTCCGGTGGCCCGAACCACTCTAAACTCTTGCATGTTCTTGTGTTCATTCCTACATCTTGCAATAGGAAAAACGCTTAAGGCCCCTCCACATCTTAGGACTTAGGGCGGGTGCACTCCGCCACCCGACCGGAGAATTTCCTCGGATGTCATTATACCAGCCAGGGAGGGAGACTGCATGGGTGGGTTAGATAATAATGGTTGTAAACTTAAGAATAAAACCAACAGAAAAACAAATCTATGGGTCGAACCCCTTCCTTATAACCGGATATACACGAGTGTAGACCAACAGACCGGGTTTATTGAGGGCGGACCTCACCGAGCTAGTGCATATATATGCGCTACCTAGTTACAGGGAAGAAAACTGAACCCTCAGCTCTGTTTTTACGGAAAAAACTTACGGAGATGCTCTATATTCCAAGGATTGGGAAGAGGTACTTTGTTAGCTATGGCGAGGCGGACGCACCTGGGGCGGCATATTTCTGTCACCTTGAATGGTCCTTCCCAACTGGGAGAGAGCTTGTGGAGCCCTTCTTGGTTCAGTACTCGCCTTAGGACCAGGTCCCCGACCTCAAGCTTCCTACTATGCACAAACCATTGGTGGTAGCGCCTGAGCGCCTGGTTGTACCATGCATTTCGGACTGCTGCTTGCCACCTGTGCTCATCGATGAAGTCCACATCCTCGCGCCATAGTTGTTCCTGCGTAGACTCATCAAACGACTGGACCCGTGGGGAGCCCATGATGATTTCCGGGGGGAGGCAGGCTTCGGCCCCATAGACCAGGAAGAATGGGGTCTCCCCGGTAGCTCAGCTGGGCGTGGTCCGGTTCCCCCATAGCACGGATGGTAGCTCATAGACCCAATTTGCGCCATGCTTCTTTAAGCAGTCATAGGTACGCGTCTTGAGTCCCCTAAGAATCTCTGCATTTGCCCTCTCCACCTATCCGTTGCTCCTAGGGTGAGCCATGGATGCAAAGCAAAGCTAGGTGCCGATGCCTTCGCAGTACTCCTGAAAGATCCGACTTGTAAACTGGGTCCCGTTGTCTGTAATGATACAACTTGGGACCCCAAATCTACAGACGATTGACTTGAGGAAAGCGACAGCAGCACCCTGGGTGTCGCTGACCACAGGGGTGGCTTCTGGCCATTTGGTGAACTTGTCGATGGCGACAAAGAGGTATCGGTACCCGCCGACGGCCCTGGGAAATGGTCCCAGGATATCCACCCCCCATACGGCAAATGGCCAAGAGGGCGGAATCATTTGCAGAGCCTGAGCCGGTGTGTGTATCTGCTTTGCGTGGTACTGGCACGCTTCGCAGGACTTTACTAGCTCGGCCGCATCCTGGAGGGTGGTTGGCCAGTAAAAGCCATGTTGGAAGGCCTTACCGACCAGTGTGCGGGATGAAGAATGACTTCCACACTCCCCTCCATGGATCTCCGTGAGTAACTCACGACCCTCTTCCTGGGTGATGCATCGTATGAGAATGTCGTTGGCGCCACGGCGGTAGAGACCCCCTTCTACCATCGTGTATCGTTTAGCTAACCGCATTATGCGCTCGGCGGAGACATGGTCTTCAGGAAGGATATTTTCCTTCAGGTAGTCCCGGATCTTGGAGATCCATGCATCGGGACCACTCTAAGTTGTCGGCTGTGGCGCTAAGGGGTCAGCGGAGTCCCCCAGAGCACACACAGCCTTTGGTGGGATCTGGGACGCCACCGGGACCACCGGCTTCGAGGTGCCAGTCTCGCCCCCTTCGCCCAGTTCGGGAGGCTAGGCGGTGGGTCTCAGCAGCCGTCTTTCGAAGACGCCCTTGGGCACGGGTGCTCGAGTTGATGCCCTCTAGGAGAGGTCATCTGCCGTTGAGTTGTTGGCCCGGGGAACATGTTGCAGTTCTAGGGCCGTGAAGTCCTTATCTAGCTTCTTTACATGGAGGAGGTAAGCTGCGAGTCTAGGCTCGTTACAGCTACATTCCTCACGGACCTGCTTGATGATAAGTTGAGAATCCCCCTTCACGAGGAGCTGGCGGACCCCTAGGGATAGGGCCACAGATAAGCCGAAGATCAGCGCCTCATACTCCGCCATGTTGTTGGTGGCTTTGAACTCAAGACGCACCACATACTTTAGCTAGTCTTCGCCTGGGCCAACGAGGACCACTCCTGTGCCAGCACTCTGTTGGCGGGCGGATCCGTCGAAGAAGAGCGTCCAGTGGGGCTCAGTGAAGACCGGACCCCTGCGCTCCACAGGTGTGGGGCCCGTAACAGGGTCCGAGCCCCTAGGGGTGCACGGGGGTGGAGTCCACTCCACGATGAAGTTGGCCAGGACCTGACTTTTGATGGCGTGGCGGGGCTGGAAGTCTAGCTGGAACTCAGCGAGCTCTGCTGCCCATTTGGCGATGTTGCCAGTGGCGTTTGAGTTGTGGAGGATGGCACTTAATGGAAAGGAGGTCACCACCACAACTCTGTGTGCTTGGAAATAGTGACGCAACTTCCTATATGCAACCAGCACAGCATAGAGGAGCTTGTGCGTCTCGAGGTACCTGGCCTTCGCTTCATGGAGGACCTTGCTGACATAATAGACCGGCTTCTGAACAGTCCGAGCCCCTGAGCTGGTTCTAAGTTTTCAGGTCTCTGTCCTTCTTGTGTTGCCCTTTCGGCGACTAACACCATGCTTACCGCTTCTGCAGCCACCACAATGTACAGGTACAACGATTCCCCTGGATCCGGAGTAACCAGGATCGGCAGGGAAGCTAGGTGCTGCTTCTACTCTTGGAAGGCTTGTTCCGCCTCTTCGGTCCAGGCAAATGGGCCGGATTTCTGCAGGAGCTTGAAGAAGGGCAGCGACCTCTCAGCCAACCTCGCAATGAAGCGGCTAAGGGCAGCCAGTGATCCCGCAAGCTTCTGGATGTCCTTGATACGAGCGGGGGGCCTCATTACCTCAATAGCCTTGATTTTCTCTGGGTTAGCTTAGATGCCCCGGTATGAAACCAGGAACCCCAGCAGCTTCCCTGTGGAGACACCGAAGATGCATTTCTCCGGGTTTAGCTTGGTGCGGGTTGCCCACAGCTTGCCAAAAACCAGGGTCAGGTCTTCCACTATAGCCGACCCTTCTCTAGTCTTGACCATGATGTCATCGATGTAGATCTCCACCTTGTCCTGAATCAGGTCCCCGAAGGTCTTACTCATTGCCCGAACAAATGTCGGCAAGGCGTTTTTCAGACCATAGGGCATTACAACATAACAGTACAGCCCATCCACAGTCACAAAAGCGGTATGCTTCCTATCCTCCCTAGACATCCGGATTTGATGGAAACCGGAGTAGGCATCCAAGAAGGACAAAAGGTCGCACCCCGAGGTAGAGTCCACGATCTGATCTATACGTGGCAGTGGATATGGGTCCTTGGGACATGCCTTATTCAGGCTGGTGTAGTCGATGCACTTCTGAAGCTTCCCGTTTGCCTTTGGCACGATGACTGGGTTGGCCAGCCACACGGGGTGATGAACCTCTTCGATGAAGCCGGCGTGCAACAACTTCTGGACCTCCTCACGGATGAAGTCCTACTGCTCCACGGACTGTCTTCGTGGCTTCTAGCTTACCGGCTTGGCGTCCGGGTAGATCTTCAGATGGTGCTCAATCACCTGCATGGGGATCCCAGGCATCTGCGACGGCTCCCAAGCGAATACATTGGCATTTGCCTGGAGGAAGGCGACGAGCGCGAGTTCCTATTTTTCTCCCAGATTTCCCGCAATGCAGGTGGTCTGGGAGGGGTCTGCGCCGACCTGGATGGTCTTCGCAGGCCCACCGTCTGCTCCGGACGACTGTACCTTCGGTGCCTTAGAGGGCGCTCTGGCACTGGAGGCCGAGGGGCCTCTCCCTCCGTCGTCCGGCCGAGCGATCTCGGCCGCCAGAGTGTGTAGCTTCTCGACGGCCTCTAGCGCGGCGGTGCGGTCGCCCCGCACGGTGAGGACCCCAGCGGGGGACGACATCTTGAGGACCAAATACCCGTAATAGGCAATGGCCATGAACCAATACAGGGCCGACCTCCCAATGATGGCGTTAAAGGGGAGGTTGACCTCCGCGACATCGAACTAGACGTTCTCCGTGCGGATGTTTTCCTCCGTCCCAAATGTAACCGGGAGCGTAATGCTCCCAAGGGGATACACGGGGTATGGGCCCACCCCGGAGAATGGGCGAGAGGGCCCCAGCTGGGACCCCAGGATTTGCAGCTGCCTGAATGCTGCATGGATGATGACATTGAGGCCGGCCCCTCCGTCGATCAACACGTGATGCAGCCTAATGTTGACGACAACAGAGGCGGTGATGAGCGGCAGTACGCCGGCCCCCGCCATGTTGTTGGGGCAGTCAGATGCCCCGAAGGAGATGGTGGTGCTCCTCCATCGTTGGTGTGAAGCAGCTTTGGGGACCCCTAGGACCGCCGAAAGAACCTCCCATCACAGGGACTTGACACTCCTGCGGGAGATGAGCTCCCAGCTTCCACCGTACATTACATACAGCTTCTTGCGACGATCGTTGTCATCGCCGGAGTCAGAGTCTCTGGTGCAAACGTCCTTAAGGTCCCCCTCGGGCGACTGGTAGCCGAGGCCTCGTCCCTCCACAGCCGCGGCTTCTTCGTCGGCCCCCTTTTTGCTAGGCCGGCGGCGAGCCGTCCTTGGAGGACTACTCGTGCCGCTCGCAGACGCGCCTTATGAGTTTGATAATCTCACGGTAGTCTGCGGCACTGTGGTGGCTGTTGGGGTGCACCGAGCATGTGCCACTACTGCCTCCCTAGGATCGTGGGCGCTTGTTGCGCTCACCCTGGACCCCAGCCGCGGCAGCGGCGACTGGAGCAGCAAACTGTGGCTTCCCGTGGCCGCGGTTCTTGTTTCTCTTTTTCTTTTTGCCACCGCCCTGGGCGACGGCATCTGAGCCGCCCGTCTAGGTAACCCCGGTCTGTGGCACCGAGTGCTAAGCACGGCCCTCGGCGGCTCTAGCACATTTGTCAGCTAGAGCAAAGAGCGTGGTGACTTTGTCCACATCATGCGTGGCCAACTTCTCCAGCATCTTTTCATCACGTACCCCCTGGCGGAAAGCAGTGATGATGGAAGCATCCGAGATACGGGGGATTGTCCCACATACCTTGGTGAAGCGGGAAATGAACGCCCGGAGGGTCTCCCCATGTTCCTGCCTTACTGTATGGAGGTGTGCCTCCACACCATGCTGCTTGTAAGCGCTGGCGAAGTTCGCCACGAACCGCGCACAGAGTTCTTCCTAGGAGTAGATGGATCCTGGGGCTTGGTTCATGAGCCAAGTCCGGGCTGGACCAGACAAGGCTACATGGAAGTAGGTTGCCATTACGGTGGAGTCTCCACCTGCTGCCGTAATGGCGGTGACATAAACCTGCAGGAATTCCGACGGGTTTGTCGTACCGTCGTACTTTTCTGGCAGGTGTGGCCGAAACTTGGATGGCCATGTCGCCGCACGGAGGTGGTCTACTAGGGCGGCGCATCCCACTTCAGCCAACGGGATGCTCATCTGGAATCGGGCATCCCCTGGGGCCTATGGTGCAGCCGCAGCGAAATCTTGCTCGAGGTTGTGACCCTCGAGGTTCCCACGGCGCTCACGCACCCTTTCTAAAGAGATACAGGCATCCTTGCCCGCACACCAGCGGTTGAGTTCGTCCCGCAGGTCTTCTGGTCTCTCCGGAGGGACTTGCGCGTCTTCTACCACACGTCTGCGGTTGAGCTCCACTCGTAGATCTTTGGTCGGCGCAGCCCTCACCGAGGGTGAGCGCACCAAGGCTGACACCTCGTACTGGCGCCGGGATGATCGAGGTCTGGGCCTGACTGAGCCAGAGTGCACCATGCTAAGGAGGCGATCCACATCGTCGTGCCACTGCCTCATAGCCCCTGGCGAGGCCGTGGAGCTTGGTGGGTGGCGCAACAACTCCCTGGCCGTAGAGAGCGCCCCGGTAGGAGCAACCCCCGATGGAGTCCGGGACGCCTGCGCTGGCGTGTGTTGCTGTGCGGGGCACACAGCTGCGGCACCAAGTGTCGGGCGGCCAGAACTCTGCGGCGTAGAAGATGCGGCCTCCTCCTCCATGAGGAAGTCTTC
Organism: Zea luxurians; assembly: GCA_029449295.1. Lineage (NCBI taxonomy): Eukaryota > Viridiplantae > Streptophyta > Magnoliopsida > Poales > Poaceae > Zea > Zea luxurians. The sequence goes on along the minus strand of JAOPSE010000016.1, from coordinate 31,698,257 downwards.
AGAGGTCTCGTCACGGTGCTCGGCGTTATGGACCATAGTGTCGAACAGGAAAACAAGCAAAAACTTCAAGCCTAGGCCCCCTACCTGACGTGCCAAATGTCGGAGAGGAAATTCTCCGGCCGGGAGGCGGAGTGCACCCGCCCTAATTCCTAAGATGTGGAGGGGCCTTAAGCGTTTTGCCTGTTGTGAGATGTAGGAATGAACACAAGAACACGCAAGAGTTTAGAGTGGTTCGAGTCGTCGGAGCGTAATACCCTACTCCACTGTGTGTTGTATTGCTTGAGGGAGTCTAAGTGTGTCCCCTTCTCAACGTTGCATGCCTCCCCTTTTATAGTTCAAGGGGGAATGTACAAGGGTTCTGAGCCCCGATACATGGGCCCAAGGACAAATGGAAGGATGGAACTACTGCTTGCCATGCCTGAGTGATCTTCGTGCCATAATATCCATAGTGCATATAGTATTGATATCTTGCGGCAGCGCCCTCGGTAACGCGCGAGTCATGATGAGTGTAGCGCATGCAACGGCACAGGCGTATTGTTGGCCAATGGGAATAGACAGGCACGCCGCCTGCAGGATGGCTTGGGTGCCGCCTGCCAGTTGAGTGGACAGGGCGCATTAAATGCCGAAGGGGTACATCGCCTGTCAGCGGGGTAGTCAGGCGGCGCATCTTCTCCACAATAAATGCAGGGGCAGCGCGGCCCAGAGGCCTTACGTCAGGCCCATCCCGCAAGCTTACGTCATGCACGGTAGGCCATTTGGCAGCACTAGGTCTTCGCCTGGGCAGGGAATAGGAACGTTGTGTGGACAGTTTTGCACCAAGCTGGGCCTGGACACATGTCGCCCCTGGACCCCTGCCTGAGCAGGGCCTGGGCATTCTCTGCTCCAGAATCCCAGGACCCGGCGGTGAGTAGTCCGGACCCCACTCAGGAGGGTCCGGGACCCATCTCGGAGGTCCGTTCATCACGTACGGGGGTCCGGTGCTTTCCCCGCAGTAGGTCCGGACCCACTGCGTGCATCCTGGAGTACGTCCCTCTCCCTGGCCACGCGGCGGCCCCGAGGCGGTCGATGTGGCGCGGCTGAGAACTGTTCCCCGCGCAACTAGAGACCTCTCCGCCGGCATAGTGTCTTCATATTGTGCCAAGGGGTACCCCTGTTTTAGGGTATCGACATGTGTCCAGGCCCTGCGAGTCTATTTAGGGGGAGTTTCTATTTAGTCAGGGGAGTTTCTATTTAGTCAAAGGAAAAGCATTTGAAAAAGGGGGAGAAATTTCAAATCTTGAAAATGCTTCTTACAATCTTATTCATATACCTTTGACTATTTTCAAAAACACTTTGAAAATATTTTCAAAAAAAAGATTTGCAAAAAGAAAACAATTGGTGCAAAAGTGGTCCAAAATGTTAATCAAAAGAAAGCAATCCATTCACTCTTATTTTTTAGTAAGGCTTTCATATTGGTTTAATTCTAAGTAATCTATACACTTACTATATACGAACTAGTTCATTTCTGCATTTTATATTTGCTTTGGTTTGTGTTGGCATCAATCACCAAAAAGGGGGAGACTGAAAGGGAAATAGGGTTAACCTTTTCCTACAATTGATTTTGGTGGTTGAATATCCAACACAAACATATGGACTAACTAGTTTGCTCTAGAATTCATGTATTACAGGTGCACAAGGTTCTACACAAACCAATAAATATTCAAGTTAGGGACCCAATTCAAAAGGAGCAAAAAGAACTTGAGTGTGCTGAAGTATGGCGCACCGGACTGTACAACTTGAATCAGCCACTCTCGGGAAAACAAAGGCGCTCTCCGCTATAATTCATCGGACTGTCTGTGTTGGGGGCCTTCGTCCTCCGAAGGTCCTCAAAAACATGGTTTAACAATGTTTTCCAAGTGTAACATGTGAACAGGTACCTTCGGATATAGATCAAGGTTGTACAGGACGTAAGAAGCATGGTCAATACGAAGGATGATGCTGCTCCGAAGCTACGGGCGGAGTAGTTTCGGCTCAACAGCGGGAAAAGGAACCGACTTAAAGGGGAAAAGGCCATCCAGTCCTCGTTGAGTTGTCCATAATTCAGTAGTAAATATGAAGGACAGAAATGTAATTTTACACAGGCTGTGCCCTGTGCCTATAAATAGATGAACAGTACTCCTGTACTGTTCACGCTGACTTGTATTCGCTCGTGCGTCACGCTTGGACTTTAGCCTTCTGTCAAGTCGAAGGTATAAATGTAATTCAATACTGTTCGCGTTCATTCATGATGATATAATTAAGAGATATTAATAATGTCATATGATTATTTATATTATCTCTCACGTTTCATATGTTTCTTCTTTCATTAATATATACTGTAATGATGAAGGTACGTCCTTCATGACCTTTGTCTGAAGATCATTATATCCTGAGGGAGATAATGCTTCGAAGGATGAAGGGCATTAACCATTAACCTTTTTGTGTTGCCTTGTTCTTAATCCATAGCGTTTGAGAACAAGTCCCCAACATTGGCGCCCACCTCCGGTGAACCCTTTTTTTGACCACCTTCGGCAAGCACCGACCTTGTCATGTCGTCGAAGAAAACTTCAGCGCTAGGGGCTGCCGCACTACAGCCACTGGACCCAAATCAAGAGACCCTTTCTCTCAAAGAGGCCCGAAGCCAGAAGAGGAAGGCCACTAGTCCAACACTCCAGGAGGAAGAGTTGGACCAAGAAATCAGAAACATGGAGATAATCCATCAGCAAGTACAAAGGAAGAAGGAGAAGATGGCCCGACTAGCTGATCTTCAAAGGCAGATCGACGAAGCCACTGAAGAAGTATGCCATCTTGCTCAAGACGAACAAGATCGAAGGCCCCAACACAGGGAGCTTCATCAAGAAGGCCTATTCAACGAGGATGGATGGTATGATGATTTTAATCATGATACCTTTACCTTTGATGCTACTTCTCCCATGGCAGCAGAACTACAAGCTATCCCATGGCCTCCATCATACAAGCCACCTTAGCTCCCTATGTATGATGGGCATTCGGATCCGAAGCAGTTTTTGATGAGTTATGAAGCAACTATATCTTCATATGGAGGCAATGTAGCTGTCATGGCCAAGTACTTCATCATGGCAGTTCGCAATGTGGCCCAGACATGGTATTCTTCTCTTCGGCCAGGGACTATTACTTCGTGGCAGAAGCTCAAGGATATGCTGCTGACAGGTTTTCAAGGCTTTCAGACGAAGCCGGTCACAGCTCAGGCCCTGTTTCAATGCACACAAGACCATGAGGAGTATCTCTAGGCATATGTTCGAAGGTTCTTGCATCTGAGAGCACAAGCGCCTACAGTGCCCAATGAAATTGTCATTGAGGCCATGATCAAGGGGCTTCGTCCAGGACCTACTGCCCAGTATTTCGCTAGAAAGCCTCCACAGACTCTGGAGAAGCTGCTTCAAAAAATGGATGAATACATCCGAGCTGACAATGACTTCCGCCAAAGAAGGGAGGAGGCTTACATGTTCTCTGAGATGACCAAGGGCTTCGAAGGAAGAATCCACCCAAGGCATGTCAGGTCAATTCACAACTCCACTCAGAGTGATGACAGAGGAAGTCAGCTGCAGAGGCTGTAGTATACTTCACAATCTTCGGGGCATCAACAAAGCTCTTTCCAGCCGCCAGCTCCAAGAGGCAGAGGTGCCAGGGGCTTCGGAGGAAGATATGGGGATCAGCCCAGAAAGATCTATTGCTTATTTTGTGGAGAAGACAAGGGCCATACTACAAGAATGTGCCAAATTACCATCCAAAAGCAGAAGGAGATCGCAGAAGCCGAAGCTCGGCAAAGTCAACCGAAGCAGGTCCTGCATACTGCTTCGTGTCACTCACCCTACATACCAGAATATGTGGGCAATCATCCTGCAGCCTTTGTTGCTTCGGCTAGCTAGCCACAGGCTTCCTGGCCACAGCTTCCACCTCCGCCGCCACTACAACCTATCTATTCATGAGGTCAGTAGCTAGAAGGGAGCCATCAGACCCATCAACAGCGAGACCTCTGGGAGGAATCCGAAGCTCGCATAGTCAACAGTACTGTGCCAGAATCAAAACACATCTATTGAGACATATCCTACCTCTGAAGCACTTTGGAATTAGCTTTGTCTTCTTTTATTTCGTTTATCAATGAAATTAATATTTTATCTTTTTCAAGGCCTTCATTCCTTAGCTCAATCACCTCTGAGCGAAGGTTGTCCAGAGGCATTCTATACCCTTCATCTTCGATATTTTTCTGTGCCCTGAGGGCATTGCTAAGGATCAAGCCCTGCAAGAGGAGTACAGAATTAAGTATAAATAAATAAAATAATTCGTTTTCAAATACAAGAATTGATTTTCATACCTTTATAATATTATATGCTAAACTGTCAACTAATTCATCCTTTGACAATACGGAGAGGCCGTCTTCTAGCTTCGGAAATCCGAAGCTTCTTCCTATCTCCCAGCTGACGGATATCTCTTTGTTATTCGGGAGACAGTATAAAAAATCTTCTTCTCCACTGCCATTAAACACCAGTGCCCCTTTCGGGTATTTCAGTCTTTGGGCATAGTGCTGGGCTTCTCATTTTTCTTCCAAAGTAAGCGTCTTTCCCGAAGCATGGTGGATGATGTAATCAATGCTCTCTTCCAAAGCTTTGGGAGCAGGAGTAGCAACCTTTTCAGGCAAAGTTTGCTCTGGGTTTTTTCTTCTTCTATTGCCTTTTCTTCAGTTTCCGAAGGTTTTTTCTCGGCAAGCTCTGAAGGCCCAGCTTTGGCACTAGCTTGGCCTACTGCAGCTTCGATTTTAGTTAGTTTTGTTTCAGATTCGGTTTGCAGTTTTGAAACCTCGGCGATTTTCCCTGAAGGAGTAGAGCTTAAAGCATTTACTGATTCTAACACATCTAGCACATTTGCCATCCTTCTTCTTTTGGGAGTTACCGCAAAACTTTTTCCAACCTTCGGCATTATTACTTCTACCAAAGGCTTAAAATCCCCAACACTTTTGCTCCTTCAATTTTTGGTTCTTCCACCTTATTTTCATCGGCCTTTGACTCAGTTAGCTCGGATGAAAGTACCTTCAGCATCGTAGCCGGATCTTCAGCTTTCTGTGTAGAAGGAATAGGCTCCTTTGGTTTAGCAGCTGAAGAAGTTTCCCCACCAAACTCGGGTACCATGGCCGGCTCGATATAGCGTGGCCGGTGTGTAAGGACTTTCAACTGTTTGCTCTTCGGCGCGGGCTCATCTGGAGTGGCCGAAGCAGCAGTCTTGGCCGAAGCAGTGGTTTTCCTCTTTCTTCCTCGTCCCCACAGCGGGTAGCAGTACTCGGGGTAAACAAAACCAATGGCATCAAAAACTCTATTCAATCTCTTTTTTCCTCGGCCCCCGAAGGATGTGGATAATACATCATCTTCTGCTTTGGAATATGACCCAAGCAATTCATCACTTATAGATTCGATACATTTCAGCCAGTTGTCATTTGGTTCATCAAATTTATCTCCATATCTGAAGGTGTATTTCAGTCGAACCAGATCACCTTCGCTAGACTCGGTGACAGTTTCCTTCGGCATCTCCCAATTCTCTGCAAGAGGCCATACTCTGAATGTTATATGTTCTTGAATTAGGTCCCTTGTACCAATAAAGAAGCATACAGTACCAAAGGCCTTCTGGCATGCTTCGGCGGCTTCATCGATTTCAACCTTTGGCCTTCGAAGGCCGAAGCGGGACCATATGGGACGCATAATAACCTCTTTAACATCCTCTCTCTCTACCAAATTGTTCTTCACATAGAACCATTCCTCCATCCAATTTCCCGGCCATCTTTTCCTAAATGTTGGTACTGGGTAGCTTGAGTTGGGACGGGCGATAAATCCATAACAACCGAAGTTGTTGTGATACTGTTCCTTCCCCGTAGCCTTCGTCTCATACATAAGTTCATGCATGTTGCAGAAGCATTTTGCGCTTGGTTCTATCCCTTGGCTCCTTACTACCGAGACGAAATCTCCCATCCTCAATATGGCTTCGGGGGTCAGTTGATGAAGGAAAATTTGGAAGGTTTTCAACACCTCCACTACGAACCTGCTCAGTGGGAATCGAAGCCCAGCTTTAAAAAAGCTTCGAAAGATCACAACTTCATTCTTCTCAGGCGCAGGAGTGGTATTGTTTTTGCCAGCCCTCACAATAGATATATCCCGAAAGTACCTTCCCCTCATGCTCTCAAGGTGACTTTGCTTGATGGTCGACTTTCCGAAAATTGTATGGCTTGGCCTCCACGGCCGATCTTCGGAATCTTCACCCCCACTCTCTGCTTCATAACTGTCACTGTCACCGGTATCCTCAGACAGGCCCTCCAATATTTCTTTTGTAATCTTCTCTGTATTTGATTTTGCCATTGATTCTAGAAACCTAGCTATATAAGGATTCACAGCCTTCTTTTGTTCAAAGAGCTTCTCCTCCTCGGTTAGCTTCGTCTCAGCAACAACTTTCTTGTCTTGAGACATTTTCTCTTCAGAAATAACGAAAATGTGCTCTTCAAGACGAAGCTTAGAGAACTCGAAAAACTAAGCAAGCGTTGGTGAGCAAGAGCTATAAAATTGAGCAAACAAAACAAGCGGCACAAATAGCATACCAAATGTGGTCAGAGAGAGTTCTTATTTATACGCTCGACGCGCCCCGAGTTGGAGGGTCCCGTCTGTCATTGACTGTTGCTATTCTAGCAAAGGGAAGGTGTTTTTTTGGACCTTCGGCTTAAGGCCTTCGTCCAGGTCGCAGTCTGAATTCGTTATCTTAAACAAATTAATACCGCGAGGGGCTACTGTTGGGGGCCTTCGTCCTTCGAAGGTCCTCAAAAACATGGTTTAACAATGTTTTCCAAGTGTAACATGTGAACATGTACCTTCGGATATAGATCAAGGTTGTACGGGACGTAAGAAGCATGGTCAATACGAAGGATGATGCTGCTCTGAAGCTACGGGCGGAGTAGCTTCGGCTCAACAGCGGGAAAAGGAACCGACTTAAAGGGGAAAAGGCCATCCAGTCCTCGTTGAGTTGTCCATAATTCAGTAGTAAATATGAAGGACATAAATGTAATTTTACACGGGTTGTGCCCTGTGCCTATAAATAGATGGACAGTACTCCCGTACTGTTCACGCTGACTTGTATTCGCTCGTGCGTCATGCTTGGACTTTAGCCTTCTGTCAAGCCGAAGGTATAAATGTAATTCAATATTATTCGCGTTCATTCATGATGATATAATTAAGAGATATTAATAATGTCATATGATTATTTATATTATCTCTCATGTTTCATATGCTTCTTCTTTCATTAATATATACTGTGATGATGAAGGTACGTCCTTCATGACCTTTATCTGAAGATCATTATATCCTGAGGAGATAATGCTTTGAAGGATGAAGGGTATTAACCATTAACCTTTTTGTGTTGCCTTGTTCTTAATCCATAGCGTTTGAGAACAAGTCCCTAACAGTCTGGTGTGCCACCGGACTGTTTGGTGAGCCAGCGAAGCAACGGCTATCTGCGCGCAACGGTCGACTCTGACGGATGAACAGTGCAACACAGTAACGTGCTAGAAGTCAGAGCAGAAAGTCAGAGGGGCACCAGACTGTCCGATGTTGCACCGGACTGTCCGGTGCCACATGAGGACAAAGCCTCCAACGGTCGACCAACTCCGAACCCTAACGATTGGCTGACGTGGCGGCGCACCGGACAAGGAACAGTGTGTGTCCGGTGGCGCACAGGACTGTCCAGTGCGCCCATGGCCAGGAGCCTTCCCCAACGGCTACAAAATGGTTGGTGGCTATAAATACCACCCCAACCGGCCATTTCAAGGTGTGGGAGCCAAGCAACATATCAAGGCATATAGTTGACATATCTAAGCCCTCCTAACCACCTCCATTCATTGATCTATCTCATAAACAAGATTTAGGCCACAACAAGCCTCACAAGTGCCACAAAAGAGAGATTAAGCAAAAGAGAGCTACTCGTGTGAGTTTAGCGATAGTGCCTTGTGAGAATCAATGAGAGAAAGTGTGTGCTACATCTTGTGATTATTTGAGCGTGGAGTTTTGACTCCCATTCATCTTCCTCCAAATTTTTGGAGGCTTGTAAAGCTAGCAAGAGACACCTAAGAGTGTGGTGATCCTTGCGGGGTCTTAGTGATCCTTGAGATAAAGAAGAAGCGCTCGCCGGTCTTGGTGATCGGTGGAGAGAGGGAAAGGGTTGAAAAAGACCCGTCCTTAGTGGACTCCTCAATGGGGATTATGTTTTTGGTGAACCGAACCTCGGTAAAACAAATCACCCGTGTCATTTGTGTTTATTGCTTGTGATTTGTTTGTTTTCTCCCTCTCTAAGTTCTCTTGTACTATTCCTTGCTAATATTATTTTGTGTTGCTTTAAGTTAAATTCCCATTTAGAGAAGTAACCCCTTGCAAGAAAGAACTTGTGTTATTCCTCTTCTCATCTAAGCCCTCTTGCTTTATTCTCCATAAACTTATTAGTTGTATTGATTTGTTAATTCCGCATTATTTTAAAGCAATACTCTTTGCAAGCAAAGGATTTAGTCTTATACTCCGATAATTGTGCATATTGTTCTAATCACTAATCAAGGGATCAAGTCCGGGTTTAAAGTTATAATTTTTAGGTTTCGCCTATTCACCCCCCTCTAGGCGACTTTCACTAAGCATTGATGCATATAAGGTTCAGATACACACAAAAAAAGAGTTGGAAATTAAAAAAATATTCAAGAATTATCTATTAGCAGTAACAAACCTTCTCGGCACCAAGTATTTGAATTGTGCTACCAGGTTGCTTGGCCAAATTTAGCAAACTTCCACCATGCGCAATAAGGCAGGCACCAACTAATTCACCCACCAGTGCTGTCAGATTTGGGGTGATAGTGTTCGTCCTGCTTCTTAAATAGTCATACAGATGGGCTCTGTACTCAGAAAGGGCTAACACTTGATCACATAGCTCTCTGATATTTAACAAGTCAAGTTCACTAACTTCAGTTCCCATGGATATTACTACAACCTCCTTTAGCTGTGTTTCTAGCTCTTCATCAGACAATATCTAAAAACAGAGCTTCTTACTAAACAGTACCCATAATAGTCAAGGAGATCATATTTAGATGTCAACAATTACCTCAGAGAAGTCAAGGTTGACTGCATTAGCTCTGTTACCCATCATCTTCACAACTTTGGCATACTGAATATTATCTGAAACTATTTTGGTGAGCTCTGGAAAGTGCCAGCCATACCATTCATGAACTCTCATGCATAAGTGTTAAGCTCCTTGTCATGATCATCCAATAAGCCAATGGCCTGAATAATCATGGTATCAACCTGTAGAATAGAAACAATAAAAAACATTTAAACACGTAACAAAGATCAAGACGAATCTTGCACAGTGCTCGCCTATTTAATAGTTGAAAAATAGTAATAAAAGATGAATAGGGTTAGATAGTGATATTTTATAGTTGTAGTGGGGTATAGGTAGTGGCGGACCTAGGATTTTTATATAGGGTGTGCCGCAACAAAATTTTCATGTAGAATTCTATCTAATGTACATATAATTTCATAGTAAATTTGGTAAACAATTTGATATATAGATATAAAGTTTGACACTCAACAAATAAGCATGAAAATTGCATATATTAAACATAAAGGTTGCAATAATATTACTTATCAGGCATGCGCTTCCTCAATACCATAAAAGTTTCAATTATATCTTCTTCATTCACTTCGAAGAAAATATCCCTCTCGATGTATGTAACAAGACAATCATCCAAAAGACTATCACACATCTTGTTTCACAATTTAGTCTTCACCAAACTCATTGCAGAAAATGCCCTTTCAACACTTGCTGTCGCCACAGGCAAAAGCAATACCAATTTGAGAAGCAAATAAACCATATCAAACACCTTATGTCTCTTTGTTTCAAGAAGCTTAACTGAGAGGTCCACAAGATTAGTTATGTCTTTGAATCTATGATCTTCTCTTATGCCATCAATATAATTGTCAAGTTGCAAGTCAAGTTTTAACAAGTCAGTGCTTGACATGTTATTAGGATAGAAATCAGCTAGCTTTCTACCTTGTGTGCATCAAAAGAAGCAAAAGAGTTGGAAGGATCCAAGGCTGACATACAAGAAAGCAGCTCCATATTAGCCTCACTAAACCGACTATCAAGCTCTAGGCTAATTTGATCAATGACCCAATATATACTTCTCTTCTGAAGTGGTCATCATTGGTTTGGTTATGAACAAATCGTGATGATCTTCCATAAGGCTTATAATTTTCATCCATAGCAGGAACTTAGATATCATGTTTGTTGCAAAATGAAGTGATTCTTTGAAGAAATTGGTCCCAACTATCAAGCCTTAACGGTTGCATTATTCTCTTTGCCATATTAACAAGTGAAATTGCATTAATAATATCTTGCTCCCTTCTTTGCAAACACACTGATAAATCATTTGTATATCCAAGAATAACAAACATTAAGTGTGCATAAAAAACAAAGTCAAATAACTCAAATGCTCCAAGCATAGAATACATTGATTAATCACTTCTAATTGTAGCATCCTCTCCAAGAATCATGAGAACATCTCGGATTGCAGGATACATAGTAATTATGTTGCATATAGTTTTGTAATAAGAGCCCCATCGAGTCTTACTAGGCCTAGACAACCCCATCTCTTGATTCAATCCTCTCCCAGTTTCAAGTTCACCACATTCAAGTGATTTCATGAGATTCTCAAGATTTCAATAAAGTTTCCTCTGTTGCTAGACTCTTCACTTTCATCATGTCCACGGAATAACAATACTTGATGCAAAAGAAACTTCAAACATCGAAGTGAACATGTCAACCTTATCTTATAAAAAAGCCGAGTCTACCCCTGACCGCCCTCTCGCTCTGTGCAGAGGCTCGGGGGCTGCTCTCGCAAACCCGGCTCTGGCCGAACCGTTGACAGCGTCAATATACTAGCCCGAGAACTTGGGACCCGACCGTGCACCTGGGCTACAGCCAGCTCGCATGAGGGAACGACCAGACCAGCCGAAGCACTACGTGAGGCATTAAGACCTCGAAGGAGTGAAACCACTCCTCCGAGGCCTCGGGGGCTACACCCGGCGGGTGCGCTCGCGCGCACCCACCGGAACAAAGCACAACCGAGAAAGGCTGGTCCCCTTGCAAAAAAGTGCGACGAAAGCCTCCAAGCGAGTGCAAACACTCCCTTCGAGGCTCGGGGGCTACTGTCGGGGACCATAATTAAGGGTACCCTCAAGGCTCCTAATTCTCAGCTGGTAACCCCCATCAGCACAAAGCTGCAAAGGCCTGATGGGTGCGATTAAGTCAGGGATCAGTCCATTTGAGGGACACGATCACGCCTCGCCCGAGCCTAGCCTCGGACAAGGGCAGCCGACCCCAGAGGATTTCCGTCTCGCCCGAGGCCCCCCTTCAGCGGCGAACATATTCTCGGCTCGCCCGAGGCCCTGCCTTCGCTAAGAAGCAACCCTGACCAAATCGCCGCACTGACCGACCAAGTCGCAGGGGCATTTAATGCAAAGGTGGCCTGACACCCTTATCCTGACGCGCGCCCCCCAGCCGGCAGAGCCGAAGTGACCGCCGTCACTTCACCGCTCCACTGACCGGCCTGACAGAAGGACAGCGCCGCCTGCGCCACTCCGACTGTGGTGCCACTTGACAGAGTGAGACTGACAGGCACTCAGGCCCGGCCGAAGGCTCCATAGGAAGCTCCGCCTCGCCCGACCCCAGGGCTCGGACTCGGGCTAAGTCCCGGAAGACGGGGAACTCCGCTCCGCCCGACCCAGGGCTCGGACTCAGGCTAAGTCCCGGAAGACGGCGAACTCCGCTCCGCCCGACCCAGGGCTCGGACTCGGGCTAAGTCCCGGAAGACGACGAACTCCGCCCGACCCAGGGCTCGGACTCGGGCTAAGTCCCAGAAGACGACGATCTCTGCCTCGCCCGACCCAGGGCTCAGACTCGGGCTCGGCCCCAGAAGACGACGATCTCCGCCTCGCCCGACCCAGGGCTCGGACTCGGGCTAAGTCCCGGAAGACGACGATCTCCGCCTCGCCCGACCCAGGGCTCGGACTCGGGCTCGGCCCCAGAAGACGACGATCTCCGCCTCGCCCGACCCAGGGCTCGGACTTGGGCTCGGCCCCAGAAGACGACGAACTCCGCTTCGCCCGACCCCAGGGCTCGGACTCCGCCCCGGCACCAGCCGGCAATCTCCGCCTCGCCCGACCCGGGGGCTCGGACTCGACCTCGGCTTCAGAGGAGCTTCCACATCGCCCAACCTAGGGCCCAGACCAGCCACGTCAGCAGGAGGCGCCATCATCACCCTACCCCGAGCTGACTCGGGGCGCAGGGAACAAGACCGGCGTCCCATCTGGCTCGCTCCGCCAGATAGGCAATGATGGCGCCCCGCATGCTCTGTGACGACGGCGGCTCTCAGCCCCCTTACGGAAGCAAGAGGACGTCAGCAAGGACTCAACCGCTCCGATAGCTGTCCCTCCGCCAAGCTCCATCGCTCCTCCGACGGCCACGACATCACACCAGCTAGGTGCCAAGATCTCTCCGGCTGCCACAACGGCATGTACCTAGGGCGCTAGCTCTGCTCCGCTAGACACGTAGCACTCTGCTACACCCCCCATTGTACACCTGGATCCTCTCCTTGCGCGTATAAAAGGGAGGACCAGGGCCCTCTTAGAGAAGGTGGGCCGCGCGGGGACGAGGACGAGAACAGGCACTCGCTGGAGGCCGCTCGCTCCCTCTCCCACGTGGACGCTTGTAACCCCCTACTGCAAGCGCACCCGACCTGGGCACGGGACGAACACGAAGGCCGCGGGATTCCCACCTCTCTCACGCCGGTCTCCGGCCGCCTCGCTCTCCCCCCCTTCGCGCTCGCCCTCGCGCTCGACCCATCTGGGCTGGGGCACACGGTGACATTCACTCGTCGGCCTAGGGACCCCCCGGTCTCGAAACGCCGACAGTTGGCGCGCCAGGTAGGGGCCTGCTGCGTGTTGACGAAAAGCTTCCCGTCAAGCTCCAGATGGGCAGTCTCCAGCAACCTCTCCAACCTGGGACGGTGCTCCGTTTCGGGAGTCTTGAGTTCATGTCCCTCGACGGCAGCTATGACATGATACTGCTTCCACCGCCGTGCGACAACGATAGTGGCGGTCGACAATCCGCCCGCCGGCGGGCGGAATCGGCGACGTCTTCCCCGCATGGTGGAAGAACAACCTTCGAGCTCACCCCGTCCTCTCCCCCGCCGACGGAGGAGGAGGCGGGGCAACCAAGGCCAAGCAGGAGACAGCGTCTCGTCGGCTGTCGAGCGAGTCGACGGCCCCAGCACCCCAACGGGGGGCGCACCGGGCGTCGACCTCACGTTTGAGACGAAGGCGAGCGCCGTCTCCCCGCGACACGCCAATCCTGAGCAAGCGGACGACGCCAGCACGCTCGCGAAAAGCTTGCTGGACGTCACCCTCGTACCTGAGACGACGGCGCAGTCAGTCCCCGACGTGACCTCATCGCCGCCCGTCGACCAAAAGGTACCGACCGATTCCCATCCCACGTCTTTCGGATTCAGCCACGACCTGCCTAGCGGCTTCGCTTTGGCGGGTGCTCTCGTAGAGGCAGGTCCAAACCCTTTGGGGTTTCGTATGCGGTCACCTTGGGACCGGCTGACGGACGTCTCGACCTACGGGCCTTCTGGGTCCGAGGGAGACGGCGAACCCAGCGTCTGTTGGGATTTCTCCGGACTTGGCAACCCCAGTGCCATGCGGGACTTTATGACCGCATGCGACTACTGCCTTTCCGACTGTTCCAACGGTAGCCGTAGCCTCGGCGACGAGGACTGCGGCCCAAGTCGCGAATGCTTCCACGTCGATCTAGGGGGTCCCCCCGAAGGCAACCATCTCGGCATGCCGGAGGACGGTGACCTCCCTAGGTCGGTGCCTCACGTTGACATCCCATGGGAGCTAGCTATGGTCCCCGTTCAGGCGGGGGGTCATGACCCACAGCTCGAGCAAATCCGCGGGGTGCAGGCCAGGCTCGACGAGGGAGCAGGAGCGCTTGAGCCAATCCGTCGGGACGTCGGGCAGGCATGGGCGGGCCAACCTCCGGCCGGGGAAATACGTCATCTACCCCAGGGCTTCCAGCACCGCATCTCCGATGACGTCAGGGTCAGGCCGCCACCCGCATCCAGTGGGGTCGGCCAGAACCTGGCGGCAGCAGCAATGCTTCTCCGCGAGATGCCGGAGCCATCAACCACCGAGGGACGGCGAATCCAGGGAGAGCTCAAGAATCTCCTGGAAGGCGCCGCGGCCCGACGGGCCGAGAGCTCCACCTCCCGAAGGCAGGGGTACCCCTCGGAACCTCATGTCGCGACTTCCCGATTCATGCTAGAAGCCTCGGTCTACACCGGGCGCACGCGCAACACCGCGCCTGCGGCCCCGGGTCGCCTCGGCAACAACCACCATCATCGCGACCGTCGGGCCCACCTCGATAAGAGGGTGCGCCGAGGCTACCACCCCAGGCGTGGGGGACGCTACGACAGCGGGGAAGATTGGAGTCCCTCGCCCGAACCACCCGGCCCGCAAGCCTTCAGCCGAGCCATCCGACGGGCGCCGTTCCCGACCCGGTTCCGACCCCCGACTACTATCACAAAGTACTCGGGGGAGACGAGACCGGAACTGTGGCTCGCGGACTACCGTCTGGCCTGCCAACTGGGTGGAACGGACGATGACAACCTCATCATCCGCAACCTCCCCCTGTTCCTCTCCTACACCGCTCGCGCCTGGTTGGAGCACCTGCCTCCGGGGCAGATCTCCAGCTGGGACGACCTAGTCCAAGCTTTCGACGGCAATTTCCAGGGCACGTACGTGCGCCCCGAGAATTCCTGGGACCTCCGAAGCTGCCGACAGCAGCCGGGAGAGTCTCTCCGGGACTACATCCAGCGATTCTCGAAGCAGCGCACCGAGCTGCCCAACATCACCGACTCGGATGTCATCGGCGCGTTCCTCGCTGGCACCACCTGCCGCGACCTGGTGAGCAAGCTGGGTCGCAAGACCCCCACCAGGGCAAGCGAGCTGATGGACATCGCCACCAAGTTCGCCTCCAGCCAGGAGGCGGTCGAGGCTATCTTCCAAAAGGACAAGCAGCCCCAGGGCCGCCCATCGGAAGATACTCCCAAGGCGTCAACTCAGCGTGGCGCCAAGAAGAAGGGCAAGAAGAAGTCGCAAGCGAAACGCAACGCCGCCGACGCGGACCTTGTCGCCGCCGCCGAGTACAAGAACCCTCGGAAGCCCCCCGGAGGTGCCAACCTCTTCGACAAGATGCTCAAGGAGCCGTGCCCCTATCACCAGGGACCCGTCAGGCACACCCTTGAGGAGTGTGTCATGCTTCGGCGCCACTTCCACAGGGTCGGGCCACCCGCGGAGGGTGGCAAGGCCCGTGACGACGACAAGAAGGAAGATCACCAAGCAGGAGAGTTCCCCGAGGTCCGCGACTGCTTCATGATCTATGGTGGGCAAGCGGCGAATGCCTCGGCTCGGCACCGCAAGCGAGAGCGCCGGGAGGTCTGCTCGGTGAAGGTGGCGGCGCCAGTCTATCTGGACTGGTCCGACAAGCCCATCACCTTCGACCAAGACGATCACCCCAACCATGTGCCGAGCCCGGGGAAATACCCGCTCGTCGTCGACCCCATCATCGGCGACGTCAGGCTCACCAAGGTCCTCATGGACGGAGGCAGCAGCCTCAACATCATCTACGCCGAGACCCTCGGGCTCCTGCGTGTCGATCTGTGTCCGGGCAGGCGCTGCGCCCTTCCATGGGATCATTCCCGGGAAGCGCGTCCAACCCCTCGGACAGCTCGACCTTCCCGTCTGCTTCGGAACGCCCTCCAACTTCCGAAGGGAGACCCTGACGTTCGAGGTGGTCGGGTTCCGAGGAACCTACCACGCGGTACTGGGGAGGCCATGCTACGCGAAGTTCATGGCCGTCCCCAACTACACTTACCTGAAGCTCAAGATGCCGGGCCCCAACGGGGTCATCACCGTCGGCCCCACGTACAAACACGCGTTCGAATGCGACGTGGAGTGCGTGGAGTACGCCGAGGCCCTCGTCGACTCCGAGGCCCTCATCGCCGACCTGGAGAGCCTCTCTAAGGAGGTGCCAGACGTGAAGCGTCATGCCGGCAACTTTGAGCCAGCGGAGACGGTTAAGTCCGTCCCCCTTGACCCCAGCGGCGACGCCTCCAAGCAGATCCGGATCGGCTCCGGGCTCGATCCCAAATAGGAAGCAGTGCTCGTCGACTTTCTCCGCGCGAACGCCGACGTCTTCGCGTGGAGTCCCTCGAACATGCCCGGCATACCGAGGGATGTCGCCGAGCACTCGCTGGACATCCGAGCCGGAGCCCGACCCGTCAAGCAGCCACTGCGCCGATTCGACGAGGAGAAGCGCAGAGCCATAGGTGAGGAGATCCACAAGCTAATGGCGGCAGGGTTCATCAAAGAGGTATTCCATCCCGAATGGCTTGCCAACCCTGTGCTTGTGAGAAAGAAAGGGGGGAATGGCGGATGTGTGTAGACTACACTAGTCTCAACAAAGCATGTTCGAAGGTTCCCTACCCTCTGCCTCGCATCGATCAAATCGTGGATTCCACTGCTGGGTGCGAAACCCTGTCTTTCCTCGATGCCTACTCAGGGTATCATCAAATTAGGATGAAAGAGTCCGACCAGCTCGCGACTTCTTTCATCACACCCTTCGGCATGTACTGCTATGTCACCATGTCGTTCGGCTTGAGGAATGCGGGCGCGACGTACCAGCGGTGCATGAACCATGTGTTCAGCGAACACATCGACCGCACGGTCGAGGCCTACATCGATGACATCGTAGTAAAGACAAGGAAAGCCTCCAACCTCCTTTCCGACCTTGAAGCGACATTCCGATGTCTCAAGGCAAAAGGCGTCAAGCTCAATCCCGAAAAGTGTGTCTTCGGGGTGCCCCGAGGCATGCTCTTGGGGTTCATCGTCTCCGAGCAGGGCATCGAAGCCAACCCGGAGAAGATCGCAGCCATCACCAGCATGGGGCCCATCAAGGACTTGAAAGGCATACAGAGAGTCATGGGATGTCTCGCGACTTTGAGCCGCTTCATCTCACGCCTCGGCGAAAGAGGTCTACCTCTGTACCGCCTCTTAAGGAAGGCCGAGTGCTTCACTTGGACCCCTGAGGCCGAGGAAGCCCTCGGGAACCTGAAGGCGCTCCTCACAAAGGCGCCTATCTTGGTGCCCCCAGCTCCGGAGAAGCCCTCATGGTCTACGTCGCCGCGACCACTCAGGTGGTTAGCGCCGCGATTGTGGTCGAGAGGCAAGAAGAGGGGCATGCGTTGCTCGCTCAGAGGCCAGTCTACTTCATCAGCGACGTACTGTCCGAAACCAAGATCCGCTACCCACAAGTTCAGAAGCTGTTGTACGCGGTGATCCTAACGCGGCGGAAGCTGCGACACTACTTCGAGTCTCATCCGGTAACTGTGGTGTCATCCTTCCCCCTAGGAGAGATCATCCAGTGCCGAGAGGCCTCGGGTAGGATTGCAAAATAGGTGGTGGAAATCATGGGCGAGACAATCTCGTTCGCTCCCCGGAAGGCCATCAAGTCCCAGGTCTTGGCGGACTTCGTGGATGAATGGGTCGACACCCAGCTACCGACGGCTCCGATCCAACCGGAGCTCTGGACCATGTTCTTCGACGGGTCGCTGATGAAGACAGGAGCCGGCGCAGGCCTACTCTTCATCTCACCCCTCGGAAAGCATCTACGCTACGTGCTATGCCTCCACTTCCCGGCGTCCAACAATGTGGCCGAGTACGAGGCTCTGGTCAACGGGTTGCGGATCGCCATCGAGCTAGGGGTCCGACGCCTCGACGCTCGCGGTGACTCGCAGCTCGTCATCGACCAAGTCATGAAGAACTCCCACTGCCGCGACCCGAAGATGGAGGCCTACTGCGATGAGGTTCGGCGCCTGGAAAACAAGTTCTACAGGCTCGAGCTCAACCACATCGCCCGGCGCTACAACGAGACTGCGGACGAGCTGGCTAAAATAGCCTCGGGGCGAACAACGGTTCCCCCGGACGTCTTCTCCCGAGACCTGCATCAACCCTTCGTCAAGATCGACGACACGTCCGAGCCTGAGGTACCCTCAGCGCAGTCCGAGGCACCCTCGGCTCAACCCGAGGCCCCCTCGGCTCAGTCCGAGGCACCCTCGGCTCATCCCGAGGCACCCTCAGCTCGGCCCGAGGCGCCCTCGGTTCAGCCCGAGGTACCCTCGGCCCCCGAGGGTGAGGCACTGCGCGTTGAGGAGGAACGAAGCGGGGCCACGCCTACTCGAAGCTGGCAGACCCCGTACCTGCAATATCTCCACCGACGAGAGCTACCCCTCGACCGGGCCGAGGCTCGGCGGGTGGCGCGGCGCGCCAAGTCGTTCGTCTTGCTGGGAGATGAGAAGGAGCTCTACCACCACAGCCCCTCAGGCATCCTCCAGCGATGCATCTCCATCGCCGAAGGTCAGGAACTCCTGCGAGAGATACACTCGGGGGCTTGCGGCCATCACGCAGCGCCTCGAGCCCTTGTCGGGAATGCTTTCTAGCAAGGCTTCTACTGGCCGACGGCGGTGGCCGACGCCACTAGAATTGTTCGCACCTGCGAAGGGTGTCAGTTCTACGCAAGGCAGACCCACCTGCTCGCTCAGGCTCTGCAGACGATACCCATCACCTGGCCTTTTGCTGTGTGGGGCCTGGACCTCGTCGGCCCCTTGTAGAAGGCACCCAGGGGCTACACGCACCTTTTGGTCGCCATCGACAAATTCTCCAAGTGGATCGAGGTCCGACCCCTAAACAGCATCAGGTCCGAGCAGGCGGTGGCGTTCTTCACCAACATCATCCATCGCTTCGGGGTCCTGAACTCCATCATCACCGACAACGGCACCCAGTTCACCGGCAGAAAGTTCCTGGACTTCTGCGAGGATCATCACGTCCGGGTGGACTGGGCCGCCGTGGCTCACCTCATGTCAAATGGGCAAGTAGAGCGTGCCAACGGCATGATTCTACAAGGGCTCAAGCCTCGGATCTACAACGACCTCAACAAGTTCGGCAAGCGATGGATGAAGGAACTCCCCTCGGTGGTCTGGAGTCTGAGGACAACGCCAAGCCAAGCCACGGGCTTCACGCCGTTCTTCCTAGTCTACGGGGCCGAGGCTGTCTTGCCCATAGACCTGGAATACGGCTCCCCGAGGGCGAGGGCCTACACCGACCAAAGCAACCAAGCTAGCCGAGAAGACTCGCTGGACCAGCTGGAGGAGGCTCGGGACAAGGCCTTACTACACTCGGCGCGATACCAGCAGTCCCTGCGACGCTACCACGCCCGAGGGGTCCGGTCCTGAGACCTCTAGGTAGGCGACCTGGTGCTTCGGCTTCGACAAGACGCCCGTGGGCGCCACAAGCTCACGCCCCCTTGGGAGGGGCCATTCGTCATCGCCAAGGTTCTGAAGCCCGGAACGTACAAGCTGGCCAACAATCAAGGCGAGGTCTACGGCAACGCTTGGAACATCCAACAGCTACGTCGCTTCTACCCTTAAGGCTCGGATCTTGATGGCTGAAGGGAGCAGCAGCACCCTCGGCATCGACGACACCTTCGGTGGGGTCTGACCTAGCCTCGGACGGCGACGCGGGTCCGAAGATCTCCACTCTGAAGGACGATGTCATCGCCACGCCCGGGCCATCGCTGCCAGGGTCTTCTCGGGAATCCGGCCCGAGCAGGCGGCTCGGCCGGTCACCCCGGGGCCTCGGCCAGCTATCCTCCAGGGACGTCAACCTGACCCGAGGCCTCGGCTAGTCAATTCCGGCGTCGGTCCCGCTAACGGACGACCCGGCCAGGCTCCGGCCAACCAGGTTTTCTTTTCGAGCCAACTCTGCCTCGGTTTATGTTGACGCTGCTACCCCTGGCCTCGGCTCATCGAAGAGCGGCCGAGGAGTTCCTTTAATTAAGCTAGAGAAGCCTCGGGCAACAAGGCCGACCGAGCCGAGGGACTCCTACGCCTCCGGGATACGGATACCTCGCTCGTCACCTTTACACGGGGCGACTCACGCTTGGTGAAGCGGTTCAGACAACCAACAGGCGAGTCTTAGTGCTCGAAAATGAGGAAAAAACACGGCTCCGTGCCGAAACTACCTACATGTTCAGGCCCCGACAGCCACAATGAACAAAAACACTGGCATCCGAAGTGCCATTACAAACGGAACCTCGGTTCCACCTCCGCAGGTACGAGCAACCCCACTCGATGGGGGAGGGGCCTGCGGAGCAACAGAAGACCGACGGACGGCTCGCCTTCGCCCGCTCCAGCAGCAGCAACAACGACCCCCTCTACGGGTGGCCAAACTGCAGCGGCGATGGCCTCAGGGCGAACGCTGCTGCAACCTTGCCCTCGCCCACGCCGACGCTCGAGGGGCGAGGACAAGTACAAAGAGCCGGAGGCCCGGAGCGCGGATGGTGGCGGTGATCCCATCGGCGACGGGGACTTCTCGAGCCGCCTCTGCCTCGGCACCGACGACAGGGGCCGTCAGCCCGCTGGCAGATCCCCGCTCGGATCCTCCTGGACGAGCAGGGCACCGACCTCCCCGCGGAGGCACCGTACCAGTGCAAAGGCAGGACCGCCCCAGAACATGAACGCCGCCCTAGCAGCGCGCGACATCTTGGGCGGTCCTCCCGTGCACACGGCGCGGCAGCCGCCTTCCGGCGGGAGGGGGCACCGGGGGCCAACCCGACGAGCCCGACGCGCTGGGGCTAACGACGCCTGCCGTCGACCGGCCCCGCGTTGTCGAAGTCCGACCCGCCCGCAGGGCCAGCGAGCGCCCTCTCCCTCGAACGCCGCAGGAGAGGGTGACCCACGAACCCGCGCGGGAGGTAGAGCTCCAGCTCAGCCCGGCCTCCACCCCAGCAAGGATGATGAACATCCTTGAAGCTGAGGGTGGGACCAAGATCGCAGCCCGGCTTGCTTCTCCCCACCCAGGGGCTGGTGGTCGCCGTCTGGGGTGACCGCCGGTGGGGGGGGGTGCAGCCGGGCTGCATGATGAAAATCCTTGAAGCCGAACGATGGCTGAAAGGTGCCAACTCCCATGGAGTTGCGTTCCCCCAACGACGAGGCGGAAAGACGGCGGATCTCCCCCATCCGGGGGCTTGGAAGGTGGAAAGACACGATGCATAAGGGAGCGCAAAGACATGGTCGCCTTCCAAGGGGGTCACCCTCCTTTTAAGGGCGGTTCTCCCTACTCGCTTCCCCAGCCGTCACGGGCTGAGTCTTCTCCAACACACTCCAAGGTCCTCCCATACGGCGCGGGGGCTGGGTCCCACGCGTCATGCAAGCCGGCTCAGAGCAGAAGAGGCCAAACCGCCGTGCGCGGTGCGTACAACCGCCCAGCGGTTATAAGCGACTCTCCACTTTTGCCCAGACCAACGGGCGAAAGGGCGGGTAGCCGTGCCGGCGGCATGCAACCGCGCCAAGTGGGCGCTCTTCTCCGACTCCCAACACGCCCGGCATGGAGGCCCAGGCCCACGCGTCATGCAACCGGCGCGCCGAATGCTTCATGCATGCAACTGCACCACCACTTGCGCCACTACCGCGCCTCCTCGACTGCGGAACCAATACCGTGACTCGAGGCGACCCAGCGCGTGACCCAGCAGCACCAGCCTGGCGTGACGGTCAATGCGGCCAAAAGTGGGCCGGCAGTAATGGCGGTGGCAGGCGGACAGGAGCAGCGGCCACGTCGTCAGCCAAGCTCACGTCCCGTCCGGGGGCAGTGAGAGAACCCTCTCTCACGGCGTGAAGACAACGCGCCCGTGATCCGTTCCTCGAACGGCTCGCACACGCGCAACGGTCGCTCCTCCAACCACTCGCCCTGTCGCATTAACTCCGCGGCGGGACACGCGGCGCCTCTGGCAGGAGAAGCGGGCGACGCTTCGCCTTCGCCATAATGACCGCGTCCAAAAAGGTACGCCGCGTCATTCGATTTCGTATCCTTTTCCTTTTTTCCTCTTTCTCTCTCTTGCAACAGGGACCGAGAAAGGGGGATACCCCGAAAAGGATCCTTCCCCGTGAAGGAACCAGGCTCCGAGCCCCCCTACTGATCAGAGGTTCGAAGGCTGGCCCCCCGGAAGGGCTCGACAGCCGCCTCAGATCGCGTGGGCCCTACACCCACTACTGGTCAGAGGTTCGAAGGCCGGCCCCTCGAAAGGGTTCCATGGCCGCCTCAGGCTACTCGGGCTCCGCGCCCATTACTGATCAGGGTTTCGAAGGCTGGCCCCCGAAGGGTTCACAGCCACCTCAGACGCTGAGCGAGGGATGACCATGGGTACGTTTGATACATAACCAAGGCTCGGGCTACGCTCCCGAGGTACCCTAGGACATTTCCGAGACCAGCGGGAACGGTCTTGTAACAGAATCCCATCAGAGGGAGGCATCGAGCCCTCGGACCCCGTCACCAGGGGACTGGGTCTGGCAAATCACCCGCAGGTACTTTTGGGCGTGCCTCTGGTCCCCTAGCCGACCCCTAACGAACGCGGCACGGACGTCCACTCGGATTACCCGCTTGCAGCTCATCGGAGACACCATGTTCGGCGCCCATCGAGGGCAACATGGCGCTTTCCCCCCCTCCTCCTTGCGGAAAGGCGACGCAGGGGCGTATGTAAAAAAGCCGAGTCTACCCCTGACCGCCCTCTCGCTCTGTGCAGAGGCTCGGGGGCTGCTCTCGCAAACCCGGCTCCGGCCGAACCGTTGACAGCGTCAACATACCAGCCCGAGAACTTGGGACCCAACCGTGCACCTGGGCTATGGCCAGCTCGCATGAGGGAACGACCAGACCAGCCGAAGCACTACGTGAGGCATTAAGACCTCGAAGGAGTGAAACCACTCCTCCGAGGCCTCGGGGGCTACACCCGGCGGGTGCGCTCGCGCGCACCCACCGGAACAAAGCACAACCGAGAAAGGCTGGTCCCCTTGCAAAAAAGTACAACGAAAGCCTCCAAGCGAGTGCAAACACTCCCTTCGAGGCTCAGGGGCTACTGTCGGGGACCATAATTAGGGGTACCCTCAAGGCTCCTAATTCTCAGCTGGTAACCCCCATCAGCACAAAGCTGCAAAGGCCTGATGGGTGCGATTAAGTCAGGTGTAAGGAAAATGGACCCCAGGCCTTTTTGGCTAATTGAGTTTTGGTGTTTGATGAACAACACAATCAGTGAACTAATAAGTCTTCTAGTGTTTGTGTTTGTAGTTCACAGGATGCGAAGAGAATTGGACCAAGGCAATGAGGATGCAACACCTCAAAAGAAGACATAAAAAGATGCGTAGGAGTCCAATACTCAAGAACAAAGAAGCCCAAAGAAATCAGCGAAGAATTCCAAGGAAAAGGGCTGTCAGCCAGC
Source organism: Zea luxurians (assembly GCA_029449295.1). Classification (NCBI taxonomy): domain Eukaryota; kingdom Viridiplantae; phylum Streptophyta; class Magnoliopsida; order Poales; family Poaceae; genus Zea; species Zea luxurians. The sequence continues at coordinate 31,674,749 of JAOPSE010000016.1, read as the reverse complement.
GCCTGGTGGCGCACCGGACATGCTACAGCGCAGTGTCCGGTGTGCACCGGACTGTCCGGTGAAGTCCCGGACAGTCTGCGCAGAGAGGTCGCAGGCAGGCGCTCTCTGGCTGTAGCACCGGACTGTCCGGTGTGCACCGGACTGTCCGGTGTGCCAACGGGCAGACGGCAACGGTCGAATCCAACGGTCGGATCCAACGGTCGACTGCTACAGGCGCCAACGGTCGGCTGACGTGGCGGCACCGGACATGCTACAGTGCAGTGTCCGGTGTGCACCGGACTGTCCGGTGCACCCGACGACAGAAAGCTGCTGCTTTCTGTCCAACGGCTAGTTGGGGGCTTGGAGGCTATAAATACCACCCCAACCGGCCATTCTCAAGTGTGAGAGCCCAAGCAACATACCAAGACACATAGTGCATATTTCCAAGAGCTCAAACACCCAAGTGCTTAATAGAATCACTCGGTGATTAGCGTAGGTGCTTTGCGAAGTGCTTAGGTTAGTTAGACCGCTTTAGCGCTTGCTCTAGGTGAATCCTAGTTAGTTGAGTGAGTTTTGTAAAACCACACAACCCCTCGGCTCTTGCGTGAGTCGTTGTAATTGTACCAAGTGGGGCGAGAGTCTTGCGAGACCGTGACAACTGCGTTTGTGTCACGGCCGCCACCGTGTACCGGAGGGAACGAGGCCCGCGGCGTTTTCGGCCGGAAGCTCGATAGTGGAGACGGCGGGGAGCGTCCGAGAGGAGCCGGAAGCGGAGCACCACTTGCGCGTGGAGAAGGCCCGCGGCTCTCTACGGAGTTACTCGACCGTGGTGCTTGGCCCTCGCGTGGGCTTCCCTTTGCGTAGGGGCACCAACGAGGATTAGTCGGGACCTTGCGTGGTTCCGGATACCTCGGTAAAAATACCGGCGTCATCCACGAGAGTTTGCTTCTCTACTTAGCTCTTTACATTCCGCATTTATATTAAGCATTTAAGTTTCAATCTTGTAGTCATACATATTTAGTATAGATTGAAACTTAGCCTTTTGCGGTAGAGATAGCAACACTTAGACAAAACCTAGTTTGCACATTCTAGTTTTGATTATTTGCATAGGTTTTGCTCTAGGGATTTAATTGTGGCCTAGTTTAGTAAAAGTTTTAGAAGTCCTAATTCACCCCCCCCCCCTCTTAGGCGTCACCCGTTTCCTACAATTGGTATCAAAGCCCGGTTTGGCTCATTTGAAACGCTTTAGCTTCACCGCTAAAAGAGCCGACGCTTTTTAGAGGAAGGGATGGATACCCATAGGCCACCACACTTCGACGGCACTAACTTCCCATATTATAGTGCTAGAATGGCTTGTTACCTAGAGGCCGTTGATCTAGGTGTTTGGAGAGTCACTCGTGACGGGATGAAACCCCTCAAAAATCCCGAGAAACCCACCACGAGTGAAGAGAAAGAAATTCATTTAAATGCTAGAGCCAAAAATTGCTTGTATGAATCTCTTAGCATGGATATTTTTAATCAAGTATTTACCTTGAAAACTGCTAATGAGATTTGGCTAAAATTGCATGAGCTCCATGACGGCACATCCAATGTCCGTGAGCAAAAACATTGCCTAGTCTTAAATGAGTATAATTCTTTTGCCATGAAAGATGATGAGCTTGTTAGAGACATGTATTCTCGTTTGAATCTAATTATCAATGAGCTCAATTCTATTGGCATTAATAAGCTAGGTGATGCGGACATTGTGAGGAAGATTATCTCCCTGCTACCACAACAAAGATATGGGAGCATCATCACCATTCTTCACAACATGGAGGATTTGAGCAACATGACCCCAACCATTGTGATTGGGAAAATCGCGGCCTTTGAGATGTCGCGAAAAATGAGTCGGGGAGAGGAGCCAACTTCCTCAAGGCCATATGCTTTTGCATGTGATGAAAGGAAGGGCAAAAAGAAGGCTCCCACTCCAAGTTCCTCAAGTGAAGAAGAGGAAGAAGAAGAAAGTGATGATGATGAAGATAATCAACCATGCACATCATCCTCCGAGGACGAAGAAACAATCCGACGCGTCGGAAAGGTAATGAGGATGATCCGCAAGATTAATCTAATGGGTGTGCCCCTGCAGGTCGAGGATCTTCTCTTTAACATTGACAGGAAAAAGCAAAGGAAGAGAGGATGCTTCGCATGTGGGGAGAAGGGCCACTTCAGGGACAACTGTCCAAATATGGCCAAGCCCAAAAAGGAGAGGAGCAAAGGCAAGGCGCTAACAAGTGTTAGAACTTGGGATGATTCTTCAAGTGAAGATGAACCTCCAAGGACGCGCAGCCACCGGTCCTCGTCACGATCATCACGGTCATCACACAAATGCCTTATGGCAAGAGGTAACAAAAGCATTCCATCCTCTAGTGATGAAAGTAGTAGTGATGATGAAGGTGAGGGAAAGGCCTCTCTAGAAGAGCTTGCGGAAGCCGTTAATTTTTTTCAGGATGTTTGCACTAAGCAAAAAGCTCAACTTAAAACCTTGAAAAACAAGTTGGTTAGCTCTCAAAATGATTACAAAGGTTTGCTAGAAAAATTTGAAACTTTTGCAAACTTAAATAGTGAGCTGTCAACTAAAATTGAGCTATTAGAATCTAGTGCTCCATCCACTGCTACCGATAATAGCCTTATTAAAAAGAATGAAAAACTTAAGGCTAAGTTAGCTAGCTCCCAAGAAGCTATTGAAAATTTGCTAGAGAAAATGGAAATTCTTAGCATACACAATAATGAGCTAACTACTAAGCTAGAAAACATTGGTAGCACCCCAGCAGCATCTTTAGTTGAAATACCTGAAATAATTAAGAAAGATGCTTCTACTTCCTGCTTTAATTTAGATGATGATTCTAACCCCTGCAACCAAGTCGTTGTTGAGAATATTGTTGTAGAGACATGTACGGATGAGGTTGCAAAGGAAAATGAACAATTAAAGCAAGAAGTGGCTCGCCTTGGCAAGGCTTTGTATGACAAGAAAGGCAAAGCCAAACAAATCCGACCTCCACAGGATAACACCACTGCGGGAGTGAACAAGCCTGTAGAGGGAGAAACTGTGATTTGTAGGCTATGCCACAAGGAAGGCCACAAGTCTTTCCAATGCAAGGCGATGACCGGGGATAAACAAAGGCAAAAGCTCAAGCAAAAGCCATCAAGCAAAATCTCCAACACCTACATCAAAAAGGTGAACAAAAAGGATGCTACACCATATTTGATCAAGAAGAAAAAGAACGGGAAGGTGATAGCAATCAAGGCCAACAAGCAAGCCAACAAAGGAAAGGGGGCCAAACGCATCTGGGTGCCAAAGGAGATAATTTCAACCATGAAAAGCACCAAGAAGGTTTGGATCCCGAAAGGGAAGTGAGTAGACCGAAGGTCATCGGGAAATTTGGAGACTTGGCAAAATTGGGATGTATATCATGGGGTACATCATATTGGATCGAGTTTATTGCCAAGTGGGTTACTGAAAATCTTGGACCCAAATTTCCCACCCATGACTAAGGTAACTAGTTTTATTGTATTTCTCGTTTTTAGATATGCGTATCTATTTACCTTGTATCTAGTTTACCTTTCTTGCCTAGTATTACATGTGTTATGTACTTTTGTTTAAAATCATGCATACTAGGTAAATCACATGGTAGGATTGCTCGCTTTCAATTCATATACTTAAGCAAACCTACATGGCTTAAAAATGCTTATTTAAGCACGGCACATAGCTTCTATACCACTCCATAGTAAATGATGCATCAATTGACAATTTGGATTTCTACAAGTTGTATCATTTAACTTATATGTGCCACAGTTTGGATTATGGATAATTTGCCCCTCTTGATATCAAATCAAAGTGCATGTCTCCTACAAGTATTCAAAACTTGTATGCACACCTTTAGGGGGAGGTTACTCTATAATCTAACACTTTGAGACTAACACCTTTTCAAGTCTATTTCATGTGATAGTCTCATTGTAAGGAAAATGAAGTCCCCGGAGAAAGACAACAATCTTCCACTGCAAAATCTCCAAGAACTCTTATGTCTCTCAAGCTCACCATTGACTTTCAATTGGTATCTTTTGAGACTACATTCAGTATCATTTACATGTCTTCTCCAATATTTGATTAGACTATATTTCATATCATATGCTTCCATGTTGCAAAAATGCATAAGTAGTTTAACTCATATTCTGTTACCTATGCATAAGGGAAGTTAGTCTTTTCAAATCATGCCTTGCACCTCTATTTTTCACATGCTTTTTCCTAAGTAGAGGATCTCTGTCAGGGGGAGTTTTTCTTCATCTCTAAAGGGGGAGAAAAACTCTTTCTAAAGGAGAGTACTCATTTGGGGGAGTAATCTTTTGAGGACTCCTTCAAGTGGTATCATTCACATAGTTTAATTTAATATCCTTCTAGTGATATCATTTGATACAATTCTTGTTGAGGGCAAGCTTTTATTTACTTCCTACATGCTTTTAATGTCTTCCTTTTCGGTGGTTGATGCCAAAGGGGGAGAAGTTTAGGGACCAAAGCAATGAAAACCATATCAAACACCAAACACCACACATTTCAAATTTTATATCTTCAAATAAGTTCTACAAGTGGTTTTGGTTATTTGGTCCAAAAATAGGAAGTAAGTGAATTATGGAGTTAGGGGGAGGCTTAAGTCCATAATATCACATTGTGGGGACAATCATGCATCTTAGCAAGTAGAATGCATATTTTCATTCAAATACTTGTATTATTTGCTTGCTTTGGTTGTGTTGTCATCAATCACCAAAAAGGGGGAGATTGTAAGGAAAATGGACCCCAGGCCTTTTTGGCTAATTGAGTTTTGGTGTTTGATGAACAACACAATCAGTGAACTAATAAGTCTTCTAGTGTTTGTGTTTGTAGTTCACAGGATGCGAAGAGAATTGGACCAAGGCAATGAGGATGCAACACCTCAAAAGAAGACATAAAAAGATGCGTAGGAGTCCAATACTCAAGAACAAAGAAGCCCAAAGAAATCAGCGAAGAATTCCAAGGAAAAGGGCTGTCAGCCAGCGCCTGGTGGCGCACCGGACATGCTACAGCGCAGTGTCCGGTGTGCACCGGACTGTCCGGTGAAGTCCCGGACAGTCTGCGCAGAGAGGTCGCAGGCAGGCGCTCTCTGGCTGTAGCACCGGACTGTCCGGTGTACACCGGACTGTCCGGTGTGCCAACGGGCAGACGGCAACGGTCGAATCCAACGGTCGGATCCAACGGTCGACTGCTACAGGCGCCAACGGTCGGCTGACGTGGCGGCACCGGACATGCTACAGTGCAGTGTCCGGTGTGCACCGGACTGTCCGGTGCACCCGACGACAGAAAGCTGCTGCTTTCTGTCCAACGGCTAGTTGGGGGCTTGGAGGCTATAAATACCACCCCAACCGGCCATTCTCAAGTGTGAGAGCCCAAGCAACATACCAAGACACATAGTGCATATTTCCAAGAGCTCAAACACCCAAGTGCTTAATAGAATCACTCGGTGATTAGCGTAGGTGCTTTGCGAAGTGCTTAGGTTAGTTAGACCGCTTTAGCGCTTGCTCTAGGTGAATCCTAGTTAGTTGAGTGAGTTTTGTAAAACCACACAACCCCTCGGCTCTTGCGTGAGTCGTTGTAATTGTACCAAGTGGGGCGAGAGTCTTGCGAGACCGTGACAACTGCGTTTGTGTCACGGCCGCCACCGTGTACCGGAGGGAACGAGGCCCGCGGCGTTTTCGGCCGGAAGCTCGATAGTGGAGACGGCGGGGAGCGTCCGAGAGGAGCCGGAAGCGGAGCACCACTTGCGCGTGGAGAAGGCCCGCGGCTCTCTACGGAGTTACTCGACCGTGGTGCTTGGCCCTCGCGTGGGCTTCCCTTTGCGTAGGGGCACCAACGAGGATTAGTCGGGACCTTGCGTGGTTCCGGATACCTCGGTAAAAATACCGGCGTCATCCACGAGAGTTTGCTTCTCTACTTAGCTCTTTACATTCCGCATTTATATTAAGCATTTAAGTTTCAATCTTGTAGTCATACATATTTAGTATAGATTGAAACTTAGCCTTTTGCGGTAGAGATAGCAACACTTAGACAAAACCTAGTTTGCACATTCTAGTTTTGATTATTTGCATAGGTTTTGCTCTAGGGATTTAATTGTGGCCTAGTTTAGTAAAAGTTTTAGAAGTCCTAATTCACCCCCCCCCCCCTCTTAGGCGTCACCCGTTTCCTACATCAGGGATCAGTCCATTCGAGGGACACGATCACGCCTCGCCCGAGCCTAGCCTCGGACAAGGGCAGCCGACCCTGGAGGATTTCCGTCTTGCCCGAGGCCCCCCTTCAGCGGCGAACATATTCCCGGCTCACCCGAGGCCCTGCCTTCGCTAAGAAGCAACCCTGAGCAAATCGCCGCACTGACCGACCAAGTCATAGGGGCATTTAATGCAAAGGTGGCCTGACACCCTTATCCTGACGCGCGCCCCCCAGCCGGCAGAGCCGAAGTGACCGCCGTCACTTCGCCGCTCCACTGACCGGCCTGACAGAAGGACAGCGCCGCCTGCGCCACTCCGACTGCGGTGCCACTTGACAGAGTGAGACTGACAGGCAGTCAGGCCCGGCCGAAGGCTCCATAGGAAGCTCCGCCTCGCCCGACCCCAGGGCTCGGACTCGGGCTAAGTCCCGGAAGACGGCGAACTCCGCTCCACCCGACCCAGGGCTCGGACTCGGGCTAAGTCCCAGAAGACGGCGAACTCCGCTCCGCCCGACCCAGGGCTCGGACTTGGGCTAAGTCCCGGAAGACGACGAACTCTGCCCGACCCAGGGCTCGGACTCGGGCTAAGTCCCGGAAGACGACGAACTCCGCCCGACCCAGGGCTCGGACTCGGGCTAAGTCCCAGAAGACGACGATCTCCGCCTTGCCCGACCCAGGGCTCGGACTCGGGCTCGGCCCTAGAAGACGACGATCTCCGCCTCGCCCGACCCAGGGCTCGGACTCGGGCTAAGTCCCGGAAGACGACGAACTCCGCCCGACCCAGGGCTCGGACTCGGGCTAAGTCCCAGAAGACGACGATCTCCGCCTCGCCCGACCCAGGGCTCGGACTCGAGCTCGGCCCTAGAAGACGACGATCTCCGTCTCGCCAGACCTAGGGCTCGGACTTGGGCTCGGCCCCAGAAGACGACGAACTCCGCTTCGCCCGACCCCAGGGCTCGGACTCCGCCCCGGCACCAGCCGGCAATCTCCGCCTCGCCCGACCCGGGGGCTCGGACTCGACCTCGGCTTCGGAGGAGCTTCCACATCGCCCAACCTAGGGCGCAGACCAGCCACGTCAGCAGGAGGCGCCATCATCACCCTACCCCGAGCTGACTCGGGCCGCAGGGAACAAGACCGGCGTCCCATCTGGCTCGCTCCGCCAGATAGGCAATGATGGCGCCCCGCATGCTCTGTGACGACGGCGGCTCTCAGCCCCCTTACGGAAGCAAGAGGACGTCAGCAAGGACTCAACCGCTCCGACAGCTGTCCCTCCGCCAAGCTCCATCGCTCCTCCGACGGCCACGACATCACACCAGCTGGGTGCCAAGATCTCTCCGGCTGCCACAACGGCATGTACCTAGGGCGCTAGCTCTCCTCCGCTAGACACGTAGCACTCTGCTACACCCCCCATTGTACACCTGGATCCTCTCCTTGCGCCTATAAAAGGGAGGACCAGGGCCCTCTTAGAGAAGGTGGGCCGCGCGGGGACGAGGACGAGAACAGGCGCTCGCTGGAGGCCGCTCGCTCCCTCTTCCGCGTGGACGCTTGTAACCCCCTACTGCAAGCGCACCCGACCTGGGCGTGGGACGAACACGAAGGCCGCGGGATTCCCACCTCTCTCACGCCGGTCTCCGGCCGCCTCGCTCTCCCCCCTTCGCACTCGCCCTCGCGCTCGACCCATCTGGGCTGCAGGGCTGGGGCACGCGGCGACATTCACTCGTCGGCCTAGGGACCCGCGGTCTCGAAATGCCGAAAGTATTATTTTCTATAACTATACATCACCATTTACCAATTTTTTTTCTACTACAAATAATTGCGTGCACAAAGTTAAGAAGAGGGGGTCGGCTGCCGCTCCCTGTGGAGCGAGAGTGCCACCCCTAGCACTGTAGCTCATTTGGAGGCCACCGCTGCGGCTCATAGCTTAGAACTGTAGCAGCTACATGCGCTACAGTGCTAAGGAGGGGCAGCGCTGTGCACAGCCTTATTTAGGGCACTTGGGTGGGCAAGTGTTGGGCTGGCTGGGCCGTATCCTAGATACGTATCGGCCCATGTGGCACGTCATTTGATCCGGTCCCCTGTGCCTCGGCCTCCTGACAGCCTCTCTCTGAAATAGCCTTTCACCAGTTCTAAAGAAAGAGTCGTGCAGGAAATCGAAAGAATTGAGCTCAGTGAACATAGAGACGCTTGGAAATATGCTTGAGGAGTGATTTTTCAGTCATCACAAGCTTATAAAGTTTTGGCGGGCCGTACACAAGTTCATGAGGTTTATAAATGGCTGAGGGACTGCTTCTGCCAACCCACAAGTTTTTTATTCTGGTTGCTGATCAAGGATAGACCGAGCACAAGGAATATTCTAAGAAAAAAGAACATGTATTTGGAATATTATAATTGTGTCATATGCAATGTTTTTTTACGGTGCAGTTTCACAAAGCAGGGTTGGAACATCCTAAACCTGGAACCCCCCCTACATAGGAACTTCCCTGAAATGGTTGAGCACTTCAGAAGTAAAGCTACAATCCCAGTTCTTCATGATAGCTGGATCCTAATGTGCCGGACAATGTGGACAGCAAGGAAAGATTTGATCTTCAAAGACATTCCCCCAAGCCTAGGGACCTCCATAAGTTTCTTTCTCAAAGAGATTATGATGTTAATGCATAGTCAATTCGAGGCTGCCTTTACCCTTGAACAATGGACATAAAATCTGGTGTAACTAGCAGGCTGTTTTTTTTTTGTTTCTTTGTTTCTTAAACTAGCACTCTCCTCTTTCCCCTTCTCTCAAACTTTGTAAATCCTGTCCTCGTTTTTAGTGAATCTTTTCCTGTAGGGCCTCTAGCCCCTCCAGTAAGCATGCTAATAACAGCATAACTAACAGTTAAAAAGGTATGATGGAAAAAATCGCATACTGAGTCGCAATTGTGATTTCTACAGCTCTCAATGCTTGCATCGAGAACGAGAACTGAGCACATTGAACATGACAATATAAGTCTGCATAATCCTGACAGTAAGCTGCTACATCAGCACAAAACAAGGTATATAATTTACACTTCAAAAGGAAACATCTTACGCCAACTGCTGCTAGGTCAAAGGATTAAAAAGTTTCAAACACAAAAATTTAAGTACAGAGCAAGCTCCAGCTTCAAGTGCAAACTTATTTAGCATCGCCAGATGGTGGAATTACATGAAGAAGCTCCTGTGGAGTTGAGCCTGGATCCAATTCATAGCACCCCTTGGGAGCATTATGAGCTTCTTCTCCAGTAAGGACATGGAATGGCACTTGGTGTGAAAAACACATCATCTCTTCCCTTGGTATCCTCCAGCTTCTCGTTGCGTTGTGAACAGGCTTAAACACTGACACAAACCCAGGAACCTTCACAATAGGCATCACAGAAATGCCTCTGGAAGGACTGTAGCTGTCAAGAATCTCGACCAGTTCATACTTGTAAATCATATCATCAGCTGTGAATTGATCCCAGTCAGGGGACCAATTCTGGTACAGAGCCCAGATATCACCTTTCTTAGGAAAAATTCTGATAATGCCTCCTGGACCTTTGTCATACTTGACCTTATGTGAGAAGATATTCACTTGGTCAGTATGTTTGGACACATCAAACTTGAACTCACCACAGGTCTTGGAGTATCCACACGAGAGCCAACTGGAGGCTCCGAACTCATTAGAGTCGTTTGCTTTGAGGTGGACCAGTCTAACTTTAAAAGGGCGAGTGGAAATGACTTTTCTGATCAAAGCATAATAGCGAGGCATACCATCTTCTTCATCATACATGGCCCAGACTTGATCATTTTGAAATGAACTTTCAGAATGATCACCAAAACTGGAAAAATCTGCATCAGGAACACTGTAGAAATCTGCATCAGGGATAGGAATTTTGTCAGAGCCTGCATCAGGACATACTTGGTTCAAACAGCCATATCTGGCAGGCATATGGTGCTCTGTTCCCGGAGTAGCACCAGTTACTTCATCTCCCAGTTCCTTCTTGTGTTGCTTGCGGTTTCTCCTCGTGTATACTATGCGCACTTCAGGTACAGGCCATGACTTCAGCTTTTCTTTCAACCCAACCTGTTTACTGCTCTTCTGCCTCTCCTTTTCTTCAGAATCAACCCTTCTGCTAACCAACTCCAAGACATCTTTTTTTGGATCAACTGAACTGCTGCTTTGCTTCATCTCAATTTTATTGACCTCATTTTCTATGTTGCAAACACCTTTTGTGCTTCTTTTCTTACCATTCTGCATCTTTTGTTTCTTTTTCACATTGGCTTTCTTGCTACTGAGCTCCTGCAATTTCTGAGCTTGAAGTTTCCCCTTTTCAATTAGGATGCTACGGACATCTAACTTCATGAGCACTCTGCCAAAGCTGGTCCTTCCAACATCACTAGAAGATTCACAATTAAAATCACCAGAAGACACCTTGTGTTTCTTGGCACCTGATGTTTCAGAGGTTGAGCGAGGCTTTCTTTTTACTGGGAACACCGGTTTGCATCCATCACCATCAGGGTAGGAGGCTGCTGACTGCCAGGTTCCTTGCTTGCCAGCATTGGCGTGTTTTCTCTTTGCAGCTTCATGCTCCCTTGTTGCTGCATTTGCTCGTCTGGCAGAAGAGACTGCATGTGCATGTTTCCTTGCAGCATGCTGCAGAACTTTTGTGCAATTTGCTTCTTCATTAGCGGGTATACTAGCTCCAGCTGCATCCTCTTTTCTAATACTGTCATGTGTCTGTTGGACCGTATGTTTAGTACTTTTTGCACATGTTGCAGATTTGAACACTGTTGGATCACAATTTTGATTGCCCTGTGACACTCCTGCCTGTACTCCTGGAGCCACCATGCCAGGAACTGTATTGCCACCAATGTTATTATTAGTAGACATAGGCATCGGCTCAGTCGGGTAAATCTGAACACTTGGTGGTCGAACTTCAGCAGCAACAAACACTGCATGGCAATTATGACACTTCAGATGGTGGTTGAAGTATTCCCTGGAGTACTGGAAGTTCATAAGACATGACCAGCAGAGTGTCCAGAATGTTTCTATTCCTTCATGGGCGAGGTGGGGCGCCACTTCCCTACGTCTGGCACAGAATCTATCCACACTTGACATAGAGGAGTTGGAATTCTTACAGGCAGTTGCTTTGAAGTTATTCTGATGCACTCCTAGGGCATGCACACGCCTCCTGTGGTCATACACCGTCCTCTTGGCAGTATTGGACAACACATTCCAAGCATCCGAGATGAGATTAAAAGCGGCTTTAGCACAAACAGAGCTATTCTTGTCAGGATGAGTTTGGAAGGCCAACTTCTTGTATTTCTTCTTGATTGCCTCCTCATCAGCCATGGGTGGCACCTCTAAGATCCCATACCAGTCATTTTCCCCTGCAATCTTTGTCTGTGCCCTTACGTGGACATCTAAGGCTACAATCATCTGATCAATGCCCTCAAGCGTCTCAAAAAGAGCCTTTGCTTTGAGGGCAAACTTCTTCGCACCCGTTATATCATTCTCCCTGAACTTTGTTTCAGCAATATCCTTTGATCGCACCGCGTCATCTCTGTTGCACTCCATATCTGCAGGTAAGGTTTATCAGTCTTGTTTCATCATAAAGCAAGAATGTAACTCGGAAGATGTGGCATGGAACGGAAGTATTGATAACAATGAACCCAATAAATAAGGGAATTCAGAGCAGTGATAAAGCTGTTGCCTTGTGACCAGGGGGCCGCCGATTCGAGCCGTGGAAACAGCCTCTTGCAAATGCAGGAAAAAGGCTGTGTACTATAGACCCAAATGGGTGAGGGTGACCCTTCCCTGGACCCCGCGCAAGCGGGAGCATGCACTGGGTTGCCCAGGGAAGGATTTAACTACTGTCTTTCCAATCAAGCACTCAATAGTAGGGGTCATCAAATGTTCAGAACAATGCACATACATAGTTCTCAATAATGTCGAATACAATATTCGCCGGAACTCCATCTAAGGAATATAACTTGGCTTTCACACTTATCACTTGAATATAACATTCGTGTTTCCATTTAAAACACGGCAGGTTATGTTCCCATTAAAACCAGCACCGATTGTATTCGAACTGCACTACTCATTTCCGGATGCCACAAGGCATTGCAGGAAGATAATCGACTCCCCGAACGCACGACAGAATGAACAGAACAGTAATAATCGCGATTACATTGGAAGGGAAAAGCAAAACGGACTTTCAAACAAAATCAAGGTCCAAACAGACAACATAATGATAAACAATAGTTGGATAGAGCAATCTGGGTTGCGACGAACCGAATCGGGAAGGAGACGAATCTGCTGTGCGGAGGACTCCTAGCATCCGACGGGGAGGTCCTCACCCTGCGCGACGGCGCGACGGTGCACGTGAATAATGCGGACGTCACAGGGAGGGTGCTGGCAATGGACGACCACGGAGTCGCCGAAGGCAAAGGGGAGGACGTGGTGCCGCTCACCTCGTCGGCGACGAGCCGAGAGGAGGCACTAGCGAGGACCGCCCGCGTCGCGGGGCGCCGCGAGAGCTTCGAGGGGAGATCGATTTCCCCCCAGCTCCTGACGGGTTGTGGGGTAGGATATGGGCAAACTAGGGATCCAGGGTCCTCCCAACTCTACTTGAAAAAAAGGTTTACAAGGAGACACGGTAATTATATATGACATGGTTTACTTAATTAGGGAAAAATATATCAGGCGATCGAGAAAAAAACATGTTAAATAGTTGTTTTTTCACTAATTAGTTGGTAGAAATTTTTTTGGGAGACTAATCTCAACAATCACTTTGGGAGTCCATGACATGGTTTTTCTAGTTAAATAATCTAGACAATCACTATATAACTAATTTGGGGAAAATATAGACAAATCACTATGGGAGTCGATGAGCCCATATGTGAATGTAGAAAAACATAACCCACAGTGCATTTCAATCTCTGAGTGATATAGTAGGTTTTCTAGAATCTTTGTCGTGCAACGTTACGATACATATTATATTAACTCGGAACTAACTACTTCATATAACTATGTCATAACGTATGGATTTGTGAACCAAGTTACATGCTTCCTTTGCCTTTTTTGTGTGTGAGTTTGGCCAAGCACACAACATTCCTAAAACAAATGGTGAGACACCAAATAAATTCAACTTGCGATCATTCACCATTTTCATGGTGCCATTTACATATTCATGGGCTACCCAGCATAATATGTAGAATTATGCATGTTCCCATTACAATACCATTGTCATGCCATATACGGTATTTAGCTCAAACCATTTGAAAATATTACATCACGCATATTTTATGTAGCACTCTCGCTTGTTATTACATTTACTTTATGTTGTCATTTTTAGTATAACTATTTGTACCTTTAATTCTTGTTGGAGCATAATGTGCACCTTAGATAACTCGCTTTTAGTGATACCCATCTTGGTCAGCTAATCTCATTCTTCGTTTTACATTTTTATCATAAGGGTTCATATGCTGAAGTAGGTGTCTCAGCATAGCTAACTTTACATTTGACATATTTATGTTTGTTGTAACTTGTGGCGGCCTCCATTTCTGCGCAGCATGCATATTGTGAGCAATCATCGATCCTATATGCATATTGTGAGCAATCATCGATCCTATAGTTGTTGACAGGGGCAAGTTGATGTGCTTCACCATCAGCTGCATAATCTAATTATATCTCTAGACATCAGATAGTAGTCTACTTTGTTGATTCGATTTGTGTTTGTGATGTAATTCATCTCTCTTTGTAAACCGAGTGACAACCATTGTAGATGTCATGTGAGAACTTCCTAACGTTGTACAACTAGAAAAGTCCTTGTATCATAATGAGACCCTACCATCCTACTGAGATGGCCTAGACCTCCTTGTGACCTTAATTATATCTCATGACTTCATTAAGTCCTTAATGTTGTCGATGAAATGAATGAAAAGGATATCATGCATTGCTAGCTTCTTGATCTTATAATGCCATATCATAACCTCACAAACAATTAAGGCTTCTTGTTAAGATGACATGGATGACTATAGTATCAAAAAGTAGGAATTTACATGTTGTCGTCATGCTAATCACATGATTTTTTGCATAGAGGTAGGGGATGCCATATATGAGCCATCGATTGAATTTGGTAATGTTTTGCCCTAAATTGTATTGGTTCCTTTATGGAAACAAGTTATATTTTTCAATAGTTGTGCCATTTGATTGGCTGACTCAATGTGTAACTCTAGTGCAAGTATCATGTTTGCCATGCAACCACTCATCATGTTTGTTATTTTTTGTAGTTGGTATAACACAATATTCCGATCAAACACATTGTTGACAACCTTAACTTGGGTAGAATATAGGGGGACATAGATTAAAATAATGAATGTCGTCTATTTTTCCTTCAAAATATGGTTTCTGGAGAGGTAAACATGAACATTCATTTTTTTCCAGCCCATGCATTACAAGTGAATGGTATGTGTTTCTATAGATACTCATTCCTCCTTATGTTATCTTAAGTAGAGTGTTGTGTGAGGGATATAATAAATTGTACCTTGATTGAGTGGCTTAAGCATAATAAGATCCTTACCTTGCCTCCTTAATCAGATGACTTGTTCCTTAAGACATCATTGTTGCAAGTGATGTTTCACATCATTCCACCATCTATTTTGCACCCGCATTGACTCACTGATGATATTCTTACTTTTTAAGTCAGTCATTATTGCCTATCTAGCATGTCAGTTGTCATCTTCTCATTAGTGTATATCTGACATACTTGTACCCTTCACCTAGCACCCATGTATTGTTCCTTGTGTCATGATAAGGTGGGTGTTGTGTTGGGAACTTGGGATTGGGGTACACCATAATTGTGTTTGACACCAACCATGTACAAGGCACTTGACTTGTTGTCTTAGAATTTCAAGGCACGCAAGAAACATTGAACCAAACAATGGGATGGGGGCTTAGGCCCATCATCCTAGCCTCACATGTAACATTTAGGGATGGATGGAGAACATAAACAAGAAAAGACAGATGGCGAAGGAAAAGAGAGAAAGAGCAAGGATAAAAAGAGTGGTGAAAATGAGTTGATCTATATACCTTCACCACTAGTTGATGCATTGTATTGAAGTTGATTAAGTTTACGGGCTTGTGGAGGAGGCACAAATATGGGCAACCTGAGAGATCTAGGGTCCTCTGAGAGCACCTAGAGAGGGGTGAATAGGTGATCCTGTAAAATTCAGCACTAATAGCCACAAAACTTACTTATTAATGTTAGAACGGCTAAGTAGCTTGAAACAAGCTCTTGTGAACACAGACAGTCAAAGAGAAAGCACACAAGAGACACGTGATTTTTATCCCGTGGTTCGGTCAAGTAATACTTGCCTACTTCCACGTTGTGGGGTCCCAATGGACGAGGGTTGCACTCAACCCCTTTCAAGTGATCCAATGATCAACTTGAATACCACGGCTTTTCTTCCTTATCTCTTTTTCCCGTTTGCGAGGAATCTCCACAAGTTGGAGTCTCTCGCCCTTACAACAAAGATCACAATGAAATCACAAGAGTAAGGTTGGGGAGCAACACACATAAATCCGCAGCACACACGCACACAAGCCAAGACTTGAGCTCAAAATGAAGCACAAAGAGTTCACAACTAGAACTGAGCTCAAATCACTAACACAATCGATCAAGTGCGCAGAGACGGAGTGTGGGAGACTTAGAATGCTTAGTGAATGCTTGGGGTGACTCCTCCATGCGCCTAGGGGTCCCTTTTATAGCCCCAAGGCAGCTAGGAGTCGTTAGAGGCCAACAAGGAAGGCCAAAGTTGCCTTCTATCGGGTGGTGCACTGGACAGTCTGGTGCACCACCGAACAGTCACTGTAGAGGGTCCGGTGCGGATCTCTTTCCTATATTGGCACAGACGACCGTTGCAGATCCGTGGCAGTTGGCGCACCGGACACTGTCCGGTGCACACCGGACAATCCGGTGCCCCCTGCCGACCGTTGGCGCGGGCCACGCATCACCCACGGATTGCGCGGCCGACCGTTACGCTGGCGGTCGTTGGCTCACCGGACAGTCCGGTGCACCACCGGACATTCCGGTGAATTATAGCCGTATGCCGCCAAATTCTCCCGAGAGCGGCCAGTTCACTGGAGCTCAGCCTGGCGCACCAAACACTGTCCGGTGCACCACCGGACAGTCCGGTGTGCCAGACCGAGCTGGACTTTGGCTGTACTCAGCCAAGTCTTTTGCAATTCTTTCTTTTCCTGTTACTAGTACTTAGACAAAATATGTTAGTACTCAAAACAATGTACTAAGTCTAGAAACATACCTTGTTACATGATTTGCACCTTTTTATTGTTTGGCACATAATATCTCACTCACTATATGTTGGACACTTAATCACCAAAACATTATAGAAATGGCCCAAGGGCACATTTCCCTTTCATCCTCCCAACTGTACTAATATATATACCCAAAACAAAATACCAACAAAGAGGCACTTGTAATTATATATAACATGGTTTAATTAATTAGGGGAAATATATCAAGTGGACCGAGCTCCAACCCTAGTCAAGAAAAACCATGTTATATAGTTAGTTGGTACAAAATCTTTGGGAGACGAATCTAGACAATCACTTGGGACTCCATGACATGTTTTATCTAGTTGAATAATCTAGTCAACCATTGTATAGCAACTATATAAATAATTAGAGAAAAATAATATAGAAAATCACTTTGGGAGTCCATGAATCCATGTGATAATGTAGAAAAAAATAACCGATAGTGCATTTTTTTATCTTTGAGTGATATAGTTGGTTTTCTAGAATCTTTGTCATGCAACGTTATGTCATATATTGTATTAACTCAAAACCACTTCATAATAACTATGCCATAAAAGATGGATTTGCCACAAGCTTTCTTTGCCTTTTTGTGTGAGTTTAATGTCAATAGAATTTGGGAAAGCACACAACATTCTTCATACAGATGGTTAGACACTTCCGTTCACCATTTTCATGGTGCCATTTACATATTCATGGGCTACCCCCATCATAATATGTAGGACCATGTATGTTCCCATTACAATACTATATCATGTCATATATGATATTTAGCTAAAACCGTTTGAAAATATTACATCATGTGCTTTTTATAACACTTTCACTTGTTAATACATTTGTTTCATATTTTCATTCTTAGTGCAACTACTTGTACCTTTAATTCTTGTTGGAGCATAATGTGCACCTTAGATAACTAGTCATTTCATTGATACCATCTCGGTTAATTGATTAATGTCAATCTTTATGTTATAAATGCATTGTGGTGGTTCATATGATAGAGTATGTTTGTTAACATAGGTACCTTTACACTTGATGTATTTGCACTTGCTATAGCTGGTCATGGTTGTCCATTTTGCATGCATCACGCTTGTTGTGGGTGTCACCGCTCCTGTAGGTGCTAATAGGTGCAAGTTGACGTGCTTCACCATCGACATGCCTAGTATAATTATATCTATAGGTAACATGTAGTAGTGTATTTCAATGAGCTAATTTGTTCTTGTGATGTAATTTAGTTCCGTTCTTAAACTGTGTGATGCCCATTGTAGATCTCATATGAGGACTTCCTAATGTTGTACAACTAGACAAGGCCTCATAGCATATTGAAACCCTACCATTCTATAGAGATTGCATTGAGATCCTTGCAACCCTTATTATATCTCACAACTTCATTGAGTCCTTAATGTTGTCGATGAAACAAATGAAAAAGGATATCATACATGGCTAGCTTCCTGATCTTATAATGTAATATCATAACCGTAATACCCAAAATTGTAAATCATCAGAAGAGATAATATCCTTATGTGTATTGACTATACCTACTATCACATGTGAATAAACACCATCCAAAAAAAGGATTAAATAACCAAAGACACCTAAATAAATCATGCATCATGCTGAGTTTTATTTGATTGCGCATTTGTGGATAATAAAATAAATGTGTCATTAACAATATATTAATGAACCCATAGAATTTAACCTCTAATTTAAAAACAAAACTCTAAAGAAAAGCGGAGAGGGAGAAAAGAGGTACTATAGAGAAAATATATACAAAATAAATATTATAAAAGTGATACTAGTATGTTCAAATTATGTGTTAGTTGAAAATAATAAATCTACAACAACTTTTGAATTCAAAATTTGGATTCAAAATAATTATGAATAAAGGAAAACAGAAAAAAATCAAAAGAAAAAGAGGAAAAGAAAACGTGCCTCGGTCGTCTTCTGCTCACCTTGGCCCATCCCCCTTTTTGATCTCGCGCAGCCCATTTACTACTCTTGCACCGCGGGTGTCTCTGTCGTGTGGGGCCACGCCGTCATCCACTCGGGTGCGTGGGACAGTCACACCGCAACGACGCGCGCACCCTCCACCAGTGTCGTGCGGGCCCCAAATTCCAGTGTTCCTGGTTGTTACGCGAGCGCGTGGTCACGTTCACCTGGGACCCACCGGTCAGCTCTTCTCCCCCCTCCTTCGTCAACGGCCCGACGTGCTTCGCGCTATCCGCGGATGTTGTTGCTGCTCGCCCACGTCGCATGATGTGGCTTGGGCATAAAACCTCATGCCTGCGCCCTCGCCTACGGCCTACCTCCTGCACCTCGCGCAAGTACCCCCCCTGCTGCCGCTGGGAGAATGGAGGGAACACCGCAAACCATGCGTCGCCGCGGGAGAACTTCAGTTGTCCGCCGACTGCGCCCTCGGAATTGTGTCAGCGAGGCTTCTTTAGTTCGGGGCGGGGACGGTTCTAGCCGCGCGGCCCTCGGAATTGTAATATTATTGTTTATCAATTAGTGCCACTGTTTTGACATGAAAGCCACATTAAAATTTATATCCTAATTAATCTTGTATCAAACACATAAAATCTTTGGAAATTCATAACTTAAAATCCATAACTCCAAAATTAATGATTCATGTTCCTATGATCTTATTTTAATATGTAGATAATTAATATGTATTTTGTATACATGTTTGGTGTGATGTTAATTTTCTCTTTATACTATGTTTGTTTGTATTGTGGCGAGTAGAAGAGCCAGTGGCTGAGGATCCCGGTGTTCAGCAGGTAGAAGTTGCTGAGCAGGAGCTCATTGAAGGCAAGTTGTGTCCTTGACCACTTTTGTTACCCAATAATGTTCTTTATAATCATTTATTTACGCATAGGTTTAATTTTGATGGGATCCAATAGGTTGCCCTAGTCTACTTATCTTTTTACCTTGTTCACCCCTGAATCATTTGGGTAGTTTTGCTATTGCTCTATGGGTTTGGGTTTAATATTACATTATATCCATGTTCCAATTATTTTGTTATTTTATTTATGTTCATGTCAAGATCATTATTGTTAATTGGAACATGGAGCTTAACTTGATAAACACGTGCCACCACAAGGGTGGAATGGGACGCCCTTGGCTGACTAACTAGGAAAGCTAGTGGAGGACTACCTTACCCGATAGGGGCAAGGGCAGTAGGGGAGTAGGCGTGTAGGGAGGTTCCCGGGTTGATTTTAATATGATGGCGGTCAGACTGGGGATTCCTGCATTGCTCTTCCTAGAAACTGTAGCGGGTTTTCTAAAGTTAGTGGAACTAGGTAAAGGCCTCGTAGTGTTACCATGTCTCGCTTCCTTGGTAGAGGTGTATGGGATTCATGACCCCTTGGTAGATGGGTAACATGACTTGTGGATATAGGGTACAACCTCTGCAGAGTGTAAAACTGGTATACTAGTCGTGATCGTGGTCATGAGCAGCTCAGGACTCTTGCATGATTAAATTATGGAACTAAATTTAATTGGTCATTGGCATTGCATGAGATTATTTATTAATTAATTTTGTTCTATTATTCTTATTATGGTTTGGTATTCACTTACATTTAGTAACTGCTAATAAAATTTGACCAACTTATTAAAAGCAATGCTCAACTTTAACCCCTATTGTTGATCAGCCTTACACGTCACATGAACTCCCAACTTTGGTGAGTTCATGCACATTATTCCCCACAACTAGTTGAGCGATAAACATATGTGAGCTCACCCTTGCTGCCTCACACCCCCCACAGGAGAAGAACAGGTGGCCCAGGAGGAGCCGCACAACGAGGAGTTCGACTTGATCTAGGTGGCGTCTCACAGTCGACATTATGGCGCCAAGGATGGATTTTAGTTCGCTTTATATTTATATTTTTTAAGACTTTCGCTATGTAATAAATACTTTTATTGTGATATTTATCTCTATACACTCTATTATTATATGTGTTGTCTTCTTTGGCACATATATGAGATGCACCCGACTTTATCCCTTAAATCCGGGTGTGACAATAACCTTACATGCAGCTAAGGCTTGTTGTTAAGATGACATGGATGACTATAGCATCATAAATTAGGAATTTACATGTTGTCATCATGTTAATCATATGGTTTTTGCATCGAGGTAGGGGATGCCATACATGATCCACCAATTGAATTTGATAATGTTTTCCCTAAATGGCATTAATTCTCTTATGATAGCATGCTATATTTGTCAGAGATTATTCGATAGTGAAATTATGGGGTAGGTTGTGTAATCAAGAATTGAAGGTGGAGGCATGGGATACATAAGATTTATACAAGTTTGGGCTCTCAGAGTGAGATAATACTTTGTGTAATGTTTGTGATGATATCTATTGCCTATGTAATGTGATCAGATGGTCTACCCACTTAGGGCTTCCCAACCCTATTTTTATAGTCCAAAGAGGGGTGACATTTAAAAGATATGTATCTAGGCCGATTAGAAGACAACGATAGAAATTGAGCCTAACTAAGCCTATTATGAATTATCGGGTAGCTTATATTTATATGTACAAGTGTTGTTCCCATATCTATGGGATTTTACCATATCTTCTTGGATGTCAATCTCATGTCCTTAATCTGAAAAGACCTTTGCCATATTTCTCTCTTTAGAATCTCCCTACGAGTAGAATCTTCCTCTGGTCACGTGAGCTAATTCCCTAGGCTCTCAACCAAGCCCATGGACCCACCTGACATAGATTTCTCTACTGAGATGTACTTGGATACCCCTAGTATATATCTCTAACAGTTACACCTGAGCATTATTTGGTCAAGTCGTTGGCTTAGGTATACAAGAACTTTATCTTGAAGCTTATTGTTTAACTTGACCCTATTGTATCTAAGTTGTTCTAGCTCCTAGCTAAGTCCCCAACCCTATCATCCAACCCTTAAGTCTATAGACTCGACTTTTACTATTTAGGACTCAATTATTTCACTGTACTGGCACTTCAAATTCAGACAATTTGTGTCGCTTTGGCTTCCTTAACCATTTAAAGGTAAAAAAACTCCACGACACTTCAACTTCTGCAACTTGCCATAAAAGGAACTACCCCATGGTGAAAGGGAATAGGGTCAAACCTTTTCCTAAATGATTTTGGTGGTTGAAATGCCCAACACAAATAATTGGACTAACTAGTTTGCTCTAGATTATATATTCTACAGGTGCTAAAGGTTCAACACAAACCAATAAAAAGATCCAAGTTAGGGTTCAAAAAGAAAGGAGCAAAGAAACCAAAGAGAACCCTGGTCTGGCACACCGGACTGTCAGGTGTGCCACAGGACTGTGTCCGGTGCACCAGAGGCGATCGACTCAAACTCTTCACCTCCGGGCTTCTAGAGAGTGAAAGGGAAATAGGCTCATACCTTTTCCTAAATGATTTTGGTGGTTGAATTGCCCAGCACAAATAATTGGACTAACTAGTTTGTTCTAAATCATAAGTTCTACAGGTGCCAAAGGTTCACAATAAACCAATACAAAGTTCAAAGAAAGGGTTCAAAAAGAAAGGAGCAAAGCAACCGAAGGCTGCCTTGGTCTGGCGCACCGGACTGTCCGGTGTGCCACCAGACAGTGTCTGGTGCACCAGGGTGGATTCTCTCCAACTCGCTAGCTTTGGGAATTTAGGGAGCCACTTCGCTATAATTCACCGGACTGTCCGGTATAGCACCGGACTGTCCGGTGTGCCAAGCGGAGTAACGGCTAACAGCGCCAACAGTCGTCTGCAAAATGTGAACAGTGATGAACAGTGTGTGACTGCGTGCGCAGAGTCAGAGCAGGCGCCAGAAGGCGCACCGGACAGTGAATAGTGACTGTCCGGTGCACCACTAGACTGTCCGGTGGCCCCTGTTGTCAGAAGCTCCAACGGTTAGAACCCAACGGCCTGGTGATGTGGCTGGGGCACCGGACAGTGTCCGATGGCGCACCGGACAGTGTCTGGTGCGCCATACGACAGAAGCCTTCACCAACGGTCATTTTGGTGGTTGGGGCTATAAATACCCCCCAACCACCACGCTTCAAGGAATCCAAGTTTTTAGCCATCAAACGTCATACAAGAGCTATAGACTTCATTCTAAGACACAAACAAAGAGACCAAATCTTCTCCCAAGTCCGGAATCACTCCAAACAAATTAGTGACTAGAGAGAGACTTTTATATTCTTTTGAGCTCTTGCGCTTGGATCGCTTTTCTTCTTCCCCCTTTCTTGTTCCCAAGATCATTGTAATCAAAGCAAGAGACACCAATTGTGTGGTGGTCTTTGTGGGGACTTGGTGTCCCGTTTGATTGAGAAGAGAAGCTCACTCGGTCTAAGTGACCGTTTGAGAGAGGGAAAGGGTTGAAAGAGACCCGGTCTTTGTGACCACCTCAACGGGGAGTAGGTTTGCAAGAACCAAACCTTGGTAAAACAAATCACTGTGTTATTCGCTCTTATTTGCTTGTGATTTGTTTTCACCCTCTCTTTCGGACTCGTTTATATTTCTAATGCTAACCCCGGCTTGTAGTTGTGCTTAAACTTTATAAATTTCAGATTTGCCTATTCACCCGCCCTCTAGGTGACTTTCAATTGGTATCAGAGCCCGATACTTCATTAGAGCCTAACCGCTCGAAGTGATGTCGGGAGATCACGCCAAGAAAGAGATGATGACCGGTGAGAAGCCTGCCACAAGCCACGGGAAGGCTCCATCGGGAGAGTCCGGCAACAAGGTGAAGGGATCCCCTTCACACACCAAGTCGCATCGGAGCGGTGAGAAGAAAAAGAAAATGAAGAAGGTGGTCTACTATGAGACCGATTCTTCATCACCTTCTACATCCGGCTCTGACGCGCCATCCATCACTTCTAAGCGCCATGAGTGCAAGAAGTTTAGTAAGATTCCCCTACGCTATCCTCGCATTCCTAAACATACTCCTTTACTTTCCGTTCCATTAGGCAAACCACCCATGTTTGAGGGTGAAGATTATTCTATGTGGAGTGCTAGAATGAAAGGTCATCTAACCTCACTCCACAAAAGTATATGGGATGTTGTTGAGTATGGAGCGCAGGTACCACAGGTGGGCGATAAAGACTATGACTCGGATGAGGCAGACCAAATACGACACTTTAACTCCCAAGCAACAACTATACTCCTCGCCTCTTTAAGTCGAGAGGAGTATAACAAAGTGCATGGGTTAGAGTCCGCCAAAGATATTTGGGACGTGCTCAAGACCGCGCACGAAGGAGATGAGGTGACCAAGATCACCAAGAGGGAAACGATCGAGGGGGAGCTCGGTCGCTTCATGCTTCACCAAGGAGAGGAGCCACAATCCATGTACAACTGGCTCAAAACCTTGGTGAACCAAGTGCGCAACCTCGGGAGCACCAAATGGGATGACCATGAAATGGTCAAGGTTATTCTTAGATCACTTGTTTTTCTTAACCCTACTCAAGTTCAATTAATTCGTGGTGATCCAAGATATAAACTAATGTCTACCGAGAAAGTGATAGGAAAGTTTGTGAGCTTTGAGCTAATGATCAAAGGCTCCAAACAAATCATCGAGCGAGGCGCCACCTCCACACCTGAGGTGCAACCCATCGCCTTCAAAGCGACGGAGGAGAAGAAGGAAGAGTCTACATCAAGTAGACTTCCCATCGACGCCTCCAAACTCAACAATGAGGAGATGGCTTTAATCATTAAAAGCTTTCGCCAAATCCTCAAGCAAAGGAAGGAGAAAGATTACAAGCCCCGTTCCAAGAAGGTGTGCTATAAGTGTGGTAAGCCCGGTCATTTCATTGCTAAATGTCCATTATCAAGTGATAGTGACAGGGGCGACGACAAGAAGGGGAGAAGGAAGGAGAAGAAGAAGTGTTACAAGAAGAAGGGCGGCGATGCCCATGTTTGCCGGGAGTGGGACTCCGACGAGAGCTCCACCGACTCCTCCTCCGACGAGGACGCCGCAAACATCACCGTCAACAAGGGCCTTCTCTTCCCCAACGTCGGCCACAAGTGCCTCATGGCAAAGGACGGCAAGAAGAAGAAGGTAAAATCTAGATCCTCCACTAAGTATGCAACATCTAGTGATGAGGCTAGCTCTAGTGATGATGAGGATGATTTGCTCACCCTTTTTGCCAACTTAAACATGCAACAAAAGGAAAATTTGAATGAATTAATTAGTGCTATTCATGAGAAGGATGAACTCTTGGATAGCCAAGAGGACTTCCTAATTAAAGAAAATAAGAAGCATGTTAAAGTTAAAAATGCTTATGCTCAGGAGATAGAAAAATGTGAGAAATTAACTAGTGAGCTAAGCACTTGCCATGACACCATTTCCAACCTTAGATGTGAAAATGCTAAATTGATTGCTAAGGTTGAGAAATTAGATATTTGTGATGATTCAATTGTTAATCTTAGAAATGATAATGCTAATTTAATTGCTAAGATTGACAAGTTGAATGCATCTCTCTCTAGCCTTAAAATTGAGAATGAAAAATTAATTGCTAAGGCTAAAGATTTAAATGCTTGCAATGTGTCTATTTCCAATCTTAGAGATGAGAATGCTATTTTACATGCTAAGATTGTTGAATTAAATACTTGCAAACTTTCTACATCTACAGTTGACCATGTTACTATTTGCACTAGATGTAGAGATATTAATGTTGATGCTATTCATGATCACCTAGCCTTAATTAAACAACAAAATGATCACATAGCTCAACTTAGTGCTAAAATTAATGAGCATGACTTAGAAAATGAAAAATTTAAATTTGCTAGAAGCATGCTCTATAGTGGGAGACGCTCAGGCATTAAGGATGGCATTGGCTTCCAACAGGGAGACAATGTCAAGCCTAGTGCCCCTAAGAAATTGTCTAACTTTGTGAAGGGCAAGGCTCCCATGGTTCAGGATAACGAGGGTTACATTTTATACCCTGTCGGTTATCCCAAACACAAAATTAGGAGAATTCATTCTAGGAAGTCTCACTCTGGCTCTCATCATGCTTTTATGTATAAGAGTGAGGCATCTAGCTCTAGGCAATCAACCCATGTTAAATTGCCTAAAAAGAAATCTCCTATTGCATCAAATGAACCTAATATTTCATTTAAGACTTTTGATGCATCATATGTTTTAACTAACAAATCAGGCAAAGTAGTTGCCAAATATGTTGGGGGCAAACACAAGGGGTCAAAGACTTGTGTTTGGGTATCCAAGGTGCTTGTTTCTAATGTCAAAGGACCCAAGACCGTTTGGGTACCTAAGAACAAGGCCTAAATTTATTTTGTAGGTTTATGCATCCTGGGGCTCAAGTTGGATCATTGATAGCGGGTGCACAAACCACATGACAGGGGAGAAAAGGATGTTCTCCTTCTATGAGAAAAACCATGATCCCCAAAGAGCTATCACATTCGGGGATGGAAATCAAGGTTTGGTCAAAGGACTTGATAAAATTGTTATATCTCCTGACCATTCTATTTATAATGTTTTTCTTGTAGATTCTTTAGATTACAACTTGCTTTCTGTTTCTCAATTATGCAAAATGGGCTACAATTGTCTTTTTACCGATATAGGTGTTACTGTCTTTAGAAGTAGTGATGATTCAGTAGCATTTAAGGGAGTGTTAGAGGGTCAGCTATACTTAGTTGATTTTAATAGAGCTAAACTCGACACTTGCTTAATTGCTAAGACTAACATGGGTTGGCTATGGCATCGCCGACTACCCACGTTGGGATGAAGAATCTTCACAAGCTTCTAAAGGGAGAGCACATTTTGGGACTAACAAATGTTCATTTTGAGAAAGACAGGGTTTGTAGCGCATGCCAAGCAGGAAAGCAAGTTGGTGTTCATCATCCACACAAGAACATCATGATGACTGATAGGCCGCTCGAGCTACTCCACATGGACCTATTCGGCCCAATAGCTTACATAAGCATCGGTGGGAGTAAGTACTGTCTAGTTATTGTGGATGATTATTCTCGCTTCACTTGGGTGTTATTTTTGCAGGAAAAATCACAAACCCAAGAGACCTTAAAGGGATCCTTGAGACGGGCTCAAAATGAGTTCGGCTTAAGGATAAAACAGATTAGAAGTGACAACGGGACGGAGTTCAAGAACTCACAAATAGAAGGCTTCCTTGAGGATGAGGGCATCAAGCATGAGTTCTCTTCTCCCTACACGCCACAACAAAATGGTGTAGTGGAGAGGAAGAATAGAACTCTATTTGACATGGCGAGGACCATGCTTGATGAGTACAAGACTTCAGACCGGTTTTGGGCAGAAGCAATCAACACCGCTTGCTACGCTATCAACCGCCTCTACCTTCATCGAATCCTCAAGAAGACATCATATGAACTCCTAACCGGTAAAAAGCCCAATGTTTCATATTTTAGAGTCTTTGGTAGCAAATGCTTTATTCTTGTTAAAAGAGGTAGAAAATCAAAATTTGCTCCTAAGGCTGTAGAAGGTTTTTTACTTGGTTATGATTCAAACACAAGGGCATATAGAGTCTTTAACAAGTCCACTGGACTAGTTGAAGTTTCTTGTGACATTGTGTTTGATGATACTAACGGCTCTCAAGTAGAGCAAGTTGAACTTGATGAGCTAGATGATGAAGAGGCTCCATGCGTCGCGCTAAGGAACATGTCTATTGGGGATGTGTGTCCTAAGGAATCCGAAGAGCCTCCACAAGCACAAGTTCAACCATCATCTTCAAATCAAGCATCTCCACCAACCCAAGATGAGGATCAAGCTCAAGATGATGAAAATGAGGATCAAGAAGATGAGCCACCTCAAGAGGAGGACAATGATCAAGGGGGAGATGCCCATGATCAAGACAAGGAAGATGATGAGGGTCCAAGGCTACCTCACTCAAGAGTCCACCAAGCAATACAATGAGATCACCCTGTGAACTCCATCCTCGGCGATATTCATAAGGGGGTAACTACTCAATCTCGTGTTGCTCATTTTTGTGAACATTACTCCTTTGTGTCTTCTATTGAGCCATACAGGGTAGAAGATGCATTAAGGGATTCGGATTGGGTGTTGGCAATGCAAGAGGAGCTCAACAACTTCATGAGGAATGAGGTATGGCATTTAGTTCCACGTCCTAACCAAAATGTTGTAGGAACCAAGTGGGTCTTCCGCAACAAGCAAGATGAGCATGGTATGGTGACAAGGAACAAAGCCCGACTTATGGCCAAGGGATATTCACAAGTCGAAGGTTTGGATTTCGGTGAAACCTATGCACCCGTAGCTAGGCTTGAGTCAATTCGTATATTACTTGCCTATGCTACTTACCATGGCTTTAAGCTCTATCAAATGGACGTGAAAAGTGCCTTCCTCAATGGACCAATCAAGGAGGAGGTCTATGTTGAGCAACCTCCTGGCTTTGAAGATAGTGAGTACCCTAATCACGTCTATAAACTCTCTAAGGTGCTTTATGGGCTTAAGCAAGCCCCAAGAGCATGGTATGAATGCCTAAGAGATTTTCTTATTGCTAATGGCTTCAAAGTCGGAAAAGCCGATCCTACTCTCTTTACTAAAACAATTGCTAATGATTTGTTTGTATGCCAAATTTATGTTGATGATATTATATTTGGGTCTACTAACAAATCTACTTGTGAAGAGTTTAGTAGGATAATGGTTCAAAAATTCGAGATGTCAATGATAGGGGAGTTGAAGTATTTCTCAGGATTTCAAGTCAAGCAACTCCAAGAAGGCACCTTCATTAGCCAAACGAAGTACATTCAAGACATACTCACCAAGTTTGGAATGAAGGATGTCAAGCCTATCAAGACACCCATGGGAACTAATGGGCATCTCAACCTCGACACAGGAGGTAAATCCGTAGATCAAAAGGTATACCGGTCGATGATAGGATCTTTACTCTATTTATGTGCATCTCGACCGGATATTATGCTTTTCGTATGCATGTGTGCAAGATTTCAAGCCGATCCTAAGGAAGTTCACCTTAGGGTCGTAAAACGAATCTTGAGATATTTAGTTTATACTCCTAAGTTTGGCCTTTGGTACCCCAAGGGATCCACTTTTGAATTAATTGGATATTCAGATGCTGATTGGGCAGGGTGTAAGATTGATAGAAAGACCACATCGGGGACTTGTCAGTTCTTGAGAAGATCCCTGGTGTCTTGGGCTTCAAAGAAACAAAATTATGTAGCTCTTTCTACCACCGAAGCCGAGTATATTGTCGCAGGCCATTGTTGCGCGCAATTGCTTTAGATGAGGCAAACCCTTAGGGATTATGGTTACAGATTAACCTAAGTCCCTCTCCTATGTGATAATGAGAGTGCAATCCGCATGGCGGATAATCCCGTTGAACACAGCCGCACTAAACACATAGCCATTCGGTATCACTTTTTAAGGGATCACCAACAAAGGGGGGTATCGAGATTGCATATGTTAGCACCAAAGAACAATTAGCCGATATCTTTACCAAACCACTAGATGAGAAAACCTTTACCAAACTTAGGCATGAACTAAACATTCTTGATTCTAGGAATTTTGATTGATATTTTGCACACATAGCTCAATTTTATACCTTTGATCATCTCTCTTTCATGTGCTATGACTAATGTGTCTTTCAAATGTATTTCATGCTAAGTCATAGATTGAAAGGGAAATGGAGTCTTCGGCGAAGACAAGGCTTCCACTCCACTCCATCGAATTATTAATCCTTCGCTGTCACTCCGCACCGCTCTCCAATTTGGTATAATCTTCACTCATATATTATTTACCCAAGGGGGAGAATGTTTGAACGAAAGGGCTTATATGTCACTCACAAGTATCCGTTTTTGGTGATTCATACCAAAGGGGGAGAAAGTATTAGCCCAAAGCAAAAGGACCGCACCACCACCAATTTCAAAAATTTGTAGTCTTTCAATTTGTATTAAAGAAGTGTTTTTAAAGATTTTCAAATTGGTATCTTATTTTTGATATAATTTCAAATTGGTATAACCTCTTCAAAATTAATATCTAAAACCCTCTTGAACACTAAGAGGAGAATTTCATTGAGGGGGAGTTTTGTTTAGTCAAAGGAAAAGCATTGGAAACAAGGGGAGAAAATTTCAAATCTTGAAAATGCTTCTCAAAATCTTATTCATATACCTTTGACTATTTGCAAAAGACTTTGAAAAAGAATTTCCAAAACATTTGCAAAAACAAAACAAGTGGTGCAAGCGTGGTCCAAAATGTTAAAATAGAAGAAAGCATCCATGCATATCTTATGAAATGTATATTGGTTTAATTCCAAGTAACCTTTTGCACTTACATTATGCAAACTAGTTCAATTCTGCACTTATACATTTGCTTTGGTTTGTGTTGGCATCAATCACCAAAAAGTGGGAGATTGAAAGGGAAATAGGCTCATACCTTTTCCTAAATGATTTTGGTGGTTGAATTGCCCAACACAAATAATTAGACTAACTAGTTTGCTCTATATCATAAATTCTACAGGTGCCAAACGTTCACAATAAACCAATACAAAGTTCAAAGAAAGGGTTCAAAAAGAAAGGAGCAAAGCAACTGAAGGCTGCCTTGGTCTGGCGCACTGGACTGTCCGGTGCACCACCGGACAGTGTCCGGTGCACCAGGGTGGATTCTCTCCAACTCGCTAGCTTCGGGAATTTGGGGAGCCACTCCGCTATAATTCATCGGACTGTCCGGTGTGCCAAGCGGAGTAACGGCTAACAGCGCCAATGGTCGTCTACAAAAGGTGAACAGTGATGAACAGTGCGCGCCTGCGTGTGCAGAGTCAGAGCAGGTGTCAGAAGGCGCACCGAATAGTGAACAGTGACTGTCCGGTGTACCACCGGACTGTCCGGTGGCCCCATTGTTAGAAGCTCCAACGGTCGGAATCCAACGGCCTGGTGACATGGCTAGGGCACCGGACAGTGTCCGGTGGCGCATCGGACTGTCCAGTGCGCCATACGACAAAAGCCTTCACCAATGGTCATTTTGGTGGTTGGGGCTATAAATACCCCCAACCACCACACTTCAAGGAATCCAAGTTTTCAGCCATCAAACCTCATACAAGAGCTATAGACTTCATTCCAAGACACAAACAAAGAGACCAAATCCTCTCCCAAGTCTGGAATCACTCCAAACAAATTAGTGACTAGAGAGAGAGACTTTTGTGTTCTTTTGAGCTCTTGCGCTTGGATCGCTTTTCTTCTTCCTCCTTTCTTGTTCCCAAGATCATTGTAATCAAAGCAAGAGACACCAATTGTGTGGTGGTCCTTGTGGGGACTTGGTGTCCCGTTTGATTGAGAAGAGAAGCTCACTCGGTCTAAGTGACCGTTTGAGAGAGGGAAAGGGTTGAAAGAGACCCGGTCTTTGTGACCACCTCAACGGGGAGTAGGTTTGCAAGAACCGAACCTCGGTAAAACAAATCACCGTGTCATTCGCTCTTATTTGCTTGTGATTTGTTTTCACCCTCTCTTTCGGACTCATTTATATTTCTAATGCTAACCCCGGCTTGTAGTTGTGCTTAAACTTTATAAATTTCAGATTTGCGTATTCACCCCCCCCCTAGGCGACTTTCAGAGAGTCGCTCCGCTATAATTCACCGGACTGTCCGGTGCACCCAGCGGAGCAATGGCTAAGAAGCGCAACGGTCGACTCCAATGGTCGCCTGCAACGTGAACAATGCGCGGACAGTTCGTGTAGAGTCAGAGCAGCGCCAGAAGGCACACCGGACAGTGAACAGTGCATGTCCGGTGCGGCACCGGACTGTCCGGTGGCCCAAGGTGTCAGAGCTCCAACGGTCGAAACCGTCAGAACCCTAATGGTTGGGTGACGTGGCTGGCGCACCGGACAGTGTCCAGTGGCGCACCGGACTGTCCGGTGCGCCCATCGACAGACAGCCTCCCCAACGGTTGGTTTGGTGGTTGGGGCTATAAATACCCCCAACCACCACCACTCCAAGTATCCAAGTTTTTCAGGCATCTCATTCAATACAAGAGCTAGTGCAATCAATACAAGGCACAATTCAAAAGAATCAAAGCCTCTCCAAGTCCCAAATACACTCCAAACACCTAGTGACTAGAGAGAGAGTTTTGCTTTGAGCTCTTGTTCTTGGATCGCTTTCTTCTTCCCCATTCTTGTTCTTGAAACACTTGTAATCAAAGCAAGAGACACCAATTGTGTGGTGGTCCTTGTGGGGTCTAAGTGACCCATTTGATTAAGGAGAAAGCTCACTCAGTCTAGGTGACCGTTTGAGAGAGGGAAAGGGTTGAAAGAGACCCGGTCTTTGTGACCACCTCAACGGGGACTAGGTTCTTTGCAACCGAACCTCGATAAAACAAATCACCGTGTCATCCGCTCTATTTCTTTGGTTGATTTGTTTTCCCCTCTCTTTCGGACTCAGTCTTATTTCTAACGCTAACCCCGGCTTGTAGATTGTGTTTAAAGTTATAAATTTCAGATTCCGCCTATTCACCCCCCCTCTAGGTGACTTTCACATGGCATTTGGACTTCATGGGCTAGTTGTTCATAGCTTTACATTCTAGCCTACACGTGCATTTGCTGCCACATCTTCCCTAGGGATCTTCTCATCCTAGCCTTTTTTGCCACTGCCAAATCTAAAAATCATAGCCATGCCCACCAAATGTTTGTTGGAATGTCTCAACCATCTAGGAATATCCTTTGACCTAGTTCTCCATTACTTCTTGCAGTCTCATGTCTTTGTTCATGTAATGGCTCTTTGATTATACTTCTCTCCCTCCTTGGTCTCATAAGCTTCTTCCCCTTGGTCTCATCAACAACTAAGGTAGTAAGTTATCACTCTCTCACTTGTCTTTTTGCTTTCTCCATCAGGTATACTCATCTTTATTTCATGTTGCTTACATATACTCTCTCTTTCACACAACGTGTTGGTCAGTTGGGACGGTGTGCATTGGTGAGGACTCTTATCTTGAAGCTTCTTGTTAAACTTGACCCTTAGGTGTTTGATAGTGTTAGGGAGGTTATGGCTTGCATAAAGAATGTTGGAGGGTGTCTAGGTGATGATGACCGTGAAACGACCACCACATTATTTAGCCTGGTACAAAGGTGTTGTGGTTTCGAAAACCGGGGACAATAATATTTGTGTTCGACATGGATGTTAGCGCGGACTCACTCTGAATGGTGAATCACGGGGACTCGATGAGAAATCTGAGACACGGGGTTTATACTAGTTCAGGCTTTCTCCCAAGTCTAGTGTAGTGTTGATCGTAGTATTGCTTTGAGGCATTTTACAACAAGTGTGCTTGTGTGTGGGAGGGAGAGGGGCCATCTCTTTTAAATCTCAAGGGGCAGGCCTTACATCGATGTCTCTCTTATAGAGAGAGAGAGGGAGAGACTCCTTCGGTTGTCGTGGTGGGTCCTCTTAGGGTCATGCGTAGCCGTACTCCTGACATGGCGTCGTCCTTTCCCACTGCTCTAGCTCTTGTAGCAAGTCCATCGCTGACGTCTTTGTAATGGGTTCCACGGATCAGTCTCAAAGCACGATCGTACGTGGTGTGGTTTCTCCTATCGTCATGGGCCCTTCATCACCTACCAGCGCGCACACTCTGTATGGAGCAATGTTTTGTCCTTCCAATGTACGGGTCACTATAGAGAATCTGGTGCCCATTCAGTGTGATGTGCGCATATTCGGGCGTGTCTTGATGGTGACACGTCCCGTTGTAGCTGACGTGGATCAATAGCGCTGGACTTAGATCTCTGCCTCGCCAGGTTGCTCATCGAAGAATTGGTTGACCAAAGCTGATTGGAGGAGAGTTGGTCATCGGAGTTGGTCATTGGAGAGTTGGTCATCATTAGAGAATTGATCATCATCGAAGAGTTGGTCATCATCGGAGAGTTGGTCATCCGGTTTGCCTCGCAGAGTTTGTCATCATCGGAGAGTTGGTCATCCAGTCTGCCTCGCAAAGTTGGTCAGTGGAGTTGGGCATTTTTGAAGGGCCTATTTCGGGTACATGGGTCTCAAGTACTCGATAACAGCCCCCGAGCCATCATGTAACACCTTGGAGTTGCACGGATGCTTTCACCGAGGACCAAATTCTTGGGTGCGGGCAAGTGCATCTGCTAGATGTAGCCCCCGAGCCCCGAGTAATCAATGTAGATTGCTTGGGGGGTCACTCGGTACTCCAGCGGTTTATGGACAGACCCTTCCTGTGATGGTCGTCATGCGTTAAGTGTGAGTCCAGGTTTGCTTGGCTCTTATTGATGACTGAAATCTTGGGTGCACGCAAGCGCATCTGCTAGATGTAGCCCTTGAGCCCCCGAGCAATCCATGTGGACTGCTTGGGGTTTATTTGGTACTCAAGCAGTTTAAGGGTAGACCCTTCCTACGATGGCCATCACGCGCTAAGCATGAGTCTAGGTTTGCTAGGCTCTTATTGATGACCGAAATCTTGGGTGCGCGCAAGCACATTTGCTAGATGTATCCCTAGAGGCCTCAAGCAATCCACTGATTGGGGGTTTATTCGATACTCAAGCAGTTTAGGGGAGAACCTTTCCTGCGATGGTCGTCATGCCCTGAGCGTGAGTCTGCTTAGTGTTGGAGCTAGGCGTAGTCTTGGGTGGTGATCCTCTGAGTGGGTCATCTTCTAAGGGTTTGATCCTTGATATGCACGCATCCCCCCGCAGAAGGCTTTTCGAGGTCTCTTTGAGGTGACACTAGTGGAACCAAGGTATTGAGCGATTCCTTGTTTCCTTGGATCAAAGATCAAGCCATATCTTGATAGAGGAGCAAGTAAGAACTTGGAGTCCACCTCAACGTGGATTAGCGATGATTGACAAATCACCGATACCATGGGAAAAATTTCGGTATTTCTTTTTTTCCCTCTTACTTGTTTAAATTGTAAGTAGCTAGTGATTATTGAATTGTCATTCATTTCTAGCTTTGATATTGTTGTTTCCTATTAGTTGCATACTTCTAGTAGCTAGAGAATTTATCTCTTGTCGTTTTGATTCAATTTCTCTAGTGTCTTTGATTTTAGTCAAAATCGTCTATTCATCCCCCTCTAGTCGGTGTCCTACATCCTACACTCACAGAGTTGGTCATCATCGAAGAGTTGGTCATCTGGTCTGCCTCGTAGAGTTGGTTGGCAAAGCTAGCCATTTTTGAAGGGCCTATTTCGGGTAACTTGTTCCCTAGTACTCGACCAAAGGCAAGACAGTATAGATCGAAGTGCTAGAAAGTGCAAGCTAATGAATAGAGAGGCTTAGAGGACCCTATAGGTTACCCAGGCAGTATAGGCTATAGAGATAGATGGTAATACTAGCTCCATTCTTATTACTAAGGTCACAAAGGAGCAACCACAACTAGAGCATACCCAACAGTATATCTAAGTAGTAGTCCACCATCCATTAGTCAACTCGTGCTTGAGTACTAGTCGCACCACACCCTGAGGGATCAAGATGTGGAGCTTGTATACCACCACCACACCCGAGAGCAGCAAGTATAGATAACCCATTAGTTGTTCACTTTTATTTGAGGACTACGAGTGATTTCCTAGTTCAAGAGCTCTATTATGTGCCACTTGAGTAGTGTTTTTGGCCAAGAGGAACCTTAGAGCATCATATGGTTTACACATTGCTTCATGAGGACTTTGGCTCAGCCATGAGCCATAGTGGTATCACCCTTAGACCTCATAGAGTATGTCTCCTAGAGGAAATTGTTGTTGCCAAATGAGAGCAGATTCATCCCACCTTGCCTTACCTGCTAGGCTCAATAGATCTTTTGGGATGATATTGGTTGCATGTTGAGGTCTAGGTTAGATAATTTATGCCTCACTTTGGACTTAGCTTAACCATGAGTACTTCAAGTTCACTTTCTAAGGCAGCATACACAAACTCTATGCCCACACTATTAGAGAGAGACTTGGGTTTATAGAGTACCACTCATATTCATACCTTATGCTATGGTACTATGGATCCACCCAAATGCCCCCACGATAGAGAGCTCCTAGGGATAGCTCACATGGTAGGTTGCTTCATGCCACTGTTTAGAGACGACTCTAGATGCACCTCTAGTGAACTTATACTTGTGCATCATCTTATGAACAACATCATGTGCAGGACCCTGCCTCCAAGGTGTAAATACGAGTAGTGACTAACCTCCAATAATGGCTTCTTAGTGCCCTCATGTCTCAATCCTAGTTTGGCATTCTAGATGTGATCATCTCAGAGATGGAGGACACGATAGCAGAGGGTACTAGGTCCTATAGCTAGCTTTCCTATCCCCATTGGATCTTCTAGTTGCTTATGAGGGAGTCAGATAGTTAGAGCACTTACCCTATTAGAGAGTTGGATGAGTCACCTACATAACTCACCATCTATGGTATTGCATCTATAGTAGGCAAATGCTAAGGGGCTAGAGTGTTGAGATAGGTACATTGAGAAACACGTCTAGTAGACACGAGTACCATCGATGAGTAGGATGATGCCATCATGGCTATCGAGCAATCAAAGCTTCTAGGACTTTTTACACCGTAGTAGAACATGACTGGCAGTTCTAACAAGGACTATTGGCTAGTTCCATAAATGCTACCCAGATGTCATGACTCAAAGGACAAATGACCCAAAGAACGACAGATCAAGCTTAGTTGCCTCCTAGTAGGCAACACTAACCACCTATGCTCTAATTTAGATTTTAGCAACACTTTTAGACATAACGGCAATGTCATGCCAAGGCCTAGGAGCAGTAGAGTGAGTGGATGCTCACTATGTTTGAGTAAATTCAGCAACTCTAGGATCAAATTCCAGCAGCAGCTCCTAGCTACTTCAGGCAATAGCACTGCTACGTTGGTGGTGCCACGACGGGTGCCTGCACCGGCACCCCTCCACTCAATCAACCAGCTACAATCTTGAATCGAACCTAACAAATTCCAAATTTACCAAATCGAAAATCCATGTAACTCAATTGATGAATTGATAGTCTATTAGTCTTGATTGCGACATTGCCTACCTGCGTGGGTGCACCATTGGTGTGTGGGTATACATGACCAATAGACTGGGTTTGTTGGGTGGTTCATGGCTTGCCACAGTTTAGCCTGGCCCGAGCACGGTCCGATTCGTTGTCCACCAGGCCCGTACCGGTCCAACCCTATCATTGTGTCGCGCCTGGACCTTAGGTGCGGCACAACAGACTAGGTCAGGTACAATCCAGATTGATTTTTTCCTATTTTAGTATATGTATTGTGCTTAGTATAGAATACAAAACACAAATATATGTGTGCTTTATTGGCTAGGTAGGTGTGAATGTAGAGTCAACAACCAAGGTTCAAACCCTACTTATGCATAATTGTACCTTATTTTTGCAGAAAGCCAGGGAGGCGTGACGCACGGAGTTCTGGTCAAGGCTGAGTCATGTGCCGTTTGACATGGCCCATGCCCGATCTGTGCCTAACGTCGGATCGAAGTTTTTTTTAGGTTGAATCAGGTTTTAGGTCAAAAATCATGGTCTGTATCCGACGCGTGGATTATTGTGTCAAAAACTATGGTCTGTATCTGCTCGATGCATTGGTTGGGTAGAGTTTTTGGCGGTCATGTCGGGGAATCCATTACCCTATGTAATTTATTTGTGTTATATTTCGGGGAACCAAACATGATATGAGAGGGGGGACTACCATTTTTACCATGACATCGCGTAGCCACATAGAAGGTATGTCGTGGCACCATGCAAACACAATGGAGAGTTACAAAATACCTATTGTACAAAAATGGAGGTTTCACTGTGTCAAAGATAACCAATATATACTCCTTTCGTGCTGATATATAAAAAGTATAGCAGTTATTTATTTATTTATTTATTTAAGTTCCATAATACTCCGTACGAAACTGGGTTCGATCCGTGCCGTATCTGGGCTCAGTCTAAGCCCAGATACACGGAACTGGGCTTCATCGCGTATTCTAAGCCCAATGTTCTACCCGGCATCCCAAGTCCGAACGGGGGAATCCGATACTGCCTCCTCGATTCAATTTGAAAAGGAAAACGGGAGACACACAGAAAGAAGCACACCCAGACAGTGGCGCCAAGACACACGGGCAGAAATCCCAACCAACACGAAGAACATTTGGCATCCATGAGTGCAGTATGCTATAATGTAATATACCTCCATATTAACTAGGAGTATTAAAGATATGAGAAAGTGCTCGACATTAGAAACGAAACCGGGATGTGATTTTGTAGCTACTGTTGCCACCTTGATACAGTCAACGAAATATACGGTTTAGGCTTGTTGGGGGCCTTCGTCCTCCGAAGGTCCTCAAAAACATGATTTCACAATGTTTTCCAAGTGGATTATATGAACAGGTATTTTCGGATTCAGAATTATGGATATGGAGCACGACCAGGACGAAGCCTGAACCAGACGAAGGTCGAGGGCAGCCGAAGCTGTGCGCAGGGAAGCTTCGGCGCGATGGCATAAGGGGGAACCGACTTAAAGATGAAAAGACTTCGGGGGCCTCGACAGATTTCCATAAACCGTTAACAAATGTAATGGACATGGATGTAATTTTACGAGGGCTGCGTCCCGCGTCTATAAATAGATGAACAGTACTCCCGTACTGTTCACGCTGACTGTGCATCGGCATTTGCGTCACGCTTGTACTTTTTACCTTCTCTCAAGACCAAAGGTACATTTGTAATTCATAATCATTTCTATTTCTTTGTGTTAATAAAATAGAAATGGTTCTGTGATCTACATTTCATGTTTTATATGAGTCCTTCATTATTACTTGTTGAATTTACGAAGGTATGTCTCTTGTGACCTTCGTCCGGAACTCATTATTTCCGATGGGGAATAATGTCCAATAGGACGAAGGGCCTTAACGTTTAACACTTTTCATGTTGCCTTGTTCTTAATCCGAAGCATTTGAGAACAAGTCCCCAACATTGGCGCCCACCTCCGGTGAACTCACTTCCACTTCGAGCTTTTTTGAACACCTTCGGAAGCTATGGCGCCGAAGAAGGCTTCAGCGACTGGGGCTTCAGCACTGCAACCGCTGGACCACAACCAGGAGACCGTCTCTCTTCGGGAGGCCCGAAGCCAGAAGAGAAAGGCTGTCAGCCCCACACTTCAGGAAGAAGAGTTAGACCAAGAAATCAGGGATATGGAGATGCTACACCAACAAGTACAAAGGAAGAAGGAGAAGATGGCCCGCCTAGCTGAGTTGCAAAGGCAGATAGACGAAGCCTCTGAGGAAGTCCGCCATCTTACTCACGATGAGCAGAACAGAAGGCCTCATCAGAAAGACCTTCATCAAGAGGGCTTCGTCAACGAAGATGACTGGTATGATAATTTCCATCAGGGAAATTTTGTTTTTGATGATGCTTCTCCTCTGTCTGCTGAGCTGCAGGCTACACCTTGGCCTCCATCCTATAAGCCACCCCAGCTCCCCATGTTTGATGGTCACTCCGACCCGAAGCAATTCTTGATGAGCTACGAAGCAACGGTGTCTTCGTACGGGGGCAATGCTGCAGTCATGGCGAAGTCTTTCGTCATGGCCGTCAGGAATGTTGCTCAGACCTGGTATTCCTCCCTTCGGCCAGGAACAATAACTTCATGGCAGAAGCTGAAGGATATGTTACTGACCAGCTTTCAAGGATTTCAGACGAAGCCAGTCACAGCTCAAGCCCTGTTCCAGTGTATTCAGGATCACGAAGAGTACCTTCAGGCGTATGTCCGAAGGTTTTTACGGTTGAGGGCGCAGGCACCAACGGTGCCCAATGAAATTGTTATTGAAGCCATGATCAAGGGGCTTCGTCCTGGGCCTGCAGCCCAATACTTTGCTAGAAAGCCTCCTCAGACCTTGGAGAAATTGCTCCAAAAGATGGATGAGTACATTCGTGCTGACAATGACTTTCGTCAAAGAAGGGAGGAGGCCTTCAGATTTTCTGAAATGACCAGGGGCTTCGGAGGAAGATACTACCCGAGACATGTCCGTTCCATCCATAACACTCAGAATGATGATAAGGGGAGTCAGAACAGACCACAATGCTCCTCACAGGCTTCGGGGCAACAACAAACTTCCTTCCGGCCACCAGCTCCAAGAGGCAGAGGCGCCAGGGGCTTTGGTGGAAGATTCGGAGATCAGCCAAGGAGACTGTTTTGCTTGTTCTGTGGAGAAGGCAAGGGCCATACCACTAGGTCGTGCCATATTACAATCCAGAAGCAAAAGGAAATTGCCGAAGCTGCATCTCAACAAGCTCAGCCGAAGCAGGTCATGCATACTGCTTCGTATCATCCACCTTATATCCCACAATACATAGACAACCACCCTGCAGCTTCTGTAGCTTCGGCAAGTCAACCTCAAGCTTCCTGGCAGCAGCTTCCGCCTCCACCTCCATTGCAGCAAGGTCAACAGCCAGAAGGGAGTCAACACGCTCCACATCAGAGGGACTTTAGAGAACAGTCCGAAGCTCGCACAGTCAACAGCACTGTGCCAGAGTCGAAGCACATTTATTGATACATATCCTACCTTTGATAGCAGTCTTTCCTTTTCAGTTTTATTTTCTGTGAAGCAAAAAACATTGATAGTTTTCATGTAATAATTTCGTTGTTTTCCACGAGGAAGATCTATTTGCTCCACAAGCTTAAGTTGCTGAAGCTTAAAATTTTTTCCGTTACCAAGGAGGACCTTCGAATTAAAAATCCTTCGGAGTAACACAAAGTCGTTCTAAGGAACGCAGAGAAAGTTTGCGAAGTCACAAAAAGCCGTTCCAAAGGGAGCGCAGTGTAAGTTTTCTGCTCAGAAGTCGTTCCTAAAGGAATGCAGAGCTTACAGCGAAAAGTCAACGCTGATACCGTCTAAGTAAAAGGCGAAGAAGCTCCTAAGGGAGGCTTACAGCGAAAAGTCAACGCTGATACCGTCTAAGTAAAAGGCGAAGAAGCTCCTAAGGGAGGCTTACAGCGAAAAGTCAACGCTGATACCGCCTAAGTAAAGGGCGAAGAAGCTCCTAAGGGAGGCTTACAGCGAAAAGTCAACGCTGAGATCGTCTAAGTAAAAGACGAAGAAGCTCCAAAGACGTTCCTAAGGGAATGCAGAGCTTACGAATATATTTTATGAGTATCTTCGGAACAAATGTCACATGCATAGCATAACATCATCACATCATTTTCCATAGCATAAGCATCATACATCATATTGCATTTGGCAAAAGAAAGTGACACTCTCAACCTTCGAAAGGATGCTCTGAGAAAGTGATATCGAAATTGTATAGCTCCGGAATACAGCTTCGGAGAATATTTTTATGAAACATGGGTGAGTTTTATCAGATCAATATTGAGATTGTATAGCTTCGGAGTATAGCTTCGGATAATGATTTCACGAAACATGGAAGTGATTCATCAGAATAATTTTTAACGAAGAATGTCTTCTTCACGAAACATGAAAAGAAGGGAAGGTGTTTTTTCGCCGAAGGCTCAAAAAGGTATGTATATAGAGTTTCATGCATCGTGAAGAATTGAATAATGAAAAGAAACTTGTATATTACATCCAAATGTACAAAATATTACATAGATCACAATTTAAATGTTTTTCTAATAAGCATCTAGTCCTCTCTCAATACTGCTTCGGCGACTTCATTTAAAAGTTGATCAACAACTTTGTCCATGATAGCTTCGGCCATTTGTTTGATTTCTTCATCTCCTTTTGTGTGGGGGTCGGCAGTCGGCCCAGCAGCTTCTGAGGGAAGAGAACATTTCTTCATCACTATTACAAGCTATGTGCAGAGTTTGAAACAAAAATTACAACACAATAAGAACAACTAATTAATACCTAATTGCCTTTCGGGCTCCGTACTTTTTTCAGCAGTTTCCGCCACTTTTCTAGCATCGTGGATGCCTTTTTCGCTCCTTTGGATGATCTCTTGCGCCATTCCTCGGCCGCCGTCGTTCCAGATATCCGTAAAAAATTTGCCGCCAACCACGCTTGCTTCGGCCGAGGGGTCCTTAATGTCTTCGGAAGATAAGGCAGCTTCGGACTGAGCTAGAAATTTTACATGATCGCAACCTTTCTTCTCTAAGACAGAGGCAATTCCTCTGGCGCCCGAAAAAGCGCAGATATCGCCACGACTGCTCAGGATCTCCTCGAAGGCCTCTACTTCGTGACTAATCCATTCCAGTGGACCTTCGGGATTGCCTCGAGAGAAATTCTCTTCGCTAGAGAAGGCGCCCACGCTAGCAAAGCTGGTTTTAATTTTATTCACACATTCTATAGATTTAACATAGCATTTCCCTTGAGATGTGCGAAGCTCCTTAACTCTTGATTCCAATTTGCTGACCATAAAATCACTAAGTTCTCGTTTCGTTTCCTCAAGCGCGCGCTCTTCTTTAGCTCTAGCCAGCTGTTTCTGAAGATCTTTAATCTCGCGTTTTTGAGCTTCGGTTTGGGCCTTTGAAGCAGCTTCGTCTCTTTTCACTTTATCTACCAGTGTAAGCAGAATTTTATCTTTTTCCAAAGCTTCGTTTCTCAGTTTGATAACTTCGGAGCGTAAATTATTAAACGCAATTTCATAACTTTCATCTTCGGCGCTCTTTTGCGCCCTTAGCGCGTTGCTTAGAATCAGGCCCTATAAAAAAAAATTTCATATAAAAAAGGAATGAGTTGCGTAAAGAAAAAATATAATAATAATAAGGGGGTTTTTTCAAGCGTTTAATTCTCATACCTTCAGGCTGTTGTACGCAAGACTGTCTGCGAGATCTTCTTTCGTCATGGCGCTTAATCCAGATTCAAGCTTCGGGAAACCAATGCTCCTGGCCATCTCTCGGCAGACAGATAGCTCTTTGTTGTCAGGCAGGCAGTATAAGAAATCATCTTCATTTGTCCCATTGAATATTACTGCCCCCTTTGGATATTTTAGCTCCTTTGCATAATGGTTAGCTTCATGAGTTTCTTCTTCAGATAGTTTTTTCCCCGAAGCATGTCGTATGATGTAATCACATAAGCTGGCAGGCGCTTCGGGGATGGCAGTGTCAGTTTCTTCAACTAAAATTGGTTCTGGTGTTTTTATTGCTTCGGTTTCCAAAGATTGCTCCTTGAAGGGCTCTGAAGGCCCAGCTTCAGCTTTAGCTTGTTGCGTTGGAGCTTCAGAAGAAGCTTCAGCAATTTCAACACTCTTTTTTGGAGTTATGCTTGAAGACCTAATTGTCTCCAAGACATCTAGTACATTTACCATTCTCTTCCTTTTTGGGGTCACCATTGTACCCTTTTGGATTTTTGCTGCTTCGACATTTGCTACAGGACTCAAAATTTCTGATGCTTTTTCCTTAGTCGGATGTTTCGTTTCTTCCATTTTTTCTGTGGATGGCGCTTCGGCCGTCTCTGCAATTTCTGGCAGCAAGGTTGGCTGTTCAGCTTCAGCGGCCGAAGAAGTTTCTCCGGTAAACTCAGGCACCGAAGCTGGTTCAATATGGCGCGGTCGGTGTGTGAGGACCTTCAACCTTTTTCCTTTCGGTTCTGGCTCGCTAGGAGCAGTTGCAGCTTCTTCTTTTTCAGAGGTTATGTTTTTCCTTTTT
The DNA here is from genome assembly GCA_029449295.1 of Zea luxurians. Taxonomy (NCBI): domain Eukaryota; kingdom Viridiplantae; phylum Streptophyta; class Magnoliopsida; order Poales; family Poaceae; genus Zea; species Zea luxurians. Next base: position 31,631,667 of record JAOPSE010000016.1, on the reverse strand, counting down.
TGCCTTCGGATGGGATAACAATAATCAGGGTAGAAGAACCCGACTGCATCAAACACTCGGTTGAGTCTCTTCTTTTTTCGGCCTCCGAAGGCTGCTGATAGGGCAGTATTTTCAGCCTTCGAATATGCCCCAAGTAATTCATCACTTAATGTTTCAATGCTTTTCAGCCAGTCATCATCAGGTTCAATAAATTTATCTGCATATTTGAATGTGTACTTTAATCTGACTAGTCCGCCTTCGTCGGACTCTTTGGTGGTTTCCTTCGGCATTCCCCACTTTTCTGCAAGTGGCCATACCCTGAAAGCAATGTGTTCTTGGACCAAGTCCCTCGTCCCGATAAACGAGCAGACTACCCCGAAGGCTCTTTGGCATTCTTCGGCGGCTTCGTCCATTTCGACCTTCGGCCTTCGAAGACCGAAGCGTTGCCAGATTGGGTGCATAACAATACTCTTCACATTCTCTTGAGCTGTTAGATCATTCTTTACATAAAACCATTCAGTCATCCAGGCTCCGGGCCATCTCTTCCGAAAGGTCGGCACAGGGCAGCTTGACCCGGAGCGGGCGCCGAAGCTGTAGCACCCAAAGTTGTTGTGGTATTGCTCTTTTCCCCAGGGCTTCGTCTCGTATAACAACTCGTGAATGTTGCAGAAGCTTTTAGCGTTCGGTTCCAAACCTTGGCTTCTCACAGCCCAGACAAAAATCCCCATTCTTATAATAGCTTCGGGAGTGAGTTGATGAAGGTAAACTTGGAATGTTTTTAGTACCTCAACAACAAAATTGCTCAGGGGGAATCGAAGCCCAGCCCTGAGGAAGCTTCGGAAAATCACAACTTCATCCTCTTCGGGGGTGGGAGAAGTTTTGTCCCCGGCATCAGCTCTCACAATAGATATGTCTCGGAAATATCGCCCCCTCATATTATCAATGTGACTCTGCTTGATGGTCGTTTTCCCAAAAACTGTGTGGCTTGGTCGCCACGGTCGATCTTCGGCCTCCTCCCCACCACTTTCCACATCATAGCTGTCGCTGTCATCAGTATCTTCGGACAAACCTTCGAGAATCTCCTTCGTGATTTTCTCTGTATTAGTCTCTGCCATCGCTATCAGAAACCCCAGATTCTTTTCCTCCTCGAGACTCAGCTTCGTCTCAGCAGGGATCTTCAGCTTCATCTCGGCAGGGATCTTCTTGCCTTCAGACATCTTCGGGAACGCTAAAAAATTGTTCCCGAGACCGAAGCTTCGAAATCAAAAAGACCAGCAAATCTTAACGAACAAAGAGCTAAAAATTTTAGTGGGCCGAAGCAAAAGGCAAGTGTGCGTACCAAATGAGTTTGCGATGTGATCTTATTTATACGCCTAGAGCGTTGAAAATTGAAAGGCCCCGCTTGTCAGTGAATGTTGCTATTCTAGCAAAGGGAAGGTGTTTTTTCGGACCTTCGGCTCAAGGCCTTCGTCCATATCGCAATCTGAATTTATTATTTACAAATTAATATTGCGAGGGGCTACTGTTGGGGGCCTTCGTCCTCCGAAGGTCCTCAAAAACATGATTTCACAATGTTTTCCAAGTGGATTATATGAACAGGTATTTTCGGATTCAGAATTATGGATATGGAGCACGACCAGGACGAAGCCTGAACCAGACGAAGGTCGAGGGCAGCCGAAGCTGTGCGCAGGGAAGCTTCGGCGCGATGGCATAAGGGGGAACCGACTTAAAGATGAAAAGACTTCGGGGGCCTCGACAGATTTCCATAAACCGTTAACAAATGTAATGGACATGGATGTAATTTTACGAGGGCTGCGTCCCGCGTCTATAAATAGATGAACAGTACTCCCGTACTGTTCACGCTGACTGTGCATCGGCATTTGCGTCACGCTTGTACTTTTTACCTTCTCTCAAGACCAAAGGTACATTTGTAATTCATAATCATTTCTATTTCTTTGTGTTAATAAAATAGAAATGGTTCTGTGATCTACATTTCATGTTTTATATGAGTCCTTCGTTATTACTTGTTGAATTTACGAAGGTATGTCTCTTGTGACCTTCGTCCGGAACTCATTATTTCCGATGGGGAATAATGTCCAATAGGACGAAGGGCCTTAACGTTTAACACTTTTCATGTTGCCTTGTTCTTAATCCGAAGCATTTGAGAACAAGTCCCCAACAAGGCTACTCACCTAGGATCTTAGGATATCCCAAATCCTCAATGACAACTCAGAATGTGTTAGTAAACGCATGACTCTGGTTTTCCTTGTAACAAAGAACAAAGGTAGACCAATCTGTAACTTACAAAAATAGATGCCTAAATTCACCTCGAAAACTAGATGGTCTCCCACATCCTCAACTGAGTTATCACCCGTTTCTTTTTTCTTGCTCATAACATATTAGGCCATGTAAACCACGGCCAAAATTAATTGACGTCTCAGCACTCCGCGTTACAGTACGAAGGCAAGTATAAAATGATCCAACATACAGCAGAAGTGGCTGCCTGCCGGCATCTAACATCATATAACCGTCGTTGCAGTTGCACATCTCGCACTCACGCCCTTTGCCTTTGCCTCGTATTTATCTCCTCGTCTTCTTCCACCTGCCACAGACGGACAACAAAATGAATTATAACCAACCCAACAACTCAGCTCATCCGAAACAAACTTTTGACAAAATCGTTTCCCAGCAAATTTGATCACAGACGATTCCGTGAATGGTGTTGCAATCGAGAATATTGGGCAGTATCTCCTACTAGCAACTCATTTTACATACTTTACTAACATAGATGTGACCAACTGCCAAGTAAAACAATGGGATTTTGTGATGGCCTCATCGGCATTTGGGCAGAGGGCGCAACTACATGTATCACAGAGGCAAAGATAAAAAAAAAATAACAAAATACTGAGATTAAAATGGTATCTTTGCTATATTTACCTCAGTCATAACCTTCCTAGACCTTTTCCCGACATTTTGCTTCGAATAAGAAGAGGATCCCTTGGATTTCCTTGATACGGGATCATCCAAAACATCATCGTCATCCGTGCCTCCTGCAACCAATTTACATTTTTTAAAAAAAAAAGATTACACTAACAGTATAACACTATAATCCTTTTGCATGCAAGTGCTGAACCTTGCACGTACTAGCAGACTAAGAGCCCCACACAGTTCATAATGAAGCATTCAAGGTCCATAAGACCTGACATGGAAAGTTTCAGCAAAAAACATCTTTACCATCACTGAGGCCTTCAAAGTCTTCCATGTCATCCATCTCTTCCATGTCATCGCCTTCAACATATACCTCACCTTCCTGCATTATCAAGTGAACACATGTCAAAGCTGGTGAACACAAAGAACACAGAAACAAACCGTGCCTGCGGGTACAATGCTTACTTCTTCCTCCTCTTCTTCAAGAACCACTTCATCTCTTTCCATATCAAGAACCTCATCAAACGCTTTGAAGGGAACATTATAGATGTCAGCATAAACACCTTTGTTCAGGCGTTCCTTCAATTCATTTTCAATATTCTGCATAGCAACAAGTATATGTTACTGGGTGACAATGGAAAAAGGAAGTGATTGAATAGAAACTATATAAGAAAATAACCCTTTCTAGTTGAGCAGCCCTTTCAGCTTTCTCCATTCTCCGGAGATCACGCTGTGTTTGCTTCCTGGGCATTGTCATGACCTTCTCCCTAAACAAATGGAGGCATATGTCAAACAACTTATCATGTTACATGGAAGTTAAAAAAACATCACAAGGTGACTTGTTTCCTGATGAAACTTAGCTACAGACAAATGGCACATTGATCATGAGCAAAGAACAATCTATCTAAAAGCAGAGCAAGGATCGGAACTGAATACACCTCAAGACAGCCACTTCAATAATATAAATTACTGGTCGTGATAAACATTTGGCATTTCTCATTCTAAAACACATCTTGATTCAGAATTGCAATAATTACAATTAGTGTTAGATTTGGTAGGCATGAACTAGGTTCAATCATTTTGCTAATAAGGACACTAAACTCCCTGCCTATCATAAACGATTTGGTCTAATCTTCTTTCAACAAAACAAGCCCGTAACACAGAATTTGGTTGATGCAGCCTACACCAAGGTTATTAAGGCAATAAAACGTTGAAGCGCTCATGAGTACTTTTTAACTTTAAAACATTTAAGCGGGCTTTAAAACGTCTTTTTAAACAACATAGACAAAATATGAATATAACATAATTTCACATAACAATATAACATGTCCACGACTGCTTGCCATTTTCAGTTTGCAAATAACCAAAATCAGAGCACATCAGGGGAGGATGAGAGCACAGCCAGGGAGGGGGCTGTGCAGGGAAGGGGAGAAGGATGAGAGCAGGTACAGGGCGGGGGCTATAGCAGCCTAGCAGGCGGCGCAAGTGCAACAAGCAGCGCCGAGCAGGGACTCGTGGCCGAGCGCGAGCAAGCGGCGAGCTGAGCCCGAGCAGGGAGGTAGGGCCTGACGAGCTGACAGAGCATGGAGGCAAGGACCGGCGAGCTGACAGAGCAGGTCAGCAGGGAGGCAGCGCCGAGCAGGGACTCGTGGCCGAGCGCGAGCAAGCGGCGAGCTGAGCCCGAGCAGGGAGGTAGGGCCTGACGAGCTGACAGAGCATGGAGGCAAGGACCGGCGAGCTGACAGAGCAGGTCAGCATGGAGGCAGCGTCGCGCGGACGCGAGGGAGAAGGGAACTCGAGCAGCAACGCAGGGAGGAGGGGAGGTAGGCGGCGAGCTCAGGCAAGGTGCTTACCGTCCGGCGGCAAAGCACAGGGTTGTCGGAGGCGACAAACGGAAGAAGGCACCGCGAGTCCATGACGGCTGGCTCAACGCTGAACGAGGCTGCGGGCGTGACAAAGGAAGGATGACTGTTTTAGGTTAGGGGAATTGGGCTGGGCTGGAAGTCTAGAAAAGCGACAAAACGTGGCCTTTTTACGGTCCAGAACGCTTTAACGCTAAAAAGTGGCACTTTAGCGCTTAAAACGGGCGCTTTTCGTTATTTCGTGAAACGTTACAGCGCTTTACGTTCTAAGTAGCGCTTAAAAGGCGCTTAAGCGCCTTTTTAATAACCATGGCCTACACTATTGCATAGAATGGGAATCCAAAATCAGAATAGAGATTTTAACACTCGAACAATCACAGAAACCTAAAATTTGGAATACCAAACACAAAATCCTACTGCAGGTTGGTTGTTGCTATTGTTTCAACAGGATTGTACAAACTACGCAAAAGGTATTTCTCGTGCAATAGACCTCGCCTTCATGATCTACAATGTAAAATCATGAGCTACACATAACTACTTCCACATTGGAATTTTTCTTTGCTACACTTAAATGAATATTGTTTTCAGACTGAAATTCAGATGCTATAACATTATGTTATCCTTAGACTATTGTGTTATCCTTAAACTATATGCCATAACATTTAAAATATTTACCTCCTTGGCACTCATGAATATTCGAAACTGGAACTCAATCTATTGCATAGAGGGAGGTTACATATATAGAGACTCACAAGAAACCCTAACCCTAATGGGCTGACAGCCCAACAGTGGTGTCGGCCCACACCCACACACAGAGAACACACACAGTCTAACAATGAACATAAATATATATTTTAAATAACTGCACTACATCCAATAGTATTCAAAATACAAGTGCCTACCTCACTTTCAGTTGAAGTTTCCTCATTCTTATACGATATTGAGTCATTTTTGTCAGCCGCTGTTTGATCTTGTGCACAAGTAGCTTAGGCCAAAATTCCTTAATGACAAAAAAGCCAAAAAATTAGACCAAATACTCTAAATTTTAAGGAGAAACAGTATACGTTAGCTAGAGATGCATACAAGATGTTTGTTTATGACTTCCATTGCTTTCTCATAATTCTTCGGCAGTTTGACTCTCTCCCATAATTTGTTTGGCAGATGAGCCCTTTCAGCGGTTTTCATATACAGATAGAAAACACCTGCATAACCGATTGAGGAAGAAAAAAAACATGAGAGCATCAGAAAAAGATTTTTGTGACCAATAAGCATAGGCTCCCTTCAAGGTTAATAGTTCATAGCACAAAAAATGGTGCAAGGAACTGGCAGTTCTGCTACCACAAGATTAAAATATGCACCAAATGGACAAAAAAATGTTGCGACTCATCATGGTTTGTGTGCCATTTAATCCAAATAGCACCACATCCCACCATAATTTGTTCTCGCAGAAAGAAAAGACAAGCTTACAGGCTTACAGTTACAAAGCAGTACTCTAGTATTCTTAACTCCACAAAGCAGTATTCTTAATTGTGATTAATCATAACGAAGTCACACTAACTAATTACATCAGAAATACCAGTCACCTCCAGAAAAAATAACTACAAAACTAACTTAGAAAACTAACTTAATATTATCTTTTTCAATCTAGTGATAGAAGGGAAAGTGCAGCATCCGAATTTGATTGGTTTGCTAAAACTAAAGAGGCTTTGGATTTGATTCGTTTGCAAGTTGTCATGCCATATATGTGATGACATACTGAGTTTAGTGCTTGGGTGCCATTGAAAGCAAGAGGGACTAGGAAACATGTTTTGCAGCTGCCTAAAATGGTGGCACTGCTATCCATGTACACCATTATTAATCAATTAAGACAAAAAGGATTGCTGGTGATCACCGTCATGATCCCGGATGGTGGCATAGCGGCTGTTGGCAAGCGGGCAGGAGCTCCGGTTGCAGATGCCCGTCGCGTTGTAGGGGTTGCGACAGAAGATCCCCGTTGTGATCCTGCACAGCCCAACCCAATCCACGGGGCAGCCGCCAGATGAGATTAATCATTGGAAACAGCCACGCAAGAACCCAAACCGAAACCGAGGTGAGAGCAGACACGGGAAAAAGAAGGCTACTTGGACATGAAGCTGCAGTGGTTGTGGCGGATGCAGTGCCATACCACGTCGTCGCTCATTTTGGACTCCGCCGCTCAGGGCCGGCTCTTCCCCTGCTTAATTACCGCGCCGTAACCGGGCTCGTCGGAGCGCGCGAGTCTCCCAGCCGCCTCTGATCTCCCCGCGAGGCCTGAGAAAGGGATCGCGGCCGGGAGTCCGCGTCGAAGCGAAGAAGAAGGGAGCCGGCAGACGGGGAGGAGAGGAGCGGGGTATAGTAGGGTTTGGGAATGCGGCGCGTGGGCGGGCAGTGGCTTCATTGGCGAGTTGCTGTGGGCTGATGCGAGCCGACCGATGAGATATGGGCGTACATGATGGAATCCAGGTCGTTTCTGGTGTGTGCCCTGGAAAGGATAGGTGGGCCTGCGGCTAGTTAGCGCATGCAGCCCAATGCAGTAGGTTTGCATTTTGCCTATCAGAAAGCCCAGTCCACCATGTGGGCCCGAGTCCAATCATTTTCTCGCTTGCTTCTCGTCATCAACAAATAAATATATCTATTTATTGAATTATGCAGTATTGTCGTAGCTCCATAGCAAAACTCTAAGAGAGAGCTGATTAGAACCGATCGAACAAAATTTCAGAGTTAAAAACTCCATAAAGTTTTTGAAGCTGCATTGCAAGTTTTTGTGTACCTCGTTCATTGCTCTGAGTTTTTTTTAAAAAAAAACAACCTAGACATAGAGTCCAAAAGGTATTTACTCGTCACTCCTACTGCTTATGCGAAAGCAACCTATACTTACAAAGTTGTCTTAGCCTCACGTTTTGTAGCATAGCTGCTTTAGGGTAGAGCAGATTCATGCCAAAAAACCTATATATAAGGATGATCTCAGTGCATCTCGCTCTTATCGACCGTCACATCAGTTATTGATCTTACTACCAACCGTGTCATCGATCATCGTCATCCCTTATCTACCACAGCGCTCCAATATATAGCCTACAGTCACCTCGGGTCAATTCAACTTTACTTTTACAGACTTTTAGTTGACAAGAACCATGGGACGTGCATGTAATCGTGGGGACGTCACCCACGAACCTGCCACAGAACGGGAGTAATGGGCGGCGCCATACAAGAAGCACTACTTTGCACGACCAGGAGAGGGGGCCCGTCACGACAACCAAATGACTCTTTCTCCCTCTACTCTCTCTCTCTCTCTCTCTCTAGGAGAGACAACAACGTAAGGCCGCCTCCTTGAAATATAAAAGGGAAGGCCCCACTTCCTCTCACGTGGACACAAGTTGTAACACATTTCATTACAATACCATGATCAACACTACACTGGAGTAGCATGTGAGCCCAAACTAGTATAACCCCAGTGTCCCAAGTTCATCGTTCGAGTCCAATGATTCACTATTCGGAGTGAGTACATGGCACAGTTTACAAAACCGTTCTAGGTGGGAAAACCGGTACCCAGCGGTTACGGTTTACCGCCGGTAAACTGGTGAAAATTGGTAAAACCAACCGGTTTGGACAATTCAAATCAATTTGAATTTGTACCGATTTACCGGCGAAACCGCTCTAAACCGCCGGTTTTTCGTGAAACCAACCGGTTTTCATTGTTTTTTACAGAAAAAGTGGAAAATTTTGACAAGATTTATTTGTAATGTGCTCAATTCACATTACACACTAAATATTAATTGTTCCACACGACATATGTTCATCAAAATAACATACAACATACATATGTAACCACAAACTCCAGTTCTCATGCAACAAACAACCAGCGAACTTCGCAATATGTCACACCCGGCTTTAAGGAACAAAGCCAGGTGCATCTCATACATGTGCCAAGAAGACAACATATATAATAACAGAGTGTATAGAGATAAATGTCACGAAACATCAGAGTATTTATTACATAGCGGAAGTCTCATTACAAAATAAAAGAATAAATATAGAACGAACTAAGGATCGTCGTCGCCAATGTCAACTGAGAAACGCCACCTAGATCAGATCAAACTCCTCGCCTTGTGGCTCCTCCTGAACCACCTGTTCTTCTCCTGTGGGGGGGTGTGAGACAGCAAGAGTGAGCTCACATACGTTCATAGCTCAACAAGTCATGGGGAATAATGTGGCATGAACTCACCAAAGGTGGGAGTTCATGAAGTGTAAGGCTGATCAATGAAGTAAAGGCTGAAGCTGAGCATTTCTTTTATAAGTTGGTCAAAATTTTATTAGCAATTACTAAGTGTAAGTAAATACCAAACCTTAATAATAATAAAGAAAAGTAATAATAAAATAATCCCAAATGCGATGCAAATGTCAAATTAAATTTAAGTTCCATAAATTAATCATGTGAGGGTCCGAGCCGCTCATGACCGTGAGCACGACTAGTATACTAGTTTTAACCTTTGCAGAGGTTGCGCATCTTTACCCACAAGTCATGTTACCCATCTGCCAAGAGACGACCAATCCCATACACCTCTACCGAGGAGGCGAGGCAGGGTAACACTACGAGGCCTTTACAAAGTTCCACTAGCTTCAGAAATCCCGCTACAGTTTATAGGAAGCTCTAGTGCAGGAATCCCTCGCCTGACCGCCATCGCAGCAAAATCAACCCAAGGACCTCCCTACACTGACCACTCCCCTACTGCCCTTGCCCCTTTCCGGTAAGGAAGACCTCCACTAGCTTTCCTAGTTAATCAGCCAAGGGCGTCCCATTAAACCCTTGTGGTAGCACTGTTTTCCCGGGTGGTCGCTCCATGTTCCCATTAATTTAATGATCTTAACATGAACAGTAGTAATAAAAAGATAATAAAAGGGTAATCATGAATATTGTATCTCCATACCCAATCCACATAAAGCAATAGCAGGTACTACCCAAAAATATTTCAGTGGTGAACAAGGTATAAAGATAACCAAAACTGGGGTAACCTAAAGGATCCCATCAAAATTAACCTATGCAGATCATTAAAATTAATAAGAACATGGCTGAGAAAAAGTAAGTGATCAAGGGCACAACTTGCCTTCAATGAGCTCCTGCTCAGCTACCTCTACTTGCTGAACCTCAGAATCCACAGTGGCTTGCTCGTCTACTCGCATCAACACAATACATACATAGTATAGCAAAAATTAACATTGCACCAAACATGTGAATAAAATACACAATAAAATTCTACACATTAAAATGAGACCATTGGAACTGGAATCATTAAATTTGGAGTTATAGATTTCAAGTTATGAAATTCCTAAGATTTAATGTGCTTGAAATGGAATTACATGAGAAATAAATTGTATTTCTGTTTTCATGACAAAACAGAGACTCTAGGTGATGGAGAATAAAATTACAAAATTTTAGAAATTGGAATGGTTCAATTTGGAGCTAAAATGAATTTTCTATGCATTTTACAAGTTTCTAGATTTGTTTTTGTATTAAAAACAAAATTCTATAATCATTTTTCTATTTTAAATCCTCTCTGGACTGGGCCTCATTTTCTGGAAAGTTCAGGGGCTCCGGGGTAAGAATCTGCAGACACAGAGCGCCGTGAAGGTGGATGGCGGGTTGAATACTAAATAACAGAGGGTTTTATTTGCATTTGTGCAACTGAATGGAATGCGGATGAATCCCAACCGTCCGATCGAATCCTAACGGAGAGGATTAGATCCATAATCCAGTGAACCGGTATGTAACGTGGTCACTCGGATTTAGATCTGACGGCCCTGGTTTAATGAAACCAAATCTAATCTGAGCCGCGGGTTCGCAGATCGATGGTGCCAGTGCAATCGCGTGAACGGGTAAGAAACTAGTTAATCTCGGCCGCAAATTAAAGATCCCACGGCTGCGGTTCATCGTCTTCCTCCCACGACGAGCGTGCCCTGTGGACGCGACCGAGGCGACGACTTCACCGGCGTTCTCTCAACCCGGCCAAATACTGACCCAACCAAAGCGATACCTACACCATTTCGAGGAGAAGGAAAGTGCGGATGCGCATGGAGGCTCACCGGAAAGGGAGGCGATCCGCAGACACCTGTCCACGACAAGGTGCGGTCCGGGACGAACACTGGACTCCGACGAGCAATTTCGCTCGACCTAGCACGCGGTTCTCCGAGGGAACGGTCAGATCAACACCCCCAGCGCCCAGGCGAGACTAAGCGGCGACAATCGGCACTAGACGGTGGTGAGGACAGGGAGCGACGCGGCGGCTGCGAGGAACACGAAGGCGGCGGTGCTTTGGGAGAACTAAGCTCGCACGGGACGGTCGCAGGGGAAAGAACGGGTCACGGGAAGGAGCAGAGGGGAGTGCTCCTACTTATCCACCGTGGACTCGGCACGGGCTGAGAGGAGGTCGTGCAACAGCTCCGAGATACCCGGCGCGATTTCGCCGCGCGTTCGTTGCGAAACAGAAGGAAGAAAGTGCTGACACACAGGGCCCCCAGGGCAGCGACCCGAAGAGTGTACGTGGGCGCGACTGCCACTGACCACATGGGCCCGCCTGTCGGCGCGCCAGCCAGCCGGGCTGAGGGGATGTTGGGCCGAAAGTAGGGTTGGTCAGCCCATGTAGTATTTTGCTCTCTTTTTTTCCTTTTCTTTTCTTTCCCAAACTCAATTTGAATTCGAATCCTAAATTCAAACTTTGTGCAGAATTTGTCCTCAAATTATATTGTGAATTTAAGAAGTGTCAGTTTGAGAAATATAAAGTTTATATATGTTTTATATACTCTCTTTTCCAAATTTCCAAGTTTTAAATTAGGTCAAAACCTCCTTTTCATTATTTCCTTATTTTTATTCATATTGTTTTAAATGCGCAAACAAAGATCCAATGTGATGCAAGGGTTTATTTTATGTGTTATTAATTATTTGTTCCCTTTTATATATGGTTATTACCATGTTACAATGAGTATGGGGCAAACACATAATGAGATCTACTCTCTTTCGATTGTTTACAAATTGGGTATTACACAATACTCAAATACAAGTTCTTTTATAGCTCTCCAACGAGGCAACGACACATAGGTCGACTTATTTCACAATACTCACATGTTCAGCTCGAGCCATAGTGATAATACTCAGGCATGTTGGAAGGATACATTAGCGAGAAAACAAGAATTGTGGTCATAGTAGATATATATTTGAATATGGCGGTGGAGGGGTCCATAGTTTCCATACCCATACATGATCGATGATGGTACTTCGCCTGGAGGTCCCTGTCCCGATTGCCATTGCCATGCATAAGGGTTCTAGACCCAACCCGTCTGCCGCAAGCTTCATGGCGTTCTGGGTAGCAGCCAACGACCTCCGCTAGGTTCTGCCTTTGGCCATCGTCAAGGCAGAACGGGACGCTGCTTACCCTTCGAGTCAGACGCACAACGGAGTTTAGGCGGTTTATGTTGGTGTCGAGCCTTACACCCAAAATATGGCATGAGAACGAACTCTTTATTTGTAATAGGATTGCATTTATCTATGGTCCAGTCCCATAAGAATCCGCCCTCGTAAGCGAAGTCTGTGGCGCCATCTGTGCCCTCCTTCTAGCGCCAATGGCCCCCAGGCCCGTCTCAGGGGAGGATGCGAGCCTGCAGGTGGGGCCAAAACTTGTACTTCGCGTCAACATGGCATGACCGGTGACCAGGGCGCCACCTCAGCGCGCGCCGCATTAACTCAGCGCATCTGGTGACGTACACGCTGTTAGTCCGCCCTCGGTCACGTCAACTGCCACATCTGTCCCCGCGGCTGACTGACCCACGGCCCCACGTCTAGCGGTTCCATCGAGCCACGTGCGGGGCGCCTCGTTGCCGCCTTGGTTAATAAATATCTCCCTGCAGCGTCCCTAAGGCGGTGCGCGGTCGTGCGCGGTGGTTCGTTCCTCGCGCGGCAATTCGCTTTTTTCGCACTCGGAGACCGACACACCAGCTGCATGACTTGTGGGCCCAGGCCCCCATGTCCGAGACTGGGTTGCTTGGGCGCTCGGTGCGCGTCAGACGAGATTTCCTAGGGCGCGAGCGGGGGAGTCTTCCCTGAAAAGGGATTCACCCCGCGTGCAGCAGTTACGCTTTCGCATTCTCTTCAATTGCTGCGCCCTTTTGCCTCCGAGCCCTCTGCGCTCCTTTGCATCCGCGCTCTTCTGCTTTCCGCCGCCGTAGTCGTCATGGCCTCGCTGGTTCATCCCGAGCGTTTCCAGTCCGAGGGGGCACTTAACCTAGTGCGCAACCTGCTCGGATGGAGCACGCCGGCGCCACTCCCCTCGACGATCTCGCTGCCGGGGAGTTCATGCTCTTCGTCTCCTACCTCTCCTGTGGGTTGGCGCTGCCGATCTCGCCTTTCTTCCTGCTTCTACTGGAGGAGCTCGGCCTTCAGCTTCAGCACCTCGCGCCCCACTCCATCCTCTAGGCAGCCATCTTCGCCCACCTGTGCGAGATGTTCGTGGGGGTGGCGCCCTGTACCTCCCTCTTCTGCCATTTCTTCGTGCTGGTGAAGTCCGGGAAGGCCAAGGACCACCTCAGCGCGTACTACTTCTAGACGAGGCCAGACTTGGCCAGCGCCTACATCTCCTCCCTCGGTGGCGCGAGGTGGGAAAACTGGCGTGCCGACTGGGTGATCGTCAGCACCAAGGCCAACGACCGCCTCGCGCTGCCGAGCGACGGGCCAAGGCTCGATCGGAAGCAATGGAGGGCCAAGCCATCGCTGGTGCCGGAGTTCGAGCCCGTAGTGGACAGGATCAAGACCCTGGCAACCGGCAGCCTGACCTCGATGCACGTGGTCGGCGATTTCGTAAAGCGTCGGGTCGCACCGCTGCAGAGGAGGTTGTGTCTGTGTTGATGGTTCACCGGCCCGAACGACATCGCCGGATCCAGCGCGGGCCGGGCACCGACTTGTCCTGGGAGGAGCTGGAAGTCCTAGTGAAGGGGATTATTGGTGAGTCCTTTGTCCCCGAATCTTTGATCCTCCCCCAGGACGTCCCGGTGCTGTGTGATGACCCCGGGTTGAGGACGGCAATCTTGGCCATGTTGCCGACCCTCAACGAGAGCGGCGTGGTGGTTCGCTAGACTGGCGGCCGGGACCCCCACCGCGGGATCCAGATCCCCAGTGTACCGGCCGGGGGTTCCCAGCCTGCCAGTGTGGGTTCCAGAGGTCCCCCCGTGGCCCCCAGCCCCTTGGACAAGGGCAAAGGGGCTGCAAGTAGCTCCTCCGCCCCGGGTGGCACCGGGGGGTTGGAGGAAGAGAGGCGACACCGGCTGCGTCACGCCGATGGGTCGCTTGTCACGAACCCTCCTCTTGATGCGAACCCGCCCCAGAAGTGTTAGAGGACAGCTGGCGGGGCCGAGGAGACCGGCTCCCAGGCCCAGGGCGCGCAGAGGCACGCTAGTCCTCCGCCACTGCCACCATCGGATCCACCACCACCGTCGGTCCCACCACCACCACCTGGGGGTGATCTCCCCCAGGGGCACTAGCAGTAACAGCAGTAGCAGCAACAGCAGTGGACGTCCCGCTTCCATGGCCACTGGAAGGTCCAGGGCCCCAAGTAAGTGTAGCCCCATCCTTGTTTTTGCGAGTGTAGTTGTCATGCCGACAGGTCTTAACCCATCCTTTGCTTGCTAGGGCTTCCTCCCCCTCTCCTCCCAAGGCTTCACCTCCCCCTACTTCCAAGGTCGTGCCTTCTCCACCGGGTACCATGCCCGCTAGTGGGTCCGGCTCTCAGCAGCAGGCGTCTGGTGGGAGTGGTGCCAGTGCACCGCCCCCGGCCGCTGCAACTGTGCCGTCGGCTACCTCAGCCTCAACGACGGTCGCGCTGTCGAGTACACCGTCAGCAGCGGCCGAGGAGGTCCTAGCTGCGCCCGGCCCCGCCACGAGGGGTGACGCGGGGGCACGTCTAGCTCAGTCCCGCCGCCCACTCTAGAGGAGCCGGAGGTGGTTCTTGGGCGGCGGCTCCGATCTGGCGCCGAGCCAGAAGCGGCGCCGATTCCCCTCCCCCGGGTGCTGTCTCGTGCGCATTAGGCCCTCCAAGAGACCGAAGCGGCGATCCGGCGGGAGTGGGAGGCGCTGGAATCCGAGCACCAGCGCCTCAGCGACTGGCGTACCCAGCTGGAGGAGCGCACCAAGGCGGCGTCCCGCCAGTTTGCCTTCGAGCGGTCCGAGCTTGAGCGAGACCGCAAGGGCTACAAGAAGGACCTCCAGAAGGTGTACGCCTGGGAGCTGGAGGTGGCCTAGAAGGAGAAGAGGCTGGCCAAGAAGGAGGAGCACCTGGACCAGAGGGAGGAGGTCGTCACGGAGCTCCAGGCCAAGCTGAATGCCTTCAACAAAATCCTGGAGGACCAGCGGGCTCAGCAGATCGCGGCTGTGGAGAGCCTGCAAAGGCTGCAGCCGAAGCTGAATGACAGGGCCAGCAGCATTACCCTGGCCGTGGAGAAGCTCAAGGAAAAGGATGCCTCCTTGGATAAGCGGGTGACGGATCTCGCCTGGCAGGAGAAGGACCTCGCCTTCAGGGAGGAAATGTTTGAAAGGCGGGAGAAGCTACTGACTGATCATGAGCTCGAGGCGGAGCAGAGGGAGAAGGATCTGGAAGAGCGGATCCGGAAGTTCCAGGCGGCGCAGGCTGCACCGGGCTCCCAGACGGCGGAGGCAATGAAGAAAGCGCTTGAGGATCTCCAGGTGGAGCATCGTGCTAGGGTCCAGCGCATCGCTGCATGGGTCGGCGAGGCAAGCACGACGCTGGTGCTGCTAGGGGTTAGCCCCATCCCGGTGTCGGAGCCACCGTCGTCCATCTCCGACGCGCTCCCGGTGTTGGACTCCGCCGCGGACCGCCTCCGTCGCCTGGACCAGATACTTGGCGCTCGCCTGGAGTCCGAAGGTGGCAGGCTCTGCCGGGCGGTGATAGAGTACATCCTGACGTGCTTCCGGAGCCACGACCCAGCCATCTCCTTGGAGCCGGTGATCGCTGGTCCGGTGGCCGACACCAAAGATGCCGCCCGGCAGGGCGTACAAGATACTATGGAGGTGGTAGCTGAGTGCTTCCAGCGGGACCCCGCCGACGATGAGTAGATAGATCTGCAGAAACAGGGCAAGGGTTCCGCTGGGGTGCGGCTTGTAATATTTTTTGATTTTGTAAGATACTTTTAGGAAGAATTATTCTAACAGTGACAAAACTTATCTGTATGCTATTTGTCTTTGCTGTGTGCGTCGTTACCAACTTCTCCCTAGTACTTGGCCCCCTGGGATGTAGGCTCGATGTGTCAAGGCTGGATGCCAGTATACCTAAGAAAGAGTTGGTGGTCCGGCCCCCAGGAGATAGTCTCGACTAGGACCTAGTGAAAGTTCCCTATGCCCGAGAACAGGATCTGGATGTCGCCTAGAGGGGAGTGAATAGGCGAATAATAATTATCACTTTAAAACTTAAATTCTTACTCTACTTGAAGGCTGGATCGCAGTGGAATGAAAGACCCTTCGAGTAGGTTGCAGCGGAATAGAAGATTCTGTCTTAAAATGCCCTGCACTTCAAATATAACTTGTACCACAAATAAGTATTGAAGTGCAGATATAAAGAGTAGGTAAGACAGAGAATCAGCAGACAGCACAGAGCAGAGCACACAGACGCAGGGATTTATCCCGAGGTTCGGCCAAGCCTGAAATGCTTGCCTAGTCCTCGTTGGAGTTAGCCACACCTAGGCTTGGAGTCTATTTCAACTCCTTCCTCCTTTTGCTCAGATCTGTCAATATAACAGATAGAGTCTTCCACTATTTTGATATTGGTTACAACAATGCCGTGGTTGATTACAGTCTTCTTGACAGCGCTCTAGCAGAGTAACAATGCGCTCAAGACTTTGCTCTAGCTCTTCGCAACACTTCTCCACTCTCTAAAGGCTTATATCTTTGCCTTCACACAAACTAGAGAGATATACATGAGAAGGAGAGAGAGAATTGATCCAAATGATGTATATAGTTGTTGGCTTCACTTCTATTCCTGTTGGAGGCGCCTAGGGGTCCCTTTTATAGATCCAAGGGGCCTAGGAGTCGTTGGAATTCCTTTTGGAAGGCAAAATTTGCTTTCTGTCGGGTGGCGCACCGGACAGTCCGGTGCACCACCGAACAGGTCCTGTAGCTTGTCCGGTGTGCAATATCCTTCCATATCGAGCTCATCTGACCGTTGGAGCAACAGTCCTCTTGGCTCACTGGACACTGTCCGGTACACACCAGACAGTCCGGTGCGCCAACTAACCGTTGGCTAAGGCCATGCGTCGCCCGCTAGTTGCGCTGCCGACCATTGGCGCGAGAGCCTTTGGCGCACCGGACAGTCCGGTGCACCACCGAATAGTCCGGTGAATTATAGCCACGCCGCCCATCCTTTTTCCCGAGAGCGCCTTGTTGACGCCGAGCCAGCCTGGGGCACCGGACACTGTCCGGTGCGCCACCGGACAGTCTGGTGCGCTAGGCCAAAGCTGATGTTGTTGGCTGTACACAACCAACTCTTCTTCAATTCAAATCTTCTCTGCTTGGCTCTGTTTCTAGTACTTAGATAAAATATGTTAGTACTCAAAAACAATTTACTAAGTCTAGAAACACACCTTGTTCTTGTTTTGCACTTCTTTAGCATTTGGCATGATTGAGATTGATGTTGGACTCATAAACCATCAAGTCAACATGACTTGATCTAGATTGACATATTTGAGTTCCAACAGTACTGTTCCTTTAGTGACCTTGTTCACTTCTTTGAGCTTGATCTTGAGCCTTATGACTTACACCACATAATTGTAGATGTTTCCTCATTGGTGGTAAGTCATATCCTTATGTAGTGATCCTTGATGCACCATAACTCTACTTAACTCGATCAACCTTGACTTTGCAAGTCTTGTTCTTCACCCCTGGCTTTGGGTTCCTGGTCTCCTTGACCTTCTCCCGTGCACTCGGTATCTCAAAGCTCTTCTTGCCTCCATCCTTGGCTTGATCGGTTGTCTTTGAGTTACGCACATTGAGTCTCACTTAAGCAATGTTCATCTAACTTGTGATGTCCATTATCTATAGATAATATAATCTTTGGACCATCACACTTGTTCACTTGTGTTGAACCCTGTTAGCTTTGCATTAAGCACCTGTTCAACACTTAGCAAACTTGTTAGTCCTTTAATTGGGTTGTAATCTAAACACCAAAACCCCCAAGAGAGCTTTCAATCTCCCCCTTTTTGGTGATTGATGGCAACACAATTAAAGCTTACATAAGAATAAGATTTAAAGCACAAATTTTGAATTCTAAGTTTATAGAATGCTCCCCCTAAATATGTGCTTACATTAAAATCTTAACTTTGGCCTTATATGCCAAATTGCACATACTTAGGCTAATTCGAAGCATTACTACACCTTAGCACCTGTGGGATGCATTGTGTCAATAATTAAACTGTGATGCGTATAACACACAATGCACAGAATCAGAGTTAAACGCCAATTGAATGGATATATATAGAAATATCTACCTACCACTATTCACCATTAAGATACCAATTTAAAGCAATTTAAAGCACCAGAACCACATGAATATCTATTACAAGATAAACACAGTAGATACCAATTGATTCATATCAACGGAAGCACTAATTTTGCATTATCACCATATAATACAACAAGAAGCATATGATAAGTATTATCAACAAACTAACACATTTTCTTTAAGATCAAAGGAACTCAAGGAAACCCCTTTGAGTCCTTTAGCACACAAAAAATTAATCTTCACCCTCTTTACACTTAAGATAAGCTTTCCTCCCAGGTCGAGATAAGCTTTAATGCACAAATTCTCCCCCTTTGACATCAAACACCAAAACCATATTCAAGCAAGAACATAGGATAATGTCAAGGGATAGCAGGGTATTAAGCAGGTAAAATGCAACACACTAACATTACTCCCCCTTACACATTAAACATATGCAACACAAGCATTGGAGGAAAATTAAGGTACAAATACGCAAAAAGGTCAATACCGCCTTTTGTACCTTTACCATGTTATGGTGTACTTTCCATCTAAGTAGGCGGAGTTCCTTTAGTCATCAATTTAAGATTTCCATCTTGAAAGTCTTATCTCTAGAGAGCTCATTCACACTTGTGCCTGATCCTTTTTCCTGACTTTTTCTTGTTGCTAAGACACCAAACTTAGAACAAGTTATAGTATTGTGGCACAAGATGAAGCTTCTATTCTAGTGATTACCAAAAGATATCAATTGAAGCACACTACCAAGGCTACTAATTGAAAGATCATCACTGTCATAGCTCCATGATATTCAAAGATAAGCATCTAGGATCATCAACTATTATAGAGCATGAGCAATCTTTAAATAGGCAATTACTCACAACTTTAGATACCAATTACTCACAACTTTAGATACCAATTACTCAACTTGTGGAGGTACCCAAGGTCTTGATTGCTCCATTTCTTGCTCATCTTCCCTTTTCCACCTTGAGACTATATAGGATCACTCAAGAAACAGTTAGTCTCAAAAGACACAAGTTATGTGTGCTCCCCCTAAAGTTGTGCATCAAGTATTTGAATGACTTGCACCTTGCACATTCTAGCATCCTCAGAACTAGAGGGGATCACAACATACCTTGGTCTAGGCATAATATATCAATTGCATCACAAAAAGATACCAATTGACTAGATGACATAATACAACTTATGACTAGTGGAAACAATGCATGCCTTAAGATATATGACATTTTAAAAGCAACCTAGGCACGCTTCACACATGATGATCATTGCAACACATATACCAATTGAAAAAAACGACAAGATCATGCATAAAAAGCACAATGTCTAAGCACACCATGACCAAGAAGTATTTTCTTAGGTACACCAAAGGAAACAACATTTTAAGGCATAAGACGCCTAAGCCAAGATACTACCAATTGAAAGGCAAGAACATAGCTATGATCACAATCAACAGAACTTCAAGATATTCAATGAAATTGCATAGTTCCATTCTCCATGCCTTTGCCTTTTCCTGAATTGCCATGAGAGCACCTGTTGTCACCAATTGAGGGCTCCTTTTGCTCATGCACCTCATAGCTCAAGAGGGTGTATTAGAGGCATAACACGGATTTCTTGTTTTGGTATACACACAGTACCAAGACAAAGTAATCATGTGAACATGGACTAAACAATATTATCATGCTTGCACATAGGTTAATCATTAAAAACCACATAGCATGACTTACAAAAAGATACATGTTTATCCACATACACAAAGGGAGTTAATCATGGTGGATATATCAAATGAAAAGCTACCCATTGAATGATTCAAGAGATATAACCTATAAAGCACACAGTCATGATTGAGCAAGCATGGTTATGATCTTGGAAATCATGGATCATTAATTGAAAGATATTCAACACAAGCAATCTCAAGCTCATAACTACTCCAAGGATAGGCATAGCACGACCATCCAACTTAAAAGCAATACTGATTATAAATAATGCACTTATGATACACGGGTACCGTCCTTTGGAGAGCAAGTTGTAGATTCTCATCAAAGTCCTTTGCTTGATTCACCAGTAATGATTAAGGACCTCTACGACTTATTTAACTCGAGATGAACATGGGATTAGTATTTCACAATAATTCAACCTTAGGTCAATAAATGGACAATAAATTTGACAGCTTAAGCATAGAGTCTGAATTAACCATCTTAAGCTCTCCCAAGATCTCCAGTCCATCTCGAGGCACCTGCATGGTCTAGTTAGCACAGTTTGGTACCCATCTCGAAATGGGTCCATAACGCTCATCTAAAAGATCCTTTGGTACCCACATAGCAGTTGTGCTAGTTCTAGGTGATCTCATTGTTGATCTAGCACAAGTGTATGATTTGGGTCTCCTAAGCGAATAGAATTGAGATAAATTTGCTTGCTTAGGAACCTTACCCTTCTTACATACCTTAGGTAGATGACCATGCTCACCACACATGTAGCCGAAGCGTCGCTTAACCTGACATGACGCTTGTTGTTTGTCTTCTTTCTTAGTGAGGGTCATCCTGGAGAGTGCACATGTTTGATTTTTCATGAGCGGACATGAAGTGATCATATGGTCCTTGTCGTTGCATCCGAAACATCTCCTCAACCCTTCATCCTTGTCGTTGTATGGACATGACATAATGAGGTGGCCTAACTCAATGCACTTAAAGCACCTCCTTTTTCCTCTTCTTTTTTTGTTCTTGGATAACATAGAGAGATGGTTAGTGCAAACAACATGACTAATTAAATCTTTACCTTTTTCTTTGTTCATGTTGATTGCTTCTCTTATTGCCTTAGGAGCTTCTTTCTCACGGAGTTTGTCCCTTGCTGCGGTTCCTCCTTCCTCAAGCTTATTCACCACATGTTTGTAAATATCTTAAGGAGGTCGAGCATGGCGTCTTCTCCTCAATTGTTTTTGTTTATTGTTCCCAAGCAATTTTCTTTTTGACCCTATAACTTGTTTCTCAATCAAGGATTGGCCTTTCTTGGGGCAGTGGAGGTCAACACATGATAATACTTTAACTAATTGATCACTTGAGCAAGAATGAGGTTCACATGAGTTTAAACTAGTAATTACTACCTCATGAGCAATATCGAGCATGATATGGTCATCAACTAATTTACTATGAGAATATGACAACATATCATACTTTTCACCTAGAGCAAGCTTTTCTAAATTCATCATTTCTACTTGACTCCTAAGCATAGAATTCTCAGTTTTAAGTTGAGCAGCATCAGATATTACATCATGATTATTTCTTTGCTCAAATAACACAGATTCATACCGTTGGACCAATTTGTCATGAGAGCACTTTAGCTCCTCATGATCTTTGGTCATCTTCTCTAGGCTGTCGTTGGTTTTGATGAGTGTTTCCTCTAGCCTAAGAAGCGTCTCGCCTTGTTTCTTGTTCCTTCTCAACAGCTTAACCAAGAGCACTTTGTCTTCTTTGTTAAGATGGGTGTAGAATCGGTGAATCTCCTCTTCTTCCACATCATCGGTCTCATTTTCCCTGTCATTATTATCAGTGGAAACAAAACAGGAAAATGTACCTTGTGGTGATGAAGACTCATCCTCGCTATCATCCTCATATTCCTCCTCCTCATCGCTTTCATCTCCACTCTCATTGTTAGCAGTAAGACATGTATAACTAGTGGGAGGTGAACCTGTCGGTGAGGTCGATCCATCGCTTGGTGTCCATCGTTCTTGTTCTTCTCCCTTGGACAAGTTAGTACCACCGACAATAGAGGGAGCAGAAGCAGTGCATATGGACTTAAAAAATTTCAACTTAATTTTAGTCCATAGATCATGAGCATCAACAAATAAATCACTATCACTACTCATGATGGTAAAATAGGCACCTCTAGAAAGAGAGTCAACTAAGATGTTGCAAGCATGGTGATTGAGAGATAGATATCTTAGTTCATCATTAGAAGGATTTTGACTAAAATTAGAGGGAAAAATACTTCTACTAAAGATCTGTCTCAAATCAGGATCAATATGCATGAAAGCATTATAAATAGAGACAGACCACGATTTATAATTAGAACCATCGCCAAGAAGAAGTTCTAGAGTTACCTCTTGTGACGACATCGTCATCTCCGGACGGCTAAGCCCACACTGGAGAGGCCTAGCTCTGATACCAACTAAAAGTTCCCTATGCCTGGGAACAGGATCTGGATGTCGCCTAGAGGGGGTGAATAGGCGAATAATAATTATCACTTTAAAACTTAAATTCTTACTCTACTTGAAGGCTGGATCGCAGTGGAATGAAAGACCCTTCGAGTAGGTTGCAGCGGAATAGAAGATTCTATCTTAAAATGCCCTGCACTTCAAATATAACTTGTACCACAAATAAGTATTGAAGTGCAGATATAAAGAGTAGGTAAGACAGAGAATCAGCACACAGCACAGAGCAGAGCACACAGACGCAAGGATTTATCCCGAGGTTCGGCCAAGCCTGAAATGCTTGCCTAGTCCTCGTTGGAGTTAGCCACACCTGGGCTTGGAGTCTATTTCAACTCCTTCCTCCTTTTGCTCAGATCTGTCAGTATGACAGATAGAGCCTTTCACTATTCTGATATTGGTTACAACAACCCCATGGCTGCTTACAGTCTTCTTGACAGCGCTCCGACAGAGTAACAATGCGCTAAAGACTTTGCTCTAGCTCTTCGTAGCACTTCTCCACTCTCTAAAGGCTTATATCTATGCCTTCACACAAACTAGAGAGATATACACGAGAGGGAGAGAGAGAATTGATCCAAATGATGTATACAATTGTTGGCTTCACTTCTATTCCTGTTGGAGGCACCTAGGGGTCCCTTTTATAGATCCAAGGGGCCTAGGAGCCGTTGGAATTCCTTTTGGAAGGCAATATTTGCTTTCTGTCGGGTGGCGCACCGGACAGTCCGGTGCACCACCGGACAGGTCCTGTAGCTTGTCCGGTGCGTGATATCCTTCCATATCAGGCTCAGTTGACCGTTGGAGCAACGGTCCTCTTGGCTCACCGGACACTGTCCGGTGCAAACCGGACAGTCCGGTGCGCCAACTAACCGTTGGCTAAGGCCACGCGTCGCCCGCTAATTGCGCTGCCGACCGTTGGCGCGGGCGCCTTTGGCGCACCGGACAGTCCGGTGCACCACCGGACAGTCCGGTGAATTATAGCCACGTGGCCCATCCTTTTTTCCCGAGAGCGCCTAGTTGACACCGAGCGAGCCTGGGGCACCAGACACTGTCCGGTGCGCCAGGCCAAAGCTGATGTTGTTGGCTGTACACAACCAACTCTTCTTCAATTCAAATCTTCTCTGCTTGGCTCTGTTTCTAGTACTTAGATAAAACATGTTAGTACTCAAAAACAATTTACTAAGTCTAGAAACATACCTTATTCTTGTTTTGCACTTCTTTAGCATTTGGCATGATTGAGATTGATGTTGGACTCATAAACCATCAAGTCGACATGACTTGATCTAGATTGACATATCTGAGTTCCAATAGCACTGTTCCTTTAGTGACCTTGTTCACTTCTTTGAGCTTGATCTTGAGCCTTATGACTTACACCACATAATTGTAGATGTTTCCTCACTGGTGGTAAGTCATGTCCTTATGTAGTGATCCTTGATGCACCATAACTCTTCTTAACTCGATCAACCTTGACTTTGCAAGTCTTCTTCTTCACCCCTGGCTTTGGGTTCCTGGTCGCCTTGACCTTCTCCCATGCACTCGGTACCTCGAAGCTCTTCTTGCCTCCATCCTTGGCTTGATCGGTTGTCTCTGAGTTACGCACATCGAGTCTCACTTAAGCAATATCCATCTAACTTGTGATATCCATTATCTATAGATAATCTAGTCTTTGGACCATCACACTTGTTCACTTGTGTTGAACCCTGTTAGCTTTGCATTAAGCACCTGTTCAACACTTAGCACGCTTGTTAGTCCTTTAATTGGGTTGTTATCTAAACACCAAAACCCCCAAGAGAGCTTTCACCTGGACCTGCACACAGCCTTGGCTAGGAAGTTTTAGTAGTGCACCCATAGGACCCAGTAACTGGTATCTTTTATCCTTTGATTCACGCAACAGGACCTATAGGACTTAGACTAGGAAGCCAATCCATGTGTTCGGACCCCCTGGATCACAGCTCCAAATACTAGGGCACCCGTCGCAGAGTGGTGGAGCGTGTAGGCTTAGGGTTCAGGACCATGCTAAGCGGCTACACAGCTCCAGACCACCCCAGGAGACAAGTGTCCATTCTTTAGAACCGGACCCCAGGTTGCTGGACCCACAGGACTATAGTTCCAAATACTAGGGTACCCGTCACAAAGTGGTGGAGCGTGCAAGCTTAGGGTACGGTACCAGAGCTAAGCAGCTGCACGGCTCCAGACCCCCCAGGAGACAAGCACATGTTCTCTAGAACTGGCCCTAGGCTGCCGGACCCCCACTGCCGAGGGGTCTCGAACTGCAAGCCTGGCTACTAAATTCGGATGTCATTATACCAACAAGGTGGGAATTGTATGGGTGGGTTAGATAAAAAATGATGCTCGTAAATTGAAGCAAAATAAGACCATCACAAAAAGAAATCTGGGGGTGAATCTTTTCTTTATAACTTGATATTCATGAGTGTCGGCCAACAAATCGGGTTTATGAGGGCAGACCTCACCGGGCTGGCGTACATATATGCGCTACCTAGTTACAAAGGAAGAAAACCGTGTCCTTAGGTATGCTTTTATGGGAAAAACTTACGGAGATGCTCTATGTTCCAAGGATTGGGAAGATGCTCTCCTTCAGTTGTAGCAAGGCGGACACACCCGGGTCGACATATTTCCGTCACCTTGAAGGGTCCCTCCCAGCTGGGGAGAGCTTGTGGAGCCCTTCTCGGTTCAGTACTCGCCTTAGGACCAGGTCCCCGACCCGGAGCTCCCTACTATGCACGAACCGTTGGTGGTAGCGCCTGAGCGCCTGGTTGTACCGTGCATTTCGGATCGTCGCTTGCCATCTGCGCTCGTTGATGAAGTCCACGTCCTCATGTCGTAGCTGCTCCTGCATAGACTCATCGAAAGCCTGGACCCGTGGGGAGCCCATAATGATTTTCGGGGGAAGGCAGGCTTCGACCCCATAGACCAGGAAGAACGGGGTCTCCCCGGTAGCCCGGCTGGGTGTAGTCCGGTTCTCCCAAAGCACGGACGGAAGCTCACTGACCCAATTTGCACCGTGCTTTCTCAAGCATTCATAGGTGCGTGTCTTGAGTCCCCTAAGGATCTCTGAATTTGCCCTCTCCACCTGGCCGTTGCTCCTGGGATGAGCCATGGATGCAAAGTAGAGCTGGGTGCCGATGCCCTCGCAATACTCCTGGAAAAGCCGACTTGTAAACTGGGTCCCATTGTCCGTAATGATACGGCTTGGGACCCCAAATCTACAGACAATCGACTTGAGGAAAGCAACAGCAGGACCCTGGGTGATGTTGACCACAGGGGTGGCCTCTGGCCACTTGGTGAACTTGTCGATGGCGATGAAGAGGTACCGGTACCCGCCGACGGCCCTATGAAATGGTCCCAGGATATCCACCCCCCATATGGCAAATGGCCAGGAGGGTGGAATCATCTGCAGAGCCTGAGCTGGTGTGTGTATCTGCTTTGCATGGAATTGACACGCCTTGTAGGACTTTACCATCTCAGCTGCATCCTGGAGGGCGGTTGGCCAGTAAAAGCCATGCCGGGAGGCCTTACCGACCAGTGTGTGGGATGAAGAATGACTTCCACACTCACCTCCATGGATCTCTATGAGCAACTCATGGCCCTCCTCCTGGGTAATGCACCGCATTAGAATGCCGTTGGCGCCACGGTGGTAGAGATCCCCTTCCACCATCATGTAGCGTTTAGCCAACCGCACTATGCGCTCTGCGGATACATGATCTTCAGGAAGGATGTTTTCCTTCAGATAGTCCCGGATCTCAGAGATCCATGCATCGGGACCACTCTAAGACACTGGCTATGGTACTAAGGGGTAGGCAGGACCCCCTGTTGCACACACAACCTTCGGTGGGTGTTATAGATGTAACGCCACCGGGACCGCTAGCTTCGAGGTGCTAGTCTCACCCCCTTCGCCCAGTTTGGTAGGCTGGGTAGTGGGTCTCAGCAACCGTCTTTCGAAGACGCCCTCGGGCACGGGTGCCCAAGTTGATGCCCTCATGGAGAGTTCATCTGTCATCGAGTTATCAGCCCGAGGAACATGTTGCAGTTCCAGGGCCGTGAAGTCTTTCTCCAGCTTCCTGACGTGGAGGAGGTAAGCTGCGAGACTGGGCTCGTTGCAGCTACACTCCCCACGGACCTGTTTGATGATCAGCTGGGAGTCCCCCTTCACGAGGAGCTGGCGGATTCCTAGGGATAGGGTCGCGGACAAGCCGAAGATCAGTGCCTCGTACTCTGCCATATTGTTGGTGGCCTTGAACTCAAGGTGCACCATGTACTTCACTTGATCTCCGCTTGGATCGACGAGGACCACCCCAGCCCCGCCAACTTGCTGATGGGCAGATCCGTCGAAGAAGAGCGTCCAGTGGGGCTCGGTGAAGACCGAACCCTTGGGCTCCACAGGTGTGGGGTCCGAATCGGGATCCGGACCCCAGGGGCGCTCGGAGGAGGTGTCCACTCCATGATGAAGTCAGCCAGGACCTGGCTCTTGACAGCGTGGCGAGGTTGGAAGTCCAGTTGGAACTCAACGAGCTCCACGACCCACTTGGTGATGTTGCCTGTGGCATTAGAGTTGTGGAGGATGGCCCTTAACGGAAAGGAGGCCACCACCACAACCCTATGTGCCTGGAAATAGTGGCACAACTTCCTGGACACAACAAGTACAACATAGAGGAGCTTGTGTGTCTCAAGGTACCTGGTCTTTGCCTCATGGAGGACCTCGCTGACTTAGTAGACCGGCTTCTGAATGGTCCGAACCCCTATAGTCAGACCCGAACCTTCAGGCTCCTGGCCTTCTTGCGCCGCCCTTTCCACAACCAGCACCATGCTCACCACTTCTGCGGTCGCCGAGATGTACAAATACAACGGCTCCCCAGGGTCTGGAGCTACCAGTACTAGTAGGGACACCAGGTGCTGCTTCAACTCTTGGAAGGCATGTTCTGCCTCTTCGGTCCAAGAGAATGGACCGGATTTCCGCAGGAGCTTGAAGAAGGGTAGCGCCCTCTCAGCCAACCATGAGATGAAGCAGCTGAGGGTGGCTAACGACCCCGTAAGCTTCTAGACGTCCTTGATGCGGGCTGGAGGCCTCATCGCCTCAATTGCCCTGATCTTCTCCGGGTTTGCTTCAATGCCCCAGTGTGAGACCAGGAATCCTAGCAGCTTCCCAGCGGAGACACCAAAGACGCATTTGTCTGGATTCAGCTTCGTGCGCGTCGCCCGCAGCTTGTCAAAGACCAGGGTCAGGTCTTCCACCAGAGTCGACCCCCTCCTAGTCTTGACCACAATGTCATCGACATATATCTCTACCTTGTCCCTAATCAGGTCCCCGAAGGTCTTACTCATCGCCCGTACAAAATTTGGCAAGGCGTTCTTCAGAACGTAGGGCATTACAACATAGCAGTAGAGCCCATCCACTGTTACAAAAGCGGTATGCATCCTATCCTCCCTAGCCATCCGGATATGATGGAAACCCGAGTAGGCATCTAAGAAGGACAAGAGGTCGCACCTGGAGGTAGAATCCATGATTTGATCTATGTGTGGAAGTGGATACGGGTCCTTGGGACAAGCCTTGTTCAGGCTGGTGTAGTCGATGCACATCCAAAGCTTCCCGTTCGCCTTGGAGACGATGACTGGTTTGGCTAGCCACATGGGGTGATGGACCTCTTCGATAAAGCCGGCATCAATAAGCTTCCGGACCTCCTCACAGATGAAGTCCTACCGCTCAACGGACTGTCTCTGAGGCTTCTAGCTCACCGGCTTAGCATCAGGGTGGATCTTCAGATGGTGCTCAATCACCTCCCTAGGGATCCCATGCATCTGTGACGGTTCCCAAGTGAAAACATCGACATTTGCCTGGAGGAAGGCGATGAGCACGAGTTCCTATTTCTCTCCCAGATTGCCCGCTATGCGGGTGGTCTGGGAGGAGTCCGCGCCGACCTGGATGGTCTTCACGGGTCCGTCGTCTGCTCCGGACGGCTGCACCTTTGGCACCTTGGTAGGTGCCTTAGTACTGGAGGTCGAGGGGTCCTTCCCCCATCGTCCGGGCGAGCAGCTTCCGCCACCAGGGCGTGCAGCTTCTCGACCGCCGTCACCGCAGCGGTGCGGTCGCCCCGCGCGATGAGAACTCCAGCAGGGGACGACATCTTGAGGACCAAATACCTATAGTGGGCAATGGCCATAAACCGGTACAGGGCCGGCCTGTCGATGATGGCATTGAAGGGGAGGTTAACCTCCGCAACGTCGAACTATACGTTCTCTGTGCGGAAGTTTTCCTCGGTCCCGAATGTGACCGGGAGTGCTATGCTCCCAAGGGGATACACCGGTTGTGGGCCCACTCCAGAGAATGGACGTGAGGGTCCCAGACGGGACCCCAGGATCTGCAACTGCTTGAATGCAGCATGGCTGATGACGTTGAGGCCGGCCCCACCGTCGATCAGCACATGGTGCAGCCGCATGTTGGCGATAACAGGGGCGGTAATGAGCGGTATAATACCGGCCCCTGCCATGTTGTCGGGGCAGTCAGATGCCCCAAAGGAGATGGTGGTGCTCCTCCACCGCTGGTGTGGAGCAGCCTTCGGGACCCCTGGGGTCACCGACAGGACCTCACGGCGTAGGGACTTGACGTTCCAGCGGGAGGTGAGCTCCCAGCTTCCACCGTACATGACATACAGCTTCTTGCGGTGGTCGCTCTCGCCACTGGAGTTGAAATCCCCGGTGAAGACGTCTTCAGGACCCCCTCGGGCGACTGGTACCCGAGGTCCCGCTCTCCGGCGGCCACGTCACCATCGTCGGCCCTCTTCTCGCTAGGCCGACGACGAGGTGGGGAGCCATCCTTGGAGGACTGCTCGCGCCGTTCGCTGACGCGCTTCGCGAGCTTGATAATCTCGCGGCACTCTGCGGCGCTGTGGCGGCTGTTGGGGTGAACAGGGCATGAGCCGCTATTGCCCCCTATGGCCATGGGCGCTTGTTGCGCTCGCTCCGGCCCCCAGCCGCAGCCACGACGTCCGGAGCTGTAGCCTGCGGCCTCTCGCGGCCGCGGTTCTTCTTCTTGCCATCTTGGGCGACAGCACCGAAGCCACCCGTCTGGGCTACCCCTGTCTGCGGTGCCGAGTGCCATGCGCGGCCCTCGGTGGCCCTGGCACACTTGTCGGCCCGAGCAAAAAGCGTGGTGATAGTCTCCACGTCATGCGTGGCCAACTTCTCCAACATCTTTTCATCACGCACCCCTTGGCATAAAGCGGTGATAATGGAAGCATCAGAGATACGAGGTATGGTGCCCTGTATCTTGGTAAAGCGGGAGATGAAGGCCCGGAGAGTTTCCCCGGGCTCCTGCCTCACTACATGGAGGTGAGCCTCCACGCCATGCTGTTGATAAGCGCTGGCGAAGTTCGCTGTGAACCGTGTGCAGAGCTCTTCCCAGGAGTAGATCGATCCTGGGGCAAGATTCATGAGCCAAGTCCGGGCCGACCCGGATAGGGCTACATGGAAGTATGTTGCCATCACAGCAGTGTCTCCACCTGCTGCCGTGATGGCGGTGACGTATACCTGCAGGAATTCCGACGGTTTTGACGTACCGTCGTACTTCTCCGGCAGGTGTGGCCGGAACTTGGATGGCCAGCTCACCGCGCGGAGATGATCCACCAGTGCGGCGCAGCCCACGCCGGCCAATGGAACACCCACCTGAATTCAGGTGCCCTTGGAGTCTGCGGTGCGACCGCAGCAAAGTCTTGGTCGAGGTTGCGACCCTCGATGTTCTGTCGGCACTCACGCGCCCTCTCTAGAGAGACACGAGCATCCTCGCCCGCACGCCTGCGGTTGAGTTCTGCCCGTAAGTCGTCAGACCTCTCCAGAGAGACTAGAGCGTCCTCTCCCGCCCGCCAGCGGTTGAGTTCCGCCCGCAAATCCTCGCAGCCTTCACTGAAGGCGAGCGCACCGACGCCGATGCCTCATGTTGACGTCGAAATGACCGAGGCCTGAGCCTGGCCGAGCTAGATTGTGCCATGCCAAGGAGACGATCGACGTCGTCGCGCCACTGCTTCATGGCCCCGGGCGAGGCCGTGGAGCTTGGAGGGTGGCGCAACAACTCCCTGGCTGCACACAGCGCACCGGGCGCAGCCCTTGACGGCGCCCAGGACGACTGAGCGGAAATGTGCTGCTGCGCAGCGTGCATAGCAGCAGTACCAGGCACAGGGTGGCTGGAGGCCCGTGGCATGGACGATGCAGCCTCCTCCTCCATTAGGAAGTCCTTGGAGACTCCACCGTGGTGCTCGACGATATGGACCATGGTGTCGAGCAGGAAAACAAGCAAAAATCTAAAGCCAAGCCCCCTACCTGGCGCACCAAATGTCGGAGAGGAAATCTCCGGCCGGGTGGCGGAACGCACCCGCCCTAAATCCTAAGATGAGGAGGGGGCCTAAGCGTTTTGCCTTGTCGGAGAGGAAATCTCCGGCCAGGTGGCGGAACGCACCCACCCTAAATCCTAAGATGAGGAGGGGGCCTAAGCGTTTTGCCTACTAGAAGGATTCGGGAAGAACACGAGTGAACACGAGGATTTAGAGTGGTTCAGGTCGCCGGAGCGTAAAACCCTACTCCACTGTGTGTTGTATTGAGTGTCTGAGCACTTGAGCTTGTGTAAGTCTGAGGATGTTGTGAGCCTGAGCGTCTAAGTGAGACTGCCTTGTAACACGGCGTGCCTTCCCTTTTATAGCCCAGGGGAGGCACATACAAGGTTGCTGAGCCCCGACATGTGGGCCTAGGGACATAATGGAAGAAATACATGGAGCAACTAATGCAGGTGACGCCTGAGAGATCTTCTAGCGCCCAGATGTCCGCAGCCCGTGCAATGTTGATACACAACGGTAGCTTCCTTGGAACGCACGAGTGATGATGAGTATAGTGCATGCGGCAGCATGGGCATGCCTCCTGCCAGCGGAATAGATAGGCATGCCGCCTACCAGCGGAATGGACAGGACTCATTAAATGCTAAGGCAGCACACTGCTTGCCAGTGGAATGGATAGGTCGTCACCTAACAGCAGAGTGGACAGGCCTCATTAAATGCCGAGTGTAGGAAACGGGTGACGCCTAAGACGGGGGGTGAATTAGGACTTCTAAAACTTTTACTAAGCTAGGCCACAAATAAATCCCTAGAGCAAAACCTATGCAAATAATCAAACTAGAATGTGCAAACTAGGTTTTGTCTAAGTGTTGCTATCTCTACCGCAAAGGCTAAGTTTCAATCTACACTAAATAAGTATGAATACAAGATTGAAACTTAAATGCTTAATATAAATGCGGAAACTTAAAGAGCAAAGTAGAGAAGCAAACTCTTGTGGATGACGCCGGTATTTTTATCGAGGTATCCGGAACCACGCAAGGTCCCGACTAATCCTTGTTGGTGCCCCTACGCAAAGGGAAGCCCACGCGAGGGCCAAGCACCACGGTCGAGTAACTCCATAGAGAGCCGCGGGCCTTCTCCACGCGCAAGTGGTGCTCCGCTTCCGGCTCCTCTCGGACGCTCCCCACCGTCTCCACTATCGAGCTTCCGGCCGAAACACCGCAGGCCTCGTTCCCTCCGGTACACGGTGGCGGCCGTGACACAAACGCGGTTGTCACGGTCTCGCAAGACTCTTGCCCCACTCGGTACAATTATAACAACTCACGCGAGAGCCGAGGGGTTGTGTGGTTTTACAAAACTCACTCAACTAACTAGGGTTCACCTAGAGCAAGCGCTAAAGCGGTCTAACTAACCTAAGCACTTCGCAAAGCACCTACGCTAATCACCGAGTGATTCTATTAAGCATTTGGGTGTTTGAGCTCTTGGAAATGTGCACTATATGCCTTGGTATGTTGCTTGGGCTCCCACACTTGAGAATTGC
The DNA here is from genome assembly GCA_029449295.1 of Zea luxurians. Lineage (NCBI taxonomy): Eukaryota > Viridiplantae > Streptophyta > Magnoliopsida > Poales > Poaceae > Zea > Zea luxurians. Next base: position 31,599,268 of record JAOPSE010000016.1, on the reverse strand, counting down.
CGGTTGGGGTGGTATTTATAGCCTCTAATCCCCAAACTAGCCGTTGGACAGAAAGCAGCAGCTTTCTGTCGTCGGGTGCACCGGACAGTCCGGTGCACCACCAGACAGCAACTGTGCAGTGTCCGGTGCACGCCACGTCAGCCGACCGTTGGCGCCTGTAGCAGTCGACCGTTGGATCCGACCGTTGCCGTCTGTTCGGTGCACATCGGACAGTCCGGTGCTGACTGTCTGGTGCACCACTGGACAGACCGGTGCTACAGCCCGAGAGCGCCTGTCTGTGGCCTCTCTGCGCAGACTATCCGGTTGTCCCACCGGACAGTCCGGTGCGCACCGGACAGGTACTGTTCACTGTCCGGTGCTGGCTGACAGCCCTCTTCAAGGTTTCTTCATTGATTTCTTCGGGCTTCTTTTGTTCTTGAGTCTTGGACTTCTGTGCATCTTTTTATGTCTTCTTTTGAGGTGTTGCTTTTCTCAATTCCTTAGTCCAAGTAAATCTTGCATCCTGTGAACTACAAACACAAACACTAGAGAACTTATTAGTTCACGGATTGTGTTGTTCATCAAACACCAAAACTCAATTAGACAAATGGCCCGGGGTCCATTTTCCTTACAATCTCCCCCTTTTTGGTGATTGATGACAACACAACCAAAGCAAGCAAAAAATACAAGTATTTGAATGAAAATATGCAATATACTTGCTAGGATGCATGTTTGTCCCCACAATGTGATATTATGAACTTAAGCCTCCCCCTAACTCCATAATTCACTTACTTCCTATTTTAGGACCAAATAACCAAAACCACTTGAAAAACCATTTGGAGATATAAAATTTTAAAATGGTGGTGTTTGCTGTTTGATATAGTTTTTATTGCTTTGGTCCCTAAACTTCTCCCCTTTGGCATCAACCACCGAAAAGGAAGACATTAAAAGCATGTAGGAAGTAAATAAAAGCTTGCCCTCATCAAGAATTTTATCAAATGATACCACTTGAAGGATATTAAATTAAACCACATGAATGATATCAGTTGAAAGGATTACTACCCCTAAACGAGTGTTCTCTTTAGAAAGAATTTTCTCCCCCTTTTAGAGATGAAGAAATACTCCCCCTGACAGAGATCCTCTACTTAGGAAAAAGCATGTGAAAATTAGAGGTGCAAGACAAGATTTGAAAAGACTAACTTCCCTTATGCATAGGTAATAGAATATGAGTTAACTACTTATGCATTTTTAGCAACAAAGAAGCATGTGATATGAAATATAGTCTAATCAAACATTGGAGAAGACATGTAAATGATTCTAGATGTAGTCTCAAAAGATACCAATTGGAAGTCAATGTTGAGCTTGAGAGACATGAGAGTTCTTGGAGATTTTGTAGTGGAAGATTATTGTCTTTCTCCGGGACCTTATTTTCCTTACAATGAGACTGTCACACGAACTAGACTTGAAAAGGTGTTAGTCTCAAAGTATTAGATTATAGAGTAACCTCCCCCTGAAGGTGTGCATACAAGTTTTGAATACTTGTAGGAGACATGCACTTTGATTTGATATCAAGAGGGGCAAATTATCCATAATCTGAACTTTGGCACATATAAGTTAAATGATACAACTTGTAGAAATCAAAATTTTCAATTGATGCATCATTTACTATGGAGTGATATAGAAGCTATGTGCCGTGCTTAAATAACATTTTAAGCCATGTAGGTTTGCTTAAGTGTATGAATTGAAAACAAGCAATCCTACCATATGATTTACCTAGTATGCATAATTTAAAACAAAGGTAAATAACAAATGTAATACTAGGCCAGAAAGGTAAACTAGATACAAGGTAAATAGATACGCATATCTAAAAACAAGAAATACAACAAATCTAGTTACCTTAGTCATGGGTGGGAAATTTGGGTCCAAAATTTTCACTAACCCACTTGGCAAGTAAACTTGATCCAATATGATGTATCCCATGATATACATCCCAAATTTGCCAAGTCTCCAAATTTCCCGTAGACCTTCGGTCCACTCACTTCCCTTTCGAGATCCAAACCTTCTTGGTGCTTTTCATGGTTGAAATAATTTCCTTTGGCGCCCAGATGCTTTTGGCCCCTTTTCCTTTGTTGGCTTGCTTGTTGGCCTTGATTGCTATAACCTTTCCATTCTTTTTCTTCTTAATCAAATATGGTGTAGCATCGTTTTTGTTCGCCTTTTTGATGTAAGTGTTGGAGATTTTGCTTGATGGCTTTTGCTTGAGCTTTTGCCTTTGTTTATCCCCGGTCATCGCCTTGCATTGGAAAGACTTGTGGCCTTCCTTGTGGCATAGCCTACAAATCACAGTTTCTACCTCTACAGGCTTGTTCACTCCCGCAGTGGTGTTATCCTATGGAGGTCGGATTTGTTTGGCTTTGCCTTTCTTGTCATACAGAGCCTTACCAAGGCGAGCCACTTCTTGCTTTAATTGTTCATTTTCCTTTGCAACCTCATTCAAACATGTCTCTACAACAATATTCTCAACAACGACTTGGTTGCAGGGGTTAGAATCATCAATTAAATCAAAGCAGAAAGTAGAAACATCTTTCTTAATTATTTCAGGTATTTCAAATAAAGATGCTGCTGGGGTGCTACCAATGTTTTCTAGCTTAGTAGTTAGCTCATTATTGTGTATGCTAAGAATCTCCATTTTCTCTAGCAAATTTTCAATAGCTTCTTGGGAGCTAGCTAACTTAGCCTTAAGTTTTTCATTCTTTTTAATAAGGCTATCATCGGTAGCAGTGGATGGAGCACTAGATTCTAATAGCTCAATTTTAGTTGACAGCTCACTATTTAAGTTTGCAAAAGGTTCAAATTTTTCTAGCAAACCTTTATAATCATTTTGGGAGCTAATCAACTTATTTTTCAAAGTTTTAAGTTGAGCTTTTTGCTTAGTGCAAACATCCTGGAAAAATTCTATGGCTTCCGCAAGTTCATCTACAGAGGGCTTTCCCTCACCTTCATCATCACTACTACTGTCATCACTAGAGGATGGAATGCTTTTGTTACCTCTTGCCATAAGGCATTTGTGTGATGATCGTGATGAGCGTGATGAGGACCGGTGGCTGCGTGTCCTTGGAGGTTCATCTTCACTTGAAGAATCATCCCAAGTTCTAACACTTGTTAGCGCCTTGCCTTTGCTCCTCTCCTTTTTGGGTTTGGCCATATTTGGACAGTTGTCCCTGAAGTAGCCCTTCTCCCCACATGCGAAGCATCCTCTCTTCCTTTGCTTTTTCCTATCAATGTTAAAGAGAAGATCCTCGACCTGCAGGGGCACACCCATTAGATTAATCTTGCGGATCATCCTCATTACCTTTCCGACGCGTCGGATTGTTTCTTCGTCCTCGGAGGATGATGTGCATGGTTGATTATCTTCATCATCATTACTTTCTTCTTCTTCCTCTTCTTCACTTGAGGAACTTAGAGTGGGAGCCTTCTTTTTGCCCTTCCTTTCATCACATGCAAAAACATATGGCCTTAAGGAAGTTGGCTCCTCTCCCCGACTCATTTTTCGCGACATCTCAAAAGCCGCGATTTTCCCAATCACAATGGTCGGGGTCATGTTGCTCAAGTCCTCCATGTTGTGAAGGATGGTGATGATGCTCCCATATCTTTGTTGTGGTAGCAGGGAGATAATCTTCCTCACAATGTCCACATCACCTAGCTTATTAATGCCAATAGAATTGAGCTCATTGATAATTAGATTCAAACGAGAATACATGTCTCTAACAAGCTCATCATCTTTCATAGCAAAAGAATTATACTCATTTAAGACTAGGCAATGTTTTTGCTCACGGACATTGGATGTGCCGTCATGGAGCTCATGCAATTTTAGCCAAATCTCATTAGCAGTTTTCAAGGTAAATACTTGATTAAAAATATCCATGCTAAGAGATTCATACAAGCAATTTTTGGCTCTAGCATTTAAATGAATTTCTTTTTCCTCACTCGTGGTGGGTTTCTCGGGATTCTTGAGGGGTTTCATCCCGTCACGAGTGACTCTCCAAACATCTAGATCAACGGCCTCTAGGTAACAAGCCATTCTAGCACTATAATATGGGAAGTTAGTGCCGTCGAAGTGTGGTGGCCTATGGGTATCCATCCCTTCCTCTAAAAAGCGTCGGCTCTTTTAGCGGTGAAGCTAAAGCGTTTCAAATGAGCCAAACCAGGCTCTGATACCACTTGTAGGAAACGGGTGACGCCTAAGAGGGGGGGGTGAATTAGGACTTCTAAAACTTTTACTAAGCTAGGCCACAAATAAATCTCTAGAGCAAAACCTATGCAAATAATCAAACTAGAATGTGCAAACTAGGTTTTGTCTAAGTGTTGCTATCTCTACCGCAAAGGCTAAGTTTCAATCTACACTAAATAAGTATGAATACAAGATTGAAACTTAAATGCTTAATATAAATGTGGAAACTTAAAGAGCAAAGTAGAGAAGCAAACTCTCGTGGATGACACCGGTATTTTTACTGAGGTATCCGGAACCATGCAAGGTCCCGACTAATCCTCGTTGGTGCCCCTACGCAAAGGGAAGCCCACGCGAGGGCCAAGCACCACGGTCGAGTAACTCCGTAGAGAGCCGCGGGCCTTCTCCATGCGCAAGTGGTGCTCCGCTTCCGGCTCCTCTCGGACGCTCCCCACCGTCTCCACTATCGAGCTTCCGGCCGAAACGCCGCGGGCCTCGTTCCCTCCGGTACACGGTGGCGGCCGTGACACAAATGCGGTTGTCACGGTCTCGCAAGACTCTTGCCCCACTCGGTACAATTATAACGACTCACGCAAGAGCCGAGGGGTTGTGTGCTTTTACAAAACTCACTCAACTAACTAGGGTTCACCTAGAGCAAGCGCTAAAGCGGTCTAACTAACCTAAGCACTTCGCAAAGCACCTACGCTAATTACCGAGTGATTCTATTAAGCACTTGGGCGTTTGAGCTCTTGGAAATGTGCACTATATGCCTTGGTATGTTGCTTGGGCTCCCACACTTGAGAATGGCCGATTGGGGTGGTATTTATAGCCTCCAATCCCCAAACTAGCCATTGGACAGAAAGCAGCAACTTTCTGTCATCGGGTGCACCAGACAGTCCGGTGCACCACCGGACAGCCACTGTTGGATCCTATAGCAGTCGACCGTTGGATCCGACCGTTGCCGTCTGTCCGGTGCACACCGGACAGTCCGGTGCCGACTGTTCGGTGCACCACCGGACAGACCGGTGCTATAGCCCGAGAGCGCCTGTCTATGGCCTCTCTGCGCAGACTGTCCGGTTATCCCACCGGACAGTCCGGTGCGCACCGGACAGGTACTGTTCACTGTCCGGTGCTGGCTGACAGCCCTCTTCAAGGTTTCTTCATTGATTTCTTCGGGCTTCTTTTGTTCTTGAGTCTTGGACTTCTGTGCATCTTTTTATGTCTTCTTTTGAGGTGTTGCTTTCCTCAATTCCTTAGTCCAAGTAAATCTTGCATCCTGTAAACTACAAACACAAACACTAGAGAACTTATTAGTTCACGGATTGTGTTGTTCATCAAACACCAAAACTCAATTAGCCAAATGGCCCCGGTCCATTTTCCTTACACCGAGGCGGCACATCGCTTGTCAAGCGGCGCGCCTTATCTGCAATAAATGCAGGGGCCGCGCAACCCGGAGGCCTTACGTCAGGCTCCGCCCGCTGGCTTACGTCACACGCAGCAGGCCACGTGGCGGCATCGAGACTCCGCCTGGGCGGGGAGCAGAGGCGTATGCAGATAGGTCCGCACTAGACTGGGTCTGGACATGTGTCGACACCGGACCCCCGCCTGGGTCCTGTTCGAGGCCCGGGTATGTTCTGTCCTAGGACCTTGGGACCTCCCTGTGGGCGGCTCGAACCTCATACGGGGGGGGGGGTCCGGATCCCATTCTAGGGGTCCGGCTTGCATGAGTGGAGGTCCGGGACCAGCCTCGGAGGTCCGTACTGTATATCCGGGGGTCCAGGACCAACCTTGGGGGTCCGGACTGTATATCTAGGGGTCCAGACCACTGTTGATGCCATGAGTATATCACCTTCTCTGGACACGTGGCGGCTTTGGACCCGCCCATGTGGTGGAGTTGGGTGCTGCTGTGGGCCCAGAATAGCCACCCGAGATTGGGGCGAGTCGTGGCTTGGTCCTCCACACAGCACTCGTACCACGTGACTAAGGGATAGCCGCGTGGGTTCTTCATCTTTGTACAGTAGCAGGGGGTACACTAGTTTTAGGGTACCAACAACCATGCATAAGGGTTCTAGACCCAACCCGTCTGCCACAAGCTTCATGGCGTTCAGGGTAGCAGCCAACGACCTCCACTAACTTCTGCCTTTGGCCATCGTCAAGGCAGAACGGGACGCTGCTTACCCTTCGAGTCAGATGCACAACGGAGTTTATGCGGTTTATGTTAGCGTCGAGCCTTACACCTAAAAGATGGCATGAGAACAAACTCTTTCTTTGTAATAGGATTGCATTTATCTATGGTCCAGTCCTGTAAGAATCCGCCCTCGTAAGCGAAGTCTGTGGCGCCATCTGTGCCCAGCCCGGTGAGAGACGCCCTTATAAACCCGGTCTCGAGTGTCATCTACACGGATCACATGTATCCGATTATGAAGGAATAATCAGTTATCATCCATCGATTTCTTTTCCTGTTTACGCATGTTGTTTTCCTCTACCCCTTTCATGTATCTAAACTTCGGTTGTAATCATGAAACTCGAGTTAGTGTCTATTCTTGCACCTGGTTTAGAACATCACTTGAGAATGAATGAGGATCTGACCACTAAAAGCTTGGTCTAGGGAAAGGTCTATGTTCACGAGGGTGGTCCGGAGCTGGGTAGCCGCTTAGCCTAGTTCCGTATCATAAGCCTACAACCTTCCACCACCACAGAACAGATGAACCAGCACCTCGGACTGAGCATTTAGGGGTTTGAACCTAGTAGCTCATGGGATGATCCCAAACTAGGATCAGCAAGAATAAGCACTACTATTCGAAGAATGAATACGACAGGGTAAGGATCCCAAGGGTGCGCTGTTGAGCACCGATCCTTGGCCACAACAAGGATCAACCCTTGGTCTGATCGTAGCCTCAAGCTTCTAAGGTTGCCAATATCCTAGGGGACCAATTGAGGGGAAAAACTTGTCTTTACAACAGGAAGTGAGGCCCGAGCACCACTCAACTAAAACCCTATGCGAGATCCAATTTCTATTGCTTTCATGAAACCTGGTTTACATCTCCACCTTGTCACTCGGTTTAAGAACCTTCCCTTGTAATGGGTAAGGATTGGGTCACAAGGAACTAGGTCTAGGGGAAAGAACCACGTTCTTGGGGGTGGTCCAGAGGTAAGTAGCCGCTTACCTGGTTCCATACCATAAGCTTGGCTCCACAAGCCCTCCACTATCCTAGAATAGTTGTTCTAGTACCTAGGACTTGGCCGCTAGAGGCCTAAACCTTATCCTTACCAAGGGACAAGTTCTTGCAATCCTGATCGACAAGGTCTAGAAACATAATCCAGAAGATTGAATGCAATCAGGATGAGGACCCCGTAGGTATACCACCGAGGCAGCACTGAGCACCATTATGGAGCCATGTGCTGGGACACCTTTTTGATTTAGGTCACTAGGCATGGCGGCCACAGGCATGATACCTTTTTAGAAGCAAAGCGTAGTTATGGTCCCACCTACGGATTTGCCACCTCACCCGAGGTGGGCCCGAGGCCACTGTCGGTACCTCAAGACTGGGGTACCCACTATTGCTGGATCAAGTCAGGCCCTCCAGGACTACCCTTAGTCACCATGCTAATGGTGGTTCGTCCTAACCCAGTGGCTAGGTTTGCCCAGTAAGGCCACAGGACTCGGGTGAAGGCCAACACCTATAATTAGTGCTCTGGAACCCTAGCGAATGGGGTTCGGGTTTACCACATGTCTTGAACACGAGGGCTATCGACACCCGTGTTCGAGGGCTGGAAACCCGATAATAGCCCCATCCCTCATGGCGGGCCACCTAGACCTCTGCCCAAAGGGGATCCATTGTTGTCACGTGTTGGCCAACACCGAAGGAGACAGGACCTCCCCCGAACACCATCCAGACCCGTAGCCAAGGGCGGTCCGGAGCTGTCACAAGGAAGGGCGGTCCTAGACACTACTCCCCACACAAGGCGAGGCCCGATGCTGCCACGTGTTCTACGACGCATGACGTAAGCCATTGGGAAAAGCCCGACGTCAGCCTCTAAGTTTAAAGTGCCTCTGCATTAACTAAGGACGAGACATATACCTGCCCGCCCTAGTGGTAGGTGACGCGTCCGCAGTACATAGGCCGCACAGTAACTCGCGCGTTACCGAGGCAAGACCATTGACTCCATGTGTTGCTTGGGCTAATGCCATTATGACTCCCACTGTAGCATGTGTGTTACCGAGGCGAAAGGAAACATGCAAATAAGACAGGCTGCCGCCGTCTGAGCACCCCTACATGCGGTAGCGCATCAACCTATGCCACAACCTACACGTGTGTCTTGCTCCGATTAGATGGGGCAAGGGCACGACAAGCTAGGAGATCCACACAAATACCAGAAGAAGTTATCTGTTCTCCATGGACCGCCACTCCACTTACTCCATATCTAGCAATAAATTACTATGCCCACTTGTCGGGGCTTGGTCACCATGTATAAAAGGGAGGGCACACACATAGTAGAGATAGGACCAAGTCAAGCTTCTCTGAACCTAACATGGTACATGGGGACCGAGACTCCCATGCAATACAACCTACAATGGATGTAGGGTATTACGCTTCGGTGGGCCGAACCACTCCAACCCTTGTGTTTTCGTGTTCTTCCAGCTAATCAGGCAAATCCACTGGCCCCTCCTCATCCTAGGATTAGGCGAGTGCACTCCGCCACCCGGCTGGAGTTTGCTCTCCGACAATGGTGGATGTACCTTCGTTGTTGCGTCCTTCACCTCCCCTTGTTATAGAGCTAGAGGCAAGTGTCATTGCCATATCCATCATAGTTTAATGCAACATATTAAATATCTTGCCTTTGGTCATTTCAATTTTGAAGCCTGAGGAAGACATGCCGAGAGTGGTTAGGTGGAGTGAAAGAAAATATAAGAGTAAAATAAAAAGTGGTAAGAGTGAAATAGAAAGTTGGGTATGTGAATGGACATAAACACTAACCATTATCTTTAGACCAAATTCCTAGGGGGTTTTCTTTGATTTTTGAACTTTTGAACTTCAAATTGTTCAAAATTGATGCATGCAACGACTAGCTGGTGTCATGCATGTGTAAACCAATTAGAATGTTCAATGTCACTAAAGTTGGTTGGTACCTACCATTTCTGACTAATCAGGGGCCAACCACGTCTAACTAGTCGGTCGGTACCGAATCGATCGCCCATCATACTAGTCGATACCATACACACGGGTCAAGCCAGGTAGAGTGTAGTGGGTACACATGACCCACGTAATTTTGTAAAAATAGTGAAGTAGACCAAACTCTTACCATATATGCACCACCTATAAGTTATTATCATGCACTCTAAAGGTATGTGAACCCTCCTTTGAATAACTATAGCTTCACCACTGACCGTACCGATCAAAACACGGTCAGTACCGATCCAACCGATCGGTCAGCAACCCCATTAACTAGTCGGCCGGACCGATCGGCTATAGAGAAGGTGCGATCGATACTGCCAGCCTATTAGGTCACGTTGTCGGATGTTAGCAACTAAGGTTGAAACCAACCTTATTACCTCCAAAATGGAAAAAATTGTTACGTGCCATTTGCTTGTGCATGATCCTATTTGCCCATGAAAACTTAGATTCAAAAGCTTCTCTCTATATGTGTGTGCATTCATTTGTGTGTGCATGATGAACTAATGTATGCTCCTCTCAAATTCCATATGTATAATAAGCTTGCTCACAACCAAGCACACCCTAACCTAACTTAATTTTTGTTCAATCTAGTAGCGGAAGAAGGGAAAAAGAAGCATTCAAATTTGATTGATACGCTAAAACTAAAGATGCTTTGAATTTGATTGGCCTGCTATAACTAAAGATGTATCGAATATGATTGGATTGCTAAGACTAAAGAGGCTTTGAATTTGGTTGTTCTGCTAGTTGCTATGACATGTTTGTGATGCCACAGTGCCATACCAGGTTGAATGCTTGGATGGCCTTGTAGGCAATATGGAGGTAATGAGCAGGTGAATCAAAAAGACGGTATCGATATCCGTGTAATACACTATTATCAATCTATATCTATATATCTAATATTTTTCAATCTCTACTAGCAATCTATCTCATCATACAAAGTCTTGCTATTAGGCGGTCTTCGGTGGATCATGTAAAATAGAGGATACAAAACTGTAAATAAATACGATAGATAATGAGATAGGGAATCTACTAGAGATGACCTTAGTATCCACTAGCAGATGTCACTAACACATGCAACCACCTCCACATCTCGCTATATATACAAAGTGTCCACATCAGCATTCACTAGCTAGCACATTCCACTAGCACATATCATTACATCTTCGATCAAACCATCCATATCAACAAGCTATATTATTTACTGACATATTAGTTGTTCATACCTAAATACCAAAAATCATATGATAATGAATATAGACATACATACAAACTACATCAGCAATATAATTCCACAAACATGTATTATGATATGTATTTGTTCACATAAGTAATATTATTCCACTCGTGCTTTCTACAACAACATAGGGGATTATTCTTCTAGTATATCTTACTCTTTCTGTCCAAAATATAGTTCTTTCTTGCCATCTTTTTTTCTATCTACATTCGTATTAATGATAATGAATATAGTCATATATACAAACTACATAAATAAGTTAATTAATGAATATATATATTTAATCTAAAACGAATTATATTTTGTAACGGATGGAGTATGTTTTAAGTCCCGTAAAACATTATATCTCATCATATAAGCTGTCCACATCAGCATATAGCACATACAATTAAATCTTCATTCACACGTTCACTAACATATATTTAATTGTCCATATCTAGTGCTACATTATCCACCGATATGTATCATGATATTTATTCGTTTATATAAGTAAATACAAGTAATTTTATCTGGATTTGCACGGTAACACACGGATATCTTATAGTCAACACAAAAAAACGAAGTATTGCATTGCCTTTATTACTGCCAAACAACCACACAAGAAACCAAAATCGAGACAGTTACCGCATGCTCCATTGGAGCTGTCTCGCAGTGGCCTGGATGGCTAGCGATGCCATATCTCCACTTCCCCGCGCATGCAAACGAGCAGGTAAAAAGGTGCCTAGGTTGCAGCAGCGCGTGCAGGACAGCCTCGTGCTCTCGCAGGCAACCAATTATTGGCTCACACACAGTCAACACATGCGGCTGATATAAATATGGTAACCAATCACGTGGTTAGAGCACGAGGGGGGAAAATGAAAGATACTGGATTCGTCGCAGCGCTGTTGCTGCTGAAGTTCACCATATTTATTCAGTGTCTTTGTCTATACATGCCAGCAGCGGCAGCCGGAGCGAGCTGCTGGTTTTAAAGCCAGTCGAACGGTGAGTCTGGGCTTGCTAACTCATGCAGCCCAATAAGGTAGAGTCAAGTAAGCTTGCTTGCCTATCAGAAAGCCCGACCCATTATGCATTCACTCAAGTGGCTCCTAGTTAACTCAGTTTCTCCCCTGCTTCTCATCGATAGATATTCTTTTTTTAAAAGTTTTAGTGCAACACCAACTTATTTTGTGTTTTCGCTTGATTCTACAGTGATAATTATGAGTTTAATTGGCGCCCCTGTTCTCTCCACCTAGTCCCAGCACCACTTGCGCTCACCAAAGAAAGAAAGAATGGAAAACCCTTGATCATGGTAAAAAAAGTCGTGTTCCATGTACCACAGAACAATGCCAGTGCATGTGTGTTTTGCAAGGTCATTGGCTTGATTCCTATTTTTCACTGTCACAACCTCTATGAAATCATATAGGAGTAAATGCTAGTCTTTATACTAGCCAGTTCAAATTTGGAACTACGCGCGGCTTGTTTTAATAATACTACTACATCAGTTCTCAAATATTAGTTTATTTATAAACTAAAATGTGATAAATAAAAAGAATAAAGAGAGTATAATTTATGGAAGCTAGCTAGCTTTATGAGCTAGCGCCCGGACGAGCCCAGAATAGAATGAATAGTCCTGCATCTCCGCCGTCGGCCGGTTCGATAAGACCATCTTCAACGCTTGCGGCAGCACGGCTCCCTTCACGCCTATAGGGCATATAGTCTCACGCCAAAACATTTATCGCTTCCTCTTACCGGGCATGCCCCCTTCCCTACCGTGCAACAGTGCTAGCACTACAAGAGCTACAGTCATTTTCGGCGGCCAGAAGCTGTCGAAAATAAGGTCTTTGCCGCCGAAAATAAGCTATTTTCGGCGACTTTAGCCTTATTTTCGTTGGTTCCTAGCCGCCAAAAAAATAGCCGAAAATAAAGTCATATTTTCGGCGGCCAGGCCTTGGCAGCCGAAAATAGCTTACTTTTGGCGGCCCCACGATAGCCGCCAGAAATAACACGTAATTTTCGGCGGCTAACTCCCTGGCCACCGAAAATAAGAAATAACAAAAATAATATTTCTTATTTTCGGCGGCCAGGGAGGCCGCCGAAAATTAACAATTTCAGAGCAAAACAAATTTGAAAAAAATGCAAAAATAACAGAAAATTCATACAATAACAGAAATTTCATACAATAACAGAAAATTCATAATTGAGTTGACAACATAAAACTTAAGTCCATATAAATATAAAGTCCACAAATAGTTCATACAAACATAAAATCCACATATAGTTCATTACAACGCACAATGCGGCACAAAGCTAACTCCATCACATATCGGGGTCGTTGGAGTTGTGTCCACTACCTCCAGAAGCGAAAAACTCGTTGACGAAGTCGTGTAACGGGTTTGGATCCTAAAGAAAAAAGAAGACATTCATAACGACATTGGTTACATGTATGACCATTATTCAAACAAATTGTTTCTCAAACTAAACTCTCCTGGAGTAGCCCCCTCCCCTGCATAAGCTCCTCCTGGTGCTGGTATGACCGGTGGTGGCGTGTTGTGGCCCATGACCTCGGATCCCTACAAAATCAAGTTTAGTAAAGATTTGAAATTAGGTTGATACAAACGACAAGTCTTAACTAAATTGAAGCACCTAAGGTGGAGGTGGAGGTGGCGGAGCATGTAATCCCCACTGAGGCATCGGCGGCTGAAACTGAGGGAAAACAAATGGTTGCTGCTGTGCATGCTGTGGAAACCAAGACTGTTGCAAATATAATATATTAGTTATAGAACCAATATCGAGCGTGTTGAGAAGAAATAAGACACTCACGTTCATTGCTTGTTGGGCCTGTGCGTTGTAAGCAGCCATGTACTCTGATTGCTGTTGCAGGAATGCCATTTATTGTTGCCGCAGCTCTTCACGAAACTTTTCTTGCTGCTCCCTCATAGCCTCCTCCATGCTAGATACAGAGCGGCGACTATGGCTGCTACTACCACAGCCCGCCTGCGACAAAAAGCCGCCACGAGAACGCAACTCCGTCGAATCGATAACACCGGTAAACATAGAATATCTTGAAAAATAAGAAAATTAGCTTTTCGGTCATAGTTCCAATATTATTGAAAAAATTCACAAGTTCATACCGTCCATGCGCCTTGCCTCCAAGTGAATGCACAACTTCAGCGTCGATGGTAGGCGCTCCTCGCCAATCGTAGTCTTCTCCATACTTCCTAACCATCTCCTACCCGTATGTCTCCTGCAATACAATATGAAGGTTCAGCACACATGTAATTTATAGCTATATGGCAAGAAAATATTAATCATAACAACAACTAACCATAAGCTCAACGGCCGCTTGACTACACAGCTCATCGGAGATTTCACTGTTTTTCGCTCTATGCCCTCTCCTATAAACATCGATTGGGCTCGGGACAACTCCAGTTTGAGCCTCCTGCAAATATATGAGTTCAATCCGGTTTCATTTCTGAGTAAAACAGAATACGACATACTCACCATTCGCTTAGCCAACTGAATATGTCCATCAGCCCCATAGGTATGGTTGACTACGACCTCATCATTGTCCTCGTCCTGCTGATGGCGCTGCCTATGTCGATTTCTGTTTGACTTCTCAATCCACTCGGGCGAAACCCATATCTCACACAAAGCCTTGTAAGCCTGCGGCCGGTGTTCCATTCATGGAAGAGTTACCTGCATATAAAGCGTTAGCTCAAAATTACATCTGAAAGGAAGAGTCACATGTCATAATGAAGACTGATGGGCATGAATGAAAATCATCTTGCTTTGTGCAAAAATAATGTCAATCATGTCAAAACACTAAGTTGAAAATTGATGATCATGATGGAGAACATGTGGCATAAAACAAAGGTTCAAATTGTAGAACTTAATCCCCGGGCCTCACAAGTCCAAGTGCATAAGCTAAACAAGTATTCATCACTTGTATGCATACATTTAGGGGGAGAATGGTCTATAATTTGAATCTTTGAGACTAACTTCATTTTCAAGTCTACTATGTGTGTAGTCTCAAATTAGAAAGAAATCTTCAAGCAAAGACAATCGCTTCCACTGTAAAATTTGATGGGTATCAAAGATTCTTTGCTCAAATAAATGTATCTTCTATACATTTCATAAGAGAATGAGTTTCTCTTGTATATGCTACTCCAACGTCATCTAAAATTGGTAAATATGTATCACATCCTTTTGGATTGCAAATGTCTGAAGTAGCGTAGCTTATAAATTCTCTTATCTAGAACTTAATTGATTAAATAGTGCACATGTTTCTTATGTTGCATGATTATGTTCAATTGATACTCCTTTTATGCCAATGGTACTTTAAGTTGCAAATAAGTACTCTCAACAGATATCAATTGAATTCATATATATGTGTGCACTAAAACTTGAGGAGAACTTAGTGTAATATGCTATTAGTGATCTGCTTATCTGTCAAATTGTATCAATTGGTGTTTTTCAATTGATATTTTTCATACATGATCACTAGTTGCATAATCCATACTTGTGCAATTTTCATGTTGCCTCTTGTTGTGATAAGAAAATGCTAGGTGACATCTAGACTACAGGTATCAAGATTTATCTTTCAATTAGTATGACAATATTCATTTGATATCTTGGACCTATGTCACAATTATGCCAACAAGAGATTGCAAAATGAACTCTAAATACAACACAAGTGTGGAACACCCCTTTGAAAAGGTAAAACGCAAAGGTACATCACTTATGACACTTCTCCATTACCTTTGTGCCATCTAAGGACCCTCTTCATGATAGTGTGTTCACATCATGCTTACTCATAATTTCTACCCTTTATATTCTTTTTGGAGATTTATGACAAAGGGGAGAAATTTTGCATTAAAGCTTACCTTTAGTCTTATGTAACTAAGTGTTAGAAGACTTTTGAAAAGGGGAGAAATAATTAACAAAAGGGGGGGAATCATAATAAAAACATAAGATGTAGAAAGTTGATGAGTGCATACTATGTCATGAGCATCACGTTTATTTTATGACTCACTGCACCCCACGAATAGTATGATATAAGTTGTCTCCATACTTTGACCCAAATATGTGCTTTTGGCATTTGAGTACAAAACTGGTATTTTCAGAAATGCACATATTTAGGGGGAGGAAACTATATCATAGGATTCAAAATCTTATTTATGAAATCTTATGTAAGCTTTAAATGTGTTGTCATCAATCACCAAAAAGGGGGAGATTGAAAGTGCATTCATCCCTTTTGTGAGTTTTGGTGATTTGGATAACAACACATTTAAAGGTCTAACAAGTTTGCTAAGTGTTGAACAGGAAATTCAGTATGATGAACATACTTGAATAGTGTATAATGATCAGTGAACAAGGTTCAACACAAGGTCAAATAACCAGTGAGACAATGCAAATGGATATAATATGGTCTCTATATTGGTTTGAATATATGGACAAGACCTGAGAAATCACTATGCATAAATATGATCATAATAGAGGATGAAGTGATTAAGAGGATTGGTCAAGCCAAAGTGAATAAGATATGAGGAATCGTGAATTGGCTTGACCATATTACTATTAGTCCATATATGAATATATGAGAATCAAACTAGAGCTTGATTGATCTTAGCAGTTATATCTAAATGACATTCAAGCAAGGTTCACAATATTGAAGAAATGATTCTCTCAATGGATGCTCAATAGGATGTGACTCAAGAATGGCTTGATAGGGTGAAGATAGCATGGAAAGGGCTTCGAGGAACTAAGCGAAGGTGAAGGCCAAGCCACGGCTTGTAGACCGAGGTACCATGGCTAAGGTGAAGAAGAGAGTACTTGCACTAAGTCGATGAACTAATCAGTTATAAAGAGTTACAACATGTTGATGCATCAGTAAGGTGACTTGAAGCCATGATTTGAACTCATATATGGTGAAATGGTACAAGTCATAGGGTTTGTTTTGTGTTTGCTTCAAAAGGTGAGACAAGGATGTTTGTGATCCTTATGAAGCAACACCATGGAGAAATCACACATGAGACACCAATTTCTCAAGGAGTTTACTTAATTATATTTTATTTAACTTGAGTATAGGAATCGTCGTACTAACAAGGGGGATCCAAAAAGAAGGTTGGTGTTGGTACTAAAGCTCAAAATCCTTGACCTAAAACTTCCATTTTACCCTTATTAATCCTTAGTGAAAGTATGTTGTACAACCTTTTTAAGTCTATCTTGGCCAAAATTGCTCTTTGGAAAAAACAGGTTCAACCGGTTTTAAAACAAGTTCAACCGGTTTTTGCACTGTTCACCTTTTTTGAAAATACTGGTTCAGCCGGACACTCAACCTGTTTTTGTCTGGTGGAAACAGGTTCAACCGGTATTTGCACTGTTCACTTTTTCCTGGACCGACGAGTAAATTGTCCGAGCAACTTGGTGAAAGGACAGCTAATTGGATCCGTGCTAGAAAACCAAGGGAAACTAAGTCTGGTGTATCTTTTGATGATCCCACTGTCGAAGAAGCGGCAAAAAACATATATGCAATTGCAGCTAAGCAGACCCAAGGAACATTTAAGCCACAAAGGGAGAGAGACATTCTAACGGCTGGTCTCGCTAACCCTGAGCATCCTGGTCGTGTACGAGGAATCTCAACTAAGGAAGGATTCAGACCACAATGGGAAGGTCTATACAAGAAACGTGATCGATACAAGGAAGAGATGGCGAATTATTTTAAGAAGGAGGCCAAGAAAGATTTCAAAGGCCTGATGTTTGAAATGCAATCGAATCCTCCTCTAGAATTGATGTAGCAATTTGTCGGTGTTTCGACCCCGGGGGGGTCCCTGGACCGACGAGTAAATTGTCGCCGCGTGCCCCAGCCCAGATGGGTCGGCGCGAGGCGGAACGCGAAGGGGGGAAAAGGAGCTGGAGGGAGACAGGCGTGGGAGGTGGAACCTGCGGCCTTCGTGTTAGCCCCGCGCCCAGGTCAGGTGCGCTTGCAGTAGGGGGTTACAAGCGTCCACGCGGGAGGGAGCGAGCGGCCTTGCGCGAGCACCATCCCGTCCTTCCCCGCGCGGCCAACCCTCTGTAAGAGGGCCCTGGACCTCCCTTTTATAGGCGTAAAGAGAGGATCCAGGTGTACAATGGGGGGTGTAGCAGTGTGCTAACGTGTCTAGCGGAGGAGAGCTAGCGCCCTAAGTACATGCCATCGTGGCAGCCGGAGAGGTTTTGGCACCCAGTTCGTGTGGTGTCGTGGCCGTCGGAGGAGCGTTGGAGCCTAGCGGAAGGACAGCTGTCGGGGCTGTCGAGTCCTTGCTGACGTCCTCTTGCTTCCGTAAGGGGGCTGAGAGCCGCCGTCGTCATAGAGCATGTGGGGCGCCATCATGACTTGTTGAGCGGAGCGAGCCGGATGGGATGCCGGTCTTGTCCCCCGTAGCCTGAGTTAGCTTGGGGTAGGGTAATGATGGCGCCTCCTGTGACGTGGTCGGTCCGAGCCCTGAGTTGGGCGAGGTGGAGGCTCCTCCGAGGTCGAGGTCGAGTCTGTCTTCCAAGGCCGAGGTCGAGTCCGAGCCCCTGGGTCGGGCGAGGCGGAGACCGTCGGCTGAGGCCAGGGCTGAGTCCGAGCCCTGGGGTCGGGCGAAGCAGAGTTCGTCATCTTCCGGGGCTGAGCCCGAGTCCGAGCCCTGGGGTCGGGCGAAGCGGAGTTCGTCGTCTTCCGGGGCTGAGCCCGAGTCCGAGCCCTGGGGTCGGGCGAAGCGGAGTTCGTCGTCTTCCGGGGCTGAGCCCGAGTCCGAGCCTTGGGGTCGGGCGAAGCGGAGTTCGTCGTCTTCCGGGGCTAAGCCCGAGTCCGAGCCCTGGGGTCGGGCGAAGCAGAGTTTCCTATGGCGCCTAAGGCCGGACTTGATTGCTGACAGCCTCACTCTGTCGAGTGGCACAGCAGTCGGGGCGGCGCAGGCGGCACTGTCCCTTTGTCAGGCCGGTCAGTGGAGCGGCGAAGTGACTACGGTCACTTCGGCTCTGTCGACTGGAGGGCGCGCGTCAGGATAAAGGTGTCAGGCCACCTTTGCATTAAATGCCCCTGTGATTCGGTCGGTTGGCGTGGCGACTTGGCCAAGGTTGCTTCTTGGTGAAGACTGGGCCTCGGGCGAGCCGAAGGTGTGTCCATTGTTGGAGGGGGTCCTCGGGCGAGACGTGAATCCTACGGGGTCGGCTGCCCTTGCCCGAGGCTAGGCTCGGGCGAGGCGTGATCGTGTCCCTCGAATGGACCGATCCTAGACTTAATCGCACCCATCAGGCCTTTGCAACTTTGTGCTGATGGGGGTTACCAGCTGAGATTTAGGAGTCTTGAGGGTACCCCTAATTATGGTCCCCGACAGTAGCCCCCGAGCCTCGAAGGGAGTGTAAATACTCGCTTGGAGGCTTTTGTCGCACTTTTTTGCAAGGGGACCAGCCTTTCTCGGTTGCGTTTTGTTCCGGTGGGTGCGCGCGAGCGCACCCGTCGGGTGTAGCCCCCGAGGCCTCGGAGGAGTGGGTTAACTCCTTCGAGGTCTTAATGTATTTTTCAATGCTTCGGCCGGTCTGATTGTTCCCTCATGCGAGCTGACCGTAGCCCGGGCGCACGGTCGGGTCCCAAGTTCTCGGGCTGGTATGTTGATGCTGTCAACGGATTGGCCGGAGCCGGGTTTGCGAGAGCAGCCCCCGAGCCTCCGCATAGGGCGAGAGGACGGTCAAAGATAGACTCGTCTTTTTTATATACGCCCCTGCGTCGCCTTTCCGCAAGGAGGAGGGGGGAAAGCGCCATGTTGCCCTTGGAGGGCGCCGAACATGGTGTCTCCAGTGAGCTGCTGATGGGTAATCCGAGTGGACGCCCGTGCCCCATTTGTTAGGGGTCGGCTAGAGGCCCGGAGGCGCACTCCAAAAGTACCTGCAGGTGATCTGCCGGACCCGATCCCCTTTTGACGGGGTCCGAGGGCTCGATGCCTCCCTCTGATGGGATTCCGTTACAAGATCATTCCCGCTGGTCTCGGAAATGTCCTAGGGTACCTCGGGAGCGTAGCCCGAGCCTTGGTTATGTATCGAACGTACCCGGGGTCATCCCTCGCTCTGTGTCTGAGGCGGCTGTGAACCCTTCGTGGGCCAGCCTACGAACCCCTGATCAGTAGTGGACACGGAGCTCGAGTGGCCTGAGGCGGTCGTTGAACCCTTCCGAGGGGCCGGCCCTCGAACCTCTGACCAGTAGTGGGCACGGAGCCCGAGCGCTCTGAGGCGGCTGTTGAACCCATCCAAGGGGCCAGCCTTCGAACCTCTGATCAGTAGGGGGGCTCGGGGCCCGTTTCCTTCGCGGAGAAGGATCCCTTTCGGGGTATTTCCCCTTTCCCGGTCCCTGTTGTAAGAGAGAGAAAGAGGAAAAGGAAAAGGACACGAAATCGAAATGATGTGGCTTACCTTTTCTGACGTGGTCATTATGGCGAAGGCGAAGCATCGCTTGCTTCTCCTGCCAAAGGTGCCGCCTGTCCCGCTGCAGAGTTAATGCGACGGGACGAGTGGTTCATGGAGAAGCCGTTGCGCATGCGCGAGCCGTTCGAGGAATGGAACACGGGCGCGCCGTCTTCACGCCGTGGGAGAGGGTTCTCTCGCTGTCCCACGAGGGGACGTGAGCTTGGCTGATGACGTGACCGCTGCTTCCGCCCGCCTGCTACCGCCATTACTGTCGGCCCATTTGTGGCTGCATCGACCGTCGCGCCTCTTCCCGCGGCTGACCGGCCCGTGACCGATGCGCCAGGCTGGCACTGTTGGGTCATACGCAGGGTTGCCTCGAGTCGCGGTACTGGTTCCGCAGTCGAGGAGGCGCGGTAGTGGCGCGAGGGGCGGTGCAGTTGCTCGCACGTAGCAACCGGCCGCCGGTTGCATGACGTGTGAGCCTGGGCCTCCATGCTGGGCGTGTTGGAGTCGAAGGGGCGCGCCCACTTGGCGCGGTTGCATGCCGACTGCATGGCTGTCCACCCTTTCACCCGCTGGTCTGCGCGAAAGTGGAGGAATGCTTGTAATCGCTGGGCAGTCGCATGCCCTGCGCGCGGCAGTTTGGCTCCTTCTACCCTGGACCAGCTTGCATGACGCGCGGGGCCCAGCCCCCGTGTCGTAGGGGGAGGACCTTGGAGCGTGTTGGAGGGGACTCAGCCCACGATGGCTGCGGACGCAAGCGGGGAGAGTCGCCTTTAAAAGGAGGGTGACCCCCTTGAAAGGTGACCATGTCTTCGCGCTCCCTTATACGTCGTGTCTTTCCACCTTCCGAGCCCCCGGATGCGGAACGCCCGCAACCCTTCTGTCTTGTCGTCGGAGGGACGCAACTTCGAGGAAGTTGGTACCTTTCAGCCATCGTTCGGCTTCAAGGATTTTCATCAGGCAGCCCAGCCGCATCCCCTTACCGGTGGTCACCCAAGACGATGACCTCTAGTTCGATGGTGGGGAGAAGCGAACTGGGTTGCGGCCTCTGCCCCTCCCTCAGCTTCAAGGATGTTCATCATCAGTGCTGGGGAGGGGAGTGCGCCGAGTTGGGGTCGGTCTCTGCGCGGGCAGCGGCCCGCTCCTCCCCTCAGTGATCAGGGGGATGGGCGTTCGCCGTTCGTGGCGCTGGCAGCTGCCGCGTGCCCGGCTCTCTGACCCGAGCGGCTTCGAAGCAGCTTCCGGCGCCGCCTTCCGCCACGGCAGCCGGAAGAGGTTTAGCCGCCGACGAGATAGCCGGTGCCGCCTCCGGGCCGACCTCCAAATCTACGGCCTTCTGCTCGTCCTTGCCTCTCGAGTGAGGAAGTGGGTGAGGGCCCCATGGCAGCAGCATCCGCCCTGAGGTCATCGCTGCTGCTGTTCGGCCCCTCGGAGCAGAAGTCGTCGTCGTTGTTGCCGGAGCGGGCGGCGGCGAGCCACCCGTCGGCCTTCTATTGCTCCGCAGGCCCCCCTATCATGTGGGGTTGTTCGTACCTGCGGAGGTGGAACCGGAGTTCCGTTTGTAATGGCACTTTGAGTGCTGGTGTCTTGTTCATTGTGGCTGTCGGGGCCTGAACATGTATGTAGTTTCGGCACGGAGTCGTGTTTTTCCTTCATTTCGAGCACTAAGACTCACCTGTCGATTATCTGAACCGCTTCACCGAGCGTGAGTCGCCTCGTGCAAAGGTGATGAGTGAGGTATCCGTATCCCGGAGGCGTAGGAGTCCCTCGGCTCGGTCGGCCTTTCTGTCCGAGGCTTCTCTTGCTCAGTTAAAGGAACCCTCGACCGCTCTTTGATGAGTCGAAGCCGGAGGTAGCGGTGTCAGCACGGACAGAGGCAGAGTTGGCTCAGAAAGAAGATTTGGTCGGCCGGAGCCTGGCCGGGTCGTCCACTGGCGGGACCGACACCGGAGTTGAGCTGCCGAGGCCACAAGCCGGGCTGATGTCCTCGGGGAACGGCTGGCTGAGGCTTTGGGGTGGCCGGCCGAGCTGTCTGCTCGGGCCGGATTCCTGAAGAAGACCCCGTCGACGCTGGTCCGGGCGTGGTGCTACTGTCGTCCTTCGGGGTGAAGATCCTCCAACCGCGTCGCCGTCCGAGGCTAGGTCAGACCCCGCCGAAGGTGTAGTTGACACCGAGGGTGCTGCTTCCCCCTTCAACTGTCGACGTCCGAGCCTGCAGGATCGGGTTGTCTTGTAGTGTGTGTATGTTTTCTGCGGCCGCCGAGGCCCAAACACACTATCGTCGTGTTGTAAAGCTGCGTTCCTTTTCCTCTTGTTTTGAGTATCTGGACTTACTTGTCAGTAACAAACTTGTTTGTCCGAGCGAGAGTTACTCTTCACGGAAGGTGATGAGTGAGGTATCCGTATCCCGGAGGCGTAGGAGTCCCTCGACTCGGTCGGCCTTGCCGTTTACGTGTATTCTTTCTCGCCCATAGGGTTTTGTCACCGTCGTAGTCGAGAAGGCTCGAAAAATCGTTTCGGCAGAGCAGCTTTCGAGCGTGAAGACTTGTTCGGTCCGTGGAGTCACCTATCCGAGTGTGAGTTACTTATCGCAGAAGGTGATGAGTGAGGTATCCGTATCCCGGAGGCGTAAGAGTCCCTCGGCTCGGTCAGCCTTGGCTGCTTACGTGTACTCCGTCGTTTTCAGGATCCACTTTCGAAGTAGTCGAAAAGCATGAAAGGCATTCTGGCAGAAAAGATTTTTTTTCTTTTTTCGAGGAAAATTTCGACGCAGAGGGTTTCCCCCCTTCTAGCCCTCGAGGGAGGGTCAGGCTTTGCCGAGGCAAGGCTGACCCTTCCTTGACGACCAAACTTTATGTGTGAACGAGGTGTACGAATAACTTGGAAGCAAGTTAAGGGTAGAAGCGACGTAGCTGTTGGATGTTCCAAGCGTTGTTGTAGACCTCGCCTTGACTGTTGGCCAGCTTGTATGTTCCGGGCTTCAGATCCTTGGCGACGACGAACGGCCCTTCCCAGGGAGGCGTGAGCTTGTGCCGCCCTCGGGCGTCTTGTCGCAGCCGAAGCACCAGGTCGCCCACCTGGAGGTCTCGGGACCGAACCCCTCGGGCGTGGTAGCGTCGCAGGGACTGCTGGTACCGCGCCGAGTGTAGTAAGGCCATGTCCCGAGCCTCCTCCAGCTGGTCCAGTGAGTCTTCTCGATTAGCTCGATTTCTTTGGTCGGCGTAGGCCCTCGTCCTCGGGGAACCGTATTCTAAGTCTGTGGGCAAGATGGCCTCGGCCCCATAGACTAGAAAGAACGGTGTGAAGCCCGTGGCTCGGCTCGGCGTTGTCCTCAGACTCCAGACCACCGAGGGGAGCTCCTTCATCCATCGTTTGCCGAACTTGTTGAGGTCGTTGTAGATCCGCGGCTTGAGCCCTTGCAGGATCATGCCGTTAGCACGCTCTACTTGCCCATTCGTCATGGGGTGAGCCACGGCGGCCCAGTCCACCCGGATGTGGTGATCCCCGCAGAAGTCTAGGAACTTTCTACCGGTGAACTGGGCGCCGTTTTCGGTGATGATGGAGTTCGGGACCCCAAAGCGATGGATGATGTTGGTGAAGAACGCCACCGCCTGTTCGGACCTGATGCTGTTTAGGGGTCGGACCTCGATCCACTTGGAGAATTTGTCGATGGCGACCAATAGGTGCGTGTAGCCCCTGGGTGCCTTCTGCAAAAGGCCGACGAGGTCCAGACCCCACACAGTGAACGACCAGGTGATGGGTATGGTCTGCAGAGCCTGAGCGGGCAGGTGGGTCTGCCTCACGTAGAACTGACACCCTTCGCAGGTGCGGACAATTCTAGTGGCGTCGGCCACCGCCGTCGGCCAGTAGAAACCTTGTCGGAAGGCGTTTCCAACAAGGGCTCGAGGTGTTGCGTGATGGCCGCAAGCCTCCGAGTGTATCTTTTGTAAGAGCTCCTGGCCTTCGGCGATGGAAATGCATCGCTGGAGGATGCCCAAGGGGCTGCGATGGTAGAGCTCCTTCACGTCTCCCAGCAAGACGAATGACTTGGCGCGCCGCGCCAACCGCCGAGCTTCAGCTCGGTCGGGGGGTAGCTCTCCTCGGTGGAGATATTGCAGGTACGGGGTCTGCCAGTTTCGATTAGGCGTGACCTCGCTCCGCTCCTCCTCGACGCGCAGTGCCTCACCCTCGGGGGCCGAGGGTACCTCGGGCTGAGCCGAGGGTGCCTCGGGCTGGGCCGAGGTCGCCTCGGGCTGAGCCGAGGTCGCCTCGGGCTAGGCCGAGGGTGCCTCGGGCTGGGCCGAGGCCTTCTCGGGCTCGGGCGTGTCGTCGGTCTTGACGGAGGGTTGATGCAGGTCTCGGGAGAATACGCCCGGGGAAACCGTTGTTCGCCCCGAGGCTATCTTAGCCAGCTCGTCTGCAGTCTCGTTGTAGCGTCGGGCGATGTGGTTGAGCTCGAGCCCGTAGAACTTGTCTTCCAGGCGCCGAACCTCATCGCAGTAGGCTTCCATCTTCGGGTCGCGGCAGTGGGAGTTCTTCATGACTTGGTCGATGACGAGCTGCGAGTCACCGCGAGCGTCGAGGCATCGGACCCCTAGCTCGATGGCGATTCGCAACCCGTTTACCAGAGCCTCGTACTCAGCCATGTTGTTGGACGCCGGGAAGTGGAGGCGTAGCACATAGCGTAGGTGCTTCCCGAGGGGCGAGATGAAGAGCAGGCCCGCGCCTGCCCCGTCTTCATCAGCGACCCGTCGAAAAACATGGTCCAGAGTTCCGGTTGGATCGGAGCTGTTGGGAGCTGGGTGTCGACCCATTCGGCCACAAAGTCCGCCAAGACCTGGGACTTGATGGCTTTTCGGGGGCGAACGAGATCGTCTCGCCCATGATCTCCACTACCCACTTTGCAATTCTACCCGAGGCCTCTCGGGACTGGATGATCTCCCCCAGGGGGAAGGATGACACCACAGTTACCGGATGAGACTCGAAGTAGTGTCACAACTTCCACCGCGTCAGGATCACCACGTACAGTAGCTTCTGAATTTGTGGGTAGCAGATCTTGGTCTCGGACAGTACCTCACTGATGAAGTAGACTGGCCTCTGGACGGACAATGCATGCCCCTCTTCTCGTCTCTCAACCACAATCGCGGCGCTAACCACCTGAGTGGTAGCGGCGACGTAGATCAAGAGGGCCTCTCCGGTAGTGGGGGGCACCAAGATGGGCGCATTCGTGAGGAGCGCCTTCAGGTTCCCGAGGGCTTCCTCGGCCTCAGGGGTCCAAGCGAAGCACTCGGCCTTCCTTAAGAGGCGGTACAGAGGCAGGCCTCTTTCGCCGAGGCGCGAGATGAAACGGCTCAGAGCCGCGAGGCATCCCATGACCCTCTGTACGCCTTTCAAGTCCTTGATGGGCCCCATGCTGGTGATGGCCGTGATCTTCTCCGGGTTGGCCTCGATGCCCCGCTCGGAGACGATGAACTCCAAGAGCATGCCTCAGGGGACTCCAAAGACACACTTCTCGGGATTGAGTTTTACACCTTTCGCCTTGAGGCATCGGAATGTCGCTTCAAGGTCGGAAAGGAGGTCGGAGGCTTTCCTTGTCTTGACTACGATGTCATCGACGTAGGCCTCGACCGTTCGGCCAATGTGTTCGCCGAACACATGGTTCATGCACCGCTGGTACGTTGCACCCGCATTCCTCAAACCAAACGGCACGGTAACATAGCAGTACATGCCGAAGGGTGTGATGAAAGAAGTCACGAGCTGGTCGGACTCTTTCATCCTGATCTGGTGATACCCTGAGTAGGCATCGAGGAAAGATAGGGTTTCGCACCCAGCAGTGGAATCCACGATTTGATCGATGCGAGGCAGAGGGTAGGGAACTTTCGAACATGCTTTGTTTAGACCAGTGTAGTCTACACACATCCGCCATTTCCCCCCTTTCTTTCTCACAAGCATAGGATTGGCAAGCCATTCGGGATGGAATACCTCTTTGATGAACCCGGCCGCCATTAGCTTGTGGATCTCCTCGCCTATGGCTCTGCGCTTTTCTTCATCGAATTAGCGCAGAGGCTGCTTCACGGGTCGGGCTCCAGCTCGGATATCCAGCGAGTGCTCGGCGACTTCCCTCGGTATGCCGGGCATGTCCGAGGGACTCCACGTGAAAACGTCAGCGTTTGCGCGGAGAAAGTCGACGAGCACTGCTTCCTATTTAGGGTCGAGCTCGGAGCCGATCCGGATCTGCTTGGAGGCGTCGTTGCAGGGGTCGAGAGGGACGGACTTGACCGTCTCCGCTGGCTCGAAGTTGCCGGCGTGGCGCTTCACGTCTGGCGCCTCCCTAGAGAGGTTCTCTAGGTCGGCGATGAGGGCCTCGGATTCGGCGAGGGCCTCGGCGTACTCCACGCACTTCATGTCGCATTCGTACGCATGTCGGTACGTGGGCCCGACGGTGATGACCCTGTTGGGGCCCGGCATCTTGAGCTTGAGGTAGGTGTAGTTGGGGACGGCCATGAACTTCGCGTAGCATGGCCTCCCCAGCACTGCGTGGTAGGTTCCTCGAAACCCGACCACTTCGAACGTGAGGGTCTCCCTTCGAAAGTTGGAGGGTGTCCCAAAGCAGACGGGTAGATCGAGTTGTCCGAGGGGTTGGACGCGCTTCTCGGGGATGATCCCGTGGAAAGGCGCAGCGCCCGCCCGGACCGAGGGCAGATCGATCCACAGGAGCCCGAGGGTCTCGGCGTAGATGATGTTGAGGCTGCTGCCTCCGTCCATGAGGACCTTGGTGAGCCTGACGTTGCCGATGATGGGGTCGACAACGAGCGGGTATTTCCCTAGGCTCGGCACATGGTCGGGATGGTCGCCCTGGTTGAAGGTGATGGGCTTGTCAAACCAGTCTAGGTAGACTGGCGCCGCCACCTTTACCGAGTAGACCTCCCGACGCTCTTGCTTGCGGTACAGAGCCGAGGCGTTTGCCACTTGCCCACCGTAGATCATGAAGCAGTCGCGGACCTCGGGGAACTCTCCTGCCTTGTGATCTTCCCTCTTAGCGTCGTCGAGGGCCTTGCCACCCTCCGCGGGTGGCCCGGCCTTGTGAAAGTGGCGTCGAAGCATGGCGCACTCCTCAAGGGTGTGCTTGACGGGCCCCTGATGATAGGGGCACGACTCCTTGAGCATCTTGTCGAAGAGGTTGGCACCTCTGGGAGGTTTCCGAGGGTTCTTGTACTCGGCGGCGGCGACAAGGTCCGCGTCGGCGGCGTCGCGTTTCACTTGCGACTTCTTCTTGCCTTTCTTCTTGGTGCCGCGCTGAGTTGACGCCTCGGAAACATCTTCCGGTGGGCGGCCCTGGGGCTGCTAGTCCTTCCGGAAGATGGCCACAACCGCCTCCTGGCCAGAGGCGAACTTGGTGGCGATGTCCATCAGCTCGCTCGCCCTGGTGGGGGTCTTGCGACCCAGCTTGCTCACCAGGTCGCGGCAAGTGGTGCCGGCGAGGAACGCGCCGATGACATCCGAATCGGTGACGTTGGGCAGCTCGGTGCGCTGCTTCGAGAATCGCCGGATGTAGTCCCGGAGAGACTCTCCTGGCTGCTGGCGGCAGCTTCAGAGATCCCAGGAGTTTCCAGGGCGCACATACGTGCCTTGGAAATTGCCGGCGAAGGCTTGGACTAGGTCGTCCCAGTTGGAGATCTGCCCCGGAGGCAGGTGCTCCAGCCAGGCTCGAGCGGTGTCGGAGAGGAACAGGGGGAGGTTGTGGATGATGAGATTATCATCGTCCGTTGCACCCAGTTGGCAGGCCAGCTGATAGTCCGCGAGCCACAGTTCCGGTCTCGTCTCCCCCGAGTACTTTGTGATAGTAGTCGGGGTTCGGAACCGAGTCGGGAACGGCGCCCGTCGTATGGCGCGGCTAAAAGCCTGCGGACCGGGTGGTTCGGGCGAAGGACTCCGATCCTCCCCGCTGTCGTAGCGTCCCCCACGCCTGGGGTGGTAGCCTCGGCGCACCCTCTCGTCGAGGTGGGCCCGACGGCTGCGGTGATGGTGCTCGTTGCCGAGGCGACCCGGGGCCGCAGGCACTGTGTTGCACGCGCGCCCGGTGTGGACCGAGGCTTCCCGCATGAATCGGGAAGTCGCGGCGCGAGGTTCCGAGGGGTACCCCTGCCTTCGGGAGGCGGAGCTCTCAGCCCGTCGGACCGCGGCATCCTCTAGGAGGTTCTTGAGCTCTCCCTGGATACGCCGCCCCTCGGTGGTTGATGGCTCCGGCATCGCACGGAGAAGTATTGCCGCTGCGGCCAGGTTTTGGCCGACTCCACTGGAAACCGGTGGCGGCCTCGCCCTGACGTAATCGGCGATGCGGTGCTGGATGCCCTGGGGGAGATGACGCGCTTCTCCGGCCGAAGGTTGGCCTGGCCATTCCTGCCCGATGTCCCGGTGGATCGGCTCAAGTGTTCCTGCTCCCTCGTCGAGCCTGGCCTGCATCTCGCGGATTTGCTCGAGCTGTGGGTCATGACCCCCCGCCGGGACGGGGACCACAGCTAGCTCCTGAAGGATGTCAACGCGAGGCACGGGCCTAGGGGGATCACCGTTCTCCGGTATACCAAGATGGTTGCCCTCGCCGGGACCCCCTAGATCGACGTGGAAACATTCTCGACTTGGGCCGCAGTCCTCGTCGCCGAGGCTGCGGCTACCGTCGGAACAGTCGGAAAGGCAGTAGTCGCATGCGGTCATGAAGTCCCGCATGGCATTGGGGTTACCAAGTCCGGAGAAATCCCAACAGAAGTCGGGCTCGCCATCTTCCTCAAACCCCGAGGGCCCGTAGGTCGAGACGGCCGTCAGCCGGTCCTAGGGTGACCGCACACGATACCCCAGAGGGTTTGGACTCGCCTCTATGAGAATGTCCACCAAAGCAGGGTCGCTTGGTGGGTCGAGGCCGAATCCAAAAGGCGCGAGATGGGAATCGGTCGGTACCTCTTGGTCGACGGGCGGTGACGAAGTCACATCAGGGACTGACTGCACCGTCGTCTCAGGTACAAGGGTGACGCCCAGCAAGTCCTTCACGAGCGTGCTGGTGTCGTCCGTTTGCTTGAGGTTGGTGTGTTCCGGGGAGACGGCGCTCGTCTTCGTCTCAGACGCGAGGTCGATGCCCGACACGCTCCCCGTTGGGGCGCCGGCGCTGTCGACTCGCTCGACAGCCGACGAGGTGTCGCCTCCTGCTTGGCCTTGGTTGCCCCGCCTCCTCCTCCATCGGTGGGGGAGGGGACGGGACAAGCCCGAATGTCGTCCTTCCACCACGTGGGGAAGGCGTCGTCGATTTCCCTGCCGGCGGGCGGGTTGTCGACCGCCATTGTCGCTGTCGCGCGGCGGGGGAAGGAGTATCATGTCGTAGCTGCCGTCGAGGGACATGAACTCAAGACTCTCGAAATGGAGCACCGTCCCGGGCTAGAGAGGTTGCTGGAGACTGCCCATCTGGAGCTTGACGGGAAGTTGTTCGTCAACACGCAGCAGGCCCCTACCTGGCGCGCCAACTGTCGGCATTTCGACCCCGGGGGGGTCCCTGGACCGACGATAAATTGTCGCCGCGTGCCCCAGCCCAGATGGGTCGGCGCGAGGCGGAACGCGAAGAGGGGAAAAGCAGCCGGAGGGAGACAGGCGTGGGAGGTGGAACCCGCGGCCTTCATGTTAGCCCCGCGCCCAGGTCGGGTGCGCTTGCAGTAGGGGGTTACAAGCGTCCACGCGGGAGGGAGCGAGCGGCCTTGCGCGAGCGCCGTCCCGTCCTTCCCCGCGCGGCCAACCCTCTGTAAGAGGGCCCTGGACCTCCCTTTTATAGGCGTAAAGAGAGGATCCAGGTGTACAATGGGGGTGTAGCAGTGTGCTAACGTGTCTAGCGGAGGAGAGCTAGCGCCCTAAGTACATGCCATCGTGGCAGCCAGAGAGTTTTTGGCACCCAGTTCGTGTGGTGTCGTGGCCGTCGGAGGAGCGCTGGAGCCTGGCGGAAGGACAGCTATCGGGGCTGTCGAGTCCTTGCTGACGTCCTCTTGCTTCCGTAAGGGGGCTGAGAGCCGCCGTCGTCATAGAGCATGTGGGGCGCCATCATGACTTGTTGAGCGGAGCGAGCCGGATGGGACGCCGGTCTTGTCCCCCGTAGCCTGAGTCAGCTTGGGGTAGGGTAATGATGGCGCCTCCTGTGACGTGGCCGGTCCGAGCCCTGAGTTGGGCGAGGTGGAGGCTCCTCCGAGGTCGAGGTCGAGTCTGTCTTCCAAGGCCGAGGTCGAGTCCGAGCCCCTGGGTCGGGCGAGGCGGAGACCGTCGGCTGAGGCTAGGGCTGAGTCCGAGCCCGGGGGTCGGGCGAAGCGGAGTTCGTCGTCTTCTAGGGCTGAGCCCGAGTCCGAGCCCTGGGGTCGGGCGAAGCGGAGTTCGTCGTCTTCCGGGGCTGAGCCCGAGTCTGAGCCCTGGGGTCGGGCGAAGCGGAGTTCGTCGTCTTCCGGGGCTGAGCCCGAGTCCGAGCCCTGGGGTCGGGCGAAGCGGAGTTCGTCGTCTTCCGGGGCTGAGCCCGAGTCCGAGCCCTAGGGTCGGGCAAAGCGGAGTTCGTCGTCTTCTGGGGCTGAGCCCGAGTCTGAGCCCTAGGGTCGGGCGAAGCGGAGTTTCCTATGGCGCCTGAGGCCGGACTTGGTTGCTGACAGCCTCACTCTGTCGAGTGGCACAGCAGTCGGGGCGGCGCAGGCGGCGCTTTTCCCTTTGTCAGGCCGGTCAGTGGAGCGGCGAAGTGACTACGGTCACTTCGGCTCTGTCGACTGGAGGGCGCGCGTCAGGATAAAGGTGTCAGGCCACCTTTGCATTAAATGCCCCTGTGATTCGGTCGGTTGGCGTGGTGACTTGGCCAAGGTTGCTTCTTGGTGAAGACTGGGCCTCGGGCGAGCTGAAGGTGTGTCCGTTGCTGGAGGGGGTCCTCGGGCGAGACGTGAATCCTCCGGGGTCGGCTGCCCTTGCCCGAGGCTGGGCTCGGGCGAGGCGTGATCGCGTCCCTCGAATGGACCGATCCTGGACTTAATCGCACCCATCAGGCCTTTGCAGCTTTGTGCCGATGGGGGTTACCAGCTGAGATTTAGGAGTCTTGAGGGTACCCCTAATTATGGTCCCCGACACAATTGGCGATGGCGAGTGCGATGTCTGTTCAACAGATGACCACTCCACAGATGCAAATAATTCCAGCAGCTCAAACGCCGGCTTCCACCGAGGGTACGACCATCCCAAGCTCTATCGCGTCAACGGGAAATAAGGTCCGCTATCCAGTTGATGACATCACAAGGCCTATGGCATGCACACTAGTTATAAGATATGGTATTAACAATCAGCGTACAAAGAAAGTAGCCACAGGCCTTGCGATCCCAGGACGCAAGTTCCATGGAAACAACATTCCAGAAGAATATTGCAGGGTAGAAGTGACGACAGTCGTCCAAGGATCTGAGGACGACATGCTAGACATCCCTGGGCCCGAAGGTATCGAGACACTTGGACAAGCTATAAAGAATTTTATCCTTTGGCCTCGAAGGGATGTCGAATTGGTTGATCCACCACGACAGCCGTCATCGCAGGCCCAACCGTCTCCGCCTTCTCAAATTGCTGTTCCTATTGTACATCCATCATCACCTCCTCAAACTTCACATGCTGCTCCTCATCCTCTTTCTGCCCTCCTTCTCCTCATCCTCATGGTGGCCCACCGTCTCCGCCACATACATCGCCCTTCAGGGATCCACCTTCTCCACAGCCATCAAGGGATCCATGACCATCAAAGAAATCTAAAGTTTCTATACCAAAATTAGTGTCCCCGTTCGAGAAGAAAAAGAAGAGTAAATCCACTGCTGGCACGGTTCGTTTTTTGAAAGGGATTGGACGGAGCCTCACGTAAGACACTGTTGATTTGGCCGATCTCGAGGAGTC
The DNA here is from genome assembly GCA_029449295.1 of Zea luxurians. Taxonomy (NCBI): domain Eukaryota; kingdom Viridiplantae; phylum Streptophyta; class Magnoliopsida; order Poales; family Poaceae; genus Zea; species Zea luxurians. Next base: position 31,567,320 of record JAOPSE010000016.1, on the reverse strand, counting down.
CGCAAAAAAGGCTGAGGCAATGGTCGCAAAGATAAAGAAGCCAACTAAGGCAGATTATAAAAACGTGCCTAAAAAATATGTGCCGGACAGACCACTACTCACTTTTGAGAAACTAATGAAGGTCCCGACTAATATTAAAAGGTTGCATGATTGGTACATGCGGGCATCTTTAGTTGGCATCGACACCATCAGTGTCAATATACCAGCCCATGTTTTTATTGGTTCAAATCAAAAAGCCTTTGTTGCATTCGAGGACATGTGGTTAATGATGAACCTTCAGAGACTCGACATGCAACTTGTAACCATATTTGCATTGTAAGTGTCACTCATACTCCACATATATGTGTTATTATTAGTGAGTTGTATAAATTTTCAATATCTGACATGCACGTGTGCGTTGCAGAATGCAACATGATCAACAGGAGATCCTTTATGTTACCAATCCCAATGCTAGTGCCAGTAAAAGGGTTGGGTATCTCAACCCAATAAAGATATGCGAGAATAGCCACACTTTTAGAATCGGAAAAGACAACGAAGTATTACAGGGACTAACGGACGAAGAAATTGAGGTGCGTATCCAGGATCTGAAGAAGGATTTTGAAGCAACATACGCCACCTACATAGGACACGCAATGCTTCAATTTCAAGACAGGGAATCCATAGTGGCCCCGTACAACATTAAGTAAGTGTGATTTTGCATAAATAAAATTAATAATTTCAATACACATGTATCACAAGTTTGATTCGTACAGGGACCATGGATATGCTTCTTCATTTATCCTAAGGTTGGAAAGGTGCTGGTGCTCGACTCCTTGCACACCGAGCCTTCGGCCTATTCAAAATTCCTCGGCATCTTAGAGCTGTAAGCCTTTTCTATGCATGCATACTTATATCGATGAGAATTGTAGAATAACATGGTGATTCTATTTGAGATCATAGGGCATTTAGGTTTTATATGCTACGAGGTGGAAAGTACGACACGTCCAAAAAAAAGCGTGCCACTAGACATCTATTATAACTGGCCAATAAGTATGTGAATTTATGAATACATATCGTACATGTACGTACATAGGACAGTGTTGCAACTAAATAACCAATCTCCCGTTATGTAGTGCCACAAGCAACCACCCGGATCAGTCCTATGTAGGTTCTACGTGTGCGAGTTCATGAGAATGAACGGACGATACATCACGAACCCTGGGAAGGTATTATTAGTAATAGTCACGTATGTATTTATGTCATTAAAGATGCAAATGTGTTATTATTGAGTATAAATAGATGATGTTTATAAACTTCCTTTACAGCAATTTCAACAAGGAAGCCCGGAGAACTTGACTGAAGGTGCATTGTATGGCATAGTTGATGACCTGTGCACATTCATATTGAAAGAGGTCATTCCCGCAGAAGGAAAATATCACGATGCTTCCGGAACATTAGCTTTGCCAGAGTTTAGAATACTACCAGAAATTAGTAGACTATCTCTTAGCCAAGATAGTTATTAGAGCTTTCGTGAAAACTTTGATGTATATAATGTGTGATGCATACATGGTTGTAAACAAGACTTTGATGTATATAAATGTATGATAGAATTTAATTCCATGTTGCTTTTAATATCAATACTACATGTTTATCAATATCAATATATATATATATATATATGTTTGTGTGTGTAAATATATATAAATTTCAGTACGAAAATTTAAAAAAAGGCGGGAAAACTTCCACTGGCGGCTAAATAAAAAAATCGTCAGTGGAAATTTCCAGTGGCGGTTTTCTTAATAAAACTGCCAGTGGAAATGCTATTTTCACTGGCGGTTCTAGAATAACCGTCAGTGGAACTGGCGATTTCCACTGGCCTCTAGCACTGGCGGCACTGAAAGACGCCAGTGCAAACAGCTTTAGAACCGCCACTATAGAGCCTCTGTGTACTAGTGTCCGTTGTCGGTAGTAGCACACGCTGCCTGCGTCCGCACGACTTTGCTAGCTGCATTTGCGATGCATGTGTGCTTAGACCATTCTTAATTGAAGTTTCATTATTATTCAATACCGTGACACAACAGTAAATCTGGTGAGATGGAAGCCTATTTATTATAAGAGAGTTGAAAAGAGTTTTATAGGGATGGAATTAGATATACACGGCTACCTTACTTAGATATATTGTATCTTGCATGTTGTCTATAAAACCACACCAAATGAAACTATACAATCACAGCAGGAAGTTTGGTCCATGGTTTCATTTGTTTGATGCTTAGAAAACATAAATATGAAACCTTTCGTTAGAATGGCCTTAAAGCAACTCCAATATATTAGCTAAAAAGACTAGCCAAATTTACTGATTTAGCTAATCTCTAAAATAGTTTTTAGAGAAAAAGTATAGGCTAATCCAACAGACTCAATAAACTTACGCACTGAATAGAGAGTGAAGCAGGCTATCCAAAATTGAAGAGCGAAGATGGAGAAATAGAGACTCACTAAATTGGAAGAGTCGTTTACAGAGTCTATTGGATACAATTTTCTTTTAATATTAGCTAAATTTACCTTTACAAAACCATATACCTAGTATCTTAGAGTTACTCTTAACTTGCCGGCATATCTAACTACTCCAAACTGATGAGATCGTCGGCAGGGGCACGCACGGTCATATGCATCCAAAGAAAATTCATAGCCAAACTGGGGGAGCAATTAATCTTTGCTGTTGGAGTACTTTGACGCGACACTTTGCTCTCGCCTGTGTTAATTAAGCAGGGTGGTGTCTGCCGGAGTGACGGTATATGGTAATACTAGCTGAATGCCCGTGCGTTGCAACGGAAATATATAATACCAGTATACTACGATAACTTATATACAAAATATGTGTTATATTGTTATGAGAAAATGTTTCATAATCAATTTGTGATCCTAGCCACACATAAATTTTGTTATTTTAATCTAGTTATTTCACCACTACATTGCAACCATCAGTATCATGCAGACTTCGATATATGCCACGATTTGTATGGTCTCATCATTGGATAGCACGTTCCACACATGCCGGAAAATTCCCTCGTACATCATTAGTCATCAGACACGCACCACCATATGCTCTTGCTTAAACAAAAAGGTAAGTGTGTATGTGTTTGCGAACAGAATTAAAGGCAGGCCGACACAAAAGCTACCCTGACGGTGGCGAGGATGACGAACTGGTCACTGTTGTCGATCCTCCTCTGTGTCACCTCCGGCGCCAAGATGACGCCACAATCCTCGATATAGTAGTCATCGAACGCACGCGACATGACGAGTACCAATGACTCTTGGTTGGGCTGCCAAACGAAGTGCACCCCGGGCTCATCAGCGAGGTAGTACCCCTGGCCGTTGCACCACCGGATGTGCTATTCCACTACTGTCGGTGTTTCGAAACCCGGGGGTCCCTGGACCGACGAGTGAATTATCGCCGCGTGCCCCAGCCCAGATGGGTCGACGCAAGGCGGAACGCGAAGGGGGGAAAGGAAGCAGCCGGAGGGAGGCAGGCGTGTGAGAGAGCGAATCCCGCGGCCTTCGTGTTAACCCCGCGCCTGAGTCGGGTGCGCTTGCAGTAGGGGGATACAAGCGTCCACGCGGGAGTGGGAGCGAGCGGCCTTGAGCGAGCGCCGTCCCGTCCTTCTCCGCGCGGGCCAACCCTCTGTAAGAGGGCCCTGGTCCTTCCTTTTATAGGCGTAAGGAGTGGATCCAGGTGTACAATGGGGGGTGTAGTAGAGTGCTATGTGTCTAGCGGAGGAGAGCTAGCGCCCTAAGTACACGCCGTCGTGGCAGCCGGAGAGGTTTTGGCAGCCGGTTCGTGTGGTGTCGTGGCCGTCGGAGGAGTGCTGGAGCTTGGCGAGAGGACAGCTGTTGGGGTTGTCGAGTCCTTGCTGACGTCCTCTTGCTTCCGTAAGGGGGCCGAGAGCTGCCGTCGTCACAGAGCGTGCGGGGCGCCATCATTGCCTATCTGGCGGAGCGAGCCAGATGGGACGCCGGTCTTGTTCCCCGTAGCCTGAGTCAGCTCGGGGTAGGGTAATGATGGCGCCTCCTATCGACGTGGTTGGTCCGCGCCCTAGGTTGGACGATGTGGAGGCTCCTCCGAGGTCAAGGTCGAGTCTGTCTTCCGTGGCCGTGGCCGAGTCCGAGCCCTTGGGTCGGGCGAGGCGGAGACCGTCGGCTGAGGCCAGGGCTGAGTCCGAGCCCTGGGGTCGGGCGAGGCGGAGTCCGTCGTCTTCCGGGGTCGAGCCCATGTCCGAGCCCTAGGGTCGGGCGGAGCGGAGTTCACCGTCTTCCGGGGCTGAGCCCGAGTCCGAGCCCTAGGGTCGGGCGAGGCGGAGTTCGCCGTCTTCCAGGGCTGAGCCCGAGTCCGAGCCCTGGGTCGGGCGGAGCGGAGTTCGCCGTCTTCCGGGGCTGAGCCCGAGTCCGAGCCCTGGGGTCGGGCGAGGCGGAGTTTCCTATGACGCCCGAGGCCGGCCCTGGCTGCTGTCAGCCTCACTCTGTCAGGTGGCTCAGCAGTCGGAGCGGCGCAGGCGGCGCTGTCCTCTTGTCAGACTGGTCAGTGGAGCGGCGAAGTGACTGCGGTCACTTCGGCCCTGTCGATTGGAGGGTGTGCGTCAGGATAAAGGTGTCAGGCCACCTTTGCATTAAATGCCCCTGCGATTTGGTCGGTCGGCGTGGCGATGTGGCCAAGGTTGCTTCTTGGTGAAGACCGGGCTTCAGGCGAGCCGATAGTGTGCCCGTTGCTGGAGGGGGTCCTCGGGCGAGACGTAGGTTCTCTGGGGTCGGCTTCCCTTGCCCGAGGCGAGGCACGATCGTGTCCCTTGAATGGACCGATCCTTGATTTAATCGCACCCATCAGGCCTTTGCAGCTTTGTGCTGATGGGGGTTACCAGCTGAGATTTAGGGGCCTTGAGGGTACCCCTAATTATGGTCCCTGACAGCAGCCCCCGAGCCTCCAAGGGAGTACTAATAATTGCTTGGAGGATTTTGCCGCACTTTTTTGCAAGGGGACCAGCCTTTTTTTGGTTGCATTCTGTTCCGGTGGGTGCGTGCGAGTGCACCTGCCGGGTGTAGCCCCCGAGGCCTCGGAGGAGTAGTTTTACTCCTTCGAGGTCTTAGTGTGCTTCGCAACACTTCGGCTGGTCTAGTTGTTCCCTCATGCGAGCTGGCCGTAGCCCGAGTGCACGGTCGGGTCCCAAGTTCTCGGGCTGGTATGTTGACGCTGTCAACGGTTTGGCCGGAGCCGGTTTTGCGAGAGCAGCCCTCGAGCCTCTGCACAGGGCGAGAGGACGGTCAGGGACAGACTCGACTTTTTTACATACGCCCCTGTGTCACCTTTCCGCAAGGAGGAGGGGGGAAAGCGCCATGTTGCCCTCAGGTGGCGCCGAAGATGGTGTCTCCAGTGAGCTGCTGGCGGGTAATCCGAGCGGACGTCCATACCCCATTTGATAGGGGTCGGCTAGAGGCCCAGAGGCGCGCCCAAAAGTACCTGCGGGTGATCTGCCGGACCCGGTCCCCTGTCGATGGGGTCCGAGGGCTCGATGCCTCCCTCTGATGGGATTCTGTTACAAGATCGTTCCCGCTGGTCTCGGAAATGTCCTAGGGTACCTCGGGAGCGTAGCCCGAGCCTTGGTTATGTATCGAACGTACCCATGGTCATCCCTCGCTCTGTGTCTGAGGCGACTGTGAACCCTTCGAGGGCCAGCCTACGAACCCCTGATCAGTAGTGGGCGCGGAGCCTGAGTGGCCTGAGGCGGCCGTTGAACCCTTCGAGGGGCCGACCATCGAACCTCTGACCAGTAGTGGGTGTGGAGCCCACGTGCTCTGAGGCGGCTGTTGAACCCCTCCGAGGGGCCAGCCTTCGAACCTCTGATCAGTAGGGAGGCTCGGGGCCTGTTTCCTTCACGGAGAAGGGTCCTTTTTGGGGTATCCCCCTTTCCCGGTCCCTGTTGTAAGAGAGAGAAAGAGGAAAAAGGAAAAGGATGCAAAGTCGAATGACGTGGCGTACCTTTTTCGACGCGGTCATTATGGCAAAGGTGAAGCGTCGCTTGCTTCTCCCGCCTGAGGCGCCGCCTGTCCTGCCGCGGAGTTAATGCGACGGGGCGAGCGGTTCGCGGGGCGGCTGTTGCGCGTGCGCGGGCCGTTCGAGGAACGGATCACGGGCGCGTCGTCTTCACGCCGTGAGAGAGGGCTCCCCCGCTGCCCCTGGAGGGGACGTGAGCTTGGCTGACGACGTGACCGCTGCTCCTGCCCGCCTGTCATCGCCATTATTGCTGGCCCATTTTTGACCGCATTTAACCGTCACGCTTGGCTGGCACTACAGGGTTGCCTCGAGTCACGGTATTGACTCCGCAGTCGAGGGGGCGCGGTAGTGGCGTGAGTGGCGATGCAGTTGCTCACACGTAGCAACCGGCGCGCCGGTTGCATGACGCGTGGGCCGGGACCTCCATGCTGGGCTCGTTGGAGTCGAGGAGGTGCGCCCACTTGGCGCGGTTGCATGCCGCCTGCATGGCTACCCGCCCTTTCGCCCGCTGGTCTGGGCAAAAGTGGAGAACTGCTTGTAACCGCCGGGTGGTTGCATGCACCACGCGCGCGTGGCGGTTTGGCTTCTTCTCCCCTGGACCGGCTTGCATGACGTGTGGGCCCCAGCCCCCGCTCCGTGGGGGGGGAGAATCTTGGAGCGTGTTGGAGAAGACTCGACCCGCAACGGTTGAGGGCGCAGGTAGGGAGAGCCGCCTTTAAAAGGGAGGCGACCCCCTTGGAGGGCAGCCATGTCTTCGCGCTCCCCACATGCATCATGTCTTTCCACCTTCCGAGCCCCCGGGCGGGGGACGCCCAGAACCTTTCCGTCTTGTCGTCGGAGGAACGCAACTTCGTGGAAGTTGGTACCTTTCAGCCATCGTTCGGCTTCAAGGATTTTCATCATGCAGCCCGGCTGCACCCTTCCACCGACGGTCACCCAAGATGGTGACCTCCAGTTCGATGGTGGGGGAAAGCGAGCTGGGCCGCGGCCTCTGCCCCTCCCTCAGCCTCAAGGATTTTCATCACTAGTGCTGGGGAGGGGAGTGTGCCGAGTTGGGGTCGGCCCCTGCGTGGGCGGTGGTCCGCTCCTTCCCTCAGTGATCGGGGGGAGGGGCGTGTCCGCCTTTCGCGGCATGGGCAGCTGCAGCGTGCCCGGCTCTCTGAGCCGAGCGGCTTCAGAGCCGCTCCCGGTGCCACCTTCCACCACGACAGCTGGAAGAGGTTCCGCCGCCAACGAGCTTGTCGGCGCCACCCGCGGACCGACCTTCAACTCTACGGCCTTCTGCCCGTCCTTGCCTCACGAGTTTGGGCACGGGCGGGGGCCTCCTGGCAGCAGCATCCGCCCTGAGGTCATCGCTGCTGTTGTTCGGCCCCCCGGAGCAGAAGTCTTCATCGTCGCTGCTGCTGGGGCGGGCGACGGCGAGCCGTTCGTCGGTCTTCTGTTACTCCGCAGCCCCCCCAGTCGCGTGGGGTTGTGAGAGCACCTAGAGGGGGGGGGGTGAATAGGTGATCCTGTAAAAACTTCAAACTTAAGCCACAAAAACTTGTTAAGTGTTAGTACGATTATTGCCAAGTGGCTAAGATGAAGTCTCAACAAAACACAAAACCACAAGAGATCAAGCACAGAGGTGACACAGTGGTTTATCCCGTGGTTCGGCCAAGCCCAACGCTTGCCTACTCCACGTTGTGGCGTCCCAACGGACGAGGGTTGCAATCAACCCCTCTCAAGCGGTCCAAAGACTCACTTGAATACCACGGTGTTTTGTTTTCCTTTCACTATCCCGTTTGCAAGGAATCTCCACAAATTGGAGTCTCTTGCCCTTACAAGTATATGATCACAAGACGCACAGAGTAAGGGAGGGAAGCAACACACACAAATCCACAGCAAAAGCGCACACACACGGCCAAGAATCGAGCTCACAAGACTATCTCAGAGTTCTCACTTAGAACAGAGCTCGAATCACTTAGAAACACAAACGAATGCGCAGAGACTTAGTGTGGATGATCAGGAATGCTCAAAGGTTGCTTGTGTGTCTCCTCCATGCGCCTAGGGGCTCCTTTTATAGCCCCAAGGCAGCTAGGAGCCGTTGAGAGCAAATCCGGAAGGCCATTCTTGCCTTCTGTCGTCGGGGGCACCGGACAGTCCGGTGCACACCGGACACTGTCCGGTGCCCGATTTCTTTCCTTAGCTGGCGCTGCCGACCGTTGCAGCCCGTTGGAGATCTGCGAGCCGTTGGCGCACCGGACAGTCCGGTGCACACCGGACAGTCCGGTGCCGTCTTCCGACCGTTGGCTCGGCCACGTGTCCCGCGCGGATTGCGCGGCCGACCGTTGGCCCTGGCCGACCGTTGGCTCACCGGACAGTCCGGTGCACACTGGACAGTCCGGTGAATTTTAGCCGTACGCCGTCGGCGAATTCCCGAGAGCAGCCAGTTCGAGCCGAGTCAGCCTGGCGCACCGGACACTGTCCGGTGCACACCGGACAGTCCGGTGCTCCAGACCGAGCTGGGTCTTGGCCCTCTTCTCTTTTCTTCTTCTTTCTGTTTCTAACACTTAGACAAATATATTAGTACATAAAACCAATGTACTCAGGCTTAGAAACATATCTTTATCTCATGATTTGCACCTTGTTCATCCATGTACATAAATTCACAATTAAGCACATGTGTTGGCACTCAATCACCAAAATACTTAGAAATGGCCCAAGGGCACATTTCCCTTTCAATCTCCCCCTTTTTGGTGATTTATGCCAACACAACATAAAGCAACTAGAACAAGTGCAAACTCTCTTCAAATAAAATAAATTTAAGTTTTATTCAATTTTGGCATATATGGATCATCCTTTGCCACCACTTGGTTTGTTTTTCGCAAATCAAACTCAAATCTCTATCTCTAAGTTAAACACACATGTTTAAGCAAAAAGAGAGTCATTCCAAAAAAAAGATTGATCAAAGATGTCAAAAACTCCCCCTTTTTCCCATAATCAATACTTCTCCCCACAAGAAGCCAACATAAGAATTTTGACAAACCAAAAACTCTATTCTACTATTTTCAAAATCTCTCAAGTGGTAGCTGATCCATTTATTGCTTTGGCCTTTATTTTCTCCCCCTTTGGCATCAAGCACCAAAACGGGATCAATTGTGGCCCTTTAACCCCATTGCCTCACCAAAATCTTCAATTAAGAGCAAATGGCAATAAGAGTTAATGAGATGGACTTGGAATAAGTTACCCCTCATCGGAGTGCAGTGGAAGTCTTTCATGGTCCAAGTCCACCTTTTCCCTTTTAATTTTCCTTTGAGACTAAAACAGGCAAACTCAAGCATATGGTTAGTCTCAAAGGGTCAAGTTGTAACACGTCTCCCCCTAGACATGTGCATCACTTTGCAACGGACTTGTGAGGTCCAGGGAGTGTTTGTACAACTTGAGCACCATAATAAGCAACAAAATTGCAGAATGAACATGATCAAAGGCATAAATACATGTATGCTACAAATCAATCCAAGTTCCGCGAATCTAAGACATTTAGCTCACTACGCAGCCTGCAAAAGGTCTTCTCATCTAAAGGCTTGGTAAAGATATCGGCTAGCTGGTTCTCGGTGCTAACATAAAACACTTCGATATCTCCCTTTTGCTGGTGGTCTCTCAAAAAGTGATGCCGGATGTCAATGTGCTTTGTGCGGCTGTGCTCAACAGGATTTTCCGCTATTCGGATAGCACTCTCATTGTCACATAGGAGTGGGACTTTGCTCAGATTGTAGCCAAAGTCCCGGAGGGTTTGCCTCATCCAAAGTAGTTGCGCGCAACACTGACCTGCGGCAACATACTCGGCCTCGGCGGTGGATAGGGCAACGGAGGTTTGTTTCTTAGAATTCCATGACACCAGGGACCTTCCTAAGAATTGGCACGTCCCCGATGTACTCTTCCTATCGACCTTACATCCAGCATAGTCGGAATCTGAGTACCCAATCAAGTCAAAGTTAGACCCCTTTGGATACCAGATCCCGAAGCAAGGCGTAGCGACTAAATATCTAAGAATTCGCTTCACCGCCACCAAGTGACACTCCTTAGGATCGGATTGAAATCTAGCACACATGCATACGCTAAGCATAATATCCGGTCTACTAGCACATAAATAAAGTAAAGACCCTATCATTGACCGGTATGCTTTTTGATCAACGGACTTACCTCCTTTGTTGAGGTCGGTGTGTCCGTCGGTTCCCATCGGAGTCTTTGTGGGCTTGGCGTCCTTCATCCCAAACCGCTTTAGCAGATCTTGTGTGTACTTCGTTTGGGAGATGAAGGTGCCGTCCTTGAGTTGCTTCACTTGGAACCCAAGGAAGTAGTTCAACTCGCCCATCATCGACATCTCGAATTTCTGCGTCATCACCCTGCTAAACTCTTCACAAGACTTTTGATTAGTAGAACCAAATATTATGTCATCGACATAAATTTGGCATACAAACAAATCACCATCACATGTCTTTGTAAAAAGAGTTGGATCGGCTTTCCCAACCTTGAAAGCATTAGCAATTAAGAAATCTCTAAGGCATTCATACCATGCTCTTGGGGCTTGTTTAAGTCCATAGAGCGCCTTAGAGAGCTTACACACATGGTCGGGGTACCGTTCATCCTCGAAGCCAGGGGGTTGCTCTACGTACACCTCCTCCTTTATTGGCCCGTTGAGGAATGCGCTCTTCACATCCATTTGGTACAACCTGAAAGAATGGTGAGCGGCATATGCTAGCAAGATACGAATTGATTCTAGCCTAGCCACAGGAGCAAAAGTCTCCTCAAAGTCCAAACCTGTGACTTGGGCATAACCTTTTGCCACAAGTCGAGCCTTGTTCCTCGTCACCACCCCGTGCTCGTCCTGTTTGTTGCGGAACACCCACTTGGTTCCCACAACATTTTGCTTGGGACGAGGCACCAGCGTCCAAACTTCATTGCGCTTGAAGTTATTGAGTTCCTCCTGAATGGCCAACACCCAATCCGGATCTAGCAAGGCCTCCTCTACCCTGAAAGGCTCAATAGAGGAGACAAAAGAGTAATGCTCACAAAAATTAACTAATCGAGATCGAGTAGTTACTCCCTTGCTAATGTCACCCAAAATTTGGTCGACGGGATGATCCCTTTGAATCATCGCTCGAACTTGGGTTGGAGGTGCCGGTTGTGCTTCTTCCTCCATCACGTGATTATCTTGTGCTCCCCCTTGATCACACGCCTCCTTTTGATGAACCTGTTCATCGTCTTGAGTTGGGGGATGCACCATCATTGAGGAAGAAGGTTGATCTCGTTCATCTTGTTCCTGTGGCCGAATGTCTCCAATCGCCATGGTTCGTATAGCGGCCGTTGGAACATCTTCTTCATCTACATCATCACAATCAACAACTTGCTCTCTTGGAGAGCCATTAGTCTCATCAAATACAACGTCGCTAGAGACTTCAACCAAACCCGACGATTTGTTGAAGACTCTATACGCTTTTGTATTTGAATCATAACCTAATAAAAACCCTTCTACAGCTTTGGGAGCAAACTTAGAATTTCTACCCTTCTTCACTAGAATGTAGCACTTGCTCCCAAATACACGAAAGTACGATACATTGGGTTTGTTACCGGTTAGAAGTTCATATGACGTCTTCTTGAGGAGGCGGTGAAGGTAGACCCTGTTGATGGCGTGGCAAGCCGTGTTCACGGCTTCCGACCAAAAACACTCGGGGGTTTTGAACTCTCCAAGCATCGTCCTCGCCATATCGATTAGCGTCCTGTTCTTCCTCTCTACCACACCATTTTGCTGTGGTGTGTAGGGAGCGGAGAACTCGTGCTTGATCCCTTCCTCCTCAAGAAACTCCTCCACTTGAAGGTTCTTGAACTCGGACCCGTTGTCGCTCCTTATCTTCTTCACCTTGAGCTCAAACTCATTTTGAGCTCTCCTGAGGAAGCGCTTGATGGTCCCTTGGGTTTCAGACTTATCCTGCAAAAAGAACACCCAAGTGAAGCGGGAAAAGTCATCAACAATAACTAAACCATACTTACTTCCTCCTATGCTTAGATAGGCGACGGGTCCGAAGAGGTCCATATGCAGCAGCTCCAGAGGTCTTGACGTGGTCATCACATTCTTGCTGTGATGTGCTCCTCCAACTTGTTTACCTGCCTGACAAGCTGCACAAGGTCTATCTTTTTCGAAATAAACATTAGTTAGACCTATCACGTGTTCTCCCTTTAGAAGCTTGTGGAGATTCTTCATCCCCACATGTGCTAAGCGGCGATGCCACAGCCAGCCCATGCAAGTCTTAGCCATTAAGCATGCATCTAGACCGGCCTCTTCTTTTGCAAAATCTACTAAGTAAAGCTTGCCGTCTAGTACACCCTTAAAAGCTAGTGAACCATCACATCTTCTAAAGACAGACACATCTACATTTGTAAATAAACAATTATATCCCATTTGACATAATTGACTAACAGATAGCAAATTATATCCAAGACTCTCTACTAAGAATACATTTGAGATAGAATGCTCATTAGAAATTGCAATTTTACCTAACCCTTTTACCTTGCCTTGATTCCCATCACCGAATATAATTGAATCTTGGGAATCCTTATTCTTGACGTAGGAGGTGAACATCTTCTTCTCCCCCATCATATGGTTTGTGCATCCGCTGTCGATAATCCAGCTTGAACCCCCGGATGCATAAACCTGCAAGGCAAATTTAGGCTTGGGTCTTAGGTACCCAACTCATGTTGGGTCCTGCAAGGTTAGCACAAATGTTCTTAGGGACCCAGATGCAAGTTTTATCTCCCTTGCATCTTGCCCCTAACTTCCTAGCAATTACCTTCTTACCTTTTCTACAAATAGCAAAGGGAGCATTACAAGCATAATAAATGGTAGAAGGTTCATTCACTACTTTCCTAGGAGCATGAATAACATTCTTTCTAGGAACATGAGCAATATCTCTCCTAGGCATATGTACAACATTTCTCCTACACATATCCCTATCATGCTTATAAGAAGAACTAGAAGCAAACATGGCATGTGAATCATAAACATGTGATTCAAAATCATTATAAGCATTTCTAGCATTTCTCCTATCATAATACATAAAAGCATGGTTCTTTTTAGCATTACTAGCCATAGGAGCCTTCCCTTTCTCCTTGACGAAGATGGGAGCCTTATGACTTGTTAAGTTCTTGGCCTCTCTCTTGAAGCCAAGACCATCCTTAATTGAGGGGTGTCTACCAACCGTGTAGGCATCCCTAGCAAATTTTAGTTTCTCAAAATCATTTTTGCTAGTCTCAAGTTGGGCATTAAGACTAGCTACCTCTTCATTTAATTTAGAAATGCAAGCTAGGTGTTCATTATAAGCATCAGTGTTAATATCTTTACACCTAGCGCACGTTACAACATTTTCTACACAAGAGGTAGATCTACTAGCAATCTCTAACTTAGCATTTAAATCATCATTAATGCTCCTTAATTTAGAAATTGTCTCATGGCAAGAAGATAATTCACAAGAAAGCATTTCATTTCTCTTAACTTCTAGAGCATGAGATTTCTGTGCTTCTACAAATTTATCATGTTCTTCATACAACAAATCCTCTTGCTTTTCTAAAAGTATATTCTTATCATTCAAGGCATTAATCAACTCATTGATTTTATCTATCTTAGATCTATCCAAGTCCTTGAACAAGCATGAATAATCTATGTCATCATCATCACTAGTCTCACTATCACTAGAAGAAGCATAAGTGGAGTCTTGAGTACTCACCTTCTTCTCCCTTGCCATAAGGCATGTGAGACGCTCGTTGGGGAAGAGGGAAGACTTGTTGAAGGCGGTGGCAGCGAGTCCTTCATTGTCGGAGTCGGAGGAGGAGCAATCCGAGTCCCACTCCTTTCCTAGATGTGCCTCGCCTTTTGGCTTCTTGTATTGCTTCTTCTTCTCTCTTTTGTTTCCCTTTTCCTGGTCACTTTCATTATCGGGACAGTTAGCAATGAAATGACCAAGCTTACCGCATTTGAAGCATGAGCGCTTCCCCTTGGCTTTGGTCTTGCTTGGTTGTCCCTTGTGACCTTTAAGCACCGTCTTGAATCTTTTGATGATGAGAGCCATCTCTTCATCATTAAGGCCAGCCGCTTCAATCTGTGCCACCTTGCTAGGTAGCGCCTCCTTGCTTCGTGTTGCCTTGAGAGCAAGGGGTTGCGGCTCGTTGATCGGACCATTCAAGGCGTCGTCCACATATCTTGCCTCCTTGATCATCATTCGCCCGCTAACGAATTTCCCAAGAACTTCTTCGGGCGACATCTTGGTGTACCTGGGATTTTCACGTATATTGTTCACCAAGTGAGGATCAAGAACGGTAAATGACCTGAGCATTAGGCGGACGACGTCGTGGTCCGTCCATCGCGTGCTCCCGTAGCTTCTTATCTTGTTGATAAGGGTCTTGAGCCGGTTGTATGTTTGCGTTGGCTCCTCGCCCCTTATCATCGCGAACCGTCCAAGCTCTCCCTCCACCAACTCCATCTTGGTGAGTAAGGTGACGTCGTTCCCCTCATGAGAAATCTTGAGGGTGTCCCAGATTTGCTTGGCGTTATCCAAGCCGCTCACCTTATGGTATTCATCCCTGCACAAGGAAGCTAGAAGAACAGTAGTAGCTTGTGCATTCTTATGAATTTGTTCATTAATGAACATGGGACTATCCGAACTATCAAAATGCATTCCACTCTCTACAATCTCCCAAATACTCGGATGGAGAGAGAATAGGTGACTACGCATTTTGTGGCTCCAAAATCCGTAGTCCTCTCCATCAAAGTGTGGGGGCTTGCCGAGTGGAATGGAGAGCAAATGTGAATGTGAACTTTGCGGAATACGAGAGTAATCAAAAGAAAAGTTCGAATTAACCGGTTTTCTCCTCTCGTAGTCGTTGTGGTCCTCATCCTTTTGGGAAGAAGTAGACTCGTCGCTGTCGTAGTAGACGATCTCCTTGATGCGCCTTGTCTTCTTCTTCTTCCCTTCCTTCCGTCTTTGGCCCGAGCCGGAGTCGGTAGGCTTATCGTCCTTCGGCTCGTTGATGAAGGATTCCTTTTCTTTGTCATTGATCACAATACCCTTCCCTTTAGGATCCATCTCTTCGGGCGGTTAGTCCCTTTGTGAAGAGAACGACTCTGATACCAATTGAGAGCACCTAGAGGGGGGGTGAATAGGTGATCCTGTAAAAACTTCAAACTTAAGCCACAAAAACTTGTTAAGTGTTAGTACGATTATTGCCAAGTGGCTAAGATGAAGTCTCAACAAAACACAAAACCACAAGAGATCAAGCACAGAGGTGACACAGTGGTTTATCCCGTGGTTCGGCCAAGCCCAACGCTTGCCTACTCCACGTTGTGGCGTCCCAACGGACGAGGGTTGCAATCAACCCCTCTCAAGCGGTCCAAAGACTCACTTGAATACCACGGTGTTTTGTTTTCCTTTCACTATCCCGTTTGCAAGGAATCTCCACAAATTGGAGTCTCTTGCCCTTACAAGTATATGATCACAAGACGCACAGAGTAAGGGAGGGAAGCAACACACACAAATCCACAGCAAAAGCGCACACACACGGCCAAGAATCGAGCTCACAAGACTATCTCAGAGTTCTCACTTAGAACAGAGCTCGAATCACTTAGAAACACAAACGAATGCGCAGAGACTTAGTGTGGATGATCAGGAATGCTCAAAGGTTGCTTGTGTGTCTCCTCCATGCGCCTAGGGGCTCCTTTTATAGCCCCAAGGCAGCTAGGAGCCGTTGAGAGCAAATCCGGAAGGCCATTCTTGCCTTCTGTCGTCGGGGGCACCGGACAGTCCGGTGCACACCGGACACTGTCCGGTGCCCGATTTCTTTCCTTAGCTGGCGCTGCCGACCGTTGCAGCCCGTTGGAGATCTGCGAGCCGTTGGCGCACCGGACAGTCCGGTGCACACCGGACAGTCCGGTGCCGTCTTCCGACCGTTGGCTCGGCCACGTGTCCCGCGCGGATTGCGCGGCCGACCGTTGGCCCTGGCCGACCGTTGGCTCACCGGACAGTCCGGTGCACACCGGACAGTCCGGTGAATTTTAGTCGTACGCCGTCGGCGAATTCCCGAGAGCAGCCAGTTCGAGCCGAGTCAGCCTGGCGCACCGGACACTGTCCGGTGCACACCGGACAGTCCGGTGCTCCAGACCGAGCTGGGTCTTGGCCCTCTTCTCTTTTCTTCTTCTTTCTGTTTCTAACACTTAGACAAATATATTAGTACATAAAACCAATGTACTCAGGCTTAGAAACATACCTTTATCTCATGATTTGCACCTTGTTCATCCATGTACATAAATTCACAATTAAGCACATGTGTTGGCACTCAATCACCAAAATACTTAGAAATGGCCCAAGGGCACATTTCCCTTTCAATCTCCCCCTTTTTGGTGATTTATGCCAACACAACATAAAGCAACTAGAACAAGTGCAAACTCTCTTCAAATAAAATAAATTTAAGTTTTATTCAATTTTGGCATATATGGATCATCCTTTGCCACCACTTGGTTTGTTTTTCGCAAATCAAACTCAAATCTCTATCTCTAAGTTAAACACACATGTTTAAGCAAAAAGAGAGTCATTCCAAAAAAAAGATTGATCAAAGATGTCAAAAACTCCCCCTTTTTCCCATAATCAATACTTCTCCCCACAAGAAGCCAACATAAGAATTTTGACAAACCAAAAACTCTATTCTACTATTTTCAAAATCTCTCAAGTGGTAGCTGATCCATTTATTGCTTTGGCCTTTATTTTCTCCCCCTTTGGCATCAAGCACCAAAACGGGATCAATTGTGGCCCTTTAACCCCATTGCCTCACCAAAATCTTCAATTAAGAGCAAATGGCAATAAGAGTTAATGAGATGGACTTGGAATAAGTTACCCCTCATCGGAGTGCAGTGGAAGTCTTTCATGGTCCAAGTCCACCTTTTCCCTTTCAATTTTCCTTTGAGACTAAAACAGGCAAACTCAAGCATATGGTTAGTCTCAAAGGGTCAAGTTGTAACACGTCTCCCCCTAGACATGTGCATCACTTTGCAACGGACTTGTGAGGTCCAGGGAGTGTTTGTACAACTTGAGCACCATAATAAGCAACAAAATTGCAGAATGAACATGATCAAAGGCATAAATACATGTATGCTACAAATCAATCCAAGTTCCGCGAATCTAAGACATTTAGCTCACTACGCAGCCTGCAAAAGGTCTTCTCATCTAAAGGCTTGGTAAAGATATCGGCTAGCTGGTTCTCGGTGCTAACATAAAACACTTCGATATCTCCCTTTTGCTGGTGGTCTCTCAAAAAGTGATGCCGGATGTCAATGTGCTTTGTGCGGCTGTGCTCAACAGGATTTTCCGCTATTCGGATAGCACTCTCATTGTCACATAGGAGTGGGACTTTGCTCAGATTGTAGCCAAAGTCCCGGAGGGTTTGCCTCATCCAAAGTAGTTGCGCGCAACACTGACCTGCGGCAACATACTCGGCCTCGGCGGTGGATAGGGCAACGGAGGTTTGTTTCTTAGAATTCCATGACACCAGGGACCTTCCTAAGAATTGGCACGTCCCCGATGTACTCTTTCTATCGACCTTACATCCAGCATAGTCGGAATCTGAGTACCCAATCAAGTCAAAGTTAGACCCCTTTGGATACCAGATCCCGAAGCAAGGCGTAGCGACTAAATATCTAAGAATTCGCTTCACCGCCACCAAGTGACACTCCTTAGGATCGGATTGAAATCTAGCACACATGCATACGCTAAGCATAATATCCGGTCTACTAGCACATAAATAAAGTAAAGACCCTATCATTGACCGGTATGCTTTTTGATCAACGGACTTACCTCCTTTGTTGAGGTCGGTGTGTCCGTCGGTTCCCATCGGAGTCTTTGTGGGCTTGGCGTCCTTCATCCCAAACCGCTTTAGCAGATCTTGTGTGTACTTCGTTTGGGAGATGAAGGTGCCGTCCTTGAGTTGCTTCACTTGGAACCCAAGGAAGTAGTTCAACTCGCCCATCATCGACATCTCGAATTTCTGCGTCATCACCCTGCTAAACTCTTCACAAGACTTTTGATTAGTAGAACCAAATATTATGTCATCGACATAAATTTGGCATACAAACAAATCACCATCACATGTCTTTGTAAAAAGAGTTGGATCGGCTTTCCCAACCTTGAAAGCATTAGCAATTAAGAAATCTCTAAGGCATTCATACCATGCTCTTGGGGCTTGTTTAAGTCCATAGAGCGCCTTAGAGAGCTTACACACATGGTCGGGGTACCGTTCATCCTCGAAGCCAGGGGGTTGCTCTACGTACACCTCCTCCTTTATTGGCCCGTTGAGGAATGCGCTCTTCACATCCATTTGGTACAACCTGAAAGAATGGTGAGCGGCATATGCTAGCAAGATACGAATTGATTCTAGCCTAGCCACAGGAGCAAAAGTCTCCTCAAAGTCCAAACCTGTGACTTGGGCATAACCTTTTGCCACAAGTCGAGCCTTGTTCCTCGTCACCACCCCGTGCTCGTCCTGTTTGTTGCGGAACACCCACTTGGTTCCCACAACATTTTGCTTGGGACGAGGCACCAGCGTCCAAACTTCATTGCGCTTGAAGTTATTGAGTTCCTCCTGCATGGCCAACACCCAATCCGGATCTAGCAAGGCCTCCTCTACCCTGAAAGGCTCAATAGAGGAGACAAAAGAGTAATGCTCACAAAAATTAACTAATCGAGATCGAGTAGTTACTCCCTTGCTAATGTCACCCAAAATTTGGTCGACGGGATGATCCCTTTGAATCATCGCTCGAACTTGGGTTGGAGGTGCCGGTTGTGCTTCTTCCTCCATCACGTGATTATCTTGTGCTCCCCCTTGATCACACGCCTCCTTTTGATGAGCCGAAGCCGGAGGTAGCGGTGTCAGCACGGACGGAGGCAGAATTGGCTTCGAAAAGGAGGTGTGGTTGGCCAGAGCCTGGTCGGGTCGTCCATTGGCGGAACCGACGCCGGAGTTGAGCTGCCGAGGCCACAAGCCGAGCTGATGTCTTTGGGGGACAGCTGGCCGAGGCCTCGGGGTGGCCGGCCGAGCCGCCTGCTCGGGCCGGATTCTCGAAGAAGACCCTGGCGGCGATGGCCCGGGTGTGGTGTTGATGTCGTCCTTCAGAGTGGGGGCCCTCCGACCGCGTCGCCGTCCGAGGCTAGGTCAGACCCCGCCGAAGGTGTAGTTGATGCCGAGGGTGCTGCTGCCCCCTTCGGCTGTCGACGTCCGAGCCTGCAGGATCAGGTCGTCTTGTAGTGTGTGTATGTTTTCCGCGGCCGCCGAGGCCTAAACTGTCACACCCGGTTTTAGAAGGTAAACCGAATGCGAACCATGTACGTGCCAGGATCAGTTATTCACGTACACAGTAGTTACATAACATGGACATCATCACACATTGCTCAAAATAGTATTAAAAGGGAAATAATAGTCGATTAGTCATGCGTCTGAGACGTCCATATAGTCCTTACAATTAATCAAAGTGCGAAAACGAAACGTAGATAACCGCGGCCTTCACAGGCAGCCGACTAGGGGTTGCCGCTAACCCACGCCTAGAACTCGTCGTAGTCTTGGAACTCCTGGAAGTATCCTTCCACAGCTTAATCTTCGCCTGAGCAGTGGTTGCAATGCTGACAACCTGAGGATGGGGGGGGGGGGTTTGGTGTGTAGAGCAAGAGTGAGTACACATCAACATACTCAGCAAGTATCCCGTTTGGCTGTAGTGGACTAGCTTTATGTGGGGGTAAGTCAAGCAGTTGCTTTTAGTTGGTCATATTATTATTTACTAGTAGAAAGCCAGGTTTTAACATTAACCCAAGTTATTAGCCCGATGTACCCTTTCCAAACGGAAAGAATACCACTTACCAGCACCATAGACATAACCAAAACCATCAGTCTCATTGCCACCTGTAAACCAAAATGCCTCTGATCAAGCACCGCTAATCATTGGAGCTCCCTTGGCCGCTCATAACCGTGAGCACGGCTGATATATCAGTTTTCAAACACTCTGCAGAGGTTGTGCACTTTACCCACAAGCCGTGATTCCCATTCTGCCCGGAGATCATGACTCTCCATTGGTCACTACCAAGGTGACCCAGCAGGGCATCACTACGTAGCCTTTACAAAGATTCCCCGGGGCTGTAGCCGCCCGTTAGGTTTCCTAAATGTACCGCACTCCTCCCCAAGGGACAAATCAACCTTGGCAGAGCGAGCCGCATACACCGAGCCCCATTGACGGCACAACGGCTAAGCGAACTACACCCCGGTTCCTCTAATTATTCAGCTAAGGGCGTCCCACTCCACCCTCATGGTTGCACTGTTTTCCCGGGCGGTCATCCATAGAACAGGTCCTTACGGAGAGGCACTCGAGAAACCGCTCGAGCCCCCTTGAAGACCACAAGTACAACATCATAATAAGAGAAGGGAAAACAGCGTATCATATATAATCTCATCATGTTCATTGATTAGAGTTTGAGCAATAGCATAGAGCTAAATAATAATAATCTGACCCAAATAAGTAAACAAGGACATGGATAACAAAAGCTAGTCAATCCTTAGGTATACATGTGTAAAGCGGGAGGTGAATTAAAGAATGAATAGGACAGAGATAGGTCAAAGGACACTTGCCTCCACCAACCGACTGCTGCTCAGGGGCTTCTCCTGCGAGTTCTTCGGGCTCTCCAACCGGATCGTTCTCTATGCGATTGCAAGCATACATACATCCATCCATTCAAATTAGGAAACAAACAGTACACCATACAAGAGAACAAATAAAGTAAATATGCATAGAATATCACATACGATGATGAATTTACCATGGTTAGAAAGAAATGAGAAAAGGTCTCGCGAGAGTTAAAGCTTATGCCCGAGACACACTACGGGTTGGTGAATAACTAGACGTCACGTGTTCTAGTTCCAATTGGTTCTAACAAAAGAATTATCTACATGCACTAATGTAAACGTGACCACTTTTAGTAGATTAACATTGAATAAGATAGACGATTAGCTATACAAATTAACTAACGTAACCAATTTCCAAATTGGGACTCCTATCTTATTAATATAAACAACGTGATTAGCGCATATAGGATACGGGGGGGTAGACGGGGCTAGGGGGTAGACGATCGTGTCGCGAGCGCAACAGGGCGCTATGCGTCGCGTCACGAGCACGACGAACTACGCCAGAACGCTGCGCTAGCACGCGCACGCGCAAAACCACACTTAACGTGCCGCGAACGAGTCGCGCACGCGTCGGGGCCGTGCGCTGGCCGAGCTCGAGGCCACGCCGAGGGACAACGCGACACGAGCAAGGCACGGCGGGGCGAGCGGGCAAGCACGGTGCACGGGCAGGGCGAAGCACGGGCAGGTCGGGGGCACGGCCGAGGCCGAGAGCGGGGGCGGCCGAGCCGGGGCACGGGGCGGTCGGGCCGGGGTCGGCCGAGCCGGGGCACGGGGCGGTCGGGCCGGGGCACGGGGCGGTCGGTTGAGCCGGGGGGGGCGGCCGAGCCGGGGCACGGCGGGGCGGGGGCGGCCGAGGCCGGGCGCGGGGCAGTTGGGCCGGGGCAGGGGCGCGGGCGGCCGAGCCGGGGCGGGGATGGCCGAACCGGGGCGGGGACGGCCGGGCCGGGGTGGGGGGCGGCCGAACCGGGGCGAGGGGCGGCCGAGCAGGGGCCGGGACGGCCGGGCCGGGGCGGGGGGCGGCCGAGCCGGGGCCGGGCGGCCGAGCAGGGGCCGGGCGGCCGAGCCGGACGCGGGGAAGGAGGAGGGAGAGGGGGGGAAAGGAGAAGGGAGGAGGGGGGGAGTCTCACCACGGTGGAGGAGGGCGGCACGGCGGGGCACGGGGAAGGGAGCGGCGGCGGCGGCGCTAGGGTTAGGGGAGGGCGGCGGCGGCGCTAGGGTTGGGGAGAGGGTGAGGGAGAGAGAGAGGGAGAGGGAGGGGATTTTTGGAAAAAGAAAAAAAAGAAAGGGGGACGGTTGGGCCGACTGGGCCCAAAGGGGGGGAGAGGGGGCGCGCGGCTGGGCCGGCGCGGGGCCCACGCGGGAAGGGGGGGGAGGGGGGCGGCTGGGCCGGCCGAAGGGGGGGGGGGAAGAGAAAAGAAAGAAAAAAAAGAAAAAGCTTTTCCTTTTTCTGATTTCTAATTTCCTCTAGATGAAAGCATTCACATTTTTAATCAATCAAGAAGTATGCATGGTTCGGCATGATGCATCACACAAAATAAAGTATTTTAAGGTTTTGCTTTACACGAGGTCTAAAGCCAAAACCCGCTGCGACTTTGGAAAAGGTCAAGGCTTAGCGAGGAGAAAAGGGAAAAAGGAAAGGGTAACGCCTGAATTTGGTGAGAGAAAAGAAGAAAAAATTCTACCCCCAAATTCAGGGTGTTACAAACCTATCCCCCTTAAAAGAATCTCGCCCTTGAGATTCAGGGTTGGCTAGCAAAGAGCTCAGGGTATTTGGCCATCAGATCATCTTCACGCTCCCAGGTTGCTTCTTCCTCTGAATGGTGATTCCACCTGACTTTGCACATTCTGATGGTCTTCCTTCGGGTGACTCTGTCTGCAACCTCAAGGATTTGCACTGGCTTCTCAACGTAGGTCAAGTCTTCCTGGACTTCAAGACCTTCCACTGGCAACTGCTCTTCTGGCACACGCAAGCACTTCTTCAACTGAGACACATGAAAGACATCATGCACTGCGGACAAATTCTCTGGCAGACTGAGCTGATAGGCCACTTCTCCACGCTTTGCGAGAATCTGGTACGGACCAATGTAGCGGGGTGCTAGCTTTCCTTTGACTCCGAATCTTCTGACTCCCCTGATCGGTGACACTTTCAGATAGACAAAGTCTCCGACTTCGAAACTTAGCTCTCTTCTTCTTGTGTCTGCATAGCTTCGCTGCCTTGATTGCGCTATCTTCAGATTCTCTCGGACCATCTTGATGTT
Source organism: Zea luxurians (assembly GCA_029449295.1). NCBI lineage: Eukaryota > Viridiplantae > Streptophyta > Magnoliopsida > Poales > Poaceae > Zea > Zea luxurians. Next base: position 31,544,298 of record JAOPSE010000016.1, on the reverse strand, counting down.
CTCTTCGGCTTCAAGCAGAATGTCTGGCCCGAACACTTGCTTTTCCCCAGGCTGATCCCATTGCAACGGAGTTCTACAACTCCTCCCATAGAGCGCTTGAAATGGTGACATCTTCAAACTGGCCTGGTAACTGTTGTTATAGGAGAATTCTGCATAAGGCAATCGCTTATCCCATCCGGACTGATCTTGCAGCGCACAGGCTCTCAACATATCTTCGAGAATTTGATTGGTCCTTTCGGTCTGGCCATCTGTCTGCGGATGATAAGCTGAACTGAAATTCAGATGTGTGCCCAAGGCTTTATGCAACTGCTGCCAGAAATGAGAGGTGAACTGCGTTCCTCTGTCTGACACTATCTTCTTTGGCACACCATGAAGACAAACGATCCGAGACATATACAACTCTGCCAGTACTGCGCTGCTATAGTTGGTCTTGACAGGTATGAAGTGGGCTGACTTGGTCAAACGGTCCACTACTACCCAAATAGAATCGTAGCCGGCTCGAGTGCGAGGCAATCCGACTATGAAATCCATGCTGATTTCATCCCATTTCCACTGAGGGATCTGCAACAGTTGCAACAATCCAGCTGGTCTCTGATGCTCTGCCTTAATTCTTCGACAACTATCGCACATAGCCACATGCTCAGCGATTTCCCTCTTCATTCCGTACCACAAGAATTTCTTCTTCAGATCCTGGTACATCTTCTCACTACCAGGGTGAATCGAATAAGCAGTCTCATGAGCTTCCTTGAGAATCAACTCCCAAATGGATTGGACATTAGGAACGCACAATCGGTCTTTGAACCATATCACACCTTCTGCATCTTTACGAAAATCTTTGCCTCTGCCATCTAGAATCAGTCGCCGAATCTCACTGATCTTTTCATCATTCTTCTGCGCTTCTTTGATTTCTCGCTCCAAGGTAGGTTCCAACTCAACTGTGACTCCTCGCGAATTGTTCAGAAACCCGAGACTCAACCTGTCAAACTCCTTGGCCAACTCATAAGGCATCGGACGAGCGACCATCAGATTGACTTGACTCTTCCTGCTCAAAGCATCTGCCACTACGTTCGCTTTGCCTAGATGGTAATGAATCTCCAACTCATAGTCTTTGATCAGCTCTAACCATCTTCGCTGCCTCATATTCAGCTCCGACTGAGTGAATATGTACTTCAGACTCTTGTGGTCTGTGTAAACATCGCATTTCTGTCCATACAGATAGTGCCTCCATGTCTTCAGTGCGTGAACCACTGCTGCCAATTCTAGGTCATGGATTGGGTAATTCTTCTCATGAACCTTCAGCTGTCGGGACGAGTAAGCCACAACTCTTCCCTCTTGCATCAACACGCATCCCAAACCTGTGTAACAAGCATCACAGTACACAGAGAAGGGCTTGTGCACATCAGGCAAGACTAGGACAGGCGCTGTTGTCAACTTCTCTTTCAGCGCTTCGAAGGCCTCTTGACATTTCTGGGTCCACTTGAACTCAACCTTGTTGCCTAGCAACGCTGTCATTGGTTTCGCAATCTTCAAAAACCCTTCAATGAATCGCCGATAATATCCGGCCATTCCAATGAAACTCTTGATTCCTCGAGCATCTGTTGGCGCTTTCCAGTTCAGAATGTCTGCCACTTTCTTCGGATCCACAGCCAATCCTTCTTTGTTGATTATGTGACCCAAGAATAGGACCTCATTGATCTAGAACTCACACTTGCTCAACTTTGCATACAACTGGTGCTCTCGCAATCTCTGCAATACCATCCTCAAATGATCTGCATGTTCTTCTTCGCTTTGAGAATAAACCAGAATGTCATCAATGAATACCACCACAAACTTATCAAGATAATCCATGAATACGCTGTTCATCAAGTTCATGAAAAACGCTGGTGCATTGGTCAAACCAAAAGACATCACTGTGAACTCATATAACCCATACTTGGTAGTGAATGCCGTCTTCGGAATGTCCGAAGGTCGGATCCTGAGCTGATGATAACCTGACCTCAGATCGATCTTGGAGAACACACTGGCTCCTCTCAACTGGTCGAACAGATCTTCTATTCTGGGCAAAGGGTACTTGTTCTTGATCGTGACTTCATTTAAAGCTCGATAATCGATACACATCCTTTTGGTGCCGTCTTTCTTTTCCACGAACAAGACAGGGGCGGCCCAAGGTGAGGTGCTTGGCCGGATGTAACCTTTCTCTGACAGCTCATCAATCTGCTCCTTAAGCTCAACCAATTCTGGTCCGGATATTCTGTAAGCTCTCTTAAAGATAGGGGCGGTTCCAGGAAGAAGCTCTATGGCAAACTCAACTTTTCGCTCGGGTGGCATACCTGGTAAATCCTTTGGAAACACATCTGGAAATTCAGACACAACCTTGATACTCTCAATTGGGCCTGCTTCACTGCTATCGACAGCCATCTGATAACAACTTCCTCTCTTCAGCTCAAGCGGGACTAACTCGGTCACCACTTTCTCTCCTAGTGGGGACACCAACTTGATTGTCCTTTTATCACAACTGATAACTGCCTGATACTTATCTAGCCAATTCATCCCTAGGATGACATCTATTCCCTGAGTACCCATTACTATAAGGTTAGCGGGAAACGCTATCCCCCTTATTTCCACGCTTACATTCAAACAGATGCTATCAGCTCGAATTCTACCACCGGCTGAGTCAATTTGAATGGGGGTTGACATGGTAGTAATTGGAAGATTATGTGCTTCTACCCATGGTGCAGTAATGAAAGAATGCGTTGCTCCAGTATCAAATAACACTTCTGCAATATGGGAGTCGACTGGGAACATACCTACTATCATGCTGGGGGTCTCCTGAACTGCTTTAGCCTCCAAGTGGTTCAGTCTTCCATGATTGTAACACGGCTGAGAGCGGTTGCCTACTCCTGGCTGAGGCACATTCTGTTTTGCCGGGGCATTGGGGCCTGACTGCTGCTGGGCTGCCTTCTTCGGACATTGCATCACCTAGTGGCCTTGCTCTCCACAGTGGAAACATGCTCTGTTTCCAACCTGAGCTGGTGCTGCCTGACTGTTCTGCTGGGTTGCTGGGGCAGGAAGACAAGGTGCCTGCTGATTCTACCTCTGAAACTGACCTCCTGACTGATTGCTCTGACGGTTCTGATACTGGTGCTGAGGATACTGCCTTTGGAACTGCTGATGCTGTTGAGGTGGACGCTGGTTCTGCCTAAACTGCTGAGGTTGATTGCCTGAGAAACGAGGACGGTTGCTGCTTCCAGGCTGGGGTCCACTGATCTTGCGCTTACGATCCTCCATCTCCTTACGCTTCCTTTCTGTCATGATTGCTCTGTCAATCAGGTGCTGGAATGTCGGGAAGGTATGATTCATCAGTTGGTATTGCAGAGGGTCAACCAAGCCTCTCAGGAAACGGTACTGCCGCTTGGCGTCGGTGTTGACATCTTCAGGAGCATAGCGAGACAACTGCAGAAACCTGTCTCGATACTCACTGACAGACAATGGCCCCTGCTTGAGGGCCAGGAACTCCTCCTTCTTCACTGTCATCAGACCTGCAGGAACATGGTACTGACGAAAGCTTCCTCTGAACTCTTCCCAGGTGATGGCGTCAGGGTGGGCATGGGTGGCGAGGTAAGACTCCCACCATGACTGAGCTCCTCCTCTCAACAGACGGGGACCATACAGGACTTTCTCCCTATCATTGCACTGAGCGGTATGTAACTCCCGCTCCATAGTGCGCAGCCAATCTTCAGCATCCATGGGGTCAGAAGAGTGAGCAAACGTTGGTGGATGACCTCTCATGAATTCAGCACGCTTGTCTCTGGGCATCTGAGGCATCTGAGGCTGAGGTGGTGCTTGCTGCTGCTGCTGCTGAATGGCGGCCAGAGTCTGACCGATGGCTTGAACCGCTTGAGTCTGCATCAGAAACATCTGCTCGATCGACATCGGGGGCGGGGGCGGCAGGTGCTGCTGCTGGGGCACCTCATCCTGCGGAGCGGCTCGCTCCTGCTGAGCACGCCTTCCTCCTCTGCGCCTGTTCTCTGACATCTGCAGAATGCAACCACACATCAGAACTGATCTGGCAAATCTTGCAGCATAAGAAAAGAGTATAGAATTCTTCAACATCACTGAACAGATGAGCATCTTCACTGATCTCCAACACAGACCACACAGCTTCTCAGATAGAGAGGAAAGTGGAATAAAGGTTTCCCAACTATATAACTAACTCCATTAACATAATATGTAAACCAAAATGCAGGGGGTACCCACACTCTGGTGACAGTCATTACAAAAATCCAAACCAAACATAGTTCATCATGACAAACATAGATGCACAGGATATAGCAAACTATCCTGTCTAACTAAAACTAACTAAAAGCGGGACTAACGCTAAGACTGTAGCTTCTACGTATATATTTTGTATTAATTACAAGATCCAACTCTAACGATTTATGGTTCTAGATTTATCTTGGTCTTGCAGTCGGGATTGCCATAAGACTGGCGTCCACGCCGAGGTGAGCGGTACGGGTGCTGAGTCCCAACGGGGGCGGGGGAACCATCATCCAAGTGACGACGTTCCGCGCGCTCAGCTCGCAGCAGGGCGATCTCAGCACGAGCCCTACTCAGCTCGTCTAATGCATGGTCCAGCTCCGTGTTTAGCACGGCGGCTAGGTTGACTGTGCTGCTCAACCTAGGATTGTCCTCACCAGCAGGTGAAACAATCACGCCTCCTATGCTGCCAGATGAACGGCGGGGGTAATACTTCAGGTCGAGACCGTCAGCTACCCCACCGAGAACCGAGCAGTAGTGCGAAAGCGCACGCCATGCAGCGTCTTGCATGGCTGCCTCAGCTGAGTCCCGCTCAGAGATAGAATAGTGCTTTGAGCAGGCCTCCGCACCCTGGAGACTGTTCTCCGGACGGCGCACCAAGCAGGTCGCCTCCCAGCGGTCCAGGTAGACCCCGCGACTATGCTGGTAGACCACACAGCGATACTCGATAGACCAAGTACGCCGGTCAAGTGCCCGACGTAGCAGGGTGTCGAGCGCGTCGTGGAAGTGACACCCGCGAGCAGCGTCGCGAGTGATGGGTCGAGCAACCCATCCTTCCGGCTCATGGTCAGCAGGGAAGTCAGTGTCGTGGCTCGGGCTGTCGTCGCCACCTCCGTCGTCTGGGTCTCCTCCAGCAGCTACTCTAGAGGCTGGGATGCCCAGTGGTGGTGCAGGGGGCGCCTCCAGGGGAAGCACAGGAGAGCAGCTCCTCACAGACTCTATCTCCTGCTGGAGCGAGAAGGAAGAGCCCTGCTGCTCCTGTCGTCGACGTTCCTGCTCCTCATGCAGGCGGTGGTGCAGTCTCTCCAAGTGGCTGGACTGTCCGGCCACAGGACGGCGAAGCGGACGCTCCGCAAGGCGGGAGGGTAAGAAGGGGATGACGGACTTTCGTGCAGTGTGTCTAAGTCGAGCCATCTACAAAAGACACCGCAAGCAAAAGAGTGAGAACAGAATTAATATGACCAGCAAATAATGAATCATAAACAAATGAAGGATTAGAATAAAACACAATTTTCAGCAAGGTATAATATATAGTAGAACATAGGTTTGGTCGGTATGACCAACTTTTGAAGGGGTACCAAAGTCAAGGCAGGGACAAAGGTCTATAATCCTTAGAACGACCATTCTGCTCTAGGTTAGCGGTCCTACAGTCAGCACGGCTTTGATACCACTTATGTCACACCCGGTTTTAGAAGGTAAACCGAATGCGAACCATGTACGTGCCAGGATCAGTTATTCACGTACACAGCAGTTACATAACATGGACATCATCACACAGTGCTCAAAATAGTATTAAAAGGGAAATAATAGTCGATTACATCATGCGTCTGAGACGTCCATATAGTCCTTACAATTAATCAAAGTGCGAAAACGAAACGTAGATAACCGCGGCCTTCACAGGTAGCCGACTGGGGGTTGCCGCTAACCCACGCCTAGAACTCGTCGTAGTCTTGGAACTCCTGGAAGTCTCCTTCCACAGCTTCATCTTCGCCTGAGCAGTGGTTGCAATGCTGACAACCTGAGGATGGGGGGGGTTTGGTGTGTAGAGCAAGAGTGAGTACACATCAACATACTCAGCAAGTATCCCGTTTGGCTATAGTGGACTAGCTTTATGTGGGGGTAAGTCAAGCAGTTGCTTTTAGTTGGTCATATTATTATTTACTAGTAGAAAGCCAGGTTTTAACATTAACCCAAGTTATTAGCCCGATGTACCCTTTCCAAATGGAAAGAATACCACTTACCAGCACCATAGACATAACCAAAACCATCAGTCTCATTACCACCTGTAAACCAAAATGCCTCTGATCAAGCACCGCTAATCATTGGAGCTCCCTTGGCCGCTCATAACCGCGAGCACGGCTGATATATCAGTTTTCAAACACTCTGCAGAGGTTGTGCACTTTACCCACAAGCCGTGATTCCCATTCTGCCCGGAGATCATGACTCTCCATTGGTCACTACCAAGGTGACCCAGCAGGGCATCACTACATAGCCTTTACAAAGATTCCCCGGGGCTGTAGCCGCCCGTTAGGTTTCCTAAATGTACCGCACTCCTCCCCAAGGGACAAATCAACCTTGGTAGAGCGAGCCGCATACACCGAGCCCCATTGACGGCACAACGGCTAAGCGAACTACACCCCGGTTCCTCTAATTATTCAGCTAAGGGCGTCCCACTCCACCCTCATGGTTGCACTGTTTTCCCGGGCGGTCATCCATAGAACAGGTCCTTACGGAGAGGCACTCGAGAAACCGCTCGAGCCCCCTTGAAGACCACAAGTACAACATCATAATAAGAGAAGGGAAAACAACGTATCATATATAATCTCATCATGTTCATTGATTAGAGTTTGAGCAATAGCATAGAGCTAAATAATAATAATCTGACCCAAATAGGTAAACAAGGACATGGATAACAAAAGCTAGTCAATCCTTAGGTATACATGTGTAAAGTGGGAGGTCAATTAAAGAATGAATAGGACAGAGATAGGTCAAAGGACACTTGCCTCCACCAACCGACTGCTGCTCAGGGGCTTCTCCTACGAGTTCTTCGGGCTCTCCAACCGGATCGTTCTCTATGCGATTGCAAGCATACATACATCCATCCATTCAAATTAGGAAACAAACAGTACACCATACAAGAGAACAAATAAAGTAAATATGCATAGAATATCACATACGATGATGAATTTACCATGGTTAGAAAGAAATGAGAAAAGGTCTCGCGAGAGTTAAAGCTTATGCCCGAGACACACTACAGGTTGGTGAATAACTAGACGTCACGTGTTCTAGTTCCAATTGGTTCTAACAAAAGAATTAGCTACATGCACTAATGTAAACGTGACCACTTTTAGTAGATTAACATTGAATAAGATAGACGATTAGCTATACAAATTAACTAACGTAACCAATTTCCAAATTGGGACTCCTATCTTATTAATATAAACAACGTGATTAGCGCATATAGGATACGGGGGGGGTAGACGGGGCTAGGGGGTAGACGATCGTGTCGCGAGCGCAACAGGGCGCTATGCGTCGCGTCGCGAGCACGACGAACTACGCCAGAATGCTGCGCGAGCACACGCACGCGCAAAACCACACTTAACGTGCCGCGAACGAGTCGCGCACGCGTCGGGGCCGTGCGCTGGCCGAGCTCGAGGCCACGCCGAGGGCCGACGCGACGCGAGCAAGGCACGGCGGGGCGAGCGGGCAAGCACGGCGCACGGGCGGGGCGAAGCACGGGCAGGGCGGGGGCACGGCCGAGGCCGAGAGCGGGGGCGGCCGAGCCGGGGCACGGGGCGGTCGGGCCGGGGTCGGTCGAGCCGGGGCACGGGGCGGTCGGGCCGGGGCACGGGGCGGTCGGTTGAGCCGGGGGGGCCGAGCCGGGGCACGGCGGGGCGGGGGCGGCCGAGGCCGGGCGCGGGGCGGTTGGGCCGGGGCCGGGGCGCGGGCGGCCGAGCCGGGGCGAGGACGGCCGAACCGGGGCGGGGGGCGGCCGAGCAGGGGCCGGGACGGCCGGGCCGGGGCGGGGGGCGGCCGAGCAGGGGCCGGGCGGCCGAGCCGGACGCGGGGAAGGAGGAGGGAGAGGGGGGAAAGGAGAAGGGAGGAGGGGGGGAGTCTCACCACGGCGGAGGAGGGCGGCACGGCGGGGCACGGGGAAGGGAGCGGCGGCGGCGGTGCTAGGGTTAGGGGAGGGCGGCGGCGGCGCTAGGGTTGGGGAGAGGGTGAGGGAGAGAGAGAGGGAGAGGGAGGGGATTTTTGGAAAAAGAAAAAAAAGAGAGGGGGGACAGTTGGGCCGACTGGGTCCAAAGGGGGGAGAGGGGGGGCGCGGCTGGGCCGGCGCGGGGCCCACGCGGGAAGGGGGGAAGGGGGCGGCTGGGCCGGCCGAAGGGGGGGAAAGAGAAAAGAAAGAAAAAAAAAGAAAAAGCTTTTCCTTTTTCTGATTTCTAATTTCCTCTAGATGAAAGCATTCACATTTTTAATCAATCAAGAAGTATGCATGGTTCGGCATGATGCATCACACAAAATAAAGTATTTTAAGGTTTTGCTTTACACGAGGTCTAAAGCCAAAACCCGCTGCGACTTTGGAAAAGGTCAAGGCTTAGCGAGGAGAAAAGGGAAAAAGGAAAGGGTAACGCCTGAATTTGGTGAGAGAAAAGAAGAAAAAATTCTACCCCCAAATTCAGGGCGTTACATAAACACACCGTCGTCGTGTTGTAAAGCTGCGTCTCTTTTCCTCTTGTTTCGAGTGTCCGGACTCATTTGTCGGTAACAGAATTGTTTGTGCGGGCGGGAGTTGCTTTTCACGGAAGGTGATGAGTGAGGTATCCGTATCCCGGAGGCGTAGGAGTCCCTCGGCTCGGTCAGCCTTGCTGCTTACGCGCGCTCTTACTCGTCCATAGGGTTCTGTTACCGACGCAGTTGAGAAGGCCCGAAAAATCATTTCGGCAGAGGAGCTTCTCGAGCATGAAGACTTGTTCGGTCCGCGGAGTCACTTATCCGAGCGCGAGTTACTTATCGCAGAAGGTGATGAGTGAGGTATCCGTGTCCCGGAGGTGTAGGAGTCCCTCGGCTCGGTCAGCCTTGGCTGCTTACGTGTACACCGTCGTTTTCAGGATCCACTTTTGAAGTAGTCGAAGAGCACGAAAAGCATTCTGGCAGAAAAGATTTTTTTTCTTTTTTCGAGGAAAATTTTGACGCAGAGGGGGTTGCCCCCTTCTAGCCCCCGAGGGAGGGTCGGGCTTTGCCGAGGCAAGGCTGACCCTTCCTTGACGACCAGACTTGGTGTGTGAACGAAGTATACGAGCAACTTGAAAGCATCTTAAGGGTAGAAGCGACGTAGCTGTTGGATGTTCCAAGCGTTGTTGTAGACCTCACCTTGGCTGTTGGCCAGCTTGTACGTTCCGGGCTTCAAGACCTTGGCGATGACGAATGGCCCTTCCCAGGGAGGCGTGAGCTTGTGCCGCCCTCGGGCGTCTTGTCGCAGCCGAAGCACCAGGTCGCCCACCTGGAGGTCTCGGGACCTAACCCCTCAGGCATGGTAGCGTCGCAGGGACTGCTGGTACCGCGCCGAGTGTAGTAAGGCCATGTCCCGAGCCTCCTTCAGCTGGTCCAGTGAGTCTTCTCGGTTGGCTTGGTTGCTTTGGTCGGTGTAGGCCCTCGCCCTCGGGGAACCGTATTCTAGGTCTGTGGGCAAGATGGCCTCGGCCCCATAGACTAGAAAGAACGGTGTGAAGCCCGTGGCTCGGCTCGGCGTTGTCCTCAGACTCCAGACCACCGAGGGGAGTTCCTTCATCCACCGCTTGCCAAACTTGTTGAGGTCATTGTTGATCCGAGGCTTGAGTCCTTGCAGGATCATGCCGTTGGCCCGCTCCACTTGCCCATTCGTCATGGGGTGAGCCACGGCAGCCCAGTCCACCCGGATGTGGTGATCCTCGCAGGAGTCCAGGAACTTTCTGCCGGTGAACTGGGTACCGTTGTCGGTGATGATGGAGTTCGTGACCCTAAAGCGATGGATGATGCTGGTGAAGAACGCCACCGCCTGCTCGGACCTGATGCTGTTTATGGGTCGGACCTCGATCCACTTGGAGAATTTGTCGATGGCGACAAACAGGTGCGTGTAGCCCCCGGGTGCCTTCTGCAAGGGGCCAACGAGGTCCAAACCCCACACAGCAAATGACCAGGTGATGGGTATGGTCTGCAGAGCCTGAGCGGGCAGGTGGGTCTGCCTCGCGTAGAACTGACACCCTTCGCAGGTGCGGAAAATTCTAGTAGCGTCGGCCACCGCCGTCGGCCAGTAGAATCCTTGTCGGAAGGCGTTTCCAACGAGGGTCCGAGGTGCTGCGTGATGGCCGCAAGCCCCCGAGTGTATCTCTTGCAAGAGCTGCTGGCCTTCGGCGATGGAAATGCATCGCTGGAGGATGCCTGAGGGGCTGCGGTGGTAGAGCTCCTTCCCGTCTCCCAGCAAGACGAAAGACTTGGCGCGCCGCGCCAACCGCCGAGCTTCGGCTTGGTCGAGGGGCAGCTCCCCTCGGTGGAGATATTGCAGGTACGGGGCCTGCCAGCTTTGATTAGGCATGACCTCGCTTGGTTCCCCTTTGACGCGCAGTGCCTCACCCTCGGGGGCCGAGGGTACCTCGGGATGAGCCGAGGGTACCTCGGACCATGCCGAGGGTACCTTGGACTGGGCCGAGGGTACCTCGGACTGAGCCGAGGGTGCCTCAGGTGGAGCCGAAGGTGCCTCGAGCTCGGGCGTGTCCTCGGTCTTGACGGAGGGTTGATGCAGGTCTCGGGAGAATACGTCCGAGGGAACTGTTGTTCGTCCCGAGGCTATTTTAGCCAGCTCGTCCGCAGTCTCGTTGTAGCGTCGGGCGATGTGGTTGAACTCGAGCCCGTAGAACTTGTCTTCTAGGCGCCGAACCTCATCGCAGTAGGCTTCCATCTTCGGGTCGCGGCAGTGGGAGTTCTTCATGACTTGGTCGATGATGAGCTGTGAGTCACCGCGAGCGTTGAGGCGTCGGACCCCTAGCTCGATGGCGATTCGCAACCCATTTACCAGAGCCTCGTACTCTGCCACATTGTTGGACGCCGGGAAGTGGAGGCGTAGCACGTAGCGTAGGTGCTTCCCGAGGGGCGAGACGAAGAGGAGGCTTGCGCCGGCCCCCATCTTCATCAGCGACCCGTCGGAAAACATGGTCCAGAGCTCCGGTTGGATCGGAGACGTCGGGAGCTGGGTGTCGGCCCATTCAGCCACGAAGTCCGCCAAGACTTGGGACTTGATGGCCTTCCGAGGGGCGAAAGAGATCGCCTCGCCCATGATCTCCACCGCCCACTTCGCAATCCTACCCGAGGCCTCTCGGGACTGGATGATCTCTCCCAAGGGGAAGGAGGACACCACAGTCACCGGATGAGACTCGAAGTAGTGTCGCAACTTCCGCCGTGTCAGGATCACCGCGTACAGCAGCTTCTGGATTTGTGGGCAGCGGATCTTGGTCTCGGACAGTACCTCACTGATGAAGTAGACTGGCCTCTGGACGGGCAATGCATGCCCTTCTTCTCGTCTCTCAACCACGATCGCGGCGCTAACCACCTAGGTGGTTGCGGCGATGTAGATCAAGAGGGCTTCTCCGACAGTGGGGGGCACCAAGATGGGCGAGTTCGTGAGAAGCGCCTTCAGGTTCCCGAGGGCTTCCTCGGCCTCAGGGGTCCAAGTGAAGCACTCAGCTTTCCTTAAGAGGCGGTACAAAGGCAGACCTCTTTCACCGAGGCAGGAGATGAAGCGGCTCAGAGCCGCGAGACATCCCATGACCCTCTGTACGCCTTTCAAGTCCTTGATTGGCCCCATGCTGGTGATGGCCACAATCTTCTCCGGGTTGGCTTCGATGCCCCGCTCGGAGACGATGAACCCCAAGAGCATGCCTCGGGGGACCCCGAAGACACACTTTTCGGGATTAAGCTTCACGCCTTTTGCCTTGAGACATCGGAATGTCGCTTCAAGGTCGGAAAGGAGGTCGGAGGCCTTCCTCGTCTTGACTACGATGTCATCGACGTAAGCCTCGATCGTTCGGCCGATGTGTTCGCTAAACACATGGTTCATGCATCGCTGGTACGTTGCCCCCGCATTCCTCAAACCAAACGGCATTGTAACATAGCAGTACATGCCGAAGGGTGTGATGAATGAAGTCGCGAGCTGGTCGGACTCTTTCATCTTGATCTGGTGATACCCTGAGTAGGCATCGAGGAAGACAGGGTTTCGCACCCAGCAGTGGAATCCACGATCTGATTGATGCGAGGCAGAGGGTAGGGAACCTTCGGGCATGCTTTGTTTAGACCAGTGTAGTCTACACACATCCGCCATTTCCCCCCTTTCTTTCTTACTAGCACAGGGTCGGCAAGCCATTCGGGATGGAATACCTCTTTGATGAACCCTACCGCCAGTAGCTTGTGGATCTCCTCGCCTATGGCTCTGCGCTTTTCTTCGTCGAATCGGCGCAGAGGTTGCTTCACGGGTCGGGCCCCAGCTCGAATATCCAGAGAGTGCTCGGCGACTTCCCTCGGTATGTCGGGCATGTCCGAGGGACTCCACGCGAAGACGTCGGCGTTCGCACGGAGAAAGTCGACGAGCACTGCTTCCTATTTGGGGTCGAGCTCGGAACCGATCCGGATCTGCTTGGAGGCGTCGTTGTCGGGGTCAAGAGGGACGGACTTGACCATCTCTGCTGGTTCGAAGTTGCCGGTGTGGCGCTTCACGTCGGGCACCTCCCTAGAGAGGCTCTCTAGGTCAGCGATGAGGGCCTCGGATTCGGCGAGGGCCTCGGCGTACTCCACGCACTCCACATCGCATTCGAATGTGTGTCGGTACGTGGGCCCGACGGTGATGACCCCGTTGGGGCCCGACATCTTGAGCTTGAGGTAGGTGTAGTTGGGGACGGCCATGAACTTCGTGTAGCATGGCCTTTCCAGTACCGCATGGTAGGTTCCTCGGAACCCGACCACCTCGAACGTGAGGGTCTCCCTTCGAAAGTTGGAGGGCGTCCCGAAGCAGACGGGTAGGTCGAGTTGTCCGAGGGGATGAACGCGCTTCCCGGGGACGATCCCGTGGAAAGGCGCTGCGCCCGTCCGGACCGAGGACAGATCGATCCGCAGGAGCCTGAGGGTCTCGGCGTAGATGATGTTGAGGCTGCTGCCTCCATCCATGAGGACCTTGGTGAGCCTGACGTTGCCGATGATGGGGTCGACAACGAGTGGGTATCTCCCCGGGCTCGGCACGTAGTCTGGATGGTCGGCCCGGTCAAAGGTGATGGGCTCATCAGACCAGTCTAGGTAGACTAGCGCCGCCACCTTTACCGAGCAGACTTCTCGACGCTCTTGCTTGCGGTGCCGAGCCGAGGCGTTCGCCACTTGCCTGCCGTAGATCATGAAGCAGTCGTGGACCTCGGGGAACCCTCCTGCCTTGCGATCTTCCTCCTTCGCGTCGTCGGGGGCCTTGCCACCCTCCGCGGGTGGCCCGGCCTTGTGGAAGTGTCGTCGAAGCATGGCACACTCCTCAAGGGTGTGCTTGACGGGCCCCTGATGATAGGGGCACGGCTCCTTGAGCATCTTGTCGAAGAGGTTGGCACCTCCGGGACGTTTCCGAGGGTTCTTGTACTCGGCGGCGGTGACAAGGTCCGTGTCGGCGGCATCGCGTTTCGCTTGCAACTTCTTCTTGCCCTTCTTCTTGGCGCCGCGCTGAGTTGACGCCTCGGGAGCATCTTCCGGTGGGCGGCCCTGGGGCTGCTTGTCCTTCTGGAAAATGGCCTCAACCGCCTCCTGGCCAGAGGCAAACTTGGTGGCGATGTCCATCAGCTCGCTCGCCCTGGTGGGGGTCTTGCGACCCAGCTTGCTCACCAGGTCACGGCAGATGGTGCCGGCGAGGAATGCGCCGATGACATCTGAATCGGTGACGTTGGGCAGCTCTGTGCGCTGCTTCGAGAATCACCGGATGTAGTCCCGGAGAGACTCTCCCGGCTGCTGGCGGCAGCTCCGGAGATCCCAGGAGTTCCCAGGGCGCACGTACGTGCCCTGGAAATTGCGGGCGAAAGCTTGGACTAGGTCGTCCCAGTTGGATATCTGCCCCAGGGGCAGATGCTCCAGCCAGGCTCGAGCGGTGTCGGAGAGGAACAGGGGGAGGTTGTGGATGATGAGGTTGTCGTCGTCCGTTCCACCCAGTTGGCAGGCCAGCCGATAGTTCGCGAGCCACAGTTCTGGTCTCGTCTCCCCCGAGTACTTTGTGATAGTAGTCGGGGTTCGGAACCGGGTCGGGAACGGTGCCCGTCGTATGGCGCGGCTGAAAGCCTGCGGACCGGGTGGTTCGGGCAAAGGACTTCGATCCTCCCCGCTGTCGTAGCGTCCCCCACGCCTGGGGTGGTAGCCTCGGCGCGCCCTGTCGTCGAGGTGGGCCCGTCGGCCATGATGATGGCGCTCGTTGCCAAGGCGACCCGGGGCCGCAGGCGCTGTGTTGCGCGTGCGCCCGGAGTGGACCGAGGCTTCCCGCATGAATCGGGAAGTCACGGCGTGATGTTCCGAGGGGAACCCCTGCCTTCGGGAGGCAGAGCTTTCGGCCCGTCGGACCGCGGCGTCCTCCAGGAGATTCTTGAGCTCTCTCTGGATACGTCGCCCCTCGGTGGTTGATGGCTCTGGCATCGCGCGGAGGAGTACTGCCGCTGCAGCCAGGTTCCGGCCGACTCCGCTGGAATCCGGCGGCGGCCTCACCCTGACGTCATCGGCGATGCGGTGCTGGATGTCCTGGGGGAGATGACACGCTTCTCCGGTCGGGGGTTGGATCGCCCATTCCTGCCCGACGTCCCGGCGGATCGGCACAAGCGTTCCTGCTCCCTCGTCGAGCCTGGCCTGCCTCTCACGGATTTGCTCGAGCTATGGGTCAGGACCCCCCGCTGGGACGGGGACCACAGCTAGCTCCCGTAGGATGTCAACGCGAGGCGTGGGCCTAGGGGGATCACTGTTTTCTGGCATACCAAGATGGTTGCCTTCGCCGGGACCCCCTAGATCGACGTGGAAACATTCACGACTTGGGCCGCGGTCCTCGTCGTCGAGGCCGCGGCTGCCGTCGGAACAGTCGGAAAGGCAGTAGTCGCATGCGGTCATGAAGTCCCGCTTGGCTCTGGGGTTACCAAGTCCGGAGAAATCCCAACAGAGGTCAGGCTCGCCATCTTCCTCGGACCCCGAGGGCTCGTAGGTCGAGTCAGCCGTCAGTCGGTCCCAAGGTGACCGCACACGATACCCCCGGGGGTTTGGACTCACCTCTATGAAAGTGCTCACCGAAGCGGAGTCGCTCGGTGGGTCGAGGCCGAATCCAAAAGACACGAGATAGGAATCGGTCGGTACCTTTCGGTCGACGGTCGGTGACGAGGTCGCATCTGGGACTGACTGCACCGTCGTCTCAGGTACAAGGGTGACACCCAGCAAGCCCTTCGCGAGCGTGCTGGCGTCGTGCGTTTGCTTGAGATCAGCGCGTTGCGAGGAGGCGGCGCTCATCTTCGTCTCAGACGCGAGATCGATGCCCGACGCGCCCTCCGTTGGAGCACCGGCGCCGTCGACTCGCTCGACAGCCAACGAGATGTCGCTTCCCGCTTGGCCTTGGTTGCCCCGCCTCCTCCTCCGTCGGCGGGGGAGGGGATGGGACAAGCCCGAATGTCGTCCTTCCACCACGTGGGGAAGGCGTCGTCGATTTCCCCGCCGGCGAGCGGGTTGTCGACCGCCATTGTCGCTGTCGCACGGCGGGGGAAGGAGTATCATGTCGTAGCTGCCGTCGAGGGACATGAACTCAAGATTCCCGAAACGGAGCACCGTCCCGGGCTGGAAAGGTTGCTGGAGACTGCCCATCTGGAGCTTGACGGGAAGCTGTTCGTCAACACGCAGCAGGCCCCTACCTGGCGCGCCAACTGTCGGTGTTTCGAAACCCGGGGGGTCCCTGGACCGACGAGTGAATTGTCGCCGCGTGCCCCAGCCCAGATGGGTCGACGCAAGGCGGAACGCGAAGGGGGGAAAGGAAGCAGCCGGAGGGAGGCAGGCGTGTGAGAGAGCGAATCCCGCGGCCTTCGTGTTAGCCCCGCGCCTGAGTCGGGTGCGCTTGCAGTAGGGGGATACAAGCGTCCACGAGGGAGTGGGAGCGAGCGGCCTTGAGCGAGCGTCGTCCCGTCCTTCTCCACACGGGCCAACCCTCTGTAAGAGGGCCCTGGTCCTTCCTTTTATAGGCGTAAGGAGTGGATCCAGGTGTACAATGGGGGGTGTAGCAGAGTGCTACGTGTCTAGCGGAGGAGAGCTAGCGCCCTAAGTACACGCCGCCGTGGCAGCCGGAGAGGTTTTGGCACCCGGTTCGTGTGGTGTCATGGCCGTCGTAGGAGTGCTGGAGCCTGGCGAGAGGATAGCTGTTGGGGCTGTCGAGTCCTTGCTGACGTCCTCTTGCTTCCGTAAGGGGGCCGAGAGCCGCAGTCGCCACAGAGCGAAAGGGGCGCCATCATTGCCTATCTGGCGGAGCGAGCCAGATGGGACGCCGGTCTTGTTCCCCGTAGCCTGAGTCAGCTCGGGGTAGGGTAATGATGGCGCCTCCTGTCGACGTGGTCGGTCCGTGCCCTAGGTTGGGCGATGTGGAGGCTCCTCCGAGGTCGAGGTCGAGTCTGTCTTCCGTGGCCGTGGCCGAGTCTGAGCCCCTGGGTCGGGCGAGGCGGAGACCGTCGGCTGAGGCCAGGGCTGAGTCCGAGCCCTGGGGTCGGGCGAGGAGGAGTCCGTCGTCTTCCAGGGTCGAGCCCATGTCCGAGCCCTGGGGTCGGGCGAGGCGGAGTTCGTCGTCTTCTGGGGCTGAGCCCGAGTCCGAGCCCTAGGTCGGGCGGAGCGGAGATCTGAGAGCACCTAGAGGGGGGGGTGAATAGGTGATCCTGTAAAACTTGAAACTTAAGCCACAAGAACTTGGTTAAGTGTTAGCACAATAATCGCCAAGTGGCTAGAGAGGAGTCAAAACACAATAACCACAAGAGATCAATCACAGAGATGGCATGGTGGTTATCCCGTGGTTCGGCCAAGACCAACGCTTGCCTACTCCACGTTGTGGTGTCCCAACGGACGAGGGTTGCAATCAACCCCTCTCAAGCGGTCCAAAGACCCACTTGAATACCACGGTGTTTTGCTTGCTTTTCTTAATCCCGTTTGCGAGGAATCTCCACAACTTGGAGCCTCTCGCCCTTACACTTGAAGTTCACAAAGAAGCACGGAGCAAGGGAGGGATTAGCAATGCACACAAGACACAAAAATCAGAGTGTCAATACGCACACAAGTTGCAACAAGAGCTCGCAACGCAACCCAATGAGTTCACAACTCCACTAGAGCTCTATATGCTATCACAAAGAAACAAATGCGCGGAATCGAGGTCTTGGTGCTTAGGAATGTTGTAAGAATGCTTGGTGTTCTCCTCCATGCGCCTAGGGGTCCCTTTTATAGCCCCAAGGCAGCTAGGAGCCGTTGAGAACATTCCTGGAAGGCAGATCTTGCCTTCTGTCGACTGGCGCACCGGACAGTCCGGTGCACCACCGGACACTGTCCGGTGCAGATCTCCTTCCTTATTTGGCGAAGCCGACCGTTGGAGTCTGAGAGCCGTTGGCGCACCGGACACTGTCCGGTGCACACCGGACAGTCCGGTGCACCAATGTGACCGTTGGCTCGCCCACGCGTCACGCGCGGAATCCTCGGCCGACCGTTGCCCCGGCTGACCGTTGACTCACCGGACAGTCCGGTGCACCACCGGACAGACCGGTGAATTTTAGCCGTACGCCGTTGATGGTTTCCCGAGAGTGACGAGTTCGCCTGTGAACGGCTCACCGGACAGTCCGGTGCACCACCGGACAGACCGGTGAATTTTAGCCGTACACCGCCGTCGAAGTCCCGAGAGCAGCCTGTTCGCCAGAGCCAGCCTGGCGCACCGGACACTGTCCGGTGCACCCAGACTGAGCAGACTTTTGGCTGAACTTAGCCATCTCTTCTCCAACTCGATTTTTTCTGTTTCCAGCACTTAGACACAATACATTAGTCCATAAAACAATGTACTAAGTCTAGAAACATACCTTTTGACATAATTTGCACTTTGTCCACCACTTTGCATAGATTAGCACAAAAGCACATGTGTTGGCACTCAATCACCAAAATACTTAGAATTGGCCCAAGGGCACATTTCCCTTTCAATCTCCCCCTTTTTGGTGATTTATGCCAACACAACATAAAGCAGCTAGAACAAGTGCAATATCAATGCAAATGAACACTCAAAATTGTTTTGATTCAATTTTGACATATATGGATCATATTTTGCCACCACTTGGTTTGTTTTTGCAAATCAAACTCAAACTCCTATCTCTAAGTCAAATTCACTTGTAGAGACATAAAGAGAGGTATTCCAAAGGAAATTGATCAAGGAATTCAAAAACTCCCCCTTTTTCCCATAATCAACACTTCTCCCCACAAGAGGCCAAATTTTGACACAAGAGACAATAAAAGAGTTTTGACAAACCACAAACCAAAAGCTCTAATCTACCATTTTCAAAATTTCTCAAGTGGTAGCTGATCCATCTATTGCTTTGGCCTTTATTTTCTCCCCCTTTGGCATCAAGCACCAAAACGGGATCAATCTTGGCCCTTGAACCCCATTGCCTCACCAAAATCTTCAATAAGAATACAAAGGCAATAAGAGTACATGAGATGAACTTGGAATAAGTTACCCTCTCATCGGAGTGCAGTGGAAGTCTTTTCGTAGTCCAAGTCCACCTGTTCCCTTGCAAACCTCCTTTGAGACTAAATCAAGCAAACTCAAGCAAACGGTTAGTCTCAAAGGGTCAAGTTGTAGCACAACTCCCCCTAAATATGTGCATCACTTGCACAAGGACTTGTGAGGTCCGGGGAGTGATTGTACAACTTGAGCACCACAAGTAAGCAACAAAATGCATAAGGAACATGATCAAAGGCATAAATACATGTATGCTATAAATCAATCCAAGTTCCGCGAATCTAGGACATTTAGCTCACTACACAGCCTGCAAAAGGTCTTTTCATCTAAAGGCTTAGTGAAGATATCGGCTAGCTGGTTCTCGGTGCTAACATGAAACACTTTGATATCTCCCTTTTGCTGGTGGTCTCTCAAAAAGTGATGCCGGATGTCAATGTGCTTCGTGCGGCTGTGCTCAACAGGATTTTCCGCTATTCGGATAGCACTCTCATTGTCACATAGGAGTGGGACTTTGCTCAGATTGTAGCCAAAGTCCCGAAGGGTTTGCCTCATCCAAAGTAGTTGCGCGCAACACTGTCCTGCGGCAACGTACTCGGCCTCAGCGGTGGATAGGGAAACGAAAGTTTGTTTCTTAGAGTTCCACGACACCAGGGACCTTCCTAAGAATTGGCACGTCCCTGATGTACTCTTCCTATCGACCTTACATCCAGCATAGTCGGAATCTGAGTATCCAATCAAGTCAAAGTTAGACCCCTTTGGATACCAGATCCCGAAGCAAGGCGTAGCGACTAAATATCGAAGAATTCGCTTCACAGCCACTAAGTGACACTCCTTAGGATCAGATTGAAATCTAGCACACATGCATACGCTAAGCATAATATCTGGTCTACTAGCACATAAATAAAGCAAAGAACCTATCATGGACCGGTATGCTTTTTGATCAACGGACTTACCACCTTTGTTGAGATCGGTGTGTCCGTCGGTTCCCATCGGCGTCTTTGCGGGCTTGGCGTCCTTCATCCCAAACCGCTTTAGCAAATCTTGCGTGTACTTCGTTTGGGAGATGAAGGTGCCGTCCTTGAGTTGCTTCACTTGGAACCCAAGGAAGTAGTTCAACTTGCCCATCATCGACATCTCGAATTTCTGCGTCATCACCCTGCTAAACTCTTCACAAGACTTTTGGTTAGTAGAACCAAATATTATGTCATCGACATAAATTTGGTACACAAAAAGATCACCATCGCAAGTCTTAGTGAAGAGAGTTGGATCGGCTTTCCCAACCTTGAAAGCATTAGCAATTAAAAAGTCTCTAAGGCATTCATACCATGCTCTTGGGGCTTGCTTAAGTCCATAGAGCGCCTTAGAGAGCTTACACACGTGGTCGGGGTACCGTTCATCCTCGAAGCCAGGGGGTTGCTCCACGTACACCTCCTCCTTGATCGGCCCGTTGAGGAAGGCGCTCTTCACATCCATTTGGTACAACCTGAAAGAATGGTGAGCGGCATATGCTAGCAAAATACGGATTGATTCTAGCCTAGCCACAGGAGCAAATGTCTCCTCAAAGTCCAAACCTACGACTTGGGCATAACCTTTTGCCACAAGTCGAGCCTTGTTCCTTGTCACCACCCCGTGCTCGTTCTGTTTGTTGCGGAACACCCACTTGGTTCCCACAACATTTTGCTTGGGGCGAGGCACCAGTGTCCAAACTTCATTGCGCTTGAAGTTGTTGAGTTCCTCCTGCATGGCCAACACCCAGTCCGGATCTAGCAAGGCCTCTTCTACCCTGAAAGGCTCAATAGAAGAGACAAAGGAGTAATGTTCACAAAAATTAACTAATCTTGAATGAGTAGTTACTCCCTTGCTAATATCACCCAATATTTGGTCGACGGGATGATCCCTTTGGATCGTTGCTCGAACTTGGGTTGGAGGTGCCTGATGTGCTTCTTCCTCTTCAATTTGATCATCCTGTGCTCCCCCTTGATCATGCGCCTCCACTTGAGGTACCTGTTCGTCATCTTGGGTTGGGGGATGCACCATAGTTGAGGAAGATGGTTGATCTTGCTCCAATTGTTCCCGTGGTCGCACATCGCCAATCGCCATGGTGCGCATTGCGGTCGTTGGAACGTCTTCTTCATCTACATCATCAAGATCAACAACTTGCTCTCTTGGAGAGCCATTAGTCTCATCAAATACAATGTCGCTAGAGACTTCAACCAAACTCGATGATTTGTTGAAGACCCTATATGCCTTTGTATTTGAATCATAACCTAATAAAAACCCTTCTACAGCTTTGGGAGCAAATTTAGAGATTCTACCTTTCTTCACAAGAATATAACACTTGCTCCCAAATACACGAAAATAAGACACATTAGGTTTGTTACCAGTTAGCAGCTCATATGAAGTCTTCTTGAGGAGGCGGTGTAGATAGACCCTGTTGATGGCATGGCAAGCCGTGTTCACGGCTTCCGACCAAAAACGCTCGGGGGTCTTGAATTCTCCAAGCATAGTCCTCGCCATATCGATGAGTGTCCTGTTCTTCCTCTCTACCACACCATTTTGCTGTGGTGTGTAGGGAGCGGAGAACACGTGCTTGATCCCTTCCTCCTCAAGGAACTCCTCCACTTGAAGGTTCTTGAACTCGGACTCATTGTCACTCCTTATCTTCTTCACTTTGAGCTCAAACTCATTTTGAGCTCTCCTGAGGAAGCGCTTGAGGGTCCCTCGGGTTTCAGATTTATCTTGCAAAAAGAATACCCAAGTGAAGCGGGAAAAATCATCAACTATAACAAGACCATACTTACTTCCTCCTATACTTAGATAGGCGACGGGTCCGAAGAGGTCCATATGAAGCATCTCCAAGGGTCTTGATGTGGTCATCACATTTTTGGTGTGATGAGAGCCTCCCACCTGTTTCCCTGCTTGACAAGCTGCACAAGGTCTATATTTTTCGAACTGTACATTAGTTAGACCTATCACATGTTCTCCCTTTAGAAGCTTGTGGAGGTTCTTCATCCCCACATGTGCTAAGCGGCGATGCCACAACCAGCCCATGCAAGTCTTAGCCATTAAGCATGCATCTAGACCGGCCTCTTCTTTTGCAAAATCAACCAAATAAAGTTTGTCGTCTAGTACACCCTTAAAAGCTAGTGAACCATCACATCTTCTAAAGACAGACACATCTACATTTGTAAATAGACAATTATATCCCATTTTGCATAGTTGACTAACAGACAACAAATTATATCCAAGAGACTCTACTAAAAACACATTAGAAATAGAGTGTTCGGATGAAATAGCAATTTTACCTAACCCTTTTACCTTGCCTTGGTTCCCATCACCGAATATTATTGAATCTTGGGAATCCTTATTTTTGACGTAGGAGGTGAACATCTTCTTCTCCCCCGTCATATGGTTTGTGCATCCGCTGTCGATAATCCAGCTTGAACCCCCGGATGCATAAACCTGCAAGGCAAATTTAGGCTTGGGTCTTAGGTACCCAACTCTTGTTGGGTCCTACAAGGTTAGTCACAATTGTCTTAGGGACCCAAATGCAAGTTTTGTCACCCTTGCATTTGGCCCCTAACTTCCTAGCCAATACCTTCTTACCCTTTCTACAAATGACAAATGAAGCATTGCAAGCATGATATATTGTAGATGGTTCATTAACTTTCCTAGGAACATTTCTCCTAGGCATATTATGAACAACATTTCTCCTACCAACATTTCTATCATGCACATAGGAAGAACTAGAAGCAAACATGGCATGAGAATCAAAAGCATCATATGCATTATAACTCCTATAAGCATTTCTATATTGTCTCTTGTCATGATACATAAAAGCATGGTTCTTTTTAGCACTACTAGCCATAGGGGCCTTCCCTTTCTCCTTGGTGGAGATGAGAGCCTTATGGCTTGTTAAGTCCTTGGCTTCCCTCTTGAAGCCAAGTCCATCCTTAATTGAGGGGTGTCTACCAATCGTGTAGGCATCCCTTGCAAATTTTAGCTTATCGAAATCACTTTTGCTAGTCTTAAGTTGGGCATTAAGACTAGCTACTTCATCATTTAATCTAGAAATTGAAGCTAGGTGTTCACTACAAGCATCAATATCAAAATCCTTGCACCTAGTGCAAATCATAACATGTTCTACACAAGAATTAGATTTATTTGCTACCTCTAATTTAGCATTTAAATTATTGTTAACACCTTTTAAAGTAGAAATGGTTTCATGACAAGTAGATAGTTCATAAGAAAGCATTTCATTTCTTTTAACTTCTAAAGCATAGGATTTTTGTGCCTCTACAAATTTATCATGTTCTTCATACAACAAATCCTCTTGCTTTTCTAAAAGCCTATCCTTTTCATTCAAGGCATCAATCAATTCATTGATTTTATCAATTTTATTTCTATCCAATCCCTTGAACAAGCTAGAGTAATCTATTTCCTCATCGCTAGAATCATCATCACTTGAAGAAGAGTAAGTGGTATCCCGAGTACATACCTTCTTCTCCTTCGCCATGAGGCATGTGTGATGCTCGTTGGGGAAGAGGGATGACTTGTTGAAGGCAGTGGCGGCGAGTCCTTCATTGTTGGAGTCGGAGGAGGAGCAATCCGAATCCCACTCCTTTCCGATATGTGCCTCGCCCTTGGCCTTCTTGTAACTCTTCTTCTTCTCCTTCTTGTTTCCCTTTTCCTGGTCACTATTATTGTCGGGACAGTTAGCGATAAAATTACCAAGCTTACCACATTTGAAGCATGAGCGCTTCCCCTTTGACTTGGTCTTGCTTGGCTGTCCCTTGCGACCCTTAAGCGCCGTCTTGAAACGCTTGATGATGAGGGCCATCTCTTCATCATTGAGACCTGCCGCCTCAACTTGCGCCACCTTGCTAGGTAACGCCTCCTTGCTTCTCGTTGCCTTGAGAGCAACGGGTTGAGGCTCATTGATTGGACCATTCAGTGCGTCGTCCACGTACCTCACCTCCTTGATCATCATTCGCCTGCTTACGAATTTTCCAAGAACTTCTTCGGGCGACATTTTGGTGTACCTGGGATTCTCACGAATATTATTCACCAAATGAGGATCAAGAACGGTAAAGGACCTTAGCATCAGTCGGACGACGTCGTGGTCCGTCCATCGCGTGCTTCTGTAGCTCCTTATTTTGTTGATAAGGGTCTTGAGTCGGTTGTATGTTTGGGTCGGCTCCTCGCCCCTTATCATCGCGAATCGTCCAAGCTCTCCCTCCACCAACTCCATCTTGGTGAGCAAGGTGACGTCGTTCCTCTCATGAGAAATCTTGAGGGTGTCCCAGATCTGCTTGGCATTGTCCAAGCTGCTCACTTTATGGTACTCGTCCCTGCACAAGGAGGCTAACAACACAGTAGTGGCTTGTGCATTTCTATGAATTTGTTCGTTAATAAAAATAGGACTATCCGAGCTATCAAATTTCATTCCACTTTCCACAATCTCCCAAATGCTCGGATGGAGAGAGAACAGGTGACTACGCATTTTGTGGCTCCAAAATCCGTAGTCCTCTCCATCAAAGTGAGGAGGTTTGCCAAGTGGAATGGAGAGCAAATGAGTATTTGTATTTTGCGGAATACGAGAGTAGTCAAAAGAAAAGTTCGAATTAACCGGTTTCCTTCTCTCGTAGTCGTTGTCGTCGTTGTCCTTTTGGGAAGAAGATGACTCGTCGCTGTCGACGTAGTAGACAATCTCCTTGATGCGCCTTGTCTTCTTCTTCTTCCCATCTTTCCGTCTATGGCCCGAGCCCGAGTCGGTAGGCTTGTCATCCTTCGGTTCGATGACGAAAGATTCCTTCTCTTTATCGTTGATCACGATACCCTTCCCCTTAGGATCCATCTCTTCGGGCGGTTAGTCCCTTTGTGAAGAGAACGGTTCTGATACCAATTGAGAGCACCTAGAGGGGGGTGAATAGGTGATCCTGTAAAACTTGAAACTTAAGCCACAAGAACTTGGTTAAGTGTTAGCACAATAATAGCCAAGTGGCTAGAGAGGAGTCAAAACACAATAACCACAAGAGATCAATCACAGAGATGGCACGGTGGTTATCCCGTGGTTCGGCCAAGACCAACGCTTGCCTACTCCACGTTGTGGCGTCCCAACGGACGAGGGTTGCAATCAACCCCTCTCAAGCGGTCCAAAGACCCACTTGAATACCACGGTGTTTTGCTTGCTTTTCTTAATCCCGTTTACGAGGAATCTCCACAACTTGGAGCCTCTCGCCCTTACACTTGAAGTTCACAAAGAAGCACGGAGCAAGGGAGGGATTAGCAACGCACACAAGACACAAAAATCAGAGTGTCAATACGCACACAAGTTGCAACAAGAGCTCGCAACGCAACCCAATGAGTTCACAACTCCACTAGAGCTCTATATGCTATCACAAAGAAACAAATGCGCGGAATCGAGGTCTTGGTGCTTAGGAATGTTGTAAGAATGCTTGGTGTTCTCCTCCATGCGCCTAGGGGTCCCTTTTATAGCCCCAAGGCAGCTAGGAGCCGTTGAGAACATTCCTGGAAGGCAGATCTTGCCTTCTGTCGACTGGCGCACCGGACAGTCCGGTGCACCACCGGACACTGTCCGGTGCAGATCTCCTTCCTTATTTGGCGAAGCCGACCGTTGGAGTCTGAGAGCCGTTGGCGCACCGGACACTGTCCGGTGCACACCGGACAGTCCGGTGCACCAATGTGACCGTTGGCTCGCCCACGCGTCACGCGCGGAATCCTCGGCCGACCGTTGCCCCGGCTGACCGTTGACTCACCGGACAGTCCGGTGCACCACCGGACAGACCGGTGAATTTTAGCCGTACGCCGTTGATGGTTTCCCGAGAGTGACGAGTTCGCCTGTGAACGGCTCACCGGACAGTCCGGTGCACCACCGAACAGACCGGTGAATTTTAGCCGTACACCGCCGTCGAAGTCCCGAGAGCAGCCTGTTCGCCAGAGCCAGCCTGGCGCACCGGACACTGTCCGGTGCACCACCGGACAGTCCGGTGAACCCAGACTGAGCAGACTTTTGGCTGAACTTAGCCATCTCTTCTCCAACTCGATTTTTTCTGTTTCCAGCACTTAGACACAATACATTAGTCCATAAAACAATGTACTAAGTCTAGAAACATACCTTTTGACATAATTTGCACTTTGTCCACCACTTTGCATAGATTAGCACAAAAGCACATGTGTTGGCACTCAATCACCAAAATACTTAGAAATGGCCCAAGGGCACATTTCCCTTTCAAGTTCGCCGTCTTCCAGGGCTGAGCCCGAGTCCGAGCCCTGGGGTCGGGCGAGGCGGAGTTCGCCGTCTTCTGGGGCTGAGCCCGAGTCCGAGCCCTGGGTCGGGCAGAGCGGAGTTCACCGTCTTCCGGGGCTGAGCCCGAGTCCGAGCCCTGGGGTCGGGCGAGGCGGAGTTTCCTATGACGCCCGAGGCCGGCCTTGGCTGCTGTCAGCCTCACTCTGTCGGGTGGCTCAGCAGTCGGAGCGGCGCAGGCGGCGCTGTCCTCTTGTCATACCGGTCAGTGGAGCGGCGAAGTGACTGCGGTCACTTCGGCCCTGTCGACTGGAGGGCGTGCATCAGGATAAAGGTGTCAGGCCACCTTTGCATTAAATGCCCCTGCGATTTGGTCGGTCGGCGTGGCTATGTGGCCAAGGTTGCTTCTTGGTGAAGACCGGGCTTCGGGCGAGCCGATAGTGTGCCCGTTGCTGGAGGGGGGTCCTCGGGCGAGACGTAGGTTCTCCGGGGTCGGCTTCCCTTGCCCGAGGCGAGGCACGATCGTGTCCCTTGAATGGACCGATCCTTGATTTAATCGCACCCATCAGGCCTTTGCAGCTTTGTGCTGATGGGGGTTACCAGCTGAGATTTAGGGGCCTTGAGGGTACCCCTAATTATAGTCCCCAACAACTACATACATCATGTTCGAGGACACTCACACAACGTCAGCAACGTCCATCGTCCCAGTGCACAAGAATTCATGTCCGGTCCGTAGCGACTTACGTGGCAGGTTGGGCTTCAGGTGGACGATGAGCTGGACGGCGTGATGGCGTCGTCGTCGGATGCGGTGTCCAGAACAACCCGAGAGTCATCGACGTTGGCGACAACCATGAGGCCCCCCTGCTTAACGATGGACAACACGGTGCAGCTGCTCTGGACCGTGTCCAAGCGGCGGCTTCGCGGGAGCTTGTCGTACACAGCAGCGCACGCGACCACGTAAGACTGCTTTTAGAGGTCGAACTGACAATCGCCAAGCTTCTTCTCGTCATCGATGAGCGACGACAACGCGAGTGCCTCCTGCTCATGGAGTTTGTTCGGGGTTTGAAGTAGGAAACATGGATTCATGCTTGGCGTTGGTTTATGAAAATGACTCACAAGTCTGATCCATGGAAAAAAATATTACGAAGAAAAAATGTCACACATGCAAAAAAGGGAATTTAACTATAATGCATTATTCAAACAAAAGAAATAGCATGCAAAGCTCTTCTTTAAATAATATTACCTTCATCCAAAAATATAATTCAAGAATCTCGGTGATACTTATCTACTACTACGCATTGTGCAATGGTAGCAAGTGAGCTTGGAGAGAGATGTAGTAGATGTGTTTCCTGTCATAGATGTAGACATAAACACATATATGTGGGTGCCCGTGCGTTGCAACAGAAACATTTAATATCATGATAACTTATGAACAAATGTGTGTTATATTGTTATGTGAAAATGTTTCGTAATTAATTTGTGATCCTAGCCATACATAAATTTTGTTATTTCAATCTAACTATATCATCACTACATTGCAACCAACAGTACCGTGCAGACTTCTATACATGATAGCTGAATGCCCGTGCGTTGCAACGGGAATATATAATACCAGTATACTACGATAACTTATATACAAAATATGTGTTCTACCGTTATGAGAAAATGTTTCATAATCAATTTGTCATTCTGGCCATACATAAATTTTGTTATTTATAATCTATCTGTTTCATCACTACATTGCAACCATCAGTATCATGCAAACTTTGATATATGTCACAATTTGTATGGTCTCATTATTGGAGAGCACGTTTCACACATACCGGAAGAAATTCTCTCGTACATCGTTAGTCATCGGACACGTACCACCATACGCTTTTGCTTAAACAAAAAGGTAAGTGTGTGTTTGCAAGACTAATGGTCAAACATCGTATAACCATAAAGTTAGAATACTATATTAATATATTAAATAAATTAATCCAATAGACATAGATTAATCCAATTAACATAGGATAAATAAATATCTAATTATAAAAGTATGAAACATGATATAATCAATGTTGTTACTGCGTAGTAAATATTCATACGAGACTAACACAACTGGAACGGTTCAATTTGGAATTAAAATGGGGAAGTTACGAATTTCCAAAGTTTCTATGTATTTGATATAGGATTAATTAGGAAATCAATTTTATTGTTGTTTTCATGACAAAACAGAGGTATTATGTGATAAAAATAATATTATAGAATTATAGAAATTGGAATGAACTCATTTGGATTTAATATAAAATTTCCATGAATTAAATGGGTTTCTGCAATTATTTTTAAACTAAAAATCAATTTCTAAACTTCTTTTCCCTATTTTCTTTATTTTCTGGACTGCGTCCCAAATTCCAGAAAGATCAGGGGCTAAGCTATAAATGTTTTTCTAGACTCAGTGAGCATACAGAGTGGACGGCGGGTTAAACACAAAAGACGTCTTAGTTGAAGTTGTACACAATTCAACATGAGTCATGTTGGCTAGAGGGTGGAAGGCTAGGTATTTTGCTCAATAGATTCAAGGTTCAATTCTTGAGCAGCCATGGTTTATTTTTTTTTCTGCGCGCGGAATGGAGAGGGCAGAATGGCAGACTACTATTGCTTACTTAATAAGTAGTAGAGATATAGGGACGTACAGTTCCGAATCCGACACCAGTCATGATGTAGTACCTCTTAAAAATGTATCTATATGTTCTTCAATTTGTCGTTGCGTATCGTTTGTATCCGAAAACTTTAAAAATATTACTGTTTTTACCTTTAAACAATGCTACTGTTGTTTGAACTAGTAGAAAAAAAGCTTAACGCCTGCAGTGCCAGCTAATTGTTACAGGTGGATTCGCTTATGATGCGTTATTGTTATTTTTACTGGTAGTTTCTTAAGAAAACCACATGTAGAGTATATGTGATTCGTTAAGAAAACCGTCTACACAAAACCATGATTTTTACTGGCGGATTTCTTAGGTAATCGTGTGTAGAATCAATTTTAACATACGGTTTTCTTAAGAAACTGTCACTAAAAATCACTTTTACCCTTATTTTTTTGAGTTTTTCAAATGACATCGTATGAAAAAAATCACCAATATAAAAGTTGTAGATCTATAAAAGTTATGAAACTTTATAGTTGATATCTTTTTTATTTGAAATTATTTCGGCTCTAAAAAAGTGCATCTAAATTTGGAAGATTTAAAATTCAAATTTTGTAAATGACCTCGGATGAAAAGTGTCAAAGTAAAAGTTGTATAACTTCACAAGTTATTTAACTTTGTAGTTGACATTTTTTTATTTAAATCCGTTTACGGTCTCAAACAAACAATTTACACTCAGTTGGTTGTAATATATGGGCAATAAAACTATAGTTTAAGCACAAAGGACGTCATAGGTGGAGTGGTGGAAGAAAAATGTCGTGAATTTTGCCTCTCCTAAATTCTTTTATCATTTTAAGACTTGTTTTATGTTTCCTAGAAATAATTTTCATTGGCAGTTTTATTACGCCGACCGCCAGTGGAAGTCTACGATTTTCACTAGCGGTTTTCTTACCTTAACCGGCAGTGGAAATCGATTTCACTGATATCTTCAGTTACCCATCTATAAAAATGATAATTTCTAATGGCACCTAACAGTGTCGGTTCTGAAAAATAGGGATGTAATATGGTTCGGAAAATATCCGTCCGGATCTGGATTTGAAGATGGTGAACACTGGTTCGGATGGAATTTTCGGATATCCGAACTTTTTTCGGATAACGGATACGAATACGGATATTTTGTTCGGATATCGAATTCGAATACAATATGTCTGATATCCGTCGGATATCGAATATCCGGATATTTTCTCGGATAAATCTTCTCGGATATCCGGATATCTTATCCGGATAGCTGTGTGCATTTTATTGATTTTTTGTAGAAAGAAATTAATAATACACAAATAGCCTCAAAAAATCATGAAAATTTATGGAGGCATACCATATGTCCACATATAATCCTCCAAAATATTTGGACCATAAAATCCACAATATGATAGTGTTTCTTTCATTTCACTTTCACTTGTTGTGTGAATTACACGTGAAATCACTCTAATTATCCAAGTTCACTTTATCATTTTGATGTGGAGACTTGAGGTTATATTCTTATAGAATGTTTATTAGTTTTGGTAACTTATTTGCATTTTTGATGATTTTATACAAAATAAATTAATATCACGCACATAGGCTAAAAATTCATGATTTTTACAAAAAAAACGTGACATATGTACACATATAATACTAAAAATGTTTGGATTCAAGGAGTGGATACATGATTACATCCATGATATGTATAGAATGATGTCTTACACGGTATCCGATAAAAAATCGTTACCGACAATATCTGTGTCCGACTAGTTTCGTATTCGACACACACCTATCCGTATTTGTATCCGAGAACATTCGTATTCGTATTCGTATTCGTATCCAAAGGTATCCGTATTCGAATTCGAATAAAAATATGAAAACAAATATGATTTAAGTGATATCCGTTCGTATTCGATCCGATTACATCCCTACTGAAAAACGATAGTATAAATAGGTTCATAAATGCCACTATAGAGCTTTTGTGTACTAGTGTTAGTCTCAAGACTTGTCTGCTTGATGTATGTACTATCTCTATTCTCAAATATTTGTCGTCCGCTAGTTTATTTTTGAACTAAACCGCGACAAATAAAAAAGAACCGAGAGAGTATCGTTTAGTTATCTCAAACTTTCAAAATTGTTTTTTGCTCGTCTACCTCACGAGCACCAGCTTTGGCCTTACCGCTATCAAGTTTGATCGGCTCGTCTTATTTATTTTTTAAAAAAAACCAAAAAATCAAAGCCACATTTAAAGTGTATTATATCTTTAATGTTATTATAATAAAAATTAATAAAAATTATAATTTTCTAATACGGTGAGCCAGTGGAATATGAAAGTCAAATAAATTATAATTTAGAACGGATGAAATATTATAATCGAACCTCGTATTCGTGCTTAAGTTTCTACATATAGTGTATCACATATTTCTCAAAACTTTCTCAAATTTTTATCACAGCCTCTATATATGATATCATGACACGTGGACAAGTTTCATGATTTTCTTACTTTGTTTCTGTTTTATACAATTTTTAAACATATGGATGGCAAGT
This sequence comes from Zea luxurians, assembly GCA_029449295.1. Taxonomy (NCBI): domain Eukaryota; kingdom Viridiplantae; phylum Streptophyta; class Magnoliopsida; order Poales; family Poaceae; genus Zea; species Zea luxurians. The sequence goes on along the minus strand of JAOPSE010000016.1, from coordinate 31,513,040 downwards.
TCACGGCTATGTTTAGTAAGCATATTGCTCGAAGTTTCCGGTCCGCTCCTGAAATCAGTCGTAACTTGTGCTAAGTAGCATGTATATCATTTTTGCATGCACAGTTTATCAAGTTTCGAGTGACCTGCAGTTTAAACCTGAATTTTCCGAAGAAATTCAAATAAACGAACTAAATCTACTACCTATTGAAAACTCTGTTATAATTGTCCCAAAATAGTAAATGTAGGTCTACATAGTGTAGGAATATACCACAAAAAGTTTGGTTGCCAAAATTTTAAAAATAAAAACATGCTTTGCCGAGTGTCCAAAGAAGACACTCGGTAAAGAGATCTTTGCCAAGTGCCAGATATTTGACACTCGACAAAGAAGCCTCTTTGCCGAGTGCCGGCCTTCGGCCCTCGACAAAGGCTGACGGCCGTCAGCTTTAGACGGCCGCTGACGGCTTTTTGCCGAGCGCCACCTTTGTCGAGTGTTCGTCACTCGGCAAATATGTCTTTACCGAGTGTGTTTCTGTGGCACAGTGTCCTGCGCTCGGTAAACGAGCTCGTTACCGAGAGCAGAACTTTGCCGAGTGCGGCTCTCGGCAAATGCTTATTTGACAAGTGCAGCTCTCGGCAAATGCTTCTTTGCCGAGTGCCCGACAATCGGCAAAGCGCCTGACACTCGGTAAAGGCCCGGATTCCAGTAGCGCGCGAGCTGTTCTAGTTAACTCGCACGAGTGAAGCCAACCCATTTTCAATTCTTCGTGCTGTCACATGACAACAATGATATTTACAGTATTATTAGTAGATAAAGATCTGAAGTAGTTCAGTAAAGGTGACATACATCAGAGTCGTTACGTATTAAACACGAATTAGCATGAGTGTAGTATGTAGTTCGTGATCGTACTTGATCGCTTTATCCCTAAAATGCATGATGTAATAATATAACTACAGGTTGCGTGCCAGTTAAAGTTGTTCATGTCTAACAAATAAATTTCTAGTCGATGATATTCACGATTTCACGTCATGGTTTCAAATTAAATTGTTACAAAAATATATTTTGTGACTAAATTTATGGTAGATCCAACTTACATGATACTAAAATATGATACTGGTGCTAGAGAGAGATATTCTCCTTACGACGGAGAGGGTAAAAGGTAGAAAAAGACCACCTATATATTGTTCGCATAGTTAAGGCCCTGTTTGGTTCCATAGGAGTAATGTTTAGTCCTTACCTTTTAGTCCCTTTTAGTCCATAATTCCTCAAACACAAGAACTAATAGAGGAACTAAACTAGTTTAGTCTTTAGTCCCTCCAAAGCAGTGGCGGATCCAGAAATAGATGAAAAGGGGGGCTAAATTATGTATTGGAGATACTAAACATGGCCCCATGATGTGAATCAACGGAACCACTATGGAGAGGATGTGAATTACATGGACTTGTAGCCTATTACCATCATGGATCAGCAATTATGGAGCTTTCTTTCAATGACTATGCTAAAAGTACTATAAAATAGTATAGAGTAACAACTTTGTTAAGATATAAAACTAAAATATATACTACCTATTAAGGCAGTAAGGGGTAGGCTGTCATTCCTTGTTCTGCCATTCCCATTCCCTCCTCCCCGCAAAACTCATTCTCATTCCCGGCTCTCACGCCTAGCTAAAATTAAATTAAAAAACACAAATGTGACCCTAATAAGATTCGAACCCGCGACCTCTCAAGTAAATGTGTTCGTAGCTACCACTACACCACATGTGTGTTTATGTTAATATCTGTTACAATAAATATATCTACTATATCTCTCCCAAAGCCCACCTGCTACCCTTGCACAATGTGTAGTAGTAGATAATTATCAACGAGATTCCCGAATTATATTTTTGGATGGAGAGAGTAGTATTTAAAGCAGAGCCTTGCATGCAACTTCTTTTGTTTGAATAAGTTTTCAACTTAAATTCCTTTTTTATATGTGTGACATTTATTCTCCGTAATATTTTTTCATGGATCTGACTTGTGAGTCATTTTTATAAACCAACGCCAAAGATGAATCCATGTTTCTTACTTGAAAACCCCGAACAAACACCACTGGTAGGAGGCGCTCGCGTTGGCATCGCTCATCGACGATGAGAAGAAGCTTGGCGACTGCCAGTTCGACCTCTGGAAGCAGTCCTACTTGGCCGCATGCGTCGCTATGTTCGGCAAGCTCCGGCGCAGTCGTCGCTTGGACGCGGTCCAAAGCGGCTACACCGCTATCCATATTCAAACAGGGGACCTCATAGTCGTCGCCAACGCCGGTGACTCTTGGGTTGTTCTGGGCACCGTATTCGACGACGGCGCCATCACGCTATCTAGCTCATCATCCACCTGAAGCTCAACCGGCCACGTAAGTCGCTACTGACCGGCCATGAATTCTTGTGCGCTGGGACGACGGCTGTTGTTGACGTTGTGTGAGTGTCCTCGAACAAGATGTATATAGAGGAGTAGCACATCCGGAGGTGCAACGGCTAGGTGTACTACCTCGCTGATGAGCCCGGGGTGCACTTCGTTTAGCAGCCCAGCCAAAAATCATCGATACTCGCCATGTCACGGGCGTTCGACGACTACTATATCAAAGACTGTGGCGTCATCTTAGCGACAGAGGTGACACAGAGGAGGACCGACAGCAATGACCACTTGCCATCGCCGAGGTAGCTTTTGTGCTGGCCTGCCTTTAATTCTCTTCGCGAACGCACACACTTGCCTTTTTGTTTAAGCAAACATGTATGGTGGTGCGTGCCTGATGGCTGACGATGTACGAGGGAACTTCTACCGATAGGTGTGGCACGTGCTCTCCAATGATGAGACCATACAAATCATGGTATATATCGAAGTCTGTATGATACTGATGGTTGCAATATAGTAGTGGAACAGTTAAATTAAAATAACAAAATTTATGTATGGCTAGGATCACAAATGAATTATGAAACATTTTCTTATAACAATATAAGACACATTACATATATAAGTTATCATGGTATTATATGTTTCCGTTGCAACGCACGGGGCACTCATCTAGTTCTAATAGAAAAGGGGCTAAAATAAAAAAAAATCATCACTGCAACGCCGCCTATGTGGCGGCTGAAAACGACAAGTGGTGCCATGCGTGCTTCTTCTTCACCTTCTCAGCACACTGCACGGAGTGGCGCCACCTCGAGTTCGATTGCGCAGACGTAAAACAAAGACTAAATAGACGTGCGTATGTAGCGGGCTAACAGCTACTCACATAGAGGGCATATTCACTTTATAAATCATCTTTGTGATATGACAGATTAACTGGCCGGTAAAAATAACAGAAGCAGAAAAGAGCAGAATTCTAAGGAGACACGGGCTGCTGGACCGGGGCTGGAGCCCCGGCAGCCCCGGTCCTGCATCCGCCCCTGCTCCAAAGGCTCCTAAACGGAACTAAACAGCAAAATTTCCTCTCCTGCCCTCAAGCTGCATTTGGAATATTTGAAATATATTTGTGGCTGCTTCTCATTTGTATACTCATTTAGAATATTTGAAACTCATTTGCTCATTTGAAATATAAGCACGCACAGGTGTTTGTATAAGCACGTGCTCGGTTTGTTAGTATAAGCAGCAGGGGCAAGTGTGAGAGCATTTTGGTATTTGTATACTGCTTTAACTGTGTTTAGTTCATGTTTAGTCTCTAGAACTAAATAAGGTAGGGACTAAAGATTAGTCCCCTGACTAAACTTTAGTCCTAGGACTAACAAAACCAAATAGAGCCTAAGAAGGGTAGGTAAATGACAATTAAAATTTATTATTTTTTAGTCCTACATGTATATACATCGATGAGGATCAACGTCACGTACACCGCCATGCATGATATTGCTTGCATCCGTACTGCACTGCACCGCACCTCTGGAGCTTCCAGACGTACGATTCAACGGCAAAACACTGATGAGTGAGCATGTTTTCTTCTTGGCTAACTATATCTTAATTTACTTAAGGTTAATCATCCGAATTGCCATAAAAGTTAGATAAAATGTAACAAATTATTAGATATAGCAAATCAAACAGCATTACTGCAGCCGCAGCAGCTTCGTGTATCTAGTTATCTACGCACCGGCAGTGGTGGCCTTGAGGGTGGGGCAGAGGGGCGGTCGCCCCGGGCCCCCGAATTCATAGGGGTCCAATTCTAGTCATGTAATTCAATAGCCCATCAACAAAATAATGAATATCTAAACATGTTAGAAGAAAATTTCAAGATGATACTATAGTATATATTCTTTTATTTACTTATTATTTGATATAAATATTTTTAGATGTATTTTGAATGTTTAATTAGTAATATTTATATATTAAAAATAATTTGAAAGGCCTATATTTGAAACCTTGTCCCGGGCCCCTGAAATGTTAGGATCGCCACTGCGCACCGGTTCACTTTTTGATTTGAAAACCGTGTATAGATAATAGATATAGGCGTTTTGTAGATCCTGAACATATACTTATGACTTATCTACATCGATCGGTGCTGTGCATGTTGAATCTTTTATGGGCTTGCCCATTTATTGAATAAAATCTATGGTGTGTAATGGTGGAGAATACCAATAGTACCACATTGGAAGTCCAAGGGTCTTTTGCCTTGACTTATATGGTGGGATTTATTCCACTTAACTTGAGAAGTCAAGAAATGGACAAGGGCGTGCCACACGCGCGCGCGCGCCGCCGCCGCCGGCCGGGCCGGGCCGGGCGTGGCGTGGCGTGGCAGGCAGGCGAGCGAGCGCGCGGGCGGGCGTGGTGTGGTTGTGTTAATTTTTAGCACTCACTAACCGCGTACGTCAGCCGAGTGACCCTGTCTCTTCGTCAGCCGAGTGACTCTGTCTCTTCGTCAGCCAGCCGAGTGACCCTTCTCCTTCAGCTGGCCGACTTACGGCGTGACTCGGCGAGTGCTGGCCGACTCATGGCATAACTCGGCGAGAGCTGGCCGACTCTTGGCGTGACTCGGCGACCTTTCTCCTTCAACTTCCTCTGCGAGAGGTTAAATAGAGGAGCACCCCTGTCACTCGGTACAGGTGAAAAACCACTTTCAGAACCACAGTCCAGCCGCTGAGTGAGGGTATTTCCATCTCGTGACTCTGCGCGCACAGAGAAGCGAGAGGGCAGGTGCCTCCGGAGCCCTTGTCGTTCGAGACCTTGCACGAGGGATCGGCAATTAGGTTTTTGGGGAGCGTCTACGCGACTGCCCAAATCGTCTTCTTCCTAGAGACATGACAAGTGAAGTTGGACAAGGATCTAAATCCTCGGAGCGCATGGGAGGGTATGATCAATTCATCTCCTCACTATTTTACATTCTGCAAATTATATATGTTCATACCTGCTGTTTTATTTATAGCCATAAATTTATCCAATCTGTTTTGTCGTATTATATCATGACATGTCTGATGCCTGATTATACTAGTAATATGATAAATCTGTTTGTCTTAATTTTACAGTTATGCTGTTTATGTTGCTATCTGTTTATTTTCAGTTGTTCCATAATAATACATGTTCCATGTTTATATGCTTATTATATTTATATGATTCATATGCTTTATGTTCTCTTGATCCATATTGTTATGGATATATTTGAGATAGTGATTTCTATAATTAAACATATTTTATATGTCATCATCATAATGTTAATTTATGGAATTAAAATGATATGGAAAATGCCTATATTTCTAACATTCCAAAAACCTAATGTTAGGCATTTTTCTGTCAGAGGTTTTGCTGCTGTGCTAAAGCCTGATCCTTTTGATGGTAAAAACTTCTTGATATGGAAAGCTAAGATGGAATTGTGGCTAACTGCAATGTCTTGTTTTCATGCCGCTGAGGGCAAGCCTGCCAACTTACCTCCTCAGGATGAGGCTAAGTTTAAGGCTGAAGACAACCTCTTTCGAGGAGCAGTAATTAGCGCACTGGATACAAAATTCCAGAAAAGCTATATCATTCTTCCCACAGGGAAAGAGCAAAGAGATCACTCCATTTGAGGAATGGGAAAAGAGAAGAGTAAATCTCTCGTATTTGCGCACTTGGGGTTGCTTGGCTAAAGTGAATGTGCCAATCAACAAAAAGCGTAAACTTGGGCCTAAAACTATTGACTGTATATTCCTTGGGTACTCTTTTCACAGCACTGGGTATAGGTTCTTAATTATAAAATCTGATGTGCCTGATATGTATGTTGATACTATCATGGAATCAAGAGACGCAACATTTTTTGAGAATGAGTTTCCCATGAAGAATACACCTAGTGATACAAGTCATGAGACTATAATTCCCCATGAGCACGAACTGTCGATTCCTATAGATTATGCTGAGGATTCTCACGTGCACATCCCTGAGGAGGATGACACTATAGTCACTCGAAAGAGCAAGAGACAGAGGGTTGCAAAATCCTTTGGTAATGACTTTATAGTGTACCTTGTGGAAGACACACCAACTACCATTAGTGAGGCATATTCCTCTCCTGATGCTGACTTATGGAAGGAAGCAGTAAGGAGTGAGATGGAATCTATTATGTCTAATGGAACTTGGGAGGTCGTTGACCGTCCTTATGGTTGTCAACCTATAGGTTGCAAATGGATCTTCAAGAAAAAGCTTAGGCCTGATGGTACAATTGAGAGGTACAAGGCAAGGCTTGTGGCCAAAGGATATACCCAAAAGGAGGGTGAAGATTTCTTTGATACCTACTCACCAGTGGCTCGATTGACTACGATTCGCACATTAATAGCCGTGGCAGCCTCTTATGGTCTTATCATTCATCAGATGGATGTTAAGACAGCTTTCCTTAATGGAGAGTTGGATGAGGAGATCTACATGGATCAGCCAGAAGGGTTCATTGCGGATGGTCAAGAGAACAAGGTGTGCAGGTTGATAAAATCATTGTATGGCCTAAAACAAGCACCTAAGCAATGGCATGAAAAGTTTGATAATACTCTTACAGCAGCTGGCTTTGTTGTAAATGAATCTGACACGTGTGTATACTATAGATATGGTGGGGGTGAGTCTGTTATGCTGTGTCTTTATGTTGATGACATTTTGATCTTTGGATCAAATCTCAATGTGATTGAGGAAGTTAAAAATCTTCTATCGAGCAATTTCGAGATGAAAGATTTGGGAGAGGCTGATGTCATTCTAAACATCAAGCTTGTTAGAGAAGCTGATGGTGGGGTAACTTTGTTACAATCCCATTATGTGGAAAAGGTATTGAGTCGCTTTGGTTTTAGTGACTGTGATCCTGCTCCAACACCTTATGACCCCAGTGTGCTATTAAGAAAGAATCGGAGAATAGCAAGGGATCAATTGACATACTCCCAGATCATTGGCTCGCTCATGTACCTTGCAAGTGCAACAAGGCCAGACATCTCTTATGCTGTGAGTAAGCTAAGTCGGTTTGTGTCGAAACCAGGAGATGATCACTGGCGTGCTCTTGAGAGAGTGTTGCGGTATTTGAAAGGTACTATGACATACGGTATTCATTATACCGGAAACCCAAAAGTGCTGGAAGGCTATTGTGATGCCAACTGGATTTCTGATGCTGATGAGCTTTATGCCACAAGCGGATATGTGTTTCTGTTTGGAGGTGGCGCTGTTTCCTGGAAGTCTTGCAAGCAGACTATCTTAACGAAGTCTACAATGGAAGCAGAACTCCCAGCATTAGACACTGCTGGGGCTGAGGCCGAGTGGCTTCGTGATTTCCTATTGGACTTACCGGTAGTTGAAAAACCGATACCGGCTATTTCCATGAACTGTGACAATCAAACTGTGATTACAAAGGTTAACAGTTCTAGGAATAACATGAAGTCTACAAGGCATGTTAAGAGGAGATTGAAATCTGTCAGAAAGTTGAAAAACTCCGGAGTTATAACTATGGATTATGTCCACACATCGAATAATCTGGCAGATCAATTCACTAAGGGTCTATCACGCAATGTGATAGAAAGTGCATCGAGGGAAATGGGTATGAGACCCATGTGAGATCTACTCTAGTGGTAACCTGCTCTATGTGATCGGAGATCCCGTGAAGTAGAGTGGAGAAACAAGCTAGGAGTAGGTTGTGAGGAAAGATCCCTTTCTTAACTCATTTCTGATGCACATCTTTCCTATCTGTAAGGCAGGATGGTATTTACCTTAATGTATTCCAAGAGTCTTATAAAGGTGAGATGTTGTCCTACAGAACATCTTTTGAGGAATACACCTATATGAGTCAGACTGCCAGTCACAGTCTATGGGACTTGGGTAATCCCTAAATACTCATGAAAGGCACTGAAGTGTGACTTATATGCTTCTAAACAGCGGGAATACCTTTTTGCAGCCTAGTATCAGCAAAGGATTTGAGTGAATCTTATTTCGCACAAAACTGTCAATTCAAGGCTTAGTCCATTGTTCAGTTGTGAATGAGTGAAACTCTTATTCTAGATGGATGTTCAACTTAACAGTCTCCATCGAAACACTGGTATATCAAAGGATTGTGATTCTGATACTTCATCATTACAAACCCTAGAGTTTGGTGGGGATTGTTGAATCTTTTATGGGCTTGGCCCATTTATTGAATAAAATCTATGGTGTGTAATGGTGGAGAATACCAATAGTACCACATTGGAAGTCCAAGGGTCTTTTGCCTTGACTTATATGGTGGGATTTATTCCACTTAACTTGAGAAGTCAAGAAATGGACAAGGGCGTGCCACACGCGCGCGCGCGCGCGCCGCCGCCGCCGCCGGCCGGGCCGGGCCGGGCGTGGCGTGGCGAGGCGTGGTGAGGCGAGGCAGGCAGGCAGGCAGGCAGGCAGGCGAGCGAGCGAGCGGGCGTGGTGTGGTTGTGTTAATTTTTAGCACTCACTAACCGCGTACGTCAGCCGAGTGACCCTGTCTCTTCGTCAGCCGAGTGACTCTGTCTCTTCGTCAGCCAGCCGAGTGACTCTATCTCTTCGGCAGCCAGCCGAGTGACCCTTCTCCTTCAGCTAGCCGACTTATGGCGTGACTCGGCGAGTGCTGGCCGACTCATGGCATAACTCGGCGAGAGCTGGCCGACTCTTGGCGTGACTCGGCGACCTTTCTCCTTCAACTTCCTCTGCGAGAGGTTAAATAGAGGAGCACCCCTGTCACTCGGTACAGGTGAAAAACCACTTTCAGAACCACAGTCCAGCCGCTGAGTGAGGGTATTTCCATCTCGTGACTCTGCGCGCACAGAGAAGCGAGAGGGCAGGTGCCTCCGGAGCCCTTGTCGTTCGAGACCTTGCACGAGGGATCGGCAATTAGGTTTTTGGGGAGCGTCTACGCGACTGCCCAAATCGTCTTCTTCCTGGAGACATGACAAGTGAAGTTGGACAAGGATCTAAATCCTCGGAGCGCATGGGAGGGTATGATCAATTCATCTCCTCACTATTTTACATTCTGCAAATTATATATGTTCATACCTGCTGTTTTATTTATAGCCATAAATTTATCCAATCTGTTTTGTCGTATTATATCATGACATGTCTGATGCCTGATTATACTAGTAATATGATAAATCTGTTTGTCTTAATTTTACAGTTATGCTGTTTATGTTGCTATCTGTTTATTTTCAGTTGTTCCATAATAATACATGTTCCATGTTTATATGCTTATTATATTTATATGATTCATATGCTTTATGTTCTCTTGATCCATATTGTTATGGATATATTTGAGATAGTGATTTCTATAATTAAACATATTTTATATGTCATCATCATAATGTTAATTTATGGAATTAAAATGATATGGAAAATGCCTATATTTCTAACATTCCAAAAACCTAATGTTAGGCATTTTTCTGTCAGAGGTTTTGCTGCTGTGCTAAAGCCTGATCCTTTTGATGGTAAAAACTTCTTGATATGGAAAGCTAAGATGGAATTGTGGCTAACTGCAATGTCTTGTTTTCATGCCGCTGAGGGCAAGCCTGCCAACTTACCTCCTCAGGATGAGGCTAAGTTTAAGGCTGAAGACAACCTCTTTCGAGGAGCAGTAATTAGCGCACTGGATACAAAATTCCAGAAAAGCTATATCATTCTTCCCACAGGGAAAGAGCTGTGGGATGCTCTTGTTGGAAAGTTTGGAGTTACTGACGCTGGTAGCGAGCTGTACCTCATGGAGCAGCTGTATGACTACAAGATGGTTGAGAACCGATCTGTAGTGGAACAGGCTCATGAGTTTCAGGCACTAGCTAAGGAACTCGAACTTTTTCCTTGTCCTTTGCCTGACAAGTTTGTGGCTGGCGGTATAATCGCCAAGTTACCACCTTCTTGGAAAGACTTTGCTACCTCTCTCAAACATAAGAGACAAGAGTTCAATGTGGAAGAGCTCATTGGTACTCTTGATGTTGAGGAAAGAGCTAGATCAAAGGACAATGGAAAAGGTGTGGAGACCTCTACTGCTAATGTGGTGCAGAAGAGAAACTTCCGCAAGTTTAACAAGAAGAAAAACCAAAACAAACCAGAGAACGCAAATAAACCTGTTCATACAACACAATTTAAAAAGAAGAACAACAACAAGGGAAAGGGAGGTTGCTTTGTCTGTGGCAGTGATCAACATTGGGCTAGAGAGTGCCCTGATCGCAAGTTCACTCAAGACAAGAAATCAGCTAATGTTGTTACCACTGAAACTGAAGGTGGAACATCTGGGTATGGTAATTCTTTACCATTTGTTCTCTCAGTTTGTAATTCACCTGAGTGGTGGATGGACAGTGGCGCAAACATTCATGTGTGTGCTGATGCCTCTATGTTCTCCTCCTACCAGGTCGGGAGGTCTAGCGCCTTGTTAATGGGAAATGGGTCGCGTGCTCATGTTCTTGGTGTTGGTACGGTCATTCTGAAGTTTACTTCGGGAAAGACGGTGCCATTGAAGAGCGTGCAGCATGTGCCCTCTATCAAGAAGAATCTCGTTAGCGCGTCTATGCTATGTCGAGATGGATACAAAGTTGTTCTTGAGTCTAATAAATGTGTTGTGTCTAAACATGGTATTTTTGTTGGTAAAGGATATGACTGCGGAGGGTTGTTCCGCTTATCACTGCATGATGTGTGTAATAAACTCGTGAATTCTGTTCATTTTTCTGATGAGTCGGATTTATGGCATTCACGTTTTTGTCATGCAAGCTTTGGCTGTCTTATGCGGTTAGCAAATATAAATTTAATTCCTAAATTTAACTTGGTCAAAAAGTCTAAGTGCCATGTGTGTGTTGAATCAAAACAACCTCGCAAGCCTCACAAGGCTGCTGAGGCGAGGAGTTTGGCACCTCTAGAACTTGTTCATTCTGATCTGTGCGAGATGAATGGAATTTTGACCAAAGGTGGTAAAAGATACTTTCTCACTTTTATAGATGACTCCACTAGATTTTGTTATGTGTATCTCTTAAAAACAAAAGATGAAGCGTTCAATTATTTTAAGGCCTACAAAGCTGAAGTTGAGAACCAACTTGAGAGGAAAATAAAACGTTTAAGGTCCGACCGAGGTGGAGAATATTTCTCTAATGTGTTCGATGAGTTCTGCGTGGAACATGGTATTATTCATGAGAGGACACCGCCATTCTCACCACAATCCAATGGGATTGCTGAAAGGAAAAACTGCACTCTAACAGATTTGGTGAATGCCATGTTGAGTACAGCGGGATTATCCAAGGCATGGTGGGGTGAGGCGATTTTGACAGCATGTCATGTCCTGAATAGAGTTCCAACAAAGAACAAAGAGATCACTCCATTTGAGGAATGGGAAAAGAGAAGAGTAAATCTCTCGTATTTGCGCACTTGGGGTTGCTTGGCTAAAGTGAATGTGCCAATCAACAAAAAGCGTAAACTTGGGCCTAAAACTATTGACTGTATATTCCTTGGGTACTCTTTTCACAGCACTGGGTATAGGTTCTTAATTATAAAATCTGATGTGCCTGATATGTATGTTGATACTATCATGGAATCAAGAGACGCAACATTTTTTGAGAATGAGTTTCCCATGAAGAATACACCTAGTGATACAAGTCATGAGACTATAATTCCCCATGAGCACGAACTGTCGATTCCTATAGATTATGCTGAGGATTCTCACGTGCACATCCCTGAGGAGGATGACACTATAGTCACTCGAAAGAGCAAGAGACAGAGGGTTGCAAAATCCTTTGGTAATGACTTTATAGTGTACCTTGTGGAAGACACACCAACTACCATTAGTGAGGCATATTCCTCTCCTGATGCTGACTTATGGAAGGAAGCAGTAAGGAGTGAGATGGAATCTATTATGTCTAATGGAACTTGGGAGGTCGTTGACCGTCCTTATGGTTGTCAACCTATAGGTTGCAAATGGATCTTCAAGAAAAAGCTTAGGCCTGATGGTACAATTGAGAGGTACAAGGCAAGGCTTGTGGCCAAAGGATATACCCAAAAGGAGGGTGAAGATTTCTTTGATACCTACTCACCAGTGGCTCGATTGACTACGATTCGCACATTAATAGCCGTGGCAGCCTCTTATGGTCTTATCATTCATCAGATGGATGTTAAGACAGCTTTCCTTAATGGAGAGTTGGATGAGGAGATCTACATGGATCAGCCAGAAGGGTTCATTGCGGATGGTCAAGAGAACAAGGTGTGCAGGTTGATAAAATCATTGTATGGCCTAAAACAAGCACCTAAGCAATGGCATGAAAAGTTTGATAATACTCTTACAGCAGCTGGCTTTGTTGTAAATGAATCTGACACGTGTGTATACTATAGATATGGTGGGGGTGAGTCTGTTATGCTGTGTCTTTATGTTGATGACATTTTGATCTTTGGATCAAATCTCAATGTGATTGAGGAAGTTAAAAATCTTCTATCGAGCAATTTCGAGATGAAAGATTTGGGAGAGGCTGATGTCATTCTAAACATCAAGCTTGTTAGAGAAGCTGATGGTGGGGTAACTTTGTTACAATCCCATTATGTGGAAAAGGTATTGAGTCGCTTTGGTTTTAGTGACTGTGATCCTGCTCCAACACCTTATGACCCCAGTGTGCTATTAAGAAAGAATCGGAGAATAGCAAGGGATCAATTGACATACTCCCAGATCATTGGCTCGCTCATGTACCTTGCAAGTGCAACAAGGCCAGACATCTCTTATGCTGTGAGTAAGCTAAGTCGGTTTGTGTCGAAACCAGGAGATGATCACTGGCGTGCTCTTGAGAGAGTGTTGCGGTATTTGAAAGGTACTATGACATACGATATTCATTATACCGGAAACCCAAAAGTGCTGGAAGGCTATTGTGATGCCAACTGGATTTCTGATGCTGATGAGCTTTATGCCACAAGCGGATATGTGTTTCTGTTTGGAGGTGGCGCTGTTTCCTGGAAGTCTTGCAAGCAGACTATCTTAACGAAGTCTACAATGGAAGCAGAACTCGTAGCATTAGACACTGCTGGGGCTGAGGCCGAGTGGCTTCGTGATTTCCTATTGGACTTACCGGTAGTTGAAAAACCGATACCGGCTATTTCCATGAACTGTGACAATCAAACTGTGATTACAAAGGTTAACAGTTCTAGGAATAACATGAAGTCTACAAGGCATGTTAAGAGGAGATTGAAATCTGTCAGAAAGTTGAAAAACTCCGGAGTTATAACTATGGATTATGTCCACACATCGAATAATCTGGCAGATCAATTCACTAAGGGTCTATCACGCAATGTGATAGAAAGTGCATCGAGGGAAATGGGTATGAGACCCATGTGAGATCTACTCTAGTGGTAACCTGCTCTATGTGATCGGAGATCCCGTGAAGTAGAGTGGAGAAACAAGCTAGGAGTAGGTTGTGAGGAAAGATCCCTTTCTTAACTCATTTCTGATGCACATCTTTCCTATCTGTAAGGCAGGATGGTATTTACCTTAATGTATTCCAAGAGTCTTATAAAGGTGAGATGTTGTCCTACAGAACATCTTTTGAGGAATACACCTATATGAGTCAGACTGCCAGTCACAGTCTATGGGACTTGGGTAATCCCTAAATACTCATGAAAGGCACTGAAGTGTGACTTATATGCTTCTAAACAGCGGGAATACCTTTTTGCAGCCTAGTATCAGCAAAGGATTTGAGTGAATCTTATTTCGCACAAAACTGTCAATTCAAGGCTTAGTCCATTGTTCAGTTGTGAATGAGTGAAACTCTTATTCTAGATGGATGTTCAACTTAACAGTCTCCATCGAAACACTGGTATATCAAAGGATTGTGATTCTGATACTTCATCATTACAAACCCTAGAGTTTGGTGGGGATTGTTGAATCTTTTATGGGCTTGGCCCATTTATTGAATAAAATCTATGGTGTGTAATGGTGGAGAATACCAATAGTACCACATTGGAAGTCCAAGGGTCTTTTGCCTTGACTTATATGGTGGGATTTATTCCACTTAACTTGAGAAGTCAAGAAATGGACAAGGGCGTGCCACACGCGCGCGCGCGCCGCCACCGCCGCCGGCCGGGCCGGGCCGGGCCGGGCGTGGCGAGGCGTGGCGAGGCGAGGCGAGGCAGGCAGGCAGGCAGGCAGGCGAGCGAGCGAGCGGGCGTGGTGTGGTTGTGTTAATTTTTAGCACTCACTAACCGCGTACGTCAGCCGAGTGACCCTGTCTCTTCGTCAGCCGAGTGACTCTGTCTCTTCGTCAGCCAGCCGAGTGACTCTATCTCTTCGGCAGCCAGCCGAGTGACCCTTCTCCTTCAGCTAGCCGACTTATGGCGTGACTCGGCGAGTGCTGGCCGACTCATGGCATAACTCGGCGAGAGCTGGCCGACTCTTGGCGTGACTCGGCGACCTTTCTCCTTCAACTTCCTCTGCGAGAGGTTAAATAGAGGAGCACCCCTGTCACTCGGTACAGGTGAAAAACCACTTTCAGAACCACAGTCCAGCCGCTGAGTGAGGGTATTTCCATCTCGTGACTCTGCGCGCACAGAGAAGCGAGAGGGCAGGTGCCTCCGGAGCCCTTGTCGTTCGAGACCTTGCACGAGGGATCGGCAATTAGGTTTTTGGGGAGCGTCTACGCGACTGCCCAAATCGTCTTCTTCCTGGAGACATGACAAGTGAAGTTGGACAAGGATCTAAATCCTCGGAGCGCATGGGAGGGTATGATCAATTCATCTCCTCACTATTTTACATTCTGCAAATTATATATGTTCATACCTGCTGTTTTATTTATAGCCATAAATTTATCCAATCTGTTTTGTCGTATTATATCATGACATGTCTGATGCCTGATTATACTAGTAATATGATAAATCTGTTTGTCTTAATTTTACAGTTATGCTGTTTATGTTGCTATCTGTTTATTTTCAGTTGTTCCATAATAATACATGTTCCATGTTTATATGCTTATTATATTTATATGATTCATATGCTTTATGTTCTCTTGATCCATATTGTTATGGATATATTTGAGATAGTGATTTCTATAATTAAACATATTTTATATGTCATCATCATAATGTTAATTTATGGAATTAAAATGATATAGAAAATGCCTATATTTCTAACCGTGCATGCACGGATACTAACCTTCACTGGCAACCGCGTTCTCAACTACGTACAGCCCCCGGTCACATGCATGGCATGCATGTTGCTGGGAAGCTACGCCCGCGCATTGCAGCGTGCGTGCCTGTGCTCGTATCGCCATGCCTGCGTTACGTACGTACACGCGCGCGCAGAACGAAACACCATGCACGTACGGCGGGCATGCAGGGCTGCTGGGTGCTGGCTCCTGGTATGTATCCTTGCTTGCCTCGGTCTCCGGGCTAGCTCTGGCCGGCCGGTTCTTTGGGTAGGCAATGCCCATTTTAAGATCATTTCTCTGCATCCGTCCATGCACCCAAACCAGCCGTATATATCCCACTGGCCATGCTTGCGCAGGCCTGCCCCCGGCCGGCACGCAGGCGAACCAAACGTAGTACAACTGTGCCGAATCGAAGTACATGCTGCGTGATCTATTCTGCAGTCGTACTGAACAGTTCTCTGGACAAATAATGTAAATGTATCATGAAATCCATCGATTAACTGCGTGCCAGCTGGGATCGATCGGGATCGGCCGTACTGATCAATGAACTGCGGCAGCAAACAAATACAGCAAGCTTGACTTCACTTGTTAAGTTGGTCCTTGGCTCCTCTTGCTTGCCATCATCCCATTGCATTGCGTTGCGTTGGATCCAATTCACTACTACAGCAAATCTCTGTACAGGCGGTTTGGTTCGCCTCTACACAGGCGGTTCCAGGAACCGCTTGTGGTGCACCGCCTGTGATGTAAAACAACATCACAGGCGGTCAATCAAAAACCGCCTGTGAAAAACACAGATTACAGGCGGTCCAGTTCAAAGAAACCGCCTGTGATAGACACACATCACAGGCGGTTTCTTATCCTAGCCGTTTGTGTAGCCACACATCACAGGCAGTTTTTTATATAAGTCCGACTGCATACAATATAAATCACAGACGGTTTTCATTATACAGATTCATATATACAGAATTTTCAAACACAGAATATACACAGATTATACACAGATTCACACAGATTGTATACACAGATTTCATACACATATTACAAGTTCCATAACAGGTATAATACACAGATTCATCCACATATCAAGTTCCATCGTCATACACAGATTTATACACACATCAAGTTCCATATACAACTAAACATCTCAAAGTTCCATAGACAACTAAACATCTAAAGTTCCTAACTAAAGACCTAAACACTGTGTGATATTGTGTACAAACTTAGTTCTGGGAATTTTTGCAAATTTCCATTTGTATTGTAGAATAGCCCTTGTTGATGAAGAACTTCACGACGCATAAAGTAAAGCAAGTCTCTTACAACCTTAGCCACGCCGACGGAAACCATATCTCTTTCTAACCATTCAGCATTGATCTTGGATTTAGGAACCTGCAATGAAAGCAAAAAACAAGCAGTGCTAAGAGTAATGTGATGAGCAACAATATAACATAAAAATTGCAACATAGACAATGATAGCGAACTTACATCCTCACGATTGACCATGTAATGGAAGGTGACACGACACCATTCGCATACATAATAACCGCACAGGACAGTACCCGGAGGTTGTTTGTCACCATATAGAAATAATGATATTGACAAATTAGGTTTGTCCTCTGGATGTTCGCCGCCAAGATCTTTCCAATAAAAACGGTATGCACTGCATATAAGAATAGCATTGTGAGATTAAGAATACATTTGTTAAGTTGTAATAAGTACAAGTGTGCAATAATAATCATACTTCTCTAAAATCTTCAAGAAGTCATTATACGTAGCCTTTTCCATTCTCAGTGAGTCGAAGACCACGACTTTACCATCCTTTGGAAAGATCATGATACAAATGTAGTGGTCACTATATAGACATAGACGAAAACACATGTTAAGATCACGATTGCCATAATTTATAGTTCAAAATTAAACCATGTCGATAACTTACTTAAAGTGGTGCGGAGCTATTATTAAGTCCTTGCCATGTTGTACATGATTATACATGGTTCGTCCAATGTATGCCGCCATTACCTTCATTTTCTTTCTCTGATTCTGTTTGACGGCTTTCTCAAATTCAGCATCGTCCAAGTCTTTGTATTCTTCTCCATGCCTCCGAGCAACTACTTTGTAGCGAGCTTGGGATATCATCAACGGGTCAAGAAACCCTGTCTTAAGTTGTTTCTTCTTATCATCCATGTATTGCATCCTACGTGTAATAGTGTTAATCGTTAGACTCTCGTTTATGTGTGCGTGTACAAAACTAACAAATATGAAAGTTTAGAGGTACTTACAAGCAAAAGAGGGTTAAGTAGTTGGTTTCCATCCTTTGTCGGTGGTACAACGACCAGAGATCGTCAAAGAATAAATGCTGCACAGGATCTATATGATCATTGCTCCAAAATGCGTCTTCTGGCACAACAAATGTGAAGTCCTCGAGTTTGTATTTGTTGCTAGCCACCATGTACCACCCATGCATTCTAATCTCTGGAGTCGACAACTTAGAAAGTTGCACCGTCGTCAAGAACGACCTCCCATTCACAAATTTTGGAGGAACATCCTCCTTCTTGTATACCGAGATATTGGTTTTAAGACGTAATAATTCTCGAGTATGAATCATTCCATCTTCTTCCCATACTTCGAAATTGTCTATTTGGGACAGTGTGCCTACTCCATGAGATGCTGATTCCGCTTTTGATTGATTTGTCATAACTCTCTGCAATTTATGCAGGTAGCGTGCCACTGATTCTGACGGTTTCTTGACATCGTCAGTGGCGATTCGCTTATGAATTTTCTTTGAAATAGTTGGCCCTTCAACATTGGTGCCAACCTTTGGTTCCTTTTTGATGTTGACGTCGACATTCTGAGGAACAATTTTGTCTACGTCCCCCTCGTCGAGTTCCTTCGCAAGAGGCGATATGATTGTTTCAACGATTTTTTTGGAGGTCGGTGTCATATTTTTCTGCACCATGGGGTGTGGAATGATCGAACTATCTTTTTGTTGCATTGGTGTTGAATTCGGCTCATCACCCAACTTGATGTCGCGTCGATGCCAAAGGACCAACTCGTTCATTGCCTCCTGCAAAGTTATGATCCCCTCAACTGGAAAATCTATCTCCCAATCTTCACAACCACTGTCTGTGATTTCTAGAACTTGGACCACAGCATACTGTGGCAGGACAGGATTATCCTTGTAGTTAACAAGTCCTGGTTTTACCAAACCAGTAGCAGCTTGCTTTGTTTTTGTCCCAGATCGATTGATTGGAATATGAAGAAAGCAAGGCTTGTCCTCAACAATATCGTCTACAGGGTACTTGGTCAAGTCTTGCACAGATCCTACGCTGCTAGGGACTATAGGTGGACTCATGTGGCTTGGCTTGAGTTCAAATGATATGCATTCTGTTTTCTTCATTTTGTTCATCACGTCATTAATAGCCTTTTGTACCCTTTCATCAATAGTCTCTTCAAGGGTCCTTTTCGACTTCTCGTGTTTCCTATATGACGACGCATACTCTGGAAACGCCTCTCTCCAGGAAATCTTAGAAGAGATTCCCCGAGCCCGTCTAGTGTGTTCAGGATTGCCTAGTGCTGCAGTTAGTATGTCATTCTCCCTCCGAGGCTTAAATTCTCCTTTTTTCTCTTATCTGCATATTCTTGAATTTTTGTCGAAACTTCGCCTACCAATTCTGGATGCAAAAGTTTACCGTCCTCACTCAAACCTGCCCGACCTAAGATCCAACGAATAGCTCGCTCATCGATATCTTTTAATATTGGGTCCAAAGTGTCGTTAGCTATAGCTTCCTCGATTATCATGTTCCACTGCACAACTTTATGGTGATATCCGGTTGACCCCAGGCGATGGGGGTGTTTGTTCATCTTCGCTCTCTGAGAATTAGTTTCGCCCAGTTCTTTGGCCTTCAGTTCGGTCTTCTGACGAACAAATTCCTCCCACTGAGCTTGAGTGATTTCCCCCATTTTCTTGGGCGGAGGAACCTTATTCTTCTTAACAAATTCCCTATTCATCTCGGCCTTCCACCCACGAAACATCTTGGCCATAGCAGAGAGCATCGACTTCCTTACTGCATCCTCTATGCCTTTTGAGAACTTGAATGACACAGACAACTTAGCCCATAGCTTATTGCGGGTGTCTTCATCTAAATCCTTCCATTTTTAAAGTGTGATTGGCACTATATCTCTAACAGTAGACTCGCAGGAATTTCGAAACTTTGTAACCACGTCAAGTGGTTCTTCAGGAAACCCCTCTGCATTTAGTTTTGTTACGTACATAACTGCACCTTCTTTCATCTGATTCGGACCTCGTCGCCATCGTTTCCGCTTATGTGAAACGGATGATTCAGGCATCAGAGCATCCTCCGTGTTTCGTGTAGAACATGCATCCTCTTTCTTCTCTTCATTTGAAATCTATATAGTGAAACAATTTATGGCCTTTCATATATGAACATTATTTTAGAATATAGTCGGCATATTTCTATTTACCTCTTCATTGTTGGGAATATAGTCGGCATCAAGCTCATCTGATGTTTTTTTCTTCCTTGGAGGTATAGGAGTACAAGGATTGTCGTCACTAGAACTATCCTCCCCGCTCCCTTCACCGGAGCTGCTCGTTGTCTGCCATTCAAGTTTGTTCGCGTCTTCATCAACTTTGCTAGACGCACCGGTGCAGACCACATCCATACTAGGTTGCTCGTTGTCTGCCATTCAAGTTGGTTCCATCGATAAAGGGATATACTGTTAGTCTGATATACTGGTTCCATCAATAAGGGAACTTGGAGAAAAGGTGATTCAAAAGAAATCGAGCCCAAACCTGCCTCCGGGGCAGCATCGGGTCGGGAAGCAAGCTCGCAGATAGAAGTGCACTTTCCAATGCAGTTAGACAGAGAAGGCATGGCTGTGATGTTATAATGCTGAAGGACCCCAAGAAGAGATTATGCCCTGTAGTCTACCACTTCCCGTTATTTGTGGGCTTCACCGAGGGCGGGAAACATTTGGTGACATCAAACGACCTTCGGGCTGGGGACGTCTGCGAGCTTGTTAAGGGGTCAGACGATGGTGAGCCGGTGTACTCTGTCCGGATGTGTGGTCACAAAATTTAAAGCCGCCCCGGCTTCATTTGTGCGCTTCTCTTCTCTTATGTCGGCTACTAAGATCACTTAGCACCCCACCTAAGAGAAGAGAAGCACACACATGAAGCCGGGGCGGCTTTAAATTTTGTGACCACACATCTGGACATAGTACACCGGCTCACCATCGTCTGGCCCCTTAACAAGCTCGCAGACGTCTTCAGCCCGAAGGTCGTTTGCTATCACCAAATGTTTCCAGCCATCGGTGAAACCCACAAATAACGAGAGGTGGTAGACTACAGGGCTTAATCTCTTCTTGGGGTCCTTCAGCATTATAACATCACAGCCATGCCTTCTCTGTCTAACTGCATTGGAAAGTGCACTTCTATCTGCGAGCTTGCTTCCCGACCCGATTCAGGCATTCCGCCGATGCCATTCTCCATATAAGTCCCAAACAGAGAATAGGGATGAGGTAGTCAAGATTGTAGGCTCTAGTGCTCAACTACTAGCATCTATAGATATGGACACAAGTCCAAATTTGGTGCTACTCGGCACCATCGATATCACTAGAAAAAAAATACATCAAAGAGATCCACTTCCCAATAGTACTCGAAGATAGTTCATTGACTTGACACTCTCTAAGAGGTTCATACAAAATACATTATCTCTAAGAGTGAAACCTACGATACTCATATCGTGTTGTTTAGGACTAAACATCAACAACCCCTTGACTGGTCGCTATCATACTCAATTCCAAAATATTTTTCCAATATGTCGGCTTGAGTAAGGAGATCTGGGCTTGGGAGTTCCTCCAAATCATCTGCAGCTTCATCATCTTCAGCATATTGCAGGGCTTCATCTTGAATAATTTTAACCCTCTTGGAGTCAGCATACTTTTTGATGGACAGAGCACACTTCTCAAGCATGTCGCATACATCTCCAATTTGAAACAAAGTGGTCTTAAGTGTGTACACTGATTCCGGTTCACTAGTATCCACAACCCCATCAGTCACTAGACTGCGAATGATGTCAACATGTGTCTCGATGACTCGAACTGAGGTCTCAACCATGTCAAGTGGCTCTTTTTCCATCTCTGAAACTGAAAATGACCAAGTCTCACAATCAAAAGAACAAAGGCAACAAAGGCAGGGATCAGAGGGAAAACAAGGATGTGGCTTATAGGGCAAAAAGAAGGGTCCAAATAACATTGTCATGGCTATGAACAAGTCAAAGATGGGAGATAAGACCAAGTCTTATAACATAGGGTTGGGAAGCAAAGATAGGTATTCAAAAAACTTAGAAGGGAGATAAGAACAAGTCTTATAACATAGGGAGATAATAACATTGTCATGGCTATGTACTTCCATGATGTATGTCGCCATAAGCACATTTGGCCTAATGATTATCAACAAAGATAGGTAGTCAAAAAACACTAAAAATAGACTTCATATAAGAAGTAATTGACAACCAAACAATAAGCAATAAGCATATTGACAATATATGTAAGTGAAAATATGCACTTATGAATATGCAAACAATAAGCAATAAGCAATAAGCAATAAACAATAAGCAATAAGCAATAAGCAATAAGCATATTGACAATATATGTAACCTTCTCTGTTTGTTTCAAAGGCGGTTCTTCAATTCAAGGATGTTTGCCTAGTGGTCAGGGAATCGAAGGACATGGTGGTCAGCAAGGGCTTAGGGCAAGCACACGAGTCGTCAAACACTGGCAGTGATCCCATTGAGGATAGCAGCAACAGATTATGACCTATATCCAAGCAACGGTATATCAAAACGATGGACAAATTAAACTATGACCTATGGACCTTGGAGATGGCGGCGTTGGCCTCAGAGACGGCGGCGTTGGCCTCGGAGACGGCGGCGTTGGGCTCGGGGACGGCGGCGTGGAGGGCGCCCAGCTCGGAGACGGCGGCGTTGGGCCTCGGGGACGGCGGCGTTGGGCTCGGGGGACGGCGTGACCGACGCCCAGCTCGGAGATGGGGACGGGGACGGCGGCGCTTGGGCTCAGCGACGGCGTGGCGGGCGCTCACAGCTCGGAGACGGGGACAGGGACAGCGGCGCAGTATCAGCTCCGGGCGAGAGTTAGGGTTCCTGTTGGAACCACTGAGGCTTTTATATTGTATACACATCACAAGCGGATTTTTAGAAAAACCGCTTGTGATGTATTTCTATTTCGACCGCCTGTGATATGTAAACTTCACAGGCGGTCGAAATAAAAAAGCGCTTGTGATGTTATACATCACAAGCGGTTTTTATAAAAATCCGCCTGTGATGTGTATATAGTATAAAAGGCTCGGTGGTTCCAGCAGGAACCCTAACTCCCGGAGCCCGACACGCCGCTAGGCTGCGCACTGTAGCGGCGGCAGATTTTTTTGATCTACGGGGAGAAGGTTTTGTTTTTGAGTTTATTGATTGATTTCAAGAGTTTATGCATATATATGATCTCTGTTTGTTTTCTTTCTCATTTTGATACGATTTTTTGCCTCAATTTTGTAATATAGACCGGAATTGAAGAAAAACTCAGGAATTCCAAGATTTGGACTTGTAGTTGATCTAATTTAAAGATTTTTTATAAAGAGTTGTCTCACCTCAAGGTACCTATATTGCTGCAATCTTGTTTCATTTTCATGCACATTAATTCGTTCATGATTTAGGGATTAAATTCAATTAATTAGGGATATTTTAAATTTTTTTGTATCATGTTACATCTCGATATTGACGTTAATCAATATAGGGATAGGTAATGGACCGAGGTTGGATGTACAATGTGCCAAGACCACATCCGTCGTACATTCGAAATTTGAGAAGCTTTATTGAAGCGGCCAAAAAGCACGCGAATTTGCGAAAGAGCAAGGAGATATTATGTCCGTGCATCGACTGTGATAATAAGATAGCTTGGAGAGATACAGGAGTAATCCAATCACATCTGCTAAAAAGAGGGTTTAAAAACAATTACACGATATGGTCAGAACATGGCGAGTTGGATCCGTGTGAAGTGCCTGGTAATGACGAGAGAGTTGTCGGAATTTTAGATCTTAAAGTTGATGGTAAAGTGGATTATGTGGATGCTAATCAAGATTTTGAAGAATTTGATTGCGAAGAGATGTTGCGCCATATGGAACCAGAAATGTTGAGTTCTGTGGGATCGCAGAAAGGGCTATCTAAAATGGAGGGACTGGAAAGTGCTTCAAAAGAACCTTTATATGATGAATCAAAGGGTTGTGACAAAGAGTTTACTACACTGCGTACAGTTCTAGAACTTCTGAAGTTGAAGGCTAGCGCCGGATGGTCTGATACTAGCTTCA
Source organism: Zea luxurians (assembly GCA_029449295.1). NCBI lineage: Eukaryota > Viridiplantae > Streptophyta > Magnoliopsida > Poales > Poaceae > Zea > Zea luxurians. The sequence goes on along the minus strand of JAOPSE010000016.1, from coordinate 31,489,131 downwards.
CAGATCTTTTGAATTTTCTGTCCCAATTACTACCAAAACCCAACAAACTACCAACAAGCACTTATAAAGTGAAGAAGCTTATATCTCCCATAGCTCTGGGTGTGCAAAAAATTCATGCATGTCCGAACCATTGTATTCTGTATCGTGACGATTTTGAGAACGCATCAAGATGCCCAGTTTGCAATGTCAGTCGATACAAGAAGAGCTACAATCAAGACTGTGTAAAAAAATTCCCGAAGAAAAATAAAAACAAGAAATCCACTATTGGACCTGAAAGTGACGATGACACTTTTGATGACATGGATGGGAAAAAGAAGTCAAAGAACCCAGCTTTGGTGATGTGGTATCTTCCAGTAATTGATCGCTTAAAACGTTTGTTCTCAAATCCTAGGGAGGCTGAGCTTATGCGTTGGCATGCTGAAAATCGCAAGCAGAATAACAAACAGATTCGACACTCTGCTGATGCATCACAATGGAAAAATTTCGATCTTATGTATCCTGAGTTTGCCAAAGAAACCAGAAATGTAAGATTTGCTTTGGGTACAGACGGAATGAATCCATTTGGTGAAAAAAGAAGTGTACATAGCACCTGGCCCGTGACTTTAACGATGTACAACCTTCCATCATGGCTGTGTCACAAAAGAAAGTACATTATGTTGACTATTCTTATTCAAGGTCCGAAATCAGTTGGTGTTGATATTGATGTGTTCCTAGAACCTTTTATGGAAGATATGACAAAGCTCTGGAATGAAGGAGTTAGAATATGGGATGAGTATTGCCATGAGTATTTCAACTTAAGAGCAATTATATTTGTTACCATCCATGATTCTCCCGGTGGCGCCACACTATCAGGGCAAAAGACTAAAGGAAAGAATGGTTGTGTAGTGTGCGTCGATGGAACTGCTTCCATGTACCTTAAATCATCCAACAAGTTGGTGTTCATGGGACACAGACGGTTCTTGATGAAGCAGCATAAGTACCGAAAGATGAAAGCGGAATTTAACAATCAACTGGAAAGTGAAGGTGCACCAAAGCCTTATAGTAGGAAACTTGTTTTTGAAATTGTAAAGAACATTCATGTTGTATTCGGAAAGGGAAAAAACAAAGGAGAAAAGAGAAAGAGAACTGACCATTCAACTTACACAACTTTCAAGAAGCAATCAATTTTTTTCAAGTACCTCCCATACTGGAAGGATATGGAAATTTGCCACAGCATTGATTTGATGCATGTAACAAAAAATGTTTTTGACAACATCATTGGAACCTTGCTGGGCATGCCGAGTAAGACAAAAGACGGACTCAAATCACGCAATGATCTAGTAGATCTTCAAATCAGACCAGAACTTCATCCAGTGGATAGTGGCAAAGGGAAGCCTTACCTCCCCCCAGCTAGCTACAACTTGTCAGTTGAGGAGAGAACAAAGATTTGCAAATGTTTGCGTTGGGTCAAAGTGCCCACAGGTTTCTCATCCAATATCAGCAGACTAGTCAGGATGAAGGACTTGTCTCTATTTGGCTACAACTCTCATGACTGCCATGTGATGATGACGGTGTTCCTCCCAATTGCGGTAAGAGCCCTCGAAACAGAGCATGTCAAAGTTGTCATCACACGCTTGTGTTACTTTTTCAATGCGGTTTCACAAAAAGTAATAGCTTTAGAAGACTTGGACTATCTAAAGGCATACATCATCGAGACTATGTGCAAGCTTGAAATGTGTTTTCCTCCATCATTTTTTGATATGCAAGTACACCTAATCATACATCTCGTGGATCAGATAAAAATATTAGGGCCACTATATTTACATCATATGTTTCAGTTGGAGCGATACCTGGGAGTATTAAAAGGTTATGTGCGAAATCGCGCTCACCCAGAGGGTTCAATCATGGAGGGATACACTACAGAAGAAGTGATTGAGAGCTGTATAGATTACATCAGTGACGGAACAATGATAGGTGTGCCTGTACCTAAACATGAGGGTAAACTATGTGGGAGAGAGAGAATGGGCAAGAAAACTTTTCGCGTTGAGGATTACAAGCTAGTACATTGTGCTCATGGTAGTGTACTACAACATCTCACGATAGCCGAGCCTTACATAGAGGAACACCTGGATGAGCTTCGTAAAGAAAATCAGAACCGCACAGAGGACTGGATCATGAGGGAGCACAAACATCGTTTCAGCGAATGGTTAATGGACAAAACCATCCCATTCGGAGACTCTTTGGAAGAGAAAACAATAAAGAATTTGGCTTCTGGGCCATCGTGTTTTGTGACATCATGGCAAGCATATGACATCAATGGGTACACATTCTACACTAAATAAAAAGACATGAAAAGTGTTGCACAAAATAGCGGTGTTCGTATCGATGCTTTTGACCTACATGGACAGAAGACCACATATTTTGGATTCATAGAGGAAATATGGGAACTTGATTATGGCCCAAGCATGAAAATACCCTTATTTAAGTGCCAATGGGTACAACATCCCGTGGGGGTGATAGTGGATAACTACGGACTCACACTGGTAGACTTAAAGAAAGTAGGATATAAAGATGACCCGTGGGTTCTCGTCGAATGTGTTGCACAAGTGTTCTATGTACTCGATCCAGCAGATGAGAAGATGCATGTAGTTATTTCTGGAAAGCAAAAAATTGTTGGAGTTGAGAATGTGGGAGACCAAGATGAGGAATACAATAAGTATGAAGAGATGTTCGTCTTTAACGGTCCAGAGAAAATCAAGCGTGTGGAAAAGAAAATTGATAAGAACTTAAAGTCATACATGCGGAAAAATGGTAGTTCATGAAAAATTGTATGAATCAAATTGTATTTGTTATCATGTATGATCGACTATGAATTGTGGTTGCCAATTAATTTAAAATCTCTCTAGTTATCTATGTGTGCTATTATAATTCATTTAAATTGTATTTGCATATTATTGTTAAAAATTAAATATTAATTCATTTAAATTGTATTTGCATATTTCTGTTAAAAATTAAAATTATTTTCATATTTAAATTGTATTTTCATATTTTTACAAGGTTTTTTCTTAGGGTCCGTTTGTGAAAAGGATAGAGCACCACAGACGGTCCTAAACAAAAACCGATTGTGATACTATTACATCACAGGCGTACTGAACCTTTGGGACATCACAGGCGGTTTTCTAACCGAACCGGTTGTGATGTAAAAAGTCTACCGCTTGTATAGAGCCAAATTGTACTAGTGCAAATCCCAGTCCATCGAGGCGCCCATCCACATCCACTGCGTCCGCACATGATCCTCGTTGTGTTGCCCATGGAAAGGCCAGAACCAGAAGCTAATTAACGTCCATGCATGGTCGCTCCTATATATGCTTGGTCAGTTACGTACTTGTCACACGCCACGCAACAATCTACAGCAGTAGTCACTCGCGTGCTTTTATTTTATGTGGATCTGTCTAATTAATCTATATATATCCGGCTGCATATATAGACACACACGCAAAACCCGCCGGTTATACCTTTTTGACAATGTAGACACTACTGAGTAAGTAAATACTATAATATTGTGAAAAATTAAAACAAAACTCGATCCAAAGTACCATGCATTTCAAGAAATGATGTGTTTTTCTTGCTTTGGTGGGCTAGCTGCCCCGCCGCCGCCACTCATGACAGTGGACGTACACACACAAGCTAATATAGGCTAGAATAATTAATTAAGTACTCCCTCCCACAACCCTGATGCCATCTCCTGTAACTTCCACACCACTACTACTACTACTAATCTTTTGGACATCACATCATGCCATCAAACTATGCCTATATCATAACACCGTACCCTTTTTTCTGGGTGGGTGGATACATAGAATAAGGGAGGAAAAAACATGCATTCATGCATGCATGCCAATGCTTTTGTAGGCCATAATAATAATGCAAGGTTTAGCTACTTTATCTATGGCACGTTAGGTAATGGGAACGAACATTTAAAAAAAGGTTCTTAATTCTATTGCAGTAGTGGCGGAGCAACGCAAGTAATCCATAGCCACGTGGCATAGTTTCGACTAGACTACCGCGCGCCTGCTTTAATGGAGTAAAGCTTTACATCTCTATCACCACCTTGGACATTACGACACGTACGTACTACGTACGCACGCGCTTAATCCAACCGGCCGGCTGGCTCCTAGCTATATGACGTGTGCCTCAGATATGCTTGCTAGCCCCCGCCCCAGTGCGCATAGCATGCACTTTATCCTTTTCTTTTTTTTTTCTTAAAATCCAAGGCAGCACCGTACCATCCATCGAGACAGCACAAAACAAGGCTACTAGGAACCAGCATGCATGCACATGTGTGTATATATATACAAAGTACTACCATCGACATAGATGTCTTGATTTATATTATTATCGCCATGGATAGATATGATGATGCTCGTGAAAGAAACAAGTATGTATATGGGGCTTTAGGAATGAAAGAATCAACAGCATGATTAGCAACTAGTTAATTATTAGTATATAGCTGCCTACACCCAGTGTCTTTCCTGGAAGTGATGAGCGAGGTCCCTAGCTAGCTTGTAGCTTTGTTTAGCATCATCCACGTCTTAATTATAAAAAAGACAAAGGGGGCCGGGGTGTCGGATCAATAAATAAACAAGTTGAGCTGAGGACGACGGACAACAACAGAGACCCATACGCGTGTACATTAGCTAGCTAGGCCTAATTAATTAATCAGCGAGTAAGCATCATGAATGGCTGTGTGTCCTAAGTTTTTCCAAGCTAAAGAAATCGATGATGTCGTTGCTTCCCTGGGAAATTCGAGTTCTTCCAACGACACACACCAAACCGCGCTTGGCCCTACTAGCTACTACGCTACTACAGGAGCGAAAGCCCCGAACGCACACCCACCCACCCACCCACTTAGGGCCGTTACTGACTTTTCGTCCCCAATGCGAAATTCGATATGGAGGCTCATCCACACACAAAAATATATAATTATGCATATATTATCGAATATTTGACGTATAAAAATTATTATGTATTGTTTTAAAGTTTATAAGATAACAAATGTAAAATATAGTCAAAAACACTAAATTGTTATCTGATATCATTAAAAATATCTTCTAACATTTTGTGATACAAAGTCATCGCTTATATCATTGAGATAAATCTCATCCAACAACTTTTTTCGATATATAGAATCGCCAAGCCATTTAACCTCTCTTGAGTTATTGTTGACCATAAATTGTTCACAAAAATATTTCAATTTTAAAAAGCTTCTCTGTGCCAACGCAACCATCATATGTATAGTAAATAATACTCTCTCTATATCAAAATAAAATTTGTTTTGCTTCTTTAGTGGATTCATCATCATCCAGTTGAATATAAACATAAAAATCAAGAGCTAAAACAAATATTATTTTGAAACGGATGAAGTATTCGATAAGTAATTGAGACATTAGTTTAACAATCTAAATGAGAGTGGTCGATAGCGCATCGCTCTTTGCGTATTTGTGTCTAGAGTAGATAGGTTTAACAGAAAAAAAATGCTAGCGTACAGTGGCTGAAGGGGCCCTCTGCTTTTGGAGGCCCGGTGCGGCCGCACCCTCCACACCCCCTCAGGTACGGCCCTACACCCACTGCTTGGACGATCGATGGAGCAGGCAACAATAGATGGCTTGTTGCTATAGCTAGCCCAAGAATACGATTAAATACTAATCAATGTCCAAAGTACTTACATGGCGAATAAAGTTGATGAGGGCTTTGCAATAATATACATATAAAGCACATGTACGTGCATGCATCGTGCATATTGCAATATATGAAAATAGGAGTGCAGTTCTTAACACTAAAAAAACGGGGGCATGCATACATGCATGGTGACGAAAGGAATACATGGTAATTGCATGGTATATAGTGCCTCTCTCGATCGGAACAGTGACGCACTATGGCTGTCATCTGGTGCTACTACCTCTGCTGTCTCCAAGAATAATGCAAGTTGTCTAAACGTGTACCAAAAAAAACATCGATATCTATGACCCTAAATATATAGTTATATTATTGAAATATAAATAATACTTATTTTGTACATAAAGATTAATTATAAATTTGGTCGTATATATGCTTCGCGAGAGTTGCACTCTTCGTCCTTGGGCGAATGGAGTATTTTTCTTCTTATTATTATCAGTGGGGGTGGGGGAGAATAAGAAAAGGAAACCAGGTACCTTGTTTTTTTTTAGTAATTTATTACTACTACTTTAGAAGTGATGAGGAAGGAACTGTCGGCATCCGTGGTAAAGGCGCGTGCGTGTTTGGGCATAAAGGGCATAAACTGATGTGGAACTAATTCCTACTTTCGTTCACGCTCACGCATGCATGCATGCAATTTGCCCTAGCTAGCTAGCTAGCTAGCACAGGAACTGATGACAGCACACATACACACAGGACAGGAGTAGATCACGCTCACGCATGCGTGCAATTTGCCCTAGCTAGTGCTGATCCCTCGCTCTCTCGCAATTACTCTACTAAAAAAATAGCCTTGCAAGTGACTCAAGCAATCATCACGCGCGCGCACCACCCACCCCGTCCGTCCGACCGATATACTGTCAAACAAAAGGAAGCAAAGCTACTGTACGTAGTCCAGAAGCAACGTAACCAATGCAAATGCGAACGCGAGCAACCATGGCGGCCGCACCACTATAGCACTAGCGTTCTTCTTCCTCCAGTCCTCGGCCCCCCATGCGCATGCGGCATCTCTCTCTCCCTGCCGGCTGCCGCCGTACGTGTCCTGTCCACTCGTGACGTGCTCCACCTCCACTCCACGATGCGCGGCGGCTTCACACATTCGCCCCGCAGGACGACAGGGACGCGACGCAGCAAGTGGGCTGGTTGGACAACGGAGCAGCGGATAAGCACGCGTGGCGGCCCCGCCCGTCGCTCGGCCCCACTGGCTGGCTCCCAGGTCCGGTCCGTCGAGGTACGGTCGAGGCCCGGCCACACGACGGGGGGGCACAGGGCCGCGAGGGCGCAGCGGGCGGCGCGGTGCCGCCACGCGTCGCGACGGGAGTGGTCGGCGCGCTGCTGCGCGCGTCCGGGGGAGTCGCTGTCCCGGATCGTCTGCGGCGGCCTCTCCTCGGCGGTGGGTCGGGTTGGTGACTGATGAGATGAGCAGCTAATCATGGAGCAGGACCATCGGAAAAAGGAGAGGCTTTCCGGAAAGGTGGCAGGGGCAGAGCAGAATTATGCATGACAGGGATCGTCTCATCCATCCGCCCGTACTGGAGGAGGAGGAGGGGGAGGCTTTGTTCCCCGTGCAATTAAGAAACCACGTGATCGTTTGTAAATTAGGCCCGCTAGTACTGTTCCTATTCCGGCGACTTTGGTTAAGGTTCCGTGTTTGTATACAGTCTACAGGAAGGAAGCAAGGGGGAAAACAAAGAGCACATGGATCTGGATATGGACTAGGTGATGGACCGCCCCTCACCTTTCCATCTAAGAAAAAGGCATAAAAAAACATGTCCATCTTATCATTTCAGATGCGTCAAAACCTGGAATATTGTTAGACCCTATTCTGTCTAAAAAGACCATTTGGATTCCCTCATGTTACAGGACGAAGAAAATAACAGTTACTAGCAATCAGTCAATCACGAGCCCCTGTAATAAAATTTGTTAATATAACCGTGGCACAAGTTGGGACTCAAAGGTATCATCAGTGACAGATCTAGCTCCAGTCACCCCGCTTCTGTAACCAGTGGCGTGACGAGTAATTTTCGTGTAAATTCGCTGAAAACAACATTTTTGAAAACACACTGTTGCAATGAGCTTCGAAAATTTCATGAAACTGGATCAGTTTTCGTTGACTTCAACTCCAAAAACGACTTCACTGATAGGACGACCGAATCTATTTTATAAATATCTGGTAGAGCGGCTATGTAGGGAAGATAGCAGAGAGAAACTAGTATTTTTCAACTCCATCTTAATTCCTATGTCGTAGCATATTTTAGTAAAAAAAAATTGTTTTGAAAATACCTACGTACTGTAAAGCTGGGATATAATCCCTAGGCCTTTTATCCGTACTCGCACCGCACACACTACGTGTGCAACCGACGTACTAGCATGCATGGAGCATCGTGCATGATCGTGTCGCGCGGGTTTGCTTTGTTCTTCTTCTGCTTGGCACCCTCCAGGTCTTGGTACGCGTACGTATACGTCGTCCCCGCAACCTTATCCACCAAAAAGCCGGAATTCACACAAAGAGAGCCAGCCAGGTCCCGCTTTCCTCCAACGGCCGGACCGGCTGACGTATCAAGAGTATGCATTGCTGCCGGCGGGGACACCGTGTACCGCCGCTCGTGCCATGGATGATGCATGATACACCACGTCAGGCCAGCACGGAACGACGACGATGGCCGGCCGTGCGTACGTGCGCCGGAGGCCGAGGAAGCAGGAGGATCCTGCCTCCTGCGGAAGCGCAAAGGGCTTTTCCCCGGCCATCGGGCACGGCACCGCCCACGCACGTTCTCAGGGAAAAGCTAGCTAGAGCAGCGGCAGCTAGCCGCCACTGCACAGTGCACACACATGCATTTGTGTTCTGCTGCGCGCGGAGGGCCGGCCGGACGGAGGCCGACGACCCGACGCGTACACATCACACAAGCTAAAGCTAGCGGGCGTGCCACGCCCTGCACTGCACTGCCCCCCTTCCTCCGTCGTCGCTTTCGAAAGTTACAATCATATAAAAGACTTACTTTGAATCGTAAGTATAATAAATTCGCACTCGAGATTTTAACAGCAGATTGTAACAGCGGCTGCTGTGAGGTTTGCCACAGGCCACCACACCCCTAAATTAACTTCACTCGCAGTCGCAGCTGTCGACTGCACGTGACAAATTGACAAGAGCGGCCGGAGAGAAAAAAAAAACGCCCGGCCGAGAGCTTTAATTATACTATATAACAGCATGCCGAAAAACCAGGCTGCCTGTAATAATAATAATACAGCTAAGTACGCTAATTTAAATGGGCGCGGCCGGCCTCAGCTCGTGTGTGTTCGTCCATAAATTACGCCTCACACAGTTGGCACGGCCGTCTTTTTATGTTTGGCTTCTTCAATTTGTTCCCCATTGTTAGGTCGTTTGCTCCTCCCTTGAATGTTAGCATGTTGTCCCACTACTGTTCAGTAGTAACAAATAATGTACTAAATACTACTGCCATGTGTGTTGGTGTGACTCCATCCATACATCCAGGCCGCCCGTCAGTCACAACGACCGTGTAAAAAAAATAAATGCAATGCAAAGAACACTTTTGTTGGACGAAGTCAGCACGACATCGGAAATCTTGAACCGATCCTGGTTACAGTTACAGGGCACTTCACTTCAACAGTGGACTACTAAAGTACGTAGTCGTAGTCGGTACTCCGGTGATGAATTACTACCGCAGTAAACGGGTAGTTGTTGTACGTTGGGGGTGTTAATGCGGCATTAACCATGTCCTATAGTATATATTATTCAGCGATTACCGACAGAGATTGCGGCGAATAATTAACGAGGGACCTGCGTGCATGCATGGCCGCGTGGGAGACAGACAGTGGCACCTGATGATGATCCATTGATAACAGTGAATAGTTTCCGGAGTACAGTGGTATTTAATGTAGATATATTTAGTCGTCTAAAGGGGTTTTGCGAAAAGATTGTGGAGGTGTCTCTCCGTAAAGAGACAACTCTGGTTCGTAACTCAAGTAGAAATAGACGACTCACTTCACATCATACGAATTCGTCGTCTGTTCTATCGATATAATGTTATGCAAACACATTTACTTCTGTCTTTATTAGTTAGCTGTATTTATAGTCACCCTATTATATAATATAGTCGCTTAGTTATGTCTTATAATTTTGAACTACTTTGTTTATAAAATATTTCTCCAACAACTTTCCTTGCTTAACACGAGATGTGCGGCCCCGGAGGCCCAGACACTGCAACACATCCACGAAAATTTGCCGTTGGACGCGCATCAGGACTCAGCCTGTCTCCAGCAACGTCCTCTATATTTATTCTCTATATCTGTTCTTTACAGTCTTCTCTAAAAGATTTTATCCTCTATATCTTCTTCCTGTCCAACAACGTTCTCTAAATCACGTCCGTCCTCTATACGCAAATACCTATATTAGAGATATTTTTTTATTTTTTATTTTTTGTACATACGTATTTGTCATACTCTCAAATGTATTGTTGTTGGGGGCTTGTTCTCAAATGCTACGAGTTAAGAACAAGACAACACAAAATATTAATAGTCAAAGACCTTCGTCCTTTAAAGCATTATCTCCCTTAGGATATAATGATCTTCAGACGAAGGATATGAAAGACATACCTTCATCATCTCAGTATATAATGATGAAAGTAAAAACATATGAGTCATGGAAAGCAATATGAATAATCATATGATATTATCAGGACATTTTTATCATATCGTCATGAATGAATATAAACAATATCAAATTACATTTATACTTTCGGCTTGACAGAAGGTGAAAGGCTCGAGAGTGACGTGCAAGCGAATATAAGTCAATGTGAACAGTACGGTGCTACTGTTCATTTATTTATAGGCACAGGACACAGCCCGTGTAAATTACATTCGTGCCCTTGACATTTACTATTGACCTAGGGATAATCTATCAAGGACTGGACAACCTTTTCCCCTTTAGGTCGGTTCCATTTTTCGCTGCTAAGCCGAAGCTTCTCCACAGGTAGCTTCAGAACTGGTTCGTCCTTCTCCCGATCCGCGCTTTTTATATCGTGTACAGCTTCATCCCGAGGCCGAAGGTTCCTGTATATATATTTAAACTTGAGAAACATGTTAGTCGTGTTTTTGAGGACATTCAGAATACGAAGGCACCCAACAATTGTACATATTTTAGTTTTGCTAAATCGATTATTTAAAGTATTCAAATGGATAGAGTATCATTTAGAGAAACTCTATATATAGAGAATTCAGCAGCGTACTCTAAATTTAGAGAACCGTTTAGAGGATGCTGCTGGAGAGCGTAGAGAACTGTTGGATCCTCTATATTTAAATTACAGGAGGCTTTAGAAGCTCTTGTTGCAGCCCGCCTCACGAGGGAACCCACGGCACCGATGGAAGGAAATCCAAACATAGCCCTGCGCCCTGCGTGCGCGCGTTGTCCTGCAAACGCACTCACACCCTCACAGCCTACTGGTGAGCCCTACTGTGGCAGGGCAGGATGGAAGAGCAGGAGCAGCCTATACCGCCGATCGCCTGAGTACTCGTAAAGCAGTAAGCAGGGGCGGGACCAGTATTCGAAGAATGGGTATTCAAAAATTTCAGTGGAGTATAATTTTTTTACAGACTAAAATCTAGCTCAGCAGACTTTAGACATAATTATAATATCACATAAAAGTAGTTTCATTGCATATAAAATATACAACACATAAATGTGCATACACATTAGTAAATTAGATCATAACTTACATAGCAAAGAATGAGTCATAAGATGATATTGTTCAGCACCCAACATACTAGCCAGTCGATTAGGGTTACATGGGCAGCGGCACTGCAACCTCCTACTCTCAGACATCCATGTAGAGCTTTAGCATGCTAATAGGTAAAGGTTGATGGCTTATTGTGCTACTTGATGGGCCACACGATAGGGGAATGAAAATGGCAGGTGAAAAGCAAAGTTTTGGCTAAATAGTTATAAAATAGTGTTTTTTATGCTTTTATACTATGTCTGTTTATATACATAGTATACATTCTGTTTATATACCTAGTATATATATATATACATAAGTTCTCTTTGCCAAAAATACTGGATATTCAATCGAATATCTTTGCTTCAACTTGGGCTCGCCTCTACTCGTAAGTAGAGATAAAGATAACAATGGGGACGACCTGATTTCTAATTTATCACGGGGAATTACTTTATTAGAACTTGCTCAGTTGCGCCTGGATCAAAGAGGATTAAACTCTCCCTAGTCAAAATTGAATAGAAGAGGAATTAATCATAGTAATCCCCTCTGATTCAGACGTAACCAAACAATGCCTTAGGGATAGGGATGAAGAAGTTTCTTCTCCCACGAGGATATAAATATGGAAAAAAAATCTCCCTCAACATGTAAACGGGGATGGAGATGCTCCCCGTTTTTTTCGTGGAGACCCGTAAAACTATCACATGATGATGTTTTGTGTGATAGTTAATGATACAAATGATTTCTTACGTCTAACAACATTTACAAGTGACAATATATGTGTCGGGGACCATAATTAGGGGTACCCTCAAGACCCCTAAATCTCAGCTGGTAACCCCCATCAGCACAAAGCTGCAAAGGTCTGATGGGTGCGATTAAGCCAAGAATCGGTCCATTCAAGGGACATGATCGTGCCACGCCCGAGCCTAGCCTCGGGCAAGGGAAGCCGACCCCGGAGAACCTACGTCTCGCCCGAGGATCCCCCTCCAGCAACGGGCACACTATCGGCTCGCCCGAGGCCCAGTCTTCACCGAGAAGCAACCTTGGCCACATCGCCACGCCGACCGACCAAATCGCAGGGGCATTTAATGCAAAGGTGGCCTGACACCTTTATCCTGACGCACGCCCTCCAGTCGACAGAGCCGAAGTGACCGCAGTCACTTCGCCGCTCTACTGACCGGCCTGACAAGAGGACAGCGCCGCCTGCGCCGCTCCGACTGCTGAGCCACCCGACAGAGTGAGGCTGACAGCAGCCAAGACCGGCCACGGGCGTCATAGGAAACTCCGCCTCGCCCGACCCCAGGGCTCGGGCTCAGCCCCGGAAGATGGCGACCTCCGTTCCGCCCGACCCAGGGCTCGGACTCGGGCTCAGCCCCGGAAGACGACGAACTCCGCTCCGCCCGACCCAGGGCTCGGACTCGGGCTCAGCCCCGGAAGACGGCGAACTCCGCTCCGCCCGACCCAGGGCTCGGACTCGGGCTCAGCCCCGGAAGACGACGAACTCCGCCTCGCCCGACCCCAGGGCTCGGACATGGGCTCAGCCCCGGAAGACGGCGAACTCCGCTCCGCCCGACCCAGGGCTCGGACTCGGGCTCAGCCCCGGAAGACGACGAACTCCGCCTCGCCCGACCCCAGGGCTCGGACATGGGCTCAGCCCCGGAAGACGACGGACTCCGCTTCGCCGGACCCTAGGGCTTGGACTCAGCCCTGGCCTTAGCCGACAGTCTCCGCCTCGCCCGACCCAGGGGCTCGGACTCGACCACGGCCACGGAAGACAGACTCGACCTCGACCTCGGAGGAGCCTCCACCTCACCCAGCCTAGGGTGCGGACCGACCACGTCGACAGGAGGCGCCATCATTACCCTACCCTGAGCTGACTCAGGCTACGGGGAACAAGACCGGCGTCCCATCTGGCTCGCTCCGCCAGATAGGCAATGATGGCGCCCCGCACACTCCGTGACGACGGCGGCTCTCGGCCCCCTTACAGAAGCAAGAGGACGTCAGCAAGGACTCGACAGCCCCGACAACTGCCCTTCCGCCAGGCTCCAGCGCTCCTCCGACGGCCACGACACCACACGAACCGGGTGCCAAAACCCCTCCGGCTGCCACGACGGCATGTACTTAGGGCGCTAGCTCTCCTCCGCTAGACACGTAGCACTCTGCTACACCCCCCATTGTACACCTGGATCCTCTCCTTACGCCTATAAAAGGAAGGACCAGGGCCCTCTTACAGGGGGTTGGCCCGCGCGGAGAAGGACGGGACGGCGCTCGCGCAAGGCCGCTCGCTCCCACTCCCGCGTGGACGCTTGTATCCCCCTACTGCAAGCGCACCCGACTCAGGCGCGGGGCTAACACGAAGGCCGCGGGATTCGCTCTCTCACACGCCTGCCTCCCTCCGGCTGCTTCCTTTCCCCCCTTCGCGTTCCGCCTTGCGTCGACCCATCTGGGCTGGGGCACGCGGCGACATTTCACTCGTCGGTCCAGGGACCCCCTGGGTTTCGAAACACCGACAGTTGGCGCGCTAGGTAGGGGCCTGCTGCGTGTTGACGAACAACTTCTCGTCAAGCTCTAGATGGGCAGTCTCCAGCGACCTCTCCAGCCCGGGACGGTGCTCCGTTTCAGGAATCTTGAGTTCATGTCCCTCGACGGCAGCTACGACATGATACTCCTTCCCCCGTCGCGCGACAGCGACAATGGTGGTCGACAACCCGCTCGCCGGCGGGGAAATCGACGACGCCTTCCCCACGAGGTGGAAGGACGACATTCGGGCTTGTCCCGTCCCCTCCCCCGCCGACGGAGGAGGAGGTGGGGCGACCAAGGCTAAGCGGGAAGTGGCACCTCGTTGGTTGTCGAGCGGGTCGACGGCGCCGACGCCCCAACGGAGGGCGCGTCGGGCATCGATCTCGCGTCTGAGACGAAGACGAGCGCCGCCTCCCTGCAACGCGCTGATCTCAAGCAAACGCACGACGCCAGCACGCTCGCGAAGGACTTGCTGGGCGTCACCCTCGTACCTGAGACGACAGTGCAGTCAGTCCCAGACGCGACCTCGACACCGACCGTCGACCGAAAGGTACCGACCGATTCCCATCTCGTGTCTTTTGGATTCGGCCTCGACCCACCAAGCGACTACGCTTCGGTGAGCACTTTCATAGAGGCGAGTCCAAACCCTCTGGGGTATCGTGTGCGGTCACCCTGGGACCGACTGACGGCTGACTCGACCTGTGAGTCCTCGGGGTCCGAGGAAGATGGCGAGCCCGACATCTGTTGGGATTTCTCCGGACTTGGTAACCCCAGTGCCGTGCGGGACTTCATGACCGCATACGACTACTGCCTTTCCGACTGTTCCGACGACAGCTGCGGCTTCAACCACGAGGATCGCGGCCCAAGTCGTGAATGTTTCCACGTCGATCTAGGGGGTCCCGGCGAAGGCAACCATCTTGGTATGCCGAAAAATGGTGATCCCCCTAGGCCCGTGCCTCGCGCTGACATCCTTCGGGAGCTAGCTGTGGTCTCCGTCCCGGCGGGGGGTCCTGACCCACAGCTTGAGCATATCCGTGAGAGGCAGGCCAGGCTCGACGAGGGAGCAGGAACGCTTGTGCCGATCTGCCGGGACGTCGGGCAGGAGTGGGTTGTCCAACCCCCGGCCGGAGAAGCGCGTCATCTCCCCCAGGACCTCCAGCACCGCATCGCCGACGACGCCAGGGTGAGGCCGCCGCCGGATTCCAGCGGAGTCGGCCAGAACCTGGCTGCAGCAGCAATGCTTCTCCGCGCGATGCCGGAGCCATCAACCACCAAGGAGCGACGTATCCAGGGAGAGCTCAAGAATCTCCTGGAGGACGCCACGGTCCGACGGGCCGAAAGCTCTGCCTCCCGAAGGCAGGGGTTCCCCCCAGAACATCGCGCCGCGACTTCCCGACTCATGCGGGAAGCCTCGGTCCACTCCGGGTGCACGCGCAACACAGCGCCTGCGGCCCCCGGGTCACCTCGGCAACGAGCGTCATCATCACAGCCGTCGGGCCCACCTCGACGATAGGGCGCACCGAGGCTACCACCCCAGGCGTGGGGGACGCTACGACAGCGGGGAGGATCGGAGTCCTTCGCCCGAACCACCCGGTCCGTAGGCTTTCAGTCGCGCCATACGACGGGCACCGTTCCCGACCCGGTTCCGAACCCCGACTACTATCACAAAGTACTCGGGGGAGACGAGACCGGAACTGTGGCTCGCGGACTATCGGCTGGCCTATCAACTAGGTGGAACGGACGATGACAACCTCATCATCCGCAACCTCCCCTTGTTCCTCTCCGACGCCGCCTGAGCCTGGTTAGAGCACCTGCCTCCGGGGCAGATCTCCAACTGGGACGACCTGTTCCAAGCCTTCGCCGGCAATTTCCAGGGCACATACGTGCGCCCTGGAAACTCCTGGGATCTCCGAAGCTGCCGCCAGCAGCCGTGAGAGTCTCTCCGGGACTACATCCGGCGATTCTCGAAGCAGCGCACAGAGCTGCCCAACGTCACCGACTCAGATGTCATCGGCGCGTTCCTCGCCGGCACCACCTGTCGCGACCTGGTAAGCAAGCTGGGTCACAAGACCCCCACCAGGGCGAGCGAGCTGATGGACATCGCCACCAAGTTCGCCTCTGGCCAGGAGGCGGTCGAGGCCATTTTCCGGAAGGACAAGCAGCCCTAGGGCCGCCCACCGGAAGATGCTCCCGAGGCATCAACTCAGCGCGGCGCCAAGAAGAAGG
Organism: Zea luxurians; assembly: GCA_029449295.1. Lineage (NCBI taxonomy): Eukaryota > Viridiplantae > Streptophyta > Magnoliopsida > Poales > Poaceae > Zea > Zea luxurians. The sequence goes on along the minus strand of JAOPSE010000016.1, from coordinate 31,472,944 downwards.
GCAAGAAGAAGTCGCAAGCGAAACGCGACGCCGCCGACGTGGATCTTGTCGCCGCCGCCAAGCACAAGAACCCTCGGAAACCTCCTGGAGGTGCCAACCTCTTCGACAAGATGCTCAAGGAGCTGTGCCCCTATCATTAGGGGCCCGTCAAGCACACCCTCGAGGAGTGTGCCATGCTTCGACGACACTTCCATAAGGCCGGGCCACCCGCGGAGGGTGGCAAGGCCCTCGACGATGCGAAGGAGGAAGATCACAAGGCAGGGGGTTCCCCGAGGTCCGCGACAGCTTCATGATCTACGGCGGGCAAGTGGCGAACGCCTCGGCTTGGCACCGCAAGCAAGAGCGTCGGGAGGTCTGCTCGGTAAAGGTGGCGGCGCCAGTCTACCTAGACTGGTCCGACAAGCCCATCACCTTCGACCGAGCCGACCATCCGGACTACATGCCGAGCCTGGGGAGATACCCACTCGTTGTCGACCCCATCATCAGCAACGTCAGGCTCACCAAGGTCCTCATGGACAGAGGTAGCGGCCTCAACATCATCTATGCTGAGACCCTCGGGCTCCTGCGGATCGATCTGTCCTCGGTCCGGACGGGCGCTGCGCCTTTCCACGGGATCGTCCCCGGGAAGCGCGTCCAACCCCTCGGACAACTCGACCTACCCGTCTGCTTCGGGACGCCCTCCAACTTCCGAAAGGAGACCCTCACATTTGAAGTGGTCGGGTTTTGAGGAACCTACCACGCAGTACTGGGGAGGCCATGCTACGCCAAGTTCATGGCCGTCCCCAACTACACCTACCTCAAGCTCAAGATGTCGGGCCCCAACGGGGTCATCACCGTCGGGCCCACGTACCGACACGCATTCGAATGCGATGTGGAGTGCGTGGAGTACGCTGAGGCCCTCGCCAAATCCGAGGCCCTCATCGCTGACCTGGAGAGCCTCTCTAGGGAGGCGCCCGACGTGAAGCGCCACGCCGGCAACTTCGGACCAGCGGAGACGGTCAAGTCCGTCCCTCTCGACCCCGACAACGACGCCTCCAAGCAGATCCAGATCGGTTCCGAGCTCGACCCCAAATAGGAAGCAGTGCTCGTCGACTTTCTCCGCGCGAACGCCGACGTTTTCGCGTGGAGTCCCTCGGACATGCCCGGCATACCGAGGGAAGTCGCCGAGCACACTCTGGATATTCGAGCTGGGGCCCGACCCGTGAAGCAACCTCTACGCCGATTCGATGAAGAAAAGCGCAGAGCCATAGGCGAGGAGATCCACAAGCTACTGGCGGCGGGGTTCATCAAAGAGGTATTCCATCCCGAATGGCTTGCCAACCCTATGCTAGTGAGAAAGAAAGGGGGAAATGGCGGATGTGTGTAGACTACACTGGTCTAAACAAAGCATGTCCGAAGGTTCCCTACCCTCTACCTCGCATCGATCAGATCGTGGATTCCACTGCTGGGTGCGAAACCCTGTCTTTCCTCGATGCCTACTCCGGGTATCACCAGATCAAGATGAAAGAGTCCGACCAGCTCGCGACTTCATTCATCACACCCTTCGGCATGTACTGCTATGCTACAATGCCGTTTGGTTTGAGAAATGCGGGGGCAACGTACCATCGATGCATGAATCATGTGTTTGGCAAACACATCGGCCGAACGGTTGAGGCCTACGTCGATGACATCGTAGTCAAGACGAGGAAGGCCTCTGACCTCCTTTTCGACCTTGAAGCGACATTCCGATGTCTCAAGGCGAAAGGCGTGAAGCTTAATCCCGAAAAGTGTGTCTTCGGGGTCCCCCGAGGCATGCTCTTGGGGTTCATCGTCTTCGAGCGAGGCATCGAAGCCAACCCGGAGAAGATTGCAGCCATCACCAGCATGGGGCCGATAAAGGACTTGAAATGCGTACAGAGGGTCATGGGATGTCTCGCGGCTCTGAGCCGCTTCATCTCCCGCCTCGGCGAAAGAGGTCTGCCTCTGTACCGCCTCTTAAGGAAAGCTGAGTGCTTCACTTGGACTCCCGAGGCCGAGGAAGCCCTCGGGAACCTGAAGGCGCTCCTCACGAACGCGCCCATCTTGGTGCCCCCCGCTGCCGGAGAAGCCCTCTTGATCTACGTCACCGCAACCACCCAGGTGGTTAGCGCCGCGATCGTGGTTGAGAGACGAGAAGAAGGGCATGCATTGCCTGTCCAGAGGCCAATCTACTTCATCCGTGAGGTACTGTCCGAGACCAAGATCCGCTACCCACAAATCCAGAAGCTGTTGTACGCGGTGATCCTGACACGGCGGAAGTTGCGACACTACTTCGAGTCTCATCCGGTGACTGTGGTGTCATCCTTCCCCTTAGGAGAGATCATCCAGTCCCGAGAGGCCTCAGGTAGGATTGCGAAGTGGGCGGTGGAGATCATGGGCGAGACGATCTCGTTCGCCCCTCGGAAGGCCATCAAGTCCCAGGTCTTGGCGGACTTCGTGGCTGAATGGGCCGACACCTAGCTCCCGACGGCTCCGATCCAACCGGAGCTCTGGACCATGTTTTTCGATGGGTCGCTGATGAAGACGGGGGCCGGCGCGGGCCTCCTCTTCGTCTCGCCCCTCGGGAAGCACCTACGCTACATGCTACGCCTCCACTTCCCGGCGTCCAACAACGTGGCTGAGTACGAGGCTCTGGTAAACGGGTTGCAAATCGCCATCGAGCTAGGGGTCCGACACCTCGACGCTCGCGGTGACTCACAGCTCGTCATCGACCAAGTCATGAAGAACTCCCACTGTCGCGACCCGAAGATGGAAGCCTACTGCGATGAGGTTCGGCGCCTGGAAGACAAGTTCTACGGGCTCGAGCTCAACCACATCGCCCGACGCTACAACGAGACTGCAGACGAGCTAGCTAAAATAGCCTCGGGACGAACAACAGTTCCCCCGGACGTATTCTCCCGAGACCTGCATCAACCCTCCGTCAAGACCGAGGACACGCCCGAGCCCGAGGCACCTTCGGCTCCGCCCGAGGCACCCTCGGCTCAGTCCGAGGTACCCTCGGCCCAGTCCGAGGTACCCTCGGCACGGTCCGAGGTACCCTCGGCTCATCTCGAGGTACCCTCGGCCCCCGAGGGTGAGGCACTGCACGTCGAAGGGGAACCAAGCGAGGTCATGCCTAATCAAAGCTGGCAGGCCCCGTACCTGCAATATCTCCACCGAGGGGAGCTGCCCCTCGACCAAGCCGAAGCTCGGCGGTTGGCGCGGCGCGCCAAGTCTTTCGTCTTGCTGGGAGATGGGAAGGAGCTCTACCACCGCAGCCCCTCAGGCATCCTCCAGCGATGCATTTCCATCGCCGAAGGCCAACAGCTCTTGCAAGAGATACACTCGGGGGCTTGCGGCCATCACGCAGCACCTCGAACCCTCGTTGGAAACGCCTTCCGACAAGGATTCTACTGGCCGACGGCGGTGGCCGACGCTACTAGAATTGTCCGCACCTACGAAGGGTGTCAGTTCTACGCGAGGCAGACCCACCTGCCCGCTTAGGCCCTGCAGACCATACCCATCACCTGGTCGTTTGCTATGTGGGGTCTGGACCTCGTTGGCCCCTTGCAGAAGGCACTTGGGGGCTACACGCACCTGTTGGTCGCCATCGACAAATTCTCCAAGTGGATCGAGGTCCGACCCCTAAACAGCATCAGGTCCGAATAGGCGGTGGCGTTCTTCACCAACATCATCCATCGTTTTGGGGTCCCGAACTCCATCATCACCGACAACGACAAGGGGTTAGGTCTCGAGACCTCCAGGTGGGCGACCTGGTGCTTCGGCTGCGACAAGACGCCCGAGGGCGGCACAAGCTCACGCCTCCCTGGGAAGGGTCGTTCGTCATCGCCAAGGTCTTGAAGCCCGGAACGTACAAGCTGGCCAACAGCCAAGGCAAGGTCTACAGCAACGCTTGGAACATCCAACAACTACGTCGCTTCTACCCTTAAGATGCTTTCAAGTTGCTCGTATACTTCGTTCACACACCAAGTCTGGTCGTCAAGGAAGGGTCAGCCTTGCCTCGGCAAAGCCCGACCCTCCCTCGGGGGCTAGAAGGGGGCAACCCCCTCTGCGTCAAAATTTTCCTCGAAAAAAGAAAAAAAATCTTTTCTGCCAGAATGCCTTTCGTGCTCTTCGACTATTTCAAAAGTGGATCCTGAAAACGACGGAGTACACGTAAGCAGCCAAGGCTGACCGAGCCGAGGGACTCCTATGCCTCCGGGATACGGATACCTCACTCATCACCTTCTGCGATAAGTAACTCGCGCTCGGATAAGTGACTCCGCGGACCGAACAAGTCTTCATGCTCGAGAAGCTCTTCTACCGAAATGATTTTTCGGGCCTTCTCAACTGCGTCGGTAACAGAACCCTATGGACGAGTAAGAGCGCGCGTAAGCGGCAAGGCTGACCGAGCCGAGGGACTCCTACGCCTCCGGGATACGGATACCTCACTCATCACCTTCCGTGAAAAGAAACTCTCGCCCGCACAAACAATTCTGTTACCATCAAATGAGTCCGGACACTCGAAACAAGAGGAAAAGAGACGTAGCTTTACAACACGACGACGGTGTGTTTAGGCCTCGGCGGCCGCAGAAAACATACACACACTACAAGACGACCTGATCCTGCAGGCTCGGACGTCGACAGCCGAAGGGGGCAGCAGCACCCTCGGCATCAACTACACCTTCGGCGGGGTCTGACCTAGCCTCGGACGGCGACACGGTCGGAGGGCCCCCACTCTGAAGGACGACATCAGCACCACACCCGGGCCATCGCCGCCAGGGTCTTCTTCGAGAATCCGGCCCGAGCAGGCGGCTTGGCCGGCCACCCCGAGGCCTCAGCCAGCTGTCCCTCAAAAACATCATCTCGGCTTGTGGCCTCGGCAGCTCAACTCTGGCGTCGGCTCCGCCAGTGGACGACCTGGCCAGGCTCTGGCCAACCACACCTCCTTTTCGAAGCCAACTCTGCCTCCGTCCGTGCTGACACCGCTACCTCCGGCTTTGGCTCATCGAAGGGCGGCCGAGGGGTTCCTTTAACTAAGCAAGAGAAGCCTCGGACTGCAAGGCCGACCGAGCCGAGGGACTCCTACGCCTCCGGGATACAGATACCTCACTCGTCTCCTTCGCACGAGGCAACTCACGCTCGGTGAAGCGGTTCGGATAATCGACAAGGCGAGTCTTAGTGCTCGAAATGAAGAAAAAACACGGCTCCGTGCCGAAAATACATACATGTCCAGGCCTCGACAGCCACAATGAACAAAAACACTGGCATTCAAGGTGCCATTACAAACGGAACTCCGGTTCCGACCCCACAGCAGCAGCCATGATCCCAGTACGGGCGCGGCCACCGGAAGGCTTTTGTTCGCGTCCCTACACAAGGGACGCGAAACAAACATCAAAGCCAAAGAGCCGGGGGCCGGCCCGTGGGTGGCGCCGACGGCCTCAATGAGGGGGGAGCTTCCTCCGGCTGCCACCACATCAGCATGGACGGTGGCGTCCGCCTCTCCACCAACGCTGACGGTCGGCAAAGCGCACCGGCAGGTCCTCGCTCCCGTCCTCGCCACGAAAGCGAGGAAGAAGGCGGAATGTTGCATCCTAGCTGGGCAGCAACAGTTTGCCTTCCCCAGCATGGCTGGAGGACACCTCCTCCGCAGAGCTGGAGGATGGTTTCCACCACCAGAAGCTGGAAGAGGAGGTGGCCAGCCAACCCGCGTGGGAGGTAGAGCCCCGGCTCGCCTCGCTCTCCGCCCCAGCAAGGATGATGAACATCCTTGAAGCTGAGGGCGGAGTCAAGATCGCAGCCCGGCTTGCTTCTCCCCGTCCAGAAGCTAGAGGTCACCGTCTTGGGTGACCACCGGCGAGGGGATGCAGCCGGGCTGCCTGATGAAAATCCTTGAAGCCGAACGATGGCTGAAAGGTACCGACTTCCCCGAAGTTGTGTTCCTCCGACGACAAGACAGAAGGATTCCGGGCGTCCCCCGCCCGGGGGCTCGGAAGGTGGGAAGACACGATGCATGAGGGGAGCGCGAAGACATGGTTGCCCTCCAAGGGGGTCGCCCCCCTTTTAAAGGCGACTCTCCCCACTTGCGCCCTCAACCATTGCGGGTTGAGTCTTCTCCAACACGCTCCAAGATTCTCCCCCTCCCCACGGCGCGGGGGCTGGGTCCCACACGTCATGCAAGCCGGTCCAGGGGAGAAGAAGCCAAACCGCCACGCGCGCGCGGTGCATGCAACCACCCAGCGGTTACAAGCACTCCTCCACTTTCGTCCAGACCAGCAGATGAAAGGGTGGACAGCCATGCAGGCGGCATGCAACCGTGCCAAGTGGGCGCGTCCCTTCGACTCCAACAAGCCCAGCATGGAGGTCCAGGCCCACGCGTCATGCAACCGGTGCGCCGGTTGCTACGTGTGAAAACCTGCACCGCCACTCACGCCACTACCGCGCCTCCTCGACTGCGGAGTCAATACCGCGACTCGAGGCAACCCTGCAGTGCCAGCCAAGCGCGACGGTCAAATGCGGTTGACTATGGGCCGACAGTAATGGCGGTGACAGGCGGGCAGGAGCAGCGGTCACGTCGTCAGCCAAGCTTACTGAAAGGGAATTAGGCTTACACCTAGTCCCTAATTAATTTTGGTGGTTGAATTGCCCAACACAAATATTTGGACTAAGTAGTTTGCTCTAGTGTATAAGTTATACAGGTGCCAAAGGTTCACACTTAGCCAATAAAAAGACCAAGTATTGGGTTCAAACAAAGGAGCAAGGGACAACCGAAGGCACCTCTGGTCTGGCGCACCGGACTGTCCGGTGTGCCACCGGACATGTCCGGTGTACCAGAGGCACCTCCAGCCGAACTCTTCACCTTCGGGAAATTCCAGAGGCGACTCCGCTATAATTCACCGGACATGTCCGGTGCTCCAAGGAAGAGCGGCCTCCGGAACTCGCCAGCCTCGGGATTTCACTTCAGCTGCTCCGTTATAATTCACCGGACTGTCCGATGTACACCGGACTGTCCGGTGTAACAGCGGGGCAATGGCTATTTCGGCGCCAACGGCTACCTGCGACGCATTAAATGCGCGCGCTGCGCACGCAAAGGTCTGGCACGCCCGTACTGGCGCACCGGACAATCTACAGTGCGTGTCCGGTGCGCCACCGGACATCCAGGCGGGCCTAGAAGTCAGAGCTCCAACGGTCGGAACCCAACGGCTTTGGTGACGTGGCTGTCGCACCGGACATATCCGGTGTGCACCGGACTGTCCGGTGCGCCATCGAACAGACAGCCTCACCAAACGGCTAGTTTGGTGGTTGGGGCTATAAATACCCCCAACCACCCACCATTCATAGCATCCAAGTTTTCCACTTCTCAACTACTTACAAGAGCTCTAGTATTCAAGTCTAGACACACCAAAGAGATCAAATCCTCTCCAAATTCCACACAACGCCCTAGTGATTAGAGAGAGAGATTTGCTTGTGTTCTTTCGAGCTTTTGCGCTTGGATTGCTTTCTTCTTTCTTGATTCTTTCATTGCGATCAAACTCACTTGTAATTGAGACAAGAGACACCAATCTTGTGGTGGTCCTTGTGGGAACTTTGTGTTCCAAGTGATTGAGAAGAGAAAGCTCACTCTGGTCCGAGGGACCGTTTGAGAGAGGGTAAGGGTTGAAAGAGACCCGGCCTTTGTGGCCTCCTCAACGGGGAGTAGGTTTGCAAGAACCGAACCTCGGTAAAACAAATCCACGTGTCTCACTCTTTATTCGCTTGCGATTTGTTTTCCACCCTCTCTCGCGGACTCTATTATATTTCTAACGCTAACCCGGCTTGTAGTTGTGATTATTTTTGAGAATTTCAGTTTCGCCCTGTTCACCCCCCCCCTCTAGGCGACATTCAATTGGTATCAGAGCCCGATGCTTCATTAGAGCCCAACCGCTCGAAGTGATGACGGGAGATCACACCAAGAGGGAGATGGAGACCGGTGACAAGCCCACTACGAGCCACGGGAGCACTTCATCGGAAGAGTCCCGCACCAAGAGGAAGGAGAAGAAGAAGAAGGACTCCTCCAAACGGAAGGAGAAAAGATCTTCTTCTTCTCACCACAAAGAGAAGAAGGAAAAATCTTCTTCCCACAAGTCGTATCGGAAAGGCGACAAGCACAAGAGGATGAGGAAGGTGGTCTACTACGAGACCGACACTTCATCAACATCGACCTCCGACTCCGATACGCCGTCCGTAACTTCTAAGCGCCAAGAGCGCAAGAAGTTTAGTAAGATCCCCTTACACTATCCTCGTACATCTAGACCTACTCCATTACTTTCTGTTCCATTAGGCAAACCGCCAACCTTTGATGGCGAAGATTATGCTAGGTGGAGTGATTTAATGAAATTTCATCTAACCTTACTCCACAAAAGTATATGGAATGTTGTTGAGTTTGGAGCACAGGTACCATCCATAGGGGATGAAGACTATGATACGGACGAAGTGGCTCAAATCGAGCACTTCAACTCTCAAGCTACAACCATACTCCTAGCCTCTCTAAGCAAGGAGGAATACAACAAGGTGCAAGGGTTGAAGAATGCAAAGGAGATTTGGGACCTTCGCAAGACCGCGCACGAGGGTGATGAACTCACCAAGATCACCAAGCGGGAAACGATCGAGGGGGAGCTCGGTCGTTTTCGTCTTCGCCAAAGGGAGGAGCCACAAGATATGTACAACCGGCTCAAAACCTTGGTGAACCAAGTGCGCAACCTCGGGAGCAAGAAGTGGGACGACCACGAGGTGGTTAAGGTTATTCTAAGATCTCTCATTTTCCTTAACCCCACTCAAGTTCAATTAATTCGTGGTAATCCTAGATATACACTAATGACTCCCGAGGAAGTAATCGGGAATTTTGTGATCTTTGAATGTATGATTAAAGGCTCAAAGAAGATCAACGAGCTTGATGAACCCTCCACGTCCGAAGCACAACCGGTGGCATTTAAGGCGACGGAGGAGAAGAAGGAGGAGTCTACACCGAGTAGACAACCAATTGACGCCTCCAAGCTCGACAATGAGGAGATGGCTTTAATCATCAAAAGCTTTCACCAAATCCTCAAGCAACGGAAGGGGAAGGATTACAAATCCCGTTCCAAGAAGGTTTGCTACAAGTGTGGTAAGCCCGGTCACTTTATTGCTAAATGTCCATTATCAAGTGACAGTGACAGGGATAACGACAATAAGGGCAAGAGGAGAGAAAAGAAAAGGTACCACAAGAAGAGAGGTGGCGATGCCCACGTGTGCCGCGAGTGGGACTTCGACGAGAGCTCCACCGACTCCTCCAACGACGAGGACGCCGCCAACATCGCCGTCACCAAGGGACTCCTCTTCCCCAACGTCGGCCACAAGTGCCTCATGGCAAAGGACGGCAAAAGGAAGAAGGTTAAATCTAAATCCTCCACTAAATATGAATCCTCTAGTGATGATAATGCTAGTGATGAGGAAAATAATTTGCGTACCCTTTTTGCCGACCTTAACATGCAACAAAAGGAAAAATTAAATGAATTGATTAGTGCTATTCATGAGAAGGATGATCTCTTAGACTCTCAAGAGGACTTCCTTATTAAGGAAAACAAAAAGCATGTTAAGGTCAAAAATGCTTATGCTCTACAAGTTGAAAAATGTGAAAAATTGTCTAGTGAGCTAAGCACTTGCCATGAGACCATTGACAACCTTAGAAATGAAAATGCTAGGTTAATTGCTAAGGTTGATTCTCATGTATGTGATGTCTCAATTCCCAATCTTAGAAATGATAATGATGATTTGCTTGCTAAGATTAAGGAATTGAATGATTCTCTTGCTAGCCTTAGAGAAGAAAATGAAAATTTGATTGCTAAGGCTAAAGATTTTGATGTTTGCAATACTACTATTTCCGACCTTAGAACTAAGAATGATATGTTGCGTGCTAAGGTTGTAGAACTAAAATCTTGCAAACCCTCTACATCTACCGTTGAGCACACTTCTATTTGTACCAGATGTAGAGATGTTGATATCAATGCTATTCATGATCACATGGCTTTAATTAAACAACAAAATGATCATATAGCATTATTAGATGCTAAAATTGCCGAGCATAACTTAGAAAATGAAAAATTTAAATTTGCTAGAAGTATGCTCTATAATGGGAGACGCCCTGGCATCAAGGATGGCATTGGCTTCCAAAGGGGAAACAATGTCAAACTTAATACCCCTCCTAAGAATTTGTCTAACTTTGTTAAGGGCAAGGCTCCCATGCCTCAGGATAACAAGGGCTACATTTTGTACCCTGCCGGTTATCCCGAGAGCAAAATTAGGAGAGTTCATTCTAGGAAGTCTCACTCTGGCCGTAATCATGCTTTTATGTATAAGGGTGAGACATCTAGCTCTAGGCAACCAACCCGTGCTAAGTTGCCTAGAAAGAAAACTCCTAGTGCATCAAATGATCATGACATTTCATTTAAGACTTTTGATGCATCTTATGTGCTTACTAACAAATCTGGCAAGGTAGTTGCCAAGTTTGTTGGGGGCAAACACAAGGGCTCCAAGACTTGTGTTTGGGTACCCAAAGTTCTTGTTTCTAATGCCAAAGGACCCAAAACCGTTTGGGTACCTAAAGTCAAGAACTAAAAATGTTTTGTAGGTTTATGCATCCGGGGGCTCAAGTTGGATACTCGACAGCGGATGCACAAACCACATGACAGGGGAGAAGAAGATGTTCTCCTCATATGAGAAAAACCAAGATCCCCAACGAGCTATCACATTCGGGGATGGAAATCAAGGTTTGGTCAAAGGATTGGGTAAAATTGCTATATCACCGGACCATACTATTTCCAATGTTTTTCTTGTAGATTCTTTAGATTACAATTTGCTTTCTGTATCTCAATTATGTCAAATGGGCTACAACTGTCTCTTTACTGATGTAGGTGTCACTGTCTTTAGAAGAAGTGATGATTCAATAGCATTTAAGGGTGTGTTAGAGGGTCAGCTATACTTGGTATATTTTGATAGAGCTGAACTCGACACATGCTTAATTGCTAAGACTAACATGGGTTGGCTCTGGCATCGCCGACTAGCCCACGTTGGGATGAAGAATCTTCATAAGCTTCTAAAGGGAGAACACATTTTGGGACTAACAAATGTTCATTTTGAGAAAGACAGGATTTGTAGCGCATGCCAAGCAGGAAGCAAGTTGGGTCTCATCATCCACACAAGAACATCATGACAAGTGACAGGCCACTGGAGCTCCTACACATGGATTTATTCGGCCCGATCGCTTACATAAGCATCGGCGGGAGTAAGTACTGTCTAGTTATTGTGGATGATTATTCTCACTTCACTTGGGTATTCTTTTTGCAGGAAAAATCTCATACCCAAGAGACCTTAAAGGGATTCTTGAGACGGGCTAAAAATGAGTTCGGCTTAAGGATCAAGAAAATTAGAAGCGACAATGGGACAGAGTTCAAGAACTCTCAAGTTGAAGGCTTCCTTGAGGAGGAGGGCATCAAGCATGAGTTCTCCTCTCCCTACATGCCACAACAAAATGGTTTAGTGGAAAGGAAGAATCGAACTCTATTGGACATGGCAAGAACCATGCTTGATGAGTACAAGACACCGGATCGGTTTTGGGCCGAGGCGGTCAACACCGCTTGCTACGCCATCAACCGGTTATATCTACACCGAATCCTCAAGAAGACATCCTATGAACTCCTAACTGGTAAAAAGCCCAATATTTCATATTTTAGAGTTTTTGGTAGCAAATGCTTTATTCTTGTTAAGAGAGGTAGAAAATCTAAATTTGCTCCCAAAACTGTAGAAGGCTTTTTACTAGGATATGACTCAAACACAAGGGCATATAGAGTCTTTAACAAGTCCTCAGGACTTGTTGAAGTTTCTTGTAACGTTGTGTTTGATGAGACTAACGGCTCTCAAGTAGAGCAAGTTGATCTTGATGAGATAAGTGAAGAGCAGGCTCCGTGCATCGCGCTAAGGAACATGTCCATTGGAGATGTGTGTCCTAAGGAATCCGAAGAGCCCCCACATGCACAAGATCAACCATCCTCCTCCACGCAAGCATCTCCACCAACCCAAAATGAGGACGAGGCTCAAGTTGATGAAGGGGAAGATCAAAGAGATGAGCCACCTCAAGATGACGGCAATGATCAAGGGGGAGATACAAACGATCAAGACAAGGAGGATGAAGAACCAAGGCCGCCACACCTAAGAGTCCATCAAGCAATCCAACGAGATCACCCCATCGACACCATCCTCGGCGACATTCATAAGGGGGTAACCACTCGATCTCGGGTTGCACATTTTTGTGAACATTACTCTTTTGTTTCCTCTATTGAGCCACACAGGGTAGAGGAAGCACTTCAAGATTCGGATTGGGTGATGGCGATGCAAGAGGAGCTCAACAACTTCACTAGGAATGAGGTATGGCATTTATTTCCACGTCCTAATCAAAATGTTGTAGGAACCAAGTGGGTCTTCCGCAACAAGCAAGACGAGCATGGTGTGGTGACAAGGAACAAAGCTCGACTCGTGGCCAAGGGGTATTCACAAGTCGAAGGTTTGGATTTTGGTGAAACCTATGCACCCGTAGCTAGGCTTGAGTCAATTCGCATATTATTGGCCTATGCTACTTACCATGGCTTCAAGCTTTATCAAATGGACGTGAAGAGTGCCTTCCTCAACGGACCAATCAAGGAAGAGGTCTATGTTGAGCAACCTCCCGGCTTTGAAGACAGTGAGTATCCTAATCATGTCTATAAGCTCTCTAAGGCGCTTTATGGGCTCAAGCAAGCCCCAAGAGCATGGTATGAATGCCTTAGAGATTTCCTTATTGCAAATGGCTTCAAAGTCGGCAAGTCCGATCCTACTTTATTCACTAAAACTCTTGACAATGATTTGTTTGTATGCCAAATTTATGTTGATGATATCATATTTGGGTCTACTAACGAATCTACATGTGAAGAATTTAGTAGGATCATGACACAGAAATTCGAGATGTCTATGATGGGGGAGTTGAAGTATTTTCTAGGATTTCAAGTCAAGCAACTCCAAGAGGGCACCTTCATTAGCCAAACGAAGTACACTCAAGACATTCTAACCAAGTTTGGAATGAAGGATGCCAAGCCCATCAAGACACCCATGGGAACTAATGGGCATCTCGACCTCGACACGGGAGGTAAATCCGTCGATCAAAAGGTATACCGGTCGATGATTGGTTCATTGCTTTATTTATGTGCATCTCGACCGGACATTATGCTTTCCGTTTGCATGTGTGCAAGATTCCAATCCGACCCTAAGGAATCCCACCTTACGGCCGTAAAACAAATCTTAAGATATTTGGCTTATACTCCTAAGTTTGGGCTTTGGTACCCTCGGGGATCCACATTTGATTTGATTGGTTATTCGGATGCCGATTGGGCAGGGTGTAAGATTAATAGGAAGAGCACATCGGGGACTTGCCAGTTCTTGGGAAGATCCTTGGTGTCTTGGGCTTCAAAGAAGCAAAATTCGGTCGCTCTTTCTACTGCCGAAGCCGAGTACATTGTCGCAGGCCATTGTTGCGCGCAATTGCTTTGGATGAGGCAAACCCTGCGGGACTATGGTTATAAATTAACCAAAGTTCCCCTTCTATGTGATAATGAGAGTGCAATCCGCATGGCGGATAATCCCGTTGAGCATAGCCGCACTAAACACATAGCCATTCGGTATCATTTTCTTAGGGATCACCAACAAAAGGGGGATATCGATATTTCATACATTAACACTAAAGATCAATTAGCCGATATCTTTACCAAGCCACTTGATGAACAATCTTTTACCAAACTTAGGCATGAGCTCAATATTCTTGATTCTAGGAATTTCTTTTGCTAAATTACACACATAGCTCTTAAAGTATACCTTTGATCATGTCTCTTTTATATATGCTATGACTAATGTGTTTTCAAGTATATTTCAAACCAAGTCATAGGTATATTGAAAGGGAATTGGAGTCTTCGGCGAAGACAAAGGCTTCCACTCCACTCTACTACTCATCCTTCGCCGTCGCTCCGCGTCACTCTCCATCTTTGGTATAATCTTCACTCATATGTTTTATTTGCCAAAGGGGAGAAAGTAGTCTTCAAGGGCTTATATCTCACTCAAAGTATCTGTTTTTAGCGATTCATGCCAAAGGGGGAGAAAGTATTGGCCCAAAGCAAAAGGACCGCACCACCACCCTAATTTTAAAAATTAATGATTTTCAATTGGTAAATTTCAAATTAGTATATCTTTATGTTCTAAAGGGGGAGCAAGTAGTATTTTCAAAATTGTTATCTCAAAACTCTCTTGAACACTAAGAGGAGAATTTATTTGAGGGGGAGTTTTGTTTAGTCAAAGGAAAAGCATTTGAAACAGGGGGAGAAAATTTCAAATCTTGAAAATGCTTCGAAAAATCTTATTCATTTACCTTTGACTGTTTGCAAAAGAACTTTGAAAAGGATTTACAAAAAGAATTTGCAAAAACAAAACTTGTGGTGCAAGCGTGGTCCAAAATGTTAAAAATAAAGAAACAATCCATGCACATCTAGTAAGTAACATTTATTGGCTCAATTCCAAGCAACCTTTGCACTTACATTATGCAAACTAGTTCAATTATGCACTTTTATATTTGCTTTGGTTTGTGTTGGCATCAATCACCAAAAAGGGGGAGATTGAAAGGGAATTAGGCTTACACCTAGTCCCTAATTAATTTTGGTGGTTGAATTGCCCAACACAAATACTTGGACTAAGTAGTTTGCTCTAGTGTATAAGTTATACAGGTGCCAAAGGTTCACACTTAGCCAATAAAAAGACCAAGTATTGAGTTCAAACAAAGGAGCAAGGGACAACCAAAGGCACCTCTGGTCTGGCGCACCGGACTGTCCGGTGTGCCACCGGACATGTCCGGTGTACCAGAGGCACCTCCAGCCGAACTCTTCACCTTCGGGAAATTCCAGAGGCGACTCCGCTATAATTCACCGGACTGTCCGGTGTACACCGGACATGTCCGGTGCTCCAAGGAAGAGCGGCCTCCGGAACTCGCCAGCCTCGGGATTTCACTTCAGCTGCTCCGTTATAATTCACCGGACTGTCCGGTGTACACCGGACTGTCCGGTGTAACAGCGGGGCAACGGCTATTTCGGCGCCAACGGCTACCTGTGACGCATTAAATGCGCGCGCTGCGCGCGCAGAGGTCTGGCACGCCCGTACTGGCGCACCGGAAAATCTACAGTGCGTGTCCGGTGCGCCACCGGACATCCAGGCGGTCCCAGAAGTCAGAGCTCCAACGGTCGGAACCCAACGGCTTTGGTGACGTGGCTGTCGCACCGGACATGTCCGGTGTGCACCGGACTGTCCGGTGCGCCATCGAACAGACAGCCTCACCAAACGGCTAGTTTGGTGGTTGGGGCTATAAATACCCCCAACCACCCACCATTCATAGCATCCAAGTTTTCCACTTCTCAACTACTTACAAGAGCTTTAGCATTCAAGTCTAGACACACCAAAGAGATCAAATCCTCTCCAAATTCCACACAACGCCCTAGTGATTAGAGAGAGAGAGAGAGATTTGCTTGTGTTCTTTCGAGCTTTTGCGCTTGGATTGCTTTCTTCTTTCTTGATTCTTTCATTGCGATCAAACTCACTTGTAATTGAGACAAGAGACACCAATCTTGTGGTGGTCCTTGTGGGAACTTTGTGTTCCAAGTGATTGAGAAGAGAAAGCTCACTCGGTCCGAGGGACCGTTTGAGAGAGGGTAAGGGTTGAAAGAGACCCGGCCTTTGTGGCCTCCTCAACGGGGAGTAGGTTTGCAAGAACCGAACCTCGGTAAAACAAATCCACGTGTCTCACTCTTTATTCGCTTGCGATTTGTTTTCCACCCTCTCTCGCGGACTCTATTATATTTCTAACGCTAACCCAACTTGTAGTTGTGATTATTTTTGAGAATTTCATTTTCACCCTATTCACCCCCCTCTAGGCGACTTTCACTTACGTCCCATCCAGGGGCAGCAAGGGAGCCCTCTCCCACGGCGTGAAGACAGTGCACCCGTGATCCGTTCCTCGAACGGCTCGCGCACGCGCAACGGCCGCCCCGCGAACCGCTCGCCCCGTCGCATTAACTCCGCGGCAGGACAGGCGGCGCCTCAGGCGGGAGAAGCAAGCGACGCTTCGCCTACGCCATAATGACCGCGTCAAAAAAGGTATGCCACATCATTCGACTTCGTGTCCTTTTCCTTTTCCTCTTTCTCTCTCTTACAACAGGGACCGGGAAAGGGGGATACACCAAAAAGGACCCTTCTCCATGAAGGAAACAGGCTCCGAGCCTCCCTACTGATCAGAGGTTCGAAGGCTGGCCCCTCGGAGGGGTTCAACAGCCGCCTCAGAGCACGTGGGCTCCGCACCCACTACTGGTCAGAGGTTCGATGGCCGGCCCCTCGAAGGGTTCAACGGCCGCCTCAGGCCACTCGGGCTCCACGCCCACTACTGATCAGGGGTTCGTAGGCTGGCCCCCGAAGGGTTCACAGTCGCCTCAGACACAGAGCGAGGGATGACCATGGGTACGTTCGATACATAACCAAGGCTCGGGCTACGCTCCCGAGGTACCCTAGGACATTTCCGAGACTAGCGGGAGCGATCTTGTAACGGAATCCCATTAGAGGGAGGCATCGAGCCCTCAGACCCCGTCGGCAGGGGACCGGGTCCGGCAGATCACCCGCAGGTACTTTTGGGCGCGCCTCTGGGCCTCTAGCCGACCCCTAACAAATGGGGCACGGACGTCCGTTCGGATTACCCGCCAGCAGCTCACCGAAGACACCATGTTCGACGCCACCCGAGGGCAACATGGCACTTTCCCCCCCCCCCTCCTTGCGGAAAGGCGACGCAGGGGCGTATGTAAAAAAGTCGAGTCTGTCCCTGATCGTCCTCTCGCCCTGTGCAGAGGCTCGGGGACTGCTCTCGCAAACCCGGCTCCGGCCAAACCGTTGACAGCGTCAACATACCAGCCCGAGAACTTGAGACCCGACCGTGCACTCGGGCTACGGCCAGCTCGCATGAGGGGACAACTAGTCCAGCCGAAGTGTTGCGAAGCGCACTAAGACCTCGAAGGAGTAAAATTACTCCTTCGAGGCCTCGGGGGCTACACCCGGCGGGTGCGCTCGCGCGCACCCACCGGAACAGAATGCAACCGAAAAAGGCTGGTCCCCTTGCAAAAAAGTGCAGCAAAAGCCTCCAAGCGAGTATTAGTACTCCCTTAGAGGCTCGGGGGCTACTGTCGGGGACCATAATTAGGGGTACCCTCAAGACCCCTAAATCTCAGCTGGTAACCCCCATCAGCATAAAGCTGCAAAGGCCTGATGGGTGCGATTAAGCCAAGGATCGGTCCATTCAAGGGACATGATCGTGCCTCGCCCGAGCCTAGCCTCGGGCAAGGGAAGCCGACCCCGGAGAACCTACGTCTCGCTCGAGGACCCCCCCTCCAGCAACGGGCACACTATCGGCTCGCCCGAGGCCCAATCTTCACCGAGAAGCAACCTTGGCCACATCGCCACGTCGACCGACCAAATCGCAGGGGCATTTAATGCAAAGGTGGCCTGACACCTTTATCCTGACGCACGCCCTCCAGTCGACAGAGCCGAAGTGACCGCAGTCACTTCGCCGCTCTACTGATCGGCCTGACAAGAGGACAACGCCGCCTGCGCCGCTCCGACTGCTGAGCCACCCGACAGAGTGAGGCTGACAGCAGCCAAGACCGGCCACGGGCGTCATAGGAAACTCCACCTCGCCCGACCCCAGGGCTCGGACTCGGGCTCAGCCCCGGAAGACGGCGACCTCCGTTCCGCCTGACCCAGGGCTCGGACTCGGGCTCAGCCCCGGAAGACGACGAACTCCGCTCCGCCCGACCCAGGGCTCGGACTCGGGCTTAGCCCCGGAAGACGGCGAACTCCGCTCCGCCCGACCCAGGGCTCAGACTCGGGTTCAGCCCCGGAAGACGACGAACTCCGTCTCGCCCGACCCCAGGGCTCGGACATGGGCTCAGCCCCGGAAGACGGCGAACTCCGCTCCGCCCAACCCAGGGCTCGGACTCGGGCTCAGCCCTGGAAGACGACGAACTCCGCCTCGCCCGACCCTAGGGCTCAGACATGAGCTCAGCCCCGGAAGACGACGGACTCCGCTTCGCCGGACCCCAGGGCTCGGACTCAGCTCTAGCCTCAGCCGACGGTCTCCGCCTCGCTCGACCCAGGGGCTTGGACTCGACCACGGCCACGGAAGACAGACTCGACCTCGACCTCGGAGGAGCCTCCACCTCGCCCAGCCTAGGGCGCGGACCGACCACGTCGACAGGAGGCGCCATCATTACCCTACCCCGAGCTGACTCAGGCTACGGGGAACAAGACCGGCGTCCCATCTGGCTCGCTCCGCTAGATAGGCAATGATGGCGCCCCGCACACTCCGTGACGACGGCGGCTCTCGGCCCCCTTACGGAAGCAAGAGGACGTTAGCAAGGACTCGACAGCCCCGACAGCTGCCCTTCCGCCAGGCTCCAGCGCTCCTCTGACGGCCACGACACCACACGAACCGGGTGCCAAAACCCCTCCGGCTGCCACGACGGCCTGTACTTAGGGCGCTAGCTCTCCTCCGCTAGACACGTAGCACTCTGCTACACCCCCCATTGTACACCTAGATCCTCTCCTTACGCCTATAAAAGGAAGGACCAGGACCCTCTTACAGGGGGTTGGCCCGCGCGGAGAAGGACGGGACGGCGCTCGCGCAAGGCCGCTCGCTCCCACTCCCGCGTGGACGCTTGTATCCCCCTACTGCAAGCGCACCCGACTCAGGCGCGGGGCTAACACGAAGGCCGCAGGATTCGCTCTCTCACACGCCTGCCTCCCTCCGGCTGCTTCCTTTCCCCCCTTCGCGTTCCGCCTTGCGTCGACCCATCTGGGCTGGGGCACGCGGCGACATTTCACTCGTCGGTCCAGGGACCCCCCGGGTTTCGAAACACCGACAATATGTGTGCATTTTGACGATTTTTTGAATTAAATAAATTAATAATACACAAATAACCTCGAAAATTTATAAAATTTTACGGAGGCACAACATATGTCCATATATAATCCTAAAAAATATTTAGACCCTAAAATGTACAAATACGTCAGCGTTTCTCCTGTTTCGCTTACACTTGTCATGTGAGTTATACGTGAAGTCCCTCTAAGTATCCAAGTTTTAACCAGATCAATACGTCACTTTATCATTTTCATATAAGGACTTGAGGTTATCTTATTACAGAATGTTTTTTATAAGGGTCAGTTGAAAATATGCCACTCAAAATTTTGAAAAATTGGAAACTAGTTCATTTGGCATGAAAAATGAACTAGCAGTCCAAATTTGTAAAAGTTGAGTGGTATATATATAATTAATCCTTATTAGTATTGGTTACTTATTTGTAATTTTGAGTTGATACTAAAATATTCTATGATTTTAATTGTATTTTGATGATTTTCTATAAAAAGAAATCAACAATACATAAATAGTTTCAGGAATTTATAAATTTTTAGAGACTCATAACATATATCTACATATAATTCTAAAAAAAATTTAGACTCAAAGAGTCGCTAAATGATTATAATAACTGTGATATGTTTGGAATAGTGCCTTACACGGTATCTCTGAAAAAAATCTGTTACTAAAGTTATTCGTGTCCGATTAGTTCTGTATTCGACACGTAATTATCCATATTTGCACTCAAAATATCTGTATTTATATTCACATTCGTAGCTATCTATATTTAAATTTGAATAAAATTTATGAAAACTAATATGGCTCCGGTCCGATTGCCCCCTGGCTAGCCTGGCTGCTAGATTACGTAGCATCAAACTATAACAGAGCCTGGCAGCTGATCATAGGCTCCGGTCGTCTCCTCCCCAACCCCACCAGGGGAAGAGAAGACAACAACCTGTCCCGCAGCCGCAGTGCTTGCGGGCCCCCCCTCTGCTCATCTCGTCTTCTTCCCCATTCTTCCACCATGCCCACGGCCCACCGCCCCCCCAGTCCCCAGTCCCCACCCTACTACCGTCGCACGCACGAAGCCGCCAACTAACGATCGAGTGGCTTTACCTTACCACCGTTCGGGAGCTTACACTCTCATTTTTTTTAAAAAAGCCAAACATTTCAACTTTAAACAAATATATGCAAGTTATTATTGATATCTGTGGCGCATAAAACTAATCTTGACAAAAAATTCTAATATTTTTACTTCTGTCATTGCGTTTTTTGAGCAGATAGAGCGCTACTGTATTAATAGGGGTACCTGGTCTAAGTAATGTACGCTGTTTTTTTTTTAAAAAATGTTGGGCCTTATCAGACACCCGTACGAAGATTAAGGAGTTCACTTGCTGTGAGGTTGACACGTGAGGCCAGATCTGTTACACCATCTCCTGTATTTCTTTTTGTTGACCAGATCATACCCCCTGGATTCACGGCAAGAGCCATTCAATAGGACGCTGTAGATTTGTCCAAAACAAACCTAACCAAAGCACCAATATGGAATGATTGGGGTTGTTGTTTTTTTTCCTTGCTCCGAGCCCCGCGGAGTGACGAAGGTGATTAGTACGAGTGTGTGTGTCTGTCGGGTGGGGGTAGCGGGAGGAGGAGCCACTTGCGTGCTGGCCTCTCCCACTGGCGCCACCTCCCCTCCTTTTCTCTTCTTCCTCCGTCCGCCCGTCCCCCAATCCCTCCGCTCCTCTCTACCAGCCGAGACCGAGAGAGAGCGCCCGACCCTACCACAGCTGCTGCCTGCTGCTGCTCTGTTCTGCTCTCCCCCTTTTCCACCGTTTCTCTCTCTTCTCACCTCACCTGTTTGGCCGCTTTTCTCCACCCCCCCTCTTCCAATCAGACCAATCTCCCCGTCTCCCTAAACACGAGTACCATCCCTCTGCTCCGGTGTTCCGGCTCTCCCACGCACCCCACCCCACTAGCTTTTGCTTCCTGTTCACTTGTGCCTGCTCTCGCTCGCTGTTGGCCTGTTGCTGTTGCTATTCCCGTCCCGTGCTTCCCTTCCTCTCACTGGTCGTCTAGTATCCTCTCTCCCACCTGCCGCTGCCGCCGCCGCCGCCGCCGCCGCCCTGCTCCCACCTGCCGTCCTCTGGTCAAAGCCAGCGGCTCCCGAGATTTGCCGCTGCTTCCTTGCTTGAGGAATCAAGCCTGAGCGGTGAGAGATCAAGAGGGAGGGACGGAGCGAGAGACGCAAGAGGAAAGGGAGCCAGCCCCTCGCGCCCGGCATTCAATTGGAGCCAACAGTGGGCGGGTGGGGCGGCTGCTACAGCACGGCGGCCTCCATAAATTAGCTCCCCGCTTTCCGGCCCCCTTTTCGCCCCGTGTCTCCCCCGATCGGCCCGTCGACGACGCGGACGCCCGCCGGAGCATGCGCGCCGCGGGCCTCGGCCGCCGCAGCGCCGCCGCCGGCGTCCGGAAGATGTAGCTCCGCGACCCGCGAGGAGAGGGCGAGGGGGATGACCGTTACGGCGCGCGGGAGGAGCGGCGGGGCCGGGATGGAGGAGAAGGGCGACGCGCCCGGGCTCGGCTTCCTGGGCCTCGACCGGATGCGCGTCCTCCTGCCGCCGCTCCGCCTGCCGGAGAAGCTGTCGGCCAGGGCGCTGCGGACGCACCTCTTCACCAACTACCGGATGCGCAAGGTGCGGGACAGCTCCAGCTGGCTCATCCCGCTCTGGGTCCTCTTCTGGGTGCTCCTCGCCTCCGTCATCTGCCTCTGGATGAGCAACCAGGCCGTCGCCAAGCGCCGGGAGTCGCTCGCCAGCATGTGCGACGAGCGCGCGCGCATGCTCCAGGACCAGTTCAACGTCAGCGTGAACCACCTCCAGGCGCTCGCCATCCTCGTCTCCACCTTCCACCACTCCAAGACACCCTCCGCCATCGACCAGGTATGTACGTACCCCCTGCTCTAGTACTGCTGTGCTGTCGTAGCTCCTTTCCTTCCTCCACCACAGACCCGAATCCATGCAAGATTTCTCCACCGTCGGCCGTGGCGAAACTCATCTTTCTGACCGTTGCCGCAGACCACGTTCGCAAGGTACGCGGAGAGGACGGCGTTCGAGCGGCCGCTCACGAGCGGGGTCGCGTACGGGGTGCGGGTCACGCACGCCGAGCGGGAGCAGTTCGAGCGCCAGCAGGGATGGAGCATCAAGAAGATGTACTCCTCCAAGACCAAGAAGCAGTCGCAGGGACCAGGGAACGCCGAGGACGCCGAGGTGCGGGAGCCGGCGGAGGAGTATGCTCCCGTAATCTTCGCGCAGGACGCATACAAGCATGTCATCTCCTTCGACTTGCTATCCGGCGCCGTGAGCACTCGCTCTGCCCTCAGCCTCCCCTCCCCTCCCCTTTCCTTGCAAGATTTCATCTTTTTCACAGAGCAGGCCCACGGCCGTAAAAAAAGCTGCAATCTTTGGTGTTCACCATGTGCTCACCAGTCACAGGCCATCATCTGTTGCTACCCCCCTTTTCCACCTTGGATTTTTTGCCCTTTCTTTTTAATCAGGGGCTCAATTACTCATGGTAAAAAAAATCATGTCAGGAGAGCAACAGGGGCTATCTATCCACTAATCTTTATGCCTCTTTTGCCCTTCCAGGATGACCGCGACAACGTACTCCGAGCTAGAGAATCTGGGAAGGGTGTCCTTACTGCTCCTTTTAAGCTGCTCAATAATCGCCTTGGAGTGATCTCCACCTATGCTGTGTACAAGTATGAGCTTCCCCCAAATGCCAGGCCACAGGAGCGCATTCAGGCTGCTATAGGGTAAGCTTTTCTTGAGTCAGGCCTCCTATTTCCAGTCAGTAACCGTGCGACTGAATTACTGTCGGCCTTTTTTTTTGTGCAAATAGCTACTTAGGTGGCATATTTGACATTGAAGCGCTTGTTGACAAGTTGCTTCACCAGCTCGCGGGCAAGCAATCCATCATGGTGAACGTTTACGATACTACTAATGATAGACGGATCAGTATGTATGGTTCGAATGATACAGGCAGTGGCATGTGCCAAGTCAGCACACTGAACTTTGGTGACCCGTCAAGGAAGCATGAAATGCACTGCAGGTGATTTGTTTTCTCTTCTAAGAAACCTGTAATTAAAATGTGTTATCCCTGTAGTCTATTCTTTGTAAGGCTCTGTGTCTCATCTGTTTCTCTTTAATAGGTTCATTCAGAGTCCACCTTGGCCTTGGATGGCAATAACGACATCAATTGGAACTCTTGTGATTGGTTTACTGATTGGATACATAATTTATGCTACTGCAAAACGGATTGCCAGAGTTGAAGATGACTTTCAGGAGATGAGTGTGCTCAAAAAGCGTGCAGAGGATGCAGATATTGCCAAGTCACAGGTGAATAGCGTCGCTGCAAATAATAGCTATGCATGCTTATTTGACTGTTTCTCTTGAAGGCCAAAGGCTTGTTCTTTCCTCTCTCTCTCTCTTTTGAGGGGCCAAAAAATGGTACCTTACTACCTTATTAATTCAATGCCTTTTCTGCTTGCAGTTCTTGGCTACTGTTTCTCATGAGATCAGAACTCCAATGAATGGTGTTCTAGGTGAGGTTCTAGTACATCTAAACTGTACAATAATCTTAATTGTTAATTAGAGTGAAAGGAGATATGATGTTTCCGATTTTGCAGGGATGCTCCAAATGCTCATGGATACTGATTTGGACACAACACAACAAGACTATGTTAGAACCGCACAAGCCAGTGGCAAAGCTTTGGTATCTCTCATCAATGAAGTACTTGATCAGGCAAAGATCGAGTCTGGTAAACTTGAGCTTGAAGCAGTGCCCTTTGACCTTAGAACAGTTTGTGATGACATTTTGTCTCTCTTCTGTGGGAAAGCTCAGGAGAAAGGACTGGAGGTAATCAAAGACTACAACCATGCTGTCACGCACTGCACTTTTACTGTATTTTATTATAAATGCACTTACTTTATTCTGGTTATTCCATACTATGACACACAACGGGAGCAGCTGGCAGTGTTTGTTTCTGACCAAGTTCCACAAGCACTAATTGGCGATCCTGGCAGAATAAGGCAAATCATTACAAATCTTGTCGGGAACTCTATAAAAGTAAGGCAATCACTATATATTGATAGCAGGAAATAGGATAATCCCTCGTATATTTATATGCACATATGCATTTGTTCTTTGTTGGCTAAGAGTTCTGTATTTTTCCACAGTTCACAGAGAAGGGTCATATCTACTTGACAGTTCATGTTGTTGAAGAGATTATGAATTGTCTTGAGGTTGAGACGGGAACTCAGTCAGCCAATACCTTAAGTGGCTACCCAGTGGCGAACAGAAAGCGCAGTTGGGAAAACTTTCGACTCTTTAGTAGGGAACTGAACTCATCTGAGATGCCTTTTGCACCTATCGCATCAGACTCAATAAGCTTGATAATATCAGTTGAAGATACGGGTGTTGGAATCCCGTTCGATGCTCAGTCCCGTGTCTTCACCCCTTTCATGCAAGTAGGTCCATCCATTGCTCGCATCCATGGGGGCACTGGCATTGGATTAAGCATCAGCAAATGCTTGGTTGGACTCATGATGGGAGAGATTGGATTTGCAAGTAAACCCCAAGTCGGTTCTACTTTCACCTTCACTGCGGTTCTTACGAGGGCCCATTCCAGCAGAAATGAGAATAAATCATCAGAATTTAAAGGGATCAATGCATTGGTGGTAGATCATAGGCCGGTCCGTGCCAAGGTTACTAGGTACCATTTACAGAGACTGGGAGTTCAGACCGAATTGACAACTGACCTAGATCAATACATTTCTAAAATTAATTGCGGATCACAAATTGCAAAGCTTGTGCTCATTGACAAAGAAACCTGGCTGAAGGAATCCCACTCTATGCCTCTTTTGGTTACTAAATTGAGGAACAAAGATCAGCCAGACTCTACAAAGTTATTTCTTTTGGAGAACCCTAAAAGTACTGCCAAAAGCAATTCACATATATTCAGGGAATATAACTTGAATGTAATTATGAAGCCACTTCGAGCAAGCATGCTTCAGGTTTCGCTACACAGAGCATTGGGTGGGATAGATAAACTGCACTGCAGGAATGGAGTGCTTGGCAATTCAACACTGGGCAGCCTTCTTCACAAGAAACGAATCCTAGTGGTTGACGACAATATTGTAAATCTCAAGGTTGCTGCAGGCGCTCTGAAGAAATATGGCGCAGAAGTAACTTGTGCTGATAGCGGGAAGAAAGCAATCACGCAACTGAAACCTCCTCACAGTTTTGATGCTTGTTTTATGGACATACAGATGCCTGAAATGGATGGGTGAGTTTTATCTTTGTATATTCATCATCTCACTATACTTTAGACACTATCTGTACCTATATCCAGTTGATAAACAATACTTGCTCTTGTCACCGATTTACATTTTCTTGTTCTCTTGTGTCATGCATTTGGTACCTATGCAGATTTGAAGCCACAAAAAGGATTAGAGTGATGGAAAGAGATCTAAATGAGCAAATAGAACGTGGAGAAGCCCCACCGGAATGCGCAGGGCTCCGGCAGTGGCGAACTCCAATATTAGCCATGACGGCAGATGTTATCCAGGCGACGCACGAACAATGCTTAAAATCTGAAATGGACGGTTATGTATCCAAGCCATTCGAGGGCGAGCAATTGTACAGAGAAGTAGCTCGCTTTTTCCAAAATCAAGACCAAGTTCAGTAGGTAGGCTTATATGGAGGAGTGTAAAGTAGTGGAGGATATCGCCAACGGTTCACCCGTCGAGGCCGAAAGAATTTTGTCAAAGATCTCATGTTCTTGAAAGTAAGTTCTCGACTTCTCTATTTTCGTGGGAGTTCATTTTTCCCTAGTTTCGTTTTTTCCCCTGCTGTAAAATATCTGGTTGTTGTTATGCACAGAGTAAATGGGTAGCAACAATTGTGGGTCAATTCTTTCAAATGGTCAATATCATTTAAGTTTTACATCACTGTCGATTCACATTGCTATACAGGTGGGCATCAATTCGCAGAGTTAGGGGGTCCCTATTAAAACACTAGAAATGCTGGGATGTGGCCGCCAGTTAGGTAAACTTACTCCGAATATCACTGTTTAATAGACATTTCAAGGCTTATATTAAGCAAAAACAATTCTTAACCGATTTAAGAATCAAAACTGCGCTGCTTAACAACTATCAAGATCTAAAAAGCTTACTGTTATCTTGGCACCGCCTTCTTTTTTGTTGAAGTTATTGGTATGAGTTCTGAAGAACTGTGACGCTTTCTTGTAGCAAGCTCTGATGCCAATGTTTTAGAGCTCATTAATCATTATTTTAAGTCCATGGAACCCCCCTCAGGTCTAACTCCATGATTCTTCTCATTATTTCAGGTGGAAACTATCTAGGCTGGAGATGGAACTACCCATGTTCGGTTCCTTGGTACATCTGACCAAGCTGCAAAGCTAAATGCGCAATGTCTGGAAATCAAGATGCACGTGCAGCTATTCATTCGACGACGATTTGCTGAGGTCAAGGCGTGTGAAAAAAAATCAGCTGCATTCACTAACTGCAGGTGCCCTCTGCCACTATATAATATATAAGACTAGGGGGAGAAGTTTTCCTTCCCCCGGAAGGCACGGCTGTACATATTAGGGATTGGTTGGTTTTTTGTGCAGGCATTTTTGTATGCATCATATTCAGCCTGTATGGGTTGAAGCTGTAAAGTGTAAATGACACATTCAAAGATGGAAGTTTTGTTTGACAAAAAAAAACATCAGTCGCCATCAGCTTGTCGTCCTGAGTTCCTCTCCTGCTATTGGCTCTCTCGACCAGCCAATTGGCATACTGAGAACTCCCTGTTGGTGTGGCTTTATCTCATGTCTTCTGCCTGATGTCACGGAGCTTGTTTAAGGTGTGGCCTGGAGCAAGCATCTTGCGACGGTACCTAACTGCCGGCCGCCATATGTTAATCATCGCCGCAAATGGTCCAAAGTGATGACACTTGATTGCTGCTGTTTAAACTAATGCCAGTGGTTACAAACGCCTAATCCTCTGTTTTTGCTCAGTGGAGCCTGCTGCCAGCAGTCGCTTTGTGTTTGTCCGGTTCAGTGCTTACACTGGTCGCTCGCACCCTGCCTGATTGTTTATTCTGTTGGCAGTTGCTTGAGCCATCTGAACTCTGATCACGAGGCCACGAGAGAAGTTTAATGCTACGACGCTTCTTTGATCGCTGCTCCATTGGAAAGCTGACGCCAAAGGCACGAAACAACTGGCGTTGAACTGTTGGAACGTCACTGTCTTGGAGAAAAAATTGGAGGATTGCAGCGAACATATTAACTGGTAAAATTGATCATCAATCATCATCATCTCCCCATGCGTAAAAGATGGAGTATTTCTCATTGGTAAAATGGTAACTGAGATTCCTTACAAGATTCACTGTGCTACAAATAACAATAGCTAACTTACTGGAAATTTAAGAATACTCTCGTTCACCATCTACATGATCTTCTTTCCAAACAGCGAACTTACTGGAAACAGAGAGGACAAATCAAATGGGCTACGTTGAGGGATGCTGGCACGAAATTTTTTCACGCAAATGCCACTATCAAGCACCGCTACAATCATATTTTGTCTCTCGTTGGCGTTAATGGCACTGCTGTTACCTCTCATGTGGACAAAGAGAAAGTGCTTTTTCAATCCTTCAAAGATAGATTGGGGACTTCTCAACCAACTTCTACGGTTTTTAACTTGTCTTCGCTGATTCAGCCTGCTAGCCATTTGTCAACATTGGAAATGCCCTTCTCCCGCAGTGAGATTGATCAGATCATAAAGAATTTACCATCAAATAAGTCGCCAGGTCCGGATGGTTTCAACACGGATTTTGTGCGCAAATGCTGGCCGGTGATTGCTATAGATTTTTATGAGCTTTGTGATAAATTTTATGATGGAACAATCTGCATGGATAGCATTAATGGTTCTTATGTGACTCTCATTCCTAAACACAGCTCTCCGGCCTCGGTGGGAGATTACGGACCGATATCCCTTCTCAACACAAGTATGAAAGTGCTGACTAAACTTCTTGCTAATCGTTTGCAGTTGGTGATGACCAAATTAGTTCACCAGAATCAATACGGCTTCCTGAAGGCGAGGACAATTCAGGACTGTTTAGCCTGGGCCTTTGAGTATATCTATCTGTCACAAGTCGGGTAAAGAAATGGTCATTTTAAAACTGGATTTTGAAAAAGCTTTTGACAAATTAGAGCATGCGGCTATCATTGATATTCTGAGTCATAAGGGCTTTGGGGACAAATGGATCCACTGGATTTCATTGATTCTAGGTTCTGGCACATCGCAAGTTCTTTTAAATGGTGTTCCGGAAAGACGTTTTCATTGCAGGCGTGGGGTCAGACAGGGGGACCCCTTGTCCCCCCTTCTCTTTGTTCTAGCAGCAGATCTCCTTCAGTCAATTATTAACAAGGCCAAAGACTATGGCATCCTCAAACTCCCGATCCGGCATTCTTGTGGGACTGATTTCTCGGTTATCCAATATGCAGACGACACTATTCTGATCTTAGAAGCATGCCCTAGACAACTTTTCTTCCTCAAAGCGATGCTTAACTCATTTGCAGACTCCATAGGCCTCCATGTGAACTATCACAAATCTAACATTTATCCCATCAATGTTTCAGATCAGAAAATGACAATTTTAGCAAATACGTTTCACTGCAAAGTCGGATCTATGTCATTCACATATCTTGAGCTTCCTTTGGGGCTTAAAAAACCCAACTTGGGAGCATTCCTCCCCCTCATTCAGAAGATTGAAAGAAGGCTTGCATCAACATCTATTTTTTTTATCTCAGGCTGGCAGATTACAAATGGTCAACGCGGTATTCTCTTCTCTTCCAACATATTTCATGTGCTCCCTGAAGCTCCTAAAAACAGTGATCAATCAGATTGACAAACTCAGACGTCCCTGTCTTTGGAGAGGAGCAGACATAAATGCAAAAAAACCTTCTCAAGTCACTTGGAAATCTGTCTGCAAACCAAAAGCCCAGGGGGGGGGGGGCTTGGCGTCATTAATCTTGAGTTGCAAAATAAAGCGCTCCTTATGAAATGTCTCTAGAAATTCTATAATAGAGACAACATTCCGTGGGTAAATATTATCTGGGCTACTCATTACAGCCATTCTTTACCTTCAGCTAAACCTGTTGGTTCGTTCTGGTGGAAAGATATTCTCAAAATCCAAAACATATTTAAGGAAATTGCCCAGGTGGAGATTGGAAATGGAAAATCCACTCTCCTGTGGCATGATCGTTGGGATGGTCTACACAAATTTGTAATATTCTCGGAGCTTTGGTCTTTTGCCTCCATCAAAGACATCAATATTAATCAAGCAAAGCTGGCTTCACCGAATGAAATGTTCCACACTCCCCTCTCTGCCGAAGCGTTTGATCAGTTGCTTTCACTTCAGGACATTTTGGCAAATCTTCAGTTGCATGATCACAATGATAAATGGCGTTGTAATGCCTCTTCCAATTTGTTTTCCTCCCAGAAGGTATATTCTCACTTGATCGGCAACCATCAAGCTCACTCTCTCTTCTCCTGGTTATGGAGATCTAAATGTCAACCTAAACACAAGGTGTTCTTCTGGTTGCTGCTTAAAAACAGATTGAACACCCGCTCCTTCCTCAGGCGGCGATCAATGCCTTTGGACTCTTTCACCTGCGATAACTGTATATTTCAGATAGAAGAGATAGTTATTCACTTATTTTTCAGATGTAATTTTACTCGAAGATGTTGGTTACTTCTGGACATCCGCTCGCCGAGAACTACGGAACTTCTACATACCTTAATGAGGATTCGAAGGAGATTGCACGTCTCATGGAGGTTGGAAAGTATCATCATTATGACGTGATGCATTTGGAGGAGTAGAAACAACTAGATTTTCAATGAGGCCCCTCCCACAGTGATTGATTGCAAGGCAATGTTTAGGAAAGAATTTCTCCTGATGTGCCATCGAGTCAAGCCTTCTCTCAAAGAGGAAATTAGTAATTGGCTGTATAATTTAGATCTGTAATCCTTCTTCTTCTTCCCCTTATCCTTTTCTTTCCTTCTTATGTAATTTTCTTTTTTTACACTATTTCTTTTTTTAAGTCAATAAAATTACTGTAGGTCCTCCCTACAGTACCCTCACTTCAAAAAAAAAAACTACCATGTACAACAAGGTTATGCCCTTAGTGAATTTTAGTGAACAGAATGACAAAACAAGGTCTAATAAATTCGCTAAGTGTTGAATAAGAAGTGAAGCATATTTGATACGAACGTGTTTATAGATTCATCCGCTTGCTCATAAAGACGACAAACAATTGGATGGGACAACCCTCTTTTGGCCAATCGTCTGTTGTCCAAACTCTGTTTTTAAGCGTCGGCCACATAACGAATTTGCACCTCAAAGTAGCCCAGGTCTTCTAGATCCTCTTCCAGGTTTGGTTGTGCATATGTGTTTGCGATCACAGATACTTCATGGACAGCCACTAAACATCTCTAAACATAGAGAGTATATGTGTTTGAGTTCAAATTTTTAGCTGTAGCTGTTATAAGCTCTCTATGTTGGCCAATAGTTTCGCAACATCGGACAGAAGCGCCACAGCGCGACAGTTTCATGAAATTGTGTGGACGACAAAAGTATCACGGTTTACTGATCCCCTACAAGTTTTATTTGCTGTTGATTTTCATAGGCGTCTATTCACTTTGGTTTCTGGACGACGCCAAAGTCCTTCGAGCTGGTACTATAGATCACCGAAGAAAATTTCAGTTTTTTCTCGGGATCCACTGTCCATCCGTTCAGTCACCAAGGCTTCAGTATTTACACTCAGAGAACCATTGTTCAGATAGATCCTTACAGTAAGGGAATAACTAAGTAAGCAGCAGCTGTTCCTGTTCTGAAGAGCCATCGCCTTTTTCTTAAAGGGAACAAAATTCTGAATGCAGCTTGTATGCGTCCTGCAGCCTGGCTGAACTGCATTCCGGACGCCTCCTAGGGGAATGGGAATCCTTATCCGCAAGCTGATCATCAGTTCCACCATGCACGTGGCCAGAGGCGGATACATAGGGGGGCAAAGTGGGCCATGGCCCCCTTTAATTTTATACACCCTTTTATATCTAATAATTATTTAGTATTAAGGGTAGAAAAAAAAATCAAAGTTTTAGATAGCTTGTTTTAAATCCCTAAAACTAATAGCTAGTTGCTAAAATTAGTTGAGAGGTTTAGAATAGATCAACTAATTGTTAGCTATACCTCTCAAATAAGTATTATTTGTTAGATGCCCCAACCTAGCTAAAACTAGTTAACAGTTAGCTCTACAGGTTTAGAACATGGCATAAAACAACCATGTTATGAGTCTGCTCGTCGGATCCTCTCGGTCCAGTCCTTGCATCTACCAGTCTAACTCTAATCTTTCCGACACCACCTAAACCAGTCTGCTCGCTACCTTGTTTCCACCGCTGACCCATTCCCGATGCGACGCCACCCGACTTCGCCCCTTCCTGCCGCCTCCGTTCCTTGTTCTGTTTTTACCGTGACGTCAATCCGCTCCACAAGCTAGATCTCGTTCGCAACGATATGACTTGTCCTCTGCGATCGACGGACTTGGCGAACTAAAAAATCATGTCTCTCATGTGGTCTTTTTGGCCCCCTCAATTTTCGTCCTGCGTCCGCCACTGCACGTGGCTGCTTTCGTCTGATACTCTGTCCACAGCACGACATACTGCCCCTTACCCTCGAACTAACTTTTCCATTTCCTTTTGATTCAATAGAATCAAGATGAAAGGAATGCGGATAGGCCCTTGAAACCATATGGCAAAGCTATTGAAGCAGGTGTCTTGCCGTCTTGGCAGGAAATCAATGAGATCAACCGTATGAGTCGCCGCCGGGAACAAGAACGTGAGAACCGGTTGATACTAGTTTTTAGAAGCCCAGCCATGGGAGCTGCTTCATTCCAAAAAACTTGGCGCACAATGCACTTGCGCGGTCGGGGGGGGGCACACCGCTGCGGAGGCGTCGAGCGCGGTGGGTGGTCGTGCTGTCGAGAGGGGGGCCACGGTCCTGCGCGCCGCGTGTGGAGGCAGAGGCTTGCAGTAGCGTGCTCCGCAGCTCCGGTGCTTGACGCGATAATGCCGGAGCGCTAGGGTCCGCCCTGAGGCCATGGGACGGAAGCGATGGCTGGGGCCCAAAATTAGGTCTTGTTCGGTTAATTCCGTTACATATGAGTTGGATGAGATTAGAAAAAATTAAGCAGAAATTTGACTTGCTTGGGATTTAAACCCACTTAAGGCCTTGTTCGGTTACATGGGATATAATCTCATCATGGATTTAATCCGGGTATGGATTGGGTGAATCCATATCTCACACCCAATCCCATGGTGGGATTAAATCCATCAACAAATCCATGTGACTTTCAAAGCTAGTTATTCTTTTGATCCATGAATTCTAATGTAAACTTGTGCAATATCTCATGGATTTGTTCCATACCTAATGGGCTATGGATAGAATCCATGTCTTCTATAGTTTAAAAAATTCCCAAACCTTCGGGTTATATTCCATGATGGGTTTAACCGAATAAAAAAAATTAAGTAGTCATGGATTATTTTAGGGTATGGATTGAGACATGGATTTAATTCCAATCCATGCTAATCCAGAGCGGGATTGGTGTAAACGAACAAAGCCTAATTCCGCTCAATCCACATGGATTGAGAGCTAACCGAACAAACCCTTAATAGGGATCCAGTATTTAGTATCTATCAATATCACTATATAATTCATTAATTTAAATTTTGTAAACACATCTAACCAAATAACCCATACACCCATAATCTTCACTGCATCCACCAAAAAAATTACATCCATACTTAACATACCATAAAAACCATCAATTTTGTCGGCGTTTCGAGACCGGGGGGTCCCTAAGCCGACGAGTGAGTGTGCCGCGTGCCCCAGCCCAGATGGGTCGAGCGCGTGGGCGAGCGCGAAGGGGGGAAAGCGAGGTGGCCGGAGACGAGTCGTGAGAGAGGTGGGAATCCCGCGGCCTTCGTGTTCGTCCCGCGCCCAGGTCGGGTGCGCTTGCAGTAGGGGGTTACAAGCGTCCACGCGGGTGAGGGAAGCGAGCGGCCCCAAGAGAGCGCCTGCCCCGTCCTCGTCCCCGCGCGGCCAACCTTCTCTAAGAAGGCCCTGGTCCTTCCTTTTATAGGCGTAAGGAGAGGATCCAGGTGTACAATGGGGGTGTAGCAAAGTGCTACGTGTCTAGCGGGGGTGAGCTAGCGCCCTAGGTACATGCCAATGTGGCAGCCGGAGAGATCTTGGCACCCAGCTGGTGTGGTGTCGTGGCTGTCGGAGGAGCAACGGAGCCTGGCGGAGGGACAGCTGTCGGAGCGGTTGGGTCCTTGCTGACGTCCCCCTGCTTCCGTAAGGGAGCTGAGAGCCGCCGTCGTCACGGGTCTAGCGGGGCGCCATCATTGCCTATCTGGCGGAGCTAGCCAAATGGGACGCCGGTCTTGTTCCCTGCGGCCTGAGTCGGCTCGGGGTAGGGTGATGATGGCGCTTCCTGTTGACGTGGCGGACTTGTGCCCTAGGTCGGGCGACGTGGAGGCTCCTCCGAAGCCGAGGTCGAGTCTGTCCTTCATGGTCGAGGCCGAGCCCGAGCTCCTGGGTCGGGCGAGGCGGAGGTCGTTCGGCAGAGGCCAGGGCGGAGTCCGACCCCTGGGGTCGGGCGAAGCGGAGTTCGTCGTCTTCTAGGGCCTAGCCCGAGTCCGAGCCCTAGGTCGGGCGGAGCGGAGTTCGTCGTCTTCCGGGGCCTTAGCCCGAGTCCGAGCCCTGGGTCGGGCGGAGCGGAGTTCGCCGTCTTCCGGGGCCTTAGCCCGAGTCCGAGCCCTGGGTCGGGCGGAGCGGAGTTCGCCGTCTTCCGGGGCCTTAGCCCGAGTCCGAGCCCTGGGTCGGGCGGAGCGGAGTTCGCCGTCTTCCTGGGCCTTAGCCCGAGTCCGAGCCCTGGGTCGGGCGGAGCGGAGTTCGCCGTCTTCCGGGGCCTTAGCCCGAGTCCGAGCCCTGGGTCGGGCGAAGCTTCCTATGGCGCCTTTGGCAAGGCCTGACTGCCTGTCAGTCTCACTCTGTCAAGTGGCACTGCAGTCGGAATGGCGCAAGCGGCGCTGTCCTTCTGTCAGACCGGTCAGTGGAGCGGCGAAGTGACGGCGGTCACTTCGGCTCTGCCGGGGGGCGCGCGTCAGGATAAAGGTGTCAGGCTACCTTTGCGTTAAATGCCCCTGCGACTCGGTCGGTCGGCGCGGCGATTTAGTCAGGGTTGCTTCTTAGCGAAGGCAAGGCCTCGGGCGAGCCGGAGATGTGTCTGCCGTTAAAAGGGGGCCTCGGGCGAGATGGAAACATCTCGGGGTCGGCTGCCCTTGCCCGAGGCTAGGCTCGGGCGAGGCATGATCGAGTCGCTCGTATGGACTGATCCCTGACTTAATCGCACCCATCAGGCCTCTGCAGCTTTATGCTGATGGGGGTTACCAGCTGAGAATTAGGCGTCTTGAGGGTACCCCTAATTATGGTCCCCGACAGTAGCCCCCGAGCCTCGAAGGGAGTGTTAGCACTCGCTTGGAGGCTTTCGTCGCACTTTTTTGCAAGGGGACCAGCCTTTCTCGGTTGCATTTTGTTCTGGTGGGTGCGCGCGAGCGCACCCGCCGGGTGTAGCCCCCGAGGCCTCAGAGGAGTGGTTTCACTCCTTCGAGGTCTTAATGCCTTGCGTAATGCTTCGGCTGGTCTGGTGGTTCCCTCATGCGAACTGGCCGTAGCCCGGGTGCACGGTCGGGGCCCAAGTTCTCGGGCTGGTATGTTGACGCTGTCAACGGTTTGGCCGGAGCCGGGTTTACGAGAGCAGCCCCCGAGCCTCCGCACAGGGCGAGAGGGCGATCAGGGACAGACTCGGCTTTTTTACATACGCCCCTACGTTGCCTTTCCGCAAGGAGGAGGGGGGAGAGCGCCATGTTACCCTCGATGGGCACCGAACATGGTGTCTCCAGTGAGCTGCAAGCGGGTAATCCGAGTGGACGTCCGTGCCCCGTTCGTTGGGGGTCGGCTAGGGGCCCAAAGGCACGCCCAAAAGTACCTGTGGGTGATCTGCCGGACCCGGTCCCCTGGCGATGGGGTCCGAGGGCTCGATGCCTCCCTCCGATGGGATTCCGTTACAAAATCGCTCCCGCTGGTCTCGGAAATGTCCTAGGGTACCTCGGGAGCGCAGCCCGAGCCTTGGTTATGTATCGAACGTACCCCTGGTCATCCCTCGCTCGGTGTCTGAGGCGACTGTGAACCCTTCGGGGGCCAGCCTTCGAACCCCTGATCAGTAATGGGCGCGGAGCCCGAGTAGCCTGAGGCGGCCGTGGAACCCTTCGGGGGGCCGGCCTTCGAACCTCTGACCAGTAGTGGGTGTAGGGCCCACGCGATCTGAGGCGGCTGTTGAACCCTCCGGGGGGCCAGCCTTCGAACCCTTGATCAGTAAAGAGGCTCGGAGCCTAGTTCCTTCACGGGGAAGGATCCCTTTCGGGGTATCCCCCTTTCCCGGTCCCTGTCGCAAGAGATAGAGAAAGAGGAAAAAAGGAAAAAGGATACAAAACCGAACGACGCGGCGTACCTTTTTTGGCGCGGTTGTTTCGGCGAAGGCGAAGCGTCGCCCGCTGCTCCTGCCAGAAGCACCGCCTGTCCAGCCGCGGAGTTGATGCGACGGGGCGAGTAGTTGGCGGGGCTGCCGTTGCGCGTGCGCGAGCCGTTCGAGGAACGACCGTTTCGCTTCGCGTTTTTGAACCCCGCGTCCGGTCCGGGCGGAACGTTGGAACCGTCTTCGCCTTGGTCTTTATATACCCCAGAGAGGGTCCGGTGATGGTTCTTTGCTCCGCTTCCTGTCTCCCTCTTAGGTTTTTTGCAGCCTGAGAGACTTAGCCAGAGAAAAGGAAACCGCCCTCCCTGTCCTTTGCGCCGCCACCCCTTCCGCTCGGCGATGGCTGACCGGGTGACCATCATCTCGCCGCGCGACCCATGGCCCTTCTCCACGGTGACGGCGAGTGATCTGGAGGATCTCGTCGGCGAGGGTTTGCTTCGCCCTCTCACCGATGAGCAGCGGCCAGAGTGGATTCCTCCCATGGGCGGAGTCGCTCCATCCCCACCGCTGGGGTACGTCGTGAGCTTCGTCTCCTTCCACGAGCGGGGATTCGGCGTACCGACGAGCCGCTTTATGCGGGCCATCCTGTTCCACTATGGGGTGGAGTTGCATAACCTCACCCCCAACTCCATCTCGCAGGCCGCTATCTTCGTAGCGGTGTGCGAAGGGTATTTGGGGATCGCCCCCATTGGGATTTGTGGACTCATCTCTTCTTCGCCGAGCTTTTTGCCTTGCCGACGGGGGAGAGGAAGGTCCGTGCAGCGGTGCGGGCCGGCGGCTGCACCCTCTTGTTGAGGCAGTCGCGGGCGTCGCAGTACATCCCTGCCGTCCTCGCGTCCTCGAACAAGGGGTGGCAGCGCCGGTGGTTCTACCTCCGGAATGACGGTGAGTTGCTCTCGCCGTTCTCCCAGCGGGTTGTCACCGCCGCCACCGACGCCTGGCGCCATGGGACTCCACACGAGAGACAGAAGAACCTCGAACCCCTTCTCCAGGCCCTGAAGGCGTTGCGGGAGGGAGGACTCACCGCTGCGGGAGTGGTTGCCGCCATCCATCGTCGGAGAGTGCTTCCCTTGGCGGAGCGGCGGCTGCCGCTTTGGGAGATGACCCCGAAGGCTGACTGGGAGGGGTCACGAATGTCCCCTGATCCTCTTCCCTTCGACGCCCTCCAATGGCGGGTGTCGGCCGCGATGGGGAAGCCGGACCCCCACGCCTTCTCCCAGCTTCGGATGCGCCCCGACCAGGGGTGCGTAACTCTGGTGAGTGTTCGCTCCTTCCTTCTTCATACACCGGGTTGCTCCCGATTCTTACGATTGGGTTTCTTTTCCCCCCTTATTTAGGAGGTGGGGTGGCACAAGCCCTCCCTGCCACGGGTCCCGGAGGACGCGGTGGACCGGGCAGCGCGGCGGGTCGCCGCGGAGGAGGAGAAGAAGAAGAAGGACGCGGAGAAGGCCCGGGCCCGCGAGCGGAGGCGGGCTCGGGACGCCTTGGAGAAGCGCCGTCGCCAGCAGGAGAGAGAAGGACTCCCAAGGGAGCCGTCGCCGGAGACACCCGATGACAATGATGACGACGGTGATGAGGAGGAGGACGACATGGCCGCCCGTCTCGACCTCAGCCCTGGCTTGGGGTGTGGCCAGGAGCCGTCGAGCCAGCCCCCGAGCGGGCTGATGCCGTCAGTTCCCAGAGTTGGGACACCGGGTTCCCGGCCTGAGGGGCGGGGGCAACCCGAGAGGGTACTTGACCCCTCGGCTGGAGGAGCTGAGGCGACCCCAGGGAGCCAGGCCGAGGCATCCGTTCCCCGAGAGCCGCCGCCCGCGCCGGCAGCGCGGGGGAGCGACCCTCAGGTCGCCGTGGCGGCGCCTGGGCAGTCCGCCTCCCGGGCGTCCGGGGCGCCCAAAGCGAGGGTGGTGCCGAAGCTGTCGGCGAAGCGGACCTCGGCGGCGGTTCCGGGGAGCGAGATCCAAGAGACCTCCTCCCAGGCACGGTTGATCATGGCCCGGAGCGGGTAAGTATCTTGGAATGTCTTCGTCCTGGCGCTTCATTCACATGTCCCGACCGTGACTTTCCCTTTCTCTTTTTTTCTCTTTTTTATTCAGCAAGCGAAGCCATGGCCAGACCGACCTGGCACCCCGGAAGGCCCTTAAGACGGCGTCGGTCCGGGCGGCCAGCGCCGCCCCGGGCCTTGTCGTTCAGCCGACCCTTTCGTAGGGCGTTTCACCGCAGGGGGCTCGGGCGTCGCCTGTCTCTGGGGAGCAGGTTCCCGAGGCGGGCTCTTCTGCCGAGGCGGCCATCGTGATAGGGGAGGCGGCTGGCG
The DNA here is from genome assembly GCA_029449295.1 of Zea luxurians. Lineage (NCBI taxonomy): Eukaryota > Viridiplantae > Streptophyta > Magnoliopsida > Poales > Poaceae > Zea > Zea luxurians. The sequence goes on along the minus strand of JAOPSE010000016.1, from coordinate 31,434,889 downwards.
CCGAGGTGGTCCCGAGCCCGCCTGTCGTGTCGGCCATGTTGGCGCCTGCCGCCACTGAAGTCGCCGCCGTCCCAGTCGGAGAGCAACTGGTTGCTGCCAGCGTCGGGATGGCTGCTGCGGCGGTGCCCAGTGCCTCGGAAGAGGTGGGCGTGGACGCGCAATTCATCTAGCCGGGCGGCAGCCTCGTCGCTGTGCGGCGGAGCCCCGAGGCCCGGCGCCAGTTGCTCCGGTTCCGGACCCGCGAGGCCTCGGACCCTGTCTTTGTTCTCGACGATGAACAGGAGGACCAGTCCTGGGACGAGCTCCGCAAGCGTGCTGAAGCAACGGTGGGGTCGCTCCGGTCGTCGCTGGAGGTTCTCTGCAGGGACGTCCCCAAAGTCCTCCAGGTAACGGTTTCAGGCGTACCTTTTCCTTTCTGTGAGCAAGGCGTTCGTCGTGACGCCCTGTTTCCTTCCCCCAGGATCTGACGGATCGGAGCGCCGCCAAGTCGTCGTTCATCCGCCGCGAGGTCGATGTCTGGGGCTCGCTGCGATCCCTGAGGACCTCGCTCGCCGGGGCTACCGCGCGCCTTTCTCAGCAGGATGCTAAGATAGCGGACCTCCAGTTGCTCTGCGCTGACCTGAGAGCCGAGGCGGCGGCAGCGCGCGCGGAGGCGCAACGGCAGCGGTCGGAGTTCGTCCAGGTCGTCGAGGAGCGGGACCAATCTCGGGGCCGGGCTGCCGAGGCCGAAAGCCGGGCTGAGACCCTCGCGGCCGACCTGGCCGCAGCCCAAGTCGCGGCCTCGGAGCAGCGTGCCCGAGCCGGAGGTATGCCTTGGCCGTCCCTGGTTCTTGTTCTTGTCTGTTTCTTCTGCTTGTGCTTGAGGTCTTTCTTCTGGTTGTTCTTAGAACTTGAGTCCGCCCTTGACGAGTCTGCCAAGGCGCTCGCCGAGGCGCTTGCCGGAGCTGCCGAGCAGAGGGAGGCCGACCTCGCGGCCATGTCCGAGGCTGTCTCGGACGTTTATCGGATCCTTGGGCCCGGCGACGTCCCTTCAGGAAGCTCCCCTCAAAGCCGCCTTCAAGCCTTGGGTGATTACGCGCGCGGCAAAGTCCGTGAGGCGCTACACCACGGCGTCAGGCGGGCCTTCGCCGTGCTTGCTTCCCATTACGTTGTGGACCTGGAACGGGTCAGTGAGGGGTACTGTCTTCCTGACGAAGACGAAGCTGCCCTGGCAGAGGTTCAGCGGCTCGACGCGGTCGCCGCGGGTCCGAGCGCGGCGCTGGCGACCATCTTTGAGGCGGAGATCCTTCCTCCTGCGCCGTCACCGGAAGCCGAGGTGGACCTTACCGACGGCGGGGGCGGAACTGAGGGCGCGACTCCTTCCCAAGGCGGCGCCTGACTCTTGTTGGAACAGTTTCTGTTGGATGTGCGCCTTACCGCGGCCGCCGAGGCCTGAACACTTTATTTTTCTTGCATGAAGTCGTACTCTCCTTTTTTTAATTTGCGCGTCCGGCCTAGCTCGTCAATAATAGGGTGACTTCCCGAGTTGGGTCATTTTTCGTGGCAGGTGATGAGTGAGGTGTCCCTAACCCGGAGGTATAGGAGTTCCTCGGCTCAGTCAGCCTCGCCACTTACATGTACCCACGTTCGCTCCTCGGGACCCTGCTTCTGACATAGCCGGGAGAACGCCAAAGCCCCTTTTTGATCGAAAATTTTTGATGCGGAAAAGTACACCCAATCTCGACGCGGAGGGGCGCAGCCCCCGGGCGTCATCCGTGCAGAGGCCATTTGACGGGTTGGGCTCCTGCCCGAATATCAGGCGAGTGCTCGGCGACATCCCTCGGTATGCCGGGCATGTCCGAGGGACTCCACGCACAGACGTCGGCGTTTGCGCGGAGAAAGTCGACGAGCACTGCTTCCTATTTGGGGTCGAGCCCGGAATCGGTCCGGAACTACTTGGAGGTGTCGCCACTGGGGTCGAGAGGGACGGCCTTAACCGTCTCCGCTGGCTCGAAATTGCCGGCGTGTCGCTTCACGTCTGGCACCTCTCGGGAGAGGTTTCCCAGGTCGGCGATGAGGGCCTCGGACTCGGCGAGGGCCTCGGCGTACTCCACGCACTCCACGTCGCATTCGAACGCGTGTTTGTACGTGGGGCCGACGGTGATGACCCTGTTGGGGCCCGGCATCTTGAGCTTCAGGTAGGTGTAGTTGGGGACGGCCATGAACTTCGCATAGCATGGCCTCCCCAACACAGCGTGGTAGGTTCCTCGGAACCCGACCACCTCGAACGTCAAAGTCTCCCTTCGGAAGTTGGAGGGTGTTCCGAAGCAGACAGGAAGGTCGAGCTGTCCGAGGGGCTGGACGCGCTTCCCAGGAATGATCCCGTGGAAGGGCGCAGCGCCTGCTCGGATGGAGGACAGATCAACGCGCAGGAGCCTGAGGGTCTCGGCGTAGATGATGTTGAGGCAGCTGCCCCCATCCATCAGGACCTTGGTGAGCCTGACGTCGCCGATGATGGGATCGACGACGAGCGGGTATTTCCCCGGGCTCGGCACGTGGTCGGGGTGGTCAACTTGGTCGAAGGTGATGGGCTTGTTGGACCAGTCTAGGTAGACTGGCGCTGCCACCTTCACCGAGCAGACCTCCCGACGCTCTCGCTTGCGATGCCGAGCCGAGGCATTCGCCGCATGCCCTCCGTAGATCATGAAGCAGTCGTGGACCTCGGGGAACTCTCCTGCTTGGTGATCTTCCTTTTTGTCGTCGTCGCGGGCCCTGCCACCCTCTGCGGGTGGCCCGGCCCTGTGGAAGTGGCGCCGAAGCATGATGCACTCCTTGAGGGTGTGCTTGACGGGCCCCTGATGGTAAGGGCACGACTCCTTGAGCATCTTGTCGAAGAGGTTAGCACCTCCGGGGGGCTTCCGAGGGTTCTTGTACTCGGCGGCGGCGACAAGGTCTGCGTCGGCGGCGTCGCGTTTCGCTTGCGACTTCTTCTTGCCTTTCTTCTTGGCGCCGCGCGGAGTAGACGCCTCGGGAGCCTCTTCCGTCGGGTGGCCCTGGGGCTGCTTGTCCTTTCGGAAGATGGCCTCGACCGCCTCCTGGCCAGAGGCGAACTTGGTGGCGATGTCCATCAGCTCGCTCGCCCTGGTGGGGGTCTTGCGACCCAACTTGCTCACCAGGTCACGGCAGGTGGTGCCGGCAAGGAACGCGCCGATGACATCTGAGTCGGTGATGTTGGGCAGCTCGGTGCGCTGCTTCGAGAATCGCCGGATGTAGTCCCGAAGAGACTCTCCCGGCTGTTGCCGGCAGCTTCGGAGGTCCCAGGAATTCCCGGGGCGCACGTACGTGCCCTGGAAGTTGCCGGCGAAGGCTTGGACCAAATCATCCCAGTTGGAGATCTGCCCCGGAGGCAGGTGCTCCAACCAGGCACGAGCAGTGTCGGAGAGGAACAGGGGGAGGTTGCGGATGATGAGGTTGTCGTCGTCCGTTCCACCCAGTTGGCAGGCCAGGCGGTAGTCTGCGAGCCACAATTCCGGTCTCGTTTCCCCCGAGTACTTTGTGATAGTAGTCGGGGGTCGGAAACGGGCCGGAAACGGCACCCGCCGGATGGCCCGGCTGAAGGCCTGCGGACCGGGTGGTTCGGGCGAGGGACTCCGATCCTCCCCACTGTCGTAGCGTCCCCCACGCCTGGGGTGGTAGCCTCGGCACACCCTTTCGTCGAGGCGGGCCCGACGGTCGCGACGATGGTGCTCGTTGCCGGGGTGGCCCGGGGCCGCAGGCGCGGTGTTGCGCGTGCGCCCGGTGTAAACCGAGGCTTCCCGCATGAATCGGGAAGTCGCGGCATGAGGTTCCGAGGGGTACCCCTACCTTCGGGAGGCAGAGCTCTCGGCCCGCCGGGCCGCAGCGCCTTCCAGGAGATTCTTGAGCTCTCCCTGGATTCGCCGACCCTCGGTGGTTGATGGCTCCGGCATCGCGCGGAGGAGCATCGCTGCGGCTGCCAGGTTCTGACCGACCCCGCTGGATGCGGGTGGCGGCCTGTCCCTGACATCGTTGGCGACGCGGTGCTGGAAACCCTAGGGCAGGTGACGTGTTTCTCCGGCCGGGGGTTGGCCCGCCCATACCTGCCCGACGTCCCGGCGGATCGGCTCGAGCGCTCCTGCTCCCTCGTCGAGCCTGGCCTGCGCCCCGCGGACTTGCTCGAGCTGTGGGTCGTGACCCCCCGCCGGAACGGGGACCACAGCTAGCTCCCGCGGGATGTCGGCGCGAGGCACCGGCCTAGGGAGATCACCGTCCTCCGGCATGCCGAGATGGTTGCCTTCGGAGGGATCCCCTAGCTCGACGTGGAAACATTCGCGGCTCGGGCCGCAGTCCTTGTCGTCAAGGCTGCGGCTGCCGTCGGAACAGTCGGAGAGGCAGTAGTCACATGCGGTCATAAAGTCCCGCATGGCACTGGGGTTGCCAAATCCAGAGAAATCCCAGCAGATGCTGGGATCGTCATCTTCCTCGGACCCAGAGGGCCCGTAGGTCGAGACGTCCATCAATCGGTCCCAAGGCGACCGCACACGAAACCCCAGAGGGGTTGCACTCGCCTCAACGTGAGCGCCCGCCAAAGCGAGGTCGCTAGGCGGGTTGAGGCCGAGTCGAAATGGCGTAGGATGGGAATCAGTCGGTACCTTTTGGTCGACGAGGAGCGACATAGTCACGTCGGGGACTGATTGCGCCGTCGTCTTGGGTACGAGGGCGACGTCCTGCAGGCCCTCCGCGAGCGTGCTGGCGTCGTCCACTTGCTCGGGATTGGCGTGTCGCGGGGGGACGGCGCTCGCCTTCGTCTCAAACGCGAGGTTGACGCCCGACGCGCCCTCCGTTGGGGCGCTGGGGACGTCGGTTCGCTCGACAGCCGACGAAGCGCGGCCTCCCGCTTGGCCCTGGTTGCCCCGCCTCCTCCTCCGATGGCGGGGGAGAGGAAGGGGCGAGCTCGAATGTTGTTCTTCCACCACGCGGGGAAGACGTCGTCGATTCCGCCGTTGGTGGGCGGGCTATCGGCCGCCATTGTCGTCGTCGCGCGGCGGTGGAAGGAGTATCATGTCGTAGCTGCCGTCGAGAGACATGAACTCGAGACTCCCGAAACGGAGCACCGTCCCGGGTTGGAGAGGTCGTTGGAGACTGCCCATCTGGAACTTGACGGGAAGCTGCTCGTCAACACGCAGCAGGCCCCTACCTGGCGCGCCAACTGTCAGCGTTTCGAGACCGGGGGGTCCCTAAGCCGACGAGTGAGTGTGCCGCGTACCCCAGCCCAGATGGGTCGAGCGCGTGGGCAAGCGCGAAGGGGGGAAAGCGAGGTGGCCGGAGACGAGTCGTGAGAGAGGTGGGAATCCCGCGGCCTTCGTGTTCGTCCCGCGCCCAGGTCGGGTGCGCTTGCAGTAGGGGGTTACAAGCGTCCACGCGGGTGAGGGAAGCGAGCGGCCCCAAGAGAGCGCCTGCCCCGTCCTCGTCCCCGCGCGGCCAACCTTCTCTAAGAAGGCCCTGGTCCTTCCTTTTATAGGCGTAAGGAGAGGATCCAGGTGTACAATGGGGGTGTAGCAAAGTGCTACGTGTCTAGCGGGGGTGAGCTAGCGCCCTAGGTACATGCCAATGTGGCAGCCGGAGAGATCTTGGCACCCAGCTGGTGTGGTGTCGTGGCTGTCGGAGGAGCAACGGAGCCTGGCGGAGGGACAACTGTCGGAGCGGTTGGGTCCTTGCTGACGTCCCCCTGCTTCCGTAAGGGAGCTGAGAGCCGCCGTCGTCACGGGTCTAGCGGGGCGCCATCATTGCCTATCTGGCGGAGCTAGCCAGATGGGACGCCGGTCTTGTTCCCTGCGGCCCGAGTCGGCTCGGGGTAGGGTGATGATGGCGCTTCCTGTTGACGTGGCGGACTTGTGCCCTAGGTCGGGCGATGTGGAGGCTCCTCCGAAGCCGAGGTCGAGTCTGTCCTTCATGGTCGAGGCCGAGCCCGAGCTCCTGGGTCGGGCGAGGCGGAGGTCGTTCGGTAGAGGCCAGGGCGGAGTCCGACCCCTGGGGTCGGGTGAAGCGGAGTTCGTCGTCTTCCGGGGCCTTAGCCCGAGTCCGAGCCCTGGGTCGGGCGGAGCGGAGTTCGCCGTCTTCCGGGGCCTTAGCCCGAGTCCGAGCCCTGGGTCGGGCGGAGCGGAGTTCGTCGTCTTCCGGGGCCTTAGCCCGAGTCCGAGCCCTAGGTCGGGCGGAGCGGAGTTCGCCGTCTTCCGGGGCCTTAGCCCGAGTCCGAGCCCTGGGTCGGGCGGAGCTTCCTATGGCGCCTTTGGCAAGGCCTGACTGTCTGTCAGTCTCACTCTGTCAAGTGGCACTGCAGTCGGAATGGCGCAGGCGGCGCTGTCCTTCTGTCAGACCGGTCAGTGGAGCGGCGAAGTGACAGCGGTCACTTCGGCTCTGCCGGGGGGCGCGCAGCAGGATAAAGGTGTCAGGCTACCTTTGCGTTAAATGCCCCTGCGACTCGGTCGGTCGGCGCGGCGATTTAGTCAGGGTTGCTTCTTAGCGAAGGCAAGGCCTCGGGCGAGCCGGAGATGTGTCTGCCGTTAAAAGGGGGCCTCGGGCGAGACGGAAACATCTCGGGGTCGGCTGCCCTTGCCCGAGGCTAGGCTCGGGCGAGGCGTGATCGAGTCGCTCGTATGGACTGATCCCTGACTTAATCGCACCCATCAGGCCTCTGCAGCTTTATGCTGATGGGGGTTACCAGCTAAGAATTAGGCGTCTTGAGGGTACCCCTAATTATGGTCCCCGACAAGTTTAGATCGTTGAATAAACTTGTCTCACTTACCCACTTAAATCTAATAGACAATATTATTTGGATTATCCATCAGCCCTTCACTCTCCGTGTCTCCATCGCCGTCAACCCCTCCCCCTCCCCTAACGCTACCACCATCGTCATCCACCCCCTCTCCTCCTATTCGCAAGAACGTAGCATTATTACATGCTATATGATAGTAGTAAAATAGTAGGGATAGCCAATAAGCCGATAAGGCTGGCACATGGACGCCCGACGCACATGGATTATGCAACACGTGCTGCCCACTTGTAATACCCAACTTGTAATTTGTGGAGGATAACATAAAAGGAGAAATGATATTCCTGTGTATATATGTGTGTTCTCCATATTTATCATTCCATGAGAACATCACATGAAAACAAATAACTAAATAACAAGAGATACCCAAAAATAATACATGCATCATGCTGGGATTTTATTTTGTGTGCATTCTGTGACAACATAAAATAATATAAAAGAAAAGAAATATGTTAAAAATCCAAAGTGGAATTTAAATTCCAAAGAAAAATGCAAGAATTGTGAAAAGAGAGAAGAGAAATTACTAGGTGAATAAAAATAAGTATAAATATGTCTGCCATCTGTGGGCAAATTCTGCCCCGTGTCGTGGTCGGCTTCCCCCGCCGTTGCCATCTGACGTGAGGTACCTTCTACCTGATCGTATCGTCCTCAATTTCGTTTTGCGCACGAAGTTAACCTCATCAGTGGTCGGGCTGGTAGCATTCGAGTGGCCGGCGAAGAGCTCCGCCGTGCGGTGGCGTTTCCACGCGGCTCCGTCGAGAGGTTAGGGATGATCTCCAGCCGTGGGATCTAGATCGTGCGTTGGCAATTGATTCTAGTTAAGCGATTGGGGAATTCAATCTCAGCCGTAGATCTGCTAGCGGGCGAATCTGGTGCAATGGCAGGGTTATTAAATCCGTGTCGTTAATCTTTAATCCAACCATCACGGGCGCGTACCGGTTCGCGGTGGGACGGATCTAATCCGGGCCATCCGCGCTTGATCGGACGACCGTCAACGCTTCATACCCCTTCGGCGTGCGCAGTTTGCAGAAAGGACCTTATAATTTTAACGAATCAACCCGCCATCCTCATGGACTGTACGCTGTGTCTGGGGTATTTTACCCCGAGCACCCTGCCTTTCTCTGTTATAGCATGCCCAGTCCAGAGAACTCGAAAACCAGAGAAAACAAATGGAGAATGGATTTTTAATATGAAAATAATTACTAGAACTTGATAAATCCATAGAAAATTCATATGAGCTCCAAATTACTCCATTCCAGTTTCTAAATTTTTGTAATTTTATTCTCTATCACTTAGAGTCCCTGTTTTGTCATGAAAACAGAAGGAAAATTAATTCCTCACTTAATCCTATTTTAAGCACATAAAACCTTTGGAAATTCATAATTTAAAATCTATAACTCAAAAAATTATGATTCCTGTTCCTAGGATTTTATTTTAATGTGTAGATTATTATCATGTATTTTGTTTACATGTTTGGCTTGATGTTAATTTTCTCTATATACTGTGCTTGTTTGTATTGTGGCGAGTAGAAGAGCCTGTAACCGAGGATCCTGGTGACCATCAGATAGAAGTAGCTGAGCAGGAGCTCATTGAAGGCAAGTTATGCCCTTGACCACTTTTTACCCAATAATATTCTTTATTATCATTATTCAATGCATAGGTTTAATTTTGATGGGACCCAATAGGTCACCCTAGATTGTTTATCCCTTTTTACCTTGTTATCCCTGAATCACTTAGGTAGTTTTGCTATTGCTTTACATGGTTTGGGATAATCTTTCATTATATCCATGTTCCAATTCTTTTGTTATTCTATTTATGTTCATGTCAAGATCATTAATATTAATTGGAACATGGAGCTTAACTTGAGAAACACGTGCCACCACAAGGGAGGAATAGGAACCCTTGGCTAATTAATTAGGAAAGCTAGTGAAAGACTACCTTACCCGAAAGGGGCAAGGGCAGTAGGGGAGTTGCATGCAAGGAAGTTCTCGGGTTGATTTTTGCTGCGATGGCGGTCAGACGGGGGATTCTTGCAAGTGCTCTTCCCATAAACTGTAGCGGGTTTTCGAAAGCTAGTGGAATTTTGTAAAGGCCTCGTAGTGTTGCCCTGCCTCGCTTCCTAGGTAGAGGTGTATGGGAGTCATGATCCCTTGGCAGATGGGTAACATGACTTGTGGGTAAAGGGTACAACCTCTGCAGAGTGTAAAACTGGTATACTAGCCGAGCTCACGGTCATGAGCAGCTCAGGACTCTCGCATGATTAATTTATATAACTTAAATTCAATTTTGTCATTTGCATATGCATGAGATTATTTATTAATTTTGTTCTATTACTTTTATTAAGGTTTGGTATTTACTTACATTTAATATCTGCTAATAAAATTTTGACCAACTAATTAAAAGCAATGCTCAGCTTTAACCCCTGTTGTTGATTAGCCTTACACATCACATGAACTCCCACCTTTGGTGAGTTCATGCCCACTGGTTTCCCCACAACTTGTTGAGCTATGATCATGTGTGAGCTCACCCTTGTTGTTTCACACCCCCCACAGGAGAAGAACGGGTGGTTCAGGAGGAGCCACAAAGCGAGGAGTTTGATCTGATCTAGGTGGCGTTTCCCCAGTTGACATTGGTGCCAAGGATGATCCTTAGTTCGTTTTATATTTATCTTTTATTTTTTAATAAGACTTCCGCTATATAATAAATACTCTGATGTTATTGTGACATTTATCTCTATACACTCTGTTATTATATATGTTGTCTTCTTGGCGCATGTATGAGATGCACCCGGCTTTGTTCCTTAAAGCCCGGGTGTGACAGAAGTGATATCAGAGGAAATGTTGACTGTAGGACGAAACCTAGATAGAAATAGACAAAACCCTTCACTACTTACCTTACTCTGATCCATTCTATACTTATCTCATATTGATCTTGTCTCACCTTTTGTTGTTCTACTCGGATTAATCTTATCTTTTCTACTTCAGGACATGATGGATTTCACTCCTTGGAATCCTACAACTATGATTTTTCTAAGAGATAGGGGACCTAAGACAAAATTTAAAACTATTTTCTATATTTAAAATGCTAGCTGATTGTTCTGATGATAAATGCCTGATTTGCTTCTTTGATTGATTGAATTATTATAGATGGACATCTTAGCATGTACCACCATAAGGTATTGAGTTAGATTTAGTAGGTAAAACATTAATCTGCTTAGCTAAAGAATTTCCCCAAAGTAACATGATTCGTAACTACCTGCCTTGTCTACTATTCTCTCTTACCATATGTATCTAACTCAGATGGTCAATACCAGGCGGGGTGGTGGAATTGATTTACCTCCCAATCTACACACTCGGAGGATATTTAGACAACCCCAGCCACAACCAGTAGAGATGGATCCTCCGCCACCGCCTCCACCAGCAGGAGTTGACCCACTGGTTGCAGCTCAAATGAGGATGATGCAACAAATGGCAGACACTATGGAGGATATGCATGCTCAGATGCAGCAGAAACGCCAGGAGATGCGCCAAGAACGGGAGGAGATACGTCGGGAGCTGCGCCAAGAACGAGAAGAGATACGCCAGGAAAGGAGGGCGCAGCAACAACAACAATAGCAGCAGCAACAACAAGTACCATTGCCTCCACCACCACCACCAGTTCCACCCCGAGATAAGCACCGGGAGTTCATGAGCCATAAGCCACCGACATTTGCTAGTTCTCCTGTTCCACTGGACGCAGATGATTGGCTGAAGTCCGTAGAGAAGATGTTGAACATTGCTCAGCACTAACCGGGAGAAGGTTTTATATGCTTCTGGTCGTCTGACAGGTCCTGCTGCTGATTGGTGGGATTCATATACTGCTGCCCACGATGCTGCTGATACTATTACTTGGGCGGAGTTCAGTACGCAGTTCAAGAATTATCATATACCGGCTGGACTAATGAAGATTAAGAAGAAAGAATTTCTATCGCTGAAGCAAGGAAGCATGTCAGTCAGCGAGTATCGCGACAAGTTTATTCAGTTATCCAGATATGCTCCAAATGAAGTTGCTAAGGATGAGAGGAAACAGGAACATTTTATTGAAGGACTTAATGGACCCCTGCAGTATGCTCTAGTGGCACATACATTTTCATCATTTCAGAGGCTGTTCGATAAGGCCCTAGCTATTGAACACAAGCGTGTTCAGCTAGAAGACTTGAAGAGGAAAGCTATATCTCAAGGACAAGGAGGTAGCAATGTTTGTCCTCGCTACAGTTCACCCCAGGGTACACCAGTTTGCACTAGCGGAGGCCAGCGCCCAGTTTAGCAATCACCTCAGAGGACTCCACCGACTCATCAGGCTACCCCCACTGGCACCCCGATGAAGTTTTTAGGACAGAGTGCAGACACTAGTTGCTTCAAGTGTGGGAAGACTGGACATTATACAAACGTTTGCCCACAAAGGATTGCTACTACCCCAGTTCAGAATAAGCAGCAGACTCCAGGATCTGGCAAGGGATACTCTATTGCCAGAGTTAATCAAGTCAACGTTGATGCTACTCCTGATGGTGCTGACATCGTACTTGGTATGTTTTACATTAATGCTATTCCTGCAACCATATTATTTGATTCTGGCGCTACACATTCATTTATGTCTGCTCGATATGCCAACACAAATGAGATACCACTGCTAAATATGAGAAAACCAATGATAGTAATTACACCTAAAGGGCCTGTTGAGGCAATTTAAATGACACGTAGATTGACATTAACAATTATGGGAAGAGAATTTGGAGCTACCGCTATAATATTAGAGGCAAGCAGTATAGATCTGATTCTTGGTATGTCATGGTTAAGAAAGGCAAAGGCCGTTATAGCATGTGGTAGGGGTACCGTAGAACTCACCATCCCTAAAGGAGAAAAATTTCAAGTTCAAATTGCAGTAACCACCTCATCCAAACGTGCGATGTTCTTTATACCTGAGGAGTTTGTTGGTGACAACATCCGTGTGGTTAGAGATTTTCCAGATGTCTTTCCAGAGGAGTTACCAGGGATGACAGATAGGGAAGTTGAGTTTGTAATTGATTTCTTACCTGGAACTGCACCTATATCTAAACGGCCATACATGATGTCTGTAGAAGAATTAAAAGAACTTAAGAAGCAGTTAACAGAGTTACAAGAGGCTGGGTGCATTCGTCTGAGTTCCTCACCTTGGGGAGCGTCGGTTCTGTTTGTACAGAAGAAAGATGGATCATAAAGGATGTGTGTGGATTATAGATCCCTTAATAATGTTACAGTGAAGAACAAGTATCTGTTACCTCGCATTGAGGATTCATTTGATCAGATGAGAGGCGCAAGGGTATTTTCGAAGATTGATCTCCGATCGGGATACCATCAAATGAGGATTAGACCATTGGATATTCCTAAGACAACTTTCTTGACTCAATATGGATTATATGAGTTCACTGTTATGTCATTTGGACTAACTAATGCACCAGCTTATTTTATGAATTTGATGAATAAGGTGTTTATGGAGTATTTGGACATATTCGTCGTGGTATTCATCGACGATATTCTTATCTATTCCGAGAGTGATAGTGATCATGAGGAACATCTGAGATTGGTGCTACAGAAGCTACAAGATAATCAACTCTACACCAAGTTTAGCAAGTGCGAGTTTTGTATTGGTGAGGTGCCATCCCTTGGACATATCATTTCTAATGGAGGGATTTGAGTGGATCCTGCTAAGGTCAAGAAGATAATGGAGTGGAGAGCACCCACTACAGTTATGGAGATTCAGAGTTTCTTGGGACTAGCAGAATATTATCGGAGATTTATTGAAGGATTTTCTAAGATTGCTAAGCCTATGACCTCACTTCTAGAGAAGGGGAGAGAGTTCAAGTGGGACGAGAAATGCCAAGATAGCTTTGATCAATTGAAGAAGAGATTGATGTCACCACCAGTGTTGGTTATGCCAGATCTTCAGAAGGGATTTGACATTTATTGTGATGCATGTGGCCAAGGCTTGGGATGTGTGCTCATGCAAGAAGGACATGTGATCGCCTATGCGTCTCGTCAGTTACGGAAACATGAATTGAACTACCCCACTCATGACTTAGAACTGGCAGCCGTTGTGCATGCGCTTAAGATTTGGAGACATTATGTCATGGGAACCAAGTGTCAAGTATATACGGATCATAAGAGTTTGAAGTATATATTCACACAGAAGGATCTCAACCTTAGGCAACGCCGTTGGTTGGAGCTTATTAAGGATTATGATTTGGGGATTCACTATCACCCGGGCAAGACAAATTTGGTTGCAGATGCCTTGAGTCGAAAGGAGCATGTTCATTCAGCTGTTGTTGCCCAGCTACCAGATGAGATTGTTGAGGATTTCAGGAGACTTAACCTGGGGATAGTTGCTCACACTGAAGGAGTTACTATTGATGTGTAACCTACTTTGGAGCAAGAAATCCACAAAGGATAGATTGGTGATGCTAAAATACAAGAGATTAAGGATCTTATTACTGAAGGTCGAGGTCCGGAATTCACGGAAGATGAGCAAGGCACCATATGGTTCAAGGACAGGATATGTGTTCCTGATATTGAAAGCTTTCGTGAGACCATTTTAAAGGAGGCCCATGACTCGGATTATTCTATTCACCCTGGTAGCACCAAGATGTATCAGGATTTGAAGCAAAAATATTGGTGGTATGGATTGAAGAGAGATGTGGCTGCACATGTGGCTATGTGCAATGTATGTCGAAGAGTTAAGGCTAAACACCAGAGGCCAGCGGGACTACTGCACCCACTAAAGATACCCGAGTGGAAGTGGGAAGAGATTGGTATGGATTTCATTACTGGATTGCCTCGCACCCAGAAAGAATATGATGCTATATGGGTGATTGTGGATAGATTGACTAAAGTAGATCAATTCATTCCTGTCAAAACTACTTATAAAGGTTCTCAACTGGCAGAGTTATATATGGCTCGGATTGTGTGTTTACACGGGGTACCAAAGAAGATCGTGTCTGATCGAGGTTCATAGTTTACCTCAAGATTTTGGAAAAGCTTTCATGAGAATATGAATACGAAGTTGAATTTTAGTACAGATTATCACCCTCGGACAGATGGACAGACTGAAAGGACTAATCAAGTATTGGAAGATATGTTGAGAGCTTGTGCCCTTTAGCATGGAGGAAGTTGGGATAAGAGTCTACCTTATGCTGAGTTTTCATATAATAATAGTTATCAGGCCAGTCTGAAGATGACACCTTTTGAGTCTTTATATGGGAGGAAGTGCAGGACTCCTCTATATTGGGACCAGACTAGAGAAAGACAGTTCTTTGGGCCTGAACTGATTCAAGAGGCAGAAGAACAAGTCTGTATAATTCGGGAGAATTTGAGGGTAGCTCAAACCAGGCAAAAGAGCTATGTTGATAATAGAAGAAGACCACTGGAATTTGAGGAAGGAGATTATGTGTACCTCAAGGTGTCACCACTTCGTGGAATGAGGAGGTTTAAAGTCAAGGGCAAATTGTCCCCTCGCTATATTGGACCATTCTTGATCTTTAGGCGAGTTGGGGAGATGGCATACCAACTCGAGCTACCTGCTAGTCTATCTTATGTGCACAATGTATTTCACGTGTCTCAGCTTAAGAAGTGTCTCCGTGTCCCTAAGGAACAGTTACCAATGGAAGAGCTCAGTGTTCAGGGTGATTTGACTTACACAGAATATCCCATCAATATTCTTGACACTTTGACTAGGGTTACAAGAAATAAGGTGATAAAGATGTGCAAAGTGCAATGGAGTCACCATGGCGAAGATGAAGCAACATGGGAAAGAGAAGAAGAGCTTCGCATAGATTTTCCCCACCTTTTCCCTAGATCTTTATAAATCTCGAAGACGAGATTCTTTTTAAGGGGGGTAAGATTTGTAATACCCAACTTGTAATTTGTGGAGGATAACATAAAAGGAGAAATGATATTCCTGTGTATATATGTGTGTTGTCCATTTTTATCATTCCATGAGAACATCACATGAAAACAAATAAATAAATAACAAGAGATACCCAAAAATAATACATGCATCATGCTGGGATTTTATTTTGTGTGCATTCTGTGACAACATAAAATAATATAAAAGAAAAGAAATATGTTAAAAATCCAAAGTGGAAGTTAAATTCCAAAGGAAAATGCAAGAATTGAGAAAAGAGAGAAGAAGAGAAATTACTAGGTGAATAAAAATAAGTATATATATATATATATATATGTATTATTCTTATACATGTTAGAGTTTGAATTTGTATAGTTGACTCAAAGGTGAAACTCATATTCAAATTCAAAATCTATTTAAAATAATTATGAATGAGAAAAACAGAAAATAAAAACAAAAGAAAAAGGGAAAGATCACTTACCTCGGCTGCAGATCAGCATTTCGGCCCATTCTGAGCTCCATCTGCGTGGCCCAACCTGTCCATACTGGCGCCGACAACCATGGCCCACCTGACAGTATCCTAGTCGGATTCCGCACTGCTCATGTACACTGGTAAGTGGGCCCTCAACACTGTGCTAGCCTCCGCGCGTGCACGAGCTCATTTGGCTAGCGTGTGGGACCGCCTCAACCGATTACTGTTCAACGGAGCGTGTCTTCCTTGCTGGCGCACTGGCCGGGCGAGATCCTCGCATGCCAGTGTCTTCCCCTTCCCCTGAATTCCACGGGGCCAACTGCTCGGTCTCAGGTGCGCGCACCCATACCCTTGCGCTCGCGGATGTGCGGGCCCTTCGGTCAGCGGTGCCGCGGTTGTGCGCTCAACTCCGACTTTGCCGCCATGGATGCCAACCTGCTTACCGACGCTCCTACAGCCATCACAACCACTAACCCCTAGATATGCGGCTCGACCTCTAGACCATAAGAATCGAGGCCCTGCTCCCTTTTTGCCCTTGACCATCGGTGCGATAGGAGGGTAAGATGGGGAACTCCACAAGCGAGAGAGAGTGCTGAGTGCTGCCGCCACCGGGGATTCGCGACCTGGTCGTCGGCTCGGCCCCGGGTAGCGGTCGGGAATCTTCGCGGTGGAACGCTGGTGTGTGTCGTCCCCTTGGCAGACCCGATTGGTGACCACATCACGACAAATTACTCGCCGTCGTGCCAACTGTGGGCAAATTCCGCCCCGTGCCGTGGTCGGCTTCCCCCGCCGTTGCCATCTGACGTGAGGTACCTTCGACCTGATCATATTGTCCTCAATTTCGTTTTGCGCACGAAGTTAACCGCATCAGTGGTCGGGCTGGTAGCATTCGAGTGACCGGTGAAGAGCTCCGCCGTGCGGTGGCGTTTCCACGTGGCTCCGTCAGGAGGTTAGGGATGATCTCCAGCCATGGGATCTAGATCGTGCGTTGGCATATGATTCTGGGTAGGTGAAAGGGAAATGTGCCCTTGGGCCATTTCTAAAGTGTTTTGGTGATTAAGTGCCAAACACCTATTCTCTAAGTGTTAATTCGTGCCAAAGATTGAAGAAGTGTAAATCATATAACAAGGTACGTTTCTAGACTTAGTACATTGATTTGGATACTAATGTATTGTGTCTAAGTGCTAGAAACACGAGAAAAGCAATTGGAAAAGAGTCAACTCCTGCTCGGTCTGGGTGCATCGGACAGTGTCCGGTGCGCCAGGACCAGTCTCGGTGAACAGGCCGCTCTCGGGACTCGACGACGACGTACGGCTATAATTCATCGGACTATCCGGTGGTGCACCGGACTGTCAGGTGAGTCGTCCGCGGTGAACTCATCGCTCTCGGGAAGCGAATTAGCGGCGTACGGATAAAATTCACCGGACTGTTCGGTGGTGCACCGGACTGTCCAGTGAGCCAACGGTCGACTGCGCCAACGGTCGGCCGCGCAATCTTCGCGCGACGCGTGGGCGCGCCAACGGTCGACAGGGGGCACCGGACTGTCCGGTGTGCACCGGACAGTGTCCGGTGCGCCAACTGCCACGAATCTCCAACAGTCGGATGCGCCAGAAAAGGAAGGAGATCACGCACCAGACAGCTATAGTGACTGTCCGGTGGCGCACCGGACTGTCCGGTGCGCCACCCGACAGAAGGCAAGATTGGCCTTCCAAGATTGCCTCCAACGGCTCCTAGCTGCCTTGGGGCTATAAAAGGGACCCCTAGGCGCATGGAGGAGTCACCCAAGCATACTTTGAGAATTCTAAGTCTTCCACACTCCGTCTCCGCGCACTTGATCGACCGTGTTAGTGATTTGAGCTCCGTTCTTGTAGTGAACTCGTTGTGCTTCATTTTGAGCTCAAGTCTTGGCTTGTGTGCGTGTGTATTGCTGCGGATTTGTGTGTGTTGCTTCCCACCCTTACTCTTGTGCTTTCACTTTGATCTTTGTTGTAAGGGCGAGAGACTCCAACTTGTGGAGATTCCTCGCAAACGGGAAAAGAGATAAGCAAGAAAAGTTGTGGTATTCAAGTTGATCATTGGATCACTTGAAAGGGGTTGAGTGCAACCCTCGTCCATTGGGACGCCACAACGTGGAGGTAGGCAAGTGTTATACTTGACCGAACCACGAGATAAACTCGCGTGTCTCTTGTGATTGTTTCTCCGTGATACTTGTGTGTTCGCAAGAGCTCGCTACTTAGCCATACTAACACTTAACCAAGTTTTGTGGCTATTAGTTGTTGAATTTTACAGGATCACCTATTCACCCCCCTCTAGGTTCTCTCAATTGGTATCAGAGCCGTTCTCTTCACGAAAGGGACTAATCACCCGAAGAGATGGATCCTGAGGGAAAGGGGATGGTGGTCAACGATAAGGAGAAGGAGTCCATCTTCAACGAGTGAAAGGGAAATGTGCCCTTGGGCCATTTCTAAGTATTTTGGTGATTGAGTGCCAACACAAGTGCTTAAATGTGAATTTATGTCCATGGACGAACAAAGTGCAAATCATGAAGAAAAGGTATGTTTCTAAGCCTTAGTACATTGGTTTTGTGTACTAATATACTTGTCTAAGTGTTAGAAACAGAAAGAAGAAGAAAAGAAAAAGGGTGAAAAAGACTTGGCTGTGTGCAGCCGAGACTCAGCTCGGTCTGGCACACCGGACTGTCCGGTGTGCACCGGACAGTGTCCGGTGCGCCAGGCTGACTCGGCGTGAAGAGGCCGCTCTCGGGAATTCGCCGACGGCGTACGGCTAAAATTCACCGGACTGTCCGGTGTGCACCGGACTGTCCGGTGAGCCAACGGTCGGCTGGACCAACGGTCGGAAGGGGGCACCGGACTGTCCGGTGTGCACCGGACATGTCCGGTGCGCCAACGGCTCCCAGATCTGCAACGGTCTACAACGGTCGGCAGCGCTGTTTAAGGAAAGAAATCGGGCACCGGACAGTGTCCGGTGTGCACCGGACTGTCCGGTGCACCCGACGACAGAAGGCAAGGATAGCCTTCCAGATTTGCTCTCAACGGCTCCTAGCTGCCTTGGGGCTATAAAAGGGGCCCCTAGGCGCATGGAGGAGACATCCAAGCAACCTTAGAGCATTCTTGATCATCCACACTCATTCTTTGCGCATTCGTTTGTGATTCTAAGTGATTCGAGCTCCGTTCTAGTGAGAACTTTGAGATAGTCATTCGAGCTCGATTCTTGACCGTGTGTGTGCGCATTTTGCTGTGGATTTGTGTGTGTTGCTTCCCTCCCTTACTCTGTGCTTCTTTGTGATCATATACTTGTAAGGGCAAGAGACTCCAATTTGTGGAGATTCCTTGCAAACGGGATATTGAAAGGCAAAGCAAAACACCGTGGTATTCAAGTTGGTCTTTGGACCGCTTGAGAGGGGTTGATTGCAACCCTCGTCCGTTGGGACGCCACAACGTGGAGTAGGCAAGCGTTGGTCTTGGCCGAACCACGGGATAAACCACTGTGTCATCTCTGTGTTTGATCTCTTGTGGTATTGTGTTTTGTTGAGACTCCTCTCTAGCCACTTGGTGATTATTGTACTAACACTTAACAAGTTTTTGTGGCTTAAGTTTTAAAGTTTCACAGGATCACCTATTCACCCCCCCTCTAGGTGCTCTCAATTGGTATCAGAGCCGTTCTCTTCAAGAGGGGACTAATCGCCCGAAGAGATGGATCCTAAGGGAAAGGGGATGGTGGTCAACAACAACGAGAAGGAGTCTACCTTCAACGAGCCGAGGGATGACAAGCCTACTGACTCGGGCTCGGGCCACAAGCGCAGAGACGGGAAGAAGAAGAAGACAAGGCGCATCAAGGAGATCATCTACTACGACGATAGTGATGAGTCTACTTCTTCCCAAAAGGATGACGACAACGACTACAAAAAGACGGTCAATTCGAACTTTTCATTTGATTATTCTCGTATTCAACATAGTTCGAATTCGCATTTGCTTTCCATTCCTCTTGGCAAACCTCCACACTTCGATGGGGAGGACTACGGATTTTGGAGTCACAAAATGCGTAGTCACTTATTCTCTCTCCATCCAAGCATATGGGAGATTGTGGAGAATGGAATGAAATTTGATAGCTCGGATAGCCCTATGCTTATAAATGAACAAATTCATAGAAATGCACAAGCTACTACTGTTCTCTTAGCATCTTTGTGCAGGGAAGAGTACAATAAGGTGAGCGGCTTGGACAATGCCAAGCAGATATGGGACACCCTCAAGATCTCTCACGAGGGGAACGACATCACCATGCTCACCAAGATGGAGTTGGTGGAGGGCGAGCTTGGACGATTCGCCATGATAAGGGGAGAGGAGCCAACTCAAACGTACAACCGGCTCAAGACCCTTATCAACAAAATAAGGAGCTACGGAAGCACGCGATGGACGGACCACGACGTCATCCGCCTAATGCTAAGGTCCTTTACCGTTCTTGATCCTCATCTCGTGAACAATATTCGTGAGAATCCCAGGTACACGATGATGACGCCCGAGGAGGTACTCGGAAAATTCGTAAGCGGGCGGATGATGATCAAGGAGGCGAGATACGTCAACGAAGCATTGAACGGTCCAATCCACGAGCCTCAACCCATTGCTCTTAAGGCAACAAGGAGCAAGGAGTCGCTACCTAGCAAGGTGGCGCAAGTTGAGGCGGCCGGGCTCAATGATGAAGAGATGGCTCTCATCATCAAGAGATTCAAGACGGCGCTAAATGGTCGCAAGGGGCAGCCAAGCAAGACCAAGACAAAGGGGAAGCGCTCATGCTTCAAATGTGGTAAGGTTGGTCATTTTATTGCTAACTGTCCCGAAAATGATAGTGACCAGGAGCAAGGGAAGAATGGGAAGAGGGAGAACAAGAAGGTTTACAAGAAGGCCAAAGGCGAAGCACACCTTGGAAAGGAGTGGGATTCGGATTGCTCTTCGTCCGACTCCGACGACGAAGGACTCGCCGCCACTGCCTTCAACAAATCGGCCCTCTTCCCAAACGAGCATCACACTTGCCTCATGGCAAGGGAGAAGAAGGTAATCACTAGTAATGCTAATACTTATGATTCTTCTAGTGATGATGAGTCTAGTGAGGATGAAATAGATTATTCTAGTTTATTCAAGGGATTGGATAGAACTAAGATAGCTAAGATTAATGAATTGATTGATGCCTTGAATGAAAAGGATAGAATCTTAGAAAAACAAGAAGATCTTTTATATGAAGAGCATGATAAATTTGTTAGTGCACAAAATTCACTTGCTCTAGAAGTTAAAAGAAATGGAATGCTTTCTTGTGAACTTTCTACTTGTAATGAAACCATTTCTTCCCTAAAAGGCGAAATTAATGATTTAAATGCGAAACTAGAAGTAGCAAGTAAATCTAACTCTTGTGTTGAACATGTTGAAATTTGCACTAGGTGTAAGGATGTTGATATTAATGCTTGTTATGAACACTTAGTTTCAATTTCCAAACTAAATGATGAATTGGCTAGTCTTAATGCCCAACTTAAGACTAGCAAAAGTGAATTTGATAAGTTAAAATTTGCAAGGGATGCCTATACAATTGGAAGACATCCCTCAATTAAGGATGGGCTTAGCTTCAAGAGGGAAGCCAAGAACTTAACAAGCCATAAGGCTCCCATCTTCGTCAAGGAGAAAGGGAAGGCTCCTATGGCTAGTAGTGCTAAAAAGAACCATGCCTTCTTGTACCATGATAGGAGACAGACCAGGAATGCTTATAGGAGTTATAATGCTTATGATGATTTTGACTCTCATGCCATGTTTGCTTCTAGTTCTTCCTATATGCATGGTAGAAATATGTCTAGGAGAAATGCTATTCATCATGTGCCTAGAAAGAATATTATTCATGCTCCTAGGAAAGTGGTGAATGAACCTTCTACAATTTATTGTGCTTTAAATGCTTCCTTTGCTATTTGTAGAAAGGATAGGAAAATAGTTGCTAGGAAGTTAGGGGCAAAATGCAAGGGAGACAAAACTTGCATTTGGGTCCCTAAGGATATTTGCACTAACCTTGTAGGACCCAACATGAGTTGGGTACCTAAGACCCAAGCCTAAATTTGCCTTGCAGCTTTATGCATCCGGGGGTTCAAGCTGGATTATCGACAGCGGATGCACAAACCATATGACGGGGGAGAAGAAGATGTTCACCTCCTACGTCAAAAATAAGGATTCCCAAGATTCAATTATATTCGGTGATGGGAATCAAGGCAAGGTAAAAGGGTTAGGTAAAATTGCAATTTCTAGTGAGCACTCAATCTCAAATGTGTTTTTAGTTGAGTCTCTTGGTTACATTTTGCTATCTTTTAGTCAACTGTGCAATATGGGATATAACTGTTTATTTACAAATGTAGATGTGTCTGTCTTTAGAAGATGTGATGGTTCACTAGCTTTTAAGGGTGTACTAGACGGCAAGCTTTACTTAGTTGATTTTGCAAAAGAAGAGGCCGGTCTAGATGCATGCTTAATGGCTAAGACTTGCATGGGCTGGCTGTGGCATCGCCGCTTAGCACATGTGGGGATGAAGAACCTCCACAAGCTTCTAAAGGGAGAACACGTGATAGGTCTAACCAATGTTTATTTCGAAAAAGATAGACCTTGTGCAGCTTGTCAAGCAGGTAAACAAGTGGGAGGAGCACATCACACCAAGAATGTGATGACCACATCAAGACCTCTGGAGCTGCTGCATATGGACCTCTTCGGACCCGTCGCCTATCTGAGCATAGGAGGAAGTAAGTATGGTCTAGTTATTGTTGATGACTTTTCCCGCTTCACTTGGGTGTTCTTTTTGCAGGATAAGTCTGAAACCCAAGGGACCCTCAAGCGCTTCCTCAGGAGAGCTCAAAATGAGTTTGAGCTCAAGGTGAAGAAGATAAGGAGCGACAACGGGTCCGAGTTCAAGAACCTTCAAGTGGAGGAGTTCCTTGAGGAGGAAGGGATCAAGCACGAGTTCTCCGCTCCCTACACACCACAGCAAAATGGTGTGGTAGAGAGGAAGAACAGGACGCTGATCGATATGGCGAGGACGATGCTTGGAGAGTTCAAGACCCCTGAGTACTTTTGGTCGGAAGCTGTGAACATGGCTTGCCACGCCATCAACAGGGTCTATCTTCATCGCCTCCTCAAGAAGACTTCGTATGAGCTACTAACCGGTAACAAACCCAATGTATCGTACTTTCGTGTATTTGGGAGCAAATGCTACATTCTAGTAAAGAAGGGTAGAAATTCTAAGTTTGCTCCCAAAGCTGTAGAAGGGTTTTTATTAGGTTATGATTCGAATACAAAGGCGTATAGGGTCTTCAACAAATCATCGGGTTTGGTTGAAGTCTCTAGCGACGTTGTATTTGATGAGACTAATGGCTCTCCAAGAGAGAAAGTTGTTGATTGTGATGATGTAGATGAAGAAGATGTCCCGACGGCCGCCATACGAACCATGGCGATTGGAGAAGTGCGGCCACAGGAACAAGATGAACGAGATCAACCTTCTTCCTCAACAACGGTGCAACCCCCAACTCAAGACGATGAACAGGTTCATCAAAAGGAGGCGTGTGATCAAGGGGGAGCACAAGATGATCACGTGATGGAGGAAGAAGCGCAGCCGGCACCTCCAACCCAAGTTCGAGCGGTGATTCAAAGGGATCATCCCGTCGACCAAATTCTGGGTGACATTAGCAAGGGAGTAACTACTCGGTCTCGACTAGTTAATTTTTGTGAACATTACTCCTTTGTCTCTTCTATTGAGCCTTTCAGGGTAGAGGAGGCCTTGCTAGATCCGGATTGGGTGTTGGCCATGCAGGAGGAACTTAACAACTTCAAGCGCAATGAAGTTTGGACGCTGGTGCCTCGTCCCAAGCAAAATGTTGTGGGAACCAAGTGGGTGTTTCGCAACAAACAGGACGAGCACGGGGTGGTGACGAGGAACAAGGCTCGACTTGTGGCAAAAGGTTATGCCCAAGTCGCAGGTTTGGACTTTGAGGAGACTTTTGCTCCTGTGGCTAGGCTAGAATCAATTCGTATCTTGCTAGCATATGCCGCTCACCATTCTTTCAGGTTGTTCCAAATGGATGTGAAGAGCGCTTTCCTCAACGGGCCAATCAAGGAGGAGGTGTACGTGGAGCAACCCCCTGGCTTCGAGGATGAACGGTACCCCGACCACGTGTGTAAGCTCTCTAAGGCGCTCTATGGACTTAAACAAGCCCCAAGAGCATGGTATGAATGCCTTAGAGATTTCTTAATTGCTAATGCTTTCAAGGTTGGGAAAGCCGATCCAACTCTTTTCACAAAGACATGTGATGGTGATTTGTTTGTGTGCCAAATTTATGTCGATGACATAATATTTGGTTCTACTAATCAAAAGTCTTGTGAAGAGTTTAGCAGGGTGATGACGCAGAAATTCGAGATGTCGATGATGGGCGAGTTGAACTACTTCCTTGGGTTCCAAGTGAAGCAACTCAAGGACGGCACCTTCATCTCCCAAACGAAGTACACACAAGATTTGCTGAAGAGGTTTGGGATGAAGGACGCCAAGCCCACAAAGACGCTGATGGGAACCGACGGACACACCGACCTCAACAAAGGAGGTAAGTCCGTTGATCAAAAAGCATACCGGTCAATGATAGGGTCTTTACTTTATTTATGTGCTAGTAGACCGGATATTATGCTTAGCGTATGCATGTGTGCCAGATTTCAATCCGATCCTAAGGAGTGTCACTTAGTGGCAGTGAAGCGAATTCTTAGATATTTGGTTGCTACGCCTTGCTTCGGGATCTGGTATCCAAAGGGGTCTAACTTTGACTTGATTGGGTACTCAGATTCCGACTATGCTGGATGTAAGGTCGATAGGAAGAGTACATCGGGGACGTGCCAATTCTTAGGAAGGTCCCTGGTGTCATGGAACTCTAAGAAACAAACCTCCGTTGCCCTATCCACCGCTGAGGCCGAGTACGTTGCCGCAGGACTGTGTTGTGCGCAACTACTTTGGATGAGGCAAACCCTCAGGGACTTTGGCTACAATCTGAGCAAAGTCCCACTCCTATGTGATAATGAGAGTGCTATCCGAATAGCGGAAAATCCTGTTGAGCACAGCCGCACAAAGCACATTGACATCCGGCATCACTTTTTGAGAGACCACCAGCAAAAGGGGGATATCGAAGTGTTTCATGTTAGCACCGAGAACCAGCTAGCCGATATCTTTACCAAGCCTCTAGATGAGAAGACCTTTTGCAGGCTGCATAGTGAGCTCAATATCTTAGATTCGCGGAACTTGGATTGAAAAGTAGCATACATGTGTTTATGCCCTTGATCATGTTCATTCTGCATCTTGTTGCTTATTGTGGTGCTCAAGTTGTACAAATACTCCCTGGACCTCACAAGTCCGTTGCAAAGTGATGCACAGTTTTAGGGGGAGGTGTGTTACAACTTGACCCTTTGAGACTAACCATATGCTTGAGTTTGCTTGTTTTAGTCTCAAAGGAGAATTGAAAGGGAAAAGATGGACTTGGACCATGAAAGACTTCCACTGCACTCCGATGAGAGGGTAACTTATTCCAAGTTCATCTAATGAACTCTTATTGCCATTTGCTCTTAATTGAAGATTTTTGTGAGGCAATGGGGTTATAGGGCCAAGATTGATCCCGTTTTGGTGCTTGATGCCAAAGGGGGAAAAAATAAAGGCCAAAGCGATAAATGGATCAGCTACCACTTGAGAGATTTTGAAAATAGTAGAATAGAGCTTTTGGTTTGTCAAAACTCTTTTGTTGTCTCTCTTGTCAAAAGTTGGCTTCTTGTGGGGAGAAGTATTGATTATGGGAAAAAGGGGGAGTTTTTGAAATCTTTGATCAATATCTTTTGGAATGACTCTCTTTATGCTTCAACATGCGTGTTTGACTTAGAGATAGAGATTTGAGTTTGATTTACAAAAACAAACCAAGTGGTGGCAAAGGATGATCCATATATGCCAAAATTGAATCAAAATAAATTTGAGTTTTATTTGAAGAGAGTTTGCACTTGTTCTAGTTGCTTTATGTTGTGTTGGCATAAATCACCAAAAAGGGGGAGATTGAAAGGGAAATGTGCCCTTGGGCCATTTCTAAGTATTTTGGTGATTGAGTGCCAACACAAGTGCTTAAATGTGAATTTATGTCCATGGACGAACAAAGTGCAAATCATGAAGAAAAGGTATGTTTCTAAGCCTTAGTACATTGGTTTTGTGTACTAATATACTTGTCTAAGTGTTAGAAACAGAAAGAAGAAGAAAAGAAAAAGGGTGAAAAAGACTTGGCTGTGTGCAGCCGAGACTCAGCTCGGTCTGGCACACCGGACTGTCCGGTGTGCACCGGACAGTGTCCGGTGCGCCAGGCTGACTCGGCGTGAAGAGGCCGCTCTCGGGAATTCGCCGACGGCGTACGGCTAAAATTCACCGGACTGTCCGGTGTGCACCGGACTGTCCGGTGAGCCAACGGTCGGCTGGACCAACGGTCGGAAGGGGGCACCGGACTGTCCGGTGTGCACCGGACATGTCCGGTGCGCCAACGGCTCCCAGATCTGCAACGGTCTACAACGGTCGGCAGCGCTGTTTAAGGAAAGAAATCGGGCACCGGACAGTGTCCGGTGTGCACCGGACTGTCCGGTGCACCCGACGACAGAAAGCAAGGATAGCCTTCCAGATTTGCTCTCAACGGCTCCTAGCTGCCTTGGGGCTATAAAAGGGGCCCCTAGGCGCATGGAGGAGATATCCAAGCAACCTTAGAGCATTCTTGATCATCCACACTCATTCTTTGCGCATTCGTTTGTGATTCTAAGTGATTCGAGCTCCGTTCTAGTGAGAACTTTGAGATAGTCATTCGAGCTCGATTCTTGACCGTGTGTGTGCGCATTTTGCTGTGGATTTGTGTGTGTTGCTTCCCTCCCTTACTCTGTGCTTCTTTGTGATCATATACTTTTAAGGGCAAGAGACTCCAATTTGTGGAGATTCCTTGCAAACGGGATATTGAAAGGCAAAGCAAAACACCGTGGTATTCAAGTTGGTCTTTGGACCGCTTGAGAGGGGTTGATTGCAACCCTCGTCCGTTGGGACGCCACAACGTGGAGTAGGCAAGCGTTGGTCTTGGCCAAACCACGGGATAAACCACTGTGTCATCTCTGTGTTTGATCTCTTGTGGTATTGTGTTTTGTTGAGACTCCTCTCTAGCCACTTGGTGATTATTGTACTAACACTTAACAAGTTTTTGTGGCTTAAGTTTTAAAGTTTCACAGGATCACCTATTCACCCCCCCCTCTAGGTGCTCTCAAACGAGCCAAGGGATGACAAGCCCACTGACTCTGGCTTGAGTCATAAGAAGAAGGACGGGAAGAAGAAGAGGCGCATCAAGAAGATTGTCTACTACGACAGCGACGAGTCTTCTTCTTCCCCAAGAGAAGACGACGACGAGAAAAAGAAACCGGTTAATTCAAATTTTTCATTTGATTATTCTCGTATTCCTTATAATTTCAATGCTCATTTACTTTCTATTCCTCTTGGTAAACCTCCACACTTTGATGGAGAGGACTACGCTTTTTGGAGTCACAAAATGCGTAGTCAC
Organism: Zea luxurians; assembly: GCA_029449295.1. NCBI lineage: Eukaryota > Viridiplantae > Streptophyta > Magnoliopsida > Poales > Poaceae > Zea > Zea luxurians. The sequence goes on along the minus strand of JAOPSE010000016.1, from coordinate 31,408,045 downwards.
TTATTTTCTCTCCATCCTAGTATACGGGAGATAGTAGAAAATGGAATGCAATTTGATAGTACGGATAACCCTGTATTCATTAACGAACAAATTCATAAGAATGCAGAAGCTACCACTGTTGTGTTAGCATCATTGTGCAGGGATGAATACAACAAGGTGAGCGGCTTGGATAACGCCAAGCAAATATGGGACACCCTCAAGATTTCGCATGAGGGGAACGACGCCACCATGATCACCAAAATGGAGTTGGTGGAAGGCGAGCTAGGAAGGTTTGCCATGATCAGGGGAGAGGAGCCAACTCAAACATACAACAGGCTCAAAACCCTGGTCAACAAGATCAGGAGCTATGGAAGCACGAGATGGACGGACCACGACGTCGTCCGACTTATGCTCAGGTCTTTCACTGTTATTGACCCTCATCTTGTGAACCTCATACGTGAAAATCCCAGGTACACAAAGATGACGCCCAAGGAGATACTCGGAAAGTTCGTTAGCGGGCGTATGATGGTCAAGGAAGCAAGATATGTTGATGATGCATTGAACAACCCAATGCCCATCTATGAGCCCAGCCCGTTGCACTCAAGGCAACAAGCAGCAGCAGGGAGGCGCTACCTAGCAAGGTGGCACAAGTTGAGGCTGCCGGGCTAAACGAAGATGAGATGGCCCTCGTCATCAAGCGCTTCAAGACCGCGCTAAAAGGACGCAAGGAGCATCCCAACAAGAGCAAAGCAAAGGGAAAGCGCTCCTGTTTTAAATGCGGTAAGATTGGTCATTTTATAGCAAATTGTCCCGATAATACTAATGACCAGGAACAAGAAAAGAGCGGGAAGAGGGAGAAGAAGAAGGCCTACAAGAAGGCGAAGGGCGAGGCGCACCTTGGCAAAGAATGGGATTCGGATTGCTCTTCTTCCAACTCCGACAACGAAGGACTCGCTGCTTCAGCCTTCAACAAATCGTCACTCTTCCCTAACGAGCGCCACACTTGCCTCATGGCAAAGGAGAAAAAGGTAAGCGCTCGAGAAACTCCTAAGTATACTACTTCAAGTGATGATTCTAGTAACGATGAAGTAGATTATACCGATTTATTTAAGGGTTTAGATAGAGCAAAAGTAGATAAAATTAATGAGTTAATTGATGCTTTGAATGAAAAAGATAGATTGTTAGAGAAGTAGAAAGATATTTTGTATGAAGAGCATGACAAGTTTGTAAGTGTGCAAAAATCTCTTGCTTTAGAGGTTAAAAGAAATGAAATGCTTTCTTCTGAATTATCTGCTTGTCATGAAACTGTGTCTAGCTTAAAGAGTGCTAATGATGATTTAAATGCTAAGCTAGAAGTAGCTAATAAAACTAGATCTTGTGTAGAGCATGTTGTCATTTGTAATAGGTGTAAGGATTTTGATGTCAATGCTTGTGTTGAACACCTTACATCAATTACTAAATTAAATAATGAGGTAGCAAGTCTTAATGCTCAACTTAAGACTTGCAAGATAGATTTTGATAAATTAAAATTTGCTAGGGATGCCTACACCGTTGGTAGACATCCCTCAATTAAGGATGGACTTGGCTTTCGAAAGGAAGCCAAGAACTTAACAAGCCAAAGGGCTCCCATTCCCAACAAGGAGAAAGGGAAGGCCCCTATAGCTAGTAGTAATCAAAAGAATCATGCTTTCATGTATAATGATAGAAAATTTTCTAGAAATTCTCATTATAATAGGAGTTATAATGCTTTTGATTCACATGCTATGATTGCTTCAAGTTCTAATTTTAATGGTAGGCCTAGGAAAATGTGTAATAAACCTACCACTGTCTTTCATGCTTGCAACACTAAGTATGTACTTTCATGTAAAAATGAAAAGTGGTTGCTAGAAAGATGGGGTCCAAATGCAAGGGAGACAAGACTTGCATTTGGGTCCCAAAGGCTATTGTAACTAACCTTGTAGGACCCAACAAGAGTTGGGTACCTAAAACCCAAGCCTAATTTGCCTTGCAGGTTTATGCATCCGGGGTCTCAAGCTGGATTATCGACAGCGGATGCACAAACCACATGACGAGGGAGAAGAAGATGTTCACCACCTACGTCAAGAACAAAGATTCCCAAGATTTGATCATCTTTGGAGATGGGAACCAAGGCAAGGTTAAAGGACTAGGAAAGATAGCCATTTCATCCGAGCATTCCATATCCAATGTGTTCTTAGTTGAATCGCTCGGGTACAATTTATTGTCTGTAAGTCAATTATGTAACATGGGTTATAATTGTCTATTTACAAATGTAGATGTGTCTGTCTTTAGAAGGAGTGATGGTTCATTAGCTTTTAAGGGTGTACTAGACGACAAACTCTACTTAGTTGATTTTTCGAAAGAGGAGGCCGATCTAGATGCATGCTTAATTGCTAAGACTAGTATAGGCTGGCTGTGGCATCGTCGTCTAGCACATGTTGGGATGAAGAACCTTCATAAACTTCTAAAGGGAGAACATGTGTTAGGTCTAATCAATGTATTCTTCGAAAAAGATAGACCTTGTGCAGCTTGTCAAGCAGGCAAACAGGTGGGAAGTACTCATCACAGTAAGAATGTGATAACCACATCAAGACCTCTGGAGCTACTTCATATGGACCTCTTCGGACCCGTCGCCTACCTCAGCATCAGGGGAAGTAAGTATGGTCTTGTTATTATTGATGATTTTTCCCGCTTCACTTGGGTATTCTTTTTGCAGGATAAATCAGAAACCCAAGGGACCCTAAAGCGCTTTCTAAGGAGGGCTCAAAACGAATTTGAGCTCAAGGTGAAAAAGATAAGAAGTGACAACGGGTCTGAGTTCAAGTACTTACAAGTGGAGGAGTACCTTGAGGAGGAAGGAATCAAGCATGAGTTCTCCGCTCCCTACACACCACAGCAAAACAGTGTGGTAGAGAGGAAGAATAGGACGCTTATCGACATGGCGAGGACGATGCTTGGAGAATTCAAGACGCCCGAGCGGTTTTGGTCGGAAGCTGTGAACACAGCTTGCCACACCATAAACCGGGTCTACCTTCATCGCCTCCTCAAGAAGACCTCGTATGAACTTCTAACGGGTAACAAACCCAACGTTTCATACTTTCGTGTATTTGGGAGTAAATGTTATATTCTAGTAAAGAAAGGTAGAAATTCCAAATTTGCTCCCAAAACTGTAGAAGGGTTTTTGCTAGGTTATGACTCAAATACAAAGGCGTATAGAGTCTTCAACAAATCCTCGGGTTTGGTTGAAGTCTCTAGCGACGTTGTATTTGATGAAACTAATGGCTCTCCAAGAGAGCAAGTTGATCTTGATGATGTAGATGAAGATGATGTTCCATCGGCCGCAATTCGTACCATGACAATTGGAGATGTGTGACCACAGGAACAACAAGAGCAATATCAACCATCTTCCTCAACGATGGTGCATCCCCCAACTCGATATGATGAACAAGTTCCTCAAGAGGAGACATGTGATCAAGGGGGAGCACAAGAAGACCAAGTTGTGGAGGAAGAAGCACCACGGGCCCCTCCAACTCAAGTCCGAGCGACGATTCAAAGGAATCATCCCGTCGACCAGATTCTGGGTGATATAAGCAAGGGAGTAACTACTCGCTCAAGATTAGCTAACTTTTATGAGTGAAAGGGAAATAGGCTTACACCTTTTTCTAATTGATTTTGGTGGTTGAATTGCCCAACACAAGTAATTGGACTAACTAGTTTGCTCTAGACTATGAGTTCTACAGGTGCTAAAGGTTCACAACAAACCAATAAAAGGACCGAGAAAGGATTCAAATATAGAGAGCTAAAGTCAGCCAAAGTGTGCCCTGGTCTGGCGCACCGGACTATCCGGTGCACCATCGGACAGTGTCCGGTGCACCAGGGACTTCAACTCCGAACTGCTCACCTTCGGGAATTCTGGGAGCCACTCCGCTATAATTCACCGGACTGTCCGGTGTAGCACCGGACAGTGTCCAGTGGCGCACCGGATTGTCCGGTGTGTCAGCGGAGCAACGGCTACTACAGCGCCAACGGTCGCCTGCAATAGCAATTATTGCGCTACAGTGCGCGCAGAAGTCAGAGCACGCGCAGGAGGCGCACCGGACAGTCCATAGGACCTGTCCGGTGGCCCAGAAGATAGAAGCTCCAACGGCCAGAATCCAACGGCCGGGTGACGTGGCAGGCGCACCAGACAGTGTCCGGTGCGCCATACGACAGGAGCGTTCACCAAACGGCTAGTTTGGTGGTTGGGGCTATAAATACCCCAACCACCCACCATTCATTGCATCCAAGTTTTCAGACTTCCTACACCTTACAAGAGCTATAGCATTCAATACAAGACACACCAAAGAGATCAAATCCTCTCCCAAGCCCAAAGATCATTCCCAATCAAATAGTGGCTAGTGAGAGAGTGACTTGTGTTCATTTGAGCTCTTGCGCTTGGATTGCTTCTTTTCTTCATTCTTTCTTGTGATCAACTCAATTGTAACCAAGGCAAGAGACACCAATTGTGTGGTGATCCTTGCGGGGACTTTGTGTCTAAAAGGGAAATAGGCTTACACCTTTTCCTATTTGATTTTGGTGGTTGAATTGCCCAACACAAATAATTGGAATAACTAGTTTGCTCTAGTCTATAAGTCTTACAGGTGCCAAAGGTTCACAACAAGCCAATAAAATGACCAAGAAAGGGTTCAAATACAGAGAGCCAAAGACAACCAAAGTGTACCCTGGTCTGGCGCACCGGACTGTCCGGTGTGCCACTGGACAGTGTCCGGTGCACCAGGGAACTCGACGCTGAACTCGCTACCTTCGGGAAAATGGAGGTCGCTCCGCTATAATTCACCGGACCGTCCGGTGTATGCACCGGACAGTGTCCGGTGGCACACTGGACTGTCCGATGTGCCAGCGGAGCAACGGCTACTTCGCGCGCAACGGTTGACTGCAACGCATTTAATGCGCGCCTGCGCGCGCAGAGGTCAGAGCACACGCAGCAGGAGCACCGGATAGTCTACAGGAGATGTCCGGTGCACCACTGGACAGCCCAGAGGCCCCACAAGTCAGAGCTCCAACGGTCGAACCCCAACGGCTGGCTGACGTGGCTGGCGCACCGGACAGTGTCCGGTGGCGCACCGGACTGTCCGGTGCGCCATGCGACAGCAGACTTCCAAACGGCCACATTTTGGTGGTTGGGGCTATAAATACCCCAACCACCCCACATTCAATGGCATCCAAGTTTTCCAACTTCTACACCTTACAAGAGCTATAGCATTCAATTCTAGACACAACCAAAGAGATCAAATCCTCTCCCAAGTCTCTAGTTCAATTCCAATCAATAGTGACTAGTGAGAGGGTGACTTGTGTTCATTTGAGCTCTTGCGCTTGGATTGCTTCTTTTCTTTCTCATTCTTTCTTGTGATTCACTCACTTGTAACCGAGGCAAGAGGACACCAATTGTGTGGTGGTCCTTGCGGGGACTTAGTGTCCCGTGTGATTAAGAAGAGAAGCTCACTCACTCTAAGTGACCGTTTGAGAGAGGGAAAGGGTTGAAAGAGACCCGGTCTTTGTGACCACCTCAACGGGGAGTAGGTTTGCAAGAACCGAACCTCGGTAAAACAAATCCTTGCGTCTCACTCTTTATTTGCTTGCGATTTGTTTTTCACCCTCTCTCTCGGACTCGATTATATTTCTAACGCTAACCCGGCTTGTAGTTGTGATTAACTTTGTAAATTTCAGTTTCGCCCTATTCACCCCCCCTCTAGGCGACTTTCAGTGTCCCATTTGATTGAGAAGAGAATCTCACTCGGTCTAAGTGACCGTTTGAGAGAGGGAAAGGGTTGAAAGAGACCCGGTCTTTGTGACCACCTCAACGGGGAGTAGGTTTGAAAGAACTGAACCTCGATAAAACAAATCATCGTGTCCCACTTCCTATTTGCTCACGATTTGTTTTTCGCCCTCTCTCTCGGACTCGTTCATATTTCTAACGCTAACCTGACCTGTAGTTGTGCTTAAGTTTATAAATTTCAGATTCGCCCTATTCACCCCCCTCTAGGCGAATTTCAATTGGTATCGGAGCCCGGTGCTTCATTAGAGCCTAACCGCTCGAAGTGATGTTGGGAGATCACACCAAGAAGGAGATGGTGACCGGCGACAAGCCCATTACAAGCCATGGGAAGGCTCCATCGGGAGAGTCCCGCAACAAGGGGAAGGAGAAAGAATCCCCTTCGCACAAGTCGCATCAGAGTGGCGAAAAGAAAAAGAAGATGAGGAAGGTGGTCTACTACGAGACCGACTCTTCATCGCCATCCACCTCCGGCTCCGACGCGCCGTCCGTAACTTCTAAGCACCATGAGCGCAAGAAGTTTAGTAAGATTCCCCTACACTACCCTCGCATTTCTAAACGTACTCCATTACTTTCCGTTCCATTAGGCAAACCACCGGTTTTTGACGGTGAAGATTATAACATGTGGAGTGACAAGATGAGGCATCACCTAACCTCACTCCACACTAGTATTTGGAACATTGTTGAGTTTGGTGTATAGGTACCATTCGTAGGGGATGAGGATTATGATTCGGACGAAGTTGCCCAAATCCGGCACTTCAACTCACAAGCCACCACAATACTCCTCACCTCTCTAAGTCGAGAGGAGTATAACAAGGTACAAGGATTGAAGAGCGCCAAAGAGATTTGGGACGTACTCAAAACGGTGCACGAAGGAGATGAGGTGACCGAGATCACCAAGAGGGAGACGACCGAGGGGGAGCTCAGTCGATTCATGCTTCACCAAGGGGAGGAGCCACAAGCGATGTACAACCGGCTCAAGACCTTGGTGAACCAAGTGCGCAACCTCGGGAGCACCAAATGGGATGACCATGAGATGGTCAAGGTTATTCTAAGATCACTAGTTTTTCTTAATCCTACTCAAGTACAATTAATTCGTGGTGATCCTAGATACAAGCTAATGTCTCCCGAGGAAGTAATAGGTAAATTTGTGAGCTTTGAACTAATGATCAAAGGCTCCAAAAAGATCAACCCGTTGCATTCAAAGCAACGGAGGAGAAGAAAGAAGATTCTACTCCAAGTAGAATTCCCATCGACGCCTCGAAGCTCGACAATGAGGAGATGGCGCTCATCATCAAGAGCTTCCGTCAAATCCTCAAACAAAGGAAGGGGAAAGATTACAAGCCCCGTTCCAAGAAAGTGTGCTACAAGTGTGGTAAGCCCGGTCGTTTCATTGCAAAATGTCCATTATCTAGTGGTAGTGACAGGGGCGACGACAATAAGGGAAAGAGGAGAGAAAAGAAGAGGTACTACAAGAAGAAGGGCGGCGATGCCCATGTTTGCCGGGAGTGGGACTCCGACGAGAGCTCCACCGACTCCTCCTCCGACGAGGACGCCGCCAACATCGCCGTCAATAAAGGGCTTCTCTTCCCCAACGTCGGCCACAAGTGCCTCATGGCAAAGGACGGCAAAAGGAAGAAGGTAAAATCAAAATCCTCAACTAAATATGCAACATCTAGCGATGAGGCTAATTCTAGTGATAATGAGGATGACTTGTTTACTCTTTTTGCCAACTTAAACATGCAACAAAAAGAAAAATTAAATGAATTAATTAGTGCTATTCCTGATAAGGATGAACTCTTGGATAGCCAAGAGGACTTCCTAATTAAAGAAAACAAAAAGCATGTTAAAGTGAAAAATGCTTATGCTCTAGAAGTAGAAAAATGTGAAAAATTAACTAGTGAGCTAAGCACTTGCCATGATATTATTTCCAACCTTAGAAATGAGAATGCCAACTTAATTGCTAAGGTTGGGAAGCTTGATGTTTGTGATGATTCAATTGTTAGTCTTAGAAATGATAATGCCAATTTAATTGCTAAGATTGACAAATTGAATGCTTCTCTTTCTAGCCTTAGAATTGAAAATGAAAAATTAATTGCTAAGGCTAAGGATTTAGATGTTTGCAATGCTTCTATTTCCAATCTTAGAGATGAGAATGATATTTTGCATGCTAAGATTGTTGAATTAAATACTTGCAAACCCTCTACATCTTCCATTGAGCATGTTACTATTTGCACTAGATGTAGAGACATTAATGTTGATGCTATTCATGATCACATAGAATTAATTAAGAAACAAAATGATCACATAGCTCAACTTAGTGCTAAGATTAATGAGCATGACTTAGAAAATAAAAAATTTAAATTTGCTAGAAGCATGCTCTATAGTGGGAGACGCCCTGGCATTAAGGATGGCATTGGCTTCCAACAAGGAAACAATGTCAAACTCAATGCCCCTCCTAAAAGATTGTCTAACTTTGTTAAGGGCAAGGCTCCCATGCCTCAGGATAACGAGGGCTACATTTTGTACCCTGCCGGTTATCCCGAGCACAAAATTAGGAGAATCCATTCTAGGAAGTCTCACTCTGGCTCTCATCATGCTTTCATGTATAAGAGTGAGGCATCTAGTTCTAGGCAATCAACCCGTGCTAAATTGCCTAAGAAGAAAACTCCTATTGCATCAAATGATCATAATGTTTCATTTAAAACTTTTGATGCATCTTATGTGTTAACTAACAAATCCGGCAAGGTAGTTGCCAAATATGTTGGGGGCAAACACAAGGGATCAAAAACTTATGTTTGGGTACCCAAAGTTCTTGTATCTAATGTCAAAGGACCCAAAACTGTTTGGGTACCTAAAATCAAGAACTAAATTTGTTTTGTAGGTTTATGCATCCAGGGGCTCAAGTTGGATCATCGATAGCGGATGCACAAACCACATGACAGGGGAGAAGAAGATGTTCTCCTCCTACGAGAAAAACCATGATCCCCAAAGAGCTATCACATTCGGGGATGGAAATCAAGGTTTGGTCAAAGGATTGGGTAAAATTGCTATATCTTCTGACCATTCTATTTCCAATATTTTTCTTGTAGATTCTTTAGATTACAACTTGCTTTCTGTTTCCCAATTATGTAGAATGGGTTACAACTGTCTTTTCATGGATACAAGTGTTACTGTCTTTAGAAGAAATGATGATTCAATAGCTTTTAAGGGAGTATTAGAGGGTCAGCTATACTTAGTTGATTTCAAAAGAGCTAAACTCGATACTTGCTTAATTGCTAAGACTAACATGGGTTGGCTCTAGCATCGCCGACTAGCCCATGTTGGGATGAAGAATCTTCACAAGCTTCTAAAGGGAGAGCACATTTTGGGACTAACAAATGTTCATTTTGAGAAAGACAGGGTTTGTAGCGCATGCCAAGCAGGGAAGCAAGTTGACATTCATCATCCACATAAGAACATTATGACGACTGACAGGCCACTTGAGCTCCTCCACATGGACCTATTCGACCCGATCGCTTACATAAGCATCGGCGGGAGTAAGTACTGTTTAGTTATTGTGGATGATTATTCTCGCTTCACTTGGGTATTCTTTCTACAGGAAAAATCTCAAACCCAAGAAACTTTGAAAGGATTCTTGAGACGGGCTCAAAATGAGTTCGGCTTGAGGATCAAGAAAATTAGAAGCGACAATGGGACGGAGTTCAAGAACTCGCAAATAGAAGGCTTTCTTGAGGAGGAGGGCATCAAGCATGAGTTCTCATCTCCCTACACGCCACAACAAAATGGTGTAGTGGAGAGGAAGAATAGAACTCTATTAGACATGGCTAGGACCATGTTTGATGAGTACAAGACTTTGGATCGGTTTTGGGCCGAGGCGGTCAACATCGCCTGCTACGCCATCAACCGGTTGTATCTACACCGAATCCTCAAGAAGACATCCTACGAACTCCTCACCAGTAAAAAGCCCAATGTTTCATATTTTAGAGTCTTTGGTAGCAAATGCTTTATTCTTGTTAAAAGAGGTAGAAAATCCAAATTTGCTCCTAAGGTTGTAGAAGGCTTTTTACTAGGATATGATTCAAACACAAGGGCATATAGAGTCTTTAACAAGTCCACTGGACTAGTTGAAGTTTCTTGTGACATTGTGTTTGATGAGACTAACGGATCCCAAGTGGAGCAAGTTGATCTTGATGAATTAGATGATGAAGAGGCTCCATGCGTCGCACTAAGGAACATGTCCATTGGGGATGTGTGTCCTAAGGAATCCGAAGAGCCCATTCAAGCATAAGATCAACCATCCTCCTCCATGCAAGCATCTCCACCAACTCAAGATGAGGATGAAGCTCAAGATGATGATGAAGAAGATCAAGAAGATGAGCAACCTCAAAAGGACGGCAACGATCAAGGGGGAGATACAAATGATCAAGATAAGGAGGATGAACAAAATCCAAGGCTGACACACCCAAGAGTCCACCAAGCAATCCAACGAGATCACCCCGTGAACACCATCCTCGGCGACATTCATAAGGGGGTAACTACTCGATCTCGTGTTGCTCATTTTTGTGAACATTACTCTTTTGTTTCCTCTATTGAGCCACACAGGGTAGAGGAAGCACTACAAGATTTGGATTGGGTGATGGCAATGCAAGAGGAGCTCAACAACTTCACGAGAAATGAGGTATGGCAATTAGTTCCACGTCCCAACCAAAATGTTGTAGGTACCAACTGGGTATTCCGCAACAAGCAAGATGAGCATGGTGTGGTCATAAGGAACAAAGCCCGACTTGTAGCCAAAGGGTATTCACAAGTCGAAGGTTTGGATTTCGGTGAAACTTATGCACCCGTAGCTAGGCTTGAGTCCATTCGTATATTATTAGCCTATGCTACTTACCATGGCTTTAACTCTACTAAATGGACATGAAGAGTGCCTTCCTCAATGGACCAATCAAAGAAGAGGTCTATGTTGAGCAACCTCCCGGCTTTGAAGATAGTGAGTATCCTAACTATGTTTATAAGCTCTCTAAGGCGCTTTATGGGCTCAAGCAAGCCCCAAGAGCATGGTATGAATGCCTAAGAGACTTTCTTATCGCTAATGGCTTCAAAGTCGGAAAAGCCGATCCTACTCTCTTTACTAAAACACTTGCAAATGATTTGTTTGTATGCCAAATCTATGTTGATGATATCATATTTGGGTCTACTAACGAATCTACATGTGAAGAGTTTAGTAGGATCATGACACAAAAATTCGAGATGTCAATGATGGGGGAGTTGAAGTATTTCTTAGGATTTCAAGTGAAGCAACGCCAGGAGGGCACCTTCATAAGCCAAACAAAGTACACTCAAGACATACTCACCAAGTTTGGGATGAAGGATGCCAAGCCCATCAAGACACCCATGGGAACCAATGGGCATCTCGACCTCGACACGGGAGGTAAATCCGTAGATCAAAAGGTATACCGGTCGATGATAGGTTCTCTACTCTATTTATGTGCTTCACGATCGGATATTATGCTTTCCATATGCATGTGTGCAAGATTCCAAGCCGATCCTAAGGAAGCTCACCTTAGGGCCGTAAAATGAATCTTGAGATATTTAATTTATACTCCTAAGTTTGGCCTTTGGTACCCTAGGGGATCCACATTTGATTTAATTGGTTATTCGGATGCCGATTGGGCAGGGTGTAAAATTAATAGAAAGAGCACATCAGGGACTTGCCAGTTCTTGGGAAGATCTCTGGTGTCTTGGGCTTCAAAGAAGCAAAATTCTGTCGCTCTTTCTACCGCCGAAGCCGAATATATTGCCGCAGGCCATTGTTGCACGCAATTGCTTTGGATGAGGCAAACCCTTAGGGACTATGGTTACAAATTAACAAAGTTCCTCTTCTATGTGATAATGAGAGTGCAATCCGCATGGCGGATAATCCCGTTGAGCATAGCCGCACTAAACACATAGCCATTCGGTATCACTTTTTAAGGGATCACCAACAAAAGGTGGATATCGAGATTGCGTATGTTAATACCAAAGAACAATTAGCCGATATCTTTACCAAGCCATTAGATGAGCAAACTTTTACCAAACTTAGGCATGAGCTAAATATTCTTGATTCTAGGAATTTTGATTGATGTTTTTTGCACACATAGCTCATTTATATACCTTTGATCATATCTCTTTCGTTGCTATGACTAATGTGGTTTTCAAGTGTATTTCAAGCTAAGTCATAGATTGAAAGGGAAATGGAGTCTTCAACGAAGACAAGGCTTCCACTCCACTCCATCGAATTATTCATCCTTCGCCGTCGCTCCGCAACACACTCTCCAATTTGGTATAATCTTCACGCATATGTTATTTACCATAAGGGGAGAAAGTAGTCTAAGGGCTTATATTTCACTCACAAGTATCCATTTTTGGCGATTCATGCCAAAGGGGGAAAAAGTATGAGCCCAAAGCAAAAAGGACCGCACCACCACCTAATTTTTAAAATGAAGTTGTTTAAAATTGATATCTTATTGTGTTCGAAAGGGGGAGAGAGTAGCATCTTCAAAATCTATATCCAAATCCCTCTTGAACACTAAGAGGCGGATTTCATTAAGGGGGAGTTTTTGTTCAGTAAAAGGAAAAGCATTTGAAACAGGGGGAGAAAATTTCAAAATCTTGAAAAATGCTTCTTTCAATCTTATTCATCTACCTTTGACTATTTGCAAAAGGACTTTAAAATAAATTACAAAAGAGTTTGAAAAAACAAAACAAGTGGTGCAAGCATGGTCCAAAATTTCAAATTAAAAGAAAGCCATCCATGCATATCTAGTAGAAATGATTATTGGTTTCATTCCAAGCAACCTTTGCACTTACATTATGCAAACTAGTTCAATTCTGCACTTTTATATTTGCTTTGGTTTGTGTTGGCATCAATCACCAAAAAGGGGGAGATTGAAAGGGAAATAGGCTTACACCTTTTTCTAATTGATTTTGGTGGTTGAATTGCCCAACACAAGTAATTGGACTAACTAGTTTGCTCTAGACTATGAGTTCTACAGGTGCTAAAGGTTCACAACAAACCAATAAAAGGACCGAGAAAGGATTCAAATATAGAGAGCTAAAGTCAGCCGAAGTGTGCCCTAGTCTGGCGCACCGGACTGTCCGGTGCACCACCGGACAGTGTCCGGTGCACCAGGGACTCCAACTACGAACTGCTCACCTTCGGGAATTCTGGGAGCCACTCCGCTATAATTCACCGGACTGTCCGGTATAGCACCGGACTATCCGGTGTGCCAGCGGAGGAACGACTACTACAGCGCCAACGGTCGCCTGCAACAGCAATTAATGCGCTACAGTGCGCGCAGAAGTCAGAGCACGCGCAGGAGGCACACCGGACAGTCCATAGGACCTGTCCGGTGCACCACCGGACTGTCCGGTGGCCCAGAAGACAGAAGCTCCAACGGTCAGAATCCAACGGCTGGGTGACGTGGCAGGCGCACCGGACAGTGTCCGGTGGCGCACCGGACTGTCCGGTGCGCCATACGACAGGAGCCTTCACCAAACGGCTAGTTTGGTGGTTGGGGCTATAAATACCCCAACCACCCACCATTCATTGCATCCAAGTTTTCAGACTTCCTACACCTTACAAGAGCTATAGCATTCAATACAAGACACACCAAAGAGATCAAATCCTCTCCCAAGCCCAAAGATCATTCCCAATCAAATAGTGGCTAGTGAGAGAGTGACTTGTGTTCATTTGAGCTCTTGCGCTTGGATTGCTTCTTTTCTTCATTCTTTCTTGTGATCAACTCAATTGTAACTAAGGCAAGAGACACCAATTGTGTGGTGATCCTTGCGGGGACTTTGTGTCCCGTTTGATTGAGAAGAGAATCTCACTCGGTCTAAGTGACCGTTTGAGAGAGGGAAAGGGTTGAAAGAGACCCGGTCTTTGTGACCACCTCAACGGGGAGTAGGTTTGAAAGAACCGAACCTCGGTAAAACAAATCATCGTGTCTCACTTCCTATTTGCTCACGATTTGTTTTCGCCCTCTCTCTTGGACTCGTTCATATTTCTAACGCTAACCTGACTTGTAGTTGTGCTTAAGTTTATAAATTTTAGATTTTCCCTATTCACCCCCTCTAGGCGACTTTCAGTGAGCATTACTCGTTTGTCTATTCTATTGAGCCTTTCAGGGTAGAAGAGGCCTTGCAAGATCCGAACTGGGTGTTGGCCATGCAGAAAGAGCTCAACAACTTCAAGAGGAATGAAGTTTGGAGCCTGGTGCCACGTCCCAAGCAAAACGTTGTGGGAACCAAGTGGGTGTTCCGCAACAAGCAAGACGAGCACAGGGTGGTGACACGAAACAAGGCTCGACTTGTGGCAAAAGGTTATGCCCAAGTCGCAGGTTTGGATTTCGAGGAGACTTTTGCTCCTATGGCTAGGCTAGAGTCTATTCGCATTCTTTTAGCCTATGCCGCTCACCACTCTTTTAGGTTATTCCAAATGGATGTGAAGAGCGCTTTCCTCAACGGGCCAATCAAGGAGGAGGTATACATGGAGCAACCCCCTGGCTTTGAGGATGAACGGTACCCCGACCATGTGTGTAAGCTCTCTAAGGCGCTCTATGGACTTAAGCAAGCCCCAAGAGCATGGTATGAATGCCTTAGAGATTTCCTAATTGCTAATGCTTTCAAGGTTGGGAAAGCCGATCCAACTCTTTTCACTAAGACTTGTGATGGTGACCTATTTGTGTGCCAAATTTATGTCGATGACATAATATTTGGTTCTACTAGCCAAAAGTCTTGTGAGGAGTTTAGCAGGGTGATGACACAGAAATTTGAGATGTCGATGATGGGCGAGTTGAACTACTTCCTTGGGTTCCAAGTGAAGCAACTCAAGGACGGCACCTTCATCTCACAAATGAAGTACACGCAAGACCTTCTCAAGCGGTTTGGGATGAAGGACGCCAAGCCCGCAAAGACACCAATGGGAACCGATGGACATGTCGACCTCAACAAAGGAGGTAAGTCCGTTGATCAAAAGGCATACCGGTCTATGATAGGGTCATTACTTTATTTATGTGCTAGTAGACCAGATATTATGCTTAGCGTTTGCATGTGTGCTAGATATCAATCCGACCCAAGGGAATGTCACCTTGTGGCCGTTAAGCGGATTCTTAGATATTTAGTTGCTACGCCTTGCTTCGGGATCTGGTATCCAAAGGGGTCTACCTTTGACTTGATTGGATATTCAGACTCCGATTGTGCTAGGTGCAAGGTTGATAGGAAGAGTACATCAGGGACGTGCCAATTCCTAGGAAGGTCCCTGGTGTCTTGGAGTTCAAAGAAACAAACTTCCGTTGCCCTATCCACCGCTGAGGCCGAGTATGTTGCCGCAGGACAGTGTTGCGCACAACTACTTTGGATGAGGCAAACCCTCTAGGACTTTGGCTACAATCTGAGCAAAGTCCCACTCCTATGTGTAATACTCAAAAGTGCAATAATGGGAATAGAGATAATCTCAGTAATTTGTGTCCTCTACTTATCATCACATGTGATCAACCCTAGTTATAAGTGGATAATTAACACAAAGAACACATAGATAACCTATGCATCATGCTGGAGTTTATTTGATTGTGCATTTGTGGATAATAAAAATAAAAGCATCAATAGCAATGTAATAATGTGCCCATGACATCCAAACCCTAAATTGAAAACAAAACCATGAAAATGGAGGAGGGAAGGAATAAATATTGTACAATGCAAAATAAATTCCTCTCATTTTTGGGTATGTTAAAATTGCACTTATAATTTGTGGATAAACTTGACACAAGTTTGAATTCAAGTTAGAAACTCAAATTGAACTTGAGAATAAGAAAGAAAAGGGAAATCAGAAAAAGAAAAAGAATAAAAAAAGCTACCTGGGCCGTGGAGCACCAATTCGGCCCAATTCCACTCCTCCACTCACGCGCGCGGCCCAAACCACCAAACCGGCGCCGACAAGTGGGGCCCATCGGTCAGCCTCGCCCGCTACTTGCTCACGCGGCCGCTTCCTTCGCTCCATCGCTGACACGCGGGACCGTGCTGTCGGGTCTTCCCCTCCGCGGAGCTCGCGTTCGGGCGTAACAGAACCCGCGCGACTCGCTCACACGAGCTCCAGCCCTCGCAACCGACTCCGAGCCCTCCCGGGTACAAAGCATCGCGCCACCGCTCCTCATCCATCGCTCCTATTTCCCTCGTCCCGACTTGCCCACCAGCACTGCCGCCGCCGCGTGCAGTAGCTAAGTCGGTTTCCGTCGCCGTTGCCGCACGCCGTGGGGTCGTCCGAGGCCTATAGATCGGGTCTAGGGTGATCGTTGGACCACGTGCGAGCCATACGTGCGCTCGGACCAGAAAACCAATCCTCGACGCAACCGGAATTCCTCGCCGAACTTCGCCGCCGCCGCAATTCCGCTCCGCGCCGTGGACCAAACCCGACGTGTCTTCCGTGCTGGTGAGTTCTTAGTTGAAGCGTCCCCAATCCTCTGGGACTCAAATGTGATACAATCACTAGTCCCAGGAGGCTAGTAAACACATTTATACAACAGATGATTTCAGATCTGCTTAGACGAGACAAACCTATAAATGTGGCGATCAACTTTAAGAGTTGGTCCACAAATCGGGACATATCATCAGAGTGGGGCTGAAGCAGCCCGATATAAGCAGCGAAGCAAATCAGCGGTCCAACAGCCACAGGCAAGGTTGGGAACAGTCGTAACTCTTACTCGATCTCCTTTTTCTGAAAAAAATAAATAAGCAAGGGTGAGTACAAACGTACTCAGCAGCCCACCTTCACCCGCGGAATGGGGAAATCAGATATAATGCATGGAATATGTGGAGCTCATAATATTTGCAGAAACAGCAATATTTTATGCAGGGTTGTTTTGTAAAACATTTTGTATTTTTCAAAGCGCATCCTCTCCCAAAGGAGCAGGAAGTTTTTCAATATTAGAACAAAAATCCCCTGGACTAAACCATCCAGGTATCTCAGCAGTTTCCCACTGGTTTTCATTTTCAAAAATAGCTACTGGACTTCCCGTCCACCATAGCTCACGGCTAAACCGCCGGACCTTTTAAAAACCATTTTCTCAAACGCACCCTTTTTTGAAAACAAAACATTAATTGCCATACCATACCAGACTCGTCCATTTCTGTGGACACGGACTATTCGAATAGGTTTTCAAACTCTGCGCAGAGGTGTACACTTTACCCACTAGTCCGGCTCTGCGATCTCATGATCAATGAGATCCGAATCCGAATCTCTTTCTTTCCCCGCACGTCCTAACCTTAACGGTTATCCGGAAGGAGTCAGGCCACCACCATACTTTCCCCCTCCTTATCCTCCCGGTGCTCCCCAGCCTTCATAACCCTGGGGTTGGACCGTACGAGTTCAGATTGAGTGACTGCCCATACAGTCTCGAGTGGTTGTACTTGTCATGAGTACAGGTAGTGAAAGATGACAAACCGGTCCTTATACGAGGGGACAATCCTTCTGCTCACGCCTAAACCAGCTGAGCCATCACCTTAGGCCCTCCCCTAAACCAGGGAGTCCCTGATTATCCCACTCACAAGGTGATAAGGGTGAAAACCCTTCATCAAACACATTTTGAAAAGCATTTTCTTTTGAAAACTCACACCTTTTCTCAAATCATTTGTAACAAATATATCAAGTATTGATTGCGGCAAGCGGCTGGGTGGACATAATAACTTGTCTCAAAATCATATCATGCATAAAATAACAGGCTGAGGGTTGTGGTTGTAAAAGCATAGGTAATTTATGCATCAAAGGGATCCAGTGAGCTTGTCGTGCTTATCTGGCGAAGGGGAAAGAGAACTCGCGGAACTGGCTTCTGGCTCCTGGCGTAGACTTGTAGATCTGGCCTCCACGAGATGGCACGAACGCTCCGATAACTATGCAACATGAACAAGCAAACATACAAACTAGCAAGTATACCAACAAATATTTAGTATAGTGGTCAGAATAGAGATATATGGATGGGTAGAGTCTTGAGTAGAATCTGCGTCATGTGGTGTTGGGATACTACTAGTGGTGGAGCGGAGGTGCTTGCCAGGAGGGTGGACTGGAGGCGAAGCGACACTGTGCGTGTAGCCGGCAGAGCGAAGTAACTGAGTGAGTGGGGTGTTTACCTTGGCTGAGGGTGTTGCGTGTGTGTGGAGAGGGAGAGGGTAGCTGGGTGTATTTATAGCTGGATGTATGTGGTGTAGCACAGTAAAGTTCACTGTTGGTGAGAATAGTGACGAATGAATCGTCTGACTTAGTAAGAATAGGAGAGTTATAGGCAGAATATGGGACAAGAGTATTCTGGGAGTTTTCTGGAACATGAACCATGCTTAAGGGATGACATGGTTGGATAGGGAATAATTCGATAAGAATTTAGAAACAAGAATTATTGGAATCGGAGTTTGGAAGCCTGGTTCGAAGGAATCTCAAAGTTAAGCATGCTCAACTTGGAGAAACCTGGGATGGGTAACCAGATGGGAAGTTCCCTACTGGAAGGAAAATCACAGTCACCGGAGTTTGTATAACTGGAATATGGGTCTGGCTGGTCTTAGGTGGACTGGACAGCATGATGGATGAGTAGTTGAAATTTGGGGTAATCGGATGATCGATGAATAGTAACAGTGAATAGTAACGGTAAAAGTAACGGTAAAAAGTAACGGTAAATAGTAACGGTAAAAAGTAACGGTAAACGGTAAAAAGTAACGGTAAATAGTAACGGTAAAAAGTAACGGTAAACGGTACAAAGTAACGGTAAAAAGTAACGGTAAATAGTAACGGTAAATAGTGACGGTAAATAGTGATGGTAAATAGTGACGATGAACGAACGATGAACGATGAATAGGAACTATGAACGAACGATGAACGGTCGAATGATCGAACGAACGAACGATCGGAATTTTGGCAGCATAACGGCAGGAAAAGGATTATTTGGACGAACGAACGGACGAACGATCGAACGATCGGACGAACGGACGAACGAACCATGAACGATCGGACGAACGATCAAACGATCGGACGAACGAACGATCGGAATTTCGGCAGCATAACGGCAGGAAAAAGATTATTTGGACGAACGAACGGACGAACGATCGAACGATCGGACGAACGGACGAACGAACCATGAACGATCGGACGAACGATCGAACAATCGGTCGAACGAACGAACAAACTAAGAACAGGGGGACGAACGTTCGAAGAACGATCGAACGATCCTTGTGCTAGTGTGTGCTTGTGTGGAAGGTGGAGTGGGAGTGGGCGTGTGGGTGTGGGGGGGAGGGAGTTGCCATGAAATAGCTTGGGGTGGGATGAGAGGAGGCCCTTGCCCCTCTATTTATAGCCATGGTGGGGGTATTAGGGGGAGGGATGAGAGGATTAGTGGGAGGATGAGAGGATTAGTGGGAGATTAGCATGGATTTGTCTTATATGAGTGTAATTAGCTTGTAGGGCTCACCGTATGACACCGGAGGCATACGTATACGTGTGAGCATGATGAAAGTTATGAAGAAAATATTTGTAGGGACTTGAAAAATGATTCTGAAGGTATTTCTCAAGAGGAAAATATCTGGAGATATATCGGTGGAATATTTGGGCAGTATTTCTGGAAAGGACTTGAAGGGGATCACTAGGGAAATATTTGTAAGATATTTTGAGGAGGGTTTTAGAGAGAATATAGACCACTATACTTTATTTGTTGATATCAACTCGCAAACAAACATTTTGAAATGAAACTTGAAATTCATTTTGAATTTAGGGTGAGTTTGAGAAAATTTCAGGATTTGAATTTTTGGGATGCTACATTAGTCATCGTGCTCGCGTCGTTTCCCTTTTCGTATAGCGCCTGTCATCCATAGGGTTAGACCTCTGCGACGTCAAGCACATCGCTCACCGGCAAGCACCACCGTGCGGTCTGCTTGCGTCGCCGTGTCCAGTAAGGTTTGGGGAAGAAGTCGCTCGGCCGTTGGATGGACAGCGGACGGCCGAGATTAGGCCAAAGGATACCCCTTCGCGCTTTAGATCTAGACCGTAGGATGGAGATCGTAAAGTCCAGATTAGATCGTATCTATTTAAATCCGTGCCATTGATTCCTCATCCAGCGCCCGATATCGCGTACCGATTCGTAAACCTCAGCGATCTAATCCGGGCCCCTGATTTCCGATCGGACGGCCAGAAACCTTAGATACCTCTTCACGGATCCGTTTTGCATAAGAGTCCCTGGACAATTTAATAACAAACCCGCAGTACATTGGCCACTGTTCCCTGAGTCTCTGGAAACTTGCGCCAGGGCCCCTGGACTTTCCAGATATTGACGCCTAGTCCAGAGTAGATTAAAAATAGAGAAATGATATTAGAAATTCGTTTTTAATACAAAAACAATTCTAGAAACTTGTAAAATACATAGAAAATTCATTTTAGCCCCAAATTGAACCATTCCAAATTCTAAAATTTTGTAATAATATTCTCTATCATTTAATGTCTCTGTTTTGACATGAACTCTGTTAGAAAATTAATTTATCATTAAACATTAGGAAATTCATAACTTGAATTCTATAACTCCAAATTTAGTGATTCCAGTTCCTATGATCTCATTTTAATGTGTAGATTTTTACTGTATATTTCATTTACATGTTTGATGTGATGTTAATTTATGCTATACTATGTATGTATTGTGTTGATGCGAGTAGACGAGCAAACCATTGTGGAATCTGAGGTTCAACAAGCAGAGGTAGCTGAGCAGGAGCTCATTGAAGGCAAGTTGTGCCCTTGATCACTTACTTTTCCTAGCCATGTTCTTATTAATTTTAATGATCTGCATAGGTTAATTTTGATGGGATCCTTTAGGTTACCCCAGTTTTGGTTATCTTTATACCTTGTTCACCACTGAAATATTTTTGGGTAGTACTTGCTATTGCTTTATGTGGATTGGGTATGGAGATACACTATTCATGATTATTCTGTTATTATCTTGTTATTAATACTGTTCATGTTAAGATCATTAAATTAATGGGAACATGGAGCGACCACCCGGGAAAACAGTGCTACCACAAGGGTTTAATGGGACGCCCTTGGCTGATTAACTAGTAAAGCTAGTGGAGGTCTTCCTTACCCGAAAGGGGCAAGGGCAGAAGGGGAGTGGTCAGTGTAGGGAGGTCCTTGGTTGATTTTGCTACGATGGCGGTCAGGCAAGAACCCTGCACTGGAGCTTCCTATAAACTCTAGCGGGATTTCTGAAGCTAGTGGAACTTTGTAAAGGCCTCGTAGTGTTACCCTGCCTCGCCTCCTCGGTAGAGGTGTATGGGATTGGTCGTCTCTTGGCAGATGGGTAACATGACTTGTGGGTAAAGATGCGCAACCTCTGCAGAGTGTAAAACTAGTATACTAGCCGTGCTCACGGTCATGAGCGGCTCGGACCCTCACATGATTAATTATGGAACTTAAATTTAATTTGACATTTGCATCGCATTTGGGATTATTTTACTATTACTTTTCTTTATTATTATTAAGGTTTGGTATTTACTTACACTTAGTAATTGCTAATAAAATTTTGACCAACTTATAAAAGCAATGCTCAGCCTCAGCCTTTATTTCATTGATCAGCCTTACACTTCATGAACTCCCACCTTTGGTGAGTTCATGTCACATTATCCCCACGACTTGTTGAGCTATGAACGTATGTGAGCTCACTCTTGCTGTCTCACACCCCCTCCACAGGAGAAGAACAGGTGGTCGAAGAGGAGCCGCCTAACACCGAGGCATTCGATCTGATCTAGGTGGCGTTTCTCAGTTGACATTGGCGCCAACGATCCTTAGTTCGTTTTATATTTATTCTTTTATTTTGTAATAAGTCTTCCGCTATGTAATAAATACTCTGATGTTTTGTGACATTTATCTCTATACACTCTGTTACTATATATGTTGTCTTCTTTGGCGCATGTATGAGTTGCACCCGGCTTTGTCCTTTAAAACCGGGTGTTACACTATGTGACAATGAGAGTGCAATCCGCATGGCGGATAATCCTGTTGAACACAGCCGCACTAAGCACATAGCCATCCGTCATCACTTCCTGAGAGATCACCAGCAAAAGGGAGATATCGAGGTGTACCATATTAACATCGAAAACCAGCTAGCCGATATCTTCACCAAGCCTTTATATGAGAAAAGGTTTTACAGGTTGCGTAGTGAGCTAAATTTCTTAGATTCGCGTAACTTGGATTGATCTATAGCATACATGTGTTTTATGCCTTTGATCATGTTAATTTATGCATGTAAATCTATTTTGTTCATTTGTGGTGCTCAAGTTGTACACATGATCCCCGGACCTCACAAGTCCATTTGCAAGTAATGCACTTATTTAGGGGGAGGCATGCTACAACTTGACCCTTTGAGACTAACCTTGTGTTTCAGTTTACTTGTTTTAGTCTCAAAAGTGAATTGAAAGGGAAAGGTGAACTTGGACCATGCAAAGACTTCCACTGCACTCCGGTATTAACTCCAAGTTCATATCTATGCTCGTATTGCCTTTTTGCTCGTAATTGACAATTTTGGTGAGGCAATGAGGTTAAAGGGCCAAGAATGATCCCGTTTTGGTGCTTAATGCCAAAGGGGGAGAAATTAAGGCCAAAGCAAATGGATCAGCTACCACTTGAGAATTTTGAAAATAGTAGAGTTAGAACTTTTGATTTGTCAAAATACTCTTATTGTCAAAATTTGGCCTCTTGTGGGGAGAATTTATGATTATGGGAAAAAGGGGGAGTTTTTGGATCTTTGATCAATTTCTCTTGGAATACCTCTCTTTATGCCTAAACAAGTATGTTTGACTTAGAGATAGGAAATTGAATTTGATTTGCAAAAACAAACCAAGTGGTGGCAAAGAATGATCCAAATATGCCAAATTTGAATCAAAACAATTCTTGTTCTCAATTGCATTGATGTTGCACTTCTTTTAGTTGCTTTTTGATGTGTTGGCATAAATCACCAAAAAGGGGGAGATGGAAAGGGAAATGTGCCCTTGGGCCATTTCTAAAGTGTTTTGGTGATTAAGTGCCCAACACCTATTCTCTAAGTGTTAATTTGTGCCAAAGATTGAAGAAGTGCAAATCATATAACATGGTACGTTTATAGACTTAGTACATTGATTTGGGCACTAATGTATTGTGTCTAAGTGCTAGAAACAGGAGAAAAGCAATTGGAAAAGAGTTCTCCTGCTCGGTCTGGGTGCACCGGACACTGTCCGGTGCACCAGGACCAGTCTCGGTGAACAGGCCGCTCTCGGGACTCGACGGCGGCGTACGGCTATAATTCACCGGACTGTTCAGTGGTGCACCGGACTGGCCGGTGAGTCGTCCGCGCCGAACTCATCGCTCTCGGGAAGAGAATCAGCGGCGTACGGATAAAATTCACCGGACTGTCCGGTGAGCCAACGGTCGACTGCGCCAACGGTCGGCCGCGCAATCTTCGTGCGACGCGTGGGCGCGCCAACGGTCGGCAGGGGGCACCGGACTGTCCGGTGTGCACCGGACAGTGTCCGATGCGCCAACTGCCACGAATCTGCAATGGTCGGATGCGCCAGAAAAGGAAGGAGATCGCGCACCGGACAGCTATAGTGACTGTCCGGTGGCTCACCGGACTGTCCAGTGCGCCACCCAACAGAAGGCAAGATTGGCCTTCCAAGATTGCCTCCAACGGCTCCTAGCTGCCTTAGGGCTATAAAAGGGACCCCTAGGCGCATGGAGGAGTCACCCAAGCATACTTTGAGCATTCTAAGTCTTCCATACTCCGTCTCCACGCACTTGATCGACCGTGTTAATGATTTGAGCTCCGTTCTTGTAGTGAACTCGTTGTGCTTCATTTTAATCTCAAGCCTTGGCTTGTGTGCGTGTGTATTGCTGCGGATTTGTGTGTGTTGCTTCCCACCCTTACTCTTGTGCTTTCACTTTGATCTTTGTTGTAAGGGCGAGAGACTCCAGCTTGTGGAGATTCCTCGCAAACGGGAAAAGAGATAAGCAAGAAAAGTCGTGGTATTCAAGTTGATCATTGGATTACTTGAAAGGGGTTGAGTGCAACCCTCGTCCATTGGGACGCCACAACGTGGAGATAGACAAGTGTTATACTTGACCGAACCACGGGATAAACTCGCGTGTCTCTTGTGATTGTTTCTCCATGATACTTGTGTGTTCGCAAGAGCTCGCTACTTAGCTAACTAACACTTAACCAAGTTTTGTGGCTATTAGTTGTTGAATTTTACAGGATCACCTATTCACCCCCCCTCTAGGTGCTCTCAGTAGGCGATTGGGGAATTTAATCTGGACCGTAGATCTGCTAGCGGGCGAATCTGGTGCAATGGCAGGGTTATTAAATCTGTGTCGTTAATCTTTAATCCAACCGTCGTGGGCGCGTACCGGTTCGCGGTGGGACGGATCTAATCTGGGTCATCCGCGCTTGATCGGACGGCCGTCAACGCTTCAAACCCCTTCAGCGTGCGCAGTTTGCAGAAAGGACCTTATAATTTTAACGAATCAACCCGCCATCCTCATGGACTGTACGCTGTGTCTGGGGTATTTTACCCCGAGCACCCTGCCTTTCCCTGCTATAGCGTGCCCAGTCCAAAGAACTCGAAAACCAAAGAAAACATATGGGAAATGGATTTTTAATATGAAAATAATTACTAGAACTTGATAAATCCATAGAAAATTCATATGAGCTCCAAATTACTCCATTCCAATTTCTAAATTTTTGTAATTTTATTCTCTATCACTTAGAGTCCCTATTTTGTCATGAAAACAGAAAGAAAATTAATTCCTCACTTAATCCTATTTTAAGCACATAAAACCTTTGGAAATTCATAATTTAAAATCTATAACTCCAAAAATTACGATTCCTATTCCTAGGATTTTATTTTAATGTGTAGATTATTATCATGTATTTTGTTTATATGTTTGGTGTGATATTAATTTTCTCTATATACTGTGCTTGTTTGTATTGTGGCGAGTAGAAGAGCCTGTGACCGAGGATCCTGGTGACCAGCAGATAGAAGTAGCTGAGCAGGAGCTCATTGAAGGCAAGTTGTGCCCTTGACCACTTTTTACCCAATAATATTCTTTATTATCATTATTCAATGCATAGGTTTAATTTTGATGAGACCCAATAGGTCACCCTAGACTGTTTATCCCTTTTTACCTTGTTATCCCTGAATCACTTGGGTAGTTTTGCTATTGCTTTACATAGTTTGGGATAATCTTTCATTATATTCATGTTCCAATTCTTTTGTTATTCTATTTATGTTCATGTCAAGATCATTAATGTTAATTGGAACATGGAGCTTAACTTGAGAAACACGTGCCACCACAAGGGAGGAATGGGACCCCTTGGCTAACTAATCAGGAAAGCTAGTGGAAGACTACCTTACCCGAAAGGGGCAAGGGTAGTTGGAGAGTTGCATGCAAGGAGGTTCTCGGGTTGATTTTGCTGCGATGGCGGTCAGACGGGGGATTCTTGCAAGTGCTCTTCCCATAAACTGTAGCGGGTTTTCGGAAGCTAGTGGAACTTTGTAAAGGCCTCATAGTGTTGCCCTGCCTCGCTTCCTAGGTAGAGGTGTATGGGAGTCATGATCTCTTGGCAGATGGGTAACATGACTTGTGGATAAATGATAGAACCTCTACAGAGTGTAAAACTGGTATACTAGCCGAGCTCACAGTCATGAGCAGCTCAGGACTCTCGCATGATTAATTTATGTAACTTAAATTCAATTTTGTCATTTGCATATGCATGGGATTATTTATTAATTTTGTTCTATTACTTTTATTAAGGTTTGGTATTTACTTACATTTAGTATCTGCTAATGAAATTTTGACCAACTAATTAAAAGCAATGCTCAGCTTTAACCTCTGTTGTTGATTAGTCTTACACATCACATGAACTCCCACTTTTGGTGAGTTCATGCCCACTGGTTTCTCCACAACTTGTTGAGCTATGATCATGTGTGAGCTCACCCTTGCTGTCTCACACCCCCACAGGAGAAGAACAGGTGGTTCAGGAGGAGCCACAAAGCGAGGAGTTTGATCTGATCTAGGTGGCGTTTCCCCGGTTGACATTGGCACCAAGGATGATCCTTAGTTCGTTTTATATTTATTTTTTATTTTTTAATAAGACTTCCGCTATGTAATAAATACTCTGATGTTATTGTGACATTTATCTCTATACACTCTGTTATTATATATGTTGTCTTCTTGGTGCATGTATGAGATACATCCGACTTTGTTATTATATATGTTATTGTGACATTTATCTCTATACTCTCCATAAATTTATCTATGGTGCTTGACACGATAATGCCGGAGCAGCGGAGTGCCAGAGGGGGCGGGGAGGCAGGCTGTGCAGCGGATGCGTAGGCGGAGGCGCAGTGCACCGGAGGCATCCGTGGAGCCGGTGGCGGTGGCGGCGGCGACCGTGTCGGTGTTTTTGGTCCGACCGCACACCCGGGGTTTCCCCTCAAGGTGTTTTAGGAGTAGGAAGGTGTTGACAACTGTAGCAAAATGGTTCGTGCCGATCGCACGAGAGACGGTGGACAAGGTTTGCAGGTTCGGGCCGCTTAGTGACGCGTAACACCCTACGTCCTGATGAGTATGCTTGGTGGGTATGATTACAAGAGAGCTCTCTAAGAATGCAGAGAGTTGATGTAGGTAGCTAAGTAAAATGGGTCGATCGTTCTGAAGGGGTGCCCCCTAGGCCTTATATACTTGACCGTGGGGCAGTACACATGGATAAGATAACAACAAGTGGCTAAAAGATAGTGAACCTCTTGAGATTATCCTTTACGTAACCCTCGCCGACTTATCCTCACGTGGCTTCGGTGCATGGAGGCTCCAGCGCGGGAAAGTCGGATCTCTGTTGCGGTTACTCGCTCAACGCTATGGGTCGTCCGGGTTTGCACCAATCCGGCCTCATGTCGCTCTGCATTGCTGGTTGTTTTTCCCCAGGCCCACGAAAGAATAACCTTACGATTTATTGGGCCCTTGGGCCTTTCGTGAGGTCCTTTACTCTTTTAGTGGACCCGGGGGATATCTATCCCCCACAAGCCCCCGATCTTTGGGTTAATTTAGAGGTAATCAACCTAAAGATCCCAGGTCCAGCTTGCAGGTGATTTGAAGAAAGATGGCTTCTTGTTGTTCTCTCCTGCTTCGATCACTTGTTGACCAAAACCTAGTTTCGTGCCTGTGCCTTAGAGATCGGCATTCCTATTTGTAGGATTCTGAACTTCATTGGGTGCACCGGAGGTGCACCCAATGGGTGTAGCCCTCGAGCTTCGAGTAGATTTTAGAAAATAATCTACTCGAAGGTCTTCAGTGGAGATTATTTCCATTTGTGTTCCTTCACTTTGGTTGAAGATTGGCTTTTTGATCTTGTCCCATGCTCTTAGAAATCAGCATGATCTCGGCTTAGAATAATAATCCATGGGGTGCACCGAAGGTGCACCCAATGGGTGTAGCCCCCGACCTTCAAGTGGATTTCTTGAGAATAATTCGCTTGAAGGTCTTCTTTTTATGTTCTTTTGCTGAAGATTACTCTTTCTATTTATAAAAGAGTTGGCATGATGTCATCCGTGCTATGTCATCAATATTATGCTTCAGAGGTCAGCATGTATTTTGTCTTTTGCAGCCGAGTTTGCAATCCTTCCATATCTTGCCAGGTAGCGTAGTTTATTTGCTCTGCAACTGATTGGACATTTGATGGACGTTCTCTGTCTAGTCTTCAAGTCATGTCTGTCGACCATATTTTGCACTCTGCTGGCTATACTTGGCTTCCTTCTAACTCTTGCTGCTATCTCATTTTTGTCTTGAGGCATTCACTGCATGCTCTGCACAGACGTGACCATTTTGAAAAATATACTGACAATTCCTGGGCGTCCCCCCCCAATGGGTGTGGGCAAGGGACGGCTTGGTACGCTGAGTGTTTTAACCGGTTGCTTCTGAGTTGTAATGTGATGGGACGGCGAGTGTAATCATATCCTTTGCGCTGTTGACTGGAGTCCCAATGGGTGTAGTGCTGCATGAAACGGCGTCAGCCGCCTGACGTGTCTTTGGACGGGTGGAAGTGCATAATGAATGCTTTGCGACTGTTCAGTGACCGCGGTTGGAGGTGAGCGGTTGCCTTTCTCTTCTATAAATAACGCTGTTGCCCCTCTGGTTTCTTCACATCTCTTCGCTATTCCTCACTGCTTCCTTCTCTTCTTTCCCGCTTGCTTTCACCATGGGCAAAAACAACAAGCGCAAGCGCGAGCCGACTCCTCCATCGGAGGATTTCGGTGACTCGGAATACTCGGAGGAGGAGTTCTCCTCCGAGTCCGAGGGGTCTCCGGCTCCCGTCTCTCCCCCGGCGTCGTCCGATGACTCGGACGACTCCCAGGGGATAGCCGCGGAGGTCTGGACGTACATCCGGGCCGTCGAGCGCTCCGGGCTCGAGGGCTCGGATGAGTCTGAGTACTCCTCGGATGAGGAGGACTCGGACGACGGCGGCGAGGACGAGGACGACGACGACGACGACGACGGCAGCGGCAGTGGCAGGGGCGGCGGCAACGGCAGCAGCAAGGGCAGCACCAAGGGCGGCAGCAGCAGGGGCAGCACCAAGGGCGGCGGCAGCAGGGGCAGCACCAAGGGCGGCGGCGGCGGCAGCACCAAGGGCGGCAGCGGCGGCAGGGGCAGGGCCAGTGGCTAAATGCCACTGGTCTTTTTAGATATTAGTATAGATTAGAAATAGTATAGTGAAATAATTTAGTAGTAGTTAGTAGTAGAATGTAGTATAGTAGTGGTAGAAATGTAGTGTAGTAGTAGAATGTAGTATAGTAGTAGCAATAGGGAAGTATCAGCTCATAATGAGTTGATTTGTAAGTATTGCCACTTCCCTTAATGAAGAATGACTTTGGTTTCCTCTTGATGACTCGTTTTGTTTGATTATAAATCTGATTCTTTTGAGACAATAGACGAACAGTTTGATCATCATACTGACGCTCCCAGAAGTAGCCGCCGAGCAACATCGCAGTCTGTATCGACGTTTTTAGAAGTAACGCCGAGCGACTGAGCACTATACCAGCATCTTAGAGGCAATGCCGAGCGATTGAAGGTCGACGCCGGCATTTTAGAAGTAATGCCGTGCGATTGAACATGAGACCGGTGTTTTAGAGGCAACGCCGAGTGATTAAAGGTCGCCGTCGGCATTTTAGAGGTAACGCCGAGCGATTGAACTCGAGATCAGCGTTTTAGAGGCAACGCCGAGTGATTAAAGGTTGTTGTCGGCATTTTAGAAGTAATGCCGAGCGATTGAGCTCGAGATCATCGTTTTAGAAACAATGCCGAGTGATTAAAGGTCGCCGTCGGCATTTTAGAAGTAATGCCGAACGATTGAGCTCGAGATCAGCGTTTTAGAGGCAACGCCGAGTGATTAAAGGTCGCCGTCGGCATTTTAGAAGTAATGCCGAACGATTGAGCTCGAGATCAGCGTTTTAGAGGCAACACCGAGTGATTAAAGGTCGCCGTTGGCATTTTAGAAGTAATGCCGAGCGATTGAGCTCGAGATCGGCGTTTTAGAGGCAACGCCGAGTGACTGAGTCGTGACGTCGGCATTTTAGAGGCAATGCCGAGTTATTTTGAGGATAATCACCCGAGTGATGAGATGGCCCACCAGTTTTTTGGAAATAACTGCCGAATGACCACGTGGCATGCTGGGATTTTGGAAATAACTGCCGGGTGATGACTGGGCACTTTTTGAAACGGTATCTGATCCGAGAATATACCATAAGAGCTGCACTTTTAGCCGCCTTTGCTTTCCGCGCCCTAGTTCTTGCATTCCCGCTTCCGAATCCTCTCTGCGCTCGCCTCCAATCTGCTCACCGGTAGAATCGAGATGGCTCCCAAGAGGAAAATCGCAAGCTCGTCCGCTGTGGTGATTCCTCCGATCGATCCCAACAGCCAGTTGCCTTTTGCAGGTAACCACATGTCTATCATCTCTGAAGCCGAACTCCTCCACCTCGTGTCCATCGGGGTTCTTCCTCCACGGGAACTCTGTTCTTGGCGGATTTGTCACGGGACTACGGTCCCGACAGAGGATACCCACGAGTCCGTGGTTTACGCTCCTTTTCTTCTCCGCGGCCTTGGCCTTCGTATTTCTCCCTTTTTCCGTGGTCTCCTTGATTTCTACCACATCAACCTAACCCATCTGAACCCTAACTCAATTCTGCAAATTTCCATCTTCGTCCACTTATGTGAAGCCTTTCTTGGCGTGCTGCCGCATTTTGGCTTGTGGAAACACCTGTATCATTGTCGCCCTGGGATGGCCGGGGGACAACATCAGTTGGTTGGAGGTGCCAGTTTGGAGATGCGCCGGGGACGGAAAATTGAATATCTTGAGATTCCCCTTAAAGACAGCATTAAGGGATGGCGTCTGGAGTGGTTTATAGTTGATAACTATGGAAATTCTCTCCCCCCCCCGGTCGGGAAGACAGCCAGATGTTCGCACCCCAAGCTGGACCGAGTCGCCCACAGACGAGGAGGTAGCCGAAGCCAGTGTGCTGCTAGCTGAAGTTGGACTATTGAAAGAGAGAGGTTTAACTGCTGAAGCTGTAGTTGCTGACTTCGTTTTCAAAAACATTCAGCCACTGAAAGATAGGGTCCACCCGGCTTATCTGTATCAAGGGCTAGCCGACTCAACTCGAGTTACCAATAGAAGAATCCCTTCTGCTGATTTGGTGAGCCGACTGGAGATGATTCTCAGAGGCAAAGTATCCAATGTTGGTGCTCCGGTGGCGTACTCGGCCTGGAATCTGCCTCCTGCCAAAGCCTTCACTCTTTTCGTGTCGAATCCACCTGCGACTGATGGCAATTTGGGCCTTAGAACGCGGCCCTCTGATGAAGAAGTCAATGCTTTGGTTGCCTCACTTGGGAAAATTCCTGATGATGAACGACAAGTCCACTTCGAGGTGCCTTTGGATCCTAATGATGCGGAAATGAATGCCATGCTTGATATGTTGGCTGAAGATTCTTCTGACGCTACTCCTGCTGAGACATTGGCAGTGGCACCTCTCCCAGAGGTCGGTATAACCTTGGATGTTCAGAGACCTGTTCGTGTTCGCTCGAGGCGTCCCTGCCGAACCAATCAAACTGATCTTTCTGTTGATGAGCAGAAAAAGAAAAAGAGATGCATTCGGCGATTATCTAGTTTGGATCAAGGTGCTGGTTCCTCGGTTCCTGCCGATGAGGAGGTTCCTGTGCCTGAATTTACTGATGCTGATCCCAATGGGTGTGCTCCGTCCGTCGTTGATCCCAATGGGTGTGCTCCATCCGTCGTTGATCCCAATGGGGGTGTTGCCTGTGTTGCTGATGAAGACGACAGAGAGGAAGAGAATGAGGTCCCTCTGACTCGGAAGAACAGTCGGCAATTCCTCGCCAGTGGGGAAAGTAGTGGAGTTCCCTCTCCTGCTTTATCTGCCCTCGTTGGTCTGCAAGAAATATCCCTGGCCGACTTTGATCAAACTCTTGAGGATATGGTCCCAGAAGACTTGTTATCAGGGCCAGTGGATGATGATGTAACGGATGCTTGTGGTGCCGTGCCGGATGCTGGGTTGAGGTCATCTCGTGCCTCGTCAACCTTAGAGCGCGATCTCGAGGGTCGGGATGCTAATTTGGATTGTCCTGATTCCATGGAAGTAGCCGAGGGCCCGTCAACCTTAGAGGTGGTTACTGCTGAAAGTTTGGGCCTCAAGAATGGTGCTGACGCATGCCCAGCCCCCGAGGGTGTCGTCGGGGATGACTTAGCTCGGGCGAAGAGTGCAAGCTACTGCCCAGCCCCCGAGGGTGCTGCCGGGGATAATCCGGCTCAAGTGGGCAGTGCCAACTATGGCCCAGTCCCCGAGGGTGCCCAAACAGGGTCTCCTTCCGGCACTTCCATGGACGTTCACGCAGGGTCACCTCCACACTCTGGCTGCATGGTGGTAGCCCAAACTTTGGACCGGGGCGTCGCTTTAGAGGGCAGCGTCCCCACTGATCGGGTGCTCGGCTCTGTTGAAGGCGCTGAACTGATTCCCACTGTTCCGTTGCAAGCTGCTTCGAGTGGTGACCTTGCGCCTGGTTATCATCTGATTTCTCCTGATTTGGGGATCCCTTCGTTCTTTTCCAACCTCCAGGTACTGTGCCGTTTCTTAGCTTGATTTTTACATTGCACGCACTTTTGTCATTATGCTCATCTATTCTTCTCATCAGGTTTTGGTGGATGGGATGGCCAGCCAGCTGAAATCGCAGGGTGTTTCTGTCCCAGAAGTGGCTTCATCTCTTTCGTGTTGGAATCCAGTGTCACTTCATCGTCGTGTATCCGAGTTGGAGGCGACTAACGCTGGTTAGTGCCCTTTTTCTTTTCTTCGCGTTCATCGTGTACTATTTTACCTTCTGATCTCGTTCTGTTTGGTTTCCTCTTGCTAGGAATGACTCGGCAGATTGCAATTCTTGAGGAAAAACATTCTCAAGATCAGTCTGAACTGTCTCAGCGATGCACTGATCTTGAGGAAAAGTACTCTCAAAGTCAGATTGAGCTGAGTCAGGTCTCTGCCGCCTTAGATGATGCCAATGCGTTGAGTTCTTCCCTGCATGCTCAGCTTGACTCTGAAAAGGTGATATACGAAACTGTGCTTTGCCTTACTGCGCTCCTATTACTTGCCTGGTTTTTGAAGGAACTGACTTGTGCTTGCAGGAAGAAAAACGCATCCTTGCTGCTTCTCGTGACAATCTTGATAGGTTGTATCGAGATTCTAGCAATTCGCTGACTATTTTGGAAAGAAGTCATCGCTTCACCATGGAAGAATTAGACCTTCATCGTCATAAGCTGCAAGAATCCATGGAGGAGGTAAACCGGCTTAAGCAGTTGATATCAGCGAAGGATGCTACTATCAAAGGGCTTCGGGCTTCCAAAAAATCCATTGCCCAGGAGTTAGAGAATGCTCGACTGGCTGTTAAAACTGCTGAAGAAACTTCTGTTACTCTCAAGGCCCAACGCGACAAAGCCCTGGACAAGGCTATTCGGGCGGGACGAATTTTGATGAGGAGACCCGGCGTGGTTGTTCCCGAAGATATAAGGGCTGACGTGAATGCTGCCCCTGACTCCTCGGGTCATCCTTCTTCGTCAGTTGCTCCTGGAAAAGACATTGCAAAATAGAGAAAACATTTCGCGTGCTCCAAGCGCGCAGCTTGCATGATGGAATATTTGTTAGAGGTCATCGGTTTATTTGAATGACATAGTTACTCTCTCATTGTATCAGAATTTTTTAGTTAATGAGTTTGGTAGTAATGACGCATGATGACTATGAATTTTGTTTGTGGGATATGGAAATCATCCCCTGAATTATATAGGCGCGAGCATGTTGCATTGGTCTTAAGTTGCCGCCAACTTAAGTTGATTGCTCCGTTAGCGGGGCATAGTGGTCACCCTGAGTTAAGTAAGCGTGAGCATGTTGCACCGCCTTAAGTCGTTGCCGACTTAAATCGATTGCTCCGTTAGCAGGGCATAGTGGTCACCCCGAGTTAAGTAAGCGTGAGCATGTTGCACCGCCTTAAGTCGTTGCCGACTTAAGCCGATTGCTCCGTTAGCAGGGCATAGTGGTCACCCCGAGTTAAGTAAGCGTGAGCATGTTGCACCGCCTTAAGTCGTTGCCGACCTAAATCGATTGCTCCGTTAGCAGGGCATAGTGGTCACCCCGAGTTAAGTAAGAATGCAAGTCAATCGTAAATAAATTGAGTATCCTTGAGACCTTTTCTTTATTGATGACATATTTCCACTTTACAGAGTACATCACCGTTATCCCAACAGTTTTGAGGTACGGCTAAGGATAAAACTTTCTCAGGTGTTCTATGTTCCAGGAGTTCCCAACTTCTGTGCCGTCCATCTGAGTGAGGCGATATGATCCGGGCCGAGTGACTTCTGCTACTATGAAGGGTCCTTCCCATAAGGGTGATAACTTGTGTCGTCCTTCTCCCGTTAGAATTCGGCGAAGGACGAGCTCCCCTACTGAGAAGAATCGTTGCCGCACAGCCTTGTCGTGATAGCGCCTTAGAGTCTGCTGGTATCTTGCTGATTGGATTACTGCGTTTAACCGTTCTTCCTCGAGTACGTCTATGTCCTCCAGTCTGGTGGTCTCAGCTTCTGCTATACTTTCAAAGATCAGCCTTGGCGCCCCAAACTTGAGATCAGCGGGCAGCACTGCCTCCGACCCATAGACCATGAAGAAAGGAGTGTTTCCATGCAAAGCTCGGCTAGGTTGGGTTCTTAGGCTCCAAACAACATAGGGTAATTCCCTTATCCACTTTCCTGCGAATTTTTCGTTATTATCAAAAATCTTTTTCCTGAGTGCATCCAATATCATCCCGTTGGCTCGCTCAACTTGCCAGTTGACTCTTGGATGGGCTACAGATGCATACTTGATCTGAATGCTCTTTTGCTCGCAGAAGTCAAAGAATTCTGAACTCGTGAAGTTGGATCCTAAATCAGTTATGATGCTGTTTGGTATCCCGAATCTGAATATTATGTCTTGTATGAATTCCACGGCCTTAGCAGAAGTTAAGGAGGCAATGGGCTTGAATTCTATCCATTTAGTGAACTTGTCAATTGCTACCAATACATGAGTGTATCCCCCTTGAGCTTTCTTGAAAGGTCCAATCATATCCAGTCCCCAGCATGCAAAAGGCCAAGTTACTGGTATGGTCTGCAGCTGCTGTGCTGGCAGGTGTTGTTGCTTTGACAAGTATTGGCAGGCTTCGCACCTCTGAATTAACTCGGCTGCGTCGTTCTTTGCTGTTGGCCAATAAAATCCTGACCTGAAGACCTTCCCGACCAGTGTTCTGGAGGCTGCATGTATTCCACATTGTCCAGCGTGGACCTCCTCCAGGAGTTGCCTTCCAGTAGATGGGAGGATGCATTTCATGAAGACCCCTGATGCACCCCTTCTGTATAATGTCTCTCCAATAAGTGTATAGTGAGCCGACTGTCTTGCAATGCGCTCTGCCGAATTCTTGTCGTCTGGTTCTTCTTCATTCTTTATGTACTTAATGATTGGCCTTCTCCAGTCATCGGGATCTGACTCGGGTTGATCTATGATGTTGCACTCTTCTATTTGATCCATTGAGATACTTGGCTGCAGAATTTCTTGCACAAAAACCCCGGGTGGGACCTGAGTTCGACTGGACCCTAGCTTGGACAGTACATCGGCTGCCGTGTTCCGATCTCTTTCCACATGATGAAATTCTAGGCCCTCGAATTTATCCTCCAGCTTTCGGACGGTAGTGCAGTATCTTCCCATCGAATCGTTTGAGCAATCCCACTCCTTATTTATCTGGCTGATGACTACCAGAGAATCCCCATATACCATTAATCTTTTGACGCCCAATGATATGGCAATGTTCAATCCATGGATCAAAGCTTCATACTCGGCTGCATTGTTGGAGGCCGGGAATAGCAACTGGAGGGCGTACTTGAGGTGTTCGCCTCCAGGTGCAGTGAAGAGAATCCCCGCTCCTGCTCCCTGCAGCTTTAGTGAGCCATCAAAATACATTCGCCATACTTCTGCAGTCTCCGGGTTGTCTGGTACTTGTTGTTCAGTCCACTCCGATACGAAATCAACCAGTGCTTGGGTTTTGATGGCAGTGCGAGGCCGAAACTCGATGTCATGAGATCCCGGCTCACAGGCCCACTTGGCTATTCGACCGATGGCTTCCTTGTTGTGAAGAATATCCCCTATTGGAAAACTTGTGACTACTATGACTTTGTGGTCGTCAAAGTAGTGACGCAGCTTGCGGGCAGTTAGAAGTACTGCATACAATAGTTTCTGAACTTGAGGATACTTTTTCTTTGAGGGGCCGAGGACTTCACTAATGAAGTAGACAGGATGCTGTATTGGATAGGCATGCCCTTCTTCTACTCGCTCGACTACCAACGCGGTGCTTACCACGTGAGTCGTGCAAGAGATGTACAATAGCAAATCTTCAGCTGGTTGAGTTGACGTAGCTCGCCGAGGTGGTTTCAGTACCGGTGGTGTTGTCAAGAATTTTTTCAGAGCCTCTAGAGCTTCTTGTGCTTCTGAAGTCCACTGAAATTTATCCACCTTCTTGAGTAACTTATAAAATGGTAGACCTTTTTCTCCCAGCCGGGATATAAATCTGCTTAAGGCTGCCATGCATCCAGTAAGCCGTTGAACCTTCTTTTGCGATCGAGGTGCTTCCATCTTCATGATAGCTTCAATCTTGTCTGGATTAGCTTCAATTCCCCGGTGACTGACAATAAACCCGAGCAACTTTCCGGCTGGTACTCCAAAAACACATTTCTCGGGATTAAGCTTCCATCTATACCGCCTCAGACTGTTGAAAACCAGTTGCAAGTCTTTGATGAAGTCTTCTGAGTCTTGTGTTTTGATTACCACATCATCCACATAGGCTTCCACACGCTTGCCCCAGTGATCTGCTAAGCATGTTTGAATGGCTCTCTGGTAAGTCGCTCCAGCGTTTTTGAGGCCAAACGGCATGGAGGTATAACAGAAAGCACCAAACGGAGTAATGAATGCTGTTTTTTCTTCATCTTCCTTCGCCAGACTAATCTGATGGTATCCAAAATAGCAATCCAGGAAAGACAGCATAGAACATCCAGCGGTGGAGTCCACCACCTGATCTATCCTTGGGAGCCCAAAAGGATCCTTCGGACAGTGCTTATTGAGATCAGTATAATCAACACACATGCGCCAGTCCACTTTATTCTTTTTGAGTACAAGAACAGGATTGGCTAACCACTCGGGATGTAACACTTCTCTAATGAATCCAGCCGCGACCAAGCGAGCTAACTCGGCGCGAATGGCTTCCCTCTTATCAGGCGTGAAACGACGTAATTTTTGTCGAATCGGCCTTGCCTGGGGAAAAACCTTCAGTTTGTGCTCGGCCAGTTCTCTTGGGACTCCCGGCATATCCGCAGGTTGCCATGCGAATACGTCTCGGTTATCTTGCAGAAACCGGACGAGCGCGCTTTCCTATTTGTCATCCAAACTGGAGCTGATGATAGCCGTCTTGCGCTCATCAGCGAACCCCAGGTTGACTCTCTTGGTTTCTTCAGTCGGCCGCATAGAGGTCGCGGTCTGAGCTTCGCTTGCCGGTACTGCGAGGTCCTCCTCAGGCTTAGAGTTCGCCATTGCGGAGGGAACTGCCGATGGCTTGGCGGTGAGGGCTGCTTGAATAGCCACTCGGAAACATTCTGCGGCGCCTTGGAAGTCGGCGCGCACAGTTATGATTCCTTGCGGTCCTGGCATCTTCAGTATCATGTAGGTGTAATGTGGAATGGCCATGAACTTGGCCAATCCAGGCCTCCCGATGATGGCGTTGTACCCGCAGTCGAAGTTCGCCACTTCAAACCTCAGGAACTCGGTTCTGTAGTTCTCCGGAGTTCCGAAGGTGACTGGCATGTAGATGTGGCCCAGCGGGTATTCCCCTTCCGTCGGCACGATGCCGAAGAAAGGAGTGTCCGACTCGTGGAGCTCTTTGAGGTGAACTCCCAAGCCTTGGAGTGTCCGGGGGAAGGTGACGTTGATGCTGCTTCCCCCGTCCACTAACACCTTCTTTACCCGGCTCTCTCGGATCACCGGATCGACGAGAAGCGGGTACTTGCCCGGGTGGTCGAAGTTGAGCCATTGATCTGCCCGAGTGAAGGTGATCGGGTGCTCCGACCACCGGTATGGAGCGGGAGGGCCGGTGGTCGCCACCAGTATTTGGCGATCGTTGAGCTTTTGCTGTCTTCTGCTCTCCTGCGATCCGTGTCCGCCGAAGATGACGTTGACCTCCCTGTCAACGCGTGGAAAAGCTCCTCCTCCTCCTCCCTCCTCCTGCCGATGGGGTTGTCGTGGTTCATCTGGTCCTCCCCTCGGCGGAGGAGGAGGTAGAGGTTGGAAGGGTCGGCCGTGTCCGACGGAGTGCTTGAAGTCTCGGCAGTTACGAAGAGTGTGGCGCATGTCCTTGTGGTACGGGCACTGGGCGTCGAGGATGTCGTCCAGCGTACGTTCGCCTCCACGAGGTCCTCCTCGAGCGCGAGAAGCAGGTGGTCCGGCAGCGTGCACTTCTTCGCGTGGCCTCTTCTCCCACCGCTTGTCAGGTTGCTGGTTCGTGTCGCGTCGTGGTGCAGCCGGTGCGGGCTTCGCTCCTCCGATGAGGTCCTGGGCTCGCTCGTCGGCGGTGATGTAGAGGTCGGCTTCCCGGAACAGCTCCTCGGAGGTGGTCGGCGCCTTCTGTAATATGGCTCGGACGAAAGCCGAATCATTGGATCCTCGGTAGAAGTCCTCGATCACAGCCGCCTCCGTGACATCGGGGATACGATTCCTCATGGTTTGAAACCTCTTGAGGTACGACCGGAGAGTTTCGTCCCCCCGGCGCTTGATAGATTTGAGGTCCCACGGCTGCGCCGGCTTGTCGGAGAGGGACTGGAAGTTTGCGGTGAAGCGTCGACTGAAGTCTCCCCAGACGTCGATGCAGTGTCGGGGTAGATGTCGCAGCCATTGCAGCGCGTCTTGCCCAAGGACAATGGGTAAGTACGCGGTCATCACGTCTTCGGATGCCCCGGCAGCTCGAGCAGCGGTGGTGTAGACGGCTAGCCAACCCCATGGATCCTGCTTAGGTTCATATTTGTCAACATTGGATACCTTGAAGTTGGGAGGCCATTGGATGGCCCTAAGGCGCGGAGTAAGGGCGGACACTCCGCACGTGTCCTCCTGTCGTCGGGGTTGAAGTCTGTCCCGGGGAGGGGAGTTGTGATTGTGATTCCTCGACCGTCCCCGGGTGGTTCCGCCAGTTGAAGCCGTTGCCGACTCAGTCCTGGTGGCTTGGCTCTGAGTCGGGATGCCATGATCCCTGTCGTACTCCTCTCGACGACGAATCTCGTTCTCATGCCGCCGTTCCCGCGAAGCATTGATGGAGCTCCGCGCGTCTCGGCGACTGTTGATGGCGTGTCGTAGGTCGTTCGGCGGGTGGGCAAGCGGTAGAAGATGGTTGGCCGCCTGGGTGAACAGTCGTCGGTAGCCGTCGGCGTCAGGAGTCCGAGGAAGTCCTTCCACTATCCGAGCCAGCACCCCTCCGACTTCGCTCGGCGTGTTCATGGCTCGGGCGAAGTCGGGGTTCAGGTTGCGCCCGAAGAATGGATTCTCTCGACGTTGCCTTGCATCCTGCTCAGCCTGTTCCTGAGCTCGTCGGCGATCACGTCGTCGGGAGTTCCTTCGCTCTCTGAAGACGCGTTCTTCCGGGGTTTCTCCTACCTCCGAGACCTCGTCTCGCGAGACAGGTTGTTCTGGATTCCGCTCTCCGGCTGCGTGATGTCGTCGAACGTTCCTGCGCCGGTTCCTCCGTCGACGGGACTCTCGCTGAGGCGGTTCCTCCCCGGGTACAGTTGGCTCGTCGTCGGAGATGACGGGCGATTCCGCTCTTCCGATGAAGAGGACGTCGGGGTAGAACGGTGCTGCCGTCGTAGTGATCTTTTTTCGGAGAGCCGGAGGTCGCGCTTCTCCGGTATTTTCGGAGTTCGTTGAGGAAGATTCCTTTTTCGGTGGATCCGCGATGCGGTGCAGAATTCCTTTTTCGTCCGCTACGAATGAGATTGTTCCGAAGCAGAACACAGATCCGGGGCGTAGGGTGATCTTGCTGTAGAAGGAGGTGGCCATTGAGCTATCTTGGATTGTCGACACACCCCCTACCTGGCGCGCCAGCTGTCGGTGTTTTTGGTCCGACCGCACACCCGGGGTTTCCCCTCAAGGTGTTTTAGGAGTAGGAAGGTGTTGACAACTGTAGCAAAATGGTTCGTGCCGATCGCACGAGAGACGGTGGACAAGGTTTGCAGGTTCGGGCCGCTTAGTGACGCGTAACACCCTACGTCCTGATGAGTATGCTTGGTGGGTATGATTACAAGAGAGCTCTCTAAGAATGCAGAGAGTTGATGTAGGTAGCTAAGTAAAATGGGTCGATCGTTCTGAAGGGGTGCCCCCTAGGCCGTATATACTCGACCGTGGGGCAGTACACATGGATAAGATAACAACAAGTGGCTAAAAGATAGTGAACCTCTTGAGATTATCCTTTACGTAACCCTCGCCGACTTATCCTCACGTGGCTTCGGTGCATGGAGGCTCCAGCGCGGGAAAGTCGGATCTCTGTTGCGGTTACTCGCTCGACGCTATGGGCCGTCCGGGTTTGCACCAATCTGGCCTCATGTCGCTCTGCATTGCTGGTTGTTTTTCCCCAGGCCCACGAAAGAATAACTTTACGATTTATTGGGCCCTTGGGCCTTTCGTGAGGTCCTTTACTCTTTTAGTGGACCCGGGGGATATCTATCCCCCACAGACCGCGACCGGCTAGGACCAGGAGCCTGGGAAGAAGGGAGGTGTGCGCATCGGTCGAGGTGGAGGGTCGAGCGAGCGACCAAGCGCCTTCTAGTCTGGTTCTGCTGGGTATGGCATGTTGATTCAGCCATATGTCAGCGGCAATATTTCAGCTTAAAACATTATAGGCATGTTTGGTTCGTTACCTCAATTGTCATATTTTGCTTAACTTTTCTGCCTAAGGTTAGTTATTCAATTCGAACGATTAACCTTAGGCAAATTGTGGCACATTTAGCCACAAACCAAACATGCCCTATATCTTTTCATATGATATTAAGGAGTTGTTTAGTTTTTAGGAACTAAATTTTAGTCCATTTATTTTATTATATTTTCATCTTTAAATTATAAAATACGAAAACTAAAATAGAGTTTTAGTTTATATATTTAGCAATTTAGGGACTAAAATAAAATAAAATAGAGGACGTAAAAATTAGTCTCTAGAAAATAAACAGCCTTTAAGATTGAAGGCGATTTTTAAAAGAAAAATTATAGCTTTGGATGAGATCCAAAGCTTTCTAACTTTTGAAGTGGCGAGTATAGTCTGGAGCGAGGGCGCCGGGGGCCATTTCTCTGAATCCAGTGTCCATTACAAGGGCGTCTGCGCCTGCACATGCGATGGCAAATTCCGAG
Organism: Zea luxurians; assembly: GCA_029449295.1. NCBI lineage: Eukaryota > Viridiplantae > Streptophyta > Magnoliopsida > Poales > Poaceae > Zea > Zea luxurians. The sequence goes on along the minus strand of JAOPSE010000016.1, from coordinate 31,367,127 downwards.
CTTTCCACATGCGTGACGCAACTAGTGAAGGGAAGGGACCACGTCGGTCGTCCACTACACTTGATGCGCTGCATTTGAATTTTGGTCGCGTAGACCGGATCTGATTATATTGCTCCTCGGTGTTCAGCTCGAGTTCGTATCCTTGTCGGTAGAGGTGGTAATGATCCACGATGTAAATATTTCTTCAGAGTTCGTTTGAGCCTTTTAAGCAATTGTAGTTTAAAAATAAATAGAAAGAGAGCATGATCCTAGCGATCCTTAAACTGTATACTGCAAAATTTAGAGCAAATTTGCACTCATGCATGCTTGTCGGTGCAGCACGCACGCAAACAATGCAACAACACGCATCCTGAGGAGCATAGTGCCACTGAATTGCCTGGAAAACCAAATCCAAGGTGCCTCGTGCGTGCCACTCAATTCCTGGCAGCAAGGTGCCTAGCTCGCGCCAAGCTTGCTTGCCGAGTACGTGTGTTGGATTGGATACGGCCGGAGGCGGAAGAGGAGAGGTGGAACGCGACATGCATGCGTGTGCCGGCGTGCGTGATGCGTGGCCGCTCCGGCCGGCCTGCCGGCGATGACATCAGTGCGAGAGGTGCATGCGTGACATCAGGTCGGGCACCACAAGAGCGCATGCGCGTACGGCACCAGGCGGGTTGGCCGGCCGGCCGGCGGCGACAAGGTAGCGAGCAGGCCGGCAGCCGCGGTGGGGGTGGGCGCGCACGGCACGCAAGCGGATTGGTGGCCAGACGCATTCAAGAAAGGGCCAGGCTTGGTGTCCGGCTGTCGTCGGCCACTCAGCTGGCTGGCTATGGCCGGAGACGTCGGTCTGCCGGACCGGCGGGCGCCAGCGATCGAGGCAACACTAGTGCAGTGGATCGGTCGCACAACAGTAAAAGCAAGGATTTCCAACGGTCCTCGGTGCTGTTTGGTTCAAGAAATGTAACGCAAATGGTAATGGTAATGGTTTACGTTCGATTACTGGCGGTAACAAATTTGAATAGGCTGGTATCAATTTTTAGTGTAGTATCTGATTACGATTGGACTAAAACAAACATGATTTAACGTTATTCGTTACCCATTACGTTACAAATTTATGAACCAAACGGCACCCTAGTAATTTTGGACGGCTAATAAACTAATGACGTGTTTGGATTGCAGCATCATGTAGCCCTGAGTGGCAGAGTCAAATCATCCGTCATGGGCTAGAGACGAGAAGGACGAGGTCATCCGGTATTTTTTTCAAAGAACCAGCTCCACCGTCAACTTACGCCTGCGGAGAAGGCTATGAAGGATGGCTTGACGACGGATGGGTTTAACTCGTGATACAAACCCAAACAGAGCATCTAGGTTCGGACTTAGGTTCGGATGATTTCGGATGAGTTCATTCGTTAATCCAAACGTGTCGTAAGTATATGTCCGACAACGGCAGTCAGAAATAGAGGGTTTCTAGATAGAGGTTGGTGGCGGTGCACATCTCATTTGCGTCCGCGCGTCCGCTAGCCTGCTGTCTACAACGCCACCGCCTCACCACTCCACCGTCCTCATCGTCGCCGGCTAAAGCTGTCTCCAGCAATGTCCTCTAAATTTCATCCTCTAAAGGAATATTCTCCGTCCTTTATAGCACACTCTAAAAGATTCTGTTCTCTATATCTTCATCATCTTCAGCAACGTTCTCTAAATTTTATCCTCTATATCTCATTCACCATATTTTCACCCATCATATTAACAAAAATGGTTGCACCATTTTTTTACCGGGTCAAATTACACAGATTATAAATTATGGTACACGTACGAATATTTTTGTAATCACTTTTTTTAATATTCATTTACAAGTTGCAAATTATGTGTTATGTACACAAAAATAATTTCTTTAAAAAAACAAGGCTTCCAAAAATCTCCACTACAGAGCAAACCAAAATACAACCCAAATATAGGAAGCAGTTTGTTGTCTATTCCTCTTCTTCCTCTTGCTTCGTGTAGCCTTCAATCTTCAGCAGCATGACACCCCCTCCCATTGTTCCATCCTGCAAGGCTAGAGCTCGCTGGTGAAGATCGAAGCTGATGTCTGGGCCTCCCCACCCACCATACTTGTCATCAACGGTACCTGCGCACATGGATCGCCGCCGACCCTGCTCTCGTCTGCACATGGCCGCCGCTGACTCGCTGTCGACCTTGCTCTTGTGTGCTCCCGCTGTGGCTGCTGCTCGTCCCAGCTCTATGCCCCGCGGCCAGTGTGCCATCGCAAACTCAGCGCTACAAACATCGCCGTATGTGGTTGTGCCAGGCGATGGAGGTCGGCGGCGCCCAGCTAGAAGCTTCGAGGGAGCGCGGGAGAGAACGGAAGACTGACAGAGCGCGCGAGCGAACAGTTGATAGCGCACGGTCACCCAGACTCCAAATTAAGCGAACGAGGAACGTGCGCTATATTTTAGCGGAGGTTTTAGCGGTTGTTGTTGGAGCTATACCGGACGTCTAGATCCTCTATATTTAGAGTAGAGGGTGCTTTATAGTCTCTTGTTGGAGACAGCCTAAGCCCGCGCCGCTGTCTTGACGCTGCGTGCAACGCCCTTGTCGACCCCCACACCCTTACTGTTCCTGTGCCCTCGAGCACGCCCGACACGCGTGAAGTGCATTGCACTTGTTGTCGAACATAAGACTTAGGGCTTGTTTGGTATAGCTTTTTTTCTGAGAACTTTTCTGAGAATCTGGTTGTAGGGAAAATCTGATTGTGGAGAGAATATAATTATTGTAGACATTACGTGTGAAAAAAGATAAAAGAGTATGTAGAGTTTAGAATATAGAAAGTGACGGTTTCCTACTATCGAAACGACTCAGTCGATTCTATGTTCATGTTTATTTTGGATGATTTTGACTAAAGTGCTCATATAAACAGTATGAAAAGCTAGATGTTTGGCGGTATGTGAATACGAAGCCGAAAAAAAAGCTGAAACCCTTAAGCTGTCGAAAATAATCTATATCTGATTATGTACGACGGCCAGGTTTTACTGTTGTGGCGTGCCAGTGTGCCATGCCATGTGGTAGAGGTAGACAAGCAGGGATCCCCTCCCGCCAAGCGCTGTGCCGCCTGTGTGCGCACGGCGGCTCCTTCGCCGGCCGGCACGCGCTTGCCAGCTCAGCCTTGTCGTTCCCGGAGTAGACGGAAACATAGGATGGTACCTGGTACGGGTGACCACCGTGCCGCAGAGCGCACTGCCCACCCGCCAGAGCGAGGACATGCCGTCATGCCCCGCTATGGCGCTCGGTTAGCATCCTGCGCAGTGCCTAGTGCCCACAGCGCAGGCATGTGTGTGGAGTGTACGTGCCGGGTCTGTCATCCTCCCTAGCTGGTCCCCGGAGGCCTGGGACCCTGGCGCCTGGCCGGGGCACGCCGCACGCCTGCCGTTTTGCTTGCTGCGTCGACAGCATGCAGATGGTGGTCCGTCCGTGCATGGAGCAGCTAGCTGGCGCACCGGAAGAACAAGCCAGTCCAGCGCAGCATCAGCAGCGACAGCGACAGCGTACGCTAATCCCTCTGCAGTCTGCAGCGGCCCCGCTACTAGGAAGTTGGAACACGTGCCGCATCGGCATCGAATGCCCCATGTCCACTCACTTGATCCAGTATCTGCGCCATCACAATTTTGAGGTGGGTGGGTAGAACAGGAGCAGGTAGCAGGCCAATGCAGAAACGTGTTCTCAGGATAGCCATAATGCTACAAACCACGTGTAGTTTCTACATTTATTTAAACTATCGATATTATATGTATAAACTAAAGGATATTTTTAATATATAGTTTCTAGTTTCTAGATCTAAAACCCTACTAAACATTGCTGAAAAATTAGACAATTTCCAGATTAAATTCTGAATATAAATCATGACCAAATCAGAAGAACTGAAGTAAAAAGTCAAATCAGACGATGTGTACTGATCAGACATACTGATAGATAGCGCAGGCCGGAATCAGCAGGGTCGACGATGTCGAAGCAGCGGGGTTGATGATCAGCGGAATCAAGCGGGGTCGACAACATCAGAAGATCACGAGCAGTCGCGTGAGGACGCTTCCCAAAAACCTTATTCGCTCTCTCCCGGTGCAGGATCTCGAAGGCGAAGGGTTCCAGAGACCTGCTCTCCCGATCGCAGATGCACGTCGGTGGTCGGGGTGAAGAGAACTGAAGGCGGCGCAGCTGTGAACAGAGGCGAAAACGAAAACTGGGATGATTTGGATGCTAGCTGACAGGCGCCTTTTATAAGGCCGAGTCCGCGAATAGATAGTGTCGGAGGGTAAATCTCTCCGGTCGGATGGCGGATTGCACCCGTCCTAATTCCTAAAATGAGGAGGGGCCTAAGCGTCTTGCTTGTTACGAGGTTGGTGGTTGAACACACGAGAGCACACGAGGGTTTAGAGTGGTTTGGGCCGCCGGGGCGTAACACCCTACTCCACTGTGTAATGTATTGCGAGTCTGAGCCTGAGATTGGATCTGTCTTGTAACGTCGCATGTCTTCCCTTTTATAGCTGAAGGGGGCATGCACAAAGGCACTGAGCCCTGACATGTGGGCCCAGGGATATAGAGAATATAACACTTGGGACTATAAATATTTGCTGCCAGGGCAATCCCCTTGTGTCCTGTCGTCCGAGATCTGTGTATCTTCGGCGTGCAGGGGAAGCTTCTTGTAGAAGGGATAACACAGTGCGCTGCTTGGCACGGGCGCACTGTTCGCCAGCAGACCCAGCAGGCGCGCCGCCTGCTGGATGACCTTGACGCCGCCTGCCAGCGGATGGGACGGGACGCATTAAATGCTAAGAGGGCACGTCACCTGTCAGCGTAGTGGCAGGTGACGCGTCCTCTCTACAATAAATGCAGGGGCCGCGCGTCTTTACGTCAGGCTCGGCTCGATGGCTTATGTCATGGGCCACAAGCAGCGGGTCTTCGCCTGAGCGGGAAGTGAAGGGCAAGGCCTGACACGTGTTAGCACCGGACCCCTACTCACGCCAGGGTCCTCCTCGTTCCGGGACCTTGCTGGGGTTCGGACCCTACTCGGAGGCTCCAGACTTATACGTATAGGGGTCCGGTGTCCTTCTGTGGAGGTCCGGACCCCACGATACATACTGGGATGTGTTGTCTTTCCTTGCCACGTGGCGCCCTTTGGCCTGCCCATGCGGTGGGGCCAGGCACCGTCCTCCGCGTGGCCTAGAGACGTCGCATGTGTGCGGCGTCTTCATGCTGTAGAAGAGGGTACCCCTGATTTAGGGTACCGACAGTGGCCCCCGGGCTCGCCTCAGGAGAGGATACGACCCTACTGGTGGGGCCAGAGTCTTATTGGCGGTTGGCCTGCTGCTCCTGCGCGCCTGTTGATGCAGTTGCTGCCAGCCCGCCTATGGTCACGCTGGCGGCCATGCCCATTTTCACGGTTGACCGGCCCGTGACTCTCGCACTTAGCGCACACTGCTGAGCCATGCGCGGGGTGCCTCGAGTCGCCGCACTGGTTCTAAAAACTTATCTTTTCAGTTTTCCGCGACGGCCCCGAGGAGTCGTGGCATTGGCGCGAGTGGCGGTGCGACTTTTCTGCACCTAGTGACCGGTGCGCCGGTTGCATGACATGTGGGCCTGGGGCCCCATGTTGGACTGCCGGTTGCAGCGAAGCTGAGGGGGCGCATAACCGCGGGGCGGCTGTACGCTTCCCACGTGGCGGTTCGACTTTTCGACCGCTAGTTTCGGCGAAGATGAGGGAGCGTTTAACCGCGGGGCGGTTGCATGCTCCTTTGTGCGGCGGTTTACCTTCCTGACCGCTGGTTGTCCCCAGAATGAAGGGGCGCATAACTGTGGGGCAGTTGCACGCTCCTTGCGCGGTGTGGTTCGCCTTCTTCGCGCTTCGGGTCAGCCAGTCTGACACGTGGGGCCTGGCCCCCGTGTCATAGGGTAGAAACCCTGGAGTACGTCGGGGGAGACTTTGCCCGTGACGCTTCAGGGCGCGAGTGGGGGGCTCTGCCTATAAAAATGGATCGATCTCCCGGGCAGTAACCATGCTTTGCTCCTCCCGCCTTTATCGTGCCCTTCCGCATTCTGGGCCTCTAGATGGGGTGCGCCGGTGTTTTCTGGAGAGGTCCACGTCAGGGCCGCCCCCTTCGGCGACCTCACCGCCGGAGGGCTCGCGCCCGTGGTGGTGCCGGCGGTCTTGCCTTCTTCTTGCTGCTGTTTAGAGGAGCGCAACCTCGAGGAGGTTGGTGCTCTTCCACCATTGCTCGGCTTCAAGGATTTTCATCATGCAGCCCGGCTGCAGTCCCCGCCAGTGGTGATCCAGAAGGATGACTACCAGCCTTATGGTGGGGAGAAGCAAGCCAGGCTACGGCCTCCCTCCTGCCCTTAGCTTCAAGGATGTTCATCATCCTTGCTGGGGTGGGAGGCGAGCCGAGTCGGGGTCCTGCCTTCCGCATGGGCCGGTGACCCGCTTCTTCCTCCAGCATTCGGGGGAGAAGGCGTTCACCAGCCTTGCGGAGAAGGCGAACTTCGGCTATGCGGGGCCGCCCGGCTGCAAGCGTTGTCAGCTGCCGCGTGCCTGGCTCCCTGGCTCGGATGGCCCTAGGGCCACCTCCGACGCTGCCTCCTGCCGCTTGGTCGGGGCATGGCTATCCGTCCACCGCACGGGCGACAGTCGTGCCATGCGCGGGTCCGCCACATCCACGGCTTCTCCCGCCCCACTGGTCGTACTAGGGGGCCGTACAAGACGTCGTACGCCGCGAGGGTGGCGGCGGCGTTCTTGGATGGTCTTGTCCTCACTCCGTGGGAGGACGGGAGCGAGGACCTCTTCACGTGCGCCGAGGCAGCTGCCGTCCACCGGTGCAGAGGTGGCCGCTGTCGTCGGTGCTGAGGTGGTCACAGCCACCAGTGAGGCTACCCCTTGTAGAGGTGGTTGCCTCCACTGTCGGGACCATCACAGCCACCCGCTGCTGAGTCCCCGACTCTTTGGCTTTAATGGCCTCGCTGTCACCGCTGTAGGAGGACGGGGGTGAGGACCTATTCGCAGTAGCGCTCACCCTGAGGTGATCGCTGCTGCTGGCGAGCCGCTCGAAGCGGAGGTCATTGTCGCTGCTGGTGCAGAGGTGGTCGCTGTCGCCGGCGATCCGTTGATGCAGAGGTGCTCGCCGCCGTTGGTGGGGCTGTCCGAAGCCAGCTTCCAACGTGACTCCTGCTGGTGCAGTGTAGTCCATTCCTGCAGAAATGGAGCTAGGGTCCCGCTTGTAAGGGAATGTAATGACATTTGCTTGAGAGCAGAATGTAATAACATATGTACGTAGGATTTTAGCCTAGGAAGCCAAGTTGTGTGTTCGGACCCCCTGGATGGTGGCTTCAAGTACTAAGACACCTGCCACAGGGCGGTGGAGTATGCAGGCTCACGGTACGGGACCAGGCTGAGCGGTTACACGGTTTCCGGACCCCCCAGGAGACAAGTGCCCGTTCTTCAAAGCCAGACCTCCAGGTTGTTGGACGCACAGGACTATAGTTTTAAATACTAGGACACCCGTCACGGAGTGGTGGAGTGTGCAGGATTTTGGGTACGGAACCAGGCTAACCGGCCACACAGGCTTCGGACCACCTTATGGAACGGGCATCCGTTCTTTAGAACCGGCCCCCAAGCCATCCCCTGTTTTTGTAAAGTAATAAATATTGTTTACTAAGCAGTATTTAACACTTATCTGTGTATCGCCTGTTCCTGCTGTGCGAGATGTTGCGGTGTTGAGTCCCCCTGGTACCTGGCCCCCCGCTTAGGATGCAGGCTTGATGTGTCGAGGTTGGATACCAGCGTGTTCTAAAAGAGTTGTCAACAATTCTCGGGAGGGAGCCTCTCCGAGACCTGGATCTGTACACAGATTTTAGCCAAGGAGCATTAGTAATACACCTGTAGGTCCCATCATCTGACACTAGCCATCCTTTGATACGTGCTCAGGACTTGCAGGGTCTAGTCTGGGGGAGCCAAGTTGTGCGTCCGGACTCCCTGGATGGTGGTTCTAGGTACTAGGACACCCGTCACAGAGTGGCGGAGCATGCAGGCCCACGGTACGGGACCAGGCTGAGCGGCTACACGGCTCCGGGCCACTCCAGGAGACAAGTGCCTCTTCTCTAGTTCCGGACCCCAGGTTGTCGGACCCACAGGATTTATAGTTCTAAGTACTAGGGTACCCGTCATGGAGCGGTGGAGTGTGCAGGCTTTCAGGTACGGGACCAGGCTAAGCGGCCACACAGGCTCCGGACCACCCCATGGAACGGGTTCCCATTCTTTAGAACCGGCCCCCAGGCTGTCGGGCCCTCCTGCTTTCGCAAAGAGGTCCTAACCTGCAAGCCTGGCTGTCCAATTCGGATGTCATTATGTTTGATGGAACGAGAACTGCTTGGGTGGGTTAGGTAAAATAACATCCAGAAGACTGCAAGGTAAGACCATGGAGCAGTAGGACAATACTATCATAGAGGCGCATCTGAGAGGGTAGTTTTCCTTTATAACTTATCATGCATGTGTGCGGACCAACAGGTCGGGTTTATGGGGACAGACCCCACCGGGTTGGTGTACACGTATGCGCTACCTAGTTACAAAAGGGAAACAACTCGAACACTCATACCTGCTTTATAGATAGAACTTACAAAGATGTTCCAGCACCGGGGGAGGTACTCCTTCGGTCGTAGCTAGACAGTTGCCCTCGGGTCAGAGTATTCCTGTTACCTTGAAGTGTCCTTCCCAGCTGGGGAGTGTTGCGGAGCCCTGATTTGGTTTGGTACTCCCGTAAGATTAGGTCCCGACCCCGGGTTTCCATCTACGTTTGACGAAGGAGCCCCCGTCCTTGGACTTGGTCACTCTTGGATAAACCTGTCAGAAGTCTGGACCCGTGTGGGACCCAGAATGGTTTCTGGAGGAAGGCAGGCTTTCGCTCCATAGGCCGGGGGACATGGGGTCCCGCCAGTGGTTCGCCTAGTCCCCATCGGAGTGGGAGTCTCTAGTGAAGACGTCCTTTAGGTCCCCCTTGGGTGACTGGTACCTGAGGTCTCGCTCAGCCGCGGCTACCTCGCTGTCGTCGACCTTTTCCTTGCCAGGGCGACGACGAGGTGGGGAGCCGTCCTTGGAAGACTGCTCACGCCGCTCGCTGATGCGTTCGCTGACGCGTTTCGCGAGATCAATGATCTCGCGGCACTCCGCGGCGCTGTGGCGACCGTTGGGGTGTATAGGGCACGAGCCGCCGCTACCCCTTTGTGGCCGTGGGCGTTTGTTGTGGTCGCTCCGGACCCCGGTCGTAGCTGCTATGACTAGAGCGGTGGATCACGGTTTCTGGTAGTCGCGATCCTTCTTCTTTTTCTTCTTCTCGTCCCGGGGGGCGGCACTCGAGCCGCCCGACTGGGCAGCCCCGGTTTGTGGGGCCGAGTGCCATGCACGGCCCTCGGCGGCTCTAGCGCACCTATCAGCCAGAGCAGTTTCCACGTCATGTGTGGCCAACTTCTCCAGCATTTTCTTGTCATGTACCCCCTGTCGGAAGGCCGTGATGATGGAGGCATCAGAGATACGAGGTATAGTACCTCGCACCTTGGTGAAGCGTGAGATGAACTTCCGAAGAGTCTCCCCGGGCTCCTGCCTCACCGCATGGAGGTGGGCCTCCACACCGTGTTGTTGGTAAGCTCTGGCGAAGTTCACGACGAACCGCGCGCAGAGCTCTTCCCAGGTGTAGATGGATCCTGGGGCGAGGTTCATGAGCCAAGTCCGGCAGGTCCAGACAAGGCGACATGAAAATACGTTGCCATCACAGCGGTGTTTCCACCTGCTACCGTGATGGCGGTGACGTACACCTGCAGGAACTCCGACGGGTTCAATGTCCCATCGTATTTTTTCGGCAGGTGCGGCCGGAACTTGGACGGCCATGATGCCGCGCAAAGATGGTCTGCGAGGGCGGCGCAGCCCACGCCGGCCAAGGGGACACCCGTTTGGGACCGGGTGCCCATTGGTGTCTGTGGTGTTGCCGTAGCAAAGTCTTGATCGAGGTTGCGGCCCTCGATGTTTTGGCGGTGCTCGCGCGCCCTTTCTAGAGAGATCCGGGCGTCCTCTCCCATACGCCTGTGGTTGAGCTATGCTCGGAGGTCATCAGTTTGTGCACCCCTTACGGAAGGCGAGCGCACAGACGTCGTGGCTTCGCGTTGGCGCCGGGATGATCGTGGCCTTGATCTGGCCGAGGTAGAATGTGCCATACCGAGTAGTCTGTCAACGTCGTCACGCCACTGCTTCATAGCCCTTGGTGAAGCCATGGAGCTAGGGGGTGGCGTAGCAACTCCCTGGCGGCAGATAATGTCGTAGGTGTTGCCCTCGACGGAGTCCGGGACACTTGCACAGGCGTGTGCTGTTGCACGGCGTGTACAGCAGCAGCCCCAGACTCAGGGCGATCGGGTACTCGCGGCGCAGAGGACGCAACTTCTTGCTCCATCGCCAAATCTTCCAAAGTTTTGGCACGATGCTCGATGATTCGCACCATCATGCTGAGCGAGGGAACAAGCAAAAACTTCAAACCTAGCCCCTACCTGGCGCGCCAAATGTCGGAGGGTAAATCTCTCTGGCCGGGTGGCGGATTGCACCCGCCCTAATTCCTAAAATGAGGAGGGGCCTAAGCGTCTTGCTTGTTACGAGGTTAGTGGTTGAACACACGAGAGCACACGAGGGTTTAGAGTGGTTCGGGCGCCGGGGCGTAACACCCTACTCCACTATGTAATGTATTGCGAGTCTGAGCCTGAGATTGGATCTGTCTTGTAACGTCGCATGCCTCCCCTTTTATAGCTGAAGGGGGCATGCACAAAGGCACTGAGCCCCGACATGTGGGCCCAGGGACATAGAGAATATAACACTTGGGACTACAAATATTTGCTGCCGGGGCAATCCCCTTGTGTCCTGTCGTCCGAGATCTGTGTATCTTCAGCGTGCAGGGGAAACTTCTTGTAGAAGGGATAACACAGTGCGCTGCTTGTCACGGGCGCACTGTTCGCCAGCAGACCCAGCAGGCACGCCGCTTGCTGGATGACCTTGACGCCGCCTACCAGCGGATGGGACGAGACGCATTAAATGCTGAGAGGGCACGTCGCCCGTCAGCATAGTGGCAGGCGGCGCGTCCTCTCCATAATAAATGCAAGGGCCGCACGTCTTTACGTCAGGCTCGGCCCGATGGCTTATGTCATGGGCCACAAGCAGTGGGTCTTCGCCTGAGCGGGAAGCGAAGGGCAAGGCCTGACACGTGTTAGCACCGGACCCCTACTCACGCCAGGGTCCTCCTCGTTCCAGGACCTTGCTGGGGTTTGGACCCTACTCGGAGGCTCCGGACTTATACGTATAGGGGTCCGGTGTCCTTCTGTGGAGGTCCGTACCCCACGATACATACTGGGATGTGTTGTCTTTCCTTACCACGTGGCGCCCTTTGGCCTGCCCATGCAGTGGGGTCAGGCACCGTCCTCCGCGTGGCCTGGAGACGTCGCATGGGTGCGGCGTCTTCATGCTGTAGAAGAGGGTACCCCTGATTTAGGGTACCGACAGATAGCTACCTTCGATCCGATCCACCCGCGAAAATCTCGCGTTCGGTTTAGATTTTATAGCGATCGGTTAGGATTCTGAACTTAACATTCAAGCAACCAAAAAATTAAAACGGCATCGACGCCCTTTGCCTCGCCTCGCCCCGCCCAGGCCAGGCCAGGCGAGGCGCGCATGTGGCTCTCCACACTCTCTCCTCTCATCCATGACTTGGTGAGTGAGTGTGGCCTCCATATTTAAACTAGCTCCACTCCACTTGGACTAGCAATATGGTACTATTGGTTCCACCATTCCATAGCCATACACATATATGGGCTTTTGAGATTTTCCTGGGATTTAATTGACTTTCTCAATTGGGCCTAGCCCATAAATTCTAACAATCCCCCACCAGATCTCAAATGTCCATCTGCAGTTTTCGCCACTATTCACTATTGTTTAATATACTAGTGTTTCAGCAGAGACTGTTAAGTTGAACTTCCGCCTAGAACTCCAAGCTACACCAACCCACAACTTGGACAATGGACTATGCGTTGAATTGCAAGTTTTGTGTGAATGGGTTTCACTTAAAGCCATGACCAGTACTTAGCTACCAGTAGTCCCCTTCTCGGGTGGAGCATATACATCGTACTCCAAGGTCTCTTCATGAGTTTACTAGAGATCACCCAGGTCTCATAGACTGCGACGTTAGACAATCTAACTCATATAGGTGTGTTTTTTCAAGAATGTTCTGCAGGACAACATCTTTGCTAATACAAACCAACAAAACACATTAAAGCACAAAGCCAACCTGCCTTACAACATTTGAGAGTATTGCATCTTTACTTAGAGAGGGTCAAAGGTTACTCTCCTCAGTTAACCAATGGCTTGTTCTTCCTAGGACCTAATTCACGGGATCTCCGATCACATAGACTGGGTTTCCACCATGGCAACTTATACGGGTCTCATACCCATCTCTCTCATGCGATTTCTATCACATTACGTGGTAGTCCCTTGGTAAAAGGATCTGCTAGATTTTTATCTGTTGAAATATAAGTCACACTTATAACTCCGGAGTTTCTCAACTTTCTGACAGACTTCAATCGTCTTTTGACATGTCTTGATGACTTCCATTATCCTTAGAACTTGTCACTTTAGCAATCACTGTCTGATTGTCACAGTTCATAAGGATAGCTGGTATTGGTTTCTCAACCACCGACAAGTCCATCAAGAGTTCACGCAACCATTCTGCCTCAACGGTTGCTGTGTCAAGTGCAGCTAGCTCGGCTTCCATGGTTGACCTCGTCAAGATGGTCTGCTTACATGACCAATAGTAAAGACATAATCACTGGTGGCATAAAGCTCGTCTGCATCAGATATCCAGTTCGAATCCCTATATCCTTCAAGTACTGCATGCTGACCAGAATAGTGAATTCCATAACTCATTGTACCTTGCAAGTAGCGCATAACCCTCTCAAGTGCATGCCAATGTTCAGTCCCGGGGTTTGACATGAACCTACTCAATTTGCTCACATCAAAAGATTTTATAGCGATCAGTTAGGATTTTGAACTTAACAGCCAAGCAACCAAAAAATTAAAACGGCAAAAGGAAGCCGCGCCCCCGCAAGGCGAGGGGCCGAATTTCAGCAGACCATTCACACGCATGTCGTGCGCCTGCGTCCTTCGCCTCGCCCAGGCCCCGCCAGGCGAGCGAGCGCGCGCTCGCGTGTGGCTCTCCACACTCTCTCCTCTCATCCATGACTTAGCGAGTGAGTGTGGCCTCCATATTTAAACTAATTCCACTCCACTTGGGCTAGCAATATGATAGTATTGGTTCCACCATTCCATAGGCATATCCCATAAATCTTAACAAACACTTAGTCGTCTATATGGACAGGACCGTACGTGTTAACATATCTTGTGCAGTAAGCAAACATACCTTAGTACAGTTTTCGCAAAACCGTACCTTGAACGCTGCTTTTAGCTTTTTTTTAAATGAGTGAAGATAGAGAGACATTCCACAGCTGTTTTCAAAGGAGTAGAGGGAGAGATGATAGGTTTATTAGTTGTTTCAAGAAAACTATTGCCTCCATTTTTTCTCATTTTTTTAGTTGTCGCGGTTTAATTTAAAAATAAACTAGCGGACGAGAAATATTCGAAAATGGAAATATCATATTTAGTTTTTTTCACAACATATAGCTCACTGTAGCTTTTCCACGGCATACAGTTGAAAACATAGCTCACAGTTGAATCAAATAGACCATAACTATGATTACGGGTCAATGGATGGGTTATTGCTGCGAGGTGTGATGGATGAATTCCAACGTAACATCTCTAGTGTAGGCGTCCACACTAGGCGGTTCTGCCTCGGTTCCCCGCAGGCCGCAGCCGCAATCAACGCGCTCCTCCGCCACGCGGATCCCCACCCTCCTCCCCACTGCCGCCGCAATCGCTCCTACCCCACGCGGATGCGCCCACCCTCCTCCCCACCGCCGCCGCGATCAACGCGCTCCTCGCCCCTGCCATCGCCGCTATCTACACGCTCCCCGCACCCGCTATAGCCACCTCAATGGAAGGTCCTCTGTACCATTCGCCGCTCTCTACGCGTCGTGGATCCGCCACTTCAACTCCTCCTAGTACCGCGCCCGCGCCCGCGCAGATCTACTCTCCCCATTACTGGGAGGTCCGCCGTCCATGGTAGGTCCGACACCTTTCATCGACCCCGCCGACATCCTCCCCCTCTGCTCCTTGATCCCCGTCATCCGCCCCATCGCGATCGATCCCGATCTGCAGGAGGGAGAGGGTGGCGATCTCCTTCTGGCGTGAGGTGCCGACCTCCACCATCTCGACCAGGACGGGGATGCCGCCTTCCTCGACGGCGGCGGCGCGGTTTCTGCCAGAGCTCACCATGGAGTGGAGGACGTACGCGGCTTTGTCCACCATGCCGGACTCCGGGTCGGCCATGAGGTCCAGCAGGGGCCGCACGTCGCCAGTCTCCACGGCGCGCTGCCAGTTCTCGCGCGCGCCGCTGCAGAGCGCGTACAGCGCCGTGGCGGCGTCCTTCTTGTTGACCAAGACTTGTGCACCTGGGATGATTAGCCCAACTTCTTCATGCTGCACCAGTAACAGCTGGGCACAGGGAACTCGAAGTAGGGGGTCAGATACGAGAAATGTTGTCCAATGAGTTATTGCGTGTGATCCATATCCATCAGATTGAAACAGGTATGCGACCATGTAATTGTTTCGATGTTATTTTTTTCTAGAACTTGTACCATAGCAGTCATTCTTAAAAAGTGAACTTTATCACCACATGGTTGTCCATGGAACCTAGCGACCCAATAATCAAGATTTTGGTTACAATATGTTGATTCTACCAACTGTCAGGCTATTCCATGGCAGGCACCCTGTGCTATTGTTTCTTTTTCTGGCGAGGCTTTGTGATTGATGCGCCCAGCAGTTATGAAATAAAGAAACTTCATGGTTTATGGGTTTAGTGCTGGCAGACTGATGCCATCCTGATCTCCTCTCTGGATGCTTGTGGGTTACATTAGTTGTTGCTCTGCTGAATAATGACCAGTGGAATTAATGGGGGTGAGTCAAGTGCTGTTGGTCTGGGATCAGATTCTAAATGTGGGAGAAAGCTTTAGCCTTTAGCAGTGGTCATCCCAACCCCACAACTAGCTACCAATAGGCACATGTTTGGATCTTTTTTCTCAATCGATCACACATACCTTCCTTAGCTCGGTATCTATAGTCCATGTTTTTTATTTCAGTACCGAAGTGGCTGTCCACGGTGCACAAGGAATGGCTTGGTGGGAGATGCATGCACCACCCACCGAGCGTATACCAAGCAAAAGTTTGGACCGACAGAATTATGGATGGTGTGGACACATTGAGGGGTGGAATCATGCCAGCAGCTTGTCCGAGGCCACAGTGTAAATTAAAATGTTTCCTTTCCATCTATTGTGTGAGTGATTTCATCAATTGGATCTGTATAAAATGCCTAGCACATTGTGGAAAAGGCTATTTACATCACATATTAATCTATGTTATCTCTGATGAACTGTAGCACACTGGAAATGTCTGACCTTCCTGTAACACTATTTATCTAACAATTTCAACTAATTTAGCAGCTACAGTGTAGACCATATGGGCAAATTTTGAATTAGAGATCATAACAGCGTTGTAAGGATCATGCACGATAAATGAGTAGAAGATGCTAACGGGTGTTGCATGAATATTCTAGAAATGCTAATTGGAGTAGAAATATTATATTTAATTTTAATAGTTGAGAATTACAACAATTTAGTACTAAAAACAACTTTACCATTTGTTTTTGCTGCAAATCACATGATTAGAATGAAGCAGGGCCTTAACTTGCTGCCTCTCTCTATCTCAAGTCCATATGCATCTACTGCAGCCTTCTTTGGGGACCAATTCCTTTGTTTCTTGGTTCAGATGCAACACTACTGGCTGCTCCTCGTAATTCCTGCTCTAAAACCTTAATCAAGAACATGTGATGTGTTCTATGACCTCTGTCGGTCTGAATGTCTTCAGTCATTGTCTATCTGTCTGAATCTGAATGTCCCGTATTGCATTTCAGGCCATCTCTTGCGTCACTTGTTATTACCATCAGGTTTCAGTATAAATAGGGACCATGGATGAAGAAAATGATGGCTATACGAAGGTACCGTGTAACTTCATTTTCTATCCTGTCATGTCCAGTCACACACATGGTATGTTTTTTCTTGCACATAGCATCACAATAGAAATGAAAGAATACATGCATTGACGCTTGTGAAAGGAAAGTGAAGTGTATGAGCTAGAAGAAAACACTTCAACTCACTTATATGCGTTTTCTCGTGCTCTTAATGACCTTTCGTCATCTCTGTCTAGGTGTCGAGACAATAGAGGTGGACAGGGAAGAGAACAAGGTCACGGTGACGGGAGCGCCACCGCTGTCGGCGCTAAGGCCAAGCTAAAATGGTGGTTTGGGTTTGGGTTTGGGGTGGGCGGTGTTTCTTTTGTGCTCAATTTCCCTGAGGTTTGCTACAAATATAAATGTCATGATTGAGTTTTTTTTTCTCTAGGAATTAATGTAGCCATTAAATCAAATTTACCTATATGGATGGTGATCCTACTGCCGGCTTCAACCGTGTGAGAGCTTTTGCAGTGTATTCCTTTGGGTCAAATTGTTCATCGGTCCTTTCACTAAATGATGTGGCCACTTCGTTTTCATTTCATCTTTTGTGATGTCAGAATAAAATGTTACATTTGGTCCAATTTATTCAACATTTCTTATATGTACATGATAGACCACATGTATCTGCTCCTCGCCCGCAGGTTTTGCAATTGCAATATGCCACATTTTTTTCAATTGTGTTGATCCTGAGATCAATTATAATTGAATATATGATCATAAGGATGCAAGGAATGTATTCCATGATCACAAGCATGCTAGGAATGTATTCCATGATGTTGTTATACAACCTTGTTATAGAATTTGTATCTGCTATAAGTAGGCATCCATGTCGCATTAAAGTACTAAATGACTTTTTTGTCACTCTTTGTGAAGTGTAACTTCACCCACCTTGTCGTCGGCCCGCCCGTTGCAGGGGCCCCTGCGATGCGATGCCCCCGGTCTGGTGCCACTTGTGGTGTTCGTGCTCTCATCGGCTTGACCAACCTTAATTATGTGCCGTCGCAACTTGCAACATGAGTATGAAATGTAATGTGATGCATCTAAAGAAAATTAGTATGATGAGGTATGCAATGCTATTGTGATTTCTGCTCCATTTTCTCCAATTTCTTCTTGTTCATTGTCCAAAACTGTTGGATACTTGTTTAAGCATGTGTTATCTTGATGTTATGGTGCTAGGGACATGTTAAATCATTGAACATTAAGACCAACCCGCCATATTTGCTTTCAGTGTAGTGCCTAGATAATTAATTTTTTTCTCATTACTTCCCGTTTCTTCCTAGCTGTTTACGTGCATCTATTCGATCCGGGGCGAGAAGAAACTTAAACTCATGGACCTTGGCGGCGAGTGCAACCACTGATCTTAAACCATTAGCAAGTGTGGAAATAAAGGTACACAGTAGTGACTATTCTGAGATTTATATGGACTTTTGATGTATTTTTCTTTTTTGTTTGCCTTCATCTGTATTTCTATAGTACAGTGGAAAAATGATCATTATCATCAGAATATTATAGCGGTTACTTTGCTAATAACGGTGGGATTGTATAACTCGTTAGCAGTCACCATGTATGAATGTAATCAATACGGTATATTGTTGGCCTCAGCTACGTCTGGTGCTTCTTTGCTCCATGTATACCTTTTATCGTCACTGAAACTACTTTGTTTAACTCCATGATGGTTACTGTAGCAAACAATGTAGTGCTTAATTTAGAGTGGTTTCTGTAGTGAGACATGTGGTACTGCTATTACATGATGTTATTCTGAACAGGGTTAATTTAGAGTGGCTTCTCCATATTTTAGATGTATTTCTGTGTTTAATAATCAAGGGGATTTGTTCGTGCTTTTGTTTCCTTAGTTTTGGTCACTTTCTAAAAATATTAGATTGGTTTCCATGGCTAAGGAACGCGTCAGCAACATCTAACAATCAACGAAGATTTATTTATGTGTTTGTTTCCTTAGTTTTGGTTGATTTCTGAAAATAGTAGAATGGTTTCCAAAGTTGTGTGTTGGTTTCTTACGCCTCAAGACGCCTCCATCTATAAAGAACAAGCCATAGTTTGCATTAGGATTGTCGAGGAATAAGAATCAGAGAGCTGTGCATTATTGTATTTGAGATAAATCAATAGAAAAAACAAATGAAAAAAACTACCTGTTTCGTGCTGCTGGTATTTTACCTTATTCTGATTATTTTGTGTTAATAAGGTAGATGTGTCTTAGCTACCTTCAAGATATAGGGAGGTATGTGTTCTCACCTTATTTTTTGCTCTAATTGTTAAACATATATGAAGTATGTTCTCATGATAAAAATAAAGCTTGACACTGAATATTTCTTTTTTTCTTGTAATTCTCTTCCTTAGGCTAAACATGTATACATTTCATTCGTAGTGGTCATCTTTGTGGTCCACGGGAGCAATCTTTGTCCTTTATGCTATCAGCAATATATAATCATTTAAATATAACAAGTGAACTACCAGTCTAACGTTTATTTTCCACATGAAGGAAAAACCTGATTGAAGTATTTAGTTTGTTGAAGGCATTTCCTCTTGCTCATATTCATCAGTTCCTTTTGTTCAACATATTAGCTTTTTTGCGAACTAACATCTACTTGAATAACAATACAGGTTCTAGAGGAAACTGGGTGTGATCTTTCTTGACTTCTAAATTTGGATGATTACATTGAAGTTTCAATTGAACAACAAAGGGTTCGGTTCTACATCATAACAGGGGTTAAAAGAGATATTGTTTTGCACTTCAAACCAAGAAAGAAATCGGTGTATGCATAGTTCTAAATCTTGTTCCCATCGCTTTTATTGGCAGTATGCACCTTTACTTTCCAAGGCTTATTGCTGCTATTATGCTCAGAAAAATGTTTTTGGGCTTATTGCTGCTATTATGCTCAGAAAAATTCTAGATGTCAGTAGCAAATTCATTATATATTGACTAATAATCGTTTACTCCCTCTATACTATCTCTCCAAATTTCTGAAAATAAATCAAAAGGTGAGAGCTCTTTATGCCAAGCAATAAAATCTTCAGTGGATCCTCGCTTCTTTCTCAAACAAACAGCACCAAGCTAAACATGTTTGCAGCTACACCCTGATCCATGGAGCAGCCTAAGATGAGTGATTCATAAATAATGTGGATACCAACTAAACTCTGAATTTAGCTCCCCATCTTCCCCTCTTTGTCAAACACATATCCCAATCATTGTCTTTTAATGACTTTCATTCATTTCTAGATATTTTGCTGTGTGATGGCATGCCACCACGTGTTTTTCAATGTGACCTTGTTTATTGGGTTGGCATGTTCTGTTTAGCTATGTCCAAGTTGATATCAGTAATTCTATTTAGTATATATATCAATATCAAGCACTTATTTCGTCTACGACCAGTTTATTGGAAATTATGTTTAACTTTTTCAAGTCTTTGCAGTATTTCTTATTGGACAAAATAAAAAATGTTCTACTTATTGGGCAAGGGTCTATGATTTCTTCTAGATCGCAACCAAAATTCAATTATGCATCACTGGGCCTCGATCCAAGAGTGTGTGAATAAGTTTTGTGGTTGTATGTCCCGGATCGAGGGTAGGAATGCAAGCGGAAAGACTTTTGAAAACAAGGTACAAAATAATTAATGTCTTAATTTTAGTTACTGTCTTAGTTGTACTTAATATGCACACAGGAAACTCATGTTTTCCTATTTGGACTTGTGCAGCTCACTAATGCATGCTATTTGTACAAAGCTGAGGATTAGGGATGGCAACGGATCGGATATTGGAAATATCCGCCCACAGTCATATCCACAGTCATAGATAATATCCGCCCACGACTATATCCGCGGGTAGAAATTCATATACATATCCATGCCCATCGGATTTCGGATATCCATTGGATATCCATCGGATATGATAAAACCATTTTCAGCAATTGAATAACATAATTAATCAAATTTCTTTCCAATTCAACATCATACACAACTTAAAATTTAATAAAATTTAAACAAATATACATGTCCTTCAACAAGCAACATTCTCAACATGACAAAAATACATGTCTACATGTCTCAACATGAAAACAAATACATGACAACAAATACATGTCTGCTTTTGGCCTTAAGCCTTTTGCCTTCTGATTCTGATCCGATCCTATCCGAGTGTAGTGTTGAGCACTTGAGCTAGCGCTATGAGGGATTTAGGATTGAGGGGATGGGGATTAGGGTTTGGGCGTTTGGCATTTGGCTAAACCGCTGAAATGCTAAATGGTGCTTTGGTGGGCTGGCGCGTGGTGGCTGGGCTCAATGGACAATGGTGGGCTGGCGATTTGTTCATTAGTGTCCATGTGTGGGCCGGCAATAATGGACTAATGGTTAATTTCGGATATCCATCGGATTACCCGCGGGTGAGATTTAATATCCAAATCCATGCCCACTTTATCTCGAATCGGATACGGGTCTAACCCGCGGGTCAAAAAACATATCCATATCCTGATCCATCGGGTCGGATATCCGACGGATATCCAAATCCACGGATTAAATTGCCATCCCTACTGAGGATAAAGATAACAAGTCATTTCAGTTCATACACTGCTGGAATGTTTTACGACTTGAACCAAAGTGGAATGAAAAGATGAATCAATTAGCTTCAACAAAATCTGGTTCTGGTTGCAAGAAACAGAAGGCAACATTTTCAGTTATTGATTTGACTGGTAACTTAAATGGTGATGCAACTCCAAAGGGTGATGCACCTACAAGACCCATTGGCAGGAAGAAGGCTAAGCAACTATTACGCCGAGGTGGTGCTGATGGTTACATTGAGGCATTGGACAATTTGTGGGAGAAAAAGAAACAAGCTGATGTAGACAAAGAACTGAAGAAGAAAGATTCAACGAATCACTAGAAATTGAGAAGGAGAGACTTGAGATAGAGCGCACAAGGATTGCAAATGAACAAAAATGTATGCATATGAAGAGAATGCTAGAGCCTAGAGGAAGAATAATGAAAGTGGGCATTAGCGGAATGGATGCAGATCAGCAGCAGTACTACAGAAGCCTACGAAGTGAGATAAACCGTCGTCGTGGGATCAACTTTTCATTGTGATGATTTGCTTATGTAGTCGTAGAATCAGATTGCTTGAATCATATACCACTTCTTTTATCAAAATTTGAACTTCAAATTTACTTGTTAGATGACATTTCTGTTAAATAAATGACTTGTTGGATGACATTTCTTCTAAGTAAATTAGTTGTTGGATGAGAATAATGTATGTGAATCATGTCAGGTTGCAGCTCATGCACTGTATGATAATAATGCAATACTGAATAGAGTTTATGATCAATAACTAAAGTTTGAGATAAAACAGAACCTCCGACTCGACAGACAAATAGCTGGTCTGGCCTGATTCCATTACCTTTCTTCTGGTCATACCTGTTTGCAGTCACATAACCTCAGACTCGACAGACAAATGAAGAGGAGCTAGGTGGTAATGTGGTATGCCTGTGCAGCCTGGTGTACATGTACTTCTTCAAACCTGCTATCTGAATCAACATGGTGTCTAAAATGCCACTCTTTGTCACCATTAAAGTACCAGTTTTGACATGTTTGCAGTTTAGGGACTATATGAGTTACCCTTCTACACCCCGACTGTTTTAGTTTTAGTTATTGTACTTTTGCTATTTTGCTTGTATATTGTTTATTAGGAATTGGAGAGAGAACCGTGAAAGAATTATTGTTTATTAAGAATTGAGGAGAGAGAACCAAAGCAAATATAGTGCTTATAAGAAAATAATATTACAATAACCGAACAACTGTTCTTTATTAGGCATGGAAGAATTAAACCAAATGCAGAAAAATTTAGAGGAGCTCCATATGGCTACACACAGAAAAATTTAGAGGAGCTCCATATGGCTACACACCTAACGTATGTGCACCGAACTAGATTAAAATAACAAAAAAATGTATGACTAAGATCACAAATAGATTACGAAACCCTTTTCTCTTAACATTTCTCACGAATTTATATATAATAAGTTATAATGGTATTATATGTTTCCGTTGCAACGCACGGGCACTCACCTAGTGGTCCATGATGAATGTATTCTGTTACCGAATTTAAATGAGACGATTCTTCTCGGCTGCATAAACGGGATAGGCCTAGACAAAAAAAAGGTTATCGATGGTTTAAGCCCTTTTGAAGTCTGGGCCTGGATTGTTTTAGGTCCAAGAAATAAATAGTCCGGAAACAGAAATAATTGTCACATGAATGGCATTTAGGCCCACGAATGATTATAGCAATACTTGGGCCCTGACTGGTGAAAATTATTTCAGATTAATGGGCTCGGTCCATAATAAATTAGGCCTATAATTACATTTGGTCCACTAATAACTTGCTAAATGTACAAGCATCAATGGACCTCAAGGCATTTAGTGTCACTTTTTTTTTAGTTTAGATAGTGAAAAAAAATCAAGTATAATTCATTTATGTTGCACTAAGGATCATCATATAAAAAAACTATGACAAAAAAAATCATGTCTTCATACACGCATGATCTGTGGAGAGCAAAATTTTAGTCACAGTATCATACAAAAAATCTGGTGTCTGCTGGAACAAGGAGCTTAGTACATTGCAGGTTGCAGCAAGAGCTAGTAACTATGGACAAGAATCGCCTTGGATAAATTCTAATCAGCCAGACGCTGCATGAGGAAGGTCTATCAAGACTCTTCTTGTACAATGAATCATGTGTTTTGTGATAATAAATACAATCGTGACGAAGCTGACAGCCATGGTGACTCTCAAGTCTCAATCCACCAAAAAAAAAAAAAACTCGACCAGTTCCGTGTACTTGTATGAAGGGACCATTCACTGCCTTGACAGTAGTATTATTAAAATCTTCTCTTTTTTTTTTCCTCTCTCACAAGAATTACTTACACAGCCATTCTGCCAATTCCGATGAAGTGGCACTTGTATCACAAAGACGATCAAAACCGTGCTCCCTAGTCCCTGCCGTGCTTGCCTCAAGCTATTACCCTGATCGTTTCAAGTACGCCATCACGCCGAGCCCGGCAACCAGAGCCGCCCCTGCCGCGACCGCACTGTATGCAGAAGCCCACGCATCCTTGCCAGCGTACTCGAAGTCTGAGGAACCGTCCCCTCTCTTCCGGCGGGCGTAGTCCAAGTGCAGCCTTAGGCTCTGCAAAGAGGAGCGTCGATGAGCATCTTTGGGCAGGAAACAAGGGCGCACCTTTGCTTGGGAAACGACGCTACCTTCCAACCGATCTGTCTTGCGTGGTCTACGGCAGCTATAAGGTCACTGTCCGACGACAATATGACCTTATCATGGTCCTCATCTTCATACTGTAGAGTGGCACCGGGAAAGGACAAAGAACAAATTAAACTTAGGGATTCGAAATGGCCGTGTGAATTGTTACAGATATTGAGAAAGGCACTAGGTTCAGCCAGTAGTCCAGTACCAAAATTTGTGGCAGGTGTTTTCTGTCAATGTCATCGCCGACCCTCTGAAGAATGCTAGTTATCAGGTCTGTCAAGCTGCTCGTTTCTGACATTCCCAACACAAAAAGTTCAGAGAGCAATTTAAATCGCCAGGCCAAGAAAAAAAATGATGAAACAACTCCAGTACGCAGGGATTGAGGTGAGGATGCATACCACAGTTAAATCTGTGCATTCTCCCTTGCTTGTCCTGAATCTTGAACCCAAAAGTGTTTGATAAACTAGAAGCTGGAAACAAGGCTGATCTTCCTATATCTGCTGCCTCAGATGCCACCTTTGTCGATCCTTCGCTGGGAAAATGACAGATAAACGAGTTAGACGAAAGACATAAGATGCCATAAGAATGATACTCCCTCTGTTCAGAACTGTTTACCTACTTTGGCTTGTCCTAACCTAATTTTTTACCAAGTTTTTTGAAAATAACATTAACATTTACAAGTTCAAACAAATGCTCTATCAAAGCACATTTAATGGAGAACTAAACAAAACTATTTTGATGTTATTATATATGTTGGTACATTTTTCAACAAACTTGGTCAAAGTTGAAGAAGTTTTAAATAGGACAAAACCTAGGTGAACTATAATTTGGAATGGAGGGAGTAGGATGCAAGAGCAAACTAACCTTCTGGTGGAGTCATCATCATCATCAAGAGGTCCAATGGACATTGCTGAATCCCAGAACCTCTGCATCATGGCAGACGTTGACTCAGATCCAGCTGCCCCGCTGTTTCCAACCTAAACGCAAAAAGGTAATCAGGCAGTTAGGCATGCTCGGTTGAGAAGAGAAGTACACTAACATAACGATCCATGTATGTTGCAGACATACATCTTACTAGAAGTTATTATAGCACAAATTGCAGCATGAATGACAGTTATAGCTCATATCATGCAGCTTATACCAATTACAGTACAAATGATAACTGAGTTCAAGAAACTTTATTTTACACGCTGAACAACTGAATATTGTGGGCACTAACATATAGCCAAAAATGGTTTCTAACCTCAGACCCCAAAACTGCGTGCATACAGGTAAGAGGTAAGATGGAAGCACAAATATCTGCATTAGATTCAAGTAGAAGGAAGTTGACACTCACCGTAGCAATTGCAGCATGCGTTATGTGAAGAACATCAACAACAGTCACAACATTTCCATCTGGATAGAAGCCAACATGTCATACCTGTTTTAACATCCTTATAAAAGGCATCACCTGAATTTATTTAGTTCATGACATACCCCTGTCCAGAACAGGCAAATGTAAAAATTTTCCATCATGCATTGTGTGAAGAGCATCAAGAATTGGGGTGTCTACCGAGGCACATTCAGGACACTGAGTCATGACCTGTGGAAAGGAGTTCCGAACATGATGTAAGTTAGTTGATGAGATTATGAGAAGGTAGAGAATAATGAAATGTGACTGCATAATGATACAGATAATTATTATGTGACTTGCCTTCTCGACTGTAGTGGACTCAGGAGGAAGATTCTGGGCGATAACACGCATCAGGATATCTCTAGATCTGTCATAGAAATCAAAGCAAGGATTTTAGTTTGAGGCAGATCTAGAAATAGTCATCACTGTGATTAGACTAAGAAAAGGTACTCACGTCAGAATTCCCCCAGGTTTGCTTTCGATTGCTACAACTGCTGAACTCATTTTTAGTTCCAGCATCTTCTTTGATGCTGTCAACACCGTGTCTGATGGTACAACAGTGACCACTCTAAAGAATTAAGATCAGGACATAAGTTGTTCTGAACTGGCACTTATGTTACATGAATGCTCAAGGAGGCACTTAATTTGAAAAAGAAAGGATATTACCTACTTTGAATTCTCAGAGATAATGGTAGACAGTGATGGCCTAAACATCCGTTCTCGAAGAGTCTCAATAAAATTGTTAGGACCTGCAAAATAAAGGGAGAGAGAATTAAAGGGGCACACTAGAAAAGGCATGAAGGAAAACTTTCATACATAAAGTTTATATACATGTGAAATATATAGGCGAACGGTAGAGTGAAATTGAATGCATAACTTCTTGTTCAAAAGTAGAATGAAGATGAGAAGGGGTAGGGAATATCTGAAGTACAGACCAGATACAGCTGTTCCCCAATGCTTTTCAACGCCCTCAACAGCAGCGGCGATCGCTTTTCCTTTCTCCGCCGCCCTTTCCATCCGTGCAATAGCATCATATAGGCACTTGGCTATGTCCAGAATTGCAATGACTTCACCATTCTCAACAACAGGCAGATGTCTGAACTTACCTGGAACCAAAGGATACCTTCCATCAGGCAACATTAGAAGATGACTATAGGTAAGGCGCGCAGAAATCTTCAGAGCATTCACGGACCTTGCACCATCTTTTGCAACGCCTCAACTGCAAGCGTGTCCGCGAGAACAAATACAGGGTTTCTAGTCATGACCTTGGAGACCGGTGTCTCTTCCATCTTCAACTCACGAGCAATCACTCTCGTGGTTATGTCCTGACCATCGTTCCCAAAATACAGCGTACAGTGAGAAACCGGGAACATCTAAGGCAGTAGAGAGCCAAAAAAAAAAAAACGAAGGAACAGCCTCTCACCTTGTCGGTAAGGATCCCACAGAGCAAAGCATTGGAGTCGGTCAGTAACACGGCATCGACCCTGCGTGATGCCATCCTCCGACAAGCCTCGTGCACGGTCGTGTGATCTGGTATCGTCAGTGCCTTGGACAACCTTAGCCTTTTCACGGTCCTCTCGCCAGTCAGCGGCCTGAAAAGAATCCCAAGAGGTAGCCTTTTTTCAGCTGTGAGGTCGAGAGCAGATTTTCCATTTGATAGAGCAGGAATTGGTTGACCGATCACGGCTTGACAGCAACCAACGCCGTGTTGGAGCCAAGCTTGCTTGTGTTAGTGAAACATGTGTGGTTTACGTTACACGCAAAATTCCAGTCATGCGTATGTGGTACAACATTGTCGTAAGAGCCGAATGGGATTCAGCACTTTCTGTTGTAACTGAAAAATGAACCGTACTTTTTTATCGTTAATCCTCGGATTCCACGAATCAGGATCGAATCTAGGCAGCCTTGTTCGTTTGTGTCGGATTGCACCCGAAATCGTTCTGGCTAATCAAAGTTTATATAAATTAGAGAAGCAATCCGGTCAAGAATCATTCCAACCCATCAATCCGGCACAAACGAACAAGACCTAAGGAAGCTCCTGGCTGCAAACGGAGGGAAGACACCCGGGACGGGAGCTACTCCAGGTAGTCACGGCAGGCAACGGCAACGCTCGCTTTGTCTTACCGAAGACACCGCACCAGAGAGGCGCTAGGTACGGAGCACGGTCTACGCATAACAAGAGCAGAGCAGCAGCGAACAATGAGCAAGGCGGGTGCACGGATCACGTACGTGGAGTGGCCGCGGGAGAGGGAGGCGGAGGACCGCCTGGAGGGCGGCGGGGCGTCATGGCCGTGCCCGTTCTCGGCGGGCGGGACCCTCCTCCTGAATCCGGAGGAGGAGGGGACGCTCCTCCGACCGGCACCCGCGCCGCCGTCCATCTCCCGGCTCGCGCCGCCCGCCGGGGGAAGCGAGGGCCTCCGATCGGCGACGGCGCTGATCCGCGGCGGAGAGCGGAGAGCGGGGGGGACTCTATTTCTCTCGCTCCCGCGAATCGGGAGCGCTCCCGATAGGTTGGGGACGGGGGGCAGGCGGAGACCGGAGACGGGAGCGAAGGTCGCGGCGCGCGGCTGAGTATTCTGGGCTGGGCCAATGGGAATTTTCTCCAAAAATTCCTTTTCCCCGAGCTGGTGGCGGAGGAGGTGAAATTAGAAAGGAAAAAAAAGGTGGGTGGATCGGATCAATTTGGGGTTCGGGGTTCCCGTTCATTCCGTTTCGATACGCACAATTGCACAAAGCACAGCGAAAAGGGTGGTTCGGGTTGGATTGGATGCCCGTGCGTTTGCGTGCGGCATTGGACAGCGTGGGGTTTGCGCATGTTCGTTGTCCGTGCGTTTGCGTGCAGCATCGGATCGGGTCAGATTCGACCTAGGTCAAAATTGTTGAGGATGGGTGACATGGATTAATCTCGTTTATTAATTTAGATTAAACAGTTAACAGTGAAGGGATATGTCTTTTCGAATGGGTAGTTTTAAGTATATTCAAGATGTATATATATATATATACACAATCATTAATGAAACAACAATCTTCTATTTCGTCATTTCATCAAACACGTTATTGTTGAAGCGAAGGCAGAAACGCCACCCTTCGCTCGAAGTCTCCACCGCTTAGCCCCTGCCCTGACAGACAAAGCAGGCAGGGACACCCTTCGCTTGATCGGCACCAGAGACAACATGGAGACCCTTCGCTCGATTCGGCACCAGACGAAGGCCTGCGGCAACGCCCCCCCACGGCGCGGCCTCGGTCAGCTCCGAGGCCCACATGAGATCTGGCCCGTTGTAACGGGCCCTGCGTGGCCGCGGTTGTGTTACGGGCCCAATTTGTAAAGGCGTACTTGTAATTACAGCTTGTAACCCCGCTTTATGGGAATATTCTGGGGATAAACTAGGTACCTGAGGGCACATGCGTCCTTAACGCAAGGCGCCGTACACTCGGATACCTATAAATACCCCCGCACAGTGCCCGTGAGAGGCTAGATTGATAGAGCTTTTGCCATCACGCGCGAGTGCCCTGTTGCCATCACCATCCACCCGTGTTGGATCTCCTTGCTGTCGAGAGACAGTTCCAACATTTGGCGCCCACCGTTCGTGCTACGAGACAACCACCCGCGATGGCACCCAAGAGAGCTAACCCGAAGGCTGACGAGGCTGCGAAGGCAGCACCGCTCGCCGCAAGAAAGGGCAAGGCCCTCGACCTCACCCAATCCACCCACCAAGAGGCCACTGAAGACGACACCCTCCGCACCTGCGACCCTGAGGGACAACCCTCAGGCTTCGCACCTCCCTCAGACATCGCTCCACCGGAGGGCGCGGATCTCGCCGAGGACGGTGAGGTCCTCGGCATCCCAAAACAGGAAGACTTCGCCGATCAACCTTATCGCGGAGTCATTCATATGATAACTGGGGGGTCCAGCACCGACTTCGACACCAAGCGGCAGAAGCGGGACCACTACCGCAGCACAAACCATGTCGCTGTCATGGGCCCAGTTGTGCAGACGAAGTGGTCCCACATACCGCTCACCTTCGACGCACGGGATGTCGACTTGCGCAGCGCCCCCCACTGCGATGCCATGGTCATCAATTGCAGCGTGGCAGGCTGGGACCTACACAAGGTCCTCGTCGACAACGGCAGCCAGGCGGACATCATCTTCCTCCACGCCTTCGATCGCATGGGCATCAGCCACAGCCTGCTTAAGCCTTCGGACAACCCGTTGCATGGCTTCGGCGGCAAAGGCACCTTCCCCGTCGGCAAAATAGAGTTGCCCCTCTCCTTCGGTGTAGCACCCAATGCCCGAAGCGAGCAAGTGACTTTTGACATTGTGGATATGGTATATCCATACAACGCCATCATGGGTCGGGGCTCCATCAATAAGTTTGAAGCTGCCATCCACGGACTGTATTTGTGCATGAAGATACCAGGCCCTCTAGGCGTAATTACAGTCCGCGGAAACCAGCAAGCTGCGCGCAACATAGAGCGGGACTTCGTGTCTGGTCAGAGGAACGTGCACTGTCTCACAACACAGTGCGAGGTCCCTGCGCCCGCCAGCCCAACTGACAAGCAGCACCACAAGGCTCAGTTGCAGAGTCAGGATGGGACCAAGACTGTCCCCCTCGATCAGGCCACGCCCAAGCAAACAGTCACTATCAGCGAAGACCTTACTTCGCATGAAGAAGAGAAGCTTCTCTGCTGCCTGGCCAAGAATAAAGATGTCTTCGCCTGGTCCGCCCTCGACCTGGTCGGAGTCAGCCGATCCATAATCGAGCACAGTCTGGGGATCGACCCCTCGGTGCGACCAAGAAAGCAAAAGCTTCGCAAAATGTCCGATGAAAAG
Organism: Zea luxurians; assembly: GCA_029449295.1. NCBI lineage: Eukaryota > Viridiplantae > Streptophyta > Magnoliopsida > Poales > Poaceae > Zea > Zea luxurians. The sequence goes on along the minus strand of JAOPSE010000016.1, from coordinate 31,337,431 downwards.
ACAGAGGCCGCCAAGGCGGAGGTGCACCGCCTACTAGAGGCTAAATTCATTGAGCCAGTGGCTTACCCCACATGGCTCTCCAATGTTGTAATGGTGCAGAAAAAAAGCGGGAAATGGCGGATGTGCATAGACTTCACCAGTCTCAATAAGGCCTGCCCAAAAGACAATTTCCCGTTGCCACGGATCGACAAAATAGTCGATAGCGCGGCCGGATGCGAGGTCATGTCTCTCCTCGACTGCTTCTCCGGCTATCACCAGATATACATGAAGGAGGAAGACAAGGCTAGCACCAGCTTTATAACACCCTTCGGCACTTATTGCTTCATCAAAATGCCGGAGGGTCTCAAGAATGCCGGGTCCACCTTCTCCAGACTCACCAAAACAGTACTCGAAGGGCAGGTCGGCAGAAATATATTTACATATGTGGACGACATCGTCGTCGCCAGCAAAAATAAGGAGGACCATCTCGCCGACCTGGCCGAGACATTCGCAAACATGCGAGACGCACGACTCCGCTTAAACCCGGAAAAGTGCGTTTTCGGTGTTCGCCAGGGCAAGATATTGGGATACCTGGTGTCGCACCGCGGCATCGAGGCCAACCCAACCAAGATCCAGGCCATCATCGACATGTCGCCTCCGCAGTCCACCAGGGATGTCCAGCGTCTGACAGGCAGATTGGCCGCTCTCAACAGATTCATTTCCAGGTCGGCCGAGCGAAGTCTTCCTTTCCTCAAAACTCTCCGCGGCGCAAAAGACTTCGCTTGGGGGCCGGAGCAAGCAGCGGCCTTCGCTTCATTAAAACAGTACTTAACGGAGCTGGCCACCCTCACGAGCCCCGACTCCTCGCTCCCCTTATTGCTCTATGTCGCGGCTTCGCCGCACGCGGTCAGCGCGGCACTAGTGCAGGAGCAGACAGTCGAAGGCGCTGTCAGACAGTGCCCTGTTTATTACGTCTCCGAGGTCCTGACTCCGTCCAAATGCAACATGACGGAGCTGGAGAAGATCGCCTACGCAGTCGTTATGTCCTCGCGCAAGCTGCGCCATTATTTTGAAGCATTCAAGGTCCGCGTCACCTCAGATAGGGGGCTCGGCGAACTGTTCAGAAACCCGGAGGCATCGGTGAGGATCGCCAAGTGGGCAGCCGAACTCTCCGGCTACCACATCAGCTTCGAGCCCAGGACAGCCATCAAATCGCAAGTCCTGGCAGACTTCGTCGTCGACTGGACCGGGCCAGTAACACAGCCGGACCCGACCACAGAGAAGGTCTGGACGATCCATTGCGACGGCGCATGGTGCCATGCGGGGGTAGGCGTCGCTGCAATCATAACATCACCAGTCGGGGTCAAGCACAGATATGCAGCACGACTCAGCTTCAATCTGGAATCCGACAGGTGCACAAATAATATAGCAGAATACGAAGCAGTCATCCTCGACCTCCGCAAGCTGAGGGCCCTCGGAGTCACCACTTGCATCATCAAAACAGACTCCAAGGTAGTTGCCGGCCAAGTCGAGAAAGACTATGCAGCCAAGGACCCCGCACTCATGCAGTACCTCACGGCCATCCGAAGTCTCGAGAGGCAGTTCAAGGGGTTCACCGTGCAGCATGTGGACCGGGCCAAGAATGAGGAGGCCGACGCATTGGCCAAGGCCGCGGCCAGGGGCGAAACTCTGCCCTCCGACGTGTTCTTCCACGTCATCGGCACGCCAGCAGTCCGGAGCCCCGAAGGGCTCCAAATAACCAATGACAGCGAGGGCCACCGTACAGTCAACCTCATCATGACCGAAGACTGGCGAGCACCCATTACCCTGTTCCTGCAGGGGTATTATCACCCAGCCGACATCAGTGAGGCCAAGCGCCTCAGACATCGAAGCCGGGACTTCGCTCTGATTGAAGGCCAACTCTACAAAAAAGGGGTCAGCCAACCAATGCTTAAGTGCGTCACCGAGGCCGAAGGCATGCAGGTCCTACGTGAAGTCCACAGTGGCACGTGCGGCTCACACGCGGGGCCAAGGGCCCTAGCTGCTAAAGTGATCCGCCAGGGTTTTTACTGGCCAGCAATGATTTGCGCCGCGAATCGGGTCACTCGGTCCTGCGAAGCCTGCCAGAAGTTCTCTCCTCGGTCAGGCGGCCCTTCGCAGTACACAAAGCTGATCGCCCACACATGGCCTCTCCAGCGCTGGGGTCTCGACATTGTTGGACCCCTGCCCACCGCTCAGGGGAACCTCAAGTTCGCCTTCGTCGCGGTCGAGTACTTCACCAAATGGATCGAGGCACGGGCTGTCTCCACAATAACATCGAAGACTGCCCAAAAATTCTTCTGGCAGAACATCGTTTGCCGTTTCGGAGTACCGTCCGAGTTAACGGTCGACAACGGCAAACAGTTTGATAACCAAGACTTCAAGGATTTTTGTTTCTCCATTGGCACCAAGCTTGCCTTCGCCTCAGTCTATCATCCGCAGTCCAACGGGGTCGTGGAGCGCGCCAACGGAAAAATCTTCACAGCTATCAAAAAAATGCTCCTCGATGAAAAAAAGGGCAAATGGAGCGATTTCTTACCTAAGGCAGTCTGGGCACTAAACACGACTGAGTGCAGGGCGACCGGGTTTACTCCCTTCCGTCTGTTATACGGATCGGAGGCCATGACCCCGCAGGAAATAAAGCACGGGTCCCCGCGAACAGTTCCGTCAGCCATCCCAGATGTGGACGAGCCAACTTCAAAGGATCTCATCGACGGAGACCGTGTCTTCGCCCTACAGGCCCTGAACAAGTATCAAGCCCAGACCAAAGCATGGCGCGACCACTCAGTCACCCCGAGGGAGTTCAGCGAGGGGGACCTCGTGCTCATTCGGACAGCTCGGACGGAGTCCAAGGGCAAGCTGGAGCCCAGGTGGGAGGGCCCTTTCATCGTCAAGACAAAGGCTTCCCCAAGCGCTTACAGGCTCACAACGCCAACCGGCGAGGACCTGGAGCATTCCTGGAACATTGACAACCTCCGCAAATTTTTTGTTTGATTCCTCAGGGCTGTCTTCGCCCTTGTAATTCGCAAAAACAATCTTGCACCGGCCCGCACTCTTTTCCTCCCGGGGGGTGAGGTTTTTAACGAGGCGGAGCCATGTAATTTAGGCGTAAAAAAATCCCCCGCAAAAAGACATGCGTCGAAAAAGACCGCGATGACGGTCTTCGACATTCGACCACCACGAGGTCACCGCGAGGCTAAGCGCTAGCTACCCTCGCGTGCGACAGATCCGCGCAAAAGTCGCCTAAGGGTGCAGCCGGATTAGCACAACAAGTGCGAAAAAAAAAATCTAAGTCTATCGCGAAGACTATCCGTGCAAAAGTCGCCTAAGGGTGCAGCCGGGAAAAAAAATCAAAGTCTATCGCGAAGACTATCCGCGCAAAAGTCGCCTAAGGGTGCAGCCGGATCAGCACAACAAGTGCGAAAAAAAATCTAAGTCTATCGCGAAGACTATCCGTGCAAAAGTCGCCTAAGGGTGCAGCCGGGAAAAAAAAATCAAAGTCTATCGCGAAGACTATCCGTGCAAAAGTCGCCTAAGGGTGCAGCCGGGAAAAAAAAATCAAAGTCTATCGCGAAGACTATCCGCGCAAAAGTCGCCTAAGGGTGCAGCCGGATCAGCACAACAAGTGCGAAAAAAAATCTAAGTCTATCGCGAAGACTATCCGTGCAAAAGTCGCCTAAGGGTGCAGCCGGGAAAAAAAAATCAAAGTCTATCGCGAAGACTATCCGCGCAAAAGTCGCCTAAGGGTGCAGCCGGATCAGCACAACAAGTGCGAAAAAAAATCTAAGTCTATCGCGAAGACTATCCGTGCAAAAGTCGCCTAAGGGTGCAGCCGGGAAAAAAAAAATCAAAGTCTATCGCGAAGACTATCCGCGCAAAAGTCGCCTAAGGGTGCAGCCGGGAAAAAAAAATCAAAGTCTATCGCGAAGACTATCCGCGCAAAAGTCGCCTAAGGGTGCAGCCGGATCAGCACAACAAGTGCGAAAAAAAATCTAAGTCTATCGCGAAGACTATCCGTGCAAAAGTCGCCTAAGGGTGCAGCCGGGAAAAAAAAATCAAAGTCTATCGCGAAGACTATCCGCGCAAAAGTCGCCTAAGGGTGCAGCCGGATCAGCACAACAAGTGCGAAGAAAAAATCTAAGTCTATCGCGAAGACTATCCGTGCAAAAGTCGCCTAAGGGTGCAGCCGGGAAAAAAAAAATCAAAGTCTATCGCGAAGACTATCCGCGCAAAAGTCGCCTAAGGGTGCAGCCGGATCAGCACAACAAGTGCGAAAAAAAAAATCTAAGTCTATCGCGAAGACTATCCGTGCAAAAGTCGCCTAAGGGTGCAGCCGGAAAAAAAAAATCAAAGTCTATCGCGAAGACTATCCGCGCAAAAGTCGCCTAAGGGTGCAGCCGGATCAGCACAACAAGTGCGAAAAAAAATCTAAGTCCATCGCGAAGGCTATCCGTGCAGAAGTCGCTCAAAAGTGCAGCCGGATCAGCACCACAAGTGCGAAAAAACCGAAGACTATCTGTGCAGAAGACACTCAAGGGTACACCTGGACTAGCACAACAACGGCCGAAACGATGACATCGAACCATTCACGCCAAGACCAATTATAATCAAGCAGGCACAGCGCAGCCGAACGAATCAGTTAGTACAAAACGCCTTCACACACATGCACGCGAGGGCACACAATTCCACCATACAAGCCTCTACATACACAAGCGAGGGCACCACACTCTACATCGGCTCAACCTTAGGAATAATTCCCATCTCCCTATAATTAAATAACATTATCCTGAGCTCCTCACCCGCAAAAAGCCTTCGCAGTTCCCCTTCACCTACACTCTCGGCGGTCGGCAGAGACAACAGTTCCTGCCGACCAGCCCCACTCACACGAAGCAAAGCCCGCTCCTCCGCGCTAACCCTACGTTTTGCAACCGCCCTTCGTCGACGTCGCCCGGCGCTAGGGCCGGGCGCGTCCGACGCGTCCGCGGCGTGTGGCGAGGCCTCCGCCGCAGCCACGTCCAAGGCCGCAAAATAATCAAAATCCTCCTCCGACGACTCCTCAGTCCACTCAACCGAGCTCCCGGAGTCAGCAAAGTCAAAAAACTCAGATGCAGACCCACTATATTGATTACCGCCTTACGCGGTCGAGGCCGCCAAAAACTCAGTAGCAGTGGTTGCGTGCGCAGGCCCTAAATCTTGAACCTGCGCAGCAACCAAAGTTCAGTACAACATCCAAAATTCCCTAACCCTAAACAACCACTACGCCACCTGCGAGGGCCCTGACGCTGCGGGTGCCTCCGCCGTTGTCTCCGCCGCCACTTCCGCCATTGTTTCCACCGCCTCCGCCGTCGGACCTTCGATGGTCGGCGCAGCTGCTGCGAGGGCATCGGGAGCGCCTTCGGCCACCTTCAGGGGCAGGTCTTCGGCTGTCGCAGCAGGTGTGGGGGCGCCTGGTGCGTCTTCCGTGGTCTCCGGGGCCGGCTCCGGGTCAGGCAGGGCGTCGTACAGTGCTCCGAAATCGTCCACCCGCTCGCCTCGCTCCGCCTAAAACAAAACATACAAGAAGTCAGCAAACACACGCACCGCCCCACGAGCCGCACCGCCAAGTCCTCCGCATCACGCACAAAGGCGGCCGGGTCACGGTTTCGCAAATTCAGTGCAAAGGCAGGACTTCGCACCACCCTTCCTCCGTGAAAAGGCATCTGGCGAGGGCACACTTAGCCCAGCGCCTAGCCGTGCGCCAAGGGCCAGACCCCGTACGCCACAAACCCTTCAACTAAATCACGACCACTGCTCTGGCCGGCGGCGCACCGAAGGGCCCCTTCGTCTGCATCCTCTTCTGCCACTTCAAACGGCGGATATGCAGCGTAATAGTGAGAGCACATCTCAGACACGGGAAGTCCTTCATGGCCTTCGACAGTAGCCTCAGCAACGTAAAGCCAAAACTCATTCCAATTGCCCCACTTGTTGCGGGCGCACGGAACCAACTCCACTACTGGCATCGTGGTCCTGCCGGTCTTCGGCGTGAATGTGCACGACCCAAACTGGGCAACTCCGTCCTCAACCACCCTCTTCTGCCAATGCAAGCAGCAATTCTTCGCAAAAACTTCAACCGACGGCTGTCCGCCGTACGAAGTCGTCGCCCAGACATACTTCGCCAGCGCCACCACGGCGTTCGGTGTCAGCTGATGAATTTGAACGTTGAATCTACGCAGGACTTCGCCAACAAACCGGTGCGCAGGCAAGCGGAGACCGGCGACGAAGAACGCCTCGAAAACAACCAACTCACCCTCCGGCTCGGGGACTTCCTCCGTCCCCGGAGCACGAGCCGGAGGGCAGCGCGCGGCTCCTCGGGAAACCCGCAATCCCACAGGGCGCGACGCTTCGGAAAACCCGCAGTCCAACAGTACGATGTCCATCAACGGTCACATCATAAACCCCCGCGGAACCACTTCGAGCGAGGGCAGCGTCTCCGCCATCTAGCGACGTCTTCGGCACCAGGTGACTTTGTCGAACTGGTCCCTCGGAGGGCAAATGTTGGAGCGAAGGCAGAAACGCCACCCTTCGCTCGAAGTCTCCACCGCTTAGCCCCTGCCCTGACAGACAAAGCAGGCAGGGACACCCTTCGCTTGATCGGCACCAGAGACAACATGGAGACCCTTCGCTCGATTCGGCACCAGACGAAGGCCTGCGGCAACGCCCCCCCACGGCGCGGCCTCGGTCAGCTCCGAGGCCCACATGAGATCTGGCCCGTTGTAACGGGCCCTGCGTGGCCGCGGTTGTGTTACGGGCCCAATTTGTAAAGGCGTACTTGTAATTACAGCTTGTAACCCCGCTTTATGGGAATATTCTGGGGATAAACTAGGTACCTGAGGGCACATGCGTCCTTAACGCAAGGCGCCGTGCACTCGGATACCTATAAATACCCCCGCACAGTGCCCGTGAGAGGCCAGATTGATAGAGCTTTTGCCATCACGCGCGAGTGCCCTGTTGCCATCACCATCCATCCGTGTTGGATCTCCTTGCTGTCGAGAGACAGTTCCAACAGTTATCAGTACCTTTGTTGGCGTTTCGACCCCGGGGGTCCCTGGACCGACGAGTAAATTGTCGCTGCGTGTCCCAGCCCAGATGGGTCGGCGCGAGACGGAGACACAAGGGGGAAAAACAGTGAGGGGAAACCGCGGCCTCGTGTTGTCCTGCGCCCAGGGTGGATGCGCTTGCAGTAGGGGGTTACAAGCGTTCGCGAGGGAGAGAGAGGGGGGTGTGAGACTGCGCGTCAGCCCGTTCTCCCGCGCGGCCACCTTTTCGTACGAGGGCCCTGAACCTTCCTTTTATAGACGTAAGGAGAGGGTCCAGGTGTACAACGGGGGGTATAGCAGTGTGCTAACGTGTCTAGCAGAGAGGAGCCAGAGCCCTATGTACATGCCGACGTGGCTGTCGGAGAGGTGTTGGAGCCCTGTTCATGTGGCGTCGTGGCCGTCGGAGGAGCGCTTGAGCCCTGTAGAAGCACAGCTGTCGGGGCTGTCGGATCCTTGCTGACGTCTCCTTGCTTCCGTAAGGGGCTTGAGAACCGTCGTCATCACGGAGCACGCGGGGTGCCATCATTACTTGTTTTACCGGGGCGAGCCAGATGGGACGCCGGTCTTGTTCCCCGTAGCCTAGGCTAGCCTGGGCTAGCTAGGGGTAGGGTGATGATGGCCCCCTTGTGGCGTGGTCGGTCCGAGCGAGGCGGAGACCGTCGTCCGGGGTCGAGGTTGAGTCCGAGCCCTGGGGTCGGGCGAGGCGGAGACCGTCGTCCGGAGGTCGAGGTTGAGTCCGAGCCCGGGGGTCGGGCGAGGCGGAGACCGTCGTCCGGGGTTGAGGTTGAGCCCGAGCCTGGGGTTGAGTCCGAGCCCGGGGGTCGAGCGAGGCGGAGACCGTCGTCCGGGGTCGAGGTTGAGCCCGAGCCCTGGGGTCGGGCGAGGCGGAGACCGTCTTCTGGAGTCGAGGTTGAGTCCGAGCCCGGGGGTCGGGCGAGGCGGAGATTCCTATGGCGCCCGAGGCTTGACTTGGCTGCTGTCAGCCTCACCCTGGAAGGTGGCACAGCAGTCGGAGCAGCGCAAGCGGCGCTGTTTTCCTGTCAGGTCAGTCAGTGGAGGGGCGAAGTGACTGCGGTCACTTCGGCCTTGTCGACTGGAGAGCTCGCGTCAGGATAAGGTGTCAGGCGATCCTTGCATTAAATGCTCCTGCGATCCGGTCGGCTGGCGAGGCGATCTGGCCAAGGTTGCTTCTTCGTGAAGCCTGTCCGAGCTGGGCCTCGGGCGAGTCGAAGGTGCATCCGTTGCTTGAGGAGACCCTCGGGCGAAGCGCGAATCTGCCTTGGTCTACCGTTCCTGCTCGAGGCTAGGCTCGGATGAGGCGAGATCGTGTCCCTTGAGTGGACGGAGCCTTTGACCGGTATTGCGCCCATCAGGCCTTTGCAGCTTTGTGCTGATGGGGGTTACCAGCTGAGATTAGGAGCCTTGGGGTACCCCTAATTACGGTCCCCGACAGTAGCCCCCGAGCCTCAAAGGGAGTGTGGGTACTCGCTTGGAGGCTTTGCCGCACTTTTTTGCAAGGGGACCGGCCTTTCTCGGTTGCATTTTGTTCCGGTGGGTGCGCGCGAGCGCACCCGCCGGGTGTAGCCCCCGAGGCCTCGGAGGAGTGGTTTGACTCCTTCGAGGTCTTAGTGCCTTTCGTGATGGCTCGGCCGGTCTGGTTGTTCCCTCACGCGAACTGGTCGTTGCCCGGGTGCATAGTCAGGTTCCAAGTTCTCGGGCTGGTATGTTGACGCTGTCAACGGTTTGGCCGGAGCCGGGTTCGCGAGAGCAGCCCCCGAGCCTCTGCACAGGGCGAGAGGACGGTCAAGGGCAGACTCGGCTTTTTTCATACGCCCCTGCGTCGCCTTTCCGCAAGGAGGAGGGGGGGGGGGAAGCGCCATGTTGCCCTCGGAGGGCACCGAACATGGTGCCTCTAGTGAGTTGCTAACGGGTGATCCGAGTGGACGACCGTGCCCCGTTCGATAAGGGTCGGCTAGTGGCCCAGAGGTGCGCTCCAAAAGTACCTGCAGGTGATTTGCCGGACCCGGTCCCGTTCGATAGGGTCCGAGGGCTCGATGCCTCCCTCTGATGGGATTCCGTTACAGAATCGCTCCTGCTGGTCTCGGAAATGTCCTAGGGTACCTCGGGAGCGTAGCCCGAGCCTTGGTTATGTATCGAACGTACCCAGAGTCATCCCTCACTCTGTGTGCTCTAGGGCGACTGTCGAACCCGTCGGGGGGCCAGCCTACGAACCCCTGATCAGTAGTGGGCGCGGAGCTCGAGTGGCCTGAGGCGGCTGTCGAACCCTTCCGAGGGGCCAGCCTTCGAACCTCTGACCAGTAGTGGGCGCGGAGCCCGAGTGCTCTGAGGCGGCTGTCGAACCCTTCCGACGGGCCAGCCTTCGAAACTCTGATCAGTAGGGGGGCTTGGGGCCCGCTTCCTTCGCGGAGAAGGATCCCTTTCGGAGTATCCTCTTTCCCGGTCCCTGTAGCAAGAGAGAGAAAGGGGAAACGAAAAAGGATACAAAATCGAACGTCGTGGCGTACCTTTTTTGACGCGGTCATTATGGCGGAGGTGAAGCGTCGCCCGCTTCTCCTGCCAAAGGTGTCACCTGTCCTGCCGTAGAGTTAATGCGACGGGCCGTTCGAGGAACGGTCGTTTCGCCTTCGAGTTTTAGATCTTGCGGTGGGTTCGGGTGAAGTGTTGAACGGGTCTTGCCCGGGCCTTTATATATTCGGAAGAGGGACCGGTGGTGGACTTTTGCTCTGCTGCTCGCCTCCGCTTAGGTTTCCGCAATCTGAGGGAACAGCTAGAGAAAGAAAACCGCGCACCTTGTCCGACCTGTCGCCACCTCCTTCGCTTGGCGATGGCTGACCGGGTAACCATCGTTCCGCCGCGCGACCCATGGCCTTTCTCCACTGTCACGGTAGACGACCTAGAGGCCCTTGTTGCCGATGGCTTGCTCCGCCCCCTCTCTGATGTCCTGCGGCCGGAGTGGATGGTCCCTCCGAGCGGGGCCGACCCGAACCCGCCGCCGGGGTATGCGCTGAGTTTCGTCTCCTTCCATGAGCGGGGGTTTGGTGTGCCAGCAAGCCGTTTTATGCGGGCGCTCCTGCATCACTATGGGGTGGAGCTGCACAACCTTAGCCCCAACTCCATCGCGCAAGCGGCCATCTTCGCGGTGGTTTGCGAAGGATTTTTGGGGATTGACCCCCACTAGGATCTGTGGACCCATCTCTTCTCCGCGGAGCCTTTTGCCTCGGCGACGGGGGAGAAGAGAGTCCGCATGGCGGTGTGGGCCGGTGGCTGCATCCTCCAGTTAAGGCAGGCACGTGCGCAGCAGTACATCCCCGCCATCCTTGTGTCTTCGAACAAGGGGTGGCAGCGCCGGTGGTTTTACCTCCGGAATGACGATGGGAGGCTCCCGTTGTTTTCTCAACGAGTGGTGACCGCCGCCGGCAGCAATTGGCGCTATGGTGCCCCGTGCGAGAGGTAGAAGAATCTCCAACCCCTTCTAGAGGCCTTGGAGAAGCTGCGAGAGGAAGGGCTCACCGCCGCCTTGGTGGTTGTCGCCATCCATCGCCGGAGGGTGCTCCCCTTGACGGAGCGGCGGCTGCTGCTCTCGGAGATGACACCGGGGATCGGCTTGGAGGGTTCGCAGATGTCCTCGGTCCCCCTCCCCGCCGATGACCTCCACAGGCGGGTAGCCGACACGGTAGGGAAGCTAGACGCCGGCGCCCTTATCCAGCTCTCGATGCGTCCCGAGCGCAGGTGCATGTCCCTGGTGAGTGTCCGCTCCTTCTTCTTTCTTGTGTCTGATTGCCCTTAGTTCTCACAGTCGAGACTTTTCGTTCGTCTTCAGGAGCTGGGGTCTCACAAGCCTTCCCTGCCACCGGTCCCGGAGGACACGGTGGACCGAGCCGCGCGGAGGGTTGCTGCGGAGAAGAAGGAGAAGAAGGACGCGAAGAAGGCTCGGGCCCGCGAGCGGACGTGGGCTCGGGACGCTTTGGAGAAGCGTCGTCGTCGGCAGGAGAGGGACGGGCTCCCGAGGGAGCCGTCGCCGGAGACGCCTGACGATGACGACGACGACGATGATGATGAAGACGATGACATGGCCGCCCGCCTTGGCCTCAGCCTGGATCTGAGGCTGGGCCAGGGGTCATCGAGCCAGCCCCCGTGTGGGCTGGTGCTGTCGGTATCCGGGGCCGGGGCATCAGGGTCCCGACCCGAAGAACAGGGGCAGGCTGAGGGGGTACTTGACCCCTTGGCCAAGGTAGCTGAGGTGACCCCGGGGAGTTAGGCCGTCCCGCCTGTTCCCCAGAGCCGTTGCCTGTGCCGGCAGTAGAGGAGGCCGATCCTCGGGTCGCCGTGTCCGCGCCTGGGCGGACCGTCCCTTCGGCGCCCCGGGCGCCCGAGGCAGGGATGGTGCCGAAGCCGGCAGCGGGGCAAACCTTGGTGGTGCCCGCGGGGACCGAGGCTCGAGGGGCCTCCCCGCAGGCACGATTGGTCGTGGCCCGGAGTGGGTAAGTATCTAAGGATACTTCTGTCCCGGTGCCTTCTTCGTGTGTCCTAATCCTACTCTTCCCTTTCCTCCCAGCAAACGGAGGCACGGTTCGATCGGTCTGGCTCCCCGGAAAGCCCTTAAGACGGCGCCAGCTTCTGCAGCTGGTGCCGCATCGGGCCTCGCCGGCCGGCAGGCCTCTACACAAGGTGCCCCCAAGCAGGGGGTTCAGGTGGCACAAGTTGCCGTGGGGCGAGCTCCTGAGGCTGACCCCTCCGTCGAGGCAGCCGTCGAGTCGAGGGGGACTGCTGGCGCGGCCACGGCCTTGAGCCCACCAGTCGTGTTGCCGGTGCTGGAACCGGCTTCTACCGAGGTTGTTGCTGCTCTAGCTGTGGAGCCACCCGTTGCTGCCGATGTTGAGATGGCCGAGGCGCCGCTACTCGAGGCCGGTGATCGGAAACCTGCCCCTTAGCCGAGGAGGTTCCCTATGCGCCGACTGCAGGGGGTGCTGATGCCTTGGAGAAGGGGGGCGCAGAACCGCGACCCATCCTGGGGAGCGGCGACCTCGTCCTCACGCGGCGCAGTCCCAGCGAGCAGCGTCAGCCGCTCCGGTTCTGGGCCCGTGGTGCTTCAAAACCCCTCTTCGTTCTTGACGATGAGCGAGAGGAGCAGTCTTGGGGCGAGCTTCGTGAGCGTGCCGAGGCAACGGTGGGGTCGCTTCGGTCGACCCTGGAGGTCCTTTCTAGGGACGTTCCCAGGATCCTCCAGGTAAGGATTTCAGGCATACCTTTCACGTGATCAAGGCATTCTTCGTGACGCCCCGCTTCCCTTCCTCAGGATTTGACGGATCTGAGCGCCGCCAAGTCATCGTTCATTCACCGCGAGGCCGACGTCTGGGGTTCGTTGCAGTTTCTGAGGACCGCGCTTGCCGAGGCTACCGAGCGCCTCTCCCAACGGAGCGCCGAGGCGGCGAACCTTCGTTTGCTCCATGACGAGCTGGGGGCAGAGGCAGCGGCGGCACGTGCGGAGGCGCAGCGGTGGCAGTTGGAGCTTGGCCAGGTCATCGGTGAGCGGGATCAATCTCGGGGCCGGGCCGCCGAGGCTGAAAGCCAGGCTGAGGCCCTTAGAGGCCAGCTAGTCGAGGCGTCCTCTCGGGCCGGAGCCCTTGCGGCGGACCTGGCCGTGGCCATCGGGTCTGCTCAGTCCGCCCAAGCCGCAGCCTCGGAGCAGCGTATCCGGGCGGAAGGTATGTCTTGGCTATTTTGAGATTTTGATTCAGCTTCATTCTTCAACTTGCATTTGAAGACTTCTGCTTTGGCTGTTTGCAGAGCTCGAGTTTGCCCTCAACGAGTCCGCCAAGGCGCTTTCCCAAGCGGCTGAGCAGAAGGAGGCCGACCGCGCGACCATGTCCGAGGCTATCTCGGCCTTTTGCCAGATCTTTGGCCTTGACGACTTCCCCTCGGGAAGCTCCCCTCAGAGTTGCCTGCAGGCCTTGGGTGACCACGCGCGCGGTAGACTCCGCGAGGCGCTGCATCACGGCGTTAGGCGGGCCTTCGCCGTGCTCGCTTCCCACTATGATGTGGATCTGGAGCGGGTCAGCGAGGGGTATTGCCTTCCCGACGAAGATGAAGCTGCCCTGGCCGAAGTTCAGAGGCTTGACGCGGCCACCGCGGGCCCAAGCGCGGTGCTGGTGTCCACCTTCGAGGTGGAGATCCTTCCGCCTGCGCCGCCGTCCGAGGTCGGGGCGGATCTTGCCGAGGGTGGAGACGGCGCTGAGGTCGGAGATAAAGCCGAGGGTGCTGCTCCTCCCCCGGGCGATGCTTGATTCTGCCGGAGCAGTTTGTTTTGAACACGTGTGTGTCTTTTGCGGCCGCTGATGCCTGAACACTTTGTCGTCGTGATATAAAGTTGTGTCTTTTTCTTCCTGTTTCGCGTACCCGGACTTGTTCGTCAGTAGCAGGATCGCTTACCCAAGTAAGAGTTATTTTTTGCGGTAGGTGACGAGTGAGGTATCCGTATCTTGGAGGCGTAGGAGTCCCTCGGCTCGGTCGGCCTTGCCGCTTACATGCACTCTTATTCATTTCTCGGGGTTCTGTTACTGATATAGCCGGGAGACACGAAAGTCGTTTTGGCGGAAGACTTTTTTCTGAGGAAAATTTTGACGCAGAGGGGGTTCCCCCCTTCTAGCCCCCGAGGGAGGGTCGGGCTTTGCCGGGGCAAGGCTGACCCTTCCTTGATGGTTAGACTTTGCTTGGGTATGTAAACGGGGTACATGAACGACTTGAAAACATCTTAAGGGTAGAAGCGACGTAGATGTCGTATGTTCCAAGCATTGCTGTAGACCTTGCCTTGACTGTTGGCTAGCTTGTATGTTCCGGGCTTCAGAATCTTGGCAATGATGAACGACCCTTCCCAGGGAGGCGTGAGCTTGTGGCGCCCTCGGGCGTCTTGTCGTAGCCGAAGCACCAAGTCGCCCACCTGGAGGTCTCGGGACCGAACCCCTCGGGTGTGGTAGCGTCGCAGAGACTGCTGATACCGCACCGAGTGTAGCAAGGCCATGTCCCGAGCCTCTTCCAGCTGGTCGAGTGAGTCTTCTCGGTTTGTCTGGTTGCTTCGGGCGTCGTATGCCCTCGTCCTCGGGGAGCCGTATTCTAAGTCTGTGGGCAAGATAGCCTCGGCCCCATAGACTAGAAATAACAGCGTGAAGCCCATGGCTCGGCTTGGCGTCGTCCTCAGGCTCCAGACCACCGAGGGGAGTTCCTTCATCCACCGCCTGCCGAACTTGTTGAGGCCGTTGTAGATCCTCAGCTTGAGTCCTTATAGAATCATGCTGTTAGCACGCTCTACCTGCCCATTAGTCATGGGGTGAGCTACGGCGGCCCAGTCCACCCGGATGTGGTGGTCCTCGCAGAAGTCCAAGAACTTTCTGCCAGTGAACTGGGTGCCGTTGTCGGTGATGATGGAGTTCGGGACCCCGAAGCGATGGATGATGTTGGTGAAGAGTGCCACCGCCTGTTCGGACCTGATGTTGTTTAGGGGTCGGACCTCAATCCACTTGGAGAATTTATCGGTGGCGACCAGCAGGTGCGTGAAGCCCCGGGTGCCTTCTGCAAGGGACCGACGAGGTCCAGACCCCACACAGCAAACAGCCAGGTGATGGGTATTGTTTGCAGAGCCTGAGCGGGCAGGTGGGTCTGCCTTGCGTAGAATTGACACCCTTGGCAGGTGCGTACGATCCTAGTGGCGTCGGTCACCGCGGTTGTCTAGTAGAAACCCTGTCAGAAGGCGTTTCCCACGAGGGCCCGAGGTGCTGCGTGGTGACCGCAAGCCCCTGAGTGTATTTCTCGCAATAACTCCTGACCTTCGGCGATGGATATGCACCGTTGGAGGATGCCTGAGGGGCTGCGGTGGTAGAGCTCCTTTTCGTCACCCAGCAAGACGAACGACTTGGCGCGCCGCGCCAGTCACCGAGCTTCGGCTCTGTCGAGGGGTAGCTCTCCTCGGTGGAGATATTGTAGGTATGGGGTCTGCCAGTTTCGATTAGGCGTGACCCCATTCTGCTCTTCCTCGATGCGTAGTGCCTCACCCTCGGGGGCCGAGGGTGCCTCGGGAGGGGCCGAGGCTGCCTCGAGCTGAGCTGAGGGCGCCTCGGGCTGGGCCGAGGGCGCCTCGGGCCGAGCCGAGGCCTTCTCGGGCTCGGGCGTGTCGTTGGTCTTGATGGAGGGTTGATGTAGGTCTCGGGAGAAGACGTCCAGAGGGACCTGTTGGGACCATGCTTCATCGCCGAAGGTCCTGCGGAAAGAAAACAGCTTCGGCTGAAGCTGCTTGAACGTAATGCCGAAGGCACCATTCATGAAGCTTCGGCATTACAGCATGTCCGAAGATGAGGGTCGAACCGACTTAAAGATAGAATGACCTTTTAGTCCTTAAGGGTCTGAGTCAATGTTGTAAACTCTTATGAGGGGCATGATTGTAATTCTTCACAGGCTGTGTCCTGTGCCTATAAATAGTGAACAGTATCTCTTTACTGCTCACACATTCCTGTAATTGCAAAGGCATCACTCGGGAATTATTACTTGTCAAGGCGAAGGTATAAACGTACCTTAACATTGTATTAAAACATCTTATATTCACATAATAAAATATGTGAATAAGTGTTATTTATTTCCGACATATTTATCTTTTGATGTTTTACATTTTACACTACTTTATATTATCTTTGTAAGTTTAATTACGAAGGTGAAACCTTCGTAATATTATGCTCCTGGCCTTCGTCCGAAGTTCATTAAATCCTTGGGGAGATAATGCTTCAGCGGACGAAGGGCATTTGATATTTAACATTTTTTGTGTTGTCTTGTTCTTGATTCATAGCATTTGAGAACAAGTCCCCAACATTGGCGCCCACCTCCGGTCAACTCACTTCCACTTTTTTGAGCTGATGGCTTCGTTCAACGATCAAGCTGGAGCTGCTTCGGTTCCGAAGCTAGTACTCCCCATAACAGGCGGTTCATGCTCAGAGCCAGCTAACAAGAAGCAGAAGAAGGAGACACAGAGAAGGGTACAGCATGTCGGGGTGCAAGGACCCTTCATCAAGTCAAGATGGTCTCACATTCCAATTACCTTCTCTCAAGAAGATCTTCAACTCAAGGATTACCCATACAACGATGCTATGGTTATCTCTTGTGTGATCAAAGGATTTCTGGTCCATAATGTTTTGGTTGATACAGGCAGTGCAGCAGATATCATATTTGCTAAGGCTTTCAGACAAATGCAAGAGCCCGAAGACAAGATCCATGATGCTATGTACCCTCTTTGTGGCTTCGGAGGGCGGCAAATTGTAGCACTTTGGAAGATTACCATGCCAGTAACCTTCGGATTTGTCAACAACACAAGGACTGAGCAAATTGTGTTTGACATTGTTGACATGGAGTATCCTTACAATGCTATCATTGGTCGTGGTACTCTCAATGCCTTCGAAGCAATTCTTCATCCAGCTTACCTTTGCATGAAGATACCTTCGGACCAAGGGCCCATTGCTATTCATGGAAGTCAGGAAGCTGCCAGAAGGGCCGAAGGAAATTGGACAGACTCAAAAGCAATCCATAACATAGATGGAGCTGAAGCTTGTGAGCAGTACAAGTTCAGAAGGGAAAAAGCTGCTTCGGCTAATCAGCCGAAGCCCATGCTCTTATGTGAGGATATAGCAGAGCAGAAGGTGCTATTGGGATCTCAATTGTCCGAAGAACAGGAGAAAACCTTAATAAGGTTTTTGTTCAACAACAAAGATGTCTTTGCTTGGTCAGCTAATGATCTTTGCGGAGTTAACAGGGATGCTATTGAACACTCGCTTAATGTTGATCCATCATTCAGACCCAGGAAGCAGAGGCTTCGGAAGATGTCTGATGACAAGGCTGAAGGTGCTCGGAATGAAGTGAAAAGACTCCTCAGTGCCAGAGTTATTAGAGAGGTAAAATACCCAGAATGGCTGGCTAACACTGTTATGGTAAAGAAGGCCAATGGTAAATGGAGAATGTGTGTCGACTTTACTGATCTCAATAAGGCCTGTCCGAAGGACGAGTTTCCATTGCCGAGGATAGATTCCTTAGTTGATGCAGCAGCTTCATCAGAGCTTATGAGTTTGTTGGATTGTTATTCAGGTTATCATCAAATCTGGATGAAGAAGAAGGATGAGCCAAAGACCAGCTTCATAACTCCTAGTGGAACATATTGTTACCTTCGGATGCCTGAAGGGCTTAAAAATGCTGGAGGAAGCTTCAGCAGAATGACAGCGAAGGTTCTTCATTCTCAGATAGGCAGGAATGTCCTAACTTATGTTGATGATATCATTGTGAAAAGCACGAAGCAAGATAATCACATTGCTGATCTGCAGGAGACCTTCGCTAATTTTAGACAGGCTGGTTTAAAGTTGAATCCAGAAAAATGTGTCTTCAGAGTGAAGAAGGGATAATTTCTTGGTTGTCTAGTTTCAACAAAAGGAATTGAGGCTAATCCAAACAAAATTGAAGCTATCCTTCGAATGGAACCACTAAGTACAAAGAAGGGGGCTCAAAGATTGACAGGAAGACTGGCATCTCTCAACAGATTCATATCTAGATCAGCAGAGAGAAATTTACCATTTTTCGTAGTGCTAAAGTCAGCCGAAGTTTTTCAATGGGGACCAGTCCAGCAGAAAGCTTTCGAAGAGTTGAAGCAATATTTGATAGATCTAACAACACTAACTCCACCAGCGCCAGGGGCTCCTTTGTTATTATATGTGGCAGCTTCGCACTCAGCGGTAAGTGCAGCACTTGTTCAGGAGAAGCTTGAAGGCCAAGTTAAAAAGCAGGCCCCAATATACTTTGTATCCGAAGTTCTTAGTTTATCAAAGAAAAATTATACAGAATTGGAGAAGGTACTGTATGCTGTTTTGATGGCCTCCAGGAAGCTTCGGCATTATTTTCAAGCTTACAATATAATTGTTCCCTCTTCACAACCGTTGAAGGATATTATGAGAAACCGAGAAGCTACTGGAAGGATTGGAAAATGGGCTGCAGAGCTCAATGAATTTTGTATTGATTATGTGCATAGATCTTCGATTCAGTCCCAAGCGTTGGCAGACTTCATTGCTGACTGGACGCCAGGGGCTCAGGAGGAAGAAACGAATAAAGATGCCGAAGCATGGACAGAGTTTTGCGATGGGTCTTGGGGAACCTTCGGAGCAGGAGCAGCTGCTGTGTTGGTTTCACCTTCCAAATTTAAAACTTGTTATGCGGCAAGACTTGATTTCAGTTGCACGAACAATATTGCTGAATACGAAGCTCTGCTCTTGGGTCTTCGGAAGTTAAAGGCAATGGGAATCAGAAGGGCCATTCTTAAAATTGATTCCCAAGTTATTTCTGGTCATATTGACAAGAGCTATAAGGCAAGAAATCCGAAGCTTGAAAAATATTTAGATACAGTCCGAAGGATTGAGGCTTCTTTTGAAGGATTCTCTGTTAAAAACATTCCTCGTGGAGAAAATGAATATGCTGATCTATTAGCCAAGTCAGCAGCGCAGGGGCTGCCTTTACCTTCGGAAGTATTTTTCGAAACAATAAAAGCACCTTCGGTCGAGCTTCTTGAAAGAGCGGTCCTCAACATATCCCCTGTCTATAGTGAAGATTGAAGAACTGAAATCATCTCTTTCCTTCAGGGTAATTTTCTTTCAGATGACGAAGCCTATAACAGGAGGATAGAAGCAAGAGCTCGACCATATGTCATAATAGAAGGGGAACTATACAAGCGTGGGGTCTATTCCCCGTTGCTCAAGTGTTTATCCAGAACCGAAGGCATAGAATTGATGAAGGAAATACATGCAGGCTTATGTGGATCTCACATTGGATCTAGGCCTTTGCTGGGAAAAGTCTTTCGCCAAGGATTTTATTGGCCAAAAGCAGCTTCGGATGCAGCGGAATTAGTCCAAAAGTGCGAAGGTTGTCAAAAATATGCAAGAGATCAAAAACAAACTTCGTCTCTAACTCAGTTAATACAACCCACTTGGCCGTTACAAAGGTGGGGCCTTGATTTGTTAGGCCCGCTACCACCAGCACAAGGAAATTTAAGATATGTTGTAGTGGCAGTGGAATATTTTTCTAAGTGGATTGAGGCAAAGCCTTTAGCCACAATAACTTCGGTTACTGTCCAAAAGTTTTTCTGGCAAAACATTGTTTGTCGCTTCGGAGTGCCGAAGGCCATTACTGTGGATAATGGGACATAGTTTGATTCTGAAGCTTTCAGAGAATTTTGTGATCAAATTGGCACGAAGATCCATTTTGCATCAGTTCGACATCCGGAGTCAAACGGACTTGTCGAAAGAGCTAATGGGATCATAATGATAGGAATAATGAAGTCAATCTTCAATCAGCCCAGGGGAAAGTGGCCAGAAGAATTAATCAAAGTGGTGTGGAGCCATAACACAACGGTGTCAAGATCAACAGGCTTTACGCCATTCAAACTATTGTTTGGTGACGAAGCAATAACCCCGGAAGAAGCCAAAGCAGGATCAATAAGAACAATAGCTTCGGCAGAAGGCGAAGATGAAGCTAATTAATCTGTGGAAAAAGATGCTATAGAGGGGATCAGGCTTCAAGCTGTGGAAAATATCAACAAATATCAAGCTGAAACAATAAAATGGTGTGACAGAAAAGTCAGGCTGAAGAACATTGAACCAGGACACTTGGTGCTTCGAAGAGTAGCCAACCCTGAGACAGTAGGCAAATTACAGTTGAAGTGGGAAGGACCTTTTTTGGTAGTATCTTCGTCAAGACCCGGTTCCTACAGATTGAAGGATATGGACGGCAACGACATTCCTAGGTCATGGAATGTGGATGAGCTTCGGCGATATTATGTTTAGCTTGATGTAATTTTTCTATTCTTTTCTGTGGCACCCTTTTCCTTTCCAAAGGGGGAGAAAGGTTTTTAATGGGGCCACAACATGTAATTTTCCTTATTTCAATTTTATAAGAGCGATATCCCCCAAAAATGTAAATGTAAATGCAAAGGAAAAAAGAAAAGAAAACAGGGAGAAGCTCAAAAGTCGTTCCTAAGGGAATGCGGAGCTTACAACGAAAAATAAACGCTGATTCCGCCGAAAGTAAAAGGCAAAGAAGCTCCTAAGGGAGGCTTACAGCGAAAAATAAATGTTGATTCCGCTGAAAGTAAAAGGCGAAGAAGCTCATAAGGGAGGCTTACAGCGAAAAGTCAACGCTGATACACCGAAAAGTAAACGGTGAAGCCGAAAAGTAAACGGTAAAAAGATTTGAATCATTCCTAAGGGGATGAAGGGCTACGATTATGGTGTTTGAATATGTGTTCCGATACTCATTTGCACGATACATTACATCATGTCATTTGCATTCATAAACATTCATTTAGACATATAGAATCATCGTCATACCACACAGATGCTTCGGCAATGAGGAAAAACTTCGTAGAAAGAGGAAGTTTTCATGCTTCGTTGTGTACGAAAAGAAGGGAAGGTGTTTTTCGCCTTCGGCTCAAAAGAGGAGTTCCGTCCACAGCAAAGCAGACTGTACACGGAAAAAGGAGATAAGATATATTACAAGGTATGTACAAATTTACATAAGTTTTTTCATAACTATATTACAAAGTTCTCTCTAGAATTTTTTGCAGCAACTATTAAGCTTCAGGCCGTCATACTTCAGCTTCGTTATACTTAAGCTTCGTCATCCTGCACATATTAAAGAAGCGGAATAAAAAAGGTGCAAATTTCAAGAAGGTAAAAGTAACAAATATAAGTTCCTTACCGGCTTAAGGTGACTTCGAGCTTCGTCACCAGCCATTTTTCGCCCGCCATTTACCCAAATCTGGGTCATAAATCTATTTCCGATGCTTCGGGCTAGGCTTGGGATATCAATCAGATCTGATGCTGATAAGCTGAAGTTTGGTCTATTTACAATTTTTCCATGCGTACAGCCAGCCTTCAGAAAAGCGGTAGCTGTGCCTCGAGAAGCTACCAGGGCGCAGAAGTCAGCATGCCCAGCGATAACTTCGTCAAGAGCGTCAACCTCGCCTTCAATATATTCCAACATGCTGGACAGGTTTTCAGCTGAAGGTGTAAATTTTTCAGAACTGGCTCCGATAGAGTGAAACACATCCTTCAGCCGCTGCACGCATCGGCTGCCGAAATTTAGGCATCTCTCTTGAAGTTCCTTCAATGATTTTTGTAAATTTGAATTTTTCTCGATCTCAGTCTTGAGACTTGTTTCAAGGTCCCTGTAGGAAACGGGTGACGCCTAAGAGGGGGGGGGGGGTGAATTAGGACTTCTAAAACTTTTACTAAACTAGGCCACAATTAAATCCCTAAAGCAAAACCTATGCAAATAATCAAAACTAGAATGTGCAAACTAGGTTTTGTCTAAGTGTTGCTATCTCTACCGCAAAGGCTAAGTTTCAATCTACACTAAATAAGTATGACAATAAGATTGAAACTTAAATGCTTAATATAAATGCGGAATGTAAAGAGCTAAGTAGATAAGCAAACTCTCGTGGATGACGCCGGTATTTTTACCGAGGTATCCGGAACCGCGCAAGGTCCCGACTAATCCTCGTTGGTGCCCCTACGCAAAGGGAAGCCCACGCGAGGGCCAAGCACCACGGTCGAGTAACTCCGTAGAGAGCCACGGGCCTTCTCCACGCGCAAGTGGTGCTCCGCTTCCGGCTCCTCTCGGACGCTCCCCGCCGTCTCCACTATCGAGCTTCCGGCCAAAACGCCGCGGGCCTCGTTCCCTCCGGTACACGGTGGCGGCCGTGACACAAACGCGGTTGTCAC
This sequence comes from Zea luxurians, assembly GCA_029449295.1. Lineage (NCBI taxonomy): Eukaryota > Viridiplantae > Streptophyta > Magnoliopsida > Poales > Poaceae > Zea > Zea luxurians. The sequence goes on along the minus strand of JAOPSE010000016.1, from coordinate 31,315,527 downwards.
GGTCTCGCAAGACTCTCGCCCCACTCGGTACAATTACAACGACTCACGCAAGAGCCGAGGGGTTGTGTGGTTTTACAAAACTCACTCAACTAACTAGGGTTCACCTAGAGCAAGCGCTAAAGCGGTCTAACTAACCTAAGCACTTCGCAAAGCACCTACGCTAATCACCGAGTGATTCTATTAAGCACTTGGGTGTTTGAGCTCTTGGAAATATGCACTATGTGTCTTGGTATGTTGCTTGGGCTCTCACACTTGAGAATGGCCGGTTGGGGTGGTATTTATAGCCTCCACACCCCAAACTAGCCGTTGGACAGAAAGTAGCAGCTTTCTGTCGTCGGGTGCACCGGACAGTCCGGTGCACCACCGGACACTGCACAGTAGATGTCCGGTGCATGCCACGTCAGCCGACCGTTGGCGCCTGTAGCAGTCGACCGTTGGATCTGACCGTTGCCGTCTGCCCGTTGGCACACCGGACAGTCCGGTGCACACCGGACAGTCCGGTGCTACAGCCAGAGAGCGCCTGTCTGTGGCCTCTCTGCGCAGACTGTCCGGTGCCTCACCGGACAGTCCGGTGCACACCGGACATCGATGTCCGGTGCGCCACCAGGCGCTGGCTGACAACCCTCATCTTGGATTTCTTTGTTGATTTCTTCGGGCTTCTTTGTTCTTGAGTCTTGGACTCCTATGCATCTTTTTATGTCTTCTTTTGAGGTGTTGCATCCTCATTGCCTTGGTCCAATTCTCTTCGCATCCTGTGAACTACAAACACAAACACTAGAAAACTTATTAGTTCACGGATTGTGTTGTTCATCAAACACCAAAACTCAATTAGCCAAAAGGCCTGGGGTCCATTTTCCTTACAATCTCCCCCTTTTTGGTGATTGATGACAACACAACCAAAGCAAGCAAATAATACAAGTATTTGAGTGAAAATATGCAATCTACTTGCTAAGATGCATGATTGTCCCCACAATGTGATATTATGGACTTAAGTCTCCCCCTAACTCCATAATTCACTTACTTCCTATTTTTGGACCAAATAACCAAAACCACTTAAAAAGCCATTTGTAGATATAAAATTTGAAATTGGTGGTGTTTGGTGTTTGATATAGTTTTCATTGCTTTGGTCCCTAAACTTCTCCCCCTTTGGCATCAACCACCGAAAAGGAAGACATTAAAAGCATGTAGGAAGTAAATAAAAGCTTGCCCTCATCAAGAATTGTATCAAATGATATCACTAGAAAGATATTAAATTAAACTATGTGAATGATACCACTTGAAAGAGTCCTCAAAAGATTACTCCCCCTAAATGAGTTGTCTCCTTTAGAAAGAGTTTTTCTCCCCCTTTAGAGATGAAGAAATACTCCCCTTGACAGAGATCCTCTACTTAGGAAAAAGCATGTGAAAATAAGAGGTGCAAGACATGATTTGAAAAGACTAACTTACCTTATGCATAGGTAACAGAATATGAGTTAACTACTTATGTATTTTTAGCAACATGGAAGCATATGATATGAAATATAGTCTAATCAAATATTGGAGAAGACATGTAAATGATACTGAAAGTAGTCTCAAAAGATACCAATTGAAGATCAATGGCGAGCTTGAGAGACATGAGAGTTCTTGGAGATTTTGCAGTGGAAGATTGTTGTCTTTCTCCGGGGACCTTATTTTCCTTACAATGAGACTATCACATGAAATAGACTTGAAAAGATGTTAGTCTCAAAGTGTTAGATTATAGAGTAATCTCCCCCTGAAGGTGTGCATACAAGTTTTGAATACTTGTAGGAGACATGCACTTTGATTTGATATCAAGAGGGGCAAATTATCTACAATCCTAACTTTGGCACATATAAGTTAAATGATACAACTTGTAAAAATCAAAATTTTCAATTGCTGCATCATTTACTATGGAGTGATATAAAAGCTATGTGCCGTGCTTAAATAAACATTTTAAGCCATGTAGGTTTGCTTAAGTATATGAATTAAAAACAAGCAATCCTACCATATGATTTACCTAGTATGCATGATTTTAAACAAAAGTACATAACAAATGTAATACTAGGCAAGAAAGGTAAACTAGATAAAAGGTAAATAGATACGCATATCTAAAAACGAAGAATACAATAAAACTAGTTACCTTTGTCACGGGTGGGAAATTTGGGTCCGAAATTTTCAATAACCCACTTGGCAATAAACTTGATCCAATATGATGTATCCCATGATATACATCCCAACTTTGCCAAGTCTCCAAATTTCCCGATGACCTTTGGTCCACTCACTTCCCTTTCGGGATCCAAACCTTCTTGGTGCTTTTCATGGTTGAAATTATCTCTTTTGGCACCCAGATGCGTTTGGCCGCTTTTCCTTTGTTGGCTTGCTTGTTGGCCTTGATTGCTATCACCTTTCCGTTCTTTTTCTTCTTGATCAAATATGGTGTAGCATCCTTTTTGTTCACCTTTTTGATGTAGGTGTTGGAGATTTTGCTTGATGGCTTTTGCTTGAGCTTTTGCCTTTGTTTATCCCCGGTCATCGCCTTGCATTGGAAAGACTTGTGGCCTTCCTTGTGGCATAGCCTACAAATCACAGTTTCTCCCTCTACAGGCTTGTTCACTCCCGCAGTGGTGTTATCCTGTGGAGGTCGGATTTGTTTGGCTTTGCCTTTCTTGTCATACAAAGCCTTGCCAAGGCGAGCCACTTCTTGCTTTAATTGTTCATTTTCCTTTGCAACCTCATCCGTACATGTCTCTACAACAATATTCTCAACAACGACTTGGTTGCAGGGGTTAGAATCATCAATTAAATCAAAGCAGGAAGTAGAAGCATCTTTCTTAATTATTTCAGGTATTTCAACTAAAGATGCTGCTGGGGTGCTACCAATGTTTTCTAGCTTAGTAGTTAGCTCATTATTGTGTATGCTAAGAATTTCCATTTTCTCTAGCAAATTTTCAATAGCTTCTTGGGAGCTAGCTAACTTAGCCTTAAGTTTTTCATTCTTTTTAATAAGGCTATCATCGGTAGCAGTGGATGGAGCACTAGATTCTAATAGCTCAATTTTAGTTGATAGCTCACTATTTAAGTTTGCAAAAGTTTCAAATTTTTCTAGCAAACCTTTGTAATCATTTTGAGAGCTAACCAACTTATTTTTCAAAGTTTTAAGTTGAGCTTTTTGCTTAGTGCAAACATCCTGGAAAAATTTTACGGCTTCCGCAAGCTCTTCTAGAGAGGCCTTTCCCTCGCCTTCATCATCACTACTACTTTCATCACTAGAGGATGGAATGCTTTTGTTACCTCTTGCCATAAGGCATTTGTGTGATGACCGTGATGATCGTGACGAGGACCGGTGGCTACGCGTCCTTGGAGGTTCATCTTCACTTGAAGAATCATCCCAAGTTCTAACACTTGTGAGCGCCTTGCCTTTGCTCCTCTCCTTTTTGGGTTTGGCCATATTTGGACAGTTGTCCCTGAAGTGGCCCTTCTCCCCACATGCGAAGCATCCTCTCTTCCTTTGCTTTTTCCTGTCAATGTTAAAGAGAAGATCCTCGACCTGCAGGGGCACACCCATTAGATTAATCTTGCGGATCATCCTCATTACCTTTCCGACGCGTCGGATTGTTTCTTCGTCCTCGGAGGATGATGTGCACGGTTGATTATCTTCATCATCATCACTTTCTTCTTCTTCTTCCTCTTCTTCGCTTGAGGAACTTGGAGTGGGAGCCTTCTTTTTGCCCTTCCTTTCATCACATGCAAAAGCATATGGTCTTGAGGAAGTTGGCTCCTCTCCCCGACTCATTTTTCGTGACATCTCAAAGGCCGCGATTTTCCCAATCACAATGGTCGGGGTCATGTTGCTCAAATCCTCCATGTTGTGAAGGATGGTGATGATGCTCCCATATCTTTGTTGTGGTAGCAGGGAGATAATCTTCCTCACAATGTCCGCATCACCTAGCTTATTAATGCCAATAGAATTGAGCTCATTGATAATTAGATTCAAACGAGAATACATGTACCTAACAAGCTCATCATCTTTCATGGCAAAAGAATTATACTCATTTAAGACTAGGCAATGTTTTTGCTCACGGACATTGGATGTGCCGTCATGGAGCTCATGCAATTTTAGCCAAATCTCATTAGCAGTTTTCAAGGTAAATACTTGATTAAAAATATCCATGCTAAGAGATTCATACAAGCAATTTTTGGCTCTATCATTTAAATGAATTTCTTTTTCCTCACTCGTGGTGGGTTTCTCGGGATTCTTGAGGGGTTTCATCCCGTCACGAGTGACTCTCCAAACACCTAGATCAACGGCCTCTAGGTAACAAGCCATTCTAGCACTATAATATGGGAAGTTAGTGCCGTCGAAGTGTGGTGGCCTATGGGTATCCATCCCTTCCTCTAAAAAGCGTCGGCTCTTTTAGCTGTGAAGCTAAAGCGTTTCAAATGAGCCAAACCAGGCTCTGATACCACTTGTAGGAAACGGGTGACGCCTAAGAGGGGGGGGGGGGTGAATTAGGACTTCTAAAACTTTTACTAAACTAGGCCACAATTAAATCCCTAAAGCAAAACCTATGCAAATAATCAAAACTAGAATGTGCAAACTAGGTTTTGTCTAAGTGTTGCTATCTCTACCGCAAAGGCTAAGTTTCAATCTACACTGAATAAGTATGACAATAAGATTGAAACTTAAATGCTTAATATAAATGCGGAATGTAAAGAGCTAAGTAGAGAAGCAAACTCTCGTGGATGACGCCGGTATTTTTACCGAGGTATCCGGAACCACGCAAGGTCCCGACTAATCCTCGTTGGTGCCCCTACGCAAAGGGAAGCCCACGCGAGGGCCAAGCACCACGGTCGAGTAACTCCGTAGAGAGCCACGGGTCTTCTCCACGCGCAAGTGGTGCTCCGCTTCCGGCTCCTCTCGGACGCTCCCCGCCGTCTCCACTATCGAGCTTCTGGCCAAAACGCCGCGGGCCTCGTTCCCTCCGGTACACGGTGGCGGCCGTGACACAAACGCGGTTGTCACGGTCTCGCAAGACTCTCGCCCCACTCGGTACAATTACAACGACTCACGCAAGAGCCGAGGGGTTGTGTGGTTTTACAAAACTCACTCAACTAACTAGGGTTCACCTAGAGCAAGCGCTAAAGCGGTCTAACTAACCTAAGCACTTCGCAAAGCACCTACGCTAATCACCGAGTGATTCTATTAAGCACTTGGGTGTTTGAGCTCTTGGAAATATGCACTATGTGTCTTTGTATGTTGCTTGGGCTCTCACACTTGAGAATGGCCGGTTGGGGTGGTATTTATAGCCTCCACACCCCAAACTAGCCGTTGGACAGAAAGCAGCAGCTTTCTGTCGTCGGGTGCACCGGACAGTCCGGTGCACCACCGGACACTGCACAGTAGATGTCCGGTGCACGCCACGTCAGCCGACCGTTGGCGCCTGTAGCAGTCGACCGTTGGATCCGACCGTTGCCGTCTGCTCGTTGGCACACCGGACAGTCCGGTGCTACAGCCAGAGAGCGCCTGTCTGTGGCCTCTCTGCGCAGACTGTCCGGTGCCTCACCGGACAGTCCGGTGCACACCGGACATCGATGTCCGGTGCGCCACCAGGCGCTGGCTGACAGCCCTCATCTTGGATTTCTTTGCTGATTTCTTCGGGCTTCTTTGTTCTTGAGTCTTGGACTCCTATGCATCTTTTTATGTCTTCTTTTGAGGTGTTGCATCCTCATTGCCTTGGTCCAATTCTCTTCGCATCCTGTGAACTACAAACACAAACACTAGAAAACTTATTAGTTCACGGATTGTGTTGTTCATCAAACACCAAAACTCAATTAGCCAAAAGGCCCGGGGTCCATTTTCCTTACAGTCCCTCTTTTCTTGCTCATATTTTTCTGACTGTTTTAGTAATTCATTCTTTAAACTGCCATTTTCGGCTTGGACCTCAGCCAAGGAGCCTTCCATAGATTGAATAACAAAGTCTTTCTTTTCTAAGGCACCTTCGTGTTCTTTAACTATGATTTCAAGGTCTTGAATGGTGAAATCTTTCTTCTTCAGAACAGCTTCGTAATTTTCAGCTTTCTCTTCTAAATCTTTGATGATAGCTTTGTTCTTCTCCTCTTCAAGATCTTGTTGCATTTTTAGCACTTTACTTAATAGTATACTCTGCCAAAGCAACCTTCGTCAGAAAACGACCTAAAAATAATAATAACAATAAAATCGTAATAATATTTTTACCTTAAAATTAGCATAAAGCAGGCTACCGGTGATATGGTGTCGCTGGTACCTGCAAAGGTCCGCCTCTATCTTCAGCAGGCCAACGCTTTTGGAGAGGGTTCTAACAATTTTGGCCTCAGTACGATTCCGAAGGCATCTTAGCTTTCCTTCGTTGACCCCACCAAATAGCATAGACCCTGGTTTATATCCACAGGATATGGCATATTTTTCAGCTCTTCTTTTTCAGCACCTGTTAATTCTTGTCCAAGTAAATCTTGAAAGTTAAAGTTTCCTCCCTCCAAAATTTCTTCAACCTGCTCTTTTCCTTTTTTAGTAGCCGTGCTCACTGCAGCCACAACAGCTTCTTCTTCAGCCATTTTCAGAAGTATATTGTCAATAACTTCAAGTGTGGTTTCCAGGTTTGAATCTTCGGTGGTCCCGGCTTCAGCGTCGGTAGCTTCGGCTCCGGCGGTTGCAAGTTCAGTGATTTCGGCCCCGGTGGCGGCGGCTGCGGCGGCTTCGGCTTCGACGGTCTCGGCAAAAACAATTTTTGACTCCATTGCCGGTGGCGGTGTCTGATGAATCACATCTGTTACTTGGATAATTCTTCGTTTTTTCGGCTTTACAGGGCTTTCTGCTATCGAAGCTTCTTTGTCCTTCTGAAAAAACTTCGTTAGTTGCAGCGCCAGCGGACTTAGCTTGACAGGCAAGGGTTCAGTCATTACCTTCAGGATCTCTTCTACTTCGGCAGCAGAAGGTGTCGCAGGAGTTTCCTCCTCTTGGACCAATGTTTTTGGTTCCAGAGATGCAGTTTTCCTTTTTCTTGAAGCAGCTACCTTTGGCTCAGGGCTCAGCTTTTCAGAAATTTCCTTTTTCTTTTTGGCCAACCCGGTGCTTTCTTCGTCAAGGGCGCTGGCAATTCTTTTTCTCTTCGGGCCTCCGGCATCTCCGCTCAATTGCTCGTAATCAGGATAGTCAAAATTCAAGGCATCTAGCACCCGATTCAACCTTCGCTTCGGGCGACTACCGAAGGCTGCTGTCATCAACTGATCTTCCTTCTTAGAATAATTTCCAAGGATATCGTTACACATAATATCGATTGTGTCTAACCATTCCTGGTAGGGTTCTTTAAAGTTTCTCTTAAACTTGTAGTAATAGGGCAATCGAACAAGTTCGCCCTTTTTCTTTTCCCCCTCCAGCTTCGGCATCTCCCAATCCCTCATTGTTGGGAACACTTTAAAAGCCAAAAATTCCTGCACCAAGTCCCTAGTGCCAATATGTTCTGAAATTATTCGAAATTCACCCAAAGCAATTTGGCTCGGGCTTCCACTTATCATGTTGCATCGGGGCCTCGTTTCTCCGAAGGTTAGCCCTAATGGACTCTGGACCAGTTTATCTTCATCTTTATCAACTTTAACATAAAACCACTCAGACTTCCATCCGGCTGGTCATTTGCTTCGGTAGCTTATCACTGGAAACTTCGAAGTTTTACGATAAGCAAAGTTGTAACATCCAAAATTTTCATGCAACCCATCTCCTCTGGCCTTAGTCTGATAGTGTAGTTCATGGACTCGGCAGAAACCTTCGCCAAATGGTTCCACTCCTTGACTACGAAGGGCCCAGATATAAACACTTAATCTAACAATAGCGTTAGGGGTCAGCTGATGAAGGTAAACCCCAAACTTCTTCAACACATCAGCAATCATCCCATTCAAAGGAAATCTTAATCCTGCTTTGAAGAAGCTTTTGAACACTACCACCTCATTCTTTTCCGGCTTCGGAGTAGTTTCCTCTCCGCCAAAACGAACCAGCTTCTTTTTTGCTTCGCTGAAGTAGCCCATCTTCACCATTTTTGGAAGATCAGCTTCAGAGATGGTGGACTTTCCAAAGTCCAAATGACTAGGTTTGCTTGGCATTCCGCAGTTGTATTCATCTTCGGAATCAACTTCTTCAATATTAGCTTGTGTTGCTTCGGCAACAGGTGTGTCCTCTCCTGTAACTAGCCCGGAGCGCTTCATCGCTTCAGAAATCGGAACAGTTTTGGCAGCTTCGGCTTCGTCCCCTTCGCGCTCAACTCTAGCAGTAGAACGCACTCTGGCCATTTGATTTTGTATTTCTTAAAAGTTTCTTGGAAATTAATAACCTTTCTTCCGAAGCTCTTCTTCTGAAGAAGCAGGCACTGATCTGGAGCTTCATTTAAACGCGAAAGTCAAGCTTCGGCTATGGTTAAATTTTTGGCAGCAAAACAGTGCAATAGCAATGAATGCTGTGGTAACTTCACACCTACCTGTCTGTTTATATATTGCTGCGGGTAAGAAGGTGAATCGTCAGGATTTTTACACTAGGCAAACAGTTGCTCGCACCCGCTGCACGGTGGGCCGCAAAGACCAAAACAGTGAACCTGCATGGTGGGACTACTACGCGCTCGAAAACCGTATCGTTTCTCGACAACGAGCTCAGGGAAGGTGTTTTTCGGACCTTCGGCTTCCTGAAGCCTAAGAGACTTTTTTCACGGATCAAGCTCGTTACGAAAAACGATCTAGCACCGCGAAGGGGCTACTGTTGGGACCATGCTTCATCGCCGAAGGTCCTGCGGAAAGAAAACAGCTTCGGCTGAAGCTGCTTGAACGTAATGCTGAAGGCACCATTCATGAAGCTTCGGCATTACAACATGTCCGAAGATGAGGGTCGAACCGACTTAAAGATAGAATGACCTTTTAGTCATTAAGGGTCTGAGTCAATGTTGTAAACTCTTATGAGGGGCATGATTGTAATTCTTCACAGGCTGTGTCCTGTGCCTATAAATAGTGAACAGTATCTCTTTACTGTTCACACATTCCTGTAATTGCAAAGGCATCACTCAGGAATTATTACTTGTCAAGGCGAAGGTATAAACGTACCTTAACATTGTATTAAAACATCTTATATTCACATAATAAAATATGTGAATAAGTGTTATTTATTTCTGACATATTTATCTTTTGATGTTTTACATTTTACACTACTTTATATTATCTTTGTAAGTTTAATTATGAAGGTGAAACCTTCGTAATATTATGCTCCTGACCTTCGTCCGAAGTTCATTAAATCCTTAGGGAGATAATGCTTCAGCGGACGAAGGGCATTTGATATTTAACATTTTTTGTGTTGTCTTGTTCTTGATTCATAGCATTTGAGAACAAGTCCCTGAGGCTATCTTAGCCAGCTCGTCTGCAGTCTCGTTGTATCGTCGAGCGACGTGGTTGAGCTCGAGCCCGTAGAACTTGTCCTCCAGGCGCCGAACCTCGTCGCAGTAGGCTTCCATCTTCGGGTCGCGGTAGTGGGAGTTCTTCATGACTTGGTCGATGACAAGCTGCGAGTCACCACGAGCGTCGAGGCACCGAACCCCTAGCTCGATGGCGATGTGCAACCCGTTAACCAGAGCCTCATACTCGGCCACGTTGTTGGACGCCGGAAAATGGAGGCGTAGCACGTAGCGGAGGTGCTTTCTGAGGGGTGAGATAAAGAGCAGGCCCGCGCCCACTCCTGTTTTCATCAGCGACCCATCAAAAAACATGGTCCAGAGTTCCGGTTGGATCGGAGCTGTTGGAAGCTAGGTGTTGACCCATTCAGCCACAAAGTCTGCCAAGACTTGGGACTTGATGGCCTTCCGAGGGGCGAACGAGATCGTCTCGCCCATGATCTCCACCGCCCACTTTGCAATCCTACCCGAGGCCTCTCGGCACTGGATGATCTCCCCCAGGGGGAAGGATGACACCATAGTCACCGGATGAGACTCGAAGTAGTGTTGCAACTTTCGCCGTGTTAGAATCACCGTGTACAGTAGCTTCTGAATTTGTGGGTAGCGGATTTTGGTCTCGGACAGTACCTCAATGATGAAGTAGACCGGCCTCTAGACGGGCAATACGTGCCCTTCTTCTCGTCTCTCGACCATGATCGCGGCGCTGACCACCTGAGTGGTAGCGGCGACGTAGATCAAGAGGGCTTCTCCGGCAGCGGGGGGCACCAGGATGGGCGCGCTTGTAAGGAGCGCCTTCAAGTTCCCGAGGGCTTCCTCGGCCTCAGGGGTCTAAGTGAAGCACTCAGTCTTCCTTAAGAGGCGATACAGGGGCAGGCCTCTTTCGCCGAGGCGCGAGATGAAGCGGCTCAGAGCCGCAAGGCATCCCATGACCCTCTGTACTCCTTTCAAGTCCTTGATAGGCCCCATGTTGGTGATGGCCGCGATTTTCTCCGGGTTGGCCTCGATGCCCCGCTCGGAGACGATGAACCCCAGGAGCATGCATCGGGGGACTCCAAAGACACACTTCTCGGGATTGAGCTTTACGCCTTTCGCTTTGAGACACTTGAATGTCATTTCAAGGTTGGAGAGGAGGTCGGAGGCTTTCCTCGTCTTGACTACAATGTCATCGACGTAAGCCTCGACCGTTCGGCCAATGTGCTGTCCGAACACGTGGTTCATGCACCTTTGGTATGTCGCACCCGCATTCCTCAAACCAAATGGCATAGTAATGTAGCAGTACATGCCAAAAGGTGTGATGAAAGAAGTCGCGAGTTGGTCGGATTCTTTCATCCTGATTTGGTGATACCCTGAGTAGGCATCGAGGAACGACAGGGTTTCGCACCCAGTAGTGGAATCCACAATTTGATCGATGCGAGGCAGAGGGTAGGGAACCTTCGGACATGCTTTGTTTAGACTAGTGTAGTCTACACACATCCGCCATTTCCCACCATTCTTTTTCACAAGCACAGGGTTGGCTAGCCATTCGGGATGGAATACCTCTTCGATGAACCCTGCAGCCATCAGCTTGTGGATCTCCTCGCCTATGGCTCTGCACTTTTCTTCGTCGAATCGGCGCAGAGGCTGCTTCATGGGTCGGGCTCCAGCTCGGATATCCAGTGAGTGCTCGGCGACATCCCTCGGTATGTCTGGCATGTCCGAGGGACTCCACACAAAAACCTCGGCGTTTGCGCGGAGAAAGTCGACAAGCACTGCTTCCTATTTGGGGTCGAGCTCGTAGCCGATCTGGATCTGCTTGGAGGTGTCGTTGCTGGGGTCGAGAGGGACGGACTTAACCGCCTCTGCTGGTTCGAAGTTGCCGGCGTGGCGCTTCGCATCTGGCACCTCCTTGGGGAGGCTCTCCAGGTCGGTGATGAGGGCCTCGGATTCGGCGAGGGCCTCGGCATATTCCATGCACTCCACGTCGCATTCGTACGCGTGTCGGTACGTGGGGCCGATGGTGATGACCCCGTTGGGGCCGGACATCTTGAGCTTGAGGTAGGTGTAGTTGGGGACGGCCATGAACTTGGCATAGCATGGTCTCCTCAGCACCGCGTGGTAGGTTCCTCGGAACCCGACCACCTCGAACGTGAGGGTTTTCTTTCGGAAGTTGGAGGGAGTCCCAAAGCAGACGGGCAGATCGAGTTGTCCAAGGGGCTGGACGCGCTTCCCAGGAATGATCCCGTGAAAGGGCGCCGCGCCGGCCCGGATCGAGGACAGATCGATCTGCAGGAGCCCGAGGGTGTCGACGTAGATGATGTTGAGGCTGCTGCCTCCGTCCAAGAGGACCTTGGTAAGCCTGACGTTGCCGATGACAGGATCAACAACGAGCGGGTACTTCCCCGGGCTCGGCACGCGGTCGGGGTGGTCGCCTTGGTCGAAGGTGATGGGCTTGTCGGACCAGTCTAGGTAGACTGGCGCCGCCACCTTCACCGAGCAGACCTCCCGGCGCTCTTGCTTGCGGTGTCGAGCCGAGGCGTTCGCCACTTGCCCACCGTAGATCATGAAGCAGTCATGGACCTCGGGGAACTCCTCTGCCTTGTGGGCTTCCTTCTTGTCGTTGTCGGGGGCTCTGCCACCTTTCGCCGGTGGCCCAGCCTTGTGGAAGTAGCGCCGAAGCATGACGCACTCCTCAAGGGTGTGCTTGACGGGGCCCTGATGATAGGGGCATGACTCCTTGAGCATCTTGTCGAACAAGTTGGCGCCTCCGGGAGGCTTCTGAGGGTTCTTGTGCTCGGCGGCGGCGACAAGGTCTGCATCGGCGGCGTCGCATTTCGCTTGCGACTTCTTCTTGCCCTTCTTCCTTGCGCCGCGCTGAGCGGACGCCTCGGGGACGTCATCTGGCTAGCGCCCCTGAGGCTGCTTGTCCTTCCAGAAGATGGCCTCGACCGCCTCCTGGCCAGAGGCGAAGTTGGTGGCGATGTCCATCAGCTCGCTCGCCCTGGTGGGAGTCTTGCGACCCAGCTTGCCCACCAGGTCACGACAAATGGTGCCGGCGAGGAACGCGCCGATGACATCTGAGTCGGTGATGTTGGGCAGCTCGGTGCGCTGCTTCGAAAATCGCCGGATATAGTCCCGCAGGGATTCTCCCGGCTGCTGGCGGTAGCTTCGGAGATCCCAGGAGTTCCCAGGGCGCACGTATGTGCCCTGGAAGTTGCCGGCGAAGGCTTTGACCAGGTCGTCCTAGTTGGAGATCTACGCAGGAGGCAGATGCTCCAGCCAGGCTCGAGCGGCGTCGGAGAGGAACAGGGGGAGGTTGCGGATGATGAGGTTGTCATCGTCCATTCCACCCAGCTGGCAGGCTAGCCTATAGTCCGCGAGCCACAGTTCTGGCCTCGTCTCCCCCGAATACTTGGTGATGGTAGTTGGGGCCCGGAACCGGGTCGGGAACGACGCCCGTCGTATGGCCTGGCTGAAAGCTTGCGGACCGGGTGGTTCGGGCGAAGGGCTCCGATCCTCCCCGCTGTCATAGCATCCCCCACGCCTGGGGTGGTGGCCTCGACGCACCCTCTCGTCGAGGTGGGCTCGACGGTCGCGGCGATGGTGCTCATTGCCGAGGCGGCTCGGGGCCACAGGTGCTGTGTCCTGCGTGCGCCCGGTGTGGACCGAGGCTTCTCGCATTGTTGGGGACTTGTTCTCAAATGCTAAGAGTTAAGAACAAGGCAACATAAAAAGTGTTAAATGTTAAAGTCCTTCGTCCTTCGAAGCATTATCTCCCTTCGGATATAATGAATTCCGGACGAAGGTTATGAAGGACAAACCTTCATAAGCACAATAAATGATGAAGAAGGATTCATACACAAGATATGAAAAATAATATAAACACTTTAAATGTTATTATCAACTTATTTTTATCTGCGTTACTGTATTAACAATAACAGATTATAAATGTACCTTCGGCTCGAAGGAAAGCAGGGGTACAAGCGTGACGCGAAAGTAAATGTCAAGTCAGCGTGAACAGTACGGGAGCACTGTTCATCTATTTATAGGTACGGGATGCAGCTCATGTAAAATTACACCCATGCCCTTTACATTTGCTAATAACTCTATAGCAATCCATCGAGGTCTAAATAGCCTTTTCCCTTTTAAGTCGGTTTCTTTTTCTGCTATCACGCCGAAGCTCCCCTGCGCATAGCTTCGGCTCTACGCCATCCTTCATACTCTTTGTGCATCTTCACTCTGTGGTTTTGATTTGTGTCCGAAGGTACCTGTTTACACATTATACTCCAGAGACATAGTTAAATCATGTTTTTGAGGACCTTCGGAAGCCGAAGGCCCCCAACAGTAGCCTCTCGCAATATTAATTTGTTAAAGTAATAAATTTAGATTGTGACATGGACGAAGGCCTTAAGCCGAAGGTCCGAAAAAAACACCTTCCCTTTGCTAGAATAGCAACAGTCATTGACAAGCGGGACCCTCCAGCTTTTAACGCACTAGGCGTATAAATAAGAGCTCACCACGAGTTCATTTGGCACGCTTTCTTGCCATCTGCTTCTTGCTCACCCAACTTTTAGCCCTTGCGCACCAACACTTGCTTGGCTTTTTAAATTTTTAAGCTTCGGTTTCGAGAGCACTTTCTCAGCATTTTCAAAGATGTCTGAAGATAAGAAAGCTGTCGCTGAATCGAAGTTGAGCCTTTTTGAGGAGATGAATCTCGGCTTTCTTGAATCAATAGCAAAGACAAATACAGAGAAGATTACTAGGGAGATCTTAGAGGGTTTATCTGAAGACACTGGTGATAGTGACAGCTATGATGTGGAAAGTGGTGGTGAAGATTCCGAAGATCGACCCTAGCGACCAAGCCATGCAGTTTTTGGAAAATCAAGCATAAAGCAAAGCCATCTTGTCAATATGAGGGGTAGATATTTTCGGGATTTATCTATTGTGAGGGCTGACGAAGGAGAGAAAACTTGTCCGACTCCCGAGGAGAATGAAGTCGTGATATTCCAAAGTTTCTTCAAGGCTGGACTTCGGTTTCCTTTGAGCAACTTTGTGGTAGAAGTTTTGAAGATATTTGAAATCTGCCTTCATCAAATTACTCCCGAAGCAATCATAAGGATGGGAATCTTCGTATGGGCCGTGAAGAGCCAAGGTTTGGAGCCAAATGCAAAAATTTTCTGCAGTATGCATGAGTTATTATATGAGACAAAACCATGGGGTAAAGAGCAATATCATAACAATTTTGGCTGTTATAGCTTCGGTGCCCGCTCTGGGTCAAGCTGTCCCGTGCCAACTTTTCGAAAGAGATGGCCCGGGGACTGGATGAAGGAATGGTTCTATGTGAAAAACGACTTGAAAACGCGAGAAGATATTAAAGGTATCATCATGCGCCCCATCTGGCAGCGTTTTGGCCTTCGAAAACCGAAGGTGGATATTGACGAAGCAGCCGAAAAATGCCGGAGAGCCTTCGGTGTAGTTTGCTCTTTTATTGGGACGAGGGATTTGATCCAGGAACACATTGCCTTCAGAGTATGGCCACTTGTAGAAAAGTGGGAAATGCCAAAGGAAACCATCAGCAAACCTGACGAAGGTGGACTAGTTAGGTTAAAATACACCTTCAAATATGGAGATAAGTTTGTCGAGCCAGGTGATGACTGGTTAAAATGTATTGAGGCCATAAGCGATGAACTGCTTGGACCATACTCGAAGGCAGAAGATACTGCACTGTCTGCGGCCTTCGGAGGCCGGAAGAAGAAAAGATTCAATCGAGTATTTGATGCCATTGGGTTCGTCTATCCTGACTATCATTACCCAACACGGGGTGAAAAAAGGAAAGATACAGCTTCTGTGAAGGAAGTTGCTTCAGCCGCTCCTAGTGAGCCAGCGCCGAAGAGGAAAAAGATGAAGGTTCTTACACACCGGCCACGCTATATTGAACCGGCCACAGTGCCTGAGTTTGTTGGTGAGACCTCTTCGGCCACCGAAGCCAAGGAGCCAGCTCCCCTGTCGAATATTGAAGAGCCGGCTAAAATGCTGGAGATGGAAAAAATAGAAAAACTGAGAGCTGAAGAAACAAAGACATCGGAAATTTTAAGTCCTTCAGCAAAAGTTGAGGTGCCAATGCCAATGCCGATGACACAAAAAGACCTTATTACAACCCCAAGAGGAAAAGAATGGTTAACGTGCTAGATGTACTGGAAACGATAAAATCTTCAAGCGCTACTCCGAAGATAGCTGTCGAAGTTCCAAAGACACAAACTGAGGCCGAAGCTGTCAAAAGTCAAGCGGAAACTAAAACTGGGCTTTCAGAGCCTACCAAGAGGGAATTCTTGGAAATTGAAA
The DNA here is from genome assembly GCA_029449295.1 of Zea luxurians. Lineage (NCBI taxonomy): Eukaryota > Viridiplantae > Streptophyta > Magnoliopsida > Poales > Poaceae > Zea > Zea luxurians. The sequence goes on along the minus strand of JAOPSE010000016.1, from coordinate 31,299,754 downwards.
AAGAAACGAAAAAAGAATCTGCAGAAGAAACTTTATCTGAGAAAATCGCCACACCTATTCCCGAAGCATCTTCTGAAGCTTCTGACTATGTATTACGTCATGCTTCGGGTAAAAATCTGAGCGAAAAAGAAAAAAGAGAAGCTCAATTCTATGCGCAAAAATTGAAATATCCAAAAGGGGCGCTGATATTCAACGGCAGCGGAGAAGAAGACTTTTTGTATTGTCTCCCTGACAGTAAGGAGATTTCTGTCTGTCGGGAGATGAGCAAGAGCTTCGGATTCCCAACATTAGAAGACGGGCTCTCGGTGTTGTCAAAGGACGAGCTGGCCGACAGCTTAGCGTACAATAGTTTAAAGGTGAAAAAATGAGATCTTTGTATTATTCCTTGAAACCAAAATTTTTCATTTGCTTAAACTTATTAACGCATTTTTTGCAGGGCCTTATACTTAGCAATGCCCTCAGGGCACAAAAAGATGCCGAAGACGAAGGGTGTACCATAGCCTTGAGCAACCTTCGTTCCGAGGTAATTGAACTAAGGAACGAAGGTCTCGAAAAAGATAAAATATTACATTCGTTGGTGAATAAAATAAAAGAAGATGAAGCTGCTTTCAAAGCTCAAGCTGAGGCTCAGAAGCGCGAACTTGAGGATCTTCGGAAACAGCTAGCCAGATCTAAAGAAGAATGCACTGTTGAAGAAGCAAAACGAGAAATTAGTGAACAATGGGCAAATCATTTAGAAAAAAACGTTGAAGAGCTTCGTGCATTCAAGAAAAGGTGTTATGAAAAATCTATAGAATGTGTTAAGAAAATAAGAACCAGCTTCGCCAGCGTTGGCGCGTTCTCAAGCGAAGAAAATTTCATAAGGGGCGACCCCAAAGGCCCAATTAGATGGATCAGCCACGAAGCTGAAGCTTTTGAAGAAGTCTTGAATAGCCGTGGAGACATATGTGCCTTCTCGGGTGCTAGGGGGATTGCCACTGTTTTGGAGAAAAAAGGTTGCGATCACGTGAAATCCTTGGCACAGACTGAAACCGATTTATCTTCTGAAGACATAAAAGACCCTTCGGCCGAGGCAAGTTTGGTTGGTGGAAAATTTTTCACTGACATCTGGGAAAATGGTGGCCAGGAGATGGTTCAATAAATTATACGAAGAAGCGAAAAAGGTATTCATGACGCTAGAAAAGTAGCAGAGGCCGCTGAGAAAAGTGCGGATCTCGAAGGGCGAATAGGTATTAACTACTAGTTTTTGGGTTTTGTTGTAGCTTTTTGATTTCGAACTTGTGTACACTTTGTAACATAGCCGCACCTTCTCCTCCCTCAGAGCCCGCTGAGCCATTAGCGGACCCCAACGTAAAGGGGGATGACGAGATTAGAAAAATGGCCGAAGATATCATGGACAAAGTTGTTGATCAACTACTAAACGAAGCTGCAGAAGTAGTTCTAAGGGAAGATTAGATGTTATTGTAAAAACATTTGGAATGTAATATTTGTTGAACAATATGTGTAATATTTTGTAACTTTGAATGTAATATATAAGCTATTTATGGTTCAATTCTTTACGATGCATGAAACTTTACATACATACCGTTTTTGAGCCTTCGGCGAAAAAACACCTTCCCTTCTTTTCATGCATCGTAAATAATATCCGTATTTTCATAGAAAACATCCAATCTTCGTAAAATCAGTAACCGATAGATCTTTTCGTTTCAGAGTTTGACGAAGGTATGCTTCTTCAATAATTATTTTTGTGCCTTGGCACTGTTTCTTCGAAACAATCTCCGAATATCGACATTGAACCCCCTTCTTGCGTTATTGATGCAATATGATGTATGATGTTATGCTTATGCAAATGATGTAATGATGTGATGTTATGCAAAATGATATTTATCGAAGATCGACATTGATTTTTCACTGTAAGCCTCCCTTAGGAGCTTCTTCGCCTTTTACTTCAGCAGAATCAGCGTTTATTTTTCGCTGTAAGCCTCCCTTAGGAGCTTCTTCGCCTTTTACTTCAGCGGAATCAGCGTTTATTTTTCGCTGTAAGCCTCCCTTAGGAGCTTCTTCGCCTTTTACTTCAGCGGAATCAGCGTTTATTTTTCGCTGTAAGCTCTGCATTCCCTTCGGAACGACTTTTGAGCAGAAAACTTACGCTGCGCTCCCTTAGGAACGGCTTTTTGTTATTTCGGAGGCTCTCCCTGTAACCATAAGTTCTTTTGCTTCGGCAACTTTTTGGACTCCGTTATTCTGTGGAGAAAGTATATTTGTACTATGGCAAAGGCGAAGCTATTACAAGAAGTTGAAAACAACAAAAAACACTTAGGCTTTCAATAATAGTTCCTTATTAAAAATAAAATGATACTGAATGCAAAAATTGCTGCCGAGGTAGGATATTTGATACTAAATGTGCTTCGATTCTGGCACAGTACTGTTGACTGTGCGAGCTTCGGACTCTTCTCTGAAGTCTCGTTGGTGTTGATTATGCTGACTCCCTTCTGGCTGCTGGCCTCGTTGCATTGGTGGTGGAGGTGGAGGCTGTTGCCAAGATGCCTGAGATTGACTTGCCGAAGCAACAGAAGCTGCAGGGTGGTTGCCCACATACTCTGGGATATAAGGCGAGTGGTACGAAGCAGTATGCATAACTTGCTTCGGCTGGGTCTGTTGGGCTGCAGCTTCTACTATTTCCTTTTGTTTCTGGATGGTGACATGGCACATCCTGGTGGTGTGGCCCTTGTCCTCACCACAGAATAGGCAATAAATTTTCCTGGGCTGATCCCCAAATCTTCCTCCGAAGCCCCTGGCACCTCTGCCCCTTGGAGCTGGAGGCCGAGGATAGCTCTGCTGCTGCCCCGAAGCCTGGGAGGAATATTGCGGCCTCTGCTGCTGGCTTCCCCTGTCATCATTCTGAGTGGAATGAATCGATCTGACATGTCTAGGATGAATTCTTCCTCCAAAGCCCCTGGCTATTTCGGAGAACCTGTAAGCTTCCTCCCTTCTCTGCCGAAAATCATTGTCAGCGCGGATGTATTCATCCATCTTCTGAAGCAGTTTCTCCAAAGTCTGAGGGGGCTTCCTGGCAAAATATTGAGCTGAAGGTCCCGGCCGAAGCCCCTTAATCATGGCCTCAATGACAATTTCATTGGGCACTGTTGGCGCTTGTGCCCTCAGGCGTAAGAACCTTCGGACATACGCCTGAAGATATTCTTCGTGGTCTTGGGTGCACTGGAATAAGGCTTAAGCAGTGACCGGCTTCGTTTGAAACCCTTGGAAACTGGTGATCAGCATATCCTTCAGCTTCTGCCATGATGTGATTGTTCTTGGCCGAAGGGAGGAGTACCAGGTTTGTGCAACATTCTTGACGGCCACGACGAAAGACTTCGCCATGACTGCAGTATTGCCACCATAGGAAGATATCGTTGCTTCGTAGCTCATTAGAAACTACTTCGGATCTGAGTGTCCGTCATATATGGGGAGTTGAGGTGGCTTGTAAGACGGAGGCCAAGGTGTAGCCTGCAGTTCTGCTGACAGAGGAGAAGCATCATCAAAAGCAAAATTCCCATGATGGAAATTCTCATACCAGTCATCCTTGTTGAAGAAGCCGTCTTGATGAAGCTCTCTGTGTTGAGGCCTTCGGTTCTGCTCATCTTGAGTAAGATGGCGAACTTCTTCAGAGGCTTCGTCTATCTGCCTTTGCAGATCAGCCAGCCTAGCCATCTTTTCCTTCTTCCTTTGCACCTGCTGATGGAGCATCTCCATATTTCTGATCTCTTGGTCCAAGTCGTCCTCCTGAGGCGTTGGACTGGTGGCCTTCCTCTTCTGGCTTCGGGCCTCCCGAAGAGAGAGGGTCTCCTGGTTGGGGTCCAGCGGCTGCAGAGCGGCAGCCCCTGTTGCTGAAGCTTTCTTTGGCGGCATGACGAAGGTCTATGCTTGCCGAAGGTGTTCGAAACTCAAAAAGTGGAAGTGAGTTCACCGGAGGTGGGCACCAATGTTGGGGACTTGTTCTCAAATGCTAAGAATTAAGAACAAGGCAACATAAAAAGTGTTAAATGTTAAAGTCCTTCGTCCTTCGAAGCATTATCTCCCTTCGGATATAATGAATTCCGGACGAAGGTTATGAAGGACAAACCTTCATAAGCACAATAAATGATGAAGAAGGATCCATACACAAGATATGAAAAATAATATAAACACTTTAAATGTTATTATCAACTTATTTTTATCTGTGTTACTGTATTAACAATAATAGATTATAAATGTACCTTCGGCTCGAAGGAAAGCAGGGGTACAAGCGTGACGCGAAAGTAAATGCCAAGTCAGCATGAACAGTACGGGAGCACTGTTCATCTATTTATAGGTACGGGACGCAGCCCATGTAAAATTACACCCATGCCCTTTACATTTGCTAATAACTCTATAGCAATCCATCGAGGTCTAAATAGCCTTTTCTCTTTTAAGTCGGTTTCTTTTTCTGCTATCACGCCGAAGCTCCCCTGCGCATAGCTTCGGCTCTGCGCCATCCTTCATACTCTTTGTGCATCTTCACACTGTGGTTTTGATTTGTGTCTGAAGGTACCTGTTTACACATTATACTCTAGAGACATAGTTAAATCATGTTTTTGAGGACCTTCGGAAGCCAAAGGCCCCCAACACGCATGAATCGGAAAGTCGCGGCGCGATGCTCCGGGGGGTACCCCTGCCTTCGGGAGGCAAAGCTTTTGGCTCGTCAGACCGCGGCATCCTCCAGGAGATTCTTGAGCTCTCCCTGGATACGTTGCCCCTCGGTGGTGGATGGTTCCGGCATCGCCCGGAGTAGTATTGCCGCTGCAGCCAGGTTCTGGCCGACCCCACTGGAAACCGGGGGCAGCCTCGCCCTGGCATTATCGGCGATGCGGTGCTGGACGTCCTGGGGCAGATGACGCGCTTCTCCGGCCGGTGCTCGGCCTGCCCGCTCCTGCCCGATGTTCTGCCGGAGCTGCACAAGTTGTCCTGCTTCCTCGTCGAGCCTGGCCTGCATCTCGCGGATTTGCTCGAGCTATGTGTCCTGACCCCCCGCAGGGACTGGGACCACAGCTAGCTCCCAAAGGATGTCAACGCGAGGCGCAGGCCTAGAGGGATCACCGTCCTCCGGCATACCAAGGTGGTTGCCTTCGTCGAGACCCTCTAGATCGACGTGGAAACATTCACGACTTGGGCCACAGTCCTCGTCGCCGAGGCTGTGGCTATCATCGGAGCAATCGGAGAGGCAGTAGTCACATGCGGTCATGAAGTCCCGCATGGCACTGGGGTTATCGAGCCCGGAGAAATCCCAACCAGAGTCGGGCTCGTCATCTTTCTCGGAACCCGGGGGCCCGTAGGTCAAGACGGCCGCAAATCTGTCCCAGGTTGACCACATATGGTACCCCGGAAGGTTTGGATATGCCTTTATGAAAGCATCCACCGAAGCGGGGTTGCTTGGTGGGTCGAAGCTAAATCTAAAAGGCATAGGATGGGAAACTGTCGGTACCTCTTGATCGACGGATGGTGACGAAGTCGCGTCGGGGACGGACTAAACCGTTATCTCAGGTACGAGGCTAACGCCCAGCAAGTCCTTCGCGAGCGTGCTAGCGTCGTTCGTTTGCTTGGGGTTGGCGTGTTGCGGGGAAACGACGCTCGTCTTCATCTCAGATGCGAGGTCAACGCCCGACGTGTCCCCTGCTGGGGCGCCGGCGTCGTCGACTCGCTCGACAGCCAACGAGGCACCGCCTCCTGCTTGGCCACGATTGCCCCGCCTCCTTCCCCGTCGATGGGGAAGGTGACGGGACAGACTCGGATGGTGTTCTTCAGCCACGCAGGGAAGACGTCGTCGATTCCGCCGCCGGCGGGTGGGCTGACGGCCGCCATTGTCGTTGTCGCGCGGCGGAGGAAGGAGTATCATGTCGTAGCTGCCATCGAGGGACATGAACTCGAGACTCCTAAAACGGAGCTTCGTCCAGGGTTGGAGAGGTTGCTGGAGACTCCCCATCTAGAGCTTGACGGGAAGCTGTTCGTCAACACGCAGCAGTCCCCTACCTGGCGCACCAACTGTCGGCGTTTCGACCCCGGGGGGTCCCTGGACCGACGAGTAAATTGTCGCTGCGTGTCCCAGCCCAGATGGGTCGGCGCGAGACGGAGACACAAGGGGGGAAAACAGTGAGGAGAAATCGTGGCCTCGTGTTGTCCTGCGCCCAGGGTGGATGCGCTTGCAGTAGGGGGTTACAAGCGTTCGCGAGGGAGAGAGAGAGGGGGCGTGAGACTGCGTGTCAGCCCGTTCTCCCGCGCGGCCACCTTTTCGTACAAGGGCCCTAGACCTTCCTTTTATAGACGTAAGGAGAGGGTCCAGGTGTACAATGGGGGGTGTAGCAGTGTGCTAACGTGTCTAGCAGAGAGGAACCAGAGCCCTATGTACATGCCGACGTGGCTGTCAGAGAGGTGTTGGAGCCCTGTTCATGTGGCGTCGTGGCCGTCGGAGGAGCACTTGAGCCCTATAGAAGCACAGCTGTCGGGGCTGTCGGATCCTTGCTGACGTCTCCTTGCTTCCGTAAGGGGCTTGAGAACCACCGTCGTCACGGAGCACGCGGGGTGCCATCATTACTTGTTTTACCGGGGCAAGCCAGATGGGACGCCGGTCTTGTTCCCCGTAGCCTAGGCTAGCCTGGGCTAGCTAGGGGTAGGGTAATGATGGCCCCCTTGTGGCGTGGTTGGTCCGAGCGAGGTGGTGACTCCTCCGAGGTCGAGGTTGAGTCCGAGCCCGGGGGTCGGGCGAGGCGGAGACCGTCGTTCAGAGGTCGAGGTTGAGTCCGAGCCCGGGGGTCGGGCGAGGCGGAGACCGTCTTCCGGGGTCTAGGTTGAGCCCGAGCCCTGGGTCGGGCGAGGCGGAGACCATCGTCCGGAGGTCGAGGTTGAGTCCGAGCCTTGGGTCGGGCGAGGCGGAGACCGTCGTCCGGGGTCGAGGTTGAGCCCGAGCCCTGGGGTCGGGCGAGGCGGAGACCGTCTTCCGGAGTCGAGGTTGACTCCGAGCCCGGCGGTCGGGCGAGGCAGAGATTCCTATGGCGCCCGAGGCTTGACTTGGCTGCTGTCAGCCTCACCCTGGCAGGTGGCACAGCAGTCGGAGCAGCGCATGCGGTGCTGTTTTCCTGTCAGGTCAGTCAGTGGAGGGGCGAAGTGACTGCGGTCACTTCGGCCTTGTCGACTGGAGAGCTCGTGTCAGGATAAGCTGTCAGGCGATCCTTGCATTAAATGCTCCTGCGATCCGGTCGGCTGGTGAGGCGATCTGGCCAAGGTTGCTTCTTCGTGAAGCCTGCCCAAGCTGGGCCTCAGGCGAGTCGAAGGTGCGTTCGTTGCTTGAGGAGACCCTCGGGCGAGGCGCGAATCTGCTTGGTCTACCGTTCCTGCTCGAGGCTGGGCTCGAATGAGGCGAGATCGTGTCCCTTGAGTGGACGGAGCCTTTGACCGGTATTGCACCCATCAAGCCTTTGTAGCTTTGTGCTGATGGGGGTTACCAGCTGAGATTAGGAGCCTTGGGGGTACCCCTAATTACGGTCCCCGACAACCTTGCTCCAACCAACAGAGAAGAGAAGGAACCAACAGAGAAGAGAAGGAGTGCGTGAAGAACTAAAAAAGATGTCTGCTGAAGTCAATCCATCGAAGGAAGAATTATGTCTTGTGGACAGTGGTGCCATAAACTCTATACTTAGCGAGATTAAATATTTTCAAACTCTTAAAAAATAGGAAATATTTTAACCATCATTGGTCGTGATACGATGATTGTGAGCTCTGGTTGAGCGACTATTATTCTCCCAATGGGTACACAAATCGTAATCGAGGATGCTTTATTGACTGGGATGCCAAAATTATCTCCTCCTCTGATCCACGTACTAATGAATCTGACCTTCAAGTTCAAAACATCATTACTTTGCAAGATTTAGCAAATAATCTACCAGATGCATTCACTAATTACAAATATGTTATTAAGTCTTTTATTCATGCAAGGAATGCGCCTGAAAAAGTGGAGGTACCAAATAAAACCACTCAACTCCAAGTTGGAAACAAAATGGGGAGAAACAGGGCATCCAAGCAGGATGTATCTGCTTTAAAGCAGAGAAAGATGGTGAATTCACATCAATTAACCATTAATGAGAGTGGACATGATCCACAAACCCCTTTAGGAATGCGCATATCCAAAGTAGGGGCATCAGAAAACTCGAGGATTATCGATTTGGGAAATGTCGATGAACCTTTAAGGGTGAACGAACTTGCCATTAATTACATCAAATCTGGAAAGTCCTTTGACCGAAAGGCTACTATTGTCGACACCTATTTCTTTAAGGAAATTGCTGACATCCTTATTGACCCAAAACCCCAATCCATGACAGTGTGTAAAAAACGCTTATATTGGGGTAAATGGATGGAAGCAATTGAAGCAGAGATAACCTCGCTTTATAAACGACAAGTATTCTCAGAAGTAATGCCCACTCATCGAGGCATTTTTCTTGTTGGATACAAATGGGTCTTTGTCTAGAAACAGAATGAACAAAATGGAGTGGTAAGATATAAAGCAAGGTTGGTAGCACAAGGCTTCACACAAAAGCTCGAAACTGATTATAATGAGATTTATTCTCCAGTGATGAATGGCATAATATTACGATACTTGATATCATTGGCACTACAAAACCATGTATCTTTGCAGTTGATGGATGTAGTGACCACATATATCTAAGGGTCACTGGATTCAGAAATCTATATGAAGGTTCCTGATGGAATTAATATATCAAATCAAAAGGCACACCATAACATGTATTGTGTAAAATTGCAAAAGTCATTATATGGCTTAAAGTAATCAGGGCGAATGCGGAACAATCGCTTAAGTGAATTCCTCTCTTTAAGGGGATACACTAACTGCTCTTGTGTCTTCATAAAAAAATCACCGGCTAGATTTTATATCATCTCGGTATATGTTGATGATCTCAACATTATTGGAAATGAGAATGATATTAATGAAGCACGTCATCATTTAAAGACAGAGTTTGAAATGAAGGATTTGGGTAAAACCAAATTTTGCTTAGGTTTACAACTTTAGCATTTATCTTTAGGAATTTTATATACCAGAGAGCTTATGTCCAAAAAATATTGGAAAAGTTCAATATAAACAAGTCATATCTAACTAGAACCCCTATGGTCGTTCGGTCTCTAGATATGCAGAAGGATATTTTTCGACCTAGGGATGACAATGAGGAGATCTTGGGACAAAATTACCCATATCTCGGTGCCATAGTTGCTCTCATGTATCTTGCAAATAGTACACGTCCAGACATTGGTTTTGCAGTGAATCTACTTGCAAGATACAATGCAGCCCCTACCAAACGCCACTGGACGAGAATAAAAAATATCTTTAGATATCTCAATGGCACTAGAGGTCTTGGTCTTTTCTATGGAACAAATCAAGATCCCACTCTAATTGGATACACAGATGCTGATTATTTATGTGATTCTCATAATGCCAAATCTCAGACAGGCTTTGTGTTTTTACAAGGTGGAACATCTATCTCTTGGAAATCTTCCAAACAAACTTTGGTAGTTACATCCACATATCATTCTAAAATAATTGCATTATATGAAGTTTTACGTGAATGTGTATGGCTTCGCAGAATGATAAATCATATACTACAGTCATGTGGTATTGGTTTAGTACATCGCTATGGTTGTTCCTTGCATGCTATATTCGTCATCGAGCATGCATGTTCTGAACCAGGAGGGATTTGGCAAGGTTCGGTTGCTCCTCAAGTGGATCTCGACAACGACCTCAACAACGTGAATGTGGTGATTAACTGATTATCCTCCCCCCCTCCGCACACCCTAAGAAGATGCAGGGGGAGTATATATTCTTCTTCTCCTTTATAATGGTGAGGGTAAACTTCTCACTATTGCAGTTCTTCCTCTAGATCTTAGAGTTCTACATACTATAGATCTAGCATATCACCCCAACTTCATCCTCACGTTGGTGTTATTCGTGTACCTGTGCAAGGCATTCGTGGGAGTGGGACCCTCTGTGATGTTTTTCTGACATTTCTTCATCCTTTGAGCATAATGGAGATGAAACTTGTTTGGAGCATACTACTTCTAGCTCCGCTCAACGATGAAGCTCAAAACGCCATACATCAACCTCACCTTCACAACAAGTGGGAGAACTAGATAGAAACGTGGATGTACATCTCCATCACTCTGGAAACTCTCCTGGAGATGCTGAAAAGAGGTCCGATGTGTAAGAGGACCCGATGGGAGGAGCTGCCTGAGATGGGCGCTACTTTGGGGTCCAATTCTGGAGAAGATCACCTAGCTTTGTCGGTGCTGAGCTAACGTCCACCAACCTTTTGGCACATTTCATAGCGAGTGATGTAGGTACACATGCGAGTGATGTTGATGTACTCTAAGGAGTAGGGTTGAGGATCCCATGTGCGTTGAGCAAGGTCCCAACTAGCTTGGAGTGGTCCCTGGTGTCATGGGACACTCATGAAGGATTGTGTTGGCTCATTCAATGATAGTGTGGTGATGACAAAGGTGGGTGTCGTTGATGGTGTACGTATGGGGTTGTCGATTATTGGTGGAGGAAGAGCTAAAGAAGTGGCAACATATACGCTAAGAGGTTAGGAACAAACGCGCATAGATCATTTTCTAAAAAATCTTATTCATCCTCTACTGGTACAGGATCACATGGATGAGGATCCTATAGAGACCTGCTCTTTTGAACGGCTGTGCACGCTGATATCGAGATAAACAAGATACAACACAACATATTAGTGAGAAGAGGAAGACACTAATTAATTATTTTAGGATTTTCTGAACTAGAAACTCTCAATTATGGCCCTGTTTGGCACAGCTTATTTTCAGCTTCTTCACAAATTTAAGCTGAAGTTCTGCCAAACAGGTAGCTTCTGCAGCAGCTTATCAGTTCAGCTGCTTCTCAAAATGAACTAAAAGCAGCCAACAAGCAGAAGCTGCTTTTTATCAGCTTATCAGATAAGCTGCTTTTTCAACAAGCAGCAACTGTCCCAAACATGACCAATAGCTGTTCTATTATATTTTTCTTAAATCTATTAGAATTTCTGTATATAGATTTAGATGAACTGTACACCTGACAAATACTGTTTTCCCACGTAAATAAACAAGTGAATTGTCACCAGCACCGGATTGCCAAGCTAGCCAACGGTCTGTCCAAAAGCCGAGCAATACACAACATAGCAGACGAGCAGCTAAATCTTGCGCCATCCGTAGTCTACATACTCAAAAGACCAGGAAGTTACAAAGAGACCACCATCGTGTGAAGCGAAGCAAGCCAGACGAACGTATGGAGCCTAGCTACCTATAGCATGGCTGGGCTACGTACGCCTACGCGGCGTAGACGTGGATGCCGATGGCGACGACAAAGATGGTGAGGAGGCAGAAGAAGATGACGGCGTGGACGAGGATGGCGATGGCGCTGGTGCCCATGTTGCCGAACTCCACGACCCGCGTCCGCGAGGGCAGCTGGAACAGCAGGCCCGGCGAGAGCACCACGAAGAGGATCACCGCCACGATGATGGGGCCCCAGTCCGTGCCCGGCCGCGGCGAGATGCTGGTGCCGGCGTTCATGCCTCCGGTTCCGGTCCTCGCTCCTCCTTCCTTTCGACCCCGGCCTTGCTGAATGCTGCTGACGCCTGCCGCGCGCCTGCGCTGCACCACGTACGCCCACCTCGGCTGCTCTAGCTCCTCGACCGGCCGGAAGCTCCCGGGTATCAGTAGCTGAATGTGTGTGTGGGTGTGTTTGCGCCAATGGCGGACGCAGCAGGAAGATAGCTAGAACGATGTAGAAGGGCAATTTGTAGTGCGGTTGCTTAGCATTGTACGTAGTGTCGAAGAGAGGGAGCTGACTGGCTATGGAAGGAAGGAAGGAAGGAATGCCCTGCTTGTGGACGAAGCAAGCAAGAGCTCGAATAGAATAGAAGCAGGCAGAAGGCAGCATATAGCGGCTTTCGCTTTACAGTCTGAAGCTCTGAATAAAGAGCACTCCAGATAGGTGAGGTGAGGACTGAGGACCGTGAGGTGAGCTGCTTTCTCTCGGATCCTTTGCAGTGAGCACGAGGGTTCCCGGCCAAATTTAAAAGCAGCAATGGCCAGCATGGTTTTAGCAAGGAAAACAGGGTGAAAACCCTCAAAAGGCAGCGCCTTTTGCTTTCTCATGCGTTTGATTTGCTAGCGATTTTCGGTGAATTGTGATCCGTTACTGATTTAACAGACGAGATGAGATGAGATGCTGCCCGGAACGCTGAGACAGTCTCCAGCAGCTGAAGGGATGAATGCAATGCGATCATGCAAACGCAAGCTGTTCGTATAGGCCGGAGAGAGAGTCAGAGAAGGATACGTGACCACATGGGTCACCTTGCATGTGATGTTCGCATCAGGTATTCGAGGCTCTCAATCGATAGCGGAGAAGCGAGAGAAATGGTAGGAGTACTGTTCGTTCAGAAACAGAGCGCTTCCGAAGCCGAGTCTTCTGGATCCGTAGGCCGTAGCGCGTACAAAATGGTGACCCTGCTGCAGCAATGGATAATTGCAACGTACTGTACTAGTTGTAGTCAATGATTGCATGTGAAAGACGATCCAATCAGATTGCATCACGAAGTTCTACTCTGGAGCGATTCTAAAAAATATATGTTGATTCAGCATTTTAGAATCTCAAAAAAAAAAAAGAATCTAAAATATGAAGTTGGGGGAGCTATCAAACAGCTCATATGTGCACTGTGCTTTTGCACGTAACCGACGGCTCGTGTGCCACGTGCTGGGTCACCTCTCTGTTACCGCTGAGCGCTGACGACGAACACGCTCAGTCAAAACACTCACATCAATGTCCGCTACGTGTAGTCCGTCCCCACAAGTACACGGACAGCCACCAGCGCGTTCCAGCGGTAGCGAACTTGCACTGTGCTCCGTAGTAGCTCACACGCAACCGAAGTTTCGTGATCATAATATTGTAACGGATAAAAACAAAGTGGCAGTAACAGGTAAGACACCCAATAATACGTGTCACCACATAGTAGTAGACTTGACATGGATAACAAGAACAAGCAGGAAGGGGAAAAAAAAGAAGAATTCCTGCCGTGTCTCAATAAAGATTCTTAGGCCCTATTTGGTTCCTTTAGTCACTAGACTAAATTTTAGTGACTAAAGTTTAGTCGCTAAAGTATCCCGTTTGGTTCCAGTGACTAAACCGGGCTAAAGAGCAATAATTGTTGTGAATAATGATTGTTTTATCCCTATTAATTAATGAATGTTTGCTATAAGAAGGAAGTGAAGATGACAAATAAGGTAAAAATACTACTTTAGTCCCTTTTAGTCACCCTCTTGGCGTCTAAATAATTAAAGTTTAGTCACCCTACTTTAGTCACCATGTTTACTTATTTAGAGACTAAAAGTGACTGAACTTTAGTCAATAAACTTTAGTCACAAACGGGGCCTTAATTTGGACGGATCAGAATAGAATTGACGACGGATTCTCAATAATAAGGATTCTAAACGATCACTTAAATATCCTGTGACATTCCTCCCATTAACCAGCATATTAGTACTACAGCAAATGGGCGCGTTTTTACAGGGAATTATAGTAATCCTTCCATCATCCATCCATCCACGAAGACGAAAAATAATCTAGGCACGCACGCTTCCGGCTGGCCGGAGGGGAGCAAGCTAGGCGAGGAGCGCGTCGGATCCGACCACTGTGGTTGGGCCCGGCGGCCCGAGCCCGACGACGATCCGTCACCGCGTGTGCTTGCAGGGGCCGGCGGCGGGGGGCTGCTTGTGCTTGGTGCCGCTGCAGAGGAACAGGCCCGAGGAGGAGAGGGTGTTGACGGCGCCGGCGAAGCCGAAGAGGAGCGCGAGGCCGGCGACCCAGGGCATGAGGAGGAAGCCGATGGCGAAGGTGACGGAGCCGCAGAGCATGAGCGCCACCGACGCGCCGAGGAGCATGGCCGCGGCCGCGGCAGGGGACATCGTCGACACCGGCTGCCGCGGCGGCGCGGGGGAGGGGGACACGATGGCGAGCAGCAGCGCGCAGAGCTCGCGGACCTGCCGCGAGTAGTGCCCGCCGCCGCCGCCGCCGGTACACGTCATGCTCGCTGCGTTGCTGGGAGGAAGAGGTCGAGGGGTCCTCGCCCCTTTGACTCGTCGCGAGCGGTCGGTCGGTGGATCAGCGCGCAGGCGAGGAGAGGACGAGGGGACTCGAGAGTCGAGACGTGGCGTACGGCAAGAGGAGGTGGGGAAGGAAGAGAGGAAGAGGGTGAGCCGGTGAGGGACTGAGGCCTGAGGGGAAGGGAACAGGGAGGGGATTGGCGGGTACGAGTTGGAACAGGTCTTTATACAACGAGGTGGGGCCCGGCTACTGCTCCCCGTGCCTGCCACAACCGGGTCCACGGAAGCTGCAGTATGTGAGCCCACACGCCAGCGATGGACGGGAACGGCATGGCATGGGTCGGTCGTTCGGTCGTTCGGACGGAGTGGGTGGGCGCTAGGACGGTGGTCTGCTACTCTGCTCGTGCTGGCGCCGGATAGGCTAGGGATGGGACGGACTGGATTTTATTATTACGAAAAATTCTCTGGCGCCCGCGCCCCCATCCCTATCCGCGGCGCCGAGTCATGGCCTGCGCCGTGTCATTGTGGGTTATCGCTTTGCTGACAGGGCGGGCCCGCGCGTTTCTTCTTTTTTTCGGGTGGATTCACGCAAGCGCGAGCTGACGTGGTAGATAAAAGAGAACGGCTCGGGTCTAAACTTTTCGCGCTTTTTCCTGTTGCCTTCTCTTCCAGCGGTCGCTTTTCCTGATGTTTTGCTACAGGCACCGTCCGCTTCAGCAGCGACCGTGGCTATTCCCGTTCGATGGTGCGTTTGAGTTGTTTTTTTTCTTATGGCTGTCTTCTAACTCTAAGGGCTTGTTTGGAACAAAGGGTATTGGAGGGGATTGAGAGGGCTATAATCCCTTGCTATTTAATTTTAAATAGCAAGGGATTATAGCCCCCTCAATCCCTCCAATACTCTTGTTTCCAAACATGTCCTAAAAGTCATAAGTTAAACTAGACTAGTCAGTTGCCCGTGTTTTATTACGATATTTTTCTAAAAACTGATTGGACTAAATTTATTTGGTCTGTGTTGTAACTTAGCAATATATATATATATCACATGTTCATTTGTCGCCAGCCATATGGCTTGGATTTGCCAGACGATTTGGGCCTTCGCTACCGGTACCGCCATAACCTTGCTCTCTTTTGCAGTTGTTTTGCCTCCCGATGCCATTTTTTTCGAGTTGAAATGGACTTGGTAAACCACAATGGTTCACTCACAAAGCCACCATACTTAGTAAACCACAATGATTCACTCCCAAAGCCACCATAAATTTCATCTCACTCGCAAAGCCACCATACAGTTTCATCTCATTATAAAGAACAAGAGCGAGGCAGCGTGGGTAGACTTCACAAGCAAAAAATCTGGAAACCTGCACTCTGTGACTATGGAAAGGAACAAACTGTACACATAAATAACAATGAAGAATAGTGAAAGTCGCCTAGAGGGGGGGTGAATAGGGCGAAACTGAAATTCTCAAAAATAATCACAACTACAAGCCGGGTTAGCGTTAGAAATATAATCGAGTCCGCGAGAGAGGGCGCAAAACAAATCGCAAGCGAATAAAAGGTGTGACACGTGGATTTGTTTTACCGAGGTTCGGTTCTCGCAAACCTACTCCCCGTTGAGGAGGCCACAAAGGCCGGGTCTCTTTCAACCCTTACCCTCTCTCAAACGGTCCCTCGGACCGAGTGAGCTTTCTCTTCTCAATCACTTGGAACACAAAGTTCCCACAAGGACCACCACAAGATTGGTGTCTCTTGCCTCAATTACAAGTGAGTTTGATCGCAATGAAGAATCAAGAAAGAAGAAAGCAATCCAAGCGCAAGAGCTCGAAAGAACACAAGCAAATCTCTCTCACTAATCACTAGGGCGTTGTGTGGAGTTTGGAGAGGATTTGATCTCTTTTGTGTGTCTAGAATTGAATGCTAGAGCTCTTGTAAGTAGTTGGGAAGTGGAAAACTTGGATGCAATGAATGGTGGGTGGTTGGGGGTATTTATAGCCCCAACCACCAAACTAGCCGTTTGGTGAGGCTGTCTGTTCGATGGCGCACCGGACAGTCCGGTGCACACCGGACATGTCCGGTGCGACAGCCACGTCACCAAAAGCCGTTGGGGTCGACCGTTGGAGCTCTGTCTTCTGGGCCCGCCTGGATGTCCGGTGGCGCACCGGACATGCACTGTAGATTGTCCGGTGCGCCAGCATGGGCGTGCCTGACCTCTGCGCGCGCTGCGCGCGCATTTAATGCGTCGCAGGTAGCCGTTGGCGCCGAAATAGCCGTTGCCCCGCTGTTACACCGGACAGTCCGGTGTACACCGGACAGTCCGGTGAATTATAGCGGAGCAGCTGAAGTGAATTCCCGAGGCTGGCGAGTTCCTGAGGCCGCTCTTCTTTAGAGCACCGGACATGTCCGGTGTACACCGGACAGTCCGGTAAATTATAGCGGAGTCGCCTCTGGAATTTGCCGAAGGTGGCGAGCTTGAAGTCGGAGTCCTCTGGTGCACCGGACATGTCCGATGGCACACCGGACAGTCCGGTGCGCCAGACCAGAGGTGCCTTCGGTTGTCCCTTTGCTCTTTGGTTGAACCCAATACTTCGTCCTTTTATTGGCTAAGTGTGAACCTTTAGCACCTGTATAACTTATGCACTAGAGCAAACTAGTTAGTCCAAATATTTGTGTTGGGTAATTCAACCACCAAAATTTAATTAGAGACTAGATGTAATCCTAATTCCCTTTCAATCTCCCCCTTTTTGGTGATTGATGCCAACACAAACCAAAGCAAATATAAAAGTGCATAATTGAACTAGTTTGCATAAAGTAAGTGCAAAGGTTGCTTGGAATTGAGCCAATAAATGTTACTTACTAGATGTGCATGGATTGTTTCTTTGTTTTTAACATATTGGACCACATTTGCACCACATGTTTTGTTTTTGCAAATTCTTTTTGTAAATCCTTTTCAAAGTCCTTTTGCAACATAGTCAAAGGTAGATGAATAAGATTTTTGGAAAGCGTTTTCTAGTTTAAAAATTTTCTCCCCTTGTTTCAAATGCTTTTCCTTTGACTAAACAAAACTCCCCCTAAATGAGATCCTCCTCTTAGTGTTCAAGAGGGTTTTGATTTATCATTTTTGAAATACTACTTCCTCCCCCTTTAGAACATAATAAGATACCAATTTGAAATTGACCAATTGAAAATCTCCAACTTTTAAAAATTAGGTGGTGGTGCGGTCCTTTTGCTTTGGGCTCATATTTTCTCCCCCTTTGGCATGAATCGCCAAAAACGGAATCATTAGAGCCCAACGAAGTACTTTCTCCTCCTTTGGTCATAAAATAAATGAGTGAAGATTATACCAAAGTTGGAGAGTGATGCGGAGCGACGGCGAAGGATGAGTAGTAGAGTGGAGTGGAAGCCTTTGTCTTCGCCGAAGACTCCAATTCCCTTTCAATATACCTATGACTTGGTTTGAAATACACTTGAAAACTCATTAGTCATAGCATATAAAAGAGACATGATCAAAGGTATACTTGTGTGCTATGTGTGCAAATTAGCAAAAGAAATTCCTAGAATCAAGAATATTAAGCTCATGCCTAAGTCTGGTAAAAGATTGTTCATCAAGTGGCTTGGTAAAAATATCGGCTAATTGATCTTTAGTGTTGATGTATGAAATCTCGATATCCCCCTTTTGTTGGTGATCCCTAAGAAAATGATACCGAATGGCTATGTGTTTAGTGCGGCTATGCTCAACGGGATTATCCGCCATGCGGATTGCACTCTCATTATCACATAGAAGAGGAACTTTGGTTAGTTTGTAACCGTAGTCCCGCAGGGTTTGCCTCATCCAAAGCAATTGCGCGCAACAATAGCCTGCGGCAATATACTCGGCTTCGGCGGTAGAAAGAGCGACCGAATTTTGCTTCTTTGAAGCCCAAGACACCAAGGATCTTCCCAAGAACTGGCAAGTCCCCGATGTGTTCTTCCTATTAATCTTACACCCCGCCCAATCGGCATCCGAATAACCAATCAAATCAAATATGGATCCCCGAGGGTACCAGAGCCCAAACTTAGGTGTGTAAGCCAAATATCTCAAGATTCGTTTTACGGCCGTAAGGTGTGATTCCTTAGGGTCGGCTTGGAATCTTGCACACATGCATACGGAAAGCATAATGTCCGGTCGAGATGCACATAAATAAAGTAATGAACCAATCATCGACCGGTATACCTTTTGATCCACGGACTTACCTCCCGTGTCGAGGTCGAGATGCCCATTGGTTCCCATGGGTGTCTTGATGGGCTTGGCATCCTTCATTCCAAACTTGCTTAGAATGTCTTGAGTATACTTGGTTTGGCTAATGAAAGTGCCCTCTTGGAGTTGCTTGACTTGGAATCCTAGAAAATATTTCAACTCCCCCATCATAGACATCTCGAATTTTTGTGTCATGATCCTACTAAATTCTTCACAAGTAGATTCGTTAGTAGACCCAAATATGATATCATCAACATAAATTTGGCATACAAACAAGTCATTGTCAAGAGTTTTAGTGAACAAAGTAGGATCGGCCTTGCCGACTTTGAAGCCATTTGCAATAAGGAAATCTCTAAGGCATTCATACCATGCTCTTGGGGCTTGCTTGAGCCCATAAAGCGCCTTAGAGAGCCTATAGACATGGTTAGGATACTCACTATCTTCAAAGCCGGGAGGTTGCTCAACGTAGACCTCCTCCTTGATTGGTCCATTGAGGAAGGCACTCTTCACGTCCATTTGATAAAGCTTGAAGCCATGGTAAGTAGCATAGGCTAATAATATGCGAATTGACTCAAGCCTAGCTACGGGTGCATAGGTTTCACCGAAATCCAAACCTTCGACTTGTGAATACCCCTTGGCCACGAGTCGAGCTTTGTTCCTTGTCACCACACCATGCTCGTCTTGCTTGTTGCGGAAGACCCACTTGGTTCCTACAACATTTTGGTTAGGACGTGGAACTAAATGCCATACCTCGTTCCTCGTGAAATTGTTGAGCTCCCCTTGCATCGCCATTACCCAATCCGAATCTTGAAGTGCTTCCTCTACCCTGTGTGGCTCAATAGAGGAAACAAAAGAGTAATGCTCACAAAAATGTGCAACACGAGATCGAGTGGTTACCCCCTTATGAATGTCGCCGAGGATGGTGTCGACGGGGTGATCTCGTTGTATTGCTTGGTGGACTCTTGTGTGTGGCGGCCTTGGTTCTTCATCCTCCTTGTCTTGATTATTTGCATCTCCCCCTTGATTATTGCCGTCTTCTTGAGGGGGCTCATCTATTTGATCTTCTCCTTCATCAACTTGAGCCTCGTCCTCTTTTTGGGTTGGTGGAGATGCTTGCGTGGAGGAGGATGGTTGATCTTGTGCATTTGGAGGCTCTTCGGATTCCTTAGGACACACATCCCCAATGGACATGTTCCTTAGCGCGATGCACGGAGCCTGTTCTTCACCTATCTCATCAAGATCAACTTGCTCTACTTGAGAGCCGTTTGTCTCATCAAACACAACGTCACAAGAAACTTCAACAAGTCCTGAGGACTTGTTAAAGACTCTATAAGCCCTTGTGTTTGAGTCATATCCTAGTAAAAAGCCTTCTACAGTTTTAGGAGCAAATTTAGATTATCTACCTCTCTTAACAAGAATAAAGCATTTGCTACCAAAAACTCTAAAATATGAAATATTTGGATTTTTACCGGTTAGGAGTTCATAGGATGTCTTCTTGAGGATTCGGTGTAGATATAAACGGTTGATGGCGTAGCAAGCGGTGTTGACCGCCTCGGCCCAAAACCGATCCGGTGTCTTGTACTCATCAAGCATGGTTCTTGCCATGTCCAATAGAGTTCGATTCTTCCTCTCCACTACACCATTTTGTTGTGGAGTGTAGGGAGAAGAGAACTCATGCTTGATGCCCTCCTCCTCAAGGAAGCCTTCTATTTGTGAGTTCTTGAAGTCCGTCCTGTTGTCGCTTCTAATTTTCTTGATCCTTAAGCCGAACTCATTTTGAGCCCGTCTCAAGAATCCCTTTAGTGTCTCTTGGGTATGGGATTTTTCCTGCAAAAAGAACACCCAAGTGAAGCGAGAATAATCATCCACAATAACTAGACAGTACTTACTCCCGCCGATGCTTATGTAAGCGATCGGGCCGAATAGGTCCATGTGTAGGAGCTCCAGTGGCCTGTCACTAGTCATGATGTTCTTGTGTGGATGATGAGTGCCAACTTGCTTCCCGGCTTGGCATGCGCTACAAATCCTATCTTTCTCAAAATGAACATTTGTTAGTCCTAAAATGTGCTCTCCCTTTAGAAGCTTATGAAGATTCTTCATCCCAACATGGGCTAGTCGGCGGTGCCAGAGCCAACCCATGTTAGTCTTAGCAACTAAGCAAGTGTCGAGTTCAGCTCTATCAAAATCTACCAAGTATAGCTGACCCTCTAACACTCCCTTAAATGCTATTGAATCATCACTTCTTCTAAAGACAGTGACACCTATATCAGTGAATAGACAGTTGTAGCCCATTTGACATAATTGCGAAACGGAAAGCAAATTGTAATCTAAAGAATCTACAAGAAAAACATTGGAAATAGTATGGTCAGGTGATATAGCAATTTTACCCAATCCTTTGACCAAACCTTGATTTCCATCCCCGAATGTGATAGCTCGTTGGGGATCTTGGTTTTTCTCATATGAGGAGAACATCTTCTTCTCCCCTGTCATGTGGTTTGTGCACCCGCTGTCGAGTATCCAACCTGAGCCCCCGGATGCGTAAACCTACAAAACAATTTTAGTTCTTGACTTTAGGTACCCAAACGGTTTCGGGTCCTTTGGCATTAGAAACAAGAACTTTGGGTACCCAAACACAAGTCTTGGAACCCTTGTGTTTGCCCCCAACAAACTTGGCAACTACCTTGCCGGATTTGTTAGTAAGCACATAAGATGCATCAAAAGTTTTAAATGAAATACTATGATCATTTGATGCAATAGGAGTTTTCTTCTTAGGCAACTTGGCACGGGTTGGTTGCCTAGAGTTAGATGTCTCACCCTTATACATAAAAGCATGATTAGGGCCAGAGTGAGACTTCCTAGAATGAATTTTCCTAATTTTGCTCTCAGGATAACCGGTAGGGTATAAAATGTAACCCTCGTTATCTTGAGACATGGGAGCCTTGCCCTTAACAAAGTTAGATAAATTCTTTGGAGGGGCATTAAGTTTGACATTGTCTCCCCTTTGGAAGCCAATGCCATCCTTGATGCCAGGGCGTCTCCCATTGTAGAGCATACTTCTAGCAAATTTAAACTTTTCATTCTCTAGGTTATGCTCGGCAATTTTAGCATCTAATAATGCTATATGATCATTTTGTTGTTTAATTAAGGCCATGTGATCATGAATAGCATTGATATCAACATCTCTATATCTAGTACAAATAGAAACATGCTCAACATTAGATGTAGAGGGTTTGCAAGATTTTAATTCAACAACCTTAGCATGTAATAAATCATTCTCACTTCTAAGGTTGGAAATAGTAGCATTGCAAACATCAAAATCTTTAGCCTTAGCAATCAAATTTTCATTTTCTATTTTAAGGCTAGCAAGAGAATCATTCAATTCCTTAATCTTAGCAAGCAAATCATCATTATCATTTCTAAGATTGGGACTTGAAGCATCACAAACATGAGAATCAACCTTAGCAATTAATCTAGCATTTTCATTTCTAAGGTTGTCTATAGTCTCATGGCAAGTGCTTAGCTCACTAGACAATTTTTCACATTTTTCAACTTGTAGAGCATAAGCATTTTTTACCTTAACATGCTTTTTGTTTTCCTTAATAAGGAAGTCCTCTTGAGAATCCAAGAGATCATCCTTCTCATGAATATCACTAATCAATTCATTTAATTTTTCCTTTTGTTGCATGTTTAGGTCGGCAAAAAGGGTACGCAAATTATTCTCCTCATCACTAGCATTATCATCACTAGAGGATTCATATCTAGTGGAGGATTTAGATTTAACCTTCTTCCTTTTGCAGTCCTTTGCCATGAGGCACTTGTGGCCGACGTTGGGGAAGAGGAGTCCCTTGGTGACGGCGATGTTGGCGGCGTCCTCGTCGGAAGAGGACTCGGTGGAGCTCTCGTCTGAGTCCCACTCCCGGCAAACATGGGCATCGCCGCCCTTCTTCTTGTAGTACTTCTTCTTTTCTCTCCTTTTTCCCTTCTTGTCGTCGCCCCTGTCACTGTCACTAGATATAGGACATTTTGCAATGAAATGACCGGGCTTACCACATTTGTAGCACACTTTCTTGGAGCAGGGTTTGTAGTCCTTGCCCCTCCGTTGCTTGAGGATTTGGCGAAAGCTTTTGATGATTAAAGCCATCTCCTCATTGTCGAGCTTGGAGGCGTCAATTGGTTGTCTACTTGGTGTAGACTCCTCCTTCTTCTCCTCCGTCGCCTTAAAAGCCACCGGTTGTGCTTCGGACATGGAGGGTTCGTCAAGCTCGTTGATTTTCTTTGATCCTTTAATCATGCATTCAAAGCTCACAAAATTCCCGATCACTTCCTCGGGGGTCATTAGTGGGTATCTAGGATTACCACGAATTAATTGAACTTGAGTGGGGTTAAGGAAAATGAGAGATCTTAGAATAACCTTAACCACCTCGTGGTCGTCCCACTTTTTGCTCCCGAGGTTGCGCACTTGGTTCACCAAGGTTTTGAGCCGGTTGTACATATCTTGTGGCTCCTCCCCTTGGCGAAGACGGAAGCGACCGAGCTCCCCCTCGATCGTTTCCCGCTTGGTGATCTTGGTGAGTTCATCACCCTCGTGCGCGGTCTTGAGTAGGTCCCAAATCTCCTTTGCATTATTCAAACCTTGCACCTTGTTGTATTCCTCCTTGCTTAGAGAGGCGAGGAGTATGGTTGTAGCTTGGGAGTTGAAGTGCTCGATTTGGGCCACTTCGTCCGTATCATAATCCTCATCCCCTATGGATGGTACCTGTGCTCCAAACTCAACAACATTCCATATACTTTTGTGGAGTGAGGTTAGATGAAATTTCATTAAATCACTCCACCTAGCATAATCCTCGCCATCAAAGGTTGGCGGTTTGCCTAATGGAACGGAAAGTAATGGAGTATGTCTAGATGTACGGGGATAGTGTAAGGGGATCTTACTAAACTTCTTGCGCTCTTGGCGCTTAGAAGTTACGGACGGCGCATCGGAGTCGGAGGTCGATGTTGATGAAGTGTCGGTCTCGTAGTAGACCACCTTCCTCATCCTCTTGTGTTTGTCGCCTTTCCGATGCGACTTGTGGGAAGAAGATTTTTCCTTCTTCTCTTTGTGGTGTGAGGAAGAAGATCTTTTCTCCTTCCGTTTGGAGGAGTCCTTCTTCTTCTCCTTCCTCTTGGCGCGGGACTCTTCCGATGAAGTGCTCCCTTGGCTCGTAGTGGGCTTGTCGCCGGTCTTCATCTCCCTCTTGGTGTGATCTCCCGACATCACTTCGAGCGGTTAGGCTCTAATGAAGCACCGGGCTTTGATACCAATTGAAAGTCGCCTAGAGGGGGGGCATGAATAGGGCGAAACTGAAATTCTCAAAAATAATCACAACTACAAGCCAGGTTAGCGTTAGAAATATAATCGAGTCCGCGAAGAGGGCGCAAAACAAATCGCAAGCGAATAAAAGGTGTGACACGTGGATTTGTTTTACCGAGGTTCGGTTCTCGCAAACCTACTCCCCGTTGAGGAGGCCACAAAGGCTGGGTCTCTTTCAACCCTTACCCTCTCTCAAACGGTCCCTCGGACCGAGTGAGCTTTCTCTTCTCAATCACTTGGAACACAAAGTTCCCACAAGGACCACCACAAGATTGGTGTCTCTTGCCTCAATTACAAGTGAGTTTGATCGCAATGAAGAATCAAGAAAGAAGAAAGCAATCCAAGCGCAAGAGCTCGAAAGAACACAAGCAAATCTCTCTCACTAATCACTAGGGCGTTGTGTGGAGTTTGGAGAGGATTTGATCTCTTTTGTGTGTCTAGAATTGAATGCTAGAGCTCTTGTAAGTAGTTGAGAAGTGGAAAACTTGGATGCAATGAATGGTGGGTGGTTGGGGGTATTTATAGCCCCAACCACCAAACTAGCCGTTTGGTGAGGCTGTCTGTTCGATGGCGCACCGGACAGTCCGGTGCACACCGGACATGTCTGGTGCACACCGGACATGTCCGGTGCGACAGCCACGACACCAAAAGCCGTTGGGGTCGACCGTTGGAGCTCTGTCTTCTGGGCCCGCCTGGATGTCCGGTGGCGCACCGGACATGCACTGTAGATTGTCCGGTGCGCCAGCATGGGCGTGCCTGACCTCTGCGCGCGCTGCGCGCGCATTTAATGTGTCACAGGTAGCCGTTGGCGCCGAAATAGCCGTTGCTCCGCTGTTACACCGGACAGTCCGGTGAATTATAGCGGAGCAGTTGAAGTGAATTCCCGAGGCTGGCGAGTTCCTGAGGCCGCTCTTCTTTGAAGCACCGGACATGTCCGGTGTACACCGGACAGTCCGGTGAATTATAGCGGAGTCGCCTCTGGAATTTCCCGAAGGTGGCGAGCTTGAAGTCGGAGTCCTCTGGTGCACCGGACATGTCCGGTGGCACACCGGACAGTCCGGTGCGCCAGACCAGAGGTGCCTTCGGTTGTCCCTTTGCTCTTTGGTTGAACCCAATACTTTGTCCTTTTATTGGCTAAGTGTGAACCTTTAGCACCTGTATAACTTATGCACTAGAGCAAACTAGTTAGTCCAAATATTTGTGTTGGGTAATTCAACCACCAAAATTTAATTAGAGACTAGATGTAATCCTAATTCCCTTTCAAATAGCACATGACTAAAGGAAGTGGTTTATATCACGGATGACACCAAGGACATATCATTAGATCCCTGCCTTGCCAATGGTGTCGTTGGTGTCAGAAGTCTGTGCTTCGCTAGTGCATCTCTGAACTTCTCAATCTACATACAACAGTCACCAATCGTATAAGTTAAATCAACTGGTAGCCATTAACGATAAATATTGGACCTTATCTATGCTGAAGCACTAAGGCACAAGCCGACTATCTAGAGGCCAATGGAACTCCGATGGCACATCAAAGACATGTACCATATCACGAAACTGTTATTGCTTTCAGCTGCAAGGGCCTCCTTAATTTCTTTGCCTAGTAGACCTGAAGGCACTGCAACAGGCACATACTTGGGACCACCTACTGATGCCATTTTTTCATTTGCAAATAATAACAAGACCCTCAAAACTTTTCATTTCACCGAATTAGTTAATATAATTGCTCATTGGCCACAGAAACATCTTCCAAAATAACTATACTCGACCTTACTTTAACAACAACTAGAATAGGGGGCATAGAATTATTGATAGTAGAACATAGGATCTCACTGTTGCATTGATACAACTGAAGTTGCAGAGTCAACCCTGGGCTCCCCTGTAGAACTGAAGTTGCATTAGTTAATATAATTGCTCTGGTCGTGGAGGCCGGCCATTGCTGTTCCATGCTCATGCGTTGTCTCTTCTTATACTGTGCAGCCTGTGTCAAAGGCAGCGCTGACCATGTCAAGACTGAAGTGCGCGCTCGGGGGATGTGATCTAAGGGCACTTATGGTCCTCTTGATCGGCGTGCCAATTCTAATCCTAATGATATACGTACACGTATGGGCAGAAGGAAGGTGACGTTAGCGGTGGCACGACGATCGCGGATCCCATCGCGGAGAGGACGACAGGTTGATCCAAGGAAATCTGAGGGTATTATTTGTAAAAAACAACGCAGGACGATCATTGAAACTGGTGCTTTAAGTATAGTAATAGATATGTGCCCATGCGTTGCCACGAGAGTTAAAATTTCCAAGACATTAATAACCGCGTGCAGATAGTTAAATTTCTAACCTGTCTTATGTTGCACAAGCTGAAGCACATATTCATGCACAAATCATATATCGTTTTATCATCAGTCGTACCTTCAGCCTTCGGCTCCATCTAGTTGAATAAATTTGGCTGTGGCCGTTGTCGTGTTCTACAACCGCGCCGGGGCAAGGAACACGCACAGGTAGAGGAGCAACAGCAGCGTGCTCAGCCTCAGTGCATGCACAGGCGGCCGCCACATCGTGTCTTTCACTGTGGATAGGCGACGGAGAAGGCGGTGGCAACAGACGCGTACGTGTCCTCGGGCTGCATGACGTAGGTGATGAGCGTCGTGGCGTTGTCGGCGGCGCCAGGCATTGGCAGAAGACGGGGAACGTGACCATGGTGCCGACGTCGAGGTTGGTGGGCACTAGCGTGGGGTTCACGCTCCACGGTCTGGTACTGCGTGAGGTTGTGCAACTTGGTGGTGGAGACGATCCATTAGGTGTCCCCTGGGCCGATCTAGTACTGTATCGGCGCGTACGAGCTGGGGGATCGGGAGGGGCAGCCGCACTGGAGCGACACGAGCAGCGGCTGCCCGTTGGCCGGCGTGGCCGTGGTGGAGAGGTTGTTGGCGTGCGTGATCATGAAGCGGCTGACGGCGAAGAGGTCACCGATGGCCACGAGATCGAGCGGCACGCCCGCGAAGCCGGCGGGGTAGAGCGCGTACGCCTGGCACAGGTACGTGCGGTTGGTGGTGCAGTTGAAACCCTCGACAGACGCTGGCGCGGCCGTGGCCATGGTCGTGTTCTGCGACCGCGCCGGGGCGGGGAACGCGCACAAGCAGAGGAGCAGCAGCAGCGCGTTCAGCCTCAGTGCATGCAACAAGACCACGACGATCGCAGAGCCTCAGAGGAAACACGATAGGTGGCGCCTCACTAGGTTCCTCTCGCCCAGCCCCGTCAGTGCTTGCATAGTGTTCTGCAGCTTGCATGCAGCTTCTGCGGCTTCCTGTCAGTGCTTGCATAGTGTTCTGCGGATTGCATGCTTGCATGCAGTGGGTGGGTAGGTGCATGCGACGCGGGATAAGGGGAGACGGGGGCACGGCGTGGTCTACATTAGCTTCTTAATAGTTAGTAGAGATAAGGGCACTTATGGTCCTCTTGATTGGCGTGCCAATTCTAATCCTAATGATATACGTACGCGTATGGGCAGAAGGAAGGTGACGTTAGCGGCGGTGCGACGATCGCGGATCCCATCGCGGAGAGGACGACAGGTTGATCCAAGGAAATCTGAGGGTGTTCTTTGTAAAAAAACGACGCAGGACGATCGTTGAAACTGGTGCTTTAAATATAGTAATAGATATGTGTCCATGCGTTGCCACGAGAGTTAAAATTTCTAAGACATTAATAACCGCGTGCAGATAGTTAAATTTATAACCCGTCTTATGTTGCACAAGCTGAAGCACATATTCATGCACAAATCATATATCGTTTTATCACCAGTCGTACCTTCAGCCTTCGGCTCCATCTAGTTGATTAAATTTGGTCGTGGCCGTTGTCGTGTTCTACAACAGCCCTGGGGCGGGGAACACGCACAGGCAGAGGAGCAACAGCAGCGCGCTCAGCCTCAGTGCATGCATAGACGGCCGTCACATCGTGTCTTTTACTATGGATAGGCGACGGAGAAGGCGGCGGCAACGGACGCGTATGTGTCCCCGGGCTGCATGACGTAGGTGATGAGCGTCGTGGCGTTGTTGGCGGCGGCCGGGCATTGGCAGAAGACGGGGAACGTGACCATGGTGCCGACGTCGAGGTCGGTGGGCACCAGCATGGGGTTCATGCGCTCCACGGTCTAGTATTGCGTGAGGTTGTGCAACTTGGTGGTGGAGACGATCCAGTAGGTGTCCCTCGGGCCGATCTAGTACTGCATCGGCGCGTACGAGCTGGGGGACCGTGAGGGGTAGCCGCACTGGAGCGACATGAGCAGAGGCTGCCCGTTGGCCGGCGCGGCCGTGGTGGAGAGGTTGTTGGCGTGCGCGACCATAAAGCGGCTGACGGCGAAGAGGTCACCGATGGCCGCGAGATCGAGCGGCACGCCCACGAAGCCGGCGCGGTAGAGCGCGTACGCCTGGCACGAGTACGTGCAGTTGGCGGTGCAGTTGAACCCCTCGATGGACGTCGGCGCGGCTGTTGCCATGGTCGTGTTCTGCGACTGTGCGGGGGCGGGGAACATGCACAAGCAGAGGAGCAACAACAACACGTTTAACCTCAGTGCATGCAACAAGACAACGACGATCGCAGAGTCTCAGAGGAAATACAATGGGTGGCGCCTCGCTAGGTTCCTCCTGCCCAGCCCCATCAGTGCTTGCATAGTATTCTACCGCTTGCATGCAGCTTTTGCGGCTTCCCGTCAGTGCTTGCATAGTGTTCTACGGCTTGCATGCAGCTTCTGCGGCTTACATGCTTGCATGCAGTGGGAGGGTAGGTGCATGCGACGCAGGATAAGGGGAGGCGGGGGCACGGCATGGTCAACATTAGCTTCTTAATAGTTAGTAGAGATAGAGATTAAAGGTCTAGATCTAGCTAGCATTCCAAAGAAGAATTCCTCGCAATGGAAAATTGAATTAGACATGCTTTTAGCAGCTCTTTGATGGAAGAATTTGGCAGATATTAACTATCAGCCGCTAATAATAATAAGTGAAAGATACCGCTTCGTATAGGTGTACATTTGGGCCGGGCCTGATGGGCCGGCCCGAAGCACGGAAAAAAAAGCACGGCCCAGGCACGGCACGGCCCGAAATAATTTAGTGCCGGGCCGGCACGGCCCGTTATATCGGGCCGGGTTTGGGCCGAGGTCACGGCCCATGGGCGGGCACGAGCACGGCCCGTTTAAGGCAGGCACGAAAAGGCCCATATAGAGGCACGAAAAGGCCCATATATTTATTAAAACCACACTTCATTTCGCACTTTCATATACTTGATAAAGAACACAAAGCTAGAGATAATGCTAGTTAGATGTTTTTTTGTATCTTTGAATTAGATTGTGTGATGTAATTTTACTTTTGTTATGAACATTAGACAATAAACTGAACTTACGAACTTTGTATACAGCTGATTATACTTTTTTTCCTTCTAACAAAATGCGAGGTAGTCATTGCATAGCTGTGGTAACTTTAATACAAATATTAACTTTGATTTTGTACAAATTTATTTGTCTTATCTTTTATTTGTTTTATTATTTTTTTGAATTTAGGACTCTAATATGAATTTTGGGCCAAAAACTGAATTTCGGGCCAAAAATTGAATTTCGGGCCCTAATGTGAATTTCGGGCTTTTATAATTTCGGGCCGCCCGAAATAAGCCCGGCACGTTTAAGCAATTACGGGCCGGGCCGTGGGCCGAGGGCTAGGCCCATGGGCCGGCCCGGCACGGCCCGAAATTCAAACGGGCCGGGCCGGCCCGAAATTCAAACAATACGGGCCTTTTCGGGCTTGGGCCGGGCCGGGCCGGGCGGCCCGAATGTACACCTATACCGCTTCGTTCTTTCCCATCATCCTCGAGCGAAAACGGCAGCATCCGCTTGTCCGTAACTCGCTCAACCACATCTAATTTTACCAAAGGACTTCGAGTTATTTTACAGATCACATCCACAATTGTTTTTCTTTTTCCACATGACACGGTATTAGCTGGTGTACCGCAGAGACCCATGTAAAAAGGGGTACCGCAGAGGCCCATGTTGTTCGGTAGAGTGTGTCCATGCTTTGATCAAATATTGGCTTACATTAAAGTGGATTTTGCAAATAAATTTATATGCTATTAGCTGGCTTGGGCCACGGCGTCACCTACGAACCCATTGCATCCATGACTATAGATGGCCAAACACACCGTGTTAAATGGGCCGGCACTAAGCACGACATTGTATGTATTCCTTCGACACGGCACGAACACGATTCATATAATGCTAGCGCCAGCACGATACGAGTCTAGTGCCGTGCTTGAGCCACCACGCCGGCACGATGGGCTGGCACGAGCAAGGCACGACTAAGTGACCGACACGATTAGACACGACTTAGACCAACATGTAATTTATAGATGTGATTGTGATATGTACACGTGATTGTAAATTGTTATTTGTTATGGTTTTAAACATAATGAATTTACTTTAACGGTATAAATATTCATTTTTTAAAATTATATATATAATCTTAAAATCTTATATTTTTGTAAGCTTTTAAAATGAAATAGTGCCTAGATTGACATGGGTACAATTAGGTGTTAGTGTCGTATAGTGTCGGTATGGCATAATTAGGCACTATAGTGTAGTGCCTAAGCCGCGGGTTAGACATTAGTGTCGACACGACACGGTATGATTACTAATAGTACATAATAGTGTCGTGTTTAATAATGCTAGTGTCGTGTCGGGCGGTCCATTTGGCCATCTATATCGACGACCAAGCTAGGAGGCCCAACACGCTGGCTAAGACCAACTCCAGCAGTCTCCGCATGCGGCTCCGTATCTCGTTTTTTGCACAGCGTAGCACACTATTCATCAGTCCAGCAGACTCCGTATCCGTCTCCCTAAAAAGCACGCCGTGTACCTGCACTCCCCTTTTCCACGTTTTCTCTCTCCTCTCCGCACAAGACTGCATGCGCTCGTGGCTGCTCGCGGGCCCCAGCTGTCATAGACTGCATACGGAGTGCAAATACGGAGTCTGCTGGAAACGGGGACGAATGCACGGTCTCGTTGTATACTATTGGCCGTGCTAAATACGGATAGGGAGAGAGAGTCTGCTGAAGTTGGTCTAAGGCCCAAGCGGAAAATTAGCTGTGTTGGTCGGCCTAGGGAAAGGCCGGTCGGACAGAATTAGAAACCTTCAGATCAATTTTGTTTTTCAAACGAGTTTTGAGGAGGCTTACCAACATATTAGATCTAAACAGATATTAAATTAATCTAGAGCTTTTAGAGATTTTACGGGGAATTCCTCTGGTGCTTTTAGAGAACATTTTGTACACACAATCTTGATGGTTGAGGTGACCTTCATGCAAGACCAGTGTGGTTTTCTCGTCCCTATCTCATGTTCATTATTTACATGCATAGTTGAAAGGGAAATAGGATCAAACATTTTCCTAAATAATTTTAGTGGTTGAATTGCCCAACACAAACAATTGAACTAACTAGTTTGCTCTAGATTATATGTTCTACAGGTGCCAAAGGTTCAACACAAACCAATAAAAAGTTAATGTTAGAGTTCAAAGAGAAATGAGCAAAAGAAACCGAAGGCTGCCCTGGTCTGGCACACCGGACTGTCCGGTGCACCACCGGATAGTATCTGGTGCACCAGGGACCGTACAGTATGAACTCTGGAAGGGAATTAGGCTTACACCTATTTCCTAAACTAATTTTGGTGGTTGAATTGCCCAACACAAATAATTGGACTAACTAGTTTGCTCTAGTCTATAAGTCATACAGGTGCCAAAGGTTCACAAAAGGCCAATAAAAAGACCAAGAAAAGGGTTCAACAAAAAGAGGAAAGGATCAACCAAAGGCACCCTGGTCGGGCGCACCGGACAGTGTCCGGTGCACCAGGGGACTCCAAGCTAAACTTCGCACCTTCGGGAATTCTCAGAGCCACCGCGCTATAATTCATCGGACTGTTCGGTGTACACCGGACAGTGTCCGGTGCTCCAAGGGGTCGCGACTCTGAACTCGCCAGCTTCGGGAATCCGTAACGGGTAGTCCGCTATATTTCACCGGACATGTCCGGTGTGCACCGGACTGTCCGGTGTAACAGCGGAGCAACGACTACTTCGGCGCCAACGGTCACCTGCAGCACATTAAATGCGCGCCAGAGCGCGCAGAAGTCAGGCACGCGCGAAGAGGCGCACCGGACACTCTACAGTGCATGTCCGGTGCGCCACCGGACATCCAGGTGGGCCCAGCTGTCAGAGCTCCAACGGTCGGAACCTTAACGGCCTGGTGACGTGGCTGTCGCACCGGACATGTCCGGTGTGCACCGAACTGTCCGATGCACCATACGACAGAAAGCCTCCACCAAACGACTAGTTTGGTGGTTGGGGCTATAAATACCCCCAACCACCTCACATTCAAATCATCCAAGTTTTCCACCTCTCAACCACTTACAAGAGCTAGGCATTCAATTCTAGACACACTCAAGTGATCAAATCCTCTCCAATTCCACACAAAGCTTTAGTGACTAGTGAGAGAGATTTGCCGTGTTCTTTTGAGCTCTTACGCTTGGATTGCTTCTTTCTTTCTCACTTGTTCTTGTGATCAAAACTCCATTGTAACCAAGGCAAGAGACACCAATTGTGTGGTGGTCCTTGCGGAGAAGTTTTGTTCCCGGTTTGATTTGAGAAGAGAAGCTCACTCGGTCCGAGGGACCGTTTGAGAGAGGGTAAGGGTTGAAAGAGATCCGGCCTTTGTGGCCTCCTCAACGGGGAGTAGGTTTGCGAGAACCGAACCTCGGTAAAACAAATCCGCGTGTCACACTCTTCATTCGCTTGCGATTTGTTTCGCGCCCTCTCTCTTGGACTCATTATTATTTCTAACGCTAACCCGGCTTGTAGTTGTGATTAATTTTGTAAATTTCAGTTTCGCCCTATTCACCCCCCTCTAGGCGACTTTCAATTGGTATCGGAGCCCGGTGCTTCATTAGAGCCTAACCGCTCGAAGTGATGTCAGGAGAACACACCAAGAAGGAGATGGAGACCGGCGACAAGCCCACTACGAGCCACGGGTCGACTTCATCGGAAGAGTCCCGCAACAAGAAGAAGGAGAAGAAAAACTCCTCCAACAAAGGGAAGGGGAAGGAGAAGAAATCCTCTTCCCACAAGTCGCATCGGAGAGGCGACAAGCACAAGAGGATGAGGAAAGTGGTCTACTATGAGACTGACTCTTCATCACCATCGACCTCCGACTCCGATGCGCCGTCCGTAACTTCTAAGCGCCAAGAGCGCAAGAAGTATAGTAAGATCCCCCTACGCTACCCCCACATTTCAAAGCGTACTCCTCTACTCTCCGTTCCATTAGGCAAACCACCGGTTTTTGACGGTGAAGATTATAATATGTGGAGTGACAAAATGAGGCACCATCTAACCTCACTCCACACAAGCATATGGAATGTTGTTGAGTTTGGTATACAGGTACCATCCGTAGGGGATGAAGACTACGACTCGGACGAGGTGGCCCAAATCCACCACTTTAACTCCCAAGCAACCACTATACTCCTCGCCTCTCTAAGTCGAGAGGAGTATAACAAGGTGCAAGGGTTAAAAAGTGCGAAGGAAATTTGGGACGTACTCAAGACCGCGCACGAAGGAGACGAGGTGACAAAAATCACCAAGCGGGAGACGATCGAGGGGGAGCTCGGTCGCTTCATGCTTCACCAAGGGGAGGATCCACAAGCTATGTACAACCGCTTGAAGACCTTGGTGAACCAAGTGCGCAACCTCGGGAGCGAAAAATGGGATGACCATGAGATGGTCAAGGTTATTCTTAGATCCCTCGTATTTCTTAACCCTACACAAGTTCAATTAATTCGAGGTGATCCTAGATATAAGCTAATGTCTCCCGAGGAAGTTATAGGAAAATTTGTGAGCTTTGAGCTAATGATTAAAGGCTCAAAGAAAATCATCGAGCAAGGCACTTCCTCCACACCCGAGGCACAACCGGTCGCATTCAAGGCGACGGAAGAAAAGAAGGAGGAAGCTACTCCAAGTCGAACACCCATCGATGCCTCCAAGCTCGACAACGAGGAGATGGCGCTCATCATCAAGAGCTTCCGTCAAATCCTCAAGCAAAGGAGGGGAAAGACTACAAGCCCCGCTCCAAGAAAGTGTGCTACAAATGTGGTAAGCCCGGTCATTTTATAGCAAAATGTCCACTATCTAGTGACAGTGACAGGGGCGACGACAAGAAGGGCAAGAGAAGAGAAAAGAAGAGGTACCACAAGAAGAGGGGCGGCGATGCCCATGTGTGCCGCGAGTGGGATTATGAGGAGAGCTCCTCCGACTCCTCCGACGAGGACGCCGCCAACATCGCTGTCACCAAGGGACTTCTCTTCCCCAACGTCGGCCACAAGTGCCTCATGGCCAAGGACGGCAAAAGGAAGAAGGTTAAATCCAAATCCTCCACTAAATATGAGTCCTCTAGTGATGATAATGCTAGTGATGAGGAGGAAAATTTGCATACTCTTTTTGCCGACCTAAACATGCAACAAAAGGAAAAACTAAATGAGCTAATTAGTGCCATCCATGAAAAGGATGATCTCTTGGACTCCCAAGAGGACTTCCTTATTAAGGAAAACAAAAAGCATGTTAAGGTTAAAAATGCTTATGCTCTACAAGTGGAAAAATATGAAAAATTGTCTAGTGAGCTAAGCACTTGCCATGAGACTATTGACAACCTTAGAAATGAAAATGCTAGATTAATTGCTAAGGTTGATTCACATGTTTGTGATGTTTCAATTCCCAATCTTAGAAATGATGATGTTGATTTACATGCTAAGATTAAAGAATTGAATGATTCTCTTGCTAGCCTTAGGATTGAAAATGAAAAATTAATTGCTAAGGATAAAGATTTTGATGTTTGCAATGTTACTATTTCCAACCTTAGAAGTGAGAATGATATATTACATGCTAAGGTTGTAGAATTAAAATCTTGCAAACCCTCTACATCTACCGTTGAGCATGTTTCCATTTGCACTAGATGTAGAGATGTTGATATTGATGCTATTCATGATCACATGGTATTAATTAAACAACAAAATGATCATATAGCAAAATTAGATGCTACAATTGCCGAGCATAACTTAGAAAATGAAAAATTTAAATTTGCTAGAAGTATGCTCTATAATGGGAGACGCCCTGGCATCAAGGATGGCATTGGCTTCCAAAGGGGAGACCATGTCAAACTTAGTGCCCCTCCTAAAAGATTGTCTAATTTTGTTAAGGGCAAGGCTCCCATGCCTCAGGATAACGAGGGTTACATCTTGTACCCTGCCGGTTATCCCGAGAGCAAAATTAGGAGAATTCATTCTAGGAAGTCTCACTCTGGCCCTAACCATGCTTTTATGTATAAGGGTGAGACATCTAGCTCTAGGCAACCAACCCATGCTAAGTTGCCTAAAAAGAAAACTCCTAGTGCATCAAATGATCATAGCATTTCATTCAAAACTTTTGATGCATCATATGTTTTAACTAGCAAATCCGGCAAGGTAGTTGCCAAGTTTGTTGGGGGCAAACACAAGGGCTCCAAGACTTGTGTTTGGGTACCCAAAGTTCTTGTTTCTAATGCTAAAGGACCCAAAACCGTTTGGGTACCTAAAGTTAAGAACTAAACTTGTTTTGTAGGTTTATGCATCCGGGGGCTCAAGTTGGATCATCGATAGCGGGTGCACAAACCACATGACGGGGGAGAAGAAGATGTTCTCCTCCTACGAGAAAAACCAAGATCCCCAACGAGCTATCACATTCGGGGATGGAAACCAAGGTTTGGTCAAAGGTTTGGGTAAAATTGCTAAATCTCCTGACCATTCCATTTCCAATGTTTTTCTTGTTGATTCACTAAATTACAATTTGCTTTCCGTGTCTCAATTATGTCAAATGGGCTACAACTGTCTCTTTACTGATGTAGGTGTCACTGTCTTTAGAAGAAGTGATGATTCAATAGCCTTTAAGGGAGTGTTAGAGGGTCAGCTATACTTGGTAGATTTTGATAGAGCTGAACTCGACACTTGCTTAATTGCTAAGACTAACATGGGTTGGCTCTGGCACCGCCGACTAGCCCATGTTGGAATGAAGAATCTTCATAAGCTTCTAAAGGGAGAGCACATTTTAGGACTAACAGATGTTCATTTTGAGAAAGACAGGATTTGTAGCGCATGCCAAGCCGAGAAGCAAGTTGGCACTCATCATCCACACAAGAACATCATGACAACTGACAGGCCACTGGAACTCCTACACATGGATTCATTCGGCCCGATCGCTTACATAAGCATCGGCGGGAGTAAGTACTGTCTAGTTATTGTGGATGATTATTCTCGCTTCACTTGGGTGTTCTTTTTGCAGGAAAAATCTCATACCCAAGAGACCTTAAAGGGATTCTTGAGACAGGCTCAGAATGAGTTCGACTTAAGGATCAAGAAAATTAGAAGCGACAACGGGACGGAGTTCAAGAACTCTCAAATTGAAGGCTTCCTTGAGGAGGAGGGAATCAAGCATGAGTTCTCTTCTCCCTACACCCCACAGCAAAATGGTATAGTGGAGAGGAAGAATCGAACTCTACTGGACATGGCAAGAACCATGCTTGATGAGTACAAGACACCGGATCGGTTTTGGGCCGAGGCGGTTAACACCGCCTGCTAAGCCATCAACCGGTTATATCTTCACCGAATCCTCAAGAAGACATCCTATGAACTCCTAACCGGTAAAAAGCCCCATATTTCATATTTTAGAGTTTTTGGTAGCAAATGCTTTATTCTTGTTAAAAGAGGTAGAAAATCTAAATTTACTCCTAAAACTGTAGAAGGCTTTTTACTAGGATATGACTCAAACACAAGGGCATATAGAGTCTTTAACAAGTCCTCAGGACTTGTTGAAGTTTCTTGTGACGTTGTGTTTGATGAGACTAACGGCTCTCAAGTAGAGCAAGTTGATCTTGATGAGATAGGTGAAGAAGAGGCTCCGTGCATCGCGCTAAGGAACATGTCCATTGAGGATGTGTTTCCTAAGGAATCCGAAGAGCCTCCAAATGCACAAGATCAACCATCCTCCTCCACGCAAGCATCTCCACCAACCCAAAATGAGGACGAGGCTCAAGTTGATAAAGAAGAAGATCAAAGAGATGAGCCACCTCAAGATGACGGCAATGATCAAGGGGGAGATGAAAACAATCAAGACAAGAAGGATGAAGAACCAAGGCCGCCACACCCAAGAGTCCACCAAGCAATCCAACGAGATCACCCCGTCGACACCATCCTCGGCGACATTCATAAGGGGGTAACCACTAGATCTCGTGTTGCACATTTTTGTGAGCATTACTCTTTTGTTTCCTCTCTTGAGCCACACAGGGTAGAGGAAGCACTCCAAGATTCGGATTGGGTGATGGCGATGCAAGAGGAGCTCAACAACTTCACTAGGAACGAGGTATGGCACTTAGTTCCACGTCCTAACCAAAATGTTGTAGGAACCAAGTGGGTCTTCCGCAACAAGCAGGATGAGCATGGTGTGGTGACAAGGAACAAAGCTCGACTTGTGGCCAAGGGATATTCCCAAGTCGAAGGTTTGGATTTCGGTGAAACCTATGCACCCATAGCTAGGCTTGAGTCAATTCGTATATTATTAGCCTATGCTACTTACCATGGCTTCAAGCTTTATCAAATGGACGTGAAGAGTGCCTTCCTCAATGGACCAATCAAGGAAGAGGTCTATGTTGAGCAACCTCCTGGCTTTGAAGACAGTGAGTATCCTAACCATGTCTATTGGCTCTCTAAGGCGCTTTATGGGCACAAGCAAGCCCCAAGAGCTTGGTATGAATGCCTTAGAGATTTTTTTATTGCTAATGGCTTCAAAGTCGGCAAGGCCGGTCCTACTTTATTTACTAAAACTCTTGACAATGATTTGTTTGTATGCCAAATTTATGTTGATGATATCATATTTGGGTCTACTAACGAATCTACATGTGAAGAATTTAGTGGGATCATGACACAGAAATTTGAGATGTCTATGATGGGGGAGTTAAAGTATTTTCTAGGATTCCAAGTAAAGCAACTCCAAGAGGGCACCTTCATTTGCCAAACAAAGTATACTCAAGACATTCTAAACAAGTTTGGAATGAAGGATGCCAAGCCCATCAAGACTCCCATGGGAACCAATGGGCATCTCGACCTCGACACGGGAGGTAAGTCCGTGGATCATAAGGTATACCGGTCGATGATAGGTTCATTGCTTTATTTATGTGCATCTCGACCAGACATTATGCTTTCCGTATGCATGTGTGCAAGATTCCAAGCCGACCCTAAGGAATCTCACCTTACGGCCGTAAAACGAATCTTGAGATATTTGGCTTATACTCCTAAGTTTGGGCTTTGGTACCCTCGGGGATCCACATTTGATTTAATTGGTTATTCGGATGTCGATTGGGCGGGGTGTAAGATTAATAGAAAGAGCACATCGGGGACTTGCCAGTTCTTGGGAAGATCCTTGGTGTCTTGGGCTTCAAAGAAGCAAAATTCGGTCGCTCTTTCTACCGCCGAAGCCGAGTACATTGCCGTAGGCCATTGTTGCGCGCAATTGCTTTGGATGAGGCAAACCCTGCGGGACTATGGTTACAAATTAACCAAAGTTCCTCTTCTATGTGATAATGAGAGTGCAATCCGCATGGCGGATAATCCCGTTGAGCATAGCCGCACTAAACACATAGCCATTCGGTATCATTTTCTTAGGGATCACCAACAAAAGGGGGATATCGAGATTGCATACATTAATACTAAAGATCAATTAGCCGATATCTTTACCAAGCCACTAGATGAACAAACCTTTACCAAACTTAGGCATGAGCTCAATATTCTTGATTCTAGGAATTTCTTTTGCTAATTTGCACACATATCTCATAAGTATACCTTTGATCATGTCTCTTTTATATATGCTATAACTAATGTGTTTTCAAGTGAATTTCAAACCAAGTCATAGGTGTATTGAAAGGGAATTGGAGTCTTCGGCAAAGACAAAGGCTTCCACTCCACTCTATTACTCATCCTTCGCCGTCGCTCCGCATCACTCTCCGTCTTTGGTATAATCTTCACTCATATGTTTTATTTGCCAAAGGGGAGAAAGTAGTTAGACAAGGGCTTATATCTCACTCAAAGTATCCGTTTTTGGCGATTCATGCCAAAGGGGGAGAAAGTATGAGCCCAAAGCAAAAGGACCGCACCACCACCCTAATTTTAAAAATGAATTTCAATTGGAAAATTTCAAATTAGTATATCTTTGTGTTCTAAAGGGGGAGAAAGTAGCTATCTTAAAACCCTCTTGAACACTAAGAGGAGAATTTACTTGAGGGAGAGTTTTGTTTTAGTCAAAGGAAAAGCATTTTAAGACAAAGGGAGAAAATTTCAAATCTTGAAAATGCTTCTCAAAATCTTATTCATTTACCTTTGACTATCTTGCAAAAGGACTTTGAAAAGAATTTACAAAAGAATTTGCAAAAACAAAACTTGTGGTGCAAGCGTGGTCCAAAATGTTAAAAATAAAGAAACAATCCATGCATATCTAGTAAGTAATATTTATTGGCTCAATTCTAAGTAACCTTTGCACTTGCATATGCAAACTAGTTCAAATTCTGCACTTCTATATTTGCTTTGGTTTGTGTTGGCATCAATCACCAAAAAGGGGGAGATTGAAAGGGAATTAGGCTTACACCTATTTCCTAAACTAATTTTGGTGGTTGAATTGCCCAACACAAATAATTGGACTAACTAGTTTGCTCTAGTCTATAAGTCATACAGGTGCCAAAGGTTCACAAAAGGCCAATAAAAAGACCAAGAAAAGTGTTCAACAAAAAGAGCAAAGGATCAACCGAAGGCACCCTGGTCGGGCGCACCGGACAGTGTACGGTGCATCACCGGACAGTGTCCGGTGCACCAGGGGACTCCAAGCTAAACTTCGCACCTTCAGGAATTCTCAGAGCCGCCACGCTATAATTCACCGGACTGTCCGATGTACACCGGACAGTGTCCGGTGCTCCAAGGGGTCGCGACTCTGAACTCGCCAGCTTCGGGAATCCGCAACGGGTCGTCCGCTATATTTCACCGGACATGTCTGGTGTGCACCGGACTGTCCGGTGTAACAACGGAGCAACGACTATTTCGGCGCCAACGGTCACCTGCAGCACATTAAATGCGCGCCAGAGCGCGCAAAAGTCAGGCACGCGCGAAGAGGCGCACCGGACACTCTACAGTGCATGTACGGTGCGCCACCGGACATCCAGGCGGGCCCAGCTGTCAGAGCTCCAACGATCGGAACCCTAACGGCCTGGTGACGTGGCTGTCGCACCGGACATGTCCGGTGTGCACCGGACTGTCCGGTGCACCATACGACAGAAAGCCTCCACCGAACGGCTAGTTTGGTGGTTGGGGCTATAAATACCCCCAACCACCTCACATTCAAATCATCCAAGTTTTCCACCTCTCAACCACTTACAAGAGCTAGGCATTCAATTCTAGACACACTCAAGTGATCAAATCCTCTACAATTCCACACAAAGCTTTAGTGACTAGTGAGAGAGATTTGCCGTGTTCTTTTGAGCTTTTGCGCTTGGATTGCTTCTTTCTTTCTCACTTGTTCTTGTGATCAAAACTCCATTGTAACCAGGGCAAGAGACACCAATTGTGTGGTGGTCCTTGCGGGGAAGTTTTGTTCCCGGTTTGATTTGAGAAGAGAAGCTCACTCGGTCCGAGGGACCGTTTGAGAGAGGGTAAGGGTTGAAAGAGACTCGGCCTTTGTGGCCTCCTCAACGGGGAGTAGGTTTGCGAGAACCGAACCTCGGTAAAACAAATCCGCGTGACACACTCTTCATTCGCTTGCGATTTGTTTTGCGCCCTCTCTCTTGGACTCATTATTATTTCTAACGCTAACCCGACTTGTAGTTGTGATTAATTTTGTAAATTTCAGTTTTGCCCTATTCACCCCCCCTCTAGGCGACTTTCAAACTCCTTAGCTTCGGGTTTCTCTAGGCGCACTCCGCTATAATTCACCGGACTGTCCGGTGTGTGAAAGGGAAATAGGGTCAAACCTTTTCCAATATGAATTTTGGTGGTTGAATTGCCCAACACAAATTATCGGACTAACTAGTTTGCTCTAGATTATGAGTTCTACAGGTGCTAAAGGTTCACAACAAACCAATACAATTCAAAAGAAAGGGTTCAAACAAAGGGAGCAAAAGACAACCGAAGTGTGCCCTGGTCTAGCGCACCGGACTGTCCGGTGCGCCACCGGACAGTGTCCGGTGCACCAGGGAATCCAACTCCAAACTTGCCAGTCTCAGGAATTTGGGAGGCCGCTCCGCTATAATTCACCGGACTGTCCGGTGTGCCAGCGGAGCAACGGCTACTTCACGCCAACGGTCGTCTGCAGAGGAATTAAATGCGCTACAGTGCGCGCCTGCGCGCGCAGAGGTCATAGCAGGTGCCAGAAGGCGCACCGGACAGTCTACAGGACCTGTCCGGTGCACCACCGGACTGTCCGGTGGACCAGAAGACAGAAGCTCCAACGGTCGAACCCTAACGGCCGGATGACGTGGCTGGCGCACCGAACCGTCGACAGCAGCCTCCACCAACGGCTACTTTGGTGGTTGGGGCTATAAATACCCCCAACCACCCACCATTCAACGTATCCAAGTTTTCAGACTTCTTACACCTTACAAGAGCTATAGCATTCAATACAAGACACACGAAAGAGATCAAATCCTCTCCCAAGTCCAAAGATCATTCCAATCAAATAGTGACTAGTGAGAGAGTGACTTGTGTTCATTTGAGCTCTTGCGCTTGGATTGTTTTTCTTCTTGATTCTTTCTTGTGATCAACTCAATTGTAACCGAGGCAAGAGACACCAATTGTGTGGTGGTCCTTGCGGAGACTTAGTGTACCGTTTGATTGAGAAGAGAAGCTCACTCGGTCTAAGTGACCGTTTGAGAGAGGGAAAGGGTTGAAATAGACCCGGTCTTTGTGACCACCTCAACGGGGAGTAGGTTTGCAAGAACTGAACCTCGGTAAAACAAATCCTTGTGTCTCACTCTTTATTTGCTTACGATTTGTTTTACACCCTCTCTCTCGGACTCGCTTATATTTCTAACGCTAACCCGGCTTGTAGTTGTGATTAACTTTGTAAATTTCAGTTTTGCCCTATTCACCCCCCTCTAGGCGACTTTCAATTGGTATCGGAGCCCGGTGCTTCATTAGAGCCTAACCGCTTGAAGTGATGTCGGGTGATCACGCCAAGAAGGAGATGGTGACCGGCGACAAGCACGTTACAAGCCACGGGAAGGCTCCATCGGGAGAGTCCCACAACAAGGGGAAGGAAAAGGAATCCCCTTCACACAAGTCGCATCGGAGTGGCGAAAAGAAAAAGAAGATGAGGAAGGTGGTCTACTACGAGATCGACTCTTCATCGCCATCCACCTCCGGCTCCGACGCGCCGTCCGTAACTTCTAAGCGCCATGAGCGCAAGAAGTTTAGTAAGATTCCCCTTCACTACCCTCGCATTTCTAAACGTACTCCATTACTTTCCTTTCCATTAGGCAAACCACCGGTTTTTGATGGTGAAGATTATAACATGTGGAGTGACAAAATGAGGCATCACCTAACCTCACTCCACACTAGCATTTGGAACGTTGTTGAGTTTGGTGTACAGGTACCATCCGTAGGGGATGAGGACTATGATTCGGACGAAGTTGCCCAAATCCGGCACTTCAACTCACAAGCCACCACAATACTCCTCGCCTCTCTTAGTCGAGAGGAGTATAACAAGGTGCTAGGGTTGAAGAGCGCCAAAGAGATTTGGGATGTACTCAAAACGGCGCACGAAGGAGATGAGGTGACCAAGATCACCAAAAGGGAGACGATCGAGGGGGAGCTCGGTCGATTCATGCTTCACCAAGGGGAGGAGCCACAAGCGATGTACAACCGGCTCAAGACCTTGGTGAACCAAGTGCGCAACCTCGGGAGGACCAAATGGGATGACCATGAGATGGTCAAGGTTATTCTAAGATCACTAGTTTTTCTTAATCCTACTCAAGTACAATTAATTCGTGGTGATCCTAGATACAAAATAATGTCTCCCGAGGAAGTGATAGGTAAATTTGTGAGCTTTGAACTAATGATCAAAGGCTCCAAAAAGATTATCGAGCAAGGCGCATCCTCCTCCGTACCCGAAGCACAACCCGTTGCATTCAAAGCAACGGAGGAGAAGAAAGAAGATTCTACTCCAAGTAGAATCCCCATTGACGCCTCCAAGCTCGATAATGAGGAGATGACGCTCATCATCAAGAGCTTCTGTCAAATCCTCAAACAAAGGAAGGGGAAAGATTACAAGCCCCGTTCCAAGAAGGTGTGCTACAAGTGTGGTAAGCCCGGTCATTTCATTGCTAAATGTCCATTATCTAGTGATAGTGACAGGGGCGACGACAAGAAGGGAAAGAGGAGAGAAAAGAAGAGATACTACAAGAAGAAGGGCGGCGATGCCCATGTTTGCCGGGAGTGGGACTCCGACGAGAGCTCCACCGACTCCTCCTCCGATGAGGACGCCGCCAACATCGCCGTCAACAAAGGGCTCCTCTTCCCCAACGTCGGCCACAAATGCCTCATGGCAAAGGACGACAAAAAGAAGAAGGTAAAATCCAAATCCTCCACTAAATATGCAACATCTAGTGATGAGGCTAATTCTAGTGATGATGAGGATGATTTACTTACTCTCTTTGCCAACTTGAACATGCAACAAAAGGAAAATTAAATGAATTGATTAGCACTATTCATGATAAGGATGAACTCTTGGATAGCCAAGAGGACTTCCTAATTAAAGAAAACAAAAATCATGTTAAAGTTAAAAATGCTTATG
Source organism: Zea luxurians (assembly GCA_029449295.1). Classification (NCBI taxonomy): domain Eukaryota; kingdom Viridiplantae; phylum Streptophyta; class Magnoliopsida; order Poales; family Poaceae; genus Zea; species Zea luxurians. Next base: position 31,256,079 of record JAOPSE010000016.1, on the reverse strand, counting down.
CTCAAGAAGTAGAGAAAAATGAAAAATTAACTAGTGAGCTAAGCACTTGCCATGACATTGTTTCCAACCTTAGAAATGAAAATGCAAAACTAATTGCTAAGGTTGAAAAGTATGATGTGTGTGATGATTCAATTGTTAGTCTTAGAAATGATAATGCCAATTTAATTGCTAAGATTGACAAATTGAATGCTTCTCTTTCTAGCCTTAAAATTGAAAATGAAAAATTAATTGCTAAGGCCAAGAATTTAGATGTTTGTAATGCTTCTATTTCCAATCTTAGAGATGAGAATGATATTTTGCATGCTAAGATTGTTGAATTAAATACTTGCAAACCCTCTTCATCTACCGTTGAGCATGTTACTATTTGCACTAGATGTAGAGATGTTAATGTTGATGCTATTCATGATCACTTAGCCTTAATTAAACAACAAAACGATCACATAGCTCAACTTAGTGCCAAAATTAATGAGCATGACTTAGAAAATGATAAATTTAAATTTGCTAGAAGCATGCTCCATAGTGGGAGACGACCTGGTATTAAGGATTGCATTGGCTTCCAACAGGGAGACAATGTCAAGCTTAATGCCCCGCCTAAAAGATTGTCTAATTTTGTTAAGGGCAAGGCTCCCATAGTTCAGGATAACGAGGGTTACATTCTATACCCTGCCGGTTATCCCGAACACAAAATTAGGAGAATTCACTCTAGGAAGTCTCACTCTGACCCTAATCATACTTTTATGTATAAGAGTGAGGCATCTAGCTCTAGGCAATCAACCCATGCTAAATTGCCTAAGAAGAAAACTCCTAAAGCATCAAATAATCATAATGTTTCATTCAAAACCTTTGATGCTTCTTATGTGCTAACAAACAAATCCGGCAAGGTAGTTGCCAAGTATGTTGGGGGCAAACACAAGGGATCAAAGACTTGTGTTTGGGTACCCAAAGTTCTTGTATCTAATGTCAAAGGACCCAAAACTATTTGGGTACCTAAAATCAAGAACTAAATTTGTTTTGTAGGTTTATGCATCCGGGGGCTCAAGTTGGATCATCGACAGTGGGTGCACAAACCATATGACTGGGGAGAAAAGAATGTTCTCCTCCTACGAGAAAAACCAAGATCCCCAACGAGCTATCACATTCGGGGATGGAAATCAAGGTTTGGTCAAAGGATTGGGTAAAATTGCTATATCACCTGACCATTCCATTTCCAATGTTTTTCTTGTAGATTCTTTAGATTACAACTTGCTTTCCGTTTCTCAATTATGTAAAATGGGCTACAACTGTCTTTTTATGGATACAGGTGTCACTGTCTTTAGAAGAAGTGATGATTCAATAGCTTTTAAGGGAGTATTAGAGGGTCAGTTATACTTAGTTGATTTTAATAGAACTGAACTCAATACTTGCTTAATCGCTAAGACTAACATGGGTTGGCTCTGGCATCGCCGTCTAGCCCACGTTGGAATGAAGAATCTTCACAAACTTCTAAAGGGAGAGCACATTTTAGGACTAAGAAATGTGCATTTTGAGAAAGACATGATTTGTAGCGCATGCCAAGCAGGGAAGCAAGTTGGTGTTCACCATCCACACAAGAACATCATGACAACTGACAGACCACTGGAACTACTCCACATGGATTTATTCGGCCCGATAGCTTACATAAGCATCGGCGGGAGTAAGTACTGTCTAGTTATTGTGGATGATTATTCTCGCTTCACTTGGGTATTCTTTTTACAGGATAAATCTCAAACCCAAGAAACTTTGAAGGGATTCTTGAGACGAGCTCAAAATGAGTTCGGCTTAAGGATCAAGAAAATAAGAAGCGACAACGGGACAGAGTTCAAGAATTCACAAATTGAACGCTTCCTTGAGGAGGAGGGCATCAAGCATGAGTTCTCTTCTCCCTACACGCCACAACAAAATGGTGTAGTGGAGAGGAAGAATAGAACTCTATTGGACATGGCAAGGACCATGCTTGATGAGTACAAGACTTCGGATCGGTTTTGGGCCGAGGCGGTCAACACCGCTTGCTACGCCATCAATCGGTTGTATCTACACCGAATCCTCAAGAAGACATCCTATGAACTCCTCACCGGTAAAAGGCCCAATGTTTCATATTTTAGAGTCTTTGGTAGCAAATGCTTTATTCTTGTTAAAAGAGGTAGAAAATCAAAATTTGCTCCTAAGGCTGTAGAAGGCTTTTTACTAGGATATGATTCAAACACAAGGGCATATAGAGTCTTAAACAAGTCCACTGGACTAGTTGAAGTTTCCTGTGACATTGTGTTTGATGAGACTAACGGCTCCCAAGTGGAGCAAGTTGATCTTGATGAATTAGATGATGAAGAGGCTCCATGCGTCGCGCTAAGGAACATGTCCATTGGGGATGTGTGTCCTAAGGAATCCGAAGAGCCCATTCAAGCACAAGATCAACCATCATCCTCCATGCAAGCATCTCCACCAACACAAGATGAGGATGAGGCTCAAAATGATGAAGGAGAAGATCAAGAAGATGAGCCACCTCAAGAGGAGGACAAGGATCAAGGTGGAGATGCAAATGATCAACACAAGGAGGATGAACAAAATCCAAGGCCGCCACACCCAAGAGTCCACCAAGCAATCCAATGAGATCACCCCATGAACACCATCCTAGGAGACATTCATAAGGGGGTAACTACTCGATCTCGGGTTGCTCATTTTTGTGAACATTACTCGTTTGTTTCCTCTATTGAGCCACACAGGGTAGAGGAAGCACTTCAAGATTCGGATTGGGTGATGGCGATGCAAGAGGAGCTCAACAACTTCAAGAGGAATGAGGTATGGCATTTAGTTCCACGCCCTAACCAAAATGTTGTAGGAACCAAGTGGGTCTTCCGCAACAAACAAGATGAGCATGGTGTGGTGACAAGGAACAAGGCACGACTTGTGGCCAAAGGGTATTGACAAGTCGAAGGTTTGGATTTTGGTGAAATCTATGCACCCGTAGCTAGGCTTGAGTCAATTCGAATATTACTTGCCTATGCTACTCACCATGACTTTAAGCTTTACCAAATGGACGTAAAGAGTGCCTTCCTCAACGGACCCATCAAGGAAGAGGTCTATGTTGAGCAACCTCCCGGCTTTGAAGATAGTGAGTATCCTAACCATGTTTACAAACTCTTTAAGGCGCTTTATGGGCTCAAGCAAGCCCCAAGAGCATGGTATGAATGCCTAAGAGATTTTCTTATCACTAATGGCTTCAAAGTCGAAAAGGCCGATCCTACTTTATTCACTAAAACCATTGAGAATGATTTGTTTATATGCCAAATTTATGTTGATGATATCATATTTGGGTCTACTAACAAATCTATTTGTGAAGAATTTAGTAGGATCATGATTCAAAAATTCAAGATGTCTATGATGGGGGAGTTGAAGTATTTCTTAGGATTTCAAGTCAAGCAACTCCAAGAGGGCACCTTCATTAGCCAAACGAAGTACATTCAAGATATTATCACCAAGTTTGGAATGAAGGATGCCAAACCCATCAAGACACCCATGGGAACCAATGGGCATCTCGACCTCGACACGGGAGGTAAATCCATAGATCAAAAGGTATACCGGTCGATGATAGGTTCTTTACTCTATCTATGTGCATCTCGACCGGACATTATGCTTTCCGTATGCATGTGTGCAAGGTTCGAAGTCGACCCTGAAAGCTCTCTTGTGGGTTTTGGTGTTTGGATGACAACCCAATTAAAGGACTAACAAGTGTGTTAAGTGTTGAACAGGTGCTGAATGCAAAGCTAATAGGATTCAACACAAGTAAACAAGTGTGATGGTCCAAAGACGGAATTATCTATAGATAATGGACATCATAGGAAAGGTGGACAATGCTTAAGTGAGACTTGATGTGCATAACTTGGAGACAACTGATCGAACCAAGGATGGAAGCAAGAAAAGCTTCGAGGTACCGAGTGCATGGGAGAAAGTCAAGGAGACCAGGAACCCAAAGCCAGGGGTTAAGAAGGAGACTTGCGGAATCAAGGTTGATCGAGTTAAGAGGAGTTTTGGTGCATCAAGGAACACTACATAAGGACATGACTTACAACCAATGAGGTAACATCTACAATTATGTGGTGTAAGTCATAAGGCTCAAGACTAAGCTCAAAAGGGAATAAGGTCACTGTAAGGAGAACAAATGTAAAAATCAGAACCGGAAGCAGCCCAAAAGAGCTAAGTGCACCTTGACCTTTAGTTTGGGTTGTTCCTATGTTTGGAAATATTCTATGTGACCTTTGCAGGATGTTGGAGCTTAGAAATGACAATCTAGATCAAGTCAAGCTGACTTGATGATTTATGAGTCCAACATAAATCTCAGTTATGCCAAATGCTAAAGAAGCGAAAGTCAAGAGAAGGTGTGTTTCTAGACTTAGTACATTGGTTTTTGTGTACTAACATATTTGTCTAAGTGTTAGAAACAGAAAGAAGAAGAAAAGAGATGCAAAAGCTTGGCTGTGTACAACAAAGACTCAGCTCAGTCTGGCACACCGGACTGTCCGGTGATGCACCGGACAGTGTCCAGTGGTGCACCGGACAGTGTCCGGTGCGCCAGGCTGAACTCTGGTGAACAGGCCACTCTCGAGAAAGTTTGGCGGCGTACGGCTATAATTCACCGGACTGTCCGGTGGTGCACCAGACTGTCCGGTGAGCCAGCGGTCGACTACGCCAACGGTCGGCCGCGCAATCCGCGCGTGACGCGTGGCTGAGCCAACGGTCGGATGGGGGCACCAGACTATCCGGTGTGCACCGGACAGTGTCCGGTGCGCCAACGACTCCCAGTCTGCAACGGTCGACTGTGCCAATTTAGGAAGGAGATCCGCACCGGACAGTGAATAGTGGATGTCCGGTGGTGCACCGGACTGTCTGGTGCGCCACCCGACAGAAGGCAAGAATTGCCTTCCTGGATTGCTTCCAACGGCTCCTAGGCCCATTGGGCCTGTAAAAGGGACTCCTAGACACCTACAACAGGGACATAAGTGCAGCCAACAATTGTAGACATCACTCTGATCAATTCTCACTCTCCCTCTTGTGTGTATCTCTCTAGTTTGTGTAGAAGGCAAAGCTATAAGCCTTTAGAGAGTTGAGAAGTGCTGCTAAGAGCTAGAGCAAGGTCTTGAGCATATCGTTACTCTGCCGGAGTGCTGCCAAGAAGATTGTAAGCAGCCGCGGTTTCGCTGTAACCAACTCAACATAGTGGAAGGCTCTATCTGTCATACTGACAGATCTGAGCAAACGGAGGAAGGAGTTGAAATAGACTCCAAGCCCAGGTGTGGCTAACTCCAACGAGGACTAGGCAAGCATTTTAGGCTTGGCCAAACCTCGGGATAAATCCCTGTGTCTGTGTGCTCTACTCTGTCTGTGTGCTGATTCTCTGTCTCACTTACTCTTTATATCTGCACTTCAATACTTATCTGTGGAACAAGTTATATTTGAAGTGCAGGGCATTTTGAGATAGGATCTTCTATTCCGCTGCAGCCTACTCGAAGGGTCTTTTCATTCCACTGCGATCTAGTCTTCGAGTAGAGTAAGAATTTAAGTTTTAAAGTGATAATTTTTATTCGCCTATTCACCTCCCTCTAGGCGACATCCAGATCCTGTTCCCGGGCAAAGGGAACTTTCAATTGGTATCAGAGCTAGGCCTCTCCAGTGTGGGCTTAGCCGTCCGGAGATGACGATGTCGTCACAAGAGGTAACTGTAGAACTTCTCCTAGGCGATGGCTCTAATTATAAATCTTAGTCTGTCTCTATTTATAATGCCTTCATGCGTGTTAATCCTGATTTGAGACAGATCTTTAGTAGAAGTATTTTTCCCTCCAATTTGAGTCAAAATCCTTCTAATGATGAACTTAGATGTCTGTCTCTTAATCACCATGCTTGCAACATCTTAGTTGACTCACTGTCTAGAAGTGCCTATTTTGCCATCATGAGTATTGATAGTGATTTATTTGTTAATGCTCATGATCTATGGACTAAAATTAAGTTGAATTTTTTTAAGTCCATATGCACTGCTTCTACACCCTCTATTGCCTGTGATACTAACCTGTCCAAGGGAGAAGAACAAAAACGATGGCAACCAAACGATGAATCTACCTCACCAAAGGGTTCGTCTTCCACTAGTTATAAATGTCTTATTGCTAACAATGATAGTGGAGACAAAAGCAATGATGAGGAGGAGTATGAGGATGATAGCAAGGATGAATATTCATCACCACAAGGTACATTTTCCTGTTTTGCTTCCACTGACATTAATGACAGGGAAAATGAGACCGACGATGTGGAAGAAGAGGAGATTCACCGCTTCTACATCCATCTCAACAAAGAGGACAGAGCACTCTTGGTTAAGGTGTTGAGAAGGAACGAGGAACAAGGCGAGACACTTCTCAGGCTAGAGGAGACACTCATCAAAACAAACAACAGCCTGGAGAAGATGACCAAAGAACATGAGGAGCTAAAGTGCTCTCATAATGATTTGGTCCAACGGTATGATTCAATTTTAATTGAGCAAAGAAATAATGATGATACTTTATCTTGTGTTGCTCAACTTAAAACTGAAAATTCTATGCTTAGGAGTCAAGTAGAGATGATAAATCTAGAAACACTTGCTCTAAATGAAAAGTATGATATGTTGTTGAATTCTCATAGTGAATTGGTTGATGACCATATCATGCTCAATATTGCTCATGAGGTTGTCTTTGCGAACTTAAATTCATGTGAACCTCATTCTTGCAAGTGTACACATTCAAATTGTATATCACCATGTTCTAACCCCCGCTCCTCAAAAGAAAGCCAATCCTTGATTGAGCAACAAGTTGTAGGGTCTAAAAGAAAATTGCTTGGGAACAAGAAACAAAGACAACTAAGGAGAAGACGCCATGCTCGACTTCCTCAAGATATCTACGAACACGTGGTGAAGAAACATGAGGAAGGAGAACTCGCAGCAAGGGTCAACCTCCTTGAGAAAGATGTTCCTAAAGCAATAAGCGAAGAAATCAACATGAGACAAGAGAAAGGTAACGATTTAATTAGTCATGTTGTTTACACTAATAATCTCTCTATGTCATCCAAAAGTAAAAAGAGAAGAGGAAAAAGGAGATGCTTTAAGTGCAAAGCATTAGGCCACCTCATCGCGTCTTGTCCGTACAACGACAAGGATGAAGGGGCAATGAGATGTTTTGGATGCAACAACAAGGACCACATGATCACTTCATGTCCAGTCATGAAGAATCAAAGATGTGCATTCTCCAAGATGACTCTCACCAAGGAAAATGACAAACAACAAGCGTCATGTCAGGTTGAGCGATGCTTCTGCTACAAGTGTGGTGAGCAGGGTCATCTATCCAAGGTATGTAATAAAGGTAAGGTTCCTAAGCAAGTAAATTTGTCTCAATCTTATTCGCTTAGGAGACCCAAACCATACACTTGTGCTAGATCAGAAATGAGATCACCTAGAACTAGCACAATTGCTATTTGGGTACCAAAGGCTCTTTTGGATGATCGTTATGGACCCATCCCGAGATGGGTACCAAACCGTGCCAACTAGATCATGCAGGTGCCTCGAGATGGACTGGAGACCCTAGGAGAACTTAAGATGGTTAATTCAAACTCTATGCTTAAGTTGTCAATTTTATTGTCTATTTATTGACCCAAGGTTGATCATGAATTATTGTGCAATACTAATCCCATGTTCATCTTGAGTAAAATAAGTTGTAAAGGTCTTTAATCATTTTTGGTGAATCAAGCAAAGGACCTTGATGAAAATAAGCAACTTTCTCTCCAAAGGACGGTACCTGTGTATCTTAAGTACATTATTGCAAATCAGTATTGCTCTTAAGTTTGATTGTTGTGCCTCCTGTCCTTGGAGTAGTTATGCTTTTGAGATTACCTGTATTGAATTCCTTTCAATCAATGGTTCATGATTTCCAAAATCATAATAATGCTTGCTTAATCATGATTGTGTGTGGTCTATATGTTATTTCTTTTGAATCATGAAATGGGTAGTTTTTCATTTAATATATTCACCAAGATTAACTCTTTTTGTGTTCATGGATAAACCTGTATCTTTTGTAAGTCATGCTATATGTTGTTAATGGTTAATCTATGTGTAAGCATGACATCTTGTTTAATCCATGTTTACATAATTACCCTATTGTGATACCGTGTGAATACCAAATCCATGTTGTGCCACTAATGCACCTTCTTGAGTTATGAGGTGCATGAGCAAAAGGAGCACTCAATTGGTGACAACTGGTGCTCTCATGGCAATTCAGGAAAAGGCAAAGGTATGAAGAATAGAACTGTGCAATTTCTTTGAAAATCTTGAAGTTCCGTTGATTATAGCTATGTTCTTGCCTTTCAATCGGTAGTATCTTGGTATAGGCACCTTATGCCCTAAAATGTTGTTTCCTTTGGTGCACTTAAAATGAAGTATTTCTTAATAATGGTGTGCTTAGACATTGAGCTTTATATGCATGATCTTGTCGCTTTCAATAATGGTGTGCTTAGACATTGAGCTTTATATGCATGATCTTATCGTTTTCAATTGGTATACGTGGTGCAATGATCACCATATGTGAAGCATGCCTAGGTTGCTTGTAAAATGTTATACTCCTTGAGGCATGCATTGTTGTATTAAGTCAACTACTCAATTGGTATCTCTTTGTGATAAAATTGATAAAGTATGCCTTGACCAAGATATGTTGTGATCCCCTCTAGTTCTGAGGAAGCTAGAATGTGCAAAGTGCAAGTCATTCAAATACTTGACGCACAACTTTAGGGGGGAGCACACATAACTTGTGTCTTTTGAGACTAATTGTTTCTTGAGTGATCTTGTATAGTCTCAAGGTGGAAAAGGGAAGATGAGCAGGAAATAAAGCAATCAGGACTTGGGTATCTCCATAAGTCAAGTATTTGGTATCTTAAGTTGTGAGTACTTGCATATTTATAGATTGCTCATGCTCTATAATTTTTGGTAATACTAGATGCTCATTTTTAAATATCATGGAACTATGATAGTAATGATCTTTCAATTGATAGCCTTGGTAGTATGCTTAGATTGATATCTCTTGGTAATCACTAGAATAGAAGCTTCATCTTGTGCCACAATACTATAACTTGCTCTAAGCTTGGTGTCTTAGCAACAAGAAAAGGTTAGGATAAAGGATCAGACACAAGTGTGAAGGAGCTCCATAGAGATTAATCTTTCAAGATGGGAAATACACCACAACATGGTAAAGGTACAAAAGGAAGTATTGATCTTTTGCGTGTATGTATCTTAATTTTCCTCCAATGCTTGTGGTGCATATGTTTAATGAGTAAGGGGAGTATTGTTAGTATGTTTTACCTGCTCAATACCCTGCTGTCCCTTGACATCATTCTATGTTCTTGCTTGAATATGGTTTTGGTGTTTGATGTCAAAGGGGGAGAATTTGTGCATTAAAGCTTACCTCTTACCTCAACCTGAGAGGAAAACTTATCTTAAAGGGGTTTCCTTGAGTTCTCTTGGTCTTAAGGAAGAATGTGTTAGTTACCTCAACCTTGAGAGGAAAACTTATCTTAAAGGGGTTTCCTTGAGTTCTCTTGGTCTTAAGGAAGAATGTGTTAGTTTGTGTTAGTTTTATTGATAATTCTTATCATATGCTTGTTGCTGTATTATATGGTGATAATGCTAAATTAGTGCTTCCGTTGATATGAATAAATTGATATCTACTGTGTTTATCATGTAATAAATATTCATGTGATTCTGGTGATTTAAAATTGTTTAATTTGGTATCTTAATGGTGAATAGTGGTAGGTTGATATTTCTGTGGTAGATCTATTCAATTGGTGTTTAACTCTGATTCTGTGCATTTGTGTGTCATACGCATCACGGTTTAATTAGTGACAATGCATCTCACATGTGCTAAGGTATAGTAATGCTTCGAATTAGCCTAAGTATGTGCAATTTGGCATAAAAGGCCAAATTTAAGATTTTGAGGTAAGCACAAATTTAGGGGGAGCATTCTATAAACTTAGTATTCAAAATTTGTGCTTTAAATCTTATTCTTATGTAAGCTTTAATTGTGTTGCCATCAATCACCAAAAAGGGGGAGATTGAAAGCTCTCTTGTGGGTTTTGGTGTTTGGATGACAACCCAATTAAAGGACTAACAAGTGTGTTAAGTGTTGAACAGGTGCTGAATGCAAAGCTAATAGGATTCAACACAAGTAAACAAGTGTGATGGTCCAAAGACGGAATTATCTATAGATAATGGACATCATAGGAAAGGTGGACAATGCTTAAGTGAGACTTGATGTGCATAACTTGGAGACAACTGATCGAACCAAGGATGGAAGCAAGAAAAGCTTCGAGGTACCGAGTGCACAGGAGAAATTCAAGGAGACCAGGAACCCAAAGCCAGGGGTGAAGAAGGAGACTTGCGGAATCAAGGTTGATTGAGTTAAGAAGAGTTATGGTGCATCAAGGAACACTACATAAGGACATGACTTACAACCAATGAGGTAACATCTACAATTATGTGGTGTAAGTCGTAAGGCTCAAGACCAAGCTCAAAAGGGAACAAGGTCACTAGAAGGAGAACAAATGTCAAAATCAGAACCGGAAGCAGCCCAAAAGAGCTAAGTGCACCTTGACCTTTAGTTTGGGTTGTTCCTATGTTTGGAAATATTCTATGTGACCTTTGCAGGATGTTGGAGCTTAGAAATGACAATCTAGATCAAGTCAAGCTGACTTGATGATTTATGAGTCCAACATAAATCTCAGTTATGCCAAATGCTAAAGAAGCGAAAGTCAAGAGAAGGTGTGTTTCTAGACTTAGTACATTGGTTTTTGTGTACTAACATATTTGTCTAAGTGTTAGAAACAGAAAGAAGAAGAAAAGAAAAGAGATGCAAAAGGCTTGGCTGTGTACAGCCAAGACTCAGCTCAGTCTAGCACACTGGACTGTCCGGTGGTGCACCGGATAGTGTCCGGTGCGCCAGGCTAAACTCTGGTGAACAGGCCACTCTCGGGAAAGTTTGGTGGTGCACCGGACTGTCCGGTGAGCCAACGGTCGACTACGCCAACAGTCGGCCGCGCAATCCGCACGTGACGCGTGGCCGAGCCAACGGTCGGATGGGGGCACCGGACTGTCCGATGTGCACCGGACAGTGTCCAGTGCGCCAACGGCTCCCAGTCTGCAACGGTCGACTGCGCCAATTTAGGAAGGAGATCTGCACCGTACAGTGAACAATGGATGTCCGGTGGTGCACCGGACTGTCCGGTGCGCTACCCGACAGAAGGCAAGAATTTCCTTCCTGGATTGCTTCCAATGGCTCCTAGGCCCCTTGGGCCTATAAAAGGGACTCCTAGACGCCTCCAATAGGGGCATAAGTGCAGCCAACAATTGTAGACATCACTCTGATCAATTCTCACTCTCCCTCTTGTGTGTATCTCTCTAGTTTGTGTAGAAGGCAAAGCTATAAGCCTTTAGAGAGTGGAGAAGTGCTGCTAAGAGTTAGAGCAAGGTCTTGAGCATATCGTTACTCTGCCGGAGTGCTGCCAAGAAGATTGTAAGCAGCCACGGTTTCGCTGTAACCAACTCAACATAGTGGAAGGCTCTATCTGTCATACTGACAGATCTGAGCAAACGGAGGAAGGAGTTGAAATAGACTCCAAGCCCAGGTGTGGCTAACTCCAACGAGGACTAGGCAAGCATTTCAGGCTTGACCGAACCTCGGGATAAATCCCTGTGTCTGTGTGCTCTACTCTGTGCTGTGTGCTGATTCTCTGTCTCACTTACTCTTTATATCTGCACTTCAATACTTATCTGTGGAACAAGTTATATTTGAAGTGCAGGGCATTTTGAGACAGGATCTTCTATTCCGCTGCAGCCTACTCGAAGGGTCTTTTCATTCCACTGCGATCTAGTCTTCGAGTAGAGTAAGAATTTAAGTTTTAAAGTGATAATTTTTATTCGCCTATTCACCCCCCCTCTAGGCGACATCCAGATCCTGTTCCCGGGCAAAGGGAACTTTCAGACCCTAAGGAAGTTCACCTTAGGGCCATGAAGCCAATCTTGAGATATTTAGCTCACACACCTAAGTTTGGTCTTTGGTACCCCAAGGGATCCTCATTTGATTTATTAGGATATTCCGATGCTGATTGGGTAGGGTGTAAGATTAATAGGAAGAGCACATCAGGGACTTGTCAGTTTCTGGGAAGATCCCTGGTGTCTTGGGCTTCAAAGAAACAAAACTCAGTAGCTCTTTCTACCGCCGAAGCCGAGTACATTGCCGCAGGCCATTGTTACGCGCAATTGCTTAGGATGAGGCAAACCCTTAGAGACTATGGCTACAAGTTTAGCAAAGTCCCTCTCCTATGTGACAATGAGAGTGCTATCCGCATGGTGGATAATCCCGTTGAACACAGCCGCACTAAGCACATAGCCATTCAGTATCACTTTCTGAGAGATCACCAACAAAAGGGGAATATCGAGATAGCCTATATAAACACCAAAAATCAATTGGCCGATATCTTTACCAAGCCTTTAGATGAGCAATCTTTTACCAAACTTAGGAATGAGCTAAATATTCTTGATTCTAGGAATTTTGATTGATTCCTTGCACACATAGCTCATTTATATACCTTTGATCATATCTCTTTTTATGTCTATGACTAATGTGTTTTCAAGTATCATCTTATGCTTAGTCATAGGTATTGAAAGGGAAATGGAATATTCGGCAAAGAAGGCGCTTCCACTCAACTACAATTGTACTTGCCGATACTCCGCATCGTTCTCCACCTTGGTATAATCTTCACTCATATTTTTGTGTTTGCCAAAGGGGGAGAAAGTTTGAACAAGGGCTTATATCTCACTCACAAGTATCCATTTTTGGCGATTCATGCCAAAGGGGGAGAAAGTATGAGCCCAAAGCAAAAGGACCGCACCACCACCAAATTTTAAAAATAAAGTTTTTCAAATTGATATCTTATTGTGTTCAAAAGAGGGAGAAAGTAGTATCTTCAAAACTTGCAAAACCCTCTTGAACACTAAGAGGAAAATTTATTTAGGGGGAGTTTTGTTTTAGTCAAAGGAAAAGCATTTGAGACAGGGGGAGAAAATTTCAAATCTTGAAAATGCTTTCTTCAATCTTATTCATGTACCTTTGACTAATTGCAAAAGGTTTTTGAAAAGAATTTTACAAAGAATTTGCAAAACAAAACTCGTGGTGCAAATATGGTCCAAAATTTTAATAAAGAAGAAAACCATCCATGCACATCTATTTGAGATAAGTATATTGGTTTCAACTCCAAGCAACCTTTGCACTTATATTATGCAAACTAGTTCAATTCTGCACTTTTATATTTGCTTTGGTTTGTGTTGGCATCAATCACCAAAAAGGGGGAGATTGAAAGGGAAATAGGGTCAAACCTTTTCCAATATGAATTTTGGTGGTTGAATTGCCCAACACAAATTATCGGACTAACTAGTTTGCTCTAGATTATGAGTTCTACAGGTGCCAAAGGTTCACAACAAACCAATACAAGTCAAAAGAAAGGGTTCAAACAAAGGGAGCAAAAGACAACCGAAGTGTGCTCTGGTCTGGCGCACCGGACTGTCCGGTGTGCCACCGAATAGTGTCCGGTGCACCACTGGACAGTGTCCGGTGCACCAGGGAATCCAACTCCAAACTTGCCAGTCTCGGGAATTTGGGAGGCCGCTCCGCTATAATTCACCGGACTGTCCGGTGTAGCACCGGACTGTCCGGTGTAGCACCGGACTGTCCGGTGTGCCAGCGGAGCAACGACTACTTCGCGCCAATGGTCGTCTGCAGAGGAATTAAATACGCTACAGTGTGCGCCTGCGCGCGCAGAGGTCAGAGCAGGCGCCAGAAGGCGCACCAGACAGTCTACAGGACCTGTCCGGTGCACCACCGGACTGTCCGATGGACCAGAAGACAGAAGCTCCAACTGTCGAACTCTAACGGCCGGGTGACATGGCTGGCGCACCGGACTGTCCGGTGCGCCCGTCGACAGCAGCCTCCACCAATGGCTACTTTGGTGGTTGGGGCTATAAATACCCCCAACCACCCACCATTCAACGTATCCAAGTTTTCAGACTTCCTACACCTTACAAGAGCTATAGCATTCAATACAAGACACAACAAAGAGATCAAATCCTCTCCCAAGTCCAAAGATCATTCCAATCAAATAGTGACTAGTGAGAGAGTGACTTGTGTTCATTTGAGCTCTTGCGCTTAGATTGTTTTTCTTCTTCATTCTTTCTTGTGGTCAACTCAATTGTAACCGAGGCAAGAGACACCAATTGTGTGGTGGTCCTTGCGGGGACTTAGTGTCCCATTTGATTGAGAAGAGAAGGTCACTCGGTCTAAGTGACCGTTTGAGAGAGGGAAAGGGTTGAAAGAGACCCGGTCTTTGTGACCACCTCAACGGGGAGTAGGTTTGCAAGAATCGAACCTCGGTAAAACAAATCACCGTGTCTCACTCTTTGTTTGCTTGTGATTTGTTTTCACCCTCTCTCTCGGACTCGTTTATACTTCTAACGCTAACCCCAGCTTGTAGTTGTGCATAAGTTTATAATTTTCAGATTCCGCCTATTCACCCCCCCTCTAGGCGACTTTTAGTGTGCCACCAGACTATCTGATGCACCAAGCGGAGCAATGGCTACCAGCGACGGTTGACTGCACAGTGCCGTGATAGAGCTACAGTTCGTGGTAGAAGTCAGAGCAGGCGCCAGAGGCACACCGGACAGTGCACAGTACCTGTCCGGTGCGACACCGGACTGTCCGGTGCCCCATGAAAACAGAGCTCCAATGGTCGAAACCGTCAGAACTCTAACGGTTGGGTGATGTGACTGGCGCACCGGACTGTTCGGTGCGCCCATCGACAGCAGCCTGCCCCAATAGTTGAATTGGTGGTTGGGGCTATAAATACCCCACAACCACCACCATCTCAACCATCTAAGTTTTTTAGACATCTCATTCAATACAAGAGCTAGTGCAATCAATACAAGACACAATTCAATAGAATCAAAGCCTCTCCAAGTCCCAAATCCACTCCAAACAAATAGTGACTAGAGAGAGTGTTTTGTTCGTGTTCTTTGAGCTCTTGTTCTTGGATTGCTTTCTTCTTTCTCTCATTCTTACTCTCAAAGCCTTGTAAGCGAAGCAAGAGACACCAATTGTGTGGTGGTCCTTGCGGGGTCTAAGTGACCCGGGAAATCAAGAAAGAAAGCTCACTCGGTCTAAGTGACCGTTTGAGAGTGGGAAAGTGTTGAAAGAGACCCGGTCTTTGTGACCACCTCAACGGGGACTAGGTTTGCAAGAACCGAACCTCAGTAAAACAAATCACCATGTCACTCTCTTCGTTTGCTTGTGATTTGTTTTCGCCCTCTC
This sequence comes from Zea luxurians, assembly GCA_029449295.1. Lineage (NCBI taxonomy): Eukaryota > Viridiplantae > Streptophyta > Magnoliopsida > Poales > Poaceae > Zea > Zea luxurians. The sequence goes on along the minus strand of JAOPSE010000016.1, from coordinate 31,240,651 downwards.
TTTTGGACTCGCATTTATTTCTAACGCTAACCCCGGCTTGTAGTTGTGTTTGAAGTTGTAAATTTCAGATTCCGCCTATTCACCCCCTCTAAGCGACTTTTAATAGTTTTGGTTTTAAATTGATTTGTCAATTTCAATTATTACTATTTATTTGAATCATCTATATCATTGCCAGGGGTGGACCCCGAAATTGCCCAAGGCCCGGGCCGAAGCGACCATAAACTATAATAGTAGCATATAAAGAAAAATTGTACGACGAAACAACGTTGTCATAGATGTTAACTAGGTGAGTGCCCGTGCGTTGCAACGGAACCATATAATAACACGATAACTTATGTACATATGTGTGTTATATTGTTATAGGTATGTGCCCGTGCGTTGCGACGGAAGTAAAAGATTTGTATGAAACATTGATACGAAACGACAAACATCACTATAATATGCAAAATCCGTGTGGAAAACATTATCAATATCACACAAATTATTTCTAAAAAGTTAATTTAGAATTTTTAATTACAGACAAATGTGTCGACAACCGTACACTAATCAGCTAATCCTTTTTAGCGATATCGATAAGTCTCTGTTGTATGTTTGCAGGGATGGCATATCGGCACGAATTGTCTTCATAACTTAACAGATAATCACAAAGTTCCTTCGAAGAATCTTTGCATTCTACAGACAAAGACATAAGAGAACAAAACGTATTATCTTGTAGAGCGAGGTAGCTGGAATGTATGTTTTGAACATAAAACGAACGTACTACATTCACCCCAACAAATTTCATTTGTCTGTCATTCCCCCACATGGTCATAGCTTGTAGAACGAGGCAGCTAGTATTAAACCTATAGAATAATGTTTAGCCAACTATGTTTTATACAATGATTATCATAGAAAAAATTTAAACTGCTGAGAAGGTGGTACGAAGAAAATACCCTCTTAAGTCAATTGGAACACCAGTTTGAATTGTATGTTCCCACTTAAAGATATCCTCCGCCCATCCAGAACATTTCTTGCTGTAAGCAATCTTATATTTCTTTGAGGTCATGATAATCGCTTCCGCGAACCTCTTGTATGGCATGTGTTTACACCAATCTTGAGTCAGTGTAAAGTCGATAAAAGTCACATGCTTTTTAACATGATCTATAACGAAAAGGGCGTGACATCCGTTAAATTTCCATAGCATAAGAACCTACAAAATATCAGTCATTAGGATTGCAAAGAACTGTCCTTTATAAATACATTTGAAATGAACACATACTTACATACCTACAACCCGTGATATAATAATTCATTGATGGCCAACAATCGAGTGTTTTGGCTAACTCTTCTGTTGTAGGATCCTGGTGGTACTTTGGAAGTTTACCAAAACAACCATTCTCTGGACAGTATATATACATGTCCACATAAGGATTAGATGTAGATACTATATATTAATACATTAATGATTGGAAACAAACTTACCCAGAAACACATGTCCTTATAATGCTTTCTATTATTTATGATTTCTCCTTTCGGCCTACGTGACTCTTTATTGGCAAGCAGCCGAACACCCATGTCAAAACATCTTAGAATCATATCTTGATTTATCGTTAATATGTTTTGCAGGTCTTTGAAAGATATTTCTATCTTAAAAGGATTAAAACTTCGCACTCATGTCATCCTGTAATGTAGCATGACGAAAGTCTATATCAAGAATCTAAGTAGTTGGTATACATAAAATAGATAAATCAATGAGCACTTACTCTAGTGTCGTATCGTCTTCTATTGTCATGATATAATCACATAAAACATCTATTGAATCGGCTTTAGTCACTGGCATGTCCTTTGTGGAAAGGCCAACCATTAAAAAGTCATTGGTGCATCCATCGATAGAGACTTTTACAGGAGCTCTTTTATCCCAATCATCAACAAACCACCTTTGCAAGTCTGCTTGAGTAATAGGGCCTTCCTCATCTTCATACACTACTTCGCTATCATCTAGCATGTGGAGTAGTTTCCTCTTCTTAGAATCTGTTGGGTTTTCTAATATCTCAACATCTGATGGGCTTCTAGAGTCAACTTCTTTTTTATTTTTGTATTTTAGACACCCCTCTCTTATTCAGGTCTGAAGATAGTAATATAGCAGCCATTTTTTTCCTAAAGTGTGACATGTCATCCTACAAATAAGAAACAATTATTTAGCATTATATATGTAACACTGACCGTAGATGTGCATATATGTCGTAGTAGTAATAATATACCTGGGTAAAACTGTCAGACGTTCATCCCCTGTCCAGTATTCGATATAGTTCAAAAGAAAGAGGCCACATAAAGAGCTACAATATACATTAATATCAACATAAAGATTAGTATGAATGAAGAAATTGATAAAGAAGATTTTAGTGCGTACCTATCTGTCTGCTTTGCATATCCCATGTCTATTTCTCTGAGCGGACAAGAAGCAACTTGAAGGTCTGGCCGCCTATGGTCTTTTAACTCCTTATCAATCGGATAATTCAGATTTAAACTGCAAATCACTTGAAAAGTAGAAACAGTGAATTTAAAAATAATATTTATTTTCTCGATCTATACGAATAAAGATTTTGATTAAATAAACGCTATAAGTATCTTTAATTGAATCCCCAAATATATACATCCATCGTTTCAGATTTATCGGTAGCGAAAGACAGTAACAACGACTCTTATGACCTATAGAAAAGCGGTTGAAAGGTACAGAGATAAAGAAAGCAACTTTTATTCTAAAGTAAATTTCAGAAAACTCTTTGGACATTCGGTATCTATCATGGTTCAGGCACGCAAGAAAATCGAAATTGTTGATGGCATAACGAGGGAGCGTACCAATAAGGGAAGGAAAAAAATTACAGGAATGGAAAAAAAATTACTTTTGAAAGGAGCATCGCTACATGCTACACGCTCACTACTTTTCCATCTTTTCATCGTGAAGCTCCAAGACATGCATACAAGTTGATTTCCACTATTCTACTTTCAACCTAGATACTTCTTTCTCCCCTGTAATGCTAGCTCATCATGCCCAAGTATATATGTATCATTGTGAAAATAGTCTGCTACGTACAATTTTTATGTGTGCCGCGAATGAAAAAGGAGGAGGTTTTACCTTGACGTGGTCGGAGCATAGAAGAGGGCGCAGATCTAGGGTGGTGGTGCAGTGGCCGGAAGCCGAGGATGGGTGGGTGATGAGGGGCCGAGGGTGGTGACGCGCGCCAGTGCCGATGGTGACGAGGGGCTGAGGGTGGTGGCGCGCGGAGGGGTTGGTGAGCGGAGACGGTGATGGTGCAGGGGCGAGGGCCGAGACCGATGGCGGCGTGGCTGGTGGGAACCGGCGGCGGCAGCGTGCGCGAGTAGTGGGCGGCGACGTGCGCGACTGTGGGTGAAGGCAATATGGAAAGAGAAGAAGGGCACTGTTAGAGACATGTTTGACAATTTTGCCGAGTGCCCGAGATCACTCGGCAAAAAAGTATTTTTTTTTATTTTTGACATAAAAAACTCTGTCGAGTGTCTTCTAGGCGACACTTGACGAAGATCTTTTTATTTTTTTTAAATAATACTCTGTCGAGTGCCAGATCGCAGGCACTCCGTGAAGATTATTTTATTTAAAGAAAATTCTTTGCCGAATGTACTGCGATAGGCACTCGGCAAAAGTATACTTTGTGGAGTGTCTTCCCTTGACACTAGGCAAAGATATTTGTTTTTTTCTTTTTTTACCAAATTTTTTTGGTGTTTTCCTATTGTATATAGACTTATATGTTCAATTATGGCACACATTTATCAAAATGTTTGTTATAACTATTAGATTTAGTTTGTTTAATTGCATTTCTTCGGATAATTCAGATTTGAATTGCAAATCACTCGGAAAAAAGAAACATTGCATGTAAAAATAATATTCATTTTCCCAATCTATACGAATAAATATTTTGATTAAATAAACGCTATAAGTATCTTTAATTGAATCCCCAAATATATACATCCATCATTCCAGATTTATCGGTAGCGAAAGACAGTAATAACGACTCTTATGACCTATAGAAAAGCTGTTGAAAGATACAGAGATAAAGAAAGCAACTTTTATTCTAAAGCAAATTTCAGAGAACTCTTCGGACATTCGGTATCTATCAAGGTTCAGGCACGCAAGAAAATCGAAATTATTGATGGCATAACGAGGGAGCGTACCAATAAGGAAAGGAAAAAAATTACAGGAACGAAAAAGAAAATACAGGAACGTATGTATTGGAGAACCAGGGCTAGGGATGGCAATGGGTACCCGAAACCCAAAACCCGATGGGTAAAAACCCTATTAGGGCACGGGTATGGCGAATTTTGATACCCATGGGTATTTTATTGGGTCATTTGTTATGCCCATCGGGTATGGTGGGCGTGGGTATATTCTCTGTTGCCCCATACCCGCTACCCGATGGGGAACCCGCTAATATATGACACGTGGGTCCGGATTTATATGTCTCATATAAAATGAATGCTATGTTTTGTCCACAGTTTTGTAGAATCAATGCTATGTTTAATGTGATTTGAAGGTATGATATTGCCATTTAATGTTGAATATTGTTGAACCTGTGATAAAATTATGTTGGGTTCGATACATTTGTTATGTTGGTACTTATTTCTGCGATTCAAATGATCATGTCTATCGTAATGTTAATGGGTATGGGTACCCGATGGGTACCCGCTACCCATGGTGGGTATGGATATGGCGTAATTTTGTATCTACTAGGTGAGTGCCCGTGCGTTGCGACGGTAGTAAAAAAAATTATATGAAACATAGAAACAGAACTTCAAACATCACTATAATATGCAAAATCTATGTGGTAAACATTGTCAATATCACAAAAATTATTCCTAAAGAGTCAATTTAGAGTTTTGTAATGACAGACAAATGTGTCGACAACCATACACTAATCTAATCATTTTTAGCGATATCGATAAGTCGTTGTTGTATGTTTGCAGGATGATATATCGGCACACGGCACGAATTGTCCTCATAACTTAACAGATCAACCACAAAGTTTTTTCAAAGAATCTTTGCATCCTACACACAAACAGATAAGAGAACAAAACATCAAATTTATATTATGTAACCGAAATATATGTTTGAACATGAAACAAACGTACTACACTCATCCTAATAAATTCCATTCGTCTGTCATCCCCCACATGGTCATAGCTTGTAGCACGAGGTAGCTGGTATTAAGCCTATAGAATAATGTTTGACATGTAGCTCACACCATGCGACATAACCAGTCGCCATTAGCCACACATACCACATGGCTCAGGAAGACCGGAACATATGTCGTCCAAAAAGATCGCTCGCTCATTGGGAGCAGAAAAAGCAAACAGAACACGATGCAAAAAAACCACTGGTCACAACATGGCAGCACACTTGGCCGGATCCATGCCAAACCTGCAGGCAGCATAACACATCCACCGCGTCGATGCAGGTCATCGCAGTCGGTCTAGGAGCCGCCTTCGGCTCTCTTCCTGAACACGATCCTGCCCAGCAGGCTCGTGTCGTGCTTCTTCCTCCCTCTTCGTCGGGTCAGCGGAACCACCGTCGTCCGGCCGCGGCTCGGCAGCGAACACATGATGGACGACGACAATCTGCATCAAGTCCTTGCCGCCGACGTCGGCGTCATTCTCCTCCTACCGTGTTGCGCTCCTCGTCGTTGGCGTAGCAGTAGCATGAACCTCGCCTTCGTCTTTCTTGGACAGCACATGTGGCGTGGGCGTGGTGGGAGTGGGACTGGGAGACGTGGAGGCCTCGGCGAGGATGCTTGCGAGTGTCGGGGACCATAATTAGGGGTACCCTCAAGACGCCTAATTCTCAGCTGGTAACCCCCATCAGCATAAAGCTGCAGAGGCCTGATGGGTTTGATTAAGTCAGGGATCAGTCCATACGAGCGACTCGATCACGCCGCGCCCGAGCCTAGCCTCGGGCGAGGGCAGCCGACCCTGAGGTGTTTCCGTCTCGCCCGAGGCCCCCTTTTTTACGGCAGACGCACCTCCGGCTCGCCCGAGGCCTTGCCTTCGTTGAGAAGCAACCCTGACTAAATCACCGCGCCAACCGACCGAGTCACCGGGGCGTTTAACGCAAAAGGTAAGACCGACGGGCGACCAGGCTTTGCTAGAGGTGCCATAGGAGGCTCCGCCCGACCCAGGGCTCGGACTCGGGCTAAGGCCCCGGAAGACGGCGAACTCCGCTCCGCCCAGGGCTCGGACTCGGGCTAAGGCCCCGGAAGACGGCGAACTCCGCTCCACCCGACCCAGGGCTCGGACTCGGGCTAAGGCCCCGGAAGACGGCGAACTCCGCTCCGCCCGACCCAGGGCTCGGACTCGGGCTAAGGCCCCGGAAGACGGCGAACTCCGCTCCGCCCGACCCAGGGCTCGGACTCGGGCTAAGGCCCCGGAAGACGACGAACTCCGCTCCGCCCGACCCAGGGCTCGGACTCCGCCCTGGCCTCTGCCGAACGACCTCCGCCTCGCCCGACCCAGGAGCTCAGGTTCGGCCTCGACCATGCAGGACAGACTCGACCTCGACTTCGGAGGAACCTCCACGTCGCCCGACCTAGGACACAAGTCCGCCACGTCAACAGGAAGTGTCATCATCACCCTGCCCTGAGCCGACTTGGGTCGCAGAGAACAAGACCGGCGTCCCATCTGGCCAGCTCCGCCAGATAGGCAATGATGGCGCCCCACTAGACCATGACGACGGCGACTCTCGGCTCCCTTACGAAAGCAGGGAGACGTCAGCAAGAGCACAACTGTTCGAACAGCTGTCCCTCCATCAAGCTCTACTGCTTCTCCGACAGCCACGACGCCACACTAACAGGGTGCCAAGATCTCTCCGGCTGCCACCTTGGCATGTACTTAGGGCACTAGCTCTCCCCCGCTAGACACGTAGCACCTTGCTACACCCCCATTTTGTACACCTGGATCCTCTCCTTACGCTTATAAAAGGAAGGACCAGGGCCTTCTTAGAGAAGGTTGGCCTCGCGGGAACGAGGGCAGGGGCAGGCGCTCTCTTGGGGCCGCTCGCTCCCCTCACCCGCGCGGACGCTTGTAACCCCCTACTGCAAGCGCACCCGACCTGGGCGTGGGACGAACACGAAGGCCGCGGGATCTCCGTCTCCCTCGTCACGACCCGGCTCCGGCCACCGACCTCTCGCTCTCTTCCCCCCTTCGCGCTCGCCCACGCGCTCGACCCATCTGGGCTGGGGCACGCGGCACACTCACTCGTCGGCTCGGGGACCCCCCGGTCCCGAAACGCCGACAGTTGGCGCGCCAGGTAGGGGCACGCTGCGTGTTGACGAGCAGTTTCCCGTCAAGCTCCAGATGGGCAGTCTCCAACGACCTCTCCAACCCGGGGCGGTGCTCCGTTTCGGGAGCCTCGAGTTCATGTCTCTCGACAGCGGCTACGACATGGTACTCCTTCCACCGCCGTACGGCGGCGACAATGGCGGTCGACAGCCCGCCCGCCGGCGGCGGAACCGACGACGTCTTTCCCGCGTGGGGGAAGGACAACTTTCGAGCTCGCCCCATCCTCTCCCTCGCCATCGGAGGAGGAGGAGGCGGGGCAACCAGGGCCGAGCGGGAGGCTGCGCTCCGACGGCTGTCGAGCAAATCGACATCCCCAGTGCCCCAGCGGAGGACACGCTAGGCGTCACCCTCGCGTTCGAGGCAAAGGCGAGCGCCATCCCCCCGCAACACGTCGACCCCGAGCAGGTGGACGACGCCAGCACGCTCACGAAGGGCCTGCAGGACGTCGCCCTCGTACCCAAGACGACGGCGCGATCAGCCCCCGACGTGACTTCGTCGCTCCTCGTCGACAAAAAGGTACCAACTGCTTCCCATCCTTCGTCATTTTGACTCGACCTCAACCCGCCTGGCGACCTCGCTTTGGCGGACACTCACGTTGAGGCGAGTGCAACCCCTCTGGGGTTTCGTGTGCGGTCGCCCTGGGACCGATTGACGGGCGTCTCGACCTACGGGCCCTCTGGGTCCGAGGAAGGTGACGACCCCAGCATCTGCTGGGATTTCTCCGGATCTGGCAACCCCAGTGCCATGCGGGACTTCATGACCGCATGCAACTACTGCCTCTCCGACTGTTCCGACGACAGCCGCAGCCTTGACGACAAGGACTGCGGCCCGAGCCACGAATGTTTCCACGTCGAGCTAGGGGGTCCCTCCGGAGGCAGCTGTCTCGGCATGCCGGAGGGTGGTGATCCCCCTAGGCCAGCGCCTCGCGCCGACATCCCGCGGGAGCTAGCTGTGGTCCCCGTTCCGGCGGGGGGTCACGACCCACAGCTCGAGCAAGTCCGCGGGGCGCAGGCCGGGCTCGATGAGGGAGCAGGAGCGCTCGAGGCAATCCGCCGGGACGTCGGGCAGGTGTGGGCGGGCCATCCCCCGGCCGGAGAAATACGTCACCTGCCCCAGGATCTCCAGCACCGCATCGCCAACGATGCCAGGGGCAGACCGCCACCCGCATCCGGCGGAACCGGCCAGGACCTGGCAGCCGCAGCGATGCTCCTCCGCGCGATGCCGGAGTCTTCTACCACCGAGGGACGGCGAATCCAGGGAGAGCTCAAGCATCTCCTGGAAGGCGCTGCGGCCCGGCGGGCCGAGAGCTCTGCCTCCCGAAGGCAGGGGTACCCCTCGGAACCTCGTGCCGCGACTTCCCGACTCACGCGGGAAGCCTCGGTCTACACCGGGCGCACGCGCAACACCGCGCCTGCAGCCCCGGGCCACCTCGGCGACGAGCACCCTCATCGCGACCGTCGGGCTCGCCTCAACGAAAGGGTGCGCCGAGGCTATCACCCCAGGCGTGGGGGACGCTACGACAGCGGGGAGGATCGGAGTCCCTCGCCCGAACCACCCGGTCCGCAGGTCTTCAGCCGAGCCATTCGGCGGGCGCCGTTTCCGCCCCGATTCCGACCCCCGACTACTATCACGAAGTACTCGGGGGAAACGAGACCGGAATTGTGGCTCGCGGACTACCGCCTGGCCTGTCAACTGGGAGGAACGGACGACGACAACCTCATCATCCGCAACCTCCCCCTGTTCCTCTCCGACACTGCTCATGCCTGGTTGGAGCACCTGCCTCCGGGGCAGATTTCCAACTGGGAGGATCTGGTCCAAGCTTTCACCGGCAACTTCCAGGGCACGTACGTGCGCCCCAGGAATTCCTGGGACCTCCGAAGCTGTCGGCAACTGCCGGGAGAGTCTCTTCGGGACTACATCCGGCGATTCTCGAAGCAGCGCACCGAGCTGCCGAACATCACCGACTCCGATGTCATCGGTGCGTTCCTTGCCGGCACCACCTGCCGTGACCTGGTGAGCAAGTTGGGTCGCAAGACCCCCACCAGGGCGAGCGAGCTGATGGACATCGCCACCAAGTTCGCCTCCGGCCAGGAGGCGGTCGAGGCCATCTTCCGAAAGGACAAGCAGCCCCAGGGCCGCCCGTCGGAAGATGCTCCCGAGGCGTCTACTCTGCGCGGCGCCAAGAAGAAAGGCAGGAGGAAGTCGCAAGCGAAACGCGACGCTCCCGATGCAGACCTTGTCGCCGCCGCCGAGCACAAGAACCCTCGGAAGCCCCCCGGAGGTGCTAACCTCTTCGACAAGGCACTCAAGGAGACGTGCCCCTACCATCAGGGGCCCGTCAAGCACACCCTCGAAGAGTGCGTCATGCTTCGGCGCCACTTCCACCGGGCCGGGCCACCCGCAGAGGGCGGCAGGGCTCACGGCGACGACAAAAGGGAAGATCGCCAAGCAGGAGAGTTCCCCGAGGTCCGCGACTACTTCATGATCTACGGAGGGCATGCGGCGAATGCCTCGGCTCGGCATCGTAAGCAAGAGCGTCGGGAGGTCTGCTCGGTGAAGGTGGCGGCACCAGTCTACCTAGACTGGTCCGACAAGCCCATCACCTTCGACCGGGACGACCACCCCGACCACGTGCCGAGCCCGGGGAAGTACCCGCTCGTCGTCGACCCCGTCATCGGCGACGTCAGGCTCACCAAGGTCCTGATGGATGGGGGCAGCTGCCTCAACATCATCTACGCCGAGACCCTCAGGCTCCTGCGCGTTGATCTGTCATCCGTCCGAGCAGGCGCTGCGCCCTTCCACGGGATCATTCCTGGGAAGCGCGTTCAGCCCCTCGGACAGCTCGACCTTCCTGTCTGCTTCGGAACACCCTCCAACTTCCGAAGGGAGACTTTGACGTTCGAGGTGGTCGGGTTCCGAGGAACTTACCACGCAGTGCTGGGAAGGCCATGCTACGCAAAGTTCATGGCCATCCCGAACTACACTTACCTGAAGCTCAAGATGCCGGGCCCCAACGGGGTCATCATCGTCGGCCCCACGTACAAACACGCGTTCGAATGCGATGTGGAGTGCGTGGAGTACGCCGAGGCCCTCGCCGAGTCCGAGGCCCTCATTGCCGACCTAGGAAGCCTCTCCCGAGAGGTGCCGGACGTGAAGCGACACGCCGGCAATTTCGAGCCAGCGGAGACGGTCAAGGCCGTCCCTCTCGACCCCAGTGGTGACACCTCCAAGCAGATCCGGATCGGTTCCGGGCTCGACCCCAAATAGGAAGCAGTGCTCGTCGACTTTCTCCGCGCAAACGTCGACGTCTTTGCGTGGAGTGCCTCGGACATGCCCGGCATACCGAGGGATGTCGCCGAGCACTCGCTGGATATTCGGGCCGGGGCCCGGCCGGTCAGACAGCCTCTGCGCCGATTCGACGAGGAAAGGCGCAGGGTGATAGGCGAGGAGATCCGCAAGCTGATGGCAGCAGGGTTCATCAAAGAGGTATTCCATCCCGAATGGCTTGCCAACCCTGTACTTGTCAGGAAGAAAGGGGGGAAATGGCGGATGTGTGTAGACTACACTGGTCTTAACAAAGCATGTCCGAAGGTCCCCTACCCTCTACCTCGCATCGATCAAATCGTGGACTCCACTGCAGGGTGCGAAACCCTGTCTTTCCTCGATGCCTACTCAGGGTATCATCAAATCAAGATGAAAGAGTCCGACCAGCTCGCGACTTCTTTCATCACGCCCTTCGGCATGTACTGTTATGTCACCATGCCGTTCGGTTTGAGGAACGCGGGTGCAACGTACCAGCGGTGCATGAACCATGTGTTCGGCGAACACATCGGTCGCACGGTCGAGGCTTACGTCGATGACATCGTAGTCAAGACGAGGAAAGCCTCCGATCTTCTCTCCGACCTCGAACTGACATTCCGGTGTCTCAAGGCGAAGGGCGTCAAGCTCAATCCCGAGAAGTGCGTCTTCGGGGTGCCCCGAGGCATGCTCTTGGGATTCATCGTCTCCGAGCGGGGCATCGAAGCCAACCCGGAGAAGATCGCAGCCATCATAAACATGGGGCCCATCAAGGACTTAAAAGGCGTACAGAGGGTCATGGGATGTCTCGCGGCCTTGAGCCGTTTCATCTCGCGCCTCGGCGAAAGAGGCCTGCCCCTGTATCGTCTCTTAAGGAAGGCCGAGTGCTTCACGTGGACTCCCGAGGCCGAGGAAGCTCTCGGGAACCTGAAGGCGCTCCTCACCCAGGCGCCCATCTTGGTACCCCCAGCTGATGGAGAAGCCCTCCTGGTCTACGTCGCCGCTACCACTCAGGTGGTCAGCGCCGCGATCGTGGTCGAAAGGCAGGAAGAGGGGCATGCTTTGCCCATTCAGAGGCCAGTTTACTTCGTCAGCGAGGTACTGTCCGAGACCAAGATCCGCTACCCACAAGTCCAGAAGCTGCTGTATGCAGTGATCCTGACGAGGCGAAAGCTGCGACATTACTTCGAGTCTCATCCGGTGACTGTGGTGTCATCCTTCCCCCTGGGGGAGATCATCCAGTGCCGAGAAGCCTCGGGACGGATCGCAAAGTGGGCGGTGGAAATCATGGGCGAGACAATCTCGTTCGCCCCTCAGAAGGCCATCAAGTCCCAGGTACTGGCGGACTTCGTAGCCGAATGGGTCGACACCCAGTTGCCGATGGCTCCGATCCAACCGGAGCTCTGGACCATGTTTTTCGACGGGTCGCTGATGAAGACGGGAGCCGGCGCGGGCCTGCTCTTCGTCTCGCCCCTCGGGAAACACCTGCGCTATGTACTCCGCCTCCATTTCCCGGCGTCCAACAATGTGGTTGAGTACGAGGCTCTGATCAACGGATTGCGAATCGCCATCGAGCTAGGGGTCCGACGCCTCGATGCACGCGGCGACTCGCAGCTCGTCATCGACCAAGTCATGAAGAACTCCCACTGCCGCGACCCGAAGATGGAAGCCTACTGTGAGGAGGTTCGACGCCTGGAAGACAAGTTCTATGGGCTCGAGCTTAACCACATCGCCCGGCGCTACAACGAGACTGCGGACGAGCTGGCGAAGATAGCCTCGGGGCGAACGACGGTTCCCCCGGACGTCTTCTCCCGGGATCTGCACCAACCCTCCGTCAAGATAGGCGACGCGCCCGAGCCCGTGGTGCCCTCGGCCCCGTCCGAGGTGACCTCGGCCCAGCCCGAGCCACCCTCGGTTCAACCCGAGGAACCCTCGGCCCCCGAGGGCGAAGCACTGCGCATCGAGGAGGAGCAGAGCGGGGTCATGCCAGATCAAGATTGGCAAACCCCGTACCTGCAATATCTCCACCAAGGAGAACCGCCCCTCGACCGAGCCGAGGCTCGGCGGGTAGCGCGACGCGCCAAGTCGTTCGTCTTGCTGGGCGATGAGAAGGAGCTCTACCACCGTAGCCCCTTGGGCATTCTCCAGCGATGCATCTCCATCGCCGAAGGTCAGGAACTCCTGCGGGAAATACACTCGGGGGCTTGCGGCCATCATGCAGCACCTCGAACCCTCGTCGGGAACGCTTTCCGCCAAGGCTTCTACTGGCCGACGGCGGTGGCTGACGCCACTAGAATTGTCCGCGCCTGCGAAGGGTGCCAATTCTATGCGAAGCAGACCCACCTGCCCGCTCAGGCTCTGCAGACGATACCCATCACCTGGCCCTTCGCTGTGTGGGGTCTGGACCTCGTCGGCCCTCTGCAGAAGGCGCCCGGGGGCTACACGCACCTGCTGGTCGCTGTCGACAAATTCTCCAAGTGGATCGAGGTCCGACCCCTGAACAGCATCAGATCCGAGCAGGCGGTGGCATTCTTCACCAACATCATCCATCGCTTCGGGGTCCCGAACTCCATCATCACCGACAATGGCACCCAGTTCACCGGCAAAAAATTCTTGGATTTTTGCGAGGATCACAGCATCCGGGTGGACTGGGCCGCCGTAGCTCATCCCATGTCGAATGGGCAAGTAGAGCGCGCCAATGGCATGATCCTACAAGGGCTCAAGCCTCGAATTTACAACGACCTCAACAAGTTCGGCAAGCGGTGGATGAAGGAACTCCCCTCGGTGGTCTGGAGCCTGAGGACGACGCCGAGCCGAGCCACGGGTTTCACGCCGTTCTTCCTGGTCTACGGGGCCGAGGCCGTCTTGCCCACGGACCTGGAATACGGCTCCCCGAGGACGAGGGCCTACGACGATGAAAGTAACCAAGCTAGCCGAGAAGACTCGCTGGACCAGCTGGACGAGGCTCGGAACAGGGCCTTACTACACTCGGCGCGGTACCAGCAGTCCCTGCGACGCTACCACGCCCGAGGGGTCCGACCCCGAGACCTCCAGGTGGGCGACCTGGTGCTTCGGCTGCGGCAAGACGCCCGAGGGAGGCACAAGCTCATGCCCCCCTGGGAGGGGCCGTTCATCATCGCCAAAGTTCTGAAGCCCGGAACGTACAAGCTGGCCAACAGTCAAGGCGAGGTCTACGGCAACGCTTGGAACATCCAACAGCTACGTCGCTTCTACCCTTAAGATGTTTCCAAGTTGTTCATATACCCCGCACCCACGCAAAGTTTAGTCAACAAGGAAGGGTCGGCCTCGCCTCGGCAAGGCCCGACCCTCCCTCGGGGGCTAAAAGGGGGGAAACCCCCTCTGCGTCAAAATTTTCCTCGAAAAGAAAATCTCTTTTACCAGAACATCTTTCGTGCTTTTTGACTACTTCGAAAAGTGGGTCCTGGAAACGACGGGGTACACGTAAGCAGTCAAGGCTGACCGAGCCGAGGGACTCCTACGCCTCCGGGATACGGATACCTCACTCATCACCTTCTGCGATAAGTAACTCGCGTTCGGATAAGGTGACTCTGCGGATCGAATAAGTCTCTACGTTCGGAAGCCCTTCTGTCGAAGCGATTCTTCGAGCCTTCTCGACCGAGTCGGTGACAGGGCCTCATGGACGGGTGAAAGTACGCGTAAGCGGCGAGGCCGACCGAGCCGAGGGACTCCCACGCCTCCGGGATACGGATACCTCACTCATCACCTTCCGCGAGAAGCAACTCTCGCTCGCACTAACATCCCTGTTACCGACAAAAAGTCCAGATACTCGAAACAAGAGGAAAAGAGACGCGGCTTTATAACGCAGCAAGGGTGTGTGTTCTGGCCTCGACGGCCGCACAAGGCCCACGCTACAAGACAATTTGACCCTGCAGGCTCGGGTCTTAACGCTGGAATGGGGCGGCGACAACCTCGGCATCGACGGCACCTTCGGCGAGGCCTGACCTAGCTTCGGACGGCGGCGCGGTCCGAGGGCCTCCGCTCCGAAGGACGACGTCATCACCACGCTCGAGCAATCGCTGTCAGGGACTTCTCCGGATCCGGCCCGAGCGGGCGGCTCGGCCGGCCACCTCCGGGGCCTCGGCCGACCACCTTCCGAGGTCGCCAACCTGGTCCGAAGCCTCGGCTGATCAACTCCGACGTCAATCCTGCCAACGGACAACCCAGCTAGGCTCCGGCCAACCAGGTTTCATTTTCGAGCCAACTCCGCCTCTGCTCATGCTGATATCGCTACCCCCGGCCTCGGCTCGTCGAAGAGCGGCCAAGGGGTCTCTTTAACTAAGCCGGAGGAGCCTCGGGCAGCAGGGCCGACCGAGCCAAGGGATTCCTACGCCTCCGGGATACGGATACCTTACTCGTCACCCTGACACGGGGCGACTCACGCTTGGTGAAGCGGTTCAGGCAAACAACAGGCGAGTCTTAGTGCTCAGAAATGAGGAAAAAACACGGCTCCGTGCCGGCATTACATACATGTTCAGGCCCCGAAAGCCGTAATGAACAAAAACACTGGCATTCGAAGTGCCACCCCCCGAGGATGAGGCGCTACCATCCAGGCCAGGGGACGGAGACCCAAGGCTACTGACGGAGTTGGCAATCTCGTCGGTAGAGAAGCCACCTCCGTCCGCCGACGCCCTCAAGCACCCCAGCAGATCCTCGCAGCCGTCCTCGCCGCGAATGCGAGGAGGAAGACGGAATGTTGCATCCTAGCTGGGAAGCAACAGTTCGCCTTCCCCGGCATGGCTGGAGGATGTCTCCACCGTGGGGCTGAAGGGCGATTGCCACCACCAGAAGCTAGAGGATGAGGTTGTAGGATCTAGGACACCGGCTAGAGGGGGGGTGAATAGACGGTTTTGACTAAAAACAACAATACTCAATAAATTTAATCAATGCAACAAGAGAAATAAATTATCTAGTGTCAATAAGTAAACAATGTATGAAAAACAACTACGGAGATTGAATACTTGAAGAACAATAAGCAAAGCACTAATCAATTGCAAGGCAATAAGTAATGCTAGAAAGAATAGACACCGAAATTTATCCCGTGGTATCGGTGATTTGCCGATCACCCCTAATCCACGTTGAGGTGGACTTCAAGCTCTCACTTGCTCCTCTATCAAGACACGACTTGATCTTTGAGCCAAGTGGACAAGAAATCACTCAATACCTCGATTCCACTAATGTCACCTTTGCCGCTCCGGCGAGGTAGGCGCGAACCCCTCACAATCCACACCGCGGCTTCTCCACAATCTTCTTGGAGAGCTCGACGGAGACAATCACCCGAGCCGTCTAGGAGGCGGCAACCTCCAAGAGTAACAAGCCAACGACGCTTGCTCGGTGTACCACCTAGTGCCTCAAGAATCACCAAATGATGCAAATGCACTAGGAACACTCAATCCCTCACTAGAATGCAATCTCAAGCAAAGAGTGTGAGAGAGTGAGTTGGAGGATCACAAATGAGCTCAATGTATGCAAGGAATGGCCAAGAGAGCTCTCTCACACGAGCTACCCTTCTATTTATAGACCCCCACTAAAATCCAACCGTTATGTGCAAAAGGTAGCAGTTCTGCGCACACGCGGACCGTCCGCGCCCTAGGGCCGGACGGTCCGCCGTACATATAACGGCTATAAAGTCCATTTGAAAACATGTCAGAGTTGACTCAAAAAGTGGGTCCGGACAGTCCGCCCTTCAAGGCCGGACCGTCCGCGACCTAGCAGAATGAAACACCCGAGCCTCGGATCAAAAGAAGTTAACACGTGCGGACCGTCCGGCTATAAATCCCGGACGGTCCGCGACCTGAGACAGTACTGTCCGGACTGGCCACCCGGACAGTCCGTAGTACAAATCAGTAAAAACACACAGTCCCTGTCCAAAAACGAATTTGACACTTGCGGACCGTCCGCCTCTCACAGGCGGACCGTCCGCCTAATAAATCAGGGACTGGCCCGAGAACACCCTCCTCTGGACAAGACTGCGGACGGTCCGGCCCTAAGGCCCGGACGGTCCGCAGTGCAGACATACTGGATCAGCTCGAAATGAACAAACACTGGACCCCTCTGGATGGGTCGCGGACGGTCCGGCCACTTGGCCCGGATGGTCCGCCGACCCCAAGACTTAGTCACTTTTCAAACTCGCTTTTGAAAAGATTTTAACTTTCGGAAACGGAAGCGCTGCTAGTCCTCATGCAAATGCAACCACTAGATGCTCTATGAGGCACTAAGTCTTACACAGAACAAAGTCATTAACCCCTCTTAATAGTACGGCTATCTAGCCTACCAATCCGGTCAATTTCTTCTCTAAACACCTGGTGACCGGCAAAAACAAAACCTATGTTATACCTTTGCCTTCACCTGATCCACAACCAATGCTTATAAGTCTTCAAGACTTCTCAGTTCTCTGTGGTTCAACCTGCATTCTTATTTCTCCAAGAATTATTAGTCCACAAGTAGTTGTCATTAATTACCAAAACATTACCAAAGGGGCCTAGATGATTCACAATCTCCCCCTTTTTGGTAATTGATGACAACACCACATTGTATATTAAAAAGAAGTTTAGTTTCTCCAAATCTCTCTCATACCTAAGGTATAAGATAGATCTTGGAGATGAGTTTCAAAGGACTTATCTTGATTTGAAGTTCTGTCCGAGAGATAGATAAATCCCAATAAAGAAACTCAATATGTAAGAAAGGCTCCCCCTAAGTGTGTGCAGGATTATTTGAAGTTGAAGATATAACACACATAATATATTGGAGCTTGATGGAGACTTTCCTACAAACATGGTTATCGAGGCATACAAGAGATGATCCATAGAGTGAGCGCAGCAATTACAATCACTCCTCGATTAACCACACATAGAGTAATTTGAACTAAAACATAGTTCATCCCACAGAATATTACAGATGATAGTCCACAGACATACGACATAGAGTTAATAGTTCAACCAGTTCCAAATGCTGCGTAAGTCATAAACTAGTGCAAGCGGCATAAAAGGTAAAATGCATATGCATGGTCTTAATGTCCACATAGAACCACCAACTCCCCCTGAAGGAGACGCCAGACAACTTCTCATCACTTATCACCATCACTTATCACCTCTCTCCCCCTTTGGCATCAATTGCCACAAAGGAGAGGCCTCACTGATCGCTTGGCGGCGGATGCATGTTGTAGTAGTGAGTGCTGAAGGTGTCAAACAGGGAGGAGAACTGGCCAAAATCCTGCTGGAGCTGCTGTTGCCTCTGACTGATCTCCTGCATGTTGTCATGTGTAGAGAGATTATCAAATTGACTGGAGAGAGCACCCATGTTATCCTGAAAGCTCTGTTGCATATTATTCAGCCTGGTCATGATGGGATCAGTGACATTAGTGTGAATCTGATCACGAAAATCAGAAAACTCAGAGTTGAGTGCATCCCAGTTATTGTCAAACTGAGACTGCATGGCATCGAAACGGTGATCCATTTGTGTCATCCAGGCGGACGGTCCGCGTCCACCAGGCGGACGGTCCGCGACCGACCAGGGGCGACTCCAAAGAACCCTAGCCGCCACAAATGTTGAATTTGATGATTTTGCAGACAATATGCATCCAAACAAGTTCAAAATTTTGCATAGCAGTCATATTGAGGAGAACCAACAATCCCACCAATTAGATTTTGAAACCGACTGCTCAATTTCAGATCGGAGAGGAAACCCATATAATCTCAAAAATGAAGAGATATGATAAAATCCACAAGATTTGAAGATACCGTGATGAAGACATGTTGATGGAGTGTTGCCACAAACTGCCGGACTGTCCGCACACAACTTCACTGCACCGTCCGCGCACACTCGTCACAGGAGAGGACTGGGTGAGTGGAGAGCAAGAGCAGACGAGCGAATGAGCACAAATGACAAGGCTGCGGGCGCTGGGTGATTTTACTGCCCTGTCGCGGACGGTCCGCGCTAGGACGGCGGACGGTCCGCGCCCTGATGATGCCAGGCTATCTGCGTGGCTTCCCGGACTGTCCAGGTTCTGATGCGGCGGACGGTCCGCGGTCCATGGGCGGACGGTCCGCGGCCTGACACTCATTTTTCCAATTTCTGTCCATTTGCTGATTTTGAATTTCGAATCCGAATTGGTGCTTATATATGGACATTTCGACCAATCCTAGAGTTAGTATGCATGCATATACATATTATGTAATTGAGGAGTGCAAAACTTTTGAATTAAACTATCGAGAACAATTAGAAATGAGAAATGCACCAATAATACCAAATAAATAGCATAAAAAGCATGTTTAGACCCGAGATGCAAGACGACACATGTGTGATCAACTTCAAGCCACATTTGAGAGATCGATCACATTCATTTCACTTCTTAGGGAACAAAATCTTGTTTCATCCAAAGGCTTTGTAAAAATGTCTGCTAATTGATCATCCGTTCCAATGGAATAAATACAAATATCTCCCTTGCCAACATGATCCCTTAAGAAGTGATGTCGTATATCAATATGCTTGGTTCTTGAGTGTTGGACCGGATTGGTAGCCAATTTTACCGCACTCTCATTATCACACATGAGAGGCACATTCTTGAAAATAACTCCATAATCCAATAAAGTTTGTTTCATCCATAATAGTTGAGCACAACAATTTCCGGCCGATATATATTCCGCCTCGGCGGTAGATAGAGCAACCGAATTTTGTTTCTTAGAAGACCATGAAACAAGAGATCTACCAAGAAATTGACAACAGCCGGAGGTGCTTTTTCTATCAACTTTGCACCCCGCATAGTCCGAATCCGAATATCCAATTAATTCAAAGTGAGCACCTTTGGGATACCATAGACCAATATTGGGGGTATACTTCAAATATCTTAGAATTCTTTTTGCGGCCTTCAAGTGAATCTCTCTAGGTGAAGCTTGAAACCGAGCACACATGCATACACTAAACATAACATCGGGCCTAGATGCGGTAATATAAAGTAAACTACCAATTATTGAACGATAAAGTTTTTGATCAACCATAGTACCTCCCTCATCTAAGTCTAGATGACCATTTGTTGCCATTGGAGTCTTGATAGGCTTAGCATTTTCTAAACCAAACTTCTTGAGCATGTCCTTCAAATATTTGGATTGACTTATAAAAATACCATCTTTCAATTGTTTGATTTGAAGGCCAAGAAAGAAGCTCAATTCTCCAATCATAGACATCTCAAATTCTTTTGACATCATTTTTCCGAACTCCTCACAAAATGATTCATTAGTAGATCCAAAAATGATATCATCAACGTAAATTTGACAAACGAATAAGTCTTTGCCAATTCTTTTAGTGAATAGAGTAGTGTCAACCTTCCCAATTTTGAAGTCTTTGGAAAGCAAGAAATCCCTAAGCCTTTCATACCAAGCGCGTGGAGCTTGCTTAAGCCCATAGAGAGCTTTAGAAAGCTTGAACACATGGTTAGGTCTTTTGGGGTCCTCAAAACCGGGAGGTTGTTCAACATACACTAGTTCACTAATCTTACCATTTAGAAAGGCACTCTTAACATCCATTTGGTAGAGCTTGATATTATGTGCACAAGCATAAGCAAGTAGAATCCGGATTGCTTCTAATCTTGCTACGGGGGCAAATGTCTCCCCAAAATCCAATCCTTCAATTTGAGTATATCCTTGTGCAACCAATCTTGCCTTGTTTCTTACTACCACACCATCTTCATTGTGCTTGTTGCGAAACACCCATTTTGTACCAATAACATTGTGGTTCTTTGGTCTCTCAACAAGCTCCCAAACTTCATTTCGAGCGAAGTTATTTAATTCTTCATGCATTGCATTCACCCAGTCAACATCAAGTAGAGCTTCATCTACACGGTTAGGTTCCATACAAGATACAAAAGAGAAATGTTCACAAAACGAAGCTATGCGAGAGCGAGTTTGAACACCCTTACTAATATCACCCACAATTTGATCAACCGGGTGATCCTTCACAATGGAATGATGAATTCTTGATACTGTTTGATAATTGCTTGATGAAGCATTAGAAGGAACCGAAGGTCTTGAAGTACCTTGATCATGTGTATCCAAGGTTTCATTGAGTTGTTGGCTTTGGTGATCTTCCTCATTTATAGTTGAGGATGAAGGAATGACAACCACACTATTTTCATCATCATCCTCCTTTGGTTTTATTTCACCAAAGGCCATAGTTTTCATTGCATTTATCAAATGAGTTCCCCCAACATCATCAAGATTATCACTCTCATCTTGAGACCCATTTGTTTCATCGAATTCAACATCATATGCTTCCTCAATAATACCATGAGTTTTGTTGAAGACTCTATAAGCCTTACTATTTGATGAATATCCAAGAAGAAAACCCTCATCACATTTCTTCTCAAATTTAGAAAGCCGGCTCCCCTTTCTCAAAATATAACATTTGCAACCGAATACCGTAAAATATGAGATATTTGGCTTTCTACCAATAAGCAATTCATATGGAGTTTTCTTCAAGAGCTTGTGACAATATAGTCTATTTGATGAATGACAAGCGGTATTTATTGCCTCGGCCCAATAAGAATCCAATATACTATATTCCGCTAACATGGACCTAGCCATGTCAATAAGAGTTCTATTCTTTCTTTCAACAATACCATTTTGTTCCGGGGTATATTTGGAAGAGAATTCATGTTTGATACCCTTGTCATCACAATATTGATCAATTCTTGCATTTTTGAATTCCGACCCATTATCACTTCTAACCTTTTTGATGTCGAAATCAAATTGATTTTGAGCCAATATAGCAAATGACTTGAATGTTTCAAACACATTGGATTTGTCTCGTAGAAAATAAACCCAAGTAAATCTTGAATAGTCATCCACAATCACAAGACAATAAGAATTACCACCAATACTTACAAAAGATGTGGGCCCAAATAAATCCATGTGAAGTAATTCCAAAGGTCGATGAGTAGACATTTGACTTTTATTTGGATGAGTATTTGCCACTTGCTTACCGGCTTGACAAGAGCTACATAATTTGTTCTTTTCAAACTTCACATCTTTTAAGCCTCGAACTAAGTCATGCTTGGTTAACCGATTGAGTTGCTTCATCCCAACATGACCAAGTCTTCTATGCCATAACCAACCTAGTGAAGCTTTTGAAAATAGGCAAGTTGTGAGCTTTGCCTCATTAGATGAGAAATCAACAAGATAAAGATTTTCATGTCTAAAGCCTTTAAATTTAAGATTGCTACCATCAACACTAGAGATAATAACATCTTCAACTGTGAAATTGCAACAAAATCCTAAATCACATAATTGAGCTACGGAAAGTAAATTAAAATTCAAAGACTCAACCAATAGCACATTTGATATAGAATGATCATTTGAGATAGCAATTTTACCCAAACCTTTAACCTTTCCTTTACGATTATCTCCAAATGTGATACTATCATAATTTGAGCAATCTTCCTCACTCATTTGGGTAAACATTCTCATATCCCCGGTCATGTGTTGAGTACATCCACTATCCAACACCCAATGATTCCCTCCCGCCTTGTAGTTTACCTACAAAAGGAAATCAATCTCTTTTAGGTACCCAAACTTGCTTGGGTCCTCGGATGTTAGTGACCAAGGTCTTTGGCACCCAAATAGCTTTCTTTTTGTTTCTAACAATTGAAGTACCAACAAATTTAGCATGAACACCTTTTGCATTATGAGAAAGAACATAACAATGCTCAAAACAAGTGGAGGATACATTTTTGAACTTAGGACAATTTTTCTTAACATGCCCCTTTTTGTGACATTTGTGACACACTTTGTCACATTCTTTCACAAACAATGTCTTTTGCTTTACAAAAGCATTCTTTCCTTTCTTAGGAACATATCCAAGACCTTCACGGTTAAGAGAGCATCGTTGACTTCCCAATATGAAATCCAATTTAGTCTTACCACCATATGCCTTTTCTAGATCATGAGTTAGAGCATTTATTCTATCTACTAACACTTCATTTTCAACAATAATTTTTGATTCATCAAGAGCAATGTTATCAATGAGAGAAATTTTGCATTTATCACAAATAGAGTTAGTAGGTAGTGGTTCACTTGTAAGACTATCAAGTAAGTCACAAGTGACTCCAACATCCTTAGTGACCACCTCAACTTCATGCACAATAGATGATTTTTGAGCATCCGCAAGCTTCTCACAATTTTCTTTGAGATCATTGTGAGAGGTCTTGAGCTCCTCAAAAGACACTTGGAGGTTTTTATACAACTCCTTCAAGGTCTTAAATTTTTCTTTTTCTTTGTGCATGTAGTCATCGGCCTCACCTAGCATTCTAACAAGATCATCATATGAATAGCCATCATCATCAACATCATCAATATCATCATCATCTTTTATATCATTTAAATCGGTGATGATTTTTACCTTAGCATCTCCCTTTGCCATAAGACAATGGGGGGATGAGAAGAGGGAGGGAGCTTCCTTGATAGCAATTCCGGCATTAAGCTTGGATGAGGTGTCATCATCATCATTATCCGAGCTATCATCCGAGTCCCATTCAACTAAGTAGGCTTTGCCATCTTTCTTCTTGTTATAGTATTTCTTTTTCTTCTTGTCACTTTCATCTTTGCCCTTCTTCTTCTTGCTTGGGCAATTCATGGCAATGTGACCGGGTTCTCCACACTCAAAACATTTTCTATCATTGAAGGCATTTCTTCTAGATGTTTGACCTCTTCTAGGTTGACCTCTTTTCATCTTCATGAATTTATTGAATTTCCTTACAAATAAAGCCATGTCACCATCACTCTCACTTTCATTTTCTTCATCATTGCTATCTTCTTTTTCAATTGCCTTTGAGGCCTTGGCTTTGAGAGCAATAGATTCATTTTTCACCTTCTTTGCCAAACTTAAGGCATCGGCTTGAGACTTCTTAAATATATCTTGAGTGAGAATTTCTCCCAATACTTCGGTTGGAGAAGTTGTAGATAGATCACTCCTTACTAGCATTGTCACAATAGTCTCATATTTCTCCGGAAGTGATCTAAGGAACTTGTGTGTGAAATCCACATCCGGTACATTAAAACCAAGTCCTTTGAGTTCATTTACAATCTCATTCAACCGATTGAACATATCGGATACACTCTCATCTTCTTTCATAATAAATTGCTCAAACTTCCCTTTGCACACATATAGTTTGGCACTCTTCACAATTGTAGTTCCTTCATGAATTTCCATTAGTTTTATCCAAATCTCATGAGCGGTTGTGAGATTCTTGATGCGATTGAACTCATTTATATCAAGAGCATCATAAAAGACATTCATGGCTTGATCATTTGTGAGGATATTCTCATTATCACTAATGGATGGTTCATCTTCCTTCAATACAACAAATCCATCCCTAACAATTGGCCAAATTTTTCCACCCATTGCTCTAAGATGCATTGACATTCTTATTTTCCAATAATCATAATTGCTTCCATCAAAGTGCGGTGGCTTCCCAATGTGCACATTGTTGTTACTAGCCATTTTGTCCCACTCCGGGATGATTAGATCCACAAACAATGGAGTCCTTGGCTCTGATACCACTTGTAGGATCTAGGACACCGGCTAGAGGGGGGGTGAATAGACGGTTTTGACTAAAAACAACAATACTCAATAAATTTAATCAATGCAACAAGAGAAATAAATTATCTAGTGTCAATAAGTAAACAATGTATGAAAAACAACTACGGAGATTGAATACTTGAAGAACAATAAGCAAAGCACTAATCAATTGCAAGGCAATAAGTAATGCTAGAAAGAATAGACACCGAAATTTATCCCGTGGTATCGGTGATTTGCCGATCACCCCTAATCCACGTTGAGGTGGACTTCAAGCTCTCACTTGCTCCTCTATCAAGACACGACTTGATCTTTGAGCCAAGTGGACAAGAAATCACTCAATACCTCGATTCCACTAATGTCACCTTTGCCGCTCCGGCGAGGTAGGTGCGAACCCCTCACAATCCACACCGCGGCTTCTCCACAATCTTCTTGGAGAGCTCGACGGAGACAATCACCCGAGCCGTCTAGGAGGCGGCAACCTCCAAGAGTAACAAGCCAACGACGCTTGCTCGGTGTACCACCTAGTGCCTCAAGAATCACCAAATGATGCAAATGCACTAGGAACACTCAATCCCTCACTAGAATGCAATCTCAAGCAAAGAGTGTGAGAGAGTGAGTTGGAGGATCACAAATGAGCTCAATGTATGCAAGGAATGGCCAAGAGAGCTCTCTCACACGAGCTACCCTTCTATTTATAGACCCCCACTAAAATCCAACCGTTATGTGCAAAAGGTAGCAGTTCTGCGCACACGCGGACCGTCCGCGCCCTAGGGCCGGACGGTCCGCCGTACATATAACGGCTATAAAGTCCATTTGAAAACATGTCAGAGTTGACTCAAAAAGTGGGTCCGGACAGTCCGCCCTTCAAGGCCGGACCGTCCGCGACCTGGCAGAATGAAACACCCGAGCCTCGGATCAAAAGAAGTTAACACGTGCGGACCATCCGGCTATAAATCCCGGACGGTCCGCGACCTGAGACAGTACTGTCCGGACTGGCCACCCGGACAGTCCGTAGTACAAATCAGTAAAAACACACAGTCCCTGTCCAAAAACGAATTTGACACTTGCGGACCGTCCGCCTCTCACAGGCGGACCGTCCGCCTAATAAATCAGGGACTGGCCCGAGAACACCCTCCTCTGGACAAGACTGCGGACGGTCCGGCCCTAAGGCCCGGACGGTCCGCAGTGCGGACATACTGGATCAGCTCGAAATGAACAAACACTGGACCCCTCTGGATGGGTCGCGGACGGTCCGGCCACTTGGCCCGGACGGTCCGCCGACCCCAAGACTTAGTCACTTTTCAAACTCGCTTTTGAAAAGATTTTAACTTTCGGAAACGGAAGCGCTGCTAGTCCTCATGCAAATGCAACCACTAGATGCTCTATGAGGCACTAAGTCTTACACAGAACAAAGTCATTAACCCCTCTTAATAGTACGGCTATCTAGCCTACCAATCCGGTCAATTTCTTCTCTAAACACCTGGTGACCGGCAAAAACAAAACCTATGTTATACCTTTGCCTTCACCTGATCCACAACCAATGCTTATAAGTCTTCAAGACTTCTCAGTTCTCTGTGGTTCAACCTGCATTCTTATTTCTCCAAGAATTATTAGTCCACAAGTAGTTGTCATTAATTACCAAAACATTACCAAAGGGGCCTAGATGATTCACAGAGGTGGTCCGCCAACCCGTACAGAAGGTGGAGCCCCGGCTCGCCTCGTTCCCCGCCCCGGCGAGGGTGACAAACACCCTCAACGCTGAGGGCGAGGCCGGGACCACAGCCCGGTTTGCCTTTCCCCCTCCGGGAGCTGGAGGTCACCATCTTGGGTGATCACCAGCGGAGGGGAGCAACCGGGCTGTGTGATGAAAATCCTTGAAGCCGAACGATGGCTGAAAGGTACCAACTCCCACGGAGTTGCGTTCCTCCAACGATGGGGCGAAAAGACGGCGGTTTCCCCCATCCGGGGCTTGAAAGGTGGAGAGACACAATGCATAAGGGAGGAAGAAGACATGGTCACCTTACGAAGGGGGTCGCCCTCCTTTTAAAGGCAACTCCCCCTGCTTGCGCCCCCAACCGTCACGGGCTGAGTCTTCTTCAACACGCCTCCAAAGCCCTCCCCCGCGGCGTGGGGGCTGGGACCCACAAGTCATGGAGACCGGCTCCGAGCAGAAGAAGCCGAACCGCCGCGCACGGCGCGCGCAACCATCCAGCGGTCACAAGTGACCCTCCACTTTTGCCCAGACCAACGGGCGAAAGGGGCGGGCAGCCACGCGGGCGGCATGCAACCATGCCAAGTGGCCGCGCTTCTCCGACTCCTGGCAGGCCAGCGCGGAGGCCCAAGCCCACGCGTCGCGCAACCGGCGCGCCGGATGCTGCATGCAAGCCGCTGTACCACTTGCGCCACCACCGCACCTCCTCGATTGCGGAACCGATACCGCGATTCGAGGCGACCCAGCGCGCGACCCAGCAGCGCCAACCTGACGCAGCGGTCAAACGCGGTCAAAAGTGGGCCGGCAGTAATGACGGTGGCAGGCGCGCGAGAGCAGCGGCCACGCCATCGGCCAAGCTCATGTCCCATCCGGAGGCAGCGAGAGAACCCCCTCTCACGGTGTGAAGACGACGCGCCCGTGACTCGTACCTCGAACGGCTCGCGCACGCGCAACGGCAGCCTCGCCAACTACTCGCCCCGGCGCATTAACTCCGCGGCTGGACAGGCGACGTTTCTGGCAGGAGCAGCTGGCAACGCTTCGCCTTCACCGAAACGACCACACCCAAAAGAGGTACGCCACGTCGTTCAATTTCGTACCTTTTTCCCTTTTCCTCTTTCTCTATCTCTTGCAACAGGGACCGGGAAGGGGGATACCCCCAAAGGGATCCTTCCCCGTGAAGGAACTAGGCTCCGAGCCTCCTTACTGATCAGGGGTTCGAAGGCTGGCCCCCCGAAGGGTTCAACGGCCGCCTCAGATCGCGTGGGCCCGACACCCACTACTGGTCAGGGGTTCGAAGGTCGGCCCCCCGAAAGGTTCCACGACCGCCTCAGGCTACTCGGGCTCCGCGCCCATTACTGATCAGGGGTTCGAAGGCTGGCCCTCCGAAGGGTTCACAGTCGCCTCAGACACCGAGCGAGGGATGACCAGGGGTACGTTCGATACATAACCAAGGCTCGGGCTGCGCTCCCGAGGTACCCTAGGACATTTCCGAGACCAACGGGAATGACTCTGTAATGGAATCCCATCGGAGGGAGGCAACGAGCCCTCGGACCCCGTCGCCAGGGGACCGGGTCCGGCAGATCACCCGCAGGTACTTTTGGGCGTGCCTCCGGGCCCCTAGCCGACCCCCAACGAACGGGGCACGGACGTCCACTCGGATTACCCGATTGCAGCTCACCGGAGACACCATGTTCGGTGCCCATCGAGGGTAACATGGCGCTCTCCCCCCCCTCCTCCTTGCGGAAAGGCGACGTAGGGGCGTATGTAAAAAAGCCGAGTCTGTCCCTGATCGTCCTCTCGCTCCGTGCGGAGGCTCGGGGGCTGCTCTCGCAAACCCGGCTCCGGCCGAACCATTGACAGCGTCAACATACCAGCCCGAGAACTTGGGCCCCGACAGTGCACCTGGGCTACGGCCTGTTCGCATGAGGGAACCACCAGACCGGCCGAAGCATTGCACAAGGCATTAAGACCTCGAAGGAGTGAAACCACTCCTCCGAGGCCTCGGGGGCTACACCCGGCGGGTGCGCTCGCGCGCACCCACCGGAACAAAGAGCAACCGAGAAAGGCTGGTCCCCTTGCAAAAAAGTGCGACGAAAAGCCTCCAAGCGAGTGTTAACACTCCCTTTGAGGCTCGGGGGCTACTGTCGGGGACCATAATTAGGGGTACCCTCAAGACGCCTAATTCTCAGCTGGTAACCCCCATCAGCATAAAGCTGCAGAGGCCTGATGGGTTTGATTAAGTCAGGGATCAGTCCATACGAGCGACTCGATCACGCCGCGCCCGAGCCTAGCCTCGGGCGAGGGCAGCCGACCCTGAGGTGTTTCCGTCTCGCCCGAGGCCCCCTTTTTTACGGCAGACGCACCTCCGGCTCGCCCGAGGCCTTGCCTTCGTTGAGAAGCAACCCTGACTAAATCACCGCGCCAACCGACCGAGTCACCGGGGCGTTTAACGCAAAAGGTAAGACCGACGGGCGACCAGGCTTTGCCAGAGGTGCCATAGGAGGCTCCGCCCGACCCAGGGCTCGGACTCGGGCTAAGGCCCCGGAAGACGGCGAACTCCGCTCCGCCCAGGGCTCGGACTCGGGCTAAGGCCCCGGAAGACGGCGAACTCCGCTCCGCCCGACCCAGGGCTCGGACTCGGGCTAAGGCCCCGGAAGACGGCGAACTCCGCTCCGCCCGACCCAGGGCTCGGACTCGGGCTAAGGCCCCGGAAGACGGCGAACTCCGCTCCGCCCGACCCAGGGCTCGGACTCGGGCTAAGGCCCCGGAAGACGACGAACTCCGCTCCGCCCGACCCAGGGCTCGGACTCCGCCCTGGCCTCTGCCGAACGACCTCCGCCTCGCCCGACCCAGGAGCTCAGGTTCGGCCTCGACCATGCAGGACAGACTCGACCTCGACTTCGGAGGAACCTCCACGTCGCCCGACCTAGGACACAAGTCCGCCACGTCAACAGGAAGTGTCATCATCACCCTGCCCTGAGCCGACTTGGGTCGCAGAGAACAAGACCGGCGTCCCATCTGGCCAGCTCCGCCAGATAGGCAATGATGGCGCCCCACTAGACCATGACGACGGCGACTCTCGGCTCCCTTACGAAAGCAGGGAGACGTCAGCAAGAGCACAGCTGTTCCAACAGCTGTCCCTCCATCAAGCTCCACTGCTTCTCCGACAGCCACGACGCCACACTAACAGGGTGCCAAGATCTCTCCGGCTGCCACCTTGGCATGTACTTAGGGCACTAGCTCTCCCCCGCTAGACACGTAGCACCTTGCTACACCCCCATTTTGTACACCTGGATCCTCTCCTTACACTTATAAAAGGAAGGACCAGGGCCTTCTTAGAGAAGGTTGGCCTCGCGGGAACGAGGGCAGGGGCAGGCGCTCTCTTGGGGCCCGCTCGCTCCCCTCACCCGCGCGGACGCTTGTAACCCCCTACTGCAAGCGCACCCGACCTGGGCGCGGGACGAACACGAAGGCCGCGGGATCTCCGTCTCCCTCGTCACGACCCGGCTCCGGCCACCGACCTCTCGCTCTCTTCCCCCCTTCGCGCTCGCCCACGCGCTCGACCCATCTGGGCTGGGGCACGCGGCACACTCACTCGTCGGCTCGGGGACCCCCCGGTCCCGAAACGCCGACAGCGAGCGACTGCGGCTTGTAGTCGGACTTCGCCGAGCTTGTCCTGGGAATGCAGATGGAGGGGTGTCTAGAGGATCTGAAGCTGTTGGCATCTTTAGAGCCTGTAGTTGCTTGCTCAGGATCGTGATCGTCTCCTGGCACTCGGCGAGCTTGTCAGCCGCTGTGAGGATCTCTGAGCTCTGCAGTGAATGATGCTGATATTGTGAGTTCCGTTCCTGATGGTATACTGATAACTATAGACAGACATCGTAACTTAACTTACTGTTTCTAAATGACTTTCCTCTTGCGCTGCCCGACGTTCCACACATGCCTCAGAAGCAGGGCTGTATGATTAAGAACATACATCAAAAAAATTGTTGACAACATTTTTTTAAAAAAAGTGACGAATACACGTAGCAACATATAAATCTACCTTTGCATCTCACAGTATGCCCCCGATTTTCTCCTTGAAAGGATACTACTACCATCCTGGTGTTGTAGGGCATGTATGAGTTCTATATCAGGCTTCTGCAAATGATTGGCCGCTGTAGTCTGGCTTTCAATTGACTGAACTGGTTCTTCATCTGCATCTGTCTGAAAAGCTAAAGTCGCTGCTTGTTTAGCGCTTTCAGTATCATGTGTAGCATCGACGATAACTGCACCTGATGGCTTAGCTCCATCAAAATCCTCTGTATCACGGCTCACAGTGTCGATCTAATCTTGATTCGAGAAGCATTGGCTCACTACGTACTTTAGGATGAGGCAGACCTTGTCTACAAACTTTCCAAGGTCGCATTTCCCTTCTAGTAGCTCATGACAGATCTGAACCAGTCGATCGAAGCGGCGAAACAGCTCAGACTTGTCGTGCGACAGCACTCTTGATCTTGCGACATCGTCTTCTCCTGAGAAATTTGGATTTTTGCCATTATGGCAAATGGGTTTCGCTACTTTGCCACCATTTTAAGGGGCTTCTCTTATATGCCATATGCTAAAATGCTTTTTTGTAATTTAAGACGCATATGCTAAAATGCTTTTTCGTAATTTAAGACGCATATGCTAAAATGCTTTTTCGTAATTTAATAAACGAAAAATCGATTAGAGAAGAACAACCTTCTCTGCTTCTCTTTTTCTCACTGGTGAGACCATCAGCCAACCACCACCGGCGCTGTTCAAGCAAACTCAGCACGCTGCTGCTATTCGTCAGTGCTCTGGTTAAAGTTAAGCGCATAGCTCCGGTAGTCGTAGTTGAAGGTCCCCAGTTGTTGCTTCCACCGCCGCGTGACGCCGCTCCCATGTTGAGCGTTGCACCGTCACCGTCCGGGACGTTGCCGCCCTGCACAATTTTCACCTCGCTCATGTCTTTTGTCGACTGGTCTTCGTTGTAATCACCATTTGGAACTCCCTCTTCTCTGGCGTCGCTGCTCGTGGCGTGCTGCTGCTACGGCCAAGGCCATTGTGGCAAGCCCGCTGCAGTCAAGAAGAGAAGATATGTAGCCGCGTCGGTCCCGAGGACGGAGGTAGAGGTGGTGTGCTGTTCGGCTGGAGGTAGACGAAGGCAGATATATCCAATCAATTTTTTTCATTTTATTGAATTGCGAAAAAGGCATTTTAGCGTATGGGCATATAGGCTAAGCCCTTTAAAATGATGGCAAAGTGATGAAACCCATTTGCCATAATGGCAAGATTCCAAATTTCTCTCTTCTCCTGCATATGCCGCCTGTCTGTGTGTCGATAGTATCTGCTTGTGTGGGAAATTACTAAAAAAACTGTTTGTGTGAGAAAGAAGAAAAAAAGAACTAACGTTAAAGGCGGACCGTGTGTCTTGTGTTGTGGCGCAAGGCACCAGCAGCAGTGGGCGCTCCCCTTCGCCGGCGCCACCGGATAGGAAGGGCCGCGGTGGAGGCGGGGTCATGGATTCAGGCTCCAGATCTAGCGGCGAAGCCAGGTTCGACGACGAAGACAGCCTCACCACGCGCCGCGAGGTCTCCTCCTCGCTCCAAGGTACCTCAATTCCGCTCAATCTAAGCGAAATTCATTCTCCTCTCTTGCTCTTGACTCCAGCGAACGATGTGAAAACTCGATCTTTATCTCAACTTTTGACAGTTTCCGCCTGGATCATGGAAGTGGTCTCCTCAACCATGTCTCTCACTGCCTTCTCTATTTCAGACTTGCCACTCGATACATCTGAAACATCTCTCGTGGCACGAGTAGCTGTCTGCTCCAATGCCTGGCTTATCTGTTCAATAATAGCTTCAAAGCTTTCCCCGCTTGCTTCATGCTTCCATGTACAGCGCAAGAGCAGGGAGAGCGCGGATCGAGGCCGCAATCCTATCTACGAGCAGTGATTCCGGTTCGCGAGCAGCGATTTGAGCGCGACTTGCCTTCCATGTAGAGGGCGGGAGCAGGGGGAGCGTGGAGCGGATCGAGCAGCGTTGGCGAGGAGAGCGCACGCAGATCCCGTCCGCGAGCAGCAATTTGGGCGCCGGCTTGCCCTTCCATGTAGAGGGCGGGCGAGCAGCGATTTGGGCGTCGGCTTGCCTTCCATGTAGAGGGCGTGAGCAGGGGAGAGCGCGGAGCGTATCGAGCGGCGTTGGTGAGGAGAGAGCATTGGCGCGGATGGGATCTACGAGAGCAGGGGAGAGCGCGGGCGTCCGGCGGGGGCATGCTTCACCAAGATTTGGGTGGACGCCCTCACTCTACTCTTATAGAGTAGTAGAGATGATGGGTAATGGGTATAGGTATGGATCAATTTTTTCTTAGTGAGTATAGATATGGCTTCGTGTGCCGACTGGGTACCTTATCCACTGCCATCCCTAACCAGGTCTCGTCGAACAGCTCCGCGGCCCCTCCAAATCCGGGGAACGCAGCCTCATCCTCGTAATCGTCAGGGCAGTTTGCCCGGTGGTGCTGGAACTGGCGGCGCAGGGGCAGCAGCAGCTACTATCATCGCATTGCCTGCCGGCTGCCCGCTGCTCGGTGGTGACAGACACCCTGTGTACAGCCGGACAGGGAGGGGAGGGAGAACCGGAGAAGATAACCTTTCTTCCCTTTTTCTTAACTTCTTTTCTATTCAAAATCTTGAGAAAAATGAATTTGGGCTAAGTGCGGCTAGAGTCCAGTATAGCACGAGCTTCCCACGTGCAGCGGCACCAGTTTGTTTCTCCGTTTTCCTCCTGCGCCATCCTTCCATCGCGCCAACGCCGCCTCCCACGCCCACGCGACCGCGAGGCCCCGCGTAATTCGAATTCGAATGGGTTGTTAGAGTGGGGCGAGCGAGGCGGACTCTGCCTTATGCCTGTCGGACGGACTCCGCCTACGATTCGTGCGCCACTATATATATATATCACGGCGGTGGGGCAGCGACGCCATCAATCCATTCCACGTTCCATTCTGCCGCGCAACAATGCACCAGCAGATGTGTCTCGCCGACGCCAAGCGCTCTCTCGAGATTGTAGTATACGATCGTGCCTTCGCCGAGTCCCAGCAGCGCGCCAACAAGCGGGCGCGTCAGGACGAGGCCGCCGCATCATCGTTGCCGGAGGAGGCGACGGCGTCAGCAAGTGCGATAGTTCCGTACGTGGGGGCCGTTCATGACGTGGCACCCATCAATAGCATCGTCGTCCTCCCGCCCTCGCTACAGCCGCCACCACCGGCTGCCGGCGGCCGAGAAGAGCCGCCATGCCTGCGCATGCATTTCCTGGAGGCGCTGGGGCTCCGCGCCGACCTACCGGTGCACTTCATACACGACAAGCGCATGTCGAAAACCGATCTGGATGGGCACCAGAGCCGGTTCCGCATCCCGCAGAACGGTGTCGAGCGCCACCTTCGCCCGATCCTAAGCCCCCAAGAGCTCGACGCCGCCAACCTCCTGGAGGGGCCGAGGAGGCGGCCGAGGAGGCAGGAGCCTGGACCGTCAGAGCCGGAGGATGGCAACAACAGAAGGAAGACATCTAAGAAGAAGGGGAAGGCGCACGGCGGGCTGCCCGTGATGCTCGTGGACCTCAACGCCGGCGCCAAGGAGCTGCGGCTATCACGTTGGGATAGCAGCCAGGGCACGATCGTCAAGGGAGAGGGGTACCTCCAATTCATGCGCCAGTGTACATTCAAGGACGGCGACGACGTCGCGATTTGGGCCTTTGTGCAGCGGCGGTTCCGCCTCTTCGGCGTGGACATGTGCGACGACAGCCTGCTGCACCTACTCGTCGTCAAGAAACAAGACGAAGCCCGGTGCCGTGTCTGCCGTGCCCCCGCGCAGCCCGAGAGTTAGTTTAGTTCGTTCTTTTTTTTCATAGACTTAGTTAGCTAAACTATGCACGATGCCCATCAAATGATTTGATGAATATGTAAATGTGTTTCGTGGAATGTAAAGGCCTTAGAGAAAGTATGTCAAGAAACTTTGTACTAATTTACTTGTTCAACCA
The DNA here is from genome assembly GCA_029449295.1 of Zea luxurians. Lineage (NCBI taxonomy): Eukaryota > Viridiplantae > Streptophyta > Magnoliopsida > Poales > Poaceae > Zea > Zea luxurians. The sequence goes on along the minus strand of JAOPSE010000016.1, from coordinate 31,206,658 downwards.
ATGGTTTCAGCAAGTTCATGTAATAAGCAGCAACTTCTCTAGGAAATTATTTGTCTGCTTGTCAGATTAGATGGAACGTATGCATGGTTTTACGAAGCTGGGTGTATGCTAAGGAGTCAACAAAAGAGATTCAAGCAAATACACACGTGACTGGATGCTAAAATCGTTATCTCTTTGATCAGTGGTTTAGTAATCTATCATCTTCGATGGACCCTTGTAATTTAGATGTAAACAAAAGTAGACATAGTGTATATATATATAGATCCTTACAAAATTATATAAATTTTAAAATGAAATGTCTTAAAATTTAAAATAAAGAGAGTAAATTAGAATACAAGTCATCGAATCTCGTATCGACGTTGGAGATCGATTTGCTTCATGGTTGAAATGTTGAGGCGAGAAGCCATAAGCCACTCGTAACAAAGTTAAGGAGTACTCACTCGTTCTTTTTTATTTGTCACAATTTTTTTTAAAAATGAACTAACAGACCATAAATATCTGAGAACGAAGATAGCACAAGTTTATTCCATCATTTTCTGAATGTTATAGAATATAAATGGTACGTGCATGTGATCTATCTCTATACGTACGTACGAGTGGTTAAGGAGAGGGATTTGGAATATGTTGGGCTTTGCGTACTCTAGTTTGGCTCGTGCCGTCGTTAATTTTTCTCAGCAATGTCGACAAAACTATTGTGCAATTAAACTTCTACTACTATAATTTTTTGTTTAAGCCGCTGTATAATCAAGTTTTTTTAGAAATCATGAAATTAAAATTCTTATTTTTTCTTTCTACCAATATATTGAATTATAAATAAAAATAAATCTATAAAATATAGATTTTTTTAATATCTGTTAATTAGAACTTAAAAGTTAATATATTGTTTAAATAACGAAGTATATCTATAATTTTAAAGAAATTTTCATATGACTTTTGTTAGTTTGATTGCACGAGAAAACTTGATTGTGTAGCGGTTTTCGATTAGTTGATATAACAACTCTACTAGGAACCTCCTCTTTTGGCCACCATCTCTTGGGGCGTAGCAGTTTTCGGTCATTTGATTGCGTAGCGGTTTTGGGTCAGTTGATAGCGTAGTCTTGGCTAGGATATCACCATCCTCTAGGGCCAAGATATCATAATCCACCTGATACACCCAGCCCAGGTGAGGTTGGCTGAGGCCCAACAAATTAGGGTTGCCCGGAGCCCAACAGTTCGTTAAGCACCCCCAAGTCAGGGAAAGACCCAATCGCCCCAAAAGACTAGTCCAATGGGGGAAGGGTGGCTCTCCCTTTTAAAGTGGCTTCCTCCTCCCAAGTTAAGCGAGGTGGGATAATTCTGAGGCTCACACGATCACCGTCCGACTACAATTGGGCCAACTGGGCTAATTGCGTCTTTGCCAACGGGTAATAGTGGAGGATGTCCTCATCATTCGCACCTTCTTAAAATGGGGCCTAGCTCTGATACCAGATGATACACCCAGCCTAGATGGGGTTGGCCGAGGCCCAACAAATTAGGGTTGCTCGGAGCCCAACACTTCATTAAGCACACCCAACTCAGGGAAAGGCCCAATCGCCCCAAAAGACTAGTCCAATGGGGGAAGGGTGACTCTCCCTTTTAAAGTGGGTTCCTCCTCCCAAGTTAAGCGAGGTGGGATAATTCTGAGGCTCACACGGTCGCCGTCCGACTACAATTAGGCCAACTGGGCCAATTGCATCTTTGCCAACGGGTAATAGTGGAGGATGTCCAAATCACATTGGATGCGTCGTGGACGGTTGAGATTACATCGGAGCATACCGATTGGGGGACTCTCCTGGAGCGTTAGATCGTGATCCAGTGGCGCGGTGTGGATCTGCGACTCACTAAATCCGGGCCGTTCGCGGTTGATCCAGCGTTCGGGGATTCGTACCGCTTTGAGATCTAATCTGAGGCACACATTCCAGATCCAACGGCGGAGAAACATCGATACCCCTTCGCCTGTGTCATTTTGTAAAAGAGACCCCAGGAAAGAAATAAATCAACCCACCATCCTATTAGTGGAGCGCTGGGTCTGGGATATTTTACCCCGAGGCCCCTGCCTTTCTCAGTATTGTTGCGTCTAGACCAGAGAGTAGAAAAATCATAGAAATTAAATTATAAATGGATTTTTAATATATAAATAATTGCTAGAACTTGCTAAATCATAGAAAATCCATTTTTAATCCAAATCACTCCATTCCAGTTTCTAAAATTTTGTAATATTATTCTCTATCACTTACGGTGTCTGTTTTTACATGAAAACAGTAAGAAAATTAATTTTCCACTTAATCCTATTTTAAGCACATAAAACCTTTGGAAATTCATATCTTAAAATCTATAGCTCCAAAAATTATGATTCCTGTTCCTAGGATTTTATTTTAATGAGTAGATTATTATTATGTTTTTTGTTTACATGTTTGGTGTGATGTTAATTTCTCCTTTATATTGTGCTTGTTTGTATTATGGCGAGTAGAAGAGCATGTGACCGAGGATCCTGGTGACCAGCAGATAGAAGTAGTTGAGCAGGAGCTTGTTGGGGGTCTGCTTCGAAGCCGAAGGTCCTGTAAGAAGAAACACCTTCGGAAGATCAGCACAAAAATAACGCCGAAGCTACCTTACAGGGAACTTCGGCATAGCAACATACCCAAGACGAAGGGTTGCACCGACTTAAAGATGAAAAGACAGATTAACCCATGATAGTTTGTGTTATGAATGTAATCAATTGTAGAGAGTATAAATGTAATTTCACACAGGCTGCGCCCTGTGCCTATAAATAGATGAATAGTACCCTCGTACTGTTCACGCTGATTTGCATCTACTCGTGCATCACACTTGTACTATCTCCTGTCAAGCCGAAGGTATAAATGTAATTCTATATTATTTCCGTTTATTCATGAAAGTATAATAAAAGATGAGTTAATAATGTTATATAATCATTCATGCTGTCTTTTCTATGTTTCACATGTTTCTTCTTTCATTAATGTATACTACAATGATGAAGGTATGTCCTTCATGACCTTCGTCTGAAGATCATTATATCTTAAGGAAAATAATGCTTCGAAGGACGAAGGGCCTTAACCTTTAACATTTTGTGTTGCCTTGTTCTTAATTCATAGCATTTGAGAACAAGTCTCCAACATTGGCGCCCACCTCCGGTGAACTCACTTCCACTCTTGAACTGATGGCTTCGTTCAGCAACCAAGCAGAAGCATCTTCGGCTATGAAGCTGGTGCTGCCGATAACAGGCGGCTCAGGTTCAGAGCCAGCTAACAAGAAGCAGAAGAAGGAGGCACAGAGAAGGGTGCAGCATGTTGAGGTGCAGGGGCCCAATCACCTTCTCCCAAGAGGACCTTCAGCTCAAAGATTACCCTCATAATGATGTTATGGTCATATCTTGTGTCATTAAGGGATTTCTGGTCCACAATGTTCTAGTTGATACATGCAGTGCGGCAGGTATCATATTTGCTAAGGCCTTCAGACAGATGCAAGAGCCAGAAGATAAGATTCATGATGCTACACATCCTTTATGTGGCTTCGAAGGAAGGCAAATTGTAGCACTTGGAAAAATCACAATGCCAGTAACCTTCGGCTTTGTTCATAATACAAGGACTGAACAGGTTGTGTTTGACATTGTTGACATGGAGTACCCCTACAATGCAATTATTGGTCGTGGAACACTTAATGCTTTCGAAGCAATACTTCATCCAGCATATCTATGCATGAAGATACCTTCGGAACAAGGGCCCATTGCTGTTCATGACAGCCAAGAAGCTGCCAGGAAGGCCGAAGGAAACTGGACAGATTCTAAGGCAATCCATAATATAGATGGAGCCGAAGCCTGTGAGCAGTATCGATACAAAAGAGAGAAGGCTGCTTCAGCGGATCAGCTAAAGCCTATGCTTCTATGTGAAGATATAGCAGAACAAAAGGTATTGCTGGGTCTCAGTTATCTAAAGAACAGGAAAAGAATTTGCTAAGATTTCTATTCAACAACAAAGATGTCTTTGCTTGGTCAGCCAATGATCTTTGCGGTGTCAACAGAGATGTCATTGAGCATTCACTCAATGTGGATCCATCTTTTAGGCCAAGAAAACAAAGGCTTCGGAAAATGTCTGATGACAAAGATGAAGGTGCTCGGAACGAAGTAAAGAGGCTTCTTAGCGCTGGAGTTATCAGAGAGGTCAAATACCCAAAGTGACTAGCTAATACTGTTATGGTGAAGAAGGCCAATGGTAAATGGAGAATGTGCATTGATTTTACAGATCTTAACAAAGCTTATCCAAAAGATGAGTTCCCATTGCCAAGGATAGATTCTCTAGTAGATGCAGCAGCTTCGTCAGAACTCATGAGTCTACTAGATTGTTACTCAGGCTACCACCAAATCTGGATGAAGAAGGAAGATGAGCCGAAAACTAGCTTCATAACCCCAGTGGCACATATTGCTATCTTTGGATGCCTGAGGGGCTCAAAAATGCTGGAGGAAGCTTCAGCGGAATGATAGCCAGAGTCCTCCATTCTCAAATAGGCAGGAATGTATTGACTTATGTTGATGATATCATAGTTAAAAGCACAAAGCAAGAAAATCACATTGCTGATTTGCAAGAGACATTTGCTAATTTCAGGCAAGCTAGTTTGAAATTAAATCCAGAAAAATGTGTTTTTGGGGTAAAGAAGGGCAAGTTCCTTGGCTGTCTAGTATCAACGAAGGGAATTGAAGCTAACCCAAGCAAGATTGAAGCTATCCTTCGTATGGAACCGCCAAGCACAAAGAAAGGAGATCAACGGCTGGCAGGTAGATTAGCATCATTGAACAGATTTATATCCAGATCAGCAGAAAGAAATCTGCCTTTCTTTGAAATACTAAAGTGAGCTGAAGTCTTCCAATGGGGTCCAGCTCAGCAAAAGGCCTTTGAAGAGTTGAAGCAATATTTGATTGATTTAACAACGTTAACTCCACCTTCGCCAGGGGCTCTATTGCTCTTATATGTTGCAGCCTCACATTCTGCAATAAGTGCGGCACTTGTACAGGAGAAGCTAGATGGCCAAGTCAAAAAGCAAGGTCCAGTGTACTTCGTCTCTGAAGTTTTGAGTCTATCAAAGAAAAACTACACAGAATTGGAAAAGGTGCTATATGATGTGTTAATGGCCTCCAGAAAGCTTCAGCATTAGTTTCAAGCATATCACATAATTGTTCCTTCGTCACAGCCTTTGAAGGATATTATGAGGAACAGATAAGCTACTGGAAGGATTGGGAAATGGGCTGCATAACTTAATGAATTCACCATTGATTATGTGCATAGATCCTCAATCTAGGCCCAAGCATTAGCAGACTTCATCGCTGATTGGACGCTAGGGGCTCACGAAGAAGAAGTAAACAAAGATGCCGAAGCTTGGACAGTGTTCTGCGATGGTTCTTGGGGAACCTTCGGTGCAGGAGCGGCTGCAGTCCTAGTGGCACCTTCAAAAGTCAAAACATGTTATGCAGCCAAGCTTGATTTCAATTGCACAAATAATATTGCCGAGTACGAAGCACTTCTGTTGGGGCTTCGGAAGTTAAGGGCAATGGAAATAAGAAGGGCCATTCTAAAAACTGATTCTCAAGTTATTTCTGGCCATGTGGACAAAAGTAGCAAGGCAAGAGATCCGAAGCTTGAAAGATATCTGGATACAGTTCGAAGGTTGGAGGCTTCTTTCGAAGGTTTTTCTGTTAAGAATATCCCAAGAGGTGAAAATGAGCACCTTCAGAAGTATTTTTTAGAACAATAAAGGCACCTTCGGTTGAACTCATGGAGAGAGCAGTGCTTACTATTTCTCCGGTACATAGTGAAGATTGGAGGACTGAAATTATAACTTTCCTCCAAGGTAATCATCTTTCAGATGATGAAGCTTATAATAAGAGAATGGAGGCAAGAACAAGACCATATGTGATAATAGAGGGGGAGTTATACAAACATGGAGTCTGCTCTCCACTTCTCAAGTGTTTATCTAGAACCGAAAGTATAGAGCTGATGAAGGAAATACATGCAGGTTTGTGTGGATCTCACATTGGGTCTAGGCCTTTGTTGGGGAAGGTCTTAAGACAAGGATTTTATTGGCCGAAGGCAGCTTCGGATGCAGTAGACCTGGTTCAAAAGTGCAAAAATTGTCAAAAATGTGCAAGAGACCAGAAACAACCTTCGTCGCTAACCCAGTTAATACAGCCAACCTGGCCATTGCAAAGATGGGGCCTGGATTTGTTAGGTCCACTTCCACTAGCACAAGGCAATTTAAGATATGTTGTGGTGGCTGTAGAATATTTTTCCAAGTGGATTGAAGAGAAGCCTTTGGCCACAATAACTTCAGTCACAGTCCAGAAATTCTTCTGGCAAAACATTGTTTGTCGCTTCGGCGTGCCGAAGGCTATAACTGTGAACAACGGAACACAGTTTGATGCCGAAGCTTTCAAGGAATTATGTGATCAATTGGCATGAAGATTCATTTTGCGTCAGTCAGACATCTAGAGTCAAATGGACTTGTCAAAAGAGCAAATGATATTATAATGATAGGAATAATGAAGATAATCTTTAATCAGCCCAGAGGAAAGTGGCCAGATGAGTTGATTAAAGTGGTGTGGAGCCACAATACGACTGTATCAAGATCAACAAGTTTCACGCCATTCAAGTTATTATTTGGTGACGAAGCTATAACCCCAGAAGAAGCTAAAGCGGGGTCAATAAGAACAATAGCTTCGGCAGAAGACGAAGCTGATTATCACGTGGCAAAAGACACTATAGAAGAGACCAGACTTCAGGCTGTGGAAAATATCAATAAATATCAAGTCGAAATAATAAAATGGCACGATAGAAAAGTCCGGCTGAAAAATATCAAGCCAGGGCATTTGGTGCTTCAGAGAGTGGCTAATTCGGACAAAGTAGGCAAACTATAGCTGAAGTGGGAATGACCTTTTCTAGTGGTATCTTCGTCAAGGCCCGGTTCTTACAGGTTGAAGGATATGGACGGCAACGACATTCCTAGATCTTGGAATGCGGACGAGCTTCGACGATATTATGTGTAACCTGATGTAATCTTTTTTCATTTTTTCCTATGGCACCCTTTTTCTTTCCAAAGGGGGAGAAAGGTTTATAATGGGGCCATAGTTTGTAATTTTTCTTTTCTTATTCAGCTCCATAAGAGCAAAGTCCCCCAAAACATATAAAATGTAAAATCTGAGCATGCACCATCGAGTGTAGAGAGAGAAAAAATAGGGAAAAGCTCGAAAGTCATCCCTAAGGGGATGCAGAGCACGACGAAGCTACAAAAAGTCATTCCCAAGGGAGCGCAGCGTAAGTTTTCTGCTCAAAAGTCGTTCCTAAGGGAATGCAGAGCCAAATACCGCCAAAATATAAGACAAAGAAGTTCAAAAGACGTTCCTAAGGGGATGCAGAACTTACACCGAAAAGTCAACGGTGATACCGCCGAAATAGAAGGCGAAGAAGTTCAAAAGACGTTCCTAAGGGGTTGCAAAACTTACATCGAAAAATAAGCGGTGAAGCCAAAAAATAAACGACAGAGATTTCAGCCATTCCTAAGGGAATGCAGGGTCTGGATGTGGCTTCGTATGCGTGTGTTTGGACATTCATTTGCACATTACATCACATCATACATTGCATTCATATACATTCATTTAGACATCTGTAGGATCATCATCATCACATCATAGAGTACAGATAATTGCTTCGGCTCTAATGACAAGGCTTCAACAAATGCAAAAGAAGCAGATTTATGCTTCGATGTGTATGAAAAGAAGGGAAGGTGTTTTTCGCCTTCGGCTCAAAAAGAACAAGTTTCATCCACATCAAAGCAGTTCATACATGGACAGAAAGGTAAAAATATATTACAAGGTATGGACAAATTTACAGAGTAGTGTATGGTTCCTAAATTACAATATTTCTTACAAGGATAATTCAAGAATTTCTAAAAAGTTTTTTCATAATAGTGTCTTCAGCTTCGTCACTTCATCACCATGCGCCAAAAGTTTCGGATCATTGCTCTTCGGCCTCGTTGTCCTATACATAACAAAGCGTTATAAGGTAAACTCAAGTTTCAAGGAAAAGGTAAGCACCAGGTATGAGTTTATTACCGGCTTGAGGTGACTTCTAGCTTCATCACCAGCTAAGGTTCGCCCACCCTTCGTCCAGATTTCCGTTATAAACCTATTTCCTATGCTTCGGGCTAGGCTAGGGATATTAGTTAAGTCTGCTGGTGATAAGCTAAAGTTGGGTCTATTGACAATTTTCCCATGCGTGCAACCAGTTTTCATGAAGGCAACAGCTGTGCCCCGAGAAGCTAGCAGGGCATAGAAATCGCCGTGCCCAGCTATAACTTCGTCAAGAGCATCAACTTCGCCCTCAATATGTTCGAAGGTCCCTGGCAGGTCTTCAACTGAAGGTTTAAACTTCTCAGAACTGGCCCCAACTGAGTTGAAGACCTGCTTCAGCCGCTGCGCACATCGGTTGTCGAAGCCTAGACATTTATCTTGAAGCTCTTTCAATGAATTCTGTAAATTTGAACTTTTTCAACTTCAGCCTCAAACTTCGCATCGAATTTCTGCTTTTCTTGTTCGAAGCTTTCTGTCTTTGCGAGGAGTTCTCTATTCAATCTGGCAATTTTAGCTTGGGCTTCCGCTAGTAAGCCTTCCATTGATTGAAATTCAAAATCCTTCTTCTCAAGAGCAGCTTCGTGATCTTTTATTTTTCTCTCTAAGCCTTCAATTATAACCTCATGTTTTTTATCTTCAAGGTCCTGTTGCATTCTCAAGGCTTTACTTAATAGCATGCTCTGCGCAGAAGCAACCTTCGTTAGAAAACACCTTCATTTGTTGAAACAATGAAAAGTCAAAGTAAAGTTTTTACCTTGAAATTAGAATAGAATAAACTACCGACAATATGCTGTCGTCGGTAGCGGCTGATGTCGGCCTCATGCTTCGGGAAACCAATACTCTTTGATAGAGTACTAATAACCTTCGCTCCAGTTTGGTCTCAAAGACATCCTAAGCTTTCGTCGTCAATACCGCCGAAGAGCAATGCTCCTGGTTGATAGCCGCATGATATTGCATAATCTCTTAGCTCTTCTTTCTCAGCCTTAGACAGCTTTTGACCAATTACATTTTGAAAATTGAAATCCTTTTCCTCTGAAGTATCTTCGGCGATCTCTTTCTCTTTCCTAGGCACTGTGGCCAGGGTCTCCTCGGTAGCCGTAGCAGCTTCTTCCGTGGCCATATTCAAAAGCATTTTATCAATATCAGAAAACGTGCTCTCCATATTTGTATCTTCAGCCGTTGCAGCTTCGGCAGTTGCAGCTTTGGTGGGGGCAGCTTCGGTAGCTGTAGCGTCTTCGGCAGCTAGTGTTTTTGACGCCGAGGTTGACAGTGGTGTTTCTTCAATAGCTTCGATTACAGTAATAATCCTCCACTTTTTCGACCCAGCATACTTCTTCACTGCCGAGGGCTCCTCCTCCATCTTCTGTAAAAGCTTCGTCAGATGTGGCCCCAGTGGACTTAGCTTGATAGGCAAGGATTCAGTCATTACCTTTAAAATTTCTTCCACGTCAGTAGCAGAAGGTGTTGAAGGAGTCTCTTCCTCTATCTCAGTCGTTTTTGGCTTCGAAGCTGCAGCTTTCCTCTTCTTTGAAGCAGCTACCTTCGGCTCAGGGCTCGATTTTCTTCTCTTCAGAATTTCTTCATCTTCTTTCACCATTCTAGCAGCTTGTCTGCTCACAACACTGACAATCCTTTTTCTTTTTTGCCCTTCGGCACCCTTGTTCAATCGCTCATAATTAGGGTATTCGAAGTTCAGGGCATCCATCACCCGATTCAACCTTCATTTCGGTCAGGTGTCGAAGGCTGCAGTCATCAATTGATCTTCTTTTCTAGTGTAATTCCCCAAAATTTCGTTGAATGGTTTCTATCATTTCTAACCATTCTTGACAAGGCCCTTTGAACTGCTTCTCAAATTTGAATTTATAAGGTAGTCGCACAAGTTCTTTCTTCTCCTTTGTCCCCTTTAGCTTCGGCATGCTCCATTCACTCAGCGTCGGGAACACCCTATAGGCTAGATATTCTTGGACTAGATCTCTTGTGCCGATTTGCTTGGCTACCACCCGAAATTCTGCCACAGCTTGTTGGCATGGTGACCCCGGCTCCATACGGCACAGCGGCCTAGTCAGCCCGAAGCTTAAGCTCAGAGGGCTCAGTACTAGCGTCTTGAGCTTCTCCCTCTTCTCATTAGCCTTCACATAAAACCACTCATTCTTCCAACCAGTTGGCCACTTGGTGCGATAGCTAACTACCAGAGTCTTCATATCTTTGCGATAGGCGAAATTGTAACAACCAAAGTTCTCATGAAGACCATCTTCTCTGGCCTTCATCTGATAATGAAGCTCGTGCACTCGGCAGAAGGCTTTGGCATTCGAGTCTGTTCCTTGGCTTCGAAGAGCCCAGATGAAGACACTGAGCCTAACGATAGCGTTAGGAGTCAGCTGATGAAGATAGATCTCGTAGTTTTCCAAAACTTCTCCAATCATTTCGTTCAAAGGAAACCTCAATCCCGCTCTGAAGAAGCTCCTAAACACTACCACCTCATCTTTTTCTGGTGTCAGAGTGGTTTCTTCTCTACCAAAACGAATCAGCTTCTTCTCAGCTTCTCTAAAGTAGCCTAGCTTTATCATAATAGGCATATCAGCCTCAGAAACGGTAGATTTTCCAAAGTCCAAGTGACTGGGTTTGGCAGGCATGAGGGTATTATAATCTTCCTCTTCTTCATCAACAACATCTTCTTCAATTTCAGCATATTCAGCTCCGACAGCAGGTGCATCTTCCTCAGTAGCTACCTCTGTCGCAACCATTCCCGATTGTTTCATCACTTTAGAGATCGGAGCAGTCTCTGTAGTTTCGGCCTCTTCACCGGCGCGGGTCACCTTAGCGGTTGAACGTACTCTAGCCATTAGGTGTTGAATTCCTTGCAGTTCTTATGAATGTTGATTATTTTTATGGTTGTGACGAAGCTCTCTCTTATGACAAAGCTAGTTCAAAATGATGCTTTGCTTGAGAATGTGATGGGAAAGCTTTGGCTATGGTTAAATTTTTCAGCAGCACAACAGTGCAATGGCAATGAATGCTGTGGTAACTTCGCACCTACCCGTCTGTTTATATAGTGCTACAGGTGTGAAGGTGAATCGTCAAGTCGCCCGTACCCGCTCAACAGTCACCCACATTCACTGAACGGTGGACCATGATGCGTGCAAGATGAATCGGCAGATCGTGCATACCCGTTGCATGGTGGGACCACCCTGCGCTCGGATTATGTTAATCGTTTCTCGACAACGAGCTCAAGGAAGGTGTTTTTTGGACCTTCGGCATTCTGAAGCCTAGAACAATTTTTCACATATCAAGCTCATTACGAAAAATGATCTAGCACCGCGAAGGGGCTACTATTGGGGGTCTGCTTCGAAGCCGAAGGTCCTGTAAGAAGAAACACCTTCGGAAGATCAGCACAAAAATAATGCTGAAGCTACCTTACAGGGAACTTCGGCATAGCAACATACCCAAGACGAAGGGTTGCACCGACTTAAAGATGAAAAGATAGATTGACCCATGATAGTTTGTGTCATGAATGTAATCAATTGTAGAGAGTATAAATGTAATTTCACACAGGCTACGCCCTGTGCCTATAAATAGATGAACAGTACCCCTGTACTATTCACACTGATTTGTACCCACTCATGCATCACGCTTGTACTATCTCCTATCAAGCCGAAGGTATAAATGTAATTCTATATTATTTCCGTTTATTCATGAAAGTATAATAAAAGATGAGTTAATAATGTTATATAATCATTCATGCTGTCTTTTCTATGTTTCAGATGTTTCTTCTTTCATTAATGTATACTATAATGATGAATGTATGTCCTTCATGACCTTCGTCCGAAGATCATTATATCTTAAGGGAAATAATGCTTCGAAGGATGAAGGGCCTTAACCTTTAACATTTTGTGTTGCCTTGTTCTTAATTCATAGCATTTGAGAACAAGTCTCCAACAGAGCTCATTGAAGGCAAGTTGTGCCCTTGACCACTTTTGTACCCAATAATGCTCTTTAATGTCATTATTCATGCATAGGTTTAATTTTGATGGGACCCATGGTCACCCTAGTCTGTTTATCCATATTACCTTGTTATCCCTAAATCACTTGGGTAGTTTTGCTATTGCTTTACATGGTTTTGGGATAATATTTTATTATATCCATGTTCCAATTATTTTGTTATTCTATTTATGTTCATGTCAAGATCATTAATGTTAATTGGAACATGGAGCTTAACTTGAGAAACACGTGCCACCACAAGGGTGGAATGGGACACCCTTGGATGACTAATTAGGAAAGCTAGTGGAAGACTACCTTACCCAAAAGGAACAAGGGCAGTAGGGGAGTTGCATGCAGGGAGGTTCTCGGGTTGATTTTGCTGCGATGGCGGTCAGACGGGGGATTCTTGCATGTGCTCTTCCCATAAACTGTAGCGAGTTTTCGGAAGCTAGTGGAACTTTGTAAAGGCCTCGTAGTGTTACCCCGTCCTCGCTTCCTTAGTAGAGGTGTATGGGGCCCGTACAACCCTATGGCAGATGGGTGACATGACTTGTGGGTACAGGATACAACCTCTGCAGAGTGTAAAACTGGTATACTAGGCGAGCTCACGGTCATGAGTAGCTTAGGACTCGCATGATTAATTTATGGAACTCAAATTCAATTTGTCATTTGCATTGCATGGGATTATTTATTAATTTTGTTCTATTACTTTATTTAAGGTTTGGTATTTACTTACAACTAGTAACTGCTAATAAAATTTTGACCAACTGATTAAAAGCAATGCTCAGCTTTAACCCTCGTTGTTGATTAGCCTTACACATCACATGAACTCCCACCTTTGGTGAGTTTATGACCACTGGTTTCCCCACAACTTGTTGAGCTATGATCATGTGTGAGCTCACCCTTGCTGTCTCACACCCCCTCCACAGGAGAAGAACAGGAGGTTCAGGAGGAGCCACACAACGAGGAGTTTGATCTGATCTAGGTGGCGTTTCCTAGTTGACTTTATGGCGCCTAGGATGATCCTTAGTTCGTTTTATATTTATCTTTTATTTTGTAGTAAGACTTCCACTATGTAATAAATACTCCAATGTTATTGTGACATTTATCTCTATACACTCTGTTATTATATATGTTGTCTTCTTTGGCGCATGTATGAGATGCACCCGGCTTTGTTCCTTAAATCCGGGTGTGACAGAAGTGGTATCAGAGGAAATGTTGACTGTAGGACAAAACCTAGATAGAAATGGACAAAACCCTTACCTACTTACCTTACTCTGATTCTTTCTATACTCATCTTATCTTGGTCCTGTCTCACCTTGGAATCCTACTTTTATGACATTCTTAAGAGATAGGAAACCTAAGACGAAGCTAAAACTATTTTCTCTATTTAAAAATGTTGGTTGATTGTTCTAATGATAAATGCCCAATTTGCTTCTTCGATTGATTGAGATATTATAAATGGACATCTTAGCATGTACCACCATAAGGTAATGAATTAGCTTTGGTAGGTAAAATATTAATCTGCTTAGCTAATAAATCCCCCAACGCAACATGCCTCGTAATTACCTGCCTTGTCTACAATTCTTTCTCTCTTACCATATGTTTCTAACTCAGATGGTCAATACCAGGAAGGGTGGTGGAATTGATCTACCTCCCAATCGACACACTCAGAGGATATATAGACAACAACAACAACAACAACCTGAGATGGATCCTCCACCGCCTCCACCAGTAGGAGTTGACCTAGCTGTTGCAGCACAGATGAGGATAATGCAGCAGATGGCAGACACCATGGCGGATATGCAAGCGCAGATGCGGCAAGAATGGCAGGAGATGCGCCAAGAGCGAGAGGATATCCGCCAGGAGATGCGCCAAGATCGAGAGGAGATACGTCAGGAGAGAAGGGCGCAACAGCAACAACAACAACAGTAGCAACATCAGCAAGCACCACTGCCTCCACCTCTTCCACCAGTTCCACCCTAGGACAAGCACCGAGAGTTCATGAGCCATAAGCCACCGATGTTCACCAGTTCTCCTGATCCACTAGACGCTGATGATTGCCTGAAATCTGTGGAGAAGATGTTGATTATTGCACAATGCTCTGACCGGGAGAAGGTTCTGTGGGGGACGGATATCCCCCGGGTCCACTAGAAGGCAAGAAGGCCTCGCGAAAGGCTTTGGGCTTATTGTCTCGCAAGGCCGTCCCTTCGTGGGCCAGGGGAGAATTGCTGGTGGAATGGGCCGACACGAGGAAGAAGCAGACTTAGGCCTAGGCGGCTCGTTGGATTTAAGCATTATCCACAGTAATGATCTGATTCTTCTGTGTTGTGCCCTCAGACGTCGGAACAAAATAAGGATAAGTCGACAAGATTATAGGAAGATAAGTTCAGTCAGTTCACTATTACTTAGGTACACATCGTCATCACACACGCATGTAATGCCCCACGGTCAAGTATATAAGGCCTAGGGGGTACCCCATTAGATTCATCGACCATCTACTCAGCCCACTAGCTTTTCTCCATACCGGAGACTTCTTTTGTAACCTACCACATAAAGATCCACCCCAGGAAGTAGGGTATTACGCATCTCAAAGCGGCCCGAACCTATAAAAAATCGCATGCCGTCTCTCGTGCGTCTCGCGCGAACCATTGAGTTACAGTCAACAACACCATCCTATCCAAAAGCACCGCGAGGGGTAACCCCGGGTGTGCAGTCGGGCTCCAAACACCGATAGTTGGCATGCCAGGTAGGGGGTGTGTCGTTGATCCAAGCTAGTTCAATGGCTGTCACTTCCCAGTGCAAGATCGCTCTCCGCCCTGGATCCGTATTCTGCTTCAGGTCCATCTCGTCCGTAGCAGATGAGAAGGGAATTCTGTACTGCATAGCGGATCCACCAGAGAAAAAGCCTTCCTTGGAAATCTCCAAGGAAGTTGCAACGAGACAACGGATAGCGCAACCACCTACGCCTCATACGAAGACTGCTTCTTACAAGTCGAGGGCCAGGAATTCACTTACCCGGAGAACCCCGTTGCCCACTTCGCCCACAAAGGAGTTGACACGGATTACAAGGAAAAAAAGAAGCAAGCGGGATGGAGGCCTGTCAAGTTATCCTTCCGACACCTTCGCCCTCAAAGAAGGACAGAAAGGAATTCATCACCGCAGCAACTCCTTTCTACCCCGACGTCCTCTTCATCGGGGGGGGGGGGGGAGATTGGAATCATCTCCCATCTCCGACGACGAGCCAACCATGTCAGGGGAAGAACCTCCCCAGCGAGAAGCTTGGTGGAGAAACAGACGCCAGAATATTCGGTGACATCACGAAGCTGGGGAGCGGGACCCAGCGCAGCCCGTATCCTGAGATGAAGTCTCAGAAGTAGGAGAAACTCCTCATGAATGATTCTTCAGAGAAAGGAGGAATTCTCGCTGACGTGATCGCCGGCAGGCTCAAGACCGAGATCGAGAACAAGCTGAGCAGGATGCAAGGTTACGCCGAGAGAACCCTCTCTTCGCTCAAAACCTGAACCCTGACTTTTCTCGTGCAATGAACACGCCGAGTGAAGTCGGAGGAGTGTTGGCTCGGATAGCTGATGGCCTCCCCCAGACTCCGGATGCTGAAGGTTATCGGCGGATGCTCACTCGAGCAGCTAATCATCTTCCACCCCTTGCTCATCCCCCGAGCGATCTGCGACACGCCATCAACAGTCGGCGAGACGCACGAAGCTCCATCAATGCTTCATGCGAACGACAACATGAAAACGAGATAAGGTACCGAGAGGAGTACGATCGGGACCATGGCATCCCGGCTCGAAGTCGCGCCACCCGAGTTGAGTCGGCGGCAGCCTCAACTAGTGGCTCGACCCGGAGACGATCGAGACAACACATCAGCGACTCCCCTCCCTAGGGCCGGCACCATGAACGTCGACAGGAGGACACATGTGGAGTATCCGCGCTTACTCCGCGTCTCAGGGCCATCCAGTGGCCCCCAAACTTCAAAGTCTCCAACGTCGACAAGTATGAGCCTAAGTAGGATCCGGGAGGCTGGTTGGCCATCTATACGACAGCCGCCCGGGCCGCTGGGGTGACTGAAGACGTAATGACTGCATATTTGCCCATCGTTCTTGGGCAGGACGCATTGCAGTGGCTACGACACCTGCCGCGACACTGCATCGACGACTGGAGCGACTTCAGTCGGTGTTTCATCGCCAACTTTCAGTCTCTCTCCGACAAGCCGGCACAGCCATGGGACCTCAAATCCATCAGACGCCGGGGGGATGAAACACTTCGGTCATACCTCAAGAGGTTTCAGACCATGAAAAATCGTATCCCCGAGGTCACTGAGGCAGCGATGATTGAGGTTTTCTACCGGGGATCTAATGACTCGGCCTTTGTCCGAGCCATACTGCAGAAAGCGCCAACCACCTCCGAACAACTATTTCAAGAAGCAGACCTCTACATCACCGCTGACAAGAGGGCCCAAGACCTCATCGGGGGAACGAAACTTGCACCACCAACACCACGGCGCAACACGAACTAGCAACCCGATAGGCGTTGGGAGATGAGACCTCGTGAGGAGGTCCATGCCGCCGGACCACCCATCACTCATGCCCAAGGGGCACCCCGTGGAGGCGAGCGGACAATGGATGACATCCTCAATGTCCAGTGCCTGTATCATAAGGATATGCGCCACACCCTATAGAACTACAGAGACTTCAAGCATCCAGCCTCTACCACCTCCCCCACCACGAGGAGGGCCTGGACAACAGGAAGGGGGAGGAGGTGGAGCATTCCCGCGCATTAACGGAGAGGTCAACGTCATCTTCGAAGGACACGGGTTGCAGGAGAACAGAAGACAGCAAAAGCTCAACAATCGATAGGTACTGGTGGCAACCACCAGTACCCTAGCTCCCTACCGGTGGTCGGAGTTCCCGATCACCTTCAGCCGAGCGGATCAATGGCTCAACTTTGACCATCCGGGCAAGTACCCGCTCCTTGTCAATCCGGTGATCCGAGAGAGCAGGGTAAAGAAAGTACTAGTGGACAGGGAAGCAGCATCAACGTTACCTTCCCTCCGATGCTCCTGGGCTTGGGGGTCGCGCTCGAAGACCTCATCGAATCAGACACCCCTTTCTTCGACATTGTGCCGACCGAAGGGGAGTACCCGCTCGGGCATATCTACATGCCTGTTACCTTTGGATCTCTAGAAAACTACAAAACCGAGTTTCTGAGGTTTGAGGTGGCGAGTTTTGACTATGGATACAACGCCATCATCGGCAGGCCAGGACTGGCAAAATTCATGGCTATTCCGCACTATTCTTACATGATATTGAAGATGCCAGGACCACAAGGAATCATTACCGTGCGCGCTGACTTCTAAGGCGCCGCAGAATGCTTTCAAGAAGACATTCAGGTGACCCTCACTACTAGACCACCGACGACTTCCTCCGCGCAGGCGAACACAAAGCCTAAGGGAGACCTCATGATGTAAGACCCAAAATTAGTAGAAAAAAAAATATAAACAAAGTATCATAATGCTTTGGAAATTAGGAAAATAAGAAAAATGATGAGAAAAGGGATTTATCTTTTAAAGAAAACCATTTATACATCCCATGAAATAGATAACAAGGAGAATAAAACTTAAATTAGTAATATTAAAATAATATGGTTTATATTCACCCTTGGATTTCAATTGATACATTTGAAAAATCTGAAAACTAAAATAGAAGTATAAATTTGAATTTGGAATAGAAAATAAAAGAGAAGGGAAGAACTAAGAAAAATATTACATAAAATAAAGTAAATAAACATCCTTCACACTTATATTAATAAATTATACCTTTCAAACTAAAGACAAGTTATTCACAAAGTTTGAATTTAAACTTGAACTCAAATTGGATTTGAAAATGGAGAAAAGAAAATACAAAATAAAAAGAAAAAGAAGAAAGACTTACCTGGGCCTCGGATCTCGCTTTTCGGCCCAACTAACCGCGCGGCCCACTGCACAAGCTCCCCCTCACGCGCGCTGGACGCACGCCGACCATGCGGGCCCACCTGTAAGTCACACGCATGCGCGCGCCTTCAAACCAGGATGACCGACAGGGCGCCCCCACTGTCAGCCGCTCACGTGCGCCTGCCTTCTTTCCGCGCTGCGCGCGCGTTCTGTCAATGGCTCATGGGCCCCGCATGTCATCTCCTTCATCCGCACTCGCGTACCAAACCGAGCTCACGCCGGACTCCGCCAGAATCCCGGTCGAATCGACCGCGGCCGTTGCGCCTTGACCCTCGGAAATCCGTTGAAGTTGCTTGGCCGCCTCGGTATATATACGTGCGCCTCCAGCCTAGCCCAGAAAAGCAACACCGAGGGAGAGAGAAAGCCGAGAAAGAGAGTCAGGGAGGGCCGCCGCCGGGGATAGCCGCCGCTGGGGGGTCTCCGCTCTCGGAGTCGGATCGTGAAGTATCGTCTTCGCCTGAGGAAGCTGTCCGCGCCTCCAATTCAAGTTGGACACCACCGTGGCGCTCTGAATTGCTCGCCGTAGTTGTGTCCTGCCGCGGATCCGCCATGTCGTGTGGCCTGCCTCGCCGCTGCTTCAATCGCCGGTGAGAAACCCCTAGTCTCGGTCGCCTAGTCATTCTCATCGTGTAGCACCCGTTCATTTGAAGCTCTCGCACCCGGGGGCCGCTTGGGGCGTTGGTCGGCCATGGCGCGCCGCCGCGGGCCTCTGCCCATCCGTGGCCGGCCGTCGTTGGTAGGGGGGGAAACACCTCGGCCGTTGGATCTCCATCCAGCGCTTAGAATTAGGTCGGGCGTAGCGCTTCCACGGGTGATTCATGGCCGTTGGATCGGTCGTGGACGTCCAGGATTAGATCGGGGCATACCTCTTCGATGTTTAGATCCTGACCGTAGATCCTTGATCGTGCGGGCGTTGGTCGTTCGGGACTACATTAAATCCGGGCCGCTCGTCGTTGATCCGATGGCCGAGAACGCATACCGCTTCGCGGTGGGCTCGGTCTAATCTCTGCCGTTGAAACCAGATCGGACGGCTCAGGATGCTAGATACCCCTTCGTCATGTTCATTTTACTAAAGAGACCTTGCGGTTTTCGGAAAATAACCCGCCGTCCACGCCTGGGACTTTCAGAGTCTCGGGAATCTTACCCCGAGCCCCCTGAGCTTCTTTGTATTAGTGCGCCCAGTCCAGGAAGTTAAGAAATCAAATAAATGAATTTAGAAAATGATTTTTAATGATTAAATAATTGCTAGAGTTTGTATAATTCATAGAAAATTCATTTTAGCTCCAAATTGAACCATTCCACTTTCTAAAATTTTGTAATTTTATTATCTACCACCTAGAGCCTCTGTTTTGTCATGAAAACAATTAGAAATTTAATCTCTCACTTAATCCATTTTAAACACATAAAACCTTTGAAAATTCATAACTTAAAATCTATAACTCCAAATTTAATGATTCCAGTTCCTGTGATCTTATTTTAATGTCTAGATTATTACTGTGTATTTTATTTACATGCTTGGTGTAATGTTAATTTTGCCTATACCATGTATGTCTGTATTGCTACGACTAGCAGTGAGGTCACGAGTCCCCTGAAGATCATCCTGATACCTGGAATCTCAAGGCCCAGGCAAGTTGTGCCCTTGATCACTTCTTTTCACCTACTCATGTTCTAATTAATCATAATGATCTGCATAGGTTAATTTTGATGGGACCCAATAGGTTACCCTAGTTTGTCTATCTTTATACCTTGTTTACCACTGAACTTTCTGGGTAGTACTTGCTAGTGCTATATGTGGTTTTGGGTATGGAGATACACTGTTCATGGTTACACTTTTGTTATCAGTTGTTATTTATTGTTCATGAAGAGATCATTATGTTAATTGGAACATGGAGAACCACCCGGGAAAACAGTGCTACCACAAGGGTGGAATGGGACGCCCTTGGCTGATTAATTAGGAAAGCTAGTGGAAGACTACCTTACCCGAAAGGGGCAAGGGCAGTAGGGGAGTGGTCAGTGTAGGGAGGCCCTCGGGAGGATTTTGCTGCGATGGCGGTCCTGCAAGGGATTCCTGCACTGGATCTTCCTATAAACTGTAGCGGGTTTTCGGAAGCTAGTGGAACTTTGTAAAGGCCTCGTAGTGGATCCCCAGCCATTCACCTCGGAAGTGTCTAAGGGCCTTGCAAACCCTGGCGACATGGGATACACGACTTGTGGGTAAAGGGTACAACCTCTGCAGAGTGTAAAACTGGTATACTAGCCGTGCTCACGGTCAAGAGCAGCTCGGACCCTCACATGATTAAATTATGGAACTTAAACTCAATTTGTCATATGCATTGCATCGCGGGTGAAGTTGATACTTTTGTTCTACTATTTAATTGGGTTGGTATTTACTTATACTTAGTAACTACTAATAAAATTTTGACCAACTTTAAAAGCAATGCTCAGCTCTAACCATCTTCTTTGGTAAGCCTTACACTTCACGTGAGCTCCCACCTTTGGCGAGTTCATGCACATTATTCCCCACAACTTGTTGAGCGATGAACGTATGTGAGCTCACTCTTGCTGTCTCACATACACCACAGGTCAAGAACAGGTACCACTGGATGATGCTCATGGAGGATGCTGTGATGAGTTCGTGAGTGGTCTAGGTCGTCGTCTCCCAGTCAACTTTGGGTTGCTGGACCGTTGTCTCCTTATAATGTAACTATTTATTTGTATAGAACTCCTGTTATATATAAAGTTGTGACATTCGATCCTGTGCCACTATACATCATATGTTTGAGACTTGGTCCCAGCATACCTGGTGTTTATGTTAACCCCGGGTTTTGGACCCCTAAAATCCGGGTGTTACAGAAGTGGTATCAGAGGAATGTTGACTGTAGGACGAAACCTAGATAGAACTAGACAACCATTACCTACTTACCTTTGCTACTCTGATTCTTTTCTAAACTTCTTAATCTTTTCTCATCTATTTCCGCTTTACTCTGATGATTCTTACCTTTATTTTCCTTCTAAAGACAAACATGGATTTCACACTTTGAAATCTTATGCCCAAAGTGATCTTTAGGAATAGGAGACCTACCCTTAGGAACAAAAACAAAACTATTATTATTTTTATCTATATGCTTGAATGTTTGTTCTTATGATACTTGTCTGATTTGGATCTTTGTCTGAGTGTGATGAGTTGTGGAGTAATGTCCACAATTGCATCTGCATATATACATAGGTATAAAAATATATTTATAAAATAACTAGACAACCTAGATTGTCCCCATTGGAACATATCTAGCTTAAGAAATTTATCTTGTCACTAAAAAGATCTCATTCTAACCAATTCATCTTATCTTAAAAGATTCTCCCTTATCTTAACAGATCCATCTTATCTTAAAAGATACTCATCCTATCTTGAAAAGATTGTATCTCATCCTAAATAGATCTAACTGGTCTCAAAAGATTCTATCTTATCTTTATGGATCCATCTTATCCTAATAAGCATACTTATCCACCCTAGTGTAACAGCCATGATCTAATCCAAAGTAATTAGATATTATCTAGTCTAATCTAGTTATACCCAACCTAATCTAGATCCCATCTAATCTAATATGATCCAATCTAAAGTGAGTTATTTACTAAATTAGTTAGTACTAGTGAAATGGGTTAGACCTCACTCCTATAAAAATGATTTAAGCTAAATTGATGCCCTAGATTAACTTGACCATATACATATGCAACTACCTTACCCCTCCGATAGTTGCATAATCCCTCTGTGTTAACCTAATAGAGCTTCTGACCTACCTACACCGTATACCCCATCCTATCTCAAAAGATTCTAACATATCCTAACAAGATATATCTTACCCTGATAAATCTATCTAACTTAAACTAGTCTAACCTAGTCATACCAACCTAATCTGGATTCTATCTAAATATGATCTAAGCTAGATTGAGTTACTTAATGCTGATACAAAGGATAAGGCTATACTCCAAAATTCACTTAAGCCTAAATTGGTGACCTAGGTCAACCCGGCCATACCCAACAACTTGACCTACATAGCAGGTTACATAACCTATCTAATAGCAAACAACCAAACTAGATTCTAACTAATCTCATTCAACCCGCAGCTAACTACTAAACCAACTACACTACCTATTAAGTTGTTGCCTACAAATCTATCCTAACCTCTTGTCCCTAACACGGATGAAGACACCAAGGGCTGAAAAAGAACAGCTCAACCTCGACAAGGAAGAAGATGAGTCAAGATCCACAATCCTGGATGGAGTCTTTCTTTACCCCACTCTTTCTTGCCCAAACCTATTTAGGCTTTAAAAGATATCTTTTATCCTGCATAATAAAGTGTCTATAACCATATATACCTATGCTCTCCTAATAACTAACTAATAAAAAAAAAACTCTTGATTTTGAACTAATTAGAAACTAAAAGCTAGATTTTAAATCACTCTTCCTATATCCTCTTTTTTACAAATCTCGAGGACGAGATTATTTTTAAGGGGGGTAGGATTTGTAAGACCCAAAATTAGTAGAAAAAAAAATATAAACAAAGTATCATAATGCTTTGGAAATTAGGAAAATAAGAAAAATGATGAGAAAAGGGATTTATCTTTTAAAGAAAACCATTTATACATCCCATGAAATAGATAACAAGGAGAATAAAACTTAAATTAGTAATATTAAAATAATATGGTTTATATTCACCCTTGGATTTCAATTGATACATTTGAAAAATCTGAAAACTAAAATAGAAGTATAAATTTGAATTTGGAATAGAAAATAAAAGAGAAGGGAAGAACTAAGAAAAATATTACATAAAATAAAGTAAATAAACATCCTTCACACTTATATTAATAAATTATACCTTTCAAACTAAAGACAAGTTATTCACAAAGTTTGAATTTAAACTTGAACTCAAATTGGATTTGAAAATGGAGAAAAGAAAATACAAAATAAAAAGAAAAAGAAGAAAGACTTACCTGGGCCTCGGATCTCGCTTTTCGGCCCAACTAACCGCGCGGCCCACTGCACAAGCTCCCCCTCACGCGCGCTGGACGCACGCCGACCATGCGGGCCCACCTGTAAGTCACACGCATGCGCGCGCCTTCAAACCAGGATGACCGACAGGGCGCCCCCACTGTCAGCCGCTCACGTGCGCCTGCCTTCTTTCCGCGCTGCGCGCGCGTTCTGTCAATGGCTCATGGGCCCCGCATGTCACCTCCTTCATCCGCACTCGCGTACCAAACCGAGCTCACGCCGGACTCCGCCAGAATCCCGGTCGAATCGACCGCGGCCGTTGCGCCTTGACCCTCGGAAATCCGTTGAAGTTGCTTGGCCGCCTCGGTATATATACGTGCGCCTCCAGCCTAGCCCAGAAAAGCAACACCGAGGGAGAGAGAAAGCCGAGAAAGAGAGTCAGGGAGGGCCGCCGCCGGGGATAGCCGCCGCTGGGGGGTCTCCGCTCTCGGAGTCGGATCGTGAAGTATCGTCTTCGCCTGAGGAAGCTGTCCGCGCCTCCAATTCAAGTTGGACACCACCGTGGCGCTCTGAATTGCTCGCCGTAGTTGTGTCCTGCCGCGGATCCGCCATGTCGTGTGGCCTGCCTCGCCGCTGCTTCAATCGCCGGTGAGAAACCCCTAGTCTCGGTCGCCTAGTCATTCTCATCGTGTAGCACCCGTTCATTTGAAGCTCTCGCACCCGGGGGCCGCTTGGGGCGTTGGTCGGCCATGGCGCGCCGCCGCGGGCCTCTGCCCATCCGTGGCCGGCCGTCGTTGGTAGGGGGGGAAACACCTCGGCCGTTGGATCTCCATCTAGCGCTTAGAATTAGGTCGGGCGTAGCGCTTCCACGGGTGATTCATGGCCGTTGGATCGGTCGTGGACGTCCAGGATTAGATCGGGGCATACCTCTTCGATGTTTAGATCCTGACCGTAGATCCTTGATCGTGCGGGCGTTGGTCGTTCGGGACTACATTAAATCCGGGCCGCTCGTCGTTGATCCGATGGCCGAGAACGCATACCGCTTCGCGGTGGGCTCGGTCTAATCTCTGCCGTTGAAACCAGATCGGACGGCTCAGGATGCTAGATACCCCTTCGTCATGTTCATTTTACTAAAGAGACCTTGCGGTTTTCGGAAAATAACCCGCCGTCCACGCCTGGGACTTTCAGAGTCTCGGGAATCTTACCCCGAGCCCCCTGAGCTTCTTTGTATTAGTGCGCCCAGTCCAGGAAGTTAAGAAATCAAATAAATGAATTTAGAAAATGATTTTTAATGATTAAATAATTGCTAGAGTTTGTATAATTCATAGAAAATTCATTTTAGCTCCAAATTGAACCATTCCACTTTCTAAAATTTTGTAATTTTATTATCTACCACCTAGAGCCTCTGTTTTGTCATGAAAACAATTAGAAATTTAATCTCTCACTTAATCCATTTTAAACACATAAAACCTTTGAAAATTCATAACTTAAAATCTATAACTCCAAATTTAATGATTCCAGTTCCTGTGATCTTATTTTAATGTCTAGATTATTACTGTGTATTTTATTTACATGCTTGGTGTAATGTTAATTTTGCCTATACCATGTATGTCTGTATTGCTACGACTAGCAGTGAGGTCACGAGTCCCCTGAAGATCATCCTGATACCTGGAATCTCAAGGCCCAGGCAAGTTGTGCCCTTGATCACTTCTTTTCACCTACTCATGTTCTAATTAATCATAATGATCTGCATAGGTTAATTTTGATGGGACCCAATAGGTTACCCTAGTTTGTCTATCTTTATACCTTGTTTACCACTGAACTTTCTGGGTAGTACTTGCTAGTGCTATATGTGGTTTTGGGTATGGAGATACACTGTTCATGGTTACACTTTTGTTATCAGTTGTTATTTATTGTTCATGAAGAGATCATTATGTTAATTGGAACATGGAGAACCACCCGGGAAAACAGTGCTACCACAAGGGTGGAATGGGACGCCCTTGGCTGATTAATTAGGAAAGCTAGTGGAAGACTACCTTACCCGAAAGGGGCAAGGGCAGTAGGGGAGTGGTCAGTGTAGGGAGGCCCTCGGGAGGATTTTGCTGCGATGGCGGTCCTGCAAGGGATTCCTGCACTGGATCTTCCTATAAACTGTAGCGGGTTTTCGGAAGCTAGTGGAACTTTGTAAAGGCCTCGTAGTGGATCCCCAGCCATTCACCTCGGAAGTGTCTAAGGGCCTTGCAAACCCTGGCGACATGGGATACACGACTTGTGGGTAAAGGGTACAACCTCTGCAGAGTGTAAAACTGGTATACTAGCCATGCTCACGGTCAAGAGCAGCTCGGACCCTCACATGATTAAATTATGGAACTTAAACTCAATTTGTCATATGCATTGCATCGCGGGTGAAGTTGATACTTTTGTTCTACTATTTAATTGGGTTGGTATTTACTTATACTTAGTAACTACTAATAAAATTTTGACCAACTTTAAAAGCAATGCTCAGCTCTAACCATCTTCTTTGGTAAGCCTTACACTTCACGTGAGCTCCCACCTTTGGCGAGTTCATGCACATTATTCCCCACAACTTGTTGAGCGATGAACGTATGTGAGCTCACTCTTGCTGTCTCACATACACCACAGGTCAAGAACAGGTACCACTGGATGATGCTCATGGAGGATGCTGTGATGAGTTCGTGAGTGGTCTAGGTCGTCGTCTCCCAGTCAACTTTGGGTTGCTGGACCGTTGTCTCCTTATAATGTAACTATTTATTTGTATAGAACTCCTGTTATATATAAAGTTGTGACATTCGATCCTGTGCCACTATACATCATATGTTTGAGACTTGGTCCCAGCATACCTGGTGTTTATGTTAACCCCGGGTTTTGGACCCCTAAAATCCGGGTGTTACACATGATACCCGCGAATGAAGCTCAAGCCGTGACCTCTATGCGGCCGACTGAAGAGACAAAGAGGATCAACCTGGGGTTCGCTGATGAACGCAAAACCGCCATCATCAGTTCCAGCCTCGACGACAAATAGGAAAGCGCACTCGTCCGGTTCATGCAAGATGACCGGGACGTATTCGCATGGCAACCTGTAGGATATGCCGGGAGTCCCGAGAGAACTGACCGAGCACAAATTGAAGGTCTATCCTCAAGCGAAGCCGATTCAACAGAAGCTGCGTTGTTTCATGCCCGACAAGAGAGAAGCTATTCGCGTCGAGTTAGCTCGCTTAGTGGCAGCAGGGTTCATTAGCGAAGTGCTACATCCTGAGTGGCTGGTGTAGGAAACGGGTGACGCCTAAGAGGGGGGGTGAATTAGGACTTCTAAAACTTTTATTAAACTAGGCCACAATAAATCCCTAGAGCAAAACCTATGCAAATAATCAAACTAGAATGTGCAAAGTAGGTTTTGTCTAAGTGTTGCTATCTCTACCGCAATGGCTAAGTTTCAATCTACACTAAATAAGTATGAATACAAGATTGAAACTTAAATGCTTAATATAAATGCAGAAACTTAAAGAGCAAAGTAGAGAAGCAAACTCTCATGGATGACGCCGGTATTTTTACCGAGGTATCCGGAACCACGCAAGGTCCCGACTAATCCTCGTTGCTGCCCCTACGCAAAGGGAAGCCCACGCGAGGGCCAAGCACCACGGTCGAGTAACTTCGTAGAGAGCCGCGGGCCTTCTCCACGCGCAAGTGGTGCTCCGCTTCCGGCTCCTCTCGGACGCTCCCCGCCGTCTCCACTATCGAGCTTCTGGCCAAAAACGATGCGGGCCTTGTTCCCTCCGGTACACGGTGGCGACCGTGACACAAACGAGGTTGTCACGGTCTCGCAAGACTCTCGCCCCACTCGGTACAATTACAACGGCTCACGCAAGAGCCGAGGGGTTGTGTGGTTTTACAAAACTCACTCAACTAACTAGGGTTCACCTAGAGCAAGCGCTAAAGCGGTCTAACTAGCCTAAGCACTTCGCAAAGCACCTACGCTAATCACCGAGTGATTCTATTAAGCACTTAGGTGTTTGAGCTCTTGAAAATGTGCACTATATGCCTTAGTATGTTGCTTGGGCTCCCACACCTTCAAATGGCTGGTTGGGTGAAGTATATATAGGCCCCAACTCCAAAATAGCCATTGGAGAAAAGCTGCAGATCTCTGCGGCACACCGGACAGTCCGGTGCCGCACCGAATAGCGCACTGTAGCCTGTCCGGTGCGCCTAGCCGTTGCCCTGTCAGAGCAGGTGACCGTTGGTGCCGCAGGCTTTTCCACACCGAACAGTCCGGTGCTCACACCGGACAGTTTGGTGGTCTTCTCTTCGGGTGCCACCTGGAACTAGACGTTGGGCTGCAGTTCCATGGTGCACCGGATAAGTCCGGCGTGTGGGCAACGGACAGTCCGGTGTGCCACCAGACAGTCCGGTGCGCCTCGCACAGACAGTCCGCAGCAACACACTTGGACTTTTCTTGGATCTTCTTAATGTCTTCTTTTGAGGTGTTGCTTTCCTCAATTCCTTAGTCCAAGTTGATCTTGCATCCTGTGAACTACAAACACAAACACTAGAAAACTTATTAGTCACGGATTGTGTTGATCATCAAACACCAAAACTCAATTAGCCAAATGGCCCGGGGTCCATTTTCCTTACAATCTCCCCCTTTTTGGTGATTGATGACAACACAACCAAAGCAAGCAAATAATACACGTATTTGAATGAAAATATGCAATCTACTTGCTAGGATGCATGATTGTCCCCACAATGTGATATTATGGACTTAAGCCTCCCCCTAACTCCATAATTCACTTACTTCCTATTTTTGGACCAAATAACCAAAACCACTTGAAATACCATTTGTAGATATAAAATTATAAATTTGTGGTGTTTGGTGTTTGATATAGTTGGTGTTTGGTGTTTGATATAGTTTTCATTGCTTTGGTCCCTAAACTTCTCCCCCTTTGGCATCAACCACCGAAAAGGAAGACATTAAGAGCATGTAGGCAGTAAATAAAAGCTTGTCCTCAAAGGATTACTCCCCCTAAGTGAGTGTTCTCCTTTAGAAAGAGTTTTTCTCCCCCTTTAGAGATGAAGAAATGCTCTCTTGACAGAGATCTTAGGAAAAAGCATGTGAAAATTAGAGGTGCAAGACATGATTTGAAAAGACTAACTTCCCTTATGCATAGGTAACAGAATATGAGTTAACCACTTATGCATTTTTAGCAACATGGAAGTATATGATATGAAATATAGTCTAATCAAATATTGGAGAAGACATGTAAATGATACTAGATGTAGTCTCAAAAGATACCGATTGAAATTCAATGGCGAGCTTGAGAGACATGAGAGTTCTTGGAGATTTTGCAGTGGAAGATTGTTGTCTTTCTCCAGGGACCTCATTTTCCTTACAATGAGACTATCACATGAAATAGACTTGAAAAGGTGTTAGTCTCAAAGTATTAGATTATAGAGTAACCTCCCCCAGAAGGTGTGCATACAAGTTTTGAATACTTGTAGGAGACATGCACTTTGATTTGATATCAAGAGGGGCAAATTATCTATAATCCGAACTTTGGCACATATAAGTTAAATGATACAACTCATAGAACTCAAAAATTTTCAATTGATGTACCATTTACTATGGAGTGATATAGAAGCTATGTGCCGTGCTTAAATAAACATTTTAAGCCATATAGGTTTGCTTAAGTATATGAATTGAAAGCAAGCGATCCTACCATGTGATTTACCTAGTATGCATAGTTTTTAACCAAGAGTAAATAACAAATGTAATACTAGGCAAGAAAGGTAAACTAGATACAAGGTAAATAGATACGCATATCTAAAAACAAGAGTTACAATAAATCTAGATACCTTAGTCATGGGTGGGAAATTTGGGTCCAAAATTTTCACTAACTTACTTGGCAAGTAATCTTGATCCAATATGATATATCCCATGATATACATCCTAGCTTTGCCAAGTCTCCAAATTTCTCGAAGACCTTCGGTCCACTCACTTCCCTTTCGGGATCCAAACCTTCTTGGTGCTTTTCATGGTTGAAATTATTTCCTTTGGCACCCAGATGCGTTTGGCCCCCTTTCCTTTGTTGGCTTGCTTTTTGGCCTTGATTGCTATCACCTTTCCATTCTTTTTCTTCTTGATCATGTATGATTACGGGGATGCTACACTAGTGCAAAACAAAATTTTCAACCCCATAATACCAAGAACTACTGCGGTTATAGGTCATGCAATTACCACTAGACGCGCAGAGCAGCGGAAGACGTCTCGATGTAGACGAACGCGTCGAGCAGTGTCGTGCAGTCGCCGGCGTCCTTCACGTCCTCGCACGGTTCGTCCAAGTGCTCCAGATGCAGCACCTCCGAGGTATCCACACGTACAGGGAGGAAGCGCCGCGTACCGAACTGCTAGGTTCACGACGGCGGCTTGGCGAGGGCGAGAGGCGACCGGCGGCTGCTGGTTTGCAGGTGGCGAATTAGGTTATCTCTTAACCGCGCCCCGCCCCTCATTATATAGGCGTTATGGAGGGCTTCTGACGCCGAGGCCCATCATTAACCCTAAAGCCCAGTCTAATTTCGGATCTAATCCGAATTAGGCTTCCTTCCCCTTAAGTGTGTGACCCTATAGGTTCACGTACAAATAGACATAGCCCGAGTACTCTTACTTGGTCCAATAATTGATAGCGGCCTCTAGCAAGACATGTCAACTCCTATGTGTACGTAAAGATCATATCAGATGAACCATTGCGACATTACGTACATGTTGTTCCCTTTGTCTCACGATATTTGGTCTGGCTCTAAGCTGACCTCTCTTTCTCGATACTGTGAATTGGAATCCTTTCAATGGTTAACTCTTAACCCTAGCACGGCCATGCATTTCTTGATCCAATCACTCGAGGGGCCCAAAGATATCTCTCTCACAAAGAGAGGGACAAATTCCATCTTGACTGACAATGCCTCAAAGCATGCTTCCTGACAAACCCAAAACTACCTTTATAACTACCCAGTTACGGGATAGCGTTTGATAGTCCCTAAGTAAGTCAATTCACATCTTGAGAACATGCGATAATCTCAGGTCTAAGGATACAGTATTCATGTTGCAAGAAGAGAACTATATTACAATATCTCACGTTGGGTCGGTCCAGCCTCATGTCATACATGCGCCCACATTATTAGTTTAACATCTCCATGTTCATGACTTGTGAAATGTAGTCATCAACTAATACATATGCTAGTCATCGACTCTGACTAGGGACATCATTTAGAATAACCATATAAGTAAAGAATCTCACAAACAATTCACATAATTGCTAATCAATACAAGGTGCCTTCCATGGATATTCAATTAAGCAATATATATATATCATGGATACAAAGAAATATGCTCATCTCTATGATTATCTCTAGGGCATATTTCTAACAGTCTCCCACTTGCACTAGAGTTAATCTAGAAGATATCTAATACCCATAGATCTCACATGTGCCTCATGCTTAGGTTGTGGAAGAGGTTTTGTCAAAGGATCAGCAACATTCAAATCCGTATGTATTTTGCATATCTTTATCTCACCCCGCCTAATGAATTCCCGTATGAGGTGAAACTTCCGCAGTACGTGTTTGTTTTTCTGGTGGTTCCTTGGCTCCTTAGCTTGCGCAATAGCCCCATTGTTGTCACAGTAGAGGTTCAATGGGCTAGATGCATTAGGAAACACACCAAGCTCGATGAGGAACTTTCTTATCCAAACACCTTCCTTCGCAGATTCAGAAGCTGCAATGTGCTCGGCTTCTGTTGTAGAATCAGTCACAGTCTCCTGTTTGGAACTCTTCCAACTAACAGCACCACCATTTATTGTGAACACAAAACCTGATTGCGATTTTAACTCGTCTGGGTCAGTTTGGAAGCTAGCATCGGTGTAACCAGTTACAACGAGCTCCTCCTTACCCCCATATACCAGGAACATATCTGTAGTCCTTCTTAAGTACTTAAGAATGCCTTTTACCGCTGTCCAGTGATCCTCACCTGGATCAGCCTGGTATCTACTCGTAGCACTTATAGCGTATGAAACATCTGGGCGTGTACTTATCATGGCATACATGATTGAACCAATTGCTAAGGCGTATGGTACCTTACTCATGCGCTCCCGCTCATTAGCCGTTGCAGGACATTGCATCTGGCTAAGGTGTTTACCTTGTGACATAGGTATGAACCCTTTCTTGGACTGTTCCATGTTGAACCGTTTCAAAACCTTGTCAATGTACGTATCTTGACTTAATCCTATAAGCCTCTTTGACCTATCTTTATAGATCTTTATGCCCAAAATATATGCTGCTTCCCCTAAGTCCTTCATAGAAAAACTCTTTTTCAGTGAAGCCTTGACAGACTCCAGCATAGGAATGTCATTCCCAATCAATAATATGTCATCCACATACAAGATCAGAAATACAACAGCGCTCCCACTTTTCTTCTTGTAAACACAAGCTTCTTCTTCATTCTGATGAAAACCAAGCCCTTTGATCACTTCATCAAAACGAATGTTCCAACTCCAAGATGCTTGCTTCAACCCATAAATGGATTTCTGAAGTTTGCATATCTTTCCAGCATTGATCGGATCGACAAAACCCTCGGGCTGTATCATATACACGTCCTCATCTATGTTTCCATTAAGGAAAGCTGTTTTGACATCCATCTGCCAAATCTCATAATCGAAATATGCGGCAATAGCTAGAATGATCCGAATAGATTTAAGCATCGCTACTGGCGAGAATGTCTCGTCATAGTCAACTCCTTGAACTTGTCGAAAACCCTTTGCAATAAGTCGAGCCTTATAGATGTGAACATTTCCATCCATGTCTTTCTTCTTATTATAGATCCATTTGCATTCTATAGGTCTAACACCATCAGGCGGGTCAACCAAGTTCCAAACTTGATTTTCTCCCATGGAATCTATCTCGGATCTCATGGCGACATGCCATTTCTCGGAATCTGGGTCCATCATCGCTTCTGAATATGTTGCAGGTTCGTCGTTGTCTAACAACAACACTTCCCCATTGCCCAACAATAGCAGTTCTCCTCGTGCCTCGCGAAGCCTTGCTGACCTTCGTGGTTGTGGTGGTGTTTCTCTTGCCATAGACGTCTCAACTTGTTCTGCTACATTAGCATCACTTGTTGAATCTTGTCCCACTGGCTCATCCTGAACTTCTTCAAGATACACCTTTTGTTTACTTTTCTCTCTTTTGAGAAACTCTTTCTCTAAGAACACACCGTTCCGGGCGACAAACACTTTTCCCTCTGACCGGTGGTAAAAGTAATATCCTAAAGTTTCCTTTGGATATCCCACGAACATGCACTTGTCCGATTTTGGAGTGAGTTTATCCGACTGTAGTCGCTTGACATAAACCTCACAACCCCAAATCTTCAGAAAAGACAAACTGGGAGTCTTCCCAGTCCACATCTCATATGGTGTCTTAACTATGGACTTAGACGGTACCCTATTTAGTGTGAAAGCTGCTGTTTCTAGAGCGTATCCCCAAAACGACAAAGGTAGGTCCGACTGGCTCATCATTGATCGAACCATATCCAATAAAGTCCGATTACGTCGCTTAGACACGCCATTCCTCTGAGGCGTTCCAGGCGGCGTAAGCTGTGGAACAATTCCACAACTCTTTAGATGATTGCTAAACTCATGACTCAAATATTCACCACCACGATCTGATCACAGTGCTTTAATTTTCTTGCCACGCTGATTTTCTACTTCATTCTGAAACTCTTTGAACTTTTCTAAGGATTCAGACTTGTGTTTCATTAAGTAGACATACCCATATCTACTAAAATCATCAGTGAAGGTTATGAAGTATTGGAATCCTCCCCTAGCTGTCGTACTCATTGGTCCGCACACATCAGTATGTATGAGTTCCAATAAATCTAATGTCCTCTCCGGTAAACCCGTGAAAGGCGCCTTGGTCATCTTACCAAGTAAGCAAGCTTCACATGTCTCGTATGATTCAAAATCAAACGAAGTTAAAAGCCCATCAGAATGAAGCTTCTTCATGCGATTCTCACTTATATGACCCAAACGACAGTGCCACATGTAGGTAGGACTTAAATCATTAGGTCGAGGCCTTTTAGCACTAATATTACAAATATGTGCATCATCAAGATTTAAAATGAATAACCCATTCATAATGGATGCAAAAGCCACAAACATGTCATTCTTAGAGATCACACAACCATTGTTTTCACTCGCAAATGAATAACCATCCTTCATCAAACATGAAGGAGACATAATGTTTCGACTCATACTAGGAACTAGATAACAATTATTTAACTCCAAAATAAATCCTGATGGGAGGTGGAGTTGCATCGTCCCGACGGTCAACGCAGCAACTCTTGCATTATTGCCTACCCGGAAATCAACTTCTCCTCTTTTCACGCTTCTACTTCTTATCATTCCCTGCATCGAATTGCAAATATGGGCAACCGATCCGGTATCAAATACCCAAGAATTAATATAAGAATCAGCAAGAAAAATTTCTGTAATGTGAATAGCAAGTGTACCTGCTGCGGTTGTACCCTTACCGCCGCGATCCTTAATAGAGGCCAAGTACTGCTTGCAATTCCTTTTCCAGTGACCAAGTTCTTTGCAATAAAAGCACTCTGCATCTGCAGCTAGTCCAGCCTTGGGCTTTTGATTTGGCTTGGATACTGTATCCTTTGCCTTGCCCTTCTTCTTTTGAGTTTTACCCTTCTTCTTAAAGTTGGGTTTGTTTTGGACCGCCATCACATGGCCGCTGCTGCCAGCGCTTTTCTTTATGTCCCCCTCTGCAGTTTTCAGCATGCCACATAGTTCATTGAGGCCCCTCTCCGCCCCATGCATATGGTAGTTCGTGATGAAGTTTCCATAGCTGGGCGGAAGAGACGCCAAAATGAAGTCAGTGGCCAACTCTTGGCTTATTGGGAAGCCTAGCTTCTCCAACCTCTGACTGTCCAACCATTTTGATTACGTGTGGCCCAACTGCTGCGCCTTCTGCTAGCTTGCATTCCAGAAAGGCTTTGGACACATTGAACCTTTCAGTCCTAGCCTGAGTCTGGAACATATCCTTGAGCGCCACGATCATATCGTGTACCTCATGGTTTGTCTCAAACTGCATCTACAGCTCAGGCTCCATGCAAGCAAGCATTAGGCAACTCACTTCAAGATTAGTATCCATTGCTTTCTTGTAAGCGGTTTTAGCTGCAACAATTGCATTTCACCAGGATCCTCTGGTAGTGGGGTGTCTAGAATGTCTTCCTTTTTTTCAGCCCTGAGAACAATTCTCAGGTTACGGATCCAATCCGTATAGTTTGTTCCATTTAACTTATCCTTTTCAAGAATTGATCGCAAAGTAAATGTTGGTGTGCTAGGTGCCATTTATCTACAACAAAATAATGCAAAATACTAAGACAAAAATATCCATGACAGAGTAAATCATATTAAACATTTAATAGTCTACTCCCACTAAAATCAATATCCCTCGATTGATACTTAGTGATTCAGAACCCACAACTAACAAGTCTACTAGTGAGCTTTAGCATCACCGCTAGAAGACAAGGTAGATCGGTAAGCAACTCCTTGCTAATCATATCATATATATGACTCCTGTTGTTGGGTGACATCTCTATGTCTCGGCTCCCAACCTTATGCCTCAAAGTCCTTAACCATTAAGCTGACTTTGTTTAAGTTAACCAACCCTTTCTGCAGTTCGTATCCGATACAAACCTATCTAGTCAAGGAAAACTGGTGGCACCCTAATTTCATAGACCCACCACCAATTGTACAAGACTTATGATAGTGCAAGGTTTGGAGAGGCATTAAAGCTTAAACATTTATGAGGGATCGTCCTACTTATAACATCGCACGCAAGGACATATATGCAATATAAACAAGTAGAACAATAAGAATGGCATTCACACAACAGTTGTGATTCGGTATGGCTTGCTGTCACATGGTGATCCCCATCTCCAATAATCTGTCCATCACGATGATCTCCATCTCCATGATATAGGTATGCCATCCTCCAGGTGATGAGTCCTTCAAGACCTATCTAACGTATGCTGGTAAACAAATTACATATACGCTTTGGATCATCACATGTTGACACGCAGGTCATTACATTAAATTTGGACAATACATGTGGCTCCAGCCGTATTGCCCTGGTCACGACACGCAGGTCATGAACAATTTATTAACATGCATCATATACACAATAGCCATACTGATCACAAGATGTCCTGCAAAAACAGGTTAGACAAACACGTTTCTATACGTTCGCCACTTCAGCAGATAGCCACGGCGGGCGGGGGTCAAGGGGGGAGCCGCCCCCTGCGGGTCTCAGGGCAGCGCCCTGAAAACCTCACAGGATTCCATGCATCGTATGTATGGAAATTCCACTGGAAATCTCATACGGTTGATCAAATCAACCCAAATCCGAGACTTTCGACCCGAAGAAGATTACACTCATGACGTTGATCTGTTACGTCAATCTGCTGGTTGTGTACGCAGTTAGCCCCGATGGTGATTCCAGCCGGTAGGGGCAAGTCACGCATACAACAGAGAAGGACGAACTGATCTCTCCAGTCATATCCGATGTAATCTACTTCAACCCTTTATTACCAATTGATCTAATCAAACCGTGCATCAAGTAGATCCATCTCATGAACCTAGATCCAGACCTAAAACTACGCAGAACCTAGCTCTGATACCACTGTATGATTACGGGGATGCTACACTAGCGCAAAACAAAATTTTCAACCCCATAATACCAAGAACTACTGTGGTTATAGGTCATGGAATTACCACTAGACGCGTAGAGCAGCGGAAGACGTCTCGATGTAGACGAACGCGTCGAGCAGTGCCGTGCAGTCGCCGGCGTCCTTCACGTCCTCGCACGGTTCGTCCAAGTGCTCCAGATGCAGCACCTCCGAGGTATCCACACGTACAGGGAGGAAGCGCCGCGTACCGAACTGCTAGGTTCGCGACGGCGGCTTGGCGAGGGCGAGAGGCGAGCGGCGGCTGCTGGTTTGCAGGTGGCGAATTAGGTTATCTCTTAACCGCGCCCCCGCCCCTCATTATATAGGCGTTATGGTGGGCTTCTGACGCCGAGGCCCATCATTAACCCTAAAGCCCAGTCTAATTTCGGATCTAATCCGAATTAGGCTTCCTTCCCCTTAAGTGTGTGACCCTATAGGTTCACGTACAAATAGACATAGCCCGAGTACTCTTACTTGGTCCAATAATTGACAGCGGCCTCTAGCAAGACATGTCAACTCCTATGTGTACGTAAAGATCATATCAGACGAACCATTGCGACATTACGTACATGCTGTTCCCTTTGTCTCACGATATTTGGTCTGGCTCTAAGCTGACCTCTCTTTCTCGATACTGTGAATTGGAATCCTTTCAATGGTTAACTCTTAACCCTAGCACGGCCATGCATTTCTTGATCCAATCACTCGAGGGGCCCAGAGATATCTCTCTCACAAAGAGAGGGACAAATTCCATCTTGACTGACAATGCCTCAAAGCATGCTTCCTGACAAACCCAAAACTACCTTTATAACTACCTAGTTACAGGATAGCGTTTGATAGTCCCTAAGTAAGTCAATTCACATCTTGAGAACATGCGACAATCTCAGGTCTAAGGATACAGTATTCATGTTGCAAGAAGAGAACTATATTACAATATCTCACGTTGGGTCGGTCCAGCCTCATGTCATACATGCGCCCACATTATTAGTTTAACATCTCCATGTTCATGACTTGTGAAATGTAGTCATCAACTAATACATATGCTAGTCATCGACTCTGACTAGGGACATCATTTAGAATAACCATATAAGTAAAGAATCTCACAAACAATTCACATAATTGCTAATCAATACAAGGTGCCTTCCATGGATATTCAATTAAGCAATATATATATCATGGATACAAAGAAATATGCTCATCTCTATGATTATCTCTAGGGCATATTTCTAACAGATCAAATAAGGTGTATCATCCTTTTTGTTCACCTTTTTGATGTAGGTGCTGGAGATTTCGCTTGATGGCTTTTGCTTGAGCTTTTGCCTTTGTTTATCCCCGGTCATCGCCTTGCATTGGAAAGACTTGTGGCCTTCCATGTGGCATAGCCTACAAATCATAGTTTCTCCCTCTACAGGCTTGTTCACTCCCGCAGTGATGTTATCCTGTGGAGGTCGGATTTGTTTGGCTTTGCCTTTCTTGTCATACAAAACCTTGCCAAGGCGAGCCACTTCTTGCTTTAATTGTTCATTTTCCTTTGCAACCTCATCCGAACATGTCTCTACAACAATATTCTCAACAACGACTTGGTTGCAGGGGTTAGAATCATCAATTAAATCAAAGCAGGAAGTAGAAGCATCTTTCTTAATAATTTCAGGTATTTGAACTAAAGATACTGTTAGGGTGCTACCAATGTTTTCTAGATTAGTAGTTAGCTCATTATTGTGTATGCTAAGAATTTCCATTTTCTCTAGCAAATTTTCAATAGCTTCTTGGGAGCTAGCTAACTTAGCCTTAAGTTTTTCATTCTTTTTAATAAGGCTATCATCGATAGCAGTGGATGGAGCACTAGATTCTAATAGCTCAATTTTAGTTGATAGCTCACTATTTAAGTTTGCAAAAGTTTCAAATTTTTCTAGCAAACCTTTGTAATCATTTTGAGAGCTAACCAACTAATTTTTCAAGGTTTTGAGTTGACCTTTTTGTTTAGTGCAAACATCCTGAAAAAATTCAACGGCTTCCGCAAGCTCATCTATGAAGGGCTTTCCCTCACCTTCATCATCACTGCTGCTATCATCACTAGAGGATGGAATGCTTTTGTTACCTCTTGCCATAAGGCATTTGCGTGATGACCGTGATGAGCGTGATGAGGACCGGTGGCTGCGCGTCCTTGGAGGTTCATCTTCACTTGAAGAATCATCCCAAGTTCTAACACTTGTTAGCGCCTTGCCTTTGCTCCTCTCCTTTTTGGGTTTGTCCATATTTGGACAGTTGTCCCTGAAGTGGCCCTTCTCCCCGCATGCGAAGCATCCTCTCTTCCTTTGCTTTTTCTTGTCAATGTTAAAGAGAAGATCTTCGACCTGCAGGGGCACACCCATTAGATTAATCTTGTGGATCATCCTCATTACCTTTCCGACGCGTCGGATTGTTTCTTCGTCCTCGGAGGATGATGTGCACGGTTGATTATCTTCATCATCATCACTTTCTTCTTCTTCCTCTTCTTCACTTAAGGAACTTGGAGTGGGAGCCTTCTTTTTGCCCTTCCTTTCATCACATGCAAAAGCATATGGTCTTGAGGAAGCTGGCTCCTCTCCCCGACACATTTTTCGCGACATCTCAAAAGCCACGATTTTCCCAATCACAATGGTCGGGGTCATGTTGCTCAAGTCCTCCATGTTGTGAAGGATGGTGATGATGCTCCCATATCTTTGTTGTGGTAGCAGGGAGATAATCTTCCTCACAATGTCCGCATCACCTAGCTTATTAATGCCAATAGAATTGAGCTCATTGATAATTAGATTCAAACGAGAATACATGTCTCTAACAAGCTCATCATCTTTCATAGCAAAAGAATTATACTCATTTAAGACTAGGCAATGTTTTTGCTCACGGACATTGGATGTGCCGTCATGGAGCTCATGCAATTTTAGCCAAATCTCATTAGCAGTTTTCAAGGTAAATACTTGATTAAAAATATCCATGCTAAGAAATTCATACAAGCAATTTTTGGCTCTAGCATTTAAATGAATTTCTTTTTCCTCACTCGTGGTGGGTCTCTCGGGATTCTTGAGGGGTTTCATCCCGTCACGAGTGACTCTCCAAACACCTAGATCAACAGCCTCTAGGTAACAAGCCATTCTAGCACTATAATATGGGAAGTTAGTGCCATCGAAGTGTGGTGGCCTATGGGCATCCATCCCTTCCTCTAGAAAATGTCGGCTCTTTTAGCGGTGAAGCTAAAGCGTTTCAAATGAGCCAAACCGGGCTCCGATACCACTTGTAGGAAACGGGTGATGCCTAAGAGGGGGGGGGTGAATTAGGACTTCTAAAACTTTTACTAAACTAGGCCACAATTAAATCCCTAGAGCAAAACCTATGCAAATAATCAAACTAGAATGTGCAAACTAGGTTTTGTCTAAGTGTTGCTATCTCTACCGCAATGGCTAAGTTTCAATCTACACTAAATAAGTATGAATACAAGATCAAAACTTAAATGCTTAATATAAATGCGGAAACTTAAAGAGCAAAGTAGAGAAGCAAACTCTCATGGATGACGCCGGTATTTTTACCGAGGTATCCGGAACCACGCAAGGTCCCAACTAATCTTTGTTGGTGCCCCTACGCAAAGGGAAGCCCACGCGAGGGCCAAGCACCACGGTCGAGTAACTCCGTAGAGAGCCGCGGGCCTTCTCCATGCGCAAGTGGTGCTCCGCTTCCGGCTCCTCTCGGACGCTCCCCGCCGTCTCCACTATCGAGCTTCCGGTCGAAAACGCCGCAGACCTCGTTCCCTCCGGTACACGGTGGCGGCCGTGACACAAATGCGGTTGTCACAGTCTCGCAAGACTCTCGCCCCACTCGGTACAATTACAACGGCTCATGCAAGAGCCGAGGGGTTATGTGGTTTTACAAAACTCACTCAACTAACTAGGGTTCACCTAGAGCAAGCGCTAAAGCGGTCTAACTAACCTAAGCACTTCACAAAGCACTTAAGCTAATCACCGAGTGATTCTATTAAGCACTTGGGTGTTTGAGCTCTTGGAAATGTGCACTATATGCCTTGGTATGTTGCTTGGGCTCCCACACCTTCAAATGGCCGGTTGGGTGAAGTATATATAGGCCTCAACTCCAAAATAGTCGTTGGAGAAAAGCTGCAGTTCTCTGCGGCACACCGGACAGTCTGGTGGCACACCGGACAGCGCACTGTAGCCTGTCCGGTGCGCCTAGCCGTTGCCCTGTTAGAGCAGGTGACCGTTGGCGCCGCAGGCTTTTCCACACCGGACAGTCTGGTGCTCACACTGGACCGTCCGGTGGTCTTCTCTCCGGGTACCACCTGGAACTAGCCGTTGGGCTGCAGTTCCATAGTGCACCGGACAGTCCGGTGCGCCTCGCACAGACAGTCCGCAACAGCACACTTGGACTTTTCTTGGATCTTCTTAATGTATTCTTTTGAGGTGTTTCTTTCCTCAATTCCTTAGTCCAAGTTGATCTTGCATCCTGTGAACTACAAACACAAACACTAGAAAACTTATTAGTTCATGGATTGTGTTGATCATCAAACACCAAAACTCAATTAGCCAAATGGCCCAGGGTCCATTTTCCTTACAGCTGGCAAATCCTGTTCTTGTACTAAAAAAGAATAAAGTGGATTGGCGCATGTGCGTCGACTATACTGATCTCAACAAACACTGTCCGAAGGATCCCTTTGGGCTCCCTAGAATAGATCAGGTGGTTGATTCGACTGCCGGGTGCTCTATGTTATCCTTCCTAGACTGCTATTCTGGATACCATCAGATCAGCTTGGCAAAAGAAGATGAAGAGAAAACGGCATTCATCACCCCGTTTGGAGCCTTCTGCTATACCTCCATGCTATTCAGCCTCAAGAACGCAGGAGCGACCTACCAGAGAGCTATTCAAACATGCTTAGCCGATCACTGGGGCAAGCGGGTGCAAGCCTACATCGATGATGTGGTGATCAAAATAGAAAACTCAAAAAACTTCATCGATGATTTGCAGCTGGTTTTCAACAGTTTGAGGCAATACCGGTGGAAGCTCAATCTAGAAAAGTGTGTCTTCAGAGTACCAGTAGGAAAGTTACTCGGATTCATTGTTAGCCATCGAGGAATCGAAGCCAACCCAGAGAAAAATCTAAGCCATTATGAGAATGGAAGCGCCATGATCACAAAAAAAGGTACAGAGGCTTACTGGATGCATGGCAGCCCTGAGTAGATTCATATCAAGGCTAGGCGAGAAAGGCATGCCATTCTACAAGTTGCTCAAAAAGGTGGACAAGTTTCAGTGGACCACAGAGGCACAAGAAGCTCTAGAGGCGCTGAAAGAGTTCCTGACCACACCACCAGTACTCAAGCCACCACGCCGAGCCACACCGAATCAGCCAGCAGAAGATCTGTTATTATACATTTCCTGCACGACACACATGGTAAGCACCGTGTTAGTAGTTGAGCGGGTGGAAGAAGGACATGTGCACCTGATACAGCATCTAGTCTACTTCATCAGTGAAGTCCTTGGGCCCTCAAAAATAAGGTATCCTCAATTCCATAAGTTG
Organism: Zea luxurians; assembly: GCA_029449295.1. Taxonomy (NCBI): domain Eukaryota; kingdom Viridiplantae; phylum Streptophyta; class Magnoliopsida; order Poales; family Poaceae; genus Zea; species Zea luxurians. The sequence goes on along the minus strand of JAOPSE010000016.1, from coordinate 31,165,181 downwards.
TTGTATGCGGTACTTCTAACCGCACGCAAACTTCGACACTACTTTGACGACCACAAAGTCATAGTAGTCATTGGATTTCCAATAAAGGACATTCTCCACAACAAAGAAGCCATCGGAAGGATAGCCAAGTGGGCGTGTGAGTTGGGAGCTCATGACATAGAGTTCCGACCTCGCACGGTAATCAAGACTCAGGCGCTGGTCGACTTCATATCCAAGTGGACTGAACATCAGGTCCTAGACAACTGGAGGCTACCGAAGTATGGAGAATGTACTTTGATGGCTCGCTGAAGCTGCAGGGAGCAGGTGCAGGGATCCTCTTCATTGCCCTGGAGGGGAACAACTCAAGTATGCACTCCAATTACTGTTTCCAGCATCAAATAATGCAGCGGAGTATGAAGCACTGATCCACGGGTTGAGCATCGTTGTATCACTTGGCATCAAGAAACTGATGGTATATGGAGATTCTCTAGTGGTCATAATCCAGATAAATAAAGACTAGGATTGCTCGACTGATTCTATGGGCAAGTACTATGCAGCCACCCGAAAATTAGAAGACAGATTTGAAGGGTTGGAGTTCCATCACGTGGAAAGAGATCGCAACGCAGCAGCAGACGCGTTGTCAAAGCTGGGATCCAGTCAGGCCCAGGTCCCACCCGGGATCTTCATCTAAGAAGTATCATGCCCAAGTATTCTCTTAGATCAGGCGGAAGAATGTAACACCTTGAGCCAACCAGAGTTGGACCCCAATGACTAGAGAGAGCCTATCATTAGGTACATAAAAGATGAAGAGGAACCGAATGACAAGGCAGCGGCAGAACGCATTGCAAGACAATCAGCCTACTACACCCTCATAGGGAGCACACTGTATAGAAGAGGTGCGATAGGAGTCCTCATGAAGTGCATTCACTCGGCTATTGGGAAGCAACTGTTGGAGGAAATCCATGCCGGACAATGCGGAGTACATGCTGCATCCAGAACTCTAGTTGGGAAAGTTTTCAGATCTGGTTTCTATTGGCCAACAACGAAGATTGATGTCGCTAAGTTAGTCCAGAGATGTGAAGCTTGACAATTCTTGTCAAAGCAACAACATTTACCGGCGCAACAGCTGCAGACCATCCCTGTAACATGGCCTTTTGCATGCTGGGGGCTGGACATGATTGGACCTTTCAAAAAAGCTCAAGGAGGCTATACTCACATACTGGTTGCCATTGACAAATTCACAAAGTGGATAGAGTACAAGCCAATCGCTTCTCTGACCTCAGCCAAAGCGGTGGAGTCTATACAAGATATAATGTTCAGATTTGGGATACCAAATAGCATCATCACTGTGGCAGAACCTCCCAAGTTATTGGGCCCACATGCACCTGTCCTTATCTCAAAGACCTCAAACGGCTATGCATGTGCACCAGATAACTTAACAGGATCTGTCTGAGTGCCCCAAGGACCTCGGATAAACCACTTACAACCAAGATCACGAGATTAAGTAACACAAATCACACACCAACAGTTTGCAGCGGAAATCATATTACCAAATTTTACGAGTTACAAAAAATTTACTTTGTACATGATCGGAGTGATTACAGAAGTGGTTCAAAGAATAAACTTTAAAATGTTATAAATTATTTATAAGTTTGAAATATATGCTAGCTCAAGTGACCATCCTCAATAAGAAGTATAGAAGAGTTACTTAGACTTATAAGAAGGCCGAGCCCACCGGCACTTAACACCATCAACAACAGCACAAAGTTATCACCTGAAAAACAACAGGGAATAAAACCCTGAGTACGCAATTACTCAGCAAGACTTACCCGACTAAAGAAAAGACTCTCAAGGGTATGCTGTGTGGCGGAACTGCCCGAATTATTCCAACTTAAGTGCCTAAGTCCCGCCTTAAAGGCTAGACCACACTTAAATGGGAATAACCCGACAATCCCTCGGATCTAGTCCGACGAGGCCACTGACAGGATCAAGTACCACACTCTCACTCGATGGTGAGTCACAGAGCAAATACAATAAAGCATAAAACCATACATTAAGGAGTATTAAATTATTACATCATCATCAGAGTTTTTGCAAAAGTAGTCATTACTGTTCGAAGTGCAGCGGAATGAAACTAACGATAAATAAACAGAGAGATGGGGAAGCCTGTCCCATCACTCCCCATGCTCCTCCTCAGCCGAGGCAGGATCCCACTCGACTGTCCAACCCGGTGGCAAGATGGACGGCCAAGTCACTCCAGCAACCATGTCCTCCAGAGAACCTGTAAAAATTATGCCACAAGCAAGGCTGAGTATACTAATACTCAGCTAGACTTACCCGGTGTAAGGAGTCTACTCCTCTACCTCTAGACATGCAGCTGTTTGGCTGTGGGGTTTGGTTGCCAAAAAGCACTAGCTGAGTTTGTAAATCCAGTTTTAGTTTTGTCAAGTTTAAGTGTGACTCTCTTAAGGCTAAATGTGTACTATCTACTCATACATGGTATCAAACATATTTAGCAATCAACATCTTGTGTCAACTCATCACATTTCCACTTGTTACTCAATGCAGTACAATGGATCAAGCAGTCTCATTAGCTGCGAGAAGCAGACGATTTGAATCGAGTTTTTATCCTTGCAAGGTAAACCTAAACACACAACATGTAGGGGCACTCCGTCCCCACACATATCAACCGTCCCCATCGATTCCCCGTCAGCAGATCAGGGCTCACTGCCTTGGCGTACAATGCCTCACTGACCCCGACTGCCGTCGTGCAGTGACCGCACTTGTATCCACCATAACCGGAATGGGAGACCTCGTCTCAGGTCGCGTGAGGGGATATGTCCACTGCCAGATTCACTCAGGTACTAGGCTTACCGATTTACCATATTTCTCGGCATGTGCTTAGTACGTTCAAACGCTTGACACAGGTATCCGCACGTTAATCCTTATTCCAATTTTCCATCTCGTAGACAACCAATCCCCATGGATCGTTGTCCACAGACCAGCATCATTATGATAGGAAAGTGGGTACAACCAATTCCTGACCTCGCGCGAGTGCTAGAAAAATCACTCGACTTCTACTGAGATCCTAATTAATAAAGTAGCTACTCGACCTAGCATACTAGTATTCATCTCAAAAGGATTCCTGAGATCATGCAACTAAGGTTTCAAACAACTCCTACACTTAAGTGCACATTCAATCCTACAAACAATAAGTGTAGTAAAATAGCATAATTAACAGGTTATGCATAAACCGGGGCTTGCCTTCCAAAGCTGTGGTAGGCAGATCCTCTGGTGCAGGCTCTAGTGCTGGATCCGGGGCTACCTCCTGAGCAGCTCCTTGCTCCGGCACGAGGACGTACTCTTTGTCAGCGAGGTTGCAGTCTATCGAATGCAACGAATATGTATGTCATGATTATGCAAGATTTAACAACATTATGCTAAAGGAAGAAAAACTAAGTTAGGTAGTAACTTAGGGTTTCTTGTCATACGTGGCTTTTAGTGGTTTATGCTTATCATTCTAGGTTTAGGTTTTGTTAAGGATAGGCATAATGGATTTGTATTTCCCTTATATATTTCAGTGGACAATTAACCAAGGGTTTTAGGGTGACACTAATTTCCATCATTCATTTTCCCCTTCTTTATTTTCTATTTATGAATTCTAGTGTGGGTTTGAACTACAACAGTGGTTTAACTTGCTCCAACAATTTTATAAAAATTACAGTGGGTTGCCATTGGTCACTATAGTTTGTCCTATGAGTTTGAGGTCCAGCATAAAAAGGGTATGCCTTGGACAAAAATAACAAAAGTTGGGCACAGGGGGTCACTTTGCACTACAACTCTTAACTAGGGGTGGGTTCTGTCTTAAGGGTCATTTTTGTTGGTATCTAACAGTAATCACAAGCTTCTGTGCCAAAAATCACAGAAGGTTAATTGGTGGTTATTTAGTTGTGATTTTCTAAAGTTTTATGCCAAAAAGGTGCTTATAACTAACTTGTTATTTGAAAAATATCAAACAACAGATTTCATATTTTTCCTATGTTTAAAATAACAAATCATTAGTTATCCCAAGGTTTGAGGTGTTTTCTTCTTGGGGTTATTTTTCTAGGGTTTTTCTAAGTTTTCCTTATTTTCTTAAAATAAAAGGTATCCCAACTAATTTGTACTAAACCAGAGTATAAGAAATTTTTCTAGTGAACTATACTAAGTAGGTAGACTAACAAAAATATGGGTGCTCCTTGGTACCTTCTTTGAACCTTTATTAATATTTTCTTTAACTTTAGGCTAAAAAGGGTTTAAATAGTAAACTCTATCTTAACTGGGTGTACAGAGAGGTTTTTTATTTTTAAACAGGTTAGGAAGTAATTAGGTACTTCTCTAAATTTTCTTAACTTCAGTTAAATAGTGTAACTATTTTTTCCTTATTTTTTTTAGCTTTTGGCCAGTTAATCATTTAATTCAAAACTCTAAAGTTTTCTGTAACACTGAGGGGTTTTATATTTTTCTTAAGTAGTTTACATTATTTAAGATCTGGCAAAATTGGTTTGACTCAATTTGGGTGAACAAAACAGAAGATATGAATTGTTTAAGCTCTGTTTGAATTTAAACCATATTTTTAAAAAGGTTTCCTGGAAAAACCACTTTGCACCGAAGTCCTTAGGCTCTTTCCAAACTAACTCTCTCAGTTATACCCCTGCACTACTATTCCTCTGAGTCACTGACAATGCAATGGCACGGTGATCTAGTTCAATCCAATGGCACGGTGAGCTTCACGGGGTGACGCAGAGGCTATGTGCACAAGGAATCGAAGAATGGAGCAGAGGATTACCCGGTCTACGCTCACCGGCGGTAGGGTGGAGTCCGGTGACCGTGGACTGGCTTCTCCTGCGAAGCAAACTCCGATTCCTTGCTCGGGGAGCTTCACCGAGGTGTGCACAGTCTTGTCCGAGGGTTGAACGGGGTCGGGAAGGGTTCTGTTGGCCGGTCTACGGTGGCGGGGGATCGGGCGGCCGCGAGCACGCCGTGCACGGGCAAACGCCGGCGGTTTTGGGCTCCGGTGAGGTCGAGCGCGTGCGGAGGGGTACGGTCGAAGTCCCTGGGTGCTTTATAGGCGCAGGCGCGGGCCATGGCGTCGGCTGGGCTTTGGCGCGACGCGGGGCACACGGGGCGCGCGTCGGGCGTGCTCTGGCGAGCCCAGAGCGCGTCGAACACGTGGCCGTTGCTTTCTTCCCTTGTTCTTGCGCCTACTGAGCAGCCAAACGTGCGAATCTTGCCATAAGGCTTGTGTAAGATTTCTTCCCTGCGCCTAGGGCTACCTAGTTCATGTGAGTTCCAATGGAAGGTCGAGTCTGGTTTAGAAGATATGGTGGCGCCAAGTCTTGTCTGTCTGCACTGTTCATCCCGAGACAAAACAGGTGCCAACTTGTGTCAAACGGTCTTGGCTTGGGTTCAAACTCTTTCAGGGTGTTCCTTAGATAATTTGGCTCCTTTTTGCTATTTAGACCCTGGGGTTTTGGTGCCATTAGCTAGGTGAACACCCCTGATCTCTAAATTAGGGTTGATTTTGGACTTTGAAGGAATGGGGATGATTCCATAGTGTTTTCCACTTGGGGGCTGATTTAGGGGTCTTATAGGGGTCTTTTTGTAAAGTTCCTTTACTGTCTTTTGTAAACATTTTGGTACTCTTAAACTTTGGTTAAGGGTTTAAATTATGAAATGTGCATTTGCTTAATCTTTCTCTCAACTAAAGGCTTCAAGAGAGGGGGGCCCAAGGTTCAATCCTTCCTTGCCCAAGGTGATTATTGCTTAAAAGCTTGGGTAATGCTTTGGTCCTTGGCATTTCTTAGCTCACTCATGCTTCCAAGGTCTTAAGTGCTCCCTCTCCTCCAAGTATTTTTTTACCAAATGGAATAACAGGTCATGGGTGCAAGTGGGGAGTTAGGGCCTTGGTAACACATGGGGTGTTACAACCCTCCCCCTTTAAGGAATCTCGTCCCGAGATTTTAGGTAGAGTCCCTTGGAGGGGTGCCATGAAGGTGTGCTGATGTGTGGTTTCTTCCTTTATCTAAGTTTCTCTAGTTAACTGCTCTTCGAATGTCATCCTCTTTGCAACTTCAGAAGGAAGTCCTTTTTAAGTTAAAACCACAACTTAGACTACCCTTATCATCTAAGTTTTTCTTATATTTGTATTCAAAGGGCAGGTGGGGGTGGGGTTTTGGGTTACGTACCGACTCCTTTGGGCAGAAAATCGGGGAAGCGAGAACGTAGGAAATCCTCAGTCTCCCATGTAGCTTCTTCTACTGAATGGTGACTCCACTGAACCTTATACATTATGATCGACTTGGTCCGCGTTGATCTCTCCTTTTGATCCAGCACTTTGACGGGGTGTTCCTGATAAGACAAGTCTAGTTCTATCTCAATTTCTGGTTCAGGTAGCACTTCAGTGGGTAGGCGGACACATTTCCGCAGCTGAGATATATGGAACACATTGTGAACTGCTGACATGTGGGGTGGCAATTCCAATTTATAGGCTACGGGTCCACAACTTGCTTTGATCTCATAGGGTCCGATGTAGCGAGGAGCTAACTTACCCTTGATTCCAAATCTCTGAACACCTTTAGTGGGTGACACCTTAAGATAAACATGGTCTCCCACTTCAAACCGTAGAGGCTTCCTTCTCTTGTCATGATAGCTCTTTTGCCTGGCCTGAGCAGCTTCTAGGTTCCTCTTTATAACTCTGACCCTTTCCTCTGCTTCAAGTACCAAGTCTGGTCCAAAAATTTCTCTCTCTCCGGCTTGTGACCAATTTAGCGGTGTCCTACACCTTCTCCCATATAAGGCCTCAAAAGGTGCCATCTTCAAACTGGACTGATAGTTGTTATTATAGGAGAATTCCGCCAAGGAAAGACACTTGTCCCAATTTTTACCATAGTGTAGCACACAGGCTCGCAACATGTCTTCGAGGATTTGATTTACTCTTTCTGTCTGGCCATCTGTTTGAGGGTGGTATGCTGAGCTTCGTATTACCTGGGTCCCAAGTGATTCTTGTAGCTGCTCCCAAAAGCGTGCCACAAACAGTGCTCCTCTGTCAGATACAATGGTCTTTGGAATGCCATGCAAACGCACTATCTGATCAACATAGATCTCTGCATATTTCTCGGTCTTGTGGGTGGTATGCACTGGTAAGAAATGAGCGGTCTTGGTTAATCTGTCCACAATAACCCAAATGGAATCATGGTGCCGGGAGGTATTGGGCAATCCCACGATAAAATCCATGCAGATGTCCTCCCATTTCCAAGATGGTATGGGAAGGGGTTGTAAGGGGCCTGCTGCCTTCAAATGACTGGCTTTGATTCTCTGGCAGGTGTCACACTCGGATATGTACTTGGCAATTTCCCTCTTCATTCTGGTCCACCAGTATAAGGATCTGAGATCGTGGTACATTTTGCTACTACCGGGGTGCATGGAGAATTTTGAAAGGTGAGCTTCATCCAATATCTTCTTTCTGAGCTCAGGGTCCTTGGGAACAACCAATCGATCTCCAAACCATAGAATTCCCTTGCTGTCCTGACGGAAGCATTTGTATTTTTCGGCTTTCTGCTTGATCATTTCCTTGATGACCTGAACACCCTTGTCTTCAATCTATGCCCTAACTATTTGCTCTTGTAATGTGGGCTCCACCGAGATATAAGTTAAAGCACCTGAAGAAACAACTTCTAGGTTCAGTTTGCACAACTCATCACACAGGGTGGTGACTCTTGCATCCATGCTCATACAATTGCACTGGGCCTTTCTGCTCAAAGCATCTGCCACAACATTGGCTTTGCCAGGGTGGTAATGCACCTCCAAATCATAGTCCTTGATTAGCTCTAACCATCTCCTCTGCCTCATGTTAAGGTCTGCCTGAGTGAAAATGTATCTGAGACTCTTATGATCAGTATAAATGTTACAGTGAGCTCCCATCAAGTAATGTCTCCATATCTTGAGAGCATGAACCACGGCTGCTAACTCCAGATCATGGGTAGGGTAGTTCTGCTCATGGGGTCTGAGTGCTCGGGAAGCATAAGCAATTACTCTGTTATCTTGCATTAAGACACATCCCAAACCAGTACTGGAAGCATCGCAATAAACTTCAAAGGACTTGGTGTTGTCAGGTTGAGCTAGCACTAGGGCTGTCGTCAAATGCTGCCTTAACGCATGAAAGGCATCCTCACACTTTTGACTCCAATTAAACTTGACTCCCTTCTTCAATAGTTCAGTCATTGGCTTGGCAATTCTAGAGAAATCCGGAATGAATCGTCGATAATACCCTGCCAAACCCAGAAAACTCCGAATCTGTCTTACTGTGGTAGGAGGTTTCCAATCCATCACTTCTTGTACCTTCTCAGGATCAACTGATATCCAATCCTGAGAAATTGTGTGACCCAAGAATTTAATTTCCCTCGGCCAGAATTCACACTTAGACAACTTAGCATAAAGACGATGATCACGCAGTCGCTGAAGCACGATGTGCAGATGCTTAGTATGCTCGTCTTCATTCTTGGAATAGACCAGGACGTCATCAATGAAAACCACTACAAATTTATCCAGCTTTGGCATGAATACTGAGTTCATCAGGTACATGAAATAAGCCGGGGCATTGGTCAGCCCAAAAGACATCACCAAAAATTCATAGAGCCCATATCTGGTAGAGAAAGCAGTCTTTGGAATATCACTGGCACTGATCTTGATCTGATGGTAGCTCGAGCGAAGGTCTATCTTGGAGAATACCTTGGCTCCCACCAACTGATCAAACAAAACATCAATGCGGGGTAGTGGGTATTTGTTCTTGATGGTCACCGCATTGAGAGGGCGGTAGTCAACACACATTCTCAGGCTTTCATCCTTCTTTACAAACAAGGCTGGGCATCCCCATGGTGAAGTACTTGGGCGAATGAACCCCTTGTCCAACAACTCTTGCAGTTGCTTCTTCAGTTCTGCCAGTTCCACGGGAGGCATCCTATAGGGTCTCTTGGAGATAGGAGCAGTCCTGGTTGCAATTCGATTGCGAACTCGATGTCTCTGTCAGGTGGCATCCCTGGCAATTCATCTAGAAAACCATCTGGGTAGTCACAGACTACGGGAATCTTCTCAACAGGTGACTCTATCATGGTGAAGGCACAGGAACGGGTACATCCTTGGTCGGGTAAATATAATGTGGTTTCACCACGGGTCGGTGAGTGCACTTCAATGGCCCTAGCTGCAATATCAATCACTGCCTGATGTTTGGTCAACCAGTCAGTTCCCAATATGATATCCACACTATCCAAACCCAAAATAAGAAGGTTGGTTTTAATTATCAGACTGCCAAACTTTATAGGCACATTCTTGCTGATTTGATTAGTGGCAACCCTGCCTCCTGGTGTTGAAATTGTAATACCCCCATTGGTGTGGTGAAAAGGTAACTGACACTTGGCACTAAATTTGGCACTGATAAAACTATGCGATGCACCAAAATCAAAAAGAATAATAGCAGGATATTTCAAAACTGTAAAGATACCAGTCATGACGGGTGCTCCCTCTGGAATATCAGCCATGGTAGTGAAGTTCAGCCTGCCTTGCCTCACTTGCACCTTCTGCCTCTTGCCTTGGTTCTGGTTAGCATTCTGCCCCTGCCTCTGCTGGTTCCTAGGGCAATTCTTGGCATAGTGTCCGGTGTTGCCGCAAGTGAAACACCTGTTGTCATTGGCTTGATGAGGTTGCTGCTGCTGTTGATTGTTCCTCTGAGCTGGAAACTGGGTGCGGTTGGGTGCCTGCTGCTGTTGTGGTCGGATCACCCAACGCCCTTGCTGCTGCTGAGGTCCCCTGTTTTGAGTGTCGGACACAATCCTGAAGCGCTGCGGTGGAGCTGAAGGTCCTGCCACAGTGGTCTTCCTCTTCTTCTCTGCCTGACGAGCTGTGATACAATCCTCCTAGGAAATGGCCAAGTTGACTAACTCATTATAGTTGTTGGCCCTGACGGTGTTGAGACGGTCACAGAGCTTAGTGCTGAGCCCCCTTCTGAACCTGTCCCTCTTCTTCTCGTCGGTGTCTGTGTGGTACCCGGCATACTGGCACAGGTCATTAAAGGCCTGAGCATACTGTAGCATTGTCCGGTTCCCTTGAGTGAGTGCCAGAAACTCGTTGAGCTTACGTTTCATAATGCCAGCTAGAATATGGTGTCCCCTGAAAGCTGCCTTGAACTCTCTCCAATCCACTTCATGGTCAACTGGTTGCATAGCAAGGTAGTGGTCCCACCATGTCCGCTCGGGTCCGCGAAGCTGCTGGGTGGCGAACCTGACCTTAGTCACTTCAGAACAAACTCCATTGAGTAGTGGGAATTTAGATTCCACTACCCTCAACCATACATCAGCATCAAGTGGGTCCTCTGCCCTGGTGAACAACGGTGGCTGAGTACTGAGGAACTCCTGGTAAGTAGCTACGGCCGGGTGACGCTGATGGTCACCACCACCATAGTGCTGAGGTGGCAGCTGACGCTGAGCTAGCTGTCTCAAGATCTCGTTCTGCTGAGCCATCAGCTCCTGCAGAGTAGGCGGTGGTGGGGGAATGCGCTCATTCTGTCCACGACGCGCTCTTCCTGCCATCTAAAAAATCATGTATATTCTTAATATCACATTTCTGAGGTTCAAGGTTCAATTGTGGCGAAAGAGTCAATTGAGCAAAACCAATATATATTGCATAATCATAAAAGATTCCACATCGTCCATACTTTTCCCTTAAATTAAGACTGACAGCATTCACCAACCATGCTTCCAAAAGAGTTCATCACGATTACATCAATAGCCCAAAAGACTCAACTCTATCTAGCCTAGTACCCAAGGGGCGCAAAAGCTAAGCTAGCTTCGAGGAGTCCTACCATCACAGACTTCTAACTCTATCCCTGCGACCTAGTGAGCGAACGAGGCAACACTCGACTCAGGGGAAGGTGGTCTCCCTGAGCCCGCAGTGTCCAAACTGGAGGCAGGCTCCTCTCCTCCCTCGATGTCGACATCCTCGTTGGCCCCCATATCCTGGATCTCCTGGTGATGCATATCCAGGTGCTCGTTAGCCTCAGCAAGCTGCTGCTGGGTGTTAATAAGCTGATCCTCGAGAACCTCGATGGTGTTCTCCCAGGTTCCCACTAGCTCCTCAAGCTCGTGAATCTCATCTGACAACTGCTCCACTTGTAAGTCTTTTTCCACCATCTCAGTGGACAAGTCAACCACAAGCTCCTCTCTGTTATCCAGGGTGATCTTAGTTGCCTCCAACAATGCCATCAAATGAGACATTGCCTCACCATGCATCACTTGCAGACGATATAGGGCATTCATGCACCGCACTGTCAAGTGAGCAGTCTGACCTGGGTAGATAGCCCATATGTCCTTGGCATGCTCCACTCTGTCCTTCCACATTGGGTCGTCCTCCTTCTTAGCGGGGAACAAGCCAATGGGGTGGGTGGATAGCTCCAAGAGGTGGAATCCGTAGAAAGTGGTCAACCCGTGCAGAGCAATCGCCTCAATCGTATCCTCAGCCCGGTACCCAAAAGACTCAGAGTCCAGTGAACGCCAGCCTGGCTGTAGGGGATGAGGCTCCAGGGTCATCCTCACCCTACAGCGGGGCACTCTGTGCTTCTCGAACTGCTGCACCGCGTACTGGGGAGGTGTCATGTAACCAGCTCCCTGAAGTACCTCCCACAAAATACGGGAAAAACCCTCTCGTGCAAGCCCGTCAGTGTGTGACAATGCATTCCTTCCGTCCGAGGATCCGTGGGAAGTCATCTGTGTACGGTTAAACATAAGTAAAAGAAAAAGAATTATAAAAAGAAAAATGAATCACAACTCAGCCTCTCTCTAACTACAATAATGGTACTGGGGTACTTAGTTGGTCATCATTTTGTATTAAAGTCCTTACCCAATTATCTATTAGTTTAATTAAGAATGCATGCATGCTCGTCCTGAACGACCTCACATCAACGTAAAGGGAATAGGGAAGAACTCCCATCCCTTATAGTAGCCTGTAGGGCTTACTTACTTAGCCACCTAACTACCCCTCTATCATCCTAAGGCTTCCGTCCTAGGTCTTATCCTGATCGTCTACGATCTATCCAACATTTGTTTCTATCAAGTTTTACTTTGAAAAAGGATGGTATTTATAGTTTATTGATTCCTCTGTGGTGGTACAAGCTCCGATACCAGCTGTGGCAGAACTGTCCGAATTATTCCAACTTAAGTGTCTAAGTCCCGCCTCAAAGGCTAGACCACACTTAAATGGGAATAACCCGACAATCCCTCGGATCTAGTCCGACGAGACCACTGACAGGATCAAGTGCCACACTCTCACTCGATGGTGAGTCACAGAGCAAATACAATAAAGCATAAAACCATACATTAAGGAGTATTAAATTATTACATCATCATCGGAGTTTTTGCAAAAGTAGTCATTACTGTTCGAAGTGCAGCGGAATGAAACTAACGATAAATAAACAGAGAGATGGGGAAGCCTGTCCCATCACTCCCCATGCTCCTCCTCAGCCGAGGCAGGATCCCACTCGACTGTCCAACCCGGTGGCAAGATGGACGGCCAAGTCACTCCAGCAACCATGTCCTCCAGAGAACCTGTAAAAATTATGCCACAAGCAAGGCTGAGTATACTAATACTCAGCTAGACTTACCCGGTGTGAGGAGTCTACTCCTTTACCTCTAGACATGCAGCTGTTTGGCTGTGGGATTTGGTTGCCAAAAAGCACTAGCTGAGTTTGTAAATCCAGTTTTAGTTTTGTCAAGTTTAAGTGTGACTCTCTTAAGGCTAAATGTGTACTATCTACTCATACATGGTATCAAACATATTTAGCAATCAACATCTTGTGTCAACTCATCACATTTCCACTTGTTACTCAATGCAGTACAATGGATCAAGCAGTCTCATTAGCTGCGAGAAGCAGACGATTCGAATCGAGTTTTTATCCTTGCAAGGTAAACCTAAACACACGACATGTAGGGGCACTCCGTCCCCACACATATCAACCGTCCCCATCGATTCCCCGTCAGCAGATCAGGGCTCACCGCCTTGGCGTACAATGCCTCACTGACCCCGACTGCCGTCGTGCAGTGACCGCACTTGTACCCAACATAACCGGAATGGGAGACCTCATCTCAGGTCGCGTGAGGGGATATGTCCACTGCCAGGTTCACTCAGGTACTAGGCTTACCAATTTACCATATTTCTCGGCATGTGCTTAGTACGTTCAAACGCTTGACACAGGTATCCACACGTTAATCCTTATTCCAATTTTCCATCTCGTAGACAACCAATCCTCATGGATCGTTGTCCACAGACCATCATCATTATGATAGGAAAGTGGGTACAACCAATTCCTGACCTCGCGCGAGTGCTAAAAAAATCACTCGACTTCTACCGAGATCCTAATTAATAAAGCAACTACTCGACCTAGCATACTAGTATTCATCTCAAAAGGATTCCTGAGATCATGCAACTAAGGTTTCAAACAACTCCTACACTTAAGTGCACATTCAATCCTACAAACAATAAGTGTAGTAAAATAGCATAATTAACAGGTTATGCATAAACCGGGGCTTGCCTTCCAAAGCTGTGGCAGGCAGATTCTCTAGTGCGGGCTCTAGTGCTGGATCCGGGGCTACCTCCTGAGCAACTCCTTGCTCCGGCACGAGGACGTACTCTCTGTCAGCGAGGTTGCAGTCTATCGAATGCAACGAATATGTATGTCATGATTATGCAAGATTTAACAACATTATGCTAAAGGAAGAAAAACTAAGTTAGTCAGTAACTTAGGGTTTCTTGTCATACGTGGCTTTTAGTGGTTTATGCTTATCATTCTATGTTTAGGTTTTGTTAAGGATAGGCATAGTGGATTTGTATTTCCCTTATATATTTCAGTGGACAATTAACCAAGGGTTTTAGGGTGACACTAATTTCCATCATTCATTTTCCCCTTCTTTATTTTCTATTTATGAATTCTAGTATGGGTTTGAACTACAACAGTGGTTTAACTTGCTCCAACAATTTTATAAAAATTACAGTGGGTTGCCATTGGTCACTATAGTTTGTCCTATGAGTTTGAGGTCCAGCATAAAAAGGGTATGCCTTGGACAAAAATAACAAAAGTTGGGCAAAGGGGGTCACTTTGCACTGCAACTCTTAACTAGGGGTGGGTTCTGTCTTAAGGGTCATTTTTGTTGGTATCTAACAGTAATCACAAGCTTCTGTGCCAAAAAACACAGAAGGTTAATTGGTCGTTATTTAGTTGTGATTTTCTAAAGTTTTATGCCAAAAAGGTGCTTATAACTTACTTGTTATTTGAAAAATATCAAACAACAGATTTCATATTTTTCCTATGTTTATAATAAAAAATCATTAGTTATCCCAAGGTTTGAGGTGTTTTCTCCTTGGGGTTATTTTTCTAGGGTTGTTCTAAGTTTTCCTTGTTTTCTTAAAATAAAAGGTATCCCAACTAATTTGTACTAAACCAGAGTATAAGAAATTTTTCTAGTGAACTATACTAAGTAGGTAGACTAACAAAAATATGGGTGCTCCTTGGTACCTTCTTTGAACCTTTATTAATATTTTCTTTAACTTTAGGCTAAAAAGGGTTTAAATGGTAAACTCTATCTTAACTGGGTGTACAGAGAGGTTTATTATTTTTAAACAGGTTAGGAAGTAATTAGGTACTTCTCTAAATTTTCTTAACTTCAGTTAAATAGTGTAACTATTTTTTCCTTATTTTTTTAGCTTTTGGCCAGTTAATCATTTAATTCAAAACTCTAAAGTTTTCTGTAACACTGAGGGGTTTTATATTTTTCTTAAGTAGTTTACATTATTTAAGATCGGGCAAAATTGGTTTGACTCAATTTGGGTGAACAAAACAGAAGATATGAATTGTTTAAGCTCTGTTTGAATTTAAACCATATTTTTAAAAAGGTTTCCTGGAAAAACCACTTTGCACCGAAGTCCTTAGGCTCTTTCCAAACTAACTCTCTCAGTTATACCCCTGCGCTACTATTCCTCTGAGTCACTGACAATGCGCAAAACCCCCTAACCTTTTCTTCTTCTCCCCCGCGGTCCCTCCCTAGGTTTAAACAGTACCCGCGAAAAGGAAAAGGGCAGCGCGGCTTACCGGCGGCGAGAGAGGTCCGGCGAGGGGCGGGGTTGGCTCCGGGAGGTCCTGGCGGTCACAACGGTGTACGGCTCGACGGCGGGGGTGGCCGGAATCGTCCGGTCCACGCGCGCAGGCGGGTGCTCTCGTCGGCGGTGGTTGTTCCGGCGAAACCACGATGATCTAGTTCAATCCAATGGCATGGTGAGCTTCACGGGGTGACGCAGAGGCTATGTGCACAAGGAATCGAAGAATGGAGCAGAGGATTACCCGGTCTACGCTCACCAGCGGTCGGGTGGAGTCCGGCGACCGTGGACTGGCTTCTCCGGCGAAGCAAACTCTGATTCCTTGCTCGGGGAGCTTCACCGAGGTGTGCACAGTCTTCTCCGAGGGTTGAACGGGGTCGGGAAGGGTTCTGTTGGCCGGTCTACGGTGGCGGGGGATCGAGCGACCACGGGCACGCCGTGCATGGGCAAACGCCGGTGGTTTTGGGCTCCGGTGAGGTCGAGCGCATGCGGAGGGGTACGGTCAAAGTCCCAGGGTGCTTTATAGGCGCGGGCGCGGGCCATGGCGCCGGCTGAGCTTTGGCACGACGCGGGGCACGCGGGGCGCGCGTTGGGCGTGCTCTGGCGAGCCTAGAGCGCGTCGAACACGTGGCTGTTGCCTTCTGCCCTTGTTCTTGCGCCTGCTGAGCAGCCAAACGTGCGAATCTTGCCATAAGGCTTGTGTAAGATTTCTTCCCTGCACCTAGGGCTACCTACACTACCGGAATCCGAGCCTTTGCCGAGTGCCGGCCGCTTTGTCGAGTGCCTTTTCTCGGGCACTCGGCAAAGACTGCTTTGCCGAGAGCCGCACTCGGCAAAGCTCGGCTCTCGGTAACGAGTGTCTTTACCGAGCGTAGGACACTCGGTACAGGTCCACACTCGGCAAATACGTGTTTGCCGAGTGTCAAACACTCGGCAAAGGGGGCTCTCGGCAAAGGGCCGTCAGCGGCCGTCCCAAAGCTGACGGCCGTCAGTCTTTGCCGAGAGCCAATGGTTGGCACTCGGCAAAGAGTCTTCTTTGCCGAGTGTCGCCCAGTTGACGCTCGGCAAAGAACTCTTTGCCGAGTGCCATCCCTAGACACTCGGCAAAGTATATTTTTATTTCTTTTATTTTGTCTCCCAAACTTTTTGTGGTATGTTCCTACACTATGTAGACCTACATGTATCATTTGTGGACAATTTTAACAGAGTTTCAATCGTTAGTAGATTTAGTTCGTTTATTTGAATTTCTTCGGAAAATTTAGATTTGAACTGCAGGTCACTCGAAACTTGGAAAACCGTGCATGAAAAAATGATATTCATGTTACTTAGCATAAGTTACGACCGATTCCAGGAGCGGACCAAAAACTTCGAGCAACATGCTCACTAAACATGGTCGTGAACTTGTCATCAACATGTTTAAAAATTGTATAAAACACAAACAAAGTCAGAAAATCTTGAAACTTGTCCACGTGTCATGATATCATATGTACAGGCTGCGATAAAAAATTGAAAAAATTTCGAGAAAACTATGACGCGCTATGTGTACAAACCCAAGAGATCCACATTGAAACTCTATGATTTCATGTGTAGTTCTCTTAGGTTTCTACACATAATGTCTCACAACTTTATCCAAACATTCTCAATTTTTTATCACAACCTGTACATATGATATCATGACACGTGGACAAGTTTCATGATTTTCTGACTTTGTTTGTGTTTTATACAATTTTTAAACATGTGGATGGCAAGTTCACGGCCATGTTTAGTGAGCATGTTGCTCGAAGTTTCCGGTCCGCTCATGGAATCGGTCGTAACTTGTGATAAGTAGCATGAATATCATTTTTGCATGCACGGTTTTCCAAGTTTCGAGTGACTTGCAATTCAAATCTAAATTTTCCGAAGCAATTCAAATAAACGAACTAAATCTACTAGCTATTGAAAACACGGTTATAATTGTTCTAAAATGGTACATGTAGGTCTACATAGTGTACGAACATACCACAAAAAGTTTCATAAACAAAATAAAAAAATTTAAATATATTTTGCGGAGTGCCCCAGATAGGACACTCGGCAAAGAAAGTTTTGCCGAGTGCTTGTCGTGCGGCTCTCGGCAAAGTGTTTCAAAAACCCTAATTCTAGTCTTTGCCGAGTGCCAACTGACAAGCACTCGGCAAAGAAGCCTTTGCCGAGTGCCCGATCCAAGGCACTCGGCAAAGTATATTTTTTAATTTTAAAAAAATCTTTGCCGAGTGCCAGATCGCGGGCACTCGGCAAAGAAGTTAATTATACCGACCTGCGGGCTCTTCTTCTCCTTCGTTCTCTTTCACTTTCCCACCGCCCGTCGCCCGTCGCCCGTCGCCGCCCGAGCGCTCGTCGCCGCCCGAGCGCCACCAAGCCATCCGCGGCCGCCCCCACGCGCTCGGCCGGCCGGCCACCACCGCCGCCGGCCTCCCTGCGCCCGCTGCCTCCCTTCGTTCTTCTTCCACGAGCTCGGCCTCCCTTCGTTCTTCTTCCACGAGCTCGGCCCGCCGCCGCCGCCCGGTCGTCCGGCGGCTCCCACGAGCTCGGCCCGCCGCTGCCCGGTCGCCTACGCTACTCCCTGCGCCCGGCCGTCCACGCGCAACCGCCGTCCGGCCACCCGCGCGTCCACCATCGTCGCCGGCCTCGGCCTCGAATAGGTATAATTTTTTTTCTTGATCAAAGCTTGTACTACTACTCTACAATTAATTGTATATATATGATGTTCGAAATATTGCACAACTAATTGGAGTCTAAAATCATAAACCTTGTGATAGATGTGGTTCGTCTACTTGTATATATGATGTCCAATGCATTGCATATATGCCATAGTGTCGTTGATATACCTGTGAATATCAGCCATCGTGCTGCTACTTCTATTTGCAGGTTTTGGAAACCTCCCCGTGCAGGGGAGGTGCTGCCGATTTTTTTTGTCGATATATGTTAGATAGCGGTAGATAGGCACAAGTAGTGGTAGGTTTGCCGATGGCATGCGTGGTCCTAAGGATGGCGGTCGTTGATGTGAATTCATATGAACAAAGTTTGGCAATATTTTTTTTGTATTAATAGACTTGTGTTTCTTTTTTACAGAGAAGATACTTGTCTTCCTAGCCGCTGCGGGTCTCCCTGCACCGCGTCGCGTCGCCACTGCACCGACCCGCCACAGCCCCACCAGCCTGACTCCACCAACACCTTAGGTATAACCTCTATTTCCGCATCATGGTCGTAGATCACGTAACCCAGTTAGGCGTCTCCCGTTCGAAAGAGATACGGTGTAGATATGCAGATCTTTGCATATCTACAAATGTATCAGTTTCGAATTGTCCACGTTTTTTGGACAGCCCGCGGTTGCGTAGATGGTGTTAGTTTCATGCTCTACTCCGGTCCGAGATAGAGTTTCGGCGTCACCTCCCTGTTGTTCTCCGGACAGTACACTCTCCCTGCCAGGACGTGTATCCGGAGAACAGCGGGGAGGTGCTGCCGAAATTCTATCTCGGATCGGAGTAGAGCATGAAAACTAACTCCATCTACGCAACCGCGGGTGGGATTAGGACCTATCGTCACCTATTAGAAGGTAGGAACGTAGTGTACATGCATTACATGTCTATATTAAACTATACTCGGTTATATATGTTAGAGGATGGAGGACCGTGAGTGGATGTACACGGGCCGTAGAGGAAGGAACGATGTCACCACTGAATGGATTAGAAAGACCGATGATTTCGTGGAACGGGCATATGGCGAAGCTGCTAAAGGAGCGAGTCTAGTCCCATGCCCGTGCAGCAAATGTGACAACCGGAAAAGAAAACCAAAGAAGACCATGGTAGAACATATTTGGAAGAATGGATTTACGCCGGGCTATACTCGGTGGATATTTCATGGTGAAGCGCATCGTACGAGAGAAGAGGTGCTGAGACAACGTGTCGAGGATTATGACGCGGATGCGGGGGTAGCGGATATGTTGAACGACTATCAGGAGGCACAGTACACGGGAGGATGTATGGATGACGAGCCAGAGCCGACTGCAAAGGCGTTCTACGACATGTTCGACGCGGCACAGAAGCCCCTTCACGGCCAGACAAAGGTTTCTCAACTTGATGCCATTGGGCGTGTAATGGCGTTCAAGTCGCAGTACAGCATCAGTAGAGATGCATTCGATGGCTTGTTGACAGTTATTGGGAGTCTGCTTCCGGATGATCACGTTCTGCCAAAGAGCATGTACGAGGCACAGAAACTACTTCGTGCACTTAAGATGACGTATGAGCAGATTCATGCTTGTCCGAAGGGCTGCGTGCTATTTAGGAAAGAATACGCGGAGGCAAAGTACTGTCCCAAGTGTAATTCGTCTAGGTTTATGGAGGTAGACTCTGGTGATGGACTGAAGAGGCAGCTCGACATCCCCTTGACAATCCTACGACACCTTCCGTTCATACCGAGGATCCAGCGTCTTTACATGACAGAGGAATCCGCGAAACAGATGACATGGCACAAAAATGGAAAACGATACAATCCTGACAAGATGGTGCACGCGTCAGATGGTGAAGCATGGAAACACTTTGATGACATTCACCATGAGAAAGCCGAAGAGGCTCGTAATGTACGTGTTGCGTTGGCCACAGATGGGTTCAATCCCTATGGAATGAGCGCTGCCCCATACACATGTTGGCCCGTGTTTGTTATCCCAATCAATCTCCCCCCTGGTGTGTGCTTTCAAAGGCAGAATATATTCGTGTCGTTGATAATTCCCGGACACCCGGGGAACAAAATGGGCGTGTACATGGAGCCTTTGATCGATGAATTGGTACGTGCCTGGGAGGAAGGGGTATGGACATATGACCGAGCTACGAAGACAAACTTCAGAATGCATGTTTGGTACCAGTACTCCATGCATGACTTACCGGCGTATGGGCTATTCTGTGCCTGGTGTGTTCACGGTAAATTCCCATGCCCAGTTTGCAAGGAAGCTCTCAGGTTCATT
The DNA here is from genome assembly GCA_029449295.1 of Zea luxurians. NCBI lineage: Eukaryota > Viridiplantae > Streptophyta > Magnoliopsida > Poales > Poaceae > Zea > Zea luxurians. The sequence continues at coordinate 31,145,032 of JAOPSE010000016.1, read as the reverse complement.
TGGTTGAAAAAGGGTGGCAAATATTCGTCCTTCGATAAACATCGACAATTTCTTCCTGCTGACCATCCATTCCGCCTAGACATCAAGAACTTTACGAAAGGTGTCGTAGTGACAGACCACCCACCTGCAACGATGACTGGTGCCGAAATTCGTCAACAGATAGATGGGCTCGTGGCCAATACAGAAGGTGGTTTTGTGGGATATGGTGAGCAGCATATGTGGACACATAAGTCTGGCTTGACTCGGCTCCCCTATTATGATGACCTGCTCCTTCCACACAACATTGACGTGATGCACACTGAAAAGAATGTTGCCGAGGCACTATGGGCAACAATTATGGACATTCCTGATAAGTCAAAGGATAATGTGAAGGCAAGAGTGGATCTGGCAGCGTTATGTGATAGACCAAAACTAGAGATGAAGCCGCCAAGTGGGGGAAAGACGTGGAGAAGGCCTAAGGCCGATTTCGTCCTAAGCAGGGCCCAGAGGAAGGAAGTACTTCAGTGGATAAAGATGTTGATGTTCCCTGATGGATATGCAGCTAACCTGAGTAGGGGGGTGAACTTATCTACTATGCGAGTCTTAGGGATGAAGAGTCATGACTTCCACATATGGATTGAACGGATTCTTCCTGCGATGGTTCGAGGCTATGTCCCTGAGCATGTCTGGCTAGCGCTTTCAGAGTTGAGCTATTTCTTCCGTCAGCTTTGTGCAAAAGAGTTATCTCGGACCGTGGTTGCAGACTTGGAAAGATTGGCCCCCGTGTTACTGTGTAAGCTTGAGAAGATATTTCCACCTGGCTTCTTCAATCCAATGCAGCATTTGATTCTTCATCTCCCCTATGAGGCACGAATGGGGGGCCCCGTGCAGGGACGTTGGTGCTATCCAATCGAGAGATGTCTAAAGACTATTCGAAAGAAATGTAGAAATAAATGCAAAATCGAGGCTTCCATTGCAGAGTCATACATTCTAGATGAGGTCTCAAACTTCACAACAACTTACTATGGTGACAAACTGCCGAGCGTGCATAATCCACCCCCTCGTTACAATGATGGCGACAATGAATCGAACCTTAGCATATTTCGAGGCCAACTCGGAAGCGCAAGTGGCTCGACCACCAAGACCCTGACACATGAAGAGTGGCGGCATATCATGCTATACGTATTGACCAACCTTGAAGAGGTGACGCCATACATGGAACAATTTCTTCATGAATTCTGGCGTCGATCAAGGGACCCCACTCCACAGGAATATGACGCTCTTCTTAGAAAGGGTGCGAGAAATGGGTTGCCCGATTTCATTTCCTGGTTCAAACATAAGGTACGTGCTTAGTTTGTAAAAGAGATACGTCTTTAAACTCAATTTAGCGTCTTTTAACTTGCGAATACTTGCAGGGCCAAAGAGATCCGTCTATGAGTGCCGAATTGAGACAAGTAGCCAACGGCTTTGCTTATAGGGTCAAGAAATATTCTGGGTATGACGTCAATGGATACCGTTTTCGCACAACACACTACGGCAAAAGTCGGCCCAATCGGAAAACAACGTGTTCTGGGGTCTTTACGCCGGGCCTTGACAATGTCGATTATTTTGGACGAATCGAAGAAATATATGAGCTCAATTTTTATGGTTCCAAACCTCTTACTCCAGTGATATTCAAATGTCATTGGTTTGACCCTCAAGTGACGAGACGGACACATTCTAATCTTGGGATAGTCGAAATTCGACAAGATTCCACCTTAGCAGGAGACGATGTCTATATCGTTGCCCAACAGGCCACACAAGTGTATTATCTCCCATATGCGTGTCAAACGAAAGAACATCTTAAGGGTTGGGATGTTGTGTATAAGGTATCGCCGCACGGGAGGTTACCTGTTCCTAACGATGAAGATTACAACTTAGACCCGGACACATATGATGGAGAGTTCTTCCAAGAAGATGGGCTAGAAGGGCGATTTGAGATAGACTTAACCGAAGCTATCGGAATGGACGTAGATATTGAAATGGTTGTTGATGAGGAGGAGGATGAGGTGCAAAATGATAATGACTTAGTAATCCTTGAAGGCAATGACATTACTGACGAACTTGCGTCTTCCGATGGTGTGGAGATTGAAATGCTTGATAGTGATGATGAGAGTTATGATCCGGCTAACCCCGACACATATGAAGATTATTTTTAATCGATGTAATGCTATATGACTTTTTATTTCGCACCTGTTTTTAAATACATCTTTTTATATGTGCTTATTTGTTTACTCTTAATTGCAGGTTGTTGGACAAATATGGTGGGTGGTTTCCTGAGGAGGAGGAGGGGGAGGAGGAGTAGGACGGCGGACGATGCACAGCAGGCAGCGCAACAGGACGAGGCAGAGCAGGCAGCGCAGCAGCAGGCGGCGCCTCAGGACGACGACGGCCAGCAGCAGGACGACGACGACCAGCAGCAGGACGCCTCAGGTTTAGGCGGCTCTAGTTCGAGGAGCATCTACCTGCGAGGCCCCGCGAGTCTCCCTCAGCGTCCCATACTTCGGGACAGACGGCCGCTGATTCGGCCGGAAGGGGAGAGGTATGTAACTTTATGTTCTTCATTCTTGTTCATATTATGTGTTCAAAATCATAATATAAACTAATACTTTTTATTTATCACTTGGATAGGTCTTGGACGGTTTTGGATTATGCTGGGGGTCATCGTCGCCCCCCCAATGGCATCCTCGGCCTGCTGTGCAGGGAACACTTCCCTGGACTTGTGGAGTACGCCGGAGTCACGGGCCCAGCCTTCACCTTTGACCACTACGCCGTCGCCCCCGATGCAGTAGACCGGGACGGCAGGGAATTCAATAACAAGGCGGAGCGGGTGAAGCAAGAGCTGTGGGTAAGTCTTAGTATAATGTAAAATATGTCGCATTCGTTGCAAATTCTTGAAATAATGTATGGATACATCGTTTTTGTATGCAGGATTTCTTCAGATGCGATGTTGGATACGAGGCTAGGGCGGATGTGGTGGCCACCACGAGCTGTAAGAAGCTCGTCGTGGACATGCACTATGAGGCCCGCATCCAGGCCATCATCACCTACCACGGCTCCGTCCTTGGGGAGAAGGTGACCAAAACTCAAGCCCGAACCATGTCGTTGACCAGGGAGCAGTACCTGCAGGTAAAGTCATGCATGTTTGGTACCAGTACTCGATACATGAATTTTATTTTATCTTCTGATATGCACTTTACGTGTTTACTTTGCAGATGATTCCACATTGGTGCGCCGCACATCCTCTGTGCTGGGAGCAGATGGTGGATAGGTGGTGTTCGGCTGAGTGGGACGAGGCGCACACAGCTAGCCGGGAACGGCGTTTGATGATGCAAGGCCCCTCCCACCACCAAGGCAGCCGGAGCCTGGGCCAATATGCCGAAGCATGGGTACGCCACCTTTTTTATTTAGATATATAGCACTAAGTTAGATATTATTTCTAACTATCTCGTTGGTTTTCGTTGCAGTCGGCGTCACATGGTGGAAGGCCTTGCTCCACCTTCTCGGCCTATGCTATGGCCCATAAGGGTAAGGCGACGTCCGACGTCACCTACAACCCGGATGATGGGCCCGAGGCCTACACCAACCCCGCCGTCTACAGCCGCCTCCATGACTACACCGCCATGGCGCAGGAGGTCCATGGCCCAGACTATGATCCGAGCACCGAGCCGATCGACACCGATGTGCTCATGAGGGTCGGAGGAGGCAAGAGACATGGGCGGTACTGGATTGCCGACGGGGCAATCGACTCGTCCTCCACTCCCACTCTGTCTCAGGTGAGAGCAAGGAGCACGGGCTCGAGTCCAGCCATACGACCTCGGCACGACAGCTCACAGCATCGCATACAGGCACTCGAGGTTAGTGTAACTCGTCCTTCCTTGAGTTATATACCTACTCTTTGAGTTACTATAACGTTGGCTTGTAATATTACAGACCCAACTAGAAGAAGAGAGGAGGGAACGTCGCGAGATGGAGGCGAGGATGATGGCGGAGCGGGAGGCGGAGCGAGAGGCCCGCCGGGCAGATCAACAGAGGATGGCGGAGATGTTCCAGTACATGCAGAGCCTTGGCGCCGCACAGGGCATCGCTCCGCCACCTCCATTGTTCCCTCCAGTTGACCCTGCTCTCTTCCACACTCCTGTGAGTATCAAAATTGTAGTTAGATGTTTGTAATGCATCTGGTATAAAACATGCAATCTCTTCTCTGTGCAGGGCCAATCTGGGGCGGCATCCAACAACCCTCCGGAAGGGTTCAGCCCAACGCAGCCCCGGTCAAGCCGCCCACCTCCATGAGTGTTGTGTTTTCATTGTTTTAGACTTCTGTACTTGTGTATAATACTTATGTCTGTGTTTGATACTTATGTGAGAGCTTGCGACGTTAGAGACTTATGTTTGTGTTTGATACTTATGTTGAACACTTATGTTTGTGATGGATATTTATGTTTGTGGTGACGGTTTTATGTTTGTGTTGGCTATTTATGTCTGTGATGATATGTGTGATGTATATATGTGATATATATGTGATATCTTCTGTTTGTGTGGATGGAATACAAAAAACAAATAAAAAAGGTATATACTGGTCACTTTGCCGAGTGTAACACTCGGCAAAGAGGCTCTTTGCCGAGTGTCAAGGTCATAACACTCGGCAAAGAGCACAGACCTGGGCACCGACTTAGGTTCTTTGCCGAGTGTTACGTGCCTGGCACTCGGCAAAGAGGTCGGCTTTGCCGAGTGCCACACGGGACACTCGGCAAAGAACCTGACATGGGGACCCTCCCTGGCGGGTTCTTTGTCGAGTGTCCCATGTGGCACTCGGCAAAGATGGATTCTTTGCCGAGTGCTGCACGGAAGACACTCGGCAAAACTAACTTCTTTGCCGAGTGTCACGTGGGACACTCGGCAAAGCCGCCGTCTCCGTCACTCGACGCCGTAATGGCTGCTTTTCTTTGCCGAGTGCTCTCTGGCACTCAGCAAAGATCTTTGCCGAGTGCCCGATAAAAAGCTCTCGGCAAAGAAGGCTTTGCCGATGCACTGTTCGCCGAGCCTTCTTTGCCGAGTGTAACACTCGGCAAAGCCTTTGCCGAGTGTTTTGAACGCTTCGCCGAGTGCTTCAGGCACTCGGCAAAGCGATTGATTCCGGTAGTGCTAGTTCATGTGAGTTCCATGGGAAGATCGAGTTTGGTTTAGAAGATATGGTGGCGCCAAGTCTTGTCTGTCTGCACTGTTCAACCCGAGACAAAATAGGTAACAACTTGTGTCAAACAGTCTTGGCTTGGGTTCAAACTCTTCCAGGGGGTTCCTTAGATAATTTGGCTCCTTTTTGCTATTTAGACCCTGGGGTTTTGGTGCCATTAGCTAGGTGAACACCCCTGATCTCTAAATTAGGGTTGATTTTGGACTTAGAAGGAATGGGGGTGATTCCATAGTGTTTTCCACTTGGGGGCTGATTTAGGGGTCTTATAGGGGTCTTTTTGTAAAGTTCCTTTACTGTCTTTTGTAAACATTTTGGTACTCTTAAACTTTGGTTAAGGGTTTAAATTATGAAATGTGCATTTGCCTAATCTTTCTCTCAACTAAAGGCTTCAAGAGACGGGGGCCCAAGGTTCAATCCTTCCTTGCCCAAGGTGATTATTGCTTAAAAGCTTGGGTAATGCTTTGGTCCTTGGCATTTCTTAGCTCACTCATGCTTCCAAGGTCTTAAGTGCTCCCTCTCCTCCAAGTTTTTTTTACCAAATGGAATAACAGGTCATGGGTGCAAGGGGGGAGTCAGGGCCTTGGTAACACATGGGGTGTTACATGCTGGCTTTAAAAGGATTCAAGGTAGGGCTTATCAAGGATCAAAGACTTTGTTTTGCAGAAAAGCTTACTATGAGTGGATCCTTAAAATCCATTTTTACTTGTCAGGTTAAGTAAAGTTACCTGCATCTAGAGTTCTTTCTACCCTAGTTCAAGCACTTGGCCTATACTAGCCGTCTTTTTGTCATCCCTTCAATTCACTAGATTGCTACGTGTAGGGCAGTGACCAAGTCTTCATGTCCGAGAAGTAACGGCGATCCAAATCAATTAATACCTAGCTAGGGATCTCCAATCACACGACATATGTAGCACTTAACCCTTGCATATGTCAACTCACCACCGGGTTTCTTAAGACCAGACCGGGTTCATGCCAACCGAGAGCATAGATACACCACCGTCCAGCCTCTTGCCACGTAGGGTACACGCTACTCTCGCCGTCTCTCCACTCCCATTGTGTGTTGGCCTTTCTGGTATTAGTCTGCCCGAGGAAAAGCTTACCCATGATGAGGCATGTGACCAGTTAAAAGGTCCTCAATCATCAAGCCTACATCGACACGGTCCTTAATCGACTCAAACGGAGACACTACACCGAGACTCCTTTCTCGTGCAAGTCAACCGTCCAGTCTCAGCTTTATTATTTAAAACCCAAAGTTTGGTACATGGCAGAGGTACATCTTTTCCGATGTTGAACCCATCAAGGCCCTGATGGATCCACCATCACAAGTTTTTCTTTTTGAAAACATCCCATTCCCTCTGAAGCATCACTTTTGTTTTAAAACAAAACATTTTGTTTTTCTAAAAGCAAGGCTAAGCATCATAAAAATCCTTTTCATAAAAGGGTGTTAAGGAAGGGTAATCAATTTTCCAAGGAAGGAAATGCATCAACGGTTTAGCACACAACTCCTATCACCTAATGCATCAAACAAGGTGATAAAGATTTTAAAACAGCAAGGAGGTGGCAAATGCACCGGGGTTTGCCTGGATAACACTATGTTAGTGTTGTTAGACGTCGATCACTTGACGATCAGCCTTTATTTTGATATTTGCTTCGTCCATCCATCTTCAGGTTCACCCATCGGCATCATCTTGTGGTCGATGCAGTTCTGGTCCTCCGCATCACGTGGTTAATTAACGTACCTGAATGAAATGCATTATGCACATGAATGAACATAAGGAGGAATATCTAGACTAAATAACCTCTAACGGTAGAAAACTCAATATAAGCACAAGTGGCACCGACCGAACTTACTAATTCATCTTTCATATAACTAACACAAATGCACTCTTTACATAAACAAGTCATTTAAAACTAATTCCCAACATACAAACACAAGCATCTTCTAGCCTAACTTTAAACACCATTGTGTGAGGATAAATTAGCAGGAGCAAGCGCATAAGCTGCAAGACATCAATTTTTCCATAAACATTCCACCAACCCTAGACATAAGCCGATTGCAATAACGACATAATAATCTAGATATATTCCTTTATGTCAATCAGCAAATTGCAGTTATTGTTATCATGAAATATAAAATATAATGATTAGTATAGCATGTCATCGACTCCACCAAACACACCTTTAGCTTGATTAATATCAACACCACTTATCAGCCAATTACTTAGAACACTAAACATATCCTACTCATCACCTACACATCTCATATATATATAATATATATATATATATATATATATATATATATATATATATATATATAAACCAATACACTATTCACATAAATCTGCAATTCAAACATGACTTTTCCATCAATAATACATCTGCTAATCCTATCATCGAACGAATAATAGAAATAGCGAATCAACTCACCATATTGCAATTTGACTCACCATAGAATCATCACGATTTTATACCTAGTCAGACCATTTACCAATCTACTAACACAAATAACAAATTGGCTTACCCTGACCCATCCGACGCGATAGTCGGAAGCACGACGATGGTTTCCGGTTGACGTCTTTGATCACACACGTCTGGCGAGCGATGCACACAATTTCTATTCTTGACCAAGTACCCATGGGATTCCTTTTTGTCGAGCTGGTGACATGTGGCCAGCACAAGAGCGTCTTCACGGCTTGGGGCTTGGCGTAGACGAGGATGGCGATCGACGACATCAACGTGCCAGCGCGACGATTTCCATTCGATAAAGACGATGGCAGTACGACTCGTCCGAGCTGAGGCGAGCGCGATCTAGGTACCACAGTAGCACGTCGACAAGTCCACGACGAGGTGGACGCGGCAACCCACGGCCCAATGACAAAGGGAGCGCGACAGCTGGCGAGCTAGGCTAGCTTGGATAGAGACAGTCGACGTAACAACCATGGTGAATGGAAAATCAACGATCGACGACAAAGGAAATAGGGGCGCGTTCGTCCGGCAGCTAAAGCCCATGCCGGACCGAGCAGAGAGCGTAGGACCACGACAAAGTGAGTGCTCCCACAAAAGAACACAACCACGCAGACGCGGCCACCGGTGAGGAACCTCGATGTTGAAGTTGGAGTAAGCAAAGGCGTTCGATTTGCAGAAACTGAGAAGGGGAAAATGGAGCAGGGTCGACGGCGTTGGGGTTCTGCGACAAGACAAACTCGAGCACACAGGGCGACCAGCTTCGGATCCGAAGCAGGCCGAGTGAGAAGACGCGGCTGCACGCCATGGGTGAGCACCACAGAAGGAACGAACGACCACCATGGAAACAGGGCCACGTGCGAGAGAGCTTGGCAAGGGCGTGGCGAGGAAGCTCTACGGCAACACCACGGAGGCGAGCAAGGAGCAGAGGCTGCGCGGGCCTGGGTGAGCGCACGGCAGAGAGGACCGCCGCGAGCTAGGACAAACAGGGAGCGCGGGGCACCAGCGTGAGGGAGCTCAGGCGGAATCGACGGCGAGGATCCGAGTAGGGCCGGAGTGCGCGCAGGGAGGAGTAGGGGCTGAGCTCAGCGACCATGGCTGGAACTCCGGCGAGTAGCAACAGAGCATGGCGCGACGAGCTGAGGAACGACAGCGAGGTCGCAGCCAAGCCGAGCGAGGAGCACGCGGCCAACACCAAGGGCGAGCGCTGAGATTGAGGACCAGTGAGGAAGACACGCGCGTAGTGGAGTTCGGCTGGGCGTGAGTTGGCCCGGGACTCGGAGGCGCGTCGCGGGGAAGCTCCATGGCGGCTGGGGTTCAGCACACAGCAGGGACCGAGCAGAGGGCGCTCTGGCCAAGGAGAAACAGGGGGCGCCATGGCTGGAGCTAGAGCAGGGAGCTGCAGAGACCGAGCTCGGTAGAGGGAGCGACCATGGGGAGAAGAGGAGGGAGCGGCTGGGCGACACCGACAGGGAAGCAGGGAACCTCGGCTGCTGCGGCTAGCAGGGAGATGGGCGCGCGTTGCCACGAGATAAGGTCATGGCCAGCGCGCGTGGGACAGGAGAGAAGCAGCTGACGATTTTTCTTAGGGCTTGAGCGGTGGGAAGATAGACGACGGCTTGAAAAAAATCTGAACAGGAAGCGACATGCAGAAGATTTTTTTCTCACATTTTCACATTTTTCTTTTACTTTCCACATTTTTGTTTATAAAGAAATTTGTAGATATTTCGGGGTATAAAATAAGGGTCTACGAAATATATAGAAGGGGCGAACAAATAAAATCGACAGCAACAATTAGACAGGATTTAATTTAGCGAATATTCTTAAGTCGGATGAATTCATATCTGTTATTTATATTGAAAGATTTAGATTGAGATGAGATACACACGAATCGAACCAAACGAGATCGGGACTGAGATTTTAGTCTGCTTTTGTTTACATAGGAATCAGATAAATTTCCATAATTGTAAACAGTGGAACAGATTAATCATGAATACTCAGTTCGGATCTAGTTATCTCGGTCCGATATAACATTTTTGCATTAACTTTTGTCGCCGAGTTCAAATTAATTTGCCCGGTATAAAAATCGTAAGAGTAGGTCGAGCTTCCAAATTCGAATTCGCGTGAGCGGTGAATTTTAAATAATCATCGGACGCACCGATTTTTCAGAACGACTATGTTTCGAACATCACGAAAATTTAGGAAGAGCCCGAATAAATAAAAACGATGTCGAACTCGCGACAGACGAAATAGATGCGATATTAAAATCGTGATAGGCGAAGATGATTAAAATTTAGCATCTGTTTTATCCACCGCTATCACGTGTTAAAGTCCGCACTCGTGGTCGAGCAGACGATAAACACCTGGGGTGTTACAATCACTGATCTGGATCCAACTTCACCAGCTCTGAATTCTTTGATTTCTGCGAGCAACAGAGCATCCAGATCAAGTATGCATCAGTAGCACATCCAAGAGCCAATGGCCAAGTGGAAAGGGCCAATGGAATGATACTGGAGGCACTCAGGAAGAAAATATTTGACAAGAATGAAAAGCTCGCAGGAAAATGGATCAAAGAGTTGCCATATGTGGTTTAGAGCCTGAGAGCCCAACCTAGTCGAGCACTGCATGGAAATACCCCCTTCTTCATGGTTTATGGGTCAGAGGCAGTATTGCCCGCCGACTTAATATTTGGGCACCGTGGGTGACTTTCGAAAGCATAGCCGAGGCAGAGGCTACCAGATTAGAATACATTGATGTGCTAGAGGAAGAACGATTGAACATAGTAATTCAGTCGGCTAGATACCAGTAGACCTTGAGGCACTATCATGATAAAGCTGTGCGACACCGGTCCTTTGCAGTGGGTGACTTAATTGGTCCTTCGCCGAATTCTAACGGGGGAAGGACGGCACAAGTTGTCACCACTATAGGAAGGGCCATTCATTGTATCAGAGGTCACTCGGCCAGGATCATACCGGCTTACTCAAATGTGTGGCAGAACCTCCAAGTTATTGGGCCCACATGCACCTGTCCTTGTCCCAAAGACCTCAGACGGCTATGCATGTGCACCAGATTACTTAACAGGATCTGTCCGATTGCCCAAAGAACATCGGATAAACCACTTACAACCAGGACCGCAAGATTAAGTAACATAAATCACACACACCAATATTTTTGTAGCGGAAATCTTATTACCATATTTTACAAGTTACAAAATTTTTACTTTATACATGATCGGAGTGATTACAAAAGTATAAGTTTGAAATATATGCTAGCTCAAGTGACCATCCTCAATAAGAAGTATAGAAGAAGTACTTAGACTTATAAGAAGGCCGAGCCCACCGGCACTTAACACCATCAATAGCAGCACAAAGTTAGAACCTGAAAAACAACAGGGAATAAAACCCTGAGTAAGGAATTACTCAGCAAGACTTATCCGACTAAAGAAAAGACTCTCAAGGGTATGCTGGCTCTAAAAGGATTCAAGGAAAGGCTTATAAAGAATCAAAGACTCTGTTTTGCAGAAAAACTTACTATGAGTGGATCCTTAAAATCCATTTTTACTTGTCAGGTTAAGTAAAGTTACCTGCATCTAGAGTTCTTTCTACCCTAGTTCAAGCACTTGGCCTATACTAGCCGTCTTTTCATCATCCCTTTAGTTCACTGGATTTCTACGTGTAAGTCAGTGACCAAGTCTTCATAACCGCGAAGGTACGGCGATCCGAATTGATTATACTCAGCTGAAGATCTCCAATCACACGACATATGTAGCACTTAACCCTTGCATATGTCAACTCGCCACCAGGGTTCTTAAGACCAGATCAGGTTCACGCCAACCGAGAGCACAGATACACCACCGTCCAGCCTCTTGCAACGGAGGGTACACGCTACTCTCACCATCTCTCCACTCCCATTGCGTGGTATCTTATTCTGGTATTAGTCTGCCCGAGGCAAAGCTTACCCATGACGAGGCATGTGACCAGTTAAAGGGTCCTCGGTCAGCAGGCCCACATCGGCATGGCCCTTAATCGACTCAGACGGAGACACTACACCGAGACTCCTTTCTCGTGCAAGTCAACCGCCCGGTCTCAGCTTTATCATTTAAAACCCAAAGTTTGGTACCTGGCAGAGGTACATCTTTTCCGATGTTGAACCCATCAAGGCCTTTGACGGATCCACCATCAAGTTTTATTTTTGAAAATATTCCTACCCACTGAAGCATCACCTTTGTTTTAAAACAAAACATTTTTTGTATGCTAAAACAAGGCTAAGCATCATAAAATTCTTTTCAAAACGGATATCAAGGAAGGGAAATCAATTTTCAAGAAAGGAAATGCATCAACGGTTTACCACACAATTACTATCACCTAATGCATCAAACAAGGTGATAAAGATTTTAAAACATCAAGGAGGTGACGAATGCACCAGGGCTTGCCTGAATAACACTAGGTTAGTGTTGTTAGATGACGTCCACTTGACGATCATCCTTGTCCTAGCACTTGATCAGGCAGGTTCGTCCTTCAACATCACCATGCAGAGTAGCCCGCGCTTGGGGTCAACTTGGCTTGTCTTCCGCATCACGTGATTATTTATCGTACCTCATGAGATGCATGATGCACATGTATGAGCACGAGTATAATGAGTATAATATAGATAATCTACACTAAAAAGGATGAAACACTTTAAAACCAAGCATTAAGCACCATGGATATCACAGCAGGGCATCGACTACATCCATTAACCAAATTGACATATTACACTAGAAAATCTATTTTTATTCCTAGTTTTTTATTAACTCTTTAAACTATGTATCTTAATTACTTGATTTACCGATTTATCTAAATCGATCATCACAATATACACATGCTAAATTAATAAAATTTATTGAGACCAATAATTCTATTTACTCTATTTATAGACCTAGTTAACGGGAATACAAATCAACTTACCCTGACTAATTCGACGCGATAGTCACAAGCACGACGACGGTTCGAGTTGACGTCATCCAGGGGTCTTCTTTTCTTCGGTAATCGATTGCTGAAGATCTTTTCCTCGACTGAATAATTTTGATGAATCGAATTTGAGTCACGCAGGATGTCCGTGCTTTTTATCGCGCACTTGGTGAACACCACGCTGCTAGCCTCCTCTTCAGCCGATTCTTGGGATTTCTTGCTGACACGTGGAACGACGACGACATAGGAGGGTGACGTATATAGAGCTGCACACGCGACGCGACGATGAACGACGCTAACCGGCGGAATCGACGACACGATTGGGAATTAAAGCCGAGTGAGCCGAGAGGGCGTGCTGGCGAGCAGAAAACAGGACGCGCGGCGAGGCTGAGCGTCGGTAAGAAAAACGCGATGGCCAGGGAACTCAGCACGGGCGCGACGATTTGGCAGACAGGGAGAACATGATGACAAGGGGCAAGGTTTGCAGATGCCGCGACGGGGCTGCCCAAACACAAAGACGATGACGTGGGGCGAGTAGCGCACACACACGTCGCAACAAAACGATGGCTGTTCAAGGCTTGTTATTTCCTGGAGCAGAGCAAGGGTGCTAGGAGTTCACAACGGTGCTCCACGATGGCCATCACCGATGTCGAGCAAGGGGCAATTTAGCGAGGTCGACGGCAAACAACGCGACGACGAGCTGGAATACCAGGGTGACCCGAGCGCGACGGATGAGCCGTAGCCAAACAGTGGGACACGGCTGCGCGCAGAGAAGTAACAGAGGCCGAGCAGAAAAACACAGGGAACGCTCGCGGGATGAAAGAATCGAGCCACGACGCGCAGAGACTTCACGGCACTCGGCACGGCGAGGACAAACGTGCACAAGAAGATGGAGCAGGGAGGGAGCACGCGCGCGCAAAGGAGCTCGATGGCTGGCGAGCTCGAGTAGACGTGCGTTAGAGAGAGCAGGGCACGAGCAGGCAACAGGATGCGCAGCCATGGAAGCTCCACGATCGAGAGCAGGGGACCGAGCTCGGCATGGGCGCAGGCATGCAGGGAATTTCACGACTCGCGGCAACCATGACCGAGCGCAGGGGAAGAAGACCTAGGCGCTCGGAACCTAACAGCGACGCGTGCGCAGGCAACTGGGTGCGGCGCGCGCAGAGAGCCGACGAAGTGGAAGACGAGCAGAAGCCGGACTGGTGGAGCTCGCAACGCAGGGAGCCAGCGCGCGGGGAAGAAGACAAGAGAGAGAGAGGGAGCAAACAGCGCAGAGGAGAAACAGGGAGCTTGGGGGAACGAACGACCAACTGCCTGAAATTAGTGGACGGATCTGAACATGTGGAAGGAGCAGAGGACGCCGGCTATGGAGATGGACAGCCGAGCAGGGGGTGCGTGACATAGAGGCGAGCTGTGGCAGGGAGGCAAGACCATGGGCATCGGGAGGAGCTTGGGCACGAGCTGCAGGAAATTCACGGCGCGGCTGGGGAAGAAGCAGAGGAACTCGAGTGGGAGAGGCTGAGCGTGCGTCACGAGCAGACAGGCGAGCACCAGGGAGCCGCCATGGTTGGGGCTGAGCTGGAGCAGGAGAACTGGGCGCGGACGCAGCCATGGACGAGCAGGGAGCTGAGGCGAGCTACACGCAGAGAGACTCACGCGCACAGGGAAGAACGGCTGGATGCCGAGCCAGGGGAACGCGGCCAACAAGCAGAGGGGAGAGTGGATCCAGGCGCGGTGGCCGGAGATCTAGGGCGCGACAGGGGAGCTCCGACGGCGAGCTTGGAGCAGGGAAGCTGTCGTGTGGTTTTAAGGAGGAAGAGAGAGATAAGCAGGAATGGAGCACGCGTCCACGAGAACGAACCGAGCGGCTGAGGAGAGAGAGCAGGAAATATCCCGTGACGGGATGAGAGCGACGGCTGGAACTCGGCTGGGGGCTTCCGCCGACGAGCAGGGAGAGCAGAGGATGAGCTCAGCGGCGGGATAGTCTTCCAGGAGCTTGAGCGGCAACAAAAAAAATCTTCACGTCTGCGCGCGACAGTAGGAAAATATCAGGATGGGAGCTGTGGTGGAAAAGATAGGATCTCCAGGATATTTTCTATTTTTAGATTTTTAATTTCTTTACCAAAAAATCTCAGATATTTGTGGATCGAGATTTTTAGCGACAACAAAAGGATCAACGCACTAGACGACAACTGGCTACACACTTTATTTTCCGAATCAAGAAACGGAAAATCCGAGGTTTACGATTCTGACTAGAATTCGTTTAGATAATTTTCGTAACTATTCCGGCCACGATGCCAACGGACCAGATCGACACGAGTTCGGCTTCGCTATTTTAATCTGCTCTGCGTGATTCGACCGAAATTAGCCGAAACCAGAGTCGCTAATGTATAAGCGATTTCGTCGTCAAAACAGCGTGCGGACGAATAAGTTGAATCATATTCGTGCGCACGATTTCACTCAGACGACGCGCGATCTCAATTATTTCGCCCTGAATATTTTAGTCGTCGAGTTCAAATGAATTTGTCCAAGGATAAAAATTATTCGAGTGGGTCGGGCTTCCGGATTCGTATTCGCGCGGGCGATAAATTTTAAATAATCACCGGACGCATCAATTTTCGGAACAACGATGTTCCGAACATCACGAAAATTTAGGAAGAGCCCAGATAAATAGAAATAAAAACAATGTCGCACTCGCGACAAACGAAACATATGCGATATTAAAATTGCGATAGGCGAAAATAATTAAACAATAGTGTCCATCTTATTCACTGATATCACGTGCTTAAATCCGTACTCGTTGTCGAGCGGAATATAAACACCTGGGATGTTACAGCCCTCCCCCCTTAAAAGAATCTCGTCCCGAGATTCGGATCGAAAGACTTTTAAGAGTAGAGAAGCATGTAACCCATGTCCATACCAGCGATAATCATAAAACATTTCCAAATAAAGGCGAGTGTCTCAGGATGTGGTCTCTCTGGTGGATATAGCATGTATCGCTACAAGCTAATTTAGAGATGTCCATGAGTAGAGGCGATATCTGCCAGAAGAACACATAAGGTTCCATGTGTGCAGTTTGCTTTTTCTGATGACAATGTACTATCTGAGTCTGTTGAGCGAGCGGTAAATACTCGATTTTATCCAAACAGAATCAGATGCACTATCTTGGGTAAAACACACAGAAAGAGGTTTACCAACAAGTGGTTACGGTAAGCTCATATCACACGTGACAGGTGCGGATGTCGAACAACACCACAGTTGACCCGTGGCTAGGCAGAAAATCCAAGTCCAAGAAAAATAATAAAGACTTGGAAAATATCAACGAAGAGATCTGTTGATGTTGACTTCGCAACCAATTCATTTTATCAAGCACTAGGCATGACTCGACATGGTCACACACGCTGGAAAAGCATGTGTGAGGCGATCAAGGCACGACTAGAGCGATAATTAGGTGGTTATTAGTCGACTTGATCTCGATTCTCATAAGCACTTCCCTTAGGGTGGGGTGAACCAAAGTGAGTTTAGGCAAATCGATAAAACGATCTCTAAACTCAACCTTTGTTCACAAGGCAGTTACAAGTCAGTAGAACCAACTTGTTGAACTACTTTTAACATTGAGCAGGTCCTCTCAGTACCATTGGTAAGCCAAGGGTTGAGAGTTTACATTTGCAAGCAAAAGGTCATGCATTTGGGTGGAAATCCATTCGGTCATGTTGTTCATCTGTTTCTTCATGCGAGACGCATTATCCACTTGGATAGGGAATACATGGATTGAATAAGAGAGCGAATGAACAAACTCCTGCATTTCAGTAGCAGGGGAAATAGATCTCCATTTTGAGAGCTAATCAGTTGTCTCTCGACACTAAAAAGCTCCAAGGCTCCACCTTTACACAAAGGATGTAAAGGGAACTTGTATGAGTAGTCACTACCAAGATCAAAAGAAATAAGACCACACATGAAAGTGGTATGCCCTTTTGATCCAACGGAGATGACAGATGTTGCTGGATAACTTGACAAAAAACATAGAAATTGTTTCAAGGAAGAGGTCTACGGAAGATAACATATTGATATAATCTCATAATGGATTATGACTACTAACTGTGCCGAGTAGCGCAACCATGTGCGCACACACAGAAGGCCCTCGGTTTCGTCACGGCACCACTGGTTTTAGTCATAACACCATTATCAGACATAACCAATAAGGAATCTCACGCGACACAAATGAATTGGGCAAGGGTGACAATGTACAAAGAGATACTCCACCTGTAAGGATGGTTACAAGTAGAGAGCCAAACAGATCATGGCCCGATGAAATGAACAGGGCATGGGCATAACCTAAACTTGTTAATGAAGGGAGTACGATGGGAGACTGTTATTCAACCCCAAGCATATTTCTATTCCCATCATAGAGCTTACAAGGTCAAGGATTAAGTTGATATGCCTTCGATAGATATAGGGAAACCAAAGGCATCAACTCAAGAAAAAGATTGGGTATGTCTTTCCTAGGTTAGGTTGGTAAAGCAACATGGCGATCCTTAAGAATAGACAAACTGGATAAGGGACATCAGCTTTCACCAACTAAGTAAGGGAATGGTTTTGGGAGGAAACATGACTTGAGATTCTTGTTTTAAGCTCAGGTACACTTTATGTCCAACAAATAAATTATCTAAGC
Source organism: Zea luxurians (assembly GCA_029449295.1). Lineage (NCBI taxonomy): Eukaryota > Viridiplantae > Streptophyta > Magnoliopsida > Poales > Poaceae > Zea > Zea luxurians. The sequence continues at coordinate 31,127,733 of JAOPSE010000016.1, read as the reverse complement.
ATTTATTTTTATGTTTTTGGTCATGGAGGGATAACGGAAAAATCAACTTTGGGTCATGGTTCACCAACTAAGAACATGGCCTAATTTTGGGTTTAGGCAAACACGTCACTAACCTTCTATCGACACATCAAGCACAAGAGCAAACACATATAACACCTAAACATAATACCTAAAGAATGGAGGACAACTATTTCATTGAAGTTTTTAATTCAGCATTACACCACCTTATCTACAATCAAGGGTTACTGGAATAAAGATGAGAGAAGCATTTTGGGTGTACAGGTGACAAACATAATGCAACAATCAGGATGCATGCTCGTCTTATTCGTCCTCACTGAGTTTTTGCCAACACAACGTGGCAATAACGTTCTATATCGGTGGCATACTTACGACTCTCACGGTATTTTGCTAGTCGTCAGCTACACATACGTTTTCGAGGTTAGTGTACCTGCAGAAAATTCCATCACAGCCCAATTTTTCCCAATGATGCAATTCACACATGATAGTTTATCACAGTTTATACTCCATATATTGCTATATGGAGGCCAGCTCATCATTAAGCGCCAAGCCACGCATAGGCATCGTTGCCACACTTTAACCATAGGGCAACTCATTATGGTAACTCACCTTCTTACCTGAGCATAAGTGCGTCGTTACAAGTACATTACACTTCTCACTATTCCCATGTCTATATACCCATACACATCCATGGGGTACTGAATCCCAGAAAATTAAATACTCCACATCGCAGCATTCGTATATACATATGTAGAACATGTATATAGTCAAGCGCCACAATTAAGCACTTCCCTAGACCGACGGTTGTTCGGTCATGCTCTAACAACTCACCTTACCTTGAGCGTCGATCCATTCAAAACTGAATAGCTTCAAAAATAACAATACACATGAATGCAATACCCCCAGTTGTGGGTTAGTGGTTTTTGTATAAGCCACCTGATAGTCCTTAGTTTAGGGCTTAACAGAGGATGTCGCTAGCATTATAGTTTTTCAAAACTGTTTTTCAAAGCCAAACAATGTGTTTAGTTGAAAATAGGTTTTCTAAAACCAAAACTTTTGTTTTGAAAATATGTATGTGACCGTATATACTTAATCCTACTCCGATACCAGCCTGTGGCAGAACCTTAAAGTTATTGGGCCCACATGCACCTGTCCTTGTTCCAAAGACCTCAGACGGCTATGCATGTGCACCAGATAACTTAACAGGATCTGTCCGATTGCCCCAAGGACATCGGATAAACCACTTACAACCAGGACCGCAAGATTAAGTAACACAAATCACACACACCAATATTTTTGCAGCGGAAATCTTATTACAAATTTTACAAGTTACAAAATTTTTACTTTATACATGATTGGAGTGATTACAAAAGTATAAGTTTGAAATATATGCTAGCTCAAGTGACCATCCTCAATAAGAAGTATAGAAGAAGTACTTAGACTTATAAGAAGGCCGAGCCCACCGGCACTTAACACCATCAATAGCAGCACAAAGTTAGAACCTGAAAAACAATAGGGAATAAAACCCTAAGTACGGAATTACTCAGCAAGACTTACCCGACTAAAGAAAAGACTCTCAAGGGTATGCTGGCTCTAAAAGGATTCAAGGAAAGGCTTATCAAGAATCAAAGACTCTGTTTTGCAGAAAAACTTACTATGAGTGGATCCTTAAAATCCATTTTTACTTGTCAGGTTAAGTAAAGTTACCTGCATCTAGAGTTCTTTCTACCCTAGTTCAAGAACTTGGCCTATACTAGCCGTATTTTCATCATCCCTTTAGTTCACTGGATTTCTACGTGTAAGTCAGTGACCAAGTCTTCATAACCGCGAAGGTACGGTGATCCGAATCGATTATACTCAGCTGTGGATCTCCAATCACACGACATATGTAGCACTTAACCCTTGCATATGTCAACTCGCCACCGGGGTTCTTAAGACCAGATCAGGTTCACGCCAACCGAGAGCACAGATACACCACCGTCCAGCTTCTTGCCACGGAGGGTACACGCTACTCTCGCCATCTCTCCATTCCCATTGCGTGGTATCTTATTCTGGTATTAGTCTGCTCGAGGCAAAGCTTACCCATGACGAGGCATGTGACCAGTTAAAGGGTCCTCGGTCAGCAGGCCCACATCGGCACGGTCCTTAATCGACTCAGACGGAGACACTACACCGAGACTCCTTTCTCGTGCAAGTCAACCGCCCGGTCTCAGCTTTATCATTTAAAACCCAAAGTTTAGTACCTGGCAGAGGTACATCTTTTCTGATGTTGAACCCATCAAGGCCTTTGACAGATCCACCATCAAGTTTTATTTTTGAAAACATTCCCACCCACTGAAGCATCACCTTTGTTTTAAAACAAAACATTTTTGTATGCTAAAGCAAGGCTAAGCGTCATAAAATTCTTTTCAAAAGGATATAAAGGAAGGGAAATCAATTTTCAAGGAAGGAAATGCATCAACAGTTTAGCACGCAATTCCTATTACCTAATGCATCAAACAAGGTGATAAATATTTTAAAACATCAAGGAGGTGGCGAATGCACCAGGGCTTGCCTGAATAACACTAGGTTAGTGTTGTTAGACGACGTCCACTTGACGATCATCCTTGTCCTAGCACTTGATCAGGCAGGTTCGTCCTTCAACATCACCATGCGGAGTAGCCTGCGCTTGGGGTCGACTTGGCTTGTCTTCCGCATCATGTGATTATTTATCGTACCTCATGAGATGCACGATGCACATGTATAAGCACGAGTATAATGAGTATAATATAGATAATCTACACTAAAAAGGATGAAACACTTTAAAACCAAGCATTAAGCACCATGGATATCACAGCAGGGCATCGACTACATCCATTAACCAAATTGACATATTACACTAGAAAATCTATTTTTATTCCTAGTTTTTTATTAACTCTTTAAACTATGTATCTTAATTACTTGATTTACCGATTTATCTAAATCGATCATCACAATATACGCATGCTAAATTAATAACATTTATTGAGACCAATAATTCTATTTACTCTATTTATAGACCTAGTTAATGGGAATACGAATCAACTTACCTTGACTAATTCGACGCGATAGTCGCAAGCACGACGACGGTTCCAGTTGATGTCATCCAGGGGCCTTCTTTTCTTCGGTAATCGATTGCTGAAGATCTTTTCCTCGATTGAATAATTTTGACGAATCGAATTTGAGTCGCGCAGGATGTCCGAGCTTTTTGTCGCGCACTTGGTGAACACCACACTGCTAGCCTCATCTTCACCCGATTCTTGGGATTTCTTGCTGACACGTGGAACGACGACGACACAGGAGGGTGACGTATATAGAGCTGCACACACGATGCGACGACGAATAACGACGCTAACCGGCGGAATCGACGACATGATTGGGAATTAAAGCCGAGCGAGCCGAGAGGGCACGCTGGCGAGCAGAAAACAGGACGCACGGCGAGGCTGAGCGTCGATAAGAAAAACGCGATGGCTAGGGAACTCAGCACGGGCACGACGATTTGGCAGACAGGGAGAACATGACGACAAGGGGCAAGGTTTGCAGATGTCGCGATGGGGCTGTCCAAACATAAAGACGACGACGTGGGGCGAGTAGCGCACACACACGTCGCAACAAAATGATGGCTGTTCATGGCTTGATATTTCCTGGAGCAGAGCAAGGGTGCTGGGAGTTCACAGCGGTGCTCCACGACGGCCATCACCGGCGTCGAGCAAGGGGCAATTTAGCGAGGTCGACGGCAAACAATGCGACGACGAGCTGGAATACCAGGGTGAGCCGAGCGTGACGGATGAGCCGTAGCCAAGCAGTGAGACGCGGCTACGCGCAGAGGAGTAACAGAGGCCGAGCAGAAAAACATAGGGAACGCGCGTGAGATGAAAGAATCGAGCCACGGTGCGCAGAGACTTCACGGCGCTCGGCGCGGCGAGGACGCACGCGCACGAGAAGATGGAGCAGAGAGGGAGCACGCGCGCGCAAAGGAGCTCGACGGCTGGGCGAGCTGGAGCAGACGCATGTCAGAGAGAGCAGGGCGCGAGCAGGCAACAGTATGTGCAGCCATGGAAGCTCCACGGCCGAGAGCAGGGGACCGAGCTCGGCATGGGCGCAGGCATGCAGGGAATTTCACAACTCGCGGCAACCATGACCGAGTGTAGGGGGAAGAAGACCCAGGTGCTCGAAACCTGACAGCGACGTGTGCGTAGGCAACTGGGTGCGGCGCGCGCAGAGAGCTGGCGAAGTGGAAGACGAGCAGAGGCCGGACTGGTGGAGCTCGCGACGCAGGGAGCCGACGCGCATGGAAGAAGACAAGAGAGAGAGAGGGAGCAAACAGCGCGGAGGAGAAACAGGGAGCTTGGGGGAACGAACGGCCAACTTCCTGAAATTAGTGGACGGATCTAAACATGAGGAAGGAGCAGAGGATGCCAGCTATGGAGATGGATAGCCGAGCAGGGGGGCACATGACATAGAGTCGAGCTGTGGCAGGGAGGCACAGCCATGGGCATCGGGAGGATCTTGGGCGCGAGCTGCAGGAAGTTCACGGCGCGGCTGGGGAAGAAGAAGAGGAACTCGAGTGGGAGAGGTTGGGAGTGCGTCGCGAGCAGACAGGCGAGTGCCAGGGAGCCGCCATGGATGGGGCCGAGCTGGAGCTGGAGTAGGAGAATTGGGCGCGGACGCGGCCATGGACGAGCAGGGAGCTGAGGCGAGCTATGCGCAGACAGACTCGCGTGCACAGGGAAGAACGGCTGGGTGCCGAGCCAGGGGCACACGGCCAACAAGCAGAGGGGAGAGAGAGGATCCAGGCGCGGTGGCCGGAGATCCAGGGCACGGCAGGGGAGCTCCGACGGTGAGCTTGGAGTAGGGAAGCTGCCGTGCGGTTTTAAGGAGGAAGAGAGAGATAAGCAGGAATGGAGTGCGCGTCCACGGAAAGGAACCGAGCGGCTGAGGAGAGAGAGCAGGAAATATCCCGTGACGGGATGAGACCGACGACTGGAACTCGGCTGGGGGCTTCCGCCAGCGAGCAGGGAGAGCAGAGGATGAGCTCGGCGGTGGGATAGTCTTCCAGGAGCTTGAGCGGCAACAAAAAAAATCTTCACGCCTACGCGCGATAGTAGAAAAATATCAGGATGGGAGCGGTGGTGGAAGGGATAGGATCTCTAGGATATTTTCCATTTTCAGATTTTTAATTTCTTTACTGAAAAATCTTAGATATTTGTGGATCGAGATTTTTAGCGACAACAAAAGGATCAACGCACTAGATGACAACTGGCTACACACTTTATTTTCCGAATCAAGAAACGGAAAATCCGAGGTTTACGATTCTGACTAGAATTCGTTTAGATAATTTTCATGACTATTCTGGCCACGATGCAAATGGACCAGATCGACATGAGTTTGGCTTCGCTATTTTAATCTGCTCTGCGTGATTCGACCGAAATTAGCCGAAACCAGAGCCGCTAATGTATACGCGATTTCGTCGTCAAAACAGTGTGCGGACGAATAAATTGAATCATATTCGTGCGCACGATTTCACTCAGACGACGCTCGATCCCAATTATTTTGCCCTGAATATTTTAGTCGTCGAGTTCAAATGAATTTGTCCAAGGATAAAAATTATTCGAGTGGGTCGGACTTCTGGATTCGTATTCGTGCGGGCGATGAATTTTAAATAATGACCGGACGCATCGATTTTCGGAACAACGACGTTCCGAACATCACGAAAATTTAGGAAGAGCCCGGATAAATAGAAATAAAAACGATGTCACACTCGCGACAAACGAAACAGATGCGATATTAAAATCGCGATAGGCGAAAATAATTAGACCTTAGTGTCCGTCTTATTCACTGATATCACGTGCTTAAATCCATACTCATTGTCGAGCGGAATATAAACACCTAGGATGTTACAAAATGGATGGCACAAAAGTGGAGAATTCATGGAAAATAGAGCATGTTAGAAAGTTTTATCCCTAGCAAGGCCTCAAAAGCTCTCGAAGCAATATCATACTCTGTAATCGGGGGACTTCATCATCAATAAAGTTTTCATTTTCAAAGGCATCCAGACTCTTGACTTTCAGCTGACATCGATTTGATTGGACTTGAAATCAGCACACTCACTTGACTTAGGGTGACCACTATACCCTACTAACGGAGCAATCGACTTAAGTCGGCAATGATTAAGTCGGTGCAACATGCTCATGCTTACTCGGCTTAGGGTGACCACTATACCCTACTAACGGAGCAATTGGCTTAAGTCGGCAATGATTTATGTCGGTGCAACAGGCTCACGCTTACTCGGCTTAGGGTGACCACTATACGCTACTAACGGAGCAATCGGCTTAAGTCGACAATGATTTAAGTCGATGCAACATGCTCACGCTTACTTGGCTTAGGGTGACCACTATACCCTACTAACGGAGCAATCGGCTTAAGTCGGCGATGACTTAAGACGGTGCAACATGCTCACGCTTACTCGACTTAGGGTGACCACTATACCCTACTAACGGAGCAATCGGCTTAAGTCGGCAATGACTTAAGTCGGTGAAACATGCTCACGCTTACTCGACTTAGGGTGACCACTATACCCTACTAACGAAGCAATCGGCTCAAGTCGACGACGACTTAAGTCGGTGTGATATGATCACGTCTACTTATCTTAGGGCGACCACTATGCCCTACCAGCCAGGCGATCAGCTTAAGTAGGAAAATGCCTTAAAACCAGCATGGCACACTTACTTTCACAATTGTTTAGGGCGACTGTTATACCCTAACAGCAAAACAATTAGCACTCCAGGAAAAAGAACGTTTTACTTGTCAGCACCAGGGGCATGTTCTGGTGCCCTGTCCACAAAATATTCGAACACAACCATCACACGCACATAGAATTCGTATTACATCAAGTGTTTTGCAGGACATCACTGCATCGAAACGTCTTTGCCAGCAATGTCTTTCGCAGGAGCAATGGAAGAAGAAGGACGACTCGAAGCATCAGGCGTAGCCTTGACATCGCGATAATATCGTCAGGTACCACTACGCTGGGCCTCCTCATCAAGATTTGCCCAGCACGAATGGCTTTGTCCATAGCCTTGTCGCGCTGAGCCTTCAAAACAGCGCAGTTGTCCTGTGAAGCTTTGACAGCCAGTTGAGCAGCTTCTAGCTCCTGTGCGACAAGTTTCTTTGAAGCACGCAGATCTCTAATGGTCGAATCCTTGGTTGATAACAACTATCCAAGCCGCAGAACTTCATCTTGGGATACTTGCAGCTCGTGACGATGATGGTCCAGATCCGACATGGTGAAGCGGTGGCTCCTTTCCAAAATAGTCAAGGAGTTGCTAGCGTCACGGTATAATCTGTCCAGATTGTCACGAGAGGCTGTGAGTGCTCGTTTCTCATCCTACGAACAAGAAGCAACATTCAGCACCCAGTCAAAAATAAGCGTGGCAAAGTCAACCAAGGGAGTTTACCTCATGCGCCATCCTTTCAGAGTCAAGCTAAGCACTGAGGGAGGAATTCAAAGAACGTGCGCCATTCAAAGAAGCAGAGATTTGGGCCAAGTCGGCTTGACTTTGAGAATACTTCTCCTCAAGGTCAGAGCACCGTTGGGTTAAGTCGGCTTGACTTTGAAGATAATTCTCCTCAAGGTCAGAGCACCACTAGGCCATATCCGACAATGCAGCTGAAAGGGGATGCATGACTAAGAACAAGTTGATTAATAAAAACAATTAGGGAAGCTGTAAGATCACTAACCAGCATTGGATGCCTTCAGTTCATCAATCTATTTCTGGAGAAGCAATGGATTCCATTGTATCCGAGACAGAGCTTGTTCGGGAACAGTGGCACCACAAGATCTCAGCTGGGCAGACATTCCATCGACAAAAGCCTGTGATCATAGACAAAATGAGCAGAAGAAAGATAATTCGCTAATATGAACAACATAGGGCAAGCGGCCGACTCACATGAAGATTGGAGAGGAACAGTGGTAGACCCAAGGCAGGAGGAGCCATGTCATGGCTCGATGAGGGAAGATCAGTAGGAACAATCTGAAGGACATCATCAAGGGTGATCTCAGCCCCGCCAGCAGGCACCAGGCTCCCCGCATCTAGCTCGCCGACCTCTAAGGCGACTTGTCCACTTAAAACTGTGGAAGCATGTATCGTCGTCGCCCCATCAGACCAAGGTGGGGACGACCCAACGTGGATCCATGGAGGCGTGGGAAAGAGAGCCCACCTGAACATCCTCAGTGGCTAGGTCGTAGCTTGCGCTACCCACCAGAGCTGAATCACTACCGGCAACACCCACGAGGGCTGGGTAACTGCAAGCACCACCCTCAGGGGTTGGGTCTTCTACAGTAGCCACCTCTAAGGCTGAGGGCTCCTCAGTTACCTCCATGGGAGTCAGGTGACTCAGACCAGTGTCTCGGCATTGAAGACTGCCCTCCAAAGTCGACGATGCGCGAGACACTACTTGGGTTACCTCCTGCCCAGCGGAGTCAAGCAAGGAAAGCCCATCGTCCGGGACCTCTGAACAGACAACCGGGATATCATCGGCAGTGGGCTCTGATAGCATATCTTCGGGGACGACTGTGACGGAACCTCCCAAGTCATTAGGCCCACCTACAGTCGTCCTTGTCTAACGGACCTCAGACAACCCTGTAGGTGCACCTAATCACTTGATAAGTTTGGTATCCGAATTTCTTACCTTGCCCAAGAGCATTTCACCCGTCACGCAGACATTACAATACATCGGAGGTACGAAAATGCGGAAGCAATTATAATAACTTACCTTACATTAAAGTAAGAAAGAGTAGTGTTTATTACAGACCAGAACAAAATATAAGAGTGTTGAGTATTATTATTACATAACCTGGGAGGCAAAAACCCCTCCTGATAAACATTAAACAAAAGTTTTTAACGGAGGACCCTTCCTCCCGAGGCTTCACTCCTAGTTTTCTTCTTTGGGCACCACCTTAGAACAAAAGCAGCAAAAGTTTTCCGCTTCCTCACCTAAAAAACATGGGACAAAGCCCTGAGTACGAAGTGTACTTTCGCAAGTCATACCCGTCAACATAAAAGACTCTCAAGGATATGCTGGCTTTTAAGGGAGTCAAGGTAAGGCTTATCAATAGTCAAAGACTCTGTTTGCATAAATGCTTACTAATAGTGGATCCTTAAAAATCCAGTTTTAATTGTCAGGTTAAGTAAAGTTACCTGCATCTAGAGTTCTTTCTATCCTAGTTCAATCACTTGACCTATACTAGCCGGATACTTAACAACCCTTCTTATTCACTAGAATGCTACGTGTAAGTCCGTGACCAAGTCTTCATGTCCGTGAAGTTACAACGATCCGAATTGATTATACTCAGCTGAGGATCTCCAATCACACGACATATGTAGCACTTAACCCTTGCATATGTCAACTCGCCACCAGGGTTCTTAAGACCAGATCAGGTTCACGCCAACCGAGAGCACAGATACACCACCATCCAGCCTCTTGCCACGGAGGGTACACGCTACTCTCACCATCTCTCCACTCCCATTGCATGTTATCTTATTCTGGTATTAGTCTGCCCGAGGCAAAGCTTACCTATGACGAGGCATGTGACCAGTTAAAGGGTCCTCGGTCAGCAGGCCTACATCGACAAGGTCCTTAATCGATTCAGACGGAGACACTACATCGAGACTCTCTTCTCGTGCAAGTCACCCGCCTGGTCTCAGCTTTATCATTTCAACCCAAAGTTTGGTACCTGGCAGAGGTACATCTTTTTCGATGTTGAACCCATCATGGCCATGATGGATCCACCATCAAGTTTTATTTTGAAAACATCCCACCCACTTAGAAGCATCATCTTTTGTGAAAACAAAACATTTTGTTTTTCTAGAGCAAAGCTAAGCATAAGAAAAACTTTTTTGTAAATCAAGGATTAAGGAGAAGTAACCAAACTAAGGAAGGAAATGCAGCAACAGGTTTAGCACACAACTCCTATCACCTAATGCATCAAGTAAGTGAGAAAGATTTCAAAATAACAAGGGGTGGCAAATGCACCGGGGCTTGCCTTGTGTGATAGGTGAATCAGGCTTTGCTCCACAGATATCAAAGTAAAAGCAGTTTCCTGCCTGAGGTTCTTCAGGTGGTGGTGGTGGTGTAGTCCTGGCTTCTTCAACCTCGATCTCTTCTTCGTTTTCTATACATAGCCATGCATAATCATGAATGCTCATGTAAAGCTCATGAAGATGCAAAGATAATAAAAGTTTATTATCTATTGTCTTGAATATAACTTTCCTTCACGGATCTCGGGGAAACTAGGGTTTTCGGAGTCTATAGTGAAGTTCATAGAGCAGGGGGGCTAGGGTTTTGGGTTCTAAGTACCAAACATGGTCCAAATCATACCAAACTTTACCCATGGCTTCTAATATTATTTAAAGTTTACCCAAAAAGTTTGGTGAATTTTGGAATTATTAATTATTTTCTAAAATTCCAGAAGTATGGATTTTGGCTATTTTAAATGCCCCAAAATTCCTTATTAGAACTAAAAGTCCTGAAACTATTTTTATTAAATACTATAGAAAATTAGGAGTCTAGCGAAATTGGTCTAGTATTTTTAGCATTTTTCTATAATTTTCTAGGAATTCTCAAAGTCCAGAAGAAAAAGAAAAAGGAAAACATGCTACAGGATTGGGCTGAAACTGGCCTGGGTCGGCCCATTTACTGGCGAAAGCGCGCTGCCAGTTTTGCAGAGACGCCCTTACAGGTTCAAAAATCAGAGCGGCAGTCCTTGGCACTATTCATACGTCTCACTGACATTTACAAGAACACCCCCGCGCTTCTATTCTTTCTCAGCTCGAAGTCCACGATGGCGAACAGCGCGGGGCCAAGCTCCGATGAGCCTATACCAGCCAATTTACTCGATGACCGGTGTTCTACATTGGCAGAGACCGAATTCCAAGCCTAACAATCGTTTCCCCTCAACTAATTTCACCAATGGCGCTTTAACTTGCTCTGTCCACGGTGACCATATGCTCAACGGACATTCTAAAGCGTTCCCAGCGATCTAAGGTAGCTTAGTTCAATTGAGTTGGTCAAGGAGTATCAGGGGCACACAAGAACACTAAAACGAAAGGGCAGAGGATATGAGCGAACCTGAGACGAGCTGACCACGGCGAGGCTTCTTTCACGGTGGCGGAAAGCAGGTTTGGGGGAAATAAGAAATTAGTGAACTCTGGTGATCAATTGAGGGCACGGCTTAGTGGCTTGGTGCTTGACTACCCTATGGAGCTCATGGTGTGCTCAATTTATAGAGTTCATGAGCGGTGTTGCTTAATTTGGACGAATCTCGCTGGTGGCCGAGAGAAGGATGAGTCACGACGGCGTTCTACCGTGGCAACCACAGAGCGACTGAACTACGACAGTCATTGGATAGTCACTTCGGCTCATACTGACGTGATAAACCTCCTAAGGCGTGGCGTCCACCCGGTAAATGGCGAACACGCCGGTGATTGCCGCTTGGCCACGTCGTCGGTGTGCACTGATGAACCATCACGCTCACAGCACATTCCAGCCCATCCGCGGCGAGATCTTTCACCCCCATGATCGTTATCCTGTGTTTAATTCAGCGTGAATCACGACGATAGCACGAATCCGCATGTGTGGTCGCCGACGGCGAGATCTCTGCGCTGGCGATCCAATCCGGTCACTGTACCATCGCGAAGCTCATTCAGACAGTCTGACAGACCATGTTTGGGACGAATTTCCTCCCAATTTCGCATGGTAACTAGGTCAATGCTCTGCAGCAAAGTTATAGCCTAACAAACCAGCTCCCACTTTGCTACATTGCGCACCCACAAAAAGTTACAGGATCTTGTTTAAAATTGAGCCCTAAATTCATCCAATCTCACTGTCAGTCTGAATTCAGACTCAAGGCAGTCTGACAGCTCGACTTTGGGCACCTTTTTCTCCAAATTTTTCATGTGACCATGGTTTAATCCCTATAGCAAAGTTGTTCTCCTTATATAGTTCTATAAATTTGATGTGTTGACCCTAGGCAAATTCCACAAAATTTGGAAGATACAGGGCTTCAAAGTTGGTTCCATTTACTGAAATTCATACTTAGTCATTGAAGCACAAATATGGCCTTTTTGCAAATAAGCCCAAAACCTATGGTTTCATTTGCAAATCTCCAAATATGTGCACCACATGACTTAAGGTACTCTAATGCCTTGATTTTTGAACTTTAGTCCAAAAGTGCACTGGTTTTGCACTTAGCCCCCTAGGGTTTCAGTCCAAGGTTTTCTAGGGTTCTATTTAGGGTTTTTAGGTACTTCTAGGGTTTGGATATCACCTAAGTTCATTAATGGTGATATTTTATGATTATTACAACTAAGTTTTGAAGTTTTCTCTTATTTAGGCTTTGCTTAATCTTCTGAGCCCCATTTAGGGTTAAGTACTCTACTCTAGGGTTTCACCCATGAAATGCCACATCAATACAACTTGTTTGAAATTTTTGCCTAGTGAATGCACTCCAGGTGTGACAAACACATGATATGCCAATGCTTATGATGTTATGCTCAAATTTTAGTGGCAGTAACACCAGGGGTGTTACATCCTTCCCCCCATAAAAGAATCTCGTCCTGAGATTAAAAAGTCTTAGGGTAAGTAATGGAAAAGGAAATGTGTCATACTTTTATTTCCTTATTTTTGGTACAAGGTAGGGGTGGTATGGGATTCATTCCTCTTATTACAACAAATGCATACATCTTACAATTTACAGGAAGCTAAAAAGCCTGGGAAATTTTTATCTAAAAAGTCTTGAGTTTCCCAAGTAGCTTCATCTTCCGTGTATTGGTTCCACTGTATCTTGTAAAACTTGAGAGTTTTCCTTCGGGTAATTCTGTCCTTCTGATCCAAGACTTGAATAGGATGTTCAGAATATGTCAAGTCTGGTTCTAAGGCAACATCCGTTACTTCAATTGTGCGATCGAGAACCCGAAGACACTTCTTCAATTGAGACACGTGGAACACATTATGTACAGTAGACAATGTTTCGGGTAACTGGAGTCGGTATGCCACTGGTCCACATTGTTCAAGAACAAGGAGAGGACCAATGTTCCGGGGTGCAAGCTTCCCTTTTATCCCGAAACGTGATACACCCTTCATCGGTGAGACTTTGAGGTAGACACAACCTCCAACTACAAAGTACAAGGGTTTTCATCGCTTGTCTGCATAACTCTTCTGTCGAGCTTGAGCTTCTTTCAAATTATGAATTATTCGCCGAACCTTCTCTTCTGTCTCCCTTACCATATCAGGCCTAAAGAAACATCTTTCACCTGGTTCAGACTAGTTTAACAGAGTACGACACTGTCGCCCATACAAAGCTTCAAAGGGTGCCATTTTAATGCTCTCTTGATAGCTATTATTATATGAGAACTCCGCTAATGGTAAACAATCATCCCATTTTTGTGGGAATTCCAAAACACATGCTCGCAGCATATATTCAAGTATCTGATTTACCCTCTCAGTCTGCCCACTGGTTTGGGGATGGTAGGCCAAACTGTGAAGCAACTTGGTACCTAGGGATTTATGAAGTGCTTCCCAAAACTTGGCTACAAATTGCGGTCCACGATCCGACACTATAGTCTTTGGAACCCCATGCAGACTAAGAATACGAGCAATGTATAATTGGGCATAGACAGCAACCGATTGATTTGTCTTGAATAGCAGAAAATGGGCTATCTTAGTAAGTCGATCAACTATAACCCAAATAGAATCATATCCTTTTGCTGTCCTGGGCAATCCCACAATAAAGTCCATGCTAATATCTTCCCATTTCCATGTAGGGATAGGTAAAGATTGTAAGGGACCAGCAGCTTTCATGTGGATGGCCTTGACATGTCTACAAGTGTCACATCTTGCCACATAGCGTGCAATTTCAATCTTCATCTTTGTCCACCAATAATGCTGTTTTAGATCATGATACATCTTAGTGCTTCTAGGATGAATAGAATAGCGACTAAGATGTGCTTCATCAAGAATTTGTTGGCGGATCTCTTCATTCTTAGGCACAACTATGCGGTTATTAAACCATACAAAACCTTGATCATCTTTCCTGAAGCAGTTGGCCCTGTCGTCCTCCATTTTCTCCTAAATGTGTTTCATTTCCTCATCATTTTTTGCGCGTCGATTATCCTTTGCAGGAGGACTGACTCAAGCTTCAAGTGATTTGAAGTTCCATGTTGTATCATTCCCAGGTTCAACTTCTCCATTTCTTGGCATAATGTAATTTCAGAAGTCTTCATCGTCAGACAATGGCAGGAAGCCTTGCGACTTAACGCATCTGCCACTACATTAGCCTTGCCTGGGTGATAATGAATCTCCAATTCATAGTCCTTAATAAGCTCAAGTCATCTCCTCTGTATCATATTCAGCTCTGACTAGGTAAAGATGTACTTCAAACTTTTTTGATCTGTATAAATATGACAGATGTTCCCCAGCAGATAATGACACCATATTTTTAGGGCATGAACCACAGCAGCTAATTCCAAGTCATGAGTTGGATAACGTTCATCATGCCGGTGCAACTGCCTTGAAGCATACGCTATCACTCGGCCCTCTTGCATTAGAACACAGCCGAGACCACTACCTGATGCGTCACAATACACATCAAAGGGCTTTTCAATGTCCGGTTGAGCCAATACCGGAGCAGTGGTCAATAATATTTTTAGCTGCTCAAAGGCTTCATTACATTTTGAAGACCAATTAAATTTGGTATCATTCTTCAATAAACTTGTGATTGGTTTCACAAGCTTGAAAAAATCTGGAATGAATTGGCGGTAATAACCAGTCAGGCCAAGGAAACTTCGGACTTGAGGTACAGTGGTTGGGGTTTCCATTCCAAAATATCCTTGACTTTGCTGGGATCCACCGCAATCCCCTTGGCAGATAATACATGTTCCAGAAATTGGATCTCCTCCAGCCAGAACGCGCACTTACTGAACTTAGCATATAGTTGATGCTCCCTTAAGCGCGTTAATATGATCCGTAAATGCCGAGCATGCTCCTCCTCATTTTTAGAATATATCAAGATATCGTCAATGAATACCACCACGAATTTATCCAACTCGAGCATGAATACCAAGTTCATAAGATATGTGAAGTGGGCAGGAGCATTTGTTAGTCTGAAAGACATAACCAGATATTCAAACAATCCATACCGCGTAGTGAATGCGGTCTTGGGTATATCTTCGGGTCGGATACGGATCTGATGATAACCCGACCTGAGGTTAATCTTGGAAAATACCCGAGCTCCGGTAAGTTGATCAAATAAGATATCAATCTGGGGAAGAGGGTACTTATTCTTGATTGTGACCTCATTAAGGGGTCTATAATCCATGCACATCCGAACTGTTTGGTCCTTCTTCTTGACAAAGATGGCTGGACAACCCCATGGTGATGAGCTTGGCCGGATGAATCCTTTCTCTAGTAGATCTTGTAGTTGGGTCCTGAGCTCTGTCAATTCATTCGGAGGCATTCGGTACGACCTTCTAGAAATAGGAGCCGTACCAGGCTTCAACTCAATCACAAATTCTACATCTCTCTCTGGAGGCAATCCAGGCAAACCTTCTGGAAAGACGTCTGGGAACTCACATACTACCGGAATATCTTGGATCTCTGGTACGATAGCTTCATATACTCTGCCAATTGGTTTAGCTGGAATAGCTACAGGGATAGACAAGAGAACCTCTTCTTGGTCATAACTCAACCTGATGGTTCTCCGATCAGTGTTGAGGATAGCTTTATGTTGGGCTAACCAATTCATGCCCAGAATTACATCTATATCTTGGCCTTTTAGAACAATCATGTTTGTGGGAAAGTCTCGTTCAGCCAATGTTATAGGCACATGGAAAGCCACTTCTCTAGTGAATATTTGTCCCCCAGGCGAATGAATTATAAACCCTTCCCTTGATTCATTGTATGGAATGCAATGTTGCTCCACAAACTTCTTGCTTATGAATGTATGTGAAGCGCCAGAATCAAAAAGAATAACTGCAGGGTGATTGGCCACGAGAAACGTACCCATCATAACTGGTTCTCCTTTCGGTGTCGTGGCCACTTGCGTATAATAAATTCACCCAGTTTTCTTCATATTTTTGCCCACGGTATTGCTTGCCGCATTTCCCTTGCCTTGAGCGGAACTCCCCGAACTCTGCTGATTATTTGATCTGTTCTGCTTTGGGTATGGACAGTCCTTGATAAAATGTCTAGACTTTCCACAATTAAAGCAGCCTGTTGAAGAGCTTGGGAGGGCGGGGAAACGAGTACCAAGGGCACTCGACTGACTTGTTGAGGTGGGGGCAGTGGCAGGACAGATAAAGACCGGTTGCTTGAAAGGGTAGGAGGGTGGATGTGGGGAAAAACGATTCTAATTAAAAGGTCGGATCACCAACCTTTGTCTCTTCTCAGGACCCTAGTTGGGCCGGTTGCCTCCATAGCCCTTTGATTTTCCTGGGCCTGCATATTTGGCTTCGACTGCCAGTGTCGTGCTGACAGCCCGGCTGTAAGCGAGGTCGAGGCAGGTGGCCATTTTCCGTTGCAGCCGGTCACCGAGGCCCCTCATAAAACAATTTTTCTTCTTTAGATCAGTGTTGACTTGATCAATGGCATACTGGGACAAGTGGTTGAATTTGTTGAGATACTGAGTGACAGTATCTCCACCCTTTTTGAGCTTCATAAATTCTTCCTGTTTCATATGGAGCACCCCATCAGAAATATAGTGCTCTCGGAAAGCCAGCTTGAATTCGTCCCAAGTAACTTGATGACCAGCAGGTTGGATAGCCACATAATTTCCCCACCAGGTACTGGTAGGGCATCGCAACAGCTGTGCCGCAAATAAGGGCTTCTGAGTCTCCGTGCATCGGAGAAGCCCAAACTTTTGTTCGATAACCCAGATCCATTCATCCGCTTCAAGAGGATCTTCAGCCTTGACAAATAGCGGAGGACGTGTCTCGGAGAAATCCAAATATGAAGTTTCACGGGGTCCTTGCTGTGGCAGAACCTCTCAAGTTATCGGGCCCACATGCACATGTCCTTGTCTCAAAGACCTCAGACTGCTATGCAGGTGCACCAGATAACTTAACAGGATCCGTCCGATTGCCCCAAGGACATCGGATAAACCACTTACAACCAAGATCGCGAGATTAAGTAACACAAATCACACACACCAATATTTTTGCAGCGGAAATCTTATTACCCAAATTTTACAAGTTATAAAAATTTTACATTATATTCATCGGAGTGATTACAAAAGTATAAGTTTGAAATATATGCTAGCTCAAGTGACCATCCTCAATAAGAAGTATAGAAGGGTTACTTAGACTTATAAGAAGGCCGAACCCACCGGCACTTAACACCATCAACAGCATCACAAGGTTAGGACCTAAAAAACAACAGGAATAAAACCCTGAGTACGGAATTACTCAGCAAGACTTACCCGACTAAAGAAAAGACTCTCAAGGGTATGCTGGCTAGAGGGAGTCAAGTTATGGCTGTTCAAGAATCAAAGACTCTGTTTTGCAGAAAAGCTTACTGTGAGTGGATCCTTAAAAATCCATTTTTATTGTCAGGTTAAGTAAAGTTACCTGCATCTAGAGTTCTTTCTACCCTAGTTCAAGCACTTGGCCTATACTAGCCATTTTCTTATCAACCATTCATCTTCACTGGATTGCTACGTGTAGGGCAGTGACCAAGTCTTCATATCCGCAAAGTTACGGTGATCCGAATCGATTATACTCAGCTGAGGATCTCCAATCGCACGACATATATAGCACTTAACCCTTGCATATGTCAACTCGCCACTGGGGTTCTTAAGACCAGATCAGGTTCACGCCAACCGAGAGCACAGATACACCACCGTCCAGCCTCTTGCCACGGATGGTACACACTACTATCGCCATCTCTCCACTCCCATTGCGTGGTATCTTATTCTGGTATTAGTCTGCCCGAGGCAAAGCTTACCCATGATGAGGCATGTGACCAGTTAAAGGGTCCTCGATCATCAAGCCTACATCGGCACGGTCGTTAATCGACTCAGACGGAGACACTACACCGAGACTCCTTTCTCGTGCAAGTCAACCGCCCGGTCTCAGCTTTATCATTTCAACCTAAATTTTGGCACCTGGCAGAGGTACATCTTTTCGGATGTTGAATCCATCAAGGCCTTTGACAGATCCACCATCAAGTTTTATTTTTGAAAACATTCCCACCTACTGAAGCATCACTTTTGTTTTAAAACAAAACATTTTATTCTTCTAGAGCAAGGCTAAGCATCAAAAAACCTTCTCAAAAAGGGTGTCAAGGAAGGGTAATCAATTTTTCAAGGAAGGGAATGCATCAATAGTTTTAGCACACAACTTCTATCATCTAATGCATCAAACAAGGTGATAAAGATTTTAAAACACAAGGAGGTGGCGAATGCACCGAGGCTTGCCTGAATAACACTAGTGTTGGGGGTATGCTTCGTATCCAAAGATCCTAAAGAAAGAAAACACCTTCGGTAGATCCTCTCAGAAGCAGCGCCGAAGCTATCACCTATAAAGCTTCGGCACAGTGACAGATCTCAAGACGAAGGGGTGAACCGACTTAAAGATGAAATGACTTAAAGACCCATGATGTTTTATGTCATTATTGTAGTCGATTGTAAAGGGCATAAATGTAATAGGATGCGCCCTGTGCCTATAAATAGGTGAACAGTACCCCTATACTGTTCACGTAATCCTGTAATCGCTAACACATCATGCTGGAATTATTGTTTTCTGCCAAGGCGAAGGTATAAATATACCTAAATATTATGTAAAATATTTAGTTTTGTATAATAAATATATGGATGATATTATCTGTCTTTGGTATATTTTTCTCTAATATTTTATATTTGTATTTTATTATTTTATAAGTCTGATTACGAAGGTGTGACCTTCGTAATATTTTGCTCATGGCCTTCGTCCGAATTTCATTAAATCCTTGGGGAGATAATGCTTCAGCGGACGAAGGACATTAATATTTAACATTTTATGTTGCCTTGTTCTTAATTCATAGCATTTGAGAACAAGTCCCCAACATTGGCGCCCACCTCCTGTGAACTCATTTCCACTTTTTGAGCTGATGGCTTCGTTCAACAACCAAGCTGGAGCTGCTTCGGCTTCGAAGCTAGTACTCCCAATAATAGGCGGTTCATGCTCAGAGCCGGCCAACAAGAAGCAGAAGGAGGCACAGAGAAGGGTACAGCATGTCGGGGTGCAGGGACCCTTCATCAAGTCAAGATGGTCCCACATCCCAATTACCTTCTCCCAAGAGGACCTTCAGCTCAAGGATTACCCTCACAATGATGCTATGGTTATTTCTTGTGTTATCAAAGGATTTCTGGTTCACAATGTTCTGGTTGACACAGGCAGTGCAGCGGATAATATATTTGCTAAGGCCTTCAGATAGATGCAAGAGCCAGAGGATAAGATTCATGACGCTACACACCCTCTTTGTGGCTTCGAAGGAAGACAGATTGTAGCGCTCGGCAAGATCACGATGCCAGTGACCTTCGGATTTGTCAACAATACAAGAACTGAGCAAGTTGTGTTTGATATTGTCGACATGGAGTACCCCTACCATGCAATCATTGGTCGTGGGACACTCAATGCTTTTGAAGCAATTCTTCATCCAGCATATCTTTGCATGAAGATACCTTCGGATCAAGGGCCTATTGCTATTCATGGAAGCCAGGAAGCTGCCAGAAAGGCTGAAGGAAACTGGACAGATTCAAAAGCAATCCATATATAGATGGAGCCGAAGCTTGTGAGCAATACAAGTACAGAAGGGAGAAGGCTGCTTCGGCCGATCAGCCAAAGCCTATGCTCTTATGTGAAGATATAGCAGAGCAGAAGGTGTTGCTGGGATCTCAATTGTCTGAGGAACAGGAGAAAAACCTAACAAGGTTTCTGTTCAACAACAAAGATGTCTTCGCATGGTCCGCCAACGATCTCTATGGTGTCAACAGGGATGTCATTGAACACTCACTCAATGTCGATCCATCCTTCAGACCTAGAAAGCAGAGGCTTCGGAAAATGTCTGATGACAAAGCCGAAGGTGCTCGAAATGAAGTGAAAAAACTTCTTAGTGCTGGAGTCATCAGAGAAGTAAAATACCCAGAATGGCTAGCTAACACTGTTATGGTGAAGAAGGCCAATGGTAAATGGAGAATGTGCATCGATTTTACTGATCTTAATAAGGCATGTCTGAAGGATGAGTTTCCATTACCAAGGATAGATTCTCTAGTAGATGCAGGAGCTTCATCAGAGCTCATGAGTCTACTAGATTGTTATTCAGGCTACCATCAAATCTGGATGAAGAAGGAAGATGAGCCAAAAACCAGCTTCATAACCCCCAGTGGTACATATTGTTATCTTTGGATGCCTAAGGGGCTCAAGAATGCTGGAGGAAGCTTCAGCAGAATGACACCGAAAGTCCTTCATTCTCAGATAGGCAGAAATGTGCTAACATATGTTGATGATATCATAGTAAAAAGCACGAAGCAAGAAAATCACATTGCTGATCTGCAGGAAACATTTGCCAACTTTAGGCAAGCTGGCCTAAAGTTGAATCCAGAATAATGTGTCTTTGGAGTAAAGAAGGGAAAATTCCTTGGTTGTCTAGTTTCAACAAAAGGAATCGAAGCTAATCCAAATAAAATCGAAGCTATTCTTCGGATGGAGCCGCCAAGCACAAAGAAGGGAGCTCAGCGACTGACAAGAAGACTGGCATCTTTGAACCGATTCATATCTAGATCAGCAGAGAGAAATTTACCATTCTTTGAAGTGCTAAAGTCAGCCGAAGTCTTTCAATGGGGATCAGCTCAGCAGAAAGCCTTCGAAGAGCTCAAGCAATACCTGATAGATCTAACGACGCTAACTCCACCCGCACCAGGGGCTCCTCTACTGTTATATGTGGCAGCTTCGCACTCTGCAGTGAGTGTGGCACTTGTCCAGGAGAAGCTTGAAGGACAAACTAAAAAGGAAGCCCCAGTATACTTTGTCTCCGAAGTTCTCAGTTTATCAAAGAAAAATTATACAGAACTGGAGAAGGTGCTATATGCTGTCTTAATGGCCTCAATGAAGCTTCGGCATTACTTTCAAGCATTCCATATAATTGTTCCTTCATCACAGCCTTTGAAGGATATTATGAGGAACAGAGAAGCTACTGGAAGGATTGGAAAGTGGGCTGCGGAACTCAACGAATTCAGCATTGATTATGTGCATAGATCCTCCATCCAGTCCCAGGCGTTAGCAGACTTCATCGCTGACTGGACGCCAGGGGCTCAAGAAGAAGAAGCAAGTAAAGATGCTGAAGCTTGGACAATGTTCTGTGACGGTTCCTGGGGAACCTTCGGGGCAGGTGCAGCTACTGTTTTAGTTGCACCTTCCAAAGTCAGAACATGCTATGCAGTGAAACTTGATTTTAGCTGCACAAATAATATTGCTGAATACGAAGCTTTGCTTTTGGGGCTTCAGAAGTTAAAGGCAATGGGGATAAGAAGGGTGGTTCTTAAAACTGATTCCCAAGTTATTTCTGGGCATATTGAAAAGAGTTGTAAAGCAAGAGACCCGAAGCTTGAGAAATACTTGGATACAGTTCGAAGGCTTGAAGCTTCTTTCGAAGGGTTTTCTGTCAAGAATATTCCACGAGGAGAAAATGAGCACGCTGATCTGTTAGCCAAATCAGCGGCACAGGGGCTGCCTTTACCTTCAGAAGTATTCTTTGAGACAATAAGAGCACCTTCGGTGGAACTTCTTGAAAGAGTAGTGCTCAATATATCTCCTGTTCATAGTGAAGATTGGAGAACTGAGATTATATCTTTTCTTCAGGGCAATTGCCTTTCAGATGACGAAGCTTATAATAAGAGAATAGAGGCAAGAGACCGACCATATGTAATAATAGAAGGGGAGTTATACAAACATGGAGTCTGCTCTCCATTGCTCAAATGTCTATCCAGAGCTGAAGGTATAGAATTGATGAAGGAAATACACGCAGGTCTGTGTGGATCTCACATCGGATCTAGGCCCTTGCTGGGAAAAGTTTTTCGTCAAGGATTTTATTGGCCGAAGGCAGCTTCTGATGCAGCAGAATTAGTCCAAAAGTGTGAAGGCTGTCAAAAATGTGCAAGAGATCAAAAACAGTCTTCATCTCTGACTCAGTTAATATAGCCTGTTTGGCCGTTGCAAAGGTGGGGCCTTGATTTGCTAGGCCCACTTCCACCAGCATAAGGAAATCTAAAATATGTTGTGGTGGCGGTAGAATATTTTTCCAAGTGGATTGAGGCGAAGCCTTTAGCCACAATAACTTCGGTCACTGTTCAGAAATTTTTCTGGCAAAATATTGTTTGTCGCTTCGGAGTGCCGAAGGCTATTACTGTGGACAACGGAACATAGTTTGATGCCGAAGCTTTCAAAGAGTTCTGTGAACAAATTGGCACGAAGATCCATTTTGCATCGGTTAGACATCCGGAGTCAAATGGACTTGTCGAAAGAGCTAATGGCATTATAATGACGGGAATAATGAAGTTAATCTTCAATCCGCCCAGAGGAAAGTGGCCAGATGAATTGATCAAAGTGTTGTGGAGCCACAACACAACAATGTCAAGGTCAACAGGCTTTACACCATTCAAATTACTGTTTGGTGATGAAGCAATAACCCCAGAAGAAGCTAAAGCAGGATCAATAAGAACAGTGGCTGCTGCAGAGGACGAAGCTGATTATTCTATGGCAAAATATGCTATAGAAGGGATCAGGCTTCAGGCCGTGGAGAACATCAATAAATATCAAGCCGAAACAATAAAATGGCGTGATAGAAAAGTTTGGTTAAAAAATATCAGGCCAGGGCACTTGGTACTTCGGAGAGTTGCCAACCCAGATACAGTAGGCAAGCTACAGTTGAAGTGGGAAGGACCTTTTTTGGTAGTATCTTCATCAAGACCCGGTTCTTATAGATTGAAGGATATGGACGGCAACGACATTCCTAGATCTTGGAATGCGGATGAGCTTTGGCGATATTATGTGTAGCTTGATGTAATCTTTTTATTTTTTCCTATGGCACCCTTTTCCTTTCCAAAGGGGAGGAAGGTTTTTAACGGGGCCATAGCATGTAATTTCTCTTTTTCTTATTTCAGCTCTACAAGAGCAATATCCCCCAAAGATGTAAATGTAAAAGATGAGCATGCACCATCGAGTGCAAAGAGAAAAGAAAAAGCAGGGAGAGGCTCGAAAGACGTCCCTAAGGGGATGCAGAGCACGACGAAGCTACAAAAAGCCATTCCTAAGGGAGCGCAGTGTAAGTTTTCTGCTCAAAAGTTGTTCCTAAGGGAATGCAGAGCTTACAGCGAAAAGCCAACGCTGATTCCGCCGAAATATAAGGCGAAACGCGAAAAGGCAACGCGATACCGCCAAAATAGAGGGCGAAGAAGTTCAAAAGACGTTCCTAAGGGAATGCAGAACTTACAGCGAAAAGTCAGCGCTGATACACTGAAAAATAAGCGGTGAAGCCGAAAAATAAACGGCAAAGAGACTTTGGTTATTCCTAAGGGAATGAAGGATATGGTTGTGGCTTCATATGTGTGTGTTTGGACATTCATTTGCACCATACATTACATCATACATTTGCATTCATAAACATTCATTTAGACATACATAGGATCATCACCATCATAACACAGGCAGTTGATTCGGCTCTAAAGATAAGGCTTTGGCAAAAAGAAAAAGAAGCAGTCTTTATGCTTCGCTGTGTACGAAAAGAAGGGAAGGTGTTTTTCGCCTTCGGCTCAAAAATGCTAATTTCGTTCACACCAAAGCACTTTATACATTGATGGAAAGGTAAGAATATATTACAAGGTATGGACAAAGTTTACAAAGTAAAAATTAATTACATTGTTCTTTACAAAGGTTATTACAAGGGTTTTTAGAGTTTTTTCTACAGTTATCTATTCAAGCTTCATTAGTATCCATTGAGCTTCGGTTTCGGCTTCGACTTCGTCATCCATTAAACTTCGCCTTCGTCTTCTTACTCTTTAGCTTCGGCCTCGGCTTCGTCATCCTGTACATATTCAAGTATTGTAAGCAAAATTTAAGTTCGAAGGAAGAGGTAAGCACAAGGTATGATTTTGTTACCGGCTTAAGATGACTCCGAGCTTCATCACCAGCTTTGCTTCGTCCACCCTTTGTCCATACCAGTTTTATAAATCCATTTGCTATGCTTCGGGCAAGGTTGGGAATATTATCCAGGTCTGCTGGTGATAAGCTGAAATTGGGTCTATTGATAACCTTTCCATGTTCGCAGCCAGATTTCAGAAAGGCGATAGCTGTGCCCCGAGAAGCTACCAGGGCACAAAAGTCACCATGTCCAGCTATAACTTCTTCAAGGTCATCAATTTCACCTTCGATATGTTCGAAGGCCCCTGGCAGGTCTTCAGATGAAGGATTAAATTTTTCGCTGCTGGCTCCAACCGAATAGAAGACTTGCTTCAGCCGTTGAACACATCGATTACTGAACTCTAGACATTTGTTTTGAAGGCTTGTCAATGATTTTTTCAAATCTGAATTTTTCTGGACCTCGGCCTCAAATTTTGCATTAATCTTCTGCTTTTCTTGTTCGAAGCTTTCTGACTGGGAGAGAAGCTTCGTATTTAATTCTGCTATTTTAGCTTCAGCTTCTACCAATAAGCCTTCGGTTGTCTGAAGCTTGAAGTCTTTCTTTTCAAGAGCAGTTGATTGGTCTTTTATCTTGCTTTCTAAGTTTTCAATTATAACTTCGTGTTTTTATCTTCCAAATCTTGCTGCATTTTCAAAGCTTTACTCAGTAGCATACTCTACATACAAACAACCTTCGTTAGAAAACATCTTCGTTATTGAAATAATAAAAGTTAAAGAAAAGTTTACCTTGAAATTGGAATAGAGTAAACTACCGACGATGTGTTGTCGTCGGTAGCAGCTAATATCTGTTTCGAGCTTCGGGAAACCAATACTCTTTGATAGAGTACCGATAACCTTCGCTTCGGTCTGATCCCAAATGCAGCCCAATTTTTCGTCATCGATGCCACCGAAGAGAAGTGCTCCCGGCTGATATCCGCAAGATATAGCATATTCTTTTAGCTCTTCTTTTTCAGCATTTGTCAGCTCTTGACCAACTAAGTTTTGAAAGTTAAAAATTTCATCTTCCAAAGTGTCTTCGGCTATTTCTTTCTCCTTCTCGGGTTCTGGGGTCATAGTCTCTTCGGTGGCTGCAGCAGCTTCTTGTGCGGCCATGTTTAGCAGTATCTTATCAATATCAGCAATCATGCTCTCTAAATGAATATCTTCGGCTGTGGCAGCTTCGGTAGCTGTGGCTTCCGAAGGTGCAACTTCGGTGGCTGTCATGCTCTCAACAGCTGGCGCCTTCAGAGCTGAAGCTCCTGGTGGTGTCCCTTCGATGACTTCTGTCACTATAATGATTCTTTGCTTTTTTGGCCTAGCTGCCTTTTTCGTTTTTGCGGGCTCCTTTTCCTTCTGAAAAAGCTTCGTCAGATGTGGCCCCAGTGGACTTAGCTTGACAGGCAAAGATTCAGTCATTACCTTTAGAATTTCCTCCACATCGGTGGCACATGGTGTTGCAGCAGTTTCTTCTTCTTCATCAATTGCCTTCTGCTTCGGAGCTGAAGCTTTTCTCTTCTTCGAAGCATCTGTTTGTGGCTCAGGCTTTAGCTTTTTCTTTTTAATTGATCTTCATCGTCTTTATTCAGAGCACCAGCCACTCTCTTTCTCTTTTGCCCTTCGGCATCCTTGTCTTACCGCTCATAGTCGGGATACTCGAAGTCCAGAGCATCCATTACTCGGTTTAACCTTCGCTTCGGACGGGTGCCGAAGGCCACAGTCATCAATTGATCTTCTTTTTTAGAGTAATTACCTAGTATTTCATTGCACATTACTTCGATCGTGTCGGGGACCATAATTAGGGGTACCCTAAAGACCCCTAAATCTCAGCTGGTAACCCCCATCAGCACAAAGCTGCAAAGGCCTGATGGGTGCGATTAAGTCAAGGATTGGTCCATTCAAGGGACATGATCGTGCCTCGCCCGAGCCTAGCCTCGGGCAAGGGAAGTCGACCCCGGAGAACCTACGTCTCGCCCGAGGACCCCCCTCCAGCAACGGGCACACTATCGGCTCGCCCGAGGCCCAGTCTTCACCGAGAAGCAACCTTGGCCACATCGCCACGCCGACCGACCAAATCGCAGGGGCATTTAATGCAAAGGTGGCCTGACACCTTTATCCTGACGCACGCCCTCCAGTCGACAGAGCCAAAGTGACCGCAGTCACTTCGCCGCTCTACTGACCGGTCTGACAAGAGGACAGCGCCGCCTACGTCGCTCCGACTGCTGAGCCACCCGACAGAGTGAGGCTGACAGCAGCCAAGGCCGGCCTCGAGCGTCATAGGAAACTCCGCCTCGCCCGACCCTAGGGCTCAGACTCAGGCTCAGCCCCGGAAGATGGCGAACTCCGCTCCGCCCGACCCAGGGCTCGGACTCGGGCTCAGCCCCGGAAGACGGCGAACTCCGCTCCGCCCGACCCAGGGCTCGGACTCGGGCTCAGCCCCAGAAGACGGCGAACTCCGCTCCGCCCGACCCAGGGCTCGGACTCGGGCTCAGCCCTGGAAGATGGCAAACTCCGCTCCGCCCAACCCAGGGCTCGGACTCGGGCTCAGCCTCGGAAGACGGCGAACTCCGCTCCGCCGGACCCAGGGCTCGGACATGGGCTCAACCCCGGAAGACGACGAACTCCGCATCGCCCGACCCAGGGCTCGGACTTGGGCTCAGCCCCAGGAGACGATGGACTCCGCTTCGCCTGACCCCAGGGCTCGGACTCAGCCCTGGCCTCAGCCGACGGTCTCCGGCTCGCCCGACCCAGGGGCTCGGACTCGACCACGGCCATGGAAGACAGACTCGACCTCGACCTCGGAGGAGCCTCCACATCGCCCAACCTAGGGCGCGGACCGACCACGTCGACAGGAGGCGCCATCATTACCCTACTCCGAGCTGACTCAGGCTACGGGGAACAAGACTGGCGTCCCATCTGGCTCGCTCCGCCAGATAAGCAATGATGGCGCCCCGCGCGCTCTGTGACGACGACGGCTCTCGGCCCCCTTACGGAAGCAAGAGGACGTCAGCAAGGACTCAACAACCCCGACAGTTGTCCTTCCGCCAGGCTCTAGCGCTCCTCCGACGGCCACGACACCACACGAACCGGGTGCCAAGACCTCTCCGGCTGCCACGATGGCATGTACTTAGGGCGCTAGCTCACCATTGCTAGACACGTTAGCACATTGCTACACTCCCCATTGTACACTTGGATCCTCTCCTTACGCCTATAAAAGGGAGGACTAGGGCCCTCTTACAGAGGGTTGGCCCGCGCGGAGAAGGACGGGATGGCGCTCGCGCAAGGCCGCTCGCTCCCACTCCCGCGTGGACGCTTGTATCCCCCTACTGCAAGCGCACCCGACTCAGGCGCGGGGCTAACACGAAGGCCGCGGGATCCGCTCTCTCACACCTGCCTCCCTCTGGCTGCTTCCTTTCCCCCCTTCGCGTTCCGCCTCGCGTCGACCCATCTGGGCTGGGGCACGCGGCGACAATTCACTCGTTGGTCCAGGGACCCCCCGGGTTTCGAAACACCGACAGTTGGCGCGCCAGGTAGGGGCCTACTGCGTGTTGACGAACAGCTTCCTGTCAAGCTCCAGATGGGCAGTCTCCAGCAACCTTTCTAGCTCGGGACGGTGCTCCGTTTCGGGAATCTTGAGTTCATGTCCCTCGACGGCAGCTACGACATGATACTCCTTCCCCCGCCGTGCGACAGCGACAATGGCGGTCGACAACCCGCTCGCCGGCGGGAAAATCGACGATGCCTTCCCCACGTGGTGGAACGACGACATTCGGGCTTGTCCCGTCCCCTCCCCCACCGACGGAGGAGGAGGCGGGGCAACCAAGGCCAAGCGGGAAGCGACACCTCGTTGGCTGTCGAGCGAGTCGACGGCGTCGGCGCCCCAACGGAGGGCGCGTCGGGCATCGATCTCGCGTCTGAGACAAAGATGAGCGCTGCCTCCCCGCAACACGCCAATCTCAAGCAAACGCACGACGCCAGCACGCTCGCGAAGGACTTGCTGGGCGTCACCCTCGTACCTGAGACAACGGTGCAGTCAGTCCCAGACGCGACCTCGTCACCGACCGTCGACTGAAAGGTACCGACCGATTCCCGTCTCGTGTCTTTTAGATTCGGCCTCGACCCACCAGGCGACTCTGCTTCGGTGAGCACTCTCTTAGAGGCGAGTCCAAACCCTCTGGGGTATCGTGTGCGATCACCCTAGGACCGACTGACGGCCGACTCGACCTACGAGCCCTCGGGGTCCGAGGAAGATGGCGAGCCCGACCTCTGTTGGGATTTCTCTGGACTTGGTAACCCCAGTGCCATGAGGGACTTCATGACCGCATGTGACTACTGCCTTTCTGACTGTTCCGACGGCAGCCGCGGCCTCGACAATGGGGACCGCGGCCCAAGTCGTGAATGTTTCCACGTCGATCTAGGGGGTCCCGGCGAAGGCAACCATCTTGGTATGCCGGAAAACGGTGATCCCCCTAGGCCCGTGCCTCGCGTTGACATCCTTCAGGAGCTAGCTGTGGTCCCCGTCCCGGTGGGGGGTCCTGACCCACAGCTCGAGCAAATCCGCGAGAGGCAGGCCAGGCTCGACGAGGGAGCAGGAACGCTTGTGTCGATCCGCCGGGACATCGGGCAGGAATGGGCAGTCCAACCCCCGCCTGGAGAAGCGCGTCATCTCCCCCAGGACATCCAGCACCGCATCGCCGACGACGTCAGGGTGAGGCCGCCACCGGATTCTAGCGGAGTCGGCCAGAACCTGGCTGCAGCGGCAATACTCCTCCGCGCGATGCCGGAGCCATCAACCACCGAGGGGCGGCGTATCCAGGGAGAGCTCAAGAATCTCCTGGAGAACGCCGCGGTCCGACGGGCCGAAAGCTCTGCCTCCCGAAGGCAGGGGTTCCCCTCGGAACGTCGCGCCGCGACTTCCCGATTCATGCGGGAAGCCTCGGTCCACTCTGGGCGCACGCGCAACACAGCGCCTGCGGCCCTGGGTCGCCTCGGCAACGAGCGTCATCATCACAGCCGTCGGGCCCACCTCGACGACAGGGCGCGCCGAGGCTACCACCCCAGGCGTGGGGATCGGAGTCCTTCGCCCGAACCACCTGGTCCGCAGGCTTTCAGCCGCGCCATACGACGGGCACCGTTCCCGACCCGATTCCGAACCCCGACTACTATCACAAAGTACTCGGGGGTGACAAGACCGAAACTGTGGCTCGTGGACTATCGGCTAGCCTGCCAACTGGGTGGAATGGACGATGACAACCTCATCATCCGCAACCTCCCCCTGTTCCTCTCCGACACCGCTCGAGCCTGGCTGGAGCACCTGCCCCCGGGGCAGATCTCCAACTGGGATGACCTGGTCCAAGCCTTTGCCGGCAATTTCCAGGGCACGTACGTGCGCCCTGGGAACTCCTGGGATCTCCGAAGCTGCCGCCAGCAGCCGGGAGAGCCTCTCCGGGACTACATCCGGCGATTCTCGAAGCAGCGCACAGAGCTGCCCAACGTCACCGATTCAGATGTCATCGACGTGTTCCTCGCCGGCACCACCTGCCGCGACCTGGTGAGCAAGCTGGGTCGCAAGACCCCCACCAGGGCGAGCGAGCTGATGGACATCGCCACCAAGTTCGCCTCTGGCCAGGAGGCGGTTGAGGCCATTTTCCGGAAGGACAAGCAGCCCCAGGGCCGCCCACCGGAAGATGCTCCCGAGGCGTCAACTCAGCGCGGCGCCAAGAAGAAGGGCAAGAAGAAGTCGCAAGCGAAACGCGACGCCGCCGACGCGGACCTTGTCGCCGCCGTCGAGTACAAGAACCCTCGGAAGCCTCCCGAAGGTGCCAACCTCTTCGACAAGTTGCTCAAGGAGTCGTGCCCCTATCATCAGGGGCCCGTCAAGCACACCCTTGAGGAGTGTGCCATGCTTCGACGACATTTGCACAAGGCCGGGCCACCCGCGGAGGGTGGCAAGGCCCTCGACGACGCAAAGGAGGAAGATCACAAGGCAGGAGGGTTCCCCGAGGTCCGCGACTGCTTCATGATCTACGGCGGGCAAGTGGCGAACGCCTCGGCTCGGCACCGCAAACAAGAGCGTCGGGAGGTCTGCTCAGTAAAGGTGGCGGCGCCAGTCTACCTAGACTAGTCCGACATGCCCATCACCTTCGACCAGGCCGACCATCCAGACTACGTGCCGAGCCCGGGGAGATACCCCCTCGTTGTCGACCCCATCATCGGCAACGTCAGGCTCACCAAGGTCCTCATGGACGGAGGCAGCAGCCTCAACATCATCTACGCCGAGACCCTCGGGCTCCTGCGTGTCGATCTGTCCTCGGTCCAGACAGGCGCTGCGCCTTTCCACAGGATCATCCCCGGGAAGAGCGTCCAGCCCCTCGGACAACTCGACCTTCCCGTCTGCTTCGGAACACCCTCCAACTTCCGAAGGGAGACCCTCACGTTCGAGGTGGTCGGGTTCCGATGAACCTACCACGCGGCACTGGGGAAGCCATGCTACGCAAAGTTCATGGCCATCCCCAACTACACCTACCTCAAGCTCAAGATGTCGGGCCCCAACGGGGTCATCACCGTCGGCCCCACGTACAAACGCGTGTTCGAATGCGACGTGGAGTGCGTGGAGTACGCCGAGGCCCTCGCCGAGTCCGAGGCCCTCATCGCCGACCTGGAAAGCCTCTCTAAGGAGGTGCCAGACGTGAAGCGTCACGCCGGCAACTTCGAGCCAGCGGAGACGGTTAAGTCCGTTCCCCTCGACCCCAGCAGCGATGCCTCCAAGCAGATCCGGATCGGCTCCGAGCTCGATCCCAAATAGGAAGCAGTGCTCGTCGACTTTCTCCACGCAAATGCCGACGTTTTCGCGCTTCATCTCACGCCTCGGCGAAAGAGGCCTGCCTCTGCACCGCCTCTTAAGGAAGGCCGAGTGCTTCACGTGGACCCCTGGGGCCGAGGAAGCCCTCGGGAACCTGAAGGCGCTCCTCACGAACGCGCCCGTCTTGGTGCCCCCCCCCCCCCGTTGCTGGAGGAGCAGGCTAAAATAGCCTCGGGTCGAACAACGGTTCCCCCAGACGCCTTCACCCGAGACCCGCATCAACCCTCCATCAAGATCGACGACACGCCCGAGCCCGAGGCGCCCTCGGCCTAGCCCGAGGCACCCTCGGCTCAGCCTGGGGCATCCTCGGTTCAGCCCGAGGCACCCTCGGCTCCCGAGGGCGAGACACTGCGCGTCGAGGAGGAGCGAAGCGGGGTCACGCCTAATCAAAACTGGCAGACCCCGTACCTGAAATATCTCCACCGAGGAGAGCTACCCCTCGACCGAGCCGAGGCTCGGCGGTTGGCGCGACGCGCCAAGTCGTTCGTCTTGCTGGGAGATGGGAAGGAGCTCTACCACCACAGCCCCCCGGGCATCCCCCAGCAATGCATTTCCATCGCCGAAGGTCAGGAACTCCTACAAGAGATACACTCGGGGGCTTGCGACCATCGCGCAGCACCCCGAGCCCTTGTTGGAGACGCCTTCCGACAAGGTCTCTAATGACCGATGGCGGTGGCTGACGCCACCCGAATTGTCCACACCCGCGAAGGGCGCCAGTTCTACGCAAGGCAGACCCACCCCTCGCGAAAGACACCCGGGGGCTACACGCACCCCTGGGAAGGGCCGCTCGTCATCGCCAAAGTTCTGAAGCCCGGAACAAACAAACTGGCTGACAGTCAAGGCAAGGTCTACACCAACATTTGGAACGTCTAACAGCTACGTCGCCTCTACCCTTAAGATGCTCTCAAGTTGTTCATATACCTCGCTCCCACGCAAGGTTTAGTCATCAAGGAAGGGTCAGCCTTGCCTCGGCAGAGCCCGACCCTCCCTCGGGGGCTAAAAGGGGGGAACCCCCTCTGCGTCAAAAATTTCAATCAAAAAGGCTTTTGCGTCCCCCTGGCTTTGTCGGAAGCAGGACCCCAAGGAGCGAATGCGGGTGCATGTAAGTGGCAAGGCTGACTAAGCCAAGGGACTCCTAAGCCTCTGGGTTATGGATACCTCACTCGTCACCCACCACGAAAAGTGACTCCTACTTGGGGAAGTCACCCTGCTACTGACGGACGGGGCCGGACACGCAAAATGAAAGGAAAAGGGGCACGACTTTATGCAACGATAATAAAGTGTTCAGGCCTCAGCGGCCGCAAAAAGACACACGTGCATCCAACAGAAACTGCTCCGACAGAGTTAGGCGTCGCCCGGGGAAGGAGCCGCGCCTTCGGCTTCGTCCCCGCCCTCGGCAAAGTCCACCCCGGCTTCAGACGACGGCGTAGGCGAGAGGATCTCTGCCTCGAAGGTGGTCGCCAGCACTGCGCTCAGACCCGCGGCGGCCGCGTCGAGCCTCTAGACTTCTGCCAGGGCGGCTTCATCTTCGTCAGGAAGGCAATACCCCTCGCTGACCCGCTCCAGGTCCACGACATAGTGGGAAGCGAGCACGGTGAAGGCCCGCCTGACGCCATGGTGTAACGCCTCGCGGAGTCTGCCGCGCACATGATCGCCCAAGGCCTGCAGGCGACTTTGAGGGGAGCTTCCTGAGGGGATGTCGCCGAAGCCAAAGACCCGGCAGAAGTCCGAGATGGCCTCGGACATGGCCATGTGGTCGGCCTCCCTCTGCTCGGCCGCCCCGACAAGCGCCCTGGTGGACTCATCAAGGGCGGACTCAAGCTCTACGAACAGCTAGAACGCAAGGCCTCAAACACAAGCGGAGGAAACAAGCTGAAACAAAAACCGAAAATGGCCAGGACATACCTCCGGCTTGGGCACGCTGCTCCGAAGCTGCGGCCTGGGCTACGGCTAGGTCCGCTGCAAGGGCTCCAGCCCGGCTCTCGGCCTCGGCAGCCCGGCCCCAGGATTGGTCTCGCTCATCGATGACCTGGTCGAACTCCGACTGCCGTCGCTGCACCTCTGCGCGTGCCGCTGCCGCCTCTGCGCGGGCCGCTGCCGCCTCTGCTCTCAGATCAGCGTAGAGCAACCGAAGGTCCGCCACTTCGGCGCCCTGCTGGGAGAGGAGCGCAGTAGCCCCGGCAAGCGAGGTCCTCAGGGATCGCAGCGAGCCCCAGATATCGACCTCGTGGTGGATGAACGACGACTTGGCGGCGCTCAGGTCCGTCAGATCCTAAGGGAAGGAAGCGGGGCGTCACAAGAGACGCCTTGGTCACAAAAAGGTACGCCTGAAACCATTACCTGGAGGATTTTGGGGATGTCCCTGCAGAAGACCTCCAGCGATGACCGGAGTGACCCCACCGTTGCTTCGGCGCACTTGCGGAGCTCGTCCCAAGACTGCTCCTCCCGCTCGTCGTCGAGAACGAAGAAGGGATCCGAGGCCCCACGGGTCCGGAACCGGAGCAACTGGGGCCGCTCCTCGGAGCTCCACCGCGCCGCGACAAGGCCGCCGCTCGGTGGGACGGATCGCGTTTCCACGCCCCCCTCCTCCGAGGCACCGAGCGCCGACGCCTCAGCCATCTCAGCGTCGGCAGCAACGGGTCGCTCCCCGACTAGGACGGCAGCGGCTTCAGCAGCAGTAGGCGCCGGCACCGGCGGCATGTCCGGTGGGCCCGGGGCCACGTCTGCGCCAGCCGCCTCCTCCAACACGATGGCCGCCTCGGCAGAAGAGCCGGCCTCAGGAACTCGCTCCACAATGGCTGGTGCCGCCAGAGCCCCCCGCTGTGGAGCGCCTTGCGAGAAGGCCAGCTGAACAGCGAGGCCCGGCGCGACACTGGCTGCGGAAGCCGACGCCGTCTTAAGGGCCTTCCGGGGAGCCAGATCGGTCAGGCCGTGGCTTCGCTTGCTGAGGAGGAAAGGAAAGTCGCGGTCAGGACATACGAATGAGAAGCCAGGACGAAGACGCTCCAAGATACTTACCTGCTCCGGGCCATGATCAACCGCGCCTGAGGGGAGGTCTCTCGGATCTCGACCCCCGAAGACACCGCCGAGGTCCGCCTCGCTGCCAGCTTCGGCATCACCCTCGCCTTGGGCACCTTGGACGCCCGGGAGACGGACTGCCCGGGCGTTGCCACGACGACCTGAGGGTCACCCTCCTGCGGTGATGGCGTGGTTGACGGCTCCCGAGAAACAGACGCCTCGGCCTGACTCCTCGGGGTCACCTCGACTTCCCCGGCCGAGGGGTCAAGTACCCCCTCGGTCTGCCCCCGCTCGTCGGGCCGGGACCTCGGCGTCCCGACTTCGGGAACTGACGGCGCCAGCCCACTCGGGGGCTGGCTTGACGACTCCTGGCCTAGCCTCAAACCCGGGCTGAGGCTGAGGCGGGCAGCCATGTCGTCGTCCTCGTCATCATCTTCATCGTCGTCGTCGTCAGGCGTCTCCGGCGACGGCTCCCTCGGGAGCCCCTCCCTCTCCTACCGACGATGGAGCTTCTCAAAGGCGTCTCGGGCCCGCGTCCGCTCGCGGGCCCGGGCTTTCTCCACGTCCTTCTTCTTCTTCTCCTCCTCCGCGGCAACCCGCCGCGCTGCTCGGTCCACCGTGTCCTCCGGGACCCGTGGCCGGGAAGGCTTGTGCCACCCTACCTCCTGGAGGCGGACGGAAATCCCGACCGTAAGGACCAAAGGCAACCCGACGCAAGGAGAAGGAAGGAGCGGATACTCACCAGGGTCACACACCCTTGGTCGGGGCGCATCAAGGGCTGAGAGAAGGCGCTGGCGTCCGGTTTTCCCAACGCGACGGCCACCCGCCCGTGGAGAACGTCGATGGGAAGAGCATCCAAGGACATCCGCGAGCCCTCCAAGTCAGCCTCCGGTGTCATCTCCCAAAGCGGCAACCGCCGCTCCGCCAAGGGAAGCACCCTACGGCGGTGAATGGCGGCAATCACTCCCACGGTAGTAAGTCCTCCTTTCCGCAACACCTCCAGGGCCTTGAGAAGGGGCTCGAGGTTTTTCTGCCTGTCGTGTGGGGTCCCGTAGCACCAGGTATCGGCAGCGGCGGTGACACTCGTTGAGAAAACGGTGGAAGCATCTCGCCATCATTACGGAGGTAGAACCACCGGCGCTGCCACCCTTTGTTCGAGGACGCGAGGATGGCGGGGATGTACAGCGACGCCCGCGACTGCCTCAGCTGGAGAATGCAACCGCCGGCCCGCACTGCCGCGCGGACCCTCCTCTCTCCCGTCGGCGAAGCAAAAAGCTCCGCGGAGAAGAGATGAGTCCACAAGTCCCAGTGGGGGGCGATCCCGAAGTATCCTTCGCACAACGCTACAAAGATGGCGGCCTGCGAAATGGAGTTGGGACTAAGGTTGTGCAACTCCACCTCATAGTTGTACAGGATCGCCCGCATAAAGCGGCTTGCCGGCACACCGAACCCCCGCTCATGGAAGGAGACGAAGCTCACGACGTACCCTGGCGGCGGGGACGGGGCGGTTCCACTCGCGGGAGGAATCCACTCCGGCTGCCTCTCATCAGAGAGAGGGCGAAGTAAACCCTCGGCAACAAGATCCTCCAGGTCCTCCGCTGTGACTGTGGAGAAGGGCCATGGATCGCGCAGCGAGATGATGGTCACCCGGTCGGCCATCGCCGAGCAAAAGGTGTGGCGGCGGAAAGGACTGGGTGGGCGGTTTCCTTTTCTCCGGCTAAACCTCTCAGGTTGCGAAAACCTAAGAAGGAGGCAAGAAGCGGAGCAAAGGACCGTCGCCAGACCCTCCCCTGAGTATATAAAGACCAAGGCGAGACCCGTTCAACGTTTCGCTCGGACCCGCCGCGGGATTCAAAAACCCAAGGCGAAACGGCCGTTCCTC
This sequence comes from Zea luxurians, assembly GCA_029449295.1. Lineage (NCBI taxonomy): Eukaryota > Viridiplantae > Streptophyta > Magnoliopsida > Poales > Poaceae > Zea > Zea luxurians. The sequence goes on along the minus strand of JAOPSE010000016.1, from coordinate 31,091,732 downwards.
GAACGGCTCGCGCACGCGCAACGGCCGTCCCGCGAACCGCTCGCCCCGTTGCATTAACTCCGCGGCGGGACAAGCGGCGTCTCCGGCAGGGGAAGCGAGCGACGCTTCGCCTTCGCCATAATGACCGCGTCAAAAAAGGTACGCCACGTCGTTCGATTTCGTATCCTTTTCCTTTTCCTCTTTCTCTCTCTTACAACAGGGACCGGGAAAGGGGGATACCCCGAAAAGGACCCTTCTCCGTGAAGGAAACAGGCTCCGAGCCTCCCTACTGATCAGAGGTTCGAAGGCCGGCCCCTCGGAGGGGTTCAACGACCGCCTCAGATCGATTGGGTTCTGCGCCCACTACTGGTCAGAGGTTCGATGGCCGGCCCCTCGAAGGGTTCAATGGCCGCCTCAGGCCACTCAGGCTCCGCGCCCACTACTGATCAGGGGTTCGTAGGCTGGCCCTCGAAGGGTTCACAGTCGCCTCAGACACAGAGCGAGGGATGACCATGGGTACGTTCGATACATAACCAAGGCTCGGGCTACGCTCCCGAGGTACCCTAGGACATTTCCGAGACCAGTGGGAATGATCTTGTAACGGAATCCCATCAGAGGGAGGCATCGAGCCCTCGGACCCCGTCGACAGGGGACCGGGTCCGGCAGATCACCCGCAGGTACTTTTGGGCGCGCCTCTGGGCCTCTAGCCGACCCCTAACAAATGGGGCACGGACGTCCGCTCGGATTACCCGCCAGCAGCTCACCGGAGACACCATGTTCGGCGCCACCCGAGGGCAACATGGCGCTTCCCCCCCCCCCTCCTCCTTGCGGAAAGGCGACGCAGGGGCGTATGTAAAAAAGTCGAGTCTGTCCCAGATCGTCCTCTCGCCCTGTGCAGAGGCTCGGGGGCTGCTCTCGCAAACCCGGCTCCGGCCAAACCGTTGACAGCGTCAACATACCAGCCTGAGAACTTGGGACCCAACCGTGCACTCGGGCTACGGCCAGCTCGCATGAGGGAACAACTAGACCAGCCGAAGTATTGCGAAACGCACTAAGACCTCGAAGGAGTTAAACTACTCCTCCGAGGCCTCGGGGGCTACACCCGGCGGGTGCGCTCGCGCGCACTCACCGGAACAAAATGCAACCGAAAAAGGCTGGTCCCCTTGCAAAAAAGTGCGGCAAAAGCCTCCAAGCGCGTATTAGTACTCCCTTGGAGGCTCGGGGGCTACTGTCGGGGACCATAATTAGGGGTACCCTCAAGACCCCTAAATCTCAGCTGGTAACCCCCATCAGCACAAAGCTGCAAAGGCCTGATGGGTGCGATTAAGTCAAGGATCGGTCCATTCAAGGGACATGATCGTGCCTCGCCCGAGCCTAGCCTCGGGCAAGGGAAGCCGACCCCGGAGAACCTACGTCTCGCCCGAGGACCCCCCTCCAGCAACGGGCACACTATCGGCTCGCCCGAGGCCCAGTCTTCACCGAGAAGCAACCTTGGCCACATCGCCACGCCGACCGACCAAATCGCAGGGGCATTTAATGCAAAGGTGGCCTGACACCTTTATCCTGACGCACGCCCTCAAGTCGACAGAGCCTAAGTGACCGCAGTCACTTCGCCGCTCTACTGACCGGTCTGACAAGAGGACAGCGCCGCCTGCGCCGCTCCGACTGCTGAGCCACCTGACAGAGTGAGGCTGACAGCAGCCAAGGCCGGCCTCGGGCGTCATAGGAAACTCTGCCTCGCCCGACCCCAGGGCTCGGACTTGGGCTCAGCCCCGGAAGACGGCGAACTCCGCTCCGCCCGACCCAGGGCTCGGACTCGGGCTCAGCCCCGGAAGACGGCGAACTCCGCTCCGCCCGACCCAGGGCTCGGACTCGGGCTCAGCCCCAGAAGACGGCGAACTCCACTCCGCCCGACCCAGGGCTCGGACTCGGGCTCAGCCCCGGAAGACGGCGTACTCCGCTCCGCCCAACCCAGGGCTCGGACTCGGGCTCAGCCCCGGAAGACGGTGAACTCCGCTCCGCTCGACCCAGGGCTCGGACTTGGGCTCAACCCCAGGAGACGACGGACTCCGCTTCGCCCGATCCCAGGGCTCGGACTCAGCCCTGGCCTCAGCCGACGGTCTCCGCCTCGCCCGACCCAGGGGCTCGGACTCGACCACGGCCACGGAAGACAGACTCGACCTCGACCTCGTAGGAGCCTCCACATCGCCCAACCTAGGGCGTGGACCGACCACGTCGACAGGAGGCGCCATCATTACCCTACCCCAAGCTGACTCAGGCTACGGGGAACAAGACCGGCGTCCCATCTAGCTCGCTCCGCCAGATAAGCAATGGTGGCGCCCCGCGCGCTCTGTGACGACGGCGGCTCTCGGCCCCCTTACGAAAGCAAGAGGACGTCAGCAAGGACTCAACGGCCCCGACAGCTGTCCTTCCGCCAGGCTCCAGCGCTCCTCCGACGGCCACGACACCACACGAACCGGGTGCCAAGACCTCTCCGGCTGCCACAATGGCATGTACTTAGGGCGCTAGCTCACCATCGCTAGACACGTTAGCACATTGCTACACTCCCTATTGTACACCTGGATCCTCTCCTTACGCCTATAAAAGGGAGGACCAGGGCCCTCTTACAGAGGGTTGGCCCGCGCGGAGAAGGATGGGACGGCGCTCGCGCAAGGCCGCTCGCTCCCACTCTCGCGTGGACGCTTGTATCCCCCTACTGCAAGCGCACCCGACTCAGGCGTGGGGCTAACACGAAGGCCGCGGGATCCGCTCTCTCACACCTGCCTCCCTCCGGCTGCTTCCTTTCCCCCCTTCGCGTTCCGCCTCGCGTCGACCCATCTGAGCTGGGGCACGCGGCGACAATTCACTCGTCGGTCCAGGGACCCCCCGGGTTTCGAAACACCGACAGATCGTGTCTAGCCACTCTTGGCAAGGCACTTTGAAATGTTTCTTGAATTTATAATGGTAAGGCAACCGAATAAATTCCCCCTTCTTCTTTTCCCCCTTCAGCTTCGGCATGTCCCACTCCTTCAAAGTTGGGAACACTCTGAAGGCCAAAAATTCTTGCACTAAGTCCCTAGTGCCGATATGATCTGCAATAACTCGAAATTCAGCCAGGGCAATTTGGCTTGGACTCCCTGGTGTCATGTTGCACCGGGGTCTGGTCTCTCCGAAGATCAATTCTAGCAGACTCTGGACCAGCTTCTCCTTGTCTTCGACAACTTTGACGTAAAACCACTCAGACTTCCAGCCAGCTGGCCACTTGCTTTGGTAGCTAATCACTAGAAATTTTGTGTTCTTGCGATAGGCAAAATTGTAGCAGCCAAAATTTTCATGTAGCCCATCTCCTCTAGCTTTCGTCTGATAATGAAGCTCGTGCACTCGGCAGAAGCCTTCGCCAAATGGCTCCACCCCTTGGCTTCGGAGAGCCCAGATATAAACGCTAAGCCGGACAATAGCGTTAGGAGTTAGCTGATGAAGGTAAATCCCAAACTTCTTCAATACATCAGCAATCATGTTGTTCAAAGGAAATCTTAAGCCAACCTTAAAGAAACTTTTGAAGACTACCACTTCATCCTTTCCTGGCTTCGGAGTAGTCTCTTCCCCACCAAAACGAACCAGCTCTTTCTTCGCTTCACTGAAATAGCCCAATTTCAACAGCTTAGGCAAATCATCTTCGGAGATGGTGGATTTCCCAAAATCCAGGTGGCTGGGTTTACTTGGCACCACGCTGTAATCATCTTTAGACTTAGTCTCCTCAACATCAGCCTGTTTTGTTTCAGCGACAGGTGCATCCTCCGATGCTACCAGCCCTGAGCGCTTCATCACTTCGGAGATTGGGGCAGTTTCAGCATCTTCGACTTCCTCTCCGTCGCGCATAACCCTAGTTGTGGAACGCACTCTGGCCATCTGATGATTGAATTTCTTGTTTTTTGAATGAAGTTGAAAATTTTTCTTTATTTTGCCGAAGCTCTTTCTTGTTACGAAGCTTGAGCAAAGTAAATAGCTTCGGTTGAGGATGCAGCAAACAACCTTCGGTTTTGGTCAATATTTTGGCAGCAAAACAGTGCAATAGCAATGAATGTTGTGGTAACTTCATATCTACTCGTCTGTTTATATAGTGCCGCAGGTGGGAAGGTGAATCGTCAAGGTCTTCCGCACCGGACAAACAGCCACCCGCACTCACTGAACGGTGGGCCACAGGGTCCGAGAAGGTGAATCGCCAGGGCGCACGTAACTGCTGCAAGATGAGGCCACTTCTCGCGCGGGTTATTTTAATCGTTTCTCGCCAACGAGCTAAGGGAAGGTGTTTTTCGGATCTTCGGCATCCCGAAGCCAAGAATACTTTTTCACGGATCAAGCTCGTTACGAAAAACGATCTAGCACCGCGAAGGGGCTACTGTTGGGGGTATGCTTCGTAGCCAAAGATCCTAAAGAAAGAAAACACCTTCGGTAGATCCTCTCAGAAGCAGCGCCAAAGCTATCACCTATAAAGCTTTGGCACAGTGACAGATCTCAAGACGAAGGGGTGAACCGACTTAAAGATGAAATGACTTAAAGATCCATGATGTTTTATGTCATTATTGTAGTCGATTGTAAAGGGCATAAATGTAATTTTACACAGGATGCGCCCTGTGCCTATAAATAGGTGAACAGTACCCATATACTGTTCACGCAATCCTGTAATCGTTGACACATCACGCTGGAATTATTGTTTTCTGCCAAGGCGAAGGTATAAATATACCTAAATATTATATACAGTATTTAGTTTTGTATAATAAATATGTGGATGATATTATCTGTCTTTGGTATATTTTTCTCTAATATTTTATATTTTAAATTTTATTGTTTTATAAGTCTGATTACGAAGGTGTGACCTTCGTAATATTTTGCTCATGGCCTTTATCCGAAGTTCATTAAATCCTTGGGGAGATAATGCTTCAGCGGACGAAGGACATTAATATTTAATATTTTATGTTGCCTTGTTCTTAATTCATAGCATTTGAGAACAAGTCCCCAACAACTGGATTAGTGTTGTTAGACGACGTCGGCTTGACGAGTATCCCTCGACCAAGCGTTTGCTTGATTTAACCATCTTTAGGTTGGTTCATCAGCTTCGTCCTGCGGATTAACCCGCGCTTGGGGTCGACTTGGCTCGTCTTCTGCATCACGTGATTATTTATCGTACCTCATGAGATGCACGATGCACATGTATGAGCATGAGTATAACGAGCATAATATAGATAATCTACACTAAAAAGGATGAAACACTTAAAGCCAAGCATTAAGCATCATTGATATCACAGCAGGGCATCGACTACATCCATTAACCAATTTGACATATTATACTAGAAAATCTATTTTTATTCCTAGCTTTTTATTAACTCTTCAACTATGTGTCTTAATTACTTAATTTACCGATTAACCTGTGTATCATATATATATTAATATAACTTCCCATTTTTAACACCTACAATCCCGCAACACCGAGACCTATTAAGATCTTTTTCATCCTACGACATCGACCAAATTACTAAAACAATTCAGGTAGTCTAATAAATATCATATTTAGTCGACTGGAATAACGAATCCACTTACCGTCCATTATATCCGACTTAAAGCTTGCGAGAACGTCGACAATCTCCGAATAAAATCTTCGATCAAACAGCTGACGAGTATAGAACGGAACTTCACTTCTCTTCCATCCACAATTCTTGGAATCTCCCCATGTTAACTAGAACTCCGCATAAACGGCGATGATTCTTGTTCTAGCCTTTCACTGAGCACTTGGTAAATATCACATGGTTAGCTTCGTCTTCACCTGATTCTTAGGATTTCTTGCTGACGCGCGGAACGACGATGAGATTGAGTCTGGAGCGAGCTAGCGAGGACACTAATCTAGTGAGAGCTCTAGCGACGACGAAGTCACGAGCAAGGGAGAACGGGTTTAACAGCTCGATGGCAAACACGAGCACGCGTGAAGCCCGATGGATGAGGAGTGAACGCACGGATGGGTCAGACTGGGACCAGAGGACGACGAACGCCATGGCGGGTTGGAGACCGGATTTAATAACGGTGTTGAACCATGACGTATAAGAAATCGATGACCGGCCAAGATGCGATTGGCGAGATCCAAGTATGGCGTGACAGATTTGGGATGTCGCGATGGATAGCTAGCACAATGGAGAACAACGGCTGGGCAGATCTTGACGACCGACGTCACGACATCTAAAATGAACGCGAGGGCGAGGCGAGCGGCTCCGGCAACACAAGAGAGCTAGACTGCGATGAACCGAGCAGGAACGGCCCGAGACATGTGCGACAGTGGTCAGCTCCCGAAATAGGAGGGCATGCAGCCAAATTAGAAGACAGGGGCACAGGTACTCGGCGCTGACGAACACTATAGCAGGGAGAGATAGACTCGACAGGTGGCTTCCAGGATGCGCCATGGGCATCGAGTTGACACAGGGAGGGTGGCTGAGAGATGGAGCTCAACTCTAGAAGTCTAGAGATGGCTAGAACAGCGGCGCATACGCAGGGAGAAGCGCACGCTGGATGAGTTGGAAACGCGACGTGGTGGTTGGAGAGAGGCGAACTGGGGGGGTCGCGGCACAGCGGGTTGGGCACTATGGGAGAGGGCAGAGCTCGGCGAGCTGGCGGTTGGGAGCAGTAGCACCATGAATGGGAGCTCGGCACGGCAAAGGACTCGGTGTGCGGCAGGGGAAACAGAGAGAGCAAGGCGCGACGCGGCCATGGGGAAAGAAGCTGCGCGCGGCACCAGGGCGAGCAGAGGGGCGAGCTGTAGAGGGCGCGGTTCGTGCGGGAATCGGGCGTGCAGGAGCAAGCTCGGTTGGGGGAAGAAACAGAGGAACTCGAGTTGGCAAGGGAGAGCATAGAGAAACTCCACGAACAGCGCGTCCTTCCCACCATGCTGGACAGCAGCCCCGCGCAGGCCTTCCACAGCTCCACAACAAGCTGGAGCACCACGGCAAGAGGGGCGCTGTCAGCTTGAGCTGGGAGAGCCACCATGGGAGCTGGCGTCTATAGCCGGGGAAGGAGCAGAGCCGGGCGAGCAGAAATCCGGGCACCATGTGGACGAACTTGGCCAGAGCGCTGGAGCTGGACGCCATGGAAGATGGAGGGAGAGGTTGGGGGCCACGTGCAGCAGAGAAGCTCCAGTAGCGGCCGTGGCAGAGGATGGAGAGGAGCGGTCAACCTGTGACTGGGAGATGAAGAGGAGAGAGGGAGCTAGGCACGCCAGCAGGGGAGCTCACGGCCATGGAGAGATCTCGGTCGGCTGGAAGGAGCAGAGCACGCGCGGCTGGATTTTATCCACAGGCAGAAAGCAGCGCAGGTGATAAGGAAGAGAGAATCAGCGGCAAGATAAGGATAGGATTAGCTAGATTTTTTATTTTCTTTTCTTCTTTTTTTTATCGAAAATCGCAGATACTTCGAAATCGGATAAATTCATCTGCTTTTGTCCCGGATATTTGACTTGGTGAATACTTCGGAATCATATAAATTTTAATCAGTTACTTATATCTAAAGTTTTGAATCTGGCGAGAAACGATGGCCCGAATAAGAATGATTCCGTCTTTGATAATTTGCTCTGTAGGATTCGACTAAAATTAGCTGAAACCAAATCCGCTAACGTATACGCGATTTTGTCGCCACAACAGCGTGCCGAAGAATAAATTGAATTATATCCTCACGCACACGATTTCACTCAGACGACACGCGATACAAATTATTTTGCATCGAACATTTTTGCCGTCGAGTTCAAATAAATTTGTCCGGGATAAAATCATCTGAATGGGTTGAGCTTCCGAGTTCTGTATTCGCGCGAGCGATGAATTTTAAATACTCACCGGAAGTGCCGATTTTCGGAACACGACGTTCCGAACATCACGAAAATTTAGGATGAGCCCGGACAGATAAAAATAAAAACGACGTCGCACTCGCGACAGACGAAACAGATGTGGTATTGCAATCGCGATAGGCGAAGATAATTGAAATTTTGCAGCCGTTTTATCCACTAATTACGTGCTTATATCCATACTCGCTGTCGAGCAGAATATAAACACCTGGGGTGTTACAGCCCTCCCCCTTAAAAGAATCTCGTCCCGAGATTCGGAGCGTAAGACTTTTAAGAGTAGAGAAGCATGTAACCCATGTCCATATCAACGATAATCATAAGACAGTCCAGAGTGAAGGCGAGTGCCTCAGAATGCGGTTTCTCTAGCGGACATAACATGTATCGCCTTAGGCTAATTTGGAATGTCCACCAATAGAGACCATGTCTGCCAGAGGAACACATAAGGTTCCATGTGTGCAGTTTGCTTTTTCTGATGACACTATACTATCTGAGTCTGTTGAGCGAGCGGTGGATATGCGACTTCACCCAAACAGAATCAGATGCACCATCTTGGGTAAAACACATAAAAGTAGGTTTACCAACAAGTGGTCACGATAAATTCATGGTACACGAGACAGATGTGGATGTCGAATACTGTCGCGGTTAACATGTGGTTAACCCGAGAATTCAAGTCCATGAAAGATGGTATAGATTCGAGAGAATGACCAGCGGAGGGGTCTATAGATGCGGTCTTTGTAACCAGTCCATTTTGTCAAGCACTGATCATGGCTTGACTTGATCACACATGCTGGAAAAGCACACGTGAGGCGATCGAGGCATGACTAGAGCGATGATTAGGTGGTTATTAGTCGGCTTAATCTTAAGTCTTGAAAGTACTTTCTTCGAATGAGTTGAACCAAAGTGAGTTTAGACAACTCGACAAATCGATCTCTAAACTCAACCTTTGTTCACAAAGCAATTACAAGTTAGTAAAAACCAACTTGTTGAACTAGTTTGACATTGAACAGGTCCTCTCAGTACCATCGGTAAGCCAACGGTCGCGAGTTCACTCTTGTTAGCAAAAGGTCATGCATTTGGGTAGAAATCCATTTGGTCAGGTTGTTCATCCGTTTCTTTAGGCAAGATGAACGAATTTGGTTAGGGAATACATGGATTAATTAAGAGAACGAATGAACAAACTCCTGCATTTTAGCAGCAGGGAAAACAAATCTCCATTTTGAGAGCTAATCAGTTGTCTCTCGACACTAAAAGCTCCAAGGCTTCACCTTTACACAAAGGATGTAAAGGGAACTTGTATGAGTAGTCACTATTAAGAGCAAAAGAAATAAAACCACACATGAAAGTGGTATGCCCTTTTGATCCAATAGAGATGATAGATGTTGCTTGATCACTTCACAAACAACATAGAAATTGTTTCAAGGAAGAGGTCTGCGGAAGATAACATATTGATATAATCTCATAATGGATTATGTCTACTAACTGTGATACTAGCGTGTGCCGAGTAGCGCAACCATGTACGCACCCACAGAAGGCCCTCGGTTTCGTCACGGCACCACTGGTTTTAGTCATAACACCATTATCAGACATAACCAATAAGAAATCTCACGCGACACAAATGAATTGGGCAAGGGTGACAATGTACAAAGAGATACTCCACCTGTAACGATGGTTACAAGTAGAGAGCCAAATAGATTATGGCCCAAGGAAATGAACAAGGTATGGCCATAACCTAAATTTGTATGAGTTTGGTCATGGAGGGATAATGGTAAATTTCAAATTTGGGTCGTGGTTCACTAAATAAAAATATGGCCTAGTTTAAGGTTTAGGCAAACAGGTCACAAGCATTCTATCGGCACATCAAGCACAAGAGCAAACACATATAACACCTAAATAGATTACCTAAAGAACGGAGGACAACTATTTCATTGAAGTCCATAATACAGCATTACACCACATTATCTACAATCACTGGTTACTAGAATAAAGACGAGAGAAGCATTTTGGATGTATAGGTGACAAACATGATGCAACCATCAGGATGCATGCTCGTCCTATTCGTCCTCACAAATTGTTGCCAATCTAATGTGGCAATACCGTTCTATATCGGTGGCATACTTACGACTCTCACGGTATTTTGCTAGTCATCAGCTACACATACATTTTTGAGGTTAGTGTACCTGCAGAAAATTCCATCACAACCCATTTTCCCATGATGCAGTTCACACATGACAGTTTATCACAGTTTATACTCCATATATTGCTATATGGAGGCCAGCTCATCATTAAGCACCAAGCCATGCATAGGCGTCGTTGCCACACTTTAACCATAGGGCTACTCATTATGGTAACTCACCTTCTTACCTGAGCGTAGGTGCGTCGTTACAAGTACAATACAATTCTCAGTATTCCCATGTCTGTATACCCATACACATCCATGGGGTACTGATTCCCAGAAAAGTAAATACTCCACATCGCAGCCTTCATATATACATATGTAAAACATGTATATAATCAAGCGCTTTTTATACTCTTCCCTAGACCGACGTTTGTTCGGTCATGCTCTCACATCTCACCTTACCTTGAGCGTCGATCCATTCAAAACTGAATAGCCTCAAAAATAACAATACACATGTATGCAATACCCACCCGGTTGTGGGTTAATGGTTTTGAACTAAGCCACCTGATAGTCCTTAATTTAGGGCTTAACTGAGGATGTCGCTAGTATTATAGTTTTTCAAAACTGTTTTTCAAAGCCAAACAATGTGTTTAGTTGAAAATAGGTTTTTCGAAACCAAAACTTTTGTTTTAAAAATACGTATGTGACCGTATATACTTAATCCTGCTCCGATACCATCCTGTGGCAGAACCTCCCAAGTTATCAGACCCACATGCACCTGTCCTTGTCTCAAAGACCTCAGACTGCTATGCAGGTGCACCAGATAACTTAATAGGATCCGTCCGATTGCCCCAAGGACATCGGATAAACCACTTACAACCAAGATCGCGAGATTAAGTAACACAAATCACACACACCAATATTTTTGCAGCGGAAATCTTATTACCCAAATTTTACAAGTTACAAAAATTTTACATTATATTCATCGGAGTGATTACAAAAGTATAAGTTTGAAATATATGCTAGCTCAAGTGACCATCCTCAGTAAGAAGTATAGAAGGGTTACTTAGACTTATAAGAAGGCCGAGCCCACCGGCACTAAACACCATCAACAGCATCACAAGGTTAGGACCTGAAAAACAACAGGGAATAAAACCCTGAGTACGGAATTACTCAGCAAGACTTACCTGACTAAAGAAAAGACTCTCAAGGGTATGCTGGCTAGAGGGAGTCAAGGTATGGCTGTTCAAGAATCAAAGACTCTGTTTTGCAGAAAAGCTTACTATGAGTGGATCCTTAAAAATCCATTTTTATTATCAGGTTAAGTAAAGTTACCTGCATCTAGAGTTCTTTCTACCCTAGTTCAAGCACTTGGCCTATACTAGCCATTTTCTTATCAACCATTCATCTTCACTGGATTGCTACGTGTAGGGCAATGACCAAGTCTTCATATCCGCGAAGTTACAGCGATCCGAATCGATTATACTCAGCTGAGGATCTCCAATCACACGACATATGTAGCACTTAACCCTTGCATATGTCAACTCACCACCGGGGTTCTTAAGACCAGATCAGGTTCACGCCAACCGAGAGCACAGATACACCACCATCCAGCCTCTTGCCACGGAGGGTACACGCTACTCTCGTCATCTCTCCACTCCCATTGCGTGGTATCTTATTATGGTATTAGTCTGCCCAAGAAAAACTTACCCATGACGAGGCATGTGACCAGTTAAAGGGTCCTCGATCATCAAGCCTACATTGGCATGATCCTTAATCGACTCAGACGGAGACACTACACCGAGACTCCTTTCTCGTGCAAGTCAACCGCCCGGTCTCAGCTTTATCATTTCAACCCAAAGTTTGGTACCTAGCAGAGGTACATCTTTTCCGTTGTTGAATCCATCAAGGCCTTTGACAGATCCACCATCAAGTTTTATTTTTGAAAACATTCCCACCCACTAAAGCATCACTTTTGTTTTAAAACAAAACATTTTATTCTTCTAAAGCAAGGCTAAGCATCAAAAATCCTTTTCAAAAAGGGTGTCAAGGAAGGGTAATCAATTTTTCAAGGAAGGGAATGCATCAATAGTTTTAGCACACAACTCCTATCACCTAATGCATCAAACAAGGTGATAAAGATTTTAAAACACAAGGAGGTGGCGAATGCACTGGGGCTTGCCTGAATAACACTGGGTTAGTGTTGTTAGACGATATCGGCTTGATGAGTATCCCTCGACCGAGCATGTGCTTGATTTAACCATCTTCAGGTTGGTTCATCAGCTTCATCCTGCGGATTAGCCTGCGCTTGGGGTCGACTTGGCTCGTCTTCCGCATCACGTGATTATTTATCGTACCTCATGAGATGCACGATGCACATGTATGAGCACGAGTATAACAAGTATAATATAGATAATCTACACTAAAAATGATGAAACACTTAAAACCAAGCATTAAGCATCATGGATATCACAGCAGGGCATCGACTACATCCATTAACCAATTTGACATATTATACTAGAAAATCTTTTTTAATCCTAGCTTTTTATTAACTCTTTAACTATGTATCTTAATTACTTAATTTACCGATTAACCTGTGTATCATATATATATTAATATAACTTCCCATTTTTAACACCTACAATCCCGCAACACTGAGACCTATTAAGATCTTTTTCATCCTACGACATCGACCAAATTACTAAAATGATTCAGGTAGTCTAATAAATATCATATTTAGTCGACTGGAATAATGAATCCACTTACCGTCCATTATATCCGACTTAAAGCTTGCGAGAACGTCGACAATCTCCGAATAAAATCTTCGATCAAATAGCTGACGAGTATAGAACGGAACTTCACTTCTCTTCCATCCACAATTCTTGGAATCTCCCCATGTTAACTAGAACTCCGCATAAACGGCGATGATTCTTGTTCTAGCCTTTCTCCGAGCACTTGGTAAATATCACGCGGCTAGCTTCATCTTCACCTGATTCTTGGGATTTCTTGCTGACGCGCGGAACGATGACGAGATTGAGTCTGGAGCGAGCTAGCGAGGACACTAATCTAGTGAGAGCTCTAGCGACGACGAAGTCACGAGCAAGGGAGAACGGGTTTAACAGCTCGATGGCAAACACAAGCACACGTGAAGCCCGATGGATGAGGAGCGAACGCACGGATGGGTCGGGCTGGGACCAGAGGACGACGAATGCCATGGCGGGTTGGAGATCGGATTTAATAACAGTGTTGTACCATGACGTATAGGAAATCGATGACCGGCCAATATGCGATTGGCGAGATCCGAGTATGGCGTGATAGATTTGGGATGTCGCGATGGATAGCTAGCACAATGGAGAACGACGGCTAGGCAGATCTTGACGACCGACGTCACGACATCTACAATGAACGCGAGAGCGAGGCGAGCGGCTTCGGCAACACACGTGAGCTAGACTGCGATGAACCGAGCAGGAACGACCCGAGACATGTGCGACAGTGGTCAGCTCCCGAAATAGGAGGGCATGCAGCCAAATTAGAAGACCGAGGCACAGGTACTCGGCGCCGATGAACACTGTAGCAGGGAGAGATAGACTCGACAGGTGGCTTCCCGGACGCGCCATGGGATCGAGTTGACACAGGGAGGGTGGCTGAGAGATGGAGCTCGACTATAGAAGTCTAGAGATGGCTAGAACAGCGGTGCGTACGTAGGGAGAAGCGCATGCTGGATGAGCTAGAAACGCGACGCGGCGGTTGGAGAGAGGCGAACTGGGGGGGTCGCGGCGCAGCGGGTTGGGCGCTATGGGAGAGGGTAGAGCTCGGCGAGCTCGCGGCTAGGAGCAGTAGCACCATGATTGGGAGCTCGGCACGGCAAAGGACTCGGCGCGCGGCAGGGGAAACAGAGAGAGTAGGGCGCGACGCGGCCATGGGGAAAGAAGCTGCGAGCAGCACCGGGGCGAGCTGCAGAGGGTGCGGTCCATGCGGGAATCAGGCGCGCAGGAGCAAGCTCGGTTGGGGGAAGAAACAGAGGAACTCGAGTTGGCAAGGGAGAGTGCAGAGAAACTCCACGAACAACGCGTCCTTCCCACCACGCTGGACAGCGGCCCCGCGCAGGCCTTCCACAGCTCCACGATGAGCTGGAGCACCACGGCAAGAGCGAGCGCACTAGGGAGAGGGGCGCGATTAGCGTGAGCTGGGAGAGCCGCCATGGGAGCTGGCGTCTGTAGCCGGGGAAGGAGCAGAGCCGGGCGAGCAGAAATCCGGGCGCCATGGGAACGAACTTGGCCAGAGCGCTGGAGCTGGACGCCATGGAAGATGGAGGGAGGTTGGGGGCCGTGTGCAGCAGAGAAGCTCCAACAGCGGCCGCGGCAGAGGAGGGAGAGGAGCGGTCGACCTAGGACTGGGAGATGAAGAGGAGAGAGGGAGCTAGGCATGCCAGCAGGGGAGCTCACGGCCATGGAGGGATCTCGACCGGCTGGAAGGAGCAGAGCGCGCGCGGCTGGATTTTATCTGCAGGCAGAAAGCGGTGCAGGTGATAAGGAAGAGAGAATCAGCGGCAAGATAAGGATAGGATTAGCTGGATATTTTTTTTATTTTCTTTTCTTCTTTTTTTATCGAAAATCGCAGATACTTCGGAATCGGATAAATTCATCTGCTTTTGTCCTGGATATTTGACTTGGTGAATACTTCGGAATCATATGAATTTTAATCAGTTATTTATATCTGAAGTTTTGAATCTGGCGAGAAACGACGGCCCGAATAAGAATGATTCCGTCTTCGATAATTTGCTCTGTAGGATTCGACTAAAATTAGCCGAAACCAAATCCGCTAACGTATACGCGATTTTGTCGCCACAACAGCGTGTGGAAGAATAAATTGAATTATATCCTCGCGCACACGATTTCACTCACACGACACGCCCCGGTGCTGGGATAAATTTGTCTGGGATAAAATCATCTGAATGGGTCGAGCTTCCGAATTATGTATTCGCGCGAGCGATGAATTTTAAATACTCACCGGACGCACCGATTTTCGGAACACGACGTTCCGAACATCACGAAAATTTAGGATGAGCCCGGACAGATAAAAATAAAAATGACATCGCACTCGCGACAGACGAAACAGATGCGGTATTGCAATCGCGATAGGCGAAGATAATTGAAATTTTGTAGCCGTTTTATCCACTGATTATGTGCTTATATCCGTACTCGTTGTCGAGCGGAATATAAACACCTGGGGTGTTACACTTGCGGATATGCTCACCCGCCTTGCTGTTGCATTTGTTGTCCCGCCATTTCCCGCAGAAAGCGGGTGTTGTCAGCCGTGGCATTAACTAAGGCAGCGATGGCCTCAGCTAATGTTGGAGGTACCGGGGCGGGTTAGGAGTTGCTTCCCTCCCACGGGAGGTTTCTGCACTATCCTGTGCACGAGTCTTGGATGGTATCTGAGGCAAAGAACATTTGGAAAAATATAATATGCCAAAGCAAACCATCCATTTTACATTACAAAAAAGGGTAATGATACAGACTCAAATTTATAATAGGATTACATTACCTATTATACACTAACACTATGTCTATACTACACTACTCTAGCTTCTTATCACTTTTGGTAGCTTCACTGTTGGGCGTAGGAGACCATTCATCAACCAGCTTCATACAGGGAGGAGGCCTGAAAAGGTCCAGTTCACCACCAAGTGCTTCTCTCACTACTCCTGAAGGTTCGGCTCCCATTCCGACAGGATCCACAGGTACGTTATGGTGCAGTTGTGAATACAATACATGAACCTCCTCATGTAGCATATTGTAGTACACCTGCAAGTTGTCCACGGCTGTGCTAAGCTCCTCCACGCGGGCTCGAGCTTTGGCTTCCTTGGCCCAAGCAAGTGAACGTGAGTTCATAGCCCAATCGAGCGCTAAATCTCGTTCAGCAAGTTGGTCTTGCAAGTGTCGGATGTCAGTTCTCAACTCGTTTATTCGTTGACCATCCTCAACCCACACATTGTTCCTGTAACGGAGTTCCGTTCGAAGCTGTTCTACTTGAGCTTCTAGATCTCCGATTGGACCATTGCTACCACTACTACTGTCCTCATGCCTTGGAGCTAGTTGATGGCGAGGTGCGCCAGTTGGCCCGGTAGACTTGTGTGCAGTTTTCCTTGTGTGCGGCGGCATATCTCTAAGGGGAAAATCTTTTTAACATAGTTTGTAGTATGATGCATGCATAATTACAGAATCAACCTTAGTTGATTCATAACCTTCTATACATTGCACTCTACTATCTGGTCTTTAAGTACAGAAGGTAGTTAGATAAGAAAGAAAGAAATTCTCTAGATAAGTCTTTTGAAAATTCTTTTTGAAAATGTCTCATAACATCTGCAGAGATGGGCTTCGCTCCGATACCAGCTGTGACGGAACCTCCCAAGTCATTAGGCCCACCTACAGTTGTCCTTGTCCAACGGACCTCAAACAACCCTGCAGGTGCACCTGATCACTTGACAAGTTCGGTATCCGAATTTCTTACCTTGCCCAAGAGCATTTCACCCGTCACGCAGACATTACAATAAATCGGAGGTAGGAAATGCGGAAGCAATTACAATAACTTACCTTACATGAAAGTAAGAAAGAGTAGTGTTTATTACAGACCAAAACGAAATATAAGAGTGCTGAGTATTATTATTACATAACCTGGGAGGCAAAACCCCTCCCGATAAACATTAAACAAAAGTTTTTAACGGAGGACCCTTCCTCCCGAGGCTTCATTCCTGGTTTTCTTCTTTGGGCACCACCTTAGAACAAAAGCAGCAAAAGTTTGTCGCTTCCTCACCTAAAACAACATGGGACAAAGCCCTGAGCATGAAGTGTACTTTCACAAGTCTTACCTGTCAACATAAAAGACTCTCAAGGATATGTTGGCTTTTAAGGGAGTCAAGGTAAGGCTTATCAATAGTCAAAGACTCTGTTTGCAGAAATTCTTACTAATAGTGGATCCTTAAAAATCCAGTTTTAATTGTCAGGTTAAGTAAAGTTACCTACATATAGAGTTCTTTCTATCCTAGTTCAATCACTTGACCTATACTAGCCGGATTCTTAACAACCCTTCTTATTCACTGGAATGCTACATGTAAGTCAGTGACCAAGTCTTCATGTCCACGAAGTTACGACGATCCGAATCGATTATACTCAGCTGAGGATCTCCAATCACACGACATATGTAGCACTTAACCCTTGCATATGTCAACTCACCATCGGGGTTCTTAAGACTAGATCAGGTTCACGCCAACCGAGAGCACAGATACACCACCTTCCAGCCTCTTGCCACGGAGGGTACACGCTACTCTCGCCATCTCTCCACTCCCATTGCGTGTTATCTTATTCTGGTATTAGTCTGCCCGAGGCAAAGCTTATCCATGACGAGGCATGTGACTAGTTAAAGGGTCCTCGGTCAGCAGGCCTACATTGACAAGGTCCTTAATCGACTCAGACGGAGACACTACACCGAGACTCTCTTCTCGTGCAAGTCACCCGCCTGGTCTCAGCTTTATCATTTCAACCCAAAGTTTGGTACCTGGCAGAGGTACATCTTTTTTGATGTTGAACCCATCATGGCCATGATGGATCCACCATCAAGTTTTATTTTGAAAACATCCCACCCACTTAGAAGCACCATCTTTTATGAAAACAAAACATTTTGTTTTTCTAGAGCAAAGCTAAGCATAAGAAAAACCTTTTTGTAAATCAGGGATTAAGGAGAAGTAACCAAATCTAAGGAAGGAAATGCAGCAATAGGTTTAGCACACAACTCCTATCACCTAATGCATCAAGTAAGTGAGAAAGATTTCAAAATAACAAGGGGTGGCAAATGCACCGGGGCTTGCCTTGTGTGATAGGTGAATTAGGCTCTGCTCCACAGATATCAAAGTATAAGCAGTTTCCTGCCTGAGGTTCTTTAGGTGGTGGTGGTGGTGTAGTCCTGGCTTCTTCAACCTCGATCTCTTCTTCGTTTTCTATACATAGCCATGTATAATCATGAATGCTCATGTAATGCTCATGAAGATGCAAAGATAATAAAAGTTTATTATCTATTGTCTTGAATATAACTTTCCTTCATGGATCTCAGGGAAACTAGGGTTTTCGGAGTCTATAGTGAAGTTCATAAAGCAGGGGGGCTAGGGTTTTGGGTTCTAAGTACCAAACATGATCCAAATCATACCAAACTTTACCCAAGGCTTCTAAATATTATTTAAAGTTTACCTAAAAGTTTGGTGAATTTTTGAATTATTAATTATTTTCTAAAATTCCAGAAGTATGGATTTTGGCTATTTTAAATGCCCCAAAATTCCTTATTAGAACTAAAAATCCTGAAACTATTTTTATTAAATACTATAGAAAATTAGGAGCCTAGCAAAATTGGTCTGGTATTTTTAGCATTTTTCTATAATTTTCTAGGAATTCTCAAAGTCCAGAAGAAAAAGAAAAAGGAAAACATGCTATAGGATTGGGCTGAAACTGGCCTGGGTCGGCCCATTTACTGGCGAAAGCGCGCCCACACGCGCCCGTGCTGCCAGTTTTGCAGAGACGCCCTTACTGGTTCAAAAATCAGAGTGGCAGTCCTTGGCACTATTCATACGTCTCACTGACATTTACAAGAACACCCCCGCGCTTCTATTCTTTCTCAGCTCGAAGTCCACGACAGCGAACAGCGCGGGGCCGAGCTCCGGTGAGCCTATACCAGCCAATTTACTCGATGACCGTTGTTCTACTTTGGCAGAGACCGAATTCCAAGCCTAACAATCGTTTCCCCTCAACTAATTTCACCAGTGGCGCTTTAACTTGCTCTGTCCACGGTGACCGTATGCACAACGGACATTCTAAAGTGTTCCCAACGATCTAAGGTAGCTTAGTTCAATTGAGTTGGTCGAGGAGTATCAGGGGCACACAAGAACACTAAAACGAAAGGGCAGAGGATATGAGCAGACCTGAGACGAGCTGACCACGGCGAGGCTTCTTTCACGATGGCGGAAAGCAGGTTTGGGGGAAATGAGAAATTAGTGAACTCTGGTGATCAATTGAGGGCACGGCTTGGTGGCTTGGTGCTTGACTACCCTACGGAGCTCATGGCATGCTCAATTTATAGAGTTCATGAGTGGTGTTGCTTAATTTGGACGAATCTCGCTGGCGGCCGAGAGAGGGATGAGTCACGGTGGCGTTCTACCGTGGCAACCGTAGAGCGACTGAACTACGATGATCATTGGATAGTCACTTCGGCTCATACTGACGTGATAAACCTCCTAAGGCGTGGCGTCCACCCGGTAAACGGCGAACACGCCGGTGATTGCCGCTTGGCCACGTCGTCGGTGTGCACTGATGAACCATCACGCTCATAGCACATTCCAGCCCATCCGCGGCGAGATCTTTCACCCCGTGATTGTTATCCTGTGTTTAATTCAGCGTGAATCACGACGATAGCACGAATCCGCACGTGTGGTCGCCGGCGGCGAGATCTCTACGCTGGTGATCCAATCCGGTCATTGTACCATCGTGAAGCTCATTCAGACAATCTGATAGA
This sequence comes from Zea luxurians, assembly GCA_029449295.1. Lineage (NCBI taxonomy): Eukaryota > Viridiplantae > Streptophyta > Magnoliopsida > Poales > Poaceae > Zea > Zea luxurians. The sequence continues at coordinate 31,072,203 of JAOPSE010000016.1, read as the reverse complement.
CAATGTTTGGGACGAATTTCCTCCCAATTTCGCATGGTAACTAGGTCAATGCTCTACAGCAAAGTTATAGCCTAACAAACCAGCTCCCACTTGCTACATTGCACACCCACAAAAGTTACAAGATCTTGTTTAAAATTGAGCCCTAAATTCATCCAATCTCACTGTCAGTCTGAATTCAGACTCAAGGCGGTCTGACAACTCGACTTTGGGCACCTTTTTCTCCAAATTTTTCATGTGACCATGGTTTAATCCCTATAGCAAAGTTGTTCTCCTTATATAGTTCTATAAATTTGATGTGTTGACCCTAGGCAAATTCCACAAAATTTGGAAGATACAGGGCTTCAAAGTTGGTTCCATTTACTAAAATTCATACTTAGTCATTGAAGCACAAATATGACATTTTTGCAAATAAGCCCAAAACCTATGGTTTCATTTGCAAATCTCCAAATATGTGCACCACATGACTTAAGATACTCTAATGCCTTGATTTTTGCACTTTTGTCCAAAAGTGCACTGGTTTTGCACTTAGCCCCCTAGGGTTTCAGTCCAGGGTTTTCCAGGGTTCTATTTAGGGTTTTTAGGTAATTCTTGGGTTTGGATATCACCTAAGTTCATTAATGGTGATATTATATGATTATTACAACTAAGTTTTGAAGTTTTCTCTTATTTAGGCTTTGCTTAATCTTCTAAGCCCCATTTAAGGTTAAGTACTCTACTCTAGGGTTTCACCCATGAAATGCCACATCAATACAACTTGTTTGAAATTTTTGCCTAGTGAATGCACTCTAGGTGTGACAAACACATGATTTGCCAATGCTTATGATGTTATGCTCAAATTTTAGTGGTAGTAACACCAGGGGTGTTACATTGACTTCCTCTAGTACTTTATCAAAGTCTGATATTGAAAGTCCCTAAAGACTGACAAGAGCCAATAGAGCTGGAGTAGGGATGTCGCTACTCCCCTCACTTCCTCTATAGTGTCGGCTATTCTTATGGATCAGCGGGACTTCTTCCTCTTCATCATCATCAAGCATGCATCCAACAGTCTGTGCACTCTTGGCATCAGCCTCTAAAATGGCCTCTATCAGGACATCATCAGGAACTGGCATGGAAGGGTCGGCATCCTGACCCAAGCACGACAGTCGCCAGAGCCGCCTTTTCTTCCTCTTCTCCTCGACAGGTGCAGTTGGGCGTCTCGCTCGGCGCGAACGCTTTGGGCGAGCACCTTCGAGCTTCTGAGTTTCCACCTCTTCACCAAATTCCTCCCCAGTTGTGATAGCCATTGGCTCGGTGCGGGTAGAGTCGGATGATTCCCCTGCCAGTAGGCTAAGCACAACATCTATCTCAGCGTCATTAGTGTTGGCTGGCATCTCGAAGTGAATCTGCCTCTCATCTTTGGGAAGGTTCTGAATTGAAGTAATCAAGGCTTCAATATCTGCTGGAGAGGGTCGCACTCTAAGACCTAGGCTACCATCACGAGCAGGAGGGTTGGACACAAACTCAGAAAATGGCCTGATTGGTGGCAGGTTCCAAGCAGACTAGGCCACAGAAGCACTAGCATTTGAAAATCTACCCCTCAAGATCATGTCCAGTCGGCTCATCAGATCTTCTGTGTGAATTCTCCTATTTGTGACCTAGGTAGAATCGTTGACACCACTGTACAAATAAGCAGGGTACGCCCTGTCCTTTAAAGGCTAGATGTTCTTGAAAACGAAATCAGCGACCACAGCCTCAGCAGTCAGACCTCTATCCTTCAGCAAGCAGACCTCGGCAAGCAGTACTTTAGCCTCTGTTATCTCTGAAGGGGTTGGAGATTCTATCCAGCTTGGTGTGTGGACATCTGGCTGCCTCCCTGACCTAGGGGGAGTGACTTGCAGTGGTTTTCCACAATGAACCACTCAAGGCGCCACCCTTTGATGCTATCCTTGAGGGGAATGTGGAGGTACTCTGCTTTTCTCCCGTGATGAAGCTCCAGGCTTGCGCCGCTAATGAGTTGGTGTTGTCCCCCAGCCATCCCGGGCCGATAGTGATACAGGTATTTCCAAAGACCGAAATGGGGGAGAATGCCGAGAAAGGCCTCACGCAGATGTACAAAAATGGAAACTTGCAAGATGGAATTAGGGTTCAGATGAGTCAAGTTCAATTCGTAGAAATCAAGGAGGCCGCGGAAAAAGGGAGAGACGGAAAGAGCAAGACCACGAATAAGGAAAGGAACGTAAATGAAAGATTCATGAGTATCCTCTATCAGAATGGTGACCCCGCGGCAAATACGCCAAGAGTAGAGCTCTTTCGGAAGCAAAACCCCAACGTCGACAAGATGAAGGAGGTCAGATTCTGAGATAACGGACATGTGGTTACCCGCGAATGGCAACTGGCTATTGGGGTCGATGGGCGGGATGATTGCCGCGACAGAGCTTTGCCTCTTCCGTTTCGGCACCATCGCAATCTGGTCGGCGGAACGAACAGGAGCAAGATCTCACGAAAACAGAGGAGTGGTTCGAGGCAGAAATGTGAAGTTAGGGCTCAGAAACCATAAACACACATCGGTGCAAGTATAAATGGGGTTTCCCGGGTTGGGCACTATTTCTAAAAAAGCGCCAAGTCATTACTCGGGAAAGCAAAACTTTAGGCATGACTCAGCGGTTACCTCTAAAACGTCGGTATCATCAGCTATCGCTCGGCGGTTACCTCTAAAACGTCGGCAGCATCGAGCATGACTCGGCGTTACCTCTAAAACACCGATATCATCAGCTATCGCGTAGCGGTTACCTCTAAAAACGCCGGCAGCGTTAGACGCATGGATGAACTACCAAGTGTGCACATAGAAAAAGCAGCAAAAACACAACGCTCATTGGAAGCATCTAAAGTTTTTCGTTAATATTAAAGGGGGGTTACACAAACTCACTATGAGCCAGCCTTTTTACCCCTACCTTCTACTACATTACATTACCCTACATTACATTACTACACTACTTACACTACACTATACTACTAACTACTACTACATTATTCTAATACTACTAATTATTTATACTAATATTTAAGCTAGTGGCACTTTGCCACTGGCCTTGCTGCTCCTGCCATTGCTGCCACCGTCGTCGTCGCTGCCGCTGCCTTTGCCGCCGTCGCCACCGCCACCTCCGCCGCTGTCGTCGCCACTGCCGTCACCTTCGTCGTCGCCATCACTGCCGCTCCCTTCCTCAGACGAGTTGGAAGAGTTCTCCTCGTCCGAGGAGACCTCCGACTCATCCGAGCCCTCGAGCCCGGCGCGCTCGACGGACCGGATGTACGTCCACACCTCGGCGGCTATCCCCTGGGAGTCGTCCAAGTCATCGGACGACGCCGGTGGGGAAGCATAGACCGGCGACTCCTCGGACTTAGAGGAAACCTCCTCCTCCGAGTACTCAGAGTCACCGAAGTCCTCCGAGGGAGGACTTGGTTCGCACTTCCACTTGTCGCCGGAACGACATGGCGAACCCCGACCCTTTTTGTCCTTGCCCATGGTCAGATGACGAAGAAGAAGGAGTTAGAAAAGAAGCAACAGATGATCGAAGGATAAGTGAAGAGAACAACGGTGCAAGCAGGCTATTTATAGAGGGCGGGAGTGACCGTACACTTCCTACCACGCCCGCCGAACAGTCGCAAGTATTCAATAAGCAATTCAAGCCACCTAAAAATGAGTCAGGCAACAGACGCCGCTTCGCGTAACATGACACCATTTGGACTAAGGTCAACTGCTCGGGCGATATGATTACACATTGCGGTCACATCAAGTTACTACTCCAGGACAGTGTGCTAAACGCGCTGTGTACCAAGACGTCCCTTGGTCACACCCATTGGGGGGGACGACCAGGAATTTTCAATAGATTTTCTGAACAAGTCATATCCATACAGTATACGCAATGAATGTATTAAGACAGAAGGAAGAGATCGATGGAGATCGAAGGAAATCCAAATATAGCTACTGAACTGCAAGTCTAGTCAGCAGAAGCCTTGAAGCACAGAGCGAGGTGAAGACTAGCCAAGACCATCTACCAGACGTCCAATCTGTCACCAGTCAAATAAATTTCAAACCTAACAAGGCATGGGCAGATAAACATTGTTTAAATTCGTAAGAGCAAGAAAAGGCAAAATGTTGACTTCTAAAGCATGAGATGAAGATAAAATGTTGACTTCTAAAGCATAAGATGAAGATCTTTGAGTGGATTATTTTCAAAAATCCACTCAAAGCTCGGGGGCTACACCCATTGGGTGCACCTCCGATGCGCCCAATAGATTCTTAACTCCAAAAGATAGAATGCTGATTTCTAAAGCATAGGCTGATGATAGAGCGTCGATTTCTGAGGCATGAGATGAAGACCTTTGAATGCACCGAAGGAGGACCTTTGAAGGCTGTTTTTTACTGAAATCACTTAAAGTTCAGGAGTAATGTTCAGTAGGTGCACCTTCGGTGCACCCATCACCAGAATGGAGGTCAAGCCACAGATTGCAAGCTGGACCTAGAATCTTTGAGCTGATTATTTCAAAATCAACTCAAAGATTGGGGGCTTGTGGGGGACAGATATCCCCTAGGTCCACTAGAAGGCAAGAAGGCCTCGCGAAAGGCTTTGGGCTTATTGTCTCGCAAGGCCGTCCCTTCGTGGGCCAGAGGAGAATTGCTGGCGGAATGGGCCGACACAAGGAAGAAGCAGACTTAGGCTTAGGCGGCTCGTTGGATTTAAGCATTATCCACAACGCTGATCTGATTCTTCCGCGCAGCGCCCTCAAACATCAGAACAAAATAAGGATAAGTCGGCAAGATTATAGGAAGATAAGTTCAGTCAGTTCACTATTACTTAGGTACACATCGTCATCACACACGCATGTAATGGCCCACGGTCAAGTATATAAGGCCCAGGGGGTACCCCATCAGATTCATCGACCATCTACTTAGCCCACTAGCTTTTCTCCATACCGGAGACTTCATTTGTAACCTACCACATAAAGATCCACACTAGGAAGTAGGGTATTACGCATCTCAAAGTGGCCCGAACCTATAGAAAATCACCTACCGTCTCTCGTGCGTCTCGCACGAACCATTGAGTTAGAGTCAACAACACCATCCTATCCAAAAGCACCACGAGGGGTAACCCCGGGTGTGCGATCGGGCTCCAAACATCGACAGGTTCTATATGCTTCTAGTCGTCTGACAGGTCCTGATGCTGATTGGTGGGATTCATACACTGCTGCCCACGATGCTACTGATACTATCACATGGGTAGAGTTCTCTATGCAGTTCAGGAGCTATCATATACCCGCTGGTCTGATGAAGATTAAGAAGAAAGAATTTCTATCACTGAAGCAGGGGAGCATGTCAGTCAGCGAGTACCACGACAAGTTCTTTAAGCTCTCCAGGTACGCATCGGATGAAGTTGCTGAAGATGAGAGAAAGTAGGAGCATTTTATTGAAGGACTCAATGGACCCCTGTAGTATGCTCTAGTGGCACATACATTTCCATCATTCCAGAGGCTGCTTGACAAGGCCCTAGCTATTGAACACAAGCGTGTTCAGCTGGGAGATTTGAAGAGGAAGGCGATATCCTAGTGACAGGGAAGCAGCAGTGTTCGTCCTCGCTATAGTTCATCCCAGGGTACACCAGTTCGCACTGGCGGAGGCCAGCGCCCAGCTCAGCACTCACCTCAAGGGACTCCACCGACTCGTTAGGCTACCCCCACTGGCACCTCGACGAAGTTTTCAGGACAGAGTGCAGGCACTACTTGCTACTAGTGTGGGAAGACTGTACATTATGCACATGTTTGCCCACAGAGGATTGCTACTACCCCAGCTTAGAATAAACAGCAGACTCCAGGATCTGGCAAGGGATTCTCTATTGCTAGGGTTAATCAAGTCAGCGCAAATGCTACTCCTGATGGAGCTGACATTGCACTTGGTATGTTTTACATTAATGCTATTCCTGCAACAATATTATTTGATTCTGGTGCTACACATTCATTCATGTCTGCTCGATATGCCAACATAAATGAATTACCACTGAAAAATATGAAAACACCAATGATAGTAATAACACCTAAAGGGCCTGTTGAGGCAAATTATATGACGCATAGATTGACATTACAATTATGGGAAGAGAATTCTGGGCCACCGCTGTAATATTGTCATGGTTAAGAAAGGCAAAGGCCATTATACAATGTGGTAGGGGTACTGTAGAACTCACCAGCCCTAAAGGAGAAAGATTTCAAGTTGAAATTGCGGTAACCACCTCTTCCAAGCGTGCGATGTTCTTTATAGCTAAGGAGTTTAATTTGTTGGTGACAACATTCGTGTGGTTAGGGATTTTCCGGATGTCTTTCCAGAGGAGTTACCAGGGATGCCACCAGATAGGGAAGTGGAGTTTGTCATCGATCTCTTACCTGGGACTGCTCCTATTTCTAAACGGCCATACAAGAGGATGTATGTAGAAGACTTAAAAGAACCTAAGAAGCAGTTAACGAAGTTACAAGAGGCTGGGTACATTCGTCCGAGTTCCTCATCTTGGGGAGCGTCGATTCTGTTTGTACAGAAGAAAGATGGATCACAAAGAATGTGTGTGGATTATAGATCCCTTAATGATGTTACTGTGAAGAACAAGTATCTGTTACCCCGCATTGAGGATTTATTTGATCAGATGAGAGGTGCTAGGGTATTCTCGAAGAATGATCTCCGATCGGGTTACCATCAAATGAAGATTAGGCCATCAGATATTCCCAAGACGACTTTCTCGACTCGATATGGATTATATGAGTTCAATGTTATGTCATTTGGACTAACTAATGCACTAGCTTATTTTATGAATTTGATGAATAAGGTGTTTATGGAGTATTTGGACAGATTCGTCATAGTATTCATCGACGATATTCTTATTTATTCCAAGAGTGATACTGATCATGAGGAACATATGAGATTGGTGCTACAGAAGCTACGAGATAATCAACTCTACGCTAAGTACAGTAAATGCGAGTTCTGGATTGACGAGGTGCCATTCCTTGGACATATCATTTCTAATGGGGGAATATCAGTGGATCCTGCTAAAGTCAAGGAGATAATGGCGTGGAGCATACCCACTACAGTTACAGAGATTCAGAGTTTCTTGGGGCTTGCAGGATACTATCGGAGATTTGTTGAAGGATTTTCTAAGATTGCTAAGCCCATGACCTCACTTCTGGAGAAGGGAAGAGAGTTCAAGTAGGACGAGAAGTGCCAAGATAGCTTTGATCAATTAAAGAAGAGGTTGATGTCACCACCAGTGTTGGTTATGCCAGATCTACAGAAGGGATTTGACATTTATTGTGATGCATGTGGCCAAGGCTTGGGATGTGTGCTCATGCAAGAAGGACATGTGATCGCCTACGCGTCTCGTCAGTTGCGGAAACATGATTTGAACTACCCCACTCATGACTTAGAACTGGCAGCCGTAGTGCATGCACTTAAGATATAGAGACATTACATTATGGGAACTAAGTGCCAAGTGTACACGGATCATAAGAGTTTGAAGTATATATTCACTCAGAAGGATCTCAACCTTAGGCAACGCCGATGGTTGGATCTCATAAAGGATTATGATTTGGAGATTCACTATCACCCGGGCAAGGCGAATTTGGTTGTAGATGCCTTGAGTCAGAAGGAACACATTCATTTAGCTATTGTGGCCCAGCTACCTGATGAGATTGTGGAGGATTTCAGGAGACTTAACCTGGGGATAGTTGCTCACACTGAAGGAGTTACTATTGATGTGGAACCTACCTTGGAGCAAGAAATCTATAAAGGTCAGGTTGGTGATGCTAAGATACAAGAGATCAAGGATCTTATTACGGAAGGTAGAGGTCTAGAATTCATGGAGGATGAGCAAGGCACTATGTGGTTCAAGGACAGGATATGTGTTCCTGATATTGAAAGCCTTCGTGAGACTATTTTAAAGGAGGCCAACGATTCTGATTATTCTATTCATCCTGGTAGTACCAAAATGTATCAGGATTTGAAGCAGAAATACTGGTGGTATGGATTGAAGAGAGATGTGGCTGCACATGTGGCTATGTGCGATGTGTGTCAAAGAGTTAAGGCTGAACACTAGAGGCCAGCTGGACTACTGCACCCGCTTAAGATACCCGAGTGGAAGTGGGAAGAGATTGGTATGGATTTTATTACTGGATTGCCTTGCACCCAGAAAGGATATGATTCTATATGGGTGATTGTGGATAGACTGACTAAAGTAGCCCACTTCATTCCTGTCAAGACTACTTATAAAGGTTCTCAACTAGCAGAGTTGTATATGGCTCGGATTGTGTGTTTACACGGAGTACCAAGGAAGATCGTGTATGATCGAGGTTCATAGTTTACCTCAATATTCTGGAGAAGCTTCCATGAGAATATGAATACAAAGTTAAACTTTAGTACGGCTTATCACCCTTAGTTGATGGACAGACTGAAAGGACTAATCAAGTATTGGAAGATATGTTGAGAGCTTGTGCCCTTCAGCATGGAGGAAGTTGGGATAAAAGTCTACCATATGCTGAATTCTCATATAATAACAGTTATCAGGTCAGTCTAAAGATGTCACCTTTTGAAGCTTTATATGGTAGGAAATGCAAGACTCCTTTATATTGGGATCAGACGGGAGAAAGACAGTTCTTTGGGCCTGAGCTTATTCAAGAGGCAGAAGAGCAAGTTCGTATAATCCGGGAGAATCTGAGGGTAGCTCAAACCAGGCAAAAGAGCTATGCTGATAATAGAAGAAGACCACTGGAATTTAAGGAAGGAGATCATGTGTACCTCAAGGTGTCACCACTTCGTGGAATGAGGAGGTTTAAAGTCAAAGGCAAATTGGCTCCTCGCTTTATTGGACCATTCATGATCTTTAGGAGAGTTGGGGAGATGGCATACCAACTCGAGTTACCTGATAATCTATCTGATGTGCATAATGTATTTCATGTGTCTCAACTTAAGAAGTGCCTCTGTGTCCCTGAGGAACAGTTACCAATGGATGAGCTCAGTGTTCAGGGTGATTTGACTTACACGGAGTATCCTATCAAGATTCTTGACACATTGACTCGAGTTACAAGAAATAAACTTATAAAGATGTGCAAAGTGCAATGGAGTCACCATGGAGAAGATGAAGCTACTTGGGAGAGAGAAGAAGAGCTTCGCATAGAATTTCCCCATCTTTTCCCAAAACTTCCTAAATCTCGAGGACGAGATTCTTGTTAAGGGGGGTAGGATTTGTAATACCCACTTTGTAAGAAAAATCTAAAAGGAGGAATTATATTCCTTTATAAATATGAGTGTGTCATCTCTATCTGTCATTTCATGTGAACAATTACTTACACAAATAATTAATTAACACCAGACACTCAAATAAATTGTGCATCATGCTGAGGTTTTATGTGGTGTGCATTTTGTGACATAATATGAAAATCATGTGAAAAGAAATATATCAAAGTTCAAAAATAGAATTTAAGACCTAAAGGAAAATTCAAGAATTTAGAAAAAGAGAAGAAGAAAAATATTATGTGAGTGAAAATGAGTATAATATATATATATATATAATAAAATATATTATTGGAATGTGTACATCTAACTCAAAGGTGAAACTCATAAAAGGTCTCAAATTCAAATTTGGGATTCAAAATAAAAAGGAGACATAATAGGAAAATGAAAATATATAAAAAAAGAGAAATCCCACTATTGGGCCCAAAACCACCAATTCGGCCCGCTTTCCCTTTTGATCCGCGGCGCCGACAGGTGGGCCAGTCTGGTCAGTGGTGCTGCGATCCCTCCGTCTCGACTCGCTACACGGTGGGGCCCCGTGACCAGACGCAACCTCCACGTGCGGCGCTCCTCTCGCGGGCCACTGACAGGTGGACCGAGTTGTCGGAGCTCCCTAGCACTCGCGGCGCGCGTCACTGGGTCGATGGCATGTGGGCCCGGTAGGTCGGAACCGTCTCCTCCGCAAGAATCACGCGCCGTGGTTGACCTCGCCGTCCAGTGCGTGGGTTGTTGCGCCAGCCTCGCAAGTGTAAGGTCGTTGGCGCCCATAGATAAGTACCCGTCGCTGCCTTTCCTCACACAAAATCTAGGGAAGTTCTTGCCATGCGATTAGCCACCATTGCCGCCGACTCTGCGTCTCGGCCTTACTTCACGGTAGCCGCCTTTGGGCCATCCATTCGGTCTGGGGCGCTTCGGATCATCTCGCTGTCGGTAACCCTAGGCTCCCCGGGCGGGATTGGCAACAGTGTGCCCAGGAATTGGTCACCGTCGTGGAAGTTTCGCGCCGGGCCACTGCGGACCGTGGACGGCTTCCCTAACCGCACCCTTGTCTCTGGTAAGCCCTTGGATAGTTTCTCTTTGTTGTGCACTCCATTTTGCACCGGTTGTAGGGTTGGGGGAAGCATGGGACAACCATCGCGGTTGTTCGCCGGCGACTCGCCGCCATGACCAGGGCGCGACGGCGCCGTGTGTAGCTCTGGTTGAGGGAGAACATGTGAGACCATTGGATGCGTCGTGGATGGTTGAGATTACATCGGAGCATACCGATTGGGGGGACTGTCCTGGAGCGTTAGATCGTGATCCGGTGGCGCAGTGTGGATCTACGACTCATTAAATCCGGGTCGTTCGCGGTTGATCCGGTGTTCGGGGATTCATACCGCTTTGAGATCTAATCCGAGGCACACATTCTAGATCCAACAGCAGAGAAACATCGATACCCCTTCGCCTGTGTCATTTCGTAAAAGAGCCCCCAGGAAAGAAATAAATCAACCCGCCGTCCTATTAGTGGAGCGCTGGGTCTGGGATATTTTACCCCGAGGCCCCTGCCTTTCTCAGTATTGTTGCGCCTAGACCAAAGAGTAGAAAAATCAGAGAAATTAAATCATAAATGAATTTTTAATATATAAATAATTGCTAGAACTTGCTAAATTCATAGAAAATTCATTTTTAGTCCAAATCACTCCATTCTAGTTTCTAAAATTTTGTAATATTATTCTCTATCACTTAGAGTCTCTGTTTTGACATGAAAACAGTAAGAAAATTAATTTCCCACTTAATCCTACCTTTGGAAATTCATATCTTAAAATCTATAACTCCAAAAATTATGATTCCTGTTCCTAGGATTTTATTTTAATGAGTAGATTATTATTATTTATTTTGTTTACATGTTTGGTGTGATGTTAATTTCTCCTTTATATTGTGCTTGTTTGTATTATGGCGAGTAGAAGAGCCTGTGACCGAGGATCCTGGTGACTAGCAGATAGAAGTAGCTGAGTAGGAGCTCATTGAAGGCAAGTTGTGCCCTTGACCACTTTTATACCCAATAATGTTCTTTAATGTCATTATTCATGCATAGGTTTAATTTTGATGGGACCCAATAGGTCACCCTAGTCTGTTTATCCATATTACCTTGTTATCCCTGAATCACTTGGGTAGTTTTGCTATTGCTTTACATGGTTTTGGGATAATATTTCATTATATCCATGTTCCAATTATTTTGTTATTATATTTATGTTCATGTCAAGATCATTAATGATAATTGGAACACGGAGCTTAACTTGAGAAACACGTGCCACCACAAGGGTGGAATGAGACACCCTTGGATGACTAATTAGGAAAGCTAGTGGAAGACTACCTTACCCAAAAGGGATAAGGGCAGTAGGAGAGTTGCATGCAGGGAGATTCTCGGGTTGATTTTGCTGCGATGGCGGTCAGACAGGGGATTCTTGCAAGTGCTCTTCCCATAAACTATAGTGGGTTTTTGGAAGCTAGTGGAACTTTGTAAAGGCCTCGTAGTGCTACCCTGCCTCGCTTCCTTGGTAGAGGTGTATGGAGCCCGAACAACCCCATGGCAAATGGGTAACATGACTTGTGGGTATAGGGTACAACCTCTCTAGAGTGTAAAACCGGTATACTAGCCGAGCTCACGGTCATGAGCAGCTCAGGACTCTCGCATGATTAATTTATGGAACTTAAATTCAATTTGTCATTTGCGTTGCATGGGATTATTTATTAATTTTGTTCTATTACTTTATTTAAGGTTTGGTATTTACTTACATCTAGTAACTGCTAATAAAATTTTGACCAACTGATTAAAAGCAATGCTCAGCTTTAACCCCTGTTGTTGATTAGCCTTACACATCACATGAACTCCCACCTTTGGTGAGTTTATGCCCACTGGTTTCCCCACAACTTGTTGAGCTATGATCATGTGTGAGCTCACCCTTGCTGTCTCATACCCCCCACATGAGAAGAACAGGTGGTTCAGGAGGAGCCACACAACGAGGAGTTTGATCTGATCTAGGTGGTGTTTCCCAGTCGACTTTATGACGCCAAGGATGATCCTTAGTTCGTTTTATATTTATCTTTTATTTTGTAGTAAGACTTCCGCTATGTAATAAATACTCTGATGTTATTTTGACATTTATCTCTATACACTCTGTTATTATATATGTTGTCTTCTTTGGCGCATGTATGAGATGCATCCGGCTTTGTTCCTTAAATCCGGGTGTGATAGGAGGTTTCCAAAACCTGCAAAGAAAACTAACGGCACGATTGATGACATCCCCATATATCAACGATACGATGGCTGATAATTACATATACATCAGTTAATGCACTATAAAAGACAATATAATCATTGACCCTTCATTACTTGAATCGATGAACAAAAACATAGCATTTAGCATTATTTAGCGGAAAAAGGGTATAGTTCTGCATAAATTCCAAGTTACTTATGAAAGGAGCATCGCTACAGGCTACTCTCTCACTACTTTTCCATCTTTTCATCGTGAAGCTCAAAGACATGCATACAAGTTGATTTCCACTATTCTACCTTCTACCTAGATACTTCTTTCTCCCCTGTAATGCTAGCTCAACATGCCCAAGTATATATGTATCATTGTGAAAATAGCCTGCTACGTACAATTTTTATGTGTGCCGCAAATGAAAAAGGGGGAGGTTTTACCTTAGCGTGGTCGGAGCATAGAAGAGGGCGCAGATCCGGGGTGGTGGTGCTATGGTCGGAAGCCGAGGATGGGTGGGTGGGGTTGGCCGGAGGTGGCGGGGACAAGGGGTCGACACCGGCACCGACAGGAACTAAGGGTCGACGATGATGGAGAAGGGGCGAGGGCTAGGACCGACGGTGATGAGGGGCCTAGGGTGGTGGCGTGCAACAGGGCTGGAGGCACGCGCGGAGGCCAGCGGTGATGAGGGGTCGAGGGTGGTGACGCGCGCAAGTGCCGATGGTGACGAGGGGCTGAGGGTGGTGGCGCGCGGAGGGGTTGGCGAGCGGCGGTGGTGATGGTGCAGGGGCGAGGGCCGAGACCGATGGCGGCGTGGCTGGTGGGAACCGGCGGCGGCAGCGTGCGCGAGTAGTGGGCGGTGGCGTGCACGACTGTTGGTGAAGGCAATGTGGAAAGAGAAGAAGGGCACGGTTAGGGATATGTTTGACAATTTTGTCGAGTGTCCGAGATCTCGCACTCGACAAAAAGATTTTTTATTTTTTATATAAAAAACTTTGTGGAGTGTCTCCTAGGCGACACTTGACAAAGATCTTTTTATTTTTTTTAAATAATAATTTGTCGAGTGCCAGATTGGAGGCACTCCGCGAAGATTATTTTATTTTAAAAAAATTCTTTGCCGAATGTACTCCTAGAGGCACTCGGCAAAAGTATACTTTGTGGAGTGTCTTCCCTTACACTAGGTAAAGATTATTTGTTTTTTTTCACCAAACTTTTTGTGATGTTTTCCTATAGTATATAGACCTATATGTTCAATTCTTGCACATATTTATAAAAGTGTTTGCCATAAATATTAGATTTAGTTTGTTTAATTGCATTCCTTCGAATAATTCGGATTTAAACTGTAAATAACTCAAAAAATACAAACAGTGAATGTAAAAATAATATTCATTTTCTCAATCTATATGAATAAAGATTTTGATTAAATAAATGCTATAAGTATCTTTAATTGAATCCCCAAATATATGCATCCATCGTTTCAGATTTACCGGTAGCGAAAGACAGTAATAACGACTCTTATGACCTATAAGAAAAGCTGTTGAAAGATACAGAGATAAAGAAAGCAACTTTTATTCTAAAGCAAATTTCCACCACCTCCTCATCGCCCTGCTGCTCATGGCGGTGGTGGCGCTGTCTCTTCCATGCGCGTTGCCATTTGAGAACCACAAGCCGCGGCGGAGGGAGAAGGAGAGAGGAAAGGGCGGTGTGCCCGGTGGTGCTGGAACTGGCGACGCAGGGGCAGCAGCAGCTACTATCATCGCATTGCCTGCCGGCTGCCCGCTGCTCGGTGGTGATAGACACCCTGTGTACAGTAGAACGGGGAGGGGAGGGAGAACCGGAGAAGATAACCTTTCTTCCCATTTTCTTAATTTCTTAATTTTTCTCTTCTTAGTGGCTGGGGCAGCCTCCTGCGAAGGGCCCTCCTCAGTCACGCCCACAGGCTTCTTCCCGCGGCGGTCGACGTTCGCGGCAGCGTCATCCCTGGGATAGCTATCGTATGGCAAGCAATTTAATTCGAAGACTCGATTCAATCGAACATTGGACCCCCGGATATCCCAACTCCACAGACCTTCAGTCCTCGGCACATAGCGCCCCATTATCCTCGCCGCACTGTCCTCCACCTCACGAACGAACGCGGCCGGGTCTCAGCCGCGCAGATCCAAGGAGAAGGCTGGACTTCGTACCAACTGCTGACCCAAGGAGGGCATCTTGCGAGGGCATACTTCGCCCAGAGCCCAGCCATGCGCCAGGGGCCACACTTCATAACCAATAAACTCTTCAACCAGATCACGCCCATTGCTCATACGAGCAGCGTACCGAAGAGCCCCCTCGTCCTCATCATCCTCCGCCACCTCGAATTGTGGGTACGCCACATAATAGTGAGAGCACATCATGGCCACAAGGAGCCTTGGGAGGTCTTCGACTTCGCTCCCGGAAACATAAAACCAGAAATCCCACCAGTTGCCCCATTTATTACGAGCACAGGGAACCAACTCCACGACTTCCATCGAAGTCTTTTCGGTCCTCAGCATAAACGTGCATGATCCAAACTGTGCAATCTTGTTTCCAATCTTTCTTTTCTGCCAATGCAGACAGTAATTCTTGGTGAAGACCTCTACGGAAGGCCGACCGCCATAAGAAGTCGTTGCCCAGACATACTTCGCCAGGGCCACCACGGTGTTCGGTGTCAATTGGTGGACCTGGACCTCAAATCTCTGCAAGACCTCCGCCACAAAACGATGTGCAGGCAGACGAAGGCCAGCGGTGAAAAATGCCTCAAACACAACCATCTCACCCTCCGGCTCAGGAATCTCTTCCGCCCCTGGCACACGTCCAACTCCATTCCCAAAATAACCCAACCGCTGCATATCTTGCACACGAACCGAGGAGATCCTCAAAACGCCGAATTCCACCGTGTGGCCCGGGTGCAGCTCCACCGCCTCCAATTCACTGAAGGTACCATCCGACGACGATTCGCCCAACGGCGTATTCGTAGCAGATGAAGAAGAAGACGACGGCATGGCTACGTACCGTCGGCGGCAGCGCGCGGTTTGCTTGACGCGGGCCAGATCTCCGATGAACAGGAACAAGGAGGGTAGGCGAGCGAGCGAGCAGTTTTAAAACGCTAGGGTTTTGTGGCGCACGAAAAGGTAAGACGGCCTGAGCCGCGCCGCCCCCTTTTTATACACAGGACGTGACGCTTCGGGAAGCCCGCAGTCCAACAGTACCACGTCCGTCAACGGTCACATCAAAAACCCCCGCGGAACCACTTCGAGCGAGGGCAGCGTCTCCACCATCTAGCGACGTCTTTGGCACCAGATGACTCAGTCGAACTGGTCCCTCGGAGGGCAAATGTTGGGGCAAAGGCGAAGACGCTACCCTTCGCTCCAGGCCTTCGTCAACTCGCTGCACCAACGGAGGCAAGATGACCGACGCGACACCCTTCGTCCTCTTCACGGCAAGACGAAGGCCTACGACGAAGTCTCCCCATCCCATGTCCTCGGCCCTACCTGGAGGCCCAAGTGGGATGCGGCCCATTGTAACAGGCCCCGCACGGAGAAACGTGTTACGAGCCCGATTTGTAATGGCTTTTCTGTAATGACAGTCTGTAACCCCCCATTATGGGAATATTCTAGGGATAATCCAGGTGTCTGAGGGCATAAGCGTCCTTACATCGGGTCCTTGGGCGCTCGGGCACCTATAAATACCCCCGTACATGCCCTTGAGGGGCTAGATTAACAGAGCAATTGCCATCTCAAGTTAAACCATGTTTGCATCTTTTTCACTCCCGCGTTGGATCAACTTGCATAGGAGCGCAAGTTCCAACATTGAAAACAAATGAGATAGTTAGAAATTATGTCTAATCGAAAGATGGAGCAATGCATGCTTCCACGTATTTGCTGAGATTGTGATTGCGTTGGTGTTGAGAGGGATCTTGCATCATCAAACGTCGTTTCTGGCTAGTGTTGTGCACCTCGTCCCACTCAGGCGAGCACCACCTCTTCACCAGATGCATGGCACACCAATAAGTAATCATCTATAAAAAAAACAAGTACATGACATATCAGATGATAAAATTAAGCATATTTAGTACCAATAATATTAAAGTTCTAGATTTACCTGCAAATATTGGTCCCGAGTCAACGACATGATTTGGGCATCCTGCTTGCTCACCTTCTCCCCATGGACGGATCCATGGTAAGTGACGATGGCCTAGATGCGCGCCTCGTAGTGCATGTCCACGACGAGCTTCTTACATCTCGTGGTAGCCACCATATCCATCCTGGCCTCATATCCAGCCACACATCTGAAGAAATCTTGCATACAAAGACGATGTATCCATACATTATTTCGAAAATGTGCAACGAATGCGACGTATTGAAGTTACATACCTCTCCCCATCGGGTCGAATCAGCGGGCGCCTGTCACGAAGTATGGGTCACTGAGGGAGACTCGCGGGACCTCTCAAGTAGACGTTCCTCGAACCTAAGGCGCCAGAACCAAAGGCGTCTTGCCAAGCGTCGTCGTCGTCCTGTTGCGCCGCATCGTCGTCGTCCTGCTATGCCTCCTCATCTGTCCTACGGGTGCTCCTCTTACCCCTCCCCCTCCCCCTCCTCTAAGAAGGGTATCATATTCTTGTAGAGTTGGGTCCCTTGATCGACGTCAGAATCATTAAGAAATTGCTCCATGTATGGCGTCACCTCTTCAAGGTTGGTCAATACATATAGCATGATATGGAGTCACTCTTCATGTCTCAGGGTCTTGCTGGTTGAAGCACTTGCGCTTTCGAGTTGCCATCAAAAATGCTGAGGTTTGATTCATTGCCACCATCATTGTAACGAGGGGGTGGATTATGCACGCTTGGCAGTTTGTCACCATAGTAAATTATTGTGAAGTTTGACACCTCCTCCAGTATGTATGCCTCTACAGTAGAAGCCTCGATTTTTCATTTATTTCTACATTTATTTTGGATAGTCTTTAGACGTTGGATCCTTGGTATGAATGGAAGGTGGCGTAGGATTGTCACGAGGATGTCGAGCTGCCTCTTCTGTCCATCATTAGAGTCTACCTCCATGAACCTAGATGATTTACACTTTAGACAGTACTTTGCCTCCACGTATTCTTTCCTAAATAGGACACAACCCTTCGTACAGGCATGTATACGCTCATATGTCATCTTGAGTGCACGAAGGAGTTTTTGTGCCTCGTACATGCTTTTTGGCAGAACGTGATCCTCCGGAAGCAGGCTGCCAATATCTATCAACAAACCATCAAAGGCATCTCGACTCATGTTGTACTGTGACTTGAACGCCATTATACGTCTAATGACATCCTGTTGAGAAGCCTTTGTCTTGCCATAAAGGGGTTTCCATGCCGCATCAAACATATCATAAAACGCCTTTGCGGTCGCCTCTAGCTCGTCCTCTATATGTCCTTCATCGAATTGTGCCTCATGATAGTCATTCAACATGTTCGCTACCCCGGCATCAGCATCGTAATCCTTGATGCGTTGTCTCACCACCTCCTCTCTCATACGATGCGCTTCATCATGGAAGATTCAATGAGTATAGTCTGGTGTAAATCCATTCTTCCAAAAATGTTCTACCATGGACTTCTTTGTTTCTCTTTTCATGTTGGCACATTTGCTACATGGATATGGGACTAGACTCGCTACATTAGCAGCTTCGTCAAATGCCTATTCCACGAAAGTGTTGGTCTTTCTAATCCATTCAGGTGTGACATCATTCCTTCCTATGCGGCCTGTGTACATCCACTCATGGTCCTCCATCCTCTAACGTATGTAACCGAGTATAGTTTAATATAAACATGTAATGCATGTATACTATGTTCCTACCTTCTAATAGGTGAGGATAGGTCATAATCCCACCAGTTGTTACGTAGATGGGATTAGTTTCCATGCTCTACTCTGATCCGAGGCAGAATTTCGGTAGCACCTCCCCACTGTTCTCCGGATACACGTCCTAGTAGGGAGAATGTGTTGTCCGGAGAACAACAGGGAGGTGACGACAAAACTTTGTCTCGGACCAGAGTAGAACATGGAAACTAACCCCATCTACGCAACTGCAGGCTGTCCAAAAAATGTGGATAATTCGAAACAGATACATTTGTAAATATACAAAGATCTACATATCTACATTGTATCTCTTTCGAACGAGAGACGCCTAACCGGATTACATGATCTACGACCATGATACGGAGGTTATACCTAGGGTGGCGGTGGAGTCAGGCTAGCGGGGCTGTGGCGGGTTGGTGCAGTGGCGACGTGACGTGGTGCAGGCAGACTCGCAACGACTAGGAAGACCTCTGCAAGAAAAAATAATCACAAGCTTGTCAAAAAAAATCGGCAGCACCGTCCCCGCACGGGGAGGTTTCCAAACCTGCAAAGAAAATTAACGACACGATTGATGACATCCCCATATATCAATGACCCGATGGCTGATAATTACATAAACATCAGTTAATACACTATAAAAGACAATATAATCACTGACCCTTCATTACTTGAATGGATGAATGGAAAACGTAGCATTTATCATTATTTAGCGGAAAAGGGTATAGTTCTGCATAAATTCTAAGTTACTTTTGAAAGGAGCATCGCTACAGGCTACTCGCTCACTACTTTTCCATCTCTTCATCGTGAAGCTCCAAGACATGCATAAAAGTTGATTTCCACTATTTTACCTTCTACCTAGATACTTCTTTCTCCCTTGTAATGCTAGCTCATCATGCCCAAGTATATATGTATCATTGTGAAAATAGCCTGCTACGTGCAATTTTTATGTGTGCCGCAAATGAAAAAGGGGGAAGTTTTACCTTGGCGTGGTCGGAGCAGAGAAGAGGGCGCAGATCCGGGGTGGTGGTGCAGTGGATGGAAGCCGAGGACGGGTGGGTAGGGTTGGCTGGAGGTGGCGGGGACAAGCGGTCGACGCCGACACCGACAGGAACCAAGGGTCGGCGGTGATGGAGAAGGGCGAGGGCCAGGACTGGCGATGACGAGGTGCCGAGGGTGGTGGCATGCGATGGGGCTGGAGGCGCGCGCCAGGGTCGGCGGTGATGGAGCAGGGGCGAGGGCCGAGACAGATGGTGGCGTGGCTAGTGGGAACCGGCGACGACAGCGTGCGCGAGTAGTGGACGGCAGCGTGCGCGACCGCTGTTGAACGTAACGTGGAAAGAGAAGAAGGGCATGGTTAGGGATATGTTTGACAATTTTGCCGAGTGACCGAGATCTCGCACTCGACAAAAAAGATTTTTTTATATAAAAAACTTTGTCGAGTGCCTCCTAGGCGACACTTGACAAAGATCTTTTTATCCTTTTAAATAATACTCTGCCGAGTGCCAGATCGCAGGCACTCCGCAAATATTATTTTATTTTTAAAAAAAATTCTTTGTCGAATGTACTCCTATAGGCACTCGGCAAAAGTATACTTTGTGGAGTGTCTTACCCTTGACACTAGGCAAAGATTATTTGTTTTTTATTTTTGTCACCTACCTTTTTGTGGTGTTTTCCTATTGTATATAGACTTATATGTTCAATTATGGCACACATTTATCAAAATGTTTGTTATAACTATTAGATTTAGTTTGTTTAATTGCATTTCTTCGGATAATTCAGATTTGAATTGCAAATCACTCGGAAAAAAGAAACATTGCATGTAAAAATTGTCGGCGTTCCGAGACCGGGGGGTCCCCGAGCCGACGAGTGAGAGTGCCGCGTGCCCCAGCCCAGATGGGTCGAGCACGTGGGCGAGCGCGAAGGGGGGAGTAGAGCGAGAGGTCGGTGGCCGGAGCCGGGTCGCGACGAGGGAGTCGGAGAATTCCCGCGGCCTTCGTGTTCGTCCCGCGCCCAGGTCGGGTGCGCTTGCAGTAGGGGGTTACAAGCGTCCGCGCGAGGTGAGGGGAGCGAGCGGCCCCGAGAGAGCGCCTGCCCCTGCCCTTCGTCCCCGCGAGGCCAACCTTCTCTAAGAAGGCCCTGGTCCTTCCTTTTATAGTCGTAAGGAGAGGATCCAGGTGTACAAAATGGGGGTGTAGCAAGGTGCTACGTGTCTAGCGAGGGAGAGCTAGCGCCCTAAGTACATGCCAAGGTGGCAGCCGGAGAGATCTTGGCACCCTGTTGGTGTGGCGTCGTGGCTGTTGGAGGAGTAACGGAGCCGGACGGAGGGACAGCTGTCGGAGTGGCTGGGCCCTTGCTGACGTCCTCCTGCTTTCGTAAGGGAGCTGGGAGCCGCCGTCGTCATGGTCTAGTGAGGCGCCATCATTGCCTATCTGGCGGAGCTGGCCAGATGGGACGCCGGTCTTGTTCTCTGCGACCCAAGTCGGCTCAGGGCAGGGTGATGATGACGCTTCCTGTTGACGTGGCGGTCTTGTGTCCTAGGTCGGGCGTCGTGGAGGCTCCTCCGAAGTCGAGGTCGAGTCCGTCCTGCAAGACAAAGGCCGAGCCCGAACTCCTGGGTCGGGCGAGGCGGAGGTCGTTCGGCAGAGGCCGAGGCGGAGTCCGAGCCCTGGGTCGGGCGAGGCGGAGTTCGTCGTCTTCCGGGGCCTTAGCCCGAGTCCGAGCCCTGGGTCGGGCGGAGCGGAGTTCGCCGTCTTCCGGGGCCTTAGCCCGAGTCCGAGCCCTGGGTCGGGCGGAGCGGAGTTCGCCGTCTTCCGGGGCCTTAGCCCGAGTCCGAGCCCTGGGTCGGGCGGAGCGGAGTTCGCCGTCTTCCGGGGCCTTAGCCCGAGTCCGAGCCCTGGGTCGGGCGGAGCGGAGTTTGGTCGCCCGTCGGTCTTACCTTTTGCGTTAAACGCCCCGGTGACTCGGTCGGTTGGCGCGGTGATTTAGTCAGGGTTACTTCTTATCGAAGGCGGGGCCTCGGGCGAGCCGGTGATGCGTCTGCCGTGAAAGAGGAGACCTCAGGCGAGACGGAGTCATCTTAGGGTCGGCTGCCCTCGCCCGAGGCTAGGCTCGGGCGTGGCGTGATCGAGTCACTCGTATGGACTGATCCCTGACTTAATCAAACCCATCAGGCCTTTGCAGCTTTATGCTGATGGGGGTTACCAGTTGAGAATTAGGCGTCTTGAGGGTACCCCTAATTATGGTCCCCGACAGTAGCCCCCGAGCCTCGAAGAGAGTGTTAACACTCGCTTGGAGGCTTGCGTCGCACTTTTTTGCAAGGGGACCAGCCTTTCTCGGAGGTACTTTGTTCCGGTGGGTGCGCGCGAGCGCACCCGCCGGGTGTAGCCCCCGAGGCCTCGGAGGAGTGGTTTCACTCCTTCGAGGTCTTAATGCCTTGCGTAATGCCTCGGCTGGTCTGGCGGTTCCCTCATGCGAGCAGGGCGTAGCCCAGGTGCACTGTCGGGGCCCAAGTTCTCGGGCTGGTATGTTGACGCTGTCAACGGTTTGGCCGGAGCCGGGTTTGCGAGAGCAGCCCCCGAGCCTCCGCACGGAGCGAGAGGACGATCAGGGACAGACTCGGCTTTTTTATATACGCCCCTACGTCGCCTTTCCGCAAGGAGGAGGGGGGGAGTGCGCCATGTTACCCTCGATGGGCACCGAACATGGTGTCTCCGGTGAGCTGCAATCGGGTAATCCGAGTGGACGTCCGTGCCCCGTTCGTTGGGGGTCGGCTAGGGGCCCGGAGGCACGCCCAAAAGTACCTGCGGGTGATCTGCCGGACCCGGTCCCCTAGCGACGGGGTCCGAGGGCTCGTTGCCTCCCTCCGATGGGATTCCGTTACAGAGTCGTTCCCGCTGGTCTCGGAAATGTCCTAGGGTACCTCGGGAGCGCAGCCCGAGCCTTGGTTATGTATCGAACGTACCCCTGGTCATCCCTCGCTCGGCGTCTGAGGCGACTGTGAACCCTTCGACAGGCCAGCCTTCGAACCCCTGATCAGTAGGGGGCACGGAGCCCGAGTAGCCTGAGGCGGTCGTGGGACCTTTCGGGGGCCGACCTTCGAACCCCTGACCAGTAGTGGGTGTCGGGCCCACGCGATCTGAGGCGGCTGTTGAACCCTTCGGGGGGCCAGCCTTCGAACCCCTGATCAGTAGGGAGGCTCGGAGCCTAGTTCCTTCACGGGGAAGGATCCCTTTGGGGTTATCCCCCTTCTCGGTCCCTGTTGCAAGAGATAGAGAAAGAAGGAAAAGGGAAAAAGGATTCGAAATTGAACGTCGTGGCGTACCTTTTTCGGCGTGGTTGTTTTGGCGAAGGCGAAACGTCGCCAGCCTCTCCCGCCCGTAGCGCTGTCCGTCGAGCCGCGGAGTTAATGCGCCGGGGTGCTTAGGGGCGTCCCGCGTTTGCTGGTGATTCGCCCAGAGCTTGTCGCCCCACGGGCTTCCCTGGCGGGGAGGTTGTCCGTACCCGCGGGGACGGAACCGGAGTTCCGTTTGTAATAGCACTTCGAGTGTCGGGTTTTTTGTTCATTTCGGCTTTCGGGGCCTGAACATGTATGTAATTCCGGCACAAAGCCGCGTTTTTTCCTCATTTCTGAGCACTAAGACTCGCCTGTTGTTTGCCTGAACTGCTTCACCAAGCGTGAGTCGCCCCGTGTCAAGGTGACGAGTGAGGTATCCGTATCCTGGAGGCGTAGGAATCCCTCGGCTCGGTCGGACCTGTTGTCCGAGGCTCCTCTAGCTTAGTTAAAGAGACCCCTCGGCCGCTCTTCGACGAGCCGAGGCCAGGGGTAGCGATATCAGCACGAGCAGAGGCGGAGTTGGCTCGAGAAATAAAACCTGGTTGGCCGGAGCCTAGCCGGGTTGTCCGTTGGCAGGATCGACGTCGGAGCTGATCAGCCGAGGCTTTGGGCCGAGCTGGCGCCCTCGGAAGGAGGTCGGCCGAGGCCCCGAAATTGGCCGGCCGAGCCGTCCGCTCGGGCCGGGTTCTCGGAGAAGTCCCTGGCAGAGATTGCTCGAGCGTGGTGATGACGTTGTCCTTCGGAGCGGAGGCCCTCGGACCGCGTCGCCGTCCGAGGCTAGGTCGGGCCTTGCCGAAGGTGCTATCGACGCCGAGGGTGTCATCGCCCTCTTCCAACGTCAAGATCCGAGCCTGCAGGGTCAAATCGTCTTGTAGCGTGGGCCTTGTGCGGCCGTCGAGGCCAGAACACACACCCTTGCTTCGTTATAAAGCTGCGTCTCTTTTCCTCTTGTTTCGAGTATCTGGACTTTTTGTCGGTAGCAGGGATGTTAGTGCGAGCGAGAGTTGCTTCTCGCGGAAGGTGATGAGTGAGGTATCCGTATCCCGGAGGCGTGGGAGTCCCTCGGCTCGGTCGGCCTTGCCGCTTACGCGTACTTTCACCCGTCCATGAGGCCCTGTCACCGACTCGGTCGAGAAGGCTCGAAGAATCGCTTCGGCAGAAGAGCTTCCGTACGTAAAGACTCGTTCGATCCGCGGATTCACCTTATCCGAGCGCGAGTTACTTATCGCAGAAGGTGATGAGTGAGGTATCCGTATCCCGGAGGCGTAGGAGTCCCTCGGCTCGGTCAGCCTTGACTGCTTACGTGTACCCCGTCGTTTCCAGGACCCACTTTTCGAAGTAGTCAGAAAGCACGAAAGATATTCTGGTAAAAGAGATTTTTTGTTCGAGGAAAATTTTGACGCAGAGGGGGCTTCCCCCCTTTTAGCCCCCGAGGGAGGGTCGGGCTTTGCCGAGGCGAGGCCGACCCTTCCTTGTTGACTAAACTTTGCGTGGGTGCGGGGTATATGAACAACTTGGAAACATCTTAAGGGTAGAAGCGACGTAGCTGTTGGATGTTCCAAGCGTTGCCGTAGACCTCGCCTTGACTGTTGGCCAGCTTGTACGTTCCGGGCTTCAGAACTTTGGCGATGATGAACGGCCCCTCCCAGGGGGGCGTGAGCTTGTGTCTCCCTCGGGCGTCTTGCCGAAGCCGAAGCACCAGATCGCCCACCTGGAGGTCTCGGGGTCGGACCCCTCGGGCGTGGTAGCGTCGCAGGGACTGCTGGTACCGCGCCGAGTGTAGTAAGGCCCTGTCCCGAGCCTCGTCCAGCTGGTCCAGCGAGTCTTCTCGGCTAGCTTGGTTGCTTTCTTCGTGGTAGGCCCTCGTCCTCGGGGAGCCGTATTCCAGGTCCGTGGGCAGAATGGCCTCGGCCCCGTAGACCAGGAAGAAAGGCGTGAAACCCGTGGCCCGGCTTGGCGTCGTCCTCAGGCTCCAGACCACCGAGGGGAGTTCCTTCATCCACCGCTTGCCGAACTTGTTGAGGTCGTTGTAGATCCGAGGCTTGAGCCCTTGTAGGATCATGCCATTGGCACGTTCCACTTGCCCATTCGACATGGGGTGAGCTACGGCAGCCCAGTCTACCCGGATGTTGTAATCCTCGCAAAAATCCAAGAATTTTTTGCCGGTGAACTGGGTGCCATTGTCGGTGATGATGGAGTTCGGGACCCCGAAGCGATGGATGATGTTGGTGAAGAACGCCACCGCCTGCTCAGATCTGATGCTGTTCAGGGGTCGGACCTCGATCCACTTGGAGAATTTGTCGATGGCGACCAGCAGGTGCGTGTAGCCCCCGGGCGCCTTCTGCAGAGGGCCGACGAGGTCCAGACCCCACACGGCAAAGGGCCAGGTGATGGGTATCGTCTGCAGAGCCTGAGCGGGCAGGTGGGTCTGCTTCGCATAGAATTGGCACCCTTCGCAGGCGCGGACAATTCCAGTGGCGTCAGCCACCGCCGTCGGCCAGTAGAAGCCTTGGCGGAAAGCGTTCCCGACGAGGGTTCGAGGCGCTGCATGATGACCGCAAGCCCCCGAGTGTATTTCCTGCAGGAGTTCCTGACCCTCGGCGATGGAGATGCATCGCTGGAGGATGCCCGAGGGGCTGCGGTGGTAGAGCTCCTTCTCATCGCCCAGCAAGACGAACGACTTTGCGCGTCGCGCTACCCGCCGAGCCTCGGCTCGGTCGAGGGGCAGTTCCCCTCGGCGGAGATATTGCAGGTACGGGGTTTGCCAATCTTGATCTGGCATGACCCCGCTCTGCTCTTCCTCGATGCGCAGCGCTTCGCCCTCGGGCTCCGAGGGTTCCTCGGGTTGAGCCGAGGATGGCTCAGGCTGGGCCGAGGCCACCTCGGACGAGGCCGAGGGTGGCTCGGGCTCGGGCGCGTCGCCTATCTTAACGGAGGGTTGGTGCAGATCCCGGGAGAAGACGTCCGGGGGAACCGTCGTTTCGCCCCGAGGCTATCTTCGCCAGCTCGTCCGCAGTCTCGTTGTAGCGCCGGGCGATGTGGTTAAGCTCGAGCCCGTAGAACTTGTCTTCCAGGCGTCGGACCTCCTCACAGTAGGCCTCCATCTTCGGGTCGCGGCAGAGGGAGTTCTTCATGACTTGGTCGATGACGAGCTGCGAGTCGCCGCGTGCATCGAGGCGTCGGACCCCTAGCTCGATGGCGATTCGCAATCCGTTGATCAGAGCCTCGTACTCAGCCACGTTGTTGGACGCCGGGAAATGGAGGCGGAGCACGTAGCGCAGGTGTTTCCCGAGGGGCGAGACAAAGAGCAGGCCCGCGCCGGCTCCCGTCTTCATCAGCAACCCGTCGAAAAACATGGTCCAGAGCTCTGGTTGGATCGGAGCCGTTGGCAACTGGGTATCGACCCATTCGGCTACGAAATCCGCCAGTACCTGGGACTTAATGGCCTTCCGAGGGGCGAACGAGATTGCCTCGCCCATGATTTCCACCGCCCACTTTGCGATCCGTCCTGAGGCTTCTCGGCACTGGATGATCTCCCCCAGGGGGAAGGATGACACCACAGTCACCGGATGAGACTCGAAGTAATGTCGCAGCTTTCGCCTCGTCAGGATCACTGCATATAGCAGCTTCTGGACTTGTGGGTAGCGGATCTTGGTCTCGGACAGCACTTCGCTGACGAAGCAAACTGGCCTCTGAATGGGCAAAGCATGCCCCTCTTCCTGCCTTTCGACCACGATCGCGGCGCTGACCACCTGAGTGGTTGCGGCGACGTAGACCAGGAGGGCTTCTCCATCAGCTGGGGGTACCAAGATGGGCGCCTGGGTGAGGAGCGCCTTCAGGTTCCCGAGGGCTTCCTCGGCCTCGGGAGTCCAAGTGAAGCACTCGGCCTTCCTTAAGAGACGGTACAGGGGCAGGCCTCTTTCGCCGAGGCGCGAGATGAAACGGCTCAAGGCCGCGAGGCATCCCATGACCCTCTGTACGCCTTTTAAGTCCTTGATGGGCCCCATGTTTGTGATCGCTGCGATCTTCTCCGGGTTGGCTTCGATGCCCCGCTCGGAGACGATGAATCCCAAGAGCATGCCTCGGGGCACCCCGAAGACGCACTTCTCGGGATTGAGCTTGACGCCCTTCGCCTTGAGACACCGGAATGTCAGTTCGAGGTCGGAGAGAAGGTCGGAGGCTTTCCTCGTCTTGACTACGATGTCATCGACGTAGGCCTCGACCGTGCGACCGATGTGTTCGCCGAACACATGGTTCATGCACCGCTGGTACGTTGCACCCGCGTTCCTCAAATCGAACGGCATTGTGACATAACAGTACATGCCAAAGGGCGTGATGAAAGAAGTCGCGAGCTGGTCGGACTCTTTCATCTTGATTTGATGATACCCTGAGTAGGCATAGAGGAAAGACAGGGTTTCGCACCCTGCAGTGGAGTCCACGATTTGATCGATGCGAGGTAGAGGGTAGGGGACTTTCGGACATGCTTTGTTGAGACCAGTATAGTCTACACACATCCGCCATTTCCCCCCTTTTTTCCTCACAAGTACAGGGTTGGCAAGCCACTCAGGGTGGAATACCTCTTTAATGAACCCTGCTGCCATCAGCTTGTGGATCTCCTCGCCTATCACCCTGCGCCTTTCCTCGTCGAATCGGCGCAGAGGCTGTCTGACCGGTCGGGCCCCGGCCCGAATATCCAGCGAGTGCTCGGCGACATCCCTCGATATGCCGGGCATGTCCGAGGGACTCCACGCAAAGACGTCGGCGTTTGCGCGGAGAAAGTCGACGAGCACTGCTTCCTATTTGGGGTCGAGCCCGGATCCGATCTGGATCTGCTTGGAGGTGTCGCCACTGGGGTCGAGAGGGACGGCCTTAACCGTCTCTGCGGGCTCGAAGTTGCCGGCATGCCGCTTCACGTCCGGCACCTCTCGGGAGAGGCTTTCCAGGTCGGCAATGAGGGCCTCGGACTCGGCGAGGGCCTCGGCGTACTCCACGCACTCCACATCGCATTCGAATGTGTGCTTGTACGTGGGGCCGACGGTGATGACCCCGTTGGGGCCCGGCATCTTGAGCTTTAGGTAGGTGTAGTTGGGGATGGCCATGAACTTCGCGTAGCATGGTCTTCCCAGCACTGCGTGGTAGGTTCCTCGGAACCCAACCACCTCGAACATCAAGGTCTCCCTTCGGAAGTTGGATGGCGTTCCGAAGTAGACAGGAAGGTCGATCTGCCCGAGGGGCTGGACGCGCTTCCCGGGGATGATCCCATGGAAGGGCGCAGCGCCTGCTCGGACGGACGACAGACCGACGCGCAGGAGCCTGAGGGTCTCGGCGTAGATGATGTTGAGGCAGCTGTCTCCATCCATCAGGACCTTGGTGAGCCTGACGTCGCCGATGACGGGGTCGACGACGAGCGGGTACTTCCCTGGGCTCGGCACGTGGTCGGGGTGGTCATCCCGGTCGAAGGTGATGGGCTTGTCGGACCAGTCTAGGTAGACTGGCGCCGCCACCTTCACCGAGCAGACCTCCCGACGCTCCTGTTTACGATGCCGAGCCGAGGCGTTTGCCGCATGCCCTCCGTAGATCATGAAGCAGTCGCGGACCTCGGGGAATTCTCCTGCTTGGCGATCCTCCCTTTTGTCGTCATCGTGAGCCCTGCCACCCTCTGCGGGTGGCCCGGCCCTGTGGAAGTGGCGCCGAAGCATGACGCACTCTTCGAGGGTGTGCTTGACGGGCCCCTGATGGTAGGGGCACGTCTCCTTGAGTGCCTTGTCGAAGAGGTTAGCACCTCCGGGGGGCTTCCGAGGGTTCTTGTGCTCGGCGGCGGCGACAAGGTCTGCATCGGGAACGTCGCGTTTCGCTTGCGACTTCCTCCTGCCTTTCTTCTTGGCGCCGCGCGGAGTAGACGCCTCGGGAGCATCTTCCGACGGGCGGCCCTGGGGCTGCTTGTCCTTTCGGAAGATGGCCTCTACCGCCTCCTGGCCGGAGGCGAACTTGGTGGCGATGTCCATCAGCTCGCTCGCCCTGGTGGGGGTCTTGCGACCCAACTTGCTCACCAGGTCACGGCAGGTGGTGCCGGCGAGGAACGCGCCGATGACATCGGAGTCGGTGATGTTGGGCAGCTCGGTGCGCTGCTTCGAGAACCGCCGGATGTAGTCCCGGAGAGACTCTCCCGGCAGTTGCCGACAGCTTCGGAGGTCCCAGGAATTCCCGGGGCGCACGTATGTGCCCTGGAAGTTGCCGGCGAAAGCCTGGACCAGATCCTCCCAGTTGGAAATCTGCCCCGGAGGCAGGTGCTCCAACCAGGCACGAGCAGTGTCGGAGAGGAACAGGGGGAGGTTTCGGATGATGAGGTTGTCATCGTCCGTCCCACCCAGTTGACAGGCCAGGCGGTAGTCCGCGAGCCACAATTCCGGTCTTGTTTCCCCCGAGTACTTCATGATAGTAGTCGGGGGTCGGAATCGGGGCGGAAACGGCGCCCGCCGAATGGCTCGGCTGAAGACCTGCGGACCGGGTGGTTCGGGCGAGGGACTCCGATCCTCCCCGCTATCGTAGCGTCCCCCACGCCTGGGGTGATAGCCTCGGCGCACCCTTTCGTCGAGGCGTGCCCGACGGTCGCGATGAGGGTGCTCGTCGCCGAGGTGGCCCGGGGCCGCAGGCGCGGTGTTGCGCGTGCGCCCGGTGTAGACCGAGGCTTCCCGCGTGAGTCGGGAAGTCGCGGCACGAGGTTCCGAGGGGTATCCCTGCCTTCGGGAGGCAGAGCTCTCGGCCCGCCGGGCCGCAGCGCCTTCCAGGAGATGCTTGAGTTCTCCCTGGATTCGCCGACCCTCGGTGGTTGATGACTCCGGCATCGCGCGGAGGAGCATCGCTGCAGCGGCCAGGTCCTGACCGGTTCCGCCGGATGCGGGTGGTGGTCTGTCCCTGGCATCGTTGGCGATGCGGTGCTGGAGACCTTGGGGCAGGTGACGTATTCCTCCGGCCGGGGGCTGGCTCGCCCATACCTGCCCGATGTTCTGGCGGATCGCCTCGAGCGCTCCTGCTCCCTCATCGAGCCCGGCCTGCGCCCCGCGGACTTGCTCGAGCTGTGGGTCGTAACCCCCCGCCGGAACGGGGACCACAGCTAGCTCCCGCGGGATGTCGGCGCGAGGCGCTGGCCTAGGGGGATCACCATCCTCCGGCATGCCGAGACAGCCGCCTCCGGAGGGATCCCCTAGCTCGATGTGGAAACATTCGCGGCTCGGGCCGCAGTCCTTGTCGTCAAGGCTGCGGCTGCCGTCGGAACAGTCGGAGAGGCAGTAGTCACATGCGGTCATGAAGTCCCGCATGGCACTAGGGTTGCCAGATCCGGAGAAATCCCAGCAGATGCTGGGGTCGTCATCTTCCTCGGACCCAGAGGGTCCGTAGGTCGAGACACCCGTCAATCGGTCCCAAGGCGACCGCACACGAAACCCCAGAGAGGTTGCACTCGCCTCAACGTGAGCGCCCGCCAAAGCGAGGTCGCCAGGCGGGTTGAGGCCGAGTCGAAATGACGAAAGATGGGTAGCAGTCGGTACCTTTTTGTCGACGAGGAGCGATGAAGTCACGTCGGGGGCTGATCGCGCCGTCGTCCTGGGTATGAGGGCGACGTCCTGCAGGCCCTTCGCGAGCGTGTTGGCGTCGTCCGCCTGCTCGGGGTCGACGTGCTGCGGGGGGATGGCGCTCGCCTTTGCCTCGAACGCGAGGGCGACGCTTGGCGTGTCCTCCGTCGGGGCGCCGGGGATGTCGATTTGCTCGACAGCCGTCGGAGCGCGGCCTCCCGCTCGGCCCTGGTTGCCCCGCCTCCTCCTCCTCCGATGGCGAGGGAGAGGATGGGGCGAGCTCGAAAGTTGTCCTTCCCACACGCGGGAAAGACGTCGTCGGTTCCGCCGCCGGCGAGCGGGCTGTCTGCCACCATTGTCGCTGTCGCGCGGCGGTGGAAGGAGTATCATGTCGTAGCCGCTGTCGAGAGACATGAACTCGAGACTCCCGAAACGGAGCACCGATCCGGGTTGAAGAGGTCGTTGGAGACTGCCCGTCTGGAGCTTGACGGGAAACTGCTCGTCAACACGCAGCGTGCCCCTACCTGGCGCGCCAACTGTCGGCGTTCCGAGACCGGGGGGTCCCCGAGCCGACGAGTGAGAGTGCCGCGTGCCCCAGCCCAGATGGGTCGAGCGCGTGGGCGAGCGCGAAGGGGGGAGTAGA
The DNA here is from genome assembly GCA_029449295.1 of Zea luxurians. Classification (NCBI taxonomy): domain Eukaryota; kingdom Viridiplantae; phylum Streptophyta; class Magnoliopsida; order Poales; family Poaceae; genus Zea; species Zea luxurians. Next base: position 31,041,259 of record JAOPSE010000016.1, on the reverse strand, counting down.
GCGAGAGGTCGGTGGCCGGAGCCGGGGCGCGACGAGGGAGTCGGAGAATTCCCGTGGCCTTCGTGTTCGTCCCGCGCCCAGGTCGGGTGCGCTTGCAGTAGGGGGTTACAAGCGTCCGCGCGAGGTGAGGGGAGCGAGCGGCCCCGAGAGAGCGCCTGCCCCTGCCCTTCGTCCCCGTGAGGCCAACCTTCTCTAAGAAGGCCCTGGTCCTTCCTTTTATAGTCGTAAGGAGAGGATCCAGGTGTACAAAATGGGGGTGTAGCAAGGTGCTACGTGTCTAGCGAGGGAGAGCTAGCGCCCTAAGTACATGCCAAGGTGGCAGCCGGAGAGATCTTGACACCCTGTTGGTGTGGCGTCGTGGCTGTTGGAGGAGTAACGGAGCCGGACGGAGGGACAGCTGTCGGAGTGGCTGGGCCCTTGCTGACGTCCTCCTGCTTTCGTAAGGGAGCTGGGAGCCGCCGTCGTCATGGTCTAGTGAGGCGCCATCATTGCCTATCTGGCGGAGCTGGCCAGATGGGACGCCGGTCTTGTTCTCTGCGACCCAAGTCGGCTCAGGGCAGGGTGATGATGACGCTTCCTGTTGACGTGGCGGTCTTGTGTCCTAGGTCGGGCGTCGTGGAGGCTCCTCCGAAGTCGAGGTCGAGTCCGTCCTGCAAGACAAAGGCCGAGCCCGAACTCCTGGGTCGGGCGAGGCGGAGGTCGTTCGGCAGAGGCCGAGGCGGAGTCCGAGCCCTGGGTCGGGCGAGGCGGAGTTCGTCGTCTTCCGGGGCCTTAGCCCGAGTCCGAGCCCTGGGTCGGGCGGAGCGGAGTTCGCCGTCTTCCGGGGCCTTAGCCCGAGTCCGAGCCCTGGGTCGGGCGGAGCGGAGTTCGCCGTCTTCCGGGGCCTTAGCCCGAGTCCGAGCCCTGGGTCGGGCGGAGCGGAGTTCGCCGTCTTCCGGGGCCTTAGCCCGAGTCCGAGCCCTGGGTCGGGCGGAGCGGAGTTTGGTCGCCCGTCGGTCTTACCTTTTGCGTTAAACGCCCCGGTGACTCGGTCGGTTGGCGCGGTGATTTAGTCAGGGTTACTTCTTATCGAAGGCGGGGCCTCGGGCGAGCCGGTGATGCGTCTGCCGTGAAAGAGGAGACCTCAGGCGAGACGGAGTCATCTTAGGGTCGGCTGCCCTCGCCCGAGGCTAGGCTCGGGCGTGGCGTGATCGAGTCACTCGTATGGACTGATCCCTGACTTAATCAAACCCATCAGGCCTTTGCAGCTTTATGCTGATGGGGGTTACCAGTTGAGAATTAGGCGTCTTGAGGGTACCCCTAATTATGGTCCCCGACAAAAATAATATTCATTTTCCCAATCTATACGAATAAATATTTTGATTAAATAAACGCTATAAGTATCTTTAATTGAATCCCCAAATATATACATCCATCATTCCAGATTTATCGGTAGCGAAAGACAGTAATAACGACTCTTATGACCTATAGAAAAGCTGTTGAAAGACACAGAGATAAAGAAAGTAACTTTTATTCTAAAGCAAATTTCAGAGAACTCTTTGGACATTCGGTATCTATCAAGGTTCAAGCACGCAAGAAAATCGAAATTATTGATGGCATAACGAGGGAGCGTACCAATAAGGAAAGGAAAAAAATTACAGGAACGGAAAAGAAAATACAGGAACGTATGTATTGGAGAACCCGGGCTAGGGATGGCAATGGGTACCCGAAACCCAAAACCCGATGGGTAAAAACCCTATTAGGGCACGGGTATGGCGAATTTTGATACCCATGGGTATTTTATTGGGTCATTTGTTATGCTCATCGGGTATGGTGGGCGTGGGTATATTCTCTGTTGCCCCATACCCGCTACCCGATGGGGAATCCGCTAATATATGACACGTGGGTCCGGATTTATATGTCTCATATAAAATGAATGCTATGTTTTGTCCACAGTTTTGTAGAATCAATGCTATGTTTAGTGTGATTTGAAGGTATGATATTGCCATTTAATGTTGAATATTGTTGAACCTGTGATAAAATTATGTTGGGTTCGATACATTTGTTATGTTGGTACTTATTTTTGCGATTCAAATGATCATGTCTATCGTAATGTTAATGGGTATGGGTACCCGATGGGTACCCGCTACCCATGGTGGGTATGGATATGGCGTAATTTTGTATCTATGATGAGTAATGGGTATAGGTATGGATCAATTTTTTCTTAGTGGGTATAGGTATGGGTACCTTACCCACTGCCATCCCTAACCAGGGCTCGTCGAACAGCTCCGCGGCCCCTCCAAATCCGGGGAACGCAGCCTCATCCTAGTAATCATAAGTCGTAACCGTCCTCCTCCTCTAGAGAAGAGGAGCCGTAGTCTTCTTGGCTGCCGCCGGGGTCGGACCACCACCACCTCCTCCTCGTCGCCCTGCTGCTCGTGGCGGCGGTGGCGCTGTCTCTTCCATGCGCGTTGCCGTTTGAGAACCACAAGCGGTGGCGGAGGGAGGAGGAGGAGAGAGAGGAAAGGGCGGTTTGCCCGGTGGTGCTGGAACTGGCGGCGCAGGGGCAGCAGCAGCTACTATCATCGCATTGCCTGCCGGCTGCCCGCTGCTCGGTGGTGACAGACACCCTGTGTACAGCCGGACAGGGAGGGGATGGAGAACCGGAGAAGATAACCTTTCTTCCCTTTTTCTTAACTTCTTTTCTATTCAAAATCTTGAGAAAAATGAATTTGGGCTAAGTGCGGCTAGAGTCCAGTATAGCACGAGCTTCCCACGTGCAGCGGCACCAGTTTGTTTCTCCGTTTTCCTCCTGCGCCATCCTTCCATCGCGCCAACGCCGCCTCCCACGCCCACGCGACCGCGAGGCCCCGCGTAATTCGAATTCGAATGGGTTGTTAGAGTGGGGCGAGCGAGGCGGACTCTGCCTTATGCCTGTCGGACGGACTCCGCCTACGATTCGTGCGCCACTATATATATATATCACGGCGGTGGGGGCAGCGACGCCATCAATCCATTCCACGTTCCATTCTGCCGCGCAACAATGCACCAGCAGATGTGTCTCGCCGACGCCAAGCGCTCTCTCGAGATTGTAGTATACGATCGTGCCTTCGCCGAGTCCCAGCAGCGCGCCAAGAAGCGGGCGCGTCAGGACGAGGCCGCCGCATCATCGTTGCCGGAGGAGGCGACGGCGTCAGCAAGTGCGATAGTTCCGTACGTGGGGGCCGTTCATGACGTGGCACCCATCAATAGCATCGTCGTCCTCCCGCCCTCGCTACAGCCGCCACCACCGGCTGCCGGCGGCCGAGAAGAGCCGCCATGCCTGCGCATGCATTTCCTGGAGGCGCTGGGGCTCCGCGCCGACCTACCGGTGCACTTCATACACGACAAGCGCATGTCGAAAACCGATCTGGATGGGCACCAGAGCCGGTTCCGCATCCCGCAGAACGGTGTCGAGCGCCACCTTCGCCCGATCCTAAGCCCCCAAGAGCTCGACGCCGCCAACCTCCTGGAGGGGCCGAGGAGGCGGCCGAGGAGGCAGGAGCCTGGACCGTCAGAGCCGGAGGATGGCAACAACAGAAGGAAGGCATCTAAGAAGAAGGGGAAGGCGCACGGCGGGCTGCCCGTGATGCTCGTGGACCTCAACGCCGGCGCCAAGGAGCTGCGGCTATCACGTTGGGATAGCAGCCAGGGCACGATCGTCAAGGGAGAGGGGTACCTCCAATTCATGCGCCAGTGTACATTCAAGGACGGCGACGACGTCGCGATTTGGGCCTTTGTGCAGCGGCGGTTCCGCCTCTTCGGCGTGGACATGTGCGACGACAGCCTACTGCACCTACTCGTCGTCAAGAAACAAGACGAAGCCCGGTGCCGTGTCTGCCGTGCCCCAGCGCAGCCCAAGAGTTAGTTATTTTTTTTTTCTATAGTTAATAGTTAGTGGCTAAAATTAGTTGAGACATCCAAACACTCTAGCTAATAGTTCAGCTATTAGCTATTTTTGGTAAAATAGTTAATAGTTAGATAGTTATTTGTTAGCTAGCTAATTCCACTAATAATTTTTAGCCAACTAAATATTAGTTCTAGCGCATTCAAACACCCCCTTGGTTAGCTAAACTATGCACGATGCCCATCAAATGATTTGATGAATATGTAAATGTGTTTCCTAGCTGGAATGTAAATGAGTTTGATAACGGCCTTAGAGAAAGTATGTCAAGAAACTTTGTACTAATTTACTTGTTCAACCAATGGTTTCAGCAAGTTCATGTAATAAGCAGCAACTTCTCTAGGAAATTATTTAACTGCTTGTCAGACTAGATGGAACGTATACATGGTTTTACGAAGCTGGTGTATATATGTTAAGGAGTCAACAAAAGAGATTCAAGCAAATATCTGAGAACTAACAGACCATAAATATCTGAGAACAATTTTTCTCGTAACAAAGTTAAGGAGTACTCACTCGTTCTTTTTTATTTGTCACAATTTTTTTTAAAAATGAACTAACAGACCATAAATATCTGAGAACGAAGATAGCACAAGTTTATTCCATCATTTTCTGAATGTTATAGAATATAAATGGTACGTGCATGTGATCTATCTCTATACGTACGTACGAGTGGTTAAGGAGAAGGATTTGGAATATGTTGGGCTTTGCGTACTCTAGTTTGGCTCGTGCCGTCGATAATTTTTCTCAGCAATGTCGACAAAACTATTGTGCAATTAAACTTCTACTACTATAATTTTTTGTTTAAGCCGCTGTATAATCAAGTTTTTTTAGAAATCATGAAATTAAAATTCTTATTTTTTCTTTCTAACAATATATTGAATTATAAATAAAAATAAATCTATAAAATATAGATTTTTTAATATCTGTTAATTAGAACTTAAAAGTTAATATATTGTTTAAATAACGAAGTATATCTATAATTTTAAAGAAATTTTCATATGACTTTTGTTAGTTTGATTGCACGAGAAAACTTGATTGTGTAGCGGTTTTCGATTAGTTGATATAACAACTCTACTAGGAACCTCCTCTTTTGGCCACCATCTCTTGGGGCGTAGCAGTTTTCGGTCATTTGATTGCGTAGCGGTTTTGGGTCAGTTGATAGCGTAGTCTTGGCTAGGATATCACCATCCTCTAGGGCCAAGATATCATAATCCACCTGATACACCCAGCCCAGGTGGGGTTGACTGAGGCCCAACAAATTAGGGTTGCCCGGAGCCCAACAGTTCGTTAAGCACCCCCAAGTCAGGGAAAGACCCAATCGCCCCAAAAGACTAGTCCAATGGGGAAGGGTGACTCTCCCTTTTAAAGTGGCTTCCTCCTTCAAGTTAAGCGAGGTGGGATAATTCTGAGGCTCACACGATCACCGTCCGACTACAATTGGGCCAACTGGGCTAATCGCGTCTTTGCCAACGGGTAATAGTGGAGGATGTCCTCATCATTCGCACCTTCTTAAAATGGGGCCTAGCTCTGATACCAGATGATACACCCAGCCTAGGTGGGGTTGGCCGAGGCCCAACAAATTAGGGTTGCTCGGAGCCCAACACTTCATTAAGCACACCCAACTCAGGGAAAGGCCCAATCGCCCCCAAAAGACTAGTCCAATGGGGGAAGGGTGACTCTCCCTTTTAAAGTGGGTTCCTCCTCCCAAGTTAAGCGAGGTGGGATAATTCTGAGGCTCACACGGTCGCCGTCCGACTACAATTAGGCCAACTGGGCCAATTGCGTCTTTGCCAACGGGTAATAGTGGAGGATGTCCAAATCACATTGGATGCGTCGTGGACGGTTGAGATTACATCGGAGCATACCGATTGGGGGGACTCTGCTGGAGCGTTAGATCGTGATCCGGTGGCGCGGTGTGGATCTGCGACTCACTAAATCCGGGCCGTTCGCCGTTGATCCAGCGTTCGGGGATTCGTACCGCTTTGAGATCTAATCTGAGGCACACATTCCAGATCCAACGGCGGAGAAACATCGATACCCCTTCGCCTGTGTCATTTTGTAAAAGAGACCCCAGGAAAGAAATAAATCAACCCACCATCCTATTAGTGGAGCGCTGGGTCTGGGATATTTTACCCCGAGGCCCCTGCCTTTCTCAGTATTGTTGCGTCTAGACCAGAGAGTAGAAAAATCATAGAAATTAAATTATAAATGGATTTTTAATATATAAATAATTGCTAGAACTTGCTAAATTCATAGAAAATCCATTTTTAATCCAAATCACTCCATTCCAGTTTCTAAAATTTTGTAATATTATTCTCTATCACTTACGGTGTCTGTTTTTACATGAAAACAGTAAGAAAATTAATTTCCCACTTAATCCTATTTTAAGCACATAAAACCTTTGGAAATTCATATCTTAAAATCTATAGCTCCAAAAATTATGATTCCTGTTCCTAGGATTTTATTTTAATGAGTAGATTATTATTATGTTTTTTGTTTACATGTTTGGTGTGATGTTAATTTCTCCTTTATATTGTGCTTGTTTGTATTATGGCGAGTAGAAGAGCATGTGACCGAGGATCCTGGTGACCAGCAGATAGAAGTAGTTGAGCAGGAGCTTGTTGGGGGTCTGCTTCGAAGCCGAAGGTCCTGTAAGAAGAAACACCTTCGGAAGATCAGCACAAAAATAACGCCGAAGCTACCTTACAGGGAACTTCGGCATAGCAACATACCCAAGACGAAGGGTTGCACCGACTTAAAGATGAAAAGACAGATTAACCCATGATAGTTTGTGTTATGAATGTAATCAATTGTAGAGAGTATAAATGTAATTTCACACAGGCTGCGCCCTGTGCCTATAAATAGATGAATAGTACCCTCGTACTGTTCACGCTGATTTGCATCTACTCGTGCATCACACTTGTACTATCTCCTGTCAAGCCGAAGGTATAAATGTAATTCTATATTATTTCCGTTTATTCATGAAAGTATAATAAAAGATGAGTTAATAATGTTATATAATCATTCATGCTGTCTTTTCTATGTTTCACATGTTTCTTCTTTCATTAATGTATACTACAATGATGAAGGTATGTCCTTCATGACCTTCGTCTGAAGATCATTATATCTTAAGGAAAATAATGCTTCGAAGGACGAAGGGCCTTAACCTTTAACATTTTGTGTTGCCTTGTTCTTAATTCATAGCATTTGAGAACAAGTCTCCAACATTGGCGCCCACCTCCGGTGAACTCACTTCCACTCTTGAACTGATGGCTTCGTTCAGCAACCAAGCAGAAGCATCTTCGGCTATGAAGCTGGTGCTGCCGATAACAGGCGGCTCAGGTTCAGAGCCAGCTAACAAGAAGCAGAAGAAGGAGGCACAGAGAAGGGTGCAGCATGTTGAGGTGCAGGGGCCCAATCACCTTCTCCCAGGAGGACCTTCAGCTCAAAGATTACCCTCATAATGATGTTATGGTCATATCTTGTGTCATTAAGGGATTTCTGGTCCACAATGTTCTAGTTGATACATGCAGTGCGGCAGGTATCATATTTGCTAAGGCCTTCAGACAGATGCAAGAGCCAGAAGATAAGATTCATGATGCTACACATCCTTTATGTGGCTTCGGAGGAAGGCAAATTGTAGCACTTGGAAAAATCACAATGCCAGTAACCTTCGGCTTTATTCATAATACAAGGACTGAACAGGTTGTGTTTGACATTGTTGACATGGAGTACCCCTACAATGCAATCATTGGTCGTGGAACACTTAATGCTTTCGAAGCAATACTTCATCCAGCATATCTATGCATGAAGATACCTTCGGAACAAGGGCCCATTGCTGTTCATGACAGCCAAGAAGCTGCCAGGAAGGCCGAAGGAAACTGGACAGATTCTAAGGCAATCCATAATATAGATGGAGCCGAAGCCTGTGAGCAGTATCGATACAAAAGAGAGAAGGCTGCTTCAGCGGATCAGCTAAAGCCTATGCTTCTATGTGAAGATATAGCAGAACAAAAGGTATTGCTGGGTCTCAGTTATCTGAAGAACAGGAAAAGAATTTGCTAAGATTTCTATTCAACAACAAAGATGTCTTTGCTTGGTCAGCCAATGATCTTTGCGGTGTCAACAGAGATGTCATTGAGCATTCACTCAATGTGGATCCATCTTTTAGGCCAAGAAAACAAAGGCTTCGGAAAATGTCTGATGACAAAGATGAAGGTGCTCGGAACGAAGTAGAGAGGCTTCTTAGCGCTGGAGTTATCAGAGAGGTCAAATACCCAAAGTGACTAGCTAATACTGTTATGGTGAAGAAGGCCAATGGTAAATGGAGAATGTGCATTGATTTTACAGATCTTAACAAAGCTTATCCAAAAGATGAGTTCCCATTGCCAAGGATAGATTCTCTAGTAGATGCAGCAGCTTCGTCAGAACTCATGAGTCTACTAGATTGTTACTCAGGCTACCACCAAATCTGGATGAAGAAGGAAGATGAGCCGAAAACTAGCTTCATAACCCCCAGTGGCACATATTGCTATCTTTGGATGCCTGAGGGGCTCAAAAATGCTGGAGGAAGCTTCAGCGGAATGATAGCCAGAGTCCTCCATTCTCAAATAGGCAGGAATGTATTGACTTATGTTGATGATATCATAGTTAAAAGCACAAAGCAAGAAAATCACATTGCTGATTTGCAAGAGACATTTGCTAATTTCAGGCAAGCTAGTTTGAAATTAAATCCAGAAAAATGTGTTTTTGGGGTAAAGAAGGGCAAGTTCCTTGGCTGTCTAGTATCAACGAAGGGAATTGAAGCTAACCCAAGCAAGATTGAAGCTATCCTTCGTATGGAACCGCCAAGCACAAAGAAAGGAGATCAACGGTTGGCAGGTAGATTAGCATCATTGAACAGATTTATATCCAGATCAGCAGAAAGAAATCTGCCTTTCTTTGAAATACTAAAGTGAGCTGAAGTCTTCCAATGGGGTCCAGCTCAGCAAAAGGCCTTTGAAGAGTTGAAGCAATATTTGATTGATTTAACAACGTTAACTCCACCTTCGCTAGGGGCTCTATTGCTCTTATATGTTGCAGCCTCACATTCTGCAATAAGTGCGGCACTTGTACAGGAGAAGCTAGATGGCCAAGTCAAAAAGCAAGGTCCAGTGTACTTCGTCTCCGAAGTTTTGAGTCTATCAAAGAAAAACTACACAGAATTGGAAAAGGTGCTATATGATGTGTTAATGGCCTCCAGAAAGCTTCAGCATTAGTTTCAAGCATATCACATAATTGTTCCTTCGTCACAGCCTTTGAAGGATATTATGAGGAACAGATAAGCTACTGGAAGGATTGGGAAATGGGCTGCATAACTTAATGAATTCACCATTGATTATGTGCATAGATCCTCAATCTAGGCCCAAGCATTAGCAGACTTCATCGCTGATTGGACGCTAGGGGCTCACGAAGAAGAAGTAAACAAAGATGCCGAAGCTTGGACAGTGTTCTGCGATGGTTCTTGGGGAACCTTCGGTGCAGGAGCGGCTGCAGTCCTAGTGGCACCTTCAAAAGCCAAAACATGTTATGCAGCCAAGCTTGATTTCAATTGCACAAATAATATTGCCGAGTACGAAGCACTTCTGTTGGGGCTTCGGAAGTTAAGGGCAATGGAAATAAGAAGGGCCATTCTGAAAACTGATTCTCAAGTTATTTCTGGCCATGTGGACAAAAGTAGCAAGGCAAGAGATCCGAAGCTTGAAAGATATCTGGATACAGTTCGAAGGTTGGAGGCTTCTTTCGAAGGTTTTTCTGTTAAGAATATCCCAAGAGGTGAAAATGAGCACCTTCAGAAGTATTTTTTAAAACAATAAAGGCACCTTCGGTTGAACTCATGGAGAGAGCAGTGCTTACTATTTCTCCGGTACATAGTGAAGATTGGAGGACTGAAATTATAACTTTCCTCCAAGGTAATCGTCTTTCAGATGATGAAGCTTATAATAAGAGAATGGAGGCAAGAACAAGACCATATGTGATAATAGAGGGGGAGTTATACAAACATGGAGTCTGCTCTCCACTTCTCAAGTGTTTATCTAGAACCGAAAGTATAGAGCTGATGAAGGAAATACATGCAGGTTTGTGTGGATCTCACATTGGGTCTAGGCCTTTGTTGGGGAAGGTCTTAAGACAAGGATTTTATTGGCCGAAGGCAGCTTCGGATGCAGTAGACCTGGTTCAAAAGTGCAAAAATTGTCAAAAATGTGCAAGAGACCAGAAACAACCTTCGTCGCTAACCCAGTTAATACAGCCAATCTGGCCATTGCAAAGATGGGGCCTGGATTTGTTAGGTCCACTTCCACTAGCACAAGGCAATTTAAGATATGTTGTGGTGGCTGTAGAATATTTTTCCAAGTGGATTGAAGAGAAGCCTTTGGCCACAATAACTTCAGTCACAGTCCAGAAATTCTTCTGGCAAAACATTGTTTGTCGCTTCGGCGTGCCGAAGGCTATAACTGTGAACAACGGAACACAGTTTGATGCCGAAGCTTTCAAGGAATTATGTGATCAATTGGCATGAAGATTCATTTTGCGTCAGTCAGACATCTAGAGTCAAATGGACTTGTCAAAAGAGCAAATGATATTATAATGATAGGAATAATGAAGATAATCTTTAATTAGCCCAGAGGAAAGTGGCCAGATGAGTTGATTAAAGTGGTGTGGAGCCACAATACAACTGTATCAAGATCAACAAGTTTCACGCCATTCAAGTTATTATTTGGTGACGAAGCTATAACCCCAGAAGAAGCTAAAGCGGGGTCAATAAGAACAATAGCTTCGGCAGAAGACGAAGCTGATTATCACGTGGCAAAAGACACTATAGAAGAGACCAGACTTCAGGCTGTGGAAAATATCAATAAATATCAAGTCGAAATAATAAAATGGCACGATAGAAAAGTCCGGCTGAAAAATATCAAGCCAGGGCATTTGGTGCTTCAGAGAGTGGCTAATTCGGACAAAGTAGGCAAACTATAGCTGAAGTGGGAAGGACCTTTTCTAGTGGTATCTTCGTCAAGGCCCGGTTCTTACAGGTTGAAGGATATGGACGGCAACGACATTCCTAGATCTTGGAATGCGGACGAGCTTCGACGATATTATGTGTAACCTGATGTAATCTTTTTTCATTTTTTCCTATGGCACCCTTTTTCTTTCCAAAGGGGGAGAAAGGTTTATAATGGGGCCATAGTTTGTAATTTTTCTTTTCTTATTCAGCTCCATAAGAGCAAAGTCCCCCAAAACATATAAAATGTAAAATCTGAGCATGCACCATCGAGTGTAGAGAGAGAAAAAATAGGGAAAAGCTCGAAAGTCATCCCTAAGGGGATGCAGAGCACGACGAAGCTACAAAAAGTCATTCCCAAGGGAGCGCAGCGTAAGTTTTCTGCTCAAAAGTCGTTCCTAAGGGAATGCAGAGCCAAATACCGCCAAAATATAAGACAAAGAAGTTCAAAAGACGTTCCTAAGGGGATGCAGAACTTACACCGAAAAGTCAATGGTGATACCGCCGAAATAGAAGGCGAAGAAGTTCAAAAGACGTTCCTAAGGGGTTGCAAAACTTACATCGAAAAATAAGCGGTGAAGCCGAAAAATAAACGACAGAGATTTCAGCCATTCCTAAGGGAATGCAGGGTCTGGATGTGGCTTCGTATGCGTGTGTTTGGACATTCATTTGCACATTACATCACATCATACATTGCATTCATATACATTCATTTATACATCTGTAGGATCATCATCATCACATCATAGAGTACAGATAATTGCTTCGGCTCTAATGACAAGGCTTCAACAAATGCAAAAGAAGCAGATTTATGCTTCGATGTGTATGAAAAGAAGGGAAGGTGTTTTTCGCCTTCGGCTCAAAAAGAACAAGTTTCATCCACATCAAAGCAGTTCATACATGGACAGAAAGGTAAAAATATATTACAAGGTATGGACAAATTTACAGAGTAGTGTATGGTTCCTAAATTACAATATTTCTTACAAGGATAATTCAAGAATTTCTAAAAAGTTTTTTCATAATAGTGTCTTCAGCTTCGTCACTTCATCACCATGCGCCAAAAGTTTCGGATCATTGCTCTTCGGCCTCGTTGTCCTATACATAACAAAGCGTTATAAGGTAAACTCAAGTTTCAAGGAAAAGGTAAGCACCAGGTATGAGTTTATTACCGGCTTGAGGTGACTTCTAGCTTCATCACCAGCTAAGGTTCGCCCACCCTTCGTCCTGATTTCCGTTATAAACCTATTTCCTATGCTTCGGGCTAGGCTAGGGATATCAGTTAAGTCTGCTGGTGATAAGCTAAAGTTGGGTCTATTGACGATTTTCCCATGCGTGCAACCAGTTTTCATGAAGGCAACAGCTGTGCCCCGAGAAGCTAGCAGGGCATAGAAATCGCCGTGCCCAGCTATAACTTCGTCAAGAGCATCAACTTCGCCCTCAATATGTTCGAAGGTCCCTGGCAGGTCTTCAACTGAAGGTTTAAACTTCTCAGAACTGGCCCCAACTGAGTTGAAGACCTGCTTCAGCCGCTGCGCACATCGGTTGTCGAAGCCTAGACATTTATCTTGAAGCTCTTTCAATGAATTCTGTAAATTTGAACTTTTTTCAACTTCAGCCTCAAACTTCGCATCGAATTTCTGCTTTTCTTGTTCGAAGCTTTCTGTCTTTGCGAGGAGTTCTCTATTCAATCTGGCAATTTTAGCTTGGGCTTCCGCTAGTAAGCCTTCCATTGATTGAAATTCAAAATCCTTCTTCTCAAGAGCAGCTTCGTGATCTTTTATTTTTCTCTCTAAGCCTTCAATTATAACCTCATGTTTTTTATCTTCAAGGTCCTGTTGCATTCTCAAGGCTTTACTTAATAGCATGCTCTGCGCAGAAGCAACCTTCGTTAGAAAACACCTTCATTTGTTGAAACAATGAAAAGTCAAAGTAAAGTTTTTACCTTGAAATTAGAATAGAATAAACTACCGACAATATGCTGTCGTCGGTAGCGGCTGATGTCGGCCTCATGCTTCGGGAAACCAATACTCTTTGATAGAGTACTAATAACCTTCGCTCCAGTTTGGTCTCAAAGACATCCTAAGCTTTCGTCGTCAATACCGCCGAAGAGCAATGCTCCTGGTTGATAGCCGCATGATATTGCATAATCTCTTAGCTCTTCTTTCTCAGCCTTAGACAGCTTTTGACCAATTACATTTTGAAAATTGAAATCCTTTTCCTCTGAAGTATCTTCGGCGATCTCTTTCTCTTTCCAAGGCACTGTGGCCAGGGTCTCCTCGATAGCCGTAGCAGCTTCTTCCGTGGCCATATTCAAAAGCATTTTATCAATATCAGAAAACGTGCTCTCCATATTTGTATCTTCAGCAGTTGCAGCTTCGGCAGTTGCAGCATCGGTGGGGGCAGCTTCGGTAGCTGTAGCGTCTTCGGCAGCTAGTGTTTTTGACGCCGAGGTCGACAGTGGTGTTTCTTCAATAGCTTCGATTACAGTAATAATCCTCCACTTTTTCGACCCAGCATACTTCTTCACTGCCGAGGGCTCCTCCTCCATCTTCTGTAAAAGCTTCGTCAGATGTGGCCCCAGTGGACTTAGCTTGATAGGCAAGGATTTAGTCATTACCTTTAAAATTTCTTCCACGTCAGTAGCAGAAGGTGTTGAAGGAGTCTCTTCCTCTATCTCAGTCGTTTTTGGCTTCGAAGTTGCAGCTTTCCTCTTCTTTGAAGCAGCTACCTTCGGCTCAGGGCTCGATTTTCTTCTCTTCAGAATTTCTTCATCTTCTTTCACCATTCTAGCAACTTGTCTGCTCACAACACTGACAATCCTTTTTCTTTTTTGCCCTTCGGCACCCTTGTTCAATCGCTCATAATTAGGGTATTCGAAGTTCAGGGCATCCATCACCCGATTCAACCTTCGTTTTGGTCAGGTGTCGAAGGCTGCAGTCATCAATTGATCTTCTTTTCTAGTGTAATTCCCCAAAATTTCGTTGAATGGTTTCTATCATTTCTAACCATTCTTGACAAGGCCCTTTGAACTGCTTCTCAAATTTGAATTTATAAGGTAGTCGCACAAGTTCTTTCTTCTCCTTTGTCCCCTTTAGCTTTGGCATGCTCCATTCACTCAGCATCGGGAACACCCTATAGGCTAGATATTCTTGGACTAGATCTCTTGTGCCGATTTGCTTGGCTACCACCCGAAATTCTGCCACAACTTGTTGGCATGGTGACCCCGGCTCCATACGGCACAGCGGCCTAGTCAGCCCGAAGCTTAAGCTCAGAGGGCTCAGTACTAGCGTCTTGAGCTTCTCCCTCTTCTCATTAGCCTTCACATAAAACCACTCATTCTTCCAACCAGTTGGCCACTTGGTGCGATAGCTAACTACTAGAGTCTTCATATCTTTGCGATAGTCGAAATTGTAACAACCAAAGTTCTCATGAAGACCATCTTCTCTGGCCTTCATCTGATAATGAAGCTCGTGCACTCGGCAGAAGGCTTTGGCATTCGAGTCTGTTCCTTGGCTTCGAAGAGCCCAGATGAAGACACTGAGCCTAACGATAGCGTTAGGAGTCAGCTGATGAAGATAGATCTCGTAGTTTTCCAAAACTTCTCCAATCATTTCGTTCAAACGAAACCTCAATCCCGCTCTGAAGAAGCTCCTAAACACTACCACCTCATCTTTTTCTGGTGTCAGAGTGGTTTCTTCTCTACCAAAACGAATCAGCTTCTTCTCAGCTTCTCTGAAGTAGCCTAGCTTTATCATAATAGGCATATCAGCCTCAGAAACGGTAGATTTTCCAAAGTCCAAGTGACTGGGTTTGGCAGGCATGAGGGTATTATAATCTTCCTCTTCTTCATCAACAACATCTTCTTCAATTTCAGCATATTCAGCTCCGACAGCAGGTGCATCTTCCTCAGTAGCTACCTCTGTCGCAACCATTCCCGATTGTTTCATCACTTTAGAGATCGGAGCAGTCTCTGTAGTTTCGGCCTCTTCACCGGCGCGGGTCACCTTAGCGGTTGAACGTACTCTAGCCATCAGGTGTTGAATTCCTTGCAGTTCTTATGAATGTTGATTATTTTTATGGTTGTGACGAAGCTCTCTCTTATGACAAAGCTAGTTCAAAATGATGCTTTGCTTGAGAATGTGATGGGAAAGCTTTGGCTATGGTTAAATTTTTCAGCAGCACAACAGTGCAATGGCAATGAATGCTGTGGTAACTTCACACCTACCCATTTGTTTATATAGTGCTACAGGTGTGAAGGTGAATCGTCAAGTCACCCGTACCCGCTCAACAGTCACCCACATTCACTGAACGGTGGACCATGATGCGTGCAAGATGAATCGGCAGATCGTGCATACCCGTTGCATGGTGGGACCACCCTGCGCTCGGATTATGTTAATCGTTTCTCGACAACGAGCTCAAGGAAGGTGTTTTTCGGACCTTCGGCATTCTGAAGCCTAGAACAATTTTTCACAGATCAAGCTCATTACAAAAAATGATCTAGCACCGCGAAGGGGCTACTATTGGGGGTCTGCTTCGAAGCCGAAGGTCCTGTAAGAAGAAACACCTTCGGAAGATCAGCACAAAAATAATGCTGAAGCTACCTTACAGGGAACTTCGGCATAGCAACATACCCAAGACAAAGGGTTGCACCGACTTAAAGATGAAAAGATAGATTGACCCATGATAGTTTGTGTCATGAATGTAATCAATTGTAGAGAGTATAAATGTAATTTCACACAGGCTACGCCCTGTGCCTATAAATAGATGAACAGTACCCCTGTACTATTCACACTGATTTGTACCCACTCATGCATCACGCTTGTACTATCTCCTGTCAAGCCGAAGGTATAAATGTAATTCTATATTATTTCCGTTTATTCATGAAAGTATAATAAAAGATGAGTTAATAATGTTATATAATCATTCATGCTGTCTTTTCTATGTTTCAGATGTTTCTTCTTTCATTAATGTATACTATAATGATGAATGTATGTCCTTCATGACCTTCGTCCGAAGATCATTATATCTTAAGGGAAATAATGCTTCGAAGGATAAAGGGCCTTAACCTTTAACATTTTGTGTTGCCTTGTTCTTAATTCATAGCATTTGAGAACAAGTCTCCAACAGAGCTCATTGAAGGCAAGTTGTGCCCTTGACCACTTTTGTACCCAATAATGCTCTTTAATGTCATTATTCATGCATAGGTTTAATTTTGATGGGACCAATGGTCACCCTAGTCTGTTTATCCATATTACCTTGTTATCCCTAAATCACTTGGGTAGTTTTGCTATTGCTTTACATGGTTTTGGGATAATATTTCATTATATCCATATTCCAATTATTTTGTTATTCTATTTATGTTCATGTCAAGATCATTAATGTTAATTGGAACATGGAGCTTAACTTGAGAAACACGTGCCACCACAAGGGTGGAATGGGACACCCTTGGATGACTAATTAGGAAAGCTAGTGGAAGACTACCTTACCCAAAAGGAACAAGGGCAGTAGGGGAGTTGCATGCAGGGAGGTTCTCGGGTTGATTTTGCTGCGATGGCGGTCAGACGGGGGATTCTTGCATGTGCTCTTCCCATAAACTGTAGCGAGTTTTCGGAAGCTAGTGGAACTTTGTAAAGGCCTCGTAGTGTTACCCCGTCCTCGCTTCCTTAGTAGAGGTGTATGGGGCCCGTACAACCCTATGGCAGATGGGTAACATGACTTGTGGGTACAGGATACAACCTCTGCAGAGTGTAAAACTGGTATACTAGGCGAGCTCACGGTCATGAGTAGCTTAGGACTCTCGCATGATTAATTTATGGAACTCAAATTCAATTTGTCATTTGCATTGCATGGGATTATTTATTAATTTTGTTCTATTACTTTATTTAAGGTTTGGTATTTACTTACAACTAGTAACTGCTAATAAAATTTTGACCAACTGATTAAAAGCAATGCTCAGCTTTAACCCTCGTTGTTGATTAGCCTTACACATCACATGAACTCCCACCTTTGGTGAGTTTATGACCACTGGTTTCCCCACAACTTGTTGAGCTATGATCATGTGTGAGCTCACCCTTGCTGTCTCACACCCCCTCCACAGGAGAAGAACAGGAGGTTCAGGAGGAGCCACACAACGAGGAGTTTGATCTGATCTAGGTGGCGTTTCCTAGTTGACTTTATGGCGCCTAGGATGATCCTTAGTTCGTTTTATATTTATCTTTTATTTTGTAGTAAGACTTCCACTATGTAATAAATACTCCAATGTTATTGTGACATTTATCTCTATACACTCTGTTATTATATATGTTGTCTTCTTTGGCGCATGTATGAGATGCACCCGGCTTTGTTCCTTAAATCCGGGTGTGACAGAAGTGGTATCAGAGGAAATGTTGACTGTAGGACAAAACCTAGATAGAAATGGACAAAACCCTTACCTACTTACCTTACTCTGATTCTTTCTATACTCATCTTATCTTGGTCCTGTCTCACCTTGGAATCCTACTTTTATGACATTCTTAAGAGATAGGAAACCTAAGACGAAGCTAAAACTATTTTCTCTATTTAAAAATGTTGGTTGATTGTTCTAATGATAAATGCCCGATTTGCTTCTTCGATTGATTGAGATATTATAAATGGACATCTTAGCATGTACCACCATAAGGTAATGAATTAGCTTTGGTAGGTAAAATATTAATCTGCTTAGCTAATAAATCCCCCAACGCAACATGCCTCGTAATTACCTGCCTTGTCTACAATTCTTTCTCTCTTACCATATGTTTCTAACTCAGATGGTCAATACCAGGAAGGGTGGTGGAATTGATCTACCTCCCAATCGACACACTCAGAGGATATATAGACAACAACAACAACAACAACAACCTGAGATGGATCCTCCACCGCCTCCACCAGTAGGAGTTGACCTAGCTGTTGCAGCACAGATGAGGATAATGCAGTAGATGGCAGACACCATGGCGGATATGCAAGCGCAGATGCGGCAAGAATGGCAGGAGATGCGCCAAGAGCGAGAGGATATCCGCCAGGAGATGCGCCAAGATCGAGAGGAGATACGTCAGGAGAGAAGGGCGCAACAGCAACAACAACAACAGTAGCAACATCAGCAAGCACCACTGCCTCCACCTCTTCCACCAGTTCCACCCCGGGACAAGCACCAAGAGTTCATGAGCCATAAGCCATCGATGTTCACCAGTTCTCCTGATCCACTAGACGCTGATGATTGCCTGAAATCTGTGGAGAAGATGTTGATTATTGCACAATGCTCTGACTGGGAGAAGGTTCTGTGGGGGACGGATATCCCCCGGGTCCACTAGAAGGCAAGAAGGCCTCGCGAAAGGCTTTGGGCTTATTGTCTCGCAAGGCCGTCCCTTCGTGGGCCAGGGGAGAATTGCTGGTGGAATGGGCCGACACGAGGAAGAAGCAGACTTAGGCCTAGGCGGCTCGTTGGATTTAAGCATTATCCACAGTAATGATCCGATTCTTCCGTGTTGTGCCCTCAGACAAGTCGACAAGATTATAGGAAGATAAGTTTAGTCAGTTCACTATTACTTAGGTACACATCGTCATCACACACGCATGTAATGCCCCACGGTCAAGTATATAAGGCCTAGGGGGTACCCCATTAGATTCATCGACCATCTACTCAGCCCACTAGCTTTTCTCCATACCGGAGACTTCTTTTGTAACCTACCACATAAAGATCCACCCCAGGAAGTAGGGTATTACGCATCTCAAAGCGGCCCGAACCTGTAAAAAATCGCATGCCGTCTCTCGTGCGTCTCGCGCGAACCATTGAGTTACAGTCAACAACACCATCCTATCCAAAAGCACCGCGAGGGGTAACCCCGGGTGTGTAGTCGGGCTCCAAACACCGATAGTTGGCATGCCAGGTAGGGGGTGTGTCGTTGATCCAAGCTAGTTCAATGGCTGTCACTTCCCAGTGCAAGATCGCTCTCCGCCCTGGATCCGTATTCTGCTTCAGGTCCATCTCGTCCGTAGCAGATGAGAAGGGAATTCTGTACTGCATAGCGGATCCACCAGAGAAAAAGCCTTCCTTGGAAATCTCCGAGGAAGTTGCAACGAGACAACGGATAGCGCAACCACCTAAGCCTCATACGAAGACTGCTTCTTACAAGTCGAGGGCCAGGAATTCACTTACCCGGAGAACCCCGTTGCCCACTTCGCCCACAAAGGAGTTGACACGGATTACAAGGAAAAAAAAAAGAAGCAAGCGGGATGGAGGCCTGTCAAGTTATCCTTCCGACACCTTCGCCCTCAAAGAAGGACAGAAAGGAATTCATCACCGCAGCAACTCCTTTCTACCCCGACGTCCTCTTCATCGGGGGGGAGATTGGAATCATCTCCCATCTCCGACGACGAGCCAACCATGTCAGGGGAAGAACCTCCCCAGCGAGAAGCTTGGTGGAGAAACAGACGCCAGAATATTCGGTGACATCACGAAGCTGGGGAGCGGGACCTAGCCCGTATCCTGAGATGAAGTCTCAGAAGTAGGAGAAACTCCTCATGAACGATTCTTCAGAGAAAGGAGGAATTCTCGCTGACGTGATCGCCGGCAGGCTCAAGACCGAGATCAAGAACAAGCTGAGCAGGATGCAAGGTTACGCCGAGAGAACCCTCTCTTCGCTCAAAACCTGAACCCTGACTTTTCTCGTGCAATGAACACGCCGAGTGAAGTCGGAGGAGTGTTGGCTCGGATAGCTGATGGCCTCCCCCAGACTCCGGATGCTGAAGGTTATCGGCGGATGCTCACTCGAGCAGCTAATCATCTTCCACCCCTCGCTCATCCCCCGAGCGATCTGCGACACGCCATCAACAGTCGGCGAGACGCACGAAGCTCCATCAATGCTTCATGCGAACGACAACATGAAAACGAGATAAGGTACCAAGAGGAGTACGATCGGGACCATGGCATCCCGGCTCGAAGTCGCGCCACCCGAGTTGAGTTGGCGGCAGCCTCAACTAGTGGCTCGACCCGGAGACGATCGAGACAACACATCAGCGACTCCCCTCCCTAGGGCCGGCACCATGAACGTCGACAGGAGGACACATGTGGAGTATCCGCGCTTACTCCGCGTCTCAGGGCCATCCAGTGGCCCCTAAACTTCAAAGTCTCCAACGTCGACAAGTATGAGCCTAAGTAGGATCCGAGAGGCTGGTTGGCCATCTATACGACAGCCGCCCGGGCCGCTGGGGCGACTGAAGACGTAATGACTGCATATTTGCCCATCGTTCTTGGGCAGGACGCATTGCAGTGGCTACGACACCTGCCACGACACTGCATCGACGACTGGAGCGACTTCAGTCGGTGTTTCATCGCCAACTTTCAGTCTCTCTCCGACAAGCCGGCACAGCCATGGGACCTCAAATCCATCAGACGCCGGGGGGATGAAACACTTCGGTCATACCTCAAGAGGTTTCAGACCATGAAAAATCGTATCCCCGAGGTCACTGAGGCAGCGGTGATTGAGGTTTTCTACCGGGGATCTAATGACTCGGCCTTTGTCCGAGCCATACTGCAGAAAGCGCCAACCACCTCCGAACAACTATTTCAAGAAGCAGACCTCTACATCACCGCTGACAAGAGGGCCCAAGACCTCATCAGGGGAACGAAACTTGCACCACCGACACCACGGCGCGACACGAACTAGCAACCCGATAGGCGTTGGGAGAAGAGACCTCGTGAGGAGGTCCATGCCGCCGGACCACCCATCACTCATGCCCAAGGGGCACCCCGTGGAGGCGAGCGGACAATGGATGACATCCTCGATGTCCAGTGCCTGTATCATAAGGATATGCGCCACACCCTATAGAACTACAGAGACTTCAAGCATCCAGCCTCTACCACCTCCCCCACCACGAGGAGGGCCTGGACAACAGGAAGGGGGAGGAGGTGGAGCATTCCCGCGCATTAACGGAGAGGTCAACGTCATCTTCGAAGGACACGGGTCGCAGGAGAACAGAAGACAGCAAAAGCTCAACAATCGATAGGTACTGGTGGCAACCACCAGTACCCTAGCTCCCTACCGGTGGTCGGAGTTCCCGATCACCTTCAGCCGAGCGGATCAATGGCTCAACTTTGACCATCCGGGCAAGTACCCGCTCCTTGTCAATCCGGTGATCCAAGAGAGCAGGGTAAAGAAAGTACTAGTGGACAGGGAAGCAGCATCAACGTTACCTTCCCTCCGATGCTCCTGGGCTTGGGGGTCGCGCTCGAAGACCTCATCGAATCAGACACCCCTTTCTTCGACATTGTGCCGACCGAAGGGGAGTACCCGCTCGGGCATATCTACATGCCTGTTACCTTTGGATCTCTAGAAAACTACAAAATTGAGTTTCTGAGGTTTGAGGTGGCGAGTTTTGACTATGGATACAACGCCATCATCGGCAGGCCGGGACTGGCAAAATTCATGGCTATTCCGCACTATTCTTACATGATATTGAAGATGCCAGGACCACGAGGAATCATTACCGTGCACGCTGACTTCTAAGGCGCCGCAGAATGCTTTCAAGAAGACATTCAGGTGGCCCTCACTACTAGACCACCGACGACTTCCTCCGCGCAGGCGAACACAAAGCCTAAGGGAGACCTCATGATACCCGCGAATGAAGCTCAAGCCGTGACCTCTATGCGGCCGACTGAAGAGACAAAGAGGATCAACCTGGGGTTCGCTGATGAACGCAAAACCGCCATCATCAGTTCCAGCCTCGACGACAAATAGGAAAGCGCACTCGTCCGGTTCATGCAAGATGACCGGGACGTATTCGCATGGCAACCTGTGGATATGCCGGGAGTCCCGAGAGAACTGACTGGGCACAAATTGAAGGTCTATCCTCAAGCGAAGCCGATTCAACAGAAGCTGCGTCATTTCATGCCCGACAAGAGAGAAGCTATTCGCGTCGAGTTAGCTCGCTTAGTGGCAGCAGGGTTCATTAGCGAAGTGCTACATCCTGAGTGGCTGGTGTAGGAAACGGGTGACGCCTAAGAGGGGGGGGGGGTGAATTAGGACTTCTAAAACTTTTATTAAACTAGGCCACAATAAATCCCTAGAGCAAAACCTATGCAAATAATCAAACTAGAATGTGCAAAGTAGGTTTTGTCTAAGTGTTGCTATCTCTACCGCAATGGCTAAGTTTCAATCTACACTAAATAAGTATGAATACAAGATTGAAACTTAAATGCTTAATATAAATGCAGAAACTTAAAGAGCAAAGTAGAGAAGCAAACTCTCATGGATGACGCCGGTATTTTTACCGAGGTATCCGGAACCACGCAAGGTCCCGACTAATCCTCGTTGCTGCCCCTACGCAAAGGGAAGCCCACGCGAGGGCCAAGCACCACGGTCGAGTAACTTTGTAGAGAGCCGCGGGCCTTCTCCACGCGCAAGTGGTGCTCCGCTTCCGGCTCCTCTCGGACGCTCCCCGCCGTCTCCACTATCGAGCTTCCGGCCAAAAACGATGCGGGCCTTGTTCCCTCCGGTACACGGTGGCGACCGTGACACAAACGAGGTTGTCACGGTCTCGCAAGACTCTCGCCCCACTCGGTACAATTACAACGGCTCACACAAGAGCCGAGGGGTTGTGTGGTTTTACAAAACTCACTCAACTAACTAGGGTTCACCTAGAGCAAGCGCTAAAGCGGTCTAACTAGCCTAAGCACTTCGCAAAGCACCTACGCTAATCACCGAGTGATTCTATTAAGCACTTAGGTGTTTGAGCTCTTGAAAATGTGCACTATATGCCTTAGTATGTTGCTTGGGCTCCCACACCTTCAAATGGCTGGTTGGGTGAAGTATATATAGGCCCCAACTCCAAAATAGCCATTGGAGAAAAGCTGCAGATCTCTGCGGCACACCGGACAGTCCGGTGCCGCACCGGATAGCGCACTGTAGCCTGTCCGGTGCGCCTAGCTGTTGCCCTGTCAGAGCAGGTGACCGTTGGCGCCGCAGGCTTTTCCACACCGAACAGTCTGGTGCTCACACCGGACAGTTTGGTGGTCTTCTCTTCGGGTGCCACCTGGAACTAGCCGTTGGGCTGCAGTTCCATGGTGCACCAGACAATCCGGCGTGTGGGCAACGGACAGTCCGGTGTGCCACCAGACAGTCCGGTGCGCCTCGCACAGACAGTCCGCAGCAACACACTTGGACTTTTCTTGGATCTTCTTAATGTCTTCTTTTGAGGTGTTGCTTTCCTCAATTCCTTAGTCCAAGTTGATCTTGCATCCTGTGAACTACAAACACAAACACTAGAAAACTTATTAGTCACGGATTGTGTTGATCATCAAACACCAAAACTCAATTAGCCAAATGGCCCGGGGTCCATTTTCCTTACAATCTCCCCCTTTTTGGTGATTGATGACAACACAACCAAAGCAAGCAAATAATACACGTATTTGAATGAAAATATGCAATCTACTTGCTAGGATGCATGATTGTCCCCACAATGTGATATTATGGACTTAAGCCTCCCCCTAACTCCATAATTCACTTACTTCCTATTTTTGGACCAAATAACCAAAACCACTTGAAATACCATTTCTAGATATAAAATTATAAATTTGTGGTGTTTGGTGTTTGATATAGTTGGTGTTTGGTGTTTGATATAGTTTTCATTGCTTTGGTCCCTAAACTTCTCCCCCTTTGGCATCAACCACCGAAAAGGAAGACATTAAGAGCATGTAGGCAGTAAATAAAAGCTTGTCCTCAAAGGATTACTCCCCCTAAGTGAGTGTTCTCCTTTAGAAAGAGTTTTTCTCCCCCTTTAGAGATGAAGAAATGCTCTCCTGACAGAGATCTTAGGAAAAAGCATGTGAAAATTAGAGGTGCAAGACATGATTTGAAAAGACTAACTTCCCTTATGCATAGGTAACAGAATATGAGTTAACCACTTATGCATTTTTAGCAACATGGAAGTATATGATATGAAATATAGTCTAATCAAATATTGGAGAAGACATGTAAATGATACTAGATGTAGTCTCAAAAGATACCGATTGAAATTCAATGGCGAGCTTGAGAGACATGAGAGTTCTTGGAGATTTTGCAGTGGAAGATTGTTGTCTTTCTCCAGGGACCTCATTTTCCTTACAATGAGACTATCACATGAAATAGACTTGAAAAGGTGTTAGTCTCAAAGTATTAGATTATAGAGTAACCTCCCCCAGAAGGTGTGCATACAAGTTTTGAATACTTGTAGGAGACATGCACTTTGATTTGATATCAAGAGGGGCAAATTATCTATAATCCGAACTTTGGCACATATAAGTTAAATGATACAACTCATAGAACTCAAAAATTTTCAATTGATGTACCATTTACTATGGAGTGATATAGAAGCTATGTGCCGTGCTTAAATAAACATTTTAAGCCATATAGGTTTGCTTAAGTATATGAATTGAAAGCAAGCGATCCTACCATGTGATTTACCTAGTATGCATAGTTTTTAACCAAGAGTAAATAACAAATGTAATACTAGGCAAGAAAGGTAAACTAGATACAAGGTAAATAGATACGCATATCTAAAAACAAGAGTTACAATAAATCTAGATACCTTAGTCATGGGTGGGAAATTTGGGTCCAAAATTTTCACTAACTTACTTGGCAAGTAATCTTGATCCAATATGATATATCCCATGATATACATCCTAGCTTTGCCAAGTCTCCAAATTTCCCGAAGACCTTCGGTCCACTCACTTCCCTTTCGGGATCCAAACCTTCTTGGTGCTTTTCATGGTTGAAATTATTTCCTTTGGCACCCAGATGCGTTTGGCCCCCTTTCATTTGTTGGCTTGCTTTTTGGCCTTGATTGCTATCACCTTTCCATTCTTTTTCTTCTTGATCATGTATGATTACGGGGATGCTACACTAGTGCAAAACAAAATTTTCAATCCCATAATACCAAGAACTACTGCGGTTATAGGTCATGGAATTACCACTAGACGCGCAGAGCAGCGGAAGACGTCTCGATGTAGACGAACGCGTCGAGCAATGTCGTGCAGTCGCCGGCGTCCTTCACGTCCTCGCACGGTTCGTCCAAGTGCTCCAGATGCAGCACCTCCGAGGTATCCACACGTACAGGGAGGAAGCGCCGCGTACCGAACTGCTAGGTTCGCGACGGCGGCTTGGCGAGGGCGAGAGGCGAGCGGCGGCTGCTGGTTTGCAGGTGGCGAATTAGGTTATCTCTTAACCGCGCCCCCGCCCCTCATTATATAGGCGTTATGGTGGGCTTCTGACGCCGAGGCCCATCATTAACCCTAAAGCCCAGTCTAATTTCGGATCTAATCCGAATTAGGCTTCCTTCCCCTTAAGTGTGTGACCCTATAGGTTCACGTACAAATAGACATAGCCCGAGTACTCTTACTTGGTCCAATAATTGATAGCGGCCTCTAGCAAGACATGTCAACTCCTATGTGTACGTAAAGATCATATCAGACGAACCATTGCGACATTACGTACATGTTGTTCCCTTTGTCTCACGATATTTGGTCTGGCTCTAAGCTGACCTCTCTTTCTCGATACTGTGAATTGGAATCCTTTCAATGGTTAACTCTTAACCCTAGCACGGCCATGCATTTCTTGATCCAATCACTCGAGGGGCCCAGAGATATCTCTCTCACAAAGAGAGGGACAAATTCCATCTTGACTGACAATGCCTCAAAGCATGCTTCCTGACAAACCCAAAACTACCTTTATAACTACCCAGTTACGGGATAGCGTTTGATAGTCCCTAAGTAAGTCAATTCACATCTTGAGAACATGCGATAATCTCAGGTCTAAGGATACAGTATTCATGTTGCAAGAAGAGAACTATATTACAATATCTCACGTTGGGTCGGTCCAGCCTCATGTCATACATGCGCCCACATTATTAGTTTAACATCTCCATGTTCATGACTTGTGAAATGTAGTCATCAACTAATACATATGCTAGTCATCGACTCTGACTAGGGACATCATTTAGAATAACCATATAAGTAAAGAATCTCACAAACAATTCACATAATTGCTAATCAATACAAGGTGCCTTCCATGGATATTCAATTAAGCAATATATATATATCATGGATACAAAGAAATATGCTCATCTCTATGATTATCTCTAGGGCATATTTCTAACAGTCTCCCACTTGCACTAGAGTTAATCTAGAAGATATCTAATACCCATAGATCTCACATGTGCCTCATGCTTAGGTTGTGGAAGAGGTTTTGTCAAAGGATCAGCAACATTCAAATCCGTATGTATTTTGCATATCTTTATCTCACCCCGCCTAATGAATTCCCGTATGAGGTGAAACTTCCGCAGTACGTGTTTGTTTTTCTGGTGGTTCCTTGGCTCCTTAGCTTGCGCAATAGCCCCATTGTTGTCACAGTAGAGGTTCAATGGGCTAGATGCATTAGGAAACACACCAAGCTCGATGAGGAACTTTCTTATCCAAACACCTTCCTTCGCAGATTCAGAAGCTACAATGTACTCGGCTTCTGTTGTAGAATCAGTCACAGTCTCCTGTTTGGAACTCTTCCAACTAACAGCACCACCATTTATTGTGAACACAAAACCTGATTGCGATTTTAACTCGTCTGGGTCAGTTTGGAAGCTAGCATCGGTGTAACCAGTTACAACGAGCTCCTCCTTACCCCCATATACCAGGAACATATCTTTAGTCCTTCTTAAGTACTTAAGAATGCCTTTTACCGCTGTCCAGTGATCCTCACCTGGATCAGCCTGGTATCTACTCGTAGCACTTATAGCGTATGAAACATCTGGGCGTGTACTTATCATGGCATACATGATTGAACCAATTGCTGAGGCGTATGGTACCTTACTCATGCGCTCCCGCTCATTAGCCGTTGCGGGACATTGCATCTGGCTAAGGTGTTTACCATGTGACATAGGTATGAACCCTTTCTTGGACTGTTCCATGTTGAACCGTTTCAAAACCTTGTCAATGTACGTATCTTGACTTAATCCTATAAGCCTCTTTGACCTATCTTTATAGATCCTTATGCCCAAAATATATGCTGCTTCCCCTAAGTCCTTCATAGAAAAACTCTTTTTCAGTGAAGCCTTGATGGACTCCAGCATAGGAATGTCATTCCCAATCAATAATATGTCATCCACATACAAGATCAGAAATACAACAGCGCTCCCACTTTCCTTCTTGTAAACACAAGCTTCTTCTTCATTCTGATGAAAACCAAGCCCTTTGATCACTTCATCAAAACGAATGTTCCAACTCCGAGATGCTTGCTTCAACCCATAAATGGATTTCTGAAGTTTGCATATCTTTCCAGCATTGATCGGATCGACAAAACCCTCGGGCTGTATCATATACACGTCCTCATCTAGGTTTCCATTAAGGAAAGCTGTTTTGACATCCATCTGCCAAATCTCATAATCGAAATATGCGGCAATAGCTAGAATGATCCGAATAGATTTAAGCATCGCTACTGGCGAGAATGTCTCGTCATAGTCAACTCCTTGAACTTGTCGAAAACCCTTTGCAACAAGTCAAGCCTTATAGATGTGAACATTTCCATCCATGTCTTTCTTCTTCTTATAGATCCATTTGCATTCTATAGGTCTAACACCATCAGGCGGGTCAACCAAGTTCCAAACTTGATTTTCTCCCATGGAATCTATCTCGGATCTCATGGCGACATGCCATTTCTCGGAATCTGGGTCCATCATCGCTTCTGAATATGTTGCAGGTTCGTCGTTGTCTAACAACAACACTTCCCCATTGCCCAACAATAGCACTTCTCCTCGTGCCTCGCGAAGCCTTGCTGACCTTCGTGGTTGTGGTGGTGTTTCTCTTGCCATAGACGTCTCAACTTGTTCTGCTACATTAGCATCACTTGTTGAATCTTGTCCCACTGGCTCATCCTGAACTTCTTCAAGATACACCTTTTGTTTACTTTTCTCTCTTTTGAGAAACTCTTTCTCTAAGAACACACCGTTCCGGGCGACAAACACTTTTCCCTCTGACCGGTGGTAAAAGTAATATCCTAAAGTTTCCTTTGGATATCCCACGAACATGCACTTGTCCGATTTTGGAGTGAGTTTATCCGACTGTAGTCGCTTGACGTAAACCTCACAACCCCAAATCTTCAGAAAAGACAAACTGGGAGTCTTCCCAGTGCACATCTCATATGGTGTCTTAACTACGGACTTAGACGGTACCCTATTTAGTGTGAAAGCTGCTGTTTCTAGAGCGTATCCCCAAAACGACAAAGGTAGGTCCGACTGGCTCATTATTGATCGAACCATATCCAATAAAGTCCGATTACGTCGCTCAGACACGCCATTCCTCTGAG
Organism: Zea luxurians; assembly: GCA_029449295.1. Taxonomy (NCBI): domain Eukaryota; kingdom Viridiplantae; phylum Streptophyta; class Magnoliopsida; order Poales; family Poaceae; genus Zea; species Zea luxurians. Next base: position 31,012,956 of record JAOPSE010000016.1, on the reverse strand, counting down.
GCGTTCCAGGCGGCGTAAGCTGTGGAACAATTCCACAACTCTTTAGATGATTGCTAAACTCATGACTCAAATATTCACCACCACGATCTGATCGCAGTGCTTTAATTTTCTTGCCACGCTGATTTTCTACTTCATTCTGAAACTCTTTGAACTTTTCTAAGGATTCAGACTTGTGTTTCATTAAGTAGACATACCCATATCTACTAAAATCATCAGTGAAGGTTATGAAGTATTGGAATCCTCCCCTAGCTGTCGTACTCATTGGTCCGCACACATCAGTATGTATGAGTTCCAATAAATCTAATGTCCTCTCCGGTAAACCCGTGAAAGGCGCCTTGGTCATCTTACCAAGTAAGCAAGCTTCACATGTCTCGTATGATTCAAAATCAAACGAAGTTAAAAGCCCATCAGAATGAAGTGTAACACCCCGGGATCCACAAACACCCCAGAATGCTACTAAACTACACATCTAACATTCATATATAAAATTTCGACAGCATCTCCTTTGAAAATTGCATAAACGGGGGAAGCAACAAAGTATAAATAGATATCATGATAAGAAAACATATAAGACATTAATAATCTGCTAGCAATGGGAAGACAACCATAACAACATGAACTGAATTAATCAGTGCGCACGACTAGTTAAAAAAACAAACATCCTTTGACAAGAAGTTTCTAATTAAATCATGGCTGTGTCTGGGCAGCATTATTATGAGAGTGAAGGTGGATGTGCTGCTACTTCCCACTCCCCTTGATGAGCAACAAGCACCTGCATTGAGTAATGCAAGAGTGAGATGAAACATCTCAGCAAGCTAAATGTTCTGACGAGATATTTAAACCACAAATTGAATTCATCAACATTTTAAAAGAGTCACAATTAAAAATCAGAAATACTTGTAGATATAGAACTCAGTAGTCCCACTATAACCAATACCATCTCATTTCCTCGAACAACCACAATAGGTTCTATAACACTTCCCTGTGTCAACAATACCTGCAAATATCACTTCAATGTATACATAGGAGTGCAATGTGTAGGTACTCTATCTTCATACCTCTGGGGGTATAAAACCACATCATCTGCAAATATCACTTCAATGAATGCATATGAATGCAATGCATATGTCCTCTGCCTTCATACCTCTAAGGGTATGAAGCCGCATCGTACCCCTTCTCGGGCAACGTACGATGCTAAGTTGTACCGGTACGGTCGGACCATAGGTCACGACAAAACTTCATATGCAAATGAGTCATGCAATGTATATGGCATGCTACATTTATCAATAAACTTCACTTCCTTCAGATACAACACAAACCTCAAATAATACTTTATTTACCTTCAGATACAATACCAACCTCAAATAATACTTCATTTACCTTCAGGGGTGTGAATTAATCTCATGAATCATACTCGAATCATAATCATCATCAATATATGATTGAGCATCAGTATAATGCAAGCAAGTAAAGCATCACCATAGAGTCCAATTATGAAAGAATCCAATACTTCTGAATATTAGAGTATAGGCAATAGAAATAAAAGGTCAGAACGGAAGCAATCACCACTACATTCACTTGCCTTCATCGAAGAAGAAGAAATGTACTAGACATGATCTGGAGTGTAGCCACCTGCTAGTGGGCATAAAACTTAGTACAAATATTTCACAAACATTTGCCATCAATCAACAAAACACTCCTACACTTGAAACCAAGACCCAGTGGAAAGACTCCCACCCTGAACCACATGTCATACAGCAGCAACGCTGTTTGTTAATTTTGTATCTTTAAAATTAAAACAGCGGTGATATCAAACAAATACTCTAGGAGTATCTACACAAAATACTCTACAACTTCAGTATTCAATAGATAATTAAATTCTGCCATCTACAAGTTCTAAAACATCTGACAAGATAACTGACTGAATCTGTTTTAGACAGCAGTATGGTTAACTTTAAAATTCTATATCTCCCAAACTACTGAACCAAAAATTATGAAATTCTGCTGGAAGTAAGAACTTTTATCCCTCTACAAAAGACTCCATAGTTGGAAGAGCCAATTCGGCCATTTACTAGATGAAACCCACCAGTGAACAGACCCACTCATTTTTGTCAGGTAAACAGGAACAGCCACAGTAAAACAAACATAACTGGAGTTTCACAAATCATATGAATGCACTCTTTAACAATCTGGAAAGCTTATGAAATTATCTACAACTTCTTTTACCAACCCACAGTTTAATTCTATTGATAAAATTGCCTAAATCTTAAGAGAACAGATTCTGCACAGAATTATGAGACTGAAAAACTGCTATAGTAAAACTGCAATAACTTTCTGGTCGTATGTCCGATTGAGGTGTTCTTCGCGGCCACGGAAAGATCTACAAATTATCTACGACTCATACATAGACTTTTATTTTTTTGAGGCCACTAAGACCACGGAAAACTGGTATGAACAGAAACTGTCGAATCTGCCATTTTGCAGAAAACTAAATTCGAGATCAAAACCTAACCCCACATCAAATCCAACCTCTAATCCTTTAATTCCCATGATCCACAATCTCCAAAAGCCTATAATTACAGGGAGGAACAAGGATCTCATCCATACCTAGGGTTTCCCCAAGAAATCTTCAAGAAAAGATGGGGAAGAACATCTCCTTGATCCTCTCTTCCTCTTCAATTCAACGTGCCCCTCCTTTTCTCGATCCTTGCTGCGTAGGGGGAGATCTTGGGGGAGGAAGCAATGGAGGATGGCTGCCATAGGGGGAGGGGGCGTCCAGCCAAGGGGGGGAGAAAAGGGGGTGGCGGCCAAGAGGGGGGGTGAAGGGAAAAAAAGGGGTGGCCACCTAGGGTTTTTGTGGGAGAAAGAAACAACGCCTCAGATGACTTCCATCTTTGCATCCAATGGCCCACAACCCTTTACCTCATCCACGCACCAGAGATTAACTTTTGGTCAACATTTTTTTTGGGATATTACACTCTACCCCCCTTAAAAAGAATTCGACCTCGAATTCGGTCACTCCAAGCAAAACACCCAAGGTACCCCATAATGCACCACAATTCAAAACATGGGTCCATTATTGGTCTTAATTAACACAAGAACTTCTACCTTGGACTAATTGTCTAAGGAAACTACACGACCTGACATCAAGCATGAAACAACATGTAATGAAGCTCAAAGCATGTCATAGTTGCAATCAACACTACAATTTCACACCATCAAATTTGGATGCAGCTATACATCAACATCAATGTCTTAAGACAACACTCTTTTATGAAGAGGTAATATGCACCAAGCACAACCCTTACCAACTTCAACCATTAATTTTAATTAAATGGTGAAACATCTACACCCGACGAATGTATAAGACCAAACACCTCACCTTAAAGCACCATGAAACAAGTAGTTCTATTGGAACAAAACTCCTAATCTTCCTAAACCTTATTCTTGCCATCATGAAAAGATAATCATGTAATCTAACATTCCTTGCACCCCACCAAAAGGGAGAAAATCTATAGAACTAATGGAGCAATAAAGCCAAAAGAAGCCAATAACATCTTGTGCGGCATAGTTCATCGAAGAAATGCCAAAAACTCTACATAGAGCACTGATAGCCCAACAACAACACAATACTTGCTTAACCCATGTCACTATACTTCATTCAACATCTCAACTAAGAAAAGTATCCAACTAGTAAGGATAACCTACACATAATATAAGTCTTCATCTACTGTAGTTCAGAAACTTACATTTCATTCTATCATACGATGCACTCAAAGTACCAGACATACAAAGTCAATAATAATAACCCCTAATCCTTCACACATTTGACAAACATATTAAGCTGATGTAAACACCACATCATCTAGGAGTAGGTGACTAGCCACACCCAACCAACTCTAGGCTAGGCAAGGACTTCCTTCAAACCAATAGATAGGTGGTCTAAAAAAAAATGGCTCCACGAGCATGCATCGAAAAGGGAACCATCAGATCCTCAATGTATCAATACATAATCAATGGATCAAGAGAATCAAAGATTTATTCTACAATTAGTATGACTAACAGGCAACCACTTTAAACCACATCTAGACTTTGTGGCAACTAAAACACACAATATGAGAGAGACATGTAAGCCATTCTGGCTATGAAAAGACTTCCCCCAAAAATCCATATAAAGTACCAATATTCATTTCTTTCAAAATTGGTTTCTCAACATAAACAATCATTCTTTGCAATGATAGTTGGAGCTATCCACCAACCGCTCAACAACTTAAATTCAAATTGATGATTACCTTGTACCCCAAAACACGCAATTCACACTCCTCTTAGAAACATCCACAATCAAGCATATATAACAATATTATTGTAATAAAACTCAACCATGAAAAACATGGTGAAAACAACATAGGCATACTTGTATATCACAAGCATAATAACAACTTCATTCTCACCAATGACCAGCGATATCTACCGCATTAATAAAACAATATCAAAATTTCAGAAATAAATTATATCAAGCATTAAGCCATAAACAACTTACCACATCACCGTAAAGGAATAGGGAGGGGTGAAACTATTGTCATCTGCACTCCAAAGACATTAATATATATCAAAGATATTTGAACCCATACCCTTCCTATATGTGCAAGTGTGTCAAATTTATCTTCAAATTGCCAAGAATCTAAAGCCTATGCTTTGATACCAACTGTAACACCCCGGGATCCACAAACACCCCAGAATGCTACTAAACTACACATCTAACATTCATATATAAAATTTCGACAGCATCTCCTTTGAAAATTGCATAAACGGGGGAAGCAACAAAGTATAAATAGATATCATGATAAGAAAACATATAAGACATTAATAATCTGCTAGCAATGGGAAGACAACCATAACAACATGAACTGAATTAATCAGTGCGCACGACTAGTTAAAAAAACAAACATCCTTTGACAAGAAGTTTCTAATTAAATCATGGCTGTGTCTGGGCAGCATTATTATGAGAGTGAAGGTGGATGTGCTGCTACTTCCCACTCCCCTTGATGAGCAACAAGCACCTGCATTGAGTAATGCAAGAGTGAGATGAAACATCTCAGCAAGCTAAATGTTCTGACGAGATATTTAAACCACAAATTGAATTCATCAACATTTTAAAAGAGTCACAATTAAAAATCAGAAATACTTGTAGATATAGAACTCAGTAGTCCCACTATAACCAATACCATCTCATTTCCTCGAACAACCACAATAGGTTCTATAACACTTCCCTGTGTCAACAATACCTGCAAATATCACTTCAATGTATACATAGGAGTGCAATGTGTAGGTACTCTATCTTCATACCTCTGGGGGTATAAAACCACATCATCTGCAAATATCACTTCAATGAATGCATATGAATGCAATGCATATGTCCTCTGCCTTCATACCTCTAAGGGTATGAAGCCGCATCGTACCCCTTCTCGGGCAACGTACGATGCTAAGTTGTACCGGTACGGTCGGACCATAGGTCACGACAAAACTTCATATGCAAATGAGTCATGCAATGTATATGGCATGCTACATTTATCAATAAAATTCACTTCCTTCAGATACAACACAAACCTCAAATAATACTTTATTTACCTTCAGATACAATACCAACCTCAAATAATACTTCATTTACCTTCAGGGGTGTGAATTAATCTCATGAATCATACTCGAATCATAATCATCATCAATATATGATTGAGCATCAGTATAATGCAAGCAAGTAAAGCATCACCATAGAGTCCAATTATGAAAGAATCCAATACTTCTGAATATTAGAGTATAGGCAATAGAAATAAAAGGTCAGAACGGAAGCAATCACCACTACATTCACTTGCCTTCATCGAAGAAGAAGAAATGTACTAGACATGATCTGGAGTGTAGCCACCTGCTAGTGGGCATAAAACTTAGTACAAATATTTCACAAACATTTGCCATCAATCAACAAAACACTCCTACACTTGAAACCAAGACCCAGTGGAAAGACTCCCACCCTGAACCACATGTCATACAGCAGCAACGCTGTTTGTTAATTTTGTATCTTTAAAATTAAAACAGCGGTGATATCAAACAAATACTCTAGGAGTATCTACACAAAATACTCTACAACTTCAGTATTCAATAGATAATTAAATTCTGCCATCTACAAGTTCTAAAACATCTGACAAGATAACTGACTGAATCTGTTTTAGACAGCAGTATGGTTAACTTTAAAATTCTATATCTCCCAAACTACTGAACCAAAAATTATGAAATTCTGCTGGAAGTAAGAACTTTTATCCCTCTACAAAAGACTCCATAGTTGGAAGAGCCAATTCGGCCATTTACTAGATGAAACCCACCAGTGAACAGACCCACTCATTTTTGTCAGGTAAACAGGAACAGCCACAGTAAAACAAACATAACTGGAGTTTCACAAATCATATGAATGCACTCTTTAACAATCTGGAAAGCTTATGAAATTATCTACAACTTCTTTTACCAACCCACAGTTTAATTCTATTGATAAAATTGCCTAAATCTTAAGAGAACAGATTCTGCACAGAATTATGAGACTGAAAAACTGCTATAGTAAAACTGCAATAACTTTCTGGTCGTATGTCCGATTGAGGTGTTCTTCGCGGCCACGGAAAGATCTACAAATTATCTACGACTCATACATAGACTTTTATTTTTTTGAGGCCACTAAGACCACGGAAAACTGGTATGAACAGAAACTGTCGAATCTGCCATTTTGCAGAAAACTAAATTCGAGATCAAAACCTAACCCCACATCAAATCCAACCTCTAATCCTTTAATTCCCATGATCCACAATCTCCAAAAGCCTATAATTACAGGGAGGAACAAGGATCTCATCCATACCTAGGGTTTCCCCAAGAAATCTTCAAGAAAAGATGGGGAAGAACATCTCCTTGATCCTCTCTTCCTCTTCAATTCAACGTGCCCCTCCTTTTCTCGATCCTTGCTGCGTAGGGGGAGATCTTGGGGGAGGAAGCAATGGAGGATGGCTGCCATAGGGGGAGGGGGCGTCCAGCCAAGGGGGGGAGAAAAGGGGGTGGCGGCCAAGAGGGGGGGGTGAAGGGAAAAAAAAGGGGTGGCCACCTAGGGTTTTTGTGGGAGAAAGAAACAACGCCTCAGATGACTTCCATCTTTGCATCCAATGGCCCACAACCCTTTACCTCATCCACGCACCAGAGATTAACTTTTGGTCAACATTTTTTTGGGATATTACACTCTACCCCCCTTAAAAAGAATTCGACCTCGAATTCGGTCACTCCAAGCAAAACACCCAAGGTACCCCATAATGCACCACAATTCAAAACATGGGTCCATTATTGGTCTTAATTAACACAAGAACTTCTACCTTGGACTAATTGTCTAAGGAAACTACACGACCTGACATCAAGCATGAAACAACATGTAATGAAGCTCAAAGCATGTCATAGTTGCAATCAACACTACAATTTCACACCATCAAATTTGGATGCAGCTATACATCAACATCAATGTCTTAAGACAACACTCTTTTATGAAGAGGTAATATGCACCAAGCACAACCCTTACCAACTTCAACCATTAATTTTAATTAAATGGTGAAACATCTACACCCGACGAATGTATAAGACCAAACACCTCACCTTAAAGCACCATGAAACAAGTAGTTCTATTGGAACAAAACTCCTAATCTTCCTAAACCTTATTCTTGCCATCATGAAAAGATAATCATGTAATCTAACATTCCTTGCACCCCACCAAAAGGGAGAAAATCTATAGAACTAATGGAGCAATAAAGCCAAAAGAAGCCAATAACATCTTGTGCGGCATAGTTCATCGAAGAAATGCCAAAAACTCTACATAGAGCACTGATAGCCCAACAACAACACAATACTTGCTTAACCCATGTCACTATACTTCATTCAACATCTCAACTAAGAAAAGTATCCAACTAGTAAGGATAACCTACACATAATATAAGTCTTCATCTACTGTAGTTCAGAAACTTACATTTCATTCTATCATACGATGCACTCAAAGTACCAGACATACAAAGTCAATAATAATAACCCCTAATCCTTCACACATTTGACAAACATATTAAGCTGATGTAAACACCACATCATCTAGGAGTAGGTGACTAGCCACACCCAACCAACTCTAGGCTAGGCAAGGACTTCCTTCAAACCAATAGATAGGTGGTCTAAAAAAAAATGGCTCCACGAGCATGCATCGAAAAGGGAACCATCAGATCCTCAATGTATCAATACATAATCAATGGATCAAGAGAATCAAAGATTTATTCTACAATTAGTATGACTAACAGGCAACCACTTTAAACCACATCTAGACTTTGTGGCAACTAAAACACACAATATGAGAGAGACATGTAAGCCATTCTGGCTATGAAAAGACTTCCCCCAAAAATCCATATAAAGTACCAATATTCATTTCTTTCAAAATTGGTTTCTCAACATAAACAATCATTCTTTGCAATGATAGTTGGAGCTATCCACCAACCGCTCAACAACTTAAATTCAAATTGATGATTACCTTGTACCCCAAAACACGCAATTCACACTCCTCTTAGAAACATCCACAATCAAGCATATATAACAATATTATTGTAATAAAACTCAACCATGAAAAACATGGTGAAAACAACATAGGCATACTTGTATATCACAAGCATAATAACAACTTCATTCTCACCAATGACCAGCGATATCTACCGCATTAATAAAACAATATCAAAATTTCAGAAATAAATTATATCAAGCATTAAGCCATAAACAACTTACCACATCACCGTAAAGGAATAGGGAGGGGTGAAACTATTGTCATCTGCACTCCAAAGACATTAATATATATCAAAGATATTTGAACCCATACCCTTCCTATATGTGCAAGTGTGTCAAATTTATCTTCAAATTGCCAAGAATCTAAAGCCTATGCTTTGATACCAACTGTAACACCCCGGGATCCACAAACACCCCAGAATGCTACTAAACTACACATCTAACATTCATATATAAAATTTCGACAGCATCTCCTTTGAAAATTGCATAAACGGGGGAAGCAACAAAGTATAAATAGATATCATGATAAGAAAACATATAAGACATTAATAATCTGCTAGCAATGGGAAGACAACCATAACAACATGAACTGAATTAATCAGTGCGCACGACTAGTTAAAAAAACAAACATCCTTTGACAAGAAGTTTCTAATTAAATCATGGCTGTGTCTGGGCAGCATTATTATGAGAGTGAAGGTGGATGTGCTGCTACTTCCCACTCCCCTTGATGAGCAACAAGCACCTGCATTGAGTAATGCAAGAGTGAGATGAAACATCTCAGCAAGCTAAATGTTCTGACGAGATATTTAAACCACAAATTGAATTCATCAACATTTTAAAAGAGTCACAATTAAAAATCAGAAATACTTGTAGATATAGAACTCAGTAGTCCCACTATAACCAATACCATCTCATTTCCTCGAACAACCACAATAGGTTCTATAACACTTCCCTGTGTCAACAATACCTGCAAATATCACTTCAATGTATACATAGGAGTGCAATGTGTAGGTACTCTATCTTCATACCTCTGGGGGTATAAAACCACATCATCTGCAAATATCACTTCAATGAATGCATATGAATGCAATGCATATGTCCTCTGCCTTCATACCTCTAAGGGTATGAAGCCGCATCGTACCCCTTCTCGGGCAACGTACGATGCTAAGTTGTACCGGTACGGTCGGACCATAGGTCACGACAAAACTTCATATGCAAATGAGTCATGCAATGTATATGGCATGCTACATTTATCAATAAAATTCACTTCCTTCAGATACAACACAAACCTCAAATAATACTTTATTTACCTTCAGATACAATACCAACCTCAAATAATACTTCATTTACCTTCAGGGGTGTGAATTAATCTCATGAATCATACTCGAATCATAATCATCATCAATATATGATTGAGCATCAGTATAATGCAAGCAAGTAAAGCATCACCATAGAGTCCAATTATGAAAGAATCCAATACTTCTGAATATTAGAGTATAGGCAATAGAAATAAAAGGTCAGAACGGAAGCAATCACCACTACATTCACTTGCCTTCATCGAAGAAGAAGAAATGTACTAGACATGATCTGGAGTGTAGCCACCTGCTAGTGGGCATAAAACTTAGTACAAATATTTCACAAACATTTGCCATCAATCAACAAAACACTCCTACACTTGAAACCAAGACCCAGTGGAAAGACTCCCACCCTGAACCACATGTCATACAGCAGCAACGCTGTTTGTTAATTTTGTATCTTTAAAATTAAAACAGCGGTGATATCAAACAAATACTCTAGGAGTATCTACACAAAATACTCTACAACTTCAGTATTCAATAGATAATTAAATTCTGCCATCTACAAGTTCTAAAACATCTGACAAGATAACTGACTGAATCTGTTTTAGACAGCAGTATGGTTAACTTTAAAATTCTATATCTCCCAAACTACTGAACCAAAAATTATGAAATTCTGCTGGAAGTAAGAACTTTTATCCCTCTACAAAAGACTCCATAGTTGGAAGAGCCAATTCGGCCATTTACTAGATGAAACCCACCAGTGAACAGACCCACTCATTTTTGTCAGGTAAACAGGAACAGCCACAGTAAAACAAACATAACTGGAGTTTCACAAATCATATGAATGCACTCTTTAACAATCTGGAAAGCTTATGAAATTATCTACAACTTCTTTTACCAACCCACAGTTTAATTCTATTGATAAAATTGCCTAAATCTTAAGAGAACAGATTCTGCACAGAATTATGAGACTGAAAAACTGCTATAGTAAAACTGCAATAACTTTCTGGTCGGATGTCCGATTGAGGTGTTCTTCGCGGCCACGGAAAGATCTACACATTATCTACGACTCATACATAGACTTTTTATTTTTTTGAGGCCACTAAGACCACGGAAAACTGGTATGAACAGAAACTGTCGAATCTGCCATTTTGCAGAAAACTAAATTCGAGATCAAAACCTAACCCCACATCAAATCCAACCTCTAATCCTTTAATTCCCATGATCCACAATCTCCAAAAGCCTATAATTACAGGGAGGAACAAGGATCTCATCCATACCTAGGGTTTCCCCAAGAAATCTTCAAGAAAAGATGGGGAAGAACATCTCCTTGATCCTCTCTTCCTCTTCAATTCAACGTGCCCCTCCTTTTCTCGATCCTTGCTGCGTAGGGGGAGATCTTGGGGGAGGAAGCAATGGAGGATGGCTGCCATAGGGGGAGGGGGCGTCCAGCCAAGGGGGGGGAGAAAAGGGGGTGGCGGCCAAGAGGGGGGGGTGAAGGGAAAAAAAAGGGGTGGCCACCTAGGGTTTTTGTGGGAGAAAGAAACAACGCCTCAGATGACTTCCATCTTTGCATCCAATGGCCCACAACCCTTTACCTCATCCACGCACCAGAGATTAACTTTTGGTCAACATTTTTTTTGGGATATTACATGAAGCTTCTTCATGCGATTCTCACTTATATGACCCAAACGACAGTGCCACATGTAGGTAGGACTTAAATCATTAGGTCGAGGCCTTTTAGCACTAATATTACAGATAGGTGCATCATCAAGATTTAAAATGAATAACCCATTCATAATGGATGCAAAAGCCACAAACATGCCATTCTTAGAGATCACACAACCATTGTTTTCACTCGCAAATGAATAACCATCCTTCATCAAACATGAAGGAGACATAATGTTTCGACTCATACTAGGAACTAGATAACAATTATTTAAATCCAAAATAAATCCTGATGGGAGGTGGAGTTGCATCGTCCCGACGGTCAACGCAGCAACTCTTGCATTATTGCCTACCTGGAAATCAACTTCTCCTCTTTTCACGCTTCTAGTTCTTATCATTCCCTGCATCGAATTGCAAATATGGGCAACCGATCCGGTATCAAATACCCAAGAATTAATATAAGAATCAGCAAGAAAAATTTCTGTAATGTGAATAGCAAGTGTACCTGCTGCGGTTGTACCCTTACCGCCGCGATCCTTAATAGAGGCCAAGTACTGCTTGCAATTCCTTTTCCAGTGACCAAGTTCTTTGCAATAAAAGCACTCTGCATCTGCAGCTGGTCCAGCCTTGGGCTTTTGATTTGGCTTGGATACTGTATCCTTTGCCTTGCCCTTCTTCTTTTGAGTTTTACCCTTCTTCTTAAAGTTGGGTTTGTTTTGGACCGCCATCACATGGCCGCTGCTGCCAGCGCTTTTCTTTATGTCCCCCTCTGCAGTTTTCAGCATGCCACATAGTTCATTGAGGCCCCTCTCCGCCCCATGCATATGGTAGTTCGTGATGAAGTTTCCATAGCTGGGCGGAAGAGACGCCAAAATGAAGTCAGTGGCCAACTCTTGGCTTATTGGGAAGCCTAGCTTCTCCAACCTCTGACTGTAACCAACCATTTTGATTACGTGTGGCCCAACTGCTGCGCCTTCTGCTAGCTTGCATTCCAGAAAGGCTTTGGACACATTGAACCTTTCAGTCCTAGCCTGAGTCTGGAACATATCCTTGAGCGCCACGATCATATCGTGTACCTCATGGTTTGTCTCAAACTGCATCTGCAGCTCAGGCTCCATGCAAGCAAGCATTAGGCAACTCACTTCAAGATTAGTATCCATTGCTTTCTTGTAAGCGGTTTTAGCTGCAACAGTTGCATTTTCACCAGGATCCTCTGGTAGTGGGGTGTCTAGAACGTCTTCCTTTTTTTAGCCCTGAGAACAATTCTCAGGTTACGGATCCAATCCGTATAGTTTGTTCCATTTAACTTATCCTTTTCAAGAATTGATCGCAAAGTAAATGTTGGTGTGCTAGGTGCCATTTATCTACAACAAAATAATGCAAAATACTAAGACAAAAATATCCATGACAGAGTAAATCATATTAAACATTTAATAGTCTACTCCCACTAAAATCAATATCCCTCGATTGATACTTAGTGATTCAGAACCCACAACTAACAAGTCTACTAGTGAGCTTTAGCATCACCGCTAGAAGACAAGGTAGATCGGTAAGCAACTCCTTGCTAATCATATCATATATATGACTCCTGTTGTTGGGTGACATCTCTATGTCTCGGCTCCCAACCTTATGCCTCAAAGTCCTTAACCATTAAGCTGACTTTGTTTAAGTTAACCAACCCTTTCTGCAGTTCGTATCCGATACAAACCTATCTAGTCAAGGAAAACTGGTGGCACCCTAATTTCATAGACCCACCACCAATTGTACAAGACTTATGATAGTGCAAGGTTTGGAGAGGCATTAAAGCTTAAACATTTATGAGGGATCGTCCTACTTATAACATCACACGCAAGGACATATATGCAATATAAACAAGTAGAACAATAAGAATGGCATTCACACAACAGTTGTGATTCGGTATGGCTTGCTGTCACATGGTGATCCCCATCTCCAATAATCTGTCCATCACGATGATCTCCATCTCCATGATATAGGTATGCCATCCTCCAGGTGATGAGTCCTTCAAGACCTATCTAACGTATGCTGGTAAACAAATTACATATACGCTTTGGATCATCACATGTTGACACGCAGGTCATTACATTAAATTTGGACAATACATGTGGCTCCAGCTGTATTGCCCTGGTCACGACACGCAGGTCATGAATAATTTATTAACATGCATCATATACACAATAGCCATACTGATCACAAGATGTCCTGCAAAAACAGGTTAGACAAACACGTTTCTATACGTTCGCCACTTCAGCAGATAGCCACGGCGGGCGGGGGTCGAGGGGGGAGCCGCCCCCCGCGGGTCTCAGGGCAGCGCCCTGAAAACCTCACAGGATTCCATGCATCGTATGTATGGAAATTCCACTGGAAATCTCATGTGGTTGATCAAATCAACCCAAATCCGAGACTTTCGACCCGAAGAAGATTACACTCATGACGTTGATCTGTTACGTCAATCTGCTGGTTGTGTACGCAGTTAGCCCCGATGGTGATTCCAGCCGGTAGGGGCAAGTCGCGCATACAACAGAGAAGGACGAACTGATCTCTCCAGTCATATCCGATGTAATCTACTTCAACCCTTTATTACCAATTGATCTAATCAAACCGTGCATCAAGTAGATCCATCTCATGAACCTAGATCCAGACCTAAAACTACGCAGAACCTGGCTCTGATACCAATGTATGATTACGGGGATGCTACACTAGCGCAAAACAAAATTTTCAACCCCATAATACCAAGAACTACTGTGGTTATAGGTCATGGAATTACCACTAGACGCGTAGAGCAGCGGAAGACGTCTCGATGTAGACGAACGCGTCGAGCAGTGCCGTGCAGTCGCCGGCGTCCTTCACGTCCTCGCACGGTTCGTCCAAGTGCTCCAGATGCAGTACCTCCGAGGTATCCACACGTACAGGGAGGAAGCGCCACGTACCGAACTGCTAGGTTCGCGACGGCGGCTTGGCGAGGGCGAGAGGCGAGCGGCGGCTGCTGGTTTGCAGGTGGCGAATTAGGTTATCTCTTAACCGTGCCCCCGCCCCTCATTATATAGGCGTTATGGTGGGCTTCTGACGCCGAGGCCCATCATTAACCCTAAAGCCCAGTCTAATTTCGGATCTAATCCGAATTAGGCTTCCTTCCCCTTAAGTGTGTGACCCTATAGGTTCACGTACAAATAGACATAGCCCGAGTACTCTTACTTGGTCCAATAATTGACAGCGGCCTCTAGCAAGACATGTCAACTCCTATGTGTACGTAAAGATCATATCAGACGAACCATTGCGACATTACGTACATGCTGTTCCCTTTGTCTCACGATATTTGGTCTGGCTCTAAGCTGACCTCTCTTTCTCGATACTGTGAATTGGAATCCTTTCAATGGTTAACTCTTAACCCTAGCACGGCCATGCATTTCTTGATCCAATCACTCGAGGGGCCCAGAGATATCTCTCTCACAAAGAGAGGGACAAATTCCATCTTGACTGACAATGCCTCAAAGCATGCTTCCTGACAAACCCAAAACTACCTTTATAACTACCCAATTACGGGATAGCGTTTGATAGTCCCTAAGTAAGTCAATTCACATCTTGAGAACATGCGACAATCTCAGGTCTAAGGATACAGTATTCATGTTGCAAGAAGAGAACTATATTACAATATCTCACGTTGGGTCGGTCCAGCCTCATGTCATACATGCGCCCACATTATTAGTTTAACATCTCCATGTTCATGACTTGTGAAATGTAGTCATCAACTAATACATATGCTAGTCATCGACTCTGACTAGGGACATCATTTAGAATAACCATATAAGTAAAGAATCTCACAAACAATTCACATAATTGCTAATCAATACAAGGTGCCTTCCATGGATATTCAATTAAGCAATATATATATCATGGATACAAAGAAATATGCTCATCTCTATGATTATCTCTAGGGCATATTTCTAACAGATCAAATAAGGTGTATCATCCTTTTTGTTCACCTTTTTGATGTAGGTGCTGGAGATTTCGCTTGATGGCTTTTGCTTGAGCTTTTGCCTTTGTTTATCCCCGGTCATCGCCTTGCATTGGAAAGACTTGTGGCCTTCCATGTGGCATAGCCTACAAATCATAGTTTCTCCCTCTACAGGCTTGTTCACTCCCGCAGTGATGTTATCCTGTGGAGGTCGGATTTGTTTGGCTTTGCCTTTCTTGTCATACAAAACCTTGCCAAGGCGAGCCACTTCTTGCTTTAATTGTTCATTTTCCTTTGCAACCTCATCCGAACATGTCTCTACAACAATATTCTCAACAACGACTTGGTTGCAGGGGTTAGAATCATCAATTAAATCAAAGCAGGAAGTAGAAGCATCTTTCTTAATAATTTCAGGTATTTGAACTAAAGATACTGTTAGGGTGCTACCAATGTTTTCTAGCTTAGTAGTTAGCTCATTATTGTGTATGCTAAGAATTTCCATTTTCTCTAGCAAATTTTCAATAGCTTCTTGGGAGCTAGCTAACTTAGCCTTAAGTTTTTCATTCTTTTTAATAAGGCTATCATCGGTAGCAGTGGATGGAGCACTAGATTCTAATAGCTCAATTTTAGTTGATAGCTCACTATTTAAGTTTGCAAAAGTTTCAAATTTTTCTAGCAAACCTTTGTAATCATTTTGAGAGCTAACCAACTAATTTTTCAAGGTTTTGAGTTGAGCTTTTTGTTTAGTGCAAACATCCTGAAAAAATTCAACGGCTTCCGCAAGCTCATCTATGAAGGGCTTTCCCTCACCTTCATCATCACTGCTGCTATCATCACTAGAGGATGGAATGCTTTTGTTACCTCTTGCCATAAGGCATTTGTGTGATGACCGTGATGAGCATGATGAGGACCGGTGGCTGCGCGTCCTTGGAGGTTCATCTTCACTTGAAGAATCATCCCAAGTTCTAACACTTGTTAGCGCCTTGCCTTTGCTCCTCTCCTTTTTGGGTTTGTCCATATTTGGACAGTTGTCCCTGAAGTGGCCCTTCTCCCCGCATGCGAAGCATCCTCTCTTCCTTTGCTTTTTCTTGTCAATGTTAAAGAGAAGATCTTCGACCTGCAGGGGCACACCCATTAGATTAATCTTGCGGATCATCCTCATTACCTTTCCGACGCGTCGGATTGTTTCTTCGTCCTCGGAGGATGATGTGCACGGTTGATTATCTTCATCATCATCACTTTCTTCTTCTTCCTCTTCTTCACTTAAGGAACTTGGAGTGGGAACCTTCTTTTTGCCCTTCCTTTCATCACATGCAAAAGCATATGGTCTTGAGGAAGCTGGCTCCTCTCCCCGACACATTTTTCGCGACATCTCAAAAGCCACGATTTTCCCAATCACAATGGTCGGGGTCATGTTGCTCAAGTCCTCCATGTTGTGAAGGATGGTGATGATGCTCCCATATCTTTGTTGTGGTAGCAGGGAGATAATCTTCCTCACAATGTCCGCATCACCTAGCTTATTAATGCCAATAGAATTGAGCTCATTGATAATTAGATTCAAACGAGAATACATGTCTCTAACAAGCTCATCATCTTTCATAGCAAAAGAATTATACTCATTTAAGACTAGGCAATGTTTTTGCTCACAGACATTGGATGTGCCGTCATGGAGCTCATGCAATTTTAGCCAAATCTCATTAGCAGTTTTCAAGGTAAATACTTGATTAAAAATATCCATGCTAAGAAATTCATACAAGCAATTTTTGGCTCTAGCATTTAAATGAATTTCTTTTTCCTCACTCGTGGTGGGTCTCTCGGGATTCTTGAGGGGTTTTATCCCGTCACGAGTGACTCTCCAAACACCTAGATCAACAGCCTCTAGGTAACAAGCCATTCTAGCACTATAATATGGGAAGTTAGTGCCATCGAAGTGTGGTGGCCTATGGGCATCCATCCCTTCCTCTAGAAAATGTCGGCTCTTTTAGCGGTGAAGCTAAAGCGTTTCAAATGAGCCAAACCGGGCTCCGATACCACTTGTAGGAAACGGGTGATGCCTAAGAGGGGGGGGGGGTGAATTAGGACTTCTAAAACTTTTACTAAACTAGGCCACAATTAAATCCCTAGAGCAAAACCTATGCAAATAATCAAACTAGAATGTGCAAACTAGGTTTTGTCTAAGTGTTGCTATCTCTACCGCAATGGCTAAGTTTCAATCTACACTAAATAAGTATGAATACAAGATCAAAATTTAATGCTTAATATAAATGCAGAAACTTAAAGAGCAAAGTAGAGAAGCAAACTCTCGTGGATGACGCCGGTATTTTTACCGAGGTATCCGGAACCACGCAAGGTCCCAACTAATCTTTGTTGGTGCCCCTACACAAAGGGAAGCCCACGCGAGGGCCAAGCACCACGGTCGAGTAACTCCGTAGAGAGCCACAGGCCTTCTCCATGCGCAAGTGGTGCTCCGCTTCCGGCTCCTTTCGGACGCTCCCCGCCGTCTCCACTATCGAGCTTCCGGTCAAAAACGCCGCAGACCTCGTTCCCTCCGGTACACGGTGGCGGCCGTGACACAAACGCGGTTGTCACAGTCTCGCAAGACTCTTGCCCCACTCGGTACAATTACAACGGCTCATGCAAGAGCCGAGGGGTTATGTGGTTTTACAAAACTCACTCAACTAACTAGGGTTCACCTAGAGCAAGCGCTAAAGCGGTCTAACTAACCTAAGCACTTCACAAAGCACTTAAGCTAATCACCAAGTGATTCTATTAAGCACTTGGGTGTTTGAGCTCTTGGAAATGTGCACTATATGCCTTGGTATGTTGCTTGGGCTCCCACACCTTCAAATGGCCGGTTGGGTGAAGTATATATAGGCCTCAACTCCAAAATAGTCGTTGGAGAAAAGCTGCAGTTCTCTGCGGCACACCGGACAGTCTGGTGGCGCACCGGACAGCGCACTGTAGCCTGTCCGGTGCGCCTAGCCGTTGCCCTGTTAGAGCAGGTGACCGTTGGCGCCGCAGGCTTTTCCACACCGGACAGTCTGGTGCTCACACTGGACAGTCCGGTGGTCTTCTCTCCGGGTACCACCTGGAACTAGCCGTTGGGCTGCAGTTCCATAGTGCACCGGACAGTCCGGTGCGCCTCGCACAGACAGTCCGCAGCAGCACACTTGGACTTTTCTTGGATCTTCTTAATGTATTCTTTTGAGGTGTTTCTTTCCTCAATTCCTTAGTCCAAGTTGATCTTGCATCCTGTGAACTACAAACACAAACACTAGAAAACTTATTAGTTCATGGATTGTGTTGATCATCAAACACCAAAACTCAATTAGCCAAATGGCCCAGGGTCCATTTTCCTTACAGCTGGCAAATCCTGTTCTTGTACTAAAAAAGAATAAAGTGGATTGGCGCATGTGCGTCGACTATACTGATCTCAACAAACACTGTCCGAAGGATCCCTTTGGGCTCCCTAGAATAGATCAGGTGGTTGATTCGACTGCCGGGTGCTCTATGTTATCCTTCCTAGACTGCTATTCTGGATACCATCAGATCAGCTTGGCAAAAGAAGATGAAGAGAAAACGGCATTCATCACCCCGTTTGGAGCCTTCTGTTATACCTCCATGCTATTCAGCCTCAAGAACGCAGGAGCGACCTACCAGAGAGCTATTCAAACATGCTTAGCCGATCACTGGGGCAAGCGGGTGCAAGCCTACATCGATGATGTGGTGATCAAAATAGAAAACTCAAAAAACTTCATCGATGATTTGCAGCTGGTTTTCAACAGTTTGAGGCAATACCGGTGGAAGCTCAATCTAGAAAAGTGTGTCTTCGGAGTACCAGTAGGAAAGTTACTCGGATTCATTGTTAGCCATCGAGGAATCGAAGCCAACCCAGAGAAAAATCTAAGCCATCATGAGAATGGAAGCGCCATGATCACAGAAAAAGGTACAGAGGCTTACTGGATGCATGGCAGCCCTGAGTAGATTCATATCAAGGCTAGGCGAGAAAGGCATGCCATTCTACAAGTTGCTCAAAAAGGTGGACAAGTTTCAGTGGACCACAGAGGCACAAGAAGCTCTAGAGGCGCTGAAAGAGTTCCTGACCACACCACCAGTACTCAAGCCACCACGCCGAGCCACACCGAATCAGCCAGCAGAAGATCTGTTATTATACATTTCCTGCACGACACACGTGGTAAGCATCGTGTTAGTAGTCGAGCGGGTGGAAGAAGGACATGTGCACCTGATACAACATCTAGTCTACTTCATCAGTGAAGTCCTTGGGCCCTCAAAAATAAGGTATCCTCAATTCCATAAGTTGTTGTATGCGGTACTTCTAACCGCACGCAAACTTCGACACTACTTTGACGACCACAAAGTCATAGTAGTCATTGGATTTCCAATAAAGGACATTCTCCACAACAAAGAAGCCATCGGAAGGATAGCCAAGTGGGCGTGTGAGTTGGGAGCTCATGACATAGAGTTCCGACCTGGCACGGTAATCAAGACTCAGGCGCTGGTCGACTTCATATCCAAGTGGACTGAACATCAGGTCCTAGACAACTGGAGGCTACCGAAGTATGGAGAATGTACTTTGATGGCTCGCTGAAGCTGCAGGGAGCAGGTGCAGGGATCCTCTTCATTGCCCTGGAGGGGAACAACTCAAGTATGCACTCCAATTACTGTTTCCAGCATCAAATAATGCAGCGGAGTATGAAGCACTGATCCACGGGTTGAGCATCGTTGTATCACTTGGCATCAAGAAACTGATGGTATATGGAGATTCTCTAGTGGTCATAATCCAGATAAATAAAGACTAGGATTGCTCGACTGATTCTATGGGCAAGTACTATGCAGCCGCCCGAAAATTAGAAGACAGATTTGAAGGGTTGGAGTTCCATCACGTGGAAAGAGATCGCAACGCAGCAGCAGACGCGTTGTCGAAGCTGGGATCCAGTCAGGCCCAGGTCCCACCCGGGATATTCATCCAAGAAGTATCATGCCCAAGTATTCTCTTAGATCAGGCGGAAGAATGTAACACCTTGAGCCAACCAGAGTTGGACCCCAATGACTAGAGAGAGCCTATCATTAGGTACATAAAAGATGAAGAGGAACCGAATGACAAGGCAGCGGCAGAACGCATTGCAAGACAATCAGCCTACTACACCCTCATAGGGAGCACACTGTATAGAAGAGGTGCAATAGGAGTCCTCATGAAGTGCATTCACTCGGCTATTGGGAAGCAACTGTTGGAGGAAATCCATGCCGGACAATGCGGAGTACATGCTGCATCCAGAACTCTAGTTGGGAAAGTTTTCAGATCTGGTTTCTATTGGCCAACAACGAAGAGTGATGTCGCTGAGTTAGTCCAGAGATGTGAAGCTTGACAATTCTTGTCAAAGCAACAACATTTACCGGCGCAACAGCTGCAGACCATCCCTGTAACATGGCCTTTTGCATGCTGGGGGCTGGACATGATTGGACCTTTCAAAAAAGCTCAAGGAGGCTATACTCACATACTGGTTGCCATTGACAAATTCACAAAGTGGATAGAGTACAAGCCAATCGCTTCTCTGACCTCAGCCAAAGCGGTGGAGTCTATACAAGATATAATGTTCAGATTTGGGATACCAAATAGCATCATCACTGTGGCAGAACCTCCCAAGTTATTGGGTCCACATGCACCTGTCCTTATCTCAAAGACCTCAAACGGCTATGCATGTGCACCAGATAACTTAACAGGATCTGTCCGAGTGCCCCAAGGACCTCGGATAAACCACTTACAACCAAGATCACGAGATTAAGTAACACAAATCACACACCAACAGTTTGCAGCGGAAATCATATTACCAAATTTTACGAGTTACAAAAAATTTACTTTGTACATGATCGGAGTGATTACAGAAGTGGTTCAAAGAATAAACTTTAAAATGTTATAAATTATTTATAAGTTTGAAATATATGCTAGCTCAAGTGACCATCCTCAATAAGAAGTATAGAAGAGTTACTTAGACTTATAAGAAGGCCGAGCCCACCGGCACTTAACACCATCAACAACAGCACAAAGTTATCACCTGAAAAACAACAGGGAATAAAACCCTGAGTACGCAATTACTCAGCAAGACTTACCCGACTAAAGAAAAGACTCTCAAGGGTATGCTGTGTGGCGGAACTGCCCGAATTATTCCAACTTAAGTGCCTAAGTCCCGCCTTAAAGACTAGACCACACTTAAATGGGAATAACCCGACAATCCCTCGGATCTAGTCCGACGAGGCCACTGACAGGATCAAGTACCACACTCTCACTCGATGGTGAGTCACAGAGCAAATACAATAAAGCATAAAACTATACATTAAGGAGTATTAAATTATTACATCATCATCGGAGTTTTTGCAAAAGTAGTCATTACTGTTCGAAGTGCAGTGGAATGAAACTAACGATAAATAAACAGAGAGATGGGGAAGCCTGTCCCATCACTCCCCATGCTCCTCCTCAGCCGAGGCAGGATCCCACTCGACTGTCCAACCCGGTGGCAGGATGGACGGCCAAGTCACTCCAGCAACCATGTCCTCCAGAGAACCTGTAAAAATTATGCCACAAGCAAGGCTGAGTATACTAATACTCAGCTAGACTTACCCGGTGTGAGGAGTCTACTCCTCTACCTCTAGACATGCAGCTGTTTGGTTGTGGGGTTTGGTTGCCAAAAAGCACTAGCTGAGTTTGTAAATCCAGTTTTAGTTTTGTCAAGTTTAAGTGTGACTCTCTTAAGGCTAAATGTGTACTATCTACTCATACATGGTATCAAACATATTTAGCAATCAACATCTTGTGTCAACTCATCACATTTCCACTTGTTACTCAATGCAGTACAATGGATCAAGCAGTCTCATTAGCTGCGAGAAGCAGACGATTTGAATCGAGTTTTTATCCTTGCAAGGTAAACCTAAACACACGACATGTAGGGGCACTTCGTCCCCACACATATCAACCGTCCCCATCGATTCCCCGTCAGCAGATCAGGGCTCACTGCCTTGGCGTACAATGCCTCACTGACCCAGACTGCCGTCGTGCAGTGACCGCACTTGTATCCACCATAACCGGAATGGGAGACCTCGTCTCAGGTCGCGTGAGGGGATATGTCCACTGCCAGGTTCACTCAGGTACTAGGCTTACCGATTTACCATATTTCTCGGCATGTGCTTAGTACGTTCAAACGCTTGACATAGGTATCCGCACGTTAATCCTTATTCCAATTTTCCATCTCGTAGACAACCAATCCCCATGGATCGTTGTCCACAGACCAGCATCATTATGATAGGAAAGTGGGTACAACCAATTCCTGACCTCGCGCGAGTGCTAGAAAAATCACTCGACTTCTACTGAGATCCTAATTAATAAAGCAGCTACTCGACCTAGCATACTAGTATTCATCTCAAAAGGATTCCTGAGATCATGCAACTAAGGTTTCAAACAACTCCTACACTTAAGTGCACATTCAATCCTACAAACAATAAGTGTAGTAAAATAGCATAATTAACAGGTTATGCATAAACCGGGGCTTGCCTTCCAAAGCTGTGGCAGGCAGATCCTCTGGTGCAGGCTCTGGTGCTGGATCCGGGGCTACCTCCTGAGCAGCTCCTTGCTCCAGCACGAGGACGTACTCTTTGTCAGCGAGGTTGCAGTCTATCGAATGCAACGAATATGTATGTCATGATTATGCAAGATTTAACAACATTATGCTAAAGGAAGAAAAACTAAGTTAGGTAGTAACTTAGGGTTTCTTGTCATACGTGGCTTTTAGTGGTTTATGCTTAT
Source organism: Zea luxurians (assembly GCA_029449295.1). Lineage (NCBI taxonomy): Eukaryota > Viridiplantae > Streptophyta > Magnoliopsida > Poales > Poaceae > Zea > Zea luxurians. The sequence continues at coordinate 30,989,594 of JAOPSE010000016.1, read as the reverse complement.
CATTCTAGGTTTAGGTTTTGTTAAGGATAGGCATAGTGGATTTGTATTTCCCTTATATATTTCAGTGGACAATTAACCAAGGGTTTTAGGGTGACACTAATTTCCATCATTCATTTTTCCCTTCTTTATTTTCTATTTATGAATTCTAGGGTGGGTTTGAACTACAACAGTGGTTTAACTTGCTCCAACAATTTTATAAAAATTACAGTGGGTTGCCATTGGTCACTATAGTTTGTCCTATGAGTTTGAGGTCCAGCATAAAAAGGGTATGCCTTGGACAAAAATAACAAAAGTTGGGCAAAGGGGGTCACTTTGCACTACAACTCTTAACTAGGGGTGGGTTCTGTCTTAAGGGTCATTTTTGTTGGTATCTAACAGTAATCACAAGCTTCTGTGCCAAAAATCACAGAAGGTTAATTGGTGGTTATTTAGTTGTGATTTTCTAAAGTTTTATGCCAAAAAGGTGCTTATAACTAACTTGTTATTTGAAAAATATCAAACAACAGATTTCATATTTTTCCTATGTTTAAAATAACAAATCATTAGTTATCCCAAGGTTTGAGGTGTTTTCTTCTTAGGGTTATTTTTCTAGGGTTTTTCTAAGTTTTCCTTGTTTTCTTAAAATAAAAGGTATCCCAACTAATTTGTACTAAACCAGAGTATAAGAAATTTTTCTAGTGAACTATACTAAGTAGGTAGACTAACAAAAATATGGGTGCTCCTTGGTACCTTCTTTGAACCTTTATTAATATTTTCTTTAACTTTAGGCTAAAAAGGGTTTAAATAGTAAACTTTATCTTAACTGGGTGTATAGAGAGGTTTATTATTTTTAAACAGGTTAGGAAGTAATTAGGTACTTCTCTAAATTTTCTTAACTTCAGTTAAATAGTGTATCTATTTTTTCCTTATTTTTTTAGCTTTTGGCCAGTTAATCATTTAATTCAAAACTCTAAAGTTTTCTGTAACACTAAGGGGTTTTATATTTTTCTTAAGTAGTTTACATTATTTAAGATCTGACAAAATTGGTTTGACTCAATTTGGGTGAACAAAACAGAAGATATGAATTGTTTAAGCTCTGTTTGAATTTAAACCATATTTTTAAAAAGGTTTCCTGGAAAAACCACTTTGCACCGAAGTCCTTAGGCTCTTTCCAAACTAACTCTCTCAGTTATACCCCTGCGCTACTATTCCTCTGAGTCACTGACAATGCAATGGCACGGTGATCTAGTTCAATCCAATGGCACGGTGAGCTTCACGGGGTGACGCAGAGGCTATGTGCACAAGGAATCGAAGAATGGAGCAGAGGATTACCCGGTCTACGCTCACCGGCGGTCGGGTGGAGTCCGGCGACCGTGGACTGGCTTCTCCTGCGAAGCAAACTCCGATTCCTTGCTCGGGGAGCTTCACCGAGGTGTGCACAGTCTTGTCCGAGGGTTGAACGGGGTCGGGAAGGGTTCTGTTGGCCGGTCTACGGTGGCGGGGGATCGGGCGGCCGCGAGCACGCCGTGCACGGGCAAACGCCGGTGGTTTTGGGCTCCGGTGAGGTCGAGCGCGTGCGGAGGGGTACGGTTGAAGTCCCTGGGTGCTTTATAGGCGCAGGCGCGGGCCATGGCGCCGGCTGGGCTTTGGCGCGACGCGGGGCACGCGGGGCGCGCGTCGGGCGTGCTCTGGCGAGCCCAGAGCGCGTCGAACACGTGGCCGTTGCTTTCTGCCCTTGTTCTTGCGCCTGCTGAGCAGCCAAACGTGCGAATCTTGCCATAAGGCTTGTGTAAGATTTCTTCCCTGCGCCTAGGGCTACCTAGTTCATGTGAGTTCCAAGGGAAGGTCGAGTCTGGTTTAGAAGATATGGTGGCGCCAAGTCTTGTCTGTCTGCACTGTTCATCCCGAGACAAAACAGGTGCCAACTTGTGTCAAACGGTCTTGGCTTGGGTTCAAACTCTTTCAGGGTGTTCCTTAGATAATTTGGCTCCTTTTTGCTATTTAGACCCTGGGGTTTTGGTGCCATTAGCTAGGTGAACACCCCTGATCTCTAAATTAGGGTTGATTTTGGACTTTGAAGGAATGGGGATGATTCCATAGTGTTTTCCACTTGGGGGCTGATTTAGGGGTCTTATAGGGGTCTTTTTGTAAAGTTCCTTTACTGTCTTTTGTAAACATTTTGGTACTATTAAACTTTGGTTAAGGGTTTAAATTATGAAATGTGCATTTGCTTAATATTTCTCTCAACTAAAGGCTTCAAGAGAGGGGGGCCCAAGGTTCAATCCTTCCTTGCCCAAGGTGATTATTGCTTAAAAGCTTGGGTAATGCTTTGGTCCTTGGCATTTCTTAGCTCACTCATGCTTCCAAGGTCTTAAGTGCTCCCTCTCCTCCAAGTATTTTTTTACCAAATGGAATAACAGGTCATGGGTGCAAGTGGGGAGTTAGGGCCTTGGTAACACATGGGGTGTTACAACCCTCCCCCTTTAAGGAATCTCGTCCCGAGATTTTAGGTAGAGTCCCTTGGAGGGGTGCCATGAAGGTGTGCTGATGTGTGGTTTCTTCCTTTATCTAAGTTTCTCTAGTTAACTGCTCTTCGAATGTCATCCTCTTTGCAACTTCAGAAGGAAGTCCTTTTTAAGTTAAAACCACAACTTAGACTACCCTTATCATCTAAGTTTTTCTTATATTTGTATTCAAAGGGCAGGTGGGGGTGGGGTTTTGGGTTACGTACCGACTCCTTTGGGCAGAAAATCGGGGAAGCGAGAACGTAGGAAATCCTCAGTCTCCCATGTAGCTTCTTCTACTGAATGGTGACTCCACTGAACCTTATACATTATGATCGACTTGGTCCGCGTTGATCTCTCCTTTTGATCCAGCACTTTGACGGGGTGTTCCTGATAAGACAAGTCTAGTTCTATCTCAATTTCTGGTTCAGGTAGCACTTCAGTGGGTAGGCGGACACATTTCCGCAGCTGAGATACATGGAACACATTGTGAACTGCTGACATCTGGGGTGGCAATTCCAATTTATAGGCTACGGGTCCATAACTTGCTTTGATCTCATAGGGTCCGATGTAGCGAGGAGCTAACTTACCCTTGATTCCAAATCTCTGAACACCTTTAGTGGGTGACACCTTAAGATAAACATGGTCTCCCACTTCAAACCGTAGAGGCTTCCTTCTCTTGTCATGATAGCTCTTTTGCCTGGCCTGAGCAGCTTCTAGGTTCCTCTTTATAACTCTGACCCTTTCCTCTGCTTCAAGTACCAAGTCTGGTCCAAAAATTTCTCTCTCTCCGGCTTGTGACCAATTTAGCGGTGTCCTACACCTTCTCCCATATAAGGCCTCAAAAGGTGCCATCTTCAAACTGGACTGATAGTTGTTATTATAGGAGAATTCCGCCAAGGAAAGACACTTGTCCCAATTTTTACCATAGTGTAGCACACAGGCTCGCAACATGTCTTCGAGGATTTGATTTACTCTTTCTGTCTGGCCATCTGTTTGAGGGTGGTATGCTGAGCTTCGTATTACCTGGGTCCCAAGTGATTCTTGTAGCTGCTCCCAAAAGCGTGCCACAAACAGTGCTCCTCTGTCAGATACAATGGTCTTTGGAATGCCATGCAAACGCACTATCTGATCAACATAGATCTCTGCATATTTCTCGGTCTTGTGGGTGGTATGCACTGGTAAGAAATGAGCGGTCTTGGTTAATCTGTCCACAATAACCCAAATGTAATCATGGTGCCGGGAGGTATTGGGCAATCCCACGATAAAATCCATGCAGATGTCCTCCCATTTCCAAGATGGTATGGGAAGGGGTTGTAAGGGGCCTGCTGCCTTCAAATGACTGGCTTTGATTCTCTGGCAGGTGTCACACTCGGATATGTACTTGGCAATTTCCCTCATTCTGGTCCACCAGTATAAGGATCTGAGATCGTGGTACATTTTGCTACTACCGGGGTGCATGGAGAATTTTGAAAGGTGAGCTTCATCCAATATCTTCTTTCTGAGCTTAGGGTCCTTGGGAACAACCAATCGATCTCCAAACCATAGAATTCCCTTGCTGTCCTGACGGAAGCATTTGTATTTTTCGGCTTTCTGCTTGATCATTTCCTTGATGACCTGAACACCCTTGTCTTCAATCTATGCCCTAACTATTTGCTCTTGTAATGTGGGCTCCACCGAGATATAAGTTAAAGCACCTGAAGAAACAACTTCTAGGTTCAGCTTGCACAACTCATCACACAGGGTGGTGACTCTTGCATCCATGCTCATACAATTGCACTGGGCCTTTCTGCTCAAAGCATCTGCCACAACATTGGCTTTGCCAGGGTGGTAATGCACCTCCAAATCATAGTCCTTGATTAGCTCTAACCATCTCCTCTGCCTCATGTTAAGGTATGCCTGAGTGAAAATGTATCTGAGACTCTTATGATCAGTATAAATGTTACAGTGAGCTCCCATCAAGTAATGTCTCCATATCTTGAGAGCATGAACCACGGCTGCTAACTCCAGATCATGGGTAGGGTAGTTCTGCTCATGGGGTCTGAGTGCTCGGGAAGCATAAGCAATTACTCTGTTATCTTGCATTAAGACACATCCCAAACCAGTACTGGAAGCATCGCAATAAACTTCAAAGGACTTGGTGTTGTCAGGTTGAGCTAGCACTGGGGCTGTCGTCAAATGCTGCCTTAACGCATGAAAGGCATCCTCACACTTTTGACTCCAATTAAACTTGACTCCCTTCTTCAATAGTTCAGTCATTGGCTTGGCAATTCTAGAGAAATCCGGAATGAATCGTCGATAATACCCTGCCAAACCCAGAAAACTCCGAATCTGTCTTACTGTGGTAGGAGGTTTCCAATCCATCACTTCTTGTACCTTCTCAGGATCAACTGATATCCAATCCTGAGAAATTGTGTGACCCAAGAATTTAATTTCCCTCAGCCAGAATTCACACTTAGACAACTTAGCATAAAGACGATGATCGCGCAGTCGCTGAAGCACGATGTGCAGATGCTCAGTATGCTCGTCTTCATTCTTGGAATAGACCAGGATGTCATCAATGAAAACCACTACAAATTTATCCAGCTTTGGCATGAATACTGAGTTCATCAGGTACATGAAATAAGCCGGGGCATTGGTCAGCCCAAAAGACATCACCAAAAATTCATAGAGCCCATATCTGGTAGAGAAAGCAGTCTTTGGAATATCACTGGCACGGATCTTGATCTGATGGTAGCCCGAGCGAAGGTCTATCTTGGAGAATACCTTGGCTCCCACCAACTGATCAAACAAAACATCAATGCGGGGTAGTGGGTATTTGTTCTTGATGGTCACCGCATTGAGAGGGCGGTAGTCAACACACATTCTCAGGCTTTCATCCTTCTTTACAAACAAGGCTGGGCATCCCCATGGTGAAGTACTTGGGCGAATGAACCCCTTGTCTAACAACTCTTGCAGTTGCTTCTTCAGTTCTGCCAGTTCCGCGGGAGGCATCCTATAGGGTCTCTTGGAGATAGGAGCAGTCCTGGTTGCAATTCGATTGCGAACTCGATGTCTCTGTCAGGTGGCATCCCTGGCAATTCATCCGGAAAACCATCTGGGTAGTCACAGACTACGGGAATCTTCTCAACAGGTGACTCTATCATGGTGAAGGCACAGGAACGGGTACATCCTTGGTCGGGTAAATATAATGTGGTTTCACCACGGGTCGGTGAGTGCACTTCAATGGCCCTAGCTGCAATATCAATCACTGCCTGATGTTTGGTCAACCAGTCAGTTCCCAATATGATATCCACACTATCCAAACCCAAAATAAGAAGGTTGGTTTTAATTATCAGACTGCCAAACTTTATAGGCACATTCTTGCTGATTTGATTAGTGGCAACCCTGCCTCCTGGTGTTGAAATTGTAATACCCCCATTGGTGTGGTGAAAAGGTAACTGACACTTGGCACTAAATTTGGCACTGATAAAACTATGCGATGCACCAAAATCAAAAAGAATAATAGCAGGATATTTCAAAACTGTAAAGATACCAGTCATGACGAGTGCTCCCTCTGGAATATCAGCCATGGTAGTGAAGTTCAGCCTGCCTTGCCTCACTTGCACCTTCTGCCTCTTGCCTTGGTTCTGGTTAGCATTCTGCCCCTGCCTCTGCTGGTTCCTAGGGCAATTCTTGGCATAGTGTCCGGTATTGCCGCAAGTGAAACACCTGTTGTCATTGGCTTGACGAGGTTGCTGCTACTGTTGATTGTTCCTCTGAGCTGGAAACTGGGTGCGGTTGGGTGCCTGCTGCTGCTGTGGTCGGATCACCCAACGCCCTTGCTGCTGCTGAGGTCCCCTGTTTTGAGTGTCGGACACAATCCTGAAGCGCTGCGGTGGAGCTGAAGGTCCTGCCACAGTGGTCTTCCTCTTCTTCTCTGCCTGACGAGCTGTGATACAATCCTCCTAGGAAATGGCCATGTTGACTAACTCATTATAGTTGTTGGCCCTGACGGTGTTGAGACGGTCACAGAGCTTAGTGCTGAGCCCCCTTCTGAACCTGTCCCTCTTCTTCTCGTCGGTGTCTGTGTGGTACCCGGCATACTGGCACAGGTCATCAAAGGCCTGAGCATACTGTAGCATTGTCCGGTTCCCTTGAGTGAGTGCCAGAAACTCGTTGAGCTTACGGTCCATAATGCCAGCTGGAATATGGTGTCCCCTGAAAGCTGCCTTGAACTCTCTCCAATCCACTTCATGGTCAACTGGTTGCATAGCAAGGTAGTGGTCCCACCATGTCCGCGCGGGTCCGCGAAGCTGCTGGGTGGCGAACCTGACCTTAGTCACTTCAGAACAAACTCCATTGAGTAGTGGGAATTTAGATTCCACTACCCTCAACCATACATCAGCATCAAGTGGGTCCTCTGCCCTGGTGAACAAAGGTGGCTGAGTACTGAGGAACTCCTGGTAAGTAGCTACGGCCGGGTGACGCTGATGGTCACCACCACCATAGTGCTGAGGTGGCGGCTGACGCTGAGCTAGCTGTCTCAAGATCTCGTTCTGCTGAGCCATCAGCTCCTGTAGAGTAGGCGGTGGTGGGGGAATGCGCTCATTCTGTCCACGACGCGCTCTTCCTGCCATCTGAAAAATCATGTATATTCTTAATATCACATTTCTGAGGTTCAAGGTTCAATTGTGGCGAAAGAGTCAATTGAGCAAAACCAATATATATTGCATAATCATAAAAGATTCCACATCGTCCATACTTTTCCCTTAAATTAAGACTGACAGCATTCACCAACCATGCTTCCAAAAGAGTTCATCACGATTACATCAATAGCCCAAAAGACTCAACTCTATCTAGCCTAGTACCCAAGGGGCGCAAAAGCTAAGCTAGCTTCGAGGAGTCCTACCATCACAGACTTCTAACTCTATCCCTGCGACCTAGTGAGCGAACGAGGCAACACTCGACTCGGGGGAAGGTGGTCTCCCTGAGCCCGCAGTGTCCAAACTGGAGGCAGGCTCCTCTCCTCCCTCGATGTCGACATCCTCGTTGGCCCCCATATCCTGGATCTCCTGGTGATGCATATCCAGGTGCTCGTTAGCCTCAGTAAGCTGCTGCTGGGTGTTAATAAGCTGATCCTCGAGAACCTCGATGGTGTTCTCCCTGGTTCCCACTATCTCCTCAAGCTCGTGAATCTCATCTGACAACTGCTCCACTTGTAAGTCTTTTTCCACCATCTCAGTGGACAAGTCAACCACAAGCTCCTCTCTGTTATCCAGGGTGATCTTAGTTGCCTCCAACAATGCCATCAAATGAGACATTGCCTCACCATGCATCACTTGCAGACGATATAGGGCATTCATGCACCGCACTGTCAAATGAGCAGTCTGACCTGGGTAGATAGCCCATATGTCCTTGGCATGCTCCACTCTGTCCTTCCACATTGGGTCGTCCTCCTTCTTAGTGGGGAACAAGCCAATGGGGTGGGTGGATAGCTCCAAGAGGTGGAATCCGTAGAAAGTGGTCAACCCGTGCAGAGCAATCGCCTCAATCGTATCCTCAGCCCGGTACCCAAAAGACTCAGAGTCCAGTGAACGCCAGCCTGGCTGTAGGGGATGAGGCTCCAGGGTCATCCTCACCCTACAGCGGGGCACTCTGTGCTTCTCGAACTGCTGCACCGCGTACTGGGGAGGTGTCATGTGACCAGCTCCCTGAAGTACCTCCCACAAAATACGGGAAAAACCCTCTCGTGCAAGCCCGTCAGTGTGTGACAATGCATTCCTTCCGTCCGAGGATCCGTGGGAAGTCATCTGTGTACGGTTAAACGTAAGTAAAAGAAAAAGAATTATAAAAAGAAAAAGGAATCACAACTCAGCCTCTCTCTAACTACAATAATGGTACTGGGGTACTTAGTTGGTCATCATTTTGTATTAAAGTCCTTACCCAATTATCTATTAGTTTAATTAAGAATGCATGCATGCTCGTCCTGAACGACCTCACATCAACGTAAAGGGAATAGGGAAGAACTCCCATCCCTTATAGTAGCCTGTAGGGCTTACTTACTTAGCCACCTAACTACCCCTCTATCATCCTAAGGCTTCCGTCCTAGGTCTTATCCTGATCGTCCTACGATCTATCCAACATTTGTTTCTATCAAGTTTTACTTTGAAAAAGGATGGTATTTATAGTTTATTTATTCCTCTGTGGTGGTACAAGCTCCGATACCAGCTGTGGCAGAACTGCCCGAATTATTCCAACTTAAGTGCCTAAGTCCCGCCTCAAAGGCTAGACCACACTTAAATGGGAATAACCCGACAATCCCTCGGATCTAGTCCGACGAGGCCACTGACAGGATCAAGTGCCACACTCTCACTCGATGGTGAGTCACAGAGCAAATACAATAAAGCATAAAACCATACATTAAGGAGTATTAAATTATTACATCATCATCGGAGTTTTTGCAAAAGTAGTCATTACTGTTCGAAGTGCAGCGGAATGAAACTAACGATAAATAAACAGAGAGATGGGGAAGCCTGTCCCATCACTCCCCATGCTCCTCCTCAGCCGAGGCAGGATCCCACTCGACTGTCCAACCCGGTGGCAAGATGGACGGCCAAGTCACTCTAGCAACCATGTCCTCCAGAGAACCTGTAAAAATTATGCCACAAGCAAGGCTGAGTATACTAATACTCAGCTAGACTTACCCGGTGTGAGGAGTCTACTCCTCTACCTCTAGACATGCAGCTGTTTGGCTGTGGGATTTGGTTGCCAAAAAGCACTAGCTGAGTTTGTAAATCCAGTTTTAGTTTTGTCAAGTTTAAGTGTGACTCTCTTAAGGCTAAATGTGTACTATCTACTCATACATGGTATCAAACATATTTAGCAATCAACATCTTGTGTCAACTCATCACATTTCCACTTGTTACTCAATGCAGTACAATGGATCAAGCAGTCTCATTAGCTGCGAGAAGCAGACGATTCGAATCGAGTTTTTATCCTTGCAAGGTAAACCTAAACACACGACATGTAGGGGCACTCCGTCCCCACACATATCAACCGTCCCCATCGATTCCCCGTCAGCAGATCAGGGCTCACCGCCTTGGCGTACAATGCCTCACTGACCCCGACTGCCGTCGTGCAGTGACCGCACTTGTACCCAACATAACCGGAATGGGAGACCTCGTCTCAGGTCGCGTGAGGGGATATGTCCACTGCCAGGTTCACTCAGGTACTAGGCTTACCAATTTACCATATTTCTCGGCATGTGCTTAGTACGTTCAAACGCTTGACACAGGTATCCGCACGTTAATCCTTATTCCAATTTTCCATCTCGTAGACAACCAATCCTCATGGATCGTTGTCCACAGACCATCATCATTATGATAGGAAAGTGGGTACAACCAATTCCTGACCTCGCGCGAGTGCTAAAAAAATCACTCGACTTCTACCGAGATCCTAATTAATAAAGCAGCTACTCGACCTAGCATACTAGTATTCATCTCAAAAGGATTCCTGAGATCATGCAACTAAGGTTTCAAACAACTCCTACACTTAAGTGCACATTCAATCCTACAAACAATAAGTGTAGTAAAATAGCATAATTAACAGGTTATGCATAAACCGGGGCTTGCCTTCCAAAGCTGTGGCAGGCAGATTCTCTGGTGCAGGCTCTGGTGCTGGATCCGGGGCTACCTCCTGAGCAGCTCCTTGCTCCGGCACGAGGACGTACTCTCTGTCAGCGAGGTTGCAGTCTATCGAATGCAACGAATATGTATGTCATGATTATGCAAGATTTAACAACATTATGCTAAAGGAAGAAAAACTAAGTTAGTCAGTAACTTAGGGTTTCTTGTCATACGTGGCTTTTAGTGGTTTATGCTTATCATTCTATGTTTAGGTTTTGTTAAGGATAGGCATAGTGGATTTGTATTTCCCTTATATATTTCAGTGGACAATTAACCAAGGGTTTTAGGGTGACACTAATTTCCATCATTCATTTTCCCCTTCTTTATTTTCTATTTATGAATTCTAGTATGGGTTTGAACTACAACAGTGGTTTAACTTGCTCCAACAATTTTATAAAAATTACAGTGGGTTGCCATTGGTCACTATAGTTTGTCCTATGAGTTTGAGGTCCAGCTTAAAAGGGTATGCCTTGGACAAAAATAACAAAAGTTGGGCAAAGGGGGTCACTTTGCACTGCAACTCTTAACTAGGGGTGGGTTCTGTCTTAAGGGTCATTTTTGTTGGTATCTAATAGTAATCACAAGCTTCTGTGCCAAAAAACACAGAAGGTTAATTGGTCGTTATTTAGTTGTGATTTTCTAAAGTTTTATGCCAAAAAGGTGCTTATAACTTACTTGTTATTTGAAAAATATCAAACAACAGATTTCATATTTTTCCTATGTTTATAATAAAAAATCATTAGTTATCCCAAGGTTTGAGGTGTTTTCTCCTTGGGGTTATTTTTCTAGGGTTGTTCTAAGTTTTCCTTGTTTTCTTAAAATAAAAGGTATCCCAACTAATTTGTACTAAACCAGAGTATAAGAAATTTTTCTAGTGAACTATACTAAGTAGGTAGACTAACAAAAATATGGGTGCTCCTTGGTACCTTCTTTGAACCTTTATTAATATTTTCTTTAACTTTAGGCTAAAAAGGGTTTAAATAGTAAACTCTATCTTAACTGGGTGTACAGAGAGGTTTATTATTTTTAAACAGGTTAGGAAGTAATTAGGTACTTCTCTAAATTTTCTTAACTTCAGTTAAATAGTGTAACTATTTTTCCCTTATTTTTTTAGCTTTTGGCCAGTTAATCATTTAATTCAAAACTCTAAAGTTTTCTGTAACACTGAGGGGTTTTATATTTTTCTTAAGTAGTTTACATTATTTAAGATCTAGCAAAATTGGTTTGACTCAATTTGGGTGAACAAAACAGAAGATATGAATTGTTTAAGCTCTGTTTGAATTTAAACCATATTTTTAAAAAGGTTTCCTGGAAAAACCACTTTGCACCGAAGTCCTTAGGCTCTTTCCAAACTAACTCTCTTAGTTATACCCCTGCGCTACTATTCCTCTGAGTCACTGACAATGCGCAAAACCCCCTAACCTTTTCTTCTTCTCCCCCGCGGTCCCTCCCTAGGTTTAAACAGTACCCGCGAAAAGGAAAAGGGCGGCGCGGCTTACCGGCGGCGAGAGAGGTCCGGCGAGGGGCGGGGTTGGCTCCGGGAGGTCCTGGCGGTCACAACGGTGTACGGCTCGACGGCGGGGGTGGCCGGAATCGTCCGGTCCACGCGCGCAGGCGGGTGCTCTCGTCGGCGGTGGTTGTTCCGGCGAAACCACGATGATCTAGTTCAATCCAATGGCATGGTGAGCTTCACGGGGTGACGCAGAGGCTATGTGCACAAGGAATCGAAGAATGGAGCAGAGGATTACCCGGTCTACGCTCACCAGCGGTCGGGTGGAGTCCGGCGACCGTGGACTGGCTTCTCCGGCGAAGCAAACTCCTGATTCCTTGCTCGGGGAGCTTCACCGAGGTGTGCACAGTCTTCTCCGAGGGTTGAACGGGGTCGGGAAGGGTTCAGTTGGCCGGTCTACGGTGGCGGGGGATCGAGCGACCACGGGCACGCCGTGCATGGGCAAACGCCGGTGGTTTTGGGCTCCGGTGAGGTCGAGCGCATGCGGAGGGGTACGGTCAAAGTCCCAGGGTGCTTTATAGGCGCGGGCCCGGGCCATGGCGCCGGCTGAGCTTTGGCACGACGCGGGGCACGTGGGGCGCGCGTCGGGCGTGCTCTGGCGAGCCTAGAGCGCGTCGAACACGTGGCTGTTGCCTTCTGCCCTTGTTCTTGCGCCTGCTGAGCAGCCAAACGTTCGAATCTTGCCATAAGGCTTGTGTAAGATTTCTTCCCTGCACCTAGGGCTACCTAGTTCATGTGAGTTCCAAGGGAAGATCGAGTTTGGTTTAGAAGATATGGTGGCGCCAAGTCTTGTCTGTCTGCACTGTTCAACCCGAGAAAAAACAGGTAACAACTTGTGTCAAACAGTCTTGGCTTGGGTTCAAACTCTTCCAGGGGGTTCCTTAGATAATTTGGCTCCTTTTTGCTATTTAGACCCTGGGGTTTTGGTGCCATTAGCTAGGTGAACACCCCTGATCTCTAAATTAGGGTTGATTTTGGACTTAGAAGGAATGAGGGTGATTCCATAGTGTTTTCCACTTGGGGGCTGATTTAGGGGTCTTATAGGGGTCTTTTTGTAAAGTTCCTTTACTGTCTTTTGTAAACATTTTGGTACTCTTAAACTTTGGTTAAGGGTTTAAATTATGAAATGTGCATTTGCCTAATCTTTCTCTCAACTAAAGGCTTCAAGAGACGGGGGCCCAAGGTTCAATCCTTCCTTGCCCAAGGTGATTATTGCTTAAAAGCTTGGGTAATGCTTTGGTCCTTGGCATTTCTTAGCTCACTCATGCTTCCAAGGTCTTAAGTGCTCCCTCTCCTCCAAGTTTTTTTACCAAATGGAATAATAGGTCATGGGTGCAAGGGGGGAGTCAGGGCCTTGGTAACACATGGGGTGTTACATGCTGGCTTTAAAAGGATTCAAGGTAGGGCTTATCAAGGATCAAAGACTCTGTTTTGCAGAAAAGCTTACTATGAGTGGATCCTTAAAATCCATTTTTACTTGTCAGGTTAAGTAAAGTTACCTGCATCTAGAGTTCTTTCTACCCTAGTTCAAGCACTTGGCCTATACTAGCCGTCTTTTTGTCATCCCTTCAATTCACTAGATTGCTACGTGTAGGGCAGTGACCAAGTCTTCATGTCCGAGAAGTAACGGCGATCCAAATCAATTAATACCTAGCTGGGGATCTCCAATCACACGACATATGTAGCACTTAACCCTTGCATATGTCAACTCACCACCGGGTTTCTTAAGACCAGACCGGGTTCATGCCAACCGAGAGCATAGATACACCACCGTCCAGCCTCTTGCCACGTAGGGTACACGCTACTCTCGCCATCTCTCCACTCCCATTGTGTGTTGGCCTTTCTGGTATTAGTCTGCCCGAGGAAAAGCTTACCCATGATGAGGCATGTGACCAGTTAAAAGGTCCTCAATCATCAAGCCTACATCGACACGGTCCTTAATCGACTCAAACGGAGACACTACACCGAGACTCCTTTCTCGTGCAAGTCAACCGTCCAGTCTCAGCTTTATTATTTAAAACCCAAAGTTTGGTACATGGCAGAGGTACATCTTTTCCGATGTTGAACCCATCATGGCCCTGATGGATCCACCATCACAAGTTTTTCTTTTTGAAAACATCCCATTCCCTCTGAAGCATCACTTTTGTTTTAAAACAAAACATTTTGTTTTTCTAAAAGCAAGGCTAAGCATCATAAAAATCCTTTTCATAAAAGGGTGTTAAGGAAGGGTAATCAATTTTCTAAGGAAGGAAATGCATCAACGGTTTAGCACACAACTCCTATCACCTAATGCATCAAACAAGGTGATAAAGATTTTAAAACAGCAAGGAGGTGGCAAATGCACCGGGGTTTGCCTGGATAACACTATGTTAGTGTTGTTAGACGTCGATCACTTGACGATCAGCCTTTATTCTGATATTTGCTTCGTCCATCCATCTTCAGGTTCGCCCATCGGCATCATCTTGTGGTCGATGCAGTTCTGGTCCTCCGCATCACGTGGTTAATTAACGTACCTGAATGAAATGCATTATGCACATGAATGAACATAAGGAGGAATATCTAGACTAAATAACCTCTAACGGTAGAAAACTCAATATAAGCACAAGTGGCACCGACCGAACTTACTAATTCATCTTTCATATAACTAACACAAATGCACTCTTTACATAAACAAGTCATTTAAAACTAATTCCCAACATACAAACACAAGCATCTTCTAGCCTAACTTTAAACACCATTGTGTGAGGATAAATTAGCAAGAGCAAGCGCATAAGCTGCAAGACTATCAATTTTTCCATAAACATTCCACCAACCCTAGACATAAGCCGATTGCAATAACGACATAATAATCTAGATATATTCCTTTATGTCAATCAGCAAATTGCAGTTATTGTTATCATGAAATATAAAATATAATGATTAGTATAGCATGTCATCGACTCCACCAAACACACCTTTAGCTTGATTAATATCAACACCACTTATCAGCCAATTACTTAGAACACTAAACATATCCTACTCATCACCTACACATCTCATATATATAATATATATATATAAACCAATACACTATTCACATAAATCTGCAATTCAAACATGACTTTTCCATCAATAATACATCTGCTAATCCTATCATCGAACGAATAATAGAAATAGCGAATCAACTCACCATATTGCAATTTGACTCACCACAGAATCATCACGATTATATACCTAGTCAGACCATTTACCAATCTACTAACACAAATAACAAATTGGCTTACCCTGACCCATCCGACGCGATAGTCGGAAGCATGACGATGGTTTCCGGTTGACGTCTTTGATCACACACGTCTGGCGAGCGATGCACACAATTTCTATTCTTGACCAGGTACCCATGGGATTCCTTTTTGTCGAGCTGGTGACATGTGGCCAGCACAAGAGCGTCTTCACGGCTTGGGGCTTGGCGTAGACGAGGATGGCGATCGACGACATCAACGTGCCAGCGCGACGATTTCCATTCGATAAAGACGATGGCAGTACGACTCGTCCGAGCTGAGGCGAGCGCGATCTAGGTACCACAGTAGCACGTCGACAAGTCCACGACGAGGTGGACGCGGCAACCCACGGCCCAATGACAAAGGGAGCACGACAGCTGGCGAGCTAGGCTAGCTTGGATAGAGACAGTCGACGTAACAACCATGGTGAATAGAAAATCAACGATCGACGACAAAGGAAATAGGGGCGCGTTCGTCCGGCAGCTAAAGCCCATGCCGGACCGAGCAGAGAGCGTAGGACCACGACAAAGTGAGTGCTCCCACAAAAGAACACAACCACGCAGACGTGGCCACCGGTGAGGAACCTCGATGTTGAAGTTGGAGTAAGCAAAGGCGTTCGATTTCCAGAAACTGAGAAGGAGAAAATGGAGCAGGGTCGACGGCGTTGGGGTTCTGCGACAAGACAAACTCGAGCACACAGGGCGACCAGCTTCGGATCCGAAGCAGGCCGAGTGAGAAGACGCGGCTGCACGCCATGGGTGAGCACCACAGAAGGAACGAACGACCACCATGGAAACAGGGCCACGTGCGAGAGAGCTTGGCAAGGGCGTGGCGAGGAAGCTCTACGGCAACACCACGGAGGCGAGCAAGGAGCAGAGGCTGCGCGGGCCTAGGTGAGCGCACGGCAGAGAGGACCGCCGCGAGCTAGGACAAACAGGGAGCGCGGGGCACCAGCGTGAGGGAGCTCAGGCGGAATCGACGGCGAGGATCCGAGTAGGGCCGGAGTGCGCGCAGGGAGGAGTAGGGGCTGAGCTCAGCGACCATGGCTGGAACTCCGGCGAGTAGCAACAGAGCATGGCGCGACGAGCTGAGGAACGACAGCGAGGTCGCAGCCAAACCGAGCGAGGAGCACGCAGCCAACACCAAGGGCGAGCGCTGAGATTGAGGACCAGTGAGGAAGACACGCGCGTAGTGGAGTTCGGCTGGGCGTGAGTTGGCCCGGGACTCGGAGGCGCGTCGCGGGGAAGCTCCATGGCGGCTGGGGTTCAGCACACAGCAGGGACCGAGCAGAGGGCGCTCTGGCCAAGGAGAAACAGGGGGCGCCATGGCTGGAGCTAGAGCAGGGAGCTGCAGAGACCGAGCTCGGTAGAGGGAGCGACCATGGGGAGAAGACAGGGGCGAAGCTATGTTGTGCACTATGGATGCATATGCACCCCCAAAAATTTAAAAAACAATGATAACAGTCAAATTTCCACCATATATGCATCACCCAAATTTTGTTCCTATGCACCCACAAGAGACGTGCACCCCCTTATATTTTGCTCTAGCTTCGCCACTGGGAGAAGAGGAGGGAGCGGCTGGGCGACACCGATAGGGAAGCAGGGAACCTCGGCTGCTGCGGCTAGCAGGGAGATGGGCGCGCGTTGCCAGGAGATAATGTCATGGCCAGCGCGCGTGGGACAGGAGAGAAGCAGCTGACGATTTTTCTTAGGGCTTGAGCGGTGGGAAGATAGACGACGGCTTGAAAAAAATCTGAACAGGAAGCGACATGCAGAAGATTTTTTTCTCACATTTTCACATTTTTCTTTTACTTTCTACATTTTTGTTTATAAAGAAATTTGTAGATATTTCGGGGTATAAAATAAGGGTCTACGAAATATATAGAAGGGGCGAACAAATAAAATCGACAGCAACAATTAGACAGGATTTAATTTAGCGAATATTCTTAAGTCGGATGAATTCATATCTGTTATTTATATTGAAAGATTTAGATTGAGACGAGATACACACGAATCGAACCAAACGAGATCGGGACTGAGATTTTAGTCTGCTTTTGTTTACATAGGAATCAGATAAATTTCCATAATTGTAAACAGTGGAACAGATTAATCATGAATACTCAGTTCGGATCAAGTTATCTCGGTCCGATATAACGTTTTTGCATTAACTTTTGTCGCCGAGTTCAAATTAATTTGCCCGGTATAAAAATCGTAAGAGTAGGTCGAGCTTCCAAATTCGAATTCGCGTGAGCGTGAATTTTAAATAATCATCGGACGCACCGATTTTCAGAACGACTATGTTTCGAACATCACGAAAATTTAGGAAGAGCCCGAATAAATAAAAACGATGTCGAACTCGCGACAGACGAAATAGATGCGATATTAAAATCGTGATAGGCGAAGATGATTAAAATTTAGCATCTGTTTTATCCACCGCTATCACGTGTTAAAGTCCGCACTCGTGGTCGAGCAGACGATAAACACCTGGGGTGTTACAATCACTGATCTGGATCCAACTTCACCAGCTCTGAATTCTTTGATTTCTGCGAGCAACAGAGCATCCAGATCAAGTATGCATCAGTAGCACATCCAAGAGCCAATGGCCAAGTGGAAAGGGCCAATGGAATGATACTGGAGGCACTCAGGAAGAAAATATTTGACAAGAATGAAAAGCTCGCAGGAAAATGGATCAAAGAGTTGCCATATGTGGTTTAGAGCCTGAGAGCCCAACCTAGTCGAGCCCTGCATGGAAATACCCCCTTCTTCATGGTTTATGGGTCAGAGACAGTATTGCCCGCCGACTTAATATTTGGGCACCGAGGGTGACTTTCGAAAGCATAGCCGAGGCAGAGGCTACCAGATTAGAATACATTGATGTGCTAGAGGAAGAACGATTGAACATAGTAATTCAGTCGGCTAGATACCAGTAGACCTTGAGGCACTATCATGATAAAGCTGTGCGACACCGGTCCTTTGCAGTGGGTGACTTAATTGGTCCTTCGCCGAATTCTAACGGGGGAAGGACGGCACAAGTTGTCACCACTATAGGAAGGGCCATTCATTGTATCAGAGGTCACTCGGCCAGGATCATACCGGCTTACTCAAATGTGTGGCAGAACCTCCAAGTTATTGGGCCCACATGCACCTGTCCTTGTCCCAAAGACCTTAGACGGCTATGCATGTGCACCAGATTACTTAACAGGATCTGTCCGATTGCCCAAAGAACATCGGATAAACCACTTACAACCAGGACCGCAAGATTAAGTAACATAAATCACACACACCAATATTTTTGTAGCGGAAATCTTATTACCATATTTTACAAGTTACAAAATTTTTACTTTATACATGATCGGAGTGATTACAAAAGTATAAGTTTGAAATATATGCTAGCTCAAGTGACCATCCTCAATAAGAAGTATAGAAGAAGTACTTAGACTTATAAGAAGGCCGAGCCCACCGGCACTTAACACCATCAATAGCAGCACAAAGTTAGAACCTGAAAAACAACAGGGAATAAAACCCTGAGTAAGGAATTACTCAGCAAGACTTATCCGACTAAAGAAAAGACTCTCAAGGGTATGCTGGCTCTAAAAGGATTCAAGGAAAGGCTTATAAAGAATCAAAGACTCTGTTTTGCAGAAAAACTTACTATGAGTGGATCCTTAAAATCCATTTTTACTTGTCAGGTTAAGTAAAGTTACCTGCATCTAGAGTTCTTTCTACCCTAGTTCAAGCACTTGGCCTATACTAGCCGTCTTTTCATCATCCCTTTAGTTCACTGGATTTCTACGTGTAAGTCAGTGACCAAGTCTTCATAACCGCGAAGGTACGGCGATCCGAATCGATTATACTCAGCTGAAGATCTCCAATCACACGACATATGTAGCACTTAACCCTTGCATATGTCAACTCGCCACCAGGGTTCTTAAGACCAGATCAGGTTCACGCCAACCGAGAGCACAGATACACCACCGTCCAGCCTCTTGCCACGGAGGGTACACGCTACTCTCACCATCTCTCCACTCCCATTGCGTGGTATCTTATTCTGGTATTAGTCTGCCCGAGGCAAAGCTTACCCATGACGAGACATGTGACCAGTTAAAGGGTCCTCGGTCAGCAGGCCCACATCGGCACGACCCTTAATCGACTCAGACGGAGACACTACACCGAGATTCCTTTCTCGTGCAAGTCAACCGCCCAGTCTCAGCTTTATCATTTAAAACCCAAAGTTTGGTACCTGGCAGAGGTACATCTTTTCCGATGTTGAACCCATCAAGGCCTTTGACGGATCCACCATCAAGTTTTATTTTTGAAAATATTCCCACCCACTGAAGCATCACCTTTGTTTTAAAACAAAACATTTTTTGTATGCTAAAACAAGGCTAAGCATCATAAAATTCTTTTCAAAACGGATATCAAGGAAGGGAAATCAATTTTCAAGAAAGGAAATGCATCAACGGTTTACCACACAATTACTATCACCTAGTGCATCAAACAAGGTGATAAAGATTTTAAAACATCAAGGAGGTGGCGAATGCACCGGGGCTTGCCTGAATAACACTAGGTTAGTGTTGTTAGATGACGTCCACTTGACGATCATCCTTGTCCTAGCACTTGATCAGGCAGGTTCGTCCTTCAACATCACCATGCAGAGTAGCCCGCGCTTGGGGTCAACTTGGCTTGTCTTCCGCATCACGTGATTATTTATCGTACCTCATGAGATGCATGATGCACATGTATGAGCACGAGTATAATGAGTATAATATAGATAATCTACACTAAAAAGGATGAAACACTTTAAAACCAAGCATTAAGCACCATGGATATCACAGCAGGGCATCGACTACATCCATTAACCAAATTGACATATTACACTAGAAAATCTATTTTTATTCCTAGTTTTTTATTAACTCTTTAAACTATGTATCGTAATTACTTGATTTACCGATTTATCTAAATCGATCATCACAATATACACATGCTAAATTAATAAAATTTATTGAGACCAATAATTCTATTTACTCTATTTATAGACCTAGTTAACGGGAATACAAATCAACTTACCCTGACTAATTCGACGCGATAGTCACAAGCACGACGACGGTTCGAGTTGACGTCATCCAGGGGTCTTCTTTTCTTCGGTAATCGATTGCTGAAGATCTTTTCCTCGACTGAATAATTTTGATGAATCGAATTTGAGTCACGCAGGATGTCTGTGCTTTTTGTCGCGCACTTGGTGAACACCACGCTGCTAGCCTCCTCTTCACCCGATTCTTGGGATTTCTTGCTGACACGTGGAACGACGACGACATAGGAGGGTGACGTATATAGAGCTGCACACGTGACGCGACGATGAACGACGCTAACCGGCGGAATCGACGACACGATTGGGAATTAAAGCCGAGTGAGCCGAGAGGGCGCGCTGGCGAGCAGAAAACAGGACGCGCGGCGAGGCTGAGCGTCGGTAAGAAAAACGCGATGGCCAGGGAACTCAGCACGGGCGCGACGATTTGGCAGACAGGGAGAACATGATGACAAGGGGCAAGGTTTACAGATGCCGCGACGGGGCTGCCCAAACACAAAGACGATGACGTGGGGCGAGTAGCGCACACACACGTCGCAACAAAACGATGGCTGTTCAAGGCTTGTTATTTCCTGGAGCAGAGCAAGGGTGCTAGGAGTTCACAACGGTGCTCCACGACGGCCATCAACGGTGTCGAGCAAGGGGCAATTTAGCGAGGTCGACGACAAACAACGCGACGACGAGCTGGAATACCAGGGTGACCCGAGCGCGACGGATAAGCCGTAGCCAAACAGTGGGACACGGCTGCGCGCAGAGAAGTAATAGAGGCCGAGCAGAAAAACACAGGGAACGCTCGCGGGATGAAAGAATCGAGCCACGACGCGCAGAGACTTCACGGCACTCGGCACGGCAAGGACGCACGTGCACAAGAAGATGGAGCAGGGAGGGAGCACGCGCGCACAAAGGAGCTCGATGGCTGGCGAGCTCGAGTAGACGTGCGTTAGAGAGAGCAGGGCACGAGCAGGCAACAGGATGCGCAGCCATGGAATCTCCACGATCAAGAGCAGGGGACCGAGCTCGGCATGGGCGCAGGCATGCAGGGAATTTCACGACTCGCGGCAACCATGACCGAGCGCAGGGGAAGAAGACCTAGGCGCTCGGAACCTAACAGCGACGTGTGCGCAGGCAACTGGGTGCGGCGCGCGGAGAGAGCCGACGAAGTGGAAGACGAGCAGAGGCCGGACTGGTGGAGCTCGCGACGCAGGGAGCCAGCGCGCGGGGAAGAAGACAAGAGAGAGAGAGGGAGCAAACAGCGCAGAGGAGAAACAGGGAGCTTGGGGGAACGAACGACCAAACTGCCTGAAATTAGTGGACGGATCTGAACATGTGGAAGGAGCAGAGGACGCCGGCTATGGAGATGGACAGCCGAGCAGGGGGTGCGTGGCATAGAGGCGAGCTGTGGCAGGGAGGCGCGACCATGGGCATCGGGAGGAGCTTGGGCACGAGCTGCAGGAAATTCACGGCGCGGCTGGGGAAGAAGCAGAGGAACTCGAGTGGGAGAGGCTGAGCGTGCGTCACGAGCAGACAGGCGAGCACTAGGGAGCCGCCATGGATGGGGCTGAGCTGGAGCAGGAGAACTGGGCGCGGACGCAGCCATGGATGAGCAGGGAGCTGAGGCGAGCTACACGCAGAGAGACTCGCGCGCACAGGGAAGAACGGCTGGATGCCGAGCCAGGGGAACGCGGCCAACAAGCAGAGGGGAGAGAGGATCCAGGCGCGGTGGCCGGAGATCTAGGGCGCGATAGGGGAGCTCCGACGGCGAGCTTGGAGCAGGGAAGCTGTCGTGTGGTTTTAAGGAGGAAGAGAGAGATAAGCAGGAATGGAGCACGCGTCCACGAGAACGAACCGAGCGGCTGAGGAGAGAGAGCAGGAAATATCCCGTGACGGGATGAGACTGACGGCTGGAACTCGGCTGGGGGCTTCCGCCGACGAGCAGGGAGAGCAGAGGATGAGCTCAGCGGCGGGATAGTCTTCCAGGAGCTTGAGCGGCAACAAAAAAAATCTTCACGTCTGCGCGCGACAGTAGGAAAATATCAGGATGGGAGCGGTGGTGGAAAAGATAGGATCTCCAGGATATTTTCTATTTTTAGATTTTTAATTTCTTTACCAAAAAATCTCAGATATTTGTGGATCGAGATTTTTAGCGACAACAAAAGGATCAACGCACTAGACGACAACTGGCTACACACTTTATTTTCCGAATCAAGAAACAGAAAATCCGAGGTTTACGATTCTGACTAGAATTCGTTTAGATAATTTTCGTAACTATTCCGGCCACGATACAAACGGACCAGATCGACACGAGTTCGGCTTCGCTATTTTAATCTGCTCTGCGTGATTCGACCGAAATTAGCCGAAACCAGAGTCACTAATGTATACGCGATTTCGTCGTCAAAACAGCGTGCGGACGAATAAGTTGAATCATATTCGTGCGCACGATTTCACTCAGACGACGCGCGATCTCAATTATTTCGCCCTGAATATTTTAGTCGTCGAGTTCAAATGAATTTGTCCAAGGATAAAAATTATTCGAATGGGTCGGGCTTCCGGATTCGTATTCGCGCGGGCGATAAATTTTAAATAATCACCGGACGCATCAATTTTCGGAACAACGATGTTCCGAACATCACGAAAATTTAGGAAGAGCCCAGATAAATAGAAATAAAAACAATGTCGCACTCGCGACAAACGAAACATATGCGATATTAAAATTGCGATAGGCGAAAATAATTAAACCTTAGTGTCCATCTTATTCACTGATATCACGTGCTTAAATCCGTACTCGTTGTCGAGCGGAATATAAACACCTGGGATGTTACAGCCCCCCCCCCCTTAAAAGAATCTTGTCCCGAGATTCGGATCGAAAGACTTTTAAGAGTAGAGAAGCATGTAACCCATGTCCATACCAGCGATAATCATAAGACATTTCCAAATAAAGGCGAGTGTCTCAGGATGTGGTCTCTCTGGTGGATATAGCATGTATCGCTACAAGCTAATTTAGAGATGTCCATGAGTAGAGGCGATATCTGCCAGAAGAACACATAAGGTTCCATGTGTGCAGTTTGCTTTTTCTGATGACAATGTATTATCTGAGTCTGTTGAGCGAGCGGTAAATACTCGATTTTATCCAAACAGAATCAGATGCACTATCTTGGGTAAAACACACAGAAAGAGGTTTACCAACAAGTGGTTACGGTAAGCTCATATCACACGTGACAAGTGCGGATGTCGAACAACACCACAGTTGACCCGTGGCTAGGCAGAAAATCCAAGTCCAAGAAAAATAATAAAGACTTGGAAAATATCAACGAAGAGATCTGTTGATGTTGACTTCGCAACCAATTCATTTTATCAAGCACTAGGCATGACTCGACATGATCACACACGCTGGAAAAGCACGCGTGAGGCGATCAAGGCACGACTAGAGCGATAATTAGGTGGTTATTAGTCGACTTGATCTCGATTCTCATAAGCACTTCCCTTAGGGTGGGGTGAACCAAAGTGAGTTTAGGCAAATCGATAAAACGATCTCTAAACTCAACCTTTGTTCACAAGGCAGTTACAAATCAGTAGAACCAACTTGTTGAACTACTTTTAACATTGAGCAGGTCCTCTCAGTACCATTGGTAAGCCAAGGGTTGAGAGTTTACATTTGCAAGCAAAAGGTCATGCATTTGGGTGGAAATCCATTCGGTCATGTTGTTCATCCGTTTCTTCATGTGAGACGCATTATCCACTTGGATAGGGAATACATGGATTGAATAAGAGAGCGAATGAACAAACTCCTGCATTTCAGTAGCAGGGGAAATAGATCTCCATTTTGAGAGCTAATCAGTTGTCTCTCGACACTAAAAATCTCCAAGGCTCCACCTTTACACAAAGGATGTAAAGGGAACTTGTATGAGTAGTCACTACCAAGATCAAAAGAAATAAGACCACACATGAAAGTGGTATGCCCTTTTGATCCAACGGAGATGACAGATGTTGCTGGATAACTTGACAAAAAACATAGAAATTGTTTCAAGGAAGAGGTCTACGGAAGATAACATATTGATATAATCTCATAATGGATTATGACTACTAACTGTGCCGAGTAGCGCAACCATGTGCGCACACACAGAAGGCCCTCGGTTTCATCACGGCACCACTGGTTTTAGTCATAACACCATTAATAGACATAACCAATAAGGAATCTCACGCGACACAAATGAATTGGGCAAGGGTGACAATGTACAAAGAGATACTCCACCTGTAAGGATGGTTACAAGTAGAGAGCCAAACAGATCATGGCCCGATGAAATGAACAGGGCATGGGCATAACCTAAACTTGTTAATGAAGGGAGTACGATGGGAGACTGTTATTCAACCCCAAGCATATTTCTATGCCCATCATAGAGCTTACAAGGTCAAGGATTAAGTTGATATGCCTTCGATAGATATGGGGAAACCAAAGGCATCAACTCAAGAAAAAGATTGGGTATGTCTTTCCTAGGTTAGGTTGGTAAAGCAACATGGCGATCCTTAAGAATAGACAAACTGGATAAGGGACATCAGCTTTCACCAACTAAGTAAGGGAATGGTTTTGGGAGGAAACATGACTTGAGATTCTTGTTTTAAGCTCAGGTACACTTTATGTCCAACAAATAAATTATCTAAGCATTTATTTTTATGTTTTTGGTCATGGAGGGATAACGGAAAAATCAACTTTGGGTCATGGTTCACCAACTAAGAACATGGCCTAATTTTGGGTTTAGGCAAACACGTCACTAACCTTCTATCGACACATCAAGCACAAGAGCAAACACATATAACACCTAAACATAATACCTAAAGAATGGAGGACAACTATTTCATTGAAGTTTTTAATTCAGCATTACAAAACCTTTTCTACAATCAAGGGTTACTGGAATAAAGATGAGAGAAGCATTTTGGGTGTACAGGTGACAAACATAATGCAACAATCAGGATGCATGCTCGTCTTATTCGTCCTCACTGAGTTTTTGCCAACACAACGTGGCAATAACGTTCTATATCGGTGGCATACTTACGACTCTCACGGTATTTTGCTAGTCGTCAGCTACACATACGTTTTCGAGGTTAGTGTACCTGCAGAAAATTCCATCACAGCCCAATTTTTCCCAATGATGCAATTCACACATGATAGTTTATCACAGTTTATACTCCATATATTGCTATATGGAGGCCAGCTCATCATTAAGCGCCAAGCCACGCATAGGCATCGTTGCCACACTTTAACCATAGGGCAACTCATTATGGTAACTCACCTTCTTACCTGAGCATAAGTGCGTCGTTACAAGTACATTACACTTCTCACTATTCCCATGTCTATATACCCATACACATCCATGGGGTACTGAATCCCAGAAAATTAAATACTCCACATCGCAGCATTCGTATATACATATGTAGAACATGTATATAGTCAAGCGCCACAATTAAGCACTTCCCTAGACCGACGGTTGTTCGGTCATGCTCTAACAACTCACCTTACCTTGAGCGTCGATCCATTCAAAACTGAATGGCTTCAAAAATAACAATACACATGAATGCAATACCCCCAGTTGTGGGTTAGTGGTTTTTGTATAAGCCACCTGATAGTCCTTAGTTTAGGGCTTAACAGAGGATGTCGCTAGCATTATAGTTTTTCAAAACTGTTTTTCAAAGCCAAACAATGTGTTTAGTTGAAAATAGGTTTTCTAAAACCAAAACTTTTGTTTTGAAAATATGTATGTGACCGTATATACTTAATCCTACTCCGATACCAGCCTGTGGCAGAACCTTAAAGTTATTGGGCCCACATGCACCTGTCCTTGTTCCAAAGACCTCAGACGGCTATGCATGTGCACCAGATAACTTAACAGGATCTGTCCGATTGCCCCAAGGACATCGGATAAACCACTTACAACCAGGACCGCAAGATTAAGTAACACAAATCACACACACCAATATTTTTGCAGCGGAAATCTTATTACAAATTTTACAAGTTACAAAATTTTTACTTTATACATGATTGGAGTGATTACAAAAGTATAAGTTTGAAATATATGCTAGCTCAAGTGACCATCCTCAATAAGAAGTATAGAAGAAGTACTTAGACTTATAAGAAGGCCGAGCCCACCGGCACTTAACACCATCAATAGCAGCACAAAGTTAGAACCTGAAAAACAACAGGGAATAAAACCCTGAGTACGGAATTACTCAGCAAGACTTACCCGACTAAAGAAAAGACTCTCAAGGGTATGCTGGCTCTAAAAGGATTCAAGGAAAGGCTTATCAAGAATCAAAGACTCTGTTTTGCAGAAAAACTTACTATGAGTGGATCCTTAAAATCCATTTTTACTTGTCAGGTTAAGTAAAGTTACCTGCATCTAGAGTTCTTTCTACCCTAGTTCAAGAACTTGGCCTATACTAGCCGTATTTTCATCATCCCTTTAGTTCACTGGATTTCTACGTGTAAGTCAGTGACCAAGTCTTCATAACCTCGAAGGTACGGTGATCCGAATCGATTATACTCAGCTGAGGATCTCCAATCACACGACATATGTAGCACTTAACCCTTGCATATGTCAACTCGCCACCGGGGTTCTTAAGACCAGATCAGGTTCACGCAAACCGAGAGCACAGATACACCACCGTCCAGCTTCTTGCCACGGAGGGTACACGCTACTCTCGCCATCTCTCCATTCCCATTGCGTGGTATCTTATTCTGGTATTAGTCTGCCCGAGGCAAAGCTTACCCATGACAAGGCATGTGACCAGTTAAAGGGTCCTCGGTCAGCAGGTCCACATCGGCACGGTCCTTAATCGACTCAGATGGAGACACTACACCGAGACTCCTTTCTTGTGCAAGTCAACCGCCCAGTCTCAGCTTTATCATTTAAAACCCAAAGTTTAGTACCTGGCAGAGGTACATCTTTTCTGATGTTGAACCCATCAAGGCCTTTGACAGATCCACCATCAAGTTTTATTTTTGAAAACATTCCCACCCACTGAAGCATCACCTTTGTTTTAAAACAAAACATTTTTGTATGCTAAAGCAAGGCTAAGCATCATAAAATTCTTTTCAAAAGGATATAAAGGAAGGGAAATCAATTTTCAAGGAAGGAAATGCATCAACAGTTTAGCACGCAATTCCTATTACCTAATGCATCAAACAAGGTGATAAATATTTTAAAACATCAAGGAGGTGGCGAATGCACCAGGGCTTGCCTGAATAACACTAGGTTAGTGTTGTTAGACGACGTCCACTTGACGATCATCCTTGTCCTAGCACTTGATCAGGCAGGTTCGTCATTCAACATCACCATGCGGAGTAGCCTGCGCTTGGGGTCGACTTGGCTTGTCTTCCGCATCATGTGATTATTTATCGTACCTCATGAGATACATGATGCACATGTATAAGCACGAGTATAATGAGTATAATATAGATAATCTACACTAAAAAGGATGAAACACTTTAAAACCAAGCATTAAGCACCATGGATATCACAGCAGGGCATCGACTACATCCATTAACCAAATTGACATATTACACTAGAAAATCTATTTTTATTCCTAGTTTTTTATTAACTCTTTAAATTATGTATCTTAATTACTTGATTTACTGATTTATCTAAATCAATCATCACAATATACGCATGCTAAATAAATAACATTTATTGAGACCAATAATTCTATTTACTCTATTTATAGACCTAGTTAATGGGAATACGAATCAACTTACCTTGACTAATTCGACGCGATAGTCGCAAGCACGACGACGGTTCCAGTTGATGTCATCCAGGGGCCTTCTTTTCTTCGGTAATCGATTGCTGAAGATCTTTTCCTCGATTGAATAATTTTGACGAATCGAATTTGAGTCGCGCAGGATGTCCGAGCTTTTTGTCGCGCACTTGGTGAACACCACACTGCTAGCCTCATCTTCACCCGATTCTTGGGATTTCTTGCTGACACGCGGAACGACGACGACACAGGAGGGTGACGTATATAGAGCTGCACACACGACGCGACGACGAACGACGCTAACCGGCGGAATCGACGACATGATTGGGAATTAAAGCCGAGCGAGCCGAGAGGGCACGCTGGCGAGCAGAAAACAGGACGCACGGCGAGGCTGAGCGTCGATAAGAAAAACGCGATGGCTAGGGAACTCAGCACGGGCACGACGATTTGGCAGACAGGGAGAACATGACGACAAGGGGCAAGGTTTGCAGATGTCGCGATGGGGCTGTCCAAACATAAAGACGACGACGTGGGGCGAGTAGCGCACACACACGTCGCAACAAAATGATGGTTGTTCATGGCTTGATATTTCCTGGAGCAGAGCAAGGGTGCTGGGAGTTCACAGCGGTGCTCCACGACGGCCATCACCGGCGTCGAGCAAGGGGCAATTTAGCGAGGTCGACGGCAAACAATGCGACGACGAGCTGGAATACCAGGGTGAGCCGAGCGTGACGGATGAGCCGTAGCCAAGCAGTGAGACGCGGCTACGCGCAGAGGAGTAACAGAGGCCGAGCAGAAAAACATAGGGAACGCGCGTGGGATGAAAGAATCGAGCCACGGTGCGCAGAGACTTCACGGCGCTCGGCGCGGCGAGGACGCACGCGCACGAGAAGATGGAGCAGAGAGGGAGCACGCGCGCGCAAAGGAGCTCGACGGCTGGGCGAGCTGGAGCAGACGCATGTCAGAGAGAGCAGGGCGCGAGCAGGCAACAGTATGCGCAGCCATGGAAGCTCCACGGCCGAGAGCAGGGGACCGAGCTCGGCATGGGCGCAGGCATGCAGGGAATTTCACAACTCGCGGCAACCATGACCGAGTGTAGGGGGAAGAAGACCCAGGTGCTCGAAACCTGACAGCGACGTGTGCGTAGGCAACTGGGTGCGGCGCGCGCAGAGAGCTGGCGAAGTGGAAGACGAGCAGAGGCCGGACTGGTGGAGCTCGCGACGCAGGGAGCCGACGCGCATGGAAGAAGACAAGACAGAGAGAGGGAGCAAACAGCGCGGAGGAGAAACAGGGAGCTTGGGGGAACGAACGGCCAACTTCCTGAAATTAGTGGACGGATCTAAACATGAGGAAGGAGCAGAGGATGCCGGCTATGGAGATGGATAGCCGAGCAGGGGGGCACATGACATAGAGTCGAGCTGTGGCAGGGAGGCACAGCCATGGGCATCGGGAGGATCTTGGGCACGAGCTGCAGGAAGTTCACGGCGCGGCTGGGGAAGAAGCAGAGGAACTCGAGTGGGAGAGGTTGGGCGTGCGTCGCAAGCAGACAGGCGAGTGCCAGGGAGCCGCCATGGATGGGGCCGAGCTGGAGCTGGAGTAGGAGAACTGGGCGCGGACGCGACCATGGACGAGCAGGGAGCTGAGGCGAGCTATGCGCAGACAGACTCGCGTGCACAGGGAAGAACGGCTAGGTGCCGAGCCAGGGGCACACGGCCAACAAGCAGAGGGGAGAGAGAGGATCCAGGCGCGGTGGCCGGAGATCCAGGGCACGGCAGGGGAGCTCCGACGGTGAGCTTGGAGTAGGGAAGCTGCCGTGCGGTTTTAAGGAGGAAGAGAGAGATAAGCAGGAATGGAGTGCGCGTCCACGGAAAGAAACCGAGCGGCTGAGGAGAGAGAGCAGGAAATATCCCGTGACGGGATGAGACCGACGACTGGAACTCGGCTGGGGGCTTCCGCCAGCGAGCAGGGAGAGCAGAGGATGAGCTCGGCGGTGGGATAGTCTTCCAGGAGCTTGAGCGGCAACAAAAAAAATCTTCACGCCTACGCGCGATAGTAGAAAAATATCAGGATGGGAGAGGTGGTGGAAGGGATAGGATCTCTAGGATATTTTCCATTTTCAGATTTTTAATTTCTTTACTGAAAAATCTTAGATATTTGTGGATCGAGATTTTTAGCGACAACAAAAGGATCAATGCACTAGATGACAACTGGCTACACACTTTATTTTCCGAATCAAGAAACGGAAAATCCGAGGTTTACGATTCTGACTAGAATTCGTTTAGATAATTTTCATGACTATTCTGGCCATGATGCAAATGGACCAGATCGACATGAGTTCGGCTTCGCTATTTTAATCTGCTCTGCGTGATTCGACCGAAATTAGCCGAAACCAGAGCCGCTAATGTATACGCGATTTCGTCGTCAAAACATTGTGCAGACGAATAAATTGAATCATATTCGCGCGCACGATTTCACTTAGACGACGCTCGATCCCAATTATTTTGCCCTGAATATTTTAGTCGTCGAGTTCAAATGAATTTGTCCAAGGATAAAAATTATTCGAGTGGGTCGGACTTCTGGATTCGTATTCGTGCGGGCGATGAATTTTAAATAATGACCGGACGCATCGATTTTTGGAACAACGACGTTCCGAACATCACGAAAATTTAGGAAGAGCCCGGATAAATAGAAATAAAAACGATGTCACACTCGCGACAAACGAAACAGATGCGATATTAAAATCGCGATAGGCGAAAATAATTAGACCTTAGTGTCCGTCTTATTCACTGATATCACGTGCTTAAATCCATACTCATTGTCGAGCGGAATATAAACACCTGGGATGTTACAAAATGGATGGCACAAAAGTGGAGAATTCATGGAAAATAGAGCATGTTAGAAAGTTTTATCCCTAGCAAGGCCTCAAAAGCTCTCGAAGCAATATCATACTCTGTAATCGGGGGACTTCATCATCAATAAAGTTTTCATTTTCAAAGGCATCCAGACTCTTGACTTTCAGCTGACATCGATTTGATTGGACTTGAAATCAGCACACTCACTTGACTTAGGGTGACCACTATACCCTACTAACGGAGCAATCGACTTAAGTCGGCAATGATTAAGTCGGTGCAACATGCTCATGCTTACTCGGCTTAGGGTGACCACTATACCCTACTAACGGAGCAATTGGCTTAAGTCGGCAATGATTTATGTCGGTGCAACAGGCTCACGCTTACTCGGCTTAGGGTGACCACTATACGCTACTAACGGAGCAATCGGCTTAAGTCGACAATGATTTAAGTCGATGCAACATGCTCACGCTTACTCGGCTTAGGGTGACCACTATACCCTACTAACGGAGCAATCGACTTAAGTCGGCGATGACTTAAGACGGTGCAACATGCTCACGCTTACTCGACTTAGGGTGACCACTATACCCTACTAACGAAGCAATCGGCTCAAGTCGACGACGACTTAAGTCGGTGTGATATGATCACGTCTACTTATCTTAGGGCGACCACTATGCCCTACCAGCCAGGCGATCAGCTTAAGTAGGAAAATGCCTTAAAACCAGCATGGCACACTTACTTTCACAATTGTTTAGGGCGACTGTTATACCCTAACAGCAAAACAATTAGCACTCCAGGAAAAAGAACGTTTTACTTGTCAGCACCAGGGGCATGTTCTGGTGCCCTGTCCACAAAATATTCGAACACAACCATCACACGCACATAGAATTCGTATTACATCAAGTGTTTTGCAGGACATCACTGCATCGAAACGTCTTTGCCAACAATGTCTTTCGCAGGAGCAATGGAAGAAGAAGGACGACTCGAAGCATCAGGCGTAGCCTTGACATCGCGATAATATTGTCAGGTACCACTACGCTGGGCCTCCTCATCAAGATTTGCCCAGCACGAATGGCTTTGTCCATAGCCTTGTCGCGCTGAGCCTTCAAAACAGCGCAGTTGTCTTGTGAAGCTTTGACAGCCAGTCGAGCAGCTTCTAGCTCCTGTGCGACAAGTTTCTTTGAAGCACGCAGATCTCTAATGGTCGAATCCTTGGTTGATAACAACTATCCAAGCCGCAGAACTTCATCTTGGGATACTTGCAGCTCGTGACGATGATGGTCCAGATCCGACATGGTGAAGCGGTGGCTCCTTTCCAAAATAGTCAAGGAGTTGCTAGCGTCACGGTATAATCTGTCCAGATTGTCATGAGAGGCTGTGAGTGCTCGTTTCTCATCCTACGAACAAGAAGCAACATTCAGCACCCAGTCAAAAATAAGCGTGGCAAAGTCAACCAAGGGAGTTTACCTCATGCGCCATCCTTTCAGAGTCAAGCTAAGCACTGAGGGAGGAATTCAAAGAACGTGCGCCATTCAAAGAAGCAGAGATTTGGGCCAAGTCGGCTTGACTTTGAGAATACTTCTCCTCAAGGTCAGAGCACCGTTGGGTTAAGTCGGCTTGACTTTGAAGATAATTCTCCTCAAGGTCAGAGCACCACTAGGCCATATCCGACAATGCAGCTGAAAGGGGATGCATGACTAAGAACAAGTTGATTAATAAAAACAATTAGGGAAGCTGTAAGATCACTAACCAGCATTGGATGCCTTCAGTTCATCAATCTATTTCTGGAGAAGCAACGAATTCCATTGTATCAGAGACAGAGCTTGTTCGGGAACAGTGGCACCACAAGATCTCAGCTGGGCAGACATTCCATCGACAAAAGCCTGTGATCATAGACAAAATGAGCAGAAGAAAGATAATTCGCTAATATGAACAACATAGGGCAAGCGGCCGACTCACATGAAGATTGGAGAGGAACAGTGGTAGACCCAAGGCAGGAGGAGCCATGTCATGGCTCGATGAGGGAAGATCAGCAGGAACAATCTGAAGGACATCATCAAGGGTGATCTCAGCCCCGCCAACAGGCACCAGGCTCCCCGCATCTAGCTCGCCGACCTCTAAGGCGACTTGTCCACTTAAAACTGTGGAAGCATGTATCGTCGTCGCCCCATCAGACCAAGGTGGGGACGACCCAATGTGGATCCATGGAGGCGTGGGAAAGAGAGCCCACCTGAACATCCTCAGTGGCTAGGTCGTAGCTTGCGCTACCCACCAGAGCTGAATCACTACCGGCAACACCCATGGGGGCTGGGTAACTGCCAGCACCACCCTCAGGGGTTGGGTCTTCTACAGTAGCCACCTCTAAGGCTGAGGGCTCCTCAGTTACCTCCATGGGAGTCAGGTGACTCAGACCAGTGTCTCGGCATTGAAGACTGCCCTCCAAAGTCGACGATGCGCGAGACACTACTTGGGTTACCTCCTGCCCAGCGGAGTCAAGCAAGGAAAGCCCATCGTCCGGGACCTCTGAACAGACAACCGGGATATCATCGGCAGTGGGCTCTGACAGCATATCTTCGGGGACGACTGTGACGGAACCTCCCAAGTCATTAGGCCCACCTACAGTTGTCCTTGTCCAACGAACCTCAGACAACCCTGTAGGTGCACCTAATCACTTGATAAGTTTGGTATCCGAATTTCTTACCTTGCCCAAGAGCATTTCACCCGTCACGCAGACATTACAATACATCGGAGGTACGAAAATGCGGAAGCAATTATAATAACTTACCTTACATTAAAGTAAGAAAGAGTAGTGTTTATTACAGACCAGAACAAAATATAAGAGTGCTGAGTATTATTATTACATAACCTGGGAGGCAAAAACCCCTCCTGATAAACATTAAACAAAAGTTTTTAACGGAGGACCCTTCCTCCCGAGGCTTCACTCCTAGTTTTCTTCTTTGGGCACCACCTTAGAACAAAAGCAGCAAAAGTTTTCTGCTTCCTCACCTAAAAAAACATGGGACAAAGCCCTGAGTACGAAGTGTACTTTCGCAAGTCGTACCCGTCAACATAAAAGACTCTCAAGGATATGCTGGCTTTTAAGGGAGTCAAGGTAAGGCTTATCAATAGTCAAAGACTCTGTTTGCATAAATGCTTACTAATAGTGGATCCTTAAAAATCCAGTTTTAATTGTCAGGTTAAGTAAAGTAACCTGCATCTAGAGTTCTTTCTATCCTAGTTCAATCACTTGACCTATACTAGCCGGATACTTAACAACCCTTCTTATTCACTAGAATGCTACGTGTAAGTCCGTGACCAAGTCTTCATGTCCGCGAAGTTACGACGATCCGAATTGATTATACTCAGCTGAGGATCTCCAATCACACGACATATGTAGCACTTAACCCTTGCATATGTCAACTCGCCACTAGGGTTCTTAAGACCAGATCAGGTTCACGCCAACCGAGAGCACAGATACACCACCGTCCAGCCTCTTGCCACGGAGGGTACACGCTACTCTCACCATCTCTCCACTCCCATTGCATGTTATCTTATTCTGGTATTAGTCTGCTCGAGGCAAAGCTTAC
Source organism: Zea luxurians (assembly GCA_029449295.1). Taxonomy (NCBI): domain Eukaryota; kingdom Viridiplantae; phylum Streptophyta; class Magnoliopsida; order Poales; family Poaceae; genus Zea; species Zea luxurians. The sequence continues at coordinate 30,955,413 of JAOPSE010000016.1, read as the reverse complement.
CTATGACGAGGCATGTGACCAGTTAAAGGGTCCTCGGTCAGCAGGCTACATCGACAAGGTCCTTAATCGACTCAGACGGAGACACTACATCGAGACTCTCTTCTCGTGCAAGTCACCCGCCCGGTCTCAGCTTTATCATTTCAACTCAAAGTTTGGTACCTGGCAGAGGTACATCTTTTTCGATGTTGAACCCATCATGGCCATGATGGATCCACCATCAAGTTTTATTTTGAAAACATCCCACCCACTTAGAAGCATCATCTTTTGTGAAAACAAAACATTTTGTTTTTCTAGAGCAAAGCTAAGCATAAGAAAAACTTTTTTGTAAATCAAGGATTAAGGAGAAGTAACCAAACTAAGGAAGGAAATGCAGCAACAGGTTTAGCACACAACTCCTATCACCTAATGCATCAAGTAAGTGAGAAAGATTTCAAAATAACAAGGGGTGGCAAATGCACCGGGGCTTGCCTTGTGTGATAGGTGAATCAGGCTCTGCTCCACAGATATCAAAGTAAAAGCAGTTTCCTGCGTGAGGTTGTTCAGGTGGTGGTGGTGGTGGTGTAGTCCTGGCTTCTTCAACCTCGATCTCTTCTTCGTTTTCTATACATAGCCATGCATAATCATGAATGCTCATGTAAAGCTCATGAAGATGCAAAGATAATAAAAGTTTATTATCTATTGTCTTGAATATAACTTTCCTTCACGGATCTCGGGGAAACTAGGGTTTTCGGAGTCTATAGTGAAGTTCATAGAGCACGGGGGCTAGGGTTTTGGGTTCTAAGTACCAAACATGGTCCAAATCATACCAAACTTTACCCATGGCTTCTAATATTATTTAAAGTTTACCCAAAAAGTTTGGTGAATTTTGGAATTATTAATTATTTTCTAAAATTCCAGAAGTATGGATTTTGGCTATTTTAAATGCCCCAAAATTCCTTATTAGAACTAAAAGTCCTGAAACTATTTTTATTAAATACTATAGAAAATTAGGAGTCTAGCAAAATTGGTCTAGTATTTTTAGCATTTTTCTATAATTTTCTAGGAATTCTCAAAGTCCAGAAGAAAAAGAAAAAGGAAAACATGCTACAGGATTGGGCTGAAACTGGCCTGGGTCGGCCCATTTACTGGCGAAAGCGCGCTGCCAGTTTTGCAGAGACGCCCTTACTGGTTCAAAAATCAGAGCGGCAGTCCTTGGCACTATTCATACGTCTCACTGACATTTACAAGAACACCCCCGCGCTTCTATTCTTTCTCAGCTCGAAGTCCACGATGGCGAACAGCGCGGGGCCAAGCTCCGGTGAGCCTATACCAGCCAATTTACTCGATGACCGGTGTTCTACATTGGCAGAGACCGAATTCCAAGCCTAACAATCGTTTCCCCTCAACTAATTTCACCAATGGCGCTTTACCTTGCTCTGTCCACGGTGACCATATGCTCAACGGACATTCTAAAGCGTTCCCAGCGATCTAAGGTAGCTTAGTTCAATTGAGTTGGTCAAGGAGTATCAGGGGCACACAAGAACACTAAAACGAAAGGGCAGAGGATATGAGCGAACCTGAGACGAGCTGACCACGGCGAGGCTTCTTTCACGGTGGCGGAAAGCAGGTTTGGGGGAAATAAGAAATTAGTGAACTCTGGTGATCAATTGAGGGCACGGCTTAGTGGCTTGGTGCTTGACTACCCTATGGAGCTCATGGTGTGCTCAATTTATAGAGTTCATGAGCGGTGTTGCTTAATTTGGACGAATCTCGCTGGTGGCCGAGAGAGGGATGAGTCACGACAGCGTTCTACCGTGGCAACCGCAGAGCGACTGAACTACGACAGTCATTGGATAGTCACTTCGGCTCATACTGACGTGATAAACCTCCTAAGGCGTGGCGTCCACCCGGTAAACGGCGAACACGCCGGTGATTGCCGCTTGGCCACGTCGTCGGTGTGCACTGATGAACCATCACGCTCACAGCACATTCCAGCCCATCCGCGGCGAGATCTTTCACCCTCATGATCGTTATCCTGTGTTTAATTCAGCGTGAATCACGACGATAGCACGAATCCGCATGTGTGGTCGCCGACGGCGAGATCTCTGCGCTGGCGATCCAATCCGGTCACTGTACCATCGCACTAGGGAGAGGGGCGCGATCAGCGTGAGCTGGGAGAGCCGCCATGGGAGCTGGCGTCTGTAGCCGGGGAAGGAGCAGAGCCGGGCGAGCAGAAATCCGGGCGCCATGGGAACGAACTTGGCCAGAGCGCTGGAGCTGGACGCCATGGAAGATGGAGGGAGGTTGGGGGCCGCGTGCAGCAGAGAAGCTCCAACAGCGGCCGCGGCAGAGGAGGGAGAGGAGCGGTCGACCTGGGACTGGGAGATGAAGAGGAGAGAGGGAGCTAGGCATGCCAGCAGGGGAGCTCACGGCCATGGAGGGATCTCGACCGGCTGGAAGGAGCAGAGCGCGCGCGGCTGGATTTTATCCGCAGGCAGAAAGCGGTGCAGGTGATAAGGAAGAGAGAATCAGCGGCAAGATAAGGATAGGATTAGCTGGATATTTTTTTTATTTTCTTTTCTTCTTTTTTTATCGAAAATCGCAGATACTTCAAAATCGGATAAATTCATCTGCTTTTGTCCTGGATATTTGACTTGGTGAATACTTCGGAATCATATGAATTTTAATCAGTTATTTATATCTGAAGTTTTGAATCTGGCGAGAAACGACGGCTCGAATAAGAATGATTCCGTCTTCGATAATTTGCTCTGTAGGATTCGACTAAAATTAGCCGAAACCAAATCCGCTAACGTATACGCGATTTTGTCGCCACAACAGCGTGTGGAAGAATAAATTGAATTATATCCTCGCGCACACGATTTCACTCACACGACACGCCCCGGTGCTGGGATAAATTTGTCTGGGATAAAATCATCCGAATGGGTCGAGCTTCCGAATTATGTATTCGCGCGAGCGATGAATTTTAAATACTCACCGGACGCACCGATTTTCGGAACACGACGTTCCGAACATCACGAAAATTTAGGATGAGCTCGGACAGATAAAAATAAAAATGACATCGCACTCGCGACAGACGAAACAGATGCGGTATTGCAATCGCGATAGGCGAAGATAATTGAAATTTTGTAGCCGTTTTATCCACTGATTATGTGCTTATATCCGTACTCGTTGTCGAGCGGAATATAAACACCTGGGGTGTTACACTTGCGGATATGCTCACCTGCCTTGCTGTTGCATTTGTTGTCCCGCCATTTCCCGCAGAAAGCGGGTGTTGTCAACCGTGGCATTAACTAAGGCAGCGATGGCCTCAGCTAATGTTGGAGGTACTGGGGCGGGTTAGGAGTTGCTTCCCTCCCACGGGAGGTTTCTGCACTATCCTGTGCACGAGTCTTGGATGGCATCTGAGGCAAAGAACATTTGGAAAAATATAATATGCCAAAGCAAACCATCCATTTTACATTACAAAAAAGGGTAATGATACAGACTCAAATTTATAATAGGATTACATTACCTATTATACACTAACACTATGTCTATACGACACTACTCTAGCTTCTTATCACTTTTGGTAGCTTCACTGTTGGGCGTAGGAGACCATTCATCAACCAGCTCCATACAGGGAGGAGGCCTGAAAAGGTCCAGTTCACCACCAAGTGCTTCTCTCGCTACTCCTGAAGGTTCGGCTCCCATTCTGACAGGATCCACAGGTACGTTATGGTGCAGTTGTGAATACAATACATGAACCTCCTCATGTAGCATATTGTAGTACACCTGCAAGTTGTCCACGGCTGTGCTAAGCTCCTCCACGCGGGCTCGAGCTTTGGCTTCCTTGGCCCAAGCAAGTGAACGTGAGTTCATAGCCCAATCGAGCGCTAAATCTCGTTCAGCAAGTTGGTCTTGCAAGTGTCGGATGTCAGTTCTCAACTCGTTTATTCGTTGACCATCCTCAACCCACACATTGTTCCTGTAACGGAGTTCCGTTCGAAGCTGTTCTACTTGAGCTTCTAGATCTCCGATTGGACCATTGCTACCACTACTACTGTCCTCATGCCTTGGAGCTAGTTGATGGCGAGGTGCGCCAGTTGGCCCGGTAGACTTGTGTGCAGTTTTCCTTGTGTGCGGCGGCATATCTCTAAGGGGAAAATCTTTTTAACATAGTTTGTAGTATGATGCATGCATAATTACAGAATCAACCTTAGTTGATTCATAACCTTCTATACATTGCACTCTACTATCTGGTCTTTAAGTACAGAAGGTAGTTAGATAAGAAGGAAAGAAATTCTCTAGATAAGTCTTTTGAAAATTCTTTTTGAAAATGTCTCATAACATCTGCAGAGATGGGCTTCGCTCCGATACCAGCTGTGACGGAACCTCCCAAGTCATTAGGCCCACCTACAGTTGTCCTTGTCCAACGGACCTCAAACAACCCTGCAGGTGCACCTGATCACTTGACAAGTTCGGTATCCGAATTTCTTACCTTGCCCAAGAGCATTTCACCCGTCACGCAGACATTACAATAAATCGGAGGTAGGAAATGCGGAAGCAATTACAATAACTTACCTTACATTAAAGTAAGAAAGAGTAGTGTTTATTACAGACCAGAACGAAATATAAGAGTGCTGAGTATTATTATTACATAACCTGGGAGGCAAAACCCCTCCCGATAAACATTAAACAAAAGTTTTTAACGGAGGACCCTTCCTCCCGAGGCTTCATTCCTGGTTTTCTTCTTTGGGCACCACCTTAGAACAAAAGCAGCAAAAGTTTGCCGCTTCCTCACCTAAAACAACATGGGACAAAGCCCTGAGCATGAAGTGTACTTTCACAAGTCTTACCCGTCAACATAAAAGACTCTCAAGGATATGCTGGCTTTTAAGGGAGTCAAGGTAAGGCTTATCAATAGTCAAAGACTCTGTTTGCAGAAATTCTTACTAATAGTGGATCCTTAAAAATCTAGTTTTAATTGTCAGGTTAAGTAAAGTTACCTACATCTAGAGTTCTTTTTATCCTAGTTCAATCACTTGACCTATACTAGCCGGATTCTTAACAACCCTTCTTATTCACTGGAATGCTACATGTAAGTCAGTGACCAAGTCTTCATGTCCACGAAGTTACGACGATCCGAATCGATTATACTCAGCTGAGGATCTCCAATCACACGACATATGTAGCACTTAACCCTTGCATATGTCAACTCGCCATCGGGGTTCTTAAGACTAGATCAGGTTCACGCCAACTGAGAGCACAGATACACCACCTTCCAGCCTCTTGCCACGGAGGGTACACGCTACTCTCGCCATCTCTCCACTCCCATTGCGTGTTATCTTATTCTGGTATTAGTCTGCCCGAGGCAAAGCTTATCCATGACGAGGCATGTGACTAGTTAAAGGGTCCTCGATCAGCAGGCCTACATTGACAAGGTCCTTAATCGACTCAGACGGAGACACTACACCGAGACTCTCTTCTCGTGCAAGTCACCCGCCTGGTCTCAGCTTTATCATTTCAACCCAAAGTTTGGTACCTGGCAGAGGTACATCTTTTTTGATGTTGAACCCATCATGGCCATGATGGATCCACCATCAAGTTTTATTTTGAAAACATCCCACCCACTTAGAAGCATCATCTTTTGTGAAAATAAAACATTTTGTTTTTCTAGAGCAAAGCTAAGCATAAGAAAAACCTTTTTGTAAATCAGGAATTAAGGAGAAGTAACCAAATCTAAGGAAGGAAATGCAGCAACAGGTTTAGCACACAACTCCTATCACCTAATGCATCAAGTAAGTGAGAAAGATTTCAAAATAACAAGGGGTGGCAAATGCACCGGGGCTTGCCTTGTGTGATAGGTGAATTAGGCTCTGCTCCACAGATATCAAAGTATAAGCAGTTTCCTGCCTGAGGTTCTTTAGGTGGTGGTGGTGGTGTAGTCCTGGCTTCTTCAACCTCGATCTCTTCTTCGTTTTCTATACATAGCCATGTATAATCATGAATGCTCATGTAATGCTCATGAAGATGCAAAGATAATAAAAGTTTATTATCTATTGTCTTGAATATAACTTTCCTTCATGGATCTCAGGGAAACTAGGGTTTTCGGAGTCTATAGTGAAGTTCATAAAGCAGGGGGGCTAGGGTTTTGGGTTCTAAGTACCAAACATGATCCAAATCATACCAAACTTTACCCAAGGCTTCTAAATATATTTAAAGTTTACCTAAAAGTTTGGTGAATTTTTGAATTATTAATTATTTTCTAAAATTCCAGAAGTATGGATTTTGGCTATTTTAAATGCCCCAAAATTCCTTATTAGAACTAAAAATCCTGAAACTATTTTTATTAAATACTATAGAAAATTAGGAGCCTAGCAAAATTGGTCTGGTATTTTTAGCATTTTTCTATACTTTTCTAAGAATTCTCAAAGTCCAGAAGAAAAAGAAAAAGGAAAACATGCTACAGGATTGGGCTGAAACTGGCCTGGGTCGGCCCATTTACTGGCGAAAGCGCGCTGCCAGTTTTGCAGAGACGCCCTTACTGGTTCAAAAATCAGAGCGGCAGTCCTTGGCACTATTCATACGTCTCACTGACATTTACAAGAACACCCCCGCGCTTCTATTCTTTCTCAGCTCGAAGTCCACGATGGCGAACAGCGCGGGGCCAAGCTCCGGTGAGCCTATACCAGCCAATTTACTCGATGACCGGTGTTCTACATTGGCAGAGACCGAATTCCAAGCCTAACAATCGTTTCCCCTCAACTAATTTCACCAATGGCGCTTTACCTTGCTCTGTCCACGGTGACCATATGCTCAACGGACATTCTAAAGCGTTCCCAGCGATCTAAGGTAGCTTAGTTCAATTGAGTTGGTCAAGGAGTATCAGGGGCACACAAGAACACTAAAACGAAAGGGCAGAGGATATGAGCGAACCTGAGACGAGCTGACCACGGCGAGGCTTCTTTCACGGTGGCGGAAAGCAGGTTTGGGGGAAATAAGAAATTAGTGAACTCTGGTGATCAATTGAGGGCACGGCTTAGTGGCTTGGTGCTTGACTACCCTATGGAGCTCATGGTGTGCTCAATTTATAGAGTTCATGAGCGGTGTTGCTTAATTTGGACAAATCTCGCTGGTGGCCGAGAGAGGGATGAGTCACGACGGCGTTCTACCGTGGCAACCGCAGAGCGACTGAACTACGACAGTCATTGGATAGTCACTTCGGCTCATACTGACGTGATAAACCTCCTAAGGCGTGGCGTCCACCCGGTAAACGGCGAACACGCCGGTGATTGCCGCTTGGCCACGTCGTCGGTGTGCACTGATGAACCATCACGCTCACAGCACATTCCAGCCCATCCGCGGCGAGATCTTTCACCCCCATGATCGTTATCCTGTGTTTAATTCAGCGTGAATCACGACGATAGCACGAATCCGCATGTGTGGTCGCCGACGGCGAGATCTCTGCGCTGGCGATCCAATCCGGTCACTGTACCATCGCGAAGCTCATTCAGACAGTCTGACAGACCATGTTTGGGACGAATTTCCTCCCAATTTCGCATGGTAACTAGGTCAATGCTCTGCAGCAAAGTTATAGCCTAACAAACTAGCTCCCACTTTGCTACATTGCGCACCCACAAAAAGTTACAGGATCTTGTTTAAAATTGAGCCCTAAATTCATCCAATCTCACTGTCAGTCTGAATTCAGACTCAAGGCAGTCTGACAGCTCGACTTTGGGCACCTTTTTCTCCAAATTTTTCATGTGACCATGGTTTAATCCCTATAGCAAAGTTGTTCTCCTTATATAGTTCTATAAATTTGATGTGTTGACCCTAGGCAAATTCCACAAAATTTGGAAGATACAGGGCTTCAAAGTTGGTTCCATTTACTGAAATTCATACTTAGTCATTGAAGCACAAATATGGCCTTTTTGCAAATAAGCCCAAAACCTATGGTTTCATTTGCAAATCTCCAAATATGTGCACCACATGACTTAAGGTACTCTAATGCCTTGATTTTTGAACTTTAGTCCAAAAGTGCACTGGTTTTGCACTTAGCCCCCTAGGGTTTCAGTCCAAGGTTTTCTAGGGTTCTATTTAGGGTTTTTAGGTACTTCTAGGGTTTGGATATCACCTAAGTTCATTAATGGTGATATTTTATGATTATTACAACTAAGTTTTGAAGTTTTCTCTTATTTAGGCTTTGCTTAATCTTCTGAGCCCCATTTAGGGTTAAGTACTCTACTCTAGGGTTTCACCCATGAAATGCCACATCAATACAACTTGTTTGAAATTTTTGCCTAGTGAATGCACTCCAGGTGTGACAAACCCATGATATGCCAATGCTTATGATGTTATGCTCAAATTTTAGTGGCAGTAACACCAGGGGTGTTACATCCTTCCCCCCATAAAAGAATCTCGTCCTGAGATTAAAAAGTCTTAGGGCAAGTAATGGAAAAGGAAATGTGTCATACTTTTATTTCCTTATTTTTGGTACAAGGTAGGGGTGGTATGGGATTCATTCCTCTTATTACAACAAATGCATACATCTTACAATTTACAGGAAGCTAAAAAGCCTGGGAAATTTTTATCTAAAAAGTCTTGAGTTTCCCAAGTAGCTTCATCTTCCGTGTATTGGTTCCACTGTATCTTGTAAAACTTGAGAGTTTTCCTTCGGGTAATTCTGTCCTTCTGATCCAAGACTTGAATAGGATGTTCAGAATATGTCAAGTCTGGTTCTAAGGCAACATCTGTTACTTCAATTGTGCGATCGGGAACCCGAAGACACTTCTTCAATTGAGACACGTGGAACACATTATGTACAGTAGACAATGTTTCGGGTAACTGGAGTCGGTATGCCACTGGTCCACATTGTTCAAGAACAAGGAGAGGACCAATGTTCCGGGGTGCAAGCTTCCCTTTTATCCCGAAACATGATACACCCTTCATCGGTGAGACTTTGAGGTAGACATAACCTCCAACTACAAAGTACAAGGGTTTTCATCGCTTGTCTGCATAACTCTTCTGTCGAGCTTGAGCTTCTTTCAAATTATGAATTATTCGCCGAACCTTCTCTTCTGTCTCCCTTACCATATCAGGCCTAAAGAAACATCTTTCACCTGGTTCAGACTAGTTTAACAGAGTACGACACTGTCGCCCATACAAAGCTTCAAAGGGTGCCATTTTAATGCTCTCTTGATAGCTATTATTATATGAGAACTCCGCTAATGGTAAACAATCATCCCATTTTTGTGGGAATTCCAAAACACATGCTCGCAGCATATATTCAAGTATCTGATTTACCCTCTCAGTCTGCCCACTGGTTTGGGGATGGTAGGCCAAACTGTGAAGCAACTTGGTACCTAGGGATTTATGAAGTGCTTCCCAAAACTTGGCTACAAATTGCGGTCCACGATCCGACACTATAGTCTTTGGAACCCCATGCAGACTAAGAATACGAGCAATGTATAATTGGGCATAGACAGCAACCGATTGATTTGTCTTGAATAGCAGAAAATGGGCTATCTTAGTAAGTCGATCAACTATAACCCAAATAGAATCATATCCTTTTGCTGTCCTAGGCAATCCCACAATAAAGTCCATGCTAATATCTTCCCATTTCCATGTAGGGATAGGTAAAGATTGTAAGGGACCAGCAGCTTTCATGTGGATGGCCTTGACATGTCTACAAGTGTCACATCTTGCCACATAGCGTGCAATTTCAATCTTCATCTTTGTCCACCAATAATGCTGTTTTAGATCATGATACATTTTAGTGCTTCTAGGATGAATAGAATAGCGACTAAGATGTGCTTCATCAAGAATTTGTTGGCGGATCTCTTTATTCTTAGGCACAACTATGCGGTTATTAAACCATACAACACCTTGATCATCTTTCCTGAAGCAGTTGGCCCTGTCGTCCTCCATTTTCTCCTAAATGTGTTTCATTTCCTCATCATTTTTTGCGCGTCGATTATCCTTTGCAGGAGGACTGACTCAAGCTTCAAGTGATTTGAAGTTCCATGTTGTATCATTCCCAGGTTCAACTTCTCCATTTCTTGGCATAATGTAATTTCAGAAGTCTTCATCGTCAGACAATGGCAGGAAGCCTTGCGACTTAACGCATTTGCCACTACATTAGCCTTGCCTGGGTGATAATGAATCTCCAATTCATAGTCCTTAATAAGCTCAAGTCATCTCCTCTGTCTCATATTCAGCTCTGACTAGGTAAAGATGTACTTCAAACTTTTTTGATCTGTATAAATATGACAGATGTTCCCCAGCAGATAATGACACCATATTTTTAGGGCATGAACCACAGCAGCTAATTCCAAGTCATGAGTTGGATAATGTTCATCATGCCGGTGCAACTGCCTTGAAGCATACGCTATCACTCAGCCCTCTTGCATTAGAACACAGCCGAGACCACTACCTGTTGCGTCACAATACACATCAAAGGGCTTTTCAATGTCCGGCTGAGCCAATACCGGAGCAGTGGTCAATAATATTTTTAGCTGCTCAAAGGCTTCATTACATTTTGAAGACCAATTAAATTTGGTATCATTCTTCAATAAACTTGTGATTGGTTTCACAAGCTTGGAAAAATCTGGAATGAATTGGCGGTAATAACCAGTCAGGCCAAGGAAACTTCGGACTTGAGGTACAGTGGTTGGGGTTTCCATTCCAAAATATCCTTGACTTTGCTGGGATCCACCGCAATCCCCTTGGCAGATAATACATGTTCCAGAAATTGGATCTCCTCCAGCCAGAACGCGCACTTACTGAACTTAGCATATAGTTGATGCTCCCTTAAGCGCGTTAATATGATCCATAAATGCCGAGCATGCTCCTCCTCATTTTTAGAATATATCAAGATATCGTCAATGAATACCACCACGAATTTATCCAACTCGAGCATGAATACCAAGTTCATAAGATATGTGAAGTGGGCAGGAGCATTTGTTAGTCTGAAAGACATAACCAGATATTCAAACAATCCATACCGCGTAGTGAATGCGGTCTAGGGTATATCTTCGGGTCGGATACGGATCTGATGATAACCCGACCTGAGGTTAATCTTGGAAAATACCCGAGCTCCGGTAAGTTGATCAAATAAGATATCAATCTGGGGAAGAGGGTACTTATTCTTGATTGTGACCTCATTAAGGGGTCTATAATCCATGCACATCCGAACTGTTTGGTCCTTCTTCTTGACAAAGATGGCTGGACAACCCCATGGTGATGAGCTTGGCCGGATGAATCCTTTCTCTAGTAGATCTTGTAGTTGGGTCTTGAGCTCTGTCAATTCATTCGGAGGCATTCGGTACGACCTTCTAGAAATAGGAGCCGTACCAGGCTTCAACTCAATCACAAATTCTACATCTCTCTCTGGAGGCAATCCAGGCAAACCTTCTGGAAAGACGTCTGGGAACTCACATACTACCGGAATATCTTGGATCTCTGGTACGATAGCTTCATATACTCTGCCAATTGGTTTAGCTGGAATAGCTACAGGGATAGACAAGAGAACCTCTTCTTGGTCATAACTCAACCTGATGGTTCTCCGATCAGTGTTGAGGATAGCTTTATGTTGGGCTAACCAATTCATGCCCAGAATTACATCTATATCTTGGCCTTTTAGAACAATCATGTTTGTGGGAAAGTCTCGTTCAGCCAATGTTATAGGCACATGGAAAGCCACTTCTCTAGTGAATATTTGTCCCCCAGGCGAATGAATTATAAACCCTTCCCTTGATTCATTGTATGGAATGCAATGTTGCTCCACAAACTTCTTGCTTATGAATGTATGTGAAGCGCCAGAATCAAAAAGAATAACTGCAGGGTGATTGGCCACGAGAAACGTACCCATCATAACTGGTTCTCCTTCCGGTGTCGTGGCCACTTGCGTATAATAAATTCACCCAGTTTTCTTCATATTTTTGCCCACGGTATTGCTTGCCGCATTTCCCTTGCCTTGAGCGGAACTCCCCGAACTCTGCTGATTATTTGATCTGTTCTGCTTTGGGTATGGACAGTCCTTGATAAAATGTCTAGACTTTCCACAATTAAAGCAGCCTATTGAAGAGCTTGGGAGGGCGGGGAAACGAGTACCAAGGGCACTCGACTGACTTGTTGAGGTGGGGGCAGTGGCAGGACGGATAAAGACCGGTTGCTTGAAAGGGTAGGAGGGTGGATGTGGGGAAAAACGATTCTAATTAAAAGGTCGGATCACCAGCCTTTGTCTCTTCTCAGGACCCTAGTTGGGTCGGTCGCCTCCATAGCCCTTTGATTTTCCTGGGCCTGCATATTTGGCTTCGACTGCCAGTGTCGTGCTGACAGCCCGGCTGTAAGTGAGGTCGAGGCAGGTGGCCATTTTCCGTTGCAGCCGGTCACCGAGGCCCCTCATAAAACAATTTTTCTTCTTTAGATCAGTGTTGACTTGATCAATGGCATACTGGGACAAGTGGTTGAATTTGTTGAGATACTGAGTGACAGTATCTCCACCCTTTTTGAGCTTCATAAATTCTTCCTGTTTCATATGGAGCACCCCATCAGAAATATAGTGCTCTCGGAAAGCCAGCTTGAATTCGTCCCAAGTAACTTGATGACCAGCAGGTTGGATAGCCACATAATTTCCCCACCAGGTACTGGTAGGGCATCGCAACAGCTGTGCCGCAAATAAGGGCTTTTGAGTCTCCATGCATCGGAGAAGCCCAAACTTTTGTTCGATAACCCAGATCCATTCATCCGCTTCAAGAGGATCTTCAGCCTTGACAAATAGCGGAGGACGTGTCTCGGAGAAATCCAAATATGAAGTTTCGCGGGGTCATTGCTGTGGCAGAACCTCTCAAGTTATCGGGCCCACATGCACATGTCCTTGTCTCAAAGACCTCAGACTGCTATGCAGGTGCACCAGATAACTTAACAGGATCCGTCCGATTGCCCCAAGGACATCGGATAAACCACTTACAACCAAGATCGCGAGATTAAGTAACACAAATCACACACCAATATTTTTGCAGCGGAAATCTTATTACCCAAATTTTACAAGTTATAAAAATTTTACATTATATTCATCAGAGTGATTACAAAAGTATAAGTTTGAAATATATGCTAGCTCAAGTGACCATCCTCAGTAAGAAGTATAGAAGGGTTACTTAGACTTATAAGAAGGCCGAGCCCACCGGCACTTAACACCATCAACAGCATCACAAGGTTAGGACCTAGAAAACAACAGGAATAAAACCCTGAGTACGGAATTACTCAGCAAGACTTACCCGACTAAAGAAAAGACTCTCAAGGGTATGCTGGCTAGAGGGAGTCAAGTTATGGCTGTTCAAGAATCAAAGACTCTGTTTTGCAGAAAAGCTTACTGTGAGTGGATCCTTAAAAATCCATTTTTATTGTCAGGTTAAGTAAAGTTACCTGCATCTAGAGTTCTTTCTACCCTAGTTCAAGCACTTGGCCTATACTAGCCATTTTCTTATCAACCATTCATCTTCACTGGATTGCTACGTGTAGGGCAGTGACCAAGTCTTCATATCCGCAAAGTTACGGCGATCCGAATCGATTATACTCAGCTGAGGATCTCCAATCGCACGACATATATAGCACTTAACCCTTGCATATGTCAACTCGCCACTGGGGTTCTTAAGACCAGATCAGGTTCACGCCAACCGAGAGCACAGATACACCACCGTCCAGCCTCTTGCCACGGATGGTACACACTACTATCGCCATCTCTCCACTCCCATTGCGTGGTATCTTATTCTGGTATTAGTCTGCCCGAGGCAAAGCTTACCCATGATGAGGCATGTGACCAGTTAAAGGGTCCTCGATCATCAAGCCTACATCGGCACGATCGTTAATCGACTCAGACGGAGACACTACACCGAGACTCCTTTCTCGTGCAAGTCAACCGCCCGGTCTCAGCTTTATCATTTCAACCTAAATTTTGGTACCTGGCAGAGGTACATATTTTCGGATGTTGAATCCATCAAGGCCTTTGACAGATCCACCATCAAGTTTTATTTTTGAAAACATTCCCACCTACTGAAGCATCACTTTTGTTTTAAAACAAAACATTTTATTCTTCTAGAGCAAGGCTAAGCATCAAAAAACCTTCTCAAAAAGGGTGTCAAGGAAGGGTAATCAATTTTTCAAGGAAGGGAATGCATCAATAGTTTTAGCACACAACTTCTATCATCTAATGCATCAAACAAGGTGATAAAGATTTTAAAACACAAGGAGGTGGCGAATGCACCGAGGCTTGCCTGAATAACACTAGTGTTGGGGGTATGCTTCGTATCCAAAGATCCTAAAGAAAGAAAACACCTTCGGTAGATCCTCTCAGAAGCAGTGCCGAAGCTATCACCTATAAAGCTTCGGCACAGTGACAGATCTCAAGACGAAGGGGTGAACCGACTTAAAGATGAAATGACTTAAAGACCCATGATGTTTTATGTCATTATTGTAGTCGATTGTAAAGGGCATAAATGTAATAGGATGCGCCCTGTGCCTATAAATAGGTGAACAGTACCCCTATACTGTTCACGTAATCCTGTAATCGCTAACACATCATGCTGGAATTATTGTTTTCTGCCAAGGCGAAGGTATAAATATACCTAAATATTATGTACAATATTTAGTTTTGTATAATAAATATATGGATGATATTATCTGTCTTTGGTATATTTTTCTCTAATATTTTATATTTGTATTTTATTGTTTTATAAGTCTGATTACGAAGGTGTGACCTTTGAAATATTTTGCTCATGGCCTTCGTCCGAATTTCATTAAATCCTTGGGGAGATAATGCTTCAGCGGACGAAGGACATTAATATTTAACATTTTATGTTGCCTTGTTCTTAATTCATAGCATTTGAGAACAAGTCCCCAACATTGGCGCCCACCTCCGGTGAACTCACTTCCACTTTTTGAGCTGATGGCTTCGTTCAACAACCAAGCTGGAGCTTCTTCGGCTTCGAAGCTAGTACTCCCGATAATAGGCGGTTCATGCTCAGAGCCGGCCAACAAGAAGCAGAAGAAGGAGGCACAGAGAAGGGTACAGCATGTCGGGGTGCAGGGACCCTTCATCAAGTCAAGATGGTCCCACATCCCAATTACCTTCTCCCAAGAGGACCTTCAGCTCAAGGATTACCCTCACAATGATGCTATGGTTATTTCTTGTGTTATCAAAGGATTTCTGGTTCACAATGTTCTGGTTGACACAGGCAGTGCAGCGGATATTATATTTGCTAAGGCCTTCAGATAGATGCAAGAGCCAGAGGATAAGATTCATGACGCTACACACCCTCTTTGTGGCTTCGAAGGAAGACAGATTGTAGCGCTCGGCAAGATCACGATGCTAGTGACCTTCGGATTTGTCAACAATACAAGAACTGAGCAAGTTGTGTTTGATATTGTCGACATGGAGTACCCCTACCATGCAATCATTGGTCGTGGGACACTCAATGCTTTTGAAGCAATTCTTCATCCAGCATATCTTTGCATGAAGATACCTTCGGATCAAGGGCCTATTGCAATTCATGGAAGCTAGGAAGCTGCCAGAAAGGCTGAAGGAAACTGGACAGATTCAAAAGCAATCCATATATAGATGGAGCCGAAGCTTGTGAGCAATACAAGTACAGAAGGGAGAAGGCTGCTTCGGCCGATCAGCCAAAGCCTATGCTCTTATGTGAAGATATAGCAGAGCAGAAGGTGTTGCTGGGATCTCAATTGTCTGAGGAACAGGAGAAAAACCTAACAAGGTTTCTGTTCAACAACAAAGATGTCTTCGCATGGTCCGCCAACGATCTCTATGGTGTCAACAGGGATGTCATTGAACACTCACTCAATGTCGATCCATCCTTCAGACCCAGAAAGCAGAGGCTTCGGAAAATGTCTGATGACAAAGCCGAAGGTGCTCAAAATGAAGTGAAAAAACTTCTTAGTGCTGGAGTCATCAGAGAAGTAAAATACCCAGAATGGCTAGCTAACACTGTTATGGTGAAGAAGGCCAATGGTAAATGGAGAATGTGCATCGATTTTACTAATCTTAATAAGGCATGTCTGAAGGATGAGTTTCCATTACCAAGGATAGATTCTCTAGTAGATGCAGGAGCTTCATCAGAGCTCATGAGTCTACTAGATTGTTATTCAGGCTACCATCAAATCTGGATGAAGAAGGAAGATGAGCCAAAAACTAGCTTCATAACCCCCAGTGGTACATATTGTTATCTTTGGATGCCTAAGGGGCTCAAGAATGCTGGAGGAAGCTTCAGCAGAATGACACCAAAATTCCTTCATTCTCAGATAGGCAGAAATGTGCTAACATATGTTGATGATATCATAGTAAAAAGCACGAAGCAAGAAAATCACATTGCTGATCTGCAGGAAACATTTGCCAACTTTAGGCAAGCTGGCCTAAAGTTGAATCCAGAATAATGTGTCTTTGGAGTAAAGAAGGGAAAATTCCTTGGTTGTCTAGTTTCAACAAAAGGAATCGAAGCTAATCCAAATAAAATCGAAGCTATTCTTCGGATGGAGCCGCCAAGCACAAAGAAGGGAGCTCAGCGACTGACAAGAAGACTGGCATCTTTGAACCGATTCATATCTAGATCAGCAGAGAGAAATTTACCATTCTTTGAAGTGCTAAAGTCAGCCGAAGTCTTTCAATGGGGATCAGCTCAGCAGAAAGCCTTCGAAGAGCTCAAGCAATACCTGATAGATCTAACGACGCTAACTCCACCCGCACCAGGGGCTCCTCTACTGTTATATGTGGCAGCTTCGCACTCTGCAGTGAGTGTGGCACTTGTCCAGGAGAAGCTTGAAGGACAAACTAAAAAGGAAGCCCCAGTATACTTTGTCTCCGAAGTTCTCAGTTTATCAAAGAAAAATTATACAGAACTGGAGAAGGTGCTATATGCTGTCTTAATGGCCTCCAGGAAGCTTCGGCATTACTTTCAAGCATTCCATATAATTGTTCCTTCATCACAGCCTTTGAAGGATATTATGAGGAACAGAGAAGCTACTGGAAGGATTGGAAAGTGGGCTGCGGAACTCAACGAATTCAGCATTGATTATGTGCATAGATCCTCCATCCAGTCCCAGACGTTAGCAGACTTCATCGCTGACTGGACGCCAGGGGCTCAAGAAGAAGAAGCAAGTAAAGATGCTGAAGCTTGGACAATGTTCTATGACGGTTCCTGGGGAACCTTCGGGGCAGGTGCAGCTACTGTTTTAGTTGCACCTTCCAAAGTCAGAACATGCTATGCAGTGAAACTTGATTTTAGCTGCACAAATAATATTGCTGAATACGAAGCTTTGCTTTTGGGGCTTCAGAAATTAAAGGCAATGGGGATAAGAAGGGCGGTTCTTAAAACTGATTCCCAAGTTATTTCTGGGCATATTGAAAAGAGTTGTAAAGCAAGAGACCCGAAGCTTGAGAAATACTTGGATACAGTTCGAAGGCTTGAAGCTTCTTTCGAAGGGTTTTCTGTCAAGAATATTCCACGAGGAGAAAATGAGCACGCTGATCTGTTAGCCAAATCAGCGGCACAGGGGCTGCCTTTACCTTCAGAAGTATTCTTTGAGACAATAAGAGCACCTTCGGTGGAACTTCTTGAAAGAGTAGTGCTCAATATATCTCCTGTTCACAGTGAAGATTGGAGAACTGAGATTATATCTTTTCTTCAGGGCAATTGCCTTTCAGATGACGAAGCTTATAATAAGAGAATAGAGGCAAGAGACCGACCATATGTAATAATATAAGGGGAGTTATACAAACATGGAGTCTGCTCTCCATTGCTCAAATGTCTATCCAGAGCTGAAGGTATAGAATTGATGAAGGAAATACACGCAGGTCTGTGTGGATCTCACATCGGATCTAGGCCCTTGCTGGGAAAAGTTTTTCGTCAAGGATTTTATTGGCCGAAGGCAGCTTCTGATGCAGCAGAATTAGTCCAAAAGTGTGAAGGCTGTCAAAAATGTGCAAGAGATCAAAAACAGTCTTCATCTCTGACTCAGTTAATATAGCCTGTTTGGCCGTTGCAAAGGTGGGGCCTTGATTTGCTAGGCCCACTTCCACCAGCACAAGGAAATCTAAAATATGTTGTGGTGGCGGTAGAATATTTTTCCAAGTGGATTGAGGCAAAGCCTTTAGCCACAATAACTTCGGTCACTGTTCAAAAATTTTTCTGGCAAAATATTGTTTGTTGCTTCGGAGTGCCGAAGGCTATTACTGTGGACAACGGAACACAGTTTGATGCCGAAGCTTTCAAAGAGTTCTGTGAACAAATTGGCACGAAGATCCATTTTGCATCGGTTAGACATCCGGAGTCAAATGGACTTGTCGAAAGAGCTAATGGCATTATAATGACGGGAATAATGAAGTTAATCTTCAATCCGCCCAGAGGAAAGTGGCCAGATGAATTGATCAAAGTGTTGTGGAGCCACAACACAACAATGTCAAGGTCAACAAGCTTTACACCATTCAAATTACTGTTTGGTGATGAAGCAATAACCCCAGAAGAAGCTAAAGCAGGATCAATAAGAACAGTGGCTGCGGCAGAGGACGAAGCTGATTATTCTATGGCAAAATATGCTATAGAAGGGATCAGGCTTCAGGCCGTGGAGAACATCAATAAATATCAAGCCGAAACAATAAAATGGCGTGATAGAAAAGTTTGGTTAAAAAATATCAGGCCAGGGCACTTGGTACTTCGGAGAGTTGCCAACCCAGATACAGTAGGCAAGCTACAGTTGAAGTGGGAAGGACCTTTTCTGGTAGTATCTTCATCAAGACTCGGTTCTTATAGATTGAAGGATATGGACGGCAACGACATTCCTAGATCTTGGAATGCGGATGAGCTTTGGCGATATTATGTGTAGCTTGATGTAATCTTTTTATTTTTTCCTATGGCACCCTTTTCCTTTCCAAAGGGGAGGAAGGTTTTTAACGGGGCCATAGCATGTAATTTCTCTTTTTCTTATTTCAGCTCTACAAGAGCAATATCCCCCAAAGATGTAAATGTAAAAGATGAGCATGCACCATCGAGTGCAAAGAGAAAAGAAAAAGCAGGGAGAGGCTCGAAAGACGTCCCTAAGGGGATGCAGAGCACGACGAAGCTACAAAAAGCCATTCCTAAGGGAGCGCAGTGTAAGTTTTCTGCTCAAAAGTTGTTCCTAAGGGAATGCAGAGCTTACAGCAAAAAGCCAACGCTGATTCCGCCGAAATATAAGGCGAAACGCGAAAAGGCAACGCGATACCACCAAAATAGAGGGCGAAGAAGTTCAAAAGACGTTCCTAAGGGAATGCAGAACTTACAGCGAAAAGTCAGCGCTGATACACTGAAAAATAAGCGATGAAGCCGAAAAATAAACGGCAAAGAGACTTTGGTTATTCCTAAGGGAATGAAGGATATGGTTGTGGCTTCATATGTGTGTGTTTGGACATTCATTTGCACCATACATTACATCATACATTTGCATTCATAAACATTCATTTAGACATACATAGGATCATCACCATCATAACACAGGCAGTTGATTCGGCTCTAAAGATAAGGCTTTGGCAAAAAGAAAAAGAAGCAGTCTTTATGCTTCGCTGTGTACGAAAAGAAGGGAAGGTGTTTTTCGCCTTCGGCTCAAAAATGCTAATTTCGTTCACACCAAAGCACATTATACATTGATGGAAAGGTAAGAATATATTACAAGGTATGGACAAAGTTTACAAAGTAAAAATTAATTACATTGTTCTTTACAAAGGTTATTACAAGGGTTTTTAGAGTTTTTTCTACAGTTATCTATTCAAGCTTCATTAGTATCCATTGAGCTTCGGTTTCGGCTTCGACTTCGTCATCCATTAAACTTCGCCTTCGTCTTCTTACTCTTTAGCTTTGGCCTCGACTTCGTCATCCTGTACATATTCAAGTATTGTAAGCAAAATTTAAGTTCGAAGGAAGAGGTAAGCACAAGGTATGATTTTGTTACCGGCTTAAGATGACTCCGAGCTTCATCACCAGCTTTGCTTCGTCCACCCTTTGTCCATACCAGTTTTATAAATCTATTTGCTATGCTTCGGGCAAGGTTGGGAATATTATCCAGGTCTGCTGGTGATAAGCTGAAATTGGGTCTATTGATAACCTTTCCATGTTCGCAGCCAGATTTCAGGAAGGCGATAGCTGTGCCCCGAGAAGCTACCAGGGCACAAAAGTCACCATGTCCAGCTATAACTTCTTCAAGGTCATCAATTTCACCTTCGATATGTTCGAAGGCCCCTGGCAGGTCTTCAGATGAAGGATTAAATTTTTCGCTGCTGGCTCCAACCGAATAGAAGACTTGCTTCAGCCGTTGAACACATCGATTACTGAACTCTAGACATTTGTTTTGAAGGCTTGTCAATGATTTTTTCAAATCTGAATTTTTCTGGACCTCGGCCTCAAATTTTGCATTAATCTTCTGCTTTTCTTGTTCGAAGCTTTCTGACTGGGAGAGAAGCTTCGTATTTAATTCTGCTATTTTAGCTTCAGCTTCTACCAATAAGCCTTCGGTTGTCTGAAGCTTGAAGTCTTTCTTTTCAAGAGCAGTTGATTGGTCTTTTATCTTGCTTTCTAAGTTTTCAATTATAACTTCGTGTTTTTATCTTCCAAATCTTGCTGCATTTTCAAAGCTTTACTCAGTAGCATACTCTACATACAAACAACCTTCGTTAGAAAACATCTTCGTTATTGAAATAATAAAAGTTAAAGAAAAGTTTACCTTGAAATTGGAATAGAGTAAACTACCGACGATGTGTTGTCGTCGGTAGCAGCTAATATCTGTTTCGAGCTTCGGGAAACCAATACTCTTTGATAGAGTACCGATAACCTTCGCTCCGGTCTGATCCCAAATGCAGCCCAATTTTTCGTCATCGATGCCACCGAAGAGAAGTGCTCCCAGCTGATATCCGCAAGATATAGCATATTCTTTTAGCTCTTCTTTTTCAGCATTTGTCAGCTCTTGACCAACTAAGTTTTGAAAGTTAAAAATTTCATCTTCCAAAGTGTCTTCGGCTATTTCTTTCTCCTTCTCGGGTTCTGGGGTCATAGTCTCTTTGGTGGCTGCAGCAGCTTCTTGTGCGGCCATGTTTAGCAGTATCTTATCAATATCAGCAATCATGCTCTCTAAATGAATATCTTCGGCTGTGGCAGCTTCGGTAGCTGTGGCTTCCGAAGGTGCAACTTCGGTGGCTGTCATGCTCTCAACAGCCGGCGCCTTCAGAGCTGAAGCTCCTGGTGGTGTCCCTTCGATGACTTCTGTCACTATAATGATTCTTTGCTTTTTTGGCCTAGCTGCCTTTTTCGTTTTTGCGGGCTCCTTTTCCTTCTGAAAAAGCTTCGTCAGATGTGGCCCCAGTGGACTTAGCTTGACAGGCAAAGATTCAGTCATTACCTTTAGAATTTCCTCCACATCGGTGGCACAGGGTGTTGCAGCAGTTTCTTCTTCTTCATCAATTGCCTTCTGCTTTGGAGCTGAAGCTTTTCTCTTCTTCGAAGCATCTGTTTGTGGCTCAGGCTTTAGCTTTTTCTTTTTTAATTGATCTTCATCGTCTTTATTCAGAGCACCAGCCACTCTCTTTCTCTTTTGCCCTTCGGCATCCTTGTCTTACCGCTCATAGTCGGGATACTCGAAGTCTAGAGCATCCATTACTCGGTTTAACCTTCGCTTCGGACGGGTGCCGAAGGCCACAGTCATCAATTGATCTTCTTTTTTAGAGTAATTACCTAGTATTTCATTGCACATTACTTCGATCGTGTCGGGGACCATAATTAGGGGTACCCTAAAGACCCCTAAATCTCAGCTGGTAACCCCCATCAGCACAAAGCTGCAAAGGCCTGATGGGTGCGATTAAGTCAAGGATTGGTCCATTCAAGGGACATGATCGTGCCTCGCCCGAGCCTAGCCTCGGGCAAGGGAAGCCGACCCCGGAGAACCTATGTCTCGCCCGAGGACCCCCCCTCCAGCAACAGGCACACTATCGGCTCGCCCGAGGCCCAGTCTTCACCGAGAAGCAACCTTGGCCACATCGCCACGCCGACCGACCAAATCGCAGGGGCATTTAATGCAAAGGTGGCCTGACACCTTATCCTGACGCACGCCCTCCAGTCGATAGAGCCGAAGTGACCGCAGTCACTTCGCCGCTCTACTGACCGGTCTGACAAGAGGACAGCGCCGCCTGCGCCGCTCCGACTGCTGAGCCACCCGACAGAGTGAGGCTGACAGCAGCCAAGGCCGGCCTCGAGCGTCATAGGAAACTCCGCCTCTCCCGACCCCAGGGCTCGGACTCGGGCTCAGCCCCGGAAGATGGCGAACTCCGCTCTGCCCGACCCAGGGCTCGGACTCGGGCTCAGCCCCGGAAGACGGCGAACTCCGCTCCGCCCGACCCAGGGCTCGGACTCGGGCTCAGCCCCGGAAGACGGCGAACTCCGCTCCGCCCGACCCAGGGCTCGGACTCGGGCTCAGCCCCGGAAGAGGGCGAACTCCGCTCCGCCCAACCCAGGGCTCGGACTCGGGCTCAGCCCCGGAATACGGCGAACTCCGCTCCGCCGGACCCAGGGCTCGGACATGGGCTCAACCCCGGAAGACAACGAACTCCGCATCGCTCGACCCAGGGCTCGGACTTGGGCTCAGCCCCAGGAGACGATGGACTCCGCTTCGCCTGACCCCAGGGCTCGGACTCAGCCCTGGCCTCAGCCGACGGTCTCCGCCTCGCCCGACCCAGGGGCTCGGACTCGACCACGGCCATGGAAGACAGACTCGACCTTGACCTCGGAGGAGCCTCCACATCGCCCAACCTAGGGCGCGGACCGACCACGTCGACAGGAGGCGCCATCATTACCCTACTCTGAGCTGACTCAGGCTACGGGGAACAAGACTGGCGTCCCATCTGGCTCGCTCCGCCAGATAAGCAATGATGGCGCCCCGCGCGCTCTGTGACGACGACGGCTCTCGGCCCCCTTACGGAAGCAAGAGGACGTCAGCAAGGACTCAACAACCCCGACAGCTGTCCTTCCGCCAGGCTCCAGCGCTCCTCCGACGGCCACGACACCACACGAACCGGGTGCCAAGACCTCTCCGGCTGCCACGATGGCATGTACTTAGGGAGCTAGCTCACCATTGCTAGACACGTTAGCACATTGCTACACTCCCCATTGTACACCTAGATCCTCTCCTTTCGCCTATAAAAGGGAGGACCAGGGCCCTCTTATAGAGGGTTGGCCCGCGCGGAGAAGGACG
This sequence comes from Zea luxurians, assembly GCA_029449295.1. Classification (NCBI taxonomy): domain Eukaryota; kingdom Viridiplantae; phylum Streptophyta; class Magnoliopsida; order Poales; family Poaceae; genus Zea; species Zea luxurians. The sequence goes on along the minus strand of JAOPSE010000016.1, from coordinate 30,932,157 downwards.
GGATGGCGCTCGCGCAAGGCCGCTCGCTCCCACTCCCGCGTGGACGCTTGTATCCCCCTACTGCAAGCGCACCCGACTCAGGCGCGGGGCTAACACGAAGGCCGCGGGATCCGCTCTCTCACACCTGCCTCCCTCTGGCTGCTTCCTTTCCCCCCTTCGCGTTCCACCTCGCGTCGACCCATCTGGGCTGGGGCACGCGGCGACAATTCACTCGTTGGTCCAGGGACCCCCCGGGTTTCGAAACACCGACAGTTGGCGCGCCAGGTAGGGGCCTACTGCGTGTTGACGAACAGCTTCCCGTCAAGCTCCAGATGGGCAGTCTCCAGCAACCTTTCTAGCCCGGGACGGTGCTCCATTTTGGGAATCTTGAGTTCATGTCCCTCGACGGCAGCTACGACATGATACTCCTTCCCCCGCCGTGCGACAGCGACAATGGCGGTCGACAACCCGCTCACCGACGGGAAAATCGACGATGCCTTCCCCACGTGGTGGAACGACGACATTCGGGCTTGTCCCGTCCCCTCCCCCGCCGACGGAGGAGGAGGCGGGGCAACCAAGGCCAAGCGGGAAGCGGCACCTCATTGGCTGTCAAGCGAGTCGACGGCGTTAGCGCCCCAACGGAGGGCGCGTCGGGCATCGATCTCGCGTCTGAGACGAAGATGAGTGCTGCCTCCCCGCAACACGCCAATCTCAAGCAAACGCACGACGCCAGCACGCTCGCGAAGGACTTGCTGGGCGTCACCCTCGTACCTGAGACAACGGTGCAGTCAGTCCCAGACGCGACCTCGTCACCGACCGTCGACCGAAAGGTACCGACCGATTCCCGTCTCGTGTCTTTTGGATTCGGCCTCGACCCACCAGGCGACTCTGCTTCGGTGAGCACTCTCTTAGAGGCGAGTCCAAACCCTCTGGGGTATCGTGTGCGGTCACCCTAGGACCGACTGACGGCCGACTCGACCTACGAGCCCTCGGGGTCCGAGGAAGATGGCGAGCCCGACCTCTGTTGGGATTTCTCCGGACTTGGTAACCCCAGTGCCATGAGGGACTTCATGACCGCATGTGACTACTGCCTTTCCGACTGTTCCGACGGCAGCCGCGGCCTCGACAATGGGGACCGCGACCCAAGTCGTGAATGTTTCCACGTCGATCTAGGGGGTCCTGGCGAAGGCAACCATCTTGGTATGCCGGAAAACGGTGATCCCCCTAGGCCCGTGCCTCGCGTTGACATCCTTCAGGAGCTAGCTGTGGTCCCCGTCCCGGTGGGGGGTCCTGACCCACAGCTCGAGCAAATCCACGAGAGGCAGGCCAGGCTCGACGAGGGAGCAGGAACGCTTGTGCCGATCCGCCGGGACATCGGGCAGGAATGGGCGGTCCAACCCCCGCCTAGAGAAGCGCGTCATCTCCCCCAGGACATCCAGCACCGCATCGCCGACGACGTCAGGGTGAGGCCGCCACCGGATTCTAGCGGAGTCGGCCAGAACCTGGCTGCAGCGGCAATACTCCTCCGCGCGATGCCAGAGCCATCAACCACCGAGGGGCGGCGTATCCAGGGAGAGCTCAAGAATCTCCTGGAGAACGCCGCGGTCCGACGGGCCGAAAGCTCTGCCTCCCGAAGGCAGGGGTTCCTCTCGGAACGTCGCGCCGCGACTTCCCGATTCATGCGGGAAGCCTCGGTCCACTCTGGGCGCACGCGCAACACAGCGCCTGCGGCCCTGCGTCGCCTCGGCAACGAGCGTCATCATCACAACCGTCGGGCCCACCTCAACGACAGGGCGCGCCGAGGCTACCACCCCAGGCGTGGGGATCGGAGTCCTTCGCCCGAACCACCCGGTCTGCAGGCTTTCAGCCGCGCCATACGACGGGCACCGTTCCCGACCTGGTTCCGAACCCCGACTACTATCACAAAGTACTCGGGGGAGACGAGACCAAAACTGTGGCTCGCGGACTATCGGCTAGCCTGCCAACTGGGTGGAATGGACGATGACAACCTCATCATCCGTAACCTCCCCCTGTTCCTCTCCGACACCGCTCGAGCCTGGCTGGAGCACCTGCCCCTGGGGCAGATCTCCAACTGGGATGACCTGGTCCAAGCCTTTGCCGGCAATTTCCAGGGCACGTACGTGCGCCCTGGGAACTCCTGGGATCTCCGAAGCTGCCGCCAGCAGCCGGGAGAGCCTCTCTAGGACTACATCCGGCGATTCTCGAAGCAGCGCACAGAGCTGCCCAACGTCACCGATTCAGATGTCATCGGCGTGTTCCTCGCCGGCACCACCTGCCGCGACCTGGTGAGCAAGCTGGGTCGCAAGACCCCCACCAGGGCGAGCGAGCTGATGGACATCGCCACCAAGTTCGCCTCTGGCCAGGAGGCGGTTGAGGCCATTTTCCGGAAGGACAAGCAGCCCCAGGGCCGCCCACCGGAAGATGCTCCCGAGGCGTCAACTCAGCGCGGCGCCAAGAAGAAGGGCAAGAAGAAGTCGCAAGCGAAACGCGACGCCGCCGACGCGGACCTTGTCGCCGCCGCCGAGTACAAGAACCCTCGGAAGCCTCCCGAAGGTGCCAACCTCTTCGACAAGATGCTCAAGGAGCCGTGCCCCTATCATCAGGGGCCCGTCAAGCACACCCTTGAGGAGTGTGCCATGCTTCGACGACACTTCCACAAGGCCGGGCCACCCGCGGAGGGTGGCAAGGCCCTCGACGACGCAAAGGAGGAAGATCACAAGGCAGGCGGGCAAGTGGCGAACGCCTCGGCTCGGCACCGCAAACAAGAGCGTCGGGAGGTCTGCTCAGTAAAGGTGGCGGCGCCAGTCTACCTAGACTAGTCCGACATGCCCATCACCTTCGACCAGGCCGACCATCCAGACTACGTGCCGAGCCCGGGGAGATACCCACTCGTTGTCGACCCCATCATCGGCAACGTCAGGCTCACCAAGGTCCTCATGGACGGAGGCAGCAACCTCAACATCATCTACGCCGAGACCCTCGGGCTCCTGCGTGTCGATCTGTCCTCGGTCCAGATAGGCGCTGCGCCTTTCCACAGGATCATCCCCGGGAAGAGCGTCCAGCCCCTCGGACAACTCGACCTTCCCGTCTGCTTCGGAACGCCCTCCAACTTCCGAAGGGAGACCCTCACGTTCGAGGTGGTCGGTTTCCGATGAACCTACCACGCGGCACTGGGGAAGCCATGCTACGCAAAGTTCATGGCCATCCCCAACTACACCTACCTCAAGCTCAAGATGTCGGGCCCCAACGGGGTCATCACCGTCGGCCCCACGTACAAACGCGTGTTCGAATGCGACGTGAAGTGCGTGGAGTACGCCGAGGCCCTCGCCGAGTCCGAGGCCCTCATCGCCGACCTAGAAAGCCTCTCTAACGAGGTGCCAGACGTGAAGCGTCACGCCGGCAACTTCGAGCCAGCGGAGACGGTTAAGTCCGTTCCCCTCGACCCCAGCAGCGATGCCTCTAAGCAGATCCGGATCGGCTCCGAGCTCGATCCCAAATAGGAAGCAATGCTCGTCGACTTTCTCCACGCAAACGCCGACGTTTTCGCGCTTCATCTCACGCCTCGGCGAAAGAGGCCTGCCTCTGCATCGCCTCTTAAGGAAGGCCGAGTGCTTCACGTGGACCCCTGGGGCCGAGGAAGCCCTCGGGAACCTGAAGGCGCTCCTCACGAACGCGCCCGTCTTGGTGCCCCCCCCCCCCCCGTTGCTGGAGGAGCAGGCTAAAATAGCCTCGGGTCGAACAACGGTTCCCCCAGACGCATTCACCCGAGACCCGCATCAACCCTCCATCAAGATCGACGACACGCCCGAGCCCGAGGCGCCCTCGGCCTAGCCCGAGGCACCCTCGGCTCAGCCTGGGCCATCCTCGGTTCAGCCCGAGGCACCCTCGGCCCCCGAGGGCGAGACACTGTGCGTTGAGGAGGAGCGAAGCGGGGTCACGCCTAATCAAAACTGGCAGACCCCGTACCTGAAATATCTCCACCGAGGAGAGCTACCCCTCGACCGAGCCAAGGCTCGGCGGTTGGCGCGACGCGCCAAGTCGTTCGTCTTGCTGGGAGATGGGAAGGAGCTCTACCACCGCAGCCCCCCGGGCATCCCCCAGCAATGCATTTCCATCGCCGAAGGTCAGGAACTCCTACAAGAGATACACTCGGGGGCTTGCGACCATCGCGCAGCACCCCGAGCCCTTGTTGGAGACGCCTTCCGACAAGGTCTCTAATGACCGACGACGGTGGCTGACGCCACCCGAATTGTCCACACCCGTGAAGGGCGCCAGTTCTACGCAAGGCAGACCCACCCCTCGCGGAAGACACCCGGGGGCTACACGCACCCCTGGGAAGGGCCGCTCGTCATCGCCAAAGTTCTGAAGCCCGGAACAAACAAACTGGCCGACAGTCAAGGCAAGGTCTACACCAACATTTGGAACGTCTAACAGCTACGTCGCCTCTACCCTTAAGATGCTCTCAAGTTGTTCATATACCTCGCTCCCACGCAAGGTTTAGTCATCAAGGAAGGGTCAGCCTTGCCTCGGCAGAGCCCGACCCTCCCTCGGGGGCTAAAAGGGGGGAACCCCCTCTGCATCAAAAATTTCAATCAAAAAGGCTTTTGCGTCCCCCTGGCTATGTCGGAAGCAGGACCCCAAGGAGCGAACGCGGGTGCATGTAAGTGGCAAGGCTGACTGAGCCATGGGACTCCTACGCCTCTGGGTTATGGATACCTCACTCGTCACCCACCACGAAATGTGACTCCTACTTGGGGAAGTCACCCTGCTACTGACGGACGGGGCCGGACACGCAAAATGAAAGGAAAAGGGGCACGACTTTATGCAACGATAATAAAGTGTTCAGGCCTCAGCGGCTGCAAAAAGACACACGTGCATCCAACAGAAACTACTCCGACAGAGTTAGGCGTCGCCCGGGGAAGGAGCCGCGCCTTCGGCTTCGTCCCTGCCCTCGGCAAAGTCCACCCCGGCTTCGGACGACGGCGTAGGCGGGAGGATCTCTGCCTCGAAGGTGGTCGCCAGCACTGCGCTCAGACCCGCGGCGGCCGCGTCGAGCCTCTAGACTTCTGCCAGGGCGGCTTCATCTTCGTCAGGAAGGCAATACCCCTCGCTGACCCGCTCCAGGTCCACGACATAGTGGGAAGCGAGCACGGCGAAGGCCCGCCTGACGCCATGGTGTAACGCCTCGCGGAGTCTGCCGCGCACATGATCGCCCAAGGCCTGCAGGCGACTTTGAGGGGAGCTTCCTGAGGGGATGTCGCCGAAGCCAAAGACCCGGTAGAAGTCCGAGATGGCCTCGGACATGGCCACGTGGTCGGCCTCCCTCTGCTCGGCCGCCCCGACAAGCGCCCTGGTGGACTCATCAAGGGCGGACTCAAGCTCTACGAACAGCCAGAACGCAAGGCCTCAAACACAAGCGGAGGAAACAAGCTGAAACAAAAACCAAAAATGGCCAGGACATACCTCCGGCTTGGGCACGCTGCTCCGAAGCTGCGGCCTGGGCTACGGCTAGGTCTGCTGCAAGGGCTCCAGCCCGGCTCTCGGCCTCAGTAGCCCGGCCCCGGGATTGGTCTCGCTCATCGACGACTTGGTCGAACTCCGACTACCATCGCTGCACCTCTGCGCGTGCCGCTGCCGCCTCTGCGCGGGCCGCTGCCGCCTCTGCTCTCAGATCAGCGTAGAGCAACCAAAGGTCTGCCACTTCGGCGCCCTGCTGGGAGAGGCGCGCAGTAGCCCCGGCAAGCGAGGTCCTCAGGGATCGCAGCGAGCCCCAGATATCGACCTCGTGGTGGATGAACGACGACTTGGTGGCGCTCAGGTCCGTCAGATCCTAAGGGAAGGAAGCGGGGCGTCACAAGAGACGCCTTGGTCACAAAAAGGTACGCCTGAAACCATTACCTGGAGGATTTTGGGGATGTCCCTGCAGAAGACCTCCAGCGATGACCGGAGTGACCCCACCGTTGCTTCGGCGCACTTGCGGAGCTCGTCCCAAGACTGCTCCTCCCGCTCGTCGTCGAGAACGAAGAAGGGATCCGAGGCCCCACGGGTCCGGAACCGGAGCAACTGGGGCCGCTCCTCGGAGCTCCACCACGCCGCGACAAGGCTGCCGCTCGGTGGGACGGATCGCGTTTCCATGCCCCCCTCCTCTGAGGCACCGAGCGCCGACGCCTCAGCCATCTCAGCGTCGGCAGCAACGGGTCGCTCCCCGACTAGGACGGCAGCGGCTTCAGCAGCAGTAGGCGCCGGCACCGGCGGCATGTCCGGTGGGCCCGGGGCCATGTCTGCGCCAGCCGCCTCCTCCAGCACGATGGCCGCCTCGGCAGAAGAGCCGGCCTCGGGAACTCGCTCCACAATGGCTGGTGCCGCCAGAGCCCCCCGCTGTGGAGCGCCTTGCGAGAAGGCCAGCTGAACAGCGAGGCCCGGCACGACACTGGCTGCGGAAGCCGACGCCGTCTTAAGGGCCTTCCGGGGAGCCAGATCGGTCAGGCCGTGGCTTCGCTTGCTGAGGAGGAAAGGAAAGTCGCGGTCGGGACATACGAATGAGAAGCCAGGACAAAGACGCTCCAAGATACTTACCTGCTCCGGGCCATGATCAACCGCGCCTGAGGGGAGGTCTCTCGGATCTCGACCCCCGAAGACACCGCCGAGGTCCGCCTCGCTGCCAGCTTCGGCATCACCCTCGCCTTGGGCACCTTGGACGCCCGGGAGACGGACTGCCCGGGCGTTGCCACGGCGACCTGAGGGTCACCCTCCTGTGCTGACGGCGTGGCCGACGGCTCCCGAGAAACAGACGCCTCGGCCTGACTCCCCGGGGTCACCTCGACTTCCCCGGCCGAGGGGTCAAGTACCCCCTCGGTCTGCCCCTCGTCGGGCCGGGACCTCGGCGTCCCGACTTCAGGAACTGACGGCGCCAGCCCACTCGGGGGCTGGCTAGACGACTCCTGGCCTAGCCTCAAACCCGGGCTGAGGCCGAGGCGGGCAGCCATGTCGTCGTCCTCGTCATCATCTTCATCGTCGTCGTCGTCAGGCGTCTCCGGCGACGGCTCCCTCGGGAGCCCCTCCCTCTCCTGCCGACGATGGAGCTTCTCCAAGGCGTCTCGGGCCCGCGTCCGCTCGCGGGCTCGGGCTTTCTCCGCGTCCTTCTTCTTCTTCTTCTCCTCCGCGGCAACCCGCCGCGCTGCTCGGTCCACCGTGTCCTCCGGGACCCGTGGCCGGGAAGGCTTGTGCCACCCTACCTCCTGGAGGCGGACGGAAATCCCGACCGTATGGACCAAAGGCAACCCGACGCAAGGAGAAGGAAGGAGCGGATACTCACCAGGGTCACACACCCTTGGTCGGGGCGCATCAAGGGCTGAGAGAAGGCGCTGGCGTCCGGTTTTCCCAACGCGACGGCCACCCGCCCGTGGAGAACGTCGATGGGAAGAGGATCCGAGGACATCCGAGAGCCCTCCAAGTCAGCCTCCGGTGTCATCTCCCAAAGCGGCAACCGCCGCTCCGCCAAGGGAAGCACCCTACGGCGGTGAATGGCGGCAATCACTCCCACGGCAGTAAGTCCTCCTTTCCGCAACACCTCCAGGGCCTTGAGAAGGGGCTCGAGGTTTTTCTGCCTGTTGTGCGGGGTCCCGTAGCACCAGGTATCGGCAGCGGCGGTGACACTCGTTGAGAAAACGGTGGAAGCATCTCGCCATCATTACGGAGGTAGAACCACCGGCGCTGCCACCCTTTGTTCGAGGACGCGAGGATGGCGGGGATGTACAGCGACGCCCGCGACTGCCTCAGCTGGAGAATGCAACCGCCGGCCCGCACTACCGCGCGGACCCTCCTCTCTCCCCGGCGAAGCAAAAAGCTCCGCGGAGAAGAGATGAGTGAACAAGTCCCAGTGGGGGCGATCCCGAAGTATCCTTCGCACAACGCTACAAAGATGGCGGCCTGCGAAATGGAGTTGGGACTAAGGTTGTGCAACTCCACCTCATAGTTGTACAGGATCGCCCGCATAAAGCGGCTAGCCGGCACACTGAACCCCCGCTCATGGAAGGAGATGAAGCTCACGACGTACCCTGGCGGCGGGGACGGGGCGGTTCCACTCGCGGGAGGAATCCACTCCGGCTGCCTCTCATCAGAGAGAGGGCGAAGTAAACCCTCGGCAACAAGATCCTCCAGGTCCTCCGCTGTGACTGTGGAGAAGGGCCATGGATCGCGCAGCGAGATGATGGTCACCCGGTCGGCCATCGCCGAGCAAAAGGGGTGGCGGCGGAAAGGACTGGGTGGGCGGTTTCCTTTTCTCCGGCTAAACCTCTCAGGTTGCGAAAACCTAAGAAGGAGGCAAGAAGCGGAGCAAAGGACCGTCGCCAGACCCTCCCCCGAGTATATAAAGACCAAGGCGAGACCCGTTCAACGTTTCGCTCGGACCCGCCGCGGGATTCAAAAACCCAAGGCGAAACGGCCGTTCCTTGAACGGCTCGCGCACGCGCAACGGCCATCCCGCGAACCGCTCGCCCCGTTGCATTAACTCCGCGGTGGGACAAGCGGCGTCTCCGGCAGGGGAAGCGAGCGACGCTTCGCCTTCGCCATAATGACCGCGTCAAAAAAGGTATGCCACGTCGTTCGATTTCGTATCCTTTTCCTTTTCCTCTTTCTCTCTCTTACAACAGGGACCGGGAAAGGGGGATACCCCGAAAAGGACCCTTCTCCATGAAGGAAACAGGCTCCGAGCCTCCCTACTGATCAGAGGTTCGAAGGCCGGCCCCTCGGAGGGGTTCAACGACCGCCTCAGATCGATTGGGTTCTGCACCCACTACTGGTCAGAGGTTCGATGGCCGGCCCCTCGAAGGGTTCAATGGCCGCCTCAGGCCACTCGGGCTCCGCGCCCACTACTGATCAGGGGTTCGTAGGCTGGCCCTCGAAGGGTTCATAGTCGCCTCAGACACAGAGTGAGGGATGACCATGGGTACGTTCAATACATAACCAAGGCTCGGGCTACGCTCCCGAGGTACCCTAGGACATTTCCGAGACCAGTGGGAATGATCTTGTAATGGAATCCCATCAGAGGGAGGCATTGAGCCCTCGGACCCCGTCGACAGGGGACCGGGTCCGGCAGATCACCCGCAGGTACTTTTGGGCGCGCCTCTAGGCCTCTAGCCGACCCCTAACAAATGGGGCACGGACGTCCGCTCGGATTACCCGCCAGCAGCTCACCGGAGACACCATGTTCGGCGCCACCCGAGGGCAACATGGCGCTTCCCCTCCCCCCTCCTCCTTGCGGAAAGGCAACGCAGGGGCGTATGTAAAAAAGTCGAGTCTGTCCCTGATCGTCCTCTCGCCCTGTGCAGAGGCTCGGGGGCTGCTCTCGCAAACCCGGCTCCGGCCAAACCGTTGACAGCGTCAACATACCAGCCTGAGAACTTGGCACCCGACCGTGCACTCGGGCTACGGCAAGCTCGCATGAGGGAACAACTAGACCAGCCGAAGTATTGCGAAACGCACTAAGACCTCGAAGGAGTAAAACTACTCCTCCGAGGCCTCGGGGGCTACACCCGGCGGGTGCGCTCGCGCGCACTCACCGGAACAAAATGCAACCGAAAAAGGCTGGTCCCCTTGCAAAAAAGTGCGGCAAAAGCCTCTAAGCGAGTATTAGTACTCCTTGGAGGCTCGGGGGCTACTGTCGGGGACCATAATTAGGGGTACCCTCAAGACCCCTAAATCTCAGCTGGTAACCCCCATCAGCACAAAGCTGCAAAGGCCTGATGGGTGCGATTAAGTCAAGGATCGGTCCATTCAAGGGACATGATCGTGCCTCGCCCGAGCCTAGCCTCGAGCAAGGGAAGCCGACCCTGGAGAACCTACGTCTCGCCCGAGGACCCCCCTCCAACAACGGGCACACTATCGGCTCGCCCGAGGCCCAGTCTTCACCGAGAAGCAACCTTGGCCACATCGCCACGCCGACCGACCAAATCGCAGGGGCATTTAATGCAAAGGTGGCCTGACACCTTTATCCTAACGCACGCCCACAAGTCGACAGAGCCGAAGTGACCGCAGTCACTTCGCCGCTCTACTGACCGGTCTGACAAGAGGACAGCGCCGCCTGCGCCGCTCCGACTGCTGAGCCACCCGACAGAGTGAGGCTGACAGCAGCCAAGGCCGGCCTCGGGCGTCATAGGAAACTCTGCCTCGCCCGACCCCAGGGCTCGGACTCGGGCTCAGCCCCGGAAGATGGCGAACTCCGCTCTGCCCGACCCAGGGCTCGGACTCGGGCTCAGCCCCGGAAGACGGCGAACTCCGCTCCGCCCGACCCAGGGCTCGGACTCGGGCTCAGCCCCGGAAGACGGCGAACTCCGCTCCGCCCGACCCAGGGCTCGGACTCGGGCTCAGCCCCGGAAGACGGCGAACTCCGCTTCGCCCGACCCAGGGCTCGGACTCGGGCTCAGCCCCGGAAGACGGCGTACTCCGCTCCGCCCAACCCAGGGCTCGGACTCGGGCTCAGCCCCGGAAGACGGTGAACTCCGCTCCGCTCGACCCAGGGCTCGGACTTGGGCTCAGCCCCAGGAGACGACGGACTCCGCTTCGCCCGATCCCAGGGCTCGGACTCAGCCCTGGCCTCAACCGACGGTCTCCGCCTCGCCCGACCCAGGGGCTCGGACTCGACCACGGCCACGGAAGATAGACTCGACCTCGACCTCGTAGGAGCCTCCACATCGCCCAACCTAGGGCGTGGACCGACCACGTCGACAGGAGGCGCCATCATTACCCTACCCCAAGCTGACTCAGGCTACGGGGAACAAGACCGGCGTCCCATCTAGCTCGCTCCGCCAGATAAGCAATGGTGGCGCCCCGCGCGCTCTGTGACGACGGCGGCTCTCGGCCCCCTTACGAAAGCAAGAGGATGTCAGCAAGGACTCAACGGCCCCGACAGCTGTCCTTCCGCCAGGCTCCAGCGCTCCTCCGACGGCCACGACACCACACGAACCGGGTGCCAAGACCTCTCCGGCTGCCACGATGGCATGTACTTAGGGCGCTAGCTCACCATCGCTAGACACGTTAGCACATTGCTACACTCCCCATTGTACACCTGGATCCTCTCCTTACGCCTATAAAAGGGAGGACCAGGGCCCTCTTACAGAGGGTTGGCCCGCGTGGAGAAGGATGGGACGGCGCTCGCGCAAGGCTGCTCGCTCCCACTCCCGCGTGGACGCTTGTATCCCCCTACTGCAAGCGCACCCGACTCAGGCGTGGGGCTAACACGAAGGCCGCAGGATCCGCTCTCTCACACCTGCCTCCCTCCGGCTGCTTCCTTTCCCCCCTTCGCGTTCCGCCTCGCGTCGACCCATCTGAGCTGGGGCACGCGGCGACAATTCACTCGTCGGTCCAGGGACCCCCCCGGGTTTCGAAACACCGACAGATCGTGTCCAGCCACTCTTGGCAAGGCACTTTGAAATGTTTCTTGAATTTATAATGGTAAGGCAACCGAATAAATTCCCCCTTCTTCTTTTCCCCCTTCAGCTTCGGCATGTCCCACTCCTTCAAAGTTGGGAACACTCTGAAGGCCAAAAATTCTTGCACTAAGTCCCTAGTGCCGATATGATCTGCAATAACTCGAAATTCAGCCAGGGCAATTTGGCTTGGACTCCCTGGTGTCATGTTGCACCGGGGTCTGGTCTCTCCGAAGATCAATTCTAGCGGACTCTGGACCAGCTTCTCCTTGTCTTCGACAACTTTGACGTAAAACCACTCAGACTTCCAGCCAGCTGGCCACTTGCTTTGGTAGCTAATCACTAGAAATTTTGTGTTCTTGCGATAGGCAAAATTGTAGCAGCCAAAATTTTCATGTAGCCCATCTCCTCTAGCTTTTGTCTGATAATGAAGCTCGTGCACTCGGCAGAAGCCTTCGCCAAATGGCTCCACCCCTTGGCTTCGGAGAGCCCAGATATAAACGCTAAGCCGGACAATAGCGTTAGGAGTTAGCTGATGAAGGTAAATCCCAAACTTCTTCAATACATCAGCAATCATGTTGTTCAAAGGAAATCTTAAGCCAACCTTAAAGAAACTTTTGAAGACTACCACTTCATCCTTTCCTGGCTTCGGAGTAGTCTCTTCCCCACCAAAACGAACCAGCTCTTTCTTCGCTTCACTGAAATAGCCCAATTTCAACAGCTTAGGCAAATCATCTTTGGAGATGGTGGATTTCCCAAAATCCAGGTGGCTGGGTTTACTTGGCACCGCGCTGTAATCATCTTTAGACTCAGTCTCCTCAACATCAGCCTGTTCTGTTTCAGCGACAGGTGCATCCTCCGATGCTACCAGCCCTGAGCGCTTCATCACTTCGGAGATTGGGGCAGTTTCAGCATCTTCGACTTCCTCTCCGTCGCGCATAACCCTAGTTGTGGAACGCACTCTGGCCATCTGATGATTGAATTTCTTGTTTTTTGAATGAAGTTGAAAATTTTTCTTTATTTTGCCGAAGCTCTTTCTTGTTACGAAGCTTGAGCAAAGTAAATAGCTTCGGTTGAGGATGCAGCAAACAACCTTCGGTTTTGGTCAATATTTTGGCAGCAAAACAGTGCAATAGCAATGAATGTTGTGGTAACTTCATATCTACTCGTCTGTTTATATAGTGCCGCAGGTGGGAAGGTGAATCGTCAAGGTCTTCCGCACCGAACAAACAGCCACCCGCACTCACTGAACGGTGGGCCACAGGGTCCGAGAAGGTGAATCGCCAGGGCGCACGTAACTGCTGCAAGATGAGGCCACTTCGCGCGCGGGTTATTTTAATCGTTTCTCGCCAACGAGCTCAGGGAAGGTGTTTTTCGGATCTTCGGCATCCCGAAGCCAAGAAGACTTTTTCACGGATCAAGCTCGTTACGAAAAACGATCTAGCACCGCGAAGGGGCTACTGTTGGGGGTATGCTTCGTAGCCAAAGATCCTAAAGAAAGAAAACACCTTCGGTAGATCCTCTCAGAAGCAGCGCCAAAGCTATCACCTATAAAGCTTTGGCACAGTGACAGATCTCAAGACGAAGGGGTGAACCGACTTAAAGATGAAATGACTTAAAGATCCATGATGTTTTATGTCATTATTGTAGTCGATTGTAAAGGGCATAAATGTAATTTTACACAGGATGTGCCCTCTGCCTATAAATAGGTGAACAGTACCCATATACTGTTCATGCAATCCTGTAATCGCTGACACATCACGCTGGAATTATTGTTTTCTGCCAAGGCGAAGGTATAAATATACCTAAATATTATATACAGTATTTAGTTTTGTATAATAAATATGTGGATGATATTATCTGTCTTTGGTATATTTTTCTCTAATATTTTATATTTTAAATTTTATTGTTTTATAAGTCTGATTACGAAGGTGTGACCTTCGTAATATTTTGCTCATGGCCTTTATCCGAAGTTCATTAAATCCTTGGGGAGATAATGCTTCAGCGGACGAAGGACATTAATATTTAATATTTTGTGTTGCCTTGTTCTTAATTCATAGCATTTGAGAACAAGTCCCCAACAACTGGATTAGTGTTGTTAGACGACGTCGGCTTGACGAGTATCCCTCGACCAAGCGTTTGCTTGATTTAACCATCTTTAGGTTGGTTCATCAGCTTCGTCCTGCGGATTAGCCCGCGCTTGGGGTCGACTTGGCTCGTCTTCTGCATCACGTGATTATTTATCGTACCTCATGAGATGCACGATGCACATGTATGAGCATGAGTATAACGAGCATAATATAGATAATCTACACTAAAATGGATGAAACACTTAAAGCCAAGCATTAAGCATCATTGATATCACAGCAGGGCATCGACTACATCCATTAACCAATTTGACATATTATACTAGAAAATATATTTTTATTCCTAGCTTTTTATTAACTCTTCAACTATGTATCTTAATTACTTAATTTACCGATTAACCTATGTATCATATATATATTAATATAACTTCCCATTTTTAACACCTACAATCCCGCAACACCGAGACCTATTAAGATCTTTTTCATCCTACGACATCGACCAAATTACTAAAACGATTCAGGTAGTCTAATAAATATCATATTTAGTCGACTGGAATAACGAATCCACTTACCGTCCATTATATCCGACTTAAAGCTTGCGAGAACGTCGACAATCTCCGAATAAAATCTTCGATCAAACAGCTGACGAGTATAGAACGGAACTTCACTTCTCTTCCATCCACAATTCTTGGAATCTCCCCATGTTAACTAGAACTCCGCATAAACGGCGATGATTCTTGTTCTAGCCTTTCACTGAGCACTTGGTAAATATCACATGGCTAGCTTCGTCTTCACCTGATTCTTAGGATTTCTTGCTGACGCGCGGAACGATGACGAGATTGAGTCTGGAGCGAGCTAGCGAGGACACTAATCTAGTGAGAGCTCTGGCGACGACGAAGTCACGAGCAAGGGAGAACGGGTTTAACAGCTCGATGGCAAACACGAGCACGCGTGAAGCCCGATGGATGAGGAGTGAACGCACGGATGGGTCAGACTGGGACCAGAGGACGACGAACGCCATGGCGGGTTGGAGACCGGATTTAATAACGGTGTTGAACCATGACGTATAAGAAATCGATGACCGGCCAAGATGCGATTGGCGAGATCCAAGTATGGCGTGACAGATTTGGGATGTCGCGATGGATAGCTAGCACAATGGAGAACAACGGCTGGGCAGATCTTGACGACCGACGTCACGACATCTAAAATGAACGCGAGGGCGAGGCAAGCGGCTCCGGCAACACAAGAGAGCTAGACTGCGATGAACCGAGCAGGAACGGCCCGAGACATGTGCGACAGTGGTCAGCTCCCGAAATAGGAGGGCATGCAGCCAAATTAGAAGACAGGGGCACAGGTACTCGGCGCTGACGAACACTATAGCAGGGAGAGATAGACTCGACAGGTGGCTTCCAGGATGCGCCATGGGCATCGAGTTGACACAGGGAGGGTGGCTGAGAGATGGAGCTCAACTCCAGAAGTCTAGAGATGGCTAGAACAGCGGCGCGTACACAGGGAGAAGCGCACGCTGGATGAGTTGGAAACGCGACGTGGTGGTTGGAGAGAGGCGAACTGGGGGGGTCGCGGCACAGCGGGTTGGGCACTATGGGAGAGGGCAGAGCTCGGCGAGCTCGCGGCTGGGAGCAGTAGCACCATGAATGGGAGCTCGGCACGGCAAAGGACTCGGTGTAGCGGCAGGGGAAACAGAGAGAGCAAGGCGCGACGCGGCCATGGGGAAAGAAGCTGCGCGCGGCACCGGGGCGAGCAGAGGGGCGAGCTGTAGAGGGCGCGGTTCGTGCAGGAATCGGGCGTGCAGGAGCAAGCTCGGTTGGGGGAAGAAACAGAGGAACTCGAGTTGGCAAGGGAGAGCATAGAGAAACTCCACGAACAGCGCGTCCTTCCCACCACGCTGGACAGCAGCCCCGCGCAGGCCTTCCACAGCTCCACAACGAGCTGGAGCACCACGGCAAGAGCGAGCGCGCTAGGGAGAGGGGCGCGGTCAGCTTGAGCTGGGAGAGCCACCATGGGAGCTGGCGTCTATAGCCGGGGAAGGAGCAGAGCCGGGCGAGCAGAAATCCGGGTGCCATGTGGACGAACTTGGCCAGAGCGCTGGAGCTGGACACCATGGAAGATGGAGGGAGAGGTTGGGGGCCACGTGCAGCAGAGAAGCTCCAGTAGCGGCCATGGCAGAGGATGGAGAGGAGCGGTCAACCTGTGACTAGGAGATGAAGAGGAGAGAGGGAGCTAGGCACACCAGCAGGGGAGCTCACGGCCATGGAGAGATCTCGGTCGGCTGGAAGGAGCAGAGCACGCGCGGCTGGATTTTATCCACAGGCAGAAAGCAGCGCAGGTGATAAGGAAGAGAGAATCAGCGGCAAGATAAGGATAGGATTAGCTAGATTTTTTATTTTCTTTTCTTCTTTTTTTTATCAAAAATCGCAGATACTTCGAAATCGGATAAATTCATCTTCTTTTGTCCCGGATATTTGACTTGGTGAATACTTCGGAATCATATAAATTTTAATCAGTTACTTATATCTAAAGTTTTGAAACTGGCGAGAAACGATGGCCCGAATAAGAATGATTCCGTCTTCGATAATTTGCTCTGTAGGATTCGACTAAAATTAGCTGAAACCAAATCCGCTAACGTATACGTGATTTTGTCGCCACAACAGCGTGCCGAAGAATAAATTGAATTATATCCTCACGCACACGATTTCACTCAGACAACACGCGATACAAATTATTTTGCATCGAACATTTTTGTCGTCGAGTTCAAATAAATTTGTCCGAGATAAAATCATCTGAATGGGTTGAGCTTCCGAGTTCTGTATTCACGCGAGCGATGAATTTTAAATACTCACCGGAAGCGCCGATTTTCGGAACACGACGTTCCGAACATCACAAAAATTTAGGATGAGCCCGGACAGATAAAAATAAAAACGACGTCGCACTCGCGACAGACGAAACAGATGTGGTATTGCAATCGCGATAGGCGAAGATAATTGAAATTTTGCAGCCGTTTTATCCACTAATTACGTGCTTATATCCATACTCGTTGTCGAGCGGAATATAAACACCTGGGGTGTTACAGCCCTCCCCCTTAAAAGAATCTCGTCCCGAGATTCGGAGCGTAAGACTTTTAAGAGTAGAGAAGCATGTAACCCATATCCATATCAACGATAATCATAAGACAGTCCAGAGTGAAGGCGAGTGCCTCAGAATGCGGTTTCTCTAGCGGACATAACATGTATCGCCTTAGGCTAATTTGGAATGTCCACCAATAGACCATGTCTGCCAGAGGAACACATAAGGTTCCATGTGTGCAGTTTGCTTTTTCTGATGACACTGTACTATCTGAGTCTGTTGAGCGAGCGGTGGATATGCGACTTTACCCAAACAGAATCAGATGCACCATCTTGGGTAAAACACATAAAAGTAGGTTTACCAACAAGTGGTCACGATAAATTCATGGTACACGAGACGGATGTGGATGTCGAATACTGTCGCGGTTAACATGTGGTTAACCCGAGAATTCAAGTCCATGAAAGATGGTATAGATTCGAGAGAATCACCAGCGGAGGGGTCTGTAGATGCGGTCTTTGTAACCAGTCCATTTTGTCAAGCACTGATCATGGCTTGACTTGATCACACATGCTGGAAAAGCACACGTGAGGCGATCGAGGCATGACTAGAGCGATGATTAGGTGGTTATTAGTCGGCTTAATCTTAAGTCTTGAAAGTACTTTCTTCGAATGAGTTGAACCAAAGTGAGTTTAGACAACTCGACAAATCGATCTCTAAACTCAACCTTTGTTCACAAAGCAATTACAAGTTAGTAAAAACCAACTTGTTGAACTACTTTTGACATTGAACAGGTCCTCTCAGTACCATCGGTAAGCCAACGGTCGCGAGTTCACTCTTGTTAGCAAAAGGTCATGCATTTGGGTAGAAATCCATTTGGTCAGGTTGTTCATCCGTTTCTTCAGGCAAGATGAACGAATTTGGTTAGGGAATACATGGATTAATTAAGAGAACGAATGAACAAACTCCTGCATTTTAGCAGCAGGGAAAACAAATCTCCATTTTGAGAGCTAATCAGTTGTCTCTCGACACTAAAAGCTCCAAGGCTTCACCTTTACACAAAGGATGTAAAGGGAACTTGTATGAGTAGTCACTATTAAGAGCAAAAGAAATAAAACCACACATGAAAGTGGTATGCCCTTTTGATCCAATAGAGATGATAGATGTTGCTTGATCACTTCACAAACAACATAGAAATTGTTTCAAGGAAGAGGTCTGCGGAAGATAACATATTGATATAATCTCATAATGGATTATGTCTACTAACTGTGATACTAGCGTGTGCCGAGTAGCGCAACCATGTACGCACCCACAGAAGGCCCTCGGTTTCGTCACGGCACCACTGGTTTTAGTCATAACACCATTATCAGACATAACCAATAAGAAATCTCACGCGACACAAATGAATTGGGCAAGGGTGACAATGTACAAAGAGATACTCCACCTGTAACGATGGTTACAAGTAGAGAGCCAAATAGATTATGGCCTAAGGAAATGAACAAGGTATGGCCATAACCTAAATTTGTATGAGTTTGGTCATGGAGGGATAATGGTAAATTTCAAATTTGGGTCGTGGTTCACTAAATAAAAATATGGCCTAGTTTAAGGTTTAGGCAAACAGGTCACAAGCATTCTATCGGCACATCAAGCACAAGAGCAAACACATATAACACCTAAATAGATTACCTAAAGAACGGAGGACAACTATTTCATTGAAGTCCATAATACAGCATTACACCACATTATCTACAATCACTGGTTACTAGAATAAAGACGAGAGAAGCATTTTGGATGTATAGGTGACAAACATGATGCAACCATCAGGATGCATGCTCGTCCTATTCGTCCTCACAAATTGTTGCCAATCTAATGTGGCAATACCGTTCTATATCGGTGGCATACTTACGACTCTCACGGTATTTTGCTAGTCATCAGCTACACATACATTTTCGAGGTTAGTGTACCTGCAGAAAATTCCATCACAACCCATTTTCCCATGATGCAGTTCACACATGACAGTTTATCACAGTTTATACTCCATATATTGCTATATGGAGGCCAGCTCATCATTAAGCACCGAGCCATGCATAGGCGCCGTTGCCACACTTTAACCATAGGGCTACTCATTATGGTAACTCACCTTCTTACCTGAGCGTAGGTGCGTCGTTACAAGTACAATACAATTCTCAGTATTCCCATGTCTGTATACCCATACACATCCATGGGGTACTGATTCCCAGAAAAGTAAATACTCCACATCGCAGCCTTCATATATACATATGTAAAACATGTATATAATCAAGCGCTTTTTATACTCTTCCCTAGACCGACGTTTGTTCGGTCATGCTCTCACATCTCACCTTACCTTGAGCGTCGATCCATTCAAAACTGAATGGCCTCAAAAATAACGATACACATGTATGCAATACCCACCCGGTTGTGGGTTAATGGTTTTGAACTAAGCCACCTGATAGTCCTTAATTTAGGGCTTAACTGAGGATGTCGCTAGTATTATAGTTTTTCAAAACTGTTTTTCAAAGCCAAACAATGTGTTTAGTTGAAAATAGGTTTTTCGAAACCAAAACTTTTGTTTTAAAAATACGTATGTGACCGTATATACTTAATCCTGCTCCGATACCATCCTGTGGCAGAACCTCCCAAGTTATCAGACCCACATGCACCTGTCCTTGTCTCAAAGACCTCAGACTGCTATGCAGGTGCACCAGATAACTTAATAGGATCCGTCCGATTGCCCCAAGGACATCGGATAAACCACTTACAACCAAGATCGCGAGATTAAGTAACACAAATCACACACACCAATATTTTTGCAGCGGAAATCTTATTACCCAAATTTTACAAGTTACAAAAATTTTACATTATATTCATCGGAGTGATTACAAAAGTATAAGTTTGAAATATATGCTAGCTCAAGTGACCATCCTCAGTAAGAAGTATAGAAGGGTTACTTAGACTTATAAGAAGGCCGAGCCCACCGGCACTAAACACCATCAACAGCATCACAAGGTTAGGACCTGAAAAACAACAGGGAATAAAACCCTGAGTACGGAATTACTCAGCAAGACTTACCTGACTAAAGAAAAGACTCTCAAGGGTATGCTGGCTAGAGGGAGTCAAGGTATGGCTGTTCAAGAATCAAAGACTCTGTTTTGCAGAAAAGCTTACTATGAGTGGATCCTTAAAAATCCATTTTTATTATCAGGTTAAGTAAAGTTACCTGCATCTAGAGTTCTTTCTACCCTAGTTCAAGCACTTGGCCTATACTAGCCATTTTCTTATCAACCATTCATCTTCACTGGATTGCTACGTGTAGGGCAATGACCAAGTCTTCATATCCGCGAAGTTACAGCGATCCGAATCGATTATACTCAGCTGAGGATCTCCAATCACACGACATATGTAGCACTTAACCCTTGCATATGTCAACTCACCACCGGGGTTCTTAAGACCAGATCAGGTTCACGCCAACCGAGAGCACAGATACACCACCGTCCAGCCTCTTGCCACGGAGGGTACACACTACTCTCGTCATCTCTCCACTCCCATTGCGTGGTATCTTATTCTGGTATTAGTCTGCCCAAGAAAAACTTACCCATGACGAGGCATGTGACCAGTTAAAGGGTCCTCGATCATCAAGCCTACATTGGCACGATCCTTAATCGACTCAGACGGAGACACTACACCGAGACTCCTTTCTCGTGCAAGTCAACCGCCCGGTCTCAGCTTTATCATTTCAACCCAAAGTTTGGTACCTAGCAGAGGTACATCTTTTCCGTTGTTGAATCCATCAAGGCCTTTGACAGATCCACCATCAAGTTTTATTTTTGAAAACATTCCCACCCACTAAAGCATCACTTTTGTTTTAAAACAAAACATTTTATTCTTCTAAAGCAAGGATAAGCATCAAAAATCCTTTTCAAAAAGGGTGTCAAGGAAGGGTAATCAATTTTTCAAGGAAGGGAATGCATCAATAGTTTTAGCACACAACTCCTATCACCTAATGCATCAAACAAGGTGATAAAGATTTTAAAACACAAGGAGGTGGCGAATGCACTGGGGCTTGCCTGAATAACACTGGGTTAGTGTTGTTAGACGATATCGGCTTGATGAGTATCCCTCGACCGAGCATTTGCTTGATTTAACCATCTTCAGGTTGGTTCATCAGCTTCATCCTGCGGATTAGCCTGCGCTTGGGGTCGACTTGGCTCGTCTTCCGCATCACGTGATTATTTATCGTACCTCATGAGATGCACGATGCACATGTATGAGCACGAGTATAACAAGTATAATATAGATAATCTACACTAAAAATGATGAAACACTTAAAACCAAGCATTAAGCATCATGGATATCACAGCAGGGCATCGACTACATCCATTAACCAATTTGACATATTATACTAGAAAATCTTTTTTAATCCTAGCTTTTTATTAACTCTTTAACTATGTATCTTAATTACTTAATTTACCGATTAACCTGTGTATCATATATATATTAATATAACTTCCCATTTTTAACACCTACAATCCCGCAACACTGAGACCTATTAAGATCTTTTTCATCCTACGACATCGACCAAATTACTAAAATGATTCAGGTAGTCTAATAAATATCATATTTAGTCGACTGGAATAATGAATCCACTTACCGTCCATTATATCTGACTTAAAGCTTGCGAGAACGTCGACAATCTCCGAATAAAATCTTCGATCAAATAGCTGACGAGTATAGAACGGAACTTCTCTTCCATCCACAATTCTTGGAATCTCCCCATGTTAACTAGAACTCCGCATAAACGGCGATGATTCTTGTTCTAGCCTTTCTCCGAGCACTTGGTAAATATCACGCGGCTAGCTTCATCTTCACCTGATTCTTGGGATTTCTTGCTGACGCGCGGAACGATGACGAGATTGAGTCTGGAGCGAGCTAGCGAGGACACTAATCTGGTGAGAGCTCTAGCGACGACGAAGTCACGAGCAAGGGAGAACGGGTTTAACAGCTCGATGGCAAACACGAGCACACGTGAAGCCCGATGGATGAGGAGCGAACGCACGGATGGGTCGGGCTGGGACCAGAGGACGACGAATGCCATGGCGGGTTGGAGATCGGATTTAATAACAGTGTTGTACCATGACGTATAGGAAATCGATGACCGGCCAAGATGCGATTGGCGAGATCCGAGTATGGCGTGATAGATTTGGGATGTCGCGATGGATAGCTAGCACAATGGAGAATGACGGCTAGGCAGATCTTGACGACCGACGTCACGACATCTACAATGAACGCGAGAGCGAGGCGAGCGGCTCCGGCAACACACGTGAGCTAGACTACGATGAACCGAGCAGGAACGACCCGAGACATGTGCGACAGTGGTCAGCTCCCGAAATAGGAGGGCATGCAGCCAAATTAGAAGACCGAGGCACAGGTACTCGGCGCCGATGAACACTGTAGCAGGGAGAGATAGACTCGACAGGTGGCTTCCCGGACGCGCCATGGGATCGAGTTGACACGGGGAGGGTGGCTGAGAGATGGAGCTCGACTATAGAAGTCTAGAGATGGCTAGAACAGCGGTGCGTACGTAGGGAGAAGCGCATGCTGGATGAGCTGGAAACGCGACGCGGCGGTTGGAGAGAGGCGAACTGGGGGGGTCGCGGCGCAGCGGGTTGGGCGCTATGGGAGAGGGTAGAGCTCGGCGAGCTCGCGGCTAGGAGCAGTAGCACCATGATTGGGAGCTCGGCACGGCAAAGAACTCGGCGCGCGACAGGGGAAACAGAGAGAGTAGGGCGCGGCGCGGCCATGGGGAAAGAAGCTGCGAGCAGCACCGGGGCGAGCTGCAGAGGGTGCGGTCCATGCGGGAATCAGGCGCGCAGGAGCAAGCTCGGTTGGGGGAAGAAACAGAGGAACTCGAGTTGGCAAGGGAGAGCGCAGAGAAACTCCATGAACAACGCGTCCTTCCCACCACGCTGGACAGCGGCCCCGCGCAGGCCTTCCACAGCTCCACGATGAGCTGGAGCACCACGGCAAGAGCGAGCGCACTAGGGAGAGGGGCGCGATCAGCGTGAGCTGGGAGAGCCTGTAAGTGCAATCAACCCCAAGTGAGGGTTTTGGTGATTTAATGACAAAAGAAATAAGGGTACTAACAGTTTTTGTTCTCAGTGTTTGATTAAAAGGAAACAGGAACTTAAGGAAGCACCAAGGACTTCATGCAACGGACGTATAAAATTTATGTAAAATCTTGTGTTGCATGATGTAATTCTTCCTTGTTCTTTTTCGCACAGGTACAGGTGTTTGCTATAGCTCAAGTCCCCAAATTCAAAAGCTATTTTTGAAAACCAAAAATCACTTTAACATTATTTGGTTGACCATGGTTAGGGTTGAGAAACCTAGAGTGTTCTTGCTGAAAAGCAGCTGAACTTCTTCAACTGCAGCTGAGCTTTCCAGCTGAACTTAACTTCAGCTGTGATGAGCTTCTTCAGCTGCAGCTGAGCTTTTCAGCTGAGCTGGACTTCAGCTGAGTTGAACTTTTTCAACTCCAGCTGAATTTCAACTTCAGCTGTGCACCTCTTTGACCATACCCAGCTGAACTTGCCCCCGGGCAGCTGAGCTGGGGTTTTCTCTCCAAAACTCTCTGGTCAAGACCAGCTGAACTGGTCCTGGGGGGCAGCTCAACTGGTCTCGGGGGGCGGTTCAACCGCCCTGGGGGGGCGGTTCAACCGGTCCTGGTCTGTCTCAGGTCAGTCTGCCAGTCAGTCTGGCAGTCAGACTGGCAGACAGTCTGCTGAGCTGTCAGGGGGCGGTTCAACCGCCCTAGGGGGCGGTTCAACTGGTTTTCAACGGGTTTTTTAGTCAAACGGCTAGTTTTTGAGCCGTGACTATAAATAGACCCCTCCCTCTCTCTCTTCTTCAATACGGCTGAACACTCACTCATTTATTGCTCAACTAACTTGAGACAAAGCACTCATCTCTCCATCTCTCTCACACTTAAATCTTCCTCAAGATTCAACCTTGTTGGAGGAGCTCTTGGGTGTGAGGTTTGTGCTTGTGCTCACGATTTGGTTTTCCTCTCCCATCTCTCTTTCAAAGACTTGAGCTTGTGCAAACCCCTCTTGTGCTTTCTTGGTGTTCTTGAAACCCTAGGTTTCAAGATCTTTGAGGTTGCTTGGGAGTCTCCAAATTTGTGGACGACCCTAAGAAGTTTGTATCACCCGCTCTTTGAGCTAAGATAAGAAGAGATTGCCTTGACCTTTGTGGTCGGCTTTTGGAGGATTAGGGTTGAAAAAGACCCGGCCCTTTGTGGGCTCCTCAACGGGGAGTAGGACACCTCTGTGGTGTGGCCGAACCTCGGATTAAATCTTGTGTCTTGTGTTCTTGCTTGTTTCAACTTGAGATATTTTTACTTGCAAGATTGACATAAAGATTTCTCCGTAGAATTTATCTAGAAGTAAAATAGCCTTTACATATTCATCTTTTCATCCTCACTTAGCTATATCTTACTTCTCTCAAGAACTTGCGAAATACTTTTCGAGTAGATTTTAGTCTAAAGTTTTTAAAACAGTTGGATTGGTTCAGAGTGGTTCAACTTGCGTACGTAGCTATTGAACCGGCCTGCACCAGTCGAACTGTGTATCTAACAATCTTTCGAAGTTTGTTGTGAAAATTTTCAGATTAGCCTATTCACCCCCCCCCCCTCTAGGCTACTTTCAATTGGTATCAGAGCCTCGTACCTCGTTTTACGCTTAACCGCGTGAGGAAACGATCATGTCTACTCAACGGGACCATGTGGATCCTATCCTCGAGGATATTCCCGTCACATCCTCCGGTGAGGAAGTGGACCCCAAGGTCCTTGACCTCGCCATGAAGATTGCCGAGAGGATGTTCCTCAAGATGAAAGAGGAAGATGCTAAGAAAAAGGCCGAAGAAGAAGAATCAAGAAGAAAGGCCGAAGAAGATAAAGGTAAGGGAACATTTGATTATAATGACGATCTAGTGGATCTTTTGGTGTCTAAGGTATTGAGCAAGGTAAGTCTCAACACCGAAGGATCATCTACCAAAAGCAAAGGTAATGACTTTAGCAAAGTTCAATTCGATTACTCTAGAAATTATATTCCCAACTTCTCTTCCGCCCCACTTGGAAAGTTACCAACTCTTAGTGAGTTGAACTATGATGAGTGGGCCGACAAGATGAAGTCGCATTTAATCGGTGTGCATCCTAGTCTTTGGGAGATTGTTAATGTAGGTATGTATAAGCCCGCCCAAGGAGAAGAGATGACTCCGGAAATGATGCAAGAGGTTCATCGAAATGCTCAAGCAGTGAGCATAATCAAAGGAAGTCTTTGTCCGGAAGAATACCGGAAAGTTCAAGGAAGAGAAGATGCCCGTGACATTTGGAATATTCTTAAAATGTCACATGAAGGAGATCCCAAAGCTAAAAGACATAGAGTTGAGGCTTTGGAAAGTGAGCTTGCAAGATATGATTGGACAAAGGGTGAGTCGCTTCAATCACTCTTTGATCGGTTGATGGTGTTGGTCAACAAAATAAGAGTTCTTGGGAGTGAAGATTGGAGTGACTCCAAGGTCACAAGATTGTTCATGAGAGCTTATAAAGAAAAGGATAAGAGTCTTGCAAGGATGATTAGGGATCGTGATGACTATGAGGATATGACGCCTCATCAATTATTTGCAAAGATTCAACAACATGAGTCCGAAGAAGCCCCTATCAAGTCAAGGGACTCTCATGCATTGATCACTAATGAACAAGACAACCCCAAGAAGAACAAAGACCACAAAGCAAAGAAGGTGGTCGAGACCTCAAGTGATGAAGATAGCTCAAGTGATGAAGACACTGCTATGTTCATCAAAACATTCAAGAAATTTGTAAGGAAAAATGACAAGTTCCAAAGGAAAGGAAAGAAGAGGGCATGCTATGAATGTGGCCAAACCGGTCATTTCATAGCGGATTGTCCTAACAAGAAGGAACAAGAAGCTAAGAAGGAATACAAGAAGGACAAGTTCAAAAAGGGGGGCAAGACCAAGGGATACTTCAAGAAGAAGAAATATGGTCAAGCCCATATTGGTGAAGAATGGAACTCCGATGAAGAGAGTTCTAGCTCCGAGGAAGAGGAAGTGGTGGCAAACGTGGCCATCCAATCTACATCAAGCTCGCAACTCTTCACCAACCTACAAGACGAATTCTACACTCCAACTTGCCTCATGGCAAAAGGAGATAAGGTAACCTTATTTAGTAATGATTTTTCAAATGATGATGATGATGAACAAATTACCATGAAAAATAAAATGATTAAAGAATTTGGCTTGAATGGATACAATGTTATCACCAAATTAATGGAGAAGCTAGATAAAAGAAAAGCAACTCTTGATGCTCAAGAAGACTTGCTTATCCTTGAAAAGGAAAGAAACCTAGAGCTTCAAGAATTGCTTCACAATAAAGATGAAATGCTAGATGTCTTGACTAAGGAAGTATCTTTAGTCAAGATAACTATAGAGAATAAAGAAAAAGAAGTAATTAACATGAAAACCTCTATAGCTAATCTTGCAAATGAAAAGAATGCACTTGAAGCAAGCATGTTAAGCTTGAATGTTCAAAATCAAGAACTTCAAGTGCAACTTGAAAATTGCAAGAACATCAATGCCTCATCTTTAGTGCTTGAATCTAAGTCTAGCTTAAATGATAATTCTTGCAAACATTGTGCCAAATATCATGCTTCTTGTTGTCTAACTAACCATGCAAGGAAGAATAGCCCACAGGTGAAGGTCAAAGAAATTTTGAAAAGATGCTCTAGCAATGATGGGTTAAAGAAAGTTGAACCCAAGTACAAGTCCCTTAAGCCCAACAATGGAAGAAGGGGGCTTGGGTTCAACTCATCCAAGGAAAACCCTAGCACAGTGCATAAGGGGTGGAGATCCCCCAAGTTCATAGAGGGAACCACCCTATATGATGCCTTGGGGAGGATTCACTCCTCAAATGACAAGTCACCTCAGGTAAAGGTTAACTTGAGTTCCACAAAGAGTAAGATGAAGGAAGAGGGATCCTCAAGTGGACAAAAATCTAATGCTCCCATTTCCCACTCATATCTTTGTGATTATATGTTGACTTGGGATTTAGGAAAATTGGTTGTGAAATATGTGGGTGCCTACACTAAACGAAAAGTCATGAAAAGAAGTGTGTGGGTACCCAAGGCTATAACTAACAATGTAGGACCCAATTCAATTTGGGTACCTAAAAGCATAGCCTGAACTTGTTTTGCAGGTCTACTCCTCTGGTGGGTCAAGTTGGGTGCTTGACAGTGGATGTACAAATCACATGACCGGGGAGAAAGACATGTTTCATACATTGCAACTAACTCAAGAAGCACAAGAAATTGTGTTTGGAGATAGTGGCAAGAGTAAGGTGATTGGTATTGGTAAAATTCCTATCTCAGACCAACAATCACTTTCAAATGTTTTATTAGTAGATTCTTTAAGCTATAACTTGTTGTCCGTTTCACAACTTTGTGGAATGGGTTATAATTGCCTATTTTCGGATGTGGATGTGAAGATCCTTAGAAGGGAGGACTCCTCAGTTGCCTTTACCGGTCGCTTGAAGGGCAAGCTTTATCTTGTTGATTTCACAACAAGTAAAGTGACGCCTGAGACTTGTTTAGTGGCAAAGTCCGACAAGGGTTGGCTTTGGCATCGCCGGCTAGCCCATGTCGGTATGAGGAATTTGGCCAAACTTCAAAAGGATAATCACATCATTGGACTAACAAATGTTGTATTTGAGAAAGATAGGGTTTGTGGCGCATGCCAAGCAGGAAAGCAACATGGAGTCCCACATCAATCAAAGAATGTGGTCACAACAAAGAGGCCATTGGAGCTTCTTCACATGGACCTCTTCGGACCTGTGGCCTACATTAGCATTGGTGGTAGTAAGTATGGTTTAGTTATTGTTGATGATTTTTCTCGATTTACCTGGGTTTTCTTTTTAAGTGATAAAGGTGAAACTCAAGAAATTTTAAAGAAATTCATGAGGCGAGCTCAAAATGAATTTGAGCTCAAAATCAAGAAAGTGAGAAGTGATAATGGGACGGAATTCAAGAACACAGGTGTCGAAGAACTCTTAGGAGAAGAGGGAATCAAGCATGAGTTCTCCGTGCCTTACACTCCACAACAAAATGGTGTTGTGGAAAGAAAGAACCGAACTCTAATTGAAGCTGCAAGAACCATGTTGGATGAGTTCAAGACACCTGACAATTTTTGGGCAGAGGCGGTCAACACCGCCTGTCATGCAATCAACCGTCTCTATCTTCATAAGATCTACAAAAAGACTGCTTATGAGCTTCTCACTGGTAACAAACCAAAAGTTGATTATTTTAGAGTATTTGGTTGTAAGTGTTTTATTCTTAACAAGAAAGTCAAGAGCTCAAAGTTTGCTCCTAGAGTGGACGAGGGCTTCTTGCTTGGGTATGCATCAAATGCGCATGGATATCGTGTTTTCAACAATACCACCGGTATTGTTGAAATAGCGATAGACGTGACATTTGATGAGTCTAATGGCTCGCAAGGGCATTTTTCTAATGACACTGCAGGAAATGAAGAACCACCTTGTGAGGCCATAAAGAAACTTGCAATAGGTGAAGTGAGACCTCAAGAAAGGGATGATGAAGAAGGAACCTTATGGATGACCAATGAGATAGTTGATGTGGGTGCAAGGGTGGTGAGTGACAAAGTCTCCACCCAAGCAAACCCATCAACCTCAAGTCATCCAAGCCACGAAGAAAATCATCAAAGGATGCCAACAGTGGTAGAAGATGAACAAGAAAGTATTGATGGTGAAGTGCCTCTTGATCAAGAAATTGATGAGGAGGAGCAAATACAAAGACATCCTTCAGTGCCTCATCCTAGAGTCCATCAAACAATACAAAGGGATCATCCAGTGGACAACATCCTGGGTAGCATCAGGAGAGGGGTAACAACTCGATCTCGTTTAGCTAATTTTTGTGAATTTTACTCGTTTGTTTCCTCTCTTGAGCCACTTAAGGTTGAAGAAGCATTGGGTGATCCGGATTGGATAATTGCCATGCAAGAGGAGTTAAACAACTTCACCCGGAATGAAGTCTGGTCCTTAGTCCAAAGACCCAAACAAAATGTGATTGGGACTAAATGGGTCTTTAGGAACAAGCAAGATGAACATGGCGTGGTTACAAGAAACAAGGCACGGTTGGTTGCCCAAGGCTATACTCAAGTGGAAGGACTCGATTTTGGCGAAACATATGCGCCGGTAGCAAGGTTAGAATCAATTAGAATATTAATTGCATATGCTACTAACCATGATTTCAAGCTATATCAAATGGATGTCAAGAGCGCATTTCTAAATGGACCACTGCAAGAGAGAGTATATGTGGAGCAACCACCGGGCTTTGAAGATCCAAAGAAGCCAAATCATGTTTATCTTCTTCACAAGGCTTTCTACGGGCTTAAACAAGCCCCTAGAGCTTGGTATGAATGTCTTAAAGAATTTTTAATTAAGAATGGGTTTACAATAGGAAAGGCTGACTCTACCTTATTTACTAGAAAGGTTGACAATGAATTATTTGTGTGCCAAGTATATGTTGATGACATTATATTTGGTAGTACTAATGAAAAATTTTGTGAAGAGTTTAGCAAAGTAATGACGAACAGGTTTGAGATGTCTATGATGGGCGAGCTTAAATACTTCCTGGGATTTCAAGTCAAACAGCTCAAGGAAGGTACTTTTCTATGCCAAACCAAATATACACAAGATATGCTCAAGAAATTTGGCATGGAAAAGGCGAAACACGCCAAGACTCCAATGTCATCAAATGGACATCTCGACCTAAATGAGGAAGGTAAACCCGTAGATCAAACATTATATAGATCAATGATAGGATCACTGCTTTATTTATGTGCATCTAGACCTGATATTATGTTGAGTGTTTGCATGTGTGCACGTTTTCAAGCAAATCCTAAAGATTGCCATCTTGTAGCGGTTAAGAGAATTCTAAGATACTTAGTTCACACCCAAAACCTAGGATTATGGTATCCTAAAGGCTCCCTTTTCGATTTACTTGGCTATTCTGACTCAGATTATGCCGGTTGCAAAGTAGATCGAAAAAGTACTACTGGGACTTGCCAATTCCTTGGGCGGTCCTTAGTATCTTGGAGTTCCAAAAAACAAAATTGTGTTGCACTTTCCACTGCAGAAGCTGAGTACATAGCAGCTGGGGCATGTTGTGCACAGTTGTTATGGATGAAGCAAACCCTTAGGGACTTTGGTTGTGAGTTTAACAAAATTCCACTTTTGTGTGACAATGAGAGTGCCATAAAACTTGCAAACAACCCTGTGCAACACTCTAGAACTAAACATATTGACATCCGACACCATTTCTTGAGAGACCACGAAGCCAAAGGAGATATCGAATTGTTTCATGTGAGCACCGAAAATCAACTAGCCGATATCTTCACAAAACCCCTCGATGAGACTAGGTTTTGCTTTCTTAGGAGTGAATTAAATATCTTGGATTCTCGTAACTTATCTTGAAAACGGTCACAAAAATTGTTTGATTCACTGTTTTTGATTGATAGTTTTAAAGCTATGTGATGATCTTTCAAAAACTTGGTGAAAATGTTAAAATTTGAATGCATTTTAGTGCTAAGATTTCTTTTGGGTTCAACTGGCTTGACCAGCTGAACTTTCTAGTTCAGCTGGAGGAGGCCAGCTGAACTTAGCAGCTGAACTTCAGCTCAGCTGTTTTTAACCAGTTTTTACCAGGACCATCCTGGTTAAAACCGGTTGAGCTGCCTTGGTGGACCGGTTGAACCGGTGTCTGACCGGCCTGTCCGCGCAGGTCTGTCACCTGCAATTTTTCTGTGTCGCGCAGCACCTTTTTGACCGGTCGCAGGTCTGTCACCTGTTTTTTTTGTCGCGCTGCACCTTTCTTTATGACCGGTCATTTCGCGCCTTTTTTCCCCTGTGCAGTCATTGTCCGGTCACTTCCCTGGCGCACAGAACTTTTTTTTGCATGCAGTCGCAGCGTCTGGTCACTTCCCCCTGCGGCGTGCGCAGGGCTCTTTTTTTGCATGCAGACGCGCTCATTGTCCGGTCACTTCCCCCCTGCCGCGCGCGCAGAAATTTTTTTTTTTTTTGCTGTGCATGCTGAAGCGCGCCTACTTTGCCCATGTCTGGTCTCTTCACGCGCGCGCAGAAATATTTTTTTTTGCTGTGCATGCAGAGGCTTTTTCACTTTTTCCCTGTCTGGTCCTTCACGCGAGTGGAGAATCGTTTTCTGGTGTGCATGCAGAATCTTTTTTGCATGCAGCGTCTGGTCATTTCTCCCCCTGCCGCGTGCGCAGATTTTTTGTCTTTTTGGCTTTGCATGACGACATGCGGGTGGAAAATCTTTTATTTGGTCAACAGCAGGGGTGCGCATGCAGGAATTTTTTTATTTTTTCTTGTTCTTGTCTGGTCACTTCAGCTCTGCTGCGCGCGCAGACTTTCTTTATTTATTTTCTCTGTCCAGTCACTTCTCCTCGCGTCATGCATATTTTCTTTCTTTCTTGCCTCGCTTAAGTGCAGGGAGCGCAGACATTTTTTTTTGAGCAGTTTTTTTTTTGGTCGCTGCGCAGCAAAACCAGCTGAACTGGGCCATGGGGGCAGTTGAACTGGTCCTGAGGACCAGCTCAACTGCCTATATATATTTGACACTCTCTCCTCTTTTCCCACTTCATTCACTCTCGCCTTGGTCGCTTCACAACCTTTAGAGCCTTTCCTTCACACACTTCAACCGCTTCACAGCTTCACCACCGTTTTCAATCATGGTGCGTCGCCGCAACCCCTCTGTGGTTGAGTTTAGCAGTGACTCCGACGAGATTCAGGAGGAATCTCCCGTCCCCTCTCCTCCGCCTCGTCGCTCCCTCTCTAAGAGAGGACGTGGCTCTGGTCGGATGCCTGGCGAGGGGTCTTCCTTGCCCTCGCAGCCGACTCGCGGGAGACGCCAAAAGGTTGGCGCCTCTCGTCCTCGTCGTAGCACGTCTTCCTCAGGGTATGCTCCCTGCCAAGAGGAGGATGGGGCTTTCGACGACTTCGTCGACCTTCCGGCGCCTGATGCTCTCTACGTCACCGGACTGCACATGCATCCGGCGAACGTCAGCCGCGGTCCGCATGAATCTCCCATCGACTTCACTCAGAAGGGAATAGAAACCCTTCAGCGTCTGAGGTTTTCCAACCCTACTCTCACTCCTCGTCATCCTGGTGTCCAGGACCCTCGGTTCTGGAATCTTTTCCAGGCTGACTTCTACAATTCTGTCATTCTTACCAAGAAACACCCAGTCGTCCGACATAGATTTATTGACTGGGAGGGTTGTGAGAATATGGGAGATGCTGACATGACGTCAGCTCTCGAAAACCTTGAGAGAAAGGGGTTACGTAACATCATGACCATGGAATACCCCTGGAACGATGAGGTGGTAGCTCAGTTCTATGCCACCCTCTGGATAAAGAAAGTAGATGAGGATAGCCGATGGGTATGAGTACCCAGTCATGTATTTCTTTATCCAGGGTAACTGGCACAAAGTCAGTTATCGTCGTTTTGTCCATATTCTGGGCTTCTCTGATACAGACATTCAGGGCAGCAACATGCGAGTGCATGGCATTCGGCTGCCCATGCGGGAAGAGACGGAATTCATTCATGTCTCTACTGAGCGGGAGTTCTGGACAACCGCTAACATGCATAGGTACTATAGGTATCTTAATTCCTTGTCCCGGATGACCGTTCTCCCAAAGGGCGGTAATCAAATGAACGTCCTTGGGGAGAGTCGAGTCCTCCTCCTCCTCCTTGCTCCAAACAGTCTCGCCCGCATCAATGTGTTTGACATGATCTGGGAGGAGATCGTCCGTGCTTCCTGGTCTCCTCACAGAGGGTGTCTTCATGCACCCTTTATCATGAAGATGATCGAAGTGGTCACCCAGACCCACTTCGAAAAACCCGTCAAACACTCCCGCTACGTACCCTACTGGGTTGATTCCTCCAACCCAGCTGCTCGTACAAAGCGGGTTCCCTCACGGTCTGGAGGCCCTGCCTCCTCCTCTGAGCCACCTCGCCAGCCTCCTCACCATCCTTCCTCCTCTCCCCCCGCTGCTGCCTCGCGTCCCTCTCCTGGCCGCGGATCTCCCATGCCACGTGCTCGTGGTCGTGGTCGAGGTCATGGCCGCGGGATGGGTGCTCGCTTGCTCCATGGGCTTGCGGCATTTTTCTCCGCGTGCCGCAACATTTCTGCTGATGTCCATGAGGTGGCACGGCGTCAGCGGGAGACTGACGACAATCTTCGTCGTCAAGCCTCCTCCATGGGCATGCCTTTTGTCCCTCGTTCGCCTGATGTGCCTCTTCATCCTCCTCCCCCGGAGATCAATGAGTGGCACCAGCAGGCCTACGGGGTGCCTTTTATGTCTGCAGACGATGAAGATGAAGAAGTCTATGTTGATGATCGCGAGGAGTTTGCCCCGCCTCCCTACCATGGGGATCCGGGTCAATCATCCTCCCACCCTCCGCCTCCTTACCCGGGTCCTGGACCCATTCCTGGTGACCCTAGGCCATCCGGCTCTGGTTACCACCACCACCCTCCACCTCCTCCTGATCATCGTACATCTTCGGCATCTGTTTTTTCTGCGGCTGATGAGCCACCTCGGGACTCCACTTTTGAGGAGGACGCGATGAGGACCTTTTTCCCTGACTACACTTCATATCCTCCTTCGTATCCTCCGTCGTATCCTCCTCCTGGAGGATACTGATTCTTGTATCCTTGTCTCTCTCTCCGTTTTTGGTACTTGTTGCCAAAAAGGGGGAGAAAATCCAATTTCTAGTTTGTGGTTCTTTCGTTTTTTCTTTTGGATTATTTTCGCTTTTGGCCACTGTTGTGGCTTGTACTTTACCATTGTATGAAATAAAACTGTTGGATTGTTATTCAAAGGAATATGATGGTCTTCTGGCCATCATCTTTTGTTCTATCAGTTTGTAATGACTACTCTGCTATGAAGTAAAAATAATGTGTTTTTAGAGATAGTCATGTGCATCACAACTCCTGTTTTGACACTCTTGCACCCCTCGGATGATTGTATATAGTATGGTTTTTGTCACTACCTCTAAATGTGTTGCTCACATGACATATTATGTCAAGACGTTGGATTCACAATCGTGCACACATTTAGGGGGAGCCATCTACATACAATCATTCAAAAGAAACTTTCTATTGCAAATATATATCTTTTGACCTTAATTGTTTTGGCATCAATCACCAAAAAGGGGGAGATTGTAAGTGCAATCAACCCCAAGTGAGGGTTTTGGTGATTTAATGACAAAAGAAATAAGGGTACTAACAGTTTTTGTTTTCAGTGTTTGATTAAAAGGAAACAGGAACTTAAGGAAGCACCAAGGACTTCATGCAACGGACGTATAAAATTTATGTAAAATCTTGGGTTGCATGATGTAATTCTTCCTTGTTCTTTTTCGCACAGGTACAGGTGTTTGCTATAGCTCAAGTCCCCAAATTCAAAAGCTATTTTTGAAAACCAAAAATCACTTTAACATTATTTGGTTGACCATGGTTAGGGTTGAGAAACCTAGAGTGTTCTTGCTGAAAAGCAGCTGAACTTCTTCAACTGCAGCTGAGCTTTCCAGCTGAACTTAACTTCAGCTGTGATGAGCTTCTTCAGCTGCAGCTGAGCTTTTCAGCTGAGCTGGACTTCAGCTGAGTTGAACTTTTTCAACTCCAGCTGAATTTCAACTTCAGCTGTGGACCTCTTTGACCATACCCAGCTGAACTTGCCCCCGGGCAGCTGAGCTGGGGTTTTCTCTCCAAAACTCTCTGGTCAAGACCAGCTGAACTGGTCCTGGGGGGCAGCTCAACTGGTCTCGGGGGGCGGTTCAACCGCCCTGGGGGGGCGGTTCAACCGGTCCTGGTCTGTCTCAGGTCAGTCTGCCAGTCAGTCTGGCAGTCAGACTGGCAGACAGTCTGCTGAGCTGTCAGGGGGCGGTTCAACCGCCCTAGGGGGCGGTTCAACTGGTTTTCAACGGGTTTTTTAGTCAAACGGCTAGTTTTTGAGCCGTGACTATAAATAGACCCCTCCCTCTCTCTCTTCTTCAATACGGCTGAACACTCACTCATTTATTGCTCAACTAACTTGAGACAAAGCACTCATCTCTCCATCTCTCTCACACTTAAATCTTCCTCAAGATTCAACCTTGTTGGAGGAGCTCTTGGGTGTGAGGTTTGTGCTTGTGCTCACGATTTGGTTTTCCTCTCCCATCTCTCTTTCAAAGACTTGAGCTTGTGCAAACCCCTCTTGTGCTTTCTTGGTGTTCTTGAAACCCTAGGTTTCAAGATCTTTGAGGTTGCTTGGGAGTCTCCAAATTTGTGGACGACCCTAAGAAGTTTGTATCACCCGCTCTTTGAGCTAAGATAAGAAGAGATTGCCTTGACCTTTGTGGTCGGCTTTTGGAGGATTAGGGTTGAAAAAGACCCGGCCCTTTGTGGGCTCCTCAACGGGGAGTAGGACACCTCTGTGGTGTGGCCGAACCTTGGATTAAATCTTGTGTCTTGTGTTCTTGCTTGTTTCAACTTGAGATATTTTTACTTGCAAGATTGACATAAAGATTTCTCCGTAGAATTTATCTAGAAGTAAAATAGCCTTTACATATTCATCTTTTCATCCTCACTTAGCTATATCTTACTTCTCTCAAGAACTTGCGAAATACTTTTCGAGTAGATTTTAGTCTAAAGTTTTTAAAACAGTTGGATTGGTTCAGAGTGGTTCAACTTGCGTACGTAGCTGTTGAACCGGCCTGCACCAGTCGAACTGTGTATCTAACAATCTTTCGAAGT
Source organism: Zea luxurians (assembly GCA_029449295.1). NCBI lineage: Eukaryota > Viridiplantae > Streptophyta > Magnoliopsida > Poales > Poaceae > Zea > Zea luxurians. The sequence goes on along the minus strand of JAOPSE010000016.1, from coordinate 30,896,648 downwards.
TTGTTGTGAAAATTTTCAGATTAGCCTATTCACCCCCCCCCTCTAGGCTACTTTCAGAGCCGCCATGGGAGCTGGCGTCTGTAGCCGGGGAAGGAGCAGAGCCGGGCGAGCAGAAATCCGGGCGCCATGGGAACGAACTTGGCCAGAGCGCTGGAGCTGGACGCCATGGAAGATGGAGGGAGGTTGGGGGCCGCGTGCTGCAGAGAAGCTCCAACAGCGGCCGCGGCAGAGGAGGGAGAGGAGCGGTCGACCTGGGACTGGGAGATGAAGAGGAGAGAGGGAGCTAGGCATGCCAGCAGGGGAGCTCACGGCCATGGAGGGATCTTGACCGGCTGGAAGGAGCAGAGCGCGCGCGGCTGGATTTTATCCGCAGGCAGAAAGCGGTGCAGGTGATAAGGAAGAGAGAATCAGCGGCAAGATAAGGATAGGATTAGCTGGATATTTTTTTTATTTTCTTTTCTTCTTTTTTTATCGAAAATCGCAGATACTTCGGAATCGGATAAATTCATCTGCTTTTGTCCTGGATATTTGACTTGGTGAATACTTCGGAATCATATGAATTTTAATCAGTTATTTATATCTGAAGTTTTGAATCTGGCGAGAAACGACGGCCCGAATAAGAATGATTCCGTCTTCGATAATTTGCTCTGTAGGATTCGACTAAAATTAGCCGAAACCAAATCCGCTAACGTATACGCGATTTTGTCGCCACAACAGCGTGTGGAAGAATAAATTGAATTATATCCTCGCGCACACGATTTCACTCACACGACACGCCCCGGTGCTGGGATAAATTTGTCTGGGATAAAATCATCTGAATGGGTCGAGCTTCCGAATTATGTATTCGCGCGAGCGATGAATTTTAAATACTCACCGGACGCACCGATTTTTGGAACACGACGTTCCGAACATCACGAAAATTTAGGATGAGCCCGGACAGATAAAAATAAAAATGACATCGCACTCGCGACAGACGAAACAGATGCGGTATTGCAATCGCGATAGGCGAAGATAATTGAAATTTTGTAGCCGTTTTATCCACTGATTATGTGCTTATATCCGTACTCGTTGTCGAGCGGAATATAAACACCTGGGGTGTTACACTTGCGGATATGCTCACCCGCCTTGCTGTTGCATTTGTTGTCCCGCCATTTCCCGCAGAAAGCGGGTGTTGTCAGCCGTGGCATTAACTAAGGCAGCGATGGCCTCAGCTAATGTTGGAGGTACTGGGGCGGGTTAGGAGTTGCTTCCCTCCCACGGGAGGTTTCTGCACTATCCTGTGCACGAGTCTTGGATGGCATCTGAGGCAAAGAACATTTGGAAAAATATAATATGCCAAAGCAAACCATCCATTTTACATTACAAAAAAGGGTAATGATACAGACTCAAATTTATAATAGGATTACATTACCTATTATACACTAACACTATGTCTATACTACACTACTCTAGCTTCTTATCACTTTTGGTAGCTTCACTGTTGGGCGTAGGAGACCATTCATCAACCAGCTTCATACAGGGAGGAGGCCTGAAAAGGTCCAGTTCACCACCAAGTGCTTCTCTCGCTACTCCTGAAGGTTCGGCTCCCATTCCGACAGGATCCACAGGTACGTTATGGTGCAGTTGTGAATACAATACATGAACCTCCTCATGTAGCATATTGTAGTACACCTGCAAGTTGTCCACGGCTGTGCTAAGCTCCTCCACGCGGGATCGAGCTTTGGCTTCCTTGGCCCAAGCAAGTGAACGTGAGTTCATAGCCCAATCGAGCGCTAAATCTCGTTCAGCAAGTTGGTCTTGCAAGTGTCGGATGTCAGTTCTCAACTCGTTTATTCGTTGACCATCCTCAACCCACACATTGTTCCTGTAACGGAGTTCCGTTCGAAGCTGTTCTACTTGAGCTTCTAGATCTCCGATTGGACCATTGCTACCACTACTACTGTCCTCATGCCTTGGAGCTAGTTGATGGCGAGGTGCGCCAGTTGGCCCGGTAGACTTGTGTGCAGTTTTCCTTGTGTGCGGCGGCATATCTCTAAGGGGAAAATCTTTTTAACATAGTTTGTAGTATGATGCATGCATAATTACAGAATCAACCTTAGTTGATTCATAACCTTCTATACATTGCACTCTACTATCTGGTCTTTAAGTACAGAAGGTAGTTAGATAAGAAGGAAAGAAATTCTCTAGATAAGTCTTTTGAAAATTCTTTTTGAAAATGTCTCATAACATCTGCAGAGATGGGCTTCGCTCCGATACCAGCTGTGACGGAACCTCCCAAGTCATTAGGCCCACCTACAGTTGTCCTTGTCCAACGGACCTCAAACAACCCTGCAGGTGCACCTGATCACTTGACAAGTTCGGTATCCGAATTTCTTACCTTGCCCAAGAGCATTTCACCCGTCACGCAGACATTACAATAAATCGGAGGTAGGAAATGCGGAAGCAATTACAATAACTTACCTTACATTAAAGTAAGAAAGAGTAGTGTTTATTACAGACCAGAACGAAATATAAGAGTGCTGAGTATTATTATTACATAACCTGGGAGGCAAAACCCCTCCCGATAAACATTAAACAAAAGTTTTTAACGGAGGACCCTTCCTCCCGAGGCTTCATTCCTGGTTTTCTTCTTTGGGCACCACCTTAGAACAAAAGCAGCAAAAGTTTGCCGCTTCCTCACCTAAAACAACATGGGACAAAGCCCTGAGCATGAAGTGTACTTTCACAAGTCTTACCCGTCAACATAAAAGACTCTCAAGGATATGCTGGCTTTTAAGGGAGTCAAGGTAAGGCTTATCAATAGTCAAAGACTCTGTTTGCAGAAATTCTTACTAATAGTGGATCCTTAAAAATCCAGTTTTAATTGTCAGGTTAAGTAAAGTTACCTACATCTAGAGTTCTTTCTATCCTAGTTCAATCACTTGACCTATACTAGCCGGATTCTTAACAACCCTTCTTATTCACTGGAATGCTACATGTAAGTTAGTGACCAAGTCTTCATGTCCACGAAGTTACGACGATCCGAATCGATTATACTCAGCTGAGGATCTCCAATCACACGACATATGTAGCACTTAACCCTTGCATATGTCAACTCGCCATCGGGGTTCTTAAGACTAGATCAGGTTCACGCCAACCGAGAGCACAGATACACCACCTTCCAGCCTCTTGCCACGGAGGGTACACGCTACTCTCGCCATCTCTCCACTCCCATTGCGTGTTATCTTATTCTGGTATTAGTCTGCCCGAGGCAAAGCTTATCCATGACGAGGCATGTGACTAGTTAAAGGGTCCTCGGTCAGCAGGCCTACATTGATAAGGTCCTTAATCGACTCAGACGGAGACACTACACCGAGACTCTCTTCTCGTGCAAGTCACCCGCCTGGTCTCAGCTTTATCATTTCAACCCAAAGTTTGGTACCTGGCAGAGGTACATCTTTTTTTATGTTGAACCCATCATGGCCATGATGGATCCACCATCAAGTTTTATTTTGAAAACATCCCACCCACTTAGAAGCATCATCTTTTGTGAAAACAAAACATTTTGTTTTTCTAGAGCAAAGCTAAGCATAAGAAAAACCTTTCTGTAAATCAGGAATTAAGGAGAAGTAACCAAATCTAAGGAAGGAAATGCAGCAACAGGTTTAGCACACAACTCCTATCACCTAATGCATCAAGTAAGTGAGAAAGATTTTAAAATAACAAGGGGTGGCAAATGCACCGGGGCTTGCCTTGTGTGATAGGTGAATTAGGCTCTGCTCCACAGATATCAAAGTATAAGCAGTTTCCTGCCTGAGGTTCTTTAGGTGGTGGTGGTGGTGTAGTCCTGGCTTCTTCAACCTCGATCTCTCCTTCGTTTTCTATACATAGCCATGTATAATCATGAATGCTCATGTAATGCTCATGAAGATGCAAAGATAATAAAAGTTTATTATCTATTGTCTTGAATATAACTTTCCTTCATGGATCTCAGGGAAACTAGGGTTTTCGGAGTCTATAGTGAAGTTCATAAAGCAGGGGGGCTAGGGTTTTGGGTTCTAAGTACCAAACATGATCCAAATCATACCAAACTTTACCCAAGGCTTCTAAATATATTTAAAGTTTACCTAAAAGTTTGGTGAATTTTTGAATTATTAATTATTTTCTAAAATTCCAGAAGTATGGATTTTGGCTATTTTAAATGCCCCAAAATTCCTTATTAGAACTAAAAATCCTGAAACTATTTTTATTAAATACTATAGAAAATTAGGAGCCTAGCAAAATTGGTCTGGTATTTTTAGCATTTTTCTATACTTTTCTAGGAATTCTCAAAGTCCAGAAGAAAAAGAAAAAGGAAAACATGCTACAGGATTGGGCTGAAACTGGCCTGGGTCGGCCCATTTACTGGCGAAAGCGCGCCCACACGCGCCCGTGCTGCCAGTTTTGCAGAGACGCCCTTACTGGTTCAAAAATCAGAGTGGCAGTCCTTGGCACTATTCATACGTCTCACTGGCATTTACAAGAACACCCCCGCGCTTCTATTCTTTCTCAGCTCGAAGTCCACGACGGCGAACAGCGCGGGGCCGAGCTCCGGTGAGCCTATACCAGCCAATTTACTCGATGACCGTTGTTCTACTTTGGCAGAGACCGAATTCCAAGCCTAACAATCGTTTCCCCTCAACTAATTTCACCAATGGCGCTTTAACTTGCTCTGTCCACAGTGACCGTATGCACAACGGACATTCTAAAGTGTTCCCAACGATCTAAGGTAGCTTAGTTCAATTGAGTTGGTCGAGGAGTATCAGGGGCACACAAGAACACTAAAACGAAAGGGCAGAGGATATGAGCGGACCTGAGACGAGCTGACCACGGCGAGGCTTCTTTCACGATGGCGGAAAGCAGGTTTGGGGGAAATGAGAAATTAGTGAACTCTGGTGATCAATTGAGGGCACGGCTTGGTGGCTTGGTGCTTGACTACCCTACGGAGCTCATGGCATGCTCAATTTATAGAGTTCATGAGTGGTGTTGCTTAATTTGGACGAATCTCGCTGGCGGCCGAGAGAGGGATGAGTCACGGTGGCGTTCTACCGTGGCAACCGTAGAGCGACTGAACTACGATGATCATTGGATAGTCACTTCGGCTCATACTGACGTGATAAACCTCCTAAGGCGTGGCGTCCACCCGGTAAACGGCGAACACGCTGGTGATTGCCGCTTGGCCACGTCGTCGGTGTGCACTGATGAACCATCACGCTCATAGCACATTCCAGCCCATCCGCGGCGAGATCTTTCACCCCGTGATTGTTATCCTGTGTTTAATTCAGCGTGAATCACGACGATAGCACGAATCCGCACGTGTGGTCGCCGGCGGCGAGATCTCTGCGCTGGCGATCCAATCCGGTCATTGTACCATCGTGAAGCTCATTCAGACAATCTGATAGACCATGTTTGGGACGAATTTCCTCCCAATTTCGCATGGTAGCTAGGTCAATGCTCTACAGCAAAGTTATAGCCTAACAAACCAGCTCCCACTTGCTACATTGCACACCCACAAAAGTTACAAGATCTTGTTAAAAATTGAGCCCTAAATTCATCCAATCTCACTGTCAGTCTGAATTCAGACTCAAGGCGGTCTGACAACTCGACTTTGGGCACCTTTTTCTCCAAATTTTTCATGTGACCATGGTTTAATCCCTATAGCAAAGTTGTTCTCCTTATATAGTTCTATAAATTTGATGTGTTGACCCTAGGCAAATTCCACAAAATTTGGAAGATACAGGGCTTCAAAGTTGGTTCCATTTACTAAAATTCATACTTAGTCATTGAAGCACAAATATGACATTTTTGCAAATAAGCCCAAAACCTATGGTTTCATTTGCAAATCTCCAAATATGTGCACCACATGACTTAAGATACTCTAATGCCTTGATTTTTGCACTTTTGTCCAAAAGTGCACTGGTTTTGCACTTAGCCCCCTAGGGTTTCAGTCCAGGGTTTTCCAGGGTTCTATTTAGGGTTTTTAGGTAATTCTTGGGTTTGGATATCACCTAAGTTCATTAATGGTGATATTATATGATTATTACAACTAAGTTTTGAAGTTTTCTCTTATTTAGGCTTTGCTTAATCTTCTAAGCCCCATTTAAGGTTAAGTACTCTACTCTAGGGTTTCACCCATGAAATGCCACATCAATACAACTTGTTTGAAATTTTTGCCTAGTGAATGCACTCTAGGTGTGACAAACACATGATATGCCAATGCTTATGATGTTATGCTCAAATTTTAGTGGTAGTAACACCAGGGGTGTTACATTGACTTCCTCTAGTACTTTATCAAAGTCTGATATTGAAAGTCCCTAAAGACTGACAAGAGCCAATAGAGCTGGAGTAGGGATGTCGCTACTCCCCTCACTTCCTCTATAGTGCCGGCTATTCTTACGGATCAGCGGGACTTCTTCCTCTTCATCATCATCAAGCATGCATCCAACAGCCTGTGCACTCTTGGCATCAGCCTCTGAAATGGCCTCTATCAGGACATCATCAGGAACTGGCATGGAAGGGTCGGCATCCTGACCCAAGCACGACAGTCGCCAGAGCCGCCTTTTCTTCCTCTTCTCCTCGACAGGTGCAGTTGGGCGTCTCGCTCGGCGCGAACGCTTTGGGCGAGCACCTTCGAGCTTCTGAGTTTCCACCTCTTCACCAAATTCCTCCCCAGTTGTGATAGCCATTGGCTCGGTGCGGGTAGAGTCGGATGATTCCCCTGCCAGTAGGCTAAGCACAACATCTATCTCAGCGTCATTAGTGTTGGCTGGCATCTCGAAGTGAATCTGCCTCTCATCTTTGGGAAGGTTCTGAATTGAAGTAATCAAGGCTTCAATATCTGCTGGAGAGGGTCGCACTCTAAGACCTAGGCTACCATCACGAGCAGGAGGGTTGGACACAAACTTAGAAAATGGCCTGATTGGTGGCAGGTTCCAAGCAGACTAGGCCACAGAAGCACCAGCATTTGAAAATCTACCCCTCAAGATCATGTCCAGTCGGCTCATCAGATCTTCTGTGTGAATTCTCCTATTTGTGACCTAGGTAGAATCGTTGACACCACTGTACAAATAAGCAGGGTACGCCCTGTCCTTTAAAGGCTAGATGTTCTTGAAAACGAAATCAGCGACCACAGCCTCAGCAGTCAGACCTCTATCCTTCAGCAAGCAGACCTCGGCAAGCAGTACTTTAGCCTCTATTATCTCCGAAGGGGTTGGAGATTCTATCCAGCTTGGTGTGTGGACATCTGGCTGCCTCCCTGACCTAGGGGGAGTGACTTGCAGTGGTTTTCCACAATGAACCACTCAAGGCACCACCCTTTGATGCTATCCTTGAGGTGAATGTGGAGGTACTCTGCTTTTCTCCCGCGATGAAGCTCCAGGCTTGCGCCGCTAATGAGTTGGTGTTGTCCCCCAGCCATCCCGGGCCGATAGTGATACAGGTATTTCCAAAGACCGAAATGGGGGAGAATGCCGAGAAAGGCCTCACGCAGATGTACAAAAATGGAAACTTGCAAGATGGAATTAGGGTTCAGATGAGTCAAGTTCAATTCGTAGAAATCAAGGAGGCCGCGGAAAAAGGGAGAGACGGAAAGAGCAAGACCACGAATAAGGAAAGGAACGTAAATGAAAGATTCATGAGTATCCTCTATCAGAACGGTGACCCCACGGCAAATACGCCAAGAGCAGAGCTCTTTCGGAAGCAAAACCCCAACGTCGACAAGATGAAGGAGGTCAGATTCTGAGATAACGGACATGTGGTTACCAGCGAATGGCAACTGGCTATTGGGGTCGATGGGCGGGATGATTGTCGCGATAGCGCTTTGCCTCTTCCGTTTCGGCACCATCGCAATCTGGTCGGCGGAACGAACAGGAGCAAGATCTCACGAAAACAGAGGAGTGGTTCGAGGCAGAAATGTGAAGTTAGGGCTCAGAAACCATAAACACACATCGGTGCAAGTATAAATGGGGTTTCCCGGGTTGGGCACTATTTCTAAAAAAGCGCCAAGTCATTACTCGGGAAAGCAAAACTTTAGGCATGACTCAGCGGTTACCTCTAAAACGTCGGTATCATCAGCTATCGCTCGGCGGTTACCTCTAAAACGTCGGCAGCATCGAGCATGACTCGGCGTTACCTCTAAAACACCGATATCATCAGCTATCGCGCAGCGGTTACCTCTAAAAACGCCGGCAGCGTTAGACGCATGGATGAACTACCAAGTGTGCACATAGAAAAAGCAGCAAAAACACAACGCTCATTGGAAGCATCTAAAGTTTTTCGTTAATATTAAAGGGGGTTACACAAACTCAAAGACTGACTCATTATGAGCCAGCCTTTTTACCCCTACCTTCTACTACATTACATTACCCTACATTACATTACTACACTACTTACACTACACTATACTACTAACTACTACTACATTATTCTAATACTACTAATTATTTATATTAATATTTAAGCTAGTGGCACTTTGCCACTGGCCTTGCTGCTCCTGCCATTGCTGCCACCGTCGTCGTCGCTGCCGCTGCCTTTGCCACCGTCGCCACCGCCACCTCCGCCGCTGTCGTCGCCACTGTCGTCACCTTCGTCGTCGCCATCACTGCCGCTCCCTTCCTCAGACGAGTTGGAAGAGTTCTCCTCGTCCGAGGAGACCTCCGACTCATCCGAGCCCTTGAGCCCGGTGCGCTCGACGGACCGGATGTACGTCCACACCTCGGCGGCTATCCCCTGGGAGTCGTCCAAGTCATCGGACGACGCCGGTGGGGAAGCATAGACCAGTGACTCCTCGGACTCAGAGGAAACCTCCTCCTCCGAGTACTCAGAGTCACCGAAGTCCTCCGAGGGAGGACTTGGTTCGCACTTCCACTTGTCGCCGGAACGACATGGCGAACCCCGACCCTTTTTGTCCTTGCCCATGGTCAGATGACGAAGAAGAAGGAGTTAGAAAAGAAGCAACAGATGATCGAAGGATAAGTGAAGAGAACAACGGTGCAAGCAGGCTATTTATAGAGGGCGGGAGTGACCGTACACTTCCTACCACGCCCGCCGAACAGTCGCAAGTATTCAATAAGCAATTCAAGCCACCTAAAAATGAGTCAGGCAACAGACGCCGCTTCGCGTAACATGACACCATTTGGACTAAGGTCAACTGCTCGGGCGATATGATTACACATTGCGGTCACATCAAGTTACTACTCCAGGACAGTGTGCTAAACGCGTTGTGTACCAAGACGTCCCTTGGTCACACCCATTGGGGGGACGGCCAGGAATTTTCAATAGATTTTCTGAACAAGTCATATCCATACAGTATACGCAATGAATGTATTAAGACAGAAGGAAGAGATCGATGGAGATCGAAGGAAATCCAAATATAGCTACTGAACTGCAAGTCTAGTCAGCAGAAGCCTTGAAGCACAGAGCGAGGTGAAGACTAGCCAAGACCATCTACCAGACGTCCAATCTGTCACCGGTCAAATAAATTTCAAACCTAACAAGGCATGGGCAGATAAACATTGTTTAAATTCGTAAGAGCAAGAAAAGGCAAAATGCTGACTTCTAAAACATGAGATGAAGATAAAATGTTGACTTCTAAAGCATAAGATGAAGATCTTTGAGTGGATTATTTTCAAAAATCCACTCAAAGCTCGGGGGCTACACCCATTGGGTGCACCTCCGGTGCGCCCAATAGATTCTTAACTCCAAAAGATAGAATGCTGATTTCTAAAGCATAGGCTGATGATAGAGCGTCGATTTCTGAGGCATGAGATGAAGACCTTTGAATGCACCGAAGGAGGACCTTTGAAGGCTGTTTTTTACTGAAATCACTTAAAGTTCAGGAGTAATGTTCAGTAGGTGCACCTTCGGTGCACCCATCACCAGAATGGAGGTCAAGCCACAGATTGCAAGCTGGACCTAGAATCTTTGAGCTGATTATTTCAAAATCAACTCAAAGATTGGGGGCTTGTGGGGGACAGATATCCCCTAGGTCCACTAGAAGGCAAGAAGGCCTCGCGAAAGGCTTTGGGCTTATTGTCTCGCAAGGCCGTCCCTTCGTGGGCCAGAGGAGAATTGCTGGCGGAATGGGCCGACACAAGGAAGAAGCAGACTTAGGCTTAGGCGGCTCGTTGGATTTAAGCATTATCCACAACGCTGATCTGATTCTTCCGCGCAGCGCCCTCAAACATCAGAACAAAATAAGGATAAGTCGGCAAGATTATAGGAAGATAAGTTCAGTCAGTTCACTATTACTTAGGTACACATCGTCATCACACACGCATGTAATGGCCCACGGTCAAGTATATAAGGCCCAGGGGGTACCCCATCAGATTCATCGACCATCTACTTAGCCCACTAGCTTTTCTCCATACCGGAGACTTCATTTGTAACCTACCACATAAAGATCCACACTAGGAAGTAGGGTATTACGCATCTCAAAGTGGCCCGAACCTATAGAAAATCACCTACCGTCTCTCGTGCGTCTCGCACGAACCATTGAGTTAGAGTCAACAACACCATCCTATCCAAAAGCACCACGAGGGGTAACCCCGGGTGTGCGGTCGGGCTCCAAACACCGACAGGTTCTATATGCTTCTAGTCGTCTGACAGGTCCTGATGCTGATTGGTGGGATTCATACACTGCTGCCCACGATGCTACTGATACTATCACATGGGTAGAGTTCTCTATGCAGTTCAGGAACTATCATATACCCGCTGGTCTGATGAAGATTAAGAAGAAAGAATTTCTATCACTGAAGCAGGGGAGCATGTCAGTCAGCGAGTACCACGACAAGTTCTTTAAGCTCTCCAGGTACGCATCGGATGAAGTTGCTGAAGATGAGAGAAAGTAGGAGCATTTTATTGAAGGACTCAATGGACCCCTGTAGTATGCTCTAGTGGCACATACATTTCCATCATTCCAGAGGCTGCTTGACAAGGCCCTAGCTATTGAACACAAGCGTGTTCAGCTGGGAGATTTGAAGAGGAAGGCGATATCCTAGTGACAGGGAAGCAGCAGTGTTCGTCCTCGCTATAGTTCATCCCAGGGTACACCAGTTCGCACTGGCGGAGGCCAGCGCCCAGCTCAGCACTCACCTCAGGGGACTCCACTGACTCGTTAGGCTACCCCCACTGGCACCTCGACGAAGTTTTCAGGACAGAGTGCAGGCACTACTTGCTACTAGTGTGGGAAGACTGTACATTATGCACATGTTTGCCCACAGAGGATTGCTACTACCCCAGCTCAGAATAAACAGCAGACTCCAGGATCTGGCAAGGGATTCTCTATTGCTAGGGTTAATCAAGTTAGCGCAAATGCTACTCCTGATGGAGCTGACATTGCACTTGGTATGTTTTACATTAATGCTATTCCTGCAACAATATTATTTGATTCTGGTGCTACACATTCATTCATGTCTGCTCGATATGCCAACACAAATGAATTACCACTGAAAAATATGAAAACACCAATGATAGTAATAACACCTAAAGGGCCTGTTGAGGCAAATTATATGACGCATAGATTGACATTACAATTATGGGAAGAGAATTCTGGGCCACCGCTGTAATATTGTCATGGTTAAGAAAGGCAAAGGCCATTATACAATGTGGTAGGGGTACTGTAGAACTCACCAGCCCTAAAGGAGAAAGATTTCAAGTTGAAATTGCGGCAACCACCTCTTCCAAGCGTGCGATGTTCTTTATAGCTAAGGAGTTTAATTTGTTGGTGACAACATCCGTGTGGTTAGGGATTTTTCGGATGTCTTTCCAGAGGAGTTACCAGGGATGCCACCAGATAGGGAAGTGGAGTTTGTCATCGATCTCTTACCTGGGACTGCTCCTATTTCTAAACGGCCATATAAGAGGATGTATGTAGAAGACTTAAAAGAACCTAAGAAGCAGTTAACGAAGTTACAAGAGGCCGGGTACATTCGTCCGAGTTCCTCATCTTGGGGAGCGTCGATTCTGTTTGTACAGAAGAAAGATGGATCACAAAGGATGTGTGTGGATTATAGATCCCTTAATGATGTTACTGTGAAGAACAAGTATCTGTTACCCCGCATTGAGGATTTATTTGATCAGATGAGAGGTGCTAGGGTATTCTCGAAGAATGATCTCCGATCGGGTTACCATCAAATGAAGATTAGGCCATCAGATATTCCTAAGACGACTTTCTCGACTCGATATGGATTATATGAGTTCAATGTTATGTCATTTGGACTAACTAATGCACTAGCTTATTTTATGAATTTGATGAATAAGGTGTTTATGGAGTATTTGGACAGATTCGTCATAGTATTCATCGACGATATTCTTATTTATTCCAAGAGTGATACTGATCATGAGGAACATATGAGATTGGTGCTACAGAAGCTACGAGATAATCAACTCTACGCTAAGTACAGTAAATGCGAGTTCTGGATTGACGAGGTGCCATTCCTTGGACATATCATTTCTAATGGGGGAATATCAGTGGATCCTGCTAAAGTCAAGGAGATAATGGCGTGGAGCATACCCACTACAGTTACAGAGATTCAGAGTTTCTTGGGGCTTGCAGGATACTATCGGAGATTTATTGAAGGATTTTCTAAGATTGCTAAGCCCATGACCTCACTTCTGGAGAAGGGAAGAGAGTTCAAGTAGGACGAGAAGTGCCAAGATAGCTTTGATCAATTAAAGAAGAGGTTGATGTCACCACCAGTGTTGGTTATGCCAGATCTACAGAAGGGATTTGACATTTATTGTGATGCATGTGGCCAAGGCTTGGGATGTGTGCTCATGCAAGAAGGACATGTGATCGCCTACGCGTCTCGTCAGTTGCGGAAACATGATTTGAACTACCCCACTCATGACTTAGAACTGGCAGCCGTAGTGCATGCACTTAAGATATAGAGACATTACATTATGGGAACTAAGTGCCAAGTGTACACGGATCATAAGAGTTTGAAGTATATATTCACTCAGAAGGATCTCAACCTTAGGCAACGCCGATGGTTGGATCTCATAAAGGATTATGATTTGGAGATTCACTATCACCCGGGCAAGGCGAATTTGGTTGTAGATGCCTTGAGTCAGAAGGAACACATTCATTCAGCTATTGTGGCCCAGCTACCTGATGAGATTGTGGAGGATTTCAGGAGACTTAACCTGGGGATAGTTGCTCACACTGAAGGAGTTACTATTGATGTGGAACCTACCTTGGAGCAAGAAATCTATAAAGGTCAGGTTGGTGATGCTAAGATACAAGAGATCAAGGATCTTATTACGGAAGGTAGAGGTCTAGAATTCATGGAGGATGAGCAAGGCACTATGTGGTTCAAGGACAGGATATGTGTTCCTGATATTGAAAGCCTTCGTGAGACTATTTTAAAGGAGGCCCACGATTCGGATTATTCTATTCATCCTGGTAGTACCAAAATGTATCAGGATTTGAAGCAGAAATACTGGTGGTATGGATTGAAGAGAGATGTGGCTGCACATGTGGCTATGTGTGATGTGTGTCAAAGAGTTAAGGCTGAACACTAGAGGCCAGTTGGACTACTGCACCCGCTTAAGATACCCGAGTGGAAGTGGGAAGAGATTGGTATGGATTTTATTACTGGATTGCCTTGCACCCAGAAAGGATATGATTCTATATGGGTGATTGTGGATAGACTGACTAAAGTAGCCCACTTCATTCCTGTCAAGACTACTTATAAAGGTTCTCAACTAGCAGAGTTGTATATGGCTCGGATTGTGTGTTTACACGGAGTACCAAGGAAGATCGTGTATGATCGAGGTTCATAGTTTACCTCAATATTCTAGAGAAGCTTCCATGAGAATATGAATACAAAGTTAAACTTTAGTACGGCTTATCACCCTCAGTTGATGGACAGACTGAAAGGACTAATCAAGTATTGGAAGATATGTTGAGAGCTTGTGCCCTTCAGCATGGAGGAAGTTGGGATAAAAGTCTACCATATGCTGAATTCTCATATAATAACAGTTATCAGGTCAGTCTAAAGATGTCACCTTTTGAAGCTTTATATGGTAGGAAATGCAAGACTCCTTTATATTGGGATCAGACGGGAGAAAGACAGTTCTTTGGGCCTGAGCTTATTCAAGAGGCAGAAGAGCAAGTTCGTATAATCCGGGAGAATCTGAGGGTAGCTCAAACCAGGCAAAAGAGCTATGCTGATAATAGAAGAAGACCACTGGAATTTAAGGAAGGAGATCATGTGTACCTCAAGGTGTCACCACTTCGTGGAATGAGGAGGTTTAAAGTCAAAGGCAAATTGGCTCCTCGCTTTATTGGACCATTCATGATCTTTAGGAGAGTTGGGGAGATGGCATACCAACTCGAGTTACCTGATAATCTATCTGATGTGCATAATGTATTTCATGTGTCTCAACTTAAGAAGTGCCTCTGTGTCCCTGAGGAACAGTTACCAATGGATGAGCTCAGTGTTCAGGGTGATTTGACTTACACGGAGTATCCTATCAAGATTCTTGACACATTGACTCGAGTTACAAGAAATAAACTTATAAAGATGTGCAAAGTGCAATGGAGTCACCATGGAGAAGATGAAGCTACTTGGGAGAGAGAAGAAGAGCTTCGCATAGAATTTCCCCATCTTTTCCCAAACCTTCCTAAATCTCGAGGACGAGATTCTTGTTAAGGGGGGTAGGATTTGTAATACCCACTTTGTAAGAAAAATCTAAAAGGAGGAATTATATTCCTTTATAAATATGAGTGTGTCATCTCTATCTGTCATTTCATGTGAACAATTACTTACACAAATAATTTATTAACACCAGACACTCAAATAAATTGTGCATCATGCTGAGGTTTTATGTGGTGTGCATTTTGTGACATAATATGAAAATCATGTGAAAAGAAATATATCAAAGTTCAAAAATAGAATTTAAGACCTAAAGGAAAATTCAAGAATTTAGAAAAAGAGAAGAAGAAAAATATTATGTGAGTGAAAATGAGTATAATATATATATATAATAAAATATATTATTGGAATGTGTACATCTAACTCAAAGGTGAAACTCAAAAAAGGTCTCAAATTCAAATTTGGGATTCAAAATAAAAAGGAGACATAATAGGAAAATGAAAATATATAAAAAAAGAGAAATCCCACTATTGGGCCCAAAACCACCAATTCGGCCCGCTTTCCCTTTTGATCCGCGGCGCCGACAGGTGGGCCAGTCTGGTCAGTGGCGCTGCGATCCCTCCGTCTCGACTCGCTACACGGTGGGGGCCCGTGACCAGACGCAACCTCCACGTGCGGCGCTCCTCTCGCGGGCCACTGACAGGTGGACCGAGTTGTCGGAGCTCCCTAGCACTCGCGGCGCGCGTCACTGGGTCGATGGCATGTGGGCCCGGTAGGTCGGAACCGTCTCCTCCGCAAGAATCGCGCGTCGTGGTTGACCTCGCCGTCCAGTGCATGGGTTGTTGCGCCAGCCTCGCAAGTGTAAGGTCGTTGGCGCCCATAGATAAGTACCCGTCGCTGCCTTTCCTCACACAAAATCTAGGGAAGTTCTTGCCATGCGATTAGCCACCATTGCCGCCGACTCTGCGTCTCGGCCTTACTTCACGGTAGCCGCCGTTGGGCCATCCATTCGGTCTGGGGCGCTTCGGATCATCTCGCTGTCGGTAACCCTAGGCTCCCCGGGCGGGATTGGCAACAGTGTGCCCAGGAATTGATCGTCGTCGTGGAAGTTTCGCGCCGGGCCACTGCGGACCGTGGACGGCTTCCCTAACCGCACCCTTGTCTCTGGTAAGCCCTTGGATAGTTTCGCTTTGTTGTGCACTCCATTTTGCACCGGTTGTAGGGTTGGGGGAAGCATGGGACAACCATCGCGGTTGTTCGCCGGCGACTCGCCGCCATGACCAGGGCGCGACGGCGCCGTGTGTAGCTCTGGTTGAGGGAGAACATGCGAGACCATTGGATGCGTCGTGGATGGTTGAGATTACATCGGAGCATACCGATTGGGGGGACTGTCCTGGAGCGTTAGATCGTGATCCGGTGGCGCAGTGTGGATCTACGACTCATTAAATCCGGGTCGTTCGCGGTTGATCCGGTGTTCGGGGATTCATACCGCTTTGAGATCTAATCCGAGGCACACATTCTAGATCCAACAGCAGAGAAACATCGATACCCCTTCACCTGTGTCATTTCGTAAAAGAGCCCCTAGGAAAGAAATAAATCAACCCGCCGTCCTATTAGTGGAGCGCTGGGTCTGGGATATTTTACCCCGAGGCCCCTGCCTTTCTCAGTATTGTTGCGCCTAGACCAAAGAGTAGAAAAATCAGAGAAATTAAATCATAAATGAATTTTTAATATCTAAATAATTGCTAGAACTTGCTAAATTCATAGAAAATTCATTTTTAGTCCAAATCACTCCATTCTAGTTTCTAAAATTTTGTAATATTATTCTCTATCACTTAGAGTCTCTGTTTTGACATGAAAACAGTAAGAAAATTAATTTCCCACTTAATCCTACCTTTGGAAATTCATATCTTAAAATCTATAACTCCAAAAATTATGATTCATGTTCCTAGGATTTTATTTTAATGAGTAGATTATTATTATTTATTTTGTTTACATGTTTGGTGTGATGTTAATTTCTCCTTTATATTGTGCTTGTTTGTATTATGGCGAGTAGAAGAGCCTGTGACCGAGGATCCTGGTGACTAGCAGATAGAAGTAGCTGAGTAGGAGCTCATTGAAGGCAAGTTGTGCCCTTGACCACTTTTATACCCAATAATGTTCTTTAATGTCATTATTCATGCATAGGTTTAATTTTGATGGGACCCAATAGGTCACCCTAGTCTGTTTATCCATATTACCTTGTTATCCCTGAATCACTTGGGTAGTTTTGCTATTGCTTTACATGGTTTTGGGATAATATTTCATTATATCCATGTTCCAATTATTTTGTTATTCTATTTATGTTCATGTCAAGATCATTAATGATAATTGGAACATGGAGCTTAACTTGAGAAACACGTGCCACCACAAGGGTGGAATGAGACACCCTTGGATGACTAATTAGGAAAGCTAGTGGAAGACTACCTTACCCAAAAGGGATAAGGGCAGTAGGAGAGTTGCATGCAGGGAGGTTCTCGGGTTGATTTTGCTGCGATGGCGGTCAGACGGGGGATTCTTGCAAGTGCTCTTCCCATAAACTATAGTGGGTTTTTGGAAGCTAGTGGAACTTTGTAAAGGCCTCGTAGTGTTACCCTGCCTCGCTTCCTTGGTAGAGGTGTATGGAGCCCGAACAACCCCATGGCAAATGGGTAACATGACTTGTGGGTATAGGGTACAACCTCTCTAGAGTGTAAAACCGGTATACTAGCCGAGCTCACGGTCATGAGCAGCTCAGGACTCTCGCATGATTAATTTATGGAACTTAAATTCAATTTGTCATTTGCGTTGCATGGGATTATTTATTAATTTTGTTCTATTACTTTATTTAAGGTTTGGTATTTACTTACATCTAGTAACTGCTAATAAAATTTTGACCAACTGATTAAAAGCAATGCTCAGCTTTAACCCCTGTTGTTGATTAGCCTTACACATCACATGAACTCCCACCTTTGGTGAGTTTATGCCCACTGGTTTCCCCACAACTTGTTGAGCTATGATCATGTGTGAGCTCACCCTTGCTGTCTCATACCCCCCACATGAGAAGAACAGGTGGTTCAGGAGGAGCCACACAACGAGGAGTTTGATCTGATCTAGGTGGTGTTTCCCAGTCGACTTTATGACGCCAAGGATGATCCTTAGTTCGTTTTATATTTATCTTTTATTTTGTAGTAAGACTTCCGCTATGTAATAAATACTCTGATGTTATTTTGACATTTATCTCTATACACTCTGTTATTATATATGTTGTCTTCTTTGGCGCATGTATGAGATGCATCCGGCTTTGTTCCTTAAATCCGGGTGTGATAGGAGGTTTCCAAAACCTGCAAAGAAAACTAACGGCACGATTGATGACATCCCCATATATCAACGATACGATGGCTGATAATTACATATACATCAGTTAATGCACTATAAAAGACAATATAATCATTGACCCTTCATTACTTGAATCGATGAACAAAAACATAGCATTTAGCATTATTTAGCGGAAAAAGGGTATAGTTCTGCATAAATTCCAAGTTACTTATGAAAGGAGCATCGCTACAGGCTACTCTCTCACTACTTTTCCATCTTTTCATCGTGAAGCTCCAAGACATGCATACAAGTTGATTTCCACTATTCTACCTTCTACCTAGATACTTCTTTCTCCCCTGTAATGCTAGCTCAACATGCCCAAGTATATATGTATCATTGTGAAAATAGCCTGCTACGTACAATTTTTATGTGTGCCGCAAATGAAAAAGGGGGAGGTTTTACCTTAGCGTGGTCGGAGCATAGAAGAGGGCGCAGATCCGGGGTGGTGGTGCTATGGTCGGAAGCCAAGGATGGGTGGGTGGGGTTGGCCGGAGGTGGCGGGGACAAGGGGTCGACACCGGCACCGACAGGAACTAAGGGTCGACGATGATGGAGAAGGGGCGAGGGCTAGGACCGACGGTGATGAGGGGCCTAGGGTGGTGGCGTGCAACGGGGCTGGAGGCACGCGCGGAGGCCAGCGGTGATGAGGGGTCGAGGGTGGTGACGAGCGCAAGTGCCGATGGTGATGAGGGGCTGAGGGTGGTGGCGCGCGGAGGGGTTGGCGAGCGGCGGTGGTGATGGTGCAGGGGCGAGGGCCGAGACCGATGGCGGCGTGGCTGGTGGGAACCGGCGGCGGCAGCGTGCGCGAGTAGTGGGCGGTAGCGTGCACGACTGTTGGTGAAGGCAATGTGGAAAGAGAAGAAGGGCACGGTTAGGGATATGTTTGACAATTTTGTCGAGTGTCCGAGATCTCGCACTCGACAAAAAGATTTTTTATTTTTTATATAAAAAACTTTGTGGAGTGTCTCCTAGGCGACACTTGACAAAGATCTTTTTATTTTTTTAAATAATAATTTGTCGAGTGCCAGATTGGAGGCACTCCGCGAAGATTATTTTATTTTAAAAAAATTCTTTGCCGAATGTACTCCTATAGGCACTCGGCAAAAGTATACTTTGTGGAGTGTCTTCCCTTACACTAGGTAAAGATTATTTGTTTTTTTTTCACCAAACTTTTTGTGATGTTTTCCTATAGTATATAGACCTATATGTTCAATTCTTGCACATATTTATAAAAGTGTTTGCCATAAATATTAGATTTAGTTTGTTTAATTGCATTCCTTCGAATAATTCGGATTTAAACTGTAAATAACTCAAAAAATACAAACAGTGAATGTAAAAATAATATTCATTTTCTCAATCTATATGAATAAAGATTTTGATTAAATAAATGCTATAAGTATCTTTAATTGAATCCCCAAATATATACATCCATCGTTTCAGATTTACCGGTAGCGAAAGACAGTAATAACGACTCTTATGACCTATAAGAAAAGCTGTTGAAAGATACAGAGATAAAGAAAGCAACTTTTATTCTAAAGCAAATTTCCACCACCTCCTCATCGCCCTGCTGCTCATGGCGGTGGTGGCGCTGTCTCTTCCATGCGCGTTGCCATTTGAGAACCACAAGCCGCGGCGGAGGGAGAAGGAGAGAGGAAAGGGCGGTGTGCCCGGTGGTGCTGGAACTGGCGACGCAGGGGCAGCAGCAGCTACTATCATCGCATTGTCTGCCGGCTGCCCGCTGCTCGGTGGTGATAGACACCTTGTGTACAGTAGAACGGGGAGGGGAGGGAGAACCGGAGAAGATAACCTTTCTTCCCATTTTCTTAATTTCTTAATTTTTCTCTTCTTAGTGGCTGGGGCAGCCTCCTGCGAAGGGCCCTCCTCAGTCACGCCCACAGGCTTCTTCCCGCGGCGGTCGACGTTCGCGGCAGCGTCATCCCTGGGATAGCCATCGTATGGCAAGCAATTTAATTCGAAGACTCGATTCAATCGAACATTGGACCCCCGGATATCCCAACTCCACAGACCTTCAGTCCTCGGCACATAGCGCCCCACTATCCTCGCCGCACTGTCCTCCACCTCACGAACGAACGCGGCCGGGTCTCGGCCGCGCAGATCCAAGGAGAAGGCTGGACTTCGTACCAACTGCTGACCCAAGGAGGGCATCTTGCGAGGGCATACTTCGCCCAGAGCCCAGCCATGCGCCAGGGGCCACACTTCATAACCAATAAACTCTTCAACCAGATCACGCCCACTGCTCATACGAGCAGCGTACCGAAGAGCCCCCTCGTCCTCATCATCCTCCGCCACCTCGAATTGTGGGTACGCCACATAATAGTGAGAGCACATCATGGCCACAAGGAGCCTTGGGAGGTCTTCGACTTCGCTCCCGGAAACATAAAACCAGAAATCCCACCAGTTGCCCCATTTATTACGAGCACAGGGAACCAACTCCACGACTTCCATCGAAGTCTTTTCGGTCCTCAGCATAAACGTGCATGATCCAAACTGTGCAATCTTGTTTCCAATCTTTCTTTTCTGCCAATGCAGACAGTAATTCTTGGTGAAGACCTCTACGGAAGGCCGACCGCCATAAGAAGTCGTTGCCCAGACATACTTCGCCAGGGCCACCACGGTGTTCGGTGTCAATTGGTGGACCTAGACCTCAAATCTCTGCAAGACCTCCGCCACAAAACGATGTGCAGGCAGACGAAGGCCAGCGGTGAAAAATGCCTCAAACACAACCATCTCACCCTCCGGCTCAGGAATCTCTTCCGCCCCTGGCACACGTCCAACTCCATTCCCAAAATAACCCAACCGCTGCATATCTTGCACACGAACCGAGGAGATCCTCGAAACGCCGAATTCCACCGTGTGGCCCGGGTGCAGCTCCACCGCCTCCAATTCACTGAAGGTACCATCCGACGACGATTCGCCCAACGGCGTATTCGTAGCAGATGAAGAAGAAGACGACGGCATGGCTACGTACCGTCGGCGGCGGCGTGCGGTTTGCTTGACGCGGGCCAGATCTCCGATGAACAGTGTAGGAAACGGGTGACGCCTAAGAGGGGGGGTGAATTAGGACTTCTAAAACTTTTACTAAACTAGGCCACAATTAAATCCCTAGAGCAAAACCTATGCAAATAATCAAAACTAGAATGTGCAAACTAGGTTTTGTCTAAGTGTTGCTATCTCTACCGCAAAAGGCTAAGTTTCAATCTATACTAAATAAGTATGACTACAAGATTGAAACTTAAATGCTTAATATAAATGCGGAATGTAAAGAGCTAAGTAGAGAAGCAAACTCTCGTGGATGACGCCGGTATTTTTACCGAGGTATCCGGAACCACGCAAGGTCCCGACTAATCCTCGTTGGTGCCCCTACGCAAAGGGAAGCCCACGCGAGGGCCAAGCATCACGGTCGAGTAACTCCGTAGAGAGCCGCGGGCCTTCTCCACGCGCAAGTGGTGCTCCGCTTCTGGCTCCTCTCGGACGCTCCCCGCCGTCTCCACTATCGAGCTTCCGGCCGAAACGCCGCGGGCCTCGTTCCCTCCGGTACACGGTGGCGGCCATGACACAAACGCGGTTGTCACGGTCTCGCAAGACTCTCGCCCCACTCGGTACAATTACAACGACTCACACAAGAGCCGAGGGGTTGTGTGGTTTTACAAAACTCACTCAACTAACTAGGATTCACCTAGAGCAAGCGCTAAAGCGGTGTAACTAACCTAAGCACTTCGCAAAGCACCTACGCTAATCACTGAGTGATTCTATTAAGCACTTGGGTGTTTGAGCTCTTGGAAATATGCACTATGTGTCTTGGTATGTTGCTTGGGCTCTCACACTTGAGAATGGCCGGTTGGGGTGGTATTTATAGCCTCCACACCCCAAACTAGCCGTTGGACAGAAAGCAGCAGCTTTCTGTCGTCGGGTGCACCGGACAGTCCGGTGCACCACCGGACATCTACTGTGCAGTGTCCGGTGCACGCCACGTCAGCCGACCGTTGGCGCCTGTAGCAGTCGACCGTTGGATCCGACCGTTGTCGTCTGCCCGTTGGCACACCGGACAGTCCGGTGCTACAGCCAGAGAGCGCCTGTCTGCGGCCTCTCTGCGCAGACTGTCCGGTGCCTCACCGGACAGTCCGGTGCACACCGGACACCAATGTCCGGTGCGCCACCAGGCGCTGGCTGACAGCCCTTATCTTTGGATTTCTTCGCTGATTTCTTCGGGCTTCTTTGTTCTTGAGTATTGGACTCCTATGCATCTTTTTATGTCTTCTTTTGAGGTGTTGCATCCTCATTGCCTTGGTCCAATTCTCTTCGCATCCTGTGAACTATAAACACAAACACTAGAAAACTTATTAGTTCACTGATTGTGTTGTTCATCAAACACCAAAACTCAATTAGCCAAATGGCCCGGGGTCCATTTTCCTTACAATCTCCCCCTTTTTGGTGATTGATGACAACACAACCAAAGCAAGCAAATAATACAAGTATTTGAATGAAAATATGCAATTTACTTGCTAAGATGCATGATTGTCCCCACAATGTGAAGTTATGGACTTAAGCCTCCCCCTAACTCCATAATTCACTTACTTCCTATTTCCGGACCAAATAACCAAAACCACTTGAAAAGCCATTTGTAGATAAAATTTTAAATTGGTGGTGTTTGGTGTTTGATATAGATTTCATTGCTTTGGTCCCTAAACTTCTCCCCCTTTGGCATCAACCACCGAAAAGGAAGACATTAAAAGCATGTAGGAAGTAAATAAAAGCTTGCCCTCAACAAGAATTGTATCAAATGATATCACTAGAAGGATATTAAATTAAACTATGTGAATGATACCACTTGAAGGAGTCCTCAAAAGATTACTCCCCCCAAATGAGTATTCTCCTTTAGAAAGAGTTTTTCTCCCCCTTTAGAGATGAAGAAATACTCCCCCTGACAGAGATCCTCTACTTAGGAAAAAGCATGTGAAAAATTAGAGGTGCAAGACATGATTTGAAAAGGCTAACTTCCCTTATGCATAGGTAACAGAATATGAGTTAACTACTTATGCATTTTTAGCAACATGGAAGTATATGATATGAAATATAGTCTAATCAAATATTGGAGAAGACATGTAAATGATACTGAATGTAGTCTCAAAAGATACCAATTGAAGATCAATGGCGAGCTTGAGAGACATGAGAGTTCTTGGAGATTTTGCAGTGGAAGATTGTTGTCTTTCTCTGGGGACTTCATTTTCCTTACAATGAGACTATCACATGAAATAGACTTGAAAAGGTGTTAGTCTCAAAATGTTAGATTATAGATTAACCTCCCCCTAAAGGTGTGCATACAAGTTTTGAATACTTGTAGGAGACATGCACTTTGATTTGATATCAAGAGGGGCAAATTATCCATAATCCAAACTTTGGCACATATAAGTTAAATGATACACTTGTGGAAATCAAAAAATTTCAATTGATGCATCATTTACTATGGAGTGATATAAAAGCTATGTGCCGTGCTTAAATAAACATTTTAAACCATGTAGGTTTGCTTAAGTATATGAATTGAAAGCAAGCAATCCTACCATGTGATTTACCTAGTATGCATGATTTTAAACAAAAGTACATAACAATTGTAATACTAGGCAAGAAAGGTAAACTAGATAGAAGGTAAATAGATACGCATATCTAAAAATGAAGAATACAATAAAACTAGTTACCTTAGACATGGGTGGGGAATTTGGGTCCAAAGTTTTCACTAACCCACTTGGCAATAAACTTGATCCAATATGATGTACCCCATGATATACATCTCAATTTTGCCAAGTCTACAAATTTCCCGCTGACCTTTGGTCCACTCACTTCCCTTTCGGGATCCAAACCTTCTTGGTGCTTTTCATGGTTGAAATTATCTCCTTTGGCACCCAGATGCGTTTGGCCCCCTTTCCTTTGTTGGCTTGTTTGTTGGCCTTGATTGCTATCACCTTTCCGTTCTTTTTCTTCTTGATCAAATATGGTGTAGCATCCTTTTTGTTCACCTTTTTGATGTAGGTGTTGGAGATTTTGCTTGATGGCTTTTGCTTGAGCTTTTGCCTTTGTTTATCCCCGGTCATCACCTTGCATTGGAAAGACTTGTGGCCTTCCTTGTGGCATAGCCTACAAATCACAGTTTCTCCCTCTACAGGCTTGTTCACTCCCGCAGTGGTGTTATCCTGTGGAGGTCGGATTTGTTTGGCTTTGCCTTTCTTGTCATACAAAGCCTTGCCAAGGCGAGCCACTTCTTGCTTTAATTGTTCATTTTCCTTTGCAACCTCATCCGTACAAGTCTCTACAAGAATATTCTCAACAACGACTTGGTTGCAGGGGTTAGAATCATCAATTAAATCAAAGCAGGAAGTAGAAGCATCTTTCTTAATTATTTCAGGTATTTCAACTAAAGATGCTGCTGGGGTGCTACCAATGTTTTCTAGCTTAGTAGTTAGCTCATTATTGTGTATGCTAAGAATTTCCATTTTTTCTAGCAAATTTTCAATAGCTTCTTGGGAGCTAGCTAACTTAGCCTTAAGTTTTTCATTCTTTTTAATAAGGCTATCATCGGTAGCAGTGGATGGAGCACTAGATTCTAATAGCTCAATTTTAGTTGATAGTTCACTATTTAAGTTTGCAAAAGTTTCAAATTTTTCTAGCAAACCTTTGTAATCATTTTGAGAGCTAACCAACTTATTTTTCAAAGTTTTAAGTTGAGCTTTTTGCTTAGTGCAAACATCCTGGAAAAATTTTACGGCTTCCGCAAGCTCTTCTAGAGAGGCCTTTCCCTCGCCTTCATCATCACTACTACTTTCATCACTAGAGGAT
The DNA here is from genome assembly GCA_029449295.1 of Zea luxurians. NCBI lineage: Eukaryota > Viridiplantae > Streptophyta > Magnoliopsida > Poales > Poaceae > Zea > Zea luxurians. The sequence continues at coordinate 30,871,788 of JAOPSE010000016.1, read as the reverse complement.
GGAATGCTTTTGTTACCTCTTGCCATAAGGCATTTGTGTGATGACCGTGATGATCGTGACGAGGACCGGTGGCTGCGCGTCTTTGGAGGTTCATCTTCACTTGAAGAATCATCCCAAGTTCTAACACTTGTGAGCGCCTTGCCTTTGCTCCTCTCCTTTTTGGGTTTGGCCATATTTGGACAGTTGTCTCTGAAGTGGCCCTTCTCCCCACATGCGAAGCATCCTCTCTTCCTTTGCTTTTTCCTGTCAATGTTAAAGAGAAGATCCTCGACCTGCAGGGGCACACCCATTAGATTAATCTTGCGGATCATCCTCATTACCTTTCCGACGCGTCGGATTGTTTCTTCGTCCTCGGAGGATGATGTGCATGGTTGATTATCTTCATCATCATCACTTTCTTCTTCTTCCTCCTCTTCTTCGCTTGAGGAACTTGGAGTGGGAGCCTTCTTTTTGCCCTTCCTTTCATCACATGCAAAAGCATATGGTCTTGAGGAAGTTGGCTCCTCTCCCCGACTCATTTTTCGCGACATCTCAAAGGCCGCGATTTTCCCAATCACAATGGTCGGGGTCATGTTGCTCAAATCCTCCATGTTGTGAAGGATGGTGATGATGCTCCCATATCTTTGTTGTGGTAGCAGGGAGATAATCTTCCTCACAATGTCCGCATTACCTAGCTTATTAATGCCAATAGAATTGAGCTCATTGATAATTAGATTCAAATGAGAATACATGTCTCTAACAAGCTCATCATCTTCCATGGCAAAAGAATTATACTCATTTAAGACTAGGCAATGTTTTTGCTCACGGACATTGGATGTGCCGTCATGGAGCTCATGCAATTTTAGCCAAATCTCATTAGCAGTTTTCAAGGTAAATACTTGATTAAAAATATCCATGCTAAGAGATTCATACAAGCAATTTTTGGCTCTAGCATTTAAATGAATTTCTTTTTCCTCACTCGTGGTGGGTTTCTCGGGATTCTTGAGGGGTTTCATCCCGTCACGAGTGACTCTCCAAACACCTAGATCAATGGCCTCTAGGTAACAAGCCATTCTAGCACTATAATATGGGAAGTTAGTGCCGTCGAAGTGTGGTGGCCTATGGGTATCCATCCCTTCCTCTAAAAAGCGTCGGCTCTTTTAGCGGTGAAGCTAAAGCGTTTCAAATGAGCCAAACCGGGCTTTGATACCACTTGTAGGAAACGGGTGACGCCTAAGAGGGGGGGGGGGTGAATTAGGACTTCTAAAACTTTTACTAAACTAGGCCACAATTAAATCCCTAGAGCAAAACCTATGCAAATAATCAAAACTAGAATGTGCAAACTAGGTTTTGTCTAAGTGTTACTATCTCTACCGCAAAAGGCTAAGTTTCAATCTATACTAAATAAGTATGACTACAAGATTGAAACTTAAATGCTTAATATAAATGCGGAATGTAAAGAGCTAAGTAGAGAAGCAAACTCTCGTGGATGACGCCGGTATTTTTACCGAGGTATCCGGAACCACGCAAGGTCCCGACTAATCCTCGTTGGTGCCCCTACGCAAAGGGAAGCCCACGCGAGGGCCAAGCACCACGGTCGAGTAACTCCGTAGAGAGCCGCGGGCCTTCTCCACGCGCAAGTGGTGCTCCGCTTCCGGCTCCTCTCGGACGCTCCCCGCCGTCTCCACTATCGAGCTTCCGGCCGAAACGCCGCGGGCCTCGTTCCCTCCGGTACACGGTGGCGGCCGTGACACAAACGCGGTTGTCACGGTCTCGCAAGACTCTCGCCCCACTCGGTACAATTACAACGACTCACACAAGAGCCGAGGGGTTGTGTGGTTTTACAAAACTCACTCAACTAACTAGGATTCACCTAGAGCAAGCGCTAAAGCGGTCTAACTAACCTAAGCACTTCGCAAAGCACCTACGCTAATCACCGAGTGATTCTATTAAGCACTTGGGTGTTTGAGCTCTTGGAAATATGCACTATGTGTCTTGGTATGTTGCTTGGGCTCTCACACTTGAGAATGGCCGGTTGGGGTGGTATTTATAGCCTCCACACCCCAAACTAGCCGTTGGACAGAAAGCAGCAGCTTTCTGTCGTCGGGTGCACCGGACAGTCCGGTGCACCACCGGACATCTACTGTGCAGTGTCCGGTGCACGCCACGTCAGCCGACCGTTGGCGCCTGTAGCAGTCGACCGTTGGATCCGACCGTTGCCGTCTGCCCGTTGGCACACCGGACAGTCCGGTGCACATCGGACAGTCCGGTGCTACAGCCAGAGAGCGCCTGTCTGCGGCCTCTCTGCGCAGACTGTCCGGTGCCTCACCGGACAGTCCGGTGCACACCGGACACCAATGTCCGGTGCGCCACCAGGCGCTGGCTAACAGCCCTTATCTTTGGATTTCTTCGCTGATTTCTTCGGGCTTCTTTGTTCTTGAGTATTGGACTCCTATGCATCTTTTTATGTCTTCTTTTGAGGTGTTGCATCCTCATTGCCTTGGTCCAATTCTCTTCGCATCCTGTGAACTATAAACACAAACACTAGAAAACTTATTAGTTCACTGATTGTGTTGTTCATCAAACACCAAAACTCAATTAGCCAAATGGCCCGGGGTCCATTTTCCTTACAAACAGGAACAAGGAGGGTAGGCGAGCGAGCGAGCAGTTTTAAAACGCTAGGGTTTTGCGGCGCACGAAAAGTTAAGACGGCCTGAGCCGCGCCGCCCCCTTTTTATACACAGGACGTGACGCTTCGGGAAGCCCGCAGTCCAACAGTACCACGTCCGTCAACGGTCACATCAAAAACCCCGCGGAACCACTTCGAGCGAGGGCAGCGTCTCCACCATCTAGCGACGTCTTTGGCACCAGATGACTCAGTCGAACTGGTCCCTCGGAGGGCAAATGTTGGGGCAAAGGCGAAGACGCTACCCTTCGCTCCAGGCCTTCGTCAACTCGCTGCACCAACGGAGGCAAGATGACCGACGCGACACCCTTCGTCCTCTTCACGGCAAGACGAAGGCCTACGACGAAGTCTCCCCATCCCATGTCCTCGGCCCTACCTGGAGGCCCAAGTGGGATGCGGCCCATTGTAACAGGCCCCGCACGGAGAAACGTGTTACGAGCCCGATTTGTAATGGCTTTTCTGTAATGACAGTCTGTAACCCCCCATTATGGGAATATTCTAGGGATAATCCAGGTGTCTGAGGGCATAAGCGTCCTTACATCGGGACCTTGGGCGCTCGGGCACCTATAAATACCCCCGTACATGCCCTTGAGGGGCTAGATTAACAGAGCAATTGCCATCTCAAGTTAAACCATGTTTGCATCTTTTTCACTCCCCCGTTGGATCAACTTGCATAGGAGCGCAAGTTCCAACATTGAAAACAAATGAGATAGTTAGAAATTATGTCTAATCGAAAGATGGAGCAATGCATGCTTCCACGTATTTGCTGAGATTGTGATTGCGTTGGTGTTGAGAGGTGAAAGGGAATTAGGCTTACACCTAGTCCCTAATTAATTTTGGTGGTTGAATTGCCCAACACAAATAATTGGACTAACTAGTTTGCCCAAGTGTATAGATTATACAGGTGTAAGAGGTTCACACTCAGCCAATAAAAAGATCAAGTTTTGGATTCAACAAAGGAGCAAAGAGGCAACCGAAGGCACCTCTGGTCTGGAGGCACCGGACTGTCCGGTGTACACCGGACAGTGTCCGGTGCGCCACCGGACAGTGTCCGGTGCACCAGAGGACTCCAACTTGAACTCGCCACCTTCGGGAATTTCTCAAGCCGCTCCGCTATAATTCACCGGACTGTCCGGTGTAACCACGGAGCAACGGCTATTTCGGCGCCAACGGCTACCTGCGGCGCATTTAATGCGCGCTCTGCGCGCGCAGAAGTCAGGCGCACCCATACTGGCGCACCGGACAATGAACAGGAGATGTCCGGTGTGCACCGGACATCCAGGCGGGCCCAGAAGTCAGAAGCTCCAACGGTCAGAATCCAACGGCATTGATGACGTGGCGGGGGCACCGGACATGTCCGGTGTGCACCGGACTGTCCGGTGCACCATCGAACAGACAGCCTCCCAACGGCCACTTTTGGTGGTTGGGGCTATAAATACCCCAACCACCCCCACATTCATTGCATCCAAGTTTCTCACTTCTCAACCACTTACAAGAGCTAGGCATTCAATTCTAGACACATACAAAGAGATCAAATCCTCTCCAATTCCACTCAAGGCTTTAGTGATTAGAGAGAGAGATTTGCCGTGTTCTTTTGAGCTCTTGCGCTTGGATTGCTTATTTTCTTTCTCACTTATTCTTGTGATCAAAACTCCATTGTAATCAAGGCAAGAGGCACCAATTGTGTGGTGGCCCTTGCGGGGAAGTTTTGTTCCCGGCTTTGATTTGAGAAGAGAAGCTCACTCGGTCCGAGGGACCGTTTGAGAGAGGGAAGGGTTGAAAGAGACCCGGCCTTTGTGGCCTCCTCAACGGGGAGTAGGTTTGCGAGAACCGAACCTCGGTAAAACAAATCCGCGTGTCACACTCTTCATTTGCTTGCGATTTGTTTTGTGCCCTCTCTCGCAGACTCGTTTATATTTCTAACGCTAACCCGGCTTGTAGTTGTGTTTATATTTGTAAATTTCAGTTTCGCCCTATTCACGCCCCCTCTAGGCGACTATCAATTGGTATCAGAGCCCGGTGCTTCATTAGAGCCTAACCGCTCGAAGTGATGATGGGAGATCACACCAAGAGGGAGATGGAGACCGGCGACAAGCCCACTACAAGCCAAGGGAGCACTTCATCGGAAGAGTCCTGCACCAAGAGGAAGGAGAAGAAGAAAGTCTCTTCCAAAGGAAAGGAGAAAATATCTTCTTCACATCACAAAGAGAAGAAGGAAAAATCTTCTTCCCACAAGCCGCATCGGAGTGGGGACAAGAAGAAGAGGATGAGGAAGGTGGTCTACTACGAGACCAATTCTTCATCGACATCCACCTCCGGCTCCGACGCGGCGTCCGTAACTTCTAAGCGCCAAGAGCGCAAGAAGTTTAGTAAGATCCCCTTACACTATCCCCGCACATCTAGACATACTCCATTACTTTCCGTTCCACTAGGCAAACCGCCAACTTTTGATGGCGAAGATTATGCTAGGTGGAGTGATTTAATGAAATTTCATCTAACCTCACTCCACAAAAGTATATGGAATGTTGTTGAGTTTGGAGCACAGGTACCATCAATAGGGGATGAGGATTATGATACGGACGAAGTGGCCCAAATCGAGCACTTCAACTCCCAAGCCACAACCATTCTCCTCGCCTCTCTAAGCAAGGAGGAATACAACAAAGTGCAAGGGTTGAAGAATGCAAAGGAAATTTGGGACCTACTCAAGACGGCGCACGAGGGTGATGAACTCACCAAGATCACCAAGCGGGAAACGATCGAGGGGGAGCTCGGTCGCTTTCGTCTTCGCCAAGGGGAGGAGCCACAAGATATGTACAACCGGCTCAAAACCTTGGTGAACCAAGTGCGCAACCTCGGGAGCAAAAAGTGGGACGACCATGAGGTGGTTAAGGTTATTTTAAGAGCTCTTATTTTCCTTAACCCTACTCAAGTTCAATTAATTCGTGGTAATCCTAGATATCCACTAATGACCCCCGAGGAAGTTATCGGGAATTTTGTGAGCTTTGAATGTATGATCAAGGGCTCAAAGAAGATCAACGAGCTTGACGAACCCTCCACGTCCGAGGCGCAACCGGTGGCATTTAAGGCGACGGAGGAGAAGAAGGAGGAATCTACACCAAGTAGACAACCAATTGACGCCTCCAAGCTCGACAATGAGGAGATGGCTTTAATCATCAAAAGCTTTCGCCAAATCCTCAAGCAACGGAAGGGGAAAGACTACAAATCCCGTTCCAAGAAGGTTTGCTACAAGTGTGGTAAGCCCGGTCACTTTATCGCTAAATGTCCATTATCAAGTGACAGTGACAGGGACAATGACAAGAAGGGCAAGAGAAGAGAAAAGAAGAGGTACCACAAGAAGAGGGGCGGCGATGCCCACGTGTGCCGCGAGTGGGACTCCGACGAGAGCTCCACCGAGTCCTCCTCCGACGAGGACGCCGCCAACATCGCCGTCACCAAGGGGCTTCTCTTCCCCAACGTCGGCCACAAGTGTCTTATGGCAAAGGACGGCAAAAAGAAGAAGGTTAAATCTAAATCCTCCACAAAATATGAATCCTCTAGTGATGATAATGCTAGTGATGAGGAGGATAACTTGCTTACCCTTTTGCCAACCTTAACATGGAACAAAAAGAAAAATTAAATGAGCTAATTAGTGCCATCCATGAAAAGGATGATCTCTTGGACTCCCAAGAGGACTTCCTAATCAAGGAAAATAAGAAACATATTAAGGTTAAAAATGCTTATGCTTTAGAAGTAGAAAAATGTAACAAATTATCTAGTGAGCTAAGCATATGCCATGACACTATTGACAACCTTAGAAATGAAAATGCTAGATTAATTGCTAAGGTTGATTCTCATGTTTGTGATGCCTCAATTCCCAATCTTAGAAATAATAATGATGATTTGCTTGCTAAGATTAAGGAATTGAATGATTCTCTTGCTAGCCTTAGAGTAGAAAATGAAAATTTGATTGCTAAGGCTAAAAATTTTGATGTTTGCAATTCTATTATTTCCGACCTTAGAACTAAGAATGATATGTTACATGCTAAGGTTGTTGAATTAAAATCTTGCAAACCCTCTACATCTACTATTGAGCATGTGTCTATTTGTGATAGATGTAGAGATGTTGATATCAATGCTATTCATGATCACATGGTATTAATTAAGCAACAAAATGATCATATAGCAAAATTAGATGCTAAAATTGCCGAGCATAATTTAGAGAATGAAAAGTTTAAATTTGCTAGAAGTATGCTCTATAATGGGAGACGCCCTGGCATCAAGGATGGCATTGGCTTCCAAAGGGGAGACAATGTCAAACTTAATGCCCCTCCTAAGAACTTGTCTAACTTTGTTAAGGGCAAGGCTCCCATGCCTCAAGATAACGAGGGTTACATTTTATACCCTGCCGGTTATCCTGAGAGCAAAATTAGGAAAATTCATTCTAGGAAGTCTCACTCTGGCCATAATCATGCTTTTATGTATAAGGGTGAGACATCTAGCTCTAGGCAACCAACCCGTGCCAAGTTGCCTAGAAAGAAGACTCCTAATGCATCAAATGATCATGCTATTTCATTTAAAACTTTTGATGCTTCTTATGTGCTTACTAGCAAATCCGGCAAGGTAGTTGCCAAATTTGTTGGGGGCAAACACAAGGGGTCAAAGACTTGTGTTTGGGTACCCAAAGTTCTTGTTTCTAATGCTAAAGGACCCAAAACCGTTTGGGTACCTAAAGTCAAGAACTAAAATTGTTTTGTAGGTTTATGCATCCGGGGGCTCAAGTTGGATACTCGACAGCGGGTGCACAAACCACATGACGGGGGAGAAAAAGATGTTCTCCTCATATGAGAAAAACCAAGATCCCCAACGAGCTATCACATTCGGAGATGGAAATCAAGGTTTGGTCAAAGGATTGGGTAAAATTGCTATATCACCTAACCACACTATTTCCAATGTTTTTCTTGTGGATTCTTTAGATTACAATTTGCTTTCCGTATCCCAATTATGTCAAATGGGCTACAACTGTCTATTTACTGATGTAGGTGTTACTGTCTTTAGAAGAAGTGATGATTCAATAGCATTTAAGGGAGTGTTGGAGGGTCAGCTATACTTGGTAGATTTTGATAGAGCTGAACTCGACACTTGCTTGGTTGCTAAGACTAACTTGGGGTGGCTCTGGCATCGTCGACTAGCCCATGTTGGAATGAAGAATCTTCATAAGCTTCTAAAGGGAGAACACATTTTAGGACTAACAAATGTTCATTTTGAGAAAGACAGGATTTGTAGCGCATGCCAGGCCGGGAAGCAAGTTGGCACACATCATCCACACAAGAACATTATGACAAGTGACAGACCACTGGAGCTCCTGCAAATGGATCTATTCGGCCCGATCGCTTACATAAGCATCGGCGGGAGTAAGTACTGTCTAGTTATTGTGGATGATTATTCTCGCTTCACTTGGGTGTTCTTTTTGCAGGAAAAATCTCATACCCAAGAAACCTTAAAGGGATTCTTGAGACGGGCTCAAAATGAGTTCAGTTTAAGGATCAAGAAAATTAGAAGCGACAATGGGACGGAGTTCAAGAACGCTCAAATTGAAGGTTTCCTTGAGGAGGAGGGCATCAAGCATGAGTTCTCTTCTCCCTACACCCCACAACAAAATGGTGTAGTGGAGAGGAAGAATCGAACTCTATTGGACATGGCAAGAACCATGCTTGATGAGTACAAGACACCGGATCGGTTTTGGGCCGAGGCGGTCAACACCGCCTGCTACGCCATCAACCGGTTATATCTTCACCGAATCCTCAAGAAAACATCCTATGAACTCCTAACCGGTAAAAAGCCAAATATTTCATATTTTAGAGTTTTTGGTAGCAAATGTTTTATACTTGTTAAAAGAGGTAGAAAATCTAAATTTGCTCCTAAAACTGTAGAAGGCTTTTTACTAGGATATGACTCAAACACAAGGGCATATAGAGTCTTTAACAAGTCCTCAGGACTTGTTGAAGTTTCTTGTGACGTTGTGTTTGATGAGACTAACGGCTCTCAAGTAGAGCAAGTTGATCTTGATGAGATAGGTGAAGAACACGCTCCATGCATAGCGCTAAGGAACATGTCCATTGGGGATGTGTGTCCTAAGGAATCCGAAGAGCCTCCACATGCACAAGATCAACCATCCTCCTCCATGCAAGCATCTCCACCAACTCAAATTGAGGATGAGGCTCAAGATGTTGAACAAGAAGATCAAGAAGTTGAGCCACCTCAAAATGACGGCAACAATCAAGGGGGAGATGCAAATGATGAAGACAAGGAGGATGAACAACCAAGGCCGCCACACCCAAGAGTCCACCAAGCAATACAACGAGATCACCCCGTCGACACCATCCTCGGCGACATTCATAAGGGGGTAACTACTCGATCTCGTGTTGCACATTTTTGTGAACATTACTCTTTTGTTTCCTCTATTGAGCCACACAGGGTAGAGGAAGCACTTCAAGATTCGGATTGGGTGATGGCGATGCAAGAGGAGCTCAACAATTTCACAAGGAATGAGGTATGGCATTTAGTTCCACGTCCTAATCAAAATGTTGTAGGAACCAAGTGGGTCTTCCGAAACAAGCAAGACGAGCATGGTGTGGTGACAAGGAACAAAGCTCGACTCGTGGCCAAGGGGTATTCACAAGTCGAAGGTTTGGATTTTGGTGAAACCTATGCACCCGTAGCTAGGCTTGAGTCAATTCGCATATTATTGGCCTATGCTACTTACCATGGCTTCAAGCTTTATCAAATGGACGTGAAGAGTGCCTTCCTCAATGGACCAATCAAAGAGGAGGTCTATGTTGAGCAACCTCCCGGCTTTGAAGACAGTGAGTACCCTAACCATGTTTATAGGCTCTCTAAGGCACTTTATGGGCTCAAGCAAGCCCCAAGAGCATGGTATGAATGCCTTAGAGATTTCCTTATTACAAATGGCTTCAAAGTCGGCAAAGCCGATCCTACTTTATTCACCAAAACACTTGATAATGATTTGTTTGTATGCCAAATTTATGTTGATGATATTATATTTGGGTCTACTAACAAATCTACATGTGAAGAATTTAGTAGGATCATGACACAGAAATTCGAGATGTCTATGATGGGGGAGTTGAAGTATTTTCTAGGATTTCAAGTCAAACAACTCCAAGAGGGCACATTCATTTGCCAAACAAAGTATACTCAAGACATTCTAAGCAAGTTTGGAATGAAGGATGCCAAGCCCATCAAGACTCCCATGGGAACAAATGGGCATCTCGACCTCGACACGGGAGGTAAGTCCGTGGATCAAAAGGTATACCGGTCGATGATTGGTTCATTGCTTTATTTATGTGCATCTCGACCGGATATTATGCTTTCCGTATGCATGTGTGCAAGATTCCAAGCCGACCCTAAGGAAGCTCACCTTACGGCCGTGAAACGAATCTTGAGATATTTGGCTTATACTCCTAAGTTTGGGCTTTGGTATCCTAGGGGATCCACATTTGATTTGATTGGTTATTCGGATGCCGATTGGGCGGGGTGTAAAATCAATAGGAAGAGCACATCGGGGACTTGCCAGTTCTTGGGAAGATCCTTGGTGTCTTGGGCTTCAAAGAAGCAAAATTCGGTTGCTCTTTCCACCGCCGAAGCCGAGTACATTGCCGCAGGCCATTGTTGCGCGCAATTGCTTTTGATGAGGCAAACCCTGCGGGACTACGGTTACAAATTAACCAAAGTCCCTTTGCTATGTGATAATGAGAGTGCAATCAAGATGGCGGATAATCCCGTCGAGCATAGCCGCACTAAACACATAGCCATTCGGTATCATTTTCTTAGGGATCACCAACAAAAGGGAGATATCGAGATTTCTTACATTAATACTAAAGATCAATTAGCCGATATCTTTACCAAGCCTCTTGATGAACAATCTTTTAACAAACTTAGGCATGAGCTCAATATTCTTGATTCTAGGAACTTCTTTTGTTAAAATTGCACACATAGCTCATTTATATACCTTTAATCATACCCCTTCATATGCTATGACTAATGGGTCTTCAAGTCTATTTCAAACCAAGTCATAGGTGTATTGAAAGGGAATTGGAGTCTTCGGCGAAGACAAAGGCTTCCACTACGTAACTCATCCTTCGCCGTCACTTCAAGCAACTCTCCATTCTTGGGGGAGAAAGCATAAGCACCAAGCAAAAGGACTCCATCTTTGGTATAATCTTCACTCATTTGTTTTGACCAAAGAGGGAGAATGTAACTCGAGGGCTCTAATGATTCCGTTTTTGGCGATTCATGCCAAAGGGGGAGAAAGTATGAGCCCAAAGCAAAAGGACCGCACCACCACCTAATTTTAAAATTGGAGATTTTCAATTGGTATCCTATTGTGTTCAAAAAGGGGGGAGAAAGTAGTATTTCAAAAATGATATATCAAAACCCTCTTGAACACTAAGAGGAGGATCTCATTTAGGGGGAGTTTTTGTTAAGTCAAAGGAAAAGCATTTGAAACAGGGGGAGAAAATTTCAAATCTTGAGAATGCTTTGCAAAATTGTATTCATTTACCTTTGACTATTTGCAAAAAGTCTTTGAAAAGGATTTACAAAAGAGTTTGCAAAAACAAAACATGTGGTGCAAGCGTGGTCCAAAATGCTAAATAAAAAAAACGATCCATGCATATCTTGTAAGTATTTATATTGGCTCAATTCCAAGCAACCTTTGCACTTACATTATGCAAACTAGTTCAATTATGCACTTCTATTCTTGCTTTGGTTTGTGTTGGCATCAATCACCAAAAAGGGGGAGATTGAAAGGGAATTAGGCTTACACCTAGTCCCTAATTAATTTTGGTGGTTGAATTGCCCAACACAAATAATTGGACTAACTAGTTTGCCCAAGTGTATAGATTATACAGGTGTAAGAGGTTCACACTCAGCCAATAAAAAGATCAAGTTTTGGATTCAACAAAGTAGCAAAGAGGCAACCGAAGGCACCTCTGGTCTGGAGGCACCGGACAGTGTTCGGTGCACCAGAGGACTCCAACTTGAACTCGCCACCTTCGGGAATTTCTCAAGCCGCTCCGCTATAATTCACCGGACTGTCCGGTGTACACCGGACATGTCCGGTGTGCACCGGACTGTCCGGTGTAACCACGGAGCAACGGCTATTTCGGCGCCAACGGCTACCTGCGGCGCATTTAATGCGCGCTCTGCGCGCGCAGAAGTCAGGCGCGCCCATACTGGCGCACCGGACAATGAACAAGAGATGTCCGGTGTGCACCGGACATCTAGGCGGGCCCAGAAGTCAGAAGCTCCAACGGTCAGAATCCAACGGCATTGATGATGTGGCGGGGGCACCGGACATGTCCGGTGTGCACCGGACTGTCCGGTGCACCATCGAACAGACAGCCTCCCAACGGCCACTTTTGGTGGTTGGGGCTATAAATACCCCAACCACCCCCACATTCATTGCATCCAAGTTTCTCACTTCTCAACCACTTACAAGAGCTAGGCATTCAATTCTAGACACATACAAAGAGATCAAATCCTCTCCAATTCCACTCAAGGCTTTAGTGATTAGAGAGAGAGATTTGTCGTGTTCTTTTGAGCTCTTGCGCTTGGATTGCTTCTTTTCTTTCTCACTTATTCTTGTGATCAAAACTCCATTGTAATCAAGGCAAGAGGCACCAATTGCGACGGCAGCGTGCGCGAGTAGTGGGCGGCGGCGTGCGCGACTGTGGGTGAAGGCAATATGGAAAGAGAAGAAGGGCACGGTTAGAGACATGTTTGACAATTTTGCCGAGTGCCCGAGATCTTGCACTCGACAAAAAGATTTTTTTTTTATTTTTGACATAAAAAACTTTGTCGAGTGTCTTCTAGGCGACACTTGACGAAGATCTTTTTATTTTTTTAAATAATACTCTGTCGAGTGCTAGATCGCAGGCACTCCGTGAAGATTATTTTATTTAAAGAAAATTCTTTGCCGAATGTACTGCGATAGGCACTCGGCAAAAGTATACTTTGTGGAGTGTCTTACCCTTGACACTAGGCAAAGATTATTTGTTTTTTCTTTTTGTCACCTACCTTTTTGTGGTGTTTTCCTATTGTATATAGATTTATATGTTCAATTCTGGCACACATTTATCAAATTGTTTGTTATAACTATTAGATTTAGTTTGTTTAATTGTATTTCTTCGGATAATTTAGATTTGAATTGCAAATCACTCGAAAAATAGAAACAGTGAATATAAAAATAATATTCATTTTCCCAATCTATACGAATAAATATTTTGATTAAATAAACGCTATAAGTATCTTTAATTGAATCCCCAAATATATACATCCACCATTTCAGATTTATCGGTAGCGAAAGACAGTAATAACGACTCTTATGACCTATAGAAAAGCTGTTGAAAGATAAAGAAAGCAACTTTTATTCTAAAGCAAATTTCAGAGAACTCTTTGGACATTCGGTATCTATCAAGGTTCAGGCACGCAAGAAAATCGAAATTATTGATGGCATAACGAGGGAGCGTACCAATAAGGAAAGGAAAAAAATTACAGGATCGGAAAAGAAAATACAGGAACGTATGTAGGACACCTTGGAGAACCAGGGCTCGTGGAACAGCTCCGCGGCCCCTCCAAATCCGGGGAACGCAGCCTCATCCTCGTAATCGTCAGGGCAGTTTGCCCGGTGGTGCTGGAACTGGCGGCGCAGGGGCAGCAGCAGCTACTATCATCGCATTGCCTGCCGGCTGCCCGCTGCTCGGTGGTGACAGACACCCTGTGTACAGCCGGACAGGGAGGGGAGGGAGAACCGGAGAAGATAACCTTTCTTCCCTTTTTCTTAACTTCTTTTCTATTCAAAATCTTGAGAAAAATGAATTTGGGCTAAGTGCGGCTAGAGTCCAGTATAGCACGAGCTTCCCACGTGCAGCGGCACCAGTTTGTTTCTCCGTTTTCCTCCTGCGCCATCCTTCCATCGCGCCAACGCCGCCTCCCACGCCCACGCGACCGCGAGGCCCCGCGTAATTCGAATTCGAATGGGTTGTTAGAGTGGGGCGAGCGAGGCGGACTCTGCCTTATGCCTGTCGGACGGACTCCGCCTACGATTCGTGCGCCACTATATATATATATCACGGCGGTGGGGCAGCGACGCCATCAATCCATTCCACGTTCCATTCTGCCGCGCAACAATGCACCAGCAGATGTGTCTCGCCGACGCCAAGCGCTCTCTCGAGATTGTAGTATACGATCGTGCCTTCGCCGAGTCCCAGCAGCGCGCCAACAAGCGGGCGCGTCAGGACGAGGCCGCCGCATCATCGTTGCCGGAGGAGGCGACGGCGTCAGCAAGTGCGATAGTTCCGTACGTGGGGGCCGTTCATGACGTGGCACCCATCAATAGCATCGTCGTCCTCCCGCCCTCGCTACAGCCGCCACCACCGGCTGCCGGCGGCCGAGAAGAGCCGCCATGCCTGCGCATGCATTTCCTGGAGGCGCTGGGGCTCCGCGCCGACCTACCGGTGCACTTCATACACGACAAGCGCATGTCGAAAACCGATCTGGATGGGCACCAGAGCCGGTTCCGCATCCCGCAGAACGGTGTCGAGCGCCACCTTCGCCCGATCCTAAGCCCCCAAGAGCTCGACGCCGCCAACCTCCTGGAGGGGCCGAGGAGGCGGCCGAGGAGGCAGGAGCCTGGACCGTCAGAGCCGGAGGATGGCAACAACAGAAGGAAGACATCTAAGAAGAAGGGGAAGGCGCACGGCGGGCTGCCCGTGATGCTCGTGGACCTCAACGCCGGCGCCAAGGAGCTGCGGCTATCACGTTGGGATAGCAGCCAGGGCACGATCGTCAAGGGAGAGGGGTACCTCCAATTCATGCGCCAGTGTACATTCAAGGACGGCGACGACGTCGCGATTTGGGCCTTTGTGCAGCGGCGGTTCCGCCTCTTCGGCGTGGACATGTGCGACGACAGCCTATTGCACCTACTCGTCGTCAAGAAACAAGACGAAGCCCGGTGCCGTGTCTGCCGTGCCCCCGCGCAGCCCGAGAGTTAGTTTAGTTAGTTCTTTTTTTTCATAGACTTAGTTAGCTAAACTATGCACGATGCCCATCAAATGATTTGATGAATATGTAAATGTGTTTCGTGGAATGTAAAGGCCTTAGAGAAAGTATGTCAAGAAACTTTGTACTAATTTACTTGTTCAACCAATGGTTTCAGCAAGTTCATGTAATAAGCAGCAACTTCTCTAGGAAATTATTTGTCTGCTTGTCAGACTAGATGGAACGTATGCATGGTTTTACGAAGCTGGTGTATGCTAAGGAGTCAACAAAAGAGATTCAAGCAAATACACACGTGACTGGATGCTAAAATCGTTATCTCTTTGATCAGTGGTTTAGTAATCTATCATCTTCCATGGACCCTTGTAATTTAGATGTAAAAAAAGTAGACATAGTGTATATATATATAGATCCTTACAAAATTATATAAATTTTAAAATGAAATGTCTTAAAATTTTAAATAAAGAGAGTAAATTAGAATACAAGTCATCGAATCTCGTATCGACGTTGGAGATCGATTTGCTTCATGGTTGAAATGTTGAGGCGAGAAGCCATAAGCCACTCGTAACAAAGTTAAGGAGTACTCACTCGTTCTTTTTTATTTGTCACAATTTTTTTAAAAATGAACTAACAGACCATAAATATCTGAGAACGAAGATAGCACAAGTTTATTCCATCATTTTCTCAATGTTATGGAATATAAATGGTACGTGCATGTGATCTATCTCTATACGTACGTACGAGTGGTTAAGGAGAGGGATTTGGAATATGTTGGGCTTTGCGTACTCTAGTTTGGCTCGTGCCGTAGATAATTTTTCTCAGCAATATCGACAAAACTATTGTGCAATTAAACTTCTTCTACTATATTTTTTTGTTTAAACCGCTGTATAATCAAGTTTTTCAGAAATCATGAAAAATTATTATTTTTTCTCTCTACCAATATATTGAATTATAAATAAAAATAAATCTATAAAAGATAGATTTTTTAATATCTGTTAATTAGAACTTAAAAGTTAATATATTGTTTAAATAATGAAGTATATCTATAATTTTTAAGAAATTTTCATATCACCTACTCGTCGTCAAGAAACAAGACGAAGCCCGGTGCCGTGTCTGCCGTGCCCCAGCGCAGCCCGAGAGTTAGTTATTTCCATTTTTTTTCATAGACTTTTAGCTAAACTATGCACGATGCCCATTAAATGATTTGATGAATATGTAAATGTGTTTCTTGGAATGTAAATGAGTTTGATAACGGCCTTAGAGAAAGTATGTCAAGAAACTTTGTACTAATTTACTTGTTCAACCAATGGTTTCAGCAAGTTCATGTAATGACCAGTAACTTCTCTAGGAAATTATTTGTCTGCTTGTCAGACTAGATGGAACGTATGCATGGTTTTATGAAGCTGGTGTATGCTAAGGAGTCAACAAAAGATATTCAAGCAAATACACACGTGTCTGGATGCTAAAATCGTTTTCCCTTTGATAAGTGGTTTAGTAATCTATCATCTTTGATATATGGACCGTTGTAATTTGGATGTAAACAAAAGTAGACATAGTGTATATATCTAAATCCTTACAAAATTATATAAATTAAAAAAAATAAAATGTCTTATAATTTAAAATAAAGAGAGTAAATTTAAATACAAGTCATCAAATCTCGTGTCGACGTTGGAGATTGATTTGCTTCATGGTCGAAATGTTGAGGCGAGAAGCCATAAGCCACTCATAACAAAGTTAAGGACTACTCAATCCGTTCTTTTTTATTTGTCACAATTTATTTAAATATGAACTAACAGACATAAATATTCGAGAATAGAGATAGTACTAATTTATTCCATCATTTTCTCAATGTTATGGAATATAAATGATACGTACATGTGATCTATCTCTATACGTACGAGTGGTTAAGGAGAGGGATTTGGAATATGTTGGGCTTTACCTACTCTAGTTTGGCTCGTGCTGTCGATAATTTTTCTCGGCAATGTCAACAAAACTACTGTGCCATTAAACTTCTACTACAATAATTTTTTTGTTTAAACCGCTATATAATCAAGTTTTTCAGAAATCATGAAAAATTATTATTTTTCTCTCTACCAATATATTGAATTATAAATAAAAATAAATCTATAAAAGATAGATTTTTTTAATATATGTTAATTAGAACTTAAAAGTTAATATATTGTTTAAATAATGAAGTATATCTATAATTTTAAAGAAATTTTCATATGACTTTCGTTAATTTGATTGCACGAGAAAACTTGATTGCGTAGCAGTTTTTTGTCAGTTGATATATAACAACTCTACTACGAACCTCCCCTCTTGGCCACCATCTCTTTGGGCGTAGTAGTTTTCGGTCATTTGATTGTGTAGTGGTTTTTGGTCATTTGATTGCGTAGCGGTTTTCGGTCAGTTGATAGCGTAGTCTTGGGCTAGGATATCACCATCCCCTAGGGTCAAGGATATCATAATCCACCTCCCTATGAGACCGACGTCCTCGTCGGTCAACCCAAGCCAGGAACCTCCCCTTTTGGTCATGTCTCTATGTCTAGTGTCGTCATATGCCACGCCATGTGACCACTTCGGGTCCACATGCGCCATGCATGTAAGAAACAGTGACGCCTAAGAGGGGATGAATTGGAACTTCTAAAAACTATCTCTACTAGTCCACAATTAAATCCTTATGGCAAAACATATGCAAATAAAATAATCTAGAATGCGCAAACTAGGTTTTGTCTATGTGTTGCTATCTCTACCGCAAAACCTAAGTTTCAATCCTAAATAATCTAATTAGAAAGGCGAGATTGAAACTTAAATACTTAATATAAATGTGGAAGATAAAGAGCAAGGTAGAGATGTAAACTCTTGTAGATGACGTCGGTATCTTTACCGAGGTATCCGGAACCACACAAGGATCCGACTAATCCTAGTTGGTGCCCCTACGCAAAGGGTATCCCACGCGAGGGCCAAGCACCTCGATCGATTAACTCCGTAGAAAGCCGCGGGCCTTCTCTACGCGCAAGTGGTGCTCCGCTTTCGGCTCCTCTCGGACACTCCCTGTTGTCTCCACTATCGAGCTTCCGCCAAAACGCCACGGGCCTCGTTCCCTCCGGTAAACGGTGGCGGCCGTGACACAAACTCGGTTGTCACGGACTCGCAAGACTCTTGCCCCATTCGGTACAATTACAACGGCTCGCGCAAGAGCTGAGGGGTTGTTTGGTTTTTTCTAAACTCACTCAACTAAATAATCTCTTCACATGATTATTTAGTTGTGTAGTTTCTCATGAAACTTGTGTGGTTTTTCTGGCATGTCGACAAGTTTTATGAAACTTGTTTCATGATTTTTATCATAGTGGTATAAAAATCATGAACATGAGAATAATCAGAAAACCATTCTCGATGCGAGCAAATGTGAAAAGAGCAAGCTGAATCAAGAACCTAAGCTATACGCTTTTTATCATTAGAAATGATCATAAGAGCTTCTCTACCATCAATATTTTCAACAATACTAGCCACAACAGATGATTTATTAGCTTCTTTTTTTCTTTTGTCTTTCTTCCTTATTTTTCAACTTAGAACACTAGGAGATCACATGATTATTAGTTTTGCAATCACGACAAAATTTGTTGGGTTTACGATCTCTTGACTTAGACCTTGATTTTGGTTTATTAGAACTGTCCGCTTGTTGAGTTGTACCTCGAACAATAAAATCTTCACGCTTAGCCCTAGAACGAGAATCAATATTAATTTTTTCTTTGGACAATAAATTTGACTTAGCATTCTAAAATGTCAGTGAAGTATGATTTCCATAAAGCATAATTTCTTTAAAATGCTTGAAAGAGGGGGACAACGAGACTACCAACAAAATTGTCTTATCTTCGTCATCTATATTTACATCCAGACTCTTAAGGTTGACACAAATAGAATTAAATTCATTGAGATGTGATTGAATAGATGTACCTTCTGTCATACGGATACTATAAAGACGCTCTTTGAGACAGAGCTTATTAGCAAGACTCTTGGTCATATATAGCTCCAATTTTTTTCCAGAATTCTGCCGCAGATTTTGCATTCATTATTTCACGCAAAACATTAGGAGATAAACTATGCTGTAAGGCGGACAAAGCTTTTTCATCAAGATCCTCCCATTTATCATCAGCCATATCAGTAGGTCGCGGTTGCAACGCTTTTCATACACATAACTGAGTAAGAACAATCTTCATTTGAATGTGCCAAAGAGCAAAACTGATCTTGCCATCAAACTTTGGAATATCAATTTTAGTCGACATTATAATCTGAAATAAAAAATCCGAAGTGAAGTGTAACGTATCAGCAGCACACTTAGGTGCGCGTATTGAAGGAATAGAAAATTAATTGATTTGAGAATTCTGCAATATCAACTAGGGGTGGGCGTTCGGGTTACCCGAAATTTTTAGGTTGAGTAATTCAGGTATTTAAAATTTCGGGTTTTGAGAATAGATATCCGAAATTACAACGGGTTTTACAATACCCGAAAATTTGGGTATTCGGAATCTCGGGTTCGGGTATTTCCGAACTAACCGAACTGTTGTGTTAGCTTCATAAAAACACATGCACCCTATTAAATTAGTATATAAATCTTTACTACTATTAAGATGGTAAGGTGTAGTGTAACGCCCTGAATTTGGGGGTAGAATTTTTCTTCTTTAATACTCACCAAATTCAGGCGTTACTCTCTTTTCTCTTTCCGTTTCGCCCCTTCTTCCTAGTTTCAAAGCAGTATAGCGACTGGTGTCTGTATTGCATGTAAACAAAAACCTAAGTTGTCATGGGTGTTGCATCATGCTGAAGCATATCTCTTTTATCTGATGTTGTGTTTAATCGCGTGTTCACCTCGTCTCGTTTCGGATTTCGATTCGCGATTGGATTCCAATCAGTGGTTGTGCGTGTCGTGGGATTTCGACCCCCGACGCGACCCCGCCCGGCCCGGCCCGGCCTTAGCCCGAGCACCCCTAGCGCCCCACCCCTCCCCCATGCGCGCCCCCTCTTGTCTTTCTCTCCCTCATTCAATTTTCCCGCGCACAACTCCCTCTCTCCCACCTCTCTCTTCCTCGTGGTGCCCTAGGTGATTTGGTGACAGTTATCGCCAGATTCGGATCCCTGAGGTGAGCTCCCCTCCCCCCTCTCTATCTCTCTCTTCCTCTTCCTCCCCTTCCTTTCCCTGCGCGCGCCACTGGCGCCCCCGGCGTGGCCCCTCAGCCCCCTCAAGCGCGACCCCTCGGCCCTCTCGGGCGCGGCCGCCTTGGCCCCCCAGCACGGCTCCCTAGCGCCCCCTGGCGCCCCTCGCACGCAGCCCCTTGGCCCCCCGGCGTGGCTCCCTGGTCCCCGGCGGCGTGGCCCTTGGCGCCCCTCGCGCGCGGCTCCCTTGCGCCCCGACGACGCGGCCCCTCGGCCCCCCTCGCACGTGGCTCCCTGGCGCCCCGGCAGCGTGGCCCCCAAGCCCCCACGCGCGCGGCCATCCCGGCCCCCTCGTGCGTGGCCCCTCGGCCCCCGGCGCGCGGATCCCCTGGCCCCCTACGCGTGGCTCCCGGTGCGCGGCCCCTGCCCTCGGCAGCGCGGTCCCCCGGCTCGCACAACGTGTTCCCACGCGCGCAGCCCCACACACGCGGTGATTGTTTTTTTGGTTTTAATTAATTTTAAACCTTGTTTAATTAACGTGCTGCGTCGCACGCTTCGTCGCGCGGCGAATTAGTTTAATTTCAGATTATATTAATGTGTTGCGTCGCGTGCTTCGTCGCGCGATGATCCATTTAAATTTCAGATTATTTAATGTGTGGCGTCGCGCGACATTTTGTTTTAAATTTAGTTTAGATGATGTATGCCGTCGTGCGCTTCGTCGCACGACGCTTGACGTCATTTTTATAATTAATTCAAGTGTCTCGTGGCGCGCTTTGTCGCGCGACGAGTCATTTTATTCTTAATTTAGTCCAATTGTTGTGTCACGCGTTTCGCCGCGCGACAATCTTTTTAAACTTACTTTGATCTGTTTATAATGATTAAATACGGAACATGACTTTATCCTATGCATAGCACGATGGCCAAATTAATACCATTCTGTTTAGACGAGTACTTTGACTTACAATCGTGAAACATAATAGCTCTTCGACCGTAGCCTCGACCGTTACTCTCTCTCTTTCTCGCTTAGTCATAGGTGTGAGCCCTACACCGAGCGTCTGTTTATTTATAATATTTTATTGCATGGTGTATTGTTCTTTTGTATTAAATTTGTGGAATATATGTTTGAACTCGTATAGATAACGGTCAGTTGGTGGAGTCCAAAGGAGTTGCAGGTGAAGACCCTGAGCAGCAGCTGGTTGGTGAAGGCAAGTGTCCCTTGACCCATCTATGTCCTACTCATTCTTATAATTCACTCTCCGTATTTACACAGTTTATACCTAAGGATTGACTAGCTTTTGTTTATCTTGTCCTTGTTTACCTATTCTGGTTGGGTTATTTTGGTTTAGCTATATGCTAGTGCTTCATATTAATCAATGAACATGATGAGATTATCTATGATACGCTGTTTTCCTTTTTGATTATGATGATATACTTGTGGCATTTAAGGGGACTCGAGCTGTTTCTCGAGTGCCTCTCTGTAAGGACTGGTTCGTTGGATGACCGCCCAAGAAAATAGTGCAACCATGAGGGTGGAATGGGACGCCCTTAGCTGAATAATTAGAGGAACTAGGGTGTAGTTCGCTTCGCCGTCGTGCCGTCAATGGGGCTCGGTGTATGCGGCTCGCTCTGCCAAGGGTGGTTTGCCCCTTGGGGAGGAGTGTGATACATTTAGGAAACCTAACGGGCGACTATAGCCTCAGGGAATATTTGTAAAGGCTACATAGTGAAACCCTGCCTATTCACCTTGGTAGTGTTTAAGGGTTTGATCAGCCCGAGGCAAGAGGGAATCACGGCTTGTGGGTAAAGTGCGCAACCTCTGCAGAGTGTTATGAAACTGATATATCAGTCATGCTCGCGGTTATGAGCGGCCAAGGGAGCTCCATTGATTAGAGATATTTTGATCAGAGATGTTTGGTTTACAGGTGGTGATGAGGATGATGGTTTTGGTTATGACTATGGTAATGGTAAGTGGTATTCTTTCCGATTGGAAAGGGTACTTTTGGGTTAATAACCTGGGTTAATGCTAAAACCTGGCTCTCTATTAGTAATGATAACCTGACCAACTAAAAGCAACTACTTGACTTATCCCCACATAAAGCTAGTCCACTACAGCCAAACGGGACATATTACTGAGTATGTTGATGTGTACACACCCTTGCTTAATTTACACACCAAACCCCCCAGGATGTCCACGTTGCAACCACTGCTCAGGAGAAGATGAAGTCGTGGAGAAGGACTTCTAGGTGTTTCAAGAGTACGATGAGTTCTAGGCGTGGGTTAGCGGCAAACCCCCAGTCGGCTGCCTGTGAAGGTCGTGTGTATCTACGTTTCTTTTCCACACTTTGATAATTGTTAAAGACTATGTGGATGTCTCAGACATCATGATGTAATCGACTATTACCTTCTTTTATGTTATTATTTGAGCATTGTGTGATGATGTCCAGTTATGTAACTGCTGTGTACGTGAATTGCTGATCCTGGCACGTATATGGTTCACATTTGGTTTGCCTTCTAAAACCGAGTGTGACATAGGTGGTATCAAAGCCATGCTGACTGTAGGACCGCTAACCTAGAGTAGAATGGTCGTTCTAAGGATTATAGACCCCTATTATCACCTTGACTTTGGTATCCCCTCAAAAGTTGGTCATATCGACCAAATCTATGTTCTACTATATATACTATATCTTGCTAAAAAAATTGTTTTATTCTAATTCCTAATTTTATGGTTTACTTGCTAGTCATATTAGCTCTGTTCTCACTCTTATGCTTATGGTGTCTTTTGTAGATGGCTCATCTTAGACACACAGCATGGAAGTCAGTCATTCCTTTCTTGCCTTCTCGTCTCGTGGAGCGTCCGCTTCGTCGTCTGATGACTGGTCAGTCTAGCCATTTGGAGAGGCTGCACCACCGCCTGCACGAGGAGTAGGAGCGTCGGCGACAGGAGTTGGAGCAGTAGGGCTCTTCTTCCTCGCTCCAGCATGAGGTAGAGTCTGTGAGGAGCTGCTCTCCTATGAACCGCTGGAGGCGCCCCCTGCACCACCACTGGGCGTCCCGGCCACTAGAGTAGCGGTTGGAGGAGACCCCGATGACAGAGGTGACGACAGCAGCTCGAGCCACAACACCGACCTTTCAGAGGAGCAGGAGCCGGAGGGATGGGTTGCCTGACCCATCACTCGTGACGTCGCTCGCGGGTGTCACTTCCACGATGCGCTCGACACCTTGCTACATCAGGCACTTGACAGGCGTACCTGGTCTATCGAGTATCGCTCTGTTGTCTTCCAGCATAGTCGCGGGGTTTACCCGGACCGCTGGGAGGCGACTTGCTTGGTGCGTCGTCCGGAGAACAGTCTCTGGGGTGTGGAGGTCTGCTCAGAGCATTACTCTATTTCTGAGCGGGACTCAGCTGAGGCGGCCATGCAAGATGCCGCACGGCGTGCGCTTTCGCACTACTGCTCAGTGCTCGACGGGGTAGCCGATGGTCTTAACCTGAAGTATTACCCCCGCCGTCCATCTGGCAGCACAGGAGGCGTGGTTGTCTCACCTGTCGGTGAGGACAATCCTAGGTTGAGCAGCACAGTCAACCTAGCCGCTGTGCTAAACACGGAGCTAGACCATGCTTTAGATGAGCTGAGTAGGGCTCGTGCTGATATCGCCTAGTTGCGGGTTGAGCGCGCGAAGCGCCGTCACCTAGAGGATGGTTCTCCCGCCCCTGTTGGGACTCAGCACCCGTACCGCTCACCTCAGCGTAGACACCAGGCTTATGGTAACGCCGACTGCAGGACCAGGATAAATTTAGAACCATAGATCGTCAGCGTCGGATCTTGTAATTTAATGCTTAAAAATAGAAGTTATAGCTTTAACCTTAGCCTTACTCTCAGTTAGTTTTAGTTAGACAGGGTAGTTTGCTTATCCTGTGTTTTTATGTTTGTCCTGATGAACAATGATGGATTTAGATCTTTGTAATGATTGTTGCCAGAGTGTGGGTATCCCCTGCACTTTGGTTTACTTGTTACTGTTAATAAAATTAGTTATCTAGTTGGGAAGCCCTTTCACTCTACTTTCCTCTTTATCTGAGAAGCTGTGTTTGCTTGTGTTGGGAGTCAGTGAAGATGCTTATCTGTTCAGTATTGTGGAAGGATTTTATACTCTTTTCTTATGCTGCAAGTTTGCAAGATCAGTTCTGATGTGTGATTGCATTCTGCAGATGTTAGACAATAGGCGCAGAGGAGGACGGCGTGCTCAGCAGGAGCAGACAGCACCGCAGGATGAGGCACCCCGGCAGCAGTTGCCACCACCGCCCCCGATGACAATAGAGCAGATGTTCTTGATGCAAACTCAGGCAGTCCAAGCCATTTGTCAGACTCTGGCCGCTATGCAGCAGCAGCAGCCCCCACCTCAGCCTCAGATGCCTCAGATGCCTAGAGACAAGCGTGATGAATTCATGAGAGGTCATCCCCCAGTGTTCGCTCACTCTGCTGATCCCATGGATGCTGAAGATTGGTTGTGTACTATGGAGCGGGAGTTGCTCACCGCTTAGTGTGACGATAGAGAGAAAGTTCTGTATGGTCCCCATCTATTGAGGGGAGCAGCTCAGTCTTGGTGGGAGTCCTACCTTGTCACCCATGCTGTAACACCCGGTTTTAAAAGAACAAAGCCGGGTGCATCTCATACATGCGCCAAAGAAGACAACATATATAATAACAGAGTGTATAGAGATAAATGTCATAAACATCAGAGTATTTATTACATAGCGGAAGTCTTATTACAAAATAAAGATAAATATAAAACGAACTAAGGATCGTCGGCGCCAATGTCGACTGAGAAACGCCACCTAGATCAGATCGAACTCCTCAGTGTTAGGCGGCTCCTCCTGAACCACCTGCTCTTCTCCTGTGGGGGGTGTGAGACAGCAAGAGTGAGCTCACATACGATCATAGCTCAACAAGTCGTGGGGAATAATGTGGCATGAACTCACCAAAGGTGGGAGTTCATGTAGTGTAAGGCTGATCAATGAAATAAAGGCTGAAGCTGAGCATTGCTTTTATAAGTTGGTCAAAATTTTATTAGCAGTTACTAAGTGTAAGTAAATACCAAACCATAGTAATAATAAGTAAAAGTAATAATAAAATAATCCCAAATGCAATGAAATGACAGGTTAAGTTTAAGTTCCATAATTTAATCATGTGAGTGTCCGAGCCGCTCATGACCGTGAGCACGGCTAGTATACCAGTTTTACACTCTGCAGAGGTTGCGCATCTTTACCCACAAGTCGTGTTACCCATTTGCCACGGAGTTGATCAGACTCCATACACCTCTACCTAGGAAGCGAGGCAGGGTACCACTACGAGGCCTTTACAAAGTTCCACTAGCTTCAGACTACCCGCTACAGTTTATAGGAAGATCCAGTACAGGGTTCCTGGCTGACCGCCATCGCAGCAAAATCAACCAGGGACCTCCCTGCACTGACCTCTCCCCTACTGCCCTTGCCCCTTTCGGGTAAGGTAGCCCTCCCCTAGCTTTCCTAGTTAATCAGCCAAGGGCGTCCCATTAAACCCTTGTGGTAGCACTGTTTTCCCGGGTGGTTCTCCATGTTCCCATTAACATAATGATCTTAACATGAACAAGGAATAATAAAACAAATAACAATAAATAGTATAACAAAGAGTGATGAATATCTCTATATCCAAATCCACATAAAGCAATAGCATGTACTACCCAAAACTTTAGTAGTAAAACCAGTGGTGTAACAAGGTATAAAGATAGTCAAAATCTAGGGTATCCTATTGGGTGTCCCATCAAAATTATCCTATGCAGATCATTATGAATAATAAGAACATGAATGGGTAAAAGAAGTGATCAAGGGCACAACTTGCCTTCCACGAGCTCCTGCTCAGCTATCTCAACTTGTTGAAGCTCAGGTTCCACAGTGGGTTGCTCGTCTACTCGCATCAATACAATACATACATGGCATAGCATAAATTAACATCACATCAAACATGCAAATAGAATATACAGTAATAAACTAGACATTAAAATAAGATCACAGGAACTGGAATCATTAAATTTAGAGCTATATATTTTAAGTTATGGATTTTCTAAGGTTTTATGTGCTTAATACAAGATTAAGTACTAAAATAATTCCAATGTGCTTTTCATGCCAAAACAGTGGCACAAATAGACAGACAATAATTTTATGAAAATTTAGGAACTGGAATGGTCTAATTTGGAGTTCATATGCATTTACTATGAATTAAACAAGTTTTAACATTTATTTATGCACAAAAATTAATTTCTGAATTTAATTTCTGATTTTTAAAGTTCTCTGGATCGGGCCTCGAATACCAGAAAACACAGGGGGTCTCGGGTAAGACTTCTACAGACTCAGGCTACTATTCACTGGATTGCGGGTTGATTTCAATTAAGCACAGGGACTCTTTAGCAAATGTGACGCAGCGAAAGGGTATCGGCCGAGCACAGCCATCCGATCAAGCGCGGACGGCCGAGATTAGATCGGCCCATAAATGAACCGGTACGCTATCACGGACGTCCGATTCGCGATCTACGGCTGTGCTCGGCCGATACCCTTTCGCTGCGTCACATTTGCTAAAGAGTCCCTGTGCTTAATTGAAATCAACCCGCAATCCAGTGAATAGTAGCCTGAGTCTGTAGAAGTCTTACCCGAGACCCCCTGCGTTTTCTGGTATTCGAGGCCCGATCCAGAGAACTTTAAAAATCAGAAATTAAATTCAGAAATTAATTTTTGTGCATAAATAAATGTTAAAACTTGTTTAATTCATAGTAAATGCATATGAACTCCAAATTAGACCATTCCAGTTCCTAAATTTTCATAAAATTATTGTCTGTCTATTTGTGCCACTGTTTTGGCATGAAAAGCACATTGGAATTATTTTAGTACTTAATCTTGTATTAAGCACATAAAACCTTAGAAAATCCATAACTTAAAATATATAACTCTAAATTTAATGATTCCAGTTCCTGTGATCTTATTTTAATGTCTAGTTTATTACTGTATATTCTATTTGCATGTTTGATGTGATGTTAATTTATGCTATGCCATGTATGTATTGTATTGATGCGAGTAGACGAGCAACCCACTGTGGAACCTGAGCTTCAACAAGTTGAGATAGCTGAGCAGGAGCTCGTGGAAGGCAAGTTGTGCCCTTGATCACTTCTTTTACCCATTCATGTTCTTATTATTCATAATGATCTGCATAGGATAATTTTGATGGGACACCCAATAGGATACCCTAGATTTTGACTATCTTTATACCTTGTTACACCACTGGTTTTACTACTAAAGTTTTGGGTAGTACATGCTATTGCTTTATGTGGATTTGGATATAGAGATATTCATCACTCTTTGTTATACTATTTATTGTTATTTGTTTTATTATTCCTTGTTCATGTTAAGATCATTATGTTAATGGGAACATGGAGAACCACCCGGGAAAACAGTGCTACCACAAGGGTTTAATGGGACGCCCTTGGCTGATTAACTAGGAAAGCTAGGGGAGGGCTACCTTACCCGAAAGGGGCAAGGGCAGTAGGGGAGAGGTCAGTGCAGGGAGGTCCCTGGTTGATTTTGCTGTGATGGCGGTCAGCCAGGAACCCTGTACTGGATCTTCCTATAAACTGTAGCGGGTAGTCTGAAGCTAGTGGAACTTTGTAAAGGCCTCGTAGTGGTACCCTGCCTCGCTTCCTAGGTAGAGGTGTATGGAGTCTGATCAACTCCGTGGCAAATGGGTAACACGACTTGTGGGTAAAGATGCGCAACCTCTGCAGAGTGTAAAACTGGTATACTAGCCGTGCTCACGGTCATGAGCGGCTCGGACACTCACATGATTAAATTATGGAACTTAAACTTAACCTGTCATTTCATTGCATTTGGGATTATTTTATTATTACTTTTACTTATTATTACTATGGTTTGGTATTTACTTACACTTAGTAACTGCTAATAAAATTTTGACCAACTTATAAAAGCAATGCTCAGCTTCAGCCTTTATTTCATTGATCAGCCTTACACTACATGAACTCCCACCTTTGGTGAGTTCATGCCACATTATTCCCCACGACTTGTTGAGCTATGATCGTATGTGAGCTCACTCTTGCTGTCTCACACCCCCCACAGGAGAAGAGCAGGTGGTTCAGGAGGAGCCGCCTAACACTGAGGAGTTCGATCTGATCTAGGTGGCGTTTCTCAGTCGACATTGGCGCCGACGATCCTTAGTTCGTTTTATATTTATCTTTATTTTGTAATAAGACTTCCGCTATGTAATAAATACTCTGATGTTTATGACATTTATCTCTATACACTCTGTTATTATATATGTTGTCTTCTTTGGCGCATGTATGAGATGCACCCGGCTTTGTTCTTTTAAAACCGGGTGTTACAGAAGTGGTATCAGAGGAAATGTTGACTGTAGGACGAGACCTAGATAGAAATGGACAAACCCTTACCTACTTATCCTACTCTGATTCATTCTATACTTATCTCGCTCTGATTCTTTCTATACTTATCTTGATCCTGTCACACCTTCTACTGTTCTACTCTGATCATTCTTACCTTTTTCTACTCTGAGACAAGATGGATTTCAAACCTTGGAATCCCTACCCCTATGACAATTTTAAGAGATAGGAAGCCTAAGACAAAATTAAAACTATTTTCTCTATTAAAAATGTTGGTTGATTGTTCTGATGATCAATGCCTGATTTGCTTCTTTGATTGATTGAAATAGTATAGATGGACATCTTAGCATGTACCACTATAAGGTATTGTATTAGCTTTAGTAGGTGACACACTAATCTACTTAGCTAATAAATCCCCCAAAGAAACATGATTGTACTTACTGCCTTGGCTACTATATTCTTACCATATGTATCTAACTCAGATGGTCAATACCAGGCGGGGTGGTGGAATTGACTTGCCTCCTAACCAACACACTCGAAGACAACCTCAGCCACAACCTGCTGGGATGAATCCTCCCAATCCTCCACCAGGCGGAGTTGACCCACTGGTTGCTGCTCAGATGGCGGTGATGCAGCAGATGGCAGACACTATGGCTGATATGCGTGCTCAGATGCAGCAAGAACGCCAGGAGATGCGTCAAGAAAGAGAAGATATACGCCAGGAGTTGCGCCAGGAGAGAGATGAGATACGTCAAGAAAGGAGGGCGCAACAACAGCAGCTGCAACAACAACTTCAACAACAGCAGCAACAGCAACAAGTGCCATTGCCTCCACCACCACCACCAGTTCCACCCCGAGACAAGCATAGAGAGTTCATGAGTCATAAGCCACCTACATTTGCAAGTTCGCCAGATCCACTTGATGCAGATGATTGGCTGAAAGCAATAGAGAAGATGCTCAACATTGCACAATGCACTGACCGGGAGAAGGTTTTATATGCTTCTAGACGTCTGACTGGTCCTGCTGCTGACTGGTGGGATTCTTATACTGCTGCCCATGATGCTGCGGATACTATTACCTGGGCAGAGTTCAGTACACAATTTAGGAACTACCATATTCCAGCTGGTATGATCAAGATCAAGAAGAAGGAGTTTCTGTCATTGAAGCAAGGCAACATGTCAGTCAGCGAATACAGGGATAAATTCATTCAGCTGTCGAGATATGCCCCTGAAGAAGTTGCTGAAGACGAGAGGAAGCAGGAGCATTTCATTGAAGGACTTAATGGACCGCTGCAGTATGCTCTAGTGGCACACACTTTTCCATCATTTCAGAGGCTACTTGATAAGGCTCTTGCTATTGAACACAAGCGTGTTCAACTGGGCGATTTGAAGAGGAAGGCTGTCTCACAGGGACAGGGTAGCAGCAGTGTTCGTCCTCGATACAGTTCACCCCAGGGTACACCGACTCGACCCGGAGGACCACGCCCAGTTCAGCAATCACCACTGAGGACTCCACCTCCTCGACAGGCTACTCCCACGGGCACCCCGACGAAGTTTGTAGGACAGAGTCCGGGCACTCAATGTTTCAAGTGTGGGAAGATTGGTCATTATGCAAATGTCTGCCCACAGAGGATTGCTACTACTCCAGCTCAGAACAAGCAACAGACCCCTGGCAAGGGATATTCTATAGCCAGGGTGAATCAAGTCAGCGTAGATGATACTCCTGATGGTGGTGACCTCGTAATTGGTATGTTTTATGTTAACGCAATTCCTGCAACAATATTATTTGATTCTGGTGCTACACATTCATTCATGTCTGCTAGATATGCCAACACAAATGAAATACCACTGCTAAATATGAGAAAACCCCTGATAGTAATTACACCTAAAGGGCCTGTTGAGGCGAATCAAATGACACGTAGATTGACATTAACCATTATGGGTAGAGAATTTGGAGCTACTGCTATAATATTAGAGTCAAGCAGTATAGATCTGATCCTTGGTATGTCATGGCTAAGGAAGGCAAAGGCCGTTATAGCATGTGGTAGAGGTACTATAGAACTCACTACCACTAAAGGAGAAAGATTTCAAGTTAATATTGCAGTAACATCCTCATCCATGCGTGCAATGTTCTTTATGCCTGAGGAGTTTGTTGGCGACAACATCCGGGTGGTTAGAGATTTTCCGGATGTCTTTCTAGAGGAGTTACCAGGGATGCCACCTGATAGAGAAGTTGAGTTTGTTATCGATCTCTTACCTGGAACCGCCCCTATTTCTAAACGGCCATATAGAATGTCCGTAGAGGAGTTGAAGGAACTAAAGAAGCAGTTGACGGAGTTACAAGAGGCTGGTTACATTCGTCCAAGTTCCTCACCTTGGGGAGCACCGGTGTTATTTGTGCAGAAGAAGGATGGATCGCAACGGATGTGTGTGGATTATAGATCTCTTAATGATGTTACGGTGAAGAACAAGTATCCGTTGCCCCGTATTGAGGATTTATTTGATCAGATGCGAGGTGCAAGAGTATTTTCGAAGATTGATCTCCGATCCGGTTACCATCAGATGAGGATTAGACCATCGGATATTCCCAAGACGGCTTTCTCGACTCGATATGGATTATATGAGTTTACTGTTATGTCATTTGGATTAACCAATGCACCGGCTTATTTCATGAATTTGATGAACAAAGTGTTTATGGATTATTTGGACAGATTCGTCGTGGTGTTTATCGACGATATTCTTATCTATTCTAAGAATGAAAGTGATCATGAACAACATCTAAGGTTGGTGCTATAGAAGTTACGAGATAATCAACTCTACGCTAAGTTCAGCAAGTGCGAGTTTTGGATTGACAAGGTGCCATTCCTTGGTCATATTATTTCTAATGGAGGAATAGCAGTGGATCCTGCTAAGGTCAAGGAGATTATGGAGTGGAGAGTGCCCACTACAGTTACGGAGATTCGGAGTTTCTTGGGACTCGCAGGATATTATCGGAGATTTATTGAAGGGTTCTCTAAGATTGCCAAGCCTATGACATCGCTTTTGGAGAAAGGAAAAGAATTCAAGTGGGATGAGAAATGTCAAGAGAGCTTTGATCAATTGAAGGAAAGATTGATGTCACCTCCAATATTGATTATGCCAGATCTGCAGAAGGGATTTGACATTTATTGTGATGCATGTGGCCAAGGACTTGGATGTGTGCTTATGCAAGAAGGTCATGTGATTGCCTATGCATCTCGTCAGTTGAGGAAGCATGAACTGAACTACCCCACCCATGACTTAGAGCTGGCTGCAGTTGTGCATGCCCTGAAGATTTGGAGACACTACATCATGGGAACTAAGTGCCAAGTATACACGGATCATAAGAGTTTGAAGTATATATTCACTCAGAAGGATCTCAATCTTAGACAACGTCGTTGGTTGGAGCTCATCAAGGATTATGATTTGGAGATTCACTATCACCCGGGCAAGGCGAATTTGGTTGCAGATGCCTTGAGTCGGAAGGAGCATGTTCACTCCGCTTTCGTTGTCCAGCTACCTGATGAATTAGCAAAAGATTTTGAGAGACTCAATTTGGGAATTGTTACTCATACTGAAGGAGTTACCATTGAGTTGGAACCTACCTTGGAGCAAGAGATTCGTAAAGGTCAGGTTGGTGATGCTAAGATTCAAGAGATTAAAGATCTGATTACGGAAGGTCGAGTTCCGGAATTCACGGAGGATGAGCAAGGTACTATATGGTTCAAAGATCGGATATGTGTTCCAGAGATCGATAGCCTCCGTGAGGCTATATTGGAAGAAGCTCATGATTCTGATTACTCCATCCACCCTGGAAGCACTAAGATGTATCAAGATTTGAAGCGAAAGTATTGGTGGTATGGACTGAAAAGAGATGTGGCTGCTCATGTGGCTAAGTGCGATGTATGTCAAAGAGTTAAGGCTGAGCATCAAAGACCTGCTGGATTATTGCACCCATTGAAGATACCTGAGTGGAAATGGGAAGAAATTGGTATGGATTTTATTGTTGGACTACCCCGCACTCCAGCAGGATATGACTCTATTTGGGTAATTGTGGACAGATTGACAAAAGTGGCTCATTTCATACCAGTGAGGACTAATTATACGGGAGCCAAGCTCGCAGAGTTGTATGTGACGCGGATAGTTTGTCTACATGGGGTGCCTAAGAAGATCGTGTCTGATCGAGGATCACAGTTTACTTCTCGGTTTTGGAAGAAGTTGCATGAGAGTTTGGATACAAAGTTGAATTTTAGTTCAGCCTACCATCCCCAGACTGATGGACAGACAGAAAGGACTAATCAAGTGCTAGAGGATATGTTAAGAGCTTGTGCTCTTAAGCATGGTGGCAGTTGGGAGAAGAGTTTACCCTATGCTGAGTTTTCTTATAATAATAGCTACCAGGCCAGTTTGAAGATGTCACCATTTGAGGCTTTGTATGGCAGGAAATGCAGGACTCCCCTGTATTGGGATCAGACTGGAGAAAGACAGTTCTTTGGGCCTGAACTTATTCAAGAGGCGGAAGAACAAGTTCGAATGATAAGAGAAAATTTGAGAATTGCACAATCAAGGCAAAAGAGTTATGCTGATAATAGGAGAAGACTACTGGAGTTTAAGGAGGGTGATCATGTCTATTTGAAGGTGTCACCGCTTCGTGGTATGAGGAGATTTAAAGTAAAAGGGAAGTTGTCCCCTCGCTTCATTGGACCTTTCTTGATCTTAAAGCGAGTGGGAGAAGTTGCATATCAACTGGAGTTACCCAATCATCTGTCAGATGTACATGATGTATTCCATGTGTCTCAGCTGAAGAAGTGCCTCAGGGTACCTGAGGAGCAACTACCAATGGAAGACCTTAGTGTTCAAGAGGATTTGACTTATGCTGAGTACCCTATCAAGATTTTGGACACTTTGACTCGGGTTACAAGAAATAAGGTGATAAAGATGTGCAAAGTTCAATGGAGTCACCACGGTGAAGATGAAGCAACTTGGGAAAGAGAAGAAGAGCTTCGTATAGATTTTCCCCACCTTTTCCCTAGTTCTTCTTAAATCTCGAGGACGAGATTATTTTTAAGGGGGGTAGGATTTGTAATACTCAAAATGTAAAAATTTAAAACATAGTTGATTTACACATATTTTTGCCTCTGTCAATTATAACAGGTGAATCAACACTTCCAAAAGTCATTAATTGACTAATGACAATTAAATTAAAATGTGCATCATGCTGGGTTTTATTTGATTGTGCATTTTGTGACAATATATAAAAAAATATAAATAATGAGACAAGAATGTATTCATTCAAAAAGGAAATCTAGAATCTAAAAGAAATTTTAGAATTTAGGAAAGAAAAGAAAATAAATATTATGTGGATAAAATAAGTGAATAAAAATATATTATTCTACACTAAAGTGTGAATTTGTATAATTTACTCAGGAGTGAAACTCATGAGAGGATTCAAATTCAAATTTGGGATTCAAAATAAAAAGGAGACATAATAGGAAAATAAAAATATAAAAAGAAAAAGGAGAAATCCCACTGTTGGGCCCAAAACCCTCAATTCGGCCCAATTTCGGTTTCTTCCGCGCGGCCCACTGCACAAGCCCCTCGCGCGCGCGCTTCGCGGAGTGGGACACCGACTGGCGGGACCAGGCGACAGGAGCACTGCCGAGTCTCGCGCCCTCTCTGGCTTGCGGGCCCCGCTGGTAAGGTGCCGTTTTTCCCCTTCCTTCGCTCGCGGGCGCGTAACGGCTGCGCGAGAACTCCGGCCAGCTGACTCGCCGACCCTCCCTCGGTCTTCACCCTCAACCGATATCAGCGAACCCGGTGGAGTCGGCTCACCGTTGCGCCCGGTCAATCCCACGCCTTGCGGACCTTCCCTCGGCAAGGATAAAGGCGCGGGTACCTTCGTTAAGGATTCCACCCGCAAACCCTCCTAAATTCACCACGACAAACAAGGCCGCACCGCCGCCGCGGGCCAACTTCGATTCGCTCACCTCCTATCTCACTTCTCCAGAGTTCCTACGTGCGGGCAGGGCGGGCGACTCGCGAATTGGAGCTCGGCGGATCCACAGTCGCGAGGTTCGTCTGCGTTGCTCCGCGGCCGGTGTGTGGTGGGTCGATTCACCATGCCCCCATTGCTGGTAAGTGGCCCTAAACCTTCACCGAACACCTGTGTAGCGTAGTGCATAAGGGCGAGGTCCGGGGATCATCGCACCTCGGGGAATTTGGTGTTTCCGCCGCGGGTGGCATTGCGCGCCGTGGATAGAGCCCCGTGCTCGACGACAATAGAAATTGGTAGGGTGGTTGAGTTCGTCACGTCGTCGATTCGGCGGGGAACAACGGAATTTGGGAATGGTGCTCGGATGGACCGGATTGGGTAAGCTCGCCGGCGCGATTTCAAACACCAGGGCGGCGCCGCCGTCGGACGCCGGCAGGGAAGGAAGAGAACGCTGGCGCCGTCCGATTCCTTTCGGATGGCTTGGATTAGACACCGGGTACCGGTTCGGGTTGGGGAACCAGAACCGTCGGATCAAATCTGGGCGGCTGCGATAGTCCTGGCGTAGCGATTAGCGCAGAGTGAACCAGTACGCATTGTGAACCATCCGATGTTGAATCTACGGCGCGGATCGTATCTTTACCCGGAGCCATCCGATCCATCCGATCGTATCTTTACCTTGTCACCCATGCCAACCCCGACACTATCACTTGAGAGAAATTCAGAGACAATTTTTGTCAGTATCATGTTCCAGCGGGTCTGATGACAGTGAAGGAGGAATTCCTGGCGCTCAAACAAGGGCTTATGTCTGTCAGTGAGTACTGAGATAGGTTTCTGCAGCTGTCCCGCTATGCTCCAGAGGATGTCAGCACAGATGCCAAGAGGTAGTATCGTTCCTTGAGAGGCTTACTCGATCCCCTGCACTATCAACTGATGAACCATAGCTTCCCCACCTTTCAGCACCTGATCGATAGAGCGATCATGACAGAGAAGAAGCACAAGGAGATGGAGGATTGCAAGCGCAAGATTGGTGGACCTTAGCTTGGAAGCAGCAACCGCCCCCGTTTCTCAGGTAACTCGCCTCAGCAGTTCAAGCAGAATCAACGCCCGCCTCAGCAGCAGTTTTAGAGGCAGTACCCTCAGCACTAGCAGCAGAATCACCAGAACAATCAGTCAGGAGGAAGTCAGTACCAGAGGCAGAATCAGCAAGCACCTTGCCTCCCCGACCCAGCAACAAACCAGGGCAGTCAAGCAGCCTAGTGCAAGGCAGAAGCAGGGCATGTTTCCATTATGGAGAGCAAGGCCATTGGGTGATGCAATGTCCGAAGAAGGTAGCCCAGCAGCAGTCAGGCCCTAGTGCCTCAGTGAAGCAGAATGTGTCTCAGCCAGGAGCAGGCAACCGCGTCCAGACATGCTACAACCATGGGAGACTGAACCATTTGGAGGCTGAAGCAGTCCAGGAAACACCAGGCATGACAGTAGGTATGTTTCCAGTCGAATTCCATATTGCAGAAGTATTATTTGATACTGGAGCAACACATTCTTTTATTACTGCATCATGGGTAGAAGCACATAATCTTCCAATAACTACCATGTCAACACCCATTCAAATTGACTTAGCCGGTGGTAGAGTTCGAGCCGGTAGTATTTGCTTGAATGTAAGTGTGGAAATAAGGGGGATAGAGTTTCCCGCTAACCTCATAGTAATGGGTACTCAAGGAATAGATGTCATCCTAGGGATGAATTGGCTAGATAAGTACCAAGCAATTATTAGCTATGATAAGAGGACAATTAAGTTGGTGTCCCCACTAGGAGAAGAAGTGGTAGCTGAGTTAGTCTCACCTGAGCCAAGGAAAGGAGGTTGTCATCATATGGCTATTGATAGCAAGGAGGCAGATTCACTCGAGACTATCAAGGTTGTGTCAGAGTTTCTAGATGTGTTCTCGAAAGATTTACCAGGTATGCCACCTGAGCAGAAAGTTGAGTTTGCCATAGAGCTTCTTCCTGGAACCGCCCCCATTTCTAAAAAAGCTTACATGGTATCTGGACTAGAGTTGGTGGAACTCAAGAAGCAGATCGATGAGCTGTCAAAGAAAGGTTACATTAGGCCAAGCACCTCGCCTTAGGCCGCCCCTGTCCTGTTCGTGGAGAAGAAAGATGGCACTAGGAGGATGTGCATCGATTATCGAGCTCTAAATGAGGTTACAATCAAGAACAAGTATCCCTTGCCCAAAGTAGAAGATCTGTTCGACCAGCTGAGAGGAGCCAATGTGTTTTCAAAGATAGATCTGAGGTCAGGTTATCACCAGCTCAGGATTCAACCTTCAGACATTCCGAAGACGACATTCATTACTAAGTATGGGCTATATGAGTTTACTGTTATGTCCTTTGGTCTAACAAATGCACCAGCCTTCTTCATGAATCTGATGAATAGTGTATTCATGGATTATCTCAACAAGTTTGTGGTGGTATTTATTGATGACGTTCTTATATATTCTCAAAGTGAGGAGGAACATGTGAATCATTTGAAGATGGTATTGCAGAGATTGCGAGAGCATCAGCTGTATGCAAAGTTGAGTAAGTGCGAGTTCTGGATCAATGAAGTCCTATTCTTGGGTCACATAATAAACAAAGATGGATTAGCTGTGGATCCGAAGAAAGTGGTAGATATTTTGAATTAGAAAGCACCAACAGATGCGTGAGGAATCAAGAGCTTCATTGGAATGGCTGGATATTATCGGTGATTCATTGAAGGGTTTTCGAAGATTGCAAAACCGATGACAGCTTTGCTAGCCAACAAAGTGGAGTTCAAGTGGACATAGAAGTGCCAAGAAGCCTTTGAAGCGCTGAAAGAGAAGTTGACTACAGCACCAGTCTTAGTCTTGCCTGATGTGCACAAGCCATTCTCGGTATATTGTGGCGCTTGTTACACTGGCTTGGGATGCATATTGATGCAAGAGGGAAGAGTTGTGGCTTATTCGTCCCGACAGCTGAAGATTCATGAGAAGAATTATCCAATCCATGACCTAGAGTTGGCAGCAGTGGTTCATGCACTGAAGACATGGAGGCACTATCTATACGGGCAAAAATGTGATGTTTACATAGACCACAAGAGTATGAAGTACACATTCACTCAGTCGGAGCTGAATATGAGGCAAGAAGATGGTTAGAATTGATCAAAGACTATGAATTGGAGATTCATTACCATCTAGAAAAACGAACGTAGCGGCAGATGCTTTGAGCAGGAAAAGTCAAGTCAATATGATGGTCCCTCATCTGATGCCTTATGAGTTGGCCAAAGAGTTTGATAGGTTGAGCCTCAGATTTCTGAATGCTACGCGAGGAGTAACAGTTGAGTTAGAACCCACCTTAGAGCGGGAAATCAAGGAAGCACAGAAGAATGATGAGAAGATCAGTGAAATCCGGCAACTGGTTCTAGAAGGAAGAGGCAAAGATTTTCAGGAAGATGCAGAAGGTGTGGTATGGTTCAAGGACCGCTTGTGTGTTCCCAATGTCCAGTCCATTTGGGAATTGATCCTCAAGGAAGCCCATGAGTTAGCTTATTCTATACACCCTGGAAGTGAGAAGATGTATCAGGATTTGAAGAAGTTCTGGTGGTACAGAATGAAAAGGGAGATCGTAGAGCATGTGGCTGTATGTGATAGTTGTCAAAGGATCAAGGCGGAGCATTAGAGGCCAACTAAATTGTTGCAGTCGTTGCAAATTCCTTAGTGGAAATGGGATGAAATCGGGATGGACTTCATATTCGGATTGCCTCACACTCGAGCCGGCTACGATTCCATTTGGGTAGTGGTGGACCGCTTAACCAAGTCAGCACACTTCATACCTGTCAAGACTAGCTACAACAGTGCAGTATTGGCGGAGCTGTACATGTCTCGGATCGTTTGTCTTCATGGTGTACCAAAGAAGATAGTGTCGGACAGAGGAACACAGTTCACCTCTCATTTCTGGCAGCAATTGCATGAAGCCTTGGGTACACATCTGAATTTCAGTTTAGCCTATCATCTGCAGACAGATGGTCAAACTAAAAGAACTAATCAAATCCTTGAAGATATGTTGAGAGCCTGTGCGCGGCAAGATCAGTACGGATGGGACAAGAGATTACCTTATGTAGAATTCTCCTATAACAACAGTTACCAGGCCAGCTTGAAGATGTAACCATTTCAGGCGCTTTATGGAAGGAGTTGTAGAACTCCATTGCAATGGGATCAGCCTGGAGAAAAGCAGGTGTTCGGGCCAGACATTTTGCTTGAAGCTGAAGAGAACATCAAGATGGTTCGGGAGAACCTGAAGATAGCGCCTATCAGAGGAGTCAGAAGATTCGGAGTCAAAGGCAAGTTAGCACCCTGATATGTTGGTCTGTATCAGATTCTCGCAAAACTTGGAGAAGTGGCCTATTAGCTTAGTATGCCAGAAGGTTTGTCAGCGATGCACAATGTCTTTCATGTGTCTCAGTTGAAAAAGTGTCTGCATGTGCCAGAAGAGCAGTTGCCAGTGGAAGGTCTGGAAGTCCAGGAAGACTTGACCTACATAGAGAAGCCGGTACAGATTCTTGAGACTGTATACAAGGTCACCCGAAGGAAAACTATCAAAATGTGCAAAGTCAGATGGGGTCACCACTCCGAGGAAGAAGCAACCTGGGAGCATGAAGATGATCTGATGGCCAAGTATCCCAAGCTCTTTGCTGGCCAACGTTGAATCTAGAGGGCGAGATTCTTTTAAGGGGGATAGCTTTGTAACGCCCTGAATTTGGGGGTAGAAATTTTCTTCTTCTTTAATACTCACCAAATTCAGGCGTTACTCTCTTTTCTTTTCCCGTTTCGCCCCTTCTTCCCAGTTTCAAAGCAGTATAGCGACTGGTGTCCGTATTGCGTGTAAACAAAAAACCTAAGTTGTCATAGGTGTTGCATCATGTCGAAGTACATTTCTTTTGTCTGATGTCGTGTTTAATCACGTGTTCACCTCGTCTCGTTTCGGATTTCGATTCGCGATTGGATTCCGATCAGTGGTTGTGCGTGCCGTGGGATTTCGACCCGCGACATGACCTAGCCCGGCCTAGCCTTGGCCCACGCGCCCCTAGCACCCCACCCCCTCCCCCATGCGCCCCCTCTTGTCTCTCTCTCCCTCATTCAATTTTCTCACGCACAACTCCCTCTCTCCCACCTCTCTCTCTTCCCCGTGGTGCCCTAGTTGATTTGGTGATGGTTATCGCCGGATTCGGATCCTCGAGGTGAGCTCCCCTCCCCTCTCTCTCTCTTCCTCTTCCTCCCCTTCCCTTCCCTGCGCGCGCCCCCTTCTTCTCCCCTGCGTGCGCGTGCCCCTGGTGCCCCCGGCATGGCTCCCTGGCGCCCCGGCGGCGCGGCCCCTCGGCCACCCTCGCGCGCGGCCCCTCGGCCTCCTCGGGCGCGGCCGCCTTGGCTCCCCGGCGCAGCTCCCTGGCGCCCCTCGCGCGCGGCCCCTTGGCCCCCCGACGCGGCCCCTCGACCCCGGCGGCGCGGCCCCCTGGCACCCCGGCGGCGCGGCCCCTCAGCCCCCCTCGCGCGCGGCCCCTCGGCCCCCCGGCGGCGTGGCTCCCCCAGCCCCCTCGCGCGCGGTCATCCCGCCCCCCTCGTGCGTGGCCCCTTGGCCCCAGCGCGGCTCCCCTGCCCCCCTGCGCGCGGCCCCCTGGCCCCGGCAGTGCGACCATCCCTGCCTTGGTGCGCGTGGCTCCTGGCGCGTGGCCCCTGCCCCCTCGGCAGCGCGGTCCCCTGGCGCGGCCCCGCGCGCGCAACCCCACGCGTGCGGTGACTATTTTTTAGTTTTAATTAATTTTAAACCCTGTTTAATTAATGTGCTGTGTCGCGCGCTTCGTCGCGCGGCGAATTAGTTTAATTTTAGATTCTATTAATGTGCTGCGTCACGCGTTTCGTCGCGCGACGATCCATTTAAATTTCAGATTATTTAATGTGTGGTGTCGCGCATCCAGTCGAGCGACGTTTTGTTTTAAATTCAGTTTAGATGACGTATGCCGTTGTGCGCTTCGTCGCACGACGCTTGACGTCATTTTTATAATTAATTCAAGTGTCTCGTGGCACGCTCTGTCTCGAACGAGTCATTTTATTTTTAATTCAGTCCAATTGTTGTGTCGCGCGTTTCGCCGCGCGACAATCTTTTTAAACTTACTTTGATCTGTTTATAATGATTAAATACGGAATATGACTTTATCCTATGCATAGCATGATGGCCAAATTAATACCATTCTATTTAGACAAGTACTTTGACTTACAATCGTGAAACGTAATCGCTCTTCGACCGTAGCCTCGACCGTTACTCTCTCTCTTTCTCGCTTAGTCATAGGTGTGAGCCCTACACCGAGCATCTGTTTATTTATAATATTTTATTGCATGGTGTACTGTTCTTTTGTATTAAATTTGTGGAATGTATGTTTGAACTCGTATAGATAACGGTCAGTTGGTGGAGTTCGAAGGAGTTGCAGGTGAAGACCCTGAGCAGCAGCTGGTTGGTGAAGGCAAGTGTCCCTTGACCCATCTATGTCCTACTCATTCTTATAATTCACTCCCCGCATTTACACAGTTTATACCTAAGGATTGACTAGCTTTTGTTTATCTTGTCCTTGTTTACCTATTCTGGTTGGGTTATTTTGATTTAGCTATATGCTAGTGCTTCACATTAATCAATGAACATGATGAGATTATCTATGATAAGTTGTTTTCCCTTTTGATTATGATGATATACTTGTGGCATTTAAGGGGACTCGAGCTGTTTCTCGAGTGCCTCTCCGTAAGGACTGATTCGTTGGATGACCGCCCGGGAAAACAGTGCAACCATGAGCGTGGAATGGGACACCCTTAGCTGAATA
The DNA here is from genome assembly GCA_029449295.1 of Zea luxurians. Taxonomy (NCBI): domain Eukaryota; kingdom Viridiplantae; phylum Streptophyta; class Magnoliopsida; order Poales; family Poaceae; genus Zea; species Zea luxurians. Next base: position 30,830,578 of record JAOPSE010000016.1, on the reverse strand, counting down.
ATTAGAGGAACTGGGGTGTAGTTCGCTTCGCCGTCGTGCCGTCAATGGGGCTCGGTGTATGCGGCTCGCTCTGCCAAGGGTGGTTTGCCCCTTGGGGATGAGTGCGGTACATTTAGGAAACCTAACGGGCGACTACAGCCTCAGGGAATCTTTGTAAAGGCTACATAGTGAATCCCTGCCTATTCACCTTGGTAGTGTTTAAGGGTTTGATCGGCCCGAGGCAAGAGGGAATCACGGTTTATGGGTAAAGTGCGCAACCTCTGCATAGTGTTATGAAACTGATATATTAGTCGTGCTCGTGGTTATGAGCGGCCAAGGGAGCACCATTAATTAGAGATATTTTGATCAGAGATGTTTGGTTTACAGGTGGTGATGAGGATGATGGTTTTGGTTATGACTATGGTAATGGTAAGTGGTATTCTTTCCATTTGGAAAGGGTACTTTTGGGTTAATAACCTGGGTTAATGCTAAAACCTGGCTCTCTTTTAGTAATAATAACCTGACCAACTAAAAGCAATTGCTTGACTTAACCCCACATAAAGCTAGTCCCCCAGGTTGTCCATGTTGCAACCACTGCTCAGGAGAAGATGAAGTCGTGGAGGAGGACTTCCAGGAGTTCCAAGAGTACGATGAGTTCTAGGCATGGGTTAGCGGCAAACCCCTAGTAAGCTGCTTGTGAAGGCCGTGTGTATCTACGTTTCTTTTCCGCACTTTGATAATTGTTAAATACTATGTGGATGTCTCGGACATCATGATGTAATAGACTATTACCTTATTTTATGTTATTATTTGAGCACTATGTGATGATGTCCAGTTATGTAACTGTTGTGTACATGAATTGCTGATCTTGGCACGTACATGGTTCACATTCGGTTTGCCTTCTAAAACCGGGTGTGACAGGTAGGCTGCCATTCCCATTCCCATGCCCCCTGACAGGTCATCCCACACCCGTGGAATTTATCATTCCTACACATATGTGCCGCTCTGACATGTGGGTCCCATAACCGTGACCCGTTTCCTATTCCCAAACCTGTGTTGCCATTCCCATTCCCCCGCACACCTGTGGCATTTCTCATTCCCACGCATGTGCATCGCTCTGCATGTGGGTCCCACAGCCGTGACCTGTTTCCCATTCCCAACCTGTGTTCCGCACATGTGACCAACGCATGTGCGCCGCTCTGGCATGTGGGTCCCACAGACGTGACCCGTTTCCCATTCCCAACCTGTGTTCCACGCATGTGACCAAATTTTTACCAAAAAAGTCAGTTGTGTGGGATCAAAGCTCGCGCCCAACCAAGACTACACATGTTGTGTGTGCACTAGACCTTATAAACAGGTGTGTGCACAGTTTAGTGACCGATGTGGTACTATATTTAGCTTACGAATATGAAGTACACGCTTCCTGGGAGGCCCATCTGCTTGTTGTGGCCTAGACAAGGCCCACAATCGACACAATTGCCCTGGGTCAGCGCCTCAGCGGCCTCCCCCACCCTCGCGCGCCATCTCGCTAGGGCTCCCCCACCCCCGCGCGCAGCACGACCTCCACCGCTAGGACTCCCCCACCCCCACGTGCCATCTCTCCTGCACAACACGACCTCCTCCGCCAGCTGTCCTCGCTACTACGTTCTCCGGCCCTCCCCCCACCCCCGCTCGCCATCTCTCCAGTATGCACAACCTCCTCCACCAGCTCTCCCTGCAATCCCCCACGATCTCCCTCCAAACTGCCCCACTCCCTCCACTTCGATTGAGTGTCTCGATGATGAGGATAAATGTGGGTGCGATGTATAGAGAGCAGGTTGAGCAGACGCCGAGAGCTCGCGTTCGTGGAAGAAGAGAGAGGGAATGAGGTCGACGCCGCCACCGAGCCGACACAGGCGACAAGCAGCAACCGCTGAGAGAGGGAACTGCTTGTGGAAGGTATGCTCCTATTCTCATCCCTGTTTGTTTGTGATTTTAGCCATCTTCCTGGCGAGGTCGAAGTGAAATAATTTAGATAAAGCTTGTGTTAAATGGTTAAACAGTGAGGCAGGTTTTTTTCACTTGATTGATTTCAATATTTGCAAGACATGACCTTTTACTTGAACTCTGTAAAATATATATACTCACATGATCTGTATCAACATCAGCCTATTCATGGAATTAAAAACATGAATAAAGAAACATAATGGTATGTGCTAAACTACTACAATAGTCCCATCAACAATGTCCAGATGTTTGATACATCTATAGCAGTTTCACATGTTGGGTGCTCCCCATGTTTCCTTTCAAATAATTGTGATTGTTATTCATTCATTAGAAAGCACCACAAACTATAAAACAACATACTTGAAAACAGGAAAAGAATGTGGAGTCAAATGTTCAATGCAGTCCTAGATAGTTGCTTTTAGTTTTCCAAGTGGGATATATGATTTGGGAATTGGGATAGTAATTCTTAAGATAAAAAAGAATTACTCAAGGAAATTATGCATCAATAGAAAACAAACGAAGCATATGTATATGGGTATGAATAGTTGCTTTTGTACCAAGTTTTGGTAAACCAGATCTTAGCTCTTCAAGAGTAATTGTCCCACTGTTATCTGTATCCAGGGATCTGAACATTTCTTTTAGGCCCATAATCTCTTCATCTGATAAGTTCTTAGCCACAACCTGGTTAAAATTAATGAAGATGTTAGAATTATATGCATGCGAAATCAAAGTAGAGAGTATGGGATAGAGATTGTTATATGATCTAAATAAACAGAACTAAGTGTAGGCCATCATCTGAATTAAGGTGTTCTATTGTGTCTTAATTATTGTGTACAAAGCTAATGACACATGATTATGTTCATGCAGTTTATCAAATTTATTCCTTTTGTTTTTATCTCTGTTGCATTGAACTGTTCGATATATTAGGGGGTTCTATGACAGTTCATGTCCCAATTCTTTTTATCTCTAGCTTGATGGTCACTGCTGGCTCACTGGTTGCAAAATGTTGGGTGCTCCAAGGTAGCAATAGGTTTTGTCTATAAAGTGTGGGACTGGACTTACATAAGGCAACTTCTCAATCCTGATCAGGTAATATAGTTTCTACTCGTGGAATTCATTTTTATCATGTATATCACACTATTAGATCTAGAACACACTTGCTATATTAATTTAAAAAACAATTTTTAATCTGTCTCAACAATAAATAACACACATCGGTTTTTGCTGATCGAGCGAGATAAGGAATGCACATCATAATGCTCCCGTTTGGACTTATAGATCAATACTTGGATGCTTTTTCACTCTTTGTGTGTGTGGGTGGGGATGAATTTTGGGCCTGCACCTATCTGGTTTATACATCCACCTGTTTTTAGGTTCTAGCCATAGCCATATTAAGATAGCTTCAGACTTCACGTGTTAATTATACTGATCCTGTATATTTAGACCACTTCATATCTGTGCTCATATGCTCTACTACCTATCTTAGCAAGTTACATTAGGCCACATGTTTTGCTTCAGTTAAGTTGCTTCGTATGCATACTACTACCACTGTTTGTTTCCGTGTAACCAATATAACTTATCATTACTATTGAGTGGAGTCCTGTGCAGCTGCAATATATCAAGTTATCAAGTTTTGATGTGAGATTGCAATGTAGCAAAATTGAGTGGAGTACTATTCGGTTGCTATTAGTGACCTTTGTGTTAAATTATCTATTCTATTCTTAAGCCTGAAAACTTTTCATGAAGATCATGAAAAAAGGATACCTATTTAAAAGCTTATAGTACCTTGGACTGTTATTAATTTTTTATTTCACTCGAGTTTCAATAAATATAACACCAACTCTCACTACTTCCCACAACGCACATACCACTCATCCCAGCGACCATTTGTAACCTACGTATTTATTGGTTGTTGCTGAACCTGCATATAAGGGTATAGAATCTTTTTTGCAAAGCACCACAAAATGCATGCAAAATCGAAGTAGAGAATATGGGACAGAGATTGTTATATGATCTAAATAAATAGAGAACTAGCATCCAATACTTTACGCAACTAAGTGCAGGCCATGGTCTGAATTAAGGTGTTCTACTGTGTCTTAATTATTATGTATAAAGCTAATGACACATGATTATGTTCATGCAGTTTATCGAATTTATTCCTTTTTTATCTCTGTTGCATTGAATTGTTCAAGGGGGTTCTATGACAGTTCATGTCCACTTCTTTAAAAGAAGACAATATAGTTGTTTTAATACTTTGAGCTGTTTTCTACCTTCTTCAGGATCTTTGCTACTATAAGAGCTGATTTTTTGATATGACTATCCACCTCCCCTTTTTCAGTCATAAGTAAGCTCGCGTTCATGGAAGAAGAGAGAGGGAACGAGGTCGGTGCCGCCATCGAGCCAACACAGGCGCCAAGCAGTAGCCGCCGAGAGAGGGAACTGCTTGTGGAAGGTATGCTCCTCTCCTCATCCCCTCTTGTTTGTGATTTTAGCCATCTTCCTAGCGACATTGAAGTGAACTGATTTAGATAAAGCTTGTGTTAAATGGTTAAACAGTAAGGCTGGTTTTTTCCACTTGATTGATTTCAATATTTGCAAGACATGATCTTTTATTTGAACTCTATAAAATATATATACGGTTATGTATCTGTACAGAACGATTTAAACAGTGAGGAGATCAAATGGGAACAATCAAGATTTGCAGAATAAGTTAAATCAAAGTTTAAATGAAGTTACCTGATGTGATCCTTATCAAAATATTCAAAAGCTTTGAGTATGTGGACTTCCTTTTCCAATCTATTCAAATGCATTGTGGCTGATATAAACTCCGCATAATCAATGGTACCAAGATAAAAATCTTATATATGTTATAATGCTCTTCAGCATTTTGCTCAATTCTTGTAGTACAATGTTGTTCTCATTTGTCTGATAACAAAAAAACGACGTAGTTTAGTTGCAAAACATAAAAAATGGTCAAGTTAAATCAACAGAAGATGTTGGGGGCCTTCGTTTTTCGAAGGTCCTCAAAAACACGACTAACATGTTTTCAAAGTATAATACATGTATAGTGACCTTCGGCCTTGGGATGAAGTTGTACACGATGTAAAAGGCACGAAGCGGGAGAAGGGTGAACCAGTTCCGAAGCTGCCTATGGAGAAGCTTCGGCTCAGCAGAAGAAAATGGAACCGACCTAAAAGGGAAAAGGCTGTCTAGTCCCTGATAGACTATCCCTAAGTCAATAGTAAATGTCAAGGGCATGAATGTAATTTATACAGGCAGCGTCCTGTGCCTATAAATAGATAAACAGTAGCACCGTACTGTTCACGCTGACTTGTATTCACTCGCACATCGTATTCAGATTTTTGCCTTCTGTCAAGCCAAAGGTATAAATGTAATTCAACATTGTTTATATTCATTCATGATGCTAAATAAAAGAGATATTTATGATATGATATGACTATTAATAATTCTTGTCACATTTCATATGTTCCTACTTTTATTATGATACGCTATGATGATGAAGGTATGTCCTTCATGACCTTCGTCTAAAGACCATTATGTCCTAAGTGAGGTAATGGTTCGAAGGACGAAGGACTTTTAATCATTAATGTTTTGTGTTGCCTTGTTCTTGATTCCTAGCAGTTGAGAACAAGTCCCTAACAGAAGACATGTGCAATTTACAATAAAAAGCTTACATCTCTTACACTACTATTGTTTTTCTGTTATCTCATTTAATCCTTTTCATGATTTTTTGTATCTTTGCAATGATGTCATGATCGGTCCTACATGATCAATGGCATCAGTTACACTTAACCAAAATAGGACCGTTGCAGGCTTGCGTCCCTTTCCTCCGTAAGTACATAGTTCACTTGTCACATCTATTTATCTCTACTACTCCTTAAGAAGGTACTATAGGCGTCCATAGATTTTTTTTGGCGCACTGTTCTGCCGATGGCTCCCCGCCATCAACGCCCGCGGATCCCCCAACCTCCTCCCCCTCAAATCCGCAATTGCCTGGAACTGAGGCCGCAATCTAGAAGGTGCCACAGATGCTGTTAATTTCTTGATTTCTTGCCGCGAATGGAAGGTGTCGCGGATCCCCTCACCCTTTCTTGCCACGGATCCCCCACCCTCCTCACCACCGCCCGCCATGGAAGGTGCCGCTCTTGATTTCTTGCCGTGGATCCCCCATTCTTTCTTGCCGCAGATCCCCCACCCTCCTCCCCACCGCCCGTCATGGTAGGTGCCGCGACATGGAGGCGGCCGGGAGGAGCAGCGGGAGGCGGTGGCGGGTGGGCTGTGGCAGCAAGAGCTAAAGCCGGGCGGTGAGCTAAAGCTGGTGGTCGGCCTGCACAGGGTTGGGGGCACGGACGCGGTGACGTTCCTGTCGCTGGGGCAGGCGTGCCACCGGTACCGGGACGAGCTGGAGCGATACATGAACTACACGGTGGGAGGGGAGTGCCCCTCCAACGAGGCGTCGACACAACAGCTGATGCTCAAGGGGTGCGAGCCGCTGCCGCGACGGCGGTGCCGACCGCGCACCTCCGCGATGTATGTGGAGCCCACGCCACTGCCGGCGAGCTTGTGGGCGGTCCCGTCGGACACCAGCATCGTGTGGGACGCATACACGTGCAAGAGCTACGCTGCCTCGCACGACGCGGCAAGGCCAAGGGCAGCTACGACTGCAAGGACTGCTTCGACCTCGGCGGGTGGGAGAAGGACCGTTGGGTGTGCCGCAACAAGGAGAAGGGCGACGAGCGCATCTCGCTCGACTACAGCATCGACGGCGTGCTGGGGTCCCTACCCAGGGGCAGCGTGCGCATCGGGCTGGACATCGGCGGCGGGTCCGGGACATTCGCGACGTGGATGCGGGAGCGTGGCGTCACGGTGGTGACCACGTCCATGAACTTCGATGGACCGTTCAATAGCTTCATCGCGTCGCGGGGGCTGGTGCCCATGCACCTTAGTGTGGCCAGCCGACTGCCCTTCTTTGATGGCACGCTAGACGTGGTGCACTCCATGCACGTGCTCAACAGCTGGATCCCCGATGCCATGCTTGAGTCGGCGCTCTTCGACGTCTTCCGGGTGCTGCGCCTCGGCGGCGTGTTCTGGCTCGACCACTTCTTCTGCCTCGGCACGCAGCTGGACACCACGTACCTGCCCATGTTCGATCGAATCGGCTTCAAGAAGCTGCGGTGGAACGCAGGCAGGAAGCTCGATAGGGGCATCCACATGGACGAGTGGTACATCTCCGCGCTGCTCCAGATTTGGTACGGTTACCAGTTGATAATTTGCCTTATAATTTAGCGGACCTGTGTGGTGCTAGAATTATTTTGCAGCATTTATTTTTAAAAAGATCGATGCTCCTAGATCAATGACCATCTATTAGTCGTAATTATCATAAAATTTAAATTATTGTTATGGTTAATTAGTTTTCTTTCTGTTGGTTGCTCGATGGGAGCCCAATATTTTGCCTTAGCTTTTTTGTATGTGGATATGACGACTTAAGAGCATTGCCTCCGGCTGCTTGTCAGCCTCCAATCCGGTGAGAGCTCCAATTCCCGGTCCATTCCCCACTGCTATTGGTGGTCCGGGTACCCGCATTGGGTGTTTTTAGATAGCAAACTGTTTTTTAGATTGTCATAGGACTTGGACTTGTGAAAGCGACAAGAAAAGTAGATTCAATTGAACTTTTCTAATTTATTTAGTGCCTAATAATATTCCATACTGATGTTATATATTGTCATTATTAAATAAGAGGCGATTCATTATCTTGTTTTTTTGGTGCGTTTGAGATGTTTATATTGTACTCTATTTTTAAAATTTATTAATGTTTTGTGAAATATTATATTTTGCGATGCTTTTATAATAGTCGTGAGATGTTCCCTCATGCTCTTCCACGTATTTGGGTTCATGGTGCTGCTAAGGTGTGTGGCCATGGGGGAGATTGTCGTCCTCATGGACCGATCACAGAAATTGTATGACAAGAGTCAGGGATGCTAGGGTGTTCTTTAACCAGGCCATGGTGGAGCAACCCATGATGCCCTTTTTGATCTAGCTTGTCCTCTTTGTGTGGTTCATTCAACGGTGGGTTGTGCCATTCTCGAACTGGGTTCCCTTGCTGCTGTCATTTGGGCAACCATTCAGGTATGCATTTTTGCCATGTTATTTCATCTAAATTAGTTCAGGGATTATGATGGTTTTGCTAAAACTCTTCATTACCATTCCAAATTGATAGAACAGTCCAAGTATAGTATCTGAAAGGGACTTTTGAGATGATGATTTGTAACTTAGCATGAAAATTGTCCTTTTCTTGATAATGATGTCCTGATCTACCCTTTGGTTGTGAAAAGTGCTCAAGGTTTCAGGGAAAGATTAATGTCAATATACGACCAGCCGGCTCGAAGGACACTGCTTCAATTCGTTGCTATAAAAGAACAATGGTTTCATAGCAGATTTTTATCTAAAATGTGTCTAATTTTTAAATAAGAGTTTGAAAACAGTTTCTCAGCAATAGTTGCAAAGGAAAAGCAGTGACATTAACCACAAACTAACCTTTACTAATTTTGCACTTGGGGATATAATCTAACAATTATACTTTAGGTGTCTTTCAAACTTTTTACTCCGTTTTAGTTTCTTTGAATCAGTTGAGGACATTCAAGCTTTTGAGTAGGTTGAGCTAGACTGCTACAGAGTTGGTGCATTTGATTCTTGAAAGTGGTTCCTAGATACAAATACTCACTAGCATATTCCTTTATGTGATGTACCATAAATATGTATTTGAACATATATATATATATATATATATATATGATATCATTCACCGTCCATACACAGTTTATTATGATTTTGCAGAGACATTTAAAGAATTGAAAACCAAAATTAATACTAAGTTTCTTATCACCAAACTTCTGGTGACAAGTTAGTAATATCTAGCTATCATGCCGCGCGAAGAAGACAGGCAGTATGCCCCGCTCCAACATGCCCAGCAGCTGGTTTGAGTCGATGCTTGTCGGTGTTTCGGACCCAGGGGGCCCTCAGCCGGACCGACTAGTAAATTTTAGTACCACGTGCCCCTGTCCAGATGGGTCGATGCAAGATGGAACACAAGCGATGGGATGAGGCTTATATTATCCTGCACCAGGGGGCGCTTGCAGTAGGGGTTACAAGCGTCGCGGGAGAGCGAGAGCGAGAGCGAGAGAGAGAGAAGGAGAGGGTTCGGCCTCGAGGCGAGCCGTCTGAGGCTGCCTGTACCGCATCTCCCCAACTCTGGCTGCCTCCGCTCGTCAGCGTCGTGCGTTTGTGTGTTCGTACGTCGCACGTTCGTCTCTTTCTCTTGTCCCCCTACCTCCTTTTTTCTGTGGGGCCCTGGACACCCCCTTTTATAGACACAAGGAGATGCCCAGCTGTACAATGGGGGTGTAGCTTGGAGCTAACGTGGCTGGCCGGGAAGTGCCCTGAGCCCTGTACAGATAATAACGTGGCTGTCGGGGGAGCGCCTTGAGCCCTGTAGATGTGCCGACATGGCTGTCGGAGGAGTGCCTTGGGCCCTGTAGATGTACCGACGTGGCCGTCAGAGGAGTGCCTTAGGCCCTGTAGATGCACCGACGTGACCGTCAGAGGAGTGCTTTGGGCCCTGTAGATGCACCAACGTGGCCGTCGAAGAAGTGCCTTGGACCCTGTAGAAGCATAGCTGGCGGTGTGGCATGGATCCTGCTGACGTTTCCTTGCTTCCATAGGGGGTTTGGGAGCACCCAACGTCATGGGCGCAAGCGGGGAACCATCATTACCTGTTACCGGAGTAACTAAGATGGGACACCAGTCTTATTCCTTCGTAGCCTGAGGCCAAGGTCGGGCGAGGCGGCGACTCCTCCAAGGCCGAGGCTAAGGCCGAGGCCCAGGATCGGGCGAGGCGGAGACCTTCTCCCGAGGCTGAGGTTGAGGCTGAGGTCGGGGTCGAGCGAGGCGGAGACCTTCTCTAGAGGCCGAAGCTGGGGCCAAGGCCTAGGGTCAGGCGAGGCAGAGCTCCCTGTTGCGCCTAAGGCCGAACTCGGGGGAGGTCGTGGCTTGCTGCTGCCGGCCCTTCCCTGATAGCTGGCACAGTTGCCGGTGCGGGGTGAACAGCGCTGTTTTCCTGTCAGAACGGTCAGTAAAGGGGGGCGAAGCGACTGCGGTCACTTCGACCTTGCCGACTGAGGCACGCGTGTCAGGATAAGGTGTCAGGCGATCCCCGCATTAAATGCGCATGCGATACGGTCGGTTGGTAAGGCGATTCGGTCGAGGTCGCTGTATGACAAAGCTTGCCTGCGCTAGACTTTGGGCGAGCCGAGGGTGTGTCTGCTAGCTGAGGGGACCCTCGGGCGAGGCGTGAGTTCGTCCAGGACTACCGTTCTTGCCCGAGGCTAGGCTCGGATGAGGTCGCGTCCATTGGTAGACGAAGCCTGTGCTTTATCGGTCGTTTATGGTTTGTTCTAAAGATGTTTTCCAGCCGGATTAAGGAGCATTGGGGGTACCCCTAATTACGGTCCCCGACAGTAGCCCCCGAGCCTCGAATGGAGTGTAGGTACTCGCTTGGAGGTTCTATCGGATTTTTCGCAAGGGGACCAGCCCTTCTCGGTTATGCTTTGTTCCGGTGGGTGCACGCGAGCACACCCGCCAGGTGTAGCCCCCGAGGCCTTGGAGGAGTGGTTTGGGTCTTAATCCTTCTTGTGATGCCTCGGTAGCCTTGTCGTTCCCTCATGCGGCTCGGCCGCAGCCCGGGTGCACGGTCAGGCTCCGAGTTTTCAAGCTGGTTTGTTGACGTGGTCAACAGTTTGGTCGTAGCCTGGTGCAAGAGCAGCCCCCGAGCCTCTACATGGAGCGAGAGGACGATCAAGGACCGTCTCGACTTTTATTATACGTCCCTTCGTCGCCTTTTCGCAAGGAGGAAGGGGGGAAAGCACCATGTTACCCCCGGGGCACTGAACATGGTGTTTCTGGTGAGCTGCTAACTGGTGATCCGAGTGGACGCCCGAGCCCCGTTCGCTAAGGGTCGGCTAGTGGCCCAGAGGCGCGCTCCAAAAGTACCTACAGGTGATTTGCCAGACCCGGACCCATTCGATAGGGCCGAGGGCTCGATGCCTCCCTCCGGTGGGATTCCGTTACAAATCGTTCCCGCTGGTCTCGGAAATGTCCTAGGGTACCTCGGGAGCGTAGCCCGAGCCTCGGCCATGTAACAGACATACCCAGGGTCATCCCTAACTCTGCGTGCTCTGGGGCGGCTGTCGAACCCTTCTGAGGGGCCAGCCTTCGAACCCCTGATCAGTAATGGGCTCGGAGCCCGAGTGCTCTGGGGCGGTTACCGAACCCCGGAGGGTGCAACCTTCGAACCCCTGATCAGTAGGAGGGCTCGAGGCCCGTTTCCTTCGCCGAGAAGGATCCTTTTCGCAATATCCCCTTTCTCGGTCCCTGTGGCAAGAGAGAGAGAGAGGAAAAGGATATAAATTTAAATAAGGTGGCGCACCTTTTTTGACGCGTTCAACATGACAGAGACGAAACGGCGCTGCTACGCCTGCCGGAGATGTCGCTTGCCCTGCCAAGGAGTTAATGCGACAAGACAGGCGATTCGCGGGGCGTCTGTAGGTGATTGGACCGCGGCTTCCGCACGCCTGTTGCTGCAATTGCTGCCAGCCCGCCTCTGATCATATCGACCATCGTGCCTATCTCCGTGGCAGAGTGACCCGTGATCATCGCACTTAATGGGTACTGCTAGGTCACGCGCAGGGCTGCCTTGAGTCGCTGCGCTGGTTCCGCAGTCGAGAAGACGCAGCATTGGCGTGGGTGGTGGTGCGGTTTCCTTGCACGTAGTAACCGGCGCGCCGGTTGCATGACATGTGGGACCGGGCCTCCGTGCTGGACCTCCGGATGCGGTGATGCTGAAAGGGTGCGCATCTGTGGTGCGGTTGCATGCTCCCCGCGTGGCGGCCCGCCCTTCCGACCGCTGGTTTCGGCGATGATGGTGGAATGCTTATAACCGCAGGGCGGTTACATGCTTCGCGTGTGGCGGTTCGCCTCCTTCGCGTTTCGGGTCAGCTCGCATGACGTGTGGGACCGAGCCCCCGTGTCGTGGGGTGGGAACTCTGGAGCACGTCGGTAGAGACTTTTGCCCGTGACGCATGGGGGTGCGAGTGAGGAGATCTACCTTTAAAAAGGGACCAACCCCCGGGGGGTAGCCATACCTTCACAGTCCTCGCATCCGTCGCGCCCTTCCACCTTCCGAGCCCCCAGATGGGGCGCACCCGTGTTGCCTTCTTTTTGCTGCTGTTGGAGGAGCGTGACCCTGTGGGGGTCGGCGCTCTCCAGTCATCGCTCAGCTTCAAGCATTTTCATCATGCAACCCGGCTGCAGTCCCTCACCAATGGTCATCCGTAGGGATGATCACCAGCCTTGTGGTGGGGAGAAGCAAGTCGGGCTGCGGCCTCTGCCCTGCCCTTAGCTTCAAGGATGTTCATCATCCGGGCTGAGGAGGAGGGCGTGACGAGTGGGGTCCTGTCTCCCACGTGGGCCGGTGACCCGCTTCTTCCTCCAGCATTCGGGGGAGAAGGGCATCCTCCAGCCCTGTGGAGGAGGCGTCCTCCAGCCATGCGGGGGAAGGCAAACTGCTGCTGCCTGGCCAGGGTGCAGCTGTCCGTCCTCCACCAAGGCGACGGTTGTGCCGTGCGCAGGTGGCTGCTGTCACCGGTGCTGGAGTGGGGGCTGCCGCTGGTGAGGCTTCCCACCGCAGTGGTTGCCTCCGTCGATGAGACCGTCGGTGCCAGCTGTGCTCTGGACCCTCGGCTCTTTGGCTTTAATGGCTGGTTCTCGTCCACCGTGAGGGGACATGAACGAGGGCCTTACAGCAGTAGCGTTTGCCCTGAGGCCATCGCTGCTGCTGTTTAGCCGCCCGAGGCGGAGGTCGTTGTCGCGCTGCTGGTGTAGTGGTCGCCGGTGAGCTGCTCGGAGCCTGTTATCCCGCAGGCTTTCTGGTGTGGAGGTCGTTCATTCCTGTGGGAATGGACCCAGAGTCCCGTTTGTAATGATACCCCCTTGAGAGCAAGATGTAATAGCTTTGAGTACTAAGACATCTGCCGTAGGTCGGGACAACCGCCGAGGGCGTTGCCGATGTCTAAGTCTAGGTACCATTGTTACCCCAAGCATGTGTGTTTGTTTTTTGTGGCTGCTGAGGCCTGAACATTTGGGTATAAAGCCATGTTCCTTTCCTCTTGTTTCGAGCATTAAGACTTGTTCGTCGGTAGCAGAATCACTTATCCGAGCGTGAGTCGCCTTTCCTAGAAGGTGACGAGTGAGGTATCCGTATCCCGGAGGTGTAGGAGTCCCTCGGCTCGGTCGGCCTTGCCGTTCAAGGTCTCAGTCGCTCGTTTTTGGGACTTCGCCACTTACATAGTCGAGATGCACGAAAGTTGTTTTGGTGGAAAAACTTTTCCGAGGAAAGTTTCGGCGCGGAGGGTGCTCCCCCTTTTCCGGACCCCGAGGCGACCACTTGGGCCGGGACCCTTGCGGAGGGTCTGGCCATGGCCGTCGGGTCTGCTTGGTCCGCCCAAGCTAGGGTGTCCGGGCCGAAGGTGTGTTTTCCCCGCTTTGCGACTTTGTTTTTGTCTCCATTCTTCTCCTTGCGCCTGAAGAATGTTGTCCTGTTGTCTGCAGGGTTCGAGACGGCTCTTGATGAGTCCGTTAAGAACTGCAAGGCGCTTGCCGAAGCGGCTGAGCGGAAGGAGGCCGAGCACGTGGCCGTGTCCGAGGCCATCTCGGCTTTCTACCAGGCCTTTGGCCTCGGCGGCGTCCCCTCGGGTAGCTCCCCCTAGAGTCGTCTGCGAGCCTTGGGCGGCCATGTGCACAACAGACTCCGCGGGGCGCTGCACCACGGCGTTAGGCGGGCCTTTGTCGTGCTCGCTTCCCACTACGACGTGGATCTGGAGCGGGTCAGCGAGGGGTACTGTTTACCCGACGAGGAGGAGGCTGCCTTAGCTGAGGTTCAGAGACTTGACGCGGCCATCGAGGGCCCAAGTGCGGCGCTGGCTTCCTCCTTTGAGGTGGAGATCCTTCCGCCCGTGTCGCTGCCCAAGGCCGGGCTGGATCCTGCCGAGGGTTGAGATGACACCGAGCGTGCTGTTCCTCCCCCTGCCGATGTCTGAGCCTGCAGGAACAATTTGCTTGAAGTATGCGTATGTCTTTTGCGGCCGCTGAGGCCTAGACAGTATTGTCAGATTATAAAGCTGTGTTTTCTTTCCTCTTGTTTCATGCATTAGGACTTGTTCAGTAGCAGAATCACTTATCCGAGCGTGAGTTACTTTTCGCGGAAGGTGATGAGTGAGGTATCCGTATCCTGGAGGCGTAGGAGTTCCTCGGCTCGGTCGGCCTTGCTGCTTACGTGTTCTCCCATTGTTTTTAGGATTCTGTTAGCGACGCTGTCGAAAAGGCATGATTAGTCGTTTTGGTAGAAAAGTTTTCGAGCGTTAGGACTTGTTCGGTAGCAGAATCGCTTATCCGAGCGTGAGCTACCTTTTCGCGGAAGGTGATGAGTGAGGTATCCGTATCCCGGAGGCGTAGGAGTACCTCGGCTCGGTCGGCCTTGCCGCTTACGGTCTCTCTTGCTCGTCTTTAGGATTCTGTTATCGACGCAGTCGAAATGCTCGAAAGACGTTCTGTCCAAAGACCTTTCCGAGGAAATATTTTGACGCAGAGGGGGTTCCCCCCTTCTAGCCCCCGAGGGAGGATCGAGCTTTGCCGAGGCAAGGCTGATCCTTCCTTGATGGTTAGACTTTATTTACGCATGTAAATAAAGCGAGATACATGAACGACTTGAAACATTTTAAGGGTAAAAGTAACGTAGTTGTTCCATGTTCCAAGCGTTGCTGTAGACCTTGCCTTGGTCGTTGGCCACTTTGTATGTCTCGGGCTTCAAAATCTTGGCGATGATGAATGGCCCTTCCTAGGGAGGGGAAGCTTGTGGCGCCCTCGGGCGTCTTGTCGCAGCCGAAGTACCAAGTCCCCCACTTGGAAGTCTTGGGGCCGAACCCTTCGTGCGTGGTAGCGTCGCAAAGACTGCTGATACCGCGCTGAGTGTAGCAAGGCTACGTCCCGAGCCTCTTCCAGCTGGTCCAATGAATCCTCTCGGCTGGTCTGGTTGCTTTGGTCGTCGTAAGCCTTTGTCCTCGGGGAACCGTATTCCAAGTCCGTGGGTAAGATGGCCTCGGCCCCATAGACTAGGAAAAACGGCGAGAAACCCGTGGCCCGGTTCGACGTCGTCCTCAGACCCCAAACCACCGAGGGTAGCTCTTTTATCCACCGCTTGCCGAACTTGCTGAGGTCGTTGTAGATCCTTGGCTTTAGTCCCTGCAAAATCATACCGTTGGCGCGTTCCACCTGCCCATTCGTCATTGGGTGCGCTACGGCAGCCCAGTCCACACGGATGTGGTGGTCCTCGCAGAAGTCTAGGAACTTTTTCCCAGTGAACTGTGTGCCATTGTTGGTGATGATTGAGTTTGGGACCCCAAAGCGATGGATGATATTTGTGAAGAACGCCACCGCCTGCTCGGACCTGATGCTGGTTAAGGGTCGGACCTCGATCCACTTGAAGAATTTGTCGATGGTGACCAGCAGGTGCGTGAAGCCCCCGGGTGCCTTCTGCAAGGGGCCGACGATGTCCAGACCCCACATGGCAAATGGCCAAGTGATGGGTATTGTCTGTAGGGCCTGAGTGGGCAGGTGCGTCTGTCTTGCGTAGAATTGACACCCTCGGCAGGAGCGTACAATCCTAGTGGCGTTGGCCACCGCGGTTGGCCAGTAGAAACCTTGTCAAAAAGCGTTTCCCACGAGGGCTCGAGGTGCTGCATGGTGACCACAAGCCCCCGAGTGTATTTCTTGTAACAGCTCTTGTCCTTGGGCAATGGATATGCATCGTAGGAGAACGCCTGAGGGGCTGTGGTGGTACAGCTCATTTTCATCACCCAGCAAGACGAACGACTTGGCGCGCCGAGCCAGTCACTGAGCTTCGGCTTTGTCGAGGGGCAGCTCTCCTCGGAGGAGATATTTTAGGTACGGGATCTGCCAGTTCGGGACTGGTGTGACCCCGTTCCGCTCCACCTCGGCATGCAGGGCCTCACCCTCGGCGGCCGAGGGTACCTCGGGCTGGGCCGAGGCCTCCTCGAGCTCAGGCGCGTCGTCGATTTTGACGGATGGCTGATATATATCCTTGGAGAAGACGTTCGGGGGAACTACCATTTGCCCCGAGGCTATTTTCGCCAGCTCATCTGCGGTTTCGTTGTACCATCGAGTAACGTGGTTGAGTTCCAGCTCGTAGAACTTGTCTTCCAATCACCGAACTTCGTCGCAGTAGGCTTCTGTTTTTTGGTCACGGCAGTGGGAGTTCTTCATGACCTGGTCAATGACGAGCTGTGAGTCGCCACGAGCGTCTAGGCACCGAACCCCTAGCTCAACGGCGATGCGTAGGCCATTAACCAAGGCCTCATACTCGGCCACGTTGTTTGACACCGGAAAATGGAGGCGCAGTACGTAGCGCAGATGTTTCCCGAGGGGTGAGATGAAGAGCAAGCCAGCACCTGCTCCTGTTTTCATCAACGACCCATCGAAGTACATGGTCCAAAGTTCGGGCTGTATTGGGGCCGTCGGCAACTGGGTGTCAGTCCATTCAGCCAGGAAGTCGGCCAAGACTTGAGATTTTATGGCCTTCTGAGGGGCAAACGAAAGTGTTTCACCCATAAGTTCCACTGCCCATTTTGCTATCCTCCCCGAGGCCTCTCGGCTCTGGATGATTTCTCCCAGGGGAAAGATGACACCACAGTAACCAGATGAGACTCGAAGTAGTGTCGCAGCTTCCGTCGTGTCAGAATCACTGCGTACAGCAGCTTTTGGATTTGTGGGTAGCAGACTTTGGTCTCGGATATCACTTCGCTGATGAAGTAGACTGGCCTCTGGACGAGCAGTGCATGCCCTTCTTCCCGTCTCTCGACTACGATCGCGGCGCTGACCACCTGAGTGGTTGCGGCTATGTAGATCAAGAGGGCTTCTCCCGCAGCAGGGGGCACCAAGATGGGCGCATTTGTAAGGAGTGCCTTTAAGTTTCCGAGGGCTTCCTCGGCCTCGAGGGTCCAAGTGAAGCGCTCGGCCTTCCTTAAGAGGCGGTACAAGGGCAATCCCTTCTCGCCAAGGCGCGAGATGAAGCGGCTCAGAGCCGCAAGGCATCCCATGACCCTTTGTACTCCTTTCAAATCTTTGATGGGCCCCATATTGGTGATGGCCGCGATTTTCTCCGGGTTGGCTTCGATGCCTCGTTCGGAGACAATGAACCCTAAGAGCATGCCTCGGGGGACTCCGAAGACACACTTCTCAGGATTGAGTTTTACGCTCTTCGCTTTCAGGCAGTTGAATGTTGCCTCAAGGTCAGAGAGGAGGTCGGAGGATTTCCTTGTTTTGACAACGATGTCATCGACGTAAGCCTCAACCGTTCTACCGATGTGTTCTCCGAACACATGATTCATGCACCTCTGGTAGGTGGCACCTGCATTCCTCAAGCCAAATGGCATTGTAGTATAACAATAAATGCCAAAAGGTGTGATGAAAGAAGTCGCGAGCTGGTCGGACTCTTTCATCTTGATTTGGTGATAGCCTGAGTAGGCATCGAGGAAAGACAGGGTTTCGCACCCAGCAGTGGAGTCCACAATTTGATCGATGCGAGGCAGAGGGTAGGGAACCTTCGGACATGCTTTGTTTAGACCAGTGTATTCTACGCACATCCTCCATTTCCCACCTTTTTTCTTCACAAGCACAGGGTTAGCTAACCATTCGGAATGGAATACCTCCTTGATGAACCCTGCAGCCATCAGCTTGTGGACCTCCTCGCCTATGGCCCTGCGCTTTTCTTCATCAAAACGGCGTAGGTGCTGCTTCACGGGTTGGGCTCCAGCTCGGATGTCTAGTGAGTGCTCGGCGACATCCCTCGGTATGCCCAGCATGTCCGAGGGACTCCACGCAAAAACTTTGACATTTGTGCGGAGAAAGTCGACGAGCACTGCTTCCTATTTGGGGTCGAGCTCGGAGCCGATCCAGACTTTCTTGCCGGTGTCGTTGCTGGGGTCGAGAGAGACGGACTTGACCGCCTCGACCGGCTCGAAGTTGCCGGCGTGCCACTTCGCGTCGGGCGCCTCCTTGGAGAGGCAGTCCATGTCAGCGATGAGGGATTCAGACTCGGTGAGGGCCTCGGCGTACTCCATGCATTCTACGTCGCACTCGTAAACGTGGCGGTACGTGGGCCCGACGGTGATGACTCCCTTGGGGCCAGGCATCTTGAGCTTGAGGTAGGTGTAGTTGGGGATGGCCATGAACTTGGCGTAGCATGGTCTTCCCAGCACCGCGTGATAGGTCCCTCGGAACCCAACTACCTCGAAGGTGAGGGTTTCCTTTCAGAAGTTGGAGGGAGTTCTGAAGCAGACGGGTAAGTCAATCTGCCCGAGGGGCAGAATGCGCTTTTCCGAGTGTGATCCCGTGGAAGGGTGCCGCACCAGCCCGGATCTCGGACCGATCAACTCCCAAGAGCTTCAGGGTCTCAGCGTAGATGATGTTGAGGCTGCTGCCTCCGTCCATGAGGACCTTGGAGAGCCTAATGTTGCCGATGATCGGGTCAACGACGTGCGAGTACCTTCCTGGGCTCAGCACGAAGTTGGGGTGGTCACCTTGGTCGAAGGTGATAGGCTTGTCGGACCAGTCTAGGTAGACTGGCGCTGCCACCTTTACTGAGCAGACCTCCCGGCACTCCTGTTTGTGGTGCCGAGCCGAGGCGTTCGCCACCTGCCCGCCGTAGATCATGAAGCAGTTGTGGACCTCTGGGAACTCCTATTCCTTGTCGCCCCCCTTGTTGTTGCCTTGGTCTTTGCCACCTTCTGTCGAGGGTCTAGCCTTGTTGAAGTAGCGCCGGAGCATGTCGCACTCCTCAAGGGTGTGCTTGACGGGACCCCGGTGATAGGGCACGACTCCTTGAGCATCTTGTCGAACGCGCCGGCCCCTCTAGGAGGCTTCCGAGGGTTCCTGTGCTCGGCGGTGGCGACGAGATCCATGTCAACGGCGTTGCGCTTCGCTTACGCCTTCTTCTTGGCCTTCTTCTTCGCGCCACGCTGGGCGGACGCTTCAGGGGCGTCTTCTTTCTGCCCTCCCTGAGGCTGTTTGTCTTTCCGGAAGATGGCTTCGACCGCCTCCTGACCAGAGGCGAACTTGGTGGCAATGTCCATCAATTCGCTCGCCTTGGTAGGAGTCTTGCGCCCCAGCTTGCACACCAGGTCTCGGCATGTGGTGCTAGCGAGGAATGCCCCGATGACGTCCAAGTCGGTGATGTTGGGCAGCTCGGTGCGCTGCTTCGAAAACCGCCGGATGTACTCTCGCAGGGATTCCCCTGGCTACTAGCGGCAGCTTCAGAGATCCCATGAGTTTCTAGGGCGCACGTACGTACCCTGGAAATTTCCAGCGAAAGCCTTGACCAGGTCGTCCCTGTCGGAGATCTGCGCAGGAGGCAGATGCTCTAGCCAGGCCCGAGCAGCGTCGGGGAGGAAAAGGGGGAGGTTGTGGATGATGAGGTTGTCATCGTCCGCCCCTCCCAACTGGCATGCCAGCCGGTAGTCCGCAAGCCACAACTCTGGCCTTGTCTCCCCCGAGTACTTGGTGATGGTAGTCGGGGCTCGGAAATGGGCCGGGAACGGCGCTCGTCGTATGGCCCGGCTGAAGACTCGCGGACCCGGTGGCTCGGGTGAGGGGCTTCGATCCTCCTCACTGTCGTAGCGTCCCCCGCGCCTGGGATGGTAGCCTCGGCGCACCTTCTCCTCGAGGCAGGCTCGACGGTGGCGGCGGTGTTGCTCGGCGCCGAGGTGATCCGGGGCTACAGGCGTCCCGTCCCGTGTGCGCTCGGTGTGAACCGAGGCCTCCCGCATGCATCGGGAGGGCGCTGCGCGATGTTCCGAGGGGTCTCCTCGCCTCCGGGAGGCAGAGCACTCGGCTTGTCGAACAGCGGCGTCTTCCAGGATGCCCTTGAGCTCGCCCTGGATACGTCGCCCTTCGGTGGTGGATGGCTCCGGCATCGCCCGAAGCAACATTGCTGCTGCGGCTAGGCTCTGGCCGGCCCCGTTGAAGGCTGGGGGTGGCATCGCCCTAGCATCATCAACGATACGACGCTGGACGTCCTGGGCCCGATGACGCGCTCCTCCAGCGAGTGCCTGGTCTGCCCACTCCTGCTCGATGTTTTGCCAGAGCTGCACAAGTCGCCCCGCTTCTTCATCGAGCTTGGCCTGCGTCTCACAGAGTTGCTCAAGCTATGTGTCCTGACCCCCCGCAGGGACTTGGACCACGGCTAGCTCCCGTGGGATCTCAACGCGAGACGCAGGTGCAAGGGCACCGTCACTTCCTGGCATACCGAGGTGGTTTTCTCCATCGTGATCCTCCTGATCGATGTGGTAGCACTCGCGAGTTGGGTCGCAACCCTCGTCGTCAAGGCTATGACCATCATCAGAGCAGCCGGAGAGGCAGTGGTCACATGCGGACATGAAGTCGCGCATGGCACCGGGATCACGGAGTCCGGAGAAATCCCAACTGACGTCGGGGTCGTCCTCTTCCTCGGAACCCGCGGGTCCGGAGGTTGAGATGGCCGTCAGTCGGTCCCAAGAGGACCACATATGGTACCCCGAAAGGTTAGGATATGCCCTAGCGAAAGCGCTCACCGAAGTGGGGTCGCTTGGTGGATCGAAACTGAACCTAAAGGGAACAGGGTGGAAAACGGATGGTACCTTTTGGTCGATGGACGGTGGTGAAGTCGCGTCGGGGACGGATTGCACCGTTATCTCAAGTACGAGGCTAACGCCTAGCAAGTCCTTCGCGAGGGTGCTGGCGTCATCAGTCCGCTTGGGGTTGGCACGTTGCTGGGAAGCGACGCCCGTCGTTGTCTCAGGTGCGAGGACAACGACCGACATGTCCCCCGCAGGGGTGCCGGTGTCGCCAGCTCGCTCTGGTTTGACAGCCGATGAGGTGCCACCTCCTGTGTGGCCACGGTTGCCCCGTCTCTGTCTCCTCCGGCGAGGAGGGTGGCAGGGTAAACCCGGGTGTTCCTCTTCTGCCACGGGGAGATGCCATTGTCGTCAAGTTCGCCTCCGCCGGGCGAGCCGTCGACTATCGTTGTTGTCATGCTGCGGAGGGAGCAGTACCATGTCATAGCCGCCGTCGAGGGACATGAGCTCGAGACTTCCAAAGTGGAGCACCGTCCCGAGCTGGAGAGGCTGCTGAAAGCTACCCATCTGGAACTCAACGGGAAAGTATTCGTTAACACGCAGCGAGCCCCTACCTGGCGCGCCAACTATCGGTGTTTCGGACCCGGGGGGCCCTCAGCCAGACTGACTAGTAAATTCTAGTGTCGTGTGCCCCTGTCCAGATGGGTCGATGCAAGATGGAACACAAGCGATGGGATGAGGCTTATATTATCCTGCACTAGGGGGCGCTTGCAGTAGGGGTTACAAGCGTCATGGGAGAGCGAGAGCGAGAGCGAGAGAGAGAGAAGGAGAGGGTTCGGCCTCGAGGCAAGCCGTCAGAGGCTGCCTACACCGTGTCCCCCCAACTCTGGCTGCCTCCGCTCGTCAGCGTCGTGCGTCCGTGTGTTCGTACGTCACACGTTCGTCTCTTTCTCTCGTCCCCCCTCCCTCCTTTTTTTCGTGGGGCCCTGGACACCCCCTTTTATAGACACAAGGAGATGCCCAGCTGTACAATGGGGGTGTAGCTTGGAGCTAACGTGGCTAGAAGGGAAGTGCCCTGAGCCCTGTATAGATAATAATGTGGCCGTCGGGGGAGCGCCTTGAGCCCTGTAGATGTGCCGATGTGGCCGTCGGAGGAGTGCCTTGGGCCCTGTAGATGTACCGACGTGGCCGTCGGAGGAGTGCCTTGGGCCCTGTAGATGCACCGACGTGGCCGTCAGAGGAGTGCTTTGGGCCCTGTAGATGCACCAACGTGGCCATCGGAGAAGTGCCTTGGGCCCTGTAGAAGCATAGCTGGCGGTGCGGCATGGATCCTGCTGACGTTTCCTTGCTTCCGTAGGGGGTTTGGGAGCACCCGACGTCATGGGCGCACGCGGGGAACCATCATTATCTGTTACGGGATTAACTAAGATGGGACACCGGTCTTGTTCCTTCGTAGCCTGAGGCGGCTAGCTAAGGGTAGGGCAATGATGGATCCCCAGTAGCGTAGCTGATACGAGGCCGAGGTCGGGCGAGGCGGCGACTCCTCCGAGGCCGAGGCTGAGGCCGAGGCCCAGGGTCGGGACTCGAGCGAGGCGGAGACCTTCTCCCGAGGCCG
This sequence comes from Zea luxurians, assembly GCA_029449295.1. Classification (NCBI taxonomy): domain Eukaryota; kingdom Viridiplantae; phylum Streptophyta; class Magnoliopsida; order Poales; family Poaceae; genus Zea; species Zea luxurians. Next base: position 30,808,240 of record JAOPSE010000016.1, on the reverse strand, counting down.
AGGATGAGGCCGAGGTCGGGGTCGGGCGAGGCGGAGACCTTCTCCCGAGGCCGAAGCTGGGGCCGAGGCCTAGGGTCGGGCGAGGCGGAGCTCCCTGTTGCGCCCGAGGCCAAACTCGGGGGAGGTCGTGGCCCTTCCCTGATAGCTGGCATAGTTGTTGGTGCGGGGTGAACAACGATGTTTTCCTGTCAGAATGGTCAGTAAAGGGGGGCGAAGCGACTGCGGTCACTTCGACCTTGCCGACTGAGGCACGCGTGTCAGGATAAGGTGTCAGGCGATCCCCACATTAAATGTGCATGCGATACGGTCGGTTGGTAAGGCAATTCGGTCGAGGTCGCTGTACGACAAAGCTTGCCTGCGCTAGACTTTGGGCGAGCCGAGGGTGTGTCTGCTAGCTAAGGGGACCCTCAGGCGAGGCGTGAGTTCGTCCAGGACTACCGTTCTTGCCCGAGGCTGGGCTCGGATGAGGTCGCGTCCCTTGGTAGACAAAGCCTGTGCTTTATCGGTCGTTTATGGTTTGTTCTGAAGATGTTTTCCAGCCGAATTAAGGAGCATTGGGGGTACCCCCTAATTACGGTCCCCGACACTGCTCATCTCCGCCACGAACATGCCCATGTTTTACATCTGGTGGCCTCAGTTTTTACCCTAATATTGTGCTAGCTTTGGTACGATTCTTTCATGATATGGTTAACTACAGGTTCTACTTCTGCTAGATTTGTATGACTGTGTGATATCCAAATTAATACTTTTGTATTATTCCCATGACAAATTTAAAGTTTTCTAAGAGTTTGAACTCATGAATTTGATGATGAAGCGTTGGTAGTTGGAGCTCCAGGCCTCTCTGAGATGGCAACCGAGCAATAGCTAACTGTCTTCAATACGACATTGCAGTTGGTACGATAGACTAAAATAACAGGTAAATTTGAAGGTTTGAATTTGCCTAAATATGTCGAAACTTCTTTTTATTTACAAAAACGTATCCATAAAAATCATGAGAATTTGAGAACATGGTGCTTTTGCTTTTATCCTCTGTTTTCCTGTTAGGTCTATTTAACTCAGACCATTTTGGTGGCCGATTAGGCACTTATGGCTTAGCTGAATAGTAAATGGAAGGAGAGGGGAATTCCCAGGTTAGCTTTTTTATCATTTACATAATTTCCTTTCCATATGTATGAAGAGGGTCAAATAGACTTTTCCCAATATCTAAGAATAGCACACATTTATATGATAATTACGCATGGGGCTTATTTTGGTTATGGATCCAATGCTGCTCTTTGTTTTATACTACTGGAGCAGAGCTCATGTGCCTTACCGCAAGGTAATTAAATTAGACATGCATGGTAAACTGTCAAGTGTGTGTTTTTACTGCAAGTGCAAGGAGAGCATTAATCAAAGAGCAACACCAAGTAATCTTTCACTATTTTCTTTGTTGTAACATTACTACTCATTACTAGCATGATGGCAACCTTTTGGTGCAATTAACATGTCCATGATTGAATACTTTTGTATGTGTGATAGTGGGGTTCATGTCATCTGTTGCTCGGACAATTATATCATGAGAGTGATTGATGTGTCTTTGCCCTTGCAAGGTCAACTGTCTCCCTATACTACTATAATTCACCTATTGTCCTTTTTTGTAGCACTAGACATTCTAAAACTCTAGCACATCACATGAAGGCCATTACATGCCAGTTTATTTCGGATGGCAACCAAGTTTTTGAGGGGATGTTTTTTCAAGTCATCGACGTGTAGGGTACGAATTGGCAAAATGGGTTAGAATTGCGCTAGGAAAAACAGAATCCTATAATTAAGGGTGCACTAATTCCCCAACTCGACCACTCTTGCCAATATTCCAGAGTGAAGTTGTGGGCTGCATCTTTTCTCGTTGCTGCCTCTTTGGAATTCAGTGCTATCTCAACTCTGTTCCTATATAACATGTATCTTTTCTTTATCAGCCGGTAACATGGGTACTTTGCGCAGATAATCTTTGCTAACCAGCTACAATTTCGGTTGCGTGCAATCAGTACTGTTTCGTTCCTGAATTCTTATTTTAGTGCCCCACTTTATCAGCTTTTATGAATGCTCACACTGAAAATGCTACTATGCAAAATATAAGTAAAATGTCGCCTTCTGTAGCTGTTACTTTTAAGGTGATTGACATGCATTGGGTTGAGCATTTGTTTCTCATTTGCTAGCTACAACTGCAACAATGTTCTTGTTTATTGTTGGGGCATCCACTTGCACAAGTGTTGGCTGATAGTGATCTTTTGGTGTTTGTTGTTGGTGGAAATGGTAGTAAAGAGCAGATTATCGTGAGTGGATCAATGGAAGTGCTGAAACCTTGTTGGGCAGTTGCTAGATCCGATGTGCTAGTGTGGGAGCAACTTTTTAACGTCTCTATTTGCCATTACAACCATTTTAATATGTTCCATCATGGTGACTTCTCGAGAAATTTTGGGATAACATTTGATACAATTGGTTTAGAGGTCGTGACAGACGATGGACGATGGACATAAACACAGGAGATGAAGCCATGGTGATATCATATTTTTGACAAGCCCGAGAGAGGTGAGTGTTGCTTTGTACGAGTTGATGAAACATTGAGCCCTACATGTATTTGTAAAACATAAATTGGTGATGTATTTGTGATTGTAGGCGACTTCATACTCTTCTAGGCTACTCGGCTACAATGCAATGTGGAGGCAAGTATCATCAGGGATGACATGGTCCAAACTCCCATCTCCATCGGGATTGATAGAGAACATAGTGGTGCCTACCTTGAAGGCTTTCTCCCTGCGTGCCTATGACCCAAAAGAGGTGACCATCGGCCGCGGTGACCAAGAAGCAGTGGTGCTCTCCTTCTGTCTAGGAGCATATTGGCCATGATTGATTTCCGAGCACCCCCGACTCATGGACAAAAAAACAATGGTAGCCTCCAACACTTCGTAATTTTTATCAATATCGCTAAAAAGATTAGATTAGTGTATGGTTGTTGATATATTTGTCTATCATTTAAAATTCTATATTGATTTTTTAAAATAGTTTATATGATATTAAAATATTTGTTCGACATCATATCATTCTATTTAAGTCAACATATTTATAACAATATTACATATTTATAATAATATTATAGACTTTCCTTGTATGATATTTATAGTGATATTTTGTCACACGGATTTTGCATATAATAATGATGTTTGTTGTTCCGTATCTATGTTTTATATTAATTTTTAACTTCCGTGACAATGTACGGGCACATCACCAATATGTTCGTTCGGATTTGAAAGTTGATGTTTGTGCTACTTATTTGGTCTAGGAACTAGATTTTTCTACATTCGTTCGGATTTAGATTGAACAATGTTCCTTTGTATATTAACAAAGAAAAACCGTAGCAATGCTCCTTCGGATATGAACAAAGAAAAACTATAGCAACGCACGGGCACCATACTAGTATGAATGAAGAACCTAAGATAAAGTTCGTGTTTTATGTAGTTTCGTGCTATTTGACGATATTCAAGGTGTCAATAACTTACCACAAGTAAAGAGTGTCTTTGCGAGGGTAGTTGTTAAGTTCCCTAGGCGTCGTGATAGTCAACACTTCATCCTACAGGACATCACTGTGAGTCACTTCATCAAGCTTTAAAATAGAGTCAATATAATCATGTTATTATATCATAAACTTTTTTTGACTTATACGACATGTATTCTCAAAAATATCTAGGGAGCCGAAATCGAAGCAATTTCAAACGGCAATAATGTCGAACGGTTCGATGTCTTACTCAAACAAGGATGCACATATACATTGTATAAAGTGGCATTCTGTCTAAACTGGGAGGAGGTTCAATTTCAGAATATTGGGCATGGGCTAGAGTTAGGATTGATAACACATACTATTGTGGAGCCATTCACTAAACCCATTCAATTTCCTCCATTTTCAAAATATCTTATGTCGTTTCATGATGTTTACGAACAACCGCATAAGACATTCGTAGGTAATGACCCTTCCCTCCATATGGTATATATATAAATAACATCTGAAGTCTGCAAATCATTCAAAGATAACTAATTACATGTGAATGGCTCAGATGTTATTGGCATAATTATTCATTTGGAGCCATTAAAGTATATCAGTGGAAGGCCATACAGAGAGACTGTACTAATGGATTCCAGGTCATATTAATTCATAGTTACATATTAATTCATAGTTACATTATTTTTTAAAACATTAAACATTTGTTAGGTTTTATTCAAACAATTAGTATGTGTTTTATAGGTGGAATCTAATCATCATGGGGGTATGGACCGATCTCCTGCAAAGAAATGATCTACGATGGGCATTAGCTAAAGTTGACAAGAATATAATTATTGGAACAATGATGTGTCGTAACAATAAATATAGTAATTTCTCCTATACCTAGCATCTTTCAACATATATTCATAAACATGTTTATTAATTCTATACTATATACTATAAATAACAATAGGATGCTTGGAAACCTCGGACCATAGCACCATCCATTTCAACCTAGATCATCACACTACACATCGGCTGCATAGTGAGTGGTTTTTGGAATATATTGTTAGAAATTAAAAATATAATAATTAAAAAAAATCATGTTCTTACAAATCATGTTCTAAATTGCAGAAATTCGACACTCGTTGATTCAAAATCCAAGGAGTCGTGCCATCAACAAATTTCTGGAGAACAGACAAGCACAGTTGGAAAAAATGATACCAGATTGAGACGTGTTTTAGCTTATTATAGTAGATATACTTTATTAATTAGTATAACACTTAGTAACAATGATTTGGCTCTATTTGTATTGGTAGTCTGTCCGGTCTTACTGGTGATATCTTTGTACAAAACTATGCGACTTCTCTGTGAGCTAATAAATAAGTTCATCATCGTTATTTTCTTACCAATGTTCTTACCAACTACTTTTTTGTGGTGGTGTGTTCTACTGTATTCCTGTTATAGGAGTCTCTGATCCTTGCATTAGGTTTCACTTTGTGAATGAGTTCTTTCTTCACAGCTTCCTTACTTTTAGTAGCATCATAATTTAGTGACCTTGGATTCATGTTACAAATGGGTGACACGCTGGAAACACTACGAGCAACCTTGTTAGACTTTTTTGGTTTTTGTGTGGTGTAGTACTAAAATCTTAGGTTCTGAGTTGAATTCCCGGTGTAAACAAATTTTTAGACCTCAGTTAAATAAACTCCTATTTGTGCTTCATCCACTCTTGTGTTATGGAAACTATGTGGGCCACCTTCCGTCCTGGGGGATGTTGCATAGTGGGCAGAGCTGACCCTTTTTTAGCGTATGCCATTAGGGATAACTTAACCCCTCCAATCAGAGTTATTTTTCTAATAGTACTATGTGTTGTCACTAAACCGACAGATATGGATGCTTCAATGCTACATTCTAGAGGCAAGATAATACCGATGATGTAGACACATAATTTGATTATATTGGGTTATATCCACGAACAATAGCAACAGACCGAGCCATCTATAGTCTTGATAACCTATCTGGACCACCGTCATTCATGACGACATATGCATTTTGCTATCTGTAACATGCACTAAGATGACAATCACCATGGTACAATGGAAAATAATTGCTAAGAGGAAAAACACTAACATCTAAGCATTATATATGATCTGGAACATGTTAACTTTGTTTATAGATGGAACACACGAAAGAGTATTGCTGCTAATCGAGTTCCACATATGCCATAGGTCAAACTCATATGATCATACATGATAACCAAGTTTTTTGTCAATAACAACAATACGTGCACTATATCTTTGACATAAACAGAGCACTAGAATTCATCATTGAAGAACTTAACCTGTTGGCCTTGTGAAAAACACCATCCATTCACTGCATCCAAATGCCAAGTACTTTTCTTAGTCAGACAATGTTCTGGTCTTATATAACCAGTTTGAATTCTAAAACATTAGCAACTTGACTTTACCTACTTATAGGTTTGGGCATCAGTGATTTTGCCAAATGAGATATTGCATGTAGCCTACAACCTTCTTAAGATCACAACGTTTGAGCATTTCTTAACAGTTAGTTTCTCTGCTACAACTTTAGATTTTCCATAGATGTTCACTAGGATCATTTTGTCTTATTTGTAGAAGGATTTCACCCCTTAATAAATTGCCAATACACGATAGGCATATTCCATTGTACAATTAAGTCTAGACTACAAATACATGCATCACAGATAAAAATACCTGAGGAGTGGCGTACTATACCAGGGATTGTGTATGAGTACTATACCTTGGTTGAGAGATGAATCAGAAGCAAGTCGTCATTCCCAAAACTTAGCAACCAATTCACAAGTGAAGAAGGCACATTTACATAAACATGCTTCAACCAAGCAATCACTAATCACTGGTTCAGTAGTAACAGCAGAAGTTGGTATGAACGAAGCAGAGAGCTGCCACGGTGGGCACTACCGTAATGCTTACAATAAAGCAACATTTTTAGAGATGAATTTCAATTGACTTCAATTTAGCTAACCATATCAATTTGCTCGATAGGACTTCCCCTATCTCTACAAATCATTGCCATTCAACTAGAAATTGAGTGTAGATTATCCTCTATTGAAGTATGATAAGATGACTCATCCTTTGTATACAGGTTTTCTGACTGATTGTTAGACGTAGATGGACCCGTTGCAAAATAATGATGTTCGTTATCCATTAAGAGAACTGTCTAGCAACACTGTTGAAGGTATATCTACTAATAAAATGCCTTATTTGACATTTCAACAGTGTTTAAAATTGAAGAAATTTGATGGTTTAGGAGAATGGGTTGATGCAAGTCAACGTAAGAGGGAAAGAGAAAGAGCACGATATGCCGCGATGAGTGTTGAAAAAATGAATTGAAGAAGCGTCGAGAGTCGCATAAAAAAGAAAACCTTATGCACCATGAGTATTCACAAAGTATATTAACTATGACTGTGTATCACTCATTTTAAGAGTAACATTGTTACTTTTCTTATGTGTTGTTGGGTTGTTTTGTAGATTGCAATATCCCTACAAACAAGAACAACACTCATCAAAGCACGAATATTGAGGACATAAATTCCATACATTTGTGAGGTGTTGGTTGAAATTATATTCTAGTTAGATTAGAAGAAGCTTTATTCTATTTTATAGTCACTATTGTTGCAACTATCTACTAAATCAATGTTTACAATGTGTAGCTGAATGTTAAGAGGTGTTTGTAAGCGACGGGAGCATTAACAATTTGGCTATACCATGTGATAGTACTCTAGGTAATTACATTTCTCCATTATGTTATTTGCCTATACCGTGTGATAACACTAGGCAATGGCCACCATTAGTATGTGAGCTCTCATTATTCAACCTATATAATTACATTGTGTAGATGAATGTCTAGAGGTGATTGTAAGCGACGGGAGCATCAACAATTTGACTATACCGTGTGATAGCACTCTAGGTAATTATGTTTCTCTGTTATGTTCTTTGACTATATCGTGTGATAACACTCTAGGTAATGGGCACCATTAGTTGGTATATATATATAAGAACCTAAGACTTTTTATACTTTCAACTTTAAGGCGCATCGAGTCTAACGTGTCATCAACATGCTTCCAATCCAAGTTCAGAAGTTTTAGATGCAAGGGAACGTAAGAGAATACGAAAAAGAACTCGATTTGCAACTCAAACAAGGGAACAAAGGGCATTGCGTAATAGGGAACCAGGTAATAAGAAGGCAAGGAAAAACTATAGAATAAGACAACAAGGAATGCTAAACCAGGACTCAATCGCCATTGAGAACCCAAAGTTTACCCCGGAGCTTGTGTGGAGTTCAACGGATTCTCAAGCACCTCATGGGTCTGTATCTAGCTCCAAGGACATGGTCATCTCTCAGTTGAGCGCAATACCTTTCGTTCTTGCTCCATCGCAGCTTGAGGATGTTGAGAAAGACAAAATAACACAATCTCCTAGACGAAAACGACATAAGCATCATGTATCGTCTGGCGAAAAACAGAACCGGGTATCTCGTCAAAACTAGAAATTTCAATCAGACATTGGAGGAAACTTTGCTACTGCAACTAGGGATCGTGAAATGGATAGTGATGAGAACAATGAAATTGATCATCCGACTGCTTCTGAGATTGACAACAATGGTTATTACTAATCCATCTTTAATTCATTTGACACATCAATTATAGTGGCCAAATAACTTAACACAACTTTCCATCAATAGACTATACTGGTCCATGTCCAGTCATTGCTACAAAGAGTGACAAAATGACTGAAGGAGTAGACATTGGGATGCAACACCAGACAACCTTGAATGTCACCGCCAATGGTAATTCCAAACGCATTCCACCATTAGTTCCCGAATTATTCTTAGTGGTTAAAACCATGTGAATGAATATATGACGATGATGGTGTGCTATTTGTAGATAATCATGATGAGGATGTACTTTTTGAAGATGATGATGATGATGATGATGATGATGAAGATGGATACCTATTCGCTGGTCAAGGTACTTGCGTAATGTTTTTAATAGTATAGGATATAGGATTTGAAAGTTTCTAAAGTTGTACATCTTACATGTTGTTCTTCGAAAACAAATTTAGATGGTGAATCTGGTGAGGATATTGAGATTGATGATACCCAAGATGCCTTTACTGTAACCCATGATGTACCTGATCCGTACGACAAGGTGTATAGTAACATACCTAAAGAAACACATTTGCTAAACACTGTTGTCGACTGTGACTACTGCAAAGCGAAGAAGTTTCAATATGAACCACCTGGATTTTGTTATCGTAATGGACAGATTGATCTAGCCCCATTCGAGACACCATCCCAGCTTAGGAGGCTATGGGAGTGTGCAGATGCTGATGCGAGGCACTTCTGTGATAACATTCGATTTTTTAATGGCCATTTCTCGTTCACTTCTCTATATTGTTGCCTTGATAGTATGACTACAAACATGGATTGTGGTATCTACACGTTCCGTGCACATGGCATGATGTAACACAACGTAAGGTCATTCAGTAGGGAATATGGGGCGAAACATAAACACCTTGAACTTTACTTCTATGATGATGATCCCAGTCTCGAGCCTAGATATTGTAAATGTCGTCAAGAGCAACGTGAGAAAGACAAGGCAGTTATTAAACAGTTGGTTGAAATATTTAAGGGAAACCCATACTCTGAGCACTTTAGGAGTATGGGGCACGTTGATAACATTGAAGACTACCATATCGCCTTGAACCTTGACCAAACGCTGAACCAGAAGTTATATAATGTACCCATCACTTTGGAGGTCGCTGCAGTTTGGATTGAGGGGAGTGAACGTCGAGGTCAATTCAGTAATAGTGTTATGCTGCATGGGAAAGATAGGTCAAGCCATGGGATCCGTTCATATCATGGATGTTATGATGCACTATCATACCCATTGTTTTTCCTAAAGGTGAACTTGGATGGCATGCAAATATTCCCAAGTCCAATGTTTCCATGGACGAAGTAGACGCATATCGCGATCAACATAGGACAAGGGATGCAAACGATGACGATACTGGTTAGTTGTTTCTTTGTGATTCTTATATAATCCTTGTTAAGTATGTTTTTATCAACACTAATTACTAAACCATGTGGCTGCAGAACGACCCAGCCATCTATGTGTGTCTGTACGTGACTATTACTGCTACAGATTCCAAATTCGCCCATGTATATTCAATCCAATACTTTATGGGAAGCGACTTTTCCAACAGTTCGTGGTCGACACCTACATCAAGATTGAGAGCTCTCGTTTAGATTTCATACGTAAAAACCAACACAGATTAAGGGCGGATCTATACAAGGGTTTGGTAGATAGCTTGCATGAAGGCGAGAATAGAGCAGGCAAAATTGGGAAGCGAACCGTGTTGTCTACATCATTTATCGATGGTCCTCGTGACATGAGACGCCGATATATGGAAGCTATGGCCCTTGTGCGGAAGTTTGGGAAACCGGACATATTCCTCACTATGACGTGCAACCCCAATTGGGATGAAATAACCAGGGAGCTTCTCCCTATGCAGTCACCACAAGATCGTCCAGACCTTGTTGTTCGCATATTCCGTGCAAAGCTAGAGGAACTGAAGAAGAGATTGACTAAGCAAGATATTCTTGGAAATATCCGGGCTTATATCTATGTCATGGAGTTCCAAAAACGAGGTTTGCCTCATGCCCATTTCCTAGTCATCATGCAGAGAAAGTACAAGCTAACCTGTCCCGAGCATTATGATCTCTTGATCTCCGCTGAGATCCCTAATAAGAATAAGTACCCCTGTTGGGGGTCTGCTTTGTCGCCGAAGGTTTCATAAGAAGAAACACCTTCGGAAGATTGACACAAAGCCGAAGCTATCAATCAAAAGGCTTCAGAGCATATTTCCAAATGCACCGACTTAAAGATGAAATGACCAACCGGCCCACGACAACTTGTATTATGATTGTAAACCTTTGTAAGGGGTATGAATGTAATTTCTCATAGGTTGTGTCCTGTGCCTATAAATAGATGAACAGTACCCCGTACTGTTCACGCTATCTTGTAATCGCTCGTGCGCAACACTTGGATTTTTGCCTTCTGTCAAGCCGAAGGTATGAATATAATTAAATATTGTATTTAAATATTCATGTTTGTATAATGGAACATATGAATGATATTATGTGTTTGTTCATGTTATCTTTCATGTTTCATATGTTTCATCTTTCATTATCTTATAATCGTAATGATGAAGGTATGTCCTTCAAAAACCTTCGTCCGAAGATCGTTATATCCTAAGGGAAATAATGTTTCGAAGGACGAAGGACTTTAACATTTAATACTTTGTGTTGCCTTGTTCTTGACTCATAGCATTTGAGAACAAGTCCCAACAACCCCCAATTGTACAAGATGGTTCTCAAGCATATGATGCATGGACCGTGTGAGTTGTTAAATCCTAAATGCCCATGCACTAAGGGTCGTGCTGCATGCAAAAACCATTATCCTAGAGCTTTTACCGATTCAATGTTACAAGGAAAGGATTCGTATCCTATTTATAGGCGTCGTGATGATGGGCATAAGGAAACGGTTCGAGGTTGTGAGCTGGATAACAGATGGGTCGTCCCTTACAATCCTTACCTCCTCCGCCTCTTCAACTGTCACATCAATGTTGAGGCATGCGGGAGCATCAAAGCTGTCAAATACCTATTCAAATACATATACAAAGGCCATGATCATGCATCTATGGCTGTGAGAGATGCAAACAAGTCTGATGGTGATGTTGATGAGATCAAGCAGTATAGAGATGCTAGGTGGGTGACCCCTCCAGAGGCCCTCTGGAGGATATTTAGCTTTGACCTAAGTCAAAACTCTCCAGCAGCGATGCAACTGTAGCTCCATTTTGAAAACATGCACATGGTGTCATTTCACGAGCGTGCTAAAGTAAATCATGTTGTCCAATGTCCAGGTGCTGATAGGTCAATGCTTACGGCATATTTTAAGGCAAATAGGCTACACGAGGAGGCTTGGGGCATCCTTTATCGTGACTTTCCTGAGTGGTACACTTTGCAGCAGGGCAAGGTGTGGCAAAGGAGAAAACGAAACACAGGTGGACAGGTCGGTAGAATAGTCTCTGCTCATCCAGCTGAGGGGGAGCGCTTTTATCTTCGACTTCTCTTAAACCATGTGACGGGTGCTACCTCCTATGCGGATCTAAGGTCAGTAGATGGTGACACACTACCATCGTTTCGTGAGGCAGCACAAAGGAGGGGACTGCTTGAAGCAGACGATACAATAGATGAGTGTCTCAATGAAGCTGCTCTGTACGAAACGCCGTCAGCGCTACGAAGGTTGTTTGCAACAATACTGGAATACTGCGAGCCAAACGATGTGGCAGAATTATGGCAGAGACACCTTGACGCAATGTCAGAGGACTATCACCGTAGTACTCAAAGCAAAACTCATGTGCAGAAGATGGTCTTGATTGACATTAGAAACATTTTGCAATCAATGGGTAAAGACATAAAGACATTCCCTCCCCCTGCTATCATCGATAGATATGACGATTCACATGGTACTAATAGAGAGATTTACGAGGAGGAAAGTATCAAGCCGACGGCAGAAGACGTTGCTATGAAAGAAACCCTAAATGAGGAGCAGAGGCCTGCCTATGATAAGATCTTATCTGTCGTTGACACCAATAACGGTGGAGTGTTCTTTGTGGATGGGCCTGGTGGGACTGGAAAGACCTATCTATATAAGGCACTGCTTGCGGCACTATGCAGCCAGAACAAGGTTGCAGTTGCAACAGCTACATCTGGTGTTGCGGCTTCCATATTGCCTGGGGGGAGGACTACCCATTCGCGCTTCAAGATACCACTTACTATTGATGATGGTGTTGTATGTAGCTTCACGAAACAAAGCGGGATGGCAAAGTTGCTACAAAAAGCATCACTCATTATCTGGGATGAGGCATCAATGACTAAGAGACAAGCAATTGAGGTGCTAGACAATAGCATGCGTGATATAATGGGACGGCCTGGGCTGCCCTTTGGTGGGAAGACTGTTGTGTTCAGGGGTGATTTCAGATAAGTACTCACTATTGTACGCAAGGGGTCAAGGGCTCAGATAGTTGCTGCCTCTCTACAGAGTTCTTACCTCTGGGAATCCATGTGCCACCTAAAGCTTGTTCAAAACATGAGGGCACAGAGCGACCCATGGTTTGCAAATTATTTGTTGTGCGTCGGTGATGGAACTGAGGAATCGAACAACGATGGTGATGTTCGTATTCCAGATGAGGTATGTGTGCCATATACTGGTAATCACCGCGACCTTGACAGACTAATAGATGACATTTACCCCCAATCTAAATGAAAATATGTCTAACACAAGCTACATCACTTCAAGAGCAATATTGTCTACACGGAATGACTGGGTGGATATGATAAATATGAGGATGATCGATCGTTTCCAAGGGGAGCAGATGATGTACCATAGCTTTGACACCGCGGTGGATGATCCTAATAACTATTACCCCTTAGAATTTCTAAACACGCTGACTCCTAATGGACTACCCCCACAGGTTCTAAAGCTCAAAGTTGGATGCCCAATCATGTTGCTTAGGAATATAGACCCTGCTAATGGACTTTGAAATGACACGAGGTTGGTGGTTCGTGGTTTCCAAAAAAATAGTATTGATGCTGAAATTGTCCTTGGCCAGCATGCTATAATGCGAATTTTCTTGCCTCGTATACCCCTGTGCCCCTCTGATGATGAGATGTTCCCTTTCCAGTTTAAAAGGAAGCAGTTTCCGATAAGACTAAGTTTTGCCATGACGGTTAACAAGGCCCAGGGCCAGACGATTCCTAATGTTGGTGTGTACTTTCCAGAACCAGTGTTTTCTCATGGCCAGCTTTATGTTGCTCTATCAAGGGCCACCGCTCGATCGAAAGGGAAGATACTTGCCATTCCAGTCACTGATGAGAAGAAGAAGAAGGGGGTTAAAAGGAACTCAACAATAAATGGCACAACATACACAAAGAATATCGTTTATAAGGAGGTCCTTACGCCGTAGCTGACATTGATGAATGCATGGCAATTAATAACTTGTAATGCACTTGATTATTTTGGTTTTGAGGTGAATATGTATTTTTGCCTTTTATTTATCTATATTTTGGCTCCTTTTAGGTGAATAAATGAGCATTGAATAGATGTTATCGGTCTCTTTTCATTATGTTTCATGTATTGTTTAGTAAATAGTCTTGGGTCTTTGGACCTAACTTAACTAGATAATAGATAATTGCATCTCACTTAAATAGAGGAACAATGTTTAGTGACTCATTGGCGCTTGGCTTCGAGGATCTCTTTCTGCTTCTGCAGGTGGTTGTTTTTGATGCGCAGAGCTCGCAGCTTTAGCTGGTCTTCGGCTGAGATGCCGATGACTTCACCGTCCTCTATGGTGTCTTCGCCCTCTAGCGAAGCGAAGCCTGGTGGCAGTGCTTGTGGTGTGCCCTCGGAACTGTAGGTGCGTACAGCGCCGTCAGGGGTGGGGTGGTCCTGGTGCTGTCTATTGTTGTTGACAGCGTCATCTTCGAAGGCCTCTTGGGGGGTGGTGTCCGCGAGGGCCTTGCCTTTCTTCTCCGCTAGTAGTGCTGCCTTCGCTGCGTCGTCAATGGATGTGGCAGCCTTCGAAGTTGCTCTCTTGGGGGCCATCGCGGGTTGTTTTTTCGTCACACGAATAGTGGGCGCCAAATGTTGGAACCTGCCCTCCAAGACAGGTTGATCCAACGGGAAATAAGGGAGAGAGTTTGCAAAGCTTGATACGAGATGCCAAAAGCCTTGTTGATCTCTCGGTGCCTAGGCAGAGTACGAGGGTATTTATAGGTACTCGAGGGGTCGCTTGTCCCTGTCAAAGACATTTAGACCCTCGAGTACCTGGTTTATCCCCAGAATATTCCCATGAGGGGCGGTTACAGACACTCATTATGGTAAACTTTATTACAGACACGACCCTAATCACATATGTCCACGCGGGACCCAACTCTATGGGCCGAATCGCACATGGGCCTCTCTTGGAGGTGAGGGAGTGGGAGGCCCCGTAGACTTCGGTGGGGCCTTCGTCTTGTCTCGTGTGAGCAAAGGGGGTCGAACAGGCCTCCACCTGGTTAGCGCCCTTGGCCTGTCCTGGCGGATTCTGTGGATCCAGCCTTCGCCTACGCAAGGCGAGGACAAAGTCAACGAGGGAAGGGTGGCGTGTTCCCCTTCGTCCCAATAGTGGTGCAGGGAGACCCGCAATGACTAGGAAGACCTCTGCAAAAAAATCACAAGCTTGTCAACAAAAAATTTTGGCAGCACCTCCCCCGCATTGGGAGGTGTAATACCCACTTTGTAAGAAAAATCTAAAAGGAGGAACTATATTCCTTTGTAAATATGAGTGTGTCATCTCTATCTGTCATTTCATGTAAACACATTACTTACACAAATAAATAATTAACAAGAGACACTCAAATAAATTGTGCATCATGCTGAGGTTTTATGTGGTGTGCATTTTGTGACATAATATGAAAATCATGTGAAAAGAAATATATCAAAGTTCAAAAATAGAATTTAAGACCTAAAGGAAAATTCAAGAATTTAGAAAAAGAGAAGAAGAAAAATATTATGTGAGTGAAAATGAGTATAATATATATATAATAAAATATATTATTGGAATGTGTACATCTAACTCAAAGGTGAAACTCATAAAAGGTCTCAAATTCAAATTTGGGATTCAAAATAGAAAGGAGACATAATAGGAAAATGAAAATATATAAAAAAGAGAAATCCCACTGTTGGGCCCAAAACCACCAATTCGTCCCACTTTCCCTTTTGATCCGCAGCCCACCACCTATCCGCGGCGCCGACAGGTGGGCCAGTATGGTCAGTGGCGCTGTGATCCCTCCCTCTCGACTCGCTATGTGGTGGGGCCCCGTGACCAGACGCAACCTCCGCGTCCGGCGCTCTTCTCGCGGGCCACTGACAGGTGGACCAAGTTGTCGGAGCTCCCCACCGCTCGCGGCACGCGTCGCTGTGTCGATGGTGCGTGGGCCCGGTAGGTCAGAACCGTCTCCTCCGCAAGAATCACGTGTCGTGGTTGACCTCGTCGTCCGGTGCGCAGGTTGTTGCACCAGCCTCGCAAGTGTAAGGTCGTGGGTGCCCATAGATTACTCGTCGCTGCCTTTCCTCGCACAAAATCTAGGGAAGTTCTTGTCGTGCGATTAGCCACCATTGCCACCGACTCTATGTCTTGGCCTTACCTCGCGGTAGCCGCCATTGGGCCATCCATTCAGTCCGGGGCGCTTCGGATCATCTCGCTGTCGGTAACCCCAGGCTCGCCGGGCGGGATTGGCAACAGTGTGCCCAGGAATTGGTCGCCGTCGTGGAAGATCCGCGCCAGGCCGCTGCGGACCGTGGACAGCTTCCCTAACCTCACCCTTGTCTCTAGTAAGCCCTGGAAAGTTTCGCTTTGTCGTGCACTCCATTTTGCACCGGTTGTAGGGTTGGGGGAAGCACGGGACAGCCCTCTCGACTCGTCGTCGTGACCAGGGCGCGGCGCCGCCATGCGTAGCTCTGGTTGAGGGAGAACACGCGAGACCGTTGGATGCGTCGTGGACGGTTGAGATTACATCGGAGCATACCGATTGGGGGACTGTCCTGGAGCGTTAGATCGTGATCCGGTGGCACGGTGTGGATCTACGACTCATTAAATCTAGGCCATTTGCGGTTGATCTGGCATTCAGGGATTCGTATCGCTTTGAGATCTAATCCGAGGCACACATTCCAGATCCAACGGCGGAGAAACATCGATACCCCTTCGCCTGTGTCATTTCGTAAAAGAGCCCCCAGGAAAGAAATAAATCAACCCGCCGTCCTATTAGTGGAGCGCTGGGTCTACGATATTTTACCCCGAGGCCCCTGCCTTTCTCAGTATTGTTGCGCCCAGACAAGAGAGTAGAAAAATCAGAGAAATTAAATTATAAATGGATTTTTAATATATAAATAATTGCTAGAACTTGCTAAATTCATAGAAAATCCATTTTTAGTCCAAATCACTCCATTCTAGTTTCTAAAATTTTGTAATATTATTCTCTATCACTTGCAGTCTCTGTTTTGACATGAAAATAGTAAGAAAATTAATTTCCCACTTAATCCTATTTTAAGCACATAAAACCTTTGGAAATTCATATCTTAAAATCTATAACTCCAAAAATTATGATTCCTGTTCCTAGGATTTTATTTTAGTGAGTAGATTATTATTATGTATTTTGTTTACATGTTTGGTGTGATGTTAATTTCTCCTTTATATTGTGCTTGTTTGTATTATGGCGAGTAGAAGAGCCTGTGACCGAGGATCCTGGTGACCAGCAGATAGAAGTAGCTGAGTAGGAGCTCATTGAAGGCAAGTTGTGCCCTTGACCACTTTTATACCCAATAATATTCTTTAATGTCATTATTCATACATATGTTTAATTTTAATGGGACCCAATAGGTCACCCTAGTCTGTTTATCCATATTACCTTGTTATCACTGAATCACTTGGGTAGTTTTGCTATTGCTTTACATGGTTTTGGGATAATATTTCATTATATCCATGTTCCAATTATTTTGTTATTCTATTTATGTTCATGTCAAGATCATTAATGTTAATTGGAAATGGAGCTTAACTTGAGAAACACGTGCCACCACAACGGGGGAATGGGACACCCTTGGCTGACTAATTAGGAAAGCTAGTGCAAGACTACCTTACCCAAAAGGGGCAAGGGCAGTAGGGGCGTTGCATGCAGGGAGGTTCTTGGGTTGATTTTGCTGTGATGGCGGTCAGACGGGGGATTCTTGCAAGTGCTCTTCCCATAACTGTAGCGGGTTTTTGGAAGCTAGTGGAACTTTGTAAAGGCCTCGTAGTGTTACCCTACCTCGCTTCCTTGGTAGAGGTGTATGGGGCCCGTACAACCCCATCGCAGATGGGTAACATGACTTGTGGGTACAGGGTACAACCTCTGCAGAGTGTAAAACTGGTATACTAGGTGAGCTCACGGTCATGAGCAGCTCAAGACTCTCGCATGATTAATTTATGGAACTCAAATTTAATTTGTCATTTGCATTGCATGGGATTATTTATTAATTTTGTTTTATTACTTTATTTAAGGTTTGGTATTTACTTACATCTAGTAACTGCTAATAAAATTTTAACCAACTGATTAAAAGCAATGCTCAGCTTTAACCCTTGTTGTTGGTTAGCCTTACACATCACATGAACTCCCACCTTTGATGAGTTTATGCCCACTGGTTTCCCCACAACTTGTTGAGCTATGATCATGTGTGAGCTCACCCTTGCTGTCCCACACCCCCCCACAGGAGAAGAACAGGTGGTTCAGGAGGAGCCACACAACGAGGAGTTTGATCTGATCTAGGTGGCGTTTCCCAGTCGTCTTTATGACGCCCAGGATGATCCTTAGTTTGTTTTATATTATCTTTTATTTTGTAGTAAGACTTCCGCTATGTAATAAATACTCTAATGTTATTGTGACAATTATCTCGATACACTCTGTTATTATATATGTTGTCTTCTTTGGCGCATGTATGAGATGAAACCGGTTTTGTTCCTTAAATCCGGGTGTGACAGAAGTGGTATTAGAGGAAATGTTGACTGTAGGCGAAACCTAGATAGAAATGGACAAAACCCTTACATACTTACCTTACTCTAATTCTTTCTATACTCATCTTATCTTGGTCCTGTCTCACCTTTTGTTGTCATACTTTGATTACTCTTATCTTTTCTACTCTAAGACAAGATGGGTTTCACACCTTGGAATCCTACATTTATGACATTCTTAAGAGATAGGAAACCTAAGACGAAGCTAAAACTATTTTCTCTATTTAAAAATGTTGGTTGATTGTTCTGATGATAAATGCCTAATTTGCTTCTTTGATTGATTGAGATATTATAAATGGACATCTTAGCATGTACCACCATAAGGTAATGAATTAGCTTTGGTAGGTAAAATATTAATCTGCTTAGCTAATAAATCCCCCAACGCAACATGTCTCGTAATTACCTGCCTTGTCTACAATTCTTTGTCTCTTACCATATGTTTCTAACTAAGATGGTCAATACTAGGAAGGGTGGGGGAATTGATCTAACTCCTAATCGACACACTCGGAGGATATATAGACAACCACAACAACAACAATCTAAGATGGATCCTCCACCGCCTCCACCAGCAGGAGTTGACCTAGCTGTTGCAGCACAGATGAGGATAATGCAGCAGATGGCAGACACCATGGCGGATATGCAAGCGCAGATGCGGCAAGAACGGTAGGAGATGCGCCAAGAGCGAGAGGATATCTGCCAGGAGATGCGCCAAGAGCGAGAGGAGATACGCCAGGAGAGAAGGGCGCAACAGCAACAACAACAGCAACAGCAACATCAGCAAGCACCACTGCCTCCACCTCCACCTCCACCACCAGTTCCACCCCAGGACAAGCACCGGGAGTTCATGAGCCATAAGCCACCGACGTTCGCCAGTTCTCATGATCCACTGGACGCTGATGATTAGCTGAAATCTGTGGAGAAGATGTTGATTATTGCATAATGCTCTGACTGGGAGAAGGTTCTATATGCTTCTGGTCGTCTGACAGGTCCTGCTGCTGATTAGTGGGATTCATACACTGCTGCCCACGATGCTGCTGATATTATCACATGGGCAGAGTTCGCTACGCAGTTTAGGAACTACCATATACCAGCTGGACTGATGAATATTAAGAAGAAAGAATTTCTATTGCTGAAGCAAGGGAGCATGTCAGTCAGCGAGTACCGTGACAATTTCATTCAGCTCTCCAGGTACGCACCGGATGAAGTTGCTGAAGATGAGAGAAAGCAGGAGCATTTTATTAAAGGACTCAATGGACCCCTGTAGTATGCTCTAGTGGCACATACATTTCCATCATTCCAGAGGCTGCTTGACAAGGCCCTAGCTATTGAACACAAGCGTGTTTAGCTAGGAGATTTGAAGAGGAAGGCGATATCCTAGGGACAGGGAAGCAGCAGTGTTCGTCCTCGCTACAGTTCACCCTAGGGTACACCAGTTCACACTGGCGGAGGCCAGCGCCCAGCTCAGCACTCACCTTAGGGGACTCCACCGACTCGTCAGGCTACCCCCACTGTCACCCCAACGAAGTTTTTAGGACAGAGTGCAGGCACTACTTGCTATAAGTGTGGGAAGATTGGACATTATGCAAATGTTTGCCCATAGAGGATTGCTACTACCCCAGCTCAGAATAAACAGCAGACTCCAAGATCTAGCAAGGGATTCTCTATGGCCAGGGTTAATCAAGTCAGTGCAGATGCTACTCCTGATGGAGCTAACATTGCACTTGGTATGTTTTACATTAATGCTATTCCTGCAACAATATTATTTGATTCTGGTGCTACACATTCATTCATGTCTGCTCGATATGCCAACACAAATAAATTACCACTGAAAAATATGAAAACATCAATGATAGTAATAACATCTAAAGGGCCTGTTGAGGCAAATCATATGACGCATAGATTGACATTAATAATTATGGGAAGAGAATTTTGGGCCACCGATATATTATTAGAGGCAAGCAGTATAGATCTAATCCTTGGTATGTCATGGTTAAGAAAGGCAAAGGCAATTATACAATGTGGTAGGAGTACTGTAGAACTCACCAGCCCTAAAGGAGAAAGATTTCAAGTTGAAATTGCGGTAACCACCTCTTCCAGGCGTGCGATGTTCTTTATAGCTGAGGAGTTTGTTGGTGACAACATCCGTGTGGTTAGGGATTTTCCGAATGTCTTTCCAGAGGAGTTATCAGGGATGCCACCAGATAGGGAAGTGGAGTTTGTCATCGATCTCTTACCTGGGACTGCTCCTATTTCTAAACGGGCATACAGGATGTCTGTAGAAGAGTTAAAAGAACTTAAGAAGCAGATAATAGAGTTACAAGAGGCTGGGTACATTCGTCCGAGTTCCTCACCTTGGGGAGCGCCAGTTCTGTTTGTACAGAAGAAAGATGGATCATAAAGGATGTGTGTGGATTATAGATCCCTTAATGATGTTACTTGAAGAACAAGTATCCGTTACCCCGCATTAAGGATTTATTTGATCAGATGAGAGGTGCTAGGGTATTCTCGAAGATTGATCTCCGATTGGGTTACCATCAAATAAAGATTAGGCCATCAGATATTCCCAAGACGGCTTTCTCGACTCGATTAGGATTATATGAGTTCACGATTATGTCATTTGGACTAAATAATGCACCGGCTTATTTTATGAATTTGATGAATAAGGTGTTTATGGAGTATTTGGACAGATTCATCGTAGTATTCATCAATGATATTCTTATTTATTCTAAGAGTGATAGTGATCA
Source organism: Zea luxurians (assembly GCA_029449295.1). Taxonomy (NCBI): domain Eukaryota; kingdom Viridiplantae; phylum Streptophyta; class Magnoliopsida; order Poales; family Poaceae; genus Zea; species Zea luxurians. Next base: position 30,787,274 of record JAOPSE010000016.1, on the reverse strand, counting down.
TGAGGAACATCTGAGATTGGTGCTACAGAAGCTATGAGATAATCAACTCTACGCCAAGTATAGTAAATGCGAGTTCTAGATTGACGAGGTGCCATTCCTTGGACATATCATTTCTAATGGGGGAATATCAGTGGATCCTACTAATGTAAAGGAGATAATGGCGTGGAGCATACCCACTACAGTTACGGAGATTCAGAGTTTCTTAGGGCTTGCAGGATACTATCGAAGATTTATTGAAGGATTTTCTAAGATTGCTAAGCCCATGACCTCACTTCTAGAGATGGGAAGAGAGTTCAAGTGGGATGAGAAATGCCAAGATAGCTTTGATCAATTAAAGAAGAGGTTGATGTTGCCACCAGTGTTGGTTATGCCAGATCTACAGAAGGGATTTGACATTTATTGTGATGCATGTGGCTAAGGCTTGGGATGTGTGCTCATGCAAGAAGGACATGTAATCGCCTACGCGTCTTGTCAGTTGCGGAAACATGAGTTAAACTACCCCACTCATAACTTAGAACTGGCAGTCATAGTGCATGCACTTAAGATATGGAGACATTACATTATGGGAACTAAGTGCCAAGTGTACATGGATCATAAGAGTTTGAAGTATATATTCACTCAGAAGGATCTCAACCTTAGGCAACGCCGATGGTTGGAGCTCATAAAGAATTATGATTTGGAGATTCACTATCACCCAGGCAAGGCGAATTTGGTTGCAGATGCCTTGAGTCAGAAGGAACACGTTCATTCAGCTATTGTGGCCCAGCTACCTGATGAGATTGTGGAGGATTTCAGGAGACTTAACCTAGGGATAGTTGCTCACACTGAAGGAGTTACTATTGATGTGGAACCTACCTTAGAGCAAGAAATCCGTAAAGGTCAGGTTGGTGATGCTAAGATACAAGAGATCAAGGATCTTATTACAGAAGGTAGAGGTCCAGAATTCATGGAGGATGAGCAAGGCACTGTGTGGTTCAAGGACAGGATATGTGTTCCTGATATTGAAAGCTTTCATGAGACTATTTTAAAGGAGGCCCACGATTCGGATTATTCTATTCATCCTGGTAGTACCAAGATGTATCAGGATTTGAAGCAGAACTACTGGTGGTATGGATTGAAGAGAGATGTGGCTGCATATGTGGCTATGTGCGATGTGTGTCAAAGAGTTAAGGCTAAACACCAGAGGTCAGCTGGATTACTGCACCCGCTTAAGATACCCGAGTGGAAGTGGGAAGAGATTGATATGGATTTTATTACTGGATTGCCTCGCACCCAAAAAGGATATGATTCTATATGGGTGATTATGGATAGACTGACTAAAGTAGCCCACTTCATTCCTATCAAGACTACTTATAAAGGTTCTCAACTAGCAGAGTTGTATATGGCTCGGATTGTGTGTTTACACGGAGTACCAAGGAAGATTGTGTCTGATCGAGGTTCACAGTTTACCTCAAGATTCTGGAGAAGCTTCCATGAGAATATGAATACAAAGTTGAACTTTAGTATGGCTTATCACCCTCAGACTGATGGACAAACTGAAAGGACTAATCAAGTATTGGAAGATATGTTGAGAGCTTGTGCCCTTCAGCATGGAGGAAGTTGGGTGAAAAGTCTACCATATGCTAAATTCTCATATAATAATAAATATCCGGTCAGTCTGAAGATGTCACCTTTTGAAGCTTTATATGGCAGAAAATGCAGGACTCCTTTATATTAGGATCAGACGGGAGAAAGACAGTTCTTTGGGCCTGAGCTTATTCAAGAGGCAGAAGAGCAAGTCCGTATAATCCGGGAGAATCTGAGGGTAGCTCAGACCAGGCAAAAGAGCTATGCTGATAATAGAAGAAGACCACTGGAATTTGAGGAAGGATCATGTGTACCTCAAGGTGTCACCACTTCGTGGAATGAGGAGGTTTAAAGTCAAAGGCAAATTGGCTCCTCGCTTTATTGGACCATTCATGATCTTTGGGAGAGTTGGGGAGATGGCATACCAACTCAAGTTACCTGATAATCTATCTGATGTGCATAATGTATTTCATGTGTCTCAACTTAAGAAGTGCCTCTATGTCCCTGAGGAACAGTTACCAATGGATGAGCTCAGTGTTCAGGGTGATTTGACTTACATGGAGTATCCTATCAAGATTCTTGACACATTGACTCGAGTTACAAGAAATAAAGTTATAAAGATGTGCAAAGTGCAACGGAGTCACCATGGAGAAGATGAAGCTACTTGGGAGAGAGAAGAAGAGCTTCGCATAGAATTTCCCCATCATTTCCCTAGACCTTCCCAAATCTCGAGGACGAGATTCTTGTTAAGGGGGGTAGGATTTGTAACACCCCCTTTGTAAGAAAAATCTAAAAGGAGGAATTATATTCCTTTATAAATATGAGTGTGTCATCTCTATCTGTCATTTCATGTGAACACATTACTTACACAAATAAATAATTAACAAGAGACACTCAAATAAATTGTGCATCATGCTGAGGTTTTATGTGGTATGCATTTTGTGACATAATATGAAAATCATGTGAAAAGAAATATATCAAAGTTCAAAAATAGAACTTAGGACCTAAAGGAAAATTCAAGAATTTAGAAAAGGAGAAGAAGAAAAATATTATGTGAGTGAAAATGTGTATAAAATATATATATATAATAAAATATATTATTGGAATGTGTACATCTAACTCAAAGGTGAAAACTCATAAAAGGTCTCAAATTCAAATTTGGGATTCAAAATAAAAAGGAGACATAATAGGAAAATGAAAATATATAAAAAAAGAGAAATCCCACTATTGGGCCCAAAACCACCAATTTGGCCCACTTTCCCTTTTGATCCGCGTAGCCCACCACCTATCCGCGGCGCCGACAGGTGGGCCAGTCTGGTCAGTGGCGCTGTGATCCCTCCCTCTCGACTCACTGCGCGGTGGGGGCCCCGTGACCAGACACAACCTCCGCGCGGCGCTCCTCTCGCGGGCCACTGACAGGTGGACCGAGTTGTCGGAGCTCCCCAGCGCTCGCGACGCGCGTCACTGGGTCGATGGCGCATGGGCCCGGCAGGTCGGAACCATCTCCTTCGCAAGAATCGCGTGCCATGGTTGACCTCGTCGTCCGATGCGCGGGTTGTTGCGCCAGCCTCGCAAGTGTAAGGTCGTGGGCGCCCATAGATAAGTACCCGCCGCTGCCTTTCCTCGCACAAAATCTAGTGAAGTTCTTGTCATGCGATTAGCCACCATTGCCGCCGACTCTACGTCTCAGCCTTACCTCGAGGTAGCCGCCGTTGGGCCATCCATTCGGTCTGGGCGCTTCGGATCATCTTGCTATCTGTAACCCCAGGCTCGCCGGGCGGGATTGGCAACAGTGTGCCCAGGAATTGGTTGCTGTCGTGGAAGATCCGCGCCGGGCCGCTGCAGACCGTGGATGGCTTCCCTAAACCTCACCCTTGTCTCAGGTAAGCCCCTGGATAATTTTGCTTTGTCGTGCACTCCATTTTGCACCGGTTGTAGGGTTGGGGGAAGCACGGAACAGCCATCGCGGTTATTCGCTGGTGACTCGCCGTCGTGACCAGGGCGCGACGCCGTCGTGTGTACCTCTGGTTGAGGGAGAACACGCGAGATTGCTGGATGCGTCGTGGATGGTTGAGATTACATCGAAGCATACCGGTTGGGGGACTGTCCTGGAGCGTTAGATCGTGATCCGGTGGCTCGGTGTGGATCTGCGACTCATTAAATCCGGGCCGTTTGCGGTTGATCCAGCGTTTGGGGATTCATACCGCTTTGAGATCTAATCCGAGGCACACATTCTAGATCCAACGGCAGAGAAACATCGATACCCCTTCGCCTGTGTCATTTCGTAAAAGAGCCCCTAGGAGAGAAATAAATCAACCCGCCGTCCTATTAGTGGAGCGCTGGGTCTGGGATATTTTACCCCAAGGCCCCTGCCTTGCTCAGTATTGTTGCGCCAAGACCAGAGAGTAGAAAAAACAGAGAAATTAAATTATAAATGGATTTTTAATATATAAATAATTGCTAGAACTTGCTAAATTCATAGAAAATTCATTTTTAGTCCAAATCACTCTATTCCAGTTTCTAAAATTGTGTAATATTATTCTATATCACTTAGAGTCTCTGTTTTGACATGAAAACAGTAAGAAAAATAATTTCCCACTTAATCCTATTTTAAGCACATAAAACCTTTGGAAATTCATATCTTAAAATCTATAACTCCAAAAATTATGATTCCTATTCCTAGGATTTTGTTTTAATGAGTAGATTATTATTATGTATTTTGTTTACATGTTTGGTGTGATGTTAATTTCTCCTTTATATTGTGCTTGTTTGTATTAAGGCGAGTAGAAGAGCCTGTGACCGAGGATCCTGGTGACCAGCAGATAGAAGTAGCTGAGCAGGAGCTCATTGAAGGCAAGTTGTGCCCTTGACCACTTTTATACCCAATAATGTTCTTTAATATCATTATTCATGCATAGGTTTAATTTTGATGGGACCCAATAGGTCACCCTAGTCTGTTTATCCATATTACCTTGTTATCCCTGAATCACTTGGGTAGTTTTGCTATTGCTTTACATGGTTTTGAGATAATATTTTATTATATCCATGTTCCAATTATTTTGTTATTCTATTTATGTTCATGTCAAGATCATTGATGTTAATTGGAACATGGAGCTTAACTTGAGAAACACGTGCCACCACAAGGGTGGAATGGGACACCCTTGGCTGACTAATTAGGAAAGCTAGTGGAAGACTACCTTACCCGAATGGGGTATGGGCAGTAGGGGAGTTGCATGCAGGGAGGTTCTCGGGTTGATTTTGCTGCGATGGCGGTCAGACGGGGGATTCTTGCAAGTGCTCTTCCCATAAACTGTAGCGAGTTTTTGGAAGCTAGTGGAACTTTGTAAAGGCCTCGTAGTGTTACCCTGCCTCGCTTCCTTGGTAGAAGTGTATGGGGCCCGTACAACCCCATGACAGATGGGTAACATGACTTGTGGGTACAGGGTACAACCTCTGCAGAGTGTAAAACTGGTATACTAGCCGAGTTCACTGTCATGAGCAGCTTAGGACTCTCGCATGATTAATTTCTGGAACTCAAATTCAATTTGTCATTTGCATTGCATGGGATTATTTATTAATTTTATTCTATTACTTTATTTAAGGTTGAAAGGGAAATGTGCCCTTGGTCCATTTCTATAATGTTTTAGTGATTAAGTGCCCAACACGATTGACTAAGTGCTTATATGCTAAATGAAGAGGGAAATGAAAATCAAGGCAAAATGTATGTTTCTAGACTTGATAAATTGTTTTATGTACTAATATGGGTTATCCAAGTGCTAGAAACAGTGACTAAAGGACAAGAGAAGAAAAGGGAGAAGTGTTGGTTGCGTGCAGCCAACACAAGCTCGGTCTGGGTGCACCGGACAGTGTCCGGTGCGCCAGGCTGGTCCGCGTAAACTTGCCGCTCTCGGGATTCAATGGCAGCGTACGGTTAAAATTCACCGGACCATCCGGTGGTGCACCGGACTGTCCGGTGAGGCATCAGTGGCGAACTCGTCGCTCTCGGGAATGAAGATAGGCGACTTGGCTATAATTCACCGGACTGTCCAGTGGTTCACCGGACTGTCCGGTGAGCCAACGGTCACCAGCGCCAATGGTCGGCCGCGCAATCTTCGCGCGACGCGTGGCAGCTCCAATAGTCGGCAGGGGCACCGGACTGTCCGGTGTGCACCGGACAGTGTCCAGTGCGCCAACGGGCGCGGAGCTGCAATGATCGTCTATGCCCGATTTAGAAAGAAATCGTGCACTGGACAGGCTATAGTAGCTTGTCCTGTGGCACACCGGACTGTCCAGTGCGCCACTCGACAGAAGGCAAGGATGGCCTTCCAAGTTGGTCCTCAATGGCTCTTAGCTACCTTGGGGCTATAAAAGGGACCCCTAGGCGCATAGAGGAGTCACCTAAGCATTCATTAAGAGTCCTAAGACTCCAACTCCACGTATTTGATTCTCTGTGTTAGTGATTTGAGATCCATTTGAGTTGCGAACTCCGTGTGTTGTGTTTAGAGCTCAAGTTGTGACTTGTGTGCATGGTTGTGCTGTGATTTTGAGTCTTGTGTGTGTTGCTCTTCCCAACCTTACTCTATGCCTCTTTGTGATCAATATTATAAGGGCGAGAGGCACCAGCTTGTGGAGATTCCTCGCAAAACGGGAAGAAAACTATAAGGAAGAAAGCTATGGTATTCAAATTGATCATTGGATCACTTGAAAGGGGTTGAGTGCACCCTCGTCCATTGGGACGCCACAACGTGGAAGTAGGCAAGTGTTACTTGGCTGAACCATGGGATAAAAATCGCGTGTCTCTTGTGTTGCTTTCTCTGTGATTGTTTTATTCACAACAACTCGCTTCAAAGCTACTTAGTCGCACTAACTCTTTCATAACTAAGTTTTGTGGCTATTTAGTATTTGATTTTACAGGATCACCTATTCACCCACTCTAGGTGCTCTCAATTGGTATCAGAGCCGTACTCTTCACTTAAGGGACTAACCGCCCGAAGAGATGGATCCTAAGGGAAAGGGGATGGTGATTAACGACAAGGAGAAGGAGTCCCTCCTCAATGAGCCAAGAGACGACAAGCCTACCGACTCAGGCTCAAGTCACAAGAAGAGGGACGTGAATAAGAAGAGGCGCATCAAGAAAATCATCTACTACGACAGTGATGCCTCTTCATCTTCACCAACAGACGATGATGACGACGACTCTTCATCGAAAAAGAAAACGGTTAATCAGAACTACTCTTTTGACTATTCTCGTATGCCATACAATGCAAATGCACATTTACTATCAATTCCTCTTGGAAAACCTCCTCACTTTGATGGAGAAGACTATTCATTTTGGAGTCATAAAATGCGTAATCATCTATTCTCACTCCATCCTAGTATTTGGGAAATTGTAGAGAATGGGATGCATTTTGATAGCACTGATAACCCTGTATTCATTAATGAACAAATTCATAAGAATGCCCAAGCTACTACTGTCTTGTTAGCTTTAGGGATGAATACAATAAAGTAAGTGGCTTGGATAACGCTAAGCAAATTTGGGATACCCTCAAGATCTCACATGAGGGAAACGATGCTACAATGATCACCAAAATGGAACTAGTGGAAGGCAAGCTCGGGAGATTCGCCATGATCAGGGGAGAAGAGCCAACACAAACCTACAACAGGCTCAAGACCCTGGTCAACAAGATTAGAAGCAATGGAAGCACAAGATGGACGGACCATGACGTCGTCCGACTCATGCTCAGGTCATTTACAGTTATTGACCCCATCTTGTGAATCTTATCCGTGAAAACCCCAGGTACACAAAGATGACGCCCGAGGAAATACTCGGAAAACTCATGAGCGGGCGCATGATGGTAAAGGAGGCACGATACGTGGATGACGCATTGAATGGTCCACTACCTATCTACGAGCCACAGCCCGTTGCTCTCAAAGCAACGAGCAGCAAGGAGGTGCTACCAAGCAAGGTAGCTCAAGTGGAGGCTGCCGGACTCAATGAAGATGAGATGGCACTTATCATTAAGCGCTTCAAGACCGCACTCAAAGGGCGTAAGGAGTACCCCAACAAGAATAAAACAAAGGGAAATGCTCCTGCTTCAAATGCGGTAAGACTGGTCACTTTATTGCAAATTGTCCTGATAATGATCGTGACCAGGGACAAGAAAAGAACGGGAAGAAGGAGAAAAATAAAAACTACAGGAAGGCAAAGGGCGAGGCGCACCATGGAAAGGAATGGGACTCGGACTGCTCCTCTTCTAACTTCGACGACGAGGGACTCGCTGCTTCGGCCTTCAACAAATCCTCACTCTTCCCCAACGAACGCCATACATGTCTTATGGCCAAGGAGAAAAAGGTATGTGTTCGGGACACTCCCAAGTATACTTCTTCTAGTGATGAAGAATCATCTGATGATGAAGTAGATTATGCTGATTTATCTAAGGGTTTAGATAGAGCTAAAGTAGATAAAATAAATGAGTTAATTGATGCTCTAAAAAAAAATAGATTGCTAGAAAGGCAAGAGGACATTTTGTATGAGGAACATGACAAATTTGTTAGTGTTCAAAAATCTCTTGCCTTAGAACTTAAAAGAAATGAAATGCTATCCTCTGAGTTGACTTCCTATCAGGAATCTGTCTCTAGTCTAAAGAATTTGAATGTTGAATTAAATGCTAAACTAGAGGAAGCTAATGTAACTAAATCATGTGTAGAGCATGTTGTTATTTGTAATAGATGCAAGGATTTTGATATTTATGCTTGTGATGAACATCTTGCGTCTATTACTAAATTAAACAATGAGGTGGCAAGTCTTAAAGCTCAACTTAAGACTTGTAAAATTGATTTTGACAAATTAAAATTTGCTAAGGATGCCTACATCGTTGGTAGGCACCCCTCAATTAAAGATGGGCTTGGTTTTCGAAAGAAAGCCAAGAACTTAACAAGCCAAAAGGCTCCCATTCTCAACAAGGATAAAGGGAAGGCCCATATGGCTAGTAGTTCCCAAAAGTGTCATGCCTACATTTATGATAGAAAATTTTCTAGGAATGCTCATTATAATAGGAGTTATGTTCATGATGCTGTTAATTCACATGCTATGTTTGCCTCTAGTTCTACTTTTGTTCATGGTAGAAGTAGGACTAGGAGAAATCATGTTGTGCATCATGTGCCTAGGAAAATGTGCAATGAATCTGCTACTGTTTTCCATGCTTGCAACACTTCTTTTATTCTTTCATGTAAGAATGCAAAAGTAGTGGCTAGGAAATTGGGACCCAAATTCAAGGGAGACAAAACTTGCATATGGGTTCCAAAAACTATTGTGACTAACCTTGTAGGACCCAACAAGAGTTGGGTACCTAAAACCCAAGCTTAAATTCCTTGCAGGTTTATGCATCCGGGGGCTCTAGCTGGATAATCGACAGCGGATGCACAAACCACATGACGGGGGAGAAGAAGATGTTTACCTCCTACGTCAAGAACAAGGATTCCCATGGTACAATTATTTTGTAGATGAGAACCAAGGCATGGTCAAAGGTTTGGGAAAGATAGCCATTACAAGCGAGCACTCTATTTCAAATGTATTTTTAGTAGAGTCATTAGGATACAACCTCCTGTCTGTAAGTCAATTGTGCCACATGGGCTACAATTGTTTGTTTACAAATGTTGATGTATCTGGCTTTAGAAGGAGTGATGGTTCATTAGCATTTAAGGGTGTATTAGACGGCAAGCTCTATTTAGTTGATTTTTCGAAAGAGAATGCCAATCTAGATGCATGCTTAATGGCTAAGACTAGTATGGGCTGGCTCTGGCATCACCGTCTAGCACATGTTGGGATGAAGAACCTTCATAAACTTCTTAAGGGAGAACATGTTAGGACTAACCAATGTTTGTTTCGAGAAAGATAGACCTTATGCAGCATGTCAGGCAGGAAAATAGGTGGGAAGCACTCATCACAGCAAGAATGTGATGACAACATCAAGACCATGGAGCTTCTTCACATGGACCTCTTTGGACCCATTGCCTACCTTAGCATCGGGGGAAGTAAGTATGGTCTTGTTATTGTTGATGATTTTCCGCTTCACTAGGGTTTTCTTTTTGTAGGACAAATCAGAAACCCAAGGGACCCTAAAGCGCTTTTTAAGGAGGGCTCAAAATGAATTTGAGCTCAAGGTGAAAAAGATAAGAAGCGACAACGGGTCCGAGTTCAAGAATCTGCAAGTGGAGGAGTATCTTGAGGAGGAAGGCATCAAGCACGAGTTCTCCGCTCCCTACACACCACAGCAAAACGGTGTGGTAGAGAGGAAGAACAGGTCACTTATCGACATGGCAAAAACGATGCTTGGAGAGTTCAAGACGTCGAAGCGGTTTGGTCGGAAGTTGTGAACACAGCTTGCCACGCCATAAACTGGCTCTATCTGCGTCGCCTTCTCAAGAAGACCTCCTATGAACTCCTTACAGGTAACAAACCCAACGTCTCTTACTTTTGTGTATTTGGGAGCAAATGTTACATTCTAGTGAAGAAAGGTAGACATTCTAAATTTTCTCCCAAGGCAGTAGAAGGGTTTTTACTAGGGTATGACTCAAATACAAAGGCGTATAGAGTCTTCAACAAATCATCGGGTTTGATTGAAGTCTCTAGCGACGTTGTATTTGATGAAACTAATGGCTCTCCAAGAGAGCAAGTTGATCTTGATGACATAGATGAAGATGATGTTCTGATGGCCACAATGCGCATAATGGTGGTAGGTGATGTGCGACCGCAGGAACAACAGGAGCAAGATCAGCCATCATCCTCCACAATGGTGCAACCCCCAACTCAAGATGATGAACAGGTTCCTCAAGAAGAATGGCATGATCAAGGGGGAGCACAAGAAGATCAAGTGATGGAGAAAAAGCACCACGGGTCCCTCCAACTCAAGTCCGAGCAACGATCCAACGACATCACCCCATAGACCAGATTCTGGGTGATATCAGCAAGGGAGTAACTACTCGCTCAAGATTAGCTAACTTTTGTGAACATTACTCGTTTGTCTCTTCTATTGAGCCTTTCAGGGTAGAAGAGGCCTTGCAGGATCCAGATTGGTGTTGGCCATGCAGGAAGAGCTCAACAACTTCAAGAGAAATGAAGTTTGGAGCCTGGTGCCACGTCCAAAGCAAAATGTTGTGGGAACCAAGTGGGTGTTCCACAACAAGCAAGACGAGCACGGGGTGGTGACAAGAAACAAGGCTCGACTTGTGGCAAAAGTTTATGCCCAAGTCACAGGTTTGGATTTCGAGGAGACTTTTGCTCCTGTGGCTAGGCTAGAGTCTATTCAAATATTGTTAGCCTATGCCGCTCACCACTCTTTCAGGTTGTTTCAAATGGACGTAAAGAGCGCTTTCCTCAACGGGCCAATTAAGGAGGAAGTATACGTGGAACAACCCCCTGGCTTTGAGGATGACAGGTACCCCGACCATGTGTTCAAGCTCTCTAAGGCGCTCTATGGACTTAAGCAAGCCCCAAGAGCATGGTATGAATGCCTTAGAGATTTCTTAATTGCTAATGCTTTCAAGGTTGGGAAAGCCGATCCCACTCTTTTTACAAAGACTTGTGATGGTGATCTTTTTGTATGCCAAATTTATGTCGATGACATAATATTTGGTTCTACTAATCAAAAGTCTTGTGAGGAGTTTAGCAGGGTGATGACGCAGAAATTCAAAATGTTGATGATGGGCGAGTTGACCTACTTCCTTGGGTTCCAAGTGAAGCAACTCAAGGACGGCACCTTTATCTCCCAAATGAAGTACACACAAGATCTTCTCAAGCGGTTTGGGATGAAGGACGCCAAGCCCGCAAAGACACCTATGGGAATCAACGGGCATGTTGACCTCAACAAAGGAGGTAAATCCGTTGATCAAAAGGCATACCGGTCCATGATAGGTTCACTGCTTTATTTATGTGCTAGTAGACCGGACATTATGCTTAGTGTATGCATGTGTGCTAGATATCAATCCGATCCCAAGGAATGTCACCTAGTGGCCATTAAGCAAATTCTTAGATATTTAGTTTCTACGCCCTGTTTCGGGATCTGGTATCCAAAGGGGTCTACCTTGACTTGA